>CM070671.1:8400980-13245980 GCA_036346575.1 Dendrocalamus sinicus | reverse complement strand
AAACCAAGAACAACACTTACCATGGCATTCATCTCAGGTGTGATGTGGACTCTTTGGTCTCTGAGACCCTCATGTCGGAACATGGATATGGCTCTGAAGAGAAGCATTTCCCATCACGTGTCATGCTGCAAATCACACCTATGCAACAATCGATGTACTTTGTCGGTTTGATCAAGAAGTCCTCCGACAACCCCACACATGAGTTTGGTCTTGAGAAGGGCATTGAGGGTTCATTTGGTCGCGGAGATCCGAGGCGAGGCGACGAGTCGCGGAGATCTGAGACGGAGGCGACGCAGGCGCGGCGGCGGGACGAGGCGAGGGCGGCGGCGACGAGGCGGCGGACGAGGCGGCGACGAGGCGCGGACGCCCGACGAGGTGGACGGCGGAGCGCGAGGCGATGAGGCAGCGGACGAGGCGAGGGCGGCGGCGACGAGGCGGCGGACGAGGCGAGGGCGGAGCCGCGAGGCGACGAGGCAGCGGACGCCGACGAGGCGGAGGGTGGAGCCGCGAGGTGACGAGGCGGCGCCGGCGACGAGCGAGCGTGCGGCGTCGCCTTCGCGGCGACGAGCGAGCGCGCGGCTGCTCGCTAGGGTTTGCGGCGGCAGCGGGAGCGCGTGGCGAGAGCGTGAAGCGGCAGCGCAGGTGGGCCGAGCGCGCCGCGAGTGGGCCGAGAGGCGGAGCCGCGGTGCTGGCCGGGGAGGGGCCGGGGCCGAGCCGGCGGCGCTGGCGAGGCGGGCGCGCGAGAGGGGGCGGATCGAGGCGGGCGACGCCGGAGGGGGCCGGTCGAGAGGGGGCGCCCGGGCGGGGGCGACGCCAGGGGGGCGGATCGAGGCGGGCGCGCCGGGAGGGGGCGGCTGGGAGCCGATCGACGGCGCTGATCGAGATCCAAGAGGCGACGAGCAATGGGCCGCGCGAGCTAGAAGATGGAGCCGCGGGTTCGCCGAGTCGCCGTCGCGCGAAATGGGCCGCATCTAAGCGCAGCGGCAATGCAAGAAATACGATTGAAGATCGAAGTCGTGGGCCGAGCGCGCGGAGTCACGGAGACAGTGACAGTCAGCAGTAAAATACGTTACGGATCTGGGCTGAATCTTACCAATATTATCTCGAGCTAAACTCAAATTACCTAGGCTATATACTACATACATTTTTATACCCTGGGCTAAAGCCCACCTTCCCAGGGGCCCAATTCCGCCCCTGTTAATGCGTGAACATTCTAAACATTAGGTTGAGAGTTCGAACCCTGGGATTGATATTTTTTTATGTTTTCAGCCACTGGACAAAAGCGAAAGAAAAGTCTCAGGTTGTGAGTTCGAACTTTGAGATTGATATTTTTTTATGTTTTATATATATACCGTTACTTACACCATTTTGTTTTTTTAATATTCTTATATGGAGATAATAGATAAGACGTCTCAAATGATAAATAAGACATCTAAAATTTCGTCTCTATACATGAGACGTACTCCAAAACGTCTCAGCAACCGTTTTAATAGAATTTAATAGCGTGCAACCCTTTAGAGCGTCTCAAACTGCGTCTCTATTTCAATTGTGGTTCTAAAAAGAGAGACATGATTCAAAGCGTCTTAAACAAAACGTCTTAATATGTTCATTTTGTTGTAGTGTACATACATACATACATACATACATACATACATACATACATACATACATCCAATGGCCTTGTCCGCGTTTGTATATTACAACTGAATAGCTTATTTGTACTGAATATGCTCCATATATATATATATATATATATATATATATATATATTAATTATTAATTATTTGTTATAACCTCAGATGCAACTGGGACACCATACACTAACAACATCTTTAGTGTATTGAATCGATGTTGATTTAAAGTCATGGCACGTAAGTATTCTAGGAACTAAACTTATTTTTTCTCTAATGTATTGAATCGATTCCTACTAATAACTGATATCCACATTACATTAAAAAATCACAAAAATAATAATATTCTCTTTCAACCGCATTATTTCCTATGTAGTTGTTTAATGCTCATATGAATTGTTTAATGCTTTGGATCTATTACTAAGTAGAGTCCGATTTCATGCATTTTTGTTGGAATTGACCTCTACAATGTATTGAATTGATTCAATATCTTCTCTCTCCTCATTTTAAACGGCTAAAATACAACATTGGAGATAGTCTAAGGACATAAAGGGCACTTTAAGTGCCTTCGACTTCTTTCAGAAGGCATAAGCCATTTAGGACGTGATAGCTTTTTAATTTTGATTTTCATTTGCCTTTTACTATCTTTTTGTTTTTTTGTTTTTTCTCTTACTTTTTGCATTGTCGATAGAGATATAATGTTGTTATTTATTTTTTAATTGAACAATTTAGCAAAAATAACAAGAAAAGACATAAAAGGAAATGGGTTGGGTGGTCAGAGTTTAATAATGCTTGGATTGGTTAACAGGGTTAGAGTTGAGCCAGATATGCTTGGGACGGTCAAGATGGTTATAACGTGCTGGATGGATTTTGGAAGTGGAGGTTTGATTTTAGAATAGTGATAGTTTAGATTTTATCAAGGCTTGATTTAACAAAACGGAGATTGGAAATGGATTTACTGGGTCGAAATGGTCAAAATGAGGTATTTTTTATTTTAGGGTTTCAGATGAACAGTAATGGGTTTGATACTGTTCATAGCGGGTTTTACTATTCGTACTCAGAGAACTTTACGTGTACTCAAGTGGTCGGAGGTATTGGTAGAGCTAAAAAATGTGTTTGTAACCGGGTTACGACTACGAAGACCGAACACTTAGTGTGGTCATAAATCACAGTGCAGTCGTAAACCGCATCGTGGTTGTAAACCATAGTATGATCGAAAGCCACACTGTGGTTGTATACCACAACGTGGTTGAGGTTCGACTTTGAGTGCGAAGTCGACGGAGAAAAGTTTTATTCAGAATTGTTTGCAGTGTTAAATTTCTTGCCAAGCATAATCTAGCATTTCGTGGTACTAACAGCAAACTGTATGAAGATAGCAATGGGAATTTCTTAGGTTTGAATGTTTGATAGAGATGTTGGCAGAATTTGACCCAGTTATCCAAGAGCATGTTCGTCGTATTACAAGTGAAGAAACTCTACTTCATTATCTTGATCCAAAGATTCAGAATGAGTTGATACACTTGCTTGCTTCTGCTATTAAGTCTGAAATTGTAAGGAAAATAAAGAGAGCAAAGTATTTCTCTGTCATACTTGATTGTACCCCTGATGCAAGCCACCAAGAACAAATGTCTTTAATTATAAGATATGTGGATTCATCTTCAGATAATATTTCCATAGAAGAATCCTTTCTAGGATTTTAGATGTAAATGATACGACCGGACAAGGACTTTTTGATGTGCTAGAGAATGAACTAAAGTGTCTTGATCTTGATATAGATGATGTGAGAGGACAAGGTTATGATAATGGGTCAAATATGAAAGGAAAACATCAAGGGGTGCAAAAGAGACTTTTGGATGTATATCCTAGAGCTTTCTATTCTGCTTGTGGTTGCCATAGCCTTAATTTAACACTTTGTGCTATGGCCAAGACTTGTGGTAAAGCTAAAGACTTCTTTGGAATCATCCAACGCATCTATACAACTTTTGCTAATTCCACTAAGAAATGGTAGATTCTGAAAGATAACATAACGGGATTGACTCTCAAGTCAGTGTCAGCTACACGATGGGAGAGTCGTGTTGAAAGTGTTAAAGCTATCAGATTTCAATGCGCTGACATTCGAGAGGCTCTACTTGTGTATTTGACATTGACATATTAATAACGATACATTTCCTCTGGTTGTCCTCAAAATTTAACTTATATTTTCTTTCTTTTAATTTCAGGTATCTGATATTGATAATGATGTAAAAACAAGCAGTGAGGCTAAAGGTTTGGCAAATAATGAACTTGGAGAATATGAATTTATAGTGGCAATAGTCATTTGGTATGAGGTACTATATGCTGTTAATTTAGTAAGCAAACACTTGCAAGCTAAGGATATGCTTATTGATGTTGCTATTGAGAAAGTGCAAGGGCTAATTTCTTTCTTCAAAGGGTATAGAGAAACTGGTTTCTTAGAAGCATTGGAGGCAGCCAAAGGAATCGCACTTAAGCTGGATATCAGCACAACATTTCATAAAAAGCGAGAAATTAAAAGAAAGAGACAATTTGATGAGAACCCAGATGACACAAATGTTGTCACACAGTCTGCAGAGGAATCATTTAGAATCAACTAGACCTATTGTTGATCAAGGTATTTCCTCGCTTACAAGGAGATTTGAACAATATCAGGATTACCAAAAGAATTTTGGTTTCTTATTTACTTCTAACTCATTGCGGTCATTGGATAATAAGAGTTTGAAATCTTCTTGTGACAATCTTGAAGCAGCCCTCAAAAGAGATGGAAAATCTGATATTGATGCCAATGAACTATATACAGAGTTGAGGTTTCTTCAAGATTTCATTCCAAAAGAAAATATGGGTCCTCTTGAAATTCTTAAGTTTCTAAAGCGGCATGATTGTTTTCCCAAGCAGCTATTGCATATAGAATTTTATTGATCATTCCTGTGACTGTTGCATCAGCGGAGCGAAGCTTTTCTAAGTTGAAGCTATTGAAGTCATACTTGCGTTCTACAATGACACAAGAAAGACTTAATAGTTTGGCTACGATAGCACTTGAGAGTGGATTGCTGGAGAAGATTAATTATGAGCATATTATTGAAGATTTTATTTCAAAGAACACTAAGAGAATGATGTTATTCAAGTAAAGATTATGCAAACCAAGAGTTCAAAAGGTACTATTCTTGATATATCGCATTTGCTCTGCAATACATACATTATTTTGGCTATATTTGGTACTTTGGTTTAGGCCTCACTTAGAGCTTTGTACAGGGCCTCCAAATTTCACGGCACGGCCCTGAAATGGACTTACAATGATCAATTGAGTGGTATGAAATGGGATATCAGAAGGAGAATACGCATCGACTGGTATTAAATGGACTTACAATGATCAATTAACAATTTGCTATTCCCGTGAACTTATTCATACAGGGAAACATTTGCGCAGTAAATTTACTAAAAAAGGTCTATCTTGGCACTACGTCATATGGGCTCAAACAGTAACTTATTAATTAAGAAAAATCAATTACTGGAGTACCTCAATGTCTTCTGCCTTTCCTTCACATAGCCTACAACATGCCTTTACAGAAACGGTTTTAACCAAGATGCACAGATGTGAATACCTTTATTAAATATTTTCTGATCATCAATAAGTTCATGTGTATTAAATTGTGCTGCTTAGCTTCATTTGTGTTAAGCAGCAACCAAGTAATGTCTAAAAAGCATCTCATGTTTCTTATGTGCTTGCTCACAAGCATTTTGCTTTTAGTTTCTTAATCATTCAAAATCACACTGTTAGGTTAAACAAGTTCCCTGTATAATTTTCAGCATAAGAACATAACTCAAAGAGACAGCACACAATTATCTCATACATACACCATCATAGTTAACCGGAAGTACCCCCAATTAAGCACCACATACATCATAAGCTCTCAAGAATCTGGGAAAAATGTTCAAAGCATTTACCATGGGAGCCGAATCTTTAAATTTGCACAGAAGGCAAATGTTATTGTAGCACCCTAAAATTAGCAAAACCCTAAACAAACCCATCTTTTATCTCTAATTTTTCTCTCTCCCCATAACACATCTCCTTCTCTCTCCCCTATCTAATCGCCTTCCTCCTCTTTCTCCTTTCACCTCTCTCTCTCTCAGATCTCTCTCTCACAAGTCCCTCTCTCTCAAGTCTCTCTCTCTCTTCGTGCACGCTCTGGCTTGGGAGGCACCGGCGGCAGCGGTGCTCGGCGGCACACGGGTGAGCGCGGCGGCGTGCCGGTGCGGCGGCATGCGGCGCGGCGCGGGCGAACGCGGCGTCACACGGGCGCGGTGGCCGTGGCGACGGCGTCGCTAATCACTGATTAAGAATCGTGGCACAGGATCGTTAGACGAACGAATCGGCAGATGCAGCGGCCGCAGCTACACGGCGCGAGCGCGGCGGCGGCGCAGGGCATGGAGATTAACAGCGTCAGGGACCTCATTCCGTTCCTCCAGGGCGCCCTCGTCACGTACTACTTCAAGAAGCACAATGCCACTCTCGAGGGCTTTGTTGCGGCCGGCGGCTACGCCTGCGTCTATGCCGCTGACTCCTCCTGCGGCTACCACGGCAAGGCGTTGTCGGCGCTGCAGTTTGAAAAGCACACGGGGGTGGTCTCGAAGAACCAGAACACCCACATCTTCCTCCGCAACTGCACCTTGCTCTACGACCTCTTCCACGCGCTCAGGGTGGTGCCCGCCGACCGTTTTGCCAAGGCCTTCCGGATGGCTGCCGGGGTGCCCTTGACCGTACCCGCCGCCGACGGGGCGCTGCAGGCACAGGGGCAGCATCTGGAGCAGCAGCCGGCGAGCAAGGAGACCGATGGGCTTTGGGCTGTCGACGTGATAGCGGAGGCTGCGGAGCAGCCCCCTTCCACGGCAGCACAGGAGCCTCAGACCCTTGAGATGCTGACCGAGGAGGAGAGGGCCGGCCTGTGTCTCCTTGACTTCAGGGCAAGCAGTTCGGCGACCGAGATGGATCCTATGCACGGCGTTGAAGGGCCTGCTGCAGAGGAGATTGAGGATGTGGCCGGTGATGACCATGCGATGCCTGATGTGGAAGAGAGAAGGAATACAGCAGGCTTGCACGTGGCTTTTGAGGAAGCAAGCGGCCAGTTGCGCATCATGGATCCCTCGTGCAGGGCCGGCTCAACGTTTTCAAGGGCCCTAGGGCGAATTCGGCTCTATAGGCATTTTACTATAATTTTTTTCTACTTATAAAATATGCAGTTTAAACTTTATATTGTTTAAAGTGACACAAATCAATAGTTTTAACATGATAAACTAATTAGGTACTAACTAGTTTATAAACCAAATGTAACTAATAAGAATTAATGTACCTCAAATAGGAGCGACAAATATCCAATATCTTTCAAATAGGGCCGATCAGCCCCGGCGACGACACCACCACGATTTGACTACATTTCCATGGAATCCTTTTTGACAGATCGATCTAGATTGATCTTCTCTACCAGATACTCATCATATCCTGCGCGTATGTATGCATGCAACTCTTTCGCCGAAGCAGTGCAGCCGAACGTGCGAGTCCGAGCACTGCATGGGTGTGTACTACAAATCTCCTGGGAACTTTGCTTCGTTTCCGTCTAATTTTTGCATGTTACGAGATGCATGCATGGTGCATGTTTGATCGCTAATTCGTGCGGCTTGCGCGGGGGTGGGCCCTCCCTGGCCCGGGGCCCTAGGCTGGCGCCCCCCCGGCCTACCCCTAGAGCCGGGCCTGCCCTCGTGCAGCGTGTCCGTCGAGCATGCTCAAGGCAAGTATGTCGTTGTCCTAGACCATAATTACTACATTGCGATGATTGCCTGGTCACATGCTATTAGATATTTTTATATTGCAATGCTTGATGTTAATTAATGCCCTAGACTCCTAGATATATTAAAATGCTAAGGTTAATGTCTAAGTTGCATGCTTTAATTAGTATTAGAATTGGTGTTTAATTTGTGGATGGGGTAATATAACAGTGACTTCAATATAAGGTTAACCACTAGTAATCTTTAACATTGGGATGATAGGTTTATTACCGGTTTTTGGATTCTTTACTTGTATGTTATTGCTTGTTGGTTTCGATAGAATTATGCATAATATTGTTAACCTGACTAATAACATCGTATCACGTAATAAAATCTAGTTGATTGATAACTCCTTTGTGTGAGTTAAGCTGTAATGATGGGTTAGAATAATTCTTAGATATCTACCACCGTTGTATCATCCTTATTCATCTGATACCTAATTTTATCTCCTGTTCTCAATCCTTTTCACTCCTTGTAACCGTGCCTGAACTCATCTCCTGTTGCTTTAATTCCATATTTCACCTCTTCATGATTACTCATTACCATTGTCATTGAGTACAATTATCATATCACTGAATTACCTGGTTATTATCATGTCAATGGATTACCTAGTTGTTATTGTATCACTAGATTACCTGGCTATGATCGTATCACTAGATTACCTGGCCCTGATCGTATCACTAGATTATCTGGCTATTATCTTATCAACAAAGTTACTTGGCTAATTATCATATTACTAAAGTTACCTGGCTAATATCATGTCACAAATGACCTCACTAATATCATATCACTAAAGTTCCCTGATTATTATCATATCTCTAATGCTTGCCTGGTTATTATCATGCTTGCCAAGTTATCATCATATTATTAATGCTTGCTGGGTTTATACTGTTAATATTATATTCCTACCATGATGTTCTAGGTTATCTTCTTTCACATGCCTTTAGGTTTGTTAGAATACTCTGTTAATAATGTTCCACGATTCATGTTTTTAAGTAATGTTTAGGGTTCATGCTTAAACCGTTAGTAGGGGTAGTGGGTGATCATGTTGTAGACTTACCTTAAAATCATTAGCAGTCCCTTAAATACCAAAGCTTCTATGTTTAATCTTTTCGATATTGTGATGCATTATTGGTATAGTTTCTTGTGTGAGCCATGACCGATATATCTTAATAGATGTTAATTTGACTAACAATCACTTATCACGTAGTAAAACTTAGTTGGTTGTCAACCCTTGTGTGGACTATGTTATAATATCTCTTTGGAATAATTCTCATCTCGCTATCACCATATTATCATTCTACATCGCCTCACATTGGAAGTTATATTTCCTTATTTTCAACCTTAGCCAATCCTTCCTCTTATCATCATCTGATCCTAGCCTTTCCTTAGTTCCCTTAATCTCTTATCTTATAATTTGCTAATAATATCACGGTTCCCTGCCCTGGAATCACCCACATATAGGGATCATTGCCATTGTCAAAATTGCTGAATAACAATTATCTTTAATTACTTCAATTTCTTATCACATTACATGATTAATAACATAACGGTTCCCGGGCCTGGGTTATCCACATATAGGGGAGATTTTTACCCACCTGGTAACGTACGGGGAGCTGTACATTCTCGTTATATAGGATATTACACCCCATCGCGGTTATACAGTCGAGGACCGCGGCGTGCCTGACTATTCTCGTATAACCGGGTATGTGGGGAGTGAACGCCAGAACCTTTGCCATAACTTGCTAAATAACAATTATCTGGGTTGATTAGATGACAGTTTCTAGGCCCGGGGTTATCCACATATAGGGCAGATTTCCACCCACCTGGTAACGTGCGGGGAGGGGGGGTGTACGCTTTCGTTACACAGGATATTACACCCCGTCAGTGGTTATATAGTCGAGGACAATGGCGTGCCTGACTATTCTCATATAACCAGGTATGTGGGGAGTAATCGTCGGTGCCACTGTCATAACCCGTTAAATAATATTTATCTTTGATGCCACTGTTCCTGTGGTCTTTATCTCCAGTCTGTATCAATTGCTTGCTTGCTTTGCTTGTCCTTTACATGTTTTGCTTGCATTACCTATCCTTTACTCACTGTGTTGCGGCCGTTGTTGGGTACTTGCTGAGATTTCCAAATCTCACGCTTGCTCTTTTCAGTCTCAGGTAAAAGGCCAGTGGAGTGATAGCATCATGCATGGGTGGGAGCTCTCGAGTTTTGCCACTTTTTGTTGTTTCATTTGTTCTATATTTGGTTAGAAGTGGACTGCTCCCATATTTTAAACATTTATTCCAGCTTCTGTTGGTTCTCTATCAAAGTGTTAATAAAGTTTTAAACTCTTTGTGATTTCTTGTGTTGTTCTTATTTATACTTCACTTTGGCGATGACGTTCCATGGTAGTATCTCACATCGGTATGTGGGGTGCTACTGTTATTTGCTTAGTTGCAGCAACATATAAACAATCTTGAGACTAGAGATGACAAGAACTCATGCTGGCCTTATTCCTCGTCTAGCTCAATCAACAGCGGAACCACACATCTATTTTGACCAAACTGATGTACAAAATATACAAATTCTGATGTGCAGCCAGGGAGCTGGCAATGGTCGTGGAGGGAGGCGGCGTCACCAAGGGCCAGGGGGAGGGGCGTGATGGGCTCAGGAGGGAACCACGGGAGGCCGAGGAGGGAGCTGGCAGAGCCATGGGTGGGGGACGAGGAGCCCGGGTGGCGCCGGGGGATGGTGGAGGGTGGTGGAGGGGCGGCAGACGGTGAGGCAAGTGGAGGAGGCATGGGGTCGGAGCTAGGCAATGGCCCTATGTTGGACTGGGGTGAGGCAGCTGATGGCAAACCCTAGAAGCAATGGGAGACAAAAGACGGGGGTGATTTCTCAAAAAGGAGACGGCGCATGGGGTTTTGTGAAAATGCATAAGTGAATTAGGGGCTTCCATTAGTGGCTCACGCTCCCGCTTATCCAGCACGTGCTCCTCTTCGACGACGGCAGCGGCCGCCTCCCGCCCTTCGCATCCGTCGTCGGCTCCCTCTGCGCGTCCCTCGCGGTGACGCTCGCGCGGTTCCTCCCGCTCGCTGGGAAGATAGTCTTTATCCTTCGCCGGAGACACTACCATCGATCGCCCGAGGAAGGCTCGGCGGCGGGCGTCCGGTTCGCTGCCGCAGAGCAACGCGACACGGGAAGCTGGCCAAGGACGAGGTCCACGACGTGAGGCGCCGACGACTCGTCCCGAGCTCGACGCGCGAGCTCCCGCGAGAGACGATGGTCGCGCAGGTCACGCGGCTGGCGGGGGGCGGGCTGGCTGTCGGCGTTGCGCTGCACCACTCCGTTTTCATCTCACACAGGTTTAAAATAGAAGTACAGAAATCACAAAGAAAATACATGAATGAAGCAGACTCATTTAATCTCACACAGGTTTAAAATAGTAGTACAAAAATCACAACGAAAATACATGAATGACGCGAATGAAGTAGTGTACGAGCATACATGTATAACAGCAGCAGAGATGATTGATACTTGGCTCGCACCTTTATTAATTTGTGCGTGCGATGCGAACTTGGCCTCAGAGGAACTCGTGAATCGACCACCTCCTCCGTCTCTGGCAGGACCACCCTGGCGGCGGGGGCGGCGACGAACCTCTCGCTCCACTTCTTGAGGAGCGGCGTCGTGGCTTCGTCCAACAGGGCGACACCGTTGAGCCGCTCGCAGGCCCAAAGCCCTAGCAGGAAGCAGCCGAGCGCGACGTCGAGAAGGCCCGGCGCGGCATCGCGGCCGGAGAAGAAGGCCCTGCCGTCGCTGCGGGCGGCGAAGGCCTCCTCCAAGAGCAGCAGCGCGGCACGCGTGTCGGCAATGGCTCTCCCACGGGCTTCTTTGGTGGGCGCCAGGGAGATGGCGTCCAGCGCCGGCCAGAACTTGTCGTCGACGTAGAACTTGTCCTGCTGCGAATGGATGAGCCGATTGCGCGGAGGAGATGTTCAGACGGCGGGGGTTGGAAAAACAATTGACGGGACCGGTAGGGGGTTTTGCGCGAAAAGACATAAGTGAGTTAGTGTTTCCACCCTCAAGAATCAGGGCCGTTTTAGCATATCGGATGGTCAGAGAGAAGTGTTAGCATGTTAGCACTAAAAAGGTCATAGCACTAGATACGTTCCATATATATATATATATATATATATATATATATATATATATATATATATATATATATATATATATATATATATATATATATATATATATATATATATATATATATATATATATATATATATATATATATATATATATATATATATATATATATATATATATATATATATATATATATATATATATATATATAATTTGTTATATTTCAACGTGATGCAAGACAAGGAAGAAGTAAGATACACCACCCCTACAGGACCACCTGTCAACTCGGGGGTCCCACCAACAGCATGATGAGTTGGCAACCAGGCTTGCCTACCTTAGATGCAAATGGGACACTGTACACTAAGAGCATTTTTTTAGTATATTAAATCGATGTCGATTTAAAGTTATGTCACGTAAGTATTTTAAGAACTAAGCTTATTTTTCTCTAATGTATTGAATCGATTTCTACTAATAACTGAGGCCCACGTTACCGTTACATTAAAAAACCACAAAATAATAACATCATCTTTCAACCACACTCTCTCCTATGTAGTTGTTTAATGCTCATATGAATTGCTTAATGTTTTGAATCGATTGCTAAGTAAAATCTGGTTTCATGCATTTTTTTTTGTTGGAATCGACTCCTCCACGTAAGTATTCTAGGAACTAAGCTTATTTTTCTCTAATGTATTGAACCGATTCCTACTAATAACTGGGACCCACATTACATTAAAAACCACAAAATAATAATATCCTCTTTCAACCGCACTATCTTCTATGTAGTTGTTTAATGCTCATATGAATTGTTTAATGCTTTGAATCGATTGCTAAGTAGAGTCTGATTTCATGCTTTTTTGTTGGAATCGACTCCTCCAATGTATTGAATTGATTCAATATCTTCTCTCTCTTCATTTGAACTGGCTAAAACACAACATTGGAAATGGTCTAAGAACATAAAAGGCACTTTAAGTGCCTTCGACTTCTTTTAGAAGGCATAAGCCATTTAGGACGCGATAGCTTTTTAATTTTGATTTTTATTTGCCTTTTAACATCTTTTAGTTTTTTATTTTTTTCTCTTATTTTTTGCATTGTCGTAGAGATATAATATTGTTATTTATTTTATTAAATAATTTAGTAAAAATTAATCGCTGCTATATTGTAATTTTAGCTAAAAGTTAATAATAAAAAGCCGAAAGCTGCAGCCATTGGAGCAGAACGAAAATCATCAAATCCGCTAGTGCTTGTGGGTCCATATTGTCCCTTAAATGCATTGAAAAGCCAAGATGGCTTTGGATTCATGAATGTGGGCTTGAAAAAGGAGGTTTTTTTCCATGCTTTTGATTGAATGATTGGGACATTAGGAAATGAGCTAAGATTTGAGAGGGAAGAGGCTTTTGTACGCTGGCAAAAGTGAATAATTTTGTCCAAACTTCAAGGCGTTTGTATTTATTGTTGCAGGTAGTTTAAAGTTAAAAATAAATAGAAGTATCTAAAAGAAATGGTTTTAGAAGAAAAGGAACAAGTGATGAGAAAAACAGAGAGAAACATATACGCAAAACGAAAGTAATAGTGATGTATGTAATACGTCTGTACCCTATTGCCCTATTTTTGAAATGAGATAGAAAAAAAAGAATCCTCGATGTCCAGGTGAAGGAGTAGAGGAACCAAATCCGCAAGCTGTCCTATGACATCGAGGATTGCATTGATGACTTCACACACCGCGTCGATCATGGCCCTAGTAGGCCTCACGACATGAAGGATTTCTTGCAGAATAGCATTCACAAGCTAAAGACACTTGGTGCTCGCAATGAGATTGCCAACCAGATTCGAAAACTGAAGGCTCGTGTTGATGATGCGAGTAAGCGACGCAAGAGGTATAACTTCGATGGGGCTGCCTCAAGTTCTAGTGGTGTGGTGCCCATCGACCCTCATTTACCGGCTCTCTAAGCAGAGGCAGAAAGCCTAGTCGGTATTGATGAACCAAGAGAAGAGCTTATCAAATGGTTAACCGAAGGGGAGGGGATTATGATGCAAAAACTGAAGGTAGTACCTGTTGTTGGGTTTGGAGGGTTAGGCAAGACTACTCAACGATAAAATTTTATCAAGTTTATGATAAAATTGGAGATACTGTAGAGCATTTGTTCCAGTGTCCCAAAAGCCTGACATGAGGAAAATATTCAGAAAAATACTCAGTGATGTAACAGGGGGAAAGTATTATCCAAACATAGAAGCATATGTCGAGGAGCAGCTCATCAACAGATTGAGGGAATTCCTCAACGATAAAAGGTAGTACAAACCTTTCCTTGATAATCTTGTTCAAGATAATTTCTGCTGCCATATCCGGATCCCTATTTTGGTTACCAGATAGTCCTACTAACTGTTTAGAGATCTATTAACATTTTCAGCTTTAGACATGTCTCATGCACTATCTGCATCAAGTATTTTGTTTCCTTAATGCATGTTCATGTCCATCAATTCGATCCTTGAATAATGTATATATCTACTGACCATGAATATTTGTATATTCCCTAGCATACTTCTTTTGCAAATATAAACATTGTCGTTATTGATGATATCTGGAACACATTAGTATGGCCAACAATCAGATGCGCTCTGCCTGAAAATAACCTCCGCAGCAGAATATTGATAATAACACGTATCATTTTTGTAGCGAGGTCATGTTGCTCTCCTGACTACCATAATGTATGCGAAATGAAAGCACTAAGTGACGCTAATGCCGAAAAGTTATTTTTCAAAAGAATATTTGGTTCCGAAGATCACTGTCCTTATGAATTAAAAGAGGTATCCAGTGAAATCCTAAGAAAATGTGATAGTCTACCATTGGCAATCATTAGTATTGCAAGCTTGTTGGCTGATAAACCATGGACGAAACAGCACTGGGAGAGGTGTCGGAATTCTCTTGGCTCAGCACTTGAAAACGTTCCCAGTGTAAGCAACATGAAAAGGATTCTCTCTCCTAGTTATAACGACCTTCCCCACTATTTGAAGACGTGCTTACTATATCTCTGTGTATATCCAGAAGATTTTATAATAGGGAAGTATAATTTGGTAAGGAGATGGATGGCCGAAGGGTTCATCACTGCAGAAGTTGGGGAAAATTTAGTGGAAGTTGGAGAGTGCAATTTTAGTGAGCTAATCAACAGGAGCATGATCATGCCAGAAGGCATTCTATATGTTGGTCAGGCTGAAGCTTGCCGAGTTCATGATATGATTCTTGATCTCATTGTATCTAAGTCAATTGATGAAAATTTTATCACATTATTTGGTAACCATAATCAACATGGTAAGGGTCGTCGACTGTCCCTTGATTTTCGTGGTCAAGAAGATCTGATGGTTCCATCAACAATGGATGTTTCCAAAGTTCGATCACTCGATATTTATGGGTCTGCAAAACACATGCCACCTCTCTCAGGCTTTCATGCACTACGGGTGCTTTACATACAATGTAATGATAAGTTGGAAAATCATTATCTTGATGATATAGGGAGATTGTTCCGGTGGAAACACCTAGGGCTCTTTGATACAAGCATCAGCAAGGTTCCAGAGCAAATAGGGGGCTCTTTGATACAAGCGTCAGCAAGGTTCCAGAGCAAATAGGGGAACTACAGCACAAATAGGGGAACTACAGCAACTTGAGACACTAGAGCTAATACGGACTGCCATACAAGAATTACCAAAGGAGTATTGTTAACGGTATTTATGTCATTTCCTATTGTCTAGCATTTGGATCCTTGTGTGTGTCTTATGTACTATATATGCTCTATGGGTCTTTTTGCAATACAAACTTCTTCGTTTGCAACATGTACGTATAGTATGCAAGTATTTAAGATCATCTAAGTGGTATGGATAATTTTTCAGAGGTGGTATGTATACTTTTTCCGATATACTCCTTTTTATGTGTGTATATAAAGGTATTTACAAAATATGCTAAAAACTATAGACTCCCTTGTAATTTTTTCATGTGGTTCACATTGGAGTATTTTATCATTAGTATATGAGTATTCCTAAAGTGATAAAGAAGTATTTCAAATTTGTTTAGATGGTGTATTATATGTGGATGTAATTACATCCGAGTATAAAAGATTATATATATATATATATATATAATTATAATTTGCTATATTTCGAACGAAACGCAAGATAAGGAATAAGGTCATGTTCATTTCGGTTTGAGCTTCTGGCTTATTTTTTACTATTAATTTTTTTTGTCTTTTTTCTAATTTTTTTTGCTTTTTTGAGCTTTTTTGCCGGTTCTTTTTTTCCGTATTCGTTTACATTGTCCATAATGGGTTAACCTATTTTTTCTATTTTTAATTTTTTTCAAATTTAGATACGTCAAATAAGTCATCATCTGCTATAGTGTAATTTTAGTCAGCTACAGTACGATTTCAGTCATAAACCAGCTTATTTCAGTCTAACCAAGCAGCACGTAAGTAAGATACACATCCCCTACGAGCCCACTTGTCAACTCGGGGGGTCCCACCACCAGCATGATGAGTTGGCAACCAGGCCTGCCTACCTCAGATGCAACCGGCACACCATGCGCAAAGGACATACAGGGCGCTTTAAGTGCCTTCGACTTCTTTTAGGAGGCATAAGCAGCGCGATGATTTTTTAATTTTAATTTTTATTTGCCCTTGCTATCTTTTTACTTTTTTATTTTTTTCTCTTATCATTTGTATTGTTTGTAGAGATATAATATTATTTTTTTATTTATTTTTATTTTTTAATTGAACGACTTAGCAAAAATTAATCACTGCTATATTATAATTTTAGTTAAAAGATAACCGCCAAAAGTCGGAACCTACAGCCATTGGAGCAGAACGAAAATCATCAAATCCTACAGTGCTTGTGGGTCCACATTTGTCCCCTGCATGCATTGAGAAGCCAAGATGGCTTTCGATTCATGAATGTGGGCGGGAAAAAGGAAAAATAAAGGAGGTATTTTTCCATGCTTTTGATTGAATGATTGGGATATTAGGAAATGAGCCAAGATTTGAGAGCAAAGAAGCTTTTGTACGCTAGCAACAGTAACTAATTTTATCCTAACTTCAGGCGTTCGTATCGATGGTCGCCGATAGTTTTTAGCTAAAGTGAATAGTAGTCGGGGCGGAGCTAGATCTCGGACCGCCGAGGTAATAACCTGAGGTCCAGCTAAAAAAATTCCTATTATTTACTGTAGCTATTAACTGTAAAAGACTTAATATCTTTTCTTTGCGTGGGCTGGGCCCGAGTCCTAGCCTCATGCTGGCTACGCCCCTATAGTAGTATAAGTGATTTTATAATAATAGGAATAAATGATGAGAAAAGTAGAGAAAAACATATACACAAAATGAAAATAAGAGGAGTGACATATGGGCATGTTTGGCAACGGCTACAGCTTATGGTTTTTGGTTAAAATTTTTGAATTTTGGCTGTTTACGGTATAGATTATGGATAGAGAGATATGCACTTGCGATTTTGGCTGGTACAGATGTTGGGCTTTTAATGTGTACATCGTTTAACTTGTAGACCCCGCCTTAAGAAAATACTCTATTTAAAAGTTAGGTACTGTAACAAAAACCAAAAGCTGCTCTTCGGAGAAAAAGATCAGTTCCGTAATATATATGTAACCTACTATCCCATTCTTGAAACGAGACAATCAAAACAAAAAAAGAAGCCGCTTCAAACAACACTTCCAAGTGTGTGGTTAGTGACTTACGAACACCCATGAGTGGCATCGTAAAAAGCCCAAGAAGCACGTGGCCCCGCTACCTTGACTTGCATGCATGCTGCTGAATCTGATGGACCACCACCACGCACACGAAAATATTTTGGGACAGTAGGACATGGAATTTTTTTTACGAATAATCTATTTTTTATTCAAAATTACAGAAATATAATTGCAACAAAATTTTTTACAAAAATAGGCTTCAGTCGCTCAATGGGTAGACGACTGGGGCTTATCGCCCAACCAGGAACCGACACATTTCCTATCACTTTTCCGTGGAGCGGCTGCATCAAATCGTTCATCCATTGGGCGACTTTCATGCAGTCGCCCATCCGGTGGGCGACTTTCATGCAGTCGCCCAATGGGGAAGCGACTGCAAGTGCTCCCCGGTGAATGTTTTCAATTTTGTCAATTTTGTAATTTGAAACTGGTAAAAAATCTTGTAAAGTTGTTATAAAAGTTTATATTCATTGTATGTTGTAGGTGCCGAAATAATTTTGGAAACTTTTTTTACGAACGATTGACCATAGAACGATTCATACATACGATGGTAAATGATATTGTGATGTTAATGAGTAGGTAACGAGGAGTATAAGCACGGCACAATACTAAAAAGTTTACATCGTTAAAAATCACATGTTTGCAGTACATGCAACAATGGTATACAATCAGCGCCACCTGCCTCGCCTGCCTCCACGCCGTGTCTGCCGCCAGACGCCCCGCTTGGCGTCCTCTCTGTAACGGGTTACGACGCCCGAGAACGTGAAACGATCAGAGCGTGTCGCACCCGCCTCGAGCCGGTGGAGCCGCTTGCACCTCTGCTGTGTGCCCTCGGTGCACCGGGAGGGCACTGCCGAGAGAACCTCTCGTGCCGTGTGTCGAGGTGCGACCTGCATCGCCGCTCGACCCACTCGAGAAGTATCGTCCACATCGTCCGGCTCACGGTGGGGCCGTGCAGACTCGGACTGAAATGACTGCAAAAGTAATATCGTTAGTTTCACATGTCAAACATTACGATAAAACGGAGATCGTCACGATACGCACTCTCGCCAAGGTCATCGCGCCTGAGAAGGGGCATATGTCGAGTGCATCCCCTGTGTGGGTAAACCAGGGATGTACGGAGGACGTGAGAACAGCTGGCCTGGCGGTGTACGAGCCCAGGCAGATCCTCCAGCCTCGTCCAGGTGAGGTGCCGGAGGACATGCCCAAGTAGAGCCTGCAGAGTACTGCCACGCCGGTCAGGGCGGAACCGGTGGCCGAGCGGTCCGTGTGCTGGGCGTGGGCGTGGATGCCGCTGGTAGCCTCGTGCAGGACAGTAGGTGCACGACACGTGTACCCCACTCCTTGAAACGACGGTACGCGCTGATGTGCTCCTCGTGGCCCACCTCGGCACCTGCGGCGAGCCTGTGTAGCATACTCTCAGCCTCCGTGACGATGGAAAGGCCCACGTCAGACTAAAGGAAAAGACATAAAATGGTTAATTATCCAAGGTAGCATTGCCAGTAGTGAATGTTCGAAAATACGTAACGCATCGCGATAAAGCGATCCCGCGTCAAAGCGCGGATACGCGTCTGTCGGAGCGGGGAGGTGTGCGGGGGGCGGGTCCACCACATGTATGAGCCTCGTACGTGTGCGCGTCTGGTACCACCGCAGGTACTCCGTGTACTCGTGCCGTCGTAGGCGCGTCCTCGCCAACCACATCGTCAAGGGCACCGCCCCACCGAGCAACCCACGCCGCATCTTCACCGCCCACTCCGTGTTGCGTTTCACCCCTTTCTATTGTGCTCGCTTGTAGGACCACTGTTAGTAATTTCCAATGAAGTAGTAAGTATGTACAAATTTATAAGACACCGCACTCACCCGCGCACGTGAAGCGGCACCGCAGTCCGGCAGTACCGACACAGCCTGGAAGAGACCAAACTGCCGCATCACTCGCTGTGGCGAGTAGTCCTCCACGAAGATGCCGTAGACGAGCTTCCAGCGCGTTAGCCAGAAAGCCCGGTCGCGCCAGCACAGACTCGACAATCCATCGGGAGCACGGTCCTCCACTGCCGCCTATGAGTACGGCTCCCAGCTCACGTCGTCGGCCGTGAGGCGGTCAATCTGCTCAACAAAGGGCAAATACGCCCGCGTGACCTGGACATGTGCGAACTGCACCTGCAAGGACGAATAGATGTTACGTACGACTGTCGTTAGTATAAAGGAAATAACTAATTGACATATGACTTACCCGTCGACGACACCAAATAGAACCCATCGTCGGCCGGTCGACGTCTCTCCCCTAATACATGTCGGGCCCATATGGACTCATGTCGTCTAGCAATGGTCGTCCGAGGCTGAAGCACTCGAACGACCACAGCTGCAGTAGTAAGGGACAACCCGCTAGGATCGAGTTCGCCTTCGTCCTCGAGCACGCACTGCACAGGCCGCGGTAGGTCGCGGCAAGTACGACCGGTCCCCAGCTGACCTAGGGGGCTCGCTGTCCGCGATCGCCCTGGCATAAGCGATGAGGTGCGCGTCCACGCTGTCACCGTGGCTGCTGGTGAAGAGCACCCAGCCAAACAGCCATAGTAAGTACGCCTCCAAGTGGCGCGAGACCTGGTGATCGTTCGCCTCTGGGTCCATCCGCTCCACCTAAATGCAAACAAGATGTTATTAGTCCATAATAACACAAATAAAAGCTTCGATAACACGATCGATTGTAAAGACCACGTACCCGGAACTGTGCCAGCCACCTCAACAATGGCCCGTGGGTCTGTTTCGCCGGGAAGATGTAGTACTCACCCACATCACCCGGTGGAAGGACCCCCTCGAATCTGGCGAGCAGGTCATCGCGCCACTCGACCGGGGCCTCCGGTAGGAAGGCAGCGCCTCCCGCGATCGGAAGGCCAAGAAGCAGGGACATATCCTGCAGGGTTGGCGTCATCTCCCCGAATGGGAGGTGGAAGGTGTGCGTCTCGGGCCGCCAACGGTCCACCAAAGCCGTCAGCAGGGAGTGGTCAAACGGGAAGCGTCGTGATCAATCCCCGACCTCGTCCCCACCCGCGGCCAAGGCGGGTCCATCCTCCTCCGTGGCTTGCACCATCCGGGCAATAGGGAGTAGCCCGGCATCCCGTAGCCTGCAAACAAAGTGAAGATCAACATGGAACGTTCTTACGGCAACACTAAAACGATGGCATAGTGCAAACCTGACTGTCCAACGGACGTCGAGTCTCCAGGCCACGCGAGGTGTGCGCGTCCGGACCACTCCCACCTCAACCGGCTCGTCCGCGCTCCCCGGTGGCGGCACACGACGGGATGCGCGATGCATGCGGTCCACGTGCTCGTCCAACAGGGGATACTGCTAGTCACGCGCCATACCTGCATGCAGATTTCATACGCATGTTGTTACTTTTGTAAAATTACATGTTTAATAAACTTAGTATAACAAATATTTAACTTTGTCTAGCTAGATCTACATTACAAATTTTCTATACTAAATTTTCTATACTAAAAATTGCACTGAAATATCTATACTAAAATTGCTATACTACAAAATTCTATACTAAAAATTGTACTAAAATGTCTATACTAAAATTGCTATAGTACAAAATTCTATACTAAATTTTCTATACTAATAATTGTACTAAAATGTCTATACTAAAATTGCTATACTACAAAATTCTATACTAAATTTTCTATACTAAACATTGTACTAAAATTTCTATACTAAAATTTTCTATACTAAATTTTCTATACTAAAAATTGCACTAAAATTTCTACACTAAAATTTTGTATACTACAAAATTCTATACTAAATTTTCTATACTAAAAATTGTACTAAAATTATCTATACTAAATTTTATATATTAAAATTGTACTAAAATTTCTACAATAAAATTGCTATACTACAAAATTCTATACTAAAAATTGTACTAAATTTTCTATACTACAATTGTACTAAAATTTCTACACAAAAGAATCCTATAATAAAAATTTATATACTAAATATACTACAAAAACTTTCGAAAAATACCTTAATTTGAAGATCCCACGCTCTCCTCTTTTTCCCCTCCTCTTCTTTTCCTCCTTTCTCCTCCTCTTCTCTCCTTTCCCTTCTTTCTCCGCTCCTCTCTCGCGTCGCCGAACGGATGCGCGAGCACTGAACAACGCGGCTGCGGCCGGGCTTGCCGCTGCTTTTAACTCGTTGTTGTCGCCCAGCCGTTGGGCGACAGGAATCGCTGTCGCCCAATAGTACAGCGACCTCATGTCAGTCGCTCAACGGTTGGGCGACAGCAATAACTCGCCCAACCGTTACCAAACTGCCTATGTGTCGCGCTGTGGTTGGACGATTACCTGTAGTCGCTCAATGGGGGGCGACTGGAGCCTATTTTTGTAAAAAAAATTTGTTGCAGGTATATTTCTATAATTTCAAATAAAAAATGGATTATTTGTAAAAAAATTTCGTAGGAAATGGCCGCATTGCATTTCGCGGGCGAGGGCACGTTGGCTGAGAAAATAATTACAAATATTTTAATTAGATAATTATTTGGAATATTTCCGGTCAAATTTTATCTCATGGACTCATGGTCGTTTCCTCTAGCTATAAATTATCATCTATCCTGGTTATATCCTCTTATGTGATGATTTTATTAAGGGGTTGTTTGGTTGCTAGCCACATTTTGCCAACAAAAATTGCCACACTTGCCTAAGTTGAGGTTGCCAAATTCTTTGCCACACCTTAGTAAGTCTAAGGGAATCTTGTCACACTTTTTTGAGTCATTGACGCGTGGGACCTAATTTGCTGGAAGAGAATCTTGCCACAACTGTGGCTGCAACCAAACAGCTCCTAAAGTTGGTCAAACTTGCCTAATCTTAGGCGTGGTAAACTGTAGCTGGCAATCAAACAGCCCCTAAGTTAGCTACCGCTAAAGTCATATATTGGCATTTTTATTGTGAGGTGTAATATTGTGTTGTTCTTGTGAATTCTTTTTGAATACCTAGGAGGTTTTGTGCGACTACTATCATGTGCTCGAGTAGATTAGTTCAAGCGTGTGAATATTTGTTCCAATTTGTGTGCAGCATACATGTGACAAAAAAAGTCCAAGCTGCTGCTATTTGATTGGGAAAAAAACTCGCAATAAAACTTGTTATCTGAAAATGATTCAATATCTTCATGAAGCTGTTTTGCAGGCCTCCTAGAATGCAGAGTAAGAGATGGGGGCCAAGTTGGCCAGGAATTCGGAGAGAACTGCGACTGCTATCGACAAAATTGTTGATGGACAAGTAATTTGGAGAGAACTGACTCTTTTCTTTCAATCTCTTACGGGGTCTATGTTAAGTCTTTTTTTAATGAAGCCTTTTGTGTTCACCGTACAAACCATGTCGGTTTATGTCCCGTGGAATCTATTTATTACTAAATATTAATTACAGACGTTTTAGAGTCACTAAGAGAAAGAGAAAAGCGTAAAATTCTCATAAAAAAGTAAAATATTCGGCCTTTAATCAAGTAGAACCTAATTAAGTAAAACTATAGTAGCCGTCAGATATTATTGCTTAAAGATATACTTCTTCTTAATTTAAAAGAGATGATAATCCGTCTTTTAAACCGTGCGGAGTCTGGAAACAACCGTATTGCCCAAACCTGTTGGAAAGTATGCGGAGGGGGACCACACTTGGGCCCAACCCCACACATGGGACCACCCACATCGCTATCATGCATCTGCTTGGCTGCTTGCTTGGTGGAGTATGTAAATCTCCTCGAGTATTTTACTACAATCTTCATTACTTTTCTCGTGTGAACCAGAGTCATTAAGCAACGGTGTGAATTGGACTACATAACCAACCTTTTTATATGACCCGCAAAAATAACATAAAGTTGAAATGCAAAACAGAAGGAAATTATCCATCTTATTTTTCATAGAACTACAAATTAAAATCCGTACATAGCTAAATTTTAGAATAAAAATTAGATGAAAATTAGCTGTTGAATTTGTATATGAATTCTAACTTGAAACTATGATAAAAAAATAACATTAGAAATTAACAGAAACTTAGAATTAAAAATAAAAGGAAATTACCAATGTTATTTTTCATATGAACTCCAAATTAAAATCCATACATAGTCGAAATTCAGAGTAAAAATTAGATAAAAATTAGTAGTTGGATTTGTATCCGAATTCTAATCTAAAACTGAAAATTAAATTTAAATAAAAAATAACAGCAAAAAAAATAATTTTGGAATGAAAAATAAAAGGAAAGTAACAATTTAATTTAAATATGAACTCCAAATAAAAAACCACAGCATAGCTAAAATTTGGAATAGAAATTATATGAAAATTAGCAGTTGGATTTGTACCTAACCTAAAATTAAAATTCCAAATTAAACAAAAAAATTTGAGATTAAACAAAGATTCCATATCAAATACTATAAGAAATAACTCAAATTCAAAATAAAAATTAGCAGTTGGATTTATAAAAAAATTCCAACATAAAACTAAAAAAAAAGTGTAGCAGAAATGCAATACAAAAATATGCACGTTTAGAATAGAAGTCAAAGAAAATTAACATTTTTTAATTCCAGGCTAAGTAAAAAATAGAAAATTTGGTTTTGTCCTGAATTAAAATTACAAAAATATTCTAATGTGAGAAAAAATAAAATAAGATAACAAATTTGATTTGTATGTGTATATATATAAATATAAATTAGGAATCAAAATCTATTATATAATAAAAATCGATGATATGTAGTCTACAGTCACTAAAAAAAGATAATTGCCAAAAATTCTCACAAAAATAAAAACATTGTCATCATTTGTTTGGTGGACCTCTGAAGATGGAGGGATTGAGAATGAGATTATTAATGAGTGTTTACTTAGCTATACCGATGTAAACTATATACTATGTGTTATAAGCATATAGTATAGACGAACATTGTAGTAATAAAAGACAATAATAATATAAATAGGAAATATTATGTAATGTTATATTTACTGTTTGCTTTGTAAGTATTTTTGTAAAAAAAGCATCTGAGAAAAAAAATTTTGGTCACATGTGACAAGTATTGGGGAACAAAGTTAATATTTTCTCTATTATAATACATAATATTAAAATATTATAAATGGAGTTCTATACTAATTTATTTTCAAAAGGCAAAAATATATATATTATTAAATTATTTAAATGTATTTTAAAGATGATGTCCATATAAATATGTGGGTTACTTTGCTAGTTCTGTTAAAGCTGTGGCTACACACTAACACACATCTCAGTGACACACACAGACCGAGTGAGCTCAGAGAGGCGATGGAATCCTAGCCGCTGCCGCGCCTCGTTGCAAGCAAGATCCTTCGACGGCTGGTCTCTAGATCTGCAGCTGCAGGTTCTTCTTCTTCCTCTGCCTCTGCTTCTTTTGTTCGTTGTTCCTCTTCCTCTGCTGAACTGCTCGGCAATCTGCTCTGCTCTGTTGCTCTGATGCTCTTCCCCTTTCTCCCTGACCTGACCTGCTCTGCTTAGTTCCTTTTCCCGTTTCTCCCAGATCTGCTCTGCTCTGCGGCTCATGCTCTTTGCTCGGCTGCTCTGCTGCCCTCTGCTGTGTGTTGTGCTGCTGATGCTCTCTTCTCTAGTGTATAAGTGTAGTGTGTAGAAGTGTGGGACGTGATTGGTAGCGTGCAGTACCCCTGGCCAAGCTGTTATCAGGTGCAGCTTTGACGTGTTTGGTTGGCCGAACTCCCACCTGGGCCTGACCTGAGCTAGAAATCGAGCGTAGCAACTCGGCCTGCCTGAGTTGGTCTAGAGCAAGAGCAACTCGGTCTGCAACTTCGAGGTATCCAGTTTAGAGATCCTTATTTCTTTTTTTCTTGATGGATTACTTGTGTTTGAGAAAATTGATCATTTGCCACTTTGAAGAGTGGGCTTCGCAAAATTGCCAATTTCAAAATTGGCTTCGCAAAAATGCCATGCAGTTCATTTACCTCTTGATTACCATGCCATTTGAGCCATTTAACTCATTTAATATTTTTTTTTCTAATTTTAGAGGCTGCAAAAGACCTTTCTACCTTTGCTAAATTTTGCGCACAAGAGCTCGCTCAAGAACTGTGTTGCTCCCTCCGACCTGATTAAGGCAGCCTAAATATCACTCTCCATTGAACACATATAGCACATCAAAGAAAGGGGATTGAGAGCATGGCCGCAAAGGAACTCACCTTGACATTGATTTTAAGTGCAACATTTTCCAGATACTGCATGTTTGCTTTGCTGGCCTTGGCTGGCGTGAGACATTGAGATACTATCCCAAGGTCAGTCTCGCACACCTTTTTAATTTTTCCTGCAAAATTGCACAATATACGTTACCATGGAACTAGGAAAAGCTTAAGGCATATCAAAAACACACATACCGTAATAACCACCAACATCTGGAAGGATCACAATGAGCAACTGGAGATTAGGAGCCCTCTTGTGGACGTCCTTCAGAGCAGATTCTATGTTGTTAGGAGTAGCTGAACGAACTTCTGCCACTGGCCTATGATTGAAAACCTGAAAGATTCAAGCTAAATTCAATGTGCTGTGGCTGATGATATCAACAATTAATTCATATCCGCAGGTGCATGAACTCACCATGCCGATGGAATTGCACATCCGAACTAAGTCATCACATAATCTGTACACCCCATCAAGACGCATACGTGAAAAGTTCAAACAAGTCCAGTTCTGAACAGTTGCTCCATTAAACATTTTCTGAAATAACGGACATAAAAAGTGAACATAAGCAAGAGCATGTACATAAGCATAACGGACATTTTCTGAAATAACTGAAATAACGGACATAAAAAGTGAACATAAGCATGAACTCACCATGCCGATGCAGTGCAAAACTTAGCAAGGATAGAAAGGTCTTTTCCAACCCCTGAAATTAGAAAAAAAATATGAAATGAGCTAAATGGCTCAAACGGCATGGTAATCAAGAGGTAAATGTACGAATTTTTTGTACGGATAATCCTTTTTTTATTCGAAAATACATAAATATACCCGCGAGAAATTTTTTTACAAAAATAGTCTCCAGTCGCCGCCCCATTGGGCGACTTCTACTTTTCGCCCAACCGGAAGGCGACATTTAGGGAATGTTTGAACCGTTGGGCGACTTATGCAGTCGCTCTACGGTTGAGCGACTGTAATTTCAATCGCTGTACGGTTGAGCGACTGAAATTGCAGTCGCCCAACGGTAGGGCGACAGGGGTGGATATCCAGTTTTCCCACTGACTGCCGCCCACTACCAACCACTTTTCCCTCATTTCCCTCATTGTGCGCAGAGAGCCAGAGAGAAGAAGAGAGGAGGAAGAGGAAGAAAAGAAGGGGAGAAAAGAGGGAGGAGGGGAAGAAAGGGAGGAGGGGAAGAAAAGGGGAGAAGAGAAGGAGAGGAGGACAGGGTTGAAGGAGGAGGTGAGGGAGGAAGAAGGAGTCCAAGCTATTCCATCGATTTGGATCCAGGTATTTTTGTTAATTAGGTTGTATTTACACTATTATTTACATGAAATATTGATGTTAGTAAAAATTGTAGATGTAGTATACATTTTGTAGTATGGAAATTTTACTACCTTTTTTAGTATAAAAAGTTTAGTTTAGTGTTGAACGATGTTATTTGACATGTCGTAAATTTCAATCATACATGTAGGTCTACATCATTAATGGCCAGTACTACATTGAGAGTGTATTATGGTGTTGGAATGATTCGTGAAGGTCCGAATGGTGTGGATTTAAGCGATTTTCCGCAAGTCACTCGTACTTCGGATGACGAATGCTCGAATGACAGATGTGCAGCATTGGCTGACCGAGAGTTTTTCATTGGACCCCGAGGTGTGCAGCGTTGTTGTGCAAGGGCTTTGGAGCCGGTCTCCCACGGACATCAGATGGGAGTTGAAGACATTGGTGCGCTCTGCTTCGTGGAAGGGATTTGTGCAAGGGTGCCGGCGCCGTGGATACGAGTGTGTCCTGCTTGTGCAACCGTGCTCACTACAAGCAGCTGCGCAAGCTCGTGCGTCCGCCTATGCTTCGGGAGGTGCTAGCAGCTCGGGCGGGCCGCACGTTGGTGGAGCTGATGAAGTTGCTCGTGATGAAGGCAATGCGGTACATGGAGGAGAGTTACGGCCGTCAAGCTATAGAGAGGGAACTGGGCAAGCCGATGCGATACATGGAGGAGAGTTACAGCTGTCAAGCTATAGAGACGGAACTGGGCAAGCAGATGAAGGAGAGCATAATGAGTATATCGTGCAGCAGATGGAATCTGATGACCAGAGGGCATGGGATGAAGAGCAAGCTGTAGAGGACGACGAGGAGGATAGTTCGGATGATGAAGAAGTTCCTATCCCCCAGGAATGGAACCGGTTTAATGCGGAGGGTGTTTCCGCCCATGATGAGCATGAATCACCATGGGAGTATCATGAGACAACACGACCCAGCTTTGCTCAGGGACATGACAACACGACCCAGCTTTGCTCAGTGAGATGACAACACGACCCAGCTTTGCTCAGTGACAGGAGAAAAGAGGGCAGCTTTGCTCAGTGAGATGACAAAAGAGGGCAGCTATGAACTATGAATTTATTACGAGACTATAGTCTCTGAAAAGCCTACATAGACCCATTTATTGCTACACTGGAAACCGGGAAAAGCGAAAAGATCCTCTCCATGGACTATGCCCACTGCACCAGATAACCTGCCTACATAAAGGCCTCATATGTCTTCCATACCACATCTCCTCCTCAAGACATCACAATACTACCACACAACAATGTCTTCCTGGAAGTCCGACCCATTTGGAGTGCCGGAGTGGCATGAGCGCCCGAAGTGCCATTGCGGCTTTAGGACGATGTTGTGCGTCTGGACGGATCCAGTACCACGAGCCAACTACGGCCGTAGGTTCTTCAATTGTCCAGACCTAGATGACGACTTCGTGGTAACGACGACAATTAAATGCTTTGTTTCTCGTTATCGTTTTTCAACTTGATCCATGACATCTACCACACCACACATAGGCTTGCAAGTTCATCGAATGGGTGGATCGGGTGCCGCCGGCATGGCCAGGGAACCGGCCAAAGGAGGTGGAAAACAAAGGACAATACTTTGTCAAGATGACTCACGCTCGCGAGGTGGAACGATAGATGCGGCTTGAGCAAGAGCGCCGCGTGAGGGTGGACCAAATCCGTCTGAAGGGCAAGAAGGATGAGCTGCAAAGGAGGCGGGAGTCGCTAAGTCTGCGTGAAGCAGCCATCAAGCGTTAGGAGGAAGAGCTTGAAGCTCGTGAGGCAGCTCTCAAGTCCAAGAATGACAGGAAAAAGGATGCAGCGGAGCCATCTTCAAGGCGCGATAAAAAGGGGAAACAACCACGCTACACCCAGTAGACAAAATGTTACGAGCAGTTGGGTGGGTTAGTCGCATATCATGCTATATGTTATGCATGTAATAAAATTGTACGCGGCATGTTATGAAGTTTATTTCTATTCACATAAGGTTATTATCTCGTGTGTTCGCATTCAATGATTCAGATAGCAAGTCATTTAACAATATTAACATACTCTTGGTACACTAATTCTTAGTAACATAAAAATATCACTTACCAATGTATATATCAAACGTTCTACAGTCAATTGTTCTTAAAAAAAATTCTCAAAATTTTTAATGCACCTACAACATACAATAAACATAACCTTTTATTACAACTATACCATATTTGTTTCCAGTTTAAAACTACAAAATTGACAAAACTCTAAATATTCACGGGGATTGACTAAAGTCGCCCATCCATTGGGCGACTGCGCTTATAAGTCGCCCATCCATTGGGCGACTGCTATGCAGTCGCCTAACAGGAAAGCGACTACATGAAGTCGCTCAATCACCGAGCGACAGATATTTTGTCGCCTCTCGGTTGGGCGAAGGCGTAAGCCCAATGGGCGCGATCGAGACTATTTTTGTAAAAAAATTTCTCGTGGGTATATTTATGTATTTTCGAATAAAAAAGGGATTATCCGTACAAAAAATTCGTAAATGTACTGCATGGCATTTTTGCGAAGCCAATTTTGAAAGTGGCAATTTTGCGAAGCCCACTCTTCAAAGTGGCAAATGATCAATTTTCTCCTTGTGTTTCATCCGTGTTTTTCTACGGATTGGTTTATATTTTAGGTTGTAATAGCTGTCTTTTCGGATTTTATACTCCCCTTGTATCCATTTCTTTTGATGCTTAATGCATGCCTTTACGTTCGGCTTATGTCACCCAGGCGAAAATTAGGTGACGACCTAGTCGACTAGTGGACAACAGGGGTGATCGCCATGGAGTGCGTTGCAACAGGGGTGCTGAGCCCTGTCCTCGAGAAGCTATCCATGCTGCTGGAAAAGAAGTACAATAGTCTGAAGGGAGTGCACGACGAGATCATCTCCTTGAAGGATGAGCTCAGCAGCATGAATGCTCTGCTCCTGAAGCTGGCAAACATGGATGACCTCGATGTCCAGGTGAAGGAGTGGCAGAACCAAATCCGCGAGCTGTCCTACGACATCGAGGATTGCATTGACGACTTCACACACCGCGTCGATCATGGCCCCAGTAGGCCTCACAACATGAAGGGTTTCTTGCAGGATAGCATTCACAAGCTAAAAACACTTGGTGCTCGCAATGAGATTGCCAACCAGATTCGAAAACTGAAGGCTCGTGTTGATAATGCGAGTGAGCGACGCAAGAGGTACAACTTCGATGGGGCTGCCTCAAGTTCTAGCGGTGTGGTGCCCATCGACCCTCGTTTACCGGCTCTCTATGCAGATGCAGAAAGCCTAGTCGGTATTGATGAACCAAGAGAAGAGCTTATCAAATGGTTAACCGAAGGGGGGGAATTATGGTGCAAAAACTGAAGGTGGTGTCTATTGTTGGGCTTGGAGGGTTAGGCAAGACTACTCTTGCTAGTCAAGTTCTTAATAAAATTAAAGGACAATTTAATTGTTCAGCATTTATTTCGGTGTCCCAAAAGCCTGACATGTGGAAAATATTAAGAGAGATACTCAATGGTGTCACAGGGAAAGAGCTTCCAAGTATAGAAGCATATGACGAAAATCAGCTCATCAACAAACTTAGGGAATTCCTTAGTGATAAAAGGTAGTAAAAACTTTCCAAGATAATCTTGTTCAAGATAATTTATGTTGCCATGTGCCTATTTTGGTTACCACACAGTCCTACTTACTGTTTAGAGATCTATTAACATTTACAACTTTAGACATGTCTCATATGCACTAACTGCATCAAGTATTTTGTTTCCTCAATGCATGTTCGTGACCATGAATTTTTGTATATTCCCTAACATACTTCTTTTGTAAAATATAAAACAGGTATTTTGTCATTATTGATGATATCTGGAGCACATTAGTATGGCCAACAATCAGATGTGCTCTGCTTGAAAATAACCTCTGCAGCAGAATATTGATAACAACGCGTATCATTTCTGTAGCGAGGTCATGTTGCTCTTCTGACTACCATAATGTTTGTGAAATGAAAGCACTAAGTGACGTTAAGGCCAAAAAGTTATTTTTCAAAAGAATATTTGGTTCTAAAGATCACTGTCCTCCTGAATTAAAAGAGGTATCCAGTGAAATCCTAGGAAAATGTGATGGTCTACCATTGGCAATCATTAGTATTGCAAGCTTGTTGGCTGATAAACCATGCACGAAAGAGTTCATCACTGCAGCAGTCGGGGAAAATTTAGTTATAACGACCTTCCCAGTGTAAGCAACATGCAAAGGATTCTCTCTCTTAGTTATAACGACCTTCCCCACTATTTGAAGCCATGCTTACTATATCTCTGTGCATATCCAGAAGATTTTCAATTAGGGAAGTGTGATTTGGTAAGGAGATGGATGGCCGAAGGGTTCATCACTGCAGCAGTCGGGGAAAATTTAGTGGAAGTTGGAGAGTGCTATTTTAATGAGCTAATTAACAGGAACATGATCATGCCACAGGCCAATATATATCATGGTCAAGCTGAAGCTTGCCGAGTTCATGATATGATTCTTGATCTCATTGTATCTAAGTCAATTGAAGAAAATTTTATGACATTATTTGGTAAAAATATTTCCGTATTGGGACGACGAGGTAAGGTTCGTCGACTGTCCCTTGATTTTAGTGGTCAAGAAGATAATATGATGCCATCAACAATGGTTGTTTCCAAAGCTCGATCGCTCCATATTTATGGGTCTGCAAAACACATGCCACCTCTCTCAGGCTTTCAAGCTCTACGGGTGATTCACATACAATATAATGATATGTTGGAAAATCATTATCTTGATGATATAGGGAGATTGTTCTGGTTGAAATACCTAGGGCTCTTTGATACAAGCATCAGCAAGCTTCCAGAGCAAATAGGGGAACTACAACAACTTGAGACACTAGAGCTAATAGACACTGCGATACAAGAATTACCCAGGAGTATTGTTCGGCTGAAAAAGTTGATGTTCATACATGCTGGCCCAAGAGTAAGTATGCCAGAAGGAATTGGAAATATGAGAACTTTGCAGGATCTTTACGGTGTGAGAGTTGGCATCAGCATCCCGTCAACTTCTTTGCGAGAGCTAGGCGGTTTGAACGAACTAAGAATTCTTGGGATTGAATGGTGTGTTAGTGATACATACAGTGATCAGAAAAGTTACACAGATAGCTTTGTTTCATCCATGAGCAGGCTGTACAGACTCAAGCTTCGCCATCTGGAGCTTTTATGTGATTATGAAAATGGTTGCTCTCTAGACTTCTTGTTGGATTCTTGGTCCTCTCCTCATAATCTCATTCAACATTTTGGGATGACCACAAGCTATTGTTTTCCAAGAGTTCCAGAGTGGGTGGCCTCGCTCTCAAATGTCACCTTCCTGAACATCAATGTCAATCCTGTGGGAGAGGAGGTTCTACGGATCCTTGGTGGCTTGCCTTCTCTCCTAGCTCTCTGGCTGTACACAAAATCAGTAGCCCCCAAGGAAAGTCTCATCATCTGCAGTAGTGTATTCCAATGTCTGAAAGAGTTTAGGTTCGGCTTTTGGAATAATGCAATGAGGCCATTAATTTTTGATGCTGGGGCTATGCCAAAGCTTGAAAAGTTTAGGTTAGACTTAATAGCACGAGAAACAGGAGCTCTATGCGGTGATCTTTTTCTAGGTCTCCAGCACATCCCTTCCCTCAAGCATCTCCGTGTTGACATCGACTGTACGGACGAGAAGACTCAAATGGTGGAAGCAGCTGAGGCTAGCGTCAGGAATGCAACCAATCTCCTTCTCAACCAACTCAAAGTAGAAATCCGCAGATATTGGAGAGATCCGGTGGGCAGGCGGAGAGTAATATGAAATATCAGGAAGATGAGATTCACAACAACTGAAAGATAAATGTACGGTACGATGCATGTAAGTAGACTAATTTTGAGAGGACTGCAATTTTCTGCCCCCGCAGAAACTTGTCTTCTCGAATTCCAAAATGGCGGCCTCAGAAGATCTTCATCTCTGCCATCCCTAACGATCTAATTGTCAATCGAGGAGTAATTTTCTTGGAATTCAAAAACCATGATCCTTCATGCTCTGTTAACAGGGAACTCTACTTGTGCTCAAGAATTGGTGGAATACAAATTCATCGCTACGTTGTGAAACTTGAAGGTTATGTTTTTGGTACGTATTGTGTGGAATATGGTTCATTATTGATAGACTTTTTTATCGTTCTATGCTGATTTTGAATACCATGTTAGGGCAAACCACTGGCTGAGATTATTGTAGGAGACCATGCAATCTTCTGTTCTGAGTTGAAACATTGGGTTCTGGGATATGCAGTTTCCTAGGAAAGGAACATCAATCTGCAGCAGCCATTGTATATTGGCGCGGAGAAAATGTTTCGGAAGAGGGTTTGATCGAAGTTTCCTGTTATGAAGATTGCATGATGTACATCTACTACACCCATATGCTGCTTGGGCGAGCAATCGCAGCACTCTCTTGGAAGAATTAGAAAATTCACGATAGAACTTGTTTCCAAAAAAAGGTCAACATCCAAATAAAGTTGTTTTGTGCCATGTGTGGATGGATGTCATATACTCTTCGTATTGTGCTGAAGAAAATACTGATAATGAATAGTCATTGCTCGAGATTGACTCCGTTATGCACCTGTATGATCTCTTATAGTGTTTCTGTTGTAATATTTCGATCAGTGATGCTTTGAATTCTGTCTCTTTGTCAAACTATTTTAAACTTCCTTTGCGTGATGCAGGGGGCTGTTCTGTTTATCATTTACAGCTTTCCATTGGACCCTGTGTACACTTATTCCTTCCTGTCGCCTTGTAAGAACATGTCTTTTCGGTGATAACAAGTAGGTTTGCGCTTGGTTACGTAGGAAAGGTAGTTAACAGAGAGGTGAATAATATTTTCAATTTTTTTCTAATTATTTGACGATTCTTTATTCTAATAGCTATAAGGAGCTATGATGATCAAAAAACAAAAAAAAAAGAAAAATGCGTGAACAGTAAAACAATCGCTATTTCAAATTTAAAAATCCATGAAACTTTTGATCGGTAGATCTAAAAGATTTGGAACTCGAACCAAGTATATATCATAATCTTAAAAACCTATGCCAACCAAATTTTTTTGAAATAACTTAAGAGAATTTGGATCTTTTGTTTTGTCAAATTCTGCTGTACCAAAACTGATCAAAACCTAAAATTTAGCTTACTCTCAAACGAAAACTCCAAATTACTTAAAATTTGGTACACACCTTCTCTAGGATGTCATAAATCTATTCTAATCAACGACCAATAAAATCATTGCCAAAATTCTTACCTTTTTTTGTTTGAAGAAAGGTTACACCAAAACTAGTCAAAAAAAAAAACAAAAGAAAAGATAATATGACTTGCTCGTGGATGATTGATAGCCAAGATGGCTTTAAATATATTCCCACATATTATAGAAAACAAAACACTAAAGAAATCAAACCAAAACTACTTGATCAAGAAATCACTTATAAGGGTCAAATCCAAGTAAAACAGATTTCTTCATAAACTTGCTAACCAAGAACCTAGATATGTAGAGATTGATTCTAAATGTTATCTCCGTCTCTTACATATCCTTCATATAGCGAGATCAAGAAGGGGGAGAGAAGAGCAAAAACCAACCAAATCAAGAGTAAATCAATCATTACAAGAGGGATCCCTGGAGATGAACAAAGAATAATATGTTGCTACTTGAGGATGAAAATTTTGTAACCACTCTATTTGGAGGACAAGAGAGTACACCACATCACTCAACTTCTCTCAAACTTTAACCCTAGAACACTTGATCACAATGAGATGATAGTTAGATAGTTAACTACAAGTCTTTGTTCTAACCTGTTAAATAAATAGGCTACTTAGCCCCATCTAACATTTAGTCGATACTATCCACTTAACATATATGGGGGGAAACCTGATAACCCCCTACACATGAGTGTTAATTCGCACACTACACTTATGTACGTTTTTTTAAAGCAATAAGCTTGAATCCAAGTCCTTAGCCTTGATCTAATTTGATCTTCTCAACTTCTCTTTGATCTAAATCATCTTCCTAAGCGCCGCTATTTTTATCCAAGATAGTTTCTGCTATTTTGGTCAAACTACCAAATACTCTTTCTTGACCCGGTCTTCATCTTTCATTGCAAGCAATCGCCATACTTGCCATGTGTAGATGCATCATTGGCTTGTCACGTGTCGGTAAGTTTCTCCTGTTCTAATTTCACCGGACCATGTTTCACTTGGACTAACTAAACCACATGGTGCAACGCGTCGCTCAAACTTTTCTTCAATATCACCCACCTTCCTTGTGTCATGCTTAAGCTTAGCTATTGACCATGGTTGACTCTAAGCGACCATGTACATCTAAACACCAAGAAATTATTTTCGGGAACAAGTTCTTCACAACTTGACCCACGTTAGCTGTAACATGCATCATGTAACACATATGCACTGACCTAGGTCAAACCAAATCATCCCATAATTTAAATTTTCCAAAATAATCTATTTCTGCAAGTTGTCTAGAAAAAAATATGTAAATTTACAAATTTTAAATTTCCACTTCTCCAAAATAATAATGGCTCATCACAATAAAATCCTAACTTCTCACACGATGCTTTGATCTCTGTCTCTTTTGTCAAACTATTTTAAGCTTCATTTGCGTGATGTAGGGGCTGTTCTGTTCACCACTTACAGCTTTCCCCTGTTTACGCTGATTCCTTCGTGTTGTCTTGTAAGGCCGTAAGGGCATGTCCTTTCTGTGATAACAAGTAGGTTTGCGATTGGTTAAGAGACTTTTGTCATGTAAAGTTGTTTAACTCCAGCTATATCTGTTATGTTTGTATGTAGCGCAAAAGCACCTCCAGATCCAAATGTTATGCAAAGCATGTGAAAATCATTTCAAAATTTTACACAGAATATCAGCAGTCAAAACAAAATACGTGAAGTACTAGTAAGACTGCAATATTTCTAAGCAATGGCGGACCCAAGAATTTCAAGATGGGTATTCGAAGTTATAAAAATAGTGTTCAATAAAAAACATAAAAGTCCACAATAACGAAAATTAAAGTACAATTGTTCATACTACAGACAACATCTTAAATAATATAAATAAATTAGAAAATAATTAGAAAATTAAAAATTAACGTTATTCACAACTTGTATCAAACTGCGATTAAGGTTGAAAGAAGCTTAATTTAAGTGATCTCTCTCTCTCCCAGGAGGCTAAGACTAACCCGGCAATGCTTAATTTAACAAATGGTGCACCAATCAGTGACCTCCCAATTCTATTTTCTTAATTCTCGTATATCTATCAAGACAAGTAGACAACCAAAACCATCTCTTTCCAACAAACTGCAAAGGATTGCATGATACAGTAATCTGCCAAATGGCACACAGTGTTGTAACAACAAACAACAACTGCATTATTCATATCACAGAGGCATATCTATGAGTTCTGAACTTTATGATTGAGAAGAACAGAGACCGTGGTTTGAGAAATATGCATGGTCATGTGCTGGCTACTGGACAACTTGCCTATATAGGCATGCTGATAATGTTAATTAATCTGATTAGAGCTAACGACATGAATGATGAAAAAAAGCATCTAGGTACATATAGCTTTTGATCAGGCATGCGCTTTGACTGTAAGTACAACATGTTAGCATCCAACAAATAATTCATGTTTGTATTTGGACATGACTGGTCTAGAACTGGTTTGTGTTTGTACTTCTGAACATGTGAAATCCAAGTTAAAAGCACATGGTATTGACCACAGACTACTTCAGCTAGGGTTTTCAGTCTTTCAGAATTCAGAACGTTCTACATTACAGAATACAGACCTATTACTACATCTTAAAATGCAGTAAAAATGGGGGAAAGAGTTTCCACCTTGTCCCGGCGAAAGATGATTTGATTTAAGCGTTTGCTAATGCTCTGCCCAGGCCAGTAGGCCAGAGAAGGATGGAACAGGAGAGTTCCTCATAGGCTCATTTGTATAATAAATTGTGAGGTCCATCGGACTGAGGATGGATTAATCTTATCAAAATAAATCTCATATAAAACTCCGTATCATTGATTCAGCTTATCAATCAAGATCAGCAATTCTCGTAAAAGATCTCATTAGCTTTGTTCCATGACCAATACTGGTCAGAGATGCACAAATTATGGATCTGCACTGCACACATCAGCAAATACAACACATTGCTATATATACACACCATGATCTCAGCAGCACCACAACTCCACAAGATCACCTCAGAATCCAACAAATGTGGCAGTGGTCTATTTAAATTCTAATATAAGCCTTCACCCCCGGGCCTCGGACCATAATTTCAGGGCAATTATCACATCAGATCATTGGCAGAGAACATCACACTGCACATTGGAGCAAGCATGGTGAAAAGAACACGAATCCTAACTCAGGCCACCAGAAAGATGAAAAATGCGGCTATGCAAATGCCAGATCTGCGATTGTTTTGGGGGAGAGGTAAGGGTACCTTGTAGGAGCCATCGGGCTGCTGCTGACCGAGCCTCTGGATCTCCTCCTTCTCCTTAAGCCTCCTGGGTCGCCGGACAGCCGGAAGCGGAGGCGCCGGAGAGGTTATTGAGGAGTGAGGAGCGGCTGGTGGCTAGGGTCGTCTCTGGGGCGAACTGGCTAATTTCGATTGACGGATGGACAGTGGCGGAGCCAGGATTTCAACCTTGGGTATTCCCACTCTCACATAAAAAAAATCCAATCCATAGATTTAAAATATAGTTCAGAGTAGTACGTTATCGATAATTAAAGTCACAAAAATAGTCAAATAACAAATTGTTCAGCTCTAAGATATGCATGAAACAAACTAATAAGTAATAAAGAGAACTTACAAAATACTATAATGTTGCTTTAACCTTGCGATTCTTCATGGCTTGGAAGCGGTTGATGATGTCTTTGTCCTTAACTTGTAGAAAGAACTCCCGCTCAATAAATGTAACCAAGCAATCATTCAAGTATTGATCTCCAATCTTATTTCTCAATTTGTTCTTCACATAATTCATGACAGAAAAGACTCTTTCAACACTCGCAGTTGCTACTGGAAGCACTAGCACCAATTTGAGAAGCCTGTAAACAACTTCATGTCTAAGATGCTTCTTTGTTTCAACAAGCTTAATGGAAAGCTCAGCAAGACTTGTTGTACATCGATTTGTTTTTGTTCTTCATTTTGCAAACCAATACTAATAGCGCTGTAATTGTACATGACTCTAAATCAGTAAATCATCAACCAATAGTGCGTTGTGCGTACAAGTCAAAACTCAATACTCAACAACTCACCTTGCAAATTTGTTATCCTCTGGACAGGGGACAGCTGCAGCCTGCAGAGGCAGAGCGCTGCTGGCCTGGCGGCCTATCGGCCTCGTAGGCGAGAGAGTTCACGGCGTCCTCACGCTGGCGTTGGTAGGGGTGGAGCTCGTTCAGCAGCTTGGTCAGGCGCCGAACAGCCGCAGGCGGCAGGAATCGGAACGGGCCGCAACTAGGGTTTGGGAATTGGGATTCAGGAATCGGGAGGCAGCCGCCGCAGCTCGGAGAGGATGGGAGCCAGGCCAATAGGCTGTTTTTTGGGCCGCTGTGGGCTAGAATAGCGAAAATATCACAGAATACATCATTATACATTTATATATATAAGTATACATACATATATACTAAAGATTACACCAAAAAAGTTGGGTATTCCCGGGAATACCCAGGAATACCATTGCATCCGCCCCTGCGGATGGAGCTACGCTTGCGTTGGCGCCTTCGGCGTGGCTTCAACCCTAGGCCGCCGGGGCTGGGCCAAGGTCGACGGGAGCGTCCGCGTTGATTGGGGAATGGGCCAAACAGAACTAGCGCTATTTTGGACTTGCCGCATGCATACATATATACACACACACACACACACACACACACAGATATATATATATATATATATATATATATATATATATATATATATAGGAAGCCTCTTTTCTACTCCCGGGTGTAATTACACCCTACGTCGTATCTCACAACGTAGGGAGTATTTCGCGTAACGAGGAGTATGTACATATAGTATACGATTATTTAAGACTATATAGGTGGTATGAACAATTTTTCAGAGGTGGTATGTACATTTTTTTCAACATACTCCTTTTTATGTACGTATATAAAGGTATTTACAAAATATGCTAAAAACTATGGACTCCTTTGCAATTTTTTCGCGTGGTTCACATTAGAATATCTTATCATTAGTACATGAGTATACCTAAAGTGATAAAGGAGTATTTCAAATTTATTTAGGTGGTATATTAGAGGTGGGTGTAATTACACTGGAGTAAAAGTATTTTTCCTATATATATATATATATATATATATATATATATATATATATATATATATATATATATATATATATATATATATATATATATATAGGAAAATACTTTTTACTCCAGTGTAATTACACCCACCTCTAATATACCACCTAAATAAATTTGAAATACTCCTTTATCATTTTAGGTATACTCATATATATATATATATATATATATATATATATATATATATATATATATATATATATATATATATAGAAAATATACTTTTACTCCTGGTGTAATTACACTCACTCTAATATACCACCTAAATAAATTTGAAATACTCCTTTATCATTTTAGGTATACTCATATACTAATTATAAGATATTCTAATGTGAACCACATGAAAAAATTGCAAGGAGTCCATAGTCTTTAGCGTATTTTGTAAATACCTTTATATACATACATAAAAGGAGTATGTTGAAAAAATATACATACACCTCCGAAAAATTATTCATACCACCTATATAGTCTTAAATACTGTATACTACATGTACATACTCCTCGTTGCGAGATACTCCTACGTTGTGAGATACGATATATGGTGTAATTACACTGTGTAGAAAAGAGGCTTCCTATATATATATATATATATATATATATATATATATATATATATATATATATATATATATATATATATATATATATATATATATATATATATATATGAAGCATCTTTTCTACTCCCGGATGTAATTACACCCTATGTCGTATCTCGCAACGTAGGGAGTATCTCGCGTAACGAAGGGTATGTACATGTAGTATACGAGTATTTAAGATCATATAGGTGGTATGAACAATTTTTCAGAAGTGGTATGTACATTTTTTTTCAACATACTCCTTTTTATGTACGTATATAAAGGTATTTACAAAATACGCTAAAAACTATGGACTCCCTTGCAATTTTTTTATGTGGTTCACATTAGAATATCTTATAATTAGTATACGAGTATACCTAAAATGATAAAGGAGTATTTCAAGTTTGTTTAGGTGGTATATTAGAGGTGGGTGTAATTACACCCGGGAGTTGGTATATATGTCCGGACACCAAGTCTCTCTGCCTTTGGATTGCTTTTAGATGCGTGCTAGTACAATAGTATGGAAAGGAAGTCATTAACATGGATTAAAAGTCTTAATCATGGATGAAAAATCTCACTCATAGATGGAAAGCCTTACTCATGGAGCATGGGCACCATGGTACTTCATTATTTATACTATATATATATATATATATATATATATATATATATATATATATATATATATATATATATATATATATATATATATATATATTAATTTTTTTGTTACAAATTTTGGATATTCAGCTGAATACCCATAAATTACTGTAGATCCGCCCTTATTTCTAAGGGAAAGTTGAGTGAGATGTTCATTCTTATGTTCATACTTATCAAACATGTTCAATAAAATAGTTTTTTTAGACTCTTAATCATGAGGTGGTGGGATATGTCATCTTCTTGAACTAAGGTAGCGGAAAATGTTCTGCAACTGCCCTGGCCGACTTCCAGTCGCATAAGGATGGGTCTGTTCTTTTTGGCTACGGCTTATGATTTTTGGGTTGTTTGTACGAGAGATTACAGAGTAATAGAAACTCACGTGCGGTTTTTGCCGATATAAATGAAGTCAGTAAAGTATGTACTACAATTAACTAGTAGACCCTATCTTGAAAAAAATACTCCGTTTAAAAGTTAGTTACTATAGAAAAGTTGAAAAGTAGCTTTTAAAAGCTGAAAAGAACAGGCCATGTTCTGATGTACACCTTGTGTCAACCGGAGGAGCTGCAGATCATCGTTACAACGTTCCCGTGGACGGAGCCGGACGGCATTAATGCTGGCGACAATCCTAAACCAGCGTCTTTTGGCAAGGGGCTCAGGGGCTTGCCCAAGTGTTCGTCCATGTCCCTTTTGGCGAGTTTCTTTATTATTACTATTTAAAGATCAATATTTGTACTGCTTTCTTGCTTCTTGGAAGTAGAAACCTCGCTCGTGTAACTAGGTGTCCCATGAGATGGCTAGCCATGGTGCAAAGCTGGAGCCAGTTGGAGTTATGCTCTGGCCAAACAAGGTCCCTCGGTTTAATGGAATCCTCAGATCACCGGTCAGAAAAGAAAAAGATTTCCCCTATATCGATCCGTCTCTTCAATACCACTGCACAAAAACTTTCTTTTTTCGTTTTAAAAAAATTGACCAGAAAACACAGACGACATTTATGTTGGACTGGAGGTACTAAAAGTACAGTTAAATTGGTTATGAATTTGTTATTAGATTCTTGAGAAACAGAGATTTCTGTTCTGAATTTGTTATGAGATTCTAGAGAAACAGAGATTTCTGAGAAGCGACATCGCGACATCAACGATAAGTATTGTGTTCCCTATGAGGAAATCGACATGAAAAATGTAGTAGAATCTTGAGATTTTCGGCACTGATTTTCCCATGTGCTAAACAGATTAAGGACGCCTTGTCTCAATCAACCTCTATTCATCGAATGTATAGAGGGACCAAATTAAGGTGGTACCATTCAGACAAATCGTGGCTACTACACCCGTTGCCTGTTCAACGGTTTTATGTTTGGAACATTCAGAAGTTAATTCACCACACACACGCGCTTTTAACAGAAAGAAGGGAAAAAATGTATCCAATCAGGTTACGTTATCAAATAAAGAACATACATACGCATAGGGTATTCAAGGTAAAGGTAACTCAGACAAAGCCACCGTGTGGAAGCAAACCCAAACCTTAGCCGAACAAGTCACCGGACGAAACAACCAGTCTATGTCGTGTGGGTATAACAGAGATTGCTAGTTCAACGGCTGACCTGGAAATTTTGGCGTTGCCATTCTCTAGCCGAGCATGGAAATGATACTTCAGGATTTGTTCAGAATTGTACAACTGGTTACTAGTCGTTACCACATGATGATTAGGTACATATAAAAGGGGCTCTGCCTGCAGGTGCAATCAAACGTACCACAGCAGTAGTAACAGAAACAGATTAAAACATGGGTTTCTTTCAGAGTCCTCCAATTGTATGCATTCTCTTTGCTGCGCTTTTCACTTTGCATGGTCTCAGTTTCACTTCGTCTGAAGCACAGGAGGAAGTGAAAAAGGTAAGAATTCATAGCACTTTTCTCGCATTACATTCAGATCATGAACATGGGTCCTAATTCAAGGATCTTACATAGTATATACACTGCTTAAGTTCTGTGTAACATTCCATTTTGGGAAGTTCAAAGTGGTGCTTGAATAAAATTTGAAGAGCAATTCAAACCAATTTTCAATTCAAAAGTTCATCTCAAATTCAAACCAAAATTCAAAATTTCTCAAAACCCAAAACCCCACTTGGGCCAAGCCCAGCCCAACCCCTATCTTCCCCAGGCCCAGTGGTCTTGGCCCAGCCCGAATCGGCCCATGGCTTGGCCTGGAACGGCCTGAACCACCCCAGCCTCGACCCGCGCCCTCGTCAGCGCCACCCTCTCCAGTGCGGCATTGTTCCTCTACAGAGCGCGCCACAGCTACCCCGTGCCATGCTCCCTGTTCCATCGCCGCTAGAGCTCGCCACTGATTGCCGTAGACCTCAAATCCAGCAGCGTCGCCTTGCCTAGAGGTTTACGCTGGGCCAAGGAACCCATTTCCGACCTTGCCTCCAACCGCCATCCTCTCTCTCATCGGCGACGAGCGCCCCTCCTCTCACGGGAAGAAGAAGACGACTGCAGCGCTGTCATTAGTTCGAACCAATCATCAGCTAAAGTTAATGACTGTGTTTAGCCTTTCGTTAAACCTCGCTAACATGCGGCCCCCACTCATTAACCCTTGGACTCTATGACATGTGGGCCCTCATCCTTCTAAATCCGTTTAAAACCGGTTAAAAGAAATAGTGTCATTTACAAGTGGGCCCTCTTCCACTATTTGCACAGTACCCGATCCCACCTGTCAGTATCTAGTGATTTTCTGGTAAGAAAATAAATCAAAAGAAATTAAAATATGTCGGTCCCACCTGTCAGCCTCTATAGCCTTATTCAGAAGAAAATAATTCAAAAAATAATTTAATATCTGTGGACCCCACCCGTCAAAGAGAGAATTTCTCTCTCATCTATTTATTTTTGGATTTATTTCAAATATAAATTTTGAAGAGGTCGTTATCACTCGTTGTAGCTCCAAATAGTGGTTTGTGGCATGCACCGGCCAGATAACTCTAAAGACTAAATCATGTGATGATCTCCTAATATAAAATAGTACAACTACAAGTAGCTAACGTCTTGGCTACATAATTTGCATCTACTCAGCGGTGTTGCGCCACAAGGGTTGAACACGGGTCGAGACACGTGGTTAGAAGCCCCCGTGTGACGTAAGAGGGGGTCTCCGGTATGGGTTGCTTTAACTCCACGGAGGTGGAAACCTTAGCGGGCATAGGTCATTGAGAACATGCATTATAAAGGACTCGTAATGATATTCTTGATTTACATGTCCAAGAAAATATGTAAAACTGTTCTTTTTGGCTGTGGCTTGTGGCTTTTTGGCTGCGGCTTGTGGTTTTTGGGCTGTTTGTACAAGAAATTACAGAGTAACAGAAACTCACGTGCGGTTTTTGCCGATATAAATGAAGTCAGTAAAGTATGTACTACAATTAACTAGTAGACCCTATCTTGAAAAAAAAATACTCCGTTTAAAAGCTAGTTACTGTAGAAAAGCGAAAAAGCAGCTTTCAGAAGCTGAAAAGAACAGGGCCATAACAAGCACATTGTCTCTTGTGAGTAAAGTGTATAATCTCTGCAAAAAAATAAAGTGTTTGAATAGTTGTGCCCACGATCATGAGCGGATATAGGAACTTACTCAAGTTAGTGTCTATTTACAAAATGAACATTGTGATTGGGTTGAAAAATGAAAAGAGTGGTTAGACCCTTGACTATGATTTCCCTTGAGTGGTTAGACTCCAGTGATTATATAGAGTGGTTAGAACCCAAGAAAAACTATAGCATATGGTGGTAGGAACTATGTAACTGATAGATGGAACCAACTCAATTATTATTGCACATTTTGTCAACTTAAAAGATATGCTTTTGTTAAAATGTTAAGTCATAGGAATTTGTAATTATCATACGTTTTTAAATGTTGCTTTTAGCAAATAAAAGAATCTGAGCCTACCTTGTTAAGCCTTGCATATATACGTAAGGTATTATGTGTATTGGCTCACGGAGCATTGTAGTTTGTACTCACCCTCACTCATACAAATCTCCAGAACCTGCAAATCAAGTTCACTATACGTACTACGATGTTTTGGAAGCAGATGGTGAAAAAGTCAGAAGGGATTAAGATAGTATTTACTAGTCTAAGCTTTCTTCTCCCAATCAGTTGCTTGCCTGTGGCTAGTGTGCTATCCCCTTATGCTATCACTTCCACTACAGCTTCTGTGTTTTGAGATGTATTTATTTGGTCTGAGCGGTCCTTACTGTAAATTTGACCCGGCGTGGTCTATTTAAACTCTGATATTATAATTTTAATGAATGGTACGGTTGATGTCGTGTATGAAATAATTCGGTGATGTATTCTGTGAACACTATCTACTGATCCAACGAATAATACAATGGTTTCATAGGAGATTCTGGATTAGCTAAATCTAAATCCCACATCATGTCATGTGCTTAGATGTTAACTAAGGAATGTACGAGTTCATTGCAGTTATACGTCGTCTACCTGGGGGAGAGGCAACTGAGGTAAAGTACTCACTACTCAGCACAAGTTTTCCTCTCCAGTTTTGGTTTTAGTCTTGCTGTTTAATTAGGGCCCATAAGTTAGAAAAAAAAAATTGGGGAACTAAATTTGCAAATGTTGCCCTGAGAACACAAAATTTGTGAGCTTAAACCAGAATATTTCAGACGGACCAAGCTGTACGTGGCTAAGCAACTATGCTGTCATGTGCTTCGACGATGCTGCTGTGCTGTGCTTTCAGAGACGGAGAGACATGTCGTGTCCTTGTCGGGCAGCGACCTCACCTCGCCACCATGCGGCAAAGAGACCTCGACGCCTATCTTGCTTCAAGACCAGTCCCCAGTGCCACACAATTTGAGCCATCGCCGGTGGAAGGAGGACTTTGTGTGGAAGTGTAGAGGAAAGAGGGGCAAATTGTTGGTTAATTTTAGAAAAACATAGATTGTACCGGTATAGTTGCACAAAAACCAAATCACAAGCTAAAAGATGATGACACAGAGCTACCTGGAGTGTGAGGATGAACCAAATGCTTTGTATGCATACTACCCGCTGTTGGGACTTCATGGGACTGTGCTCCAACTAACCAAACGGATTGTTGGTAAATGCTAAAAATGGGTGACGTAATCGTTATCGGTGTCATTGATTCAGGTTAATTACTTGACAGTTTTTGGGCCTTTTTCCTGTGAATAATGACTTGTGTTTCGCTTTTTCCATTTTCTTTAAATTTACAGTTTGTTATGGTTTCTTTTTTCCCAACACATTGGATTGGATCTGAATTTTAAATTGATGGTTTTCTTAATTAATAACTAGCAGAGTAGCCCACGCATTTGTACGGCTATATTTGTTTAAAAGTTAGTAGTATCAAATGATATAACTTAGATACTTGAGAATATATTTATGTATCTTATAAACTATTTAGATTTTAAGACAATGAATATTAGAAATAACAATAGGAGCTTAAAAGAAAATACAAGTTGAGAAACATAGTCGAAGTATGGGCTTTCATGGAAAAATCGTTGATGATAATAAGTTATTGAAGTTCTTAGAAACGTAATTACTCTCTATCAACATGAATCATGTAGCTATATGCACATATTCTTCCTCCATTAGTTACTCATTTCTAATATGTATCTCTATTTTAATATCGAGCAATACATTGATTATATGTGCGGTAAATTATCTCAATAGTTTTTATGGTATTAAAGTACCTTGCTTACATATACACCGGTGCACTATGGACGAACTACCTTGAACTTATCTCCTCTCACACGACAATTGCCCCATCGAACTGTGTATGTTCTATCTCTTCTCACCACCATAATATTTCTTCTTCAACAACCAACAACAAGCCTAATTCTTGATTGATTCCTCTTAGCTACTACCCCTTCCAATACAATACTGTACCACATAATTATCTTCTACTTTTCTTCAATTATTGCTTAATACTAACTATTGTGACATCAAACACGTATACACGTGCAACTATAACCGGTCCCTATCGGGGATACCCGTCATGCTCTCTTCAGTGACCCTGAGTCTATCCCCTACGGCTGTGCCATCTTTACTTTGAGCTCTTTGCTCCTTTGCTTCTATATGTCCGAGTTTCCATTGTATGGATGTATGTATATATACACATGCATGATGTCTACATTATCGATGTCCTCTTTTACCGTGTCCATCGCTCCTCTTCTTCAAAGTTGGCTAACTCAATGTTATAGCTTCCTCACTAACTGTGGCAACATCCCATCTTTTTTTTGATGGGAAACCTCCTATCTTTATTGATGCTAGCATGTGTGCTCTAGTCACCATCTAATGATATGGAGAAGCGATGGCATGCTCCTAGCTACCTGATAGTCCTATATCATCCATAGCTTGTTTTCATTATGAAGCTTTACATCCTCTTTGCCAAGGCTTCCCCGTTATCAAGCGTTTTTGGTCATTGACTTCTTTAATAACGTCAATGCTCACCACTCGTCATCACGACCATTGATTCCTTCCACTCTAGCTTTTCTCCTCAATGGCTAATGTGAGCAGTACAACATTGTTCTTGTCAAATGGATAAGGTGAGTAGCATGTTGTTCTCATCTCCACTACTAACACCTCGACTTTTCGCTTTCCTGTGGGTTAATATCTTTTTGCAAGACAGATCGACGCTATTGCACTCTTTCGTGATCTCCTTTCACTCCATTCATACTCAATGGTCTAGTTTGTGACGACGTAGAGTTGCTGCAAGAAAATAGTGCAATAAAATATGGTCACTCACTTATTTAGTGACCTATTAAAGGGAAAGAAAATAGTACCTGAAATGATGCTTGTTTTGAGAATACCGATACAAACAATTACAAATAGATATCTTGACAGAAACCGCGATGGAATATCTTCAATAATTACATCCTTCATCAGTTGAGTATTGACAAGAAACCTAGTTTAATGATAGGATAGTTGCAACATCATTTAATTTCATCTCTCTATTCCAAACGCACTTGTTTGTCTCAAAACTTTCCTACGCTCTTGTAGATTACGTTGGCATAGCACATATATGGTGTGTAAAGAAATTAATGCAGGAGCTATGCGTGCATTAGCTCCATGTAGGGCTGAAATCCGGACAGATAATTCTCGCCCAATCTGATCGGGATAGTTTCCTGTATTTTAGGGACTGAATCTACATAGTTAAATCTGGATTCGGAGCCAAATAAGGAAAGCCTACTATCTGTCAGATCCAGATTTTCGTATTATACTGGATAATTTCCCATATTGTAATCTGGATAGTTTCCTGTATTTTAGGGGAAAAATAAAAAATCTTAGAAAAAGTTTTTGGGCTTTGAAAAATAGCAAAAGACACTAAAAATTTTTAGAAAAATTCACCGAGGTAATAATTTTACTCAGGGGGAATAGGAAAATGCTTATATAAATTCAGAAAATTTCAAGAAATGGATAAAAAATTCAATAATGGATAAAATAATTATTTTAAGATGAAATTTGAAATTTGAGGCTGTTACGCATTATGTCGATGTGATTGTGTCAAATCTATGTATGACCTTATATTGAAGAGTACTATGTCATTATATTGAAGAGTACTATATCATTATATGGATGTGAATCGTGTATACATGTGAGACATATATGTACTCGTGTTAAAAATTTGAAGTTATGGTGGTATGATTTAGCGTACACTCTTTCCTATGTGTGCACAATTGTATACTATCCAACTATTTTATTTGTTCTCATTTCGATTCTGTTCTTATCCCAAATACTCTAGATTCGTATTTGTATCTGACCTACTTGTATATGACTTCAAATCTTGGGGAAAATATGGGTTAGAATATAGAATGAGTAATATCCATCTGTATCCAACTCGATTTCACCCCCTAACTTCAAGTCTTGCATTACCAATTTTCATCGAACGATTTCAGCGAGAACAATGGTACTCTCACCGAATTCTGATGGGGATCACATCTTGAGGATAGCATACTCTCTTGCTATGGCACGCATTGCAAATTAATTCTACATATAACGTATCACTTTTTTATGGACACATTTCATATTATAGCAACATATACATATACATATACATATACATATACATATACATATACATATACATATACATATACATATACATATACATATACATATACATATACATATACATATACATATACAAGAATAACATCCTTTAATGACTCTTTACCCGTGACCCATGTATAAAGTGTCACCAGAGAAATTTTAGTTTGTGAAATGGTGACTGTTTGGGTGACTCTTCATAGAAGGGTCATAAAACTTCCCCTTGTTGACTCTTTGGTGACCCTTTAAATAAAGAGTCACCACTTATTAACTGGTGACACGTCAAAGGGTCATCGCATATATTCCTTGTGCAGTGAAAAAAAAACATTAGTCTCCCGCCACCATTCTTTTCTCCCGCCATGGCCAAACCTACCAGTACCACCTGAGGGAAATTGCATCAGGCCTCCATTCGAGCTTGGACCAATCTGTAGTGGTGGCTTCGTCTCTCCTCTTCCGGCGACGAGGCACACATTGGGGACTTGAACGCAACTGGGCGACTGAGGCACTCGAGCGATCAAGCGGTGGCTTTGGATGAATCTTGGGTTCATTTAGGTACTGCATATGAGCTCAACTCTCCTTCCAACTGTAGTTTTTCCCATTTTCCTCAACCTAGTTTGTCTTCTCGCTATTCGAGTTCTTTTTTAGCAAGGGCAAGTAAATTGCCTAGTATTACTATGAGTTTGATTAATTTTTGTGTGGTACTTGCCATGGAAAAGGTTCGGTGGTACTACGCCCGGCCAAGCACCAACGCATCTGCTGTGGGTGGTCCTCCTCGCCGTCACGTGGGTCTGCTCCGCGGCTCGCCTGCCCTGCTCCACCTCCGGGCCATCGGCTCCAGCCTCCCGGCCCCTGCCCTCCTCGCCAACCCCGGCCTCGCCACGATCTGCGCGCGCGCGGTGACATCAGCGGTTGGTGGCTTCCTTCCTCCTCCCCGTCTCCACGTTCATTTAACTTGGATTTGGTTCGATTGGTTGGGTTTGATTGCAACTTGGGTACGCCCGATGAGACCCGATTGGGGATTAGGTCCGCTTTTCGATAATTGATGTGAGATTTGCTTTAGTTTAGGTGCTGATCGGGCGGAGTTCGATTGGCATGTCAATTTGACTGATTTGAAGTCGTCAAACCCTTTAGTCGATTACATGGCAATTTTATGGCCAAATTCGTAGTTCCTTGTCCTGTAAACTATTGAATTAGTGATCGAGGTGTAAACTGTTATCGCACTCTGTTTGCGGTATCGATGCGATCTGTGCCATTGACATGAGATTTTTGCTTTTATACTGGTGTTGATATTGTTTTGCTGAACTTTGATGTTTTGTCAACACAGCAAGGGCACTGAATGATTAGCACAGTTGGCCTTAATTCGGTGTAGTGATTTGCTGAGTATTGCTTTAATGCTTAATTTTCATCTACTTGACCTTAATTCGGTATATATTTGCTAGGCTTTGCTTATGATGTGGTGATTTGCTAAGTACTGCTTTGGTGCTTAATTTTCATCTAAAGTTCAAAACATTTGTATACTTATGGTAACTTAAATACTCTATGAATCAAAATAGTTAAATCACTTCTCAGTGGTGTGATGATCTGGTTGTCTGCTCTTACATTACTTCTTTGGTCCTAATCTTGTCGAAATAACTTCCCCCTGTTTAGAATTCAGGAAATATTGGGCCAAAATTGCTGACATACTATAAGGTTTAACTCTGCTGGATGGGAAAACTTTTGCATGAACAAAATTGTCTAATGCAATTTTGCCAGAAGAGGAGTTCTAGTTACTTCGCTACAATTTGTCTTGTATTGATGAATCTTCTTTAACACGATCAATTTTTTTCTTCGGCAATAGGACACCCATTAACTTAAATATAATTCGCAGAACTTACTAAGCGTAAGATTGAGTGTTCTGCGTTTGAAATACTAGAAATAGATTGGTAGTTATAACTAGTCACATTATTTTGTTGGGAATAATTTTTGGTCCCATGCGACCATGCATTTAGGGCATTGTGTCTTGTCTTTTCCTGGTTGGTCAGACGACCAAACCCTCGGAACAGATATTTGTATGTTGTGAACAAGACCAAGTTCAATTCAAATCTGGATGATACAAAAATGAATGGCACAAACGTAAAAGAGTTAAGGGCATTTTTGTCTCAGTTAACACCGTCAATCCCTAAAATCTATAGTTTGCTATATGTGTATATTTTTAGTTTCCATGCTTTAGCTTGTTGTCTGTTATGACATTATTTGCACATATACTCAGAATTGTGCAGGACCCTAAATTTATTCCTTTTTGCTTAACCTACTTTCCTTACTTCTGAAATAGTCATTACACTACTACTAGTCTTCTACACTTAGTGTCCTATCCATGACCATGAAGCCAGTTAGAACACTAAAGCAAACCATTCCTATTATTAAATGTACTCTGTTAGCACAGTTGTTTGCGGTCAATATCTTTTTAATAAATTTAACACTTTCTTACTTCTAATAGGGTGTCCATTAGTTTTTATCATAGAGAAATGGACAAAAGTTGGATAAGAATGCCTCGCACTAGTAGAGAATATTTGGATGGTGTTGAAAAATTTATAAAGTTTGCTAGTGACAAATCATCTGTTGATGGACAAATCCTATGTCCATGCCGTAAATGTTCAAATCGATACTGGTTTTCTGTTGGTACTGTTGAAGAGCACTTGGCATGGCATGGTTTCTTGTTAGGGTACACGAATGGGATCTTCATGGGAATGTACTTTGGATGATCTAAATGATCGTCTTCTAGTAAAGAGTCATCGATGTACATTCTAGTAGTATGGAAAATGATGATATACAGAGTCTACTTAAAGATGCTTTTGGTGTTGATGCTGTCAATTTTCTCAGTCAACCAAATGCTAATCAAGACAATTATAATGTAAATAATAATGCTGAACCCTGTAATGGAAATCCTAGTACCCCTCTTACTCATGAGATGCATGAACCACAACCTGATGATGCTAGTGGTCGCTTTGAGAAGATGATGCGTGAGAATGAGTTGGAACTTTATCCTGGTTGCACCAAGTACACAAAGTTGTCTTTTCTACTGCGTCTTTTTCACTTGAAATGTTTGAATGGTTGGACTGGAAATTCATTTACCATGTTGCTTGAGCTATTGAAAGATGCATTTCCAGAAGGCAGTAATTTGCCATCATCTTCGTATGAAGCCAAAAGGTTAATTAATAATTTAGGACTTGGATGTGAGAAGATACATGCATGTACTAACAACTGCATGTTGTATTCGGGAGAAAATGAGAATGATCAATCATGTTATGTATGTAAAGCATCTCGATGGAAAGAGAGTGCCAATGAGGATGATCTGTTAATAGAAAAACAGGAAGCTAAGAGGAAAAAAGCATGCAAAGTGTTGTGGTACTTCCATTTGATACCAAGGGTTAAGAGGATGTTCATGTCACCCAAAACAGCTTCCGATTTAATATGGCACCATGAAGGGCGCACAAAGGATGGGGTGTTGAGACACCCTGCAGATGGTTTGGCATGGAAAGCATTTGATGAGCGCTATCCAGATTTTGCTTCTGATCCTCGAAATCTTCGACTTGGTTTAGCTAGTGATGGTTTCAATCCTTACAGGACTATGAGTTCCACCTACAGCACTTGGCCTGTTGTAGTGATAATCTACAACTTGCCACCTTGGTTGTGTATGAAGAAGTCATCTTTAATACTTTCAATGATCATTGTGGGTGAGAAAGGTCCAGGCAATAACCTTGATGTATTTCTGCAACCTCTCATCAAAGAATTAGATGAACTATGGACGGGAGTACAAGCGTTTGATGCAAACAAAAAGGAGAGTTTCACACTTAGGGCTGCACTTTTTTGGACTATCAATGATTTTCCTGCTTTTGGGAACTTGTCAGGTCGAAGCACTAAAGGGCGTGTTGCCTGTCCTACCTGTGGAGAATTGACATGCTCAAGATGGTTGAAAGAGGGCAAGAAGTTTTGCTATATGGGTCATCGACGATGGCTAGATAAGGATCATCCTTATAGATTTGAAAAAAACAAGTTTGATGGTACTGTTGAATTGCAAACAGCACCAACTCCATTGTCTGGAAGTGATGTTCAAAAACTTCTTCAAGGCATGGACACAGGTAGCAGGAAATCAGTGAATATTTCCAAAAAAACGAGCACGTGAGGGCTGTAGTTTTCAGACAAACAGTGTAGATCAGTCTAATGAAAATCTAGATGGTGATGATAGTACTGCAATTCCACCTTCATGGAAGAGACGCATGTCATTCTTTGATTTACCATATTGGGAATTTAGTCTTCTCCGTCACAATCTAGATATAATGCACATAGAGAAAAATGTTTGTGATAATATAATTGGCACATTGCTGAATCTTGAAGGGAAGAGCAAAGACAATTTAAAAGCCCGACAAGACTTGCAAGATTTGGATATTAGGCATGATCTACATCCAGTGCCCTTCCTAACAATAAGTTCTATCTACCTCCAGCCACGTTATACAATGTCATTGCGGAGAAAGATAATTTCCTCACAGTCTTGAAGAACATTAAAGTCCCTGATGGATATGCATCTAATATCTCAAGATGTGTGTGTCTGAAAGAAAGAAAAATCACAAATCTGAAGAGTCATGATTGCCACATATTGATGCAGGATATTCTACCCATAGCTCTAAGAGCTTCCATGCCAAAAGATATTGTTCATATTCTCTCTCGTTTATCTTCTTTCTTCAAATCATTGTATTCAAAAAGCATTGATCCAGAACAACTAGATCAATTGCAAAAAGATATAGTGCTTATTCTCTGTGACATGGAAAAGATCTTTCCACCAGGCTTTTTTACTATTATGGTTCATCTACTCATTCATCTTACTGAAGAAGTGAAACTTGGGGGACCTGTTCACTATAGAGATATGTATCCCATTGAGAGGTTAGACAATACAGTTTTTTATTTTATTATTCTATCTTTATTTTCACAAGCATATTAGAGGTCTTGTGTGCTTATGGAATCTTTGTTTTTGGAAAATCAAGGTACCTGATGCGATTAAAAGGCCTTGTACATAACAAGGCTCATCCAGAGGGCTCGATTGCAGAGGGATATCTTACAGAAGAGACTCTTATATTTTGTTCCAGATACATGAAAGGTGTGGAACCATTATTCCAGAACGCGAAGGAATGATGATGGTGATAGAAATTATTTGTATTTATTTTCTTCGGTGGCGAGAACTTGGAAAGGCTGAAAATGCTATCCTCGATGAAAAATCTCTGCAGCAAGCTCATCGTTATGTATTGCTCCATAGCGACAAAATTTCTACATTTCAAAGGTATGCACTAAATTAACCAGATAAAAGTTTTCTTACATCCATGATATGCTTAGCAGAAAAATTATTTGGCACACCGCTTTTGGAAGAGCAGATCTGAGCTAATCCCAATGTACAAATTATCGCAAGTGTTGAACAAAAGTGGATAATTGAAAAGTTCTCTGGATGGCTTCAAGACTTGGTACAATTTCTAGAAGTTAGTATGCTCTGTATTAGTTTTAATTGTCTCATTTTGTCTCTTATAATATGTATTTGTGATGTTAGGTGCCTGATTTACTTGAGAATGACTGCTCAGCAGAATTGGTGGCACTTGCACAAGGGCCCAACAATGTGATAAAGAGATACAAAGGTTATCTTATCAATGGGTTTAGGTTCCATTCCAAGGAAGTTGAGAGATCAAGGAAAACACAAAATTCTGGAGTTGTAGTTATGGCTCATGGAAACTTCAAGGCTACCCACAATGTGAATCTGTTAGATTACTATGGAAACTTCAAAGTAGTATTGTTTCGTTGTGATTGGGCTAACATCTCTCAAGGCTTAAAGAAAGACACTTACGGCTGTAGTCTAGTGAATTTTTCTAGGCTCATACACACTGGACAAAATTTGAAGGATGATCCGTTCATATTTTCCTCCCAGGCAAAGCAAGTTTTTTATGTCCAAGATCCGAAAGCAAAACAATGGTATCATATTATTACAACAAAGCCAAGAGACATGTATGATGCTGGGTCAGCACCACAAGATGATGAAGATGACAGTTACCCACAATGCGAATCTGAAAATATTGTAATACATAGTGATTCAAATGATTGTTCGACCTGGACTCGAACAGACATTGAAGGGTTTAATGTTTGATGTGTGCAACAGTTAGTTTGTCTTATAACACTATAATATTGCATCTGTCTGCACTTTATTTTTATCTGCCACTTTGGTGCAATTATCATTGTTACTCCTTCTTTGCCATATTCTCTTTCATACAATTAAATATTGTTGCCTAAATAGATCATTATTTTGTAGTGAAGCTTATGTTTTGAATCTATCCTGTAGGTGAGATATGGCTAGGACTAAAGGCAATAAGAAAAAGGCTGACAGTTCAGTTTCAATCCTAGAAGAGTTCAATCTTTTGACTAATTCAAATGCTGAGAATTATACTGAAGAGGGAATGAGAGTGGGATATCCAGATGATGAAAGTATGGAGAATGAAAACTTAGAAGGTATTGAATCATCTCTTGAAGCTTCTGAAAGTGATCTAGCAATGGAAAACCAAGGTGACAATGAAGAGTTTATTTGTAGAGATGACTTGGAGATTGTAGGTAATATCTTATTCAATCTTAATTTCAGAACATTTCTTGCTTCTTGAGTTATACACATATTTGAGCATTTTTGTTATATCAAACAGATCATTGTGGGAATTTGCTACGCCTAAGAAAGGGAATGACACGTCCAAAGGATGTCTGGAATTTGCATTCAACTGAAAGGATCAAAATCCACTGCAACTCATTTGGGCAGCCTGTGAAGAAAGGTGGTGGGATATTAGGAGGATGGCTTGGTTCATATGCCCGAAAAGCTAGTCTATGTCCTGTAAACTATAACAATTGGAGAAAAATGCCAAAGTCTTTGAAAACCATGCTTCTGAAGCAAACTCGGGTAAATTCTATTGTTCAGTGACAATAATAGTCTGCATCATTTTCTGTATTGATGTTAGTCCGATATACTCAAATCTGGTTTCATTCAACTTTCTACAGAAACGGTTTTTCCTTCCACAAGACTCAAAGATAGATGCATGGATAAAAAAGAAAACAGGCAAAAACTGGAAAAATTATAGGTTTAAGCTTAAAAAGCAGTATGTGCTTGAAGGCTCCACTGAAGCACAAGTTGCAAACAAGCGCCCTCCCAACGGAATAACCAGACAACAATGGACAGATCTTGTTAGTTATTGGTTTGGAGAAGACTGTCAGGTTATCAATTGTATTCTACGATGTTTGCTTTTTGTAACTTTCCTTGAGATAATGATTTTTATCTAACATATATATATATATATATATATATATATATATATATATATATATATATATATATATATATATATATATATATATATATATATATATATATATATATATATATATATATATATATATATATATATATATATATATATATATATATATATATATATATCTCTATCTATATATTCTAGAGGTACTCTTGCAATAGGAAAGGCCATACGAGCTACTTTGAGTACCCCTCATACATTTGGATCCAAGAGCTATGCAAGAGTCTGCGATGAACATGTAAGACCTTTCGTTCTAAAACTTGTTACTAGAAAATTTTAGGAATTCACTCTCTGTATATAGCATTCTCATTTTTCTGTACAAGTACTTATTGGCACAGAATAATAGAAAGATTATAAATCAGATGTTTTTTTTTCTCATCGTAGGCACAAAAAAAGGGCAAGGAGCCTGGGAGAATAGAGTTTTTCACCATTACTCATACTAGAAAGAGTGGGAGGCTAGATGATAATGCTGCAAAATTTGTGGTATGTTTGAAGAATGTTTTTCAGATACTTTTGTTCCTTACCTTTAATTCTGCAGAGCATGGCATTCATACATCTATTCTTTAAAATAAATATGTGAGCACTGAGCATTCCTTTGCATGCCTCTCAACCATTTCTACTTAAAGTAATGTACTGTAACTACCAAGCTTAGTTGTGATGAATATAGTTCATATCTTGCTAACATCATTGTTGTGGATATATTTCAGTCATATGGTTAACACTTATATTTCGTAGGATGATGCAAGTAATATGGTGCGGAATGTATCTAATGCTCCAGGCTGTTCACAATCTATTGTAGAAATCGATAACCAAGTCTATGCCCAATTAATGGATAAAGGAACTAAAGTGACTGGTTTTGGAACGGGAGTTACTTCAGAAGAAGTGAGTGGAATGCAAGTTGATGCTAGAAATGCATTGCCATATGGTGAAAATCAATCCGAAAAGGATGAGAATTTTAAGTTGCAGATGGCAGAGATGAAAAGACAATATGATTTGGGATTAGCTAAAATGCAAAATCAGTATGAAGATAGAATATCAAGGATGGAAGCTGAGCATACAGCGATGCAGATTGAGCAAGCCTCAAAGTATTCTGCATTGCAGGCTCAAGTCGATCACTTAATGAATGTTATGATGACATCTGCTATGCCACCCAACCAAGATCATGGGTGCAACCCATCTTAAATCTTGGTATCAGTGGAGGTTATCATTTTGGTGAACTTTTGCACATATATAGTCTCTTTTTGGTGGATGTTATATGTACATCAAATGCTTCAATGCATATATTCTCTGGATGTATGAGACCTGAACATGTTTGAGATACTATTCCTAGAACTTGATACTGTTGTTATCGATGACTTGAATGAACTATATATGGCAGTTTCTAACATCTATGTTGTCTTGATTGTTTTGTTTGAATTCCCTTTGACTTTCTAGCTAATATGTTTTCTTTTGAACTAGTACAAAGCAAAATAATTGAAATTCTTCAAAACAAAAAATATCATATAGTGGTTTCAATAATTAAATTTTAAACTAGTCATTTGTTAATTAATGCTTAAATTTTACATAAACAAATGTATTACCATTGGCGCCATATTCAAATCTGAGACACTACTTGGTGACCCTTTAAAGTGTCTCCATGCTATTATTTTTTAAAACTTATTCAAATTGCTAGTGACCCTTGAATTGGTCACCATGATAAATTATTCTGATCCCTGTTGGAGACTCTTTGAGGTGTCACTAAACTGGTGACATATTTCGAAGGGTCACCAATATTTTTACGACTCTTCATCTTTTGACCCTTCTCGTGACCCTTCCCAGGGAGTCACCCAATTAGTTCGTGACCTTTAAAAGAGTCTCCATATGCAAATAAAAGGGTCTCTAAACACATGTTTTCTTGTAGTTAAATTATATACATATACATATACATATACATATACATATACATATACATATACATATACATATACATATACATATACATATACATATACATAATGCATTTCACATTTTAGATGATACTATATATAATAGGTTGGCTTAGAATTAGATTTATTCAATACGAAGTCCTGTCATGACGCTTTGTGCATGTATATCACCTTTTCCCCCTCGTACTTAGTAAAAGGAAGAATCTAGTACCTCTGTTCTTAGTACCTTCTTAGAAGAGCTTTGCTGTTACAATTAAGTGGACACTTAGTATCAGGTGATTGTCCCTGTACATATTAAGCACAGAGGCCTGCACCAAACAAAGACTCATAATTTCTAGCCCTTCAAAGCAGATTGCCCCCCGCAATTGCTTATCTCATCTTAACATGATCTTGTTATGTTAACAAATTTCGATCTTTATCCTAAAGTTGTATGTGCTATATACTAAAGGAATGGTATGATACATACAACTTTTAGTTCAAATTTTTTTTAAAACTTTCCCTCCCTCACTATTTTTCTATTCTCCACCACTCTCACTCATAGAATGATTAGTGGATGGTGGGAAATGTGCAAGTAAAAGTGCATAATTTGAATACACACATACCATAGGCACTCTCATATACTGATTCTATATTGCGTTAATAAAAAAAAGATGGTCCATGAAAGTAGCACCTATAATTTAAGCATACCTCTGCTGCATAATATTGTGCTTCTTTGCACTCAGACTTACCCTCAATCAAACTCGCTTGTACTTGAGCAAAAGACAAACGCGGACATGTGGATGCTTCTATGACCTGATCTACCTCTTAATTTTACTTTTAAGCGGCATGTTCTATCCTAAAAGTTTGAGCACCGAAATAAGCCTGTGTATGCACGTGCCCTTGCCAGACCACCTTGTGTTGTTAGACTCTAGCATGTAACTTCGAATCAAATTAGTTTGAAATTTATATGGAAATATGTAGTATTGTCAATGGCAATCAGAGGAGGTTGAATAATTACAGTGCACACGGAAGATTTTTCTTTAGAATCTGCTAACTTCTAATTTTCCAACCTACCAATACACCAAGAAAACAAAAGCAAAAACAGCAAAAGACAAGGAAAATAAATACAACACTTTATAAACAGACCAAATTTTCCATCGCTTTTTAGTTGTACTCACGGACACAAGTCAGAGAACGACATGCATGCAACCACCACACGCATGTATGTAGCCATCCGAAATCTAATTAGCACAATAATTAACTCCCTCTAATGATCCCGTCCGGCCAGCCGCTAATTAATTGCCATCTCCAATATATTCACGAGAGCACACCACTAACCACAGCATGCATGCAATCAACACCTTTTCCTTTTTATTTCAATCAGAACCTCGGTTAGCCTTGCTGCAGAACCTGAATAAAGGTGTGCACCACGGCAGGAAGACGCGCGGCTTCTTATGTGCTGGCCGAACGCAAGTGTCGGTGCGTGTACAGCGAGAGCTGATGGATAGCAATCAGACTTCGACAGAGCTAGCAACAGCAGAAAAAAAAAAACACAGCGATCAATGAAAACCGAACACCTCGGCCGCCGCTCACAACTCCACGCACGCTGCTGGAGTGAGGTAGATGACGAACGAAGAAACCCGAGATGTCGACGAGACCAAAACGACGCACAGGAAAACCGCACAAACCTTTTTTTCTATCAACTCCATGCATGAGCACAACTATCCATCAGCACATCACGTATACATGCTTGTAGCCGCCGCTCACTTTTTCCTCTTTTTTTTGTTCGCTCCAGCAAACGCCGTCGCACACGCGTATCTCCTATAAGGCCTATTCAACCTCTACTCAAAATCTTAGTACAACTCGTTCAACTAAGCCTAAGCCTTTTTTTCTCAACCAGACTTTCGACCCACTACTTTTCGAGTGACCCGAAACCCTTCTTAACACGGGTTTTCCAAAATTCCAACTCATCACATGTCAAAGCCTACAAGACCGTACCTCCCATAGCTTCTCCACGCATCATCCACCTTTGATCTCTATGTGCTCCAGCGTGAGCCCGATCATCTTGTGACATCCTTGACCGCCTGGACCTTAGATTTCCCCTCCTAGTCCCGATTTTCCTCGTCACCGACCATGACCGTCTCCATGCCCAACCTACACATGCAAAGACCAAAAAACGTTTTCCGGCACAAGTTTTTTCTAACTTGACCAATATTAATCCTCGCACACACTCACACGCATCGAATAACAATAATAAGCAATGTTGTCAATTATTCATCATCATAAAAATTCTAAACCTAAACACATGGTCTAACAAAATCAAATTGCTAGTTTTTTTTTATTTCAAATTTTTGTTAATTTAGGTTGTACCTGACATGAACTCTTTTTTTAATTTTCTAATTGTTGTTCATTAATATTGTAAATTTTAGTTATTTATGGATGATACTTTGGAAGTCGTATAGGAATCAAATTGCTAATTATTTTTTATTTTTAATTCCAAATTTCTCTTAATTTAGTTTGTACTTGACATGAATTCTTTCTTTTAATCTGAGTCGTTATAACTCGGGTCCACCAGATTACGATCTAGATGTTTTGCTTTTTTATGATAATTTCTAGCATATTTCTCTTTTTTCTTAACAACTCTAAAAGACTTGTCATCGACTTTGAGTATATATTAAAATTTTTTATTCTGAATTTTAGTTAATTTGAATTATACTGGATATGAACTCTTTCTTTTAATTTGCTAATTTTTGTTTAATTGCTATTGTGAGTTTTAGTTATTTATAGATGTTACTTCGGAAGCCGTATAGAAATCAAATTACTAATTATTCTTTATTTTTATTCCAAATTTATCTCAATTTGGATTCTACTTGATATTGATTTTTTAAAAATCTAAGCCGTTATAACTCAAGTCCAACAAGTTAAGGGCTAGATATGTTGCCCTTTTGTAAGGATTTCTAAAATATTTTTATTTTTTTCTTAGTAACTCTAAAAGACATATATGTCATCGACTTTTTAGTTTATATTAGATTAGATTTTATTTTTTTATTCTAAATTTTAGTTAATTTTGATTGTACTTCACATGACTCTTTCTTTTAATTTGCTAATTTTTGTTTAATAATTATTCGGAATTTTAGTTATTTATCGATGTTAATTTGGAAGTCGTATATAAATAAAATTTCTAATTATTATTTAATTTTATTCTTAATTTGGATTATACTTAATATGAATATTTGCTTTTAATCTAAGTCGTTATAACTCGGGTCTACCAAATTAAGAGCTGGATGCTTTTTTTGTGAGAATTTATAACATATTTCTTTTCTTTCTTAGCAATATTAAAATGCATGTCATCGACCTCTAGTATATATTAGACTAGATTAGATTGATCAGGCCTTTTTTTTTCGGTCCGAGCTCTGACTCCGACTTCCAAGCTGTAGAAGCTACCTTTAGAAAAAGCTACACATTACTTTGAAGCAAATTGATCATGCCTTTTTTTTTCTGAGCTCTGACTCCAACTTCGTAGTTCTATAAGCTGGGTTCAGAAAAAGCTAGAATTCAGAAAATAGAGGTTTGGGCTAATCTCCTCTGAAATATATTAACTTGGACTATATATTATGTCCTCTTTTCTTTTCGTGAGCTCCAAAAGCCGCCAAAACGATCCATGCATAGCTCCAAGGTCCTGGAGCAATGTTGGCTCTGAATCCGACGGGCAAGCTACAAATTAAATCAGAACCGCTGAGCTGCAGTTGGACTGAAGGCCCCAATCTTTGTTCCTTCACAACTGAGCATCACTAATATACTCATAAAAATTATCTTCTACTCAATCCTTCGAAGGTTGATTTGCAAAGCAAGAAGACAGAGAGCCAACGGAGTAGACTGTAAGAGATTTGCACCACACATATACATATCTGTTGCATACATGCATTGGTTTATATAGTGTACAAAAGAAGTCACGCTGAATACAAACATATTTACAGATATGGCATGTATGCCTAGTCCGGATGGGCTACGCGATGCATTGTTTGTCTGGCACGGTGGTTGAGTCCAATTATTTTACGTGTCTGTTTAATGTGTTCTTGTCTTACGTGGACGCATGCGAACTTTGCTAACTGGATTCGGGCTCACGTCATGTTGTAAACATGCGAGAAACTTGCTAAATATACAGAGTAAAAGTCAGTTATTGATTCCATATGTCCAAATAAAGCTATAGTAAAATCTTTACCATTATAATCTGGACCCACCACAATTGACGGTGTAAGTTTTTCTCTTTTTTCATCAATTAATACGATAATTTCTAGCCCTTGAGAGCAAACATAGTAACTTCTTTTTTTATTGTTTTAATAATATAATAGATAGATAGATTTTTATATAGGTAAATAAATAGATAGATAGACAGGGAACAATGCATGTATGCTTCCTCGGTAGCTAGTCCAGTACGTGTCTTGGTCTGCTTCTTAATTTTCTTTTTTTCGTGCATCAAAGATCAACTTGCAAGTCATCGCTAGCTGCATCTTTTCTGTTTGTTTGCGCCCGAAAGACTTCCAAGTTGTTGCACTACTACAGAAATAAAATTAGTAGACGCCAAATCACAGACGGTTTGATAAAACCGTCTGTGACGGAGACTATCACAGACAGTTTTAATTTGGAGAACGTCTGTGTTGTTGGCATCGGAAAAAAGGAGTATCACAGACGGTTCTTACCGATAAACCGTCTGTGATACTGGACTATCACAGACGGTTTTTAATAAAAACCATATGTGATAATTGTCAATTATCACAGACAGATTTTAAAAAACTATCTGTCATAAGCTGATTATCACAGACGATTTTTTATTAAAAACCGTCAGTGATAATCCTGCTGTGTATTTATTGTGCCGCTCAGAACCGCATCTGTCTCATTTGGACCCAGATCTAGCCGGTGCTTCTTCATTTCGCTCAGGAGGCAAGCTAGGCAATTTCAGGCCAATTAATTTGGTGGGAGAAGGCAGAGATAGAGCTTTGAAGATTCATACATTCCTGGTTGCTCTAGATATGGTTAGTAATGAAATTTATTTTTCTTTGCATTACAATTTAGATATAATTTTTGGTGAGTGTTATTGAAGATGGTATGCATCTACTTGACCATACATGATCAGTTTCGGTCATGTGGGAGGCCAAATTTGTCAAAATTGTTGGTTATATACCTTCAGTGATCATTGGGAAAACAGTTGTTGTGTTTATAATATGAATTAAGCTAGCAAAGCCTCAATGCATGTGGTATATATGTAGTAATAATTAATAAATTTAATTTTTAATACTAAGTTGTTATATATATACATAACGTAGGACCGAAGCTGGATGTATGCCGCGAACCATGTGAGTGAAGAGTACATTAATGGCGTGTCTGCTTTTACAAGAGCTGCCGAAGGGAATATGAGAGACCATATGGAGGTCATCCCATGTGTATGATGAGTAATTGACATCGGTTTAGGAAAGTCGAGTTTGATTTGGTTGGTTCGGACCATATCTTGCATGGTGCAATCGGGCTCGGTCAAACTTGGTCAAACCAGGTCAATGTGTTTAGGTTGCATATTCTGATGTTTTGACAGGTTTGGACTTCATCATGAGTAAGTATGATTTGTTGATGCTATTATGCTTTGATGTATCGAGCGGTGCTATTTGATGTGTTTCTTGGTTGTGATGACTGCAGGATGTCGAAGCGGAGTCGTGGTGAGACACAAGGTGACCGGACTAGACACAGGGAGGTGTCGAGGTCAGAACGGTCGAATGTGTCGAAGACGGCAGAGATTCGATGTGGTTGCAAGTCGTGGACGACAAGGAACGCGGAAGCTTCCCGGAAGGTGCAGGAGGGGCGAAACGGGAATTTCGCAAGGCTGCACAGGTGGAGGTGGTTCCGTTCGGGTTTAGCCGGCGTAACGGGTTGGAGACCCGTTAGCAAAGGGCTATAAATAGATGTGAGGGGCTGCATGCCCATGTATGGCTTTAGGAGAGAGTTAGGGTTTTAGTGGATCAAAAGAGGCTTTGAGAGGTGGTTTTGCTTTGCTCTTTAGTGGTTGAGGGCTGCAGCACATTGTCTCCCACGATCATCTCCGTTCTCTGTGTGTGTTCTTCCCTAGCAAGCATGTAAAGAGGTGTGTTCTTAGATAGGGAGAGGAGAGGATTGAGTGGTGAATCCATGTAATCATCCATGGTTCTAATGTCCATGCGTATCGGGACTCCTTTGTATTCCTTTTGATTCAATGAATGGAAATCTGAAGTTTTCTGCCGTGCTCTCTGTTCTTCCTTCGTTCTTCTTTTTGGGTGATTCTTGATTTTTTGCGTTTCTTGTTGGTTGTTGCTCGGGAGTGCCAAAATGGGTTGCTCTATGTTGGGATAGTACCTCAAGATCATTTGATCAGTTAAAATCCCAAAAATCCATCTCTAATTTCAGATTTCATTTTTGAGCCTCCCCTGTTCATGTTTTGCCTTCCTAGGGTTTTGGTGCTGTTCTTGTTTCCTTTTGCGAGGTGGCTTGAAATTTGGCATGAAGAGTCCAGAGGCTATTAATTAGCTATCCTCAAAATTTCATGGCCAAAGGATTAAAGGTTGAGGAGAAATTTGGTTTTTGGCTCGGTTCTTGCAAGATTTCAGGTTTTTTACCCAAATCAGAAATTCTTGTTTCTTGGAGTGGTTTCTTGATTTTGGCTCTTGGCTTATTCTTCTGGGAGTGTTTCCTAGCTGTCCTCAAAGTTTCCCAAGCCAAGAATCCAAGAATCTTTGCGTTTTTATCAGTTTTCTGAAAATCCTGTTTGCTGATTTTCTCGAGAGGTACTACCGCTCCTCGAGAGGTACTACCGCTCAGCGGTACTACCGCTCGTCCCAGCGGTACTACCGCTTGCAGTCAGACTTGCTCTGAATTTATTTTTCTTGAATGTTTCTTTCTGGATCTGGTTTAGCCTTGTTGTTGTGACTTCCAGTAGTGCCTATCTTTCTCTTCATAGCTTCCATAGCTATTGGAGAAGGAGCGTAAGTGTGGTTTCTTGAGGAGCGAATTTAATTTTAGAAAGCGACATTCACCCCCCCTCTGTCGCCATTTCGGTCCAACAGAATATGTTGAATAAGGGGTGGAATATATGTACTGTACATGCACTGACTGCGAGAATTTAAAGATGTTTAAGAACCGAGAGCAAATTGAAGTGCACTTGATTCAGAGGGGTTTCAAAAAGGGTTATACGTGTTGGACCAGTCATGGCGAAGTCAATGATATGCCACCGGATGACATCGCCGGTGAAGTGAGTGATATACCACTGGATGACATCGCCGGTGAAGTGAATGATATGCCACCGGATGATGTCGATTGTTGTTCAGATTCGGATAGGTTGCATGATGACAATATGGATCAGATGCTTTGCGATGTAGAAGAGAACTATGATGAGAGAGAGAGTTTGTTAAATTCCGAGGCTTGATGGAGGACTCGGAGAAACCTTTGTTCACGCGTGCTGCAGGTCAAAGTACACGAGGTTGTCAGCCGTGCTTGAACTATTGAAATTGAAGGCAAGCAACGGTTGGTCCGACAAGAGTTTCACGGCACTGCTAGGTCTTTTAGCGGACATGCTTCCGGAGGGAAATAAGTTGCCCAAAACCACGTATAAAGCCAAGAAGATTCTTTGTCCATTGGGAATGGAAGTATAAAGAATATATGCATGTCTGAATGACTATATCCTCTACCGTAAAGAGTATGAAAACATGCAAGTATGTCCGATGTGTAACGCATCCCGATACAAACGTAACAATCAATCAGATGACGGTGAGGGAACAGAGGTGAAGAAAGGACCTCCTGCTAAGGTGGCATGGTATTTTCCTATAATTCCCTGTTTGAAACGGTTTTTTGCAAATCCAAAGGAGGCAAAACTGCTGTGTTGGCATTCGGAGGAGCGCTAGAATGATGGAATGGTAAGACACCTTGCTGATTCCACCCAGTGGAGAAACATCGATAGGAGTTTTGCAGACTTCGGTGTAGAACCAAGGAATATAAGGTTTGGACTGAGTACAGATAGAATGAATCCTTTCAGTAGCATGAGCAGCCGACATAGCACATGGCCCGTGACTCTTTGCATCTATAACCTTCCTCCTTGGTTATGTATGAAGCGAAAGTATATTTTGCTGTCGATACATATCCAAGAGCCAAAGCAACCTGGGAATGATATTGATGTGTTCCTAGCACCGTTGGTGGAGGATCTAAAAGTACTGTGGAACGAAAGGGTACAGGTATGGGATGCATACAAATGAGAGAACTTCACTTTGCGCTCCTTATTGTTCTGCACCATAAATGATTATCCTGCCCTTGCTAACCTATCAGGCAAGAGTGCAAAAGGTGCCAAAGCTTGTACTCACTGTTTGGATGGCACCGAGAGTGTGTGGCTGAAACACTCACGCAAAACCGTGTGCATGCGTCACCGCCAGTTCCTTCGGAGGGCTCACCCATACCGCAAGATGAAGAAACAATTTGATGGAGAGAAGGAGGACGGTTCAGCTCCAAGACATTTAAGGGGAAAAGAGGTTTATAATATGGTTAAGGATTTAGATGTTGTCCTCGGAAAGGGACGTAAATTGAGAGCTCATGAGAAGAACATCTAGAAGAAGAGATCAATATTTTGGGACTTACCTTATTGAGACTACCTAGATATTCGACACTGTATTGTCGTCATGTATGTAGAAAAGAATGTATGTGACAGCTTGATTGGTCTCTTACTGGACATTCGTGATAAAACAAAGGACGACGTCAACGCACAGCTTGACTTGGCTGATATGGACATCAGGCCTGAGTTAGCACCGACAAAAACAGATAATGGACGAACGTACCTTCCCCCTACGTGTTACATCTGTCCAAGGCCGAGAAAACAAAACTATGCCAGTGCTTGCATGGTGTCAAAGTTCCGTCTGGTTACTCCAGCAATATGAAGAAACTTGTTTCGATGCAAGATTTAAACTTAAATGGCATGAAGTCTCATGATTGTCATGTGCTGATGACACAGATGCTCCCTATTGCAATTAGAAATATTTTGCCGATCAAAGTCCGAGAGATAATCATGAGGCTATGTTATTTCTTTAACACAATTACTCAGAAGGTCATTGATCCCGAAGGACTAGATGCTCTGCAAGACGAGGTGGTGATGAATCTTTGTCATCTTAAGATGTATTTCCCTCCTTCATTTTTCGATATAATGGTTCATCTCATTGTTCATGTTGTGTGGGAGATAAAAATGTGCAGGCCTATATTCCTACGTAGCATGTACCCATTTGAGAGGTTCATAGGAATTCTCAAGTTCTATGTACAGAATCAATCTCGCCCAGAGGGCAACATCGTCGAAGGTTATGCAAGCGAAGAGGTCATTGAGTTTTGTGTCGATTATATGGCTCAGATTCAACCGATAGGTGTGCCTCAATCTCGTCATGAGGGGAGGCTGAAAGGTATCGAAACTATCAGAAGGAAAGAAATCACTCCAGATATGGACGCGTATACTCAAGCCCATTTCACGGTCTTGCAACACATGACTGAAGTGGCGCCTTATGTCGACCAGCACAAGGATGTGCTTCGGCAACAGAATCCGGAGCAGCCGGATGTTTGGATCATGAGGCAACACAACAGTCGGTTCAACCAATGGTTGAAGGAGCAAATTGCTAGGAGCTCGCCAAGTGAGATGATGACATGGTTGGCAAAAGGGCCAACATTTATAGTTGTGACATGGCAAAGATATGACATAAATGAGTACACATTCTATACACAGGCTCAGGATGTAAAGAGCACTAACTAGAACAGCGGTGCTCGCATAGATGCGCTCAGTACCGATGGGTTGAGAAACTCGTACTGTGGGTTCATAGAAGAGATTTGGGAGCTCGACTACGTGGTTTTCAATATCCCCTTATTTCGGTGCCGTTGGTTGCATCTCCCACAGGTGAAGGTTGACAAGTACAGTGTCACTACCGTGGACCTCCAACGTATCAGATACAAAGACGAACCATTCATACTCGCTAACCAAGTTGTTCAAGTTTTCTATGTAACCGATCTGGCAAATAAGAAGTGCCATGTAGTTCTTCATGGAAAAAGGAGAATTGTCGAATTAGAGAATGTAGTGGATGAGGACGAATACAATCAATTTGACGAGTTACCTCCTTTTGGAAATGGCATAAGGGTCGACGACGAACAACGTGACGAAACTAGTTACATATGCATTGATCATCATGAAAGGCTAATTTTTAAAGGAAATAAGCAAGTGCAATGAGAAAGTGCGATATATATGTGGGCATTTGCATTTATGTATATAACAATGCATGTATGTGATGTATATGTGGGCATTTGCATTGATGTATATAACAATGCATGTGTGTGATGTATTTGTGAATTTGCATTTATGTATATAACAATGCATATGTGTGATGTATTTGTGAATTTGCATTTATGTATATGTGAAAATGTGTGATATATAGGTGATTTTTGAGAATGAGTGTGATACATATGTATATCTATGTTCATTGGGCTGTTGTAAAGAAATGCTGATAATTGGTCTTATTAATATCACAAACGGTTTTTAGTTAAAAACCGTCTGCGATATTTGCAACACAGACGGTTCAAAAGCCGTCTTTGATGACCTCGTATCATCACTGACCCATAAATTCAGACGGCTCACAAAACCGTCTATGATGACGTTTCTGAACCGTCTGTAATACGATTTTCTATAATAGTGTTGTCGTTCGTCATCTTCATATCCGTCAATTTTAGACTTTCAGCCTATCAAGAGAGTCAGAAATATGAAAGGGGGCACTACTTGAATAAGTCAAGTGCAAGGCCACTTTCTCGGAAATATTTCAAAATTCTCGAATAATAATAACCAATTTGGTCAAAAACAAAATTAATTTTTTTATCCCGCAATCCCATGCTTATTGCTTGCTGAATGCGCCACTTTCTCGGGAACATGTCAAAATTCTCAAATAATAATAACCAGTTTGGTCATAAACAAAATTAATTTTTGTTATCCTGTAGTCCCATGCTTATTGCTTGCTGAATGCGCCGTTAAGATACCTCGAAGGATTTTGGGTCACAACTCCATGCTCTACATGCAGCACTGTACTTTGTCATGGATTGACCGACTCCCTAACCAAACCTCCTGCAGAGTCATGACTGGAATCTAATAGAAACCGAAGCATGAGTGCAAGCACTATGGAATTTCGACCTGGTTGTTCAACATTTGCAATCGAGAGAGACAGGAGAAAACTCCGATACAAGACTTGCGTAGAGGGAGTGAGAAATAACGATGGATGATTTTTCTTTCGTGACCACACCTTGTCAACAAATTAAACAGCCTTGCCTTCAGTTAATTTGGTTGTTCACTTGTAGAAAACATACCATCCGGAATTCCAGATTAATACATTAGAGCCACACAACCTGCAGCTATTATTCTGAATTATATTTATTTAGAAATGTTACTTACGAATTTATATGGAACGTATGAAAATCAAAGTGCTTATTTTATTTTATTTTATTTTTATTCTGAATTTTAGTTATTTTTATATTGTACTTGACTTGGACTCTTTTTTTTAATATAGACTATTATAATCTGGACTCACCACAATTGACAGTATATATCTTTCTCTTTTAACACCGATTATCGTGGGAATTTCTAGCCCCTGAGAGCGAACATGGTGGCTTTATTTTCAATCGCTTTAATAATATAATATATTATGTTATCCTTTTTTAGATTTTTCATTTTGAATTCGTTCTCAAAACCTTTTTTTTCAGCTTTCACCTAAATGATGGTTTTCAATAGATATATATCTCTATAGACTATAGGGAAACTTGAGGTTACACAAAATTTATTTGGCAAACCTGAGCTTTGTTTTAACTCAGCTAGAAATTCTTACGGCAAAAGTGTAATTTACTCATGAGTTTTTATAATTTTTGGTGATATTAGCATAAAAATTAATAGTTAAAGTTACATATCGGAGGACGAGGCAAGACTAGTGATGGTGATGATTTGGGGTGAGGGTAGCCGGAGTTGTGCCAATGGGGTTGGGCGGTAGCAAATTTTGGTGGGCAAGCATGGCGGCGCCGCCATGGTCGGTGACAACTCAAATCAATCACGTCAAATGAAGAGATAGAGGGGAAGTGGCTCGTGTGTGAAGGAATTGGTTGGAGACTCACTTTAGGCGATGAACGAAGATGGCGAAAATGACTGGAGATAGAGAAGAAGAAGTTTGATTCCAAGCAGTTTAGAGGATGAAACTAAAATTAATTCGGAGATATGTAGGAGTATGAAATGGAACAAGTAGTGACATGAACTTGAGTTAGCTCATTGGACTGCAAGATCCAGAGCTGCACCAATGGTCCTGTGGCCTAGATAGCATGCACAAGAGCACCGTGAGGGTGCGGCGGTCCTCCTACCAGGAAGCATGCGCAAAGAGCATCGTGAGGGTGTGGGGAAGTTTTTGGTAGTGGTGTATTGGCTTGGGGGTGCTATGAGGATTGCTGGCGATGGTGGCGAACTTGGCTGATGCAGAAGGCTCAACGACAGTGAGCTCGGGCAATGGTCTGACTTGGGCGGCGATGTAGAGGGCTTCAGGGGACGGAGGCAATTCTGGCAGCATGAAACAGGGGACAACATGGGTGGCGGTGTGGCTAAGACTCGGCCATGGTGCGGTGATGGATCTCGACGGCGAGGGGCTACGATGGTGTTTCGACTTGGGCACTGCCATAGAAAGCCTCAGGAGGTGGAGGCGGATGTGGTGACATAGACGGCAAGGGGCAATACTGCATAAAATGGCGGGTCAACATGTGTCGGCGTGCTCGATGGTGAGGCGGGTGGTGCGATGGCTATCGGCAAGGCTTCCGACAACAAGGATGGGAAAGAATAGCTCATTGGGATCGCAAGATAGTGGAGAAGATGAGGTGGGGCTTGATTCGGGTAGAGGGATGATGGGGCGTTGAAAGCATCTAGGCCCCTAAAAATGTTAGTTTTGGTAATTAATGAATTTATGTGAATATGGGACTAATGTGTGTATTAAGTGTTTGAAAGGATATGTTCAAATAGCAAAGAAAGAGGCTCACAAAATATCCCATGAAGATTCAAGATCTCTAGGGCGACAAGGTAAATAGTTTAGGTATCTATTTTGTTTTACCGGTCTTGGAGTTAGGTTGGAAGACCGGATTATAGGATAGACGCCGTACTATTAAGAGGGATCATGGTGATCGCTTGATCATATTCAAATGTGTCTTTTGGATCAATTTAGGATCATGCATGCACTTAGAAATTAAAATTAAATCAAATCGTGCATTGTCGAAAATCCGGTAGTTCCGGCGTGTATTGGGCGGAACTACCGCAGTCCGTAGTACCGGCGCCGAGCGAACGTTTTTCCAGAGCGCCGGACTAAGACTTAGTCTCTGAAACGGTAGTACCGCGGTTTGACTGCGGAACTACCGGATCGCCGTGTAATACCGGCACTCGAGCGGAACTTTATTTCGAGAGCGCCGGACTTTAACTTAGCCTCTCGGAAACGGAAGTACCGCGGTTTACTGCGGAACTACCGCATGTGCGGAAGTTCGGACACCGAGCGAACGTTTTTTCAGAGAGCCGAGAATAAGACTTAGTCTCGTTGAGATCGAAGTACGGGCTTGGGGCGAACTTCGGACGTCCGAAGTACCGCGGTTTTAACGGCGGTAGTACCGCACTCATTGACCAACGGTTGCCGACTCTCGACATAGCCGTTCGACCGGTCACTAGGTCCGGTAGTACCGCGGTTTTGCCTGCGGTAGTACCGGATTTCCTGATTTTTCAGGATTGTTTTTTGTAACGGCTATTTGAGGTGGGTGAGGGTATAAATACACCCCCACCAGAACTAGGACGTGGTTGTTGAACATCCATTGAATACATTTGAGCCTAGAGCAACCTCTCACACCTCATTCACTCTCTTGTGCATTCATTTGAGGTAGTTGACCCAAAATTCAAGTGCATTGCATTCCAGTTGATCCATTGAGCACTTGAGTGAGATCAAGCCGCAGTGGTCTATTCTCTTGGTGCTTGCCGGCACCTAGACGGCTTGGCGAAGCTTCGGTGATCTTCTCAAGAAGATTGTGAGAAGGCCCGGAAGATTGTGAAGGCTTGGAGCTCGCCTACCCGGAGAGGGAAAGGGCATCCAATAGTGATCGAGGTGCTTAGGCTCATTCGTGGAGCCGGTCCGATTCGTTCGGGCTTACCTCAACGTGGACTAGGGGAGACCGGCAAGTCTCCGATCACCACGGTAAAAAGTAATCGTGTCAATTGTGGTTTGCTCTCTTGTGATCATTTTCATTCAAGCAACTCTCTTCTTTCATATCAATTGATTGCGTGCTTAGTTAGAGTAGCAATTGTTGTTCTCTCCCTTTCGTTATTGCTTCTAGTCAATTACTTGTGCTAGTGTTAGTGTTATCTTGCTCTATCAATCCATCAAGTTTAAAATTGCTAATTAGAGTTGGACGAAAATTTTAAAACCTCCTATTCACCCCCCTCTAGTCGGCCTCCTCGATCTTACAAGTGGTATCAGAGCTTGGTCTCTCAAATTTAGACTTAACCGTCTAGAGAGAAAAGGATGGCTAGTGAGGGTATAGCAATAGGAAAGGCACCTCTATTTGATGGCTCAAATTATGCTTATTGGAAAATTAGAATGTCTATTTATTTAAAGGCCATGAGTCCTCAAATTTGGAAAGTCGTAAATGAGGGTTACGTTATGGCCCTTGATCCGAATCACCCAACGGATCAAGACGGGCGTAATGCTCATTTAGACGCCCAAGCTATGAATGCTCTATTTGGAGCCTTGAACGCGGATGAGTTCAATAGGGTGAGCAATCTTGAGACGGCTCATGCTATTTGGACTACCCTTTCGGAAATACACGAAGGGACATCCACGGTCAAGGAGGCCAAATTGCATCGGCTTAGGATCAAATATGAGACATTCACAATGTTGCCCCATGAAGACATTAATGAGATGTACTCAAGGCTCAACAACATTGTGAATGAGCTTAAGGGCCTTGGAACTAATCTTTCCGATCTTGATATTGTTCGAAAGATGCTTAGGGCCTTGCCGGAGAAATATGAAGTGTTGGTGACTCTCTTCCTCAACTCACCGGAGTTGGCAAGAATGACACCAACGCAATTGTTGGGCAACCTCATCACCAACGAGCTATACAAGAAAGACAAGGAAGAGCTCTTGGAGCAATCCTCTTCCAAGAATAAGAAGATCACCGCTTTCAAAGCTAAAGCGGTAATGAGTGAAGAATCAAGAAGATGATGAGGAGGACTCAAGAAGAATTTGCGCTTCTAGTAAGAAGAATGAAGAAGTTCATGAGAAGACGCCCATTTCGAGTACAAGCCATGAGAAGACCAAGAAATGGCATTCTTCCTCCAACAAGAAATTTAGCAACATTCGTTGCTATGAATGTGATGAGAAGGGCACATTGCCTCTCAATGTCCAACAAAGAAGGATGACAAGGAGAAGTCATCAAAGAAGAAGAACTACAACGGCAAGAAGAAGCTTTTCAAGAAGCTTCACAAGGATGGCAAGAATGAAGCCCATATTGGTGAGTGGAACTCCGAAGAGGAGTATTCGGACTCCGACTCAAGCGAGGACGAATCTCCCAAGAAGAAAGGGCTTGTGGGCATTGCAATCAAGGAGGCTCCATCACTATTCTCCACTCCTACATGCCTTATGGCTAAAGGAGAAAAGGTAAACTTGCTTGATGATGATGAGCCTTCATATGATGACTTGATGAATATGCTAGTTGAATTGAATGAATTTCTTGGAAAAGAAAAATCAAAGTTTAAGGTCTTAAAGAGAGAACACACCTCTCTCAAAGACTCTTATGAGGAGCTAAAGGAAGCTCATGATTTGCTTCTCCAAGAAAATCACAAATCTAGTACTAGTATTGGAGTTACTTGCAGTATCTTGAAAGAAATGTCTAGTATAGAAATTTCAAAGTCTAGCATATCTACTTGTTGTGATGATCTACTTGCCATACCTTGTTCATCAAGTGTAGATTCTAGAAATGCTCTAAATCTTGTTCATGATGATATCATTGCTAATGAAAACAAAAATTTAAAAGAACAAGTGCTAAAATTAAACAAAAGCTTAGAGAGAGCTTATAAGGGAAAGGAAACCCTTGATAAGTTACTAAGCGATCAAAGATACTCTTTCAACAAAGAGGGACTTGGATATGTCCCCCAAAAGGGTAAAAAGCCGGTATACAAGCCTCCAAGGTTTGTAAAGGAAAATGGTAAGTATTGCACAAAATGCCGGTGTATTGGACATATGCCAAGTGATTGCTCTAAGAATAACATGCATTCCATTGGTTTATATGATTCATGTTATATGCTTAGAAAATCCAAAAATGGAAATGTTATTGCTCATTTCATTGGCACCTCAATTTTGGGTGCTAAAAAGAAATCCATTTGGGTACCCAAGACCTTGGTCACTAACCTCCAAGGACCCAAACAAATTTGGGTACCTAAAAGAACTTGATCTTCTTTGTAGGTGAACTACAAAACCGGTGGAAGGCATTGGGTGTTGGATAGCGGTTGCACTCAACATATGACCGGAGACCGGAAGATGTTCACCACATTTGAGAATGGAAGCAATGACAAAATCACATTTGGAGACAATAGCAAAGGAAAGGTATTAGGATTGGGTAAAATCGCTATCTCAAACGACCTTTCAATTTCTAATGTATCTTTAGTTGAATCATTAAATTTCAACTTACTATCCGTTGCTCAAATATGTGATCTAGGCTTAACATGCACATTCTCAAAAGAAAATGTTGTAATCTCAAAAGATAATAATAATGAACTAGTCTTCAAAGGCTTTAGATTTGGGAATCTCTATTTGGTAGATTTTTCCTCAAATGAGTCTTGTTTGAAAACTTGTTTAATTGCAAAAACTTCTTTGGGTTGGTTGTGGCATAGAAGGCTAGGTCATGTGGGAATGATTCAACTTAAAAAGCTTTTTAAGCATGACTTAGTGGTTGGCTTGAAGGATGTAAAGTTTGAGAAAATCGACTTTGTAGTGCTTGTCAAGCCGGAAAACAAGTCGCTAATTCTCATCCTTCCAAAAGTATCATGTCAACCTCTAGGCCATTAGCGCTCTTACATATGGATTTGTTCGGGCCAACAACCTATAAGAGCATTGGAGGTAATAGCTATTGTTTAGTCATTGTGGATGATTACTCTAGATATACATGGGTCTTCTTCCTAAATGACAAAAGTGAAACCTCCGGATTTTCAAAAGTTTTTCAAAAAGGGCTCAAAATGAATTTGATTTTAAAATAAAGAAAATTAGGAGTGACAATGGTTCCGAGTTCAAAAACACAAAAGTTGAAGACTTTTGTGATGAACTTGGAATAAAGCACGAACTTTCCACAACCTACACTCCGGAGCAAAATGGAGTTGTAGAGAGGAAAAATCGAACATTAATTGAAATGGCTAGGACAATGCTTGATGAATATGATACTTCCGACAAGTTTTGGGCGGAAGCTATTAACACCGCATGTCATGCCATAAATCGCATCTACTTACATCGACTCTTGAAAAAGACTTCCTATGAGCTTCTTGTTGGAAGGAGACCGAACATCTCTTATTTTAGAGTATTTGGTTGCAAATGCTATATTCTAAGAAAAGGTGTTCGGCTCTCAAAATTTCAAAGTCGATGTGATGAAGGCTTCCTTTTAGGGTATTCCTCAAATAGTAAAGCCTATAGGGTCTTTAATAAAAATTCGGGTTTAGTGGAAGAATCATGTGATGTTCAATTTGATGAAACTAACGGCTCTCAAGAAGAGCATGAGAACTTGGATGATGTAGGAGATGAAAGTCTTCGCAAGGCAATGGAGAACATGCAAATCGGAGACATCAAGCCAAAAGAGGATCCAACATCACCAAGCTCATCCAGACAAGCGGAACCACCCTCTTCTTCCACAATGAACGATGTTCAAGTTATTGAAGATGAAGAAAAGGATCAACCGCAAAATATATTCAAGATTCACAATGCAATAGCCAAGGATCATCCAATTGACCAAATATTGGGTGACGTAAGTAAGGGTGTTCAAACTCGCTCTAGAGTAGCTTCATTTTGTGAACACTATTCTTTTGTATCTTCACTTGAACCTAAGCGTGTAGAAGAAGCATTAGATGACCCGGATTGGATAAATGCTATGCATGAAGAGATGAATAACTTTGCCCAAAACGATGTTTGGACTTTGGTGGAGAGACCCAAGGAGCACAATGTCATTGGCACAAAATGGGTCTTCCGGAACAAACAAGATGAGAACGGAATTGTGGTAAGAAATAAAGCAAGGTTAGTAGCTCAAGGTTATACTCAAGTCGAGGGCTTAGATTATGATGAGACTTTTGCGCCCGTTGCTAGACTTGAATCAATTAGAATCTTGCTTGCTTTTGCATCATGCTTTGACATTAAATTGTTTCAAATGGATGTCAAAAGTGCATTTCTTAATGGTACAATTTCCGAATTAGTATATGTGGAACAACCCCCGGGATTTGAAGATGCTAAATACTCTAATCATGTGTATAGATTGTCAAAGGCACTATATGGTTTAAAGCAAGCTCCTAGAGCTTGGTATGAGCGCCTTCGTAACTTTCTAGTATCAAAAGGCTTTAAAATTGGTAAAGTAGATACAACTCTATTCACAAAAATTGTTGGAGATGATTTCTTTGTATGTCAAATATATGTTGATGATATTATATTCGGTTCCACTAATCAAGACTTTTGCAAAGAATTTGGTGAGATGATGTCTAGGGAATTCTAGATGTCGATGATTGGTGAGCTAAGCTACTTCCTTGGACTTCAAATCAAACAACTTAAAGATGGGACGTTTATAAGCCAAACAAAGTATGCGAAGGATCTACTCAAAAGATTCGGAATGGAAGAAGCCAAACCCATCAAAACACCCATGGCAACAAACGGGCATCTAGACCTCAACGAAGAAGGTAAGTCGGTAGATTTAAAGCTTTATAGATCCATGATTGGTAGTTTGCTTTATCTTACCGCATCTAGGCCCGACATTATGTTTAGTGTATGCATGTGTGCACGTTTTCAAGCTTCTCCAAAAGAGTGCCATTTAGTGGCCGTAAAGAGGATTCTAAGATATTTAAAGCATTCCTCAAGCATAGGGCTTTGGTATCCCAAAGGTGCAAAATTTGAATTAATTGGATATTCGGATTCGATTATGCGGGATGCAAAGTGGATAGAAAAAGCACCTCGGGTAGTTGCCAATTTCTAGGAAGATCTCTAGTGTGTTGGTCATCCAAGAAACAAAATTCGTAGCTCTTTCAACCGCCAAGCCGAATATATTTCAGCAGAAGTTGTTGTGCTCAATTACTTTGGATGAGGCAAACATTGTTGGATTATGGGATCAATTTTGATAAGATGCCTCTTTTGTGTGATAATGATAGTGCTATCAAAATATCCAATAATCCCGTTCAACACTAAAGAACCAAGCATATAGATATTCGCCACCATTTCTTGAGAGATCATGTGAGCAAGGGAGATATTGAGATTAGCCACATCCGAACTGAAAATCAACTAGCGGACATTTTCACCAAACCTTTAGATGAAAGCCGCTTTTGCAAATTGAGGAATGAATTAAATGTCATAGACTACTCAAATGTAGCTTGAAATCTTACTTCATCTATTTCTGCTCATTTGTTGTGCTCATATGGTCTTTTGTTGGTTTTTCCCCTATTTTGGTCAAAAATTCGTTTAATTTCATAAAAATTAGTTTCAACATATAGCATTAGCTCAATTGATGCATAATGATCCTGAATGACTTTAGTTGGATGCAAAACTAGGGATCATTTGCAAAATTTCAAGTTCTAAACCTAAAATCCTGAAAAGTTCCGAAAATCCGAACTACCATAGCTTCATTGTGCGGTACTTCCGCTTTGACAGAAAAACCGAACTACCGCAGTGTAATCCGCGGAACTTCCGAATTTCGTGACCACGGTACTACCGGCGTGTTACGCTGCGTACTACCGCTTCTGCGGATTAATTGCGGTTTTCAAACCGCCAACTCCTCCAACCGTTACTTTTATCTCTCTCTCTCTTCACTCCTCCCAAACCGCGCCGCCTACCCTTTCTTCTTCCTCTCCTCCACCCTCTCTCTCTCCCAAGAAACTCTCTCCTCTCCCGATCTTTGAATCCGAGGGGAGTTCTTCGTTTTTGGGAGATTATTTGCACCCCCAGGGGTCTCCTCCTTCGACTTCACAAGGTAAATCGGATCAAAATCCACCTTTTACCTTGCTCTTAGAACCCTAGGTAGAGTTTAGGTTAAAAATTGAAATGTGATGATTTTCGCTGAAATTTTCTTGGGCAAAACAGTTTGTTTAGGGTATTGGAATGTTTTTACAAACATGCATTGGATTCAATCCAAGAAATACCCCAAAAGATTCAACTTTGTCTTGCCTAGAAATGTCGAAAACCGAACTACGGTCGAATTGGTCGGAACTTCCGGGGTCCCGGTAGTACCGCATGTTTAATGCCGGAACTACCGGATTTCCCGGAAGTACCGCAATTTTGCCGCCGGTACTTCCGTGTTTCCTGGAACAGCAAGAATTCATTGCTTTCAATTTAAAACCTACTCTTGCTTATTCTACTTCATACCTTGATTATCCTTCTATGTCATTAAAGATGCCGAGGATGAAGAATGTCTCACACAAGACTTATGGGGGCAATGCTGGTCAATCCTCCTCGACTCCTGCATCTCAGGCAGCGGAGCATAAGGGCAAGAGTCCTGCCCCCGACCCTGAGAGTGACTCAGAGGATTCACATGAGAGCGGATCTGATAACTCGCATGAGGGCGAGGAGTATGAGGTTTCGGACGAGGAGATGCCTGAGGTAACTGCAGACCACGAAGTGGACCTCGACAAGATCACTAATGAAGATTATGCCATTCTTCGTCGCCGAAGTCAGTATGTACGCCCTCGAGACTCAATGAACCCCCAATTTCATTCAAAGTTTCAAGAGAAGGTGTACCAGGAGATGTATGGTCCAGCCCGAAAATTTGCTGCCCATAAGTATGTGGACTGGGATCACTTGTCGCAGATCGACAAGTTCGATGGTGCTTATCGGCTCTTTCAATGAGCCGATATTCATCAACTCGTTGCATTCAAATGCAACTACATGGACAACATGATCGACAGTTCACGCTACCCCGCACGCTCTCCCAACTTTGAGCATCCGAGTTGGATGACAGGACCCGCTTTATTGAGTGCACCGGCATGAGTTTGAGCTAGCACTTGGGACGGAGACCGGTGCATATGAGAAGGTGTTCAAAGAAGCGAGCTCTTCCTATTGCTGCATATTCAGAGTATTATGACCATTCAAATGAACAATCTCTGGGACGACAGTGGCTTACTCCCTATTCCCAGCCTTGTCAACAGGATCATCAACCACACCATTTTTCCCAAGAGTGGGAACTATGATGCTATTCGTGGCCATGCGTGGAATGTTATTGATTACATTATGCGCGGCCAAAAGTTTGATGTGGTGGATCTTATCATCAGGGGGATTGACGCCAATAAGAATGACAAGCAGAAAAGGATCAACTATGCACCATTCATTATGGCCTTAATCATTAGGAAGACTGGGTACCGAGGAGCACTCTGCACCCCACATAAGCCATACAAGCCTCGCGCAGAAGCACCTATTCCTGCTCCTGCTCGTCCTCGTACACTGCCCTCGGCCTCGACCTCGAAAGCAATGCTCCTCCCGTGGCGAGGCGATGTGCCGCTTTCTCAGATCTACTCCGCCATTCTTCGTCTTGAGGAGCGCCAGGATGTCTTGATCACCACTGTGTCGTCTCTTGGTGATCGTGTCTCGGCTTTGGAGAGTGCAGTTCGTCCGCCTTCTCCAATTCCCTATCGTCGCACTCGTCCTCGTCGCGGGCCTCCTCCTCCTCCTCCTCCTCCTAGCGCAGCTCAGGATTAGCTCTTCTTTTTGGTACTTCGATGCCAAAGGGGGAGAAAATGAAGCAAGGAGGAGAAGAAGTTTAAGTCTTTTAGCCTATCTATTAGCCTTGTAATAAACTATGGTGAAATGAACCATGTAATGCCTAAATGTGTTGCTTAAACTCTGTGGATGTTTTAGTTTTTTAATTTCTGATGCTTTGTAATGAACTATGTTCTGTCCTTAATGCAATGTTTGTTTTACTTGTCTTTTGCGTATCCTTGAATTTGGTGAACATGAATACTATGATGAAAACATGCCTATTAATTTCCTGCAAAATTTGATGCACTTGTTTAGGGGGAGCTCTTTCTTATTAGTTCCTAAAATGCAAAAAATTCCCCATGTTCTAAAAATTGCTAAAATTTCAAAGTCCTTGTGATATACATCTTGCAAATTAGAAGTATATCCAAATCTTAAATTCTTCTCATAAATTGCTCTTGTTGTCATCAATTACCAAAAAGGGGGAGATTGAAAGCATCTAGGCCCCTAAAAATGTTAGTTTTGGTAATTAATGAATTTATGTGAATATGGGACTAATGTGTGTATTAAGTGTTTGAAAGGATATGTTCAAATAGCAAAGAAAGAGGCTCACAAAATATCCCATGAAGATTCAAGATCTCTAGGGCGACAAGGTAAATAGTTTAGGTATCTATTTTGTTTTACCGGTCTTGGAGTTAGGTTGGAAGACCGGATTATAGGATAGACGCCGTACTATTAAGAGGGATCATGGTGATCGCTTGATCATATTCAAATGTGCCTTTTGGATCAATTTAGGATCATGCATGCACTTAGAAATTAAAATTAAATCAAATCTGTGCATTGTCAGAAAATCCGGTAGTTCCGGCGTGTATTGGGCGGAACTACCGCAGGTCCGGTAGTACCGGGCGCCCGAGCGGAACGTTTTTTCCAGAGAGCGCCCGGACTAAGACTTAGTCTCTCGGAAAACGGTAGTACCGCGGTTTGACCTGCGGAACTACGGATCGCCAGTAGTACCGCACTCGAGCGAACTTTATTTCCGAGAGCGCCGGACTTTAACTTAGCCTCTCGGAAAACGGAAGTACCGCGGTTTTACCTGCGGAACTACCGCATGTGCGGAAGTTCCGGACACCCGAGCGGAACGTTTTTTCCAGAGAGCGCCGAGAATAAGACTTAGTCTCGTTGAGATCGGAAGTACCGGGCTTGGGGCGGAACTTCCGGACGTCCGGAAGTACCGCGGTTTTAACGGCGGTAGTACCGCACTCATTGACCAACGGTTACTTCTGACTCTCTGACATAGCCGTTCTAACCGGTCAGCTAGGGTCCGGTAGTACCGCGGTTTTGCCTGCGGTAGTACCGGATTTCCTGATTTTTCAGGATTGTTTTTTGTAACGGCTATTTGAGGTGGGTGAGGGTATAAATACACCCCCACCAGAACTAGGGCGTGGTTGTTGAACATCCATTGAATACATTTGAGCCTAGAGCAACCTCTCACACCTCATTCACTCTCTTGTGCATTCATTTGAGGTAGTTGACCCAAAATTCAAGTGCATTGCATTCCAGTTGATCCATTGAGCACTTGAGTGAGATCAAGCCGCGATGGTCTATTCTCTTGGTGCTTGCCGCACCTAGACGGCTTGGCGGCTTCGTGATCTTCTCAAGAAGATTGTGAGAAGGCCCTAAGATTGTGAAGGCTTGGAGCTCGCCACCCGGAGAGGAAAGGGCATCCAATAGTGATCGAGGTGCTTAGGCTCATTCGTGGAGCCGGTCCGATTCGTTCGGGCTTACCTCAACGTGGACTAGGGGAGACCGGCAAGTCTCCGATCACCACGGTAAAAAGTAATCGTGTCAATTGTGGTTTGCTCTCTTGTGATCATTTTCATTCAAGCAACTCTCTTCTTTCATATCAATTGATTGCGTGCTTAGTTAGAGTAGCAATTGTTGTTCTCTCCCTTTCGTTATTACTTCTAGTCAATTACTTGTGCTAGTGTTAGTGTTATCTTGCTCTATCAATCCATCAAGTTTAAAATTGCTAATTAGAATTGGACGAAAATTTTAAAACCTCCTATTCACCCCCCCTCTAGTCGGCCTCCTCGATCTTACAGGCGTGGGCTGGTAGGCTGGAAGAAGAATAGTGCCCTCCCTCTCTCTTCTTCTGTTTTTCTTGTAAGTGGGGCCCATTTCAGCACAATGGGCAAATGAAGGAGGAACAAGAACATAGAGGTAATGGTGGTAATTATTAAATTTTCTCTCTCCAAAAAATGCTCTAACAGCTGTTGTGGATGGAAAGCGTGACAATAATAGCATTTTTTTTTTTAAAGTTTACGTGGGTGCGATAGTATTTTTTTAGTCAATTTTACATGCGATGGTATTTTTTTTAACATGCTATTCATTGCAATGGTACTAATCAAATTATCTCCATTAAAATAATCGAATCCACTGGTGCTTGTGCCCATGTTGTGAAAAGCCAAGATGGCTTTCGATCAATATTAGTATTTGAAAGTAGTGCTTTTGAAAGAGAGAAATGGGTGGTAAGGCAAGTCACAAGTCACACGATTTTCACGTGAAAATATATGAATACGTGCGCACGTGCGCATGCAAGATTAGCCAAAACCCTCCTCACGTCATCTCTATCCATATTCAAGGAGTTGTGAGAACTTCACCTTATAAATTGGTCTCTCCCATCTTGCTTTAGCAATATGGTACTAAATCATACATGCTTTGAAATTAAGGAAATGGATTATGCTCATATAGGCCAATTTCTAACATGCTGATTATATCCTCTTATGTGTTGATTTTATTAAGTTAGCTACTGGAAAATCCATATTGGCATTTTATTGTGAGGTGTCATAGCGTGTTGTTGTTATGAATTCTTTTTGAATTCGTCGGAGGTTTTGTGCGACTGCTATTACGTGCTCAAGTAGATTAGTCCAAGTATGCGGTTTTATCAACAGTTTTGCTATTGCACAGGCGACTGAAATTTTTTTATGTCTCAGTCACCTGAAATTGCACTCTCAATGAACTAAAATTGCAGCCCCCTCCAAAAAAACAGCTGCAATTTTAGTTGATTCAGAGTGCAACTTCAGGTGACCTGAAATTGCACTCTCAATCAACTAAAATTGCAGCCCCCCTCCAAAAAAACATGTGCAACTTCAGGGGATTCAAAGTGCAACTTTAGGTGACTGAAAGATAAAAAAAATTCAGTCGCCTGTGCAATAGTCTATCCCTATCAATACATCCTATGCAGTTTGCTGTGTCGATAGTGGCTCTTGATTCGTGTGAATGCATACTGTTCAATGGATTCTATGTTGTGGACGACAGTGATCGACACTCTCGGTTTGTGTGAATGCATACTGTTCAAAGGATCCTATGTCGTATTCGACAGTGATTGACGCTCTCGGTTCGTGTGAATGCATATTGTTCAAAGGATCCTATGTCGTAGAGACCAGATACCCGTATAACAATACTATGAATATTTGTTCCAATTTGTGTGCAGCATACATGTGACAAAAAAGTCCAAACTGCTGCTATTTGATTGGGAAAAAGCTCGGGATAAAACTTGTTATCTGAAAAAGATTCAATATCTTGATGAAGCTGTTTTTGCAGGCCTCCCAGAATGCAGAGTAAGAGATGGGGGCTAAGTTGGCCAAGAATTTGGAGAGAACTGCGACTGCTATCGACAAAATTGTTGATGGACAAGTAATTTGGAGGGAACTGACTCTTCATCTCTTACGAGGTCTATCGTTAGTCTTTTTAATGAAGCCTTTTGTGTTCACGGGGCACACCATTTGGGTTTACGTCACGCGGAATTCTGTCAATTCTGTCAAATATACCACAGCTGTGAATTTGGCTAAGTGGCTACACACAGACCGAGTGTGGAGCCCTAGCCGCTGCCGCCCGTCGTTGCGCCGGCCTCGGCGCTGCCGCAAGACAAGATCCTCCGGCGAGCCTCTCTCCACTCCCTCCCTGTCTCCTTCGACGGCTGATCTCCAGATCTGCAGCTGCAGGTTCTTCTTCCTCGGCCTCTGCTTTCTTTGTTCCTTGTTCCTGTGCCTCTGCTCTTTTTTCTCTCTATTCCTCTTCCTCTACTGGATTGCTCCCCGATCTGCTCTGCTCTTTGCTCGGCTGCTCTGCTGCCCTCTGCTGCCGATGCTCTCTTCTCTAGTGTATACGTGTAGTGTGTATAAGTGTAGGGCGTGATTGGTAGCGCTCTGCTCGGTGCAGCTTTTACGTGTTTGGTTGGCCGAACACTCAGAAGTGGAGCGTAGCAACTCGGTCTGCAACTTCGAGGTCTCGAGTCGCACCCAGGCTCCGTCCCTTCCTGCCGGAGCTTCAGCCAGAGCCGGATCTGGTTAGATGTAGCACACCTCGAGCTCTTTCTTCTCCCTCTCGCACCTCTGTCCTCTTCGTCCCTATTTCTTTTTTATTGATGGATTTCTTGCGTTTCATTCGTGTTTTTCTACGGATTGGTTCATATTTTTGGGTGTAATCCTTGTCTTTTCGGATTTTATACTCCCCTTGTATCCATTCCCTATCCGATATTCGCTACCACTTCCATGCTCTGCATGTCGAGCTTGATCTGTGATTTTCGTTGTTGTTCCTTGTTTTGTTTGAGCGTGGATGCGTCGTGCATCCGTGCAGCTGATGCTCTCTGCTTTGCTGCTGTGTGCTCTGCTACTCTCTTCTCTAGTGCTGACCTCTAAAATTTGATGTTTAATACATGCCTTTTTCGCCTTATGTCACCCAGGCGACAATTAGGTGACGACCTAGTCGACTTGTGGACAAGGCTCCTGTTAGGCGCACCATGGAGAGCATTGTAACAGGGGTGCTGAGCCCTGTCCTCGGGAAGCTATCCACGCTGCTGGAAAAAAAGTACAATAGTCTGAAGGGAGTGCACGACGACATCATCTCCTTGAAGGATGAGCTCAGCAGCATGAACGCTCTGCTCCTGAAGCTGGCAGACATGGATGACCTCGATGTCCAGGTGAAGGAGTGGAGGAACCAAATCCGTGAGCTGTCCTACGACATCGAGGATTGCATTGACGACTTCACACACCGCGTCGATCATGGCCCCAGTAGGCCTCACGACATGAAGGGTTTCTTGCAGAATATCATTTATAAGGTAAGGACACTTTGTGCTTGCGATGAGATTGCCAACCAGATTCGAGAACTGAAGGCTCGTGTTTATCATGCGAGTAAGCGACGCAAGAGGTACAACTTCGATGGGGCTGCCTCAAGTTCTAGAGGTGTGGTGCCCATCGACCCTCGTTTACCGGCTCTCTATGCAGAGGCAGAAAACCTCGTCGGTATTGATGAACCAAGAGAAGAGCTTATCAAATGGTTAACCGAAGGGGAGGGAATTATGGTGCAAAAACTGAAGGTGGTGTCTATTGTTGGGCTTGGAGGGTTAGGCAAGACAACTCTGGCCAATCAAGTTCTTAATAAAATTAAAGGACAATTTAATTGTCGAGCATTTGTTTCGGTATCCCAAAAGCCTGACACAAGGAAAATATTAAGAGAGATACTCACTGGTGTCACAGGGAAAGAGCTTCCAAGTACAGAAGCATATGACGAAAATCAGCTCATCGACAAACTTAGGGAATTCCTCAGTGATAAAAGGTAGTAAAACCTTTCCAAGATAATCTTGTTCAAGATAATTTATGTTGCCATGTGCCTATTTTGGTTACCACATAGTCCTACTTACTGTTTAGAGATATATTAACATTTACAACTTTAGACATGTCTCATATGTACTAACTGCATCAAGTATTTTGTTTCCTTAATGCATGTTCATGTGACCATGTCCATCAATTCGATCCTTGAATAATGTATATATCTACTAACCATGAATTTTTGTATATTCCCTAACATACTTCTTTTGTAAAATATAAACAGGTATTTTGTCATTATTGATGATATCTGGAGCACATTAGTATGGCCAACAATCAGATGTGCTCTGCTTGAAAATAACCTCTGCAGCAGAATATTGATAACAACACGTATCATTTCTGTAGCGAGGTCATGTTGCTCTCCTGACTACCATAATGTTTGTGAAATGAAAGCACTAAGTGACGCTAATGCCGAAAAGTTATTTTTCAAAAGAATATTTGGTTCCAAAGATCACTGCCCTTATGAATTAAAAGAGGTATCCAGTGAAATCCTAAGAAAATGTGATGGTCTACCATTGGCAATCATTAGTATTGCAAGCTTGTTGGCTGGTAAACCATGCACGAAAGAGCACTGGGAGAGGTGTCGGAATTCTCTTGGCTCAGCACTTGAAAACGTTCCCAGTGTAAGCAACATGCAAAGGATTCTCTCTCTTAGTTATAACGACCTTCCCCACTATTTGAAGACATGCTTGCTGTATCTCAGTGTATATCCAGAAGATTCTATAGTACGGAAGTATAATTTGGTAAGGAGATGGATGGCCGAAGGGTTCATCACTGCAGCAGTTGGAGAAAATTTAGTGGAAGTTGGAGAGTGCTATTTTAATGAGCTAATCAACAGGAGCATGATAATGCCAGCGGACATTCGATGTGATGGTCAAGCTCAAGCTTGCCGAGTTCATGATATGATTCTTGATCTCACTGTATCTAAGTCAATTGAAGAAAATTTTATGACATTATTTGGTAAAAATATACCCATATTGGGACGACGAGATAAGGTTCATCGACTGTCCCTTGATTTTCGTGATCAAGAAGATAATATGATGCCATCAACAATGGTTGTTTCCAAAGCTCGATCAATCCATATTTTTGGGTCTGCAAAACACATGCCACCTCTCTCAGGCTTTCAAGCACTACGGGTGATTTGCATACAATATAATGATAAGTTGGAAAATCATTATCTTGATGATATAGGGAGATTGTTCCTGTTGAAATACCTAGGGCTTGTTGATACAAGAATCAGCAAGCTTCCAGAGCAAATAGAGGAACTACAACAACTTGAGACACTAGAGCTAAATGGCACTGCGATACAAGAATTTCCTAGGAGTATTGTTCGGCTGAAAAAGTTGATGTTCATATATGCTCGCCCATTTGCAATAAGTATGCCAGAAGGAATTGGAAATATGATTGCTTTGCAGGATCTTTACGGTGTGAGAGTTGGCAACAGCATCCCGTCAACTTCTTTGCAAGAGCTAGGCGGTTTGACTGAACTAAGAAGTCTTGGGATTCATTGGTGTGTTAGTGATACATACAGTGATCAGAAAAGTTACACAGATAGCTTTGTTTCATCCATCAGCAGGCTGTGCAGACTCAAGCTTCGCCATCTGGAGCTTTTATGTGATTATGAAAATGGTTGCTCTCTAGATTTCTTGTTGGATTCTTGGTCCTCTCCTCATAATCTCCTTCAACATTTTCGGATGGCCACAGACTATTTTTTTCCAAGAGTTCCAGAGTGGGTGGCCTCGCTCTCTCATGTCACCTTCCTGGACATCAATGTTAATCCTTTGGGAGAGGAAGTTCTACGGATCCTTGGGAGCTTGCCTTCTCTCCTAACTCTCTGGCTGTGGACAAAAACAGTAGCCCTCAAGGAAAGTCTCATCATCCGCAGCAGTGGATTCCAATGTCTGAAAGAGTTTACGTTCGGCTTCTGGAATAATACAATGGGGCCATTAATTTTTGATGTTGGGGTTATGCCAAAGCTTGAAAAGTTTTGCTTAGACTTAATCGCACGAGAAACAGGACCTCTATGCGGTGATCTTTTTCTAGGCCTCCAACACATCCCTTCCCTCAAGCATCTCCATGTTATGATCAACTGTTCGGCTGAGAAGACTCAAATAGTAGAAGCAGTAGAGGCTGGAGTCAGGAATGCAACCAATCTCCTTCCCAACCATTTCAAAGTTGAAATCAGCAGATATGGGACTCCAGTGTCTGAACAGTGGGACACTGAGGATCCGGTGGGCGGGCAGAGAGTAATATGCATATAAGTACGGTACCGCAGAAACTTGTCTTCTTGAATTCCAAAATGGCGGCCTCCGAAGATCGTCATCTCTGCCATCCCGCACGCTCTGTAAATTCACACTACGATGTGTAACTTCAAGGTTATGTTTTTGGTACGTATTCTGTGGAATATAGTTCATTATTGATAGAAAAGTAAACGCATACTTTTTCAATCCTTCTAGTCTGATTTCGAATCCCATGTTAGGCAAACCACTGGCTCAGATTATAGCAAGAGACCAGGCAATCTTCTGTCCTGAGCTGAAACGTTGGGTTCTGGGATATGCAGTTTCCTAGGAAAGGAACACCAATCTGCAGCAGCCATTGTATATTGGTGCAGAGAAATGATTAAGAAGAGGGTTGTTTGATCGAAGTTTCCTGTTATGAAGATTGCATGATGTACATCAAATACACCCATATCCATATGCTGCACTGTCTTGGAAGATTTAGAAAATTCACGATATAACTTGTTTCCAGAAGACGGTTCAGCATCCAAATAAAGTTGTTTTCTGCCATGTGTGGATGGATGTCATATACTCTTCGTATTGTGCAAGCCTCATGCTGATAAAGCAGTACACGGTTCCAGCTAATTTGCACTTTTTTGGGGTTTTTAAGCTTAATTAGGGTGCCCCATGGTGCAAAGCTCGAGTCAGGTGTAGTTACGCTCTCGCCAAACACGGTTCCAGCCACCGCGTGGAAGCAAACCCAAACCTTAGCCGAAACAAGTGCTCAATTGGTCTTAAGCTGATAATCAGCTCAAAAAAGGACAAACAAATACGGGAAAAAAAGAACCGATAAAAAAGCTTAAAAACCTCAAAAAAGTAAAAAAAATGAAATTGTTGACTAGTAAAAATTAAACCAAAAGTCAGAAGTTCAAACTGAAATGAGCGGGACCTTAAGAGGCAAAAGACGCTTGGTTGCTTGCTCTGCTGACATTGGATTACTGGAAGGAGATGGACGACGGGCTGGCGGCGCTCCATGCATGGGTAGGGCTTGGCAGCCGCGGCGCCGGTGGCCAGGCAGCATTCGCGGCGGAAACGCACCCACCGACCTGCCCTGCACTGTCCACGGTGCTGCCATCATCACGAGCAGGCAGACCTGTTCTTCCACGGGGTACACCTTTTCCTCTGGTGAATGGTGAGAGTACGTCCTCCTATGTACATAAGACCTGTTCTTTTTAATTGTAACTTTTGGTTAGGGCTTGTGTGCTGTTTGTGTAAAAGATTACAGAGTAACTAAAACTCATGTACGGTTTTTGCCGCTATAAATGAAGTCGGTACAGTATATACTATAATTAACTAGTAGACCACATTTTGAAAAGACACTTCGTTTAAATAGCTAGTTACTGTAGAAAAGCTAAAAGCTAAAGCCCAAAGCTGAAAAAGAACATGCTCATATATGCAGCAGAGAAGCATTGCAATCACGTTTATCTACAGGTACTCTTCCGATCGAGCCAGAACCAACCGCTTGTATGCTGTAGCACGACGAGAAGCCATGTCAGGCACCTAGGTGCAATGCCAAGTAGCATGTCAAGTGTTAGCCACCCCTAGATGCATTAACAAGTGGCATATCAAGTGTTAGCCACCCCAGATACACTGACAAGTGTCTGGTCAAGTAGTAAAATTACATCCTGTACAAGATAATAAACTGGACAGCACGAATATACCGAGTGAGATAAGCGGTGAAGAGGCTGAGATGAGCCGCACGCAACGCCGCCGGGCCGATCCGTGCCTTGTTGTAGTCGTTCTTTTGCATTTTTGTCTTTTCTTTTTTTTTCTTCTCCAAAAATCTAAATTAATAGGGCAATTTTTAAAATAGATTTTTCAAACAATTTTCTAAATTTAAAACCATATGCACCGTTCATATCAACGTCTCTATCGTCCGCTATCGTCTTAAAAAACACAACTAAAAACCATCAAATATAACTAAAAATCATTAACCGCAACAAAAAAAAAAAGGCCGCTTGCTCTTGTTTCTCGAATTGTCCTCTCCTAAAACGGTACACGTTCCCACTACAAGGTGGTTAGAATGCTTCGAACAGATCACGCCAGCCCTTGCACATTAACAACAGACCTAGCCACGGAGTGAACAATACATTCTACAGGTAAAAAGTGCAGGATTGACATGCACAATACTGGCTTAGAGCAAGGCTAATAATACAGCTTTCAGCTGACTGTATGGACATTTACAGTCCACTTATCAGCTCATTTATATAGTAGCTTACAGCCAGCTGAAGGCTGTATGACCCAGCCCTTTCTCTCACAAAGTTTCTTGGTTCTTGTGCTTCAGCTGGTTGTAAACTTACAGCCCACCTCTCTTCTCTCTCCTCCTCTCTCTCCTCCATCTCAGCATAGAGCCTACTAACAGCCTCTTAGAGCAAGTTTAATAGTATAGATAGCTGCTACCTCCAATACATTTTCATGTCATCAAAAGATAATGATGCAGCCAACTTATACAATAAGCTGGCTATAAGTTGTCTTCACAAGAGCTCTCAATCATTTAATAGTGTGATCATTTAATACATGCATGGGTATAACAGTTAGTCCTATTGGTACATGCATGGATAACGTCTCTTTTCCTGTGCTATAGCCTGACTCTTGCATGGGAGTCGGCTTGGCTCTCTCTCTCCTTTTCTCTTCCCTCCATATAGGATTATGCTGACATGGATTCCTTTATAGCTAGCACAGTCAGCCTTATTAAACTTGCTCTTATTATACTTGCTCTTAGATGCACCTACGTGTTGAAGACAGAGCCCAGTCCGTATCGAGAAAGAGAGAGAGAAGAAACAAAGCTCAAGGAAGAGAGAAGAAACAAAGCTCAAGGGATCTGTCTGGATTGAATGAATGCCTGATCCGGGGGGATAAAAAAGGAAACACGATCCTTGATGCTTTTCACCATAATCAACCAAGACCGTCCGTTTTTGGTTGAACGACTGGGGTTGTAGTTTGCTCTACCAGAGTGCACGGCCAGAGTGCGTCCATACGGCGTGGACCCTTCTCGGCCGGGCTGGACGTCAAATGGGCTGGGCCCAAGAGAGGAAAAGGTGGAGCTAGGCCGGGCCAATTCCAAAGATGATTTGAATTTACTTCTTTGAAAATTTGAAATTCGGATTCTTGATTTGCATTTCAAATTTTGAGATTTGAATTTGAATTCAAATTTGAATTTTAATTTGAATACTTGGCTCAAATTGATTGAAGGTGGATTTTAAATTTATTTTTATTTAATTTGATTTCCGGATATGGTTTTCAAATTTGAAAATCAGTTTCAAACTATGATCAAAATAATTTCCAAATATTTGGTTCCTGCCTTAATTTTATGTTTATTATTTCTTATTTGAGTCTGATTTGTAAAACCTAATTCGAGAATCCAGGAGATTTTTCAAATAAAACTAGAAGAAATAAAAAGATTCAATGACTCTCTCTCTCTCAAAATTTTTACATTTCCATTTTAGGATGTTACAACCTCTATTTATCCTAGCCACATTGCATGTAGGGGTGAAAACGGATCGGATAGTTTCCGTCCGATCCGGATGAAAACGAATATGGATTGTGTCGGATCGGATTTTCTTCGTATAATTCTCGGATCGGAAACAAATACATATTTTTTTGTCAGAAACAAATACGAATACAGTAAGCCTGATATTCGGCGAATACGGATTATTCGGATAATACGGATCCGAATGTCCGAGATTTTAGCCCAATATTGCCTAACCCAAGCCAGCCTCTCTCTCATCTCTCCTGCCACCAGCCCACTACCAAATATTTGTGTTTATTAAAAATAAATTTAGTATTGTCGATAGATTAAAATTTGTACTGATTAAATTGATGTACTGTCGTTTAAATCATTTTGATGCAAATTTAAATTCTTTTTTCTAAATTTATCTAAAATTGACCTCTATCTTTTGGTTCTTGTATTGAAGTTTTTGGAGTTTATTTAAATTTTATTTTATTTATATTTCATTCGCTTTCTCTCCAGTTAGATAACGTTGTAACATCCTGAAATTTAGATGTTTAAAAATGTGAAAGATTTAAAACTTTTTCTTCTATTCTGTTGGTATTCAAATTTCTTTTGAACAATTATTTGGAATTTTCTGAATTTTGTGCAATACAAGTTGATAAATGGGAATAATTCCCAAATGCAAGAAATAATCATAACAACAAAATATACAAAATAAATTAAGCCAAGAAATTATAAATGTGAAAACTAGAATTCAAATTTTAGTCGCTAACGCCAAACCTAAAATTTACTAAATAGTTAAGGAAGAAAAGTATACCCTAAAAATTTATATAATGAACACACACACATATATATACACACACACGCCCGCCAGCTACGCCACACCCTCACACCACTTCGCACCACGCCTTCTTCGACTCGGCCCCGTCTGCGCCCGCACGTGACCGCTACGCCATGAGCTAGCCATGCGTCGTGTCGACTATGTGTCGCTCGTGCTGAGCCGTGTGCCGCAATTCCGGACCAACCGTGCATAGCCTCAGCACGCCGCTCCACATCATGCCACACCTCATTTTCTTTACTATCCCCTCCTCCCTTTCTCTACTCGGGCTCAACAGAGCAATGCTGCCCGTGCACCCAAGCACTGGCGCCACTCCCGGCCGTGCATTGATGCCATGCCCTGCCGGCTGTCCCGGCACCTGAGACCACGCCACACCGCACGGCCATCAGCCCGTTGCCATCACCACACCACTCACGCCCGGCCGTCAGTTCCCATGCCTACACGCCCCCACGCCATGCCCTGCTATCGGCCATGCACTCAGCACCGGTGCGCTGCGCCAACAGCACCCCTCATACCCTGCTACCATCAAGTTGGGTCACTTCACCATGTGCCGAACCGACACCCCGTCATCATCACTTGCCCTGTGGAAGCCGTCCCGTCGCCATGACCGAGCCGTACCACGGCCACGTTGCCGCCCCATGCCGCGCCTGTTGCCCGGTCGACGGCAATAGCTCCACCACCGCACCCCCTTGGTGGCTATTTGGGCCTCCCCAACCCCCTCAATGGATTGACCCTCACTCGACACTTCGACAGTTTCCTCCCCCTCCCCCATTCTCCCCCCACAAGCTGGCCGGAGCTCACGCATGCATCGCCCATGGCGACCCCCTGCCGTTCCCGACCCTCCGGTAGGCCACTCCAAAACCGAGCGTGTCAATGTGTGTTTCAGGGCCTCCTAGTGCCCTACCCTTGCTCAATTATTGTTCCATCCATAGCAGCTCGCTGGTTCATCACCTTCCTGAAGTCCAGCCAAAACCGCCGCCGGCAACGCCATTCTTTCCTCTGAAGCGACGCAGCCCAATTCACTCCTACAGCACCACCACAGCACCCCTCACCATCCCCCACACCAATTCGGACCGGTCTTCTCCACAGCTCGCCGGCGCCATGGAGCCAATCGCGCCGCCCCCGGCCTCCGTCGCCGACCTCCTCTGGAGCTCCTCCCTGCGAACGGACCACATGGGTAAGTTCCCCACGAGCCCTCCACTCATGCTCATCCTATTTTGCCTTACCTCTCCGCCGTGCCGTCTTGCTCCACTCCGGCCTGCATCACCAACTCTCTCGGCCTCCCCACCTCTAGAGCGCTCCATTTTGCCCTGTGCCGCCTGCTCTTCGGCCTTCCCTGGCCGGCGTAGCCGTCACCAAGGTCTGCCACTGCACCTCCTCTGTGTTAGCTGCCTCTTCTCTGTTCTAGCCAAAGGAAACTCTCTGTTTCCTGTCTCCCTCTGGCATTACTCCTTGTCTGTCAAGTGGGTCCAGCTCCAAGTGAGATTAGCATGGAGCTAATACATAACACTTGCATTTAGTTAGCATACAGTCAGTCAAAAGGAAAGTAAAACTAAGAAAAACACTTATTGTGAATTTAGAACAAGGATTTATGAAAACAATTTATTGAAAGATTATATTTTGAACAGTTGCGTGCCGACAAAGGTTTATGTATGTTAAATAATAGTAAGCATCCAAAGAGCATCTTCAATTACAGATCAGGTTAAAGTATAATTTTGTGCGTCTGTTAAAATATATCTGACCATCATGAAACCGACCATGAGTGGCCGTTTATTTGCACATCTACGGTCCTGAATTATTTTGGTACTTTTCCATGGATCACTGAATCAACTCCCTTTTCCTGTCTATATGAATGCTAGCTAATCTATGGTCTTCTTATATTATTGAAAAATGTATTCGTGCAATAACTGGATAATGTTTGTAGATGAATATTCAATTCTTCTGACTTTATGGGTGTCATTTTTGTAGATGTAGTTTCTCTTAATGCACCAAGTGTTTCAGGTTGTACTAAATGTTTTAACTGAATATTGATGCTTCAGTTGTATACTTCAGTTTTAACTAAATCCACTTGTTATCTTTGACAACTGACGAGTTGATTTCTTGTCCAATTTTAAGATTCATCTAATACGTTTGTTATCGGTACATTTGCAGACCCGTTTTTGAAGCATGTGGATTCTGTGACGATGCAATGGATCTGGTATAGCATGCTAGCAGCACTTTAGTTGTGTTGTAACATATGCGGTATAAACATAAATTTGAATTTAATTTCAGCATAATTAAATACTATCAAAACATATTTCCAGCAGAATATAAATGACATAAATTGCATACAAACATATATTTCTTCTATGTCATTTATACAAGAACATATATTTATCATATGAACCAAAACTTTTGCTGAAATAATCATATGTAACATTCTCATGAACAGGGAATTAATAAAACTTAGCAAGAAGCACAAGTTTTAGATATTGATTAGAGCTCTCAGATATAGGGTTGAACGAGATTTAATTTTGGCTGTCCCACTACTATGGTCTTATACTCTTCATTAATTGAATATGCCAAATGAATTTTAAACCTTGAGCTCTAAACAGAAACAGATAAACTGAGACTACACAAGATGTTCGGCTAGGAGAGGGCACAATCAAAATGACCACCAAATATCTCCAAAATTAGCCAACTAACTGATATGCTCCAGAGAATAGATTCACAATTAAATCAGTTATGCAGAAGGCCGAAATGGCTAACAGAGATATGTACAATACAGTAACTGTGATCACAGATAGCAGATTATGGCAAAACAGAATTTCTATTTGCATAAATGAGACCGAAACAACAATAATCTTGAGCTTAGGTTTAATCATTCAATTTCAGCATGAGACCAATCTCTTCATAGAGCTAACAGCCAACCCCACATGCATCTCTTGCAATAATCAACTAGTGACAAATCACAGATATATGAAACAGATCATAGATTGCAAAGAGCCGACGGCCGAAATACTCACGAAGCCACCCCAAACCACACACGAACGCCCCCGCACGCCCATGAGAGGAGACAAAGTCTCCTCCCCTTATCTCTTGCATCCAGCCCACTGACAGGTGGGCCCCACCTCTTTCTTTTTTTTTCCTTTTTCAATTGGGAAATTACCAAAATACCCCTGGAAAACAACCGTCCCCACCAATTTATCAATTGATAAAGGTGTTCAAATGTCTTGTTTGATATATAGCTGTTCGACGATGGGTGCCTTACAGGTTTGAACCCAAGGCCTAGTGACAAGGACTACGACTCTGCACAGACAAAGGAGGACTTCGCCTTAATCCAATGTCTTGTGTGAGAACTTTCGCCCAAGTCACATTCTATACTGGGCGGCTTGCCCTTTCCCTCTCGGGTTGGGACGTTACAGTCATGTCCCTGTATCTAGCTCATGAGTGCTCAAGAAAGTATACCCTTATCTTTCTTTGATTGCGACCTCACAATCACACTCACGTAGGTGAACTCTTCTAGGAATTCTGCAGATTGATTCCCTTAAGTCATATAGACCTCGAGTTCATTAAGAGATGATGCTCAACCTTCCATACAGAAAGATTACTGCAGCTAATGTGACCTGTTAGATGTGCTCTCTTATCCCACACAGTTTGTTGTCCTAGAGCTTAGTTCACAGGATCTCCGATCTTCTAGGATAGGTTACCACCAATGTGAGCCTTTATACGGGTATGAGCCCCATTCCTTGAGAAGCTGCAAGGATGGCCTTCCGTGCCAATCCTTTAGTGAAAGGATCTGCCAAGTTCCTTTTAGATTGAATGTTTTCTACAGAAATAACACCCGTCTCTCTGACATGCCTTATCGACTTAAGTCGCCTTTTTATGTGTTCTGAGGACTTCATATTGTCCTTCCTACTATTCGCCTTAACCAGAACAGTTTAGTTATCGCAGTAGGTCAATATAGCTAGAATAGGCTTTTCCAACACAGGTAGGTCAGAAAGGAGTTCTTTATTCTATTCTGCCTCTACAGACGCTGAATCAAGTGCTATTAATTCAGCCTCCATGGTAGACAGTGTAAGGATAGTCTGTTTTGAAGACTTCCACGAAATGGCCCCACCTGCTAGAGTGAATACATAGCCACTTGTAGCCTTCATGTCATCCGAGTCACCGATCCAGTTAGAATCACTGAATCCTTCTAAGTCTGCCGGTTGGCCAGAATAATATATTCCCCTTCAAGTATCTGAGTACTCTTTCTAGTGCTATCCAATGATCATCTCCTGGATTGGAGGTATAACAACTCAATCTGCTTACAGCATATGAGATGTCTGGCCTCGTTGCCTAGTTAAGTACATCAAGGATCCTATTATTTGAGAATATTTATGCTGATCCTTCCCAAGCCCAGTTTTCTTATGCAGTTTTGCATTTGGATCATAGGGTGTGGCCACTAGCTTACAGTCCATAAATTCAAACTTGGTTAGGACCTTGTCTACATAATTGGATTGTGAAATAGTAATCCCATTCTCACCCTTTATAAGCTTGATTTTTAAGATAACATCAGCCTCACCCAGATCTTTCATATCAAAATTGTAGAAAAGGAGAGACTTTGTTCTATTGATGTAACATCCTGAAAAATTTGAATCTAAAAATGTGAAGCTTTTGATGATTTTTGCAAAATATTTTATTTGAATTTGGAGCTTAAGAGATCTTTCTGAAGATTTGGTGGAGGTTTCAGAAAGTTAAAAGGATCAATAAGAAACAAATATATTTAAATAATAGAAAATTTAAAATTTTAAAATGCGAATATGAAAAAATGATCCATAAAGAAAAGGGAGAAATTTGGTTTAAAACCTAACAACCCATTTCTAAAAATAATGGCATGAATAACCATGAAAGCAATCAAATAAATACCCACATATATGGATAGATATATTAAAATCTTGTACCTACAAATTTAATGCCAAAAATATAAATATAAAAGTTAGGTTAGCAAGAAGGGAAATAAATAAAGCTAGAATCATATATCTATATGTATATATGTACATACACAAAATATATACCCAAAAGCATATCCCAAAATAAAAAAAAAGAGAGAGATGAAGCCAGGCCGGTCACCAACCCGGCCTAGCCCCACCTCCTTCCCGCCTTCCACCCCGCTTCGGCCAAGCGGCCCAGCCCGCTCCCCCGCTTCCCGTCTCTGCTACGCGGACCCCGCCTCCATTCCGCGCCCGACTCCCTGTCAGCGGGCCCGACCGCGCAGAGCCTCCTCCTCCCTCCTCCTTTTTCCCCACACGTCCGGCGTTCCTCCACCGCTCGACTTCGGTCAAAAGCTGGGCGACACGACGCGGGGGCTAAGCTGAGCAGCGAAGTAGGGAGAAGCCCGGAAGTACCGCCCCGAATCCCGCGCCCGCACGCCCCGCCTCCCGCTGTCGCCGCTGATGCCGCCGCCGCCTGACAGCGCTGCCCGACCACCCCGACGTGCACCCACGATCTCTCCGTGGCCAGCCGCGCCCGCTCTGCTATAAAGCCTGGACGATCCTCCCTTAGCACCGCCACACCCTCCTCAACATCTAACCGAAAACAATTGAGGCCAAACCCTCCCAATCACCGGTGAAGTCCCCTTCCTTCCCCCAACTCCGGCGACCCCCAATCTGCCGATTTAAGTCCTTAGACCTCAATTCCCTGCTCTCACACCATCTACAGGATCGGGCGAATCCAACTGTGCCTTCACCCGAGGCTCCCGCTGCCCGTATGTCGCCGGCACCGGAGCTCCTCCCGAACCGCCGCCACCGTACGCCGCCGGCACAACTCCGGTGACTCTCGGCCCCCACCAACCCAACCATCAGCATCCTCTTCACACCGGGGTCGCATTTTAGGACTCCCCCGATCCTCTCCGGCCACCCCTCGCCACCGGCGCCATCGCCTCCGTCTCCCTCTGCTCGGTCACTCCCCAGCCCACATTAAGGGGTATATTTACCCTTATAGGGTAAGAAACACCCGAGTGCCCGACTGGCTTGCAGCATTATCTCTTTCCCCCTGGCTCCCTCGGCGCGCGTTCGAGCCCCCGGCTCCGCACGCTGAGGTTGAGCCATTTCTTTTAAATCGCGGTGATACCGGGCCTCACTGTCGCTGACCGACTATCTCGCGCGATCGCCGACACATGGGCCCCACTGCCAAGATCGGCATGTGGGCCCAGAGCCCGAAGGGTCCCACCTGTTAGTGGCCGACAGCCCCTGTGGCCACTGACAAAGGGGTCCCACTTGTCAGTGACTGAGCACATAGTAGGCTCACTGACATGTGGGCCCTACTGGCCATAGACACAGAGAGTAAATAATTAAAGAAAAGGAAAAAAATGTAAAATATGACATATGGGACCCACATGTCAGAAATTTGATAATTTTTGGATTTAACTGAACTGAGATTTTCAAATGGGTATAACTTATTCATTTTAACTCCAAATTGAGTGAGACAAATTTCTAAATTCATCTAAATTTAAGATCTATCCAATGGAATTGGAATCATGATTTTTAGAGTTCATTTGAATTTCTGGTGTTATTTGGTTTGATTTGTTGATTTTCTTTTTATCCAAATTTTCGTGCACGCTAAAATAGCATACGAGGCTCAAGAGGAAGAGGTCGAGGCAGCAGCACTAGAAGCACCAGATCACCAAGAGCTAGATCACTGTGACCAAGGCGAGTTAACACTTGGACCATGTTGAACCCATGTTTATGCAAATTTAATTTCTCTTAAATTATTAACATGCATGCTGTTATTTTATGTGGTATATTACATTCACTTTTAAAGATGTTAGTTATACACCTAGTAATATGCTTGTTAGTAATACTCCGTTGAAATGTTGGACATATGAACCTTGTCGCCGTAGTAAAATTATAATAATGTAGTTTTCATAGATAAGTCCTTAATATAATGCGTTGCTTAGTATTGCTAGTTAGTCGAGGGTACCTAAAATACCCCAAAAATCATCACTTGCAAATTATGAATTGATCTTGGGCAGTCATGGTGGGAATGGCTGGAGTATGTTGGAATAAATAATTTATGTTCCCAAAAACCTCAACTTGCTTAATTATCTGGGCGGATGGATCGAGGGTGTGTGTGAGTGGTGCAGTGGAAGCACAAAGGGGTTAGTGGTAGACCGCCCAGATACCACTAAGGACTGAATCTTGTCATGACCTCCCGTGGAAAACAGTACAACCACAAGCTGGCAAAATGTAGGCAGGGCTAACTAATTTGCATCAACTTAGTAAGGGTTGCGCCGGTGTGACCACGGGTGGGTAGAGGGTGGCCACATCCTCCGACGTGACGGTGCAAGAGGGGGCTTCTGGAAGGGTGGTCGTACTCCGAAGGAAGTAAAAACCTTAGCGGACGTAACTCTGCTAGGAAAAATGCATTGTAAAGGTCTTGTGATAGTCTACCCAACCGCATGGCTAAGAAATCATGTGGGGCAACGAGTGGATCTATCTCTTGTGGGTAAAGTGTGCAAACTCTGCAGAGTCTAAAACTATTCGAATAGCCGTGCCCACGGTCAAGGGCAGACATGGGAACGTAACCAGATATAGTTCTATTTAAAACTCTTGAAGGGTGGAATTGGTAAAGTTGAGGGCAGAGAAAGGCCCTAGTTTGAGTTGTCCAGGGTGTCGTCCCAGTGGTAAGTTAAGCGGCTATAACGCTAAAAGATGCTACATGGCGCAGATGCCAAGTAACGGTGGATGAAATCTGTGTCAAATGACATGATAGTCTTACTTCGCAAAATACAAGTTATGAGTTTAAAATTTGCTAGGTCTTAGGGATTTTTAAGTAATTGTATTCAAAAGCACTTTACGCAAAATAAAATAAGCCCAAGCCTTCCTTTGATAAGCTGAGCATGTTAAATATTGCATTCTGTGTGTTGGCTCGCTGAGCACGGAGGATTTGTGCTCACACTCGCATTACCCAAAACAGAGACGCAGGATCACTATGCCTACAGAGACACCCCTACAACCGAAGGGAAAAGCAATGAAGGAAAATAGGGCGCAGCCTACGTTTTTCTTGAGCCTGGACAAGTGAACATAAGGCATTGTGTGCTCATATATTGTTGGAGTTTCGATAATATATTATGCACACATTACCCATCAGTCGCTTGCCTGTGGTTGTGGTTTCACTTTTGCTTTCGTTCTCCGCTGCTTAATTATTGTAATGAAGACATTTGGCCTAAGCGGCCCTAATTGTAAAATTCTCACCCGATGTGGTGTATTTTAAATTTAGTAATATTATTAATGTTCATGCGATATATGATGTGATTCAGCAATGTACCTGTGTGCACTATCTACTGATCCAGGGAATAGTGCAGCAAACACAGTAGATTCTGGATTGAAAAATTCGGGTCAGACAATTGATCACATCCATGTTGGTCCCAAAAAACAATATGGCATCTACATAAAGGCATAGAATGACACCTTCACCCCTGCTAAACCGATAGTAGACATATTTATCAGCTTCGTTTACACAAAAGCTGACCGAGGTCATCGTACTATCAAATTTCTCATACCATTGCTTAGGAGCTTACTTTAGACCATACAAGGATTTAATCAATCGACAATTTTCTTTTCTTGCCCTTTAACCATAAAACCTTCAGGCTGTTGCATATAAATCTCCTCATCCAACTCTCCATTTAGAAAAGCAGTCTTTACATCTATTTGATGTACTTGGGATTTGTATGCAGCAGCTAGTGCTAAAAGCACTCGAATTGTGGGTAAACGAGCCACAGGAGAGTATGTATCAAAGTAGTCTTCTCTTTCTTTCTGCGTGAAATCTTTAGCCACTAGACGGGCCTTATACTATTCTATAGTACCATCAGGTTTACGCTTTCTTTCAAAGATCCATTTGCAACCTACTGGCTTACAAACAGGTGGAAGATCAGTAATCTCCCAAGTTCCGTTAGTTATGATGGAGTCCATCTTGCTACGGATTGCCTCCTTCTAGTAATCCACATCCGGAGATGCGTATGCTTCTGAAAGGGTTCGTAGTTCATCATCAATGACATAGGTGACATAGTCATCGCCAAGTGACTTTTCGGTCATCTGCCTTTTACTCCTCCTCAACTCTAACTCTAGAGTGGTGTTAACCACACTAGGAAGAATAGAGTGTTCATATGAACCAGAATGGTCAATGACTTTATTTGGTATCATAGGAAACACATGCTCAAAGAATGTCGCATCACGAGACTCCACCACTATATTTGTAGCGATGTCACTCACCTCGGATTTGACCACTAAAAATCTATAAGCCGTGTTGTTTATAGCATATCCTAGAAAGACACAATCAACGGTCTTAGGACCAAACTTCCTTTTCTTCGGTAATGGCACATGCACTTTTGCAAGGCATCCCCACGTATGAAGAAATAATAAGTTGGGTTTTCTCCCCTTCCATCCTTCATAGAGTGTTTCCTCCTGATTGCGAGGTGGAACCCTATTCAGGACATAATTAGCTGTGAGAACTGCTTCACCCCACCAATAGTCTGGCATACCAGAACTTTGAAGCATGGCATTAACCAAGTCACAAAGAGTTTGGTTCTTTCTTTCAGCTATTCCATTAGATTGGGGTGAATATGGCGGAGTAATTTCATGAATTATTCCACTTTCTTCACAGGATTGAGAGAATTTGAGACGTATTCATCGCCTCAATCCGATCTTAACCGTTTAATTTTCTTTTCTAGTTGATTTTCAACTTTGACTTTATAGACTTTAAAGTATTCAAGTGCTTCATCTTTCCACTTAAGTAGATAAATGTAACAATACTTAGTTGTATCATCTATGAGGGTTAAGAAGTATCATTTTCCACCTTTAGTTAATATTCCATTCATCTCACAAAGGTCAGAATGAATTAGTTCAAGTGGAGAAGTGCTTCGCCCTTCAACGCTATGAAAAGGTTTTCGGGGCTGCTTTGCTTGCACACACACTTCGCACTTCGAACCCTTTTCATAATTATAGCTTGGAATTAAACTCATCTTGCTCAACCACACAATAGCTTCAAAGTTAACATGACACAAACGTGAATGCCAAATATCATGAATTTTATTGCAATAGGAAATATTATAAATGTTTACATTATTGAGATCAATAATGGATAAGCGGAACATGCCTCTGCAATCATAGCCTTTGCCCACAAAACTACCAAATTTGGTCAAATGACCTTATTGGACTCAAATACAAGCTTTATTCCTTGCCTGCACAGCATCGACCTGTTCAGGAGATTGCGAGTCATCGCAGGCACATACAGTACGTCTTTGAGGGTGAGTGTTTTGCCCGAGGTAAGCTTCAGGCAAACCTGTCCAATCCCACATACTGTTGTAGTGGCTCTCTTGCCCATTAGGACGGATCCACCACCTTCACCCTAAAATGAAGAGAAACAAGATCGATCAGTACATATATGTCTAGTTGCACCTGTATCAATCCACTAATCAATATATGAACTTGCCATAAAGGCTTGAGGTACATACTCTTCCGAGCTGGAGCTAGCCAGCACGACATTCACTTCAGCCTTGCGCTTTTGTGCTGACCAGGAGATGGACCCCTGCCCTTGCAATTGCGGCAGTGATTGGCCTTGTGGCCAGCCTCCCTGTAAACAAAGCAGATGATGTCCTCTTTTTTTCACTTTCTTTGGTTGGAGCTTGACTTGGGGCTGATTCTTGAATTTTGGTTTCCCAGAGCCTCCAATTCTCTTGACCTCCACTTGATGAGCTTGGACTTGAGCCTTTCCTATGCCATCACCGGCTCTAGCACACTCTTCAACATTGATAGCAGCTGACAACTCATTGAGTGTCAAGCGCTCCTTTATATGTCTACGAGCGGTCACAAAGTCACGCCACAAAGGCGGTAACTTAGCCAAGATGATATTTACTTGGAACTTCTCTGGTAGGATGCAGTCGTACTGACTTAAGTCATATACATGGAGTTGAAACTCGTAGAGCTGCTCTATCACCGATCGTCCATCAACCATCTTATAGTTCAAGTAATTTGCAACTATGAATGACTCATTCCTGTTATCTCCTTCAGAATATTTCTCATCAAGTTCGTCTCAGAGTTGTTTGTCATCTTTAAAGTTCACGTACACGTCGAACAGTCGGTTGGATAAGACTGCTAACAAACGAGCTAAGACTGAGTTGTTCACATCCTCCCATCTTATCATTTCATGAATTTCCAATGGAAACATTGGTGGATTCAAAATGACTCAAAAGAGTTTAAGATCAGTCAGACATAACTTTGTTTTAGCTTGCCAACACTTAAGTTGACACCGTCAAATATTTCTAGCTTAACGACATCGGATGATGAATCCATTTCTTTAATATTTGGTTTTCTATATTGTTGAAACATATGCAGTATAAGCATAAATTTGAATTTAATTCTAGCATAATTAAATATCATCAAAACATATATCCAGCAGAATATAAATGACATAAATTGCATACAAACATATATTTCTTCTATGTCATTTATGCAAGAACATATATTTATCATATGAACCAAAACGTATGCTGAAATAATCATGTATAACATTCTCATGAACAGGGAATTAATAAAACTTAGCAAAAAGCACAAGTTTTAGATATTGATTAGAGCTCTCAGATATAGGGTTGCATAAGATTTAATCTTGGTCATCCCGCTACTATGGTCTTATACTCTTTATTTATTGAATATGCCAAATGAATTTTAAACCTTGAGCCCTAAATAGAAACAGACAAATTGAGACTACACAAGATGTTCGGGCAATAGAGAGCACAATCAAAATGACCACCAAATATCTCCAAAATTAGCCAACTAACTAATATGCTCCAAAGAATAGATTCGCAAGTAAATCAGTTATGCAGAAGGCCGAAATGGCTAACAGAGATATGGACAATACGGTAACTGTGATCACAGATAGCAGATTATGCCAAAACAAAATTTCTATTTGCATAAATGAGACTGAAACAGCAATAATCTAGAGCTCAGGTTTAATCATTCAATTTCAGCATAAGACCAATCTCTTCATAGAGCTAACAGCCAACCCCACATGCATCTCTTGCAATAATCAACTAGTGACAAATCACATATATATGAAACAGGTCACAGATGGCAAAGAGCTGACAGCCAAAATACTCACAAAGCCGGTGATACTCGAAACCACCAAGAAGAAGCCGAACAAGACAAGGCACGCACACTGAGCTGTCCCAGAAAACCAAAGCACCCTACTATACCGAGCAAGGGGATGAAGGCAATCAGAGATACAATACCACACTTCTGCCTGGCTAGAACCCAGGTAGAAGCCGAGGGTAGGGTGAACGCCGCACAAGATCGACGAGAGCTCCGGCCGAGCCGAGAACGCTCGTGAAAACAAAGAACAAGTCACAAATCTCTCTCAAAACTCAGCACAAGTCCAAGCCAAATCAACCTCTAGAGGTAAACCCCACACCTTTCCTCTCAGCCAGATCCAAGAAAAGGCTCAAGGAAACCACACGGGGAAAACCCTAGATCGATAATTTGCGCTCCTCAGCTGACGGCGACAGGTAGTAACCCGGCTGGCGGCTCCCAAGACTCAAGATCGAAGAACCATTGAGAGGGATTTGAGATCGGAGAAGGGAATTAGAACTCACGGTTTTCCAGTGCCACAAACGGAGAAGAGGAGATGCCATTTAAAGGGAAGCGGGGCGGAAACCGGTGGGCTGAGGTCATGGCTGGCACCGAAGCGCCCGCGCCGGTGACGCCTCTATCGCCGCCGCTGCAGCCGCAAGACTCGGCCGTCCACGAGCGAAGCAGACAAAGCCGCCCCGAACCACACGCGAACGCCCCCGCACGCCCACGGGAGGAGATGAAGTCTCCTCCCCTTATCTCTTGCGTCCGACCCCACCTCTTTCTCTTTTGTCCTTTTTCAATTGAGAAATTACCAAAATGCCCCTGGAACACAAGTTGCTCGTAAAGAAAGACCGAGCATACACTGTTCACAATATATTCACAATTCTGATACTATTCACAGCTTTATGTATGTCTGTATTGTGGGAAATCCTGATACTTGGGCTCGTGCTTATTTTGTCATTCTTGTGGGTTGAGGCATCAGACATGTATCTTTTGAGTTTTGTTCTATCCTTTTCAACTGTTTTTGATGGAATGGGGTAGGCACTATATAGTCTTCTTCTTGCCTTCGTGTGGCTGCTGTGCTCATTTTAGTGAACATGTCTTCTGAAGCAAATGCGCATAGCCCACTTCGCGCACATTACTGTGGATGGTCTACTTCTTTTTCCCCTGAGGCCAAGTTGGTTTATGACAGAGTGATAGAGTGATACTCTTGCTATGTGAAAATGTAGTGGAGGTTTAGTCCTAATGTTTTCAAGTTAAGGGGAACGTTGTGATTGCTCTTGTTGATAGGTCCTTTTCATTTCCTAGACCAGCTAGAGGAGCCGTTTAGGACTTTCTTTGCCTTCTGTTATTATGTGATTGACGTGGATATCAGCTTACCAAGACATGACTCCACTACCATGATTGCAAGATATCTTCTGGAATGGTAAGGTGAAGACAGTTGGCAATGACATGATCAGGCCTCCAAAACTGAACTGTAGTACTGTACCAATGGCATGCTGAATTTTAAGTTCTGTTAAGCTCATTCTAGTTCTAGGCATGTTCCAAGAAGTTTATACAATATATGGATAGGAAATTTTGTACTTGAAAATTTACTGGTATGAAATGGACTTACAATGATTAATTGAGTAGTATGAAATGGGATATCAGAAGGAGAATACGCATCGACTGGTATTACATGGACTTACAATGATCAATTGATGATTTGCTATTGCTATGAACTCATTCATACAGGGACACATTTGCCCAGTATATTTACCAGAAAAGGTCTATCTTGGCACTACATCATATGGGCTCAAACAGTTACTTATTAATAAAGAAAAATCAATTACTGGAATACCTCAATGTCTTCTACCTTTCCTTCACATAGCGTACAGCATTCTTTTACAGAAACGGTTTTACTTTTACTAAACATTATCTGATCATCAAGAATCTGGGAAAAATGTTCAAAGCATTCACCATGGGAGCCGAATCTTTAAATTTGCACAAAAGGCAAATGTTATTTGCTTAGTTGCAGCTATATGTAAATAATTTGGAAACTACAAATGACAAGAACTCATGCTAGCCTTGTTCCTCGTCTAGCCGCCGCAGGAGGCCGGGGAGGGAGCTGGTAGAGCCACGGGCGAGGGCGAGGAGCCCAAGTGGTGCCGGGGAGATGGTGGAAGGGTGGCACCGGGGGGATGGTGGAGGGTGGTGGAGGGGCGACAGATGGCGAGGTGAGTGGGGAAGCGTGGGGGTCAGAGCTAGGCAATAGCCCCCTGCTAGAGTGGTGACCCTAGAAGCGCCGAGAGACAAAAGACGGTGGTGATTTCGCAAAAGGGAGAGGGTGCACGGTGGTTTTTGTAAAAAAAAAACATATAAGTGAATTAGGGGCTTCCACCGGCACGAAGCCGAGCCGTAGAAGGTAGATCCAACGGCTCTGTTTTGTATTGCATATTACCACTGAATAACTCATTCGCACTATATGTGTGTGTGTACGGTTGCACTACTCAGTGCATATGCGCACACCATGCACGGGTCACTAATTGCATGCACAAATTGATGATAACCAATTCATGAATTGATAATAATCAGCGCGCAGGTGTAAAGTTATTGTCATTTATGGATGAAGTTACCATTGGTAGCAAGTAAAGTTACTACCGAACGCTCATAGTACACAACCGATAATAACTTTCCTTACAACAGGCATTAACTGTCCTCACAACATGTAGTAACTTTTCGACGTGAAGTTTGCATGCATGTAGCAGGAGAGAAAAGAGAATAAATGCACTTGACTTGTTATTTTTTATCTTGTTTATAAGGTAAAAAGGCAATAACTTTTTCACAAAAAGTCCAATCTATGATCCGTTTTCACCATTGTGTTCAAAATTACGAGTTTAACAAAACAAGTTCATATTGAATATATTTTGATGCTGCGAAAATCATGTTACATAAAGTAATTATCGTGTATGAGTGAAGTTACTGTCAAATATATGTAAAGTTATTGCCAGTTTTATAGTGTTACAAACGGATAGTAACTCTATATGTGTTTGGCAGTAACTTCACTCACACACGGTAGTAATTTCATGAATTGCAGATGATAACTGTAAGTAAATTTATGCATTACAGATGATAACTTGATGTACATTCAATAGTAACTTTACCATAATTAACAAACTCTAGTAACTGAGCATGGGATCGGATGGTGAAGCAGTTGGCTGATTGGTCAGTTAGGGGCACACACTTATTTTACACCAATATGTTGGTTAGTAAATATATATATATATATATATATATATATATATATATATATATATATATATATATATATATCCTCTTTTCTACTCACGGTGTAATTACATCCTATGTCATATCTCATAACGTAGGGAGTATCTCGCGTAATGGAGGGGATGTACTATTAAGGGTATTTAGGTTATTTTCTATTGTCTAGGGTTTGGGTCCTTGTGTGTGTCCCATGACTATATATGCCCTATGGGCCTCTTTGCAATACAAGCTATTTCCTTTGCAACATGTTATCAGAGCCTAGATTTCAAACCAAGCCTATCTCAACTCAGTCTTCTGCTTACTCCCCCAAGAGGAGCTAATCCCACGGGCGGCCACCTCTCGGCCGCTCGCTGCTGTCGCCTCGTGCGTGCCGACACCTGCCCCTGTGTTCGCCAAGCTATCAACGCGCCATAGCGTCCGCTCTCGTGCGCCTCTGCATGGTGCTTGCCCGCACCATCACGGCCGCGCTCACGGCGTCGCCCGTGTGCCGGCACCTACCCTGTGTCCGCCAGGCTGTCAACGCACCATCATGTCGGCCTGCACGTGCCTCTACGCCGCACTTGCCCGCACTATCACGGCTATGCTCACGCCGTCGCCCGCGTGTCTGCGCCATGCCACCACCCGGATTTGGCTGCCTCCAACGCCGTGAAGCCTAGATCCGGCCACCTTCAGGCCGGATCCAGTTGTCTCCACCACTACAAGGCCGCCTGTGCTCGGCTCCCGAGCGAACACCTCCTCCTGAGCCACCGTCGTGCCCACACCGTCTCCTTCGGCCACTACCAGCTCGGATCCAGCCTCGGCCGCATCAGATCTGGCTATCGTGTTCTCACTTTGGCCGCCACCACCAGGAGCTACGCCAGCCCATCTTGGATCCTTGGTGGCCGCGCCCTTCTCTGCACTGACGTCGCTCTATCCAGCGCGGATTTAGGCTCCTTGTGCCAGATCCAGGCATCTTCGCCTCTCCTCCACTCTGTCCAGCCGCGCTGACCGCCGCCCCGCCCGGATCCAGGCTCCCCATCGCTGAATCCGGTCCTCTTTGACCACCTGCGCCTGTGCGACACTAGCCTACGATGCCACCTCCTAGCCACCGTGACGCATCCACGCCTCCGGTTAAAGCCGTCCTCATCTAGCCTTCTCCTCCCGCCGCACGCTCCGCCCTTCCTGGGCCACCGCTGCTCTTGCAGTCACCGTTGTCCTAGCCAGCTCCAGCCGATGCCATCGTACCAGCCAGCTTCGGCCGACGCCGTCATACCAGCCAGCTTTGGCCGATGATGCCATCTCTAGCCCTGCTGGAGGCCGCGACCCTAGTCGGTGCTTTGGCCCGCTCCTCAAGAATGAGCTTAAGCGGCTTGTGACCCCAAGTGGGGACTTGTGACCCTTTTGGGGGTTGGCTGCTGTGGTGGCCGTGGCCATGGAACCTAGTCTACTGGGCAAGATGGTGTGGCTGCGAGTATTTTCCTTTGACTTTTCCAATGTGTCCGTCCAAGTCTGTAGCTTCTCTCTTTTAGTTCGTCAAAGCCGTGTGAATCCATAGATTTCTTGTCAATCAGTCGATTACTTTTCTAGCCATGGTTCATCCTCTCTGATGAGTGTGGTCATCTCCTTCCATTCGCATAGCCGCAGTCGCTGCTTTTCTCTTTGAGCCGCTGCAGATCGTAGAAGTCTTTATGATGATGTCGCTTCTCTTTGAGCTTCCGCCCCCGAGCTTCTAAGGCCACCATGCTTCTTCTACACCACACCTTCGTTGTGCTTCTTGTGCACCACACCACCACCGTCTCAGGCTTCGATCTATGCCGCTATGTTTCTACCTCCCTCTTCGGCTTGATTTGATAGCTCTCTCTACTCGTGTCACCTTCCACATCCTCTTTGTCGTGTTACCACGGTCGACTTTGCTCTCGCTTACCTCTACTTTCCAAGCCCTTGCACTTTGTGCTTTCTAGGTTATTGCACGATTCCGGATGGTTGGTACTCGACACAATTTTCCAAGAGCCGCACGCTATGACGACATCTTCAAGACATGAATTTTGGATTTTCCCTATTTTAGTGTCAACCCTTTTCAAATGCAATGCTATTTTATATGCCTTACATTTGAGAGGGGCTGTTAATGGTATTTATATCATTTCCTATTGTCTAGGGTTTGAGCCCTTGTGTGTGTCTCATGTACTATATATGCCCTATGGACCTCTTTGCAATACAAACTTCTTCCTTTGCAACATAAACGTGTAGTATACAAGTATTTAAGACCATCTAAGTGGTATGAATAAATTTTCAGAGGTGGTATGTATACTTTTTTCGACATACTCCTTTTTATATGTGTATGTGAGGGTATTTACAAAATACGCTAAAAACTATAGACTTCCTTGTAATTTTTTTCATGTGGTTCATATTAGAGTATCTTATCATTAGTATGCAAGTATATCTAAAGTGATAAAGGAGTATTTCAAATTTGTTTAAATGATATATTAGAGGTGGACGTAATTACACTCGAGAGTAAAAGATATTATATATATAGTACAAATAACAGGGAACCATGGTGCCCAGACTCTATGATTGAGACTTTCCATCCATAATTAAGACTTTCTATCCATGATTGATTCAGCATGCTAAATCAACGACTTCCTTTTCAAATCGATGCTTTTCCAAATTAATGAATGTTAACGGTTTTCCTGATATATTATATATCATTGCACTTGCACTCATCTAAAAGCTATTCAAAGGCGAGAGACTTGGTATCCGACCATGGTGTCCCATTTCAGCATCATATATATATATATATATATATATATATATATATATATATATATATATATATATATATATATATATATATATATATATATATATATATATATATATATATATATATATATATATATATATATATATATATATATATATATATATATATATATAGGAAAATTACGTAATGCACCATGGTGCCTAGGCACCAACATCCGATACACGTGTATGATTGATAATTTTTTGAGTTTGGGTATGAAAATGTTTTATACCCTTGATATATTTATGGTAAGTTAGTTTTGAACTCAGTTCAAATTAGTTTGAACTACTTTTGAGTTCAATGCAACTACAGTGAGTATATACCATAAAAATAGTTCAAACTAATAAAACTGAAGTTGAATTTAAATTTTTTCGGAGTTTGATATCTCAAATATACTTTTTTATGGGTATATGAAGATACCCACATCAAACGTTGCGAATCTCGAAGCAAATCAACGGGTATTGATATTGGTGCCTAGGCACCATGGTGCATGAAATATATTATTTGCTATATTTCAAACGAGGCGCAAGACAAGGAATAAGTAAGATACACATCCCCTACAGGCCCACTTGTCAACTCGGGGGTCCCACCACCAGTATAGCGAGTTGGCAACTAGGCCTACCTACCTCAGATGCATCTGGCACACCATGCGCTAAGGATAGAAAGGGCGCTTTAAGTGCCTTCGACTTCTTTTAGAAGGCATAAGCAGCGTGACGATTTTTAATTTAAATTTTTATTTGCCCTTTCCTATCTTTGTACTTTTTTATTTTTTTCTCTTATCTTTTGCATTGTATATAGAGATATAATATTGTTTTTTGAACTCCACCTATGTAGTTTTCTATGTAGCCTGTCCCAAGCTAGTAAAAAGGAGGAGGGTTGTGTTAGGCTTTCCAAGTCAACGTAAAAATCATACCATCTTTTCCTGGAATGAAACCCAAATTAAAAGTTTCGTTAGGGCATAACCCTCTTAGCGACGTGCCATATCGGAACCTGGGTGTAGTGATAAATGAGCAAGGGCTGGGACGTTACTCCCTTAGTGACACGCTATGTCGGCGCCTGGATGTAGTGGAACGTGGGCAAGAGTCTTCACATTTTACTCGACGAGTGCGAGGGGCAAGGAAGCTAGTCGAGAGTAGGATTCGTATGGGTAGTTGGAATGTAGAGTCCTTAATAAGTAAGTTAAGAGAGATAGTTGATACAGCGATTAGGAGACGTATAGATATCTTATTCATTCAAGAGACTAAATGGGTGGGTCAGAAGGCAAAGAAGGTGGAGCATACTGGCTTCAAGCTGTGGTACACTAGAATAGAACAAAACAAGAATGGAGTGGGCATCTTAATCGATAAGTGCCTCAAGAGTAGAATTATCGACGTGAGGAGACAGGGGGGATAGGATTATCCTAGTCAAGCTAATATTTGGTAACTTGGTTTTGAATGTTGTTAGTGCATATGCACCACAAGTATGGTTGGATGAGACCGCTAAGAGGCAATTTTGGAAAAACCTAGATGACATGGTTAGAAATGTGCCTATCAATGAGAAGATTTTCTTAGGAGGTGATTTCAATGGTTATGTCGGTACAACAAGTGGAGGGTTTCAAAGAGTGTATGGGGGTTTTGGTTATGATGATAGGGATCAAGAGAAAGAAGATATCTTAAACTTTGCCATAGCCTATGATCTCATGATAGCTAATATCTTCTTTAGAAAGAGACATTCTCATTTAGTTATTTTTAGTAGTGGTCAACACTCTAGCCAAATCGATTTTGTTCTTGTTAGGAGGGAGGACAAACGAGCTTGCATAGACTGTAAGGTTATACCTGGAGAGTGTGTTGTCCAACAATATAAGTTGGTAATCTCCAACTTTCATTTTAGATTACAGGTTCGACAAGCTAAGATCGCCAGAGCCACGAGGACGAAGTGGTGGAAACTCAAAAGAGATACCACACAGGCATTTAAGGAGAGGATGGTCACGGAAGGGACGCGGGATGTGGGAGAAGTGAATAGTATGTGGACAAAGATAGCAACTCGCATTAGGAAGGTGGCTACGGAGGTACTTAAAGTGACCCAAGGGACAAAAGGAGAACCAAAAGACACATTGTGGTGGAATGAGGAGTGCAAAAGGCTATTGAGGAGAAGAAGATATGTTACAAGCACATGTATCATGATAGGAGCGATGACAACATACAGAAACAGAAAGCAACAAAAAAGAACGCTAAGAAAGCAGTGAGTGAGACACGAAGCAAGGCATATGAGGAAATTTATTAGAAACTAAGTACAAAGGAGAGAGAGAGAAGGATGTCTACAAGATGGCTAAAGTTCAAGAAAGGAACATGAGAGATTTCAACCAAGTTAAATGCATCAAAAACGACACTAATAGACTTTTGGTGAAAGACGAGACGATCAAGGATAGGTGGAGAGATTACTTCGACAAGTTGTTCAACCACGATAATGATGATAGTATGATTGAACTGGATGATGCTTTTGACGACAACGATAGGCGGTTTGTTCGAAGAATCCAGGAGTCAGAAATAAGAGAGGCCTTAAAAAGGATGAAAGTGGATAAGATGTTGGGGGCCTGATAATATCCATATTGAGGTGTGAAAATGCCTTGGAGAAGTGTCGATTGTTTGGCTAACTAATTTGTTCAATAGTATTTTTAGGTTGAACAAGATGCCAAACGAGTGGCTGAGGAGCACATTAGTACCAATTTTCAAAAATAAAGGAGACATTCAAAGCTGTACCAATTATAAAGGAGTTAAGCTCATGAGCCACACAATGAAGCTTTGGGAATGAGTGATTGAGCGCCGTTTAAGAAAAATGACTAGTGTGACGACAAGTCAATTTGGTTTTATGCCTGGGAGATCGACCACAGAGGCAATTTTCTTGCTACGATAGTTGATGGAGAGGTATAGGGAGCAAAAGAAGGATCTTCATATGTTGTTTATTGACTTGGAGAAAGCCTATGATAAAGTGCCAAGAAAGGTCATGTGGTGGGTGCTTCAAAAGAAAAAAGTCCCAATAAAATATATTATCCTAATTAAGGACATGTACGAAAATATTGTGACTAATGTCAGAACATGTGGTAGTGTTAGTAATGACTTTCCTATTAAGATAGGGCTACATCAAGAGTCAGCGTTGAGGCCATACATTTTTGCCCTAGTGATGGATGAGGTCACATGGGACATACAAGGAGATATCCCTTGGTGTATGCTTTTCGTTGATGATGTGGTACTAGTTGATGAGAGTAGAATAGATGTTGATAGGAAGCTCGAGTTATGGAGAAAAACCTTAGAATTGAATGGCTTTAGACCTAGTAGGACTAAAACTGAATATATGAGGTATGATTTCAGTGGTGCTAGGGCAGATGATGGAGATGTTAGATTAGACGAACAAGTAGTGCCTAAGAAGAACATGTTTTGTTATTTGGGATCGATGCTACAATGGGACGGTGAGAGTGATGAAGACGTTAGACACAGGATAAGAGCAGGGTGGGTAAAATGGCGCCAAGCATCTAGTGTCCTATGTGACAAAAAAAGTCCCTCAAAAGTTAAAGGGTAAGTTCTATAGGACCACGATGCTATATAGAACAGAATGTTAGGCGACTAAAAGATAACATATACAGAAAATGAGTGTAGAGGAGGTAAAGATGTTGCGGTGAATCTGTGGCCACACAAGGTGGGATCGCATCTGCAATGATGATATACGTAATAGGGTAGGGTAGCACCAATTGAAGAGAAGCTTGTCCAACATCGCTTGAGATGGTTTGGACATCTCCAACGAAGGTCTCCTGAGGCACCGGTACGTAGTGGAATTTTAAGGTGTACTAAAAATGTAAGAAGAGGCCGAGGTTGACCAAGACTAACGTGAGAGGAAGCAGTTAAAAAAGACTTGAGGGATTGTAATGTATCTAAAGAATTAGCTTTTGATATGAGCGCATACAAGTTAACTATTCATGTACTGGAACTATAAGAAAGTTAGGTGCAGTATTTTAGGCTCTCGGTTCAGATAGCAGGATGTACGGCTTAAGATTTTAGCATTGTAGGTTTTTATTTCAAGGCTCTCATCTCTTTGATCTTGAGAAAGTTTTATTTCTAGCTTACTCTAATTTATTTGGGACAAAAAGTTTTGTTGTTATTGTTATTTTTTAATTGAACGATTTAGTAAAAATTAATCACTGATATATTATAATTTTAGCAAAATGTTAACCGTCAAAAGTCGGAACTTACAGCCATTGGAGCAGAACGAAAATCATCAAATCCGCTAGTGCTTGTGGGTCCACATTGTCCCTTGCACGCATTGAGAAGCTAAGATGGCTTTCGATCCATGAATGTGGGCGGGAAAAAGGAGGTAATTTTCCATGCTTTTGATTGAACGATTGGGACATTAGGAAATGAGCCAAGATTTGAGAGGAAAGAAGCTTTTGTACGCTAGCAACAGTGAATAATTTTATCTATTGAGTTTTTAGATAAAGTAGTAGTATAAGTGATTTTATAAGAAAAGAAACAAGCGATGAAAAAAATAGAGAAAAATATATATGCAAAATAAAAATAAGAGAAGTGACGTATATAATATATCTGTAACCTCCTATCTCATTCCTAAAACCACACAAACAAAAAAGAAGCCGCTTCAAACAACACTTCCAAGTGTGTGGTTAGTGACTTACGAACACCCATTAGTGACATCGTAAAAAGCCCAAGAAGCACGTGGGCGCGCTACCTTGTCTTGCACGCATCCTGCTGAATCTGATGGACCACCACCACGCACAGGGTATTTTGGGATAGTAGGAAATGACCGCATTGCATTTCGCGTGCGAGGGCACGCTGGCTGAGCAAATAATTAGAAATATTTTAATTAGATATCAATGGCAGATATTTTAGAGTCACTAAGAGAAAAAAAACTTAAAATTCTCACAAAAAAAGTAAAACATCTGGCTTTTAATCAAGTGACTCCTAATTAAGTAAAACTATGGTAGTCATCAGATATTATTGCTTAAAGATATACTTCTTCTTAATTTAAAAGAGATGATAATCCGTCTTTGTTCAAACTGTGCGGAGTCCGGAAACAACCGTATTGCCCAAACCTATTGGAAGTATGCAGAGGGGGACCACACCTGGGCCCAACCCCACGTGTGGGACCACCCACATTGCTATCATGCATCTCCCTGCCTGCTTGCTTGGTGGAGTATGTAAATCTCCTTGAGTATTTTACTACAATCTTCATTAATTTTCTCGTGTGAACCAGAGTCATTAAGCAACGGTGTGAATTGGACTACATAACCAACTTTCTTATATGACCCGCAAAAATAATAGAAATTTGGAATGCAAAACAAAAGGAAATTATCCATCTTATTTTTATAGAACTCCAAATTAAAACCCGTACATAGTCGAAATTTGGAGTAAAAATTAGATGAAAATTAGTAGTTGGATTCGTATCTGAATTCTAATCTAAAACTAAAAATTGCAATTAAATAAAAAAATACGAGCAAAAAATAACATAATTTTGGAATGAAAAATAAAAGGAAAGTAACAATTTGATTTTAATATGAACTCCAAATAAAAACCACAACATAACTAAAATTTGGAATAGAAATTAGATGAAAATTAGCAGTTGGATTTGTGTCTAACCTAAAATTAAAATTCCAAATTAAATAGAAATAAATTTTAGATTAAAGAAAGAGTCCATATCAAATACTATAAGAAATAACCTAAATTTGAAATAAAAATTAGCAATTGGATTTATAAAATGAATTCCAACATAAAACTAAAAAAGAAAGTGTAGCAGAAGTGCAATCCAAAAATATGCAAATTTAGAATAGAAGTCAAAGAAAATTAACATATTTTTAATTCTAGGCTAAGTAAAAAAAAGTAGAAAATTTGGTTTTATTCTTAATTAAAATTGTGTGTGTGTATTACTAATCAAAATCCATTATATAATAAAAATCGATGACAGGTAGTCTACAATCACTAAAAAAAAGATAATCGCTAAAAATTCTCACAAAAACAAAAACATTGTCACCATTTGTTTGATGGACCTTCGCAAATGGTGGGATTAAAAGTGAGATCATTAATGGGTGTTTATTTAGCTATACCAATGTAAAGTATATACTGTGTGTTATAAGCATATAGTATAGACAAGTATTGTAATAATAAAAATGATAATGATATAAATGGAAAATATTATGTAATGCTATATTTACTGTTTGCTTTGTAAGTATTTCCGTCAAAAAATATCTAAGGAAGAAAATGTTGGTCACATGTGACAAGAATTGGAAAACAAAGTTAGTATTTTCTCTCTTATAATATATAACTAGTTTCGTACCCGTGCGTTGCAACGGAACTCATTGAATGTATAGAGAATCATGCTATAAAAAAGAGTTGATCAGATCGATTGGAAAGTGGAGAATAATGAGAAGTTGAGGGACCACCAACTCATTCTTTTATAATAGTAATGATATTAAAATATTATAAATAGAGTTTCTAACAATTTATTTTCAAAATTATATATATATTATTATTAAATTATTTAAATGTGTTTTAAGGATGATATCCGTATAAGTAAGTGGGCTACTTTGCTAGTTCTGTTAAAGCTGTGGCTACACACTAACTTCAGAGTGACACAGACCGAGTGAGAGCTCAGATAGGCGATGGAACCCTAGCCGTTGCCGCGCCTCGTTGCACCGGCCGACGGCGCTGCCGCAAGCAAGATCCTTCGACGGCTGGTCTCCAGATCTGCAGCTGCAGGTTCTTCTTCTTCCTCTGCCTCTGCTTCTTTTTTTCGCTGTTCCTCTTCCTCTGCTGAACTGCTCCCCAATCTGCTCTGCTCTGTTGCTCTGATGCTCTTCCCCTTTCTCCCTTATCTGCTCTGCTTTGTTCCTTTTCCCCTTTCTCCCAGATCTGCTCTGCTCTGCGGCTCATGCTCTTTGCTCGGCTGCTCTGCTGCCCTCTGCTGTGTGTTCTGCTGCTCATGCTGTCTTCTCTAGTGTGTAGTGTGTAGAAGTGTACGACGTGATTGGTAGCGTGCAGTACCCCTAGCCAGGCTGTCAGGTGCAGCTTTGACGTCTTTGGTTGGCCGAACTCCCACCTGGGCCTCACCTGAGCTAGAAATCGAGCGTAGCAACTCGGTCTGCCTGAGATTAGAGATCCCTATTTCTTTTTTCTTGATGGATTTCTTGAGTTTCATTCGTGTTTTTCTACGGATTGGTTCATATTTTTTTTAGATAAAGGATATAAAATCCGGCCTCTATATCCACGAGGGATATATACAGCCAACAGATACACAAGCTCTTAGGCTCAAATCCTCAAAAACTGAGGAGCATAAAACAACAAAGAAATATAGCATAAGGACTATAAAAAAGCTAGAAAGACTAAGCTTCACAACTTCTTCTCCGTCCTTGCTTTCAACCAAGTCCCTATCCTCAACCGATCGTGTCCTCCAACCTTCGGTGTATTGTGCGTGAAGAAGGACCTCCGAGACGACGCCTCCAAGGAAGCGACGAGAGTCGCCAACGCCGTCCGCCTCATCGAGGCAAGGTTTTCACCTGGAGATCAGTAAACATGAAGGCTATGGAGCACCATGACAACACCTCCAGGAAGGAAAATGGCGCCCGAAGGCGTCATCGTTGTCGAGACCGGTAATATCACCGGTAAGGCTTTCGCCAGCACCTCCACAACACCCCACGTATTACCCACTCACACAATAAACCGCCACCAACACACCGGGCACATGCGAGCCTCAAGGCCATGGCATAGCCACCCTTGAACTCTAGGACGAGCCGCTCCCTGCAATTTTCGCCACTGAAGAAACCACAAAGCGACGTCTATGCGCCACCACTGAGCAGATCCAGAGAAGAAACCTCCCACGCACAGATCCAAGCGCGCCCAGTGAGGAAATCCAGGTGCGGCTGCGATTGTGACTTGCACAGCCCCCTCAAATCGTTGCCTCGTCCGGCGGGCACCCCTTCTCCTTCAATGACCGCATCATCCGCCCAGTATCCTCAATCTTCCCTGCCTTACACAGGGACGAGAGCAGGACCGCGTAGATCTTCACGCTGGGCACGATCTCTTCTTGAGCATTTCGTCGAACATCTTGAGCGCAACCCCCGACATGCCACGCTTGCACAGCCCGCCCATGAGCACATTGCACGTGACCCTGTTGGGCGCGCAACCGACGCCACCCCTCCGGTTCTCAAACCAAATCGACGGCGGAGGGGCGGCACACGAAACTCGTCCATCCGGGAGAACGCCTCGACGACCTCGGCGTGACGGCCGGCGAAGGCGTGCGCGGCGAGCCCAGATCCAGAAGCAACCGCCCAGATCGGCGCCGCCGGACCGCCCCTCCACGATCCCGTCGTCGCCTTCTGCCATCACGTCGGCCGCGCCACCCGCTTCCACACCGGCACCCCCCGAAGGACCCACCAGCAGCAGCATCACTGACGGAGGCGGAGCAAAGCCGCAGCACGGACGCCCATCAGGACGCTTCCTCCACCGGCGACCTCCACAGGGGCCCGGCCTCCTCCGGCGGCATGCTCCAGCGGCGTCAAGGCGAAGGGGAGAGGCACGGGTGGGGGGAGACGGCGCTGGAGCGCTGGAGAGAGAAAGAGTCGCCCACTCGTCTCCGGCCCCGGCCACCGCTTACGCCGCACTGCCTCCGCCGGCGACCTCCACAGGAACCCAGCCGCCGCAAACCCACCTCCCAGATCCAGAAGCCGCCGCCCAGATCCAGGCGAGAGAGCCCCGCCGCCGCCTTCCTAGCACCCGCACAAGCCTCCGGCAGCGTGCTCCAGCGGCGGCAAGGCGAAGGTGAGAGGTAGAGAGGGGAGACGGCGCTGGAGAGGAAGGGTCGCGCTGGAGAGGCGAAGGGTCTTTTCGCTAGAGAGGAAGGGTCGCCTCCTCTCTCCCCGAAGCGACCACATTGGTTCATATTTTTGGGTGTAATCTCTGTCTTTTCGGATTTTATACTCCCCTTGTATCCATCCCCCATCCTATATTCTCTACCACTTCCATGCTCTGCATGTCGTGCTAGGTCTGTGATTTTCGCTATTCTTGTGGATTTGTGCGCTCCTTGTTTTTTGCCGTGGATGCGTCGTGCATTCGTGCTGCTGATGCTCTCTGCTCTGCTACCTCTATAATTTGATGCTTAATGCATGCCTTTATGTTCGGCTTATGTCACCCAGGCGACAATTAGGCCATGGAGAGCGTTGCAACAGGGGTGCTGAGCCCTGTCCTCGGGAAGCTATCCACGCTGCTGGAAAAGAAGTACAATAGTCTGAAGGGAGTGCACGACGAGATCATCTCCTTGAAGGATGAGCTCAGCAGATCAACGCTCGCTCCTGGCCGGCGGACATGGATGACCTCGATGTCCAGGTGAAGGAGTGGAGGAACCAAATCCGCGAGCTGTCCTACGACATCGAGGATTGCATTGACGACTTCACACACCGCGTCGATCATGGCCCCAGTAGGCCTCACGACATGAAGGGTTTCTTGCAGAATATCATTTACAAGGTAAGGACACTTTGTGCTCACGATGAGATTGCCGACCATATTCGAGAACTGAAGGCTCGTGTTTATCATGCGAGTAAGCGACGCAAGAGGTACAACTTCGATGGGGCTGCCTCAAGTTCTAGAGGTGTGGTGCCCATTGACCCTCGTTTACCGGCTCTCTATGCAGAGGCGGAAAGCCTAGTCGGTATTGATGAACCAAGAGAAGAGCTTATCAAATGGTTAACCGAAGGGGAGGGGATTATGATGCAAAAACTGAAGGTGGTATCTGTTGTTGGGCTTGGAGGGTTAGGCAAGACTACTCTAGCCCGTCAAGTTTATGATAAAATTGGAGAACAATTTGATTGTCGAGCATTTGTTTCGGTGTCCCAAAAGCCTGACATGAGGAAAATATTAAGAGAGATACTCACTGGTGTCACAGGGAAAGAGCTTCCAAGTATAGAATCATGCGACGTGGAGCAGCTCATCAACAAATTGAGGGAATTCCTCAATGATAAAAGGTAGCACAAACCTTTCTATGATAATCTTGTTCAACATAATTTCTGCTGCCATATCCCTATTTTGGTTACCAGATAGTCCTTGCTGTTTAGAGATCTTTTAATATTTACAACTTTAGACATGTCTTATATGCACTATCTGCATCAAGTATTTTGTGTCCTTAATGCATATTTGTGCTCATCAATTCGATCCTTGATTAATGTATAAATCTACTAACCATGATTTTTTGTATATTTCCTAACATACTTCTTTTGTAAAATATAAAATAGGTACTTTGTCGTTATTGATGATATCTGGAACACATTAGTATGGCCAACAATCATATGTGCTCTGCGTGAAAATAACCTCTGCAGCAGAATATTGACAACAACACGTATCATTTCTGTTGCGAGGTCATGTTGCTCTCCTGACTACCATAATGTTTGCGAAATGAAAGCACTAAGTGATGTTAACGCCGAAAAGTTATTTTTCAAAAGAATATTTGGTTCTGAAGATCACCGTCCTCCTGAATTAAAAGTGTTATCCAGTGAAATCCTAAGAAAATGTGGTGGTCTACCATTGGCAATCATTAGTATTGCAAGCTTGTTGGCTGATAAACCATGCACGAAAGAGCACTGGGAGAGGTGTCGGAACTCTCTTGGCTCAGCACTTGAAAACGTTCCCAGTGTAAGCAACATGAAAATGATTCTCTCTCTTAGTTATAACGACCTTCCCCACTATTTGAAGACATGCTTACTATATCTCAGTGTATATCCAGAAGATTTTAGAGTAGGGAAGTATAATTTGGTAAGGAGGTGGATGGCTGAAGGGTTCATCACTGCAAAAGTTGGGGAAAATTTAGTGGAAGTTGGAGAGTGCTATTTTAATGAGCTAATCAATAGGAGCATGATCCAACCAGAAGAAATTCTATGTGATGGTCAAGGTGCTGCCTGCCAAGTTCATGATATGATTCTTGATCTCATTGTATCTAAGTCAATTGATGAAAATTTTATCTCATTATTTGGTGACCATAATCAACAAGGTAAGGCTCGTCGACTGTCCCTTGATTTTCATGGTCAAGAAGATATGATGATTCCATCAACAATAATTGTTTCCAAAGTTCGATCACTCGATATTTATGGGCCTGCAAAACACATGCCACCTCTCTCAGGCTTTCAAGCACTACGGGTGATTTACATACAATATAATGATAAGTTGGAAAATCATTATCTTGATGATATAGGGAGATTGTTCTGGTTGAAATACCTAGGGCACTGTGATGTAAGCATCAGCAAGCTTCCAGAGCAAATAGGGGAACTACAACAACTTGAGACACTAGAGCTAAGACAGACTGCGATACAAGAATTACCCAGGAGTATTGTTCGGCTGAAAAAGTTGATGTTCTTAATTGCTTTCCCAAGAGTAAGTCTGCCAGAAGGAATTGGAAATATGAGAGCTTTGCAGGATCTTTACGGTATGAAAATTGACAACAGCATCCGGTCAACTTCTTTGCGAGAGCTAGGCTGTTTGACTGAACCAAGACAACTTGAGATTTATTGGTGTGTTAGTGATACATACAGTGATCAGAAAAGTTACACGGATAGCTTTGTTTCATCCATCGGTAAGCTGTGCAGGCTCAAGCTTCGCCGTCTGAGTCTTAGATGTGATGACGAAAATGGTTGCTCTCCAGATTTCTTGTTGGATTCTTGGTCCTCTCGTCCATATCTCCTTCAAAAGTTGATAACCAAAACCACAACAAGCTATTGTTTTCCAAGAGTTCCAGAGTTGGTGGCCTCGCTCTCAAATGTCACCTTCCTGCACATCAGTGTCAATCCTGTGGGAGAGGAAGTTCTACGGATCCTTGGGGGCTTGCCATCTCTCCTAGGTCTCTCGCTGCGGGCAAAATCAGTAGCCCCCAAGGAGAGTCTCATCATCTGCAGTAGTGGATTCCAATGTCTGAAACTGTTTAGGTTCGTCTCCTGGAATAATGCAACGGGGCCATTAATTTTTGATGTTGGGGCTATGCCAAAGCTTGAAACGTTTAGGTTAGACTTAATAGCACGAGAAACAGGAGCTCTATGCGGTGATCTTTTTCTAGGCCTCCAGCACATCCCTTCCCTCAAGCATCTCCTTGTTGAGATCAACTGTTCGGCTGAGAAGACTCAAATGGTGGAAGCAGTAGAGGCTGGTGTCAGGAATGCAACCAATCTCCTTCCCAACCATCTCAAAGTTGAAATCCGCAGACATATGGTAAAAGACGAGGAAAAGTGAGAAGTAATTTTCCTGGAATTCAAAAACCATGATCCCGCATGCTCTGTTAGCAGGGAACTCCCTACTTGTGCACAAGAATTTGTGCACAAATTCATCACTACGATGTGTAACTTCAAGGTTATGTTTTTGGTACGTATTGTGTGGAATATAGTTCATTATTGATAGAAAAATAAACTCATACTTTTTTATCGTTCTATGCTGATTTTGTTAGGGCAAACCACTTGCTCAGATTATAGTAGGAGACCAGGCAATCTTCTGTTCTGAGTTGAAACGTTGGGTTCTGGGATATGCAGTTCCCTATGAAAGGAAAATCAATCTGCAGCAGCCATTGTATATTGGTGCGGAGAAAATGTTTCAGAAGAGGGTTGTTTGATCGAAGTTTCCTGTTATGAAGATTGCAGGATGTACATCAACTACACCATATGCTGCTTGGGTGAGCAATAGCAGCACTCTCTTGGAAGATTTAGAAAATTCAGGATAAATCTTGTTTGCAGAAGAAGGTTCAACCTCCAAGTAAAGTTGTTTTCTGCCATGTGTGGATGGATGTCATATACTCTTTGTATTGTGCAAGCCTCATGGTGAAGAAAATATTGATAACGAAGAATCATTGCTCGAGATTGACTCTGTTGTGCACCTGTATGATCTCTTACAGTGTTTCTGTTATAATATTTTGATCAGTGATGCTTTTAACTTCTTAGTCTCTTTTGTCAAACTATTTTAATCTCCATTTACAGCTTTTCACTTGGACCTTGTTTACACTTATTCCTTCCTGTTGTCTTGCAAGAACATGTCCTTTCTTTGATAACAAGTAGGTTTGCGATTCGTTAAAAAGAGACTTCTGTGTAAAGTTGTTTACCTCCAGCTATATCTGTTATGTTTGTGTGTAGCGCAAAAGCACCTCCAGATCCAAAGGTTATGCAAAGCATGTGAAAATCAGCAGGCAAAACAAAATCCGTGAAGTACTAGGGTCTGTTCTTTTATGTTGCGGTTTATTAGTCTAATAAATAGTGATTACTGAAAAAAACTAAAAGCGAAAAGCCGCTGAAAAGCTAAAAAGGACTGAGCAGTAAGACTGCATTTTATCTCAGTGAAAATTGAGTGAGAAGTTCATTCTTGTGTTCATACTTATCAAACATGACCAATGAAATTTTGGCGTTGCCATTCTCTAGCCGTGCATGGAAATGATACTTCAGGATTTGTTCAGAATTGTACAACTGATTACTAGTCGTTACCACATGATGATCACGTACATATAAAAGGGGTTCTTCCTGCAGGTGCAATCAAACTTACCACAGCAGTAGCAACAGAAACAGATAAGATTACAACATGGATTTCTTTCAGAGTACTCCAATTGTATGCAATCTCTTTGCTGCGCTTTTCACTTTGCATGGACTCTCAGTTTCACTTCATCTGAAGCACGGGAGGAAGCGAAAAATGTAAGAATTCATAGCACTTTTCTCACATTACATTCAGGTCATGAACATGGGTCCTAATTCAAGGATCTTACATAGTTTATACACTACTTAAGTTCTCATGTCATGTGCTTAGATGTTAACTGAGGAATGTACGAGTTCATTGCAGTTATACATCGTCACCGCCTCACACCACAGGATGCTGGCTTCAGTTCTCGGGAGACAAAGAGACCCCGACGCCTATCTTGCTTCAAGACCAGTCCCCAGTCCCGCACAATGAGCCATCGCCTGTGGAAAGAGGAATTTGCGCGAAAGTGTAGAGGAAGAGGAGCGAATTGTTGGTTAATATCAGAAAACAACAAGTTTTACAGTCATAGTTGCACAAAAACTAAATCACAAGCTAAAAGATGATGACACAGGGCCACCTGGTGTTGTGAGTGTGAGGATGAACCAAATGCATAGTATGCGCCCCTTCTTTTCAACTTATGGTTTCCCTTGAATAAATAAACAGAACAACTTCTTCGTTGCCTTTTCGAAATAGTTTATCGGGACAACCTTTTCCAAAATGGTGTCCTCAGAAGATCGTCAACTCTGCCATCCCTGACGATCTCTGCCATCCGCACGCTCTGTAAATTCATCGCTACGATGTGTAACTTCAAGGTATGTTTTTGGTACGTATTGTGTGGAATATAGTTCATTATTGATAGAAAAAGAAACTCATACTTTTTTAATCCTTCTATGCTGATTTTGAATCCCATGTTAGGCAAACCACTGGCTCAGATTATAGTAGGAGACCAGGCAATCTTCTGTTCTGAGTTGAAACGTTGGGTTCTGGGATATGCAGTTTCCTAGGAAAGGATCACCAATCTGCAGCAGCCATTGTATATTGGTGCGGAGAAAGTGTTTCAGAAGAGGGTTGTTTGATCGAAGTTTCCTGTTATGAAGATTGCATGATGTACATCAACTACACCCATATGCTGCTTGGGCGATCTATAGCAGCACTCTCTTGGAAGATTTAGAAAATTCAGGATAAATCTTGTTTGCAGAAGAAGGTTCGACCTCCAGGATAAATGCACGTGTATGATCGCTTACAGTGATTCTGTTGTAATACTTCGATTAGTGATGCTTTAACTTCTTTGTGTCTATTGTCAAACTATTTTAACTTTCATTTGCGTGATGCGGGGACTGTTCTGTTCACCATTTACAGCTTTCCCTTGGACCCTGTTTAAACTTATTCCTTCCTGTTGTCTTGTAAGAACATGTCCTTTCGGTGATAACAACTAGGTTTGCGATTGGTTAAAAAGAGACTTCAGTCATGTAAAGTTGTTTAACTAGCACGGGCATTATTCTTATAGCATATTTATTTAGTTTAGCGGTACATATATGATGATAACAAAAGAACTACATTTGAAAAATAAAGAGTTGCAAATCACATGAAAACATTAAAATTTTAGAATTTTAGAGTATTATCAATTTGATTTAATTTCTATATTTGTATAATTGGTTTCATTTATGATATTAATGTATAGTAATATATGTTAAAACAAAGAGCAGTTTTCCTATCCTTGAGGAGGTACCAAGAGGTACAAGGTACCAAGAGATACCAAATTAGATCCAGCCGTTCAATCAGTGTGATCAACGGCTCAAAATTTGGTACCTTATACCTCTTGGTACCTCGCGTCCGGTACCACTAGGTACTGTCAAATCTCAGCCGTCCGATCAGTGTGATCAACGGCTCAAATTTGGTACCTCTTCCCCTTCAAGGATGGTAAAATTTCCCTAAAACAAAAGATATAGCTTATATTTTTGGGAGGAAACAATTGTTCTTTATAATGTTTAATCATCATCTCCAATAATAGAGACAATATAGGTGCAGCTGCGCTGTCGATAAAATTACCCCTATTCCTTTTTGTGCTAACAAAAAATGGCTTTAAGAAAAATATGACTATAATTTGAGCACATCGTAAGTAGATTTACCCCCATCAGGTACGTAGCATATCCATGTGAGCTCCTAAAACTGTACCAAGATAGCATAGTACATGCACATGTCGCATCACTCCCATCACAAGTTCGCAACGGAGATTACACAGAGGCCTATTACAATCTTAAGAGGTCTGTCACTCCTGCCTGTGTCCAGGCGTCTGCTTCACCGCGCAGGACATGCATCAGGTCTCCTAGCCATTTCGCCGTGCCTTGAAACACTTGTCGATTACTCTCCTTCCATAGCTCCCAGGACGCATGGGTTATTAACCATCCTATGGCCTTGCGTTCTTAGATTGCTCTCCATCCAATCCTAGATTGTGTTAGCCAAGCGGTCTAGGAGCGGCTGTAACTCAAACCTTTCTTAGTTTTCTTAAGGATAGTGGAAGACCTAAATATTTGCATGGCAAAATTTTGATACTGACGGGGAAATCTTGCAGCACCTCGTTCAGTCGGATGTCCGCACATCTAATGGGCGTGACAGAAAGCACAACGCATCTTCGGGTTTACCTTATCTGTGGAGTTCCTTCTGTAGTCAAGGAAATGGAAAAAAAAAACTCTTGAGTTCAGAAGATGAGATGAGATGAATAACAAACAACGCAACAGATCGGTTTACCTGTTGACTCATTGACTGCCTTCAGTTGATATGACATCAAAACAGCAGCCTTATCGGACATGATAGTACAAGTTCTCTGTGTTGCTTTCTGAAATCCCAACAAGTTCAGAATAAAATACGAGAGGCACCGTAATCAACAACATAACCACATGAGGATGAGGTTTTCTGAAGTGAAATAAAACATGTTGCAGAATTTAGCATAAGAAAGTCAGTTTCTGATAATTCTGAGCAAAAGAATCATACAATTAGGATTTTATCTAGCAAACAAAAGCTCTGTAACAGGAGAAACAGGGATGCCCTAAAGGTGGGCAGCTACCCATATGGTCATTCGAGCATTTCCCCAATGATATATGCACAATAGCTTGAATGCCTGCAGAAAAACTTATCATTTTAGCACGAGGGTATTCCAACTCGGAAGATAGCATGATCCAGGGGCGGAGATGGGCCTCGGGCCGGTTGGGCAATGGTCCGAGGCCTAGAGAAAATATTAGTGCAAAATTTTAGTAAATGTATGCAAAAACAATATTACATAGTAGTCAGGCCCGAGTCTTCTTAGCGGGCCCGAAGTTATCCAAGCCGCCCAGCAACCCAAAGAAGCGGATCAGCGGAGCCTGAGGCCCGGAGCGGCATAGCGGCCCAATGGAAGTGGAGCAACGGTGCTGCAGCGGCCTTACGGCCGCATACCCTAACCCTAGTTGCCTTCACACTAGCGATTCATCGCCTCGGCACCTCCTGTCGTCTCCCGCCGGTGCTGGCTCTCGTGAGCCATGAGCAGGTGGCTAGGTGAGGTGAGCTACTGGCGCTACTGGGCTTACTGCGTATGAGTGTATGACAGATTGACAGTGTAGTATGAATCTATGATAGTGTAGTATGTCTATCAGTCTATTAACTAGCTATTTGAATTTTTGTGGTACTAGAATTAGAAATACATGATCAAGACTAAGTTACAGAATAAGATGAGTGATGAAAGGATGAATGATTGCATGATATGCTATATTGAGTGAGATGTATTTGCAAGCATCAATGATAACAAGATTTTACAATATTTTCAAAGTATGAGGACGCGTAAGCAGAAACTACCTTGTGCTAGTGGTATGCTACATTCTTATTTCGTAATTTGCATTAAAAATAACGTTGTGGTCTTGTTTCCCTGATTTACATATACAATTTTATCTTTGCAGGTTCAGATTCTCGTATTATTGTTGATGAAGATATGATAGGCTTAAGTGAACCAAATCTTTGTTAATTAAGCAAAGGTTACGTCATGCTAGTGATATGTTACATTCTTTTTTTTTTTGCTATGTTTTATCTATTTTATCGTATTGTTCAGCATGGAATTCAAATTTTATTTCGATTATGCATTTGTGTTGTACTTTTGTTATATCTCAGTGCTGATAGTATTTGATGTTAGTTATAGATTTATAGCCCATTTAGTTTTGGATCCGAGGCTCTGAGAAACCCTGACTCCACCACGGACATGATCAATATAGTAGATCAATTTGGTAAGAAGTATACCTCAGACAGCAACGCAGGGACATTTGTTGGGCAGGTAGAAACCTGTGCTTAGCGAGCTACACAGGAATCAAGTCACACAATTTTGATCTTTAGCAGCCGGCAGCTTGTTGTGCAGGTAGAAACGTGTGGCCCACAGCTAACATCAATTGACATATTCCCGATTAATTTTGACCTTTAGCTTCCTCGTTGCTAACATCCTGCAGTGTTCATTTAGCTCCTTGCTGCCCAATTCGATCTCCAGTTGTTCCAGCGAAGGTGGGAGGCCCTTTTCCGGCAGCCTCGAGATGCCTGGACAATAAAAGATCGCTAACCGCTTGAGGGAGCGAAGGCTGTGCAGCCCCGCAGGAAGATCCATGAGATCCTCGAACCCCCAAAATTGGAGCTCTTGCAGAGACGTGAGGAGCAGAAGCGCTTCTTCTTGCTCATCTGTAAGGCGGCCCATCACATCCCTACTGCTAATTGGACAGAATAGCACTAGGCGTTGGAGCGAGGTGAGGTGCTTGCAGAACGACGTGGTAAGGGCAGAGGGCTCATCCATCTCAAGCCTTTCCAGTCGAGGGCATAGCTCGTAGCCCTGCCTTGACAAACTCAAGCCGGGGCACCCGTATACCACCAAACGCCTGAGGCCGCCAAGGGATTGCAAGCCCTCTAGTGCGGCGAGCGATCCACAATCTCGAATTGCCAGCTTTTCTAGTGCTGTGCAGGAATGCAGCTGTAGAGACTTCAAACTTGGGCTCCAGGATACTTTCAAGGCCTTAAGGTTCCCCAGGTATTGCAAGCCCTTCAGCGAAGCGAGCGACTCGCAATTACTAATGTTCAACTTTTTCAGTGCTGTGCAGGAATGCAGCTGTAGAGATTCCAAACATGGGCTCAAGAATACTTGTAATATCTTGAGGCAGGTGAGATTCCCCGGGAAGCAGGGCTGCAGCGTTTCTGGGGAATAGTCGATGTTAAGTTGTACAAGTGATTGCGGGAGGAGCCATCTTCCGTCTTTATGCACCCGTAAATCCAGCGAAGACATCCTTGCTCCCGTAAGATGTTAGACCTCGGCATCCCTCAATAGATATCTTCTTCAGAGAGGAGATGAGATTTAACGGGATGCATAAGAGTCCGTCTGGAACTGAGCTTGTCGATGACGAATACTCCGGAGATGAGATAAGATTTGATAGACTGTTTTCTTCCTCTTCTACCTCACAGTTCTCTAAACTCAATTCCTGTAGGGCCTGCACATGTCGCAGCATTAGAGAGAGCCACTTTCCCGTTATTCCACATGACTGAATACGAAGACGTTCGAGAGAAGGGAGTGCATTGCAATTTGCAGCTGCCATATCTTCATGCGTATCCTCTGGCAGAACATGCGGAGATAAAAGTTCCCTGCAGTCGTATATTTCCAAACTCTTTAAAGAGATGAGTTGCCTTAATCCTTCGAATGAAATATATGTTAGATTTCGGCAACCTGCTATTCTCAAGTGATTTAGGAACCTCAGGTTATGGAACGACAACATTTTGCCATCCAGCGTCCTCAGCTCATCAGAATGCTCATAAAAAATCTCATTAGGAGACCCGATTGTTAATGCTCCGCTGCATGACCCCTCCATCGATGGAATTGTTGAAACTCTATAGATGAATAATTTAGAAACACTAGTTGAAGGCGGTAGAGGGTGTGGCACTAGCAACCGAGGACATTTGTGCATAATGAGTTCCCCAAGACTGGACAACCATGACTTCTGCTCCATTTTGAATTTCTGGCAGTCCTCAAACAACGGAAGGACCTTCAGTACAGGGCACCCCGTTACCTTGAGAATCCTTAAACTAGAGTTCAAGTCCCTCGGGGAAGCGCAGGAACATATCTCCAACTTTGGCATTTTAATTAACACCAGCTCCTCCAACGAAGGAATTGATACTTCTGTTACATTAAGCATATTCCTCAGCTCAAACTTTCTAAGAAATGGGAGCCGATCCAGAGATGGAATTATTTGCAATTTTCCACAACACTCTAGATGAAGAGTCTGCAAAGAGGTAAGTGAATTGGCAAGCCATGCTGGGGAGGTAGCACCATCGTACTCAGATATTCGTAGATGCTTTAGGTTGTGATGTGGTTCAAGACCTTCGAGCACCTCTCTTGCTGTGTCTCTAGATGGTTCAGAGCTTGGGCCACTCTCGTCCATTGGCGAGCTCTCATCTTCTGTTTCCATGTCACTGTCATGTTCATACTGTGGCAAGGTATTGTTCCAGGACAAGTGGAGCTTTTTAAGTGTTGTTTGTTTCTCAGTCCTGCTTCATAAGCCTCCTCCCGAGTTTTAACATTTTCGAGTTGAGACACCCCAAGTTGTACAAGCTCGTTCATGGATTGAAGTTGAGTTATCTCAAAGCTGCTGGAATTTTGAACACTAAAATTGTGCAGTTCCTGAAGAGCGGTCATGTTGCCGATGCTAGGGATTGTCGAGTACACTATCTTATCAGCAACAAGATGTCTCAAATTAACGAGATTATTCAGACCAGTAGGTACTTTAGTATTGTTGCAGTTGCCGAAATCCAATACTTGAAGGTGATAAAATCTTGTCAAAGCTTCAGGAAAAGCAATATCCTCATTATTGGGGCAGACAAAAATAAATTCTAGGCAACGGAGATGATACGGCTTTACAAAATTGAGCACAGAGTCGATGTCAGCACCTGTCACATAAATTCTTAGAAGTCGTAAGCTTTTTGCATCCTTGAACAAAATTTGGAAGGACCTTGTCCTTAGTAAATTTACGCTGCTTCGTCCAAAGAACATCAAAGTCCTCAATTTCTGGAAAGGCCTAATATCCTGTAGTATTTTATCAAAATTCTCACTAGGAAAGCTGTCATGTTCATCATAAGCAGTAGTTATGATAGACAAATGACGAATACATGGTTGAATTGTCTTGGATTGCAATCCATTTATATTTGCACATTCATTTGACGAAACCTTCTCAGCTAATTCATGCATTAGGTCATGCATGACATAGCGTGAATCAACCTTTTGGAAGAATCCCAAATCCACTGATCTGTCCAAATATTGCATCCCTATTTCCTCCAATCTCTTGCTAGTATCTTCGCACTGCACAAAATTTTGTGATATCCAAGCATGGACCAAAGTTTCTCCATAAAACCGGTGATCCTCAGGAAACAAAGCGCAGTACGAGAAACAATGCTGCAGGTGGGAAGGTAGATAATCATAGCTAAGCTCCAAGATAGGTAATATATCACCATCGTTTTCTTGCCGAGATTTCCATGTCTCCTGAACATCTCGCCAGTGATCATGGCTAAGATTTTCTTTCAGTAGTGCACCAACACTTTGTGCTGCTAGTGGATAGCCCTTTAATGTTTTAGCAATCTGTTGCCCAATGGTGTGCAAACTAGGATGATCTGTACAGCTCTCATTACCAAATGCACACGCCTCGAAGAGCAGCCAAAACTCCTTTTCATCCAGACCCTTTGTAGGACCGAAATGGCGACAGAGGGGGGTGAATGTCGCTCGCTTCTTAAATCGCCCCCGGGAAATCGTACGCAGATAATGCAGAGACAGAGCAGCTTACAAAAAAATAATTATGCTGAAACTTGGAACGCAAGCGATACCAAAAAATTCAGCATAAATCAGAGACTAGCCAGTAAAAATTTCAACTGAAAATACTGTTGTTTGATCTGCATGCAAAAATGAGAAAGATCGGCAAAAGAATAAAAAGACATGCACTAAATGGAGGAGATCAGAATGCAACAAAAGGGAGTACCCGTAGAGAGTACTTGCTGGCCAAAAACAATAAAGAGAGAACAGGAAACTCAAAAAGCAAAAAGCATTCAACTTGCCAAATAACTAGTGCTGTCGGCAGGGACAAGGAACAGACCGAAAAGCCTAGAAGCTAATCAACTTGCCAAAATCGAACATGAGATATTTTAGCAAGCGATCAACTTTTTGATTGCTCGGAAGACACAGAAAATCCTCTGAAAAGAAGACCAGACACTTGACCGAGTCACTGGAGAAATTAATGCTTGATGGAAGCTCAATGTTACTCGGCAAAAATATATGCTCCTTGGACTCCAGAGAACAGGCAACAAAACAAAAAGGAGCAGCAGAAAGGAAATCACAGGAAACGAGAACTCAAGAACACAAAGCTTAACTCATGGGAAGAGAGGATTGCGTACGTGAATGCAAGACTGAAAAAGAACCAAAGACCCAAGGAAGACAAGAAAACAGAGCACAATCTGGGAATTAAACTTCAACCTTTCATTCCAAATCAAAAGAGGAGTCACGATACCCCGATTACATATAGAGGGATGATTACAAAACTCTCAATCCATCCTCTCCCTCTCAATCCTCAAGAACACCAAGAGCTACACATGCTTCTTGGGAGGAACACACACATACACACATGGAGAGACCCAAATGGAACCCTAATTCTTACACACACTCTCTCAAATTTCAGCACACCATCTCCCTCTCTATTTATACCCTCCACTAATGGGTTCACCAAGTGCTTTACCCATTTAGCTTTTGCGCTTTACCCACAATCCACTTCCTTTAGTGCAGCTTTGCGTTTTTACCGAAACGCCCCTCGCGCACCTTCCAGGAAGCTTCCTCATTCCTTGCCCTGCAAGCTACGCAGTTTCGCCGTCTTCGGCACACCTCGACCGTTCTGACCTCAGCGCCACCTGCACCTAGTCCGGTCCACCGTGCCTCGCCACGACTCCACCTCGAGTCCACGTCGTCTTCGACACATCCCGACCGTTCTGACCTCAACGCCACCTGCGCCTAGTCCGGTCCTCCGTGTCTCACCACGACTCCGTCTCTGCAGCCAACACAGACAAGAAACACATCACATAGCACGGTACAAAACATGTAAACATGGTTAGCACCTACAAATCCTACTCAAGCGAGAAATGACCCACGTGGCCAACCGGACGACGCCACGCGTCAAATTTGTCTAGTCACGACCGACCTCGCCAAATGCCAAAAGGCACGAATCACTCAAACTAAACCCACTCTAACCAAACCACGAGTCAATTACTCATCACCAACACGGATTTAGACCACATGGTCTCTCAATCTCCCCTTGATGAGTATATTGACAAACTCGAAAAAGCACGAAGATGAGTTTGAGTTTGAAGAATCCAACATGGTCCAAAGAAGGGAATGAAGCTTATGACCATGTCGTGTAAGGAACCACTAGAGCAACAACCGAAAGAGCAAATTGAACTCCAAAGCTCTAAAATGATCCCAACAGACTTTTTCTTCTCTATTCTCCCCCTTTTGGCAATAAACACATCAAGATGCAATAGAGAGAATATGACATGTCAATGGATGAATATGGCTGAAGTTTGTTTATTTAAGCATTTAGAGCCATGAGAATTATCCATAATGACCATAATGTAATACACCAAGCTATAACTCAATAAAACGCTATCTAGATCATGACAACATATATATAAGCCAGCTAGAGCACATAGATGACAATCTGAAATGTAATGCATTTTGTGAGCAAGTCACGTCATCAATGAGTAAAGTCTAGCTAGAGACATCCAAGGATGATGCAGGCCATGTCAATAAGCTAAGCGGAACAAAGAAGCTAACATTGAGTCCAAATAGAGTGCTATAAGCTCAAGATTGAAACATTAGTTAAAGTACTTGGTTCTGATTGTAGATTAAGCAAATTGAGCACATTAAACATTGTCTTTTGAAAGCATATGGTTGTTTTCAACCCAATTTTTTGTTTATGTGCTAGATCTCAAGCCTTATGCGACTACTCCAAGCAATAAGCTTAAGAAGATAGTCTAGGTCATCCAAAACTCCCCGAGTTCATGCCTAGTGCAATGGCAAGTCGTCTCATGAGAAAGAATTGGTGAAATCAGTTTTTCGCACAAATATGGTGGTTGTCAACCAACATTTTGTTTTATCATGTGCTAGATCTCAAGCCTTATGCGACTACTCCAAGCAAGAAGCTTAAGAAGATAGTCTAGGTCATCCAAAACTCCTCTAAGTTCATGCCAAGCGCAATGGCAAGCCGTCTCATAGGAAAGAATTGGTGAGATCGGTTTTTCGCACAAAAGAGATCTTTTGCTTTTAACACATTGTACTAACTCATGTATCATCGGAGACTAAAACAGCTCAAACTAAGGCTCAATATAGATTCAACGCTCTACTCAAATATTTTGACATGGCATGACTCATAAAAGGATAGCTCAAGTAAGACTAAACTCAAATGCTAGCATGACAATTTTAATTTAAGTTGATCAATTTTACTTAACTTATCATGGCAAACGCTAGTCTACACATATGAAGTCATGATAAATTTAGCAAGCTAAGCACAAGTCATGGCAAGGTGTAAAGCACTGAAGCATGTCATAACAGGATAATAATCAAGGCTCAATGCAGATTGATTATAATACTAGAATGCTGAAAATGCACGAAAGACCAGTTCCCCCTCAACATTAGATGCAACTTTTAGTTCAAGTTGAGTTAAGTCAATATTAAGCTCCAGAAGCTCCCAAATGAACTCCCCCTGAACCAAACCATTAAATTCGAGAAGCTGACAAAGAAAATCCAAACGGGTAGTCCTTAAAGCATAGATAAGATATAGAAGATACTATGGCTCAGACTGACTCTCATCTACCCCATGTGACTCCAGAACTAATAGCTTGACCGTAAAACACACACTAGAGAGCAAACACGTACCCTGTCTACCCGAGGGTGGCCAAGCCTCGCTAGAACCTACAAGAAGTGAGTGAGCTCAATCTAGTGAGATAACAAGCAGCTAATCCTGGAAGCACAAGATAAGAGTTAGAAGTCTAAGCATCTCGGCAAGAGAAGCACTCTAACCTATGCTGGAAGGACTAAACCCAAATGCACCCCGAGTGCAATGCAACAGAAATGAGACAGAAGCATAATCAATAGTAAAGCAGTAAAGCCCAAAGCTCCCCCTCACTACAATCCGTAAGGACACACCACCCCAAGCTCTCCCCGCAGAGCTGAAAACCTCGAACTATCCAAAGGCTTGGTGAAGATATCAGCCAACTGGTGGTCACTCTCCACAAACTGGAGCACTATATCACCCTTCTCTACATGGTCTCTAAGGAAGTGGTATCGGATATCAATGTGCTTGGTCCGAGAGTGCTGCACTGGGTTTTTAGCAATGTTAATCGCAGAAGTGTTATCACGTAAGAGTGGAACACTATCTATGACCAACCCAAAGTCCCGCAGGTCGGCCATCCAAAGTACTTGGCTCAGCACCGGCCGCAGCAACGCACTCGGCCTCTGCGGTGGATCGTGCAACTCCGGATCGCTTCCTCGAAGACCAGAAACAAGAGAAGTGCCAATGAATTGGCGGTGCGAGGTGCTCTTCCTATCTATCCTACAACGGCAAAGTCTCGCATCCGAGAAGGCTCTCAAGGAAAGACAGGATGAGGAAGAGTACCGATACCATAGTCAATGGTAGCTCAAGGTATCGAAGATGCGCTTCACGCTTTGGCGGTGAGATACGCGAGAGAAGCTCGAAACCGAGCACACGCACACACGGAGAAGTGTATGTCCGGTCTCGAGGCGATGAGGTAAAGAAGGAGCCGATCATACTTCGCACTTTTCGATCAATCGGCTCGCCATCCTCATCCGGGTCAAGATAGGCCGTAGAAGCCATCGGAGTCGACACCGGCTTACCATCACTCATGTCGAAGCGTCTCAGGAGGTCGCGAGTGTACTTGCCTTGATGCAAGAAGGTACCCTCTCGAGTCTGCTTGATTTGGAAGCCAAGGAAGAATGTCAACTCGCCCATCATACTCATCTCAAACTCGGTGCTCATGACATCCGAGAACTGTGATACCAGAGTATGAGAAGAGCCGCCAAAGATGATGTCATCGACATAGATCTGGACGAGCAGAAGGTCATTGCCATGACGGCGGATAAACAAGGTCTTGTCTACTTTACCCATTTCAAACCCATGACTCAACAAGTAGGACTTAAGCCTCTCATACCATGCTCTGGGGGCCTGCTTAAGTCCATACAACGCTTTCGAAAGCTTGAAGACATGGTGTGGGTATTTGGGGTTCTCGAAACCTGGAGGCTGTCTGACGTAAACTTCTTCCTCAATGACTCCATTAAGGAAGGCACTCTTGACGTCCATCTGGTAGAGCTTGAAACCCTTAGAAGCTGCAAAGGCAAGCAGGATTCTAATGGCCTCAAGTCGAGCTACAGGGCAAAGGTCTCCTCAAATCTAGACCTCAACACGGGAGAACCCCGAGCTACCAGTCTAGCCTTGTTCCGAATAACCACTCCATCCTCGCTCTGCTTGTTCTTGAACACCCACTTAGTCCCAATAATATTGTGACCTTGCGGGGGCTCGACAAGCGACCAGACCTTGTTCCTCTCGAAATTTTCTAGCTCCTCATGCATGGCATTGACCCAAGACTCGTCGGAAAGAGCATGAGAAACATCCTTGGGCTCAAAGGAGGCAATGAAAGCAGAGTGGAGACAGAATTGAGATAAGCCAGATTTTGAGCAGGTAACACGCTCGAACAGGTCTCCAATCATCTGCTCAGAAGGATGCTTTTTCTGGATATGTCTGGGAGGTCCTGGATGAGATGAAGAAGTGGCCTCTACCTCGTGAGCTGACGAGGTAGGAACAGAGCCACTAGCTCCGAGGAAGCGAGAGGCATGGGTGATCACCTAGAGGTGCGGTGGAAGACGGCACCTCAAGGGGTGGATAAGGACTGGATCGGGTAGACAACCCTCATCTCCATCGTCCTCGTCATCTACGAAGATGGTCTCGGATCGCTCTAAAGAACTCGAGATATCGTGCCTAGTCCCCTGACCGCCTCGTCAAAGGTTACCTCACGTGTCTCTACCATTTTGCTAGACTCGCAGCCTGCACCCTATAAGCCCGCGAAGAAGGCGAGTAACCTAGAAAGATCCCATCACAAGAACGTGACTCGAACTTATCTAGGTCCCGGACTTCAGAATAAAGCACTTGCAACCAAACACACGAAAATGAGAGACGCTGGGCTTTCGCCGTATCTCAACTCATAAGAAGTGCGGTGCAAGTGTGCCTCGAAAAACTCTATTTGAGACATGGCACGCGGTAGCTATAGCCTCACCCAAAACTTCCGCGGTGTAGAGTACTCATCAAGCATCGTCCGGCCATCTCGACCAAGGTATGGTTCTTCCTCTCCACAACGCCATTTTGTTGTGGGGCGTGCGGAGAAGAGAACGGTGCTCTACACTGTCTCACCACGAAACTCTCAAAGTAGGAATTCTTGAACTCCGTGCCATTGTCATCTGCGGATCGCTCGTAAGGCACCGGGAGCTCAACAGAAAGCCTCTTGAAAAGACCTCGGAAATATGAAAATGTCTCATCCTTCGAGGCTAAGAAAAACACCCAAGAATACCTCGAGAAGTCATCGACCACGACAAGAACATACCACTTCCTCCTGCCGATCGCACTCGAGTGGTCCAACGGTGTCCATATGGAGCACTGTCGGTGCATCGGTCATAGTAATCGTGGACCGGAGGGTGAGAAGCGGCAACCATCTTGCCGTGCGGCATGGAACGCAAACAAGATCTTTGACCATCTTGAGTTTCGCGGACCACGAATGAGATCGTGGCGCTAACTCGGTCAAATGGTCAAAGCCTATATGACCAAGTCTCCTATGCCGAAGGAAAGGTCGCGGGACTCGAAGCAACTAAACACCGAGAGGATCACGGAAGACTCGGAAAAATCAGCACGAAAGATCCTCCCATAACGAAATCCATAAACCGGACTACACCCAAGAATCAAGAATTTTACAAGCATTTTTCTTAAAGCTCACCTCGAAACCGTCATCGGTAAGTGAGAAACCGAAAGCAAATTGTACTGCAGCTTACTAACCAAGGCTACATCTTTCAAAATGAAAGAATCATTAATGCGCACAGCACCTTTGGCGATGACGCGCGCACGACGGCGTCTCGAAGGTGATCGTCTCATCACCGGAGCGCGGGCTAGGAGGAGAACCAACGGAGTCTCCGGTCATATGACGAGAACAACCGAGTCTACAAGCCAAACCTTCTCCTTCCCTACCCGCGAACTGAGTCAAACAGAGTAAAGTCTCGATCTTGGGATAAATCAAGAGAGATTTTGGCACCCAATATCGAACAACACGTCCGAGCGGATGAAGTCGTCAAGCACGATCGACCTCTATCTACCCTACGCTCTCGTGACTCAAAGAAGCGTAAGGTCCGTGTGCGGACACTGAAGGCGTGCTAGGTCCGACTGCTATGGGAAAGCGAGTCGAAACACCGGCAACCTGCTGATCACGCCGTGGGTAACTGTCTCGACGGGGGAAACGATATGTACCCTCAGGACGGCGGAAGTCACAACCCGGAGCAGCACGAGGACGAAAACCAGAAGACTCAGAAAAACCAAGTCCTCGATGCTGCCCAAACCTGTCAGAAGCAAATCTGGAACTCGTGCTAGTCTTAGGTGCACTCAGGATCTGGGGCTGACCCTGAATACGCCTAAGTGCCTCTGCACAGTCTCTATGCGCAATCCTGGCGCGCCTGAAGCATCTCTCGATCGAGTGTCCATCCTTCTGACAGAAGGTGCAGTGGTACTTCACCTTCTGAGAGGTGGAAGTAGCACGAAGATGCTTCGCCTTCTGAGAGGCCAAAGCAACAGGAGAAATCACCTTACTGTCAGAGATCCCTTGGACAAACCCCGCTGATTTGAATTTGACCTCATCAGATCTGGGCTCGACCTCGATCACACCTCCCACTATGGGTCTGAGAATAGCAGGAGGATGCTTCCTCATATTCTCATAGAAATCATATCCTAGACCTTGATTGAACTTACAAATCTTGGATTGGTCTAGAATAAGATTAAGCTTCTTCTTGCCTCCTACAAATCTCTCGAGAGTGTTCATAAGATACCGACACTCCCGAAGAGAGAGGTGCAAGAAGAGCAGGAGAAGAGGGAACAGCAGGAGGTAAGGGAGCGAAAGAAGAACCAACAAGAGAGGAAAGAATGGCTTGTGCACGCACACCGACTCGAGGGCAGTCCTACTACTAGCGAGTTGGTTCGCGTGTCTAAGCGTCTCATCCTTACCCTGGGGCTTCTCCCCCACACCATCAATCACATCACAACCAGATTGTGGCTTCTCTAGTAAGTCCTTAGTTAGCTTCACACATTTGTCATTCAAAGCAACGAGTTCAGGTTTTAGTTTATCACAACTAATGCATGGTGAGCTAACAGGATCCTTAGTCGCATACTGAGCTATTTTCTTGTTGTTGTTAATCATTTCTTGAAACTGTTTTGAGACAGATTCAAGTTCAGCAGTTAACTTTGGACAGTTCAAACATGAATCAATAGGCTCAAGTAAAGAAGCACTCAACTCAGCAATCTTGTGATCTGCCCGTTTTAGGTTCATCTTCAAGTTATTGCAGTTTTCACAAGACTCGGGCAGATCAAGGAGCATGGCATAAGGTCCTCTAGCAGCAATGTCCTTAACCTCACATGAGGTGTGAGAAGTAGTCTCATCAGTAGTAAGTAGGGTAACAGCCATCCTACTCAACTCTAACTCAGCAAGCAGACTAACATTCTCCACCTTAACAATATCAAGCTCGGAGGACACACTATCATGCGAGGTCCTTAATTTCTCCATGTCACCCAACAGAGCACAAAGATGTATCACAATCATCACGGAGGGAGCGGATGTAAGTGAAGTAAGCTCCGTGATAGTCTATCTACTTCCTTCTCTAACTCAAGACACCTAGCCCTAGCTCTAGCATGAAACCCACCTAGCTTAAGAAAAGCATGATTGAGCTGGTCGTAGGTGGGGCATACCTCGTCCGAGTCGGAGTACAGCTCATTGTCGCTCGGTTCGCCCTCGAGGCCATGAAGCACATGCCGAGAAGTCGCCGCCATCCTTGGGCTCTTGGTCACCCGTCCCGTCGTCGTCGCTCCATCCCTCCACCTCGCTGAGGTCGAGGTCGTCGAAGGCGGTGAGGACGCGGTGGAAGAGCTTCTTGGCCTTCCCGAAGTTGCGGAACTTCTTCTTTCCCGGCGTCTGAGCTGGAGGCTTCTTGTTGCGGTTCTTGTCGGTGTAGTCGATCTTGCCCGAACCGCCGTAGTCGTTCTTGCCTTTCTCCAGCTTGGGGCAGTTTGCCCGAATGTGGTTGGGGCCACCACACTCGAAGCAAATCACGGGTCCTCCTCTCTTTCTGTCCCTCCTCCCCTTGTAAGCATGGGAGAATCTTCGAGCAAGGAGGGCCAGCTGATCATCCGCAAGCTGCTCTAACTGATCATCAGTTATGTCACAGAGAGCAGCAAGGGAGAAACCGCAAAGAGAACCAGAAGAAGAGGAACCAGAAGCCAACGTGGGATCAGTGACCAAAGCCATCGACTGTGACTTCGACCTACGAGAGACAACGTCAATCTCGTGAGTCTTGAGGCGCGAGTACAACGCGTCAAGAGTCAAGGTCGAGAGGTTTGTCGTGTCCTTGATGGTGATCACTTTCATCTCCCAAACACGCAGATCAAGTGCCGCAAGCATCTGACGAGCGTTGTCCGAGTCGGGGTATGTGAGACCGACCGCTCGGAGGTTGCTCAAGATCTTATGGAAACGCGCGAAGCACTCATCGAGAGACTCACCAGCAAACATCTCGAATTTGTTGTATTCTCGCTGAATCGGTCTGTCGAACCGTCTTGATCCGGTGGTGCCCTCATGGTATGCGTCGAGGTCACCCGGATATCGTAGGCGGACGACAGGTGGGAGATGCGATCGAACTCGCTACGACTCATGCCCTGGATAATGATGTTCCTTGCCTTAGCGTTTGCCTCAACATCATGCATATTCCCAGCATTGATGTTCTCATCGGCCGGAACAACAAACCGGACCTTGACCTTGCGCCAGATAGCGTACCCCTGAGCCTGGATGTATGTCTCCATTCGGCTCTTCCAGAAGGGGTAATCGATGCCATCGAAAACGGGCGGCTTGGTCGAGTACTTGTCCGTCGCCATGGCTCTTGAGACCGGTTAAGATCTATTGAAAAGAGCTAACCGGCTCTGATACCAATTGTAGGACCGAAATGGCGACAGAGGGGGGGGGGTGAATGTCGCTCGCTTCTTAAATCGCCCCCGGGAAATCGTACGCAGATAATGCAGAGACAGAGCAGCTTACAAAAAAAATAATTATGCTGAAACTTGGAACGCAAGCGATACCAAAAAATTCAGCATAAATCAGAGATTAGCCAGTAAAAATTTCAACTGAAAATACTGTTGTTTGATCTGCATGCAAAAATGAGAAAGATCGGCAAAAGAATAAAAAGACATGCACTAAATGGAGGAGATCAGAATGCAACAAAAGGGAGTACCCGTAGAGAGTACTTGCTGGCCAAAAACAATAAAGAGAGAACAGGAAACTCAAAAAGCAAAAAGCATTCAACTTGCCAAATAACTAGTGCTGTCGGCAGGGACAAGGAACAGACCGAAAAGCCTAGAAGCCAATCAACTTGCCAAAATCGAACATGAGATATTTTAGCAAGCGATCAACTTTTTGATTGCTCGGAAGACACAGAGAATCCTCTGAAAAGAAGACCAGACACTTGACCGAGTCACAGGAGAAATTAATGCTTGATGGAAGCTCAATGTTACTCGGCAAAAATATATGCTCCTTGGACTCCAGAGAACAGGCAACAAAACAAAAAGGAGCAGCAAAAAGGAAATCACAGCAAAAAGGAAACAGAGCTTAACTCATGGGAAGAGAGGATTGCGTACGTGAATGCAAGACTGAAAAAGAACCAAAGACCCAAGGAAGACAAGAAAACAGAGCACAATCTGGGAATTAAACTTCAACCTTTCATTCCAAATCAAAAGAGGAGTCACGATACCCCGATTACATATAGAGGGATGATTACAAAACTCTCAATCCATCCTCTCCCTCTCAATCCTCAAGAACACCAAGAGCTACACATGCTTCTTGGGAGGAACACACACATACACACATGGAGAGACCCAAATGGAACCCTAATTCTTACACACACTCTCTCAAATTTCAGCACACCATCTCCTCTCTATTTATACCCTCCACTAATGGGTTCACCAAGTGCTTTACCCATTTAGCTTTGCGCTTACCCACAATCCACTTCCTTTAGTGCAGCTTTGCGTTTTTACCGAAACGCCCCTCGCGCACCTTCCAGGAAGCTTCCTCATTCCTTGCCCTGCAAGCTACGCAGTTTCGCCGTCTTCGGCACACCTCGACCGTTCTGACCTCAGCGCCACCTGCACCTAGTCCGGTCCACCGTGCCTCGCCACGACTCCACCTCGAGTCCACGTCGTCTTCGACACATCCCGACCGTTCTGACCTCAACGCCACCTGCGCCTAGTCCGGTCCTCCGTGTCTCACCACGACTCCGTCTCTGCAGCCAACACAGACAAGAAACACATCACATAGCACGGTACAAAACATGTAAACATGGTTAGCACCTACAAATCCTACTCAAGCGAGAAATGACCCACGTGGCCAACCGGGACGACGCCCACGCGTCAAATTTGTCTAGTCACGACCCGACCTCGCCAAATGCCAAAAAGGCACGAATCACTCAAACTAAACTCACTCTAACCAAACCACGAGTCAATTACTCATCACCAACACGGGATTTAGACCACATGGTCTCTCACCCTTCATTTCAACAGCATCCATTGTCCCTATCATTTTTGCAACAGATTTACTTCGAGTTGTTGCTAAAATCATGCAACCAGGTACTTGATTGCGTTTCAATGGAGCTAACAGGGTAGCCCATCCATTCTTGTCCTTGTCTTCCCAGATATCATCTAATACGAGCAAAAATCTTTTGTTTCTAATATTCTTCAAAAGGGTATCTTGAAGAACATTGAAACTGCTTATTTTTCCGTAGTCTTGTCCATCTTTGCATGCATGCTCTAACATCTCGCGTGTGAGCCTCACTTGATCGAATATAGTGGATACACATACCCACATTTGCAAATCAAAATGGCTTCCAATTCTTTGATCATCGCATACAAATCTAGCAAGGGTCGTTTTCCCTACACCACCACCGCCAACTATTGGCAGAACATGTAGATCACTGTATTTTCCATCCATCAACAGCTCTACTACCCTGTTCCTCTCTGCTTCCCTCCCATACACCTTCTTTTCAACTTGCATAGAGGTTGTCAGGCGTGTGTTCCTGGGTTCATTCTGACTCTGGTATGGCATTGTAATGGGGCGTGAGATCTCTAGCTGAAGAACACGACGCACATCCTCACGAGCAGTGCGTAACTGAGACACTATTTTATTGATCCTCTGAGAAATAGTATCATGCTTGCTCTCAAGCGCCAGCAGGGTTTCATCTTCTCTCTTCCTTTTTCTGTGTTTGCCCAAGGCCCAATCTGGAATTTGCTTCACAGCATTCAGTGTTTTTTGAAGAGCAGAAGACCAAGCGGACGATGAGGCACGATCGCCGAAAGGATGAGTACCACCAGCAGAACCATCACAATTCCCTGCATAAGTAAACAGTAAAAGTTCACTTAAAAGCAGAAACGGAAGCAAACAGGCACCACTTAAACAAAACAAAACCAGATATTGAAAAAAAAAAGTTAAATCCTAACTCCTTGATTATGGCTTCAATTTCATCCGGTGGTGTGAATACCTATAAGCCCTTTGATTCACTGGTTAACTATCGTGAGGTGAATCTGATGGTCATATGGTCTCTGAAATGAATACACCCTGAAGTAAAACTGAGCGGGTGGTGTCTTATCTATGTTGGTCAGCTGTTCGTAGTCTGTCAACAACAAGATAAATGCCACCGTAATGCTCTGCGCATTAGATCTTGCGCGAGGAAAGCGGACAGCAAGGAGCAGATGATCTTGGCATACCTCCTTCAATCTCCCGCTGGAGTCGGTAGTAGTCGAGCTCGTCCATGACGTCCTCGGCGTCGTACAGCAGCTGCTTCAGATGGAGCAGGGACTGCGAGAGCCCCTCGTTCTCGATCTTCCTCCCTCTGGCGGCATCAACCACCGTGTTGGTGGACAGCATCTCAGACTTGAGATTCTCCACGTCACCGGCAACATCAACCTCCCGACTCCACGATTCCATCTTCTCAGTGAAGAGGCTCCCGAGGATGCCTTGAACCAACCATCCCATAGCAGCATCCTTGACAATGCCCAGGGTCCCCATCATCTCCGACCGCCGACGCCGAGTAGACGGCGGTGGCAGCAGTAGCAGCAAGCCTCTTGCACAACGGAGAGGACTTTTTTTTTTTGAGAAACAAGAAAGGAGAAGAAAGTGGAGCGGACGGAGATGGATTTCAGAGGAACGGTGAGCGATGATGCATCGGCAGGAAGCAACTTGGAAGGCAGAAAGAAAGGCAGGCAGCAAATGAGACGGGTCAGCACAGCCGTGGACCAATGCAAGCCCGCGAGTCAAGTCTTGGCTCCCCAGTTGCACTAACTAATGGTGTATTTGGTTGTGTGACTGTGCAGTACACTCCTCTTTACTAATTAAACATAATGTAGCTGTTAATCTTGTACAAAATTCTAGCTCATGATGTTACGTAGCAACTACAGGATTATAGGGCTGCCGGCCGCGATTCTGCGAAGTGGTTTCGTGGAACTAAACGTATGGAGACTAGACAACAAAAAAAAATGGCATTGGGTTAGCAGCCTGGAAACTCTGGACGCAGCAGATAAGACGCTATCATATGACACTACTATATTGGACAAGTGGTACATTGGCATTTCGGGACAAAATGTTACAAAGGGCCAAGGAATCAGTCACAAGGATTAAACTAGATCAATCTTGCGTTGATTTATGGTTCCTGGAAAGGATGTACTACTTTGAAGACAAAGCCGGATTTAGCATTATTACGCACTGTATTTATAAAACTAGCCGTATGTGAACCGTATTTGCAAAAATATCACTTTTGCCGTCCAGTAGACGGACGGCAGTGCCGGTGAGGCGACACACCATGACGCCACCGGCAGGCAACCCGCCACACGGTGGGGAGATGCCAGGCTTGCATGCCGCCCAGTGAGGGGGCGGCAGGTGATTAAGCCGGCTAACCTAATTTTTTTCCATTTAGTATTTATTTGAATTTTTAAATATACAAATGACCTTAAAAATTTACAAAAAAATTATGTACAGTTTTCCAACATAACGTACTTCACAGTATAATTTTTGGGTAATTTTATCTATTGTGAATATTGCTAAAAAATTCATAAAATGTTGATATCTATACCAGTTTTTACATATAACAAATAACCTCCAAAAATTACGAAATTTTATGTAAAGCCTCTCGACACAGTTATAGTTATTGTGTAATTTTTTGAGAATTTTATGTGGTCCAAATTTACCACGTTTATTCAGGTTAATTTAATCATGAATTTAACGATACTTAAGCATATTTTGAAGTGGCTGACCTCTGTGCTTCGGGCATATGTGGGCCCGATCATACTATATTTTATTTTTTGCTATGTTGTTCGTATAATTGTCACTCTATGTGTGTCGTGACCCCTTGCACTCTCTCGTTCACACAAATGTCGTTATGCCCGTGTCGTCCCCCTTCGCCCTCTCCCTCGTTTGCACATTTGTTAGTGTTACCATGTCGTCCCCCCTCACCCGAAGTGCTGCTCATGACAATGGGACTTCAATGTCCGGGTTGAGTGCACCGGGTTCACTTTTCGCTCGGCCACAAATACGAACCTCTCGTAGTTTGTCATTGCTCATCTCAGTCGCTCATCACAGAAGCTCATTGTCGCGGTCGTCACTCAAAATTAGGAGTGCGTACATCATTACTTAAAGAAGCTAGTGCGTAGCTCATTAAGAACGCGGCATGCTAATTGCTTCTCCCGAAAGGCAGGTAATTTTTTATCGTATGCTTTCGACGTTATTTTTGTAATCCTAGTCAATTAGTGTTATTTAGTTAGTCGTGATTAATGTAGGTTGTATTACAAAGTAAGTAGGTCGTAGTAATTTAGACATAGCATTTACTATTTTTGTGCACGTACAATATCCATAATTTGTTATTGAATGGAAATATGTAATTAAATAGTCATAATTACTGTAGTGGCAATTAGTTAAGGGTAAGCAATGAGTTAGCGGTAAGTAATTTAAGTGGTAAGGACGACGATAATGAATGGCTCATAATTTTCTTTCGGATAAGTAGTCAAATTATCGGTAATTAATGAAGTATTTGTATGTAGTTACAAGCATGTAATCACTGACTTGTAGTATATTACTGTCATTATCAATCTTCGCACTAATATTTCATCTGTTCCATTTGTTGTAAGGTTCTTTTCAAATTAAGAGTACATAGCTAATTATTTTGAGAAGACAGTGCATAACTCATTAAGGATGCGGCATTGCTGATTGCTTCTCCCGAAAGACAGGTAATTTTTTATAGCATACTTTCGACGTTATTCCCGTAGTCATAGTCATAATTACTATTATTTAGTTAGTCATAATTAATGTAGTTTGTATTATGAAGTAAATTTTACTGTTATTATTAATCTTTGCACTAATATTGGTCTGTCCTATGTATTAGAGAGTATGGCTTTACTGGAGCTTCTCAAACACTCGTACGATGAGAAACATTATTGCCACTCGTGGATGGTAGGTGACGTGGATGGCCCTTCGCCTTTCAAACTGCGTGGTGGAGGGATCCGTGGGTGCTGGACGAGTGATACATCCCAACCCTGCAAGCCACAGGCTTGTTGCCCTTTGCGAGGCTAATTTCCACCGGCACAAGTTCACCATCGACGGTAGGCTGCTCGCGGCACTGGTGGACAGGTGGAGGCCCGAGATGCACATATTTCACTTTTGGTGGGGTGAGGTGACACACTTGTTCCAGCCCCTACACCAATCGATTGGAAGGAGAGGCTGGTGGACCGATTCGGCCGGTCTATCCCGGAGAGTGCAGGTGGTGTCCCCCGCACTTGGCTGAACAATTTCAGTGTGTGCCCGCAGGATGCACCGCTAGAGGTCGTCAGGAGTCACCTCGTCGCATTCCTTATTCACCTCTTTGGTTAGAGTACACAGCGATATTTGCAACGCTGAGTTCATCGGCCTCACCAAGTCTTTGGTTGATGCAGAGTTTGGGATGATACCTCGGTACAGCTGGGGATCAGTGATTCTGTGTGCCACGTATTAGGGGTTATATGACGCTTGCCAGCATGCAACTACTGGTATCCCCAATCTGGCTATCTGCTATGTGCTCCTGCAGCTGTGGAGTTGGGAGAACTTCCCTATCAAATGTCTAGCCATCGTGACGCCAGTGCACTCATTCAGCGAGTTCATCGACATAATAGACGGGCCCACTATGGGCTTCCGGTGGACTGCTGCCCATCTACGGTGGGCGAAGGGCAAACCGTCGATGTGCTACTTGCTGTGGCACAATGAGTTCAAATCGTTGCACGATAGCAACGTCATTTGGGGTCCATGGACTGTAAATTTTGTGACTCATGTATCGCCGCACGGGCTGTCCATGCACTGCCTGGAGGACGCGAAGCTATGGGTGACAACACATTATCTGATGTTCTCGTACATGGTGGAGGCTTATGTGCCACAGTGTGTGATGTGACAGTTCAGTTTGCACCAAGTCGTGCCCCCTTTGGACGGTAGGTTCCTACCACAAGCCGTACACCGGTGAGTCAAACTACATCCGACTAATGTGTACACTTTGTATGTCTTGCTATGTAACGTCAATGATTTTGGAAATACAGACAATCAAGGTCTGGTCGCATGGTACGGATTGGTGCCCAGTGCAGCAATAGTGGACGATGGCATGGACGGACAGGGCGCATCTCGATGTCGTCATGGAGCAGCGTTTGTATGACGTCCAGACGTACGACTAGTACTTGGAGTGGTACGTACCCTGGTCATGTAGCAGACTCACCATTCCTCTACCAGATCGCCCCGAGCAGATCACGCACAAGGAATGTCTGCAACACTCGATCAATCCCCACAACGCTTCGTGGCGACATGACAACGTATGACGGTTCAAATATATTATCGTTTCATTTAAGAAATTCATACTAGCCATTACTGAACCTGTTTCGTATGTCACTTCAGTTGGAGCGGGCGTAGCGCATCGCAAGCGCGTCCGAGGCCACCATCAGTAGCCCGGAGACACCACCAGCCCTACAGAAGACTATGAAGTTCATCCTAAAGTAGGCCAAAAAATAGTGCACAACCTAAGCTGCAGTCGTTCCACGAATCACACTGTGCACATAAGCCACCTAGTGGAGGCACCATGCTCACCCGCCAGGTCATCGCGTCATAGCAAGTCCGGCCAACTATCACAATCTACCGAGTCTACTTGGCGTCATAGTACTAGCCGCCGATCATCCGTGCGCCGTACCAACGAGGAGGTAACTTACGTACAAACCTACATTTTGTTTTCCTATTAGGTCTTGCGTTCCACCAACATTATGGCGTTCTCCCACCACAGGTCTGTCGTCGAGATGCATCACTTTTGACATCCGCACCACCTGCACAGACTACCGCTCCCTGTTCTTCATCTTCGATGCACATTCAGGAGGTATGAGATTCGCATTGTGCATCCGGAATATTTATTGTGATTAATACTGTTTCATCTTGTAGCCTCCAATTCAACATGGGGATGACAACTACTCCACCGATGACGATACGGGCCTCCCAGATGCTTCCAGAGAGCATTACACGGTGCTAGGGTTTGCTATGTACGTGTAACATCCTGGAAAATATAAATATTAAATTATAAAGTTTTTGGATTATTTTATTTGCTTTACATTTGAATTTGGAGTTTGTTGACTTTTTGTAAATATAAAGGAATTTCAAAAGTAAAAAGAGGGAAGAAATCAACACATGAAATAATAAAACATACACATCAAATAAAGAATCTGAAAAGATGATCCATAAAATAGCAAAGGAGAAATGCAAATAAGCATGAAATGTCATCTCTAAAAATTTTGGCAAACAAATAAGAGGTTAGCATTTATACATATAAGCAAAAACATGTGAATAACAATGTATATAAAGACATATATATATATACACATGTATAATATGTGAAAGAGTAAATAAATAAATATATGTGTATATACACCAAAAACCAGAGAGAAATGAAAATGTATATACATGCAATTTTTAAAATAAAAATAGAAAAGAAAAGAAAAGAAAAATAAAAATAACTCGGCCGGGCCGGCCATCACCCCGGCCCAGCTTCTCCCCGCGCGCGGACGCACGCGCAGCCAGCGCGCCCGCATGGGCCAGCGCCCCGCGGCCCAGCTTCTCGCGCTTGCGCCCGCTGCCGAGTGGCCCCGCCCCCTCGCGCTCTCTCCCTCTGGCCGGTGGGCCTCCCGCACCCTCTCTCTGCCGCGCGGGCCTCCGCTCTTCTTCTTCCCCCTCTTCTTCTCCACGCGGCCGCGACGCAGCACTCTCGCTCGCGCTCACTCCTCTGCGCAGCCAATCCGCTCTCCCTCTCTCACCTCACGGGAAAAATATCTAAGAATCTACAGGAGGGGGGAAGCACCTCTCCCGCCCTCTCTCTCCTACCAAATCCCGGCGAGATCTCGTCCATTCCCCCTCGCCGGCGTGAACAGCGGAGCTCCACATGTCGACCTCGCCGCGCGCCTCTCCCGGCTATAAAAACCTCTCCTGTGAGTTGCAATCAGCTCACAACGCCCCACTCTTCCCTCCCCTGCGCGCAATCGAGCTCTAGTGCCCTTAAACCCCTCCGGCGCCCTTGTCTTTCCCAGCTCCGGCGACCGAGCCGCCGTCGCTTCCGGCCACCCCAGAGCCAACCCAAGCTCCTGGAGCTTCGCGGGAGCAAGGCGAAGCTGACCCCGGTCTTCCCCGCATCTCCTGAAGCCCGTACTTCGCCGGCGACGCCAGCCTTCCCGAACCTCCGCCGTCGCACGCCGCCGGCTCGCCACCGTGCCCCTCCGTCCCCACCGACCCCGCCAGAAGCTTCCCCGTCACTCTGGGATTGTATTCCACGCAGCCCCGGAGCCTCCCGACCACCGCACGCCGCCGGCCACCGTCGCCCCCGACTCTTCTGCCCGGCCGCCTCCCGGAGCTACCTCAAAAGGTATACTTACCCTATATGGGTAAGCATCGCTCGGGCGACCGAGTGGCTTACAGCGTTAACTCTCCCACCCCCTTGCTCCCGCGTCGCGTGTTCGAGCCCCGGCTCCGCGCGCGCGGTCAAGCGATTTCTTTTAATTTCCTTACTGACGGGTGGGCCCCACCTGTCAGCCTTTAAAACCAGAGCGACACGCTGACACACGGGCCCCACTGGCCATAGAGACGGAAAAGAAATAATAAAAGAAAATGATAAAAATTAAAATATGACATGTGGGACCCACTGTCAGAAATTTAATAATTTTTGGGATTTAACTGAACTGAAATATTCAAATGGGCATAACTTATTTATTTTAACTCCAAATTAAGTGAGACAAATTTCTAAATTCCTATAAATTCAAGATCTGTCCAGTGGAACTGAAACCATAAATTTTAGAGTTCAATTGAATTTCTGATGATAATTTATGTGGTAAAATATGTTCATTTCCAGAAGTAGTAATTATACACCTAATATACCGCTTGTTAAAAATGATCTTGTTAACCTGCCCTTTAGTAAACAAGTTGATATAAGGCCCACATAAAATAGGATGTTTCTCCTTTGCTAAAAATATAAGTATATATATAGACTATAAAGCCAACCTAATAAATCAACAAATGCATACAGTGCACATATAACACATGCCTTAATTCATAAATGTTGAGCTCGATACAATAATAGTCGGCTAAATTATACATCTTAACTCATGAAACTTCCTTGATAAATATACAAATAATAAAAGAAACTGTTAATAAAAGATCGATTCACCACCAGCCTTGCCTCGAACCATGCAAATCACCCATTAAATCATAATAAAACTAAATTGAGTTTATTCCGAGTTATTTGGATCTTTTGAGTTATTTGCTTTCATTTTGGATTCAGTCGTTTTTCGCGTAATTAGAAACTGAAGTCCGAAGATTTCACGGATCAAGCAATATCAAGAGCGAAGTGAAGAAAACATCCGAAGCTCAAGAGAAAGCATTGTGTGAGCTCAAGACCGCGGTAAACCGTACCAGGCGAGTCAATACTTTGATCATGTTGAACCTACATTTCTGCAAATTACTTTGTTTTAAATTAACAAATTGCATTGCTGTTATTTTTATGCAAATGCATGCTAAATTTGATATTCTAGTTATATGCCGTTGTTTACCTTGAATAATATTACCCCCTCCTTGAGTATATGAATGTGTGAACCTTGTCGCCCTAGCAAAAATATAATAGTAACATTTCGAAAATAAGTCCGTAACCATATGCCATGCTTAGCATTGAATAGGAATCCGGGGCAAGAAATTGTCCTGAGCATCACATTTATTCATGAGAAAATTTGTTCGGGCAGTCATGGTGGTAATGACTGATAAATGATGGATATGATTATCGTATGTTTCCAAAAACCCCAACATGCTTTAAAATCTGGGCGGATTGGTTCGATGGTGTGAGAGTGTGGTGCAGTGGATGCACAGTGTGGTGCAGTGGATGCACAAAGTGGATTAGTGGTAGACCGCCCAGATACCAATAAGGACCAAATCTTGTCATGTCAACCCGTGTACAACAGTACAACCACAAGTCTGTAAATTACAACTTGGCTTAGTAGAATTACCGGACCCTGAAAGTCATCCTTCCAGGAGGCAGTGTGAGGATGTGCAAGCGGCAGTCTGTGTGACGGCTTGAATGGGACACTAGTGGAAGGTGAAGTTCTGCTGTGGCGGGCTAGCAGGGGTGGGGAGCCAGCTGCTAGACGTTCAGAAGGAGGACATCCCGCACAACGTATGGGACCCACCGCAAGTGGGAACGACCCATAGGGTGAAATGATGGAAGGGGCGAGGTACTTTGAACGGTTACTGTGATGGTCTGCTCAACCACATGACTAAGGAATCGTGTGGGGCAATGAGTTGATTGTCTCTTGTGGTGAAAGTGTACAAACTCTGCAGAGTCAAAACTATTCGAATAGCCGTGCCCACGGTCAAGGGCAGACATGAGAACTTAACCAGATATAGTTCTATTTCAAAATGCTTTGTGGATGGGAATGAAAAAGTGGAGGGCAGTGTGAGGCCCTAGTTTGGAATTGTCCTGGGTGTCGTCCCAGTGGTAAGTTAAGCGGCTATAACGCTGAAGAATTGCTATATGGTGCAGATGTCATGTAATGGTGGATGGAATCTGAATCACTATTATTACTGCATTCAACATATACGTGTGCTCAAAATGCTAGGTCTTAGGGAATTTTTATATAATTGTATTCAAAAGCACTCTTCGCAAATAAAATAAACCAAAGCCATCCTTTGAATAGCCATACATGCTATATACTGCATTCTGTGTGTTGATTCGCTGAGCACGGGGTCGGAGTGCTCATGCTCGCTTTTGCGACAAATTCAGGAGCAGGAATCAGATCACTGCGCTTCAACGATACTTCTGGATCATGATGGCAAAGAAGATGAAGATGTCGAGAATTAGGTCGCGAACCTCCAGTTGGCTGCCTGTGGGCATGTCCTGAAGGTCCCACCTGTGTGCTTCGTTCTTCCGCTGCTGCAATTTATTGATTTCGGCCTAATCGGCCCATGTGTAAGTCTATTATTTTAATTACGTTTCCGCATGATATGTACTTTGATATTCAGAACTGTAACTGTGTGCACTATCTACTGATCCAGCGAATAGTGCAATTCAACACAGTAGATTCCGGATTGTAAAATCTGGGTCTGACAGGCATGGTATCAGAGCATATCGACTGCAGGTCGTGACCTAGTTAGCCTGGTCGTTAGTCCGTGACTAGAATTATTTTCTCAATATCTATTTTCACAAAACTAGGTGGTATTGCTCAATCTCAACTCTCTTAGGTGATTCCCCTCATCTATATGCTACCCTAGCCATTTTACTTCTGAGGCTCTCTTACCCCGAATTCAAAATGATAATATAAAAGTGAGTGTTGATAACAATCAAATTACCCCAAATCTTCCCTCCTCTGTCTATTGATTCAAAAGGAAAATTTCAATCCTCTTCTCGTACCTTTACGTCAAAAATTTAGGGTTAAGAACGTTGAAGATGGTCATGAAGATAAGGTAGTCTCGTTCTAAACGGACCATGCCAATAAACCTTGTGCCCCCACATATGTGTTTCCACGAATAGACGTTGTCCTGTTGCGAGCTTTCACTTTGGCCCTGTGCACTGCCTTCTTGCCCTCGGGCGTTATCTTTCGCAGTCACAGGAAAAGATTGTTTTAAAGAACTTGCAAGATTTGTGTGCCACCCCAGCTTCTTGGGTGTGCTCTTTTAAAAATTTAGAATGGGTTTGGATTACCTTATCCCCACTACTCAATCCTTACCTCATGCTATTCCCTCTCGCCCCATTTGCTACAATCCCAGTTAAATCTACTGAAACAAAGTGATGGATCGCCAAGGACCAAGACCTAAGACTCTGCCCTATCAACACTCTTTCCTTACCCACCCGGAGGACCCATAGATCAAATCACCACCTAAACACAATCACGTCGATAACGTGAGGGGAAAAGACATGACGCATACCAATACTCCGTGAACTACTCCAACTGCGAAGACGACCATCAACCTGGCGAATATCATATGAGCAAGGCCACATATTCTCTCTGTGAAAGACAAGACCACCAACCTGAAGATTGCTTCTAAAACCTATTACTGACCAAGCAGCTGAAGTACCACGGATGAGTCTCCACATCGCCACAAGACCCACCATGTTTAGAGTTAAAAGAAATAAATAATGACTAGTGATACCCATTTTAAGGGGGGTAGCACTATGAGATAGAACTGCCGAAGAACTACTATGATGCATACTTTTGAAATTGCCACAACTTGGACTTAGGACTAATCATACCAGTACAAGGAGATTCGCGAGACCAGAAATCTTCTGGTGATAAGGGTTACAAGACATACCTTTAGCTAAACCCGACATGCGTGGCAAAGCTAAAGAGTAAGAACGAGGTCCCAATAGAAGTAAAAGACCACCATATAGATATGTCCATTGGCACCTCTTACATTCATAAGGCCCTCTACCCCTAAGGTACAGACCATTCTTATCCACCTATCTATAAGAAATTCGGCGACCATATGTCCAATAGATGATGCAACTACTCCATTCTACGATGGCGTGAAGACAACAATGTTAAAGGGCAAGTACTTGGAAGACTACGACCTATCCAGGAAAACCAGGTTTCTCTCTTTCCCTTTGACTTCTCCAAGTTCTAACCCCTGTTGCGCAGATTTTCCTCTCTCTGTGGAGCTAAGTTGAGCAACACCCCGAAACCCATTGCTAGCCAATATAACCCACCTCCATTCTTTCTGCTCTGCTGGAATCTCGGGGTCGAGATTCTTTTTAAGGGGGGTAGATTTGTAACATCCTGGAAAATATAAATATTAAATTATAAAGTTTTTGGATTATTTTATTTGCTTTACATTTGAATTTGGAGTTTGTTGACTTTTTGTAAATATAAAGGAATTTCAAAAGTAAAAAGAGGGAAGAAATCAACACATGAAATAATAAAACATACACATCAAATAAAGAATCTGAAAAGATGATCCATAAAATAGCAAAGGAGAAATGCAAATAAGCATGAAATGTCATCTCTAAAAATTTTGGCAAACAAATAAGAGGTTAGCATTTATACATATAAGCAAAAACATGTGAATAACAATGTATATAAAGACATATATATATATACACATGTATAATATGTGAAAGAGTAAATAAATAAATATATGTGTATATACACCAAAACCAGAGAGAAATGAAAATGTATATACATGCAATTTTAAAATAAAAATAGAAAAGAAAAGAAAAGAAAAATAAAATAACTCGGCCGGCCGCCATCACCCCGCCCAGCTTCTCCCACATGGACGAGACGCGCGCAGCCTGGGCCATACCAAGATGGGCCAGCGCCCGCGGCCCGGCTTCTCGCGCTTGCGCCACGCCGAGTGGCCCCGCCCTCGCGCTCTCTCCTCTCGCCGGTGGGCCTCCGCACCCTCTCTCGCGCGCGGGCCTCCGCTCTTCTTCTTCCCCTCTTCTTCTCCACGCGCGCGACGCAGACTCTCGCGCGCTCACTCCTCTGCGCAGCCAATCCGCTCTCCTCTCTCACCTCACGGAAAAATATCTAAGAATCTACAGGAGGGGGGAAGCACCTCTCCCGCCCTCTCTCTCCTACCAAATCCCGGCGAGATCTCGTCCATTCCCCCTCGCCGGCGTGAACAGCGGAGCTCCACATGTCGACCTCGCCGCGCGCCTCTCCCGGCTATAAAAACCTCTCCTGTGAGTTGCAATCAGCTCACAACGCCCCACTCTTCCCTCCCCTGCGCGCAATCGAGCTCTAGTGCCCTTAAACCCCTCCGGCGCCCTTGTCTTTCCCAGCTCCGGCGACCGAGCCGCCGTCGCTTCCGGCCACCCCAGAGCCAACCCAAGCTCCTGGAGCTTCGCGGGAGCAAGGCGAAGCTGACCCCGGTCTTCCCCGCATCTCCCGGCCCGTACGTCGCCGGCGACGCCAGCCTTCCCGAACCTCCGCCGTCGCACGCCGCCGGCTCGCCACCGTGCCCCTCCGTCCCCACCGACCCCGCCAGAAGCTTCCCCGTCACTCTGGGATTGTATTCCACGCAGCCCCGGAGCCTCCCGACCACCGCACGCCGCCGGCCACTGTCGCCCCCGACTCTTCTGCCCGGCCGCCTCCCGGAGCTACCTCAAAAGGTATACTTACCCTATATGGGTAAGTATACCTCGGGCGACCGAGTGGCTTACAGCGTTAACTCTCCCTCCCCCTTGCTCCCGCGTCGCGTGTTCGAGCCCGGCTCACGGCGGTCGAGCGATTTCTTTTAATTTCCTTCTTGATCGACAGTGGGCCCCACTGTCGACCTTTAAAACCAGAGCGACACGACACACACGGCCCCACTGGCCATAGAGACGGAAAAGAAATAATAAAGAAAACGATAAAAATTAAAATATGACATGTGGGACCCACTGTCAGAAATTTAATAATTTTTGGGATTTAACTGAACTGAAATATTCAAATGGGCATAACTTATTTATTTTAACTCCAAATTAAGTGAGACAAATTTCTAAATTCCTATAAATTCAAGATCTGTCCAGTGGAACTGAAACCATAAATTTTAGAGTTCAATTGAATTTCTGATGATAATTTATGTGGTAAAATATGTTCATTTCCAGAAGTAGTAATTATACACCTAATATACCGCTTGTTAAAAATGATCTTGTTAACCTGCCCTTTAGTAAACAAGTTGATATAAGGCCCACATAAAATAGGATGTTTCTCCTTTGCTAAAAATATAAGTATATATATAGACTATAAAGCCAACCTAATAAATCAACAAATGCATACAGTGCACATATAACACATACCTTAATTCATAAATGCTGAGCTCGATACAATAATAGTCGGCTAAATTATACATCTTAACTCATGAAACTTCCTTGATAAATATACAAATAATAAAAGAAACTGTTAATAAAAGATCGATTCACCACCAGCCTTGCCTCGAACCATCCAAATCACCCATTAAATCATAATAAAACTAAATTGAGTTTATTCCGAGTTATTTGGATCTTTTGAGTTATTTGCTTTCATTTTGGATTCAGTCGTTTGTCGCGTAATTAGAAACTGAAGTCCGAAGATTCCACGGATCAAGCAATATCAAGAGCGAAGTGAAGAAAACATCCGAAGCTCAAGAGAAAGCATTGTGTGAGCTCAAGACCGCGGTAAACCGTACCAGGCGAGTCAATACTTTGATCATGTTGAACCTACATTTCTGCAAATTACTTTGTTTTAAATTAACAAATTGCATTGCTGTTATTTTTATGCAAATGCATGCTAAATTTGATATTCTAGTTATATGCCGTTGTTTACCTTGAATAATATTACCCCCTCCTTGAGTATTTGAATGTGTGAACCTTGTCGCCCTAGCAAAAATATAATAGTAACATTTCGAAAATAAGTCCGTAACCATATGCCATGCTTAGCATTGAATAGGAATCCGGGGCAAGAAATTGTCCCGAGCGTCACATTTATTCATGAGAAAATTTGTTCGGGCAGTCATGGTGGTAATGACTGATAAATGATGGATATGATTATCGTATGTTTCCAAAAAACCCCAACATGCTTTAAAATCTGGGCGGATTGGTTCGATGGTGTGAGAGTGTGGTGCAGTGGATGCACAAAGTGGATTAGTGGTAGACCGCCCAGATACCAATAAGGACCGAATCTTGTCATGTCAACCCGTGTACAACAGTACAACCACAAGTCTGTAAATTACAACTTGGCTTAGTAGAATTACCGGACCCTGAAAGTCATCCTTCCAGGAGGCGGTGTGAGGATGTGCAAGCGGCAGTCTGTGTGACGGCTTGAATGGGACACCAGTGGAAGGTGAAGTTCTGCTGTGGCGGGCTAGCAGGGGTGGGGAGCCAGCTGCTAGACGTTCAGAAGGAGGACATCCCGCACAACGTATGGGACCCACCGCAAGTGGGAACGACCCATAGGGTGAAATGATGGAAGGGGCGAGGTACTTTGAACGGTTACTGTGATGGTCTGCTCAACCACATGACTAAGGAATCGTGTGGGGCAATGAGTTGATTGTCTCTTGTGGTGAAAGTGTACAAACTCTGCAGAGTCAAAACTATTCGAATAGCCGTGCCCACGGTCAAGGGCAGACATGGGAACTTAACCAGATATAGTTCTATTTCAAAATGCTTTGTGGATGGGAATGAAAAAGTGGAGGGCAGTGTGAGGCCCTAGTTTGGAATTGTCCTGGGTGTCGTCCCAGTGGTAAGTTAAGCGGCTATAACGCTGAAGAATTGCTATATGGTGCAGATGCCATGTAATGGTGGATGGAATCTGAATCACTATTATTACTGCATTCAACATATACGTGTGCTCAAAATGCTAGGTCTTAGGGAATTTTTATATAATTGTATTCAAAAGCACTCTTCGCAAAAATAAAATAAACCAAAGCCATCCTTTGAATAGCCATACATGCTATATACTGCATTCTGTGTGTTGATTCGCTGAGCACGGGGTCGGAGTGCTCATGCTCGCTTTTGCGACAAATTCAGGAGCAGGAATCAGATCACTGCGCTTCAACGATACTTCTGGATCATGATGGCAAAGAAGATGAAGATGTCGAGAATTAGGTCGCGAACCTCCAGTTGGCTGCCTGTGGGCATGTCCTGAAGGTCCCACCTGTGTGCTTCGTTCTTCCGCTGCTGCAATTTATTGATTTCGGCCTAATCGGCCCATGTGTAAGTCTATTATTTTAATTACGTTTCCGCATGATATGTACTTTGATATTTAGAACTGTAACTGTGTGCACTATCTACTGATCCAGGGAATAGTGCAATTCAACACAGTAGATTCCGGATTGTAAAATCTGGGTCTGACAGTACGCAGGGCAGAGCTCAGCATCTACACTTTGGTGGGTAGAGCTCCTCCGGCTTCGCTGCTGTACGGTCAAGGCGAGAGCTCCTTCGCACCACAAGGGATATTTCTAGAGACCTTTGTTCACGACATTATTGCAGGCGGCTCGCAATTCGGCATATCTTAGCTGAAGGACTACGACCCTTAAAGGACCCAGCCTACTATACCTGAGCCTACTAGACCACCGTCGACCACTGAGCAAATAGAATAGTCTCCATACCTCCTCCGACCCGAGACGCAACCTCTTGACCGACTGAAGTACCCCACGGGACATGCTCGTGCTCAACGGAAGACAAGGCCACGTACGGGGATGTAGACGCGGCGAGGAGGTATTAGTGGCTCAGATGGGTGAGCCATATTGCATCCTGTGTGATGCATTTTTTTACTACTACAATTACTTTTATTTGTACAAGTATTCCTAATGTATAAAATTCTAAAATAATCATGAAATATTTGTAAATTCATTATTAAATTAACCCGAATAAACATGACAAATTCAAACGACATAAAATTCCCTAAACCCTACACAATAACTATGACTATGTCAGGAGGCTTCACATAAATTTTCGTAATTTTTGAAGCTCGTTTGCCATTTGTAAAAACTCACAAATATAGAAATTATATGAATTTTTGAGCAATATTCATAATGGATAAAATTACCCAAAATTACATTATGAAGTACGTTATGTCGAGATACTGTACATAAATTTTTGTAATTTTTTGAGGTCATTTGGTATATTTAAAAATTAAAACAATCACTAAACGGGAAACAAATAGGGCAGGTAATTAAGCCGGCTATTCACATGCCGCCCATCGGATGGCATGATGAAGATATACAGACATGATTAGTGATTTTTAGTTAAATATATTATTTGACTAGAAAGAATTATTGAGCTGTATTAAATATTATCAGGTGAACTATAATTTAATTGGGTATTTAATGATTATACTTGGAGATACAGAGCTACTACTATTTTATTTAATTATATACAGACCCATACTCGATCTGTACAAGCTTAAAGTAAAGATGCGTTTAGAAGGTTTCGTCGATACTAGTGCAACGTCCATCACTTCAAGTGTACAGGATGATGAGGACATTCCGATTGGTCTAATTACGCGAGTACGAGCTAAAAAGATTAATCAACAGGTGAATTCACTCGTAATTAAAGTTGGCTTTAATTTATATGAGAACTGGCTGCTACCTAATGCTAGTATTTTAATTAGTCTCAGGTTTGTGCATGAGAAGACGTTGGATGCCGAAGCCAGAAGAAATCAGCCAGGCAAGAAAATTATGCATGTGCCTGTGAATTGAGACAAAGAAACAAAAAAAAACAAAAGAAACACATGCATGCGCACATGACAGGAATACAAGTTTTGGAGAAATACTATTCCAAACACAAGATCTATGCACAACCCATGAAGCCACTTCTAGTCAAAAGTTTTATCTAGTCGGTCATGTTTTTTTTATTTTACCATGTTTTTTTATTTTACTTATTTATTGCGTGTGTGAGTCATTGAGTTTAAATCGGATTAGTTTTTGAGCCCGTCTCGTATGAGACTTGTTTTCGGTCAGCCGAACAAAATTTTCCAGAGGGCAAGTCCGATTGCGTGCGTGAGTTGGATAGACCACCACATAAAATTGATCTATTATTTTTAGAGAGCTATGCGCTTGTTCTTCCTAGGGTTTAGCATATGATTGCAACCTAGAGGGGAATCGGGCGTTCTTCCCCGTCGTTCTTGTGCTTTCTTGTGATTGGCTGGAGCGACAACACGTCTACTTGGTGGTCAGGTAGATAGGATCACGAGCGTGTGGTTGGGCGAATTCTTTTGTCGCAGGTTGTTGTTCCAACAGTGATTGGCATCATCGATTTGTCAGGTTGCACAGATCAAAATTATCTCAATCGATCCTACGCCGTGAAGATCGGGCAATCCCCCGCATTATCTTAGTATCAGAGCACGATTGACACAGTAGGATCAATTTACCCGTAGTTAGATTTGTTTATTTTTTCCTATACACAAAAAGCCAAAAAAATCTAAAACCTAGTTTTTGCATTTATTATTTTTCGTGAGTTTTGTTAAGTTTTCGTCCATTAGAATTTTGTTTAGGAGCTGATCGTCGTGTTTCTTTACGTCGCTTGATCATTGTGTTATTTCCTTTGTTTCGCCTGAATACCAAAAAATTCCCGATCACTACAGTAACGCTACAGTGAATCGCTATAGTACTGCGCATAATGTACAGTACCCTGCTACAGTGCCATGAACATTACCTGCTACAGTAACCACAGGAAAAAAATACGCTGTGGTCATTTCTGTTAAATATATTCATAATTATCCATTCATCTTTGAGACTAGCCTTTGATAATTGCATTAAGGGCTGCTCTTGGAATTAATTTACACCTGCTGAAATTTTATTTTTTTTGTGCAAGGGAAAGCGAAACCTTAGCGCCAACCACAAGATATAAAAAAAGAAAGAAGACAGTCGACAAAAAAAGTGAGTGTTGGCCAAATTGGGGTTAGCTAATTCTAATTCATAATTTCAGCTTGTGTATTTAATTTCTTTGAGCAATCTTGTGCTCTTACATTTATATTATTGCAATTGGCCAATGTCTCTCCTAATACTTGGTGCAAAACGAGCTATTTAATTCTCAAGTTCAGATCACTTCTATTTAGCTCATTCCTTCGTTGCATCAAGTCACATTGATCTTTGCATGTGTGTTCATACACTTCACTTAAACCTTTTGTATTAGCACTTAAGCAAAATATTCTAGCTTGAACTATTACTTAACTTAACAATATCAAGAATTTCAGATTGCATAGGTTGATATTTTCCCTCCAAGCTCCACATATAAGCCATTATTATAATAGTGCTTGTGCAATTGAATTCGCTTAATCTACCACCTTGTGTTGTCTACCGTCACCAAAGTGCATGCAGCTCTTCAATCCCATCAAGGATGCATAAGAACATCAGTTGGTAAGAAAAGGTGAGGTTGAGTAAATTCCACAAATAAAACTTTACACATCCACATACATAGCTTTTCTTGTTGTTTGTACTAACAATGACAGGATATTCAACATTTCGTTCCTCATGGTATGACTCTCGATACTTGTATTTTTCATTCTATGGAAGTATAGATCCAGAGGAGTATCTTAAATTGGTGGGACAACTCGAATATGACCTCAAGTTTAAGAAGCTGTCTGAAGTCAAGAAAGTGACACAAGCCACCATGGAGTTTGAAAAATATGCATGCACTTGGTGGAAACGATATCCTGAGAAGCAATATGTCACTACTTGGGAAGAATTGAAGCAGGTCATGAGAAGTGAGTTTTGTTCCGCACAGCCTACAGATTACATTTTATAGCCCCTTTTCCAATTCAAGGCTTACAAGAACAAATCTCGTTATATGCTGATGACATTGTCTGCTTTGTTGCCCCACAACAACAGGATCTACGAGCCCTCAAGCAGGTATATATACTTCATATGTCTGGGGAGGCCTCCGGCCTTTGCGCAAACCTACAGAAGAGCTCGATAACCCCTATTGGCTGCGACGACTCTCACCTAGCAGTGGCTCAAGCCGAGCTGCTGTGCCAATTCTCGCACTTCCATACCAAATACCTCGGCCTACCGTTGTCTTTGACCAAATTGTCCAAGGCACAATTGCAACCTATCATTGAAAAGTTTGTCAACAAAACTCCACCCTGGAAAGGAAAACTCCTCTCCTCAGGTGGCCGGCTTGTCCTTGTTAAACATGTCCACTGGGCAACTCCGTTGTACAACCTACTCTCTCTGGACCTTCTGGCATGGGCCATCAAAGGCATTGACAAATGACGTCGGGCTTTTCTTTGGAAGGGCACAGATGCAGTGGGAGGTGGGCATTGCCTAGTACCATGGAGATCGATGTGCAGGCTGCTTCACCTTGGCCGGTTGGGAATTTTAGACCTCAGACTGATGGGGTACACACTGAAAATGTGGTGGCTTTGGTGGCAACGAACTGATCCTTCACGCACCTAGAAAAATCTCCAATCCTCCTTTGATCTGCCTATTAACCAGATGTTCTTTATAGCGACACAAATGACGATTGGTGATGGCCAACAGACTCTTTTTTGGATGGACAAATGGATGGATGATAACTCTATTCAATTCCTCTGGCCTGCCGTCTGGAATCTTGTTCCACCAAGCGCCAGGAGAGCAACTTCAGTCGCCTAGGCAATCAACCTCAATTCCTAGATCACGGATATTGCAGGGCCTCTAACTACTGAGGCGCTCACATAGTACTTCCATCTTTGGCTCAAAGTTTGTTGGGTAAATTAACCTGCATCCGCACACTCCAGACAAGCTGATTTGGAGGCGCAATTCTGCGGAGGTTTACTCAACAAAGTTAGCCTATACCTCGTTTTGCATAGGAGGAACCTCCTTCCCAGGTTACAAACAAATTTGGAAGAGCACAGCGCCGTTGAAATGCAAGTTTTTCTTGTGGCTTGCAGTCCAAAACCGCTGTTTGATTGTTGATTGGTTGGCGCGGCGAGGCCTATCGGTGCAGCCACTTTGCGTCTTCTGCAGACAGAGTCAAGAAAACATCCAGCATGTGCTTCTTCATTGCCATTGGGTGAAACATGCGTGGGCTAAACTCTTCAGCATCTTCACTCCCTACCAGGCTCTTCGAGTCCACCATGACTCATTCCTAGACTGCTGGTCGAGGTGGCAGATATGCTTAACCACAGCCGATGGAAAGGGGTTCGACTCCATAGTCACTCCTTTTTATTGGACCATCTGGCAGGAGCGGAATGCCCATGTCTTTGAAAGCTCAACTCGAGATCAGGGTTCTGGGATTCGACCCGAATTGTCCGAATTTCGGTGGGATTCGTCCATTTCGGACAGGCCCGAATTCATCATCAGCTTCATTTATTCGGTGGGATTCAATGAATGGCTGCATTGAGCTGCAGGTTCTAAGCCTCTGGCTGTTAGTCCAGAGCTTATCCTTCATCGTTGCTAGTCCAGGTTGCTAGTCCAGAGCTTATCCTTCATCGTTGCTGTTTATTCGGTCAAAATTTGGTTAAATACGAAATGTTTGACTGGTCAACGTAGCTGAAAACCGGTCCGAAATTTCCGAAATTCGTCCAATTCGGTGGCCACCGAAATTTTTAGCCTTTTGAATCCCAGAACCTTGCTCGAGATATGGTACCCCTCATAAACGACCTCCTCAATGATGCGGCATCGAGCCGACGCAGGATCGCTCCCGCCTACCGAGAGTTTCCCCCTTTAGTCACTTAGTGCTGCTCCGCATCGTTTCTCCTTTCTATTAGCCCAGAAAAAAAACACGCACGCACGCAATGCTCTGATCACTGCACACATAGACTCACGCTAGCACACATATAAATGAAACACAGAGAAGACTACTTTTGTTTTTATATTTCCTGCACCTACGAACACGCTGATACTCTGGACTCCACCATCCATTGGACAAAAGGACTACTACCAACTGCTTCTGCTGAGAGCTGCTTTGAGCTCCTTTTACAACAATATGAGTAACGTAAACATGGCTTAAAACCAACGCTAACTGATGGCTTAAAACAAACTAATTGCTGCATGCACGTTTCAAACTGCATGCATGAAGAGTAATTCCCGATCCCTTTTTTTTAGTAATTGCTGCATGCATGAAGAAGTCAAGATTAGATCTAACAATCTCCCCCCTAATCTTGACTTGCTAAACCTCACAAGATGAAGTCCGATCTCCTGACACATCTCTTAAGGAGTTTTGCCTTATTCTTGTTGACCATGCCGCCAGTGACACAACTTGCTGACGTCTTTCACTTCTTCATCGTTGGTGACACACCTTACCGACGACTTTGACTTCTTCCTCAGCTCCAATTATCTTTCGCTGATGACGCAACTTGACAGCGACGGAGACTCTCATCAGAGCATACACACATTACATCATGCACTAACACATCTACGTGCACGAGCACGATACGACTATGCACATGTATGTAACACACCTCCTACGTGCACAACCAAATAAATGACGCATGCAACACACCTACTGTGCCAAATGACTCAAAATATAATCATGCACTAATACTCGTACACGAACTCAACTAAAATGTACCAAATAAAAATGAAGACTTCTTGTTGGATTTAAAGCAACACTGGCTCGTCCTCTGCACCCACCAGAGCAAGAGCCACCTCCTTCTTCGGTTCGCAGCACTCCCTTGCAAAATATCCGTATTCTTGGCAGTTGTAGCAACGTACCTTCGCCTTGTCAAAGGCGCTCTTCTTCTTGCCGAAGCCATAACTCTTCTTGGATCGGGTCTCCCACTCGCTCCTTGTCAATAGCAGGTGCTGATCCCCTGCACCTATAGCATGAGATGCCCACCGTTCTTCATGTGCCTTTAAGCGGCTGATCAACTCTATGATTGTCATTGTCTTTAGGTCACCAAACTGCTCAATTGGGGAGACTACCGGTAGAAACTTGGCGGGAACTGGACGAAGAAATTTTCCTACCGCGTAGCTCTCCTCCATCTTGTCACCGAGCCCTCTGATTTTGTTGACAATTGTTGTCAACCGGATGGCGAAGTCATCGATCGACTCCGACTCCGTCATACACAGCACTTCAAACTCGGATTTGAGGGTCTGTACCTTAGCTTCCCTCACGCGCTCGGCTCCCATGTGCATGGTCTTCAACGCCTCCCACGCGGCTTTGGCTGTCTCTTTTTCAGCCAACAGGAAGAGTATGTCTTTAGGAATACCTTGGTAGATGGCCACCAACGCCATCTAGTCCTTGCGTGTGTCAGCGTCGCTGAGCTCGATGGCGTCCCACATGCCTTGAGCCTTCATGAATACCTTCATCTTTATAGCCCACGTCGCATAATTGCTCCTTGTGAGCACAGGATAGTGAAGCGCCACCGCGGAACTCTCCTTCGTCGGTGCGCTTGCTGATGCTGACGCCTCTGGGTCGACGATCTCCATTCTTAGCATTATTTTGGGCATTCACCAGGCTCTGATACCAAATGTTAGCCCAGAAAAAAACACGGAACTAAGGCGATCAAAAGACGCACGCACGCAATGCTCTGATCACTGCACACACAAACTCACGCTAGCACACATATAAATGAAACACAGAGAAGACTACTTTTGTTTTTTTATTTCCTGCACCTACGAACACGCTGATACTCTGGACTCCACCATCCATTGGACTCCTCAATTACTCATGCATACATTGAAAAGGACTACTACCAACTGCTTCTGTTGAGAGCTGCTTTGAGCTCCTTTTATAACAATATGAGTAACGTAAACATGGCTTAAAACCAACGCTAACTGATGGCTTAAAACAAACTAATTGCTGCATGCACGTTTCAAACTGCATGCATGAAGAGTAATTCCTGATCTGTTTTTTTTAGTAATTGCTGCATGCATGAAGAAATCAAGATTAGATCTAACACTTTCACCCCCGACTGAATTTTGCCTTGAGTATAGCTACTCAGCAATCACCTCTTCAGTCCATCCTATAATCTGCAATGTAATCCTTTAGCACTTCGGTGCTAAACTTTTTCTTATCTTAATGCAACGACGTGCAATTCTTTTGCGCATTCCCTAAAAAAATCCCATTATGTTCAGAATAAAATATGCAGGCACCGTAATGAACAACATAACCACATGGGGATGAGGTTTTCTGAAATGAAATAAAACATGTTGGAGAATCTGGCATAAGAAAGTCAGTTTTTGATCATTCTGTGCAAAAGAGCCATACGTTTAGGATTTTATCTGGCAAACAAAAACACTGAAACAGGAGAAACAGGGATGCCCTGAAGGTGGGCAGCTACCCATATGATCGTTCGAGTATTTCCCCAATGATATATGCACAGCAGCTTGAATGCCTGCAGAGAGACTGATTATTTTAGCATCAGGGTAATTCCAACTCGGAAGATAACATGACCATTTTGGTACAAGTATACCATAGAAAGCAACCCACGGATATCTGTTTGGCAGGTAGAAACGTGTGCTTAACGAGCCACGCAGGCATCAATTCACAATTGTCAGCTCTTCCAGTGCTGTGCAGGAATGCAACAGTAGAGATTTCAAACATGAGCTGCTGAACGAGCTACACATAATTAATTTTGACCTTTAGCTTGCTCGTTTCTAACATCATGCAGTGTTCATTTAGCTCCTCACAGCAATGGGAGATGACCAGTTGTTCCAGCGAAGGTGGGAGGCCCTTTTCCGGCAGCCTTGAGATGCCTGGACAATCAAATATCTCTAAACCACTTGAGGGAACGAAGGCTGTGGAGCCCCGCAGGAAGATCTATGAGATCGTTGAACCCCCAAAATTGGAGCTCTTGCAGACACGTGAGGAGCTGAAGTGCTTCTTCTTGCTCATCTGTAAGGCGGCTTATCACATCCCTACTGATACTTGGACTGAGAAGCTCTAGGCGTTGGAGGGAGGTGAGGTGGTTGCAGAACGACGTCGTGAGGGCAGAGGGTTCATCCATCCGAAGCCTTTCCAGTCGAGGGCACAGCTCATAGCCCTGCCTTGACAAACTAAAGCCGGGGCAATTGGATATTTCCAAATGCTTGAGACCTCCAAGGGATTGCAAACCCTCTAGTGCGGCGAGCGATCCACAACAATGAATTGTCAGCTCTTTCAGTGCTGTGCAGAAATGCAGTGGCAGAGGGCCTGTTCTTTTCAGCTGCGGCTTATGGCTTTTGGCTGAAATTTTTGAATTTTGGCTGTTTACGGTACAGATTACAGAGAGACAGATACTCACTTATGATTTTGGCTGGTACAGATATTGGGCTTTTAACGTGTAAATCATTTAACTTGTTGACCCCATCTTAAGAAAATACTCTGTTTGAAAGTTAGGTACTATAGCAAAAGCCAAAAGCCGTCAGCTTGTAAGGTAAAGAACAGGCCCAGAGACTCCAAACTTAGGTTCCAGGATACTTTCAAATGCCTGAGACTACTAAGGGATTGCAAGCCCTCTAGTGCGGCGAGCGATCGACATAGTTCAATTGTCAGGTCCTCCAGTGCTATGCAGGAATGCAAGTGTACATATTTCAAGCTTGGGCTCTCGTATACTTTCAAGGCCTTAAGGTTCCCCAGGGATTGCAAGCCCTCTAGTGCGATGAGCGATCCACAATCTTGAATTGCCAAATTTTCTAGTGCTGTGCAAGAATGTAGCAGTAGTGATTTCGAACTTGGGCTCCTGTATACTTTCAAGGCCTTAAGGTTCCCTAGGGATTGCAAGCCTTCCAATGAAGCGAGCGACTCGCAATCAGTAATTCCCAGCTCTTTCAATGCTGTGCAGAAATGCAGCTGTAGAGATTTCGAACTTGGGCTCCCGTGTACTTTGAAGGCCTTAAGGTTCCCCAGGGATTGCAAGCCTTCCAATGAAGCGAGCGACTTGCAACCACTAATTTTCAGCTCTGTGCAGGAATGCAGCTATAGAGATTCCAAACTAGGGATACCGGATACTTCTAATTTTTTGAGGCAGGTGAGATTCCCCGGGAAGCAGGGCTGCAGCGTTTCTGGGGAATAAATGATGTCAAGTTCTACAAGTGATTGCGGGAGGAGCCATCTTCGGTTCGCCTGGTCGTCATTTCTGTCTTCATGCACCAAAGACGGGAGAAATTCGGGGCAATCCCCAATAAGAAGACGTTCGAGTGATGGGAGTGTATCAGGGTTTAATCTTTCGTCCTAAAAAAAATTCGCCAGTGAACGAAAGCAACGAAAAATGAAATTTCGTCCGTTTCGTTCAAAAATTCGGACGAAAATTTCAAATTTTTTATAAAATTTAATCAAAATTTAGATAAAATTTAAATATGAAAATTTTGGCCAAAATTTGTCCGAATTACTGTCCTTTCGGAGGGCAACGAAAGCAACGAAATTTCGTTGTTTCGGATGAAATTTCGTCGAAAGATTCAACCCTGCAGTGTATAGCAAATTGCAGCTGCCATATCATCATGGAGATCCTCTGGCAGAACATGCGAAGAGACACGTTTTTTGCAGTCGTATATTTCCATACTCTTTAAAGAGATGAGTTGCCTTAATCCTTCGAATGAAATAGATGTTAGATTTCGGCAACCTGCTATTCTCAATTGAGTTAGGAACCTATAGATGAATAATTTAGTGTTAGAAATATTCCTTGTTCCTTTTGCTCTCGGATGATGCAGAGCACAGCGCCCCTGCTATTTCTTGCTCGATATTTATGGGACCCACCACCTTCCTCTGCGCGACGTCCTCGCCTGGAATACGCGATGCAGCAGTAGCACGGCAGAGAAGTGCACCCTGTCTACAGCCGTGGGGCCCGCTGGTCCCTGATGAGATGCCTCGCGTGTTCGTGTGAAGGAGCAGTGCCTCTGCCTCCCTGATCTTCACGTGATAGACTAGGCACTGCTCACATGCAACAGCACCTTGCCTCTTTGCTTGTTACGAGAAGAGAACTCAACAGAATGCATGCACTTTTCTAGTCAAGCAGACATCTTCTTCTTTCTATTGCTCTCTCTCCTTCTCAACTTCATGCTTTACAACGTTACATGCTTGGCCTTTTAAAGCAAGACAACACAACTAACCAACGGACTCCCAAACCGACTCGGACACCACTCGGACGTGAAACAAAAAACCGTATAATACTCGTATATACATATACACGGCAACTGACTAAGATTCGGACACGGCAAACCAAAGAAAAACAAGATTAAATTCTAACATTTAGAAACACTAGTTGAAGGCGGTAGAGGGTGTGGCACTAGCAACCGAAGACATTCGTGGATAATGAGTTCACCAAGACTGGACAACCATGACATATGCTCGATTTTGAATTTCTGGCAGTCCTCAAACAACGGAAAGACCTTCAGTACAGGGCACCTCGTTACCTTGAGAACCCTTAAGCTAGACTTCAAGTCCCTCAAGGAAGTGCAGGAACATCTCTCCAACTTAAGCAAATCATGTAACACCAGCTCCTCCAACGAAGGAATTGATACTTCTGTTACATTAAGCATATTCCTCAGCTCAAACTTTCTAAGAAATGGGAGCCCGCTCCAAAGATGGAATTATTTGCAATCTTCCACAACACTCTAGACGAATAGTCTGCAAAGACGTAACTGAAGTGACAAGCCATGTTGGAATTATGTACTGTTTTGGTTATTCGACTAAGAGGCAGCCACCGCCATAATTTCTCTCGAAGAGCAGATCACTTCCGAGAAAATAGCCGAAGAAGTCTCTGATTTTCTAGTAGATTCAGTCTGATACACAGAATGCATTAGACTTTAATTGTCATTTATTTTGTGTTAAAAGGACAAGTTAGAAATTGCATGGATGATACTTTAGCATTTGTTTTCTTGTAATAGTTGGATGATTTTGAATAATTCATTCATTTATTCAGTTTATAATGACATGATATGTTCTGATATTAAAGTATTTTATTTATGTGTTTAATGCCTTCTAATACATGTTAATAAAATACCTTATATTAGAACGTGTGTGGCACCCTATAGAGGAAGTGTGCTTAGCTGACAGCGGTACAACGAATACCATCTTAAGAGAGACTAAGTATTTTAAGTTGATTCGTAAGAATGCTGGCGGGCTTACGACAATCGCCAGAAGCGATGCATGTATAATTGGTTTTGGAAAAGCCACAATTGTACCCCCAATGGGCACAACTTTGGTCATTAAAGAAGCCTTATTGTACCCAGAATCGACTAGAACTCTCCTAAATTTTAAGGATATTCGTGCCAATGGTTTCCACGTTGAGACTGGAGAAGAATACGGTAAGGAATACCTGCTCATTACGAAACGCGAAGAGAATGGAAAAAGTGTATTAGAAAAACTTTCTTCACTAGAAACTGGGTTATATTATACCAACATTAAGGCACCTACAGCCTACACTGTCCTGAAGACAGTATTTAGAATGATGAGAAATATAATCAACAATTCCCAAGTGCATAATATTAATGTAAAGAATTTACCGAATCACGAATATTTTGTGTGTCCTGCATGTGCCACCGGGAAATTAATTACTCGACCCTCCACTCTGAAAGTAAAGGATGAAGTCCCTACATTCCTGGAACGCATCTAGGGAGACATTTCCGGTCCCATTCAGCCTATTTCAGGGCCATTTAAATATTTCATGGTGCTCATTGATGCTTCCTCGAAATGGTCGTACATGGGTTTATTGTCCACAAGAAACCATGCTTTCGTAAAGCTGATCTCGCAGATCATTCGCATCAGAAATGTCTTCCCTGATCATCACATCAAGTCCATCAGAATAGACAACGCCGGAGAATTTACTTCAAAGGCATTTGATGAATATTACATGACGATGGGGATTGTAGTTGAGCATTCGGTTCCGCACATCCATACCCAGAATGGTTTGACAGAGGTATTAATCAAAAGAATTAAATTTATTGTCCGACCCCTTTTGTACAATTGTAATTTGCCAGCTACATGTTAGGGACACGCAGTCCTACATGCAGCGAATCTCATCAACTTTAGATCATCGGCCTACAACATCCATTCACATATGCAACTAGCGCAAAGGTCACCACCGAAAATTTCTCATCTCAGGAGGTTTGGATGCAAGATTTATGTACCTATACCCCCTCTGCAGCGTATTGCAATGGGCCCTCTCCGTAAGACTGGGATATATGTTGGTTATGAGACAGGATCCATAATCAGGTATTTGGAACCCATGTCGGGAGATTTGCATACCGTCCGCTTCGCTAATTGCATTTTTGATGAAGATAATTTTCCAACATTAGGGGGTGAAAATCAACCCTTTGATGAAAAATGTCAAGAAATTACGTGGGAAGCCATGGGAATTCATGTACATGACCAGCGCACTAGTGAAGCAGAGAAAGAGGTCTAGAAGATCATTACTTTGCAAGCCTTAGTAAACCAGCTGCCTGATCATTTTAGTGATTTGAAGAGCATGACTAAGTCGCATGTGCCTGCACGCAATGCACCGAAGAGGGTTGAAATACCAAAGAAAGCATAAGGTATCCCTAATCCCGTCCAGAGGCCTCAGAATAAAAGGACAAGAACTCTGACTCCTCAAATCCCAAGTAATCGGGGACGCCCGGCGAAGAAGGATAAGAAGGACTTATCACAGCCGATCACTGAAGTCTCCTAGAATGAGAAGGGGAGTCAGTTGAGACTTGGCACAAGTTTAACACCTTCAGAAATGGGCATATCGGATCTAAATATCCCTATGGAAGAAGAAATTGGCATGGATGTGTGCGCACACATCGAAGCCAAAAAACTAAAGAGACTTGCCACCGCAATTGGAAGAAGCGATGTGCAAGGAGAAGCTCCAGAAGTAGCAATCGCTCGAGAAGAAGCAACTCATGAAGAAATAGTTATAAATTATGTGCATACGGGAGAGTCCATGAATAGGACAACAGCCAATATCGATATCTACTTCGCAAAGAAAATTACCACAATCATCGATCTTGATCCCGAGCCTGCATCGCTCGCTGAATGTAAGAAAAAGATCAGATTGGGAAGATTGGAAGAAGGCAATAGAAACTGAATTGCTATCTCTGAACAAAAGAAAGGTGTTTGGGCCCGTATGCCGCACACCTCCCCATGTGCACCCTGTAGGACATAAGTGGGTATTTGTTCGAAAGAGAAATGACAGAAATGAAGTAGTGAAATACAAAGCAAGGCTGGTAGCACAAGGTTTCACTCAACGTCCTAGAGTTGATTATGAAGAAACCTACTCCCCAGTCATGAGTGGAATTACCTTTAGATATTTGATCTCAATGTCAGTGAACTTGAATTTAGAAATGAAATTGATGGATGTGGTGACTGCATACCTTTATGCTAACTTGGATCGGAGATTTATATGAAAGTCCCTGAAGGAATCCCTCTCCAGAACCAAAACAGTGCAAATAGAAATCTGTACAGTGTGAAACTCAGAAAGTCACTATATGGACTGAAGCAATCTGGAAGAATGTGGTATAATCGCTTAAATGACTTTCTCTGCAAGAAAGGCTACACAAACAATGAAGACTGTCCTTGTATATTTATACAGCGATCCCAGAATGGATTCTGTATAATCTCAATATATGTAGATGATCTGAATATCATCGGGACAGTGGAAGACATAAAAAAGCAAGCTCCTACTTGGAGTCAGAATTTGAAATGAAAGGTTTGGGTAAGACCAAATTCTACTTAGGCCTGCAACTCGAGCATGTCCCTGAAGGAATATTAATACATCAGTCGACCTACACCCAGAAGGTGTTGGAAAGGTTTGGCTTTGAGAATGCATACCCATCAAAAGTACCGATGTCGAAAGGTCTTTACAGCAAGAAAAATATCCTTTCCGACCTAGGGAAGAGGGGGAGGAAGTCCTAGGACCGAAATTCCCATACTTAAGTGCAGTGGGAGCACTTATGTATTTAGCAACTGCACTAGACCGGACATTGCATTTATCGTGAACCTATTAGCAAGGTACAGTGCAGAACCTATCAAAAGGCATTGGCAGGGCATAAAGGACATCTTCCGATACCTACAAGGAAGCAAGGATCTTGGATTGTTCTACAGAAAGAATCAAGATCTGAACTTGATTGGATATGCAGATGCGGGGAACCTGTCTGACCCGCATACCGCAAGGTCACAAACAAGCTATGTGTTTCCATGTGGTGGAACTGCAATTTCCTGGAAATCGTCCGAGCAAAGTCTCGTAACAACTTCGACGAACCACTCAGAAATTATAGCACTGTATGAAGCTGCACGAGAATGCGCTTGGCTCCGACGAATGATTCACCATATCCAGCAGTCATGTGGAATGAATATGGTGCAAGCCCCCACAATTATCTATGAAATAATGCAGCTTGCGTTGCACAAGTGTAGATGGGCTATGTGAAGAGTCATCTCACAAAACACATCAACCCCAAGTTCTTATATGCTTATGAATTGCAAAAGATGGACGAGATTAAAGTATTACATACTAAGTCATGTGAAAATCTGGCAGATTTGTTCACTAAATCACTCCCTGCATCTAGCTTTGAAAGGTGCATGTGAGGAATTGGAATGATGAGACTTAGAGAAGTGTAGAATTCAGGGGGAAAACTTGATCATGAAGATTAAGTACCTAAGAGAATAAAGTCCTGAAGACTGAATAAAATTGGGTGAATTGTACTCTTTTTCCCTTGATGAGTTTTTCCTGAAGTTTCTCGACAAAGGTTTTTAATGAGGCAATTCGTGCATCGCAACATAACATGTATAATGTACTATTTCTCCAAATTTTTTCCACTGGGTTTTTATGAAATTTTAACGAGGCATAAGCGTGTCGGATGAGTGCCAAGGTGTCGGACCTCGGGTTAGCAAACCCAGATCCTCTGTGATTCCACCGCACTATTCCCTGGATCAGTAGCTAGTGCTCACAGATACATTACTGTATATCAAAAACATATCATGCGGAAGCATAAATAATACAGATAATACTTACTCATGGGCCAGTTAGGCGAAACGATAAAATGCAGCAATGAAACTTCACACGGTGGGACCCGCAAGACTTGCCCACAGCACCAACCGGGTTCGCGACCTAGTCCATGGCCTCATCGTCTTCCAGCTCTGTCGACCCTTTTTAGGCATCACAGGGCTTGACTTTATTTCCTTTCTAACTGAATGATGGCAGTTAAGCCAGAATGAGTACGATGATACTCAGCAAGCCACCACACAGGATGCAGTAATGATTAGATGTAAAGCTGTCAAGGGAGGCTTGAGTTTCTTTTATTTGCTAAAAGCATGATTTTGGAATTACAATAAGTAAGAAAAATCTCCTGAGACGTAGCAATTTTAACTAAAACATGTTTTATGAAATTGATTGTGAGAATGCGATAATAATTGTAGTGTAGGTTACATCCACCTTTTTACAGTGCATGGTTACCTCCACCAATGCTAGTTTTCGCCGCTGGAGTACATCTCTCTAGGAAAAGTTCATGGTCAGAGTACGTCTCTTTGATAGGTTTTATTCCACCCACAAATGTTTTTGGAAATAGAACTAACTCGAGTAGGTTCCCATGTCCGCCCTTGACCGTGGGCACGGCTATTCGAATAGTTTACACTCTGCAGAGGTTGTACACTTTCACCACAAGAGATAAGTCATCTTAATAGCCAACATGCTTCCTTAGGCATGAGACCCAGATGGTTTATCACAAAGCCTTTACCTTACTCCGTTTTAGCTAGATACCACCCCGCTGAGGTTTCACCGCTGAAGGGCTACATCCACCACAGTCAAAAGCCCCTCTTGCGCCGTATGAGTAAACCAGTGCTCTGGCACCCATCTTTCGTGATGATATCTAAACTAAACCCTTGCAAGTTAATCAGCTAGGTCGTACCCATATAGACTTGTGGTTGTACGGTTTTACACAAGGAGGTCAGTACAAGATTCAGTCCTTAATTTGTCCAAGCGGTTCTTACCACAAACCACGGGTTCTCGTGCGACATCAGCACCATCCACTCTCACCAACCGCCCAGACAGGTAAAGCAGATTTTTAGGGTTTTGAGAAGCATAAAATAGTTGTAGCAAAATACTCAGCCACGTACATCCCATGACTGTCCCAAAATAAATTCTTATGTTTTAAAGATTGATGATCAGGGCAACTAGTGCCCCGGACTTGACAAGACTAGCATGGCATTTAATATGACTTATAGCTAGTAAAGTTATCATTAATATCTATGGTGACAAGGATCAGGTGATTCAAGTATCAAAGGATGGCATAATAAATTTAATACAACATCAAGTGGGCATGTAGCTACCTTAAGCTTTAACATATATTTGCATAATCAATTAGGCATGCAAATTGTTAGTTTAAAAGAACATAATTTTGCATAAAATGTAGGGTTAATATGATCAAAGTGATGACTTGCCTTGCTTGGTGTACCATGGCCTTGATTGATCTAAGTCAAAGCCTACTCAGTCAGTGCTTATAATTTGTTGATCTTCGCGTTCACCCAAGTCTCGATACTGTTCGAATCCGTCACCTCGTCGAGTCTTCCGATTCTAATACGCGGCAAAGAAAAGAAAGGCCAAATAAATCCAAACACTTTAAATGCCCGATTTAATTTAAATTATACATTTTATTACGATTTGAGAATAGAGGGATGATGCGGATTAGTGTGCTGTAACCACAGCGGGAGATGAACTGGGTGAAGGAATGAGGTGGCTGAGTAGCTTTACTGTGAGGGAAAATTAGGATAAGAAGGGATCCGAGCTGAAGGAGTATCTTACAGGAATTACCTGCTTTCGAACGGTAAGTGGCCAACCATAGCCGATTGGGGAAAGGCGAGGTTCGATCTTTTATCTGATGACTTTCTCTTTATTAATTTATATTCATCAAGGAAGTCCCGTGAGTCAGGCAGGACTTAAGGACAGATAAAAGGGGTTAGCGAAGATAGTAAAGAGGAATAGAACCTTGTGATTTTGGAAGGTAGGTATATTTACACGAGATGGGTATAATTTTAAATATTCAGTGTAACTTCGATTTTTCATGTGGCAGTATATTTCTGAGATTTCAACTGCCTATTCTAAAGTCAGTTATTCTGCTTGATTAATAACTTTATTCGATAGGATCAACGGTTGTGATTTGTCAGAAAGGAGAGTTAGGATTCTTACAATTAAGGACCTTCTTAGTAGAGCTATTTCTTTCATTATTATTTATTTTCGATCATTAAAGTTAAATCTCGAGATAATGATTGGGGATCTGGGTGCGAGACAAAGACTAAGGGTTGCTCTTTCTTGTTTAGGACTTTCTTAATCGTATTTTATTTATCGTCTTAATCTCGGTATTTTAAGATAATGTTAAAGTCTTTACTTCAAATATTTTAAGCATTTTTGAAAAGATAGCCTTCATGATTTTAGAGATAAGTAGGCCACGCTTGATATTTTATGTGGCATGCAAATGACTTTTGATAGATAAACTTATTAAACAGGGTAGGTTTATATTCTCACTATTTGAAATGTTATGCTTGATGATACATTCATTCGGATTATTTTACTAATTATTTTTACTGCCATTGTATTAGTTGCTACGGACTTAGACAAGATGAAATGGGGAAATTCTTAAGCTTCATGATTTAAAATCTTTTGGCCAAGATATTATTTTTATCTTGTTAACTTCATGTTAATTTCTAGATGCTAGGAAAGAGTTCATGGCAAAGGCTCATTTTAATTAACCTTGTGCATGAGAATTTACTTATTAACCTTGATTGTCCTATAATTGACTAATGCCTAGTTTTTAATTTAATTGCATAAATCTTGTTATTATGAATTTATAAATAATCCCTTATTCTTATTACTACCCACAATTTATTTCAATGTATGCTGGATCATTTGCATAAGGATTCATCATTTAGACCAAGGGGTGAAAAGTTAGGCAGTTAACTGGCTGGGCCCACAAGTCATTACAGAGATGAAGGCTGTTCGGTCGGCTGAAATAGAGCACAGGGCAGTAGGGGAGGGAAACAGTGGAACTGGGGTGGCGCCGGAGCCAGATGGCGTCGCCGGCGGGGAGCGGCCGGGCAGGCAGCGGTGGTCGGCGAAATGGAGCCCCCAAGCGACGAGGCTCGGGGTAGCGGCCGCCGGGAGGCGACAAGGCCAAGAGCGGTGGAGCTAGGCGGCCGGGGTGAGGTGGAAACGAGCGCCGGCGGCGGAAGAGAGGGAGAAGATGGCGAGCGCATGAGCACGAGCAAGGAGCCGGGAGCTCACCTGAGCGGCTGAGTTGGCCGGAGGGCGGCGGAGGCGAGCCGGCGACGGAGACTAGGGGCGGCGGCGGGTGGCCACCGTGGAGGGGTCGCTCTGGCGGGGGAGAGCTCCGGCCGGCGGTCGGAGGAGCTCCAGCGCACCGAGAAGAAGCTCCCAGTGCGAAGAATTGGTCAGGGGGCGACCGAGGAGGCGGCGGCGCCGGAAATTGCGACGGCGGGGCGGAGGCGGAGAAGACACAGGCGCGGCGCTCTCGGGCGTTGGTTCTTCGATTAAAATGGAGGAGAGGTAGAGGACGAACGGGCGCGCGCCGTGACGCGAGTGGATTGCGGAACGCTCGCCGGAGGTGGTCGGGGCGGAGTGGTGGCCGGCGGCGCACGCAGAGGAGACTTGGGCTGCGCTCGGTTTGAGGGAGGAGGAGGAGTGGAAAGGAGGCGAGCTCAGGCCCCTTTATAGGCGAGCGCGGTTCGGGGGAGGGTACGGTGGCGGCATGGGCAGGGGTACGCCGGCATGGACGACGGCATGGCAAGGAGTACCCTAGGCATGGCTGTGCGTACGGCGGCATGGCGTAGGGGAGTGGCGCGGGGCTAGGCCGGTGGTAGGCTTCGCGCAGAGGTGACGGGGAACTGGGCGCGCGAGCTGGGCTGGGCGGCCTGGATCGGCAGAGGCGACGCGCCGGGGTGCCGGCGCAAGCGGCGCGCCTGAAGAACAGGGGAGGGAGGAAGAAGAAACCGAGTGGAGAGGTGTTGGCTTCGGCTGGGCTGTCCGGGCTACGCGAGGGGAAAAAGAGAAGGGCCGAATGGGCCGGGAAAGAAAAGAAGAAAGGACGGATTTTGATATTTTCTGGAATTTTCCGAATTTTGGGATTTCAGTTTTGGTTTTGTGAGTATATGTTGAATTCGAGAGCTTGGTCCAAATTTTTGAATTCAACAATCTTAATTTTTAAAATCATCGAGTTTTGGAGAAATAAATCTTAATTTTTCGAATTTGAATTTCCAGATATGCAAATTGGATGGAAGGATTTTATATTAGTTTCCAATTTTTTAGTGTTGGCCTTGAATGACCATATTTAAATTTTAAGATTAATACTTCCAAGGGGATTGGGACTTTCTCAACTTGATTTTCAAACTTGGTTCTTGATTTCGAGGTTTTGAATTTTCAATAGTCGGGCTTTCAGCTAGAAATCAACTCAAGAAATTCAAATAACACCAAAAACTTTTGGAGACACTCTGGAGATACAAATAAAATATTTTATAATTTTTGCAAATACAGAAGTTCTCCTTTTGGGATGTTACACAAGGGGAGTGTTGAGAAACCTGGGCCTGGGCCAAGAGACTAGGCCCATGATGGACACCTCACCAGTAGACTATAAATAGGGAGCTGTACCTGCAGAATTTATACTCATGCAATCAAAAGCAATAAAGAAAGACCAGGAGTTCTCTCTACCTCTCTATGTGTTTTCAATCTATTATTCTGTCTTTTGTGATTGATTCGTTTCGTTCTAAGCAGAGAAATCGATCGGACTGGTCGCCAGCAACGGTTCCTCAACAAGAGCTTCGTAATTTATCAATAGAGCTGGAGTGTCACGCAACCACTCTAGATTTTAGTCTTCATCGATCGCTATTGTCTTTGGACTAACATGAAGACTTACACTACTACAGAAAAGGTCATCACAGACGGTTCAAAAATGTCATCACAGATGATTTTGTGAACCATTTGAATTTATGGGTCAGTGATAATACGAGGTCATCACAGATGGTTTTCGAACCGTCTGTGGTGCAAATATCACAGACGGTTTTTAACTAAAAAATATCTGTGGTATTTATAAATCACAAACGATTTTTAGTTAAAAACCGTCTGTGATATTCCCTTCTATTCCTAAACCTATTTCTGTTTATTGGCTAGCCTCAGGAAATGCTAGCCATGCCTTCTGAAACAAGTAGATCAACATGTAAATGTATACATCCAATTCACATCTCAATTCATTTCACAAACATAAAACATCCATTTTTATTAAAATTAGAGCCTACCATTACAATATACCAAAACAACGAGCAGGTTACACAACAAGAACAGAGAAAAAGCAAATATCATCTATACCTTCTTGCCCCTGATGTAACGCATGAGCTGGATGTCTTTGACGCCCACCATCGTCGGCGTTGATTAAGCCTCTGCACGGTTGACACGAGCTAGTTGCTTATGCGGTGCCTTGCCTCCCATAGATTTGTGCGTCGTCTGCAAGGAGGAGAACAGCAAGGAGGAGGACAACAAGGAGGAGGAGAACAGCAAGGAGGAGGATAGTAAGGAAGAGGAGACCAGCAAGAAGGCTGGGTTTTGGTTATATTTATGGGGGAGGGAGAGGGAGGGAGAGGCGGGAGTTCGAAATTTTTGGCGCGGGAACGGAGAGGCGGAGCTACAATCCGTGGGGTGAGAATTGGTGGATTTCTATTGGCTATGATTGGGTTGAGGAGGATCGAAGATTATCACAGACGGTTCTATATATAGAACCGTCTGTGAATTAGAGCACAAATTTTATATACCGATGCAATATAAACTAGTTTGAAAAGATAAAATAGCAAAGTTTTATATAGCTTATATATACTCATTTGAAAGGTTTCGATGAAATCTACAACTTTTCAGTTGAAGCAAAATCCAAATTCCGAAAGGAAGACCAAGAAAAAGGACAAAAACAGAAACCGAAAACTTGCGACGCAGATTTAGGTCCAAAGATGGCCGTTTTTGGGGTCTTGAGGGCGACTGACGCAAGCAGGTCATTTGTTTGGATCGGGCTCGTCGTTAGCTTTCCAACGAGTACAAGAACGTCGAAAACGGACACCGTATGCAAAAGTTATGCCCATTTTGCTGAAGGTCTCAAAACTGAATCATACTCGGACTTAAGCGGGAAAATATGAAATTTTGAGGGATTGCAAGGCGGAAAACATATCACAGACGGTTTTTATTATAAAACCGTCTGTGATACTGGAATATTACAGACGGTTTTATAATAAAAATCGTCTGTGATATTCCAGTATCACAGACGGTTCAGCGGTAAGAATCGTCTGTGATACTCCTTTTTCCCGCCACAAATACCACAGATGACCTCCAAATTAAAACCGTCTGTAATAGTGTACATCACAGACGGTTTCATAAAACCGTCTGTGATTTAGCGTCTAGTATTAGGCTTTCTGTAGTAGTGTTACTAGTCATCGAGAAAACCTGTAACCAGGTTATCTAAATAGAAATTGCAAATGACAGCAGAAAAGTTTCTAAACGTAACTGACTGACTTGCAAGACTTGGATGACTTGCAAGTCTTCGTAATTACACGAGAAATAGCGACATATGCTAGTGGAGATGGATGAAGCTAGCGATAAGCCGAGCACGATTCGAGTCACTGGCATTACAGCTTCAAAGACCAGACAAAAATTTTGAACTGCAAGACTACTAGACAACGTGAACATTTTTTTTTTTTTTTGAAACCAATAGACAACATGAACATGGTATATACCATTCTCTCCATTGGTTTCACGCAAAAGCACATCCAAATTCACAAAATTAATCAAAACTATATCTTGTAAACACATGTATTTCAACAAAAACTTGACCTTCTATGTAAAATATATGAATTTCCAAAAATCTAATTGAATCGTGACACTACGATCTGATAATGTCAAATAAAAAATGATCCTCCCTAGAATTGCGATCTTGACAATCTTGGCTATTCACCTCAAGGCACTGATCTGGTCCCTTGAAGAATGCCCTTAATTCACGACCACATGCGCCTTAGTTGGGGTGGCGAGAGGAAAATAGGGAACATGTAGATTAGCTCAACAGCGTTTCTATAATAGGATGTACCACACTCAGATTAGTAGATGCGTCCCCTTTTTAGACCAGTAGATGCATCTTGTTTGCTGCCAACAAAACTATCCCCTTTGCAGTTCTAGTGAACTAGTAGTAGGCAGCCAAGTGGTCTATGTGTTGAAGTGGTAGGTTAGATGTATAGCGCTAGTATATAATGCTCCAACTCAATAGTGACTTCAAGTTAACAATTCTGAATGAAGTGAGCATGAAAAAGAAGCAAATATGGGTTTGTCGCCAACTTCATTCATGCCGTTGCTTAACACTTTGCAACCATCGAAGAGGTTTGTGCAATTATGGTTTTGCCCTCCAATGAACTGCGTTTAAGTTACATTCTTTTTGTCCCTGCGAAAATTATACTCCCTGCTACAATGTACTTCGGACATGGTGTAATAATAAAACGGAATTGATACCGTTCCCACGTCTGTACGGATGTCCTCCATCAGACGGTGCAATCCACCAACCAACATGGATCCAATGAGCCGAGGCATTAGACGCCATGCTTCACTCTGCTATTTTTTACTTGCTTTAGTTCCTCACTTTCCCCTCAGCTACTTTGTACTTTCTTTCTTTGTGCAAGCAAATATGTCTTTTTGTGATTCCCTCAGAATCACAAGTTAGAAGCTGAAACCGAAACAAACGGAACCTATTCGTGGCTCCCTCTATTTCTCATCTCACACACAGATTCTACACCATCATTATCTTCTCTTTCTCCCTCTCTCTACCTCATCGTACTCACGGCATCACTGGTAATTAGATTCCACATCAATCAGCGTCTCCTGCATCATGTGATGTACGCGTGCGAGGGGTAAGTGTGCAGGTGCTGGCCGGTATAATCCTTCACTTTATTTTACATCCTTCTCTGCCGGTATAATTCTTCACTTCATTTTGCATCCTTCTCTTCCATCTACTACTTATTTTTCCAGGCAGCAATTGCAATTGCTCTCTCCCCCCTATTCTTTCTCTCTCTAGATCTGTGCATAGGACAGGAGGGAGGAGAGCTAGAGAGTGAAAAATGAGAGAAAAAGTCATAGCGAAGGAGCAGAGGGCACTGGAGGAGATTAGGACCCGCTGGTGTTGAGGCACTAGGCCAGCTTCCTCATCTGAGCTCGTATGCTCGCCTGCATAGCTAATACTCTCCTCTCGATTGGTTGTTGTGGGTATTGCAGCATTCTTTCTCAGTTGTTGTACGAACCATTTTATTTTGTTTACAATGTATCCTCTTGGAAAATTGAGTTGAGTTATTTTTACTGTTAAGGGTTATGTGATTTGTTATATGTGGTCATCTTTTTTTTTTGTTGCAGTAGAAGCTATGGTTCTCAGTTTGTTGTGAACATTTTTTCATTGTTGCATGAGCAATTTTAAAATGTTACATCTATTATTTTCAAATATTGTAGTGTTGTAAGGTTCTAAATTTTTATTACAAAATTTTGATTTTACGCATGCAACAACTGATGCAACATTAAGATTTTTGTTAAAATATTTTATTACGTATGATGATTAAAATTATTACACACATTATAAAAGATGTTGTATCGATGCGTCTAATGGAAATACTTTCATATGACGTACGGACACTAGACTAGCAACGCCCATAAAACAATCCTAACCGATATGATTCGTGGGATTGAAATGAATGAACTGACACATTATACTTACGATAAAATTACCCGTTCCTTGTAATCCTGGCCTCCTGGGCCACACACAACTATGGCGGAAGCAAGTTTGCACCGAACTTGTACTTTATAGTACTTTCCTTTTACGAAGGAAACATGGGTCTTCACCCATTGGTCGATAACTTCGATACACACAAAAATCGAGTCCCTGCTTTTATTATTTTTACAGTGTGTGAACCAATTGCTAGCAATGACCGACCCGTTGACCTTTCGGCCAAAGGTGTCGTTGCTACAGTGGTCTTTCCCAGATAAAGGGGACACGTGGTACAGGTGCTCATTGAAAAGCTTTACTTTTCTATCGAATTTTCTATCGAATGCTCTGCATTCTTCAGCTGGAAAGGCATGACCTACTGCGCATTTTAACATTACACACCAGGCCACCGTATTTAGCTGTAGTCAGCTCAGACGGCAAAAACACAAGACAGGAGTGAAGAAATTACTCATCCATACATAAACAGCATTCTTCCTCCATCTCATCCTTGCCATTTGTGTGTGAGCATCTGCGAGAAGAAGTGAGATTAATCATCTAGTAAATACGTCTCCAACCATGGAGCACGCCATGGTGAGTGCTGCCACCGGGGTGCTGATCAGCCCCGTCCTCGGCAAGCTCTCCACCCTGTTGGAAAAGAAGCATGGCAGGCTGAACGGTGTCCTCGACGAGATCGTCTCCTTGAAGGACGAGAACGCCCTCCTCGTAAAGGTGGCGGACATGGATGACCTCGATATCCAGGTGAAGGAGTGGAGAAACCAAATCCGAGAGCTGTCCTATGACATCGAAGATTGTATTGACGACTTCACACACCGCGTTGATCGTGGCCGCAACAGTTCTGACAGCATCAAGGGCTTCTTCCAAAAGGTGAGGACACTTGGAGCACGTAACAAGATTGCCAACCAGATAGGCAAGCTGAAGGCCCGTGTTGATAATGCAAACGAGCGACGCAGGAGGTACAACTTTGATGGGGTCGTCTCAAGTTCCAGTGGTGTGGTATCCATTGATCATCGGTTACCAGCACTCTATGCCGATGCAGAAAGCCTAGTGGGAATTGATGGACCAAGAGAGGAGCTGATCAAGCGATTAACTGAACGGGAGGGAAACTCGGGACAAAAACTGAAGGTGGTGTCTGTTGTTGGTAGAGATGGCAATGGGTACCCGAAACCCGAGTACCCGATGGGTTTTACCCGATAAGGAGGCGGGTATGGAAAGATATCTTCACCCGCGGGTATGCTAATGGGCAAAAATCTCTACCCATCGGGTATGCGGGTGCGGGTGCGGGTGTATACTACCCGTACCCGCATACCCGCGGGTAAAATATACCCGGCCGGGTGTATATTAGATATAGCAACAGGTACATATACCGTGGCCGTATATATATATTCAAACGGTTGATGGAAATACCCGCACTCGTATATACCTGTGCCCCGTATATACCCTTATCAATTCGGGTATGGGTTACCCGTCGGGTATAAATACCCGCGCGGGTACGGGTATGGGTAAGTTTCTATACCCGTGTGCGGGTACGGGTATTGTAGCGGGTGCGGGTGTGGGTATCGGGTACGGGTATGGTTTGGCTATACCCGACGGGTATTTACCCGTTGCCATCTCTAGTTGTTGGGCTTGGAGGGCTAGGCAAAACCACTCTTGTTCGCCAAGTTTATAACAAAATTGGAGGACAGTTTGATTGTCGGGCATTTGTATCAGTATCCCAAAGACCTAATATGAAGAAAATATTAAGAAATATACTTGTTGATGTCACAGGGATAGAGTACTACCCACGCATCAAAGAATGGGATGAGAGGCGGCTCATCGACAAACTGAGGGAATTCCTCATAGATAAAAGGTACTAAGTACTTTTCCATGATAATCTTGTTTAAGATAATTTATGTTACCACATCCCTTCTCTGATTTCCACAAAGACATAAACGTACTATTTTTTTAGATCTATTACTATATGCTACTTTAGATATGCACTATCTGTACCGACTATTTTGTTGCATCCATACATTCTCATGTCCACCATAAATCCGTGAATAATACATAAAACTCTTACACATGTATTTTATAGCTTCACTAATACACACTTTTTTTATAATATACAAAATAGGTTTTTCATCGTCATTGATGATGTCTGGAATACATTAGCATGGAGGACAATCAGATGTGCTTTGCTTGAAAATAACCTCTGCAGTACAATCTTGACGACAACACGCATCGCTTCAGTAGCAGATTCATGTTGCTCTCCAGACCGCAATAATGTTTGTGAAATGAAACCACTCAGTGATGTTGAAGCTGAAAAATTATTTGTCAAAAGAGTATTTGGATCTGAAGATGAATGTCCTCCTCAACTAAAAGAGCTATCCAATGCTATCTTGAAAAAATGTGGTGGTTTACCATTGGCAATCATTAGTATTGCTAGTCTGTTGGCTAATAAACCACGCATAAAAGAACAATGGGAGAGGTACCGAAATTCTATCGGCCCAGGACTTGAAAAAGCTCCTGGTGTAAATGAGATGCAAAAGATTCTATCTCTTAGTTATAATGACCTTCCCACTATCTGAAGACATGCTTACTATATCTCAGTATATTTCCAGAAGATCATATAATACGGAAGGAACATTTGGTAAGGAGATGGATAGCTGAAGGATTCATCACTACAGAATGTGGACAAAAATTTGAAGTAGGAGAGAACTATTTTAATGAGCTAATCAACAGGAGCATGATCCAACCAGTGTGGGTGCAATATGATGGTCAAGCTGATGCTTGCCGAGTGCATGATATGATTCTTGATCTTATAGTATCCAAGTCGATCGAAGAAAATTTTGTCACATTAATTGGTTACCAGAATCATGTATTGGGACCACAACATACAGTTCGTCGACTCTCCCTTGACTGTTGGGATCAAGAAGATATCATGCTACCATCGACTATGGTTGTTTCCAGTGCTCGATCATTCACTATTTATGGGTATACTAAACATATGCCACTTCTTTCAGACTTTCAAGCACTACGAGTGATTAACATTAAAGATAACAATAAGTTGGAAAATCATTACTTGAATGATATCGGGAAATTGTTCCAGCTGAAATACCTAGGGCTCATTCAAGTAAGCATCAGCAAGCTTCCAGAGCAAATAGGGGAACTACAACAACTTGAGATAGTTGAGCTAAGACTGACATGGATAAGTGAGTCACCCAAGAGTATTGTTCGGCTGAAGAAGTTGGTGACCTTACGAGCTGATTGCATAAGTTTGCCAGAAGGAATTGGAAATATGAAAGCTTTGCAGGAACTTTCTCGTATATATGTCAACAACAGCACCCCATCAACTTCTTTGGTTGAGTTGGGCAGTCTGACTGAACTAAGATATCTTGGGATAGATTGGTGCATTAGTGATACATTAAGGGATCAGAAAAGCTGCAAGGATAATTTTTTTTCTTCCATCTGTAGACTCTGCAGATTCAAGCTTCAGTGTCTACATATCGGATGTGATGATGAAAATAGTTGCTCTCTAGATTTCTTGTTGGATTCTTGGTCCCCTCCTCCGTACCTCCTCCATAATTTCCAGATGAGAACAGACTACTATTTTCCTAGAAGTCCAGAGTGGGTGGCCTCGCTCTCTTCTGTCACCTTGCTAGAGCTCAATGTCAATCCTGTTGGAGAGGAAGTTCTTCTGATCCTTGGGGGTTTGCATTCTCTCCTAGCTCTCAAGCTATGGACACAAGCGGTAGCTCCCAAAGAAAGGCTCATCATGTGCAGCAGTGGATTCCAATTTCTAAAAGAGCTTGACTTTGGCGTCTGGAATATTGCAATGGGTGGATTAGTATTTGAGATTGGGACTATGCCAAAGCTTGAAAAGTTCCGTTTTTACTCAGTAGCACGAGAAACGGGGCCTCCATGCGGTGAAGTTGCTTCAGGCCTCCAGCACATCCATTCCCTCAAGTGTGTCATTTGCCGGATTGATTGTCGACGTGCAAAGGCTCATGATGTTGAAGCTATAGAGGCTGCTGTCAAGAACACAACTGACCCCCTTCCCAACCTTCGCAAAATTAAAATCAAAAGATATGGTGCACGACAGATGATAAGAGATGCGGAGGAGGTGGGCATTGAAGAGAGAAGAGCCTTGAAGATCAGGAAGGTCAGGAAGAAAGTAATATGAAGCGACAAGTAGAAGCAAGAGAAGAGACAACAAATGTAAGAAACTTATGGTGGATGTAAGTGTTGGATTATGTGGGCCAAGCCCATATAATAAGAATAATTCCTATTAAATCTCAAAGGCCCACTCATGCAAAGGAGGCATGCATGTGACCTTTAGTACCATATTGCTAGTTCTAGGAGAGGAAGACCACCTTAAAAGGGATGGTGCACTCCTAGTCACTTGAGGCATGTGTGGAGAGAACTAGAGGATAACACGCGCGCTCGCCGCCGCGGGCCGGGCCGGCCGCCGGGCGGGCGGCGCGCGCGCACGGCACTGCGTGAATGGTCCGCCAAAATCCGCTCCAGTGCTTGCAGACGCCGCTTCCTTTGCGCTTTATCTTTTGCTGTTTTGTGTGGCGGTGAATCCGGATCGGTTCGCGACTAATCCGGTTCGATTCGAGTTATGGAGAACGTGCAGCGTCTTGATCACGCGTCCCGGTTTTCTATAAATACGAGTCGCCGCCTCCATACAGCATTACGCGAAAATCAATCTAGGTTTTGCCTCCTCCATCCATTGTGCTGCGCCGTCCCACGTAGTCTACTCCGTCCCGTCCGCCGCGTGCATGTCGTTCGGAGAGCAGTCTCGGAACCGCTTTCAAGTCCTGCACCGAGAGGCGAATAAGGTTTTTGGAAGCGCTGTGCGCGATCGCCGCCGTAGCTCGCTCGTCTTCCTCGTCGTTCGCCGCGAATCGTCATCGACTTCGTCATCCTCACCGTGCTGCGGCGTCTACATCGGCAAACCGATCGAAACGAACCATCGATGCATGCGGTCATGTTCTCCGTATTAGATCTGTTCATGTACGCTTTCTGGTTTACATGTCTAGATCTTTTATGCCTGTGATGGTTCTGTTATTTTGCGTGCATGATGTCATGATTTATTTATGGAATAAATTAAACATACATGTGCTTATATATTCAACAATCCAAAAACCTTATTGTAGGCATTGTGGTTTTACTATGGCTGGATTTGCCGATGCACTGAGGCCGGATAAATTCTCCGGTGTGCACTTTAAGAGATGGCAGATTAGGGTCACTCTGTGGCTTACTGCTATGAATGTATTCTGGGTTAGTAATGGCAAGCTGAAGGTGTTCTTGATGCTGAAAAGCGAAAAGAATTCGAGACGCCACTACTCTCTTTGTTGGATGCATTCTTAGTGTTCTTGCTTGACCGTCTGCATGCGAGGTGTATATGCACATGACAGACGCGAAGGAGTTATGGGATGCACTGAATTCCAAATACGGTGCTATCGATGCCAAGAATGACATGTATGTCATGGAGCAATTTCATGACTACAAGATGGTTGATAACCGCTCAGAGTCGATCGTGCTCATGAGATACAAGCCATTGCCAAGGAACTCGAACTCTGAAGTGTGCCTTACCCGACAAGTTTGTGGTGGATGTATTATTGCGAAATTACCTTCTTCATGGAGGAATTTCGAACAAGACTCAAACACAAGAGACAAGAGTACTCTGTTGAGAATCGATTGGGTCTCTTGAAATTGAGGAGAAAGCTCGGAAAAGGACGCTGTGTCTAAGGGTGATGGAGGCGCCTAGTGCCAATGTGGTACGAAACCCTCAAACAAGAACAAAGGGAAATTTGTTAAAGCCCAACAGACAACCAACTTCAAGAAGAAGAAGAACAACAACAATCGTGATGATAGAACTTGCTTTGTGTGCGGTGAGCCTGGTCACATGGCCAAGAAGTGCCCACAACGCAAAGGAAAGAAGGCACCGCAGATGACTTCTAAGTCATCAACGTGACCATTGGCAAGACCGGAGATGGGACTGGTATGGTAATTTACCTCTTCGTTCTTTCGTTAGTCAATCTACCAATTGGTGGATTGATACAGAGCTAATGTACATGTGTGTGCTGATATTTCGTTGTTTTCTTCTTATCAGTCGCCCGAGATTCCTCCGTCCTAATGGGGAATGGGTCACATGCTACTGTTCATGGTGTTGGCACGGTAGATCTGAAGTTTACTTCGGGAAAGATCGTGCAGCTGAAGAACGTGCAGCATGTCCCTTCTATAGACAAGAACCTCGTTAGTGGCTCCCGTTTATGTAGAGACGGGCTTAAGTTGGTATTTGAGTCTAATAAAGTAGTCGTGTCTAAACATGGACATTTTATTGGTAAAGGCTATGAGTGCGGAGGCTTGTTCCGCTTTTCCCTTTCAGATTTCTGCAATAAGACTGTAAACCATATTTGTGGCAGTGTGGATGATGAGGCTAATGTTTGGCACTCACGTCTATGTCATATTAATTTTGGTTTGATGTCTCGGCTTTCCAAAGATGAATTTAATTCCAAACGTTTCCATCACCAAAGGTTCTAAATGCCATAGCCGTGTGCAATCAAAGCAACCTCGTAAGCCTCACAAGGTCGCCGAGGAGAGAAACTTGGCACCACTAGAACTCCTGCATTCAGATCTTTCGAGATGAATGGCGTGTTGACGAAGGGTGGAAAACGATATTTCATGACATTGATTGATGATGCAACTAGGTTCATTATGTGTATTTATTGAAAACGAAAGATGAGGCTTTAGACTATTTTAAAATCTATAAGGCGAAGTTGAAAACCGCTTAAATAGAAAGATAAAAGACTTAGGTCGATCGTGGTGGAGAGTATTTCTCAACGAATTTGACTTATTTTGTGAGGAACATGGCACTATACATGAGAGGACGCCTCCTTATTCCCCGAGTCAAATGGGATTGCCGAAAGGAAAACCGCACGTTGATCGACTTGGTGAATGCCATGTTAGATATCGCGGGATTACCTAAGGCATGGTGGGGGGAGGCTTTGCTAACGTCTAATCACGTATTAAATAGAGTTCCTAACAGAAATAAGGACAAAACACCATACGAGGTATGGATTGGGAGAAAACCATCACTTTCTTACTTGCGTACATGGGGTGCTTGGCGAAAGTTAATGTGCCAATAACTAAGAAACGCAAGCTTGGACCTAAAACTGTGGACTGCGTTTTTATGGGATATGCTAATCATAGCATTGCCTATAGATTTTTGATAGTTAAAACTGAGGTACCTGACATGCATGTTGGTACAATTATGGAGTCTCGAGATGCAACATTCTTTGAGAATATTTTTCCTATGAAGGATACACATAACACTACTAGTCAACCTTCTGAAATAATTCCCAGTTCAATCACATCACCCAACCTTTTGAACATACACATGAACTTGTCAATGAGGAGGATGACAGTGAGCTCCTAGAAGGAGCAAGAGACAAAGGATATTCAAATCCTTTGGTGATGATTTCACTTGTGTACCTTGTGGACGACACTCCCAAGTCTATTTCGAGCGTATGCATCCCCTGATGCAGACTACTGGAAGGAGGCTGTCCGTAGTGAAATGGATTCCATTATCGCTAATGGAACCTGGGAGCTGACAGATAAACCTTATGGGTGCAAACCTGTAGGGTGTAAGTGGGTGTTCAAAAAGAAGCTTAGGCCAGATGGTACTATTGAAAAATATAAGGCTCGGCTTGTTGCCAAGGGCTATACTCAGAAAGAAGGCGAAGATTTCTTTGACACTTACTCACCTGTTGCTAGACTGACCACAATTCGAGTACTACTTGCTTTGGCTGCCTCACATGGTCTTCTCGTTCATCAAATGGACGTTAAGACAGCTTTTCTTAACGGAGAGCTGGATGAGGAAATTTACATGGAACAGCCTGATGGATTTGTAGTAGAAGGTCAAAAAGGCAAGGTGTTAAAACTGTTGAAATCTTTGTATGGTCTGAAACAAGCCCCTAAGCAGTGGCATGAGAAGTTCGATAGAACACTGACATCTGCAGGCTTTGCTGTCAATGAGGCAGATAAATGTGTATACTATCGTTATGGTGGGGGTGAGGGAGTTATTCTATGTTTGTATGTGGATGACATCTTGATTTTTGGGACAAACATTAGTGTGATAAATGAGGTCAAATCATACTTGTCTCAAAACTTTGATATGAAAGATCCGGGAGTGGTGATGTTATTCTAAACATTAAATTGGTTAGAGGTGAGGATGGGATTACACTTTTGCAATCTCATTATGTGGAAAAGGTCTTGAGCCGTTTTGGCTTTTCTGACAGCAAGCCTTCTCCAACACCTTATGATCCTAGCGTGTTACTTCGTAAGAATAAGAAAATTGCTAGGAATCAGCTAGAATACTCCCAAATAATTGGCTCACTAATGTACCTAGCTAGTGCAACAAGGCCAGACATCTCCTTTGCTGTGAGCAAATTGAGTCGGTTTACATCTAACCCAGGAGATGATCACTGGAAGGCACTTGAGCGAGTGTTGCGCTATCTGAAAGGTACCTCGAACTTTGGACTTCATTATACTGGGTACCCGTCGGTGCTGGAGGGTTATAGTGATTCCAACTGGATCTCTGATGCTGATGAGATCAAAGCCACTAGTGGATATGTTTTCACTATTGGTGGTGGTCTTTGTTTCATGGAGGTCTTGCAAATGCACCATTTTGACGAGGTCAACCATGGAAGCAGAGCTTGCGGCACTAGACACCGCTATTGTTGAGGCGAGAATGGCTACGAGATCTATTGATGGATCTACCTACGGTGGAAAAGCCGCGCGCCTATCCTTATGAATCGTGATAATCAAACCGTTATCGCTAAAGTGAACAGTTCTAAGGATAATATGAAATCGTCGGCATGTTAAGAGACGATTGAAGTCTGTCAGAAATTGAGAAACTCCGAGTTATAACCTTGGATTACATCCAAACAGATAAAAACTCGCGATCCCTTTACAAAGGGACTATCACGAATGTGATAGATAGTGCATCGAAGGAGATGGGTATGAGACCCATGTGAGTTATCTATGGTAGTAACTCAACCTATGTGATCGGAGATCCGTGAATTAGGATCTGGAAAAACAAGCCATTAGTTAATCAAGGAGAGTAATTTCAACCCTCTCTATGTGAAGATGCAATACTCTCGAAACGCAAGGCGGGTTGACTAAGGTCTTAATGTGTTCCATTGACTTTTAGAAGCGAAGACGCTATCTGCAGAGCGTTCTTGAAAGAACACACTGTATGAGCCCGATCGTTAGTCGCGATCTATGGAGATCTTGGGTAATCTCCTACTAAGCTCATGAAGAGACCAAGGAGTATGACTTATACGCTCCAACCGAGGGGTAGCCTCATCGCGGCCTAGTATCGCTTAAGTCTTTAAGTGAAGCTTGCTTGCACCAAACTTGCAATTCAAGGCATAGTCCATTGTTCAAGTTGTGAGTAAGTGTAGCTTGAGTTCTAGGTGGATGTTCAACCTTAATCGGTCTCCATCGAAATACTTGATATATAAACAAGACATTGAATTGTGCAAATCTCTGTGGGACTTTGAGATCTGGTGGGGATTGTTGGATTATGTGGGCCAAGCCCATATAATAAGAATAATTCCTATTAAATCTCAAAGGCCCACTCATGCAAAGGAGGCATGCATGTGACCTTTAGTACCATATTGCTAGTTCTAGGAGAGGAAGACCACCTTAAAGGGATGGTGCACTCCTAGTCACTTGAGGCATGTGTGGGAGAGAACTAGAGGATAACACGCGCTCGCCGCCCTCGCCGGCCGGGCGGCCGGGCTGGGCTGGGCGCGCGCGCGCGCGCGCACGGCACTGCGTGAATGGTCCGCCAAAATCCGCTCGCGCTTGCGCAGACGCCGCTTCCTTTGCGCTTTATCTTTTCGCTTTTGTGTGGCGGTGAATCCGGATCGGTTCGCGACTAATCCGGTTGATTCGAGTTATGGAGAACGTGCAGCGCCTTGATCACGCGCCCCTGGTTTTCTATAAATACGAGTCGCCGCCTCCATACAGCATTACGCGAAAATCAATCTAGGTTTTGCCTCCTCCATCCATTGTGCCGCGCCGTCCCACGTAGTCTACTCCGCCCCGCCCGGCGTGCACCGCTGCTCGGAGAGCGGTCTCCGAACCGCCGCCAAGTCCTGCACCGAGAGGGCGAATAAGGTTTTGGGAAGCGCTCTGCGCGATCGCCGCTGTAGCTCGCTCGTCTTCCTCGCTGTTCGCCGCGAATCGTCATCGACCGTGTCATCCTCACCGTGCTGCGGCGTCTACATCGGCAAACCGATCGAAACGTAACCATCGATGCGTAATGGTCATGTTCTCCGATTAGATCTGTTCATATACGCTTTCTGGTTTACATGTCTAGATCTTTTATGCCCGTGATGGTTCTCGTTATTTTGCGTGCATGATGTCATGATTTATTTATGGAATAAATTAAACCTACATGTGCTTATATATTCAACAATCCAAAAACCTTATTGTAGGCATTGTGGTTTTACTATGGCTGGATTTGCCGATGCACCGAGGCCGGATAAATTCTCCGTGTGCACTTTAAGAGATGGCGATTAGGGTCACTCGTGGCTTATCGCTATGAATGTATTCAGGTTAGTAATGGCAAGCTGAAGGTGTTCTTGATGCTGAAAAGCGAGAAAGAATTCGAGACCGCCACTACTCTCTTTGTTGGATGCATTCTTAGTGTTCTTGCCGACCGTGCATGCGAGGTGTATATGCACATGACAGACGCGAAGGAGTTATGGGATGCACTGAATTCCAAATACGGTGCTACTGATGCCAGCAATGACATGTATGTCATGGAGCAATTTCATGACTACAAGATGGTTGATAACCGTTCTGTAGTCGATCAGGCTCATGAGATACGAGCCATTGCCAAGGAACTCGAACTCCTGAAGTGTGCCTTACCCGACAAGTTTGTGGCTGGATGTATTATTGCGAAATTACCTTCTTCATGGAGGAATTTCGGAACAGCACTCAAACACAAGAGACAAGAGTACTCTGTTGAGAATCTGATTGGGTCTCTTGAAATTGAGGAGAAAGCTCGGAAAAGGACGCTGTGTCTAAGGGTGATGGAGGGCGCCTAGTGCCAATGTGGTACGAAACCCTCAAACAAGAACAAAGGAAATTTGTTAAAGCCCAACAGACAACCAACTTCAAGAAGAAGAAGAACAACAACAATCGGGATGATAGAACTTGCTTTGTGTGCGGTGAGCCGGTCACATGGCCAAGAAGTGCCCACAACGCAAAGGAAAGAAGGCACTGCAGATGGACTTCTAAGTCCATCAACGTGACCATTGGCAAGACGGAGATGGGGTGGGTATGGTAATTTACCTCATCGTTCTTTCGCTTAGTCAATCTACCAATTGGTGGATTGATACAGAGCTAATGTACATGTGTGTGCTGATATTTCGTTGTTTTCTTCTTATCAGTCGCCCGAGATTCCTCCGTCCTAATGGGGAATGGGTCACATGCTATCGCTCATGGTGTTGGCACGGTAGATCTGAAGTTTACTTGGGAAAGATCGTGCGGTGAAGAACGTGCAGCATGTCCCTTCTATAGACAAGAACCTCGTTAGTGGCTCCGTTTATGTAGAGACGGGCTTAAGTTGGTATTTGAGTCTAATAAAGTAGTCGTGTCTAAACATGGACATTTTATTGGTAAAGGCTATGAGTGCGGAGGCTTGTTCCGCTTTTCCCTTTCAGATTTCTGCAATAAGATCAGAAACCATATTTGTGGCGGTGTGGATGATGAGGCTAATGTTTGGCACTCACGTCTATGTCATATTAATTTTGGTTTGATGTCTCGGCTTTCGAAAGATGAATTTAATTCCAAACGTTTCCATCACCAAAGGTTCTAAATGCCATAGTCTGTGCAATCAAAGCAACCTCGTAAGCCTCACAAGGTCGCCGAGGAGAGAAACTTGGCACCACTAGAACTCCCGCATTCAGATCTTTACGAGATGAATGGCGTGTTGACGAAGGGTGGAAAACGATATTTCATGACATTGATTGATGATGCAACTAGGTTCATTATGTGTATTTATTGAAAACGAAAGATGAGGCTTTAGACTATTTTAAAATCTATAAGGCGAAGTTGAAAACCAGTTAAATAGAAAGATAAAAGACTTAGGTCGATCGTGGTGGAGAGTATTTCTCAAGCGAATTTGACTTATTTTGTGAGAACATGGCACTATACATGAGAGGACGCCTCCTTATTCCCCCGAGTCAAATGGGATTGCCGAAAGGAAAAACCGCACGTTGACTGACTTGGTGAATGCCATGTTAGATACTGCGGGATTACCTAAGGCATGGTGGGGGGAGGCTTTGCTAACGTCTAATCACGTATTAAATAGAGTTCCTAACAGAAATAAGGACAAAACACCATACGAGGTATGGATTGGGAGAAAACCATCACTTTCTTACTTGCGTACATGGGGGTGCTTGGCGAAAGTTAATGTGCCAATAACTAAGAAACGCAAGCTTGGACCTAAAACGTGGATCAAGCTTACGGGATATGCTAATCATAGCATTGCCTATAGATTTTGATAGTTAAAACTGAGGTACCTGACATGCATGTTGGTACAATTATGGAGTCTCGAGATGCAACATTCTTTGAGAATATTTTTCCTATGAAGGATACACATAACACTACTAGTCAACCTTCTGAAATAATTCCCAGTTCAATCACATCACCAACCTTTTGAACATACACATGAACTTGTCAATGAGGAGGATGATGCTGAGCTCCTAGAAGGAGCAAGAGACAAAGGATATTCAAATCCTTTGGTGATGATTTCATTGTGTACCTTGTGGACGACACTCCCAAGTCTATTTGAGCGTATGCATCCCCGATGCGGACTCTTGGAAGGAGGTCAGTAGTGAAATGGATTCCATTATCGCTAATGGAACTCAGGAGCCGACAGATAAACCTTATGGGTGCAAACACAGTAGGGTGTAAGTGGGTGTTCAAAAAGAAGCTTAGGCCGATGGTACTATTGAAAATATAAGGCTCGGCTTGTTGCCAAGGGCTATACTCGAGAAGAAGGCGAAGATTTCTTTGACACTTACTCACTGTTGCTAGATCGACCACAATTCGAGTACTACTTGCTTTGGCTGCCTCACATGGTCTTCTCGTTCATCAAATGGACGTTAAGACAGCTTTTCTTAACGGAGAGCTGGATGAGGAAATTTACATGGAACGACTGATGGATTTGTAGTAGAAGGTCAAAAGGCAAGGTGTTAAAACTGTTGAAATCTTTGTATGGTCTCAAACAAGCCCCTAAGCGGGCATGAGAAGTTCGATAGAACACTGACATCTGCAGGCTTTGCTGTCAATGAGGCAGATAAATGTGTATACTATCGTTATGGTGGGGGTGAGGGAGTTATTCTATGTTTGTATGTGGATGACATCTTGATTTTTGGGACAAACATTAGTGTGATAAATGAGGTCAAATCATACTTGTCTCAAAACTTTGATATGAAAGATCCGGGAGTGGTGATGTTATTCTAAACATTAAATTGGTTAGAGGTGAGGATGGGATTACACTTTTGCAATCTCATTATGTGGAAAAGGTCTTGAGCCGTTTTGGCTTTTCTGACAGCAAGCCTTCTCCAACACCTTATGATCCTAGCGTGTTACTTCGTAAGAATAAGAAAATTGCTAGGAATCAGCTAGAATACTCCCAAATAATTGGCTCACTAATGTACCTAGCTAGTGCAACAAGGCCAGACATCTCCTTTGCTGTGAGCAAATTGAGTCGGTTTACATCTAACCCAGAGATGATCACCGGAAGGCACTTGAGCGAGTGTTGCGCTATCCGAAAGGTACCTCGAACTTTGGACTTCATTATACCGGGTACCGTCGGTCTTTGGAGGGTTATAGTGATTCCAATGGATCTCTGATGTCGATGAGATCAAAGCCACTAGTGGATATGTTTTCACTATTGGTGGTGGTGTTGTTTCATGGAGGTCTTGCAAATGCACCATTTTGACGAGGTCAACCATGGAAGCGAGCTTGCGGCACTAGACATCGCTATTGTTGAGGCGAGAATGGCTACGAGATCTATTGATGGATCTACCTACGGTGGAAAAGCGATGCCGGCTATCCTTATGAATCGTGATAATCAAACCGTTATCGCTAAAGTGAACAGATTCTAAGGATAATATGAAATCGTCGAGCATGTTAAGAGACGATTGAAGTCCATCAGAAATTGAGAAACTCGGAGTTATAACCTTGGATTACATCCAAACAGATAAAAACTCGCGATCCTTTACAAAGGGACTATCACGAATGTGATAGATAGTGCATCGAAGGAGATGGGTATGAGACCCATGTGAGTTATCTATGGTAGTAACCCAACCTATGTGATCGGAGATCCCGTGAATTAGGATCAGGAAAAACAAGCCATTAGTTAATCAAGGAGAGTAATTTCAACCTCTCTATGTGAAGATGCAATACTCTAAACGCAAGGCGAGTTGACTAAGGTCTTAATGTGTTCCATTGACTTTTAGAAGCGAAGACGCTATCTGCAGAGCGTTCTTGAAAGAACACACTGTATGAGCCCGATCGTTAGTCGCATCTATGGAGATCTTGGGTAATCTCCTACTAAGCTCATGAAGAGACCAAGGAGTATGACTTATACGCTCCAACCGAGGGGTAGCCTCATCGCGGCCTAGTATCGCTTAAGTCTTTAAGTGAAGCTTGCTTGCACCAAACTTGCAATTCAAGGCATAGTCCATTGTTCAAGTTGTGAGTAAGTGTAGCTTGAGTTCTAGGTGGATGTTCAACCTTAATCGGTCTCCATCGAAATACTTGATATATAAACAAGACATTGGAATTGTGCAAATCTGTGGGACTTTGAGATCGGTGGGGATTGTTGGATTATGTGGGCCAAGCCCATATAATAAGAATAATTCCTATTAAATCTCAAAGGCCCACTCATGCAAAGGAGGCATGCATGTGACCTTTAGTACCATATTGCTAGTTCTAGGAGAGGAAGACCACCTTAAAAGGGATGGTGCACTCCTAGTCACTTGAGGCATGTGTGGGAGAGAACTAGAGGATAACACGCGCGCGCTGCCTCCTCCGCCTCGCCGGCCCGGCCGGCCGGGCTGGCAAGCGGCGCGCGCGCACGGCACTGCGTGAATGGTTCGCCAAAATCCGCTCCAGTGCTTGCGCACGCGCTTTCCTTTGCGCTTTATCTTTTCTGTTTTGTGTGGCGGTGAATCCGGATCGGTTCTGCGACTAATCCGGTTGATTACGAGTTATGGAGAACGTGCAGCGTCTTGATCACGCGTCCCGGTTTTCTATAAATACGAGTCGCCGCCTCCATACAGCATTACGCGAAAATCAATCTAGGTTTTGCCTCCTCCATCCATTGTGCTGCGCCGTCCCACGTAGTCTACTCCGCCCCGTCCGCGGCGTGCGCTCGTTCGGGAGAGCGAGTCTCCGAACCGCCGCCAAGTCTGCACCGGAGAGGGCGAATAAGGTTTTTGGGAAGCGCTGCGCGATCGCCGCTGTAGCTCGCTCGTCTTCCTCGTCGCTCGGCCGCGAATCGTCATCGACTTCGTGTCATCCTCACCGTGCTGCGGCGTCTACATCGGCAAAATCGATCGAACGTAACCATCGATGCGTAATACCATGTTCTCCGTATAGATCCGCTCATGTACGCTTTCTGGTTTACATGTCTAGATCTTTTATGCCCGTGATGGTTCTCGTTATTTTGCGTGCATGATGTCATGATTTATTTATGGAATAAATTAAACCTACATGTGCTTATATATTCAACAATCCAAAAACCTTATTGTAGGCATTGTGGTTTTACTATGGCTGGATTTGCCGATGCACCGAGGCCGGATAAATTCTCCGTGTGCACTTTAAGAGATGGCGATTAGGGTCACTCGTGGCTTATCGCTATGAATGTATTCAGGTTAGTAATGGCAAGCCCAAGGTGTTCTTGATGCTGAAAAGCGAAAAGAATTCGAGACTGCCACTACTCTCTTTGTTGGATGCATTCTTAGTGTTCTTCTTGACCGTCTGTGCGAGGTGTATATGCACATGACAGACGCCAAGGAGTTATGGGATGCATGAATTCCAAATACGGTGTTATCGATGCCAAGAATGACATGTATGTCATGGAGCAATTTCATGACTACAAGATGGTTGATAACCGCTCAGAGTCGATCGGGCTCATGAGATACAGGCCATTGCCAAGGAACTCGAACTCCTGAAGTGTGCCTTACCCGACAAGTTTGTGGCTGGATGTATTATTGCGAAATTACCTTCTTCATGGAGGAATTTGAAACAAAGACTCAAACACAAGAGACAAGAGTACTCTGTTGAGAATCTGATTGGGTCTCTTGAAATTGAGGAGAAAGCTCGGGAAAAGGACGCTGTGTCTAAGGGTGATGGAGGGCGGTCTAGTGCCAATGTGGTACAGAAACCCTCAAACAAGAACAAAGGGAAATTTGTTAAAGCCCAACAGACAACCAACTTCAAGAAGAAGAAGAACAACAACAATCAGGATGATAGAACTTGCTTTGTGTGCGGTGAGCCTGGTCACATGGCCAAGAAGTGCCCACAACGCAAAGGAAAGAAGGCACTGCAGATGACTTCTAAGTGCATCAACGTGACCATTGGCAAGACGGAGATGGGACTGGTATGGTAATTTACCTCATCGTTCTTTCAGCTTAGTCAATCTACCAATTGGTGGATTGATACAGGAGCTAATGTACATGTGTGTGCTGATATTTCGTTGTTTTCTTCTTATCAGGTCGCCCGAGATTCCTCCGTCCTAATGGGGAATGGGTCACATGCTACTGTTCATGGTGTTGGCACGGTAGATCTGAAGTTTACTTGGGAAAGATCGTGCCAAGAACGTGCAGCATGTCCCTTCTATAGACAAGAACCTCGTTAGTGGCTCCCGCTTATGTAGAGACGGGCTTAAGTTGGTATTTGAGTCTAATAAAGTAGTCGTGTCTAAACATGGACATTTTATTGGTAAAGGCTATGAGTGCGGAGGCTTGTTCCGCTTTTCCTTTCAGATTTCTGCAATAAGATCAGAAACCATATTTGTGGCGGTGTGGATGATGAGGCTAATGTTTGGCACTCACGTCTATGTCATATTAATTTTGGTTTGATGTCTCGCTTTCGAAGATGAATTTAATTCCAAACGTTTCCATCACCAAAGGTTCTAAATGCCATAGCTGTGTGCAATCAAAGCAACCTCGTAAGCCTCACAAGGTCGCCGAGGAGAGAAACTTGGCACCACTAGAACTCCCGCATTCAGATCTTTCTCGAGATGAATGGCGTGTTGACGAAGGGTGGAAAACGATATTTCATGACATTGATTGATGATGCAACTAGGTTCTGTTATGTGTATTTATTGAAAACGAAAGATGAGGCTTTAGACTATTTTAAAATCTATAAGGCGTGTTGAAAACCGCTAAATAGAAAGATAAAAAGACTTAGGTCGATCGTGGTGGAGAGTATTTCTCAAGCGAATTTGACTTATTTTGTGAGGAACATGGCACTATACATGAGAGGACGCCTCCTTATTCCCAGTCAAATGGGATTGCCGAAAGGAAAACCGCACGTTGATCGACTTGGTGAATGCCATGTTAGATATCGCGGGATTACCTAAGGCATGGTGGGGAGGCTTTGCTAACGCCTAATCACGTATTAAATAGAGTTCCTAACGAAATAAGGACAAAACACCATACGAGGTATGGATTGGGAGAAAACCATCACTTTCTTACTTGCGTACATGGGGTGCTTGGCGAAAGTTAATGTGCCAATAACTAAGAAACGCAAGCTTGGACCTAAAACGTGGATCGTTTTTAGGATATGCTAATCATAGCATTGCCTATAGATTTTTGATAGTTAAAACCGAGGTACCGACATGCATGTTGGTACAATTATGGAGTCTCGAGATGCAACATTCTTTGAGAATATTTTTCCTATGAAGGATACACATAACACTACTAGTCAACCTTCTGAAATAATTCCTAGTTCAATCACATCACCGAACCTTTTGAACATACACATGAACTTGTCAATGAGGAGGATGATAGTGGAGCTCCTAGAAGGAGCAAGAGACAAAGGATATTCAAATCCTTTGGTGATGATTTCACTGTGTACCTTGTGGACGACACTCCCAAGTCTATTTCGAGCGTATGCATCCCGATGCGGACTCTTTGGAAGGAGGTCAGTCAGTAGTGAAATGGATTCCATTATCGCTAATGGAACACGGGAGCCGACAGATAAACCTTATGGGTGCAAACCCGTAGGGTGTAAGTGGGTGTTCAAAAAGAAGCTTAGGCCGATGGTACTATTGAAAATATAAGGCTCGGCTTGTTGCCAAGGGCTATACTCGAGAAAGAAGGCGAAGATTTCTTTGACACTTACTCACTGTTGCTAGACTCGACCACAATTCGAGTACTACTTGCTTTGGCTGCCTCACATGGTCTTCTCGCTCATCAAATGGACGTTAAGACAGCTTTTCTTAACGGAGAGCCGGATGAGGAAATTTACATGGAACACTGATGGATTTGTAGTAGAAGGTCAAAAAGGCAAGGTGTTAAAGCTGTTGAAATCTTTGTATGGTCTCAAACAAGCCCCTAAGCGGTGGCATGAGAAGTTCGATAGAACACCGACATCCGCAGCTTTGCTGTCAATGAGGCAGATAAATGTGTATACTATCGTTATGGTGGGGTGAGGGAGTTATTCTATGTTTGTATGTGGATGACATCTTGATTTTTGGGACAAACATTAGTGTGATAAATGAGGTCAAATCATACTTGTCTCAAAACTTTGATATGAAAGATCTGGGAGTGGCTGATGTTATTCTAAACATTAAATTGGTTAGAGGTGAGGATGGGATTACACTTTTGCAATCTCATTATGTGGAAAAGGTCTTGAGCCGTTTTGGCTTTTCTGACAGCAAGCCTTCTCCAACACCTTATGATCCTAGCGTGTTACTTCGTAAGAATAAGAAAATTGCTAGGAATCAGCTGGAATACTCCCAGATAATTGGCTCACTAATGTACCTAGCTAGTGCAACAAGGCCAGACATCTCCTTTGCTGTGAGCAAATTGAGTCGGTTTACATCTAACCCAGAGATGATCACCGAAGGCACTTGAGCGAGTGTTGCGCTATCCGAAAGGTACCTCGAACTTTGGACTTCATTATACCGGGTACCGTCGGTCTTTGGAGGGTTATAGTGATTCCAACCGGATCTCGATCTTGATGAGATCAAAGCCACTAGTGGATATGTTTTCACTATTGGTGGTGGTGCTGTTTCATGGAGGTCTTGCAAATGCACCATTTTGACGAGGTCAACCATGGAAGCAGAGCTTGCGGCACTAGACATCGCTATTGTTGAGGCGTAATGGCTACGAGATCTATTGATGGATCTACCTACGGTGGAAAAGCCGCGCGGCTATCCTTATGAATCGTGATAATCAAACCGTTATCGCTAAAGTGAACAGCTTCTAAGGATAATATGAAATCGTCGAGCATGTTAAGAGACGATTGAAGTCATCAGAAATTGAGAAACTCCGAGTTATAACCTTGGATTACATCCAAACAGATAAAAACTCGCGCATCCTTTACAAAGGGACTATCACGGAATGTGATAGATAGTGCATCGAAGGAGATGGGTATGAGACCCATGTGAGTTATCTATGGTAGTAACTCAACCTATGTGATCGGAGATCCGTGAATTAGGATCAGGAAAAACAAGCCATTAGTTAATCAAGGAGAGTAATTTCAACCCTCTCTATGTGAAGATGCAATACTCTAAACTGCAAGGCAAAGTTGACTAAGGTCTTAATGTGTTCCATTGACTTTTAGAAGCGAAGACGCTATCTCGCAGAGCGTTCTTGAAAGAACACACTGTATGAGCCCGATCATTAGTCGCAGCCTATGGAGATCTTGGGTAATCTCCTACTAAGCTCATGAAGAGACCAAGGAGTATGACTTATACGCTCCAACCGAGGGGTAGCCTCTCGCGGCCTAGTATCGCTTAAGTCTTTAAGTGAAGCTTGCTTGCACCAAACTTGCAATTCAAGGCATAGTCCATTGTTCAAGTTGTGAGTAAGTGTAGCTTGAGTTCTAGGTGGATGTTCAACCTTAATCGGTCTCCATCGAAATACCGATATATAAACAAAGACATTGGAATTGGGCAAATCTCTGTGGGACTTTGAGATCCGTGGGGATTGTTGGATTATGTGGGCCAAGCCCATATAATAAGAATAATTCTATTAAATCTCAAAGGCCCACTCATGCAAAGGAGGCATGCATGTGACCTTTAGTACCATATTGCTAGTTCTAGGAGAGGAAGACCACCTTAAAAGGGATGGTGCACTCCTAGTCACTTGAGGCATGTGTGGAGAGAACTAGAGGATAACACGCGCGCTCGCCGCTCGCCTCGCCGCCGGGCGGGCCGGGCTGGCTGGCGGCGCGCGCGCACGGCACTGCGTGAATGGTCCGCCAAAATCCGCTCCAGTGCTTGCAGACGCGGCTTCCTTTTGCGCTTTATCTTTTGCTGTTTTGTGTGGCGGTGAATCCGGATCGGTTCGCGACTAATCCGGTTCGATTCTGAGTTATGGAGAACGTGCGGCGCCTTGATCACGCGTCCGGTTTTCTATAAATACGAGTCGCCGCCTCCATACAGCATTACGCGAAAATCAATCTAGGTTTTGCCTCCTCCATCCATTGTGCTGCGCCGCCCCACGAAGTCTACTCCGCCCCGCCCGCCGGCGTGCATCGTCGTTCGGGAGAGCAGTCTCCGAACCGCCGCCAAGTCCCGCACCGGAGGGCGAATAAGGTTTTTGGAAGCGCTCTGCGCGATCGCCGCTGTAGCTCGCTCGTCTTCCTCGCTGCTCGCTTCGCGAATCGCCATCGACTTCGTGTCATCTCACCGCGTGCTGCGCGCCTACATCGGCAAACCGATCGTAATGTAACCATCGATGCGTGCGATCATGTTCTCCGTATAGATCTGTTCATGTACGCTTTCTGGTTTACATGTCAGATCTTTTATGCCCGTGATGGTTCTCGTTATTTTGCGTGCATGATGTCATGATTTATTTATGGAATAAATTAAACCTACATGTGCTTATATATTCAACAATCCAAAAACCTTATTGTAGGCATTGTGGTTTTACTATGGCTGGATTTGCCGATGCACTGAGGCCGGATAAATTCTCCGGTGTGCACTTTAAGAGATGGCAGATTAGGGTCACTCTGTGGCTTACTGCTATGAATGTATTCTGGGTTAGTAATGGCAAGCCTGAAGGTGTTCTTGATGCTGAAAAGCAGAAAGAATTCGAGACTGCCACTACTCTCTTTGTTGGATGCATTCTTAGTGTTCTTGCTGACCGCATGCGCGAGGTGTATATGCACATGACAGACGCGAAGGAGTTATGGGATGCAATCAATTCCAAATACGGTGTTATCGATGCCAGCAATGACATGTATGTCATGGAGCAATTTCATGACTACAAGATGGTTGATAACCGCTCAGTAGTCGATCGTGCTCATGAGATACAAGCCATTGCCAAGGAACTCGAACTCTGAAGTGTGCCTTACCCGACAAGTTTGTGGTGGATGTATTATTGCGAAATTACCTTCTTCATGGAGGAATTTGAACAACACTCAAACACAAGAGACAAGAGTACTCTGTTGAGAATCTGATTGGGTCTCTTGAAATTGAGGAGAAAGCTCGGAAAAGGACGCTGTGTCTAAGGGTGATGGAGGGCGCCTAGTGCCAATGTGGTACGAAACCTCAAACAAGAACAAAGGGAAATTTGTTAAAGCCCAACAGACAACCAACTTCAAGAAGAAGAAGAACAACAACAATCGGGATGATAGAACTTGCTTTGTGTGCGGTGAGCCCGGTCACATGGCCAAGAAGTGCCCACAACGCAAAGGAAAGAAGGCACTGCAGATGACTTCTAAGTCTCATCAACGTGACCATTGGCAAGACCGAGATGGACTGGGTATGGTAATTTACCTCGTTTTTTTCGCTTAGTCAATCTACCAATTGGTGGATTGATACAGAGCTAATGTACATGTGTGTGCTGATATTTCGTTGTTTTCTTCTTATCAGTCGCCCGAGATTCCTCCGTCCTAATGGGGAATGGGTCACATGCTACTGCTCATGGTGTTGGCACGGTAGATCTGAAGTTTACTTCGGGAAAGATCGTGCGGTGAAGAACGTGCAGCATGTCCCTTCTATAGACAAGAACCTCGTTAGTGGCTCCGCTTATGTAGAGACGGGCTTAAGTTGGTATTTGAGTCTAATAAAGTAGTCGTGTCTAAACATGGACATTTTATTGGTAAAGGCTATGAGTGCGGAGGCTTGTTCCGCTTTTCCTTTCAGATTTCTGCAATAAGATCAGAAACCATATTTGTGGCAAGGTGTGGATGATGAGGCTAATGTTTGGCACTCACGCCTATGTCATATTAATTTTGGTTTGATGTCTCGCTTTCGAAAGATGAATTTAATTCCAAACGTTTCCATCACCAAAGGTTCTAAATGCCATAGCCGTGTGCAATCAAAGCAACCTCGTAAGCCTCACAAGGTCGCCGAGGAGAGAAACTTGGCACCACTAGAACTCCCGCATTCAGATCTTTACGAGATGAATGGCGTGTTGACGAAGGGTGGAAAACGATATTTCATGACATTGATTGATGATGCAACTAGGTTCTCATTATGTGTATTTATTGAAAACGAAAGATGAGGCTTTAGACTATTTTAAAATCTATAAGGCGTAAGTTGAAAACCGCTAAATAGAAAGATAAAAGACTTAGGTCGATCGTGGTGGAGAGTATTTCTCAAGCGAATTTGACTTATTTTGTGAGGAACATGGCACTATACATGAGAGGACGCCTCCTTATTCCCGAGTCAAATGGGATTGCCGAAAGGAAAACCGCACGTTGATCGACTTGGTGAATGCCATGTTAGATATCGCGGGATTACCTAAGGCATGGTGGGGAGGCTTTGCTAACGCCTAATCACGTATTAAATAGAGTTCCTAACAGAAATAAGGACAAAACACCATACGAGGTATGGATTGGGAGAAAACCATCACTTTCTTACTTGCGTACATGGGGGTGCTTGGCGAAAGTTAATGTGCCAATAACTAAGAAACGCAAGCTTGGACCTAAAACTGTGGACTGCGTTTTTCTGGGATATGCTAATCATAGCATTGCCTATAGATTTTTGATAGTTAAAACTGAGGTACCTGACATGCATGTTGGTACAATTATGGAGTCTCGAGATGCAACATTCTTTGAGAATATTTTTCCTATGAAGGATACACATAACACTACTAGTCAACCTTCTAAATAATTCCCAGTTCAATCACATCACCGAACCTTTTGAACATACACATGAACTTGTCAATGAGGAGGATGATAATGAGCTCCTAGAAGGAGCAAGAGACAAAGGATATTCAAATCCTTTGGTGATGATTTCACTGTGTACCTTGTGGACGACACTCCCAAGTCTATTTCGAAGCGTATGCATCCCCGATGCGCATCATCGGAAGGAGGTCATCAGAGTGAAATGGATTCCATTATCGCTAATGGAACACAGGAGCCGATGATAAACCTTATGGGTGCAAACCTGTAGGGTGTAAGTGGGTGTTCAAAAGAAGCTTAGGCCGATGGTACTATTGAAAAATATAAGGCTCGGCTTGTTGCCAAGGGCTATACTCGAGAAAGAAGGCGAAGATTTCTTTGACACTTACTCACTGTTGCTAGACCGACCACAATTCGAGTACTACTTGCTTTGGCTGCCTCACATGGTCTTCTCGTTCATCAAATGGACGTTAAGACAGCTTTTCTTAACGGAGAGCCGATGAGGAAATTTACATGGAACGACTGATGGATTTGTAGTAGAAGGTCAAAAGGCAAGGTGTTAAAGCTGTTGAAATCTTTGTATGGTCTCAAACAAGCCCCTAAGCGGTGGCATGAGAAGTTCGATAGAACACCGACATCTGCAGCTTTGCTGCAAATGAGGCAGATAAATGTGTATACTATCGTTATGGTGGGGGTGAGGAGTTATTCTATGTTTGTATGTGGATGACATCTTGATTTTTGGGACAAACATTAGTGTGATAAATGAGGTCAAATCATACTTGTCTCAAAACTTTGATATGAAAGATCCGGGAGTGGTGATGTTATTCTAAACATTAAATTGGTTAGAGGTGAGGATGGGATTACACTTTTGCAATCTCATTATGTGGAAAAGGTCTTGAGCCGTTTTGGCTTTTCCGACACAAGCCTTCTCCAACACCTTATGATCCTAGCGTGTTACTTCGTAAGAATAAGAAAATTGCTAGGAATCAGCTAGAATACTCCCAAATAATTGGCTCACTAATGTACCTAGCTAGTGCAACAAGGCCGGACATCTCCTTTGCTGTGAGCAAATTGAGTCGGTTTACATCTAACCCGTGAGATGATCACCGGAAGGCACTTGAGCGAGTGTTGCGCTATCCGAAAGGTACCTCGAACTTTGGACTTCATTATACCGGTACCCGCTCGGTCGGAGGGTTATAGTGATTCCAATCGGATCTCGATGCTTTGATGAGATCAAAGCCACTAGTGGATATGTTTTCACTATTGGTGGTGGTGCTTGTTTCATGGAGGTCTTGCAAATGCACCATTTTGACGAGGTCAACCATGGAAGCGAGCTTGCGCACTAGACACCGCTATTGTTGAGGCGTAATGGCTACGAGATCTATTGATGGATCTACCTACGGTGGAAAAGCGATTGCCGCTATCCTTATGAATCGTGATAATCAAACCGTTATCGCTAAAGTGAACAGTTCTAAGGATAATATGAAATCGCCGAGCATGTTAAGAGACGATTGAAGTCTGTCAGAAATTGAGAAACTCCGAGTTATAACCTTGGATTACATCCAAACAGATAAAAACACGCGATCCTTTACAAAGGGACTATCACGGAATGTGATAGATAGTGCATCGAAGGAGATGGGTATGAGACCCATGTGAGTTATCTATGGTAGTAACTCAACCTATGTGATCGGAGATCCCGTGAATTAGGATCTGGAAAAACAAGCCATTAGTTAATCAAGGAGAGTAATTTCAACCTCTCTATGTGAAGATGCAATACTCTCGAAGCGCAAGGCAAGTTGACTAAGGTCTTAATGTGTTCCATTGACTTTTAGAAGCGAAGACGCTATCTCGCAGAGCGTTCTTGAAAGAACACACTGTATGAGCCCGATCATTAGTCGCAGCTATGGAGATCTTGGGTAATCTCCTACTAAGCTCATGAAGAGACCAAGGAGTATGACTTATACGCTCCAACCGAGGGGTAGCCTCATCGCGGCCTAGTATCGCTTAAGTCTTTAAGTGAAGCTTGCTTGCACCAAACTTGCAATTCAAGGCATAGTCCATTGTTCAAGTTGTGAGTAAGTGTAGCTTGAGTTCTAGGTGGATGTTCAACCTTAATCGGTCTCCATCGAAATACCGATATATAAACAAAGACATTGAATTCAGGCAAATCTCTGTGGGACTTTGAGATCCGTGGGGATTGTTGGATTATGTGGGCCAAGCCCATATAATAAGAATAATTCCTATTAAATCTCAAAGGCCCACTCATGCAAAGGAGGCATGCATGTGACCTTTAGTACCATATTGCTAGTTCTAGGAGAGGAAGACCACCTTAAAAGGGATGGTGCACTCCTAGTCACTTGAGGCATGTGTGGGAGAGAACTAGAGGATAACACGCGCGCTCGCTCGCCTCGCCTCGCCGGGCCGGGCCGGGCTGGGCTGGGCGGCGGCGGCGGCGCGCGCACGGCGTGAATGGTCCGCCAAAATCCGCTCCAGTGCTTGCGCACGCGGCTTCCTTTGCGCTTTATCTTTTGTCGTTTTGTGTGGCGGTGAATCCGGATCGGTTCTGCGACTAATCCGGTTCGATTCACGAGTTATGGAGAACGTCAGGCGTCTTGATCACGCGTCCCGGTTTTCTATAAATACGAGTCGCCGCCTCCATACAGCATTACGCGAAAATCAATCTAGGTTTTGCCTCCTCCATCCATTGTGCTGCGCCGCCCCACGTAGTCTACTCCGCCCCGCCCGCCGCGCGCACCGCTGTTCGGGAGAGCAGTCTCGGAACCGTCGCTTTCAAGTCCCGCACCGGAGAGGGCGAATAAGGTTTTGGGAAGCGCTCGCGCGATCGCCGCTGTAGCTCGCTCGTCTTCCTCGCTGCTCGCCGCGAATCGCCATCGACTTCGTGTCATCCTCACCGTGCTGCGGCGTCTACATCGGCAAACCGATCGTAATGTAACCATCGATGCGTAATATCATGTTCTCCGTATAGATCTGTTCATGTACAGCTTTCTGGTTTACATGTCTAGATCTTTTATGCCTGTGATGGTTCTGTTATTTTGCGTGCATGATGTCATGATTTATTTATGGAATAAATTAAACCTACATGTGCTTATATATTCAACAGTAAGTATACATGTCTTATTATTCTGGAGCAACTGCAATTCACAGTACATCTGTTGTCTTTATTTATGTTCTATTTTCGTTGCTCCCAGCAGAAGCAGAATTGAAGCTATGATCTAGATTATTATTCCACCTGGCCAATTTGACATAGTAGCAGTTCAAAATTCAAACAATCTAAATGGAATTTGTTACATCCGATGCTTTCACCTGGCAGTAAGGCTAGTTGTTGGATGTTTGAAACGGCAATGGTTTCTCATTTGGCTTTACCTTTTTGCAGGTAATCAGTGTTGTAAAACCGACGCCCCCAGGAACCCCAGAAAGGGGAGCGCACCAGCTCTGGTGGGCCCGTGGTTTCGTCTTCGTCTCCAATGAGAGATATGGGTGTATACTAAATTGACTCACTATAAATATATGAGCGAGACTTATCTCTTTTGCATATATCAAGTCATATCAATAAAGAAGATGCCAGATTACTCTCTCACATCTTTGCCCATTGCTATCGCTAAGTGCTTGTGTTATTCTCACTTTCTGGTTGCGTTGACTGACTCTATTTGTGTTGATTGGCTATTGGATCGCTCGGCGACATGCTCTATGGGCTACAGTATGTCATCAGATCCAATAGCGCTCTCTCTCTCCCTCTCTCTCTCTAGAAGCGATTTGTTTTCTTGTAGAACCCTAGATGCGTTCTTAATCTGTACAATCCGATCTACTAAAATTAAGGGTATCTGTAGTGTATAAAAATAGAGGGTCTTAAGCCACCTTAAGGTCAACTTTATACATTACAGGGGTGACCTTAAGCAGGCTATAAGCAAAAAAGGCTTAAGGCTGGTCCTCAAGCTAAAGACCTGGCCACAAGCATTAAAATATAATTTTTCTTTATATGTCGAGTGGGACCGTTTTAAGGCCCCTTAAGTTATATACACTATGGAGTCGGCCTTAAAATTTAGATGGGACCTACCTTAAGACCCCTTAGGTTATATACACTATGGATGCCCTAATAGGCATTAGAAGCCGTACCTGCTGGTCTCAGCTGCCCTCTGGCCACGAAGCGCCGCTCGCATGCGAACGCTCAGCCAAGCCCGGCTTGCCGCCGGTTGTCCCGTCCTCGCCAGCCACCCGCAGTCGCTACCGCCGAACCACAGACCTACAACCGACGCACGCGCACGCCTCCGCGTCCAACGCCACCGAAGCGATGGAGCCGCTTGCCCGAGCCACGCCGCCGCATAGGTGCTCCGCCGCACACGCCTGCCTCGCCCAGACGCGACGCCGCCGCCGCACCGTGGCTCGCGCCATCGATTCCTCGCACCCTCGCCGCGCGCCAGCGCTGGGATAGGGTCCTAAGAGCAACTCCAGCAGAGCCCTCAAAACAGGCCCCTACTTTTTATTTGAGGGCTCTCCCTACTTTTGATGGCTCTGTTTTTGGGTTACACTCAGCAGAGCCCTCAAAGCAGACCTCAAATTCATTCTTAGAGGGGATGACACATAGGACCCACCCTCATTCTCATCCTAATTTTGAGGGCCGAGGGGCAAAAAATTCACTCCAGCAGGGCCCTTACTTGAGCCCTCAAAAGTAGGGGCTCCCTCCAGACCCCCCAGGAATGAGGGCTCGAGGGGGAGATTTGAGGGCTCCCTACTTTTGAGGGCTCAAGTAGGGGCCCTGCTGGAGTGAGTTTTTTGTCACTCGGCCCTCAAAAGTAGGATGAGGGCTCAAGTAGGGGTCCTGCTGGAGTTGCTCTAACCCTGGCGCCCCCTCCCTTATTTTTTTTTGAACTCGGCGCCCCCTCCCTTAACTGAGCCATAAAAGGCCGGGAGGTGATGGGTCGGATCCACAATCCAGACCAATTGCGGTAACAAGCTAGACCGAATCCAGCCCGCTAAGAAAGAACTGTTCATTGAGATGGCTAAGTTGCAATTTTTTCTAAATAACCATGAACATATGGTTTTACAAATCTTGTCTCCTCTATAAAACCTACCGAGTTAGGAGAGCTTGACAGGTGGCAGGTGCCTACCAAGCCACCCATCTGTGGCATGTGTTCATAGTCAACCATTAGCAATTTAATTAGCAAGCACTAATTAAAGAAATGCCGCGAATGGGTGGCTCAACAAGCACCTGCTGAGCTACTATAGATCAGCGTGCCTATCAAGCCCCGTAGCTCAACAGGTGTCTACCATGCTTGGTAGGTGTACGAAGGGGGATAAATTTGCAAAAACAGACATTCAAAGATCAATTTTGAAAAAAAAAGTTACAACAATGTCATTTGTGTGAATAGTTCGATAATAAATTGAAAATGTTGCAGAGAGGCCCTCATAGTTTAGAAAAAATGCGAGAAAATTTTGTGGAGAAAGAAAATCGAAAACCCCTAGGAAAATTGAAAATTGTTGTAACCTTCAAGAATATTTTATTCTTGCATAAACCCCTTCGGGAATCCGTTTTTGCGTTGGATCAGTATGGTTAAGGATTTTATAACCTAGACCCTCAATCTTAGGGTAACTACCTAAATAGTATATTTAATTTCTTAAATAACCCTGAATAATCCTGAAAACTTGATTTTTATGAATATGAGTGTTGTGGTTACTGACCAAACAGAGAGAGAGAGATGGTAGTGGAGAGGTGGGAGTGTTTTGCTTCACCCTCCCCCTCATCCTGATATATATTCATATGGAGTATACTTTTACAATTATGCCCTTACATCCGTACATCCCCCTTAGGGGCATTTGAGTCATTACACATGTTACTCTGGTTCTTATAACCTCCTAACAGGCCTGTTGGGCTTAGGTGGGGGCCACCCCTACAACAGGAGCTTCTCATGGTGAAGAGCTTCACAGGGCCGAAGCCATGTCGCCGAGTCCTTTGGCCCCCTCCATCCCCTACGGCCTGTGAATTTCTCCAAACTTGCGGTTGGGGAGCTCGAGGTGTGGGATGGAAGGTGATGTCGAAGTACAGCGGAGGCGCGACGCACGCGCGCTCCGTCCCCTACGCTTCGAACGGGTGGCGCGAGGTGGCGCTGAGTCGGAGTAGAGGCGCGCGCTCCCGCCCCTACCCTTGAACGGGTGGTAGCGAGGCGGGCGCTGAAGTCGGCCGAGGCGCGCGCGCTCCGTCCCCTATCCTTGAACGGGTGGCGGCGGAGGCCGACGCTAAGTCGGCCGAGGCGCGCGCTCCGCCCCTACCCTTCAGCGGGTGGCGCGAGGCCGGCGCCGAGTCGAGTAAAGCGGCGCGCTCCGTCCCTATCCTTCGAACGGGTGGCGGCGGAGGCCGGCGCCAGCTCGGCAGATGCGCGCGCTCCGTCCCCTACCCTTCGAACGGGTGGCGCGGAGCCGGCGCTGAAGTCGAGCCGAGGCGCGCGCTCCGTCCCCTACCCTTGAACGGGTGGCGCGAGGTGGCGCTGAAGTCGAGCCGAGGCGCGCGCCGCCCCTACCTTCGAGCGGGTGGCGGAGGCCGGCGCCTCGATCGCAGCCGAGGCGCGCGCTCCGCCCTCGCCTTCGAGCGGGTGGCGGCGAGGCCGGCGCCTAGCCGGCAGACGCGCGCGCTCCGTTTCCTACCCTTGAGCGGGTGGCGCGGAGGTTGGCGCCTAAGTCGGCCGAGGCGCGCGCTCCGCCCCTACCCTCGAACGGGTGGCGGTGGAGGCCGGCGCCTGGTCGGCAGAGACGCGCGCTCGCCCCCGCGCTAAGATTGAGGCCGTTGTGGCCTTGCGATGCCGTAGTGCGCTTTTAATGGCGGCCGGAATCACGCCACACCGCCTGGCAGAGGTCGGTATCGCGTCGTCGCGATCTGCCATCCCGTGTGGGACACGCGCGACTCGCGATCGTGCGTCGTGGGATGTGGCGGTTGCGTGGCGCGGCGTTCGCCTCTTCCCGTGGAAGTTGGGCGCGTGTTGAGGCGTGGGCGTTGTCGCTGTTTGGTCACCTCACGCACGGCCCTCTAAGCCTCGCGGTTCTTCTTTCCAAATCGTGGGCGGCCGAATCGCTGCAAGTTTGATCTGTCTGCGCTTCGAGCCACATGAGAGGCGAGCGGCCTTTATAAGTTGCCAGCGTTGAGGTGGAAGCACCCTTGTTTTTTTTGTGATCTGCCGCTTTGCTTCCGCCCGTGCTAACTGTAACGCCAGTTGCTCCTTTCCCTGCTTCTTTCTCCCTGGTCGCTAAGAGCGATGGCTAGCCATGACGACGCCACCCACCCTCCCCGCAGCGGTTGCTTGCCTAGCCAGGGCGAGGTGTCCCATCCTTCCCGGGGGTACGAGCTGGTGCCGCGGGGGAGCTTGCGCGCCAACAAGTGGTGGGACGCCATGGAGCACTCGGGAGGCTGCTGTTCCCGTATGTTGGGGAGGAGCCGCGTGACCGAAGGGACGCTGCATCGACTTGTGGAGGAGGGGAAGATCGCGGATCGCGATGGGGCTCGCCTACCCCGTCGGGACGAGGCGGAGCCGAAGCCCCGGGCCATGGAGGCGATTGATTTTGTCGCGTTCTTCGACGCCGGCCTTCGAATGCCCTCCACGTTGTTCGTGGGCGAAGTCCTGCAGGCCTACAAGTTGGAGCTAGCCCAACTGACGCCCCACGCAATACTCCGCCTAGCTGTCTTCACGTGGGCGATGCGGACAGAGGGGCGGCGTCCTAGCGCGAGCTTATTCGCCACACTGCACGACGCACGCTGTCGACCCAGAAAAGTTGACGGGGCGGTGTCCAACTTCGCGGTGTGGACTTCGTGCTCGGCGTCGTGCGCGACGTTGTTCCCGCGCCACCTCGCCGAGGCAATGGGAGTCCGGCTGGACTCGGCAGTGGTTCTACTACACCGTGACCGACAAGAGCGGAATGCAATGCCGAGGTGGGCCGATCTCGCTTAATAGTACGCCGAGTCTGAAGGCAGAGATTGACGACATGCAAAGGCTACAGAGTCTTGTCGGTGTCGCCCGTCGAATGAGCCTGCGCGACCTAGCCGAGGAGTTCACAATGTATGGGGTGGCGCCACTCTCCTCCCGGGGGAAGTATGTTGGACAGGACGGCCCCCGCGAGGACGGGTTCAGCCCATCCGTATCTCGCCTGCTTCCACCTTCCGCTCCTTGTAAGTCGCCCAGCACGTTGTACACGTGCCATTGTATCTGTTTGGTCTCGGCCTGACTGACGTGATCTTCTGCGCAGTGGCTCGGCTAGAAGACGCGGAGTGCGCGGTTGCGGCGCTTCTCGGCCCGTACACGCTTAAGGAGCATCAGGCTCGCGAGGCCGCAGTCAAGGCGGCTAAGCAAGGGCGGGTAAACCGCACATGTGAGGCTCGGGCATTCATCGCGCCGAGCGCGGTGCCGGGAGCTTCCCACCGGGACTCCGGGCACTCAGGACGGTGATAGCCCTGCGGGGGTGTTATCTTCGCGACGCCGGGCCCGCTCCCCGGCTGCCGTATGTGACCCCGCAGGCCCCTCGGCGGCCAACACAGTTGAGACAGGGCATGCGACCGGCGGTGGGCCCGGCCACACTGCTTCGGAGGAGCGCGCCGGCTCGAGTCCCCCGGCACCCTCTGTCGACGCCAACGAACCCGTGCTCGCGGCCATCGTCGAGCTGGAACTCGCCAACCCGGGGGGAGCACCGTTCCCGGCGAGAAAACCACGGTTGATGGTGCGTTATCAACCGCAGCGGCCGGCGCGGGCGCCCCCTACGGAGGAAACCGTGGGGGCGATGGGAACCGTAGCTGGTGTTGCCGCGAAGACTTCGCTTGCCGCCGCAGCGAACGCCGACGCAGCCCCGCCGCCGCCGAGGGGTCGATCTGCCGCTGCGGGCCTTGTCGCGGGATTACGGCGTCGGGCGCGCCGAAGACCTCCTGCCGACCACCGAGGCGCCCGCCCCACTTGGCGCCGAACGGCGCCACTTCCTACCGCGACGAGAGCGCAGGAGGTAGGCGTGAGTCCTCTCTTCACATGACTTCGCGAGACTCTCTCGATCGCTCGCTCATTCTCGCCAACATCGGGCGAGACGAAGTCTCCCAGACGTGGCGAAGGATCGAGCAACGGAGGTGTGCGCGAAGTCCAAAGCCTTATGCAGGGTGCCCCGCAGGTGTCCGTTGCTGTTGATGTGGCCGCAGCCTCGGTAAATACTGGCACGTTGGGGCCGGGGCTCGCTCGCTCGGACTTCCTCCCTCGCCTGGAGACACTTCACGTCCTCACCTCAGCCGCAGAGCGTGCCGACAACGGCCTTGACCGAGAGATGTTGTCGTCGTGCGAGGGGGAACTCCTAGCGCTCGCGCTGCAGGCCTCTGAGATGAGGGTAAATATGTGCGCTTCAGCTTGTAAGGTACTGCTGGGCGCCTGCTGACTTGTTGTTTTTACCAAACGCTTGCCCTCAGTCGGGCCTTTGACGAGGCCCGTGTTCGGGAGCGGAGGGTTCTGGAAGCCAGCCTTTGCGAAGCAAACAATGCTCTCGCGGCGAAGGATGAAGAGCTTCGCGCGCTGGAGGGCGCCATGGCGGCCACGCAACTCGAGGCCACGGAAGCTGGCGCGCCGCGGCCGAGGAGCGCGCGCCTTCCCGCAGCAGATCGCCGTCCTAGAAGGGGAGAAAGCCCACCGGCGGAGTCTGCCGCAGGAATAGCCGCGTCTTGGAAAATGCGCCCACGCCGGCGTGGCGGGCCATGGAGTCTCGAACCAGCCCTCCGAGACTCGTGCGCGCGAGTGCCGGACACTATGCACGGGCGGAGGACTGCCGAGACGCCGGGTTGATCGAGGAGGCGGGCGTTGCCCTTCATGGCGCCGTAACCTTTGGCGAGCATCGCGGCTATCTTGGTGCGTGCCGCCGCCATGCTTCACACTCGTGGGTGTAGACATACCCATGAGCTGGCAAATCCTCAATCGATCTTCCCGCCACCACAAAGTTATGTCGGACACCATTCGCTCCATCGGGCCTAGCTCGCAAACTTCCACCAACGGATCAGGGCCGCCGGGAAGATGCAGCGAGGGTCGCCGTGCAGCGACGCTGCATGGGAGGGGATCTCCTCCGTGGCTCGAAGGAGTCGCCCAACACCACGACGTCGCCGCACGGGTTTGTCCGCACCGCGCCAAGATCGAGCCGTTGGTCGGGTAGGGCGGGGATGATGTATTGGTTCTCATGCTTGTAACCATGTAACCCCCTTTCTTTGCAATGAAACCAAGTAGCACTTTATTCTTGGTGTTACCTACCGCCGAGTGCGAGGGGAAGACCTCCGCCTTTTAGCGGGCGCGAGGGCGTTCCCCACTGTGTCATGTTTAGAGTACGTAGACTGGCGCGTCCGGAGGCGAACCTCGACGCTACGACTTCCTTTATAGTCCGGAGACTCGCGCGTGCGGAGGCGGACCTCGACGCTACGTCTTATTTAGAGTCCGTGGACTGGCGCGTGCGGAGGTGAACCTCGACGCTACGACTTCCTTTATAGTCTGGAGACTCGCGCGTGCGGAGGCGGACCTCGACGCTACGTCTTATTTAGAGTCCGCGGACTGGCGCGTGCGGAGGTGAACCTCGACGCTACGACTTCCTTTATAGTCCAGAGACTCGCGCGTGCGGAGGCGGACCTTGATGCTACGTCTTATTTAGAGTCCGTGGACTGGCGCGTGCGGACGTGAACCTCGACGCTACGACTTCCTTTATAGTCCGGAGACTCGCGCGTGCGGAGGCGGACCTCGACGCTACGTCTTATTTAGAGTCTGTGGACTGGCGCGTGCGGAGGTGAACCTCGACGCTACGACTTCATTTAGAGTCCGTAGACTGGTGCGCGCGAGGGCGTCCCCCCATTGCGTCTTATTTAGAGTCTGTGGACTGGCGCGTGCGGAGGCGAACCTCGACGCTACGACTTCCTTTATAGTCCGGAGACTCGCACGTGCGGAGGCGAACCTCGACGCTACGCCTTATTTAGAGTCCGCAGACTGGCGCGTGCGGAGGTGAACCTCAACGCTACGACTTCCTTTATAGTCCGGAGACTCGCGCATGCGGAGGCGGACCTCGACGCTACGTCTTATTTAGAGTCCGCAGACTGGCGCATGCGGAGGTGAACCTCGACGCTACGATTTCCTTTATAGTCCGGAGACTCGCACGTGCGGAGGCGGACCTCGACGCTACGTCTTATTTAGAGTCCGCAGACTGGCGCGTGCGGAGGTGAACCTCGACGCTACGACTTCCTTTATAGTCCGGAGACTGGCGCGTGCGGAGGCGGACCTCGACGCTACGTCTTATTTAGAGTCCGTGGACTTTGTTCTGCGCAGCGCGGATAAACAATGCTCTGGGAACAGCAATCTTTATTGAACTCCCATTTGCGCGGGCGAGCATTGTACAACAAGGGGCTGGTGGCTCTACGCTTGTCGTCCTGTTGCGCCATTCGCCCGTTCGACCGCCCCCGTTGGACTGGGGATGCCCTACCGAGGTGAATCGAAGGGTGATGCCCATGCTGCCACAATATTCTTTGAAAAGGGTGGCGTCGAACTGCAGGCCGTTGTCGACCGTGAGCTCCCAGGGCACGCCGAAGCGACATATGATGTTTTGCCAGAGGAAGCGTTGTACGGCCGCAGAGGTTACTTTAGCTGATGCGACCGCTTCCGCCATCCGAGAAATACTCGGTAGCGACTACCACGAACCGCAGTCCCACGAGCTCGGGCGTGGTCCTACTATGTCGACGCCCAGCGTGCGGTGGCCACACCGAGGAATGGGGTTGAGGCTCGTCGGGGCTCGCGGACGATGCGCGCCATCCATCGGCACCCTTGGCACCGACGGACGAGGTCCTGGGCGTCGGTGATCGCAGTTGGCCAATAGAAGCCTTGCCTGAACGCCTTGCTGACTAACGACCTCGGTGCCAGGTGGGACCCGCACGCGCCCGCGTGGATCTCCGCAAGGAGCTCTTTTCCCCCTCAGTCGAGAGGCAGCGCAGGAGCGGTGCGCAAACCCCTCTCTTGTAGAGTCTCCCTTCGAACACCTGGAAGGATCTTGCGCGGTGCTGCAAACGCCGAAGCTCGGCGGGGTTCTCCGGCTCGGCGATGCCTTGCAAAAAATTGAAGATGGGCTCGCGCCAGTCACCTGGCCGGTCGATGTGATGGACAAGTGCCGCGTCCCGGTTGTCCTGCACGATGGCCGCTTGCAATAATATTTCGTAAAACGCCCCATCAGGGGGGTAGTTGCCGGCTGGCCGCCTTAGCGAGGGCGTCGGCCTGCTCGTTCTCCGCGCGAGGGATTGTCTTGACGGTGACGCCCAAAAAGTGCCTTTCCCTCGCTCTCACAGCCGCGAGGTACTTGGCCAACTCAGGGTCCTTGGCTTGATATGACTTGTCCACATGACCAGCCACCAAGCGCGAGTCGGTGCGGACTAGCACCGCCTCGCGCCGATCGCTTTGAGCTTCGGGCCAAAGCGCAATACGTACTCACCGTGTTGTTGGTAGCGGGAAGGCAAGGCGTGCCGAGTATAGCAAGCGCTGTCCTTCGGGCGTGACGATCACCGCACCTACGCCCGCGCCCGCGACGCCGTAGGCTCCGTCGATGGTGAGCGTCCAGACGGGGTCATCGTGCGTCTGGACGGGCTGGGCCGGCGGGGTCCATTCGGCGAGAAAATCCGCAAGGACTTGGGATTTGATTGCCATTCCTGAGGCATATGTCAAGGAGAAGGGAGCGAGCTCGGCAGCCCATTTGCCGATGCGCCCTGTGGACTCCTTGTTGTGTAACATCTCTTCCAGGGGGAATGAGGAAGGCACTGTAATCGGGTGAGCCAGAAAGTAATGTCGAAGTTTCCTGGAGGCCATGACCAGTGCGTAGGCGAGCTTCTCAAGCTCCGTGTATCTTGTCTTGGCGCCTTGGAGGGCTTCAGAGACAAAGTATACGGGCCGCTGCCTGGCGCCTTCCTCTAAGACGAGGACGCGCTGACCGCGGTGGCTGACGCGGCCAGATAGAGCAGGAGGGGAGCCTCTGGTGCTGGGGCGACCAGAGTGGGGAGGCTTGCCAGGTGCTCCTTGAGCTCGTTGAAGGCCTTCGCGCAATCGCTGTCCCAACAAAATCCGTCGCACCCGCGGAGTGTCTTGAAGAATGGCAGGCCCCGCTCCGCCGCCCTGGATAGGAAGCAGCTTAGTGCTGCCATGCGGTCCGCCACCTCTGACCTCCTCGTTGTCGGGCGCTCCATACCCGTGATGGCGTCTACTTTGTCGGGTTCGCTGATTCCCGTCCGGACACGAGGAAACCTAGGAGTTTGCCCGCCGCACTCAAGACACATTTGTCGGGATTGAGCTTGATGCCCGCCTTCCGGAGGTTGTCGGGTCTCTGAAGGTCCCGCCATGCGAGCAAGCTGCGGTTTTGACCACCACGTCATCGACGTAAGCTTCGACGTTTCTCCCGAGCTGGGCGGCCAGGGCAATAGCGACGAGGCGGGTAAAGGTAGCGCCTGCGTTCTTCAAGCCAAAGGGCATCCCGACGAAGCAGAACGTCCCAAGTGGTGTGATGAAACTGGTCTTCTCCTCGTCATCTTCGGCCATGTATACCTGGTGGTAGCCGGAATAGGTGTCCAGGAAACTCATTAGTTCGCACCCAGCGGTGGCGTCGACTAGCTGATCGATGCGCGGCAAGGGGTAATTGTCCTTTGGGCACGCCTTGTTTAGCGCCGTGAAGTCGATGCACATACGCCAGGCCCCGCTGGCCTTTTTGACTAGTACCGGGTTAGCGAGCCACTCTGGATGGTGGACCTCGCGAATGACCCCGGCCCGAAGAAGCTTCGCCACTGTTTTGGCCGCCTGCTGCCGGTCCATCGACATACGCCGAAGCCTTTGCTTGACCGGCTTGGCGTTGGGGCGAACCGCCAAGCGATGCTCGATTACCGCTTGGTCTACGCCCTTGATGTCCTCCGGGGACCATGCGACAATGTCAACGTTGTTCTAAAGCACTCGGAGCAGATCTCGTTCGACCCGGGAGCCCTCGCCGATGGACACAAAGCGTCCCTCCGCTCGAGCGGCACCTTCTTGACTCCGCCCTCGGCGAGAGCTTGGGCGTCCACCCGGGGGCGGAGGGCCCATCGCCGAGCGTGTCGGAGAGGGCGTGCACCGGGCGATGCGGAACTCGGCTGCCGACCTCAGCACGTCTGGCGAGGTCCTGATCGCCGAAGACGGTGATAACACCCTCGGGCCGGAGCTTCACACACAAAATGCGTAGTGTGGGACGCCTCGAAAGAGTTGATGGCGGTCGCCCAAGATGGCGTTGTAGGGATGTGGGATATCCACGACGTCGAAGATGACATGCTCGGTCCGGATGTTACCCTTGTTGCCCTCCTGACGGAAAGTGACCGGAAGGGACACGTGCCCCAGGGCCTGCAGCGGTTGACCTCCGAGGCCTTGAAGTGGAGCTCCCGGCTCGCCAGAGCCGGCCGCGGGGATCCCCATATGGTCGAGGGCCTCTGCGAACAGGATATTCGCATAGCTTCCCCCGTCGACAAGGACGCGCCTGACGTCACAGCGTTCTATGAGGGCCTGGATGACCAGAGAGTCTTGGTGAGGGTACTCCACACCCCTGGCGCTGTTCAAGTCGAAGGTGATGTTGCGGGCGGCATCCACGACAGGCCGCTCCCGGGGCCCTTGAAGAGGAACCTCGGTGATGATGCCGATGGTGCGATGTCGCGCCCTCCGCCGCGCGGTGGCTCGCAGGGGCTACCCTGGGTGCCCCACGTGGCTCCGGCGAGGCCGAGGAGGCGAGCCCGAGACCCGCCGCCACCCTCCGCAGCTCCATAATCGCGGTGCACCCTGTGTAATGATCACCGTAGCCGTGCACCTCGCACCACTTGCCATAATGTAGGAGCTCTTGTTCTGCGTGGGGTTGGCCGCCTCAACCAAGTCCGCGTTCGATCCCCGGTCTCCCCTCCATGGCGGGTCGGGTCCTGGCGGGCGCTCCTGTCGAGGACATGATGGGCCGCTCGTGACTGCGCCGTGGCGCCGAGGTTTATGCTCGCTCCCGAAGAGCCTTCCTGCACCCGGTATCGCTGCCTCGGGAGGGCCTCCTCGGGGCTCTCGGCCGCGCCCCGCCGAGGAGGGACCACCGCCCCACCTCGCGGGGCGCCTCATGGCGAGGTCGAGGCGGTAATGCTGCGCTTCGCAAGATCCTCCTCCGCCCGCGCATACTGTACATTTTGTCGAAGAGCTTGGCGATCGCCTTGATTGGCCTCGCGCGTGGTACTCGGCCATTGGGCCCGACGAAGGCCCTGTATGGCTGCATTAACGATGGTGGTGTCATTAACGTCTTTACTTGGCATCGAATCTTGGTGAAGCGCTTGAAGTAGTCCCGAGCTTCTCGAGGGTCTTTGCTTCACAACAAGAGTTGGTCCGCGTCGACTCGCCGACATAGTTTCCTGGAAGTTGTTGTGAAGGCGGTCACGAGCTGCTCCCACGCGTGGATGGAGCCCACTCTATGGTAAAGAACCAAGAGAGCGCCACTCCTTGCGCGCGAGGGGAGTCCTTCGCCGTGGTGTCGTCTCGCCGCGCAGCTCGATCGCGGTTTCGTACACGCGCACGAACTCGCGGGGGTCCGTGTCGCCTTTGTACGGGTCGATGACGCTAGGAAACTTAAAGTCTTCGGGCAATGCCGCCTACTGCAGCCCCACCAAAAGCGGGGACTCCGGATCTAGGCGCCGCCGCGGCACGCGGCTAGACGTGGGGCTTACGCGATCGCCCGCCTCTTTGGCGTGGGCTCGAGCGACATCGGCGCGCCTGCTGGCCCGAGCCTCTTGCATATCTCTGACGGCTCGCGAAGGTCCCTAGTTCCCGCCGGAACGCGTTGAGGGCTGCTAGTAGGCGCTTTCACCGCAGTGCCGCCGGGCCGCCGGAACACCCAGCGGACGGTCGGTGCAGGACCATCGCCTCACGATCTCCAGATCCGCGGATGCTTCATTGCGGCTACCCCGGCCGCTGATCCGCGCCGCCGCGAGGGTGGCGGGACTATCGTTGCAGCGCCGGCCACGGGTTGATGTCGCTGTAGCGCGCGGGGCGGGTCGATCGTTGTAGCGCAGCGCCGACGCCACGACCATTACGCCACGCCGCCGCCAGCTCCTTCGATGGCCGGCGCCGGCCCCGTATTCACACGCCGCTCCGACCCAGCCGTCTTTCTTCCCGCCGCCGCCGCTGATGAAGCTTTTTTCGGTGCCATCCTTCTTCTTCGGTCTTGAGCTTGTCCTGTCCCTCCCCACTGACGGCGCCAATCTGTTGTGGTTATCTTGACCAAACAGAGAGAGATGGTAGTGGAGAGGTGGGAGTGTTCTCGCTTCACCCTCCCCCTCATCCTGATATATATATTCATATGGAGTATACTTTTACAATTATGCCCTTACATCCGTACATCCCCCTTAGGGGCATTTGAGTCATTACACATGTTACTCTGGTTCTTATAACCTCCTAACAGGCCTGCTGGGCTTAGGTGGGGGCCACCCCTACAACAATGAGTTTCCATAAATTTATGAAACATTGGACTTAGTAAGTGTCTAACAATCAAAACCACTCTTATTCGCCAAGTTTATAACAAAATTGGGGGACAATTTCATTGTCGGGCATCTGTATCAGTATCCCAAAAACCTAATATGGAGAAAATATTCGGAAACATACTCATTTGATGTCATTTGTAACTACGCGACACATAGCCAAATCGCTCGACCGTTGGGCAACTAAACCAAGTAGCTCAACCGTTAAGCAACTTGGCACTCTAGTCGCCCAACCGTTGGATGACTAATACTAGTCACTCAACGGTGGGAACGACTATTTGCTGCCAGCCCATCTATTTCTCTTTGACCCAACCCCCTCATGATCCCTCTCACCATTTGTCTCAGAAGAAAATGAGTGGAGAAAAAAAAGAGGGAGAGAAGGAGAGGGGAGGTGAAGAGGGGGAGAAGGTCGCGAGAGAGGGAGAAGTAGAGGAGCTCAGGAGAGGGAGTGAAGGAGAGGAGAGGAGCTCGGGAGAGGGAGAGGAGAGGAGCTCGGGAGAGGGAGAGGAGAGGAACTCGTGAGGTAAGAAAGAAAGACGAAGGAAGCTTGTTGAGAAGGAGAGAAGGTCTTCGCGTAAAGGTAATAATCTCATTAGTTCTTGTTCTCATCTGAATATACGCAACGTGTCACTACTTATCGGTTTAGCACAAATTTAGTGAATGTATATTGACAAATGATAATTTTTGCAGTGAGAAATCAATCATGTCTGAGCCCACAAGATTGAAAGTGAATTATGGTGTTGGTACCATTCATGAATGTCCATACGGTGTTAACCTGAACGATTTTTCGCAAGTCAGTTTGGTACACCTGGACACCGAGAATACTCTAGTTGGAGATGTCTTGTACTAGCTTACATGCAGCTTCTCCTTAGACCATGAGGGGTGCAGTATCGTCCTACATGGGCTTTGGAGTCGGGTCTACCGCACATTCGGTGGGAGTTGAGGAAACTAATGCGCACATTTACATGGAAGGGCTTTGTGAAATGCTGTCAGCAATATGGATACGAGTTTGTGCTAAAGGGAGTCGCAGGAGGCCCTACTGATGGATATTGTCTAGTTGGTGGGAGCATCTTAGGCCTGTAGCATGTGGTTCATGAAGAGGACGCGGTGGCCGATGTTGCGGAGGCACAACTGAAATGTTAGACACTGCATGCTAAGCCCACTAGACAGGCAGATGCAGATGTTGCTGAGGCAGATCAGGAAGATCGCACTACGTAGGCTGAGCCCACTGGACAGGCGGACGTAGTGGAGTATGTCGATAGCATAGTGCTTCAGATGGAGATCGATGACCGGATAGCCTAGCCCGAGAAGGAAGCTTTAGAAGAGGACGATGATGACTCTTCCAATGAGGACAAAGGTCCCATCCCTTAGGGATAGAATAGGGTGGACATTGAGGGTCTTGCTGTGCACGACAAGTATGAATCACCATGGGAGTACCATGGCACAAAGGTTCGGCTTCATGCAATATTTGCTATTTTCTCGCGCCTCAACCCGGCCCAGTCCACAGCCACTTTGCCCCATCAGATGCTCGCCACATGTCGACCATCTGCCACGTGCGTCACCAGCCATCCGATCCCCACTTGTGCCACATGTCGACCATCGTGACCAAGCACTGTTCATCTATGCCGTTTGGGGAGGTCTCTCGTTTCGGCCGTTGGATCCACCCAGCGCCACGTGTCGGGCATCGAGACTTGCCTTACTATTCATCTTCCTCCCGGTTTTTTGTTGCCATCTCCGAGCTGGAGTCCTTGGCATCCATGGCATGCCCACCTTGGTCTCGTCGCCCGTGTCCACCCTGGACACTTCGACATCTGAGTATAAAGCCCAGGCAACCAGTCCCCTCGATTTTCCCATCCCGAGCCTCCACTGCGCCTCGTCGTCCGTGCCATGTTGTCACACTTAAATTCACCGTCATCACCATCCCGTCTTTGCCCCGTCCTACCACTTGTGAGTCCGCCGCTGAGCTTGTTTCCCCTCTCCCATTCTGCTCTGTCATTCGCCACCCGTGCCTTCGCCTCTCCGGCTGAGTCTTGCCCACGCCACCCCCATCTCCTTGGTTCACACGTCGTGCGCCGCTCTGCCCACCCAAAGCACTGCTCTGGTTCACGCACCCCACCAACGTCAGCGTCGACATCACCCCGCACTCGCGTTGTCCACCCCTTTGTCTTTTCGGTGGACTGAGTCCACGATGCACCATCACACTGACAAGCCAGGCCCACCACGTCATTTGCTATGTGTCATGACATGTCACCCTGCCACCTCAGCCCAAGTGACATATGTTAATCGATGCGTCATGCCACGTCAACCTTAGATCCTAGTCAGCCACCACGTCAGCAATGATGCCATAATTCCTATTTTCCTTTAGAAAAGTAATTTGGCCGAAAAACAAATTAGATGATGACATCATAATTAGGATTTTCCTTTAGAAAAATAATTCCAGTAAATCCTATTTTTCTTTTTCTTTAGATTTAAATCTTTTGAGAGCCCATTCTTCTTCGTTCTAGCTTCAATTAACCTGACTATTTTTCCTAAATTCATCTAAAATTGAGCTCTATCTTTTGATCCTAGTTTTGAAGTTTTTGTATTTCATTTAGATTTTATTTGATTTTATTTGTGCCTTATTCATTTTCTCTCTTGTTGGATAACGTTTTCATAGGAGCTGAAGTAGGATCTAAAGATCAAGATTATTAACTGAGTAAGGCCAAGGCAAGTTATGTCCTTTGATAATGTTGAATATATTATTTTCAATATATTATTTTTTTTTATTTTGTTTTAAATTATCATACATTGCTATTTTAGTGTAAACCTTTGTACTTAGTTGTTATGGTCCAACTTGGTTAATTCCACCTCGATAATTTGAATGCCATGATCTCACTGTCACCAATAGGATGGGTAGTTATTTAGTGATGTAATACTAATATCCACATGGGTTGTACGCTTAAAATGCTTAGCCTTGCCTATAGTATGTTGGGTTCATCGTCACATAATTGATTAATTAATTTTGACTTAAGGAGATATTTAATCATAGTGGTTAGCCACAGTTACAAAATTTGAGTTCGACAACATGGGTAGTGTCATTGGTGGTGGTTATCAAAATAATTCACTTGGACAAATGACCATACAGTAAAGGGGAAAGTATGGTCAGTACTTCTGAGATGTGGATGTTTCGCCTAGGTAATGTCTAAGGACTTAACTTTATGCGCATTGATCTAAGCCTAACTATGCAACCACATGTCTATTATGGGATGGACTTGACTAATTAATTTATAATATTTAATTTCAATTTTGCCACTGAGATGAAAGTAGGTGTTGGTTAGACATTTCCACTAAGCGCAAGAGGGGGCTCTCCAGTTAGGTGGTTAGCCTACTCGGCCGTGAAATCTTAGCGAGGCATAATTGAGTTGAGGTGGAGCATTGTAAAATCCTTGTTGTGATTTTCTTTTACGTAGAGATGATCACATCGTGTGGGTAAAGTTATACAACCTCTGCAGAGTGTAAAATCATTCAAATAGCTATGTCCCCAGTTATGAACAATGCTCAGTGATTTCACACGAGGGATAGATGTTTCATAAAAACTTGGTTAAGTTTGGAGTAATGAATGGTTAGTTCGCTGGGAGATCATCGAGTAGATGGTTGGTTCACTTATAGTTTAGTCAATTCCTTTGAACTAATTATTTACTACATGTTTACAATGTTTGCTTTCAATCTATTTACTGTATTTACTTTAAATTGTTGCTCTCTGCAAAATAACCACTCAACCATTCTTTGGTAAGCCTTGCATATTATATTGCATTCTTGTTACAAACGACTTGCTGCGTACTTTATATACTCACGGCTATGTCCATACTTGCTCAGTTGAAGAAGAATCATATCAACTAGAGGTATGTGAAGGAGGGTACTTTAACATGTCTCGTAATAGGACTTCGCTCCCCAGTCGATTGTCTATGGGTATGTCGAATGACCACTTCATTTTCGTTGTGTTTTCGTTGCTAGTTCTATTAGCCTTCTGGCTCTTAAAGTGTAACTTACCATAAGATAGCAACTCTAATAATCAACAAGCAATCCAACCCCAAAAGCCCCCAATTCAAAAGGTCTCGGCGCCCTGGGCGACTCGAGTTAGGTTTTGGCGGCGACTAGGGTTTAGTCCTTTGTCCTTGCCCCTGTTCGGATCCTGCTGCGTGATCCTGCTGTGTGGTATCAATTCCCATCCCTCGTTTATGCTCCCGTAATTTTCCCTGTTCTGGTGTTCAGGCCCTAGTTTGTCTGGTAATCTTTGCCGCCGCTGGAATCTAGGGTTCCAGTTTTCCTCGCGGTTTTGGCCATGGACCTACGGGCGGACAAGGTGATCGGGTTGATGGAGAAGATGAAGCTTTCAGAGTCGGAGAAGAGGAGCATCAAACTCGGGGGATCGCTGGGGGGCCCTAGTGCGCGTAGAGATCCCCAAGCGGTGGGGAAAGTGTTGACGGACAAACCGGTCAGAGCAGAGGCCCTAGAGGTCGCGCTGGGTAGAATTTGGTGCCCAATTAAGGGGATTGAGTGCAAAGATCTGGGTGAAAATTGTTTCTTGTTCACCTTTCTCCAGGGGTCTGGGAAAAGAAGAGCAATGGAGGACGGTCCATGGATATTTGGCAAAGATATTGTCGTCCTGGCGGAGTTTGATGGGGCTAAGACAATAGATGAGATCGAGTTCACTTTCATCCCGATCTGGGTGAGAGTAACGAAGATGCCCCTCGGGCTTATGACAAAGGCAGTCGGCGAGGAGATTGGGGAGTCGATAGGGGAAGCCTTGAAGGTGGAGGCTGATGATGATGATATGGCCATCGGGCAGTTCATGAGGATCAAAGTCAAGCTGGACATTCGCAAACCTTTGATGAGGGGAGTGACTCTGGATTTGGGAGATGGAGAAGAGGAGAAAATGTTATGGTGCCCGTTGAGCTATGAATACTTGCCAGACTTTTGTTATACATGCGGCCTGATTGGACACACTGATCGTATTTGTGAAATTCAGCTGAAGAAAGGTGAGATCCAGCAGTTTAGTAAAGCGATTCGGTTCATTCCAGCAAAAAGGAAGTTGGGGGATGTCTCTAGCAACAGGAGAACGAATGTGGGTAGAAAGGGAAGTGGTGATACTTCGGGGAGCCGGGGGAGTGATGCTCCTAGTTGGAGGAAATCCGGAGTCGAAATCCATTTACAGAAAGATATATCGGGGGAGGATCAGGAAGTGACCAGTCCGATGAAAGGTTCAGGCGCGCCATCTTTATCTAGTCAGGCAAAGAAGATGTTGTTTCCAGATGGTCTATCCCAGGAGTATGGGAAGGGGACAGGTAGTGGAGGAGGGGGCCTGAAGCAGGGTGAGAGGGTGAGGGAGGCGGAGCTGGGGTACTAATCAGAGAGACCGGGGCAGCCCAGGAACAGAGCCATACACGTAGATCTGGAGGAAGGTCTTATGGGCAAAGAAACCGGGAACAAGAGTGGTAGTGACAAGCTCCGGTCTTTCAAACGTGTACACCGGGCACCCAAGGGAGGATCGGAGGATATTGAGAAGCTGGCACAAGATGGAAGGAAGAGGGGCCGCTGGGAGTTGGATGAAATGGAGATTGACGACCCAAGACGAGTGAAGATGGGGAAGACAGACCAAGGTTTCCTCTGCGTTGCTCAGTCAGACGATATGAAGGCGGGGCCGGCGGACCGGTCCTGCATAGGCCAATGAAGGTGTTAGCTTGGAACTGTCGGGGCTTGGGCAACGCACCGGCAGTTCGCAGACTTTTGAGCTGTCAGAAGTCTGAGGAGGCTGATATCCTTTTCTTGTCAGAAACAAAGCTTGATGAGAAGAGGATGACAACGATTAAAAAAATGCTGGGTGTGGTTTTCATGGAGGTGGTGGATTGTGAAGGAAAAGGGGGGGAATTGCAGTGTTGTGGAGGAGAGGTATCAATATGGTTTTGCAGAGTAAATCTAAGAACCATATTGATATGGAGGTCTTGGAGACTGGTGGTGGGAGTTGGCGGTTCACGGGAGTGTATGGAGAAGCTCGTTCCGAGCTGAAATACAAAACTTGGGAAATGATGGCAGATTTGCAGTCACAGCACCCTTCTTCCATGCCATGGTTGTGTGCGGGGGATTTCAATGAAATTCTATACCATCATGAGAAGGAAGGCAGGCATCCGAGGGCCCAGGTTTGTCTGGATCGTTTCAAGGACGCTCTTGAGATCTGTGAGCTTCATGATCTGGGGTTTGCTGGGGATGTTTTCACTTGGCGAAATAAGCAATTCAAGGGATGTAATTACATCAGAGAGCGTCTGGATAGAGCGGTGGCAAATTCTGAGTGGAGGGGGAAATTTCCAATGGTGTACGTCAAGAATGGTGATCCATTTCACTCTGATCACAGGCCCGTGATCATATTCACGCATAGTTTGCCGGGTAGGAGGTTGGCACGGAACTCAAGTGATTTCAAATTTGAAGCAAATTGGTTGAAAGAGGATGATTGCAGGAGAGTGATAGAGGAAGCTTGGGGGTCGGAGGAGAGTGCTAGTGCTAGTATTAGCCATAATTTGCAGGGGCTGGCCAGGAGTTTGAAAGAGTGGAGTATTTCTTCGCTAGGAGGACTGGAGAAACGTCTGAAGAATGCCAAAAAGGAGTTGGAGAGGTGGAGAAGGGAACCTATCAGTGATGTTTCGGTTGGGAAGGAGGCAGTGTGGGGCTTTAAGGTAGACAGATTAGAGGAGCAAATTGAAGTCTACTGGAAACAACGGGCGCATGTTAATTGGTTGCAGTTCGGGGATCGAAACACCAGTTACTTCCATAACGCGTGCTCTGAGCGGAGAAGGAGAAACAGAATAGGGAATCTGAAAAAAGAGGATGGGGGATGGGTAGTGGATGAAGTGGAGAAAAAGGCTTTTATCTCTAATCATTTTGTGCAGCTGTTTAGAGCTGGTGCAGGTGTTGACGAGGGGCGCACACAGCAAGTCCTTGACGCTGTCCAGGCCCGTGTTACCACACAAATGAATAAACGCCTCAATGCAGAGTTCACTGCGGAGGAAGTAAAGTGTGCACTGGACTCTATTGGGGATTTGAAAGCTCCCGTCCGATGGTATGCCGCGGTTTTCTTCAAGAAATTCAGGATATTGTGGGAGGAAGCTAACGAATGAAGTGCTGAATGTGCTCAATGGAGATGAAATTCCTGAGGGATGGAATGATACGATAATAGCTTTAATTCCGAAGACTGAGAAACCGGAGAGAGTAACTGAACTTCGGCCAATAAGCTTATGTAATGTGGTGTATAAGGTAGTCTCCAAAGTACTGTCCAGAAGACTCCGTGATATTCTGCCCGAGATAATCACCCCAAATCAAAGTGCTTTCGTTCCGGGGAGGCTGATATCGGACAACATTCTAATTGCTTATGAAATTACTCACTTTCTGATGAATAAAAGAGAAGGAGAATTGGGTTATGCGGCCCTGAAATTAGATATGAGTAAGGCATATGACCGAGTTGAGTGGAAATTCTTGAAAGACATGATGAGTAGGATGGGTATTGCAGAACAGTGGATTAACCTGATTATGAAATGCACCACAACTGTCTCCTATAGAATTAAAGTAAATGGGGACTTAACAGAAAGGTTTAAGCCTGAAAGGGGACTTAGGCAAGGAGACCCCCTATCACTGTACTTGTTTCTTCTCTGTGCGGAAGGTTTTTCAGCTTTGCTGCAGAGGGCGGAGAGGGAAGGAATGATCACAGGAGTCAGAATCTGCCAGGCTGCTCCGAGCATATCACACTTGTTGTTCGCCGACGACTCGCTGATTCTGATTCGCGCGACCGAAGGGGATGCTCAGCAGCTTCAGGACATCCTTGATCTGTACGAGAGTTGCTCAGGGCAGATGATTAATAAAGCCAAATCGGCGGTACTTTTTAGCAGAAACACAAAGGGGCAACAGAAACGCGAGGTGTGCGATCGCTTGCAGGTTACTAGAGAAACGATGAATGAAAAGTACCTAGGTTTACCGGTGCATGTAGGAAGATCAAAAAGTGGAGTTTTTGCCTATCTGAAGGATCGAATTTGGACCAGATTGCAAGGATGGAAGGAAAAGTTCTTATCCTGGGCGGGGAAGGAAATCCTAATAAAAGCAGTGGCACAAGCAATTCCAACGTTCGCGATGGGTTGCTTTGATCTCACAAAATCTTTCTGTGATCAAATAAGTTCTATGGTTTGTCGGTTCTGGTGGAATCAACAAGAAGGAAAGCACAAGATTCATTGGTTAAGCAGAGACATGCTGATGAAACCGAAAGGAGAAGGGGGTTTGGGATTCATAGATATTCATGCTTTTAACCTTGCGATGTTGGCAAAACAAGGTTGGCGGCTCTGGCAAAATCCAGACTCCTTATGTGCCCAAGTCATGAAAGCAAAATATTTTGTGGATTCATCAGTATTGGAGGCTAAACCTAAACAGGGCATGTCATATACCTTGCGGAGTGTATTGCGGGGTATCGAAGTGATGAAGAAAGGTATGATCTGGAGAGTGGGGGATGGAAGAAATTTGAAGATCTGGTCTGACCCATGGTTACCAAGGGATTTTTCAAGGAAACCAATTACTCCTAGAGGTGGTAGTCTGCTTACAACCGTTGAGGAGTTGATCAATCTATTTCGGTTCTTGGGATGAAGATCGATTAAAGATACCTTCGGGAAGAAGACGCTAAAATAATTTTGGCGCTGCAAGTGCGTGAAGGGAGCGATAACTGGTTAGCGTGGCACTATGATAAGCGCGGAAGGTTCAGTGTCAGAAGTGCGTACAAGGTGTGTAGAGATGACTTTCTCAGGAACAAGCCTGGGGGGGTGCGCAGGGAGGAAGTGGTTTGACCTCTGAGTCAGTTTGGGACAAAATTTGGAAGTTGAAGTGCCCAAACAAAATTAAACACTTTCTATGGCGCCTTACTCATAACAGTCATCCGTTGAAATGTAATCTGGTTGGACGAGGTATGAAAATTGACACTAAGTGTTCAGTGTGTGGAAGGGAAGAGGAGGACGGGGTCATCTGTTTTTTAAATGCAAGCTAGCGAAACAGATGTGGCAAGCTCTCTTGATGGAGAGGGAGCGGATGGCTTTGGCTTCTCTACCGACAGCCTGGGAGGTGACGGCCTTCATTTTGAAAGCAAAGGAGGATCACAGACTCAAGATGGTGATCTTGATGTGGTTTCTGTGGTTGGAGAGAAACACTATCAGAGCGGAGGGGCGTAGAAGAAATGCAGAAGCCCTAGCTTGTAGAATCAGAATTTATGCAGATGAAGTGATCAAGCTGCAGGGGGCCGATCAACAAAGAAAGAAGAAGCTGAAGACCCGATGGAGCAAACCACCGTAAGGTGTATCAAACCGAATCGTGATGCATCTTTTAAATTGGAAACTTTGTCGAGCGGTTGGGGTTTCTAATTCGTGATTGTGATGGAGATGTCGTTATGACCGGTAGAGGAAGATTGATCACTTGTTGAGCGCTTTCCAAGCGAGTTAATCTCTTGCATACAGGAGTCCAGCACTTTAACGTTGGGCATTGGAAGTCTGATTTTGGAGACGATGCGTTCATCGTTCAGCAATCACTAATGTCGAAGAATTTTCGCAATGCTTGAAGGTGGTCCGTGGACGAGTGAAGGATTTAGTGTCTTCTAGCTTTTTCATTTCGAGTGTGTGTTCAAGGAGGAATGTAATAGAGCCGCTCATGCGTTGGTGAGTGGGTTATGAATGTGTCGAAGGAGGAGCAGACATGAAATAGTTCCTAGTAATGTTGCTGTAATTGTTGCTGCTGAACTATCAGCAGATGAGTAATGAAAGTTCCCAGTTTCAAAAAAAAAACTAAAATCAACAAGAGACTAGTGAAAAATTTCTACCAGTGATTAACAACAACTAGCAACAGGTACTGCAAGTACCACTACTTAGCAATCAGATTTAGCATTATTAAAATTACTAAGCAACAAGTCATAGGTGTAACAAACATTACGGAAACAAAACAAAGCACTTTGTCTGTCTTCCACCAACCGGCTGAACAAATCGCCCAACAAAGAACAAATAGCCGGTCACCAACTAGGCCACCGCTCTCACTCGTCCTCAAAATTGCTCATCTCTATCTCTCACACACAAAATCCAAACGAAGAACCAGAGGATCTACAGCACCAGAATAGCAAAAAAACAGCACCCTCAATCTCGACTCCTGCACCATCCGGCTAAAACACCGGCAGGAGCGGCTCACCCACAAAAATTAGTCCAACTGTTGGAAACAGAGCCTGCCCACTTGTTTGCTTGGGATCTCGCTACTTGAATGCCTCACCCACCAAAAGAATGGAACGAGTTGGCGGTGGCAAGAAGAAGCGCGCTCTCTCTCTCTCTCTCTCTCTCCCGCGCAACAAATCCAACAAGGGAAATCGGTTCGGATGAAGAACAGTGTTATGCGTCGGGCCGACTCATTAACTAACTGACGTATCGATCTCAAAGCAAATCCAATGCCCAGGAATTTGGATGATTTTTCTGGAGCAAACGTGCGGGTGAAAGGAGCAGTGATTCAAAGTTTCTCTCTCTAAAAAAAGTAGTACTAATCTCAAGGTAAATAAAAAGATAAATAACATCAATCCACTATTTGTCATACTTTAAAAATTATGTAAATCACTATTAAGAAAAGTATAGATACCTACTACAATAATTAGTATTGAAACGGAACGTCTTTTTAAGGCAGGGTATTATAGTAAATACTATATCGAGTTTAACTATATTGACTAAAATCATATGTAATTATTTTTTTACTATTATTTCTTTCAAACAGTCATAATTTAAAAATATAAGTTAAAAATAAAGACACAGCTCAAAAGGGTATATCCAAGCTAATTAGCACGAGTACAATGCACTGCCCGGCGGCCCAGGCGACACAAAAATGCACTCTTAAACGGCCTGTGGGCCGCAGCCATAAAACCCTAGCTTGGCCTTAAACCCTTCAATTTCTCGAGTTCTCGCCCTCCCCACCAAGAAAAGCACGCCTCGACACAGCCTCCCTTCTTCCCCTTCCCCAAGCCAGGATCAGAGATGGACCACGTGAGCTCGATGGAGGAGAGGATCGTGACGGAGCGGATCCGGCGGAAGCTGGAGGAGGTGAACGCCACCGCCCAGAAGCACCTCGCCGTCGTCCAGGACCACGTCAACTTCACGATGCAGGTGAGGGGTTCTTGGAATCCGTTTTGGGATACTCTAGGGTGTGATTTCAGGATAGGGGAACGAAATCTCGGTGGTATTTCTGTGAATCTTGGATCGGTGGAGCAATTCTTGGATTCGTTGTGTGGAATTTTAGGGATTTGATTATTCTTGTTCTAATGTGTAATATAGGATGGATGGAACCAATCTTGTGGTAGTGCATGAAATTTCTTGGGATTTTTTCTAGGTGCTTCAGGGATAAGGTAGTGGCACAGTATTCTGATGCTAAGTATTGTACATTCTAGGTATGTTAGGGATTAGATTGTTAGATGATTAGTTTGTTCTGAAGTAATTTGAAGTATCTGATTGGAGTTTTTGGGTTTATAGGTTGTCGTTTTAAAATGCAGGGGGTATAATTTTGGCAAAAGCAGCTGAAAACTGTAAGAATTTTGGGAAGCACAGTAGTGGGGCATCAGCATTGATGCTAATTATTGAGATCTGTTGAATTCAGGTTTTGGTGCTTTTTTCAGTGCTTGCTTGAAATCTCTTGGTATCTCCTTGTTGTATGATAGGAGTAGATGGAATCTTGGAGTTGTTTGTCAAATTTCTTGATTTTCTGCATACTATTTTGGATATGTGACAAGATGGTTTACACTAATTGTTGAAGTTCCTCGACTGTTCTCATTATGGAGATAGAGTTTGTCATGAAACGTGTTGATATGGTATCTGTCATTCTAGTACGAGGGGAATTACCCCACATGGTGATTTGTTAATAATTGATGCCATTTGAATTACCATTGATGTTTATACTTCTTTGGACCTCTGTGTTTTCTAATTAATTTTCAGCAAGCGTACTTCAAGTGTGCATATGAATGCTTTGATCGGCGACGAAGTCAAGAGGGGATCAACAACTGCGTAGAGAACTGTAGTGTGCCTGTCCTTTCTGCCAACAATGTTGTTGAGACTGAGATGGCTAAGTTCCAGGTACTTTCAATTTTCTGCACCTATTATTGTTTTCATATACGGTTTCCTCCTGCTTGGTATAACATAGAACATAGAAGAGTCTATAGGCACAAAAATTATAACTGAGCATTTCTATTGTTGCAAGCAAGTTATAGACTTACAGGTTTATTGGGATTTGGGTGCAACCTGTAATGCGAAAATCTTTGTGAAAGAAGAAATTGCTGCTATTTGTGTGCCTTCTAAACATGGACTGATCAGTTCTGTTGAACTGAGCCTACCACTTGTATGTTCTGTGCCTACACCATATTCTTGAATGTACATAATAATTTAAGTAGGGACACAATGTTGAATTTGTGCCTACTTGCATTAGCATGGTGTATTTGGCTGATATCCAATGTTGATGCTGTATTTGTTCAGCAAATTATTGGTGTATACATACGTTTTTTCAAATAATACATTATTTTATTAATATTTAAAAAATAAATGCTCATTAAAAAATTACAGATTTGGGCCCCATCTCCATTTCAAATGGTGACTGGATTCAATTTCCATTTGAAATGGCGATAATATGACATGGATCCACGTGGCATGGAGCTAGGTGCTCTGTTGCCATCTGGTTTGGTGACAAGGGCCTTATCGTCAATTGAAACGGCGACAGAGCACATGTCACCATTAGATTTTGCAATAGAGCTTCTATCGCCATTTCAATTGGCGACAAGAGCCCTATCGCCATTTCAATTGGCGACAAGAGCCCTATCGCCAAACCAGTTGGTGACAACATGTCTATCGCCATTTGCTTTGGCGACAGGGATATTTCTGTTTTTTTTAAATATTACCTTATTTTATTAATATTAAAAATAGGAAATGTTGATAGATTTCTGAAATTGTTTTTAAAGTAGTACATTATTTTATGAATATTACAAAAATAAGTGCTATGTGAAAAAATTTACAGAAATAGGCTTTTGTTGCCGTCATGTCTCTTAACCCTATTGAACAATTCGATGTTGACGTGGTGCATGTACATATTTTTCTTTTGCCATTAATAGTGGGTGATTCAATTTTTAATTTTATTAGGAAGGTTTTTATAGTTCGGAGATATTAGTTGGATTAATTAGCTATATTTTTTATTACGTTAGTAGGGTCGACAGTCTACCAGGACGAGCTTCCTGGCATGTTCGTACGAGGAGCTGTGGTCGTGTGCGGCGTACCATGGCTGTCCCGTCGACCACATACTAAGGAAGCACGTGCGGCGCCTGCACCATGTTGTGTTATGAACCAAGGTTCATGCGGAAGATTCCCACAGGGAAGCCGGCAACCAAACGTTGCTCTGCTTTAATTCCAATAGCATGCGGTAGCCCTCTTATATAGATGGCTCCCCCTAACAGATGTAATCTAACTCCAATCATATCTCTAACTATATCTCTAATACAAGGAAACCAATCTCTAACTCAAATAGAAATCAATCTCTAATTCCTAATAATAACCGACTAGACCTTGGGCCCATCTCTATGACATTACACCTCCGACATGCACTCGTCCTCGAGTGCTAGACGGCGCCAATGGAAGACCTTCGACGCCGATGTAGAAGACGAACGGTGGCGGTGTCTGCAATGGATGGACACGACCGGCCCGATCCAAGCAGAACAAGGCTAGATGAAGTGTAGCGCCTTCGAAAATATAATACCTGCAAAAGAAGTTTTTTTTCTGATTTTTATTATTATTTTTTATTTTTTTTTGGGCCTTAACTACCCGGTCGGTTAAGACCGACCAAGACAACAACTAGCGCCTCGGTCGACGCGGTGCTCAAGGGGCGGCGGATCCGGCGACGGCGGCGAGAGCGGCGTCCGTGCGGATCGGTGGCGATAAGCGCTCGGCGCGCGGCTGCGACACAAGCGAGGCGGATCGGCGAGACGGAGCGGCGGCTGCGGAGCGGTGGTCGGGTCGACGGAGCGGCGGCCGAGGCGGCAATGAGCGGCCGACCGGCGTAGCGGCTGTGGCGGCGGCTCAGCGGATGCGCGACGGCAGCCCCGCAGCAGCGTTTTCGGCGACGGCCGACACGGCGGCGGCCGCGGCGGGCGGCGAGTGGACCGGCCGGCGGCGGTGACGCGCCGGCGGCTGGCGGAGGCGAGCGCGCGGCTGACGGATTTGGCGAGGCTCCAGCGCGAGGCTCGGGTGGCGGCCGGCGTCGGCGACGGCGGATCCGGCCGTAGGCGGAATCGGCGACGGCGGCTACGACACGGCGACGATGGAGCGGTCGGCGGAGCACCCGAGGAGCGATCGTCCGGGAGGAGCGACGGCGACGAGCGACCGCGGAGCGCCGTCCGAGGAGAGCGACGGCGCGAAAGCGGCGATGGAGCGGTCGGCGGAGCACCGGGGAGCGATCGTTCGGAGGAGCGGCACGACGGAGCGGCGGCCGACGAGCGACTGCGGAGCGGCCGTCGAGGAGAGCGACGGCGCGCGGAAATCGGCGACGTCGGCGGCTTCCGATCGAGCGGCGGCAGCGGTGCGGGAGGTGATGGCCCGGCGCGGCGGGAGGCCGAGCAGTGCCGCCAACTTCACGCCACGGCGATTTGGCCGCGCCGACGGGCCGGATCGTGTTGGGCGACGCCGGTCAACGGCGGTGGGTCGAGGCAACGCAGTGCTGAGGAAGAAGAACCGGTGGCTGACGCTGCCGCAGGGGCGCGGTGGAGTCGCCGTCGGTGGAGCAGGGCAGATGCGGATGAGGCGCTGAATGAAGTTGTGATCCTTGGTCATTGTTGTGATCTTCTTGTTTCTGTTGTTGCTCCTTCCTCCAATTCTCTATCCTCTCAAGATTGGCATGTATGTTGAAGAAGATGTCTGCCATCTCTTTGTTCGTGCTGGTCATCCTGATAGCGTTAGCCTTTATCGTGGCCAACGACTCGGCAATAGAACTAGTCGCAGAAACCATGGTAGCAGAAGTCGTGGGAAGGGATCAACGGCTCTGATACCAAGTTGTTATGAACCAAGGTTCATGCGGAAGATTCCCACAGGGAAGCCGGCAACCAAACGTTGCTCTGCTTTGATTCCAATAGCATGCGGTAGCCCTCTTATATAGATGGCTCCCCCTAACAGATGTAATCTAACTCCAATCATATCTCTAACTATATCTCTAATACAAGGAAACCAATCTCTAACTCAAATAGAAATCAATCTCTAATTCCTAATAATAACCGACTAGGCCTGGACGAAAAACTCGAAGCTCGTTAGCTCGCTCGGCTCGTGGCTGGCTCGGCTCGGCTCGTTAGGATAACGAGCCGAGCCGAGCCAAGATTTTAGCTCGTTAGCTATAACGAGCCAACTCGAGCCAGCTCGCGAGCCGCTCACGAGCCAAACGAGCCATACTTCCAGAAATTTAGATATGCATATGCTGCTTCCATGGACCTAATTTGTACTCTATTGCATCTGTTAGTGTGTAAATTTGTACTCTATTGTACCCAAACGAGCCATGCATGTGTTAATTTGTACTCTATTGTACCCAAACGAGCCAAACGAGCCAAACGAGCTAAACGAGCCAAACGAGCCATGCTTCCATGGATGAATATATGATGGAGACATTTTTTTGGCCCTGGCTCACGAGCCAAACGAGCTAACTTGAGCTTTTTACAAGCCGAGCCGAGCTAGCTTTTTAGCTCGTTAGTTATAACGAGCCAGCTCGAGCCAGCTCGTTATCCTACCGAGCCAGACCGAGCCGAGCCGAGCCGAGCCAGCTCGTTATCCAGCCCTATAACCGACTAGACCTTGGGCCCATCTCTATGACATGTTGTCTCTCTCTCGACCTATGACACAATGTGAGGCTGACAATGTGCCTTGCCCTGTCCCTGATGTGCGCCAACGCGCCTCTTAGGTCGCCCGTGGACACCTCACCAAGGCGAGATAGAAGAGAGGTCACCTCGGTGTACGTCTCCCTGGCTAGGTTGCCCTGCGGAATGCGAAGAGAATGTTACAAACTATGGTCGAACGAGCAAAGCAATGAAATACAATTAACTATGTGTCACTAATTGTGCGATAGAACATGGAATCCGGCTGCATGGGGTACATGTCTCACTAACCTTAGTGTAGCCGATTGTGTACTGGAATCTCCCCTCTATGGCTAGAATTATGGAGTGTGGCTCAAAATCCAGATTACCCACAATCTCGCCGTACAAGACATTTGCAATGAATCATGAAGACAAATTTATGTGGGTTTGCATAGAATCTGTCACGACGCATGTGTGCAAAATTACTATGGAGCATTTCCATGTGGTGTCCCACATGTGATAGCATATATCTCACTGCATAAAGTACCATGCCATTTGCACCCTTGTGCAAACTTGTTTTAAGTTAGAAATCTTTGCCCCTTCATCCAGGAACGGTTGAATCGATCTTTGATGGTCTGCCAAGACAAATTTGAAGCAGCAAAGCTCCAGAAGATGAAAACAAACGCAACTGAGGATCTAGAATCCTGCGTAAACAGATCTATTGATGACAGCATCAGGGTCCTTCCCCATGTGGTTGATCAGATCAAGTCCTCCCTGTCCATCAATTAGAAGACGTAACTTGTCTGATCAGAGCTAGATCTTTCAGTTTCAAATTCTTTTACCTTTTATGAAGCAAGACCACCCTTTTTCGGTGGCAAGACATTAGCTTGCAGGACCCCTGCCGACATTAGTATAACATGATCAATGTATCTTACTACTACTGCGGCACTGCCATGAGATTTATGTCCACAACCACATTTTGCTGCAGAGCTAATGCATCTAAAATGGTACAGTAATAGAGGAAAATGTTGTAATGTTGCTCTGGCTTATTCATGTGCCACCTTTTAGTTTCAGCGTGTTTCTTCTCCTGTTGCGTACATTTGTGCCCGTGGCACGATCTCAAAAAAAAAATGTTGTGCATATTTGATCTTCAGCCATGAACTCATGATGATGGCAGCAACAGGGCAAATTGGAACTTAATGCTGCACAACGTGCTCGCGGGGGATGGGCTCGTGCACAGCGTGCTCATCGCCATGTACTGCCAGGAGGGGGAGGCGGCTGACGCGGAGCGGGTGTTCGTGGAGAGCGGTGGTGCCCACACGGTCGTGGCGTGGACGGCCATGGTCGCCGGGTACGTGCAGAACTGCTTCTTTGGCGAGGCAGTTGCGGTGTTTGGCACGATGGTCAACGATGGCGTGCTCCCGAATGAGATTAGTTTCCTGCCCTGCTTGCAGGGGCAAGAGCGGCTGGCTGCCGGGGAGATGGTACATGGGTTCGTGGTGAAGCTGGGGTTTGATGCAAACATTCCCTTGGTGAATGCTCTCATTGCAATGTACGGGAAGTGCGGGAGCGTCTCAATGGCAAAGGAGTTGTTTGATGGAATGACCACGCGCACTCTTGTTTCCTGGAACACCATGGTTGCGATGTATGAGCAGAACGGTGCTGGGGTTCAGGCGATCAAGTTCTTCGGCAGGATGCTTAGTGAGAAGGTGGGGTTCGACTGTGTGACGCTGGTCAGTGTGCTGTCTGCTTGCGGACGCTCAGGAGCACTTGAGACTGGGAAGTGGGTGCACGAGCTTGCCAGGAGTCATGGGCTTGACACCGATCCAAGGATTCGCAATGTTCTTGTAGACATGTACGGTAAGTGCGGCACAATTGCTTAAGCAAGAGAGGCTTTTGACACTTTGCCTGAGCCAGGTGTTGTGTCCTGGAGTGCCATGATTGGTGCGAATGCGAACCATGGGGAGCCAGAACAGGCACTCAAGCTATTCCCCTGATGAGAAGTGAAGTGGTGAGCAGGTGAGGCCTAATTCATTCACATTCACTGCGGTTCTAATGGCGTGTGGCCATTCAGGCCTTGTTGACGAAGGCTTGAAGCGTTTCAACAGCATCGTCACCGACTACCAGATTTCACCGACACTTGAGCACTACGCCTCCATGGTTGGCATGCTGGGACGTGTTGGTAGACTTGTTGAGGCATATGAAATCATCAGGGGAATGTCCATGCGACCAGACAAGTGCGTGTGGGGTGCATTCCTTGGTGGTTGTAGGCTTCATGGCAATCTGGAGTTTGCTGAGTTCATCGCCAAGGATCTCTTCCAGTCAGGCTCAAATGATGTCACATTTTATGTTTAGATGGCAAACATTTACTTTGGACTGTTGGAAGATGCAGAAAGGTTGAGGAGAACCATGAAGGAGATGGAACTCAAGAAGGCGGTTGGGCGTAGTTTAGTTTGTACTTATAGAGAAAGCAGATCCATTATGAGGTAGCGAACCTGTTGTAAAATTTGTAATCTAAGGTTGGTTAGGTTGGTTGATGCTAACATATGTATTCACATGCTGTTTGGATGTTCAGAGTGCACCATCCGTAAGCTATATAGGCTCATGCCAACCCTTGGGCCTTTGTTCGAAGCCCTACGTGAGGAGCTATGAAGATGCGAGGAGAAACCCTAGGTGAGGCGGCGGCGAGACAACTGCGATGTAGCGCGACGAGGTTCAGGACTTAGGAGTCGGGCACGTGGAGAAGCTGGGGTGGCGACATGATGACGCCGGATTGGGGGTGGCCTCCAGATGGCCAGCGCTGCGCCGCTGTGGGCCTGTGGAAGCGCGGATCTGGGCAGGGCCACGGGGTTGGCCTGGCCGGTCGGGGTAGCAGCCAGCAAGCTGCGTATATATGTGACAAGCCCCCAATTGGTATATATATATTCTGTAATATTTACTTTTGTTGATGTTGTATAAGTTGTATTATGTGTACTGATGATTGATGAAATTAGTATTTGGTAATTGTGTAATTGATAATTTTTGATGAAGTGATGAAATTTATAATTTATTCGTAAAATTGCCATAATAGAGAAACAAACTTTGAGTAATTATTTTATAAGCAATTCAAGAAATACTCTCCCAATTCATGATCGCTACTTAATGGAAGCATATTTGTATGTTTTGGGTTATGTTTTCATTAGCAAAATACTTTCATTGCATTTCTTTTTTCAGTTTTGCTATTGCACAGGTGACTGAAATTTTTTTATCTCAGTCACTTGAAATTGCATTCTCAATCAACTGAAATTGCAGCCCCCCTCCAAAAAAATCACCTGCAACTTCAGATGATTCAGAGTGCAACTGAATTTACACTCTCAATTATTTGAAATTGCAGCTCCCCCTTCAAAAAATCACCTGCAACTTTAGGTGATTGAGAGTGCAACTTCAGGTGACTGAGAGATAAAAACATTTCAGTCGTCTGTGCAATAGTCACCCCCTTCTTTTTTTTACTTCTCTTCTATTTATATATGAATTTGAATTGCACAAAAATATAAAATTATATTATCATAATTTAGCTTAATCTTTTAAGCTCATTCTCTATTTTATTTCAGGCTTCTACACTACTTCGCATCCTGCCTCACCTTAAGGGGCGATGCCCAATCTCCAATCGCTCAGCATGCAACTCCCTGCCGTGCGGTGGAGCGATACGGCCCCTCAACACCTGAAGGCGTCCAGCACCTACTGAGCATTAGGAAAGTCCACGTTCCTATTTAGGCACATTTACAGTACTCCAAGATGAACACCAGTTGTTCATTCTTTTTTATTAATTAAATTAGATTAGTTACAATTTAGTTATACTATTATTAACAGTGCTAATAGTAAAATTTCAAAAATGGTAAAATTATAAAGGAACCGCAAGGTGCAGTGGCACCATGACGCATACAAGAGACAGTGCCGACAGCACAGGGAATGCGGTAGAGGTGAGGGTGGCAGCGACGAAAAGGATTAATAATAGATTTAGAGAAAAAGTCCATAATACTGTCATGAAAAAAATAGATTTACAAAGAAAAATTTATTACATTTTCATAATTCAATGATTAGATTTAATTTTTACTTACCACCATTTTACTACTAATAGAATGTTCTGTAAAAACCCCATTCTATTTACAGATGGATGATATGTATCAGATACAAGGGGCACCGATGCCAAAGCTATCTCGAACATTCCAAGGACACCATAGTATGCAGATCAAGGTTGAAGATAAAACATTATTGTATCCTTATATTCTTGAACATTCCAGTACAAGGATTCGGACAGCAGGGGCGGAAATTTTTTAGGGCTAAACAAGGCCATGGCCAGAAGATTTCTTAAGCAAGTACTTGGTTTCCGACATAAATGCTAAATTAGCCTCTTCTTTCAAAACTTGGCAAGGAAATTTCATCATATTGGTCCCCTTGATATTTCTCTTGACAGAGGCGAAGTGGTGCAAGTGGAGGACACCGAACAATGAAGGTACGTACATTGTACCTCTGTATAGATCCATTCCTCCCATCATCACTTAGCTAGAATCGCCCTTCGCCTTTGCTTCAGCTAGAATCACCCATTTGGACGAATTGTATCTGAATCGGTTTGTACTAGCTACTAGCTAATTAAGTGTGTGACTATAATAGATTCTTGTGTACTACCCAGAAACCCCTTTTCAATTCACAAATTGATAGCGGTATTTTTGCAATATAGTGACTGAAAATATACTATAACGGCTGTTAGCTTTTTCTGAATAACTAAATTTAAAAAATAAAATATTACATTACAAACAATACAAAAGAAAAAAGAAAAGAGAAAAGGCAAAATAGCCAAAAAGACAAAAAAAGAAAAAAGAAAAAAAAGACAAAATTAAGAAGTCAGAAGCAAAAACCATTTAGAGCGGAGCCTTTAAGCCCTAGCAGTTTGGTCCTCCTCGTCATGCAGTTGTACTTCATATCATTCTCACCGATTTGTGCCAAATAGGGATGAAAACATAGTCAAATTCAGTCGGATTATCCGGCTACTGAAACCAGATTTGTTGAATCCAGATACTTAATATCTGGATTCAAATAGGAAACAAATCTGAATTCGGATGTTGATCTAGCGAAGTCCTGGATGTCGGATACGAATTCAGTATGGCCTGATGCAGATTTGGAGCGGGATATCCGAATAAAATCTGGATTCGGAGTCAGATATCCAGATAAATATTTGGATTCGACAGATATAATAGCAATAACAGCTAGCTAATACGTATCTTTTACATTTGACCTCCAAATTTGACATATTATATATGCATTTCGACCATCTCAGTGAGTCCATCGTCATAGTGGACTCTAATTTGGCATTTCATATTTTTTATTTCGGCACATCCCAATAAAGCTTTTTGCATTCTTTTTTTAGCCAAATTTGATATGTTTATAACCAATTTATTTGCAATATATCTAGAATTAGTTAGGATTAGTAGCAAAATGACACCAATGATCAACAATTACGTGATAAACTAGGGAAAATGGCATAAATATTACTATAAAATCGGTATCAATTTCCTAAACTTCATTGTGCCATAAGATATGAAGTTGTCCTTAGAAGCTGTATTATACAAATACATGAGATAAATGGTTCATTTATTACTGTCAACATTTAATACGTAGTTACATGTTAGAGTCAGCTATTTATCAATTTAAAATGTTAAAACAATTTAATGTCATATTTTAAATAGGAGAGGCCATGAATAATTATTGGAATAAAAAAATAGTCTAATCCGATCCGATTTTGAGTATAATTCGATTCAAATTCGTATCCGACATTTGTCTGGTCCGTATTTATATCCATATTTGTCTAATTTGTATTTAAATCCAAGAAAAAATATAGATGTGAATATAATTTAAATGCTATCAAATTCCTATCCAATCTGTTTTCATCCCACCTGCCAATCCTGCTGCTCAGTTTATCCGGTGGATCTTAGACACTTGAGTATTCCAGTGTCGAGAAATGACGCACTGCTACTTGTAAGTTGGTGACATCTGCCTAGCCAGACTAAGTTTTGATGGGTGTGCCTAGCCAGAATTCATATGCCAAAAGTGAAGCATGCCGACCATTATGCACCTTACACAAAAGCAGACCGTTCAAACCTTCTAGGCTAGGTAGCTTTTCTGTTGCTTTCCTTTTGACGAGACTCTTCTCTTCTCTTTTTCTTTCTCGTTTTCTCCCTGGCTGTTGCTCCCTCTACTCCGCTCCTGTCCCAAATGAGATACCCTGCACTGCAACCTTTCTCCTCCATGTCCCCTCTCTCATCTACACTTGCTGCACTCTCTCTCTCTCTCTCTCCTCCCGTCACCACTCCGCTAGCTGCGGCTTGCTCTGATCCCTGCACCTGCGGTGCCGACGCCCGGCCAAGTTTCAGGCATGGCGTCTCGCTGGCCACCGTGCCCAGGTTGGCGCACCACCCCTAATTAGCTCTCTTCCTTTCTTGCTCAGGTAATCTAGCTATCTCCTCCTACCCAGTGGCGGATCCAGGAATTTCAAAATGGGTATTCGAAATTATAAAATATTGTTCAATTGAAAACATAAAGGTCCACAGTAGCGAAAATTAAAGTACAATTAGTTATATTAGAGACAACATCTCAAATAATATAAAGAAATTCTAAAATAATCAAAAATTAACACGACGATGCTTCATGCCTTGGAAACGAGATATAATGTCATGCAGACAAACACACAAAAAGGAAGCAACTTCAACAAGGAGTGAAAAACAGAACTCAAAGACTAATGGTTTTAACCATGATGATTGGAATTAGAGATGAACTGTTTCCCTGGAACTACTAACTTGAGTCAAAGTTTAAATCGAAATAATTCTATAATAGAGTTGTATAATCACAACAAGATGCTTTAATCAAGTTAAAAGACAATTCTCTTTGTTAGATTTTTGTATTCCCAAGCAGAAGTTCAAAAGTGCTTTTATCATGAACATACTTTGTTGAACGGTTTCTAATTAAGCAACTTAAGTAGTATGCTAAACAAAATATGGATCGCATAATGACATCAAAGGGGATCAAATCATCCAAGTGTCCAACACTATGCAAAAACTTTAGAATCATTATAGATACCTCACTTCTTTAGGTAAAATACAACTCATGTCTTTATTTAAGACACATAATTTTGCTTCAAATCAGAGATCGCTAAGGGAGTAGGAGACAGAGGGATTATCGGATTAGGGATATGAGGCCATGACGCCATGGAGGTCACTAGGTCGGGGAGGGTGAACCTGTGCGGCTGCACCGCATTGGCGAGCGACGATGGCAAGGTGATTTGCGTAGCGAAACGGCCGCTCCAGTGCTCCTTTAAGACCAGAAGCTTCAGCGCCACCAAATAGAGAGAGACAAAGAGGAGAGACTTGAGTGAGAGAAAAGACTGAGTGAGACCTAGAGTTTTTACCATGTGTCATGTGAATCATGATAGTGGCCTAGTGGGTCTAGACCAGTGTTTGGTACCAATTTGGGCTTAGGAGAGAGAAATAGGCCAAAAGAATCTAGTAATAATTTAGGCTGACTGGGTATGAATAAAATGAATTTAGCCTAACTACTAATATACATATATATTATACCTTGTATATAGTAGATTGTTTGGCAAAAATTTTGGGTATTCGACTGAATACCCTTGACTTACACTAGAACCGCCCCTGCTCCTACCTCTTCTTGATCTTTTCTATTCTTCTTGACAGCCGCATGACACAGCTGGTCTATTTTCCTTTTCTTCAAAAAAATTGTTCCAACTGTTGTTTCTACTATGATTCTTCTTAACATTTTAATATGTGCGCTAATTTCTGATACTGTATCTATTGGATTGAGGCACTAGGTTTGAGCTACCAAATGTAGAGCTTAACCGAATATTATATGTAGAATACAAAAGAGAAAAATCAACATTCCTCGAGGAACATTTTATGGCCAACTCAAAATTTAAGCACACGAACATCACCTTGACGTGCTCTCAACAAAATAACGCAAATGTATATGTTCACTAGGATGCAAATGACCATAAACTTGCCAAGATTGAGGCACTAATGAAATGGTAGTCTTTACTTTTCAGAAAGGATTCTTTACTTGTGCAATGAGGAAACTAATTAATGTTGCTTTAGTGAAAGCAGGAATTAAAGTGACACTTCTGCTAGCCTACTTCTTTATAGTGTGAACACCTTTTTTCTACCAAAATTTTCTGATATGGCCAAAGTATTATGGTTTATGAAGAAATGGAAAATAAAATTCTAGCGAAACGCCTGTCGTTATCAATAAAAGTATTAGCTCTACACGAAACGCTAGTGTGGTCCAATCCAAAACGTGGAGCTTTTCTAGCCAAGAAATCCCTGTCGAAAGATACGCTACCCGACAGAATATTGTACCACTTCGACTGCTCACAATGTAGCACTCTAGTTTTTTTTTCCCCAGAATTGGTCTGATCCCCCGCCCCCTTTTTTTTTTCGCAAAAAATGACTTTCTTCCTGAACTCAGAAGACATGGCAGACGATATCTGTTACTTGCAGCGCCCCCTAGCATGACAGGTCAGTGCGCCTGTGGTAGGGCGCGCGGTAGGACGGGGCAACGGTGCGGCAGGCTAGCACGCAACGCAGCAAGCAGGGCTGCTAAGCTCCCCTGGCTCGGCAGCTCTGCTGTCTGGGCTCCAATACATGCCCCCGGTGGCCATTTGCCCAATTAACTTGCACTAACTCACTAAACATCTGGTTTGTTAGAACCTTTTAGAGAGGTGCATTGGGGGGTTTGGACGGGCCGATGAACCAACACCACCAACTCAATCTTTAAGTAGTGTAGATGCATTATTGAAAAAATTATAGGAATGGACCATGTGTATCCTAGTATAGCACTTCACAATGAAGGTGTGAATTACAACGTCCCTAAGGCGAAAATGTGGAATCGTACAACACCCACATGGTGTGGCAGTCATTCGGGCAGCGTAGATGTGGCTGGCTGTCACAGTAGTGGCAGTTGTAATTGCAACTTGGGTTGACACAACAGCAGTACGAGTGGTAGTCTCTACCAAGGTGTACCACTTTCTCGTTGTTCCTCTGCCTACAGAGCTCGTTGTTGTGGGTCCTCTCAGCCCTGGGGCTCCTCCCGCAATTCTTTTAGACGAATGTGCAGTTTGTGGATGCAAACCTAGGCGGTATTAGATACGATGGATGCACTCACTTGGTGAACTTGCAATCCGCTGTCTACAAGAAAGACAAGGTTAGTACAAGTGTTCTATGCATGCAAGTATATGTAGATAATAAACCACTTACTATGAACAGAGTGCAGTGAAAGAATTGATGCCCTAGGTGCACGTGGTCGTCACAAACCTGCACCACCGTATCAAGGTTGTGATTGCATTGCGGCCAAGGTTGGGGATGTATGGGTAGTCACAGAGGGGATTTTCTAGGTGTGTATGACTCTTTGATTTTGAGTGGTAGATCAGGGCTTGGGGGTCGGGGTTTAGGAGATCGTAGATGCTTGTGTCTTCAAGGTAAGGGTCATGGCCTTGAAACCCAGTCCGTGCCCACCGTCCCCTCCACGTCTTGAGCTTTCAACCCTGTCCACCATGCTCTGTTGGCATAGTGTGATTCCCTATAATAGAGAAAAGGATGTTTGAGTGTCAGTACAAAATTCACATTAAAAGTTACAGAAAGAATGTGGCAACATTAGAACTGAACTTAATTTGAAATGCACATAATTTGCATTGCCGAACATTAAATCGTTGTGAGTTACATTATAGGAAATACTGACTTTATAAAGAATGAACGAGTATGTAAGTGCAGGTGCTGTAAATCATCAGGTCTATAGAGCGGCCGATGAAGTGGGTCTATTCGTGTAGTTTCTCATGGAGTGGCCCATTATCTTGCATAGCCTGCACTTTTTTGGCCTAGTCCGTTAATCACATTGACTATTGTCCATGTCATTATGGATATGGTGAAACTGACATCTTCGTGCCTGGGCTACTTCTGTGTGTCATTCGGCACCACTTCACTTCCCCCGGCCAAAGGTCCCTATAATGAGTGTCTGCCCTGTAGGGGTTGAACTCAACGCTCCAAGTCCCGCACAAATGATGGATGTTATAGTACTCCAAAATATAATACGCGGAGGGCTGCTGCCATACAGCGCACATGGCATAGACATAGGGGCAAGGCTTGTGAAGGAGCCTCGGCTTGTTATACGTGCAGATCATGACTTTGCCGATGGGGCATGCATGCTTGTGATTGCCTCTAGCATGGCCCATGATGTACTTCCCCCTCAAATGGACCTCGAACTTTTTGCTCACCTCGCCTTTGCCATTATCTGCTCCACGCATGCCTGCATGACTTGTGAGAGTTGCCTCCCTTCATCCAGTTCGCAGTCATGGCTTTGTTAACAAAGTAGCCAATGGTGCAGTTTCAACTCTCATCCACAATTGCAATGATCAGGAGGGAGCACACACACCCTTCAGCACACCATTATTAAACATGTTGGTCGTCATAATCCCGTATCTCGCACCAATCGATATTGTGAAGCAGGGACCATTTCTCCATATCTAGGGCATGCAAGTTGATCCATTAGGTGAACTCACCCGTTGCTATGGGGATAGCCTGAGCTACAGCCCTTTCCACTCCCTACGACTCCCTCACATGCCTGGAGGTCTCCTCGTCAAGTTCTCACCATATTGCATTGAACTTGCGCCTTTGGTTCTGCATGCGCAGCTTCTTGAAACTTCTTGTTGTGGAAACAGGTGTGAAAGTTCACCGCCAGATGTCTCATGCACCAGTAGGTCCTTGCATCGTTCCATTAGAAGGGTGGTTGGGTCCCTTACTGTATGGTGCTTAGGGCTGATAGCAGCCCGACATTGTAGTCCATGCTAAGGCAGATGCTGGGCCAGTCTTGGATTATTGCTTGCTTCATATTGGCGAAAAATTACATCTAGCTATCAACATTTTTATTCTCCACAATTGCATAAACCATTGGGAGTAGCTGGTCGTGTGCATCAGCGGCCACCGCTGTCAACATCGTGCCCTTGTACCTGCTGAAGAGAAATATGTCGTCCATTGTTAGAACTAGACGACAGTACTTGAACCTCTCTATCGCCTGCCGAAACACCTAGAACACCCAGTCAATGATGAAACAATTGGACCCTTCACAGGGTGCACCCTCTCCATCTTGTTTGCATATGTCTCGGGATTGGTTTTGGCAATCTGATACAACATTCTTAGCATGAAGTCATAGGCCTCATCGTACATGCCGTATATCCTATGTATGATCTTCCTTCTTGCTTGCTACATCTTACCATAGCTCATTGGGAAAGCAGCCAGTTTCACGGCGTCGGCCATCAATAGCTTTAACAAAATTATAACATCCGTAACTACGAGGTGACTTATCAGACTAGCGACGAGTGACGAGGTCACATTGTTGTGCCTTTGCAGTGGCTCTGCAAGCTCACAAGTGTGGTCCTTCACCACCGTTATCCGAAAGTTCATTGCACCACCTCTAAATCTCTATGCACGGACCTTCCCAGGATAAGTGCCATCCACACACTTCACTACATACGTATTGGGGTTCGACCTGTGTACCCGATACGTGCGACTTATGCAGATGACCTATTTTGCATTGGCTTGTTGCACGTCGCCTTTGTTGGGGAAGCATTACCCTTCGAGGAGAGTGTCTTCATCGAAAGACCATTTTGACCCATCCTCGGACATTAGAACTAGGGAGGCCAACGCAATAGCATCCAATCTGGAGGTGACGTACTCAATATCCGTTCACACAATATCGTCGGATGTACCACCCCCACCAATGCCTACACTAGCCTCGTCTCTAGTGCTGGCTGTGTTGGCATCCTTCTCCTCATCGGAATTGCTTTCATCCGACAAGCCGTCCAAATATTCATAGCAATCAAGACGTGCTACCCACCATTTCCCTGCACCTTCTGTTGGCTCAAAGTTATGAGCCAACCTCGATAGTCATTCATCATCCTGACTGGCACCATCTTTCATCGCACCACCACCGTGGCTAGCACCAGCAGGTTCCACTTCATCGCCATCATCCCCACCAATACTACGCTCCATACCGCCACAACCAACCAACTGTGGCACTTCCACGCTGCCACTCCCATCGCCCTTGCCCCTACTCGATGCCTCCATCTTCTCCACAAACTGCACATACATCATTGGGCTCTAATATATCGCCACAGCAAGATTTCTTGCAATCTCCATGTACTACCACTAGGCGACGTTACTGACCACCTTCTTTAGCTCCCAGAAACACTTCCTTAAATCTCCAACCACCATGCTGTCACTGCCTCGATGACGTGCTTTTTTGGGCCTCAAATAAGCTTTCCAACGAGCACTCATATGCCCAAAATGGACTTTATATGTGAAAGTTATTGACTTTTTAATACGGGCCTTGCTGGATGTGCAGAACTAAATCCGAATTGACTTCAAATATTTGTATCTTTGCTTTTCTTGTTTTTGTGGCTGCCAAATCTGCGTGAAGCAAGAAAAGGAAACCTTCTGAACCCTTGAAAAGTCATGAAATATCAGGAAGTAAACCAAAGATATTGTATAAGCCACAGACTTGTCAACTTTATCAACTCTCACGCATCGCCCTATCTGCCTATGCAACATGCACTCTAATGGCCATAACTTTTCGTAGAAATCTTCAAATCATGTGTCATTTGATGCATTGCAAAATAAACTTGGTAAGCTTTCCATTATATGTCATTGCTAGAAACAAAACTAGACAACTCAAGTAACATAGTCACCTTGTCATCGCTGGAAAAAATTATAGCAACTGCTGAATATGTATACATGTACTTAGCCGTAAAGATGTTCTCGTCACTTAGCAAGTCAAGCATTGAGTAGAGCTTTCATTCCCCATCCTCTTGAGCAAGATTGAGAGCAAGTGCATTGCATTCAAATCCTTTGAGCTTTCTTGGCACTTGATTGGAGCCAAGTGAAGGTTCCAAGGTTGTTACTCTTGGAGGCTATCGCCTCCTAAACGAATTGAGGAGGTAGACCGGTGATCTCTTCAAAAAAACTTGTAAAGAGGTCTAGTGTTTATGAAGGTCTGTGCTCACCTAATCAAAGAGAAGAGCAACCATTGGTGGATTGAGAAAAGCTCATTCGTGCGTGGAGTTGGCTCGATTCGTTCAAGCTCTCTTAACATGGATTAGTATAGACCGACAAGTCTTCGAGACCACGGAAAAAAATTCTCTTGTGTTCATCTTGTGGTTTATTCCTTAGCTCTTTACTTTATGCATTTATATTTCTAGAAATTGAATTACTTGTCACTTTATGATTGCAAATTTTGCTTAGACTTAGATTGTTAGTGCACTTAGTTAGATTTAGATTATTGAAGCCTTGAAGAGTGCAAAAATGAAATTTAGTTCATACTTGCTCAAAAGCGGGTTTTAGCTTAAAGATTTCAAAAACCTTCTATCCCCTTTAATCGATTATTCTTGATCCTAAGTGGGTCTCAGTGGGTCTAAGTGATCCCTGTCAACTATTATAGGGGCTACTTATCTCTACAGATAAAATGATGGAATGATTAGTGGAAACCCATCTTTCGAAAGATGGAAACATAAATACCATTTTAGTTTAGGCAGCGAATCAACTTGAAAAGGGTTTCGTTAAACATCATTTGGATGTTTTCTTCCTAACTATCATCCAAATTTAGGACTGTTGGATTAGAGATCCAATGGCTATGAATTCTGTCCCCTCTTCATTGAAAAAAATCTCCTCCCTTTAAAAACAAGGGGTCCCTTGATTTCTAATCTAAGGGTCACAAATTTAGACGATAGATAGGAAGAAAATATCTGGGTGATGCAGACATCAATTTAATCTACCTATTTATAAAATTCCAAATTCAAATATAATACATATTAATGCCAATAAAAATGAGGAAATTCTGATAAAAGATAAATCAAAGGATACAGAAAAGGAAAACTTATAACCTGTCCGTTAGGCTATTCCAAATTAATACATTTTTGAGGGATTCGAAATTAATATTCATGATAGTACTGCACCATCTCTCTTATTTTCTTATTTGTGCCGGTATTATTATTAGTGTTGAAAGAAGTACTTAATCTAAAAAAAAGTATGGACAGAAGTACATCATCGTACGCACTGACATACATATATTCGTGTTATAGCTTACAAGAATTGCGCTGGAGAGACAGGATTGTAAAAGCTAAATTAAGCACGAACTTAACAATGGAGGGCTTGTTGCAATTATGGAATGAGTGGGAAATCCAGTTGGTGGTATTCCTCAGCTTCATCTTGCAAATCTTCCTCTTCTTTACCGGCAGCATCAGGCGGTACAACACCAACACGCTGCTCAGGCTTTTCATCTGGTTAGCTTATGTGGGGGCAGATATGGTTGCAGTATATGTCCTTGGCCTAATATCCATATATGATCAGAGTGCCACGACATCGGTCGGATGCCACGGAATTAGGGAATCAAATGGATTCAGTATGAGTCGCCACCAACTAGCATTCTTCTGGGCACCTTTCCTTCTCATCCATCTCGGTGGGCAAGACACCATGACTGCCTTCGCCATTGAGGACAACAACCTATGGCTAAGGCACCTGCTGAACTTGACCATACAAGTCTGCCTCGCCTTATACGCCTTTTGGAAGTCGGCAGGTCGCCACAACTTGCAGCTTTTAGCTCCAGCCATCCTTGTGTTTCTTGCTGGAATCATCAGGTATGGAGAGAGGACATGGGCGCTTAAGTGCGGTAGCCGAGATGGCCTTAAGGAAACAAGTTGGCAAATGGTAAAACGGAATGTTGAGGCCGATAAGGGCAGCTATACCAGCAAAATTTGCTATGCTCTAGGCTCAATGCGAGGCGTTCGGGATCTCTTCTCAGGACGCAGCACCTCCCAAATGAAAGAGCGTGAGATCTTCAGGTTCCAAGTAGACAGCTGGCCCCCGGACCAAGTGCCCAAGTTGCTAGAGGTTGAGCTTGCCATGATGTATGATGACCTCTACACCAAGGCCCTGGTGCTTCGGACAAGGAGCGGCATCATACTCCGGTGCATCAGCCATGTATCCATGATAGCTGCATTTGTGCTCTTCCTGATTGCAAGCAACAAACAACAGTACAGCAGAGCTGATGTCGCGATCACCTACGCACTATTCATCGGTGGCCTTGGTCTTGATGTTTGCGCCTTCTTTCTGGTTGGCATGTCCCCATGGACTTGGGCGTTCTTCAAAGATCGAAAGTGTGATAGACTGGCCCGGATGTCTTGGCTTCTTCTCTCTAGTAGTATTGGATGGCCAGAGAAAAGGCCACTGTGGTCAAACTCCATAGGGCAATACAACTTCCTGAGCTCCTGTATGGGCTTTGACCAGTCAAGGTCATCATCCAAACTAATGATCATCATCAGAAAGATGATGAATGTAGTTGGCAAGAAGCTCTGGGTCCGCAAGCTACGGCACACTAAGCATGTCAAGGTCAACAAGAACGTTATGGACAGTGTGATAACATGGGTTGGACGGCTCGCCCGCGAAGAGTTTACAAGGATTACACAGCAGCAACACTGGGTAAATCTTCGCCCAATTATCAATGCTACACTGAACTCTGCTGCTAATTCTTTCGGTGATAACATTGTCCTCTTGCATATATACACAGACTTGCACCTAAGGAAATGCCCTGTTGACATCGACATGGACACAGACACATCAAGCACACTTATGGACATATGTAGAAAGATATCCAATTACATGGTCTACCTCTTGGTTGTGCAGTCTTCCATGTTGCCGCTCAGTGGCACAGCAGATGACACAACAGCAGCATTTTACGAGAAGATCAGCAAGACAGGCGGCAGCACGCAAGATGTTCTGGACACTGCTTACCAGCTAGTGGAAGATAGGCTGGAGTTTGGTTACGAGGAATGCTTGAAAGAGCAGGAGGAACCTGGGCCATGGCGTGAGACACTGATGGAGATCAGAGATATGTGGATGAGGCTGCTCATTTACGCGTCTGGCAAGTGCCAAGTGGAGCTGCAGGCCCAGCAGCTAGGCAGAGGAGGGGAGCTCCTTACCTTCGTCTGGTTGCTCATGGCGCATCATGGCATTGGAGATGCAGCTCATCAAGTCGACCTGATAACTGGTAATGAAAGTATGTCAGGGCAGTTTTGTGCATTCCATTTTCCTAAAGAATCAGAACAATCGACTGCATAGATAGAGTATTGCGCATATTGATCAGTTTATTTTATGCTTATTTGCTTTGTCTTGAACTGTGCTTAGTTACTAATGACAAATAAGTAAACAGTTCATCAGATTATCTCTGGACAGAGGACTTGGACTGCTCCTATGCAAGCAGGGCTCTTAGAATATTGCCATGGTTTTAACCGACTTAGAGACGGGATAAATCCAACACATTTTCTGTGGCTTCGTTTGATATTGTGGTACACTATGGCAATATCGATTGGGTGGGTTCTTTTGGGCTATAGTTTATAGCTTTTAGTTATGGTTTTTGAATTTTGTTTGTTCGCGAGAAAAAGTATGAAGAGAGAGATAGTCCCATGTAATTTTTTTGGCTGATATAACTAAAGTTGGTACAATGTCTACTGCAATCGACTTATAAATCCCATTTTCAGAAGACGCACATTTGAAAGCTAATTATTGTAGTAAAAATCATAAGCATTGAAGTTCAAGAGAACCCAGCCGATTTTGAACCACCTTTGAGGGTTGTTTGGATGATTTATTTAAGCAAAACCAGATTTTGTTAAACTGGTTTTAGAGCCAAACAACTTAAAATTTGTTTGGTTAGGACTGATAAAACGAATAAAAAATCGGTTCTTAGTAAAACGCACATAGGGTCCTTTGCTACGACAAGTTGTTCACTCTAAAAGCACCAATTTGGATTGGCGGTGAGGTAAAATCTAGAATATCTTTTTCAAATGCATGTGGCAATATTTTGAAGGATTAAGATCATTAAAGTGGTAAAGTACATCGCCATTACCAGAACAGACATCTAAAGCCAGTCAAACTCTACATAAAAGGCAGCAAACTCCACTGTAGTTACACCAAAAGCATATACATGACTATTGTACGACACATGCGAATACCCTTTGACCAAAATTTTGTAAACTGACAGAAACTTTCCAGGTGCAACACACTAATTGAAGAAAATGCGTCAACCCTTCAGTAGACACAACTAGATGGGTTAAGTGTATATTGGGTAAGGATACAGTGACAATTTGTATTTAGGTAAGAGTAAAGTCTATTACCGGTCCTTAAATTTTTTATGTTGTGTCATTCCGGTCCATAGACTTTCAAAGTGTGTCATCCCGGTCCATAAACTTTCAAAGTGTGCCATTCCTGTGGTAACAACCATGGACCGGGATGACACAGCATAAAAAATTTAAGGACCGGAATGACACAGCCAAGACCTGTAACGGGCTAATTTTGAGATCCAAAGAGTGTTTAGGCACCGGGATGACACACTTTGAAAGTCTATGGACCAGGATGACACAGCATAAAAAGTTTAAGGATCGGTAATGGACTTTACTCTTTAGGTAAGGACCTTCGTTTTTGACTAGTTTGCTTCGCGTATATAAGGAGTTTGAATATCAAGTAACCAGTGTCACGCATCAATTATAGATAGAAAGCACCACACAAGTGGTTAATCAGCCAACCAAACTTGCTATTCTCTACACAAGCGCCGTGGTTTTGGGGATTTGGGGTGATTCTAAGTATTTTTGAAGGCTTATAGAAATGAAGTACTTGGCTGATTTATTGCTATATATATATATATATATATATATATATATATATATATATATATATATATATATATATATATATATATATATATATATATATATATATATATATATATATATATATATATATATATATATATATATATATATATATATATATATATATATATATATATATATATGGGATTTGGGGTGATTCTAAGTATTTTTTGAAGGTTTATAGAAATGAAGTACTTTGCTGATTTATTGCTATACAGGAATATATACCAAACCTCCTTGCCATTGGATTGCTTTTAGATACGTGCAAGTGCAATGATATATAATATCAGGATGGAAAGTCTTAATTATAAATGGAAAGTCTCAATCATGGATGGAAAGTATTAATCATGGAGCCTGGACACCATGGTGCCCCTGTTATTTATACTATATATATAATGTGAATACATACTGTTAGGAAACTGGGCCCATGGCCAAGAGTCCTGACATAAAGAAAGACTGGGAGTTCTCTCTATCTCTGTGTGTGTTCAATCTATTCTTCTGTGATTCTGTGATTGATTCGTTCTTGTTCTAAACAGAGGAATCGCTCGGACTGGTCGCCAGCGACGGTTCCTCAACACGTTATCAGCACGACTTCGCTCCGGTGAACGAGGTAATCATCGAAGCACAGATTGAATTTTCTAGATCGCTTTTGAATCTGTATTTTCTTTTCGCGTTCTAGATTGAAATTCTACGTTGCAAATCCACCCTAATCTACCGCGAGCAGACTTGAAGTCGCCGGCACAATGCCGATCGGTAGATTGTGAAACGGGGTAGATGTTGATTGCGCTGTAGAACGATGCAAATCCACCCCATATCTACCGCGAGCAGATCTGAAATAGCCGGCACAATGTCGATCGGTAGATTACGAAAACGGGGTAGATGTTGATTGCATCATAGATTGAAAACAAATTTTGCATGGTGTTGGCTGATCCTGCATGATCACAAGCACAAGATAATATATGCATGAATTCCCTGTTTAGTTCCTGCACAGCATTACAGATTGAAATTTTCGCATCTTCGTTTGCTCTGCATGGCATCACACAGAAAAAAACCCGAGCCCTGGCCTAAAGCTGCCGGGAAACTGCTGGCCCCACCGCCGGCCGCCGCCCGCATGCGGTTGGCCCCTCGCCGCTAACGATGCCTCCCGGCGCCGCGCCGCATGCGCTGCACACCGCCGCCGCGCGGTCTCCTGCACTCACACCGCTCGCATCGCGCCTCGCCGACGGGCTCCTCGCGCCTGCGCAGCACAACCCCGCCGTGCGGCCCGGCCTCGCGATGCGGCCCCGCTCGACGCCGAACCGCCGCCTCGATCGCCGCCCCCCGTCACGGCCTCCACCGCGCCGTTGTTTGGCGCCCTACACCCGCGACGGTGCCACCGGCCGCGCCCGCCCGCCGCCCGCCGCAGCGCGCCACCGCCCGCGCGCGCCCGCCCTCGCGCTCGGCCGCAGCCGCGCTCGCTGCCCGCCGCCCGAACCACACGCATGGCTCGCCCTCGCCCGCCGCCTCGGTGAAGCCGCCCGGCCGATCGGTTTGAGCCGCCGCCGCCACTAGATGGCTGGGGGTAGGGGAAACCCTACCCCGCACCACTTGATCTCCGTGGGTGGGCCAGCTGGGCCGTAAGAAGGCCAGGAGGGTGGATGGGCTGTCGGCGGGATGGGCCGGAAAGGGCAAAGGGGGAAGGGGGAGGAGATGGGCCATGGGGTGAGGGAAAAGTTGGGCCGCGGGGTGAGGAAAGCGGCCCGGCCGGTGGGGGGAGTTGGCTATTTTACGAAAGAAACCCCCGAAATCATAGATATTACCGAAAGGCCCCTAAAACATTGCATATAAGTCCCGAATTTTGCAGATAAGGCCTCGTAATTCTGAAAATTGCAAATAAGCCCTCAAATTTACGAGGGGGTCCAGAATTTTGCAAAAAACCCCTCTGTAAATCAGAAAATTACGCGAATTTTTCTCTGAACTGGAAATTTGCGTAAAACCCCTGGAATTGCAGAATTTGCTGAAATTTCATATTTTAGCATAAAAGGGCCTCGGGAATCCGAATTTTGCATTATTTTTACCATTTGAAGCTTATTTATTTATGCCTTTACTGTTTTATGTATTTTCTGTATTTATTTACTGTTTTTGGTTAATTGTAATTGCTGAAAATTGCGTTTAATCACCGAAATTAGCAGTAAAATTATAGAAAATGCATAGAAAATTCTGGAACATTACGAGAACCTTTTTGTACCATTTATTTACCCGCAGTAAACTATTCCGTGCATGTCTACTAGCAGTAGACTTATACACATTTAGATGACTAGCATCACGAACTACGAGTTCGAGGAGCTGGCCCAGCATGGCCAAATCTATCTGACGTAGGCATCCGATGTCGAGATTATGCTTGGAGCCAGGAAGCTCCGCGCTGCTATCGGGATTGGCGGACTGAATGACACTCAACCCAAACCTGAGGAGAATGATCAGGCACTTCATTTTTTCTCAGGCACCACCTCTGCCTCACTCTAAAAAAATGAGTATATGGCAGAGAAAAACGCGCTAGCACTCTGAACCGCACTCAAGAAGCGGTTTGAGAGGCTAAAGTATACCATTCTTTCCCAAGCAGAGCGAGAGTGGATCAGACTGAGGTTTGCCGACTTTAAGACGGTCGAGGAGTACAATTCTGCTTTGCACATGATTTGTACTAGTCTTCAACTCTGTGGCAAGCAAATCACATATGAGCAAAGGACCAATAAGACCCTGTCCACCTTTCACCCCAATGCCGTACAATCCGCCCGCAACTATCGTCAAGACGGCTACAAGAAGTACGCCGAATTGATTGATATGATGCAGGTTGTGGAGGCTCAGGACGAACTTCTCCGTAAGAATTACGTCACTCAGCCACCAGGCAGCTCCAATGGCCATGAAACCAACACTGGAGCCATAAGGTGCGAAAGCACTTGATGAAGAGACGGGGGAAGGAAGGGTAAGACCGCAGCCCAGAAAGGCGAACCAGATGCTCCACGAGAGAATAAGGCTAAACAAACCAAAAGCGGGATGGCAAAGGGCAACATGAAGCCCACTCTGCATCGGCAGAGGGGGAGAGTTCTGAGCAGCTGCCTGAACCGATGGAGGTTGAAACCATCACGACAGCAGCACCCCTCTTGACCTAGAAGCAGCCACCACCATGTTTTCTCTTGAAGAGAACGTCACCCCCGAGAAAATAGCAGAAGAAGTCTAGTGCACTGAATGCATTTCGACTTTAATTGTCATCTATTTTGTATGGAAGAATATGTTAGAATTTGCATTGATGGCACTTAAGAATTGTTATTTTCTCGTGATGGTTGGATGATATTTGAAGAATTCATTCATTTATTCAGTTTATGATGTCATGATATGTTCTGATATTGGAGTATTTTATTTATGTATTGATTGCCTTCTTATACATGTTAATTAAATACCCTATATTAGAACACGTGTAGCGCCCTATGAAGGAAGTGTGCTTAGCTCGCAGCGGCACAACGCATATCATCTTAAGAGAGATTGAGTATTTTCAGTCGATTCGTAAGAGCACTAGCAGCCTTACGACAATCGCCAGAAGCGATGCATGTATAATTGGTTCGGGAAGAGCCACAATGGGCACAACTTTGGTCATTAAAGAAGCCTTATTGTACCCAGAATCGGCTAGAACTCTCCTCAGTTTTAAGAATATTTGCGCCAACGGTTTCCACGTTGAGACTAAAGAAGAGTACGGTAAGGAATACCTACTCATTACAAAGTGCGAAGAGAATGGAAAAGTGCATTAGAAAAACTTCCTTCACTAGAAACTGGGCTATATTATACCAACATTAAGGCGCCTGCAGCGTATACTGTTCTGAAGACAGTATTTAGAAGCTCTGAACTCTTCTGTCTCTGGCATGATAGATTAGGCCACCTAGGTCTTAGGATGATGAGAAACATAATAAATAATTCGCATGGGCATAATATTAATGCGAAGAATTTCCCAAATCATGAAGATTTTGTGTGCCCTGCATGTGCCACCGGGAAACTAACAACTAGACCCTCCACTCTGAAAGTGAAGGATGAAGTCCCTGCATTCCTGGAACGCATCCAGGGAGACATTTGCGGTCCCATCCAGCCCATATTAGGGCCATTCAAGTATTTCATGGTGCTCATTGACGCTTCTTCGAAGTGTTCATATGTGGGTTTGTTGTCCATAAGAAACCACGCCTTTGTTGCAAAATTGATCTCGCAGATCATTCGCATCAGAAATGTGTTTCCTGATCATCATATCAAGTCCATCAGAATGGACAACGCCGGCGAATTTACTTCAAAGGCATTTGATGATTATTGCATGGCGATAGGAATTGCAGTTAAGCATTCGGTACCGCATGTCCATACCCAGAATGGTTTGACAGAGGCTTTAATTAAGAGAATTAAATTTATTGCCCAACCCCTTTTGCATAATTGAAATCTAGCAGCTACATATTGGGGACACGCAGTCCTTTATGCAGCGAATCTCATCAACCTTAGACCTTCGGCCTACAACATCCATTCACCTATGCAACTAGCGCAAGGTTCAGCACCGAAGATTTCCCAACATTAGGGGGAGGAAATCAACCCCTTGATGAAGAATGTCGGGAAATTACGTGGCAAGCCACTGTAATCCATGCAGTTGACCCGCGCATTAGTGAAGCAAATAGAGAAGTCCAGAAGACAAAAGAAGTCTATAAGACAATAGAAGTCCAGAAGACAAGAGAAGTCTAGAAGACAATCGATTTGCAAGAATTAGCAAATCACCGCTGATCACTTTAGTGATTTGAAGAGCGTGACTAAGTCGCATGTGCTCGCACGCACTTGCACGGAGAGGTTGAAATACCAAAGAAAGCAGAAGGTATCCCTAATCTCGTCCAGAGGCCTCAGAAAAATAAAAAAGAGGACGAGAACTCTGGTTCCTCGAATCCTTAGTAACTAGGGACGCCTGGCGAAAAAGGATAAGAGGGATTTACCACAGCCGATCATTGAAGTCCCCCAGAATGAGAAGGGGAGCCAGTTGAGACCTGGCACAAGTATGACACCTTCCGAAAAGGGCATACCGTATCTGAATATCCCCATCGGCATGGATGTGTGCGCACACATCCATGCCGAAAAACTAAAGGGACTTGCCACCGCAATTGGAAGAAACGATGCGCAAGGTGAAGCTCCAGAAGAAGCAACTCATGAAACAATAGCTATAAATTATGTGCACACGGGAGAGTCCCTGAATAGGACAATAGCTAATATCGATATCTACTTCGCAAAGAAAATTGCCACCATCATCGATCTTGATCCCGAGCCTGCATCGCTCGCTGAATGTAAGAAAAGATCAGATTGGGAAGATTGGAAGAAGGCAATAGTAACTGAATTGCTATCTTTGAATAAAAGAGAGGTGTTTGGGCCCGTATGCCGCACACCTCCCCACATACACCCCGTTGGGCACAAGTGGGTATTTGTTCGAAAGAGAAATGAAAGAAATGAAGTAGTGAGATACAAAGGAAGGCTGGTAGCCCAAGGTTTCACTCAACATCCTGGAGTTGATTATGAAGAAACCTACTCCCCAGTCATGAGTGGAATTACCTTTAGATATTTGACCTCAATGGCAGTGAACTTGAACTTAGAAATGAAATTGATGGATGTTGTGACTGCATACCTTTACGGTAACTTGGATTCGGAGATTTACACGAGAGTCCCTGAAGGAATTCCTCTCCCGAACCAAGACAGAGCAAATAGAAATCTGTACAGTGTGAAACTCAGAAAGTCACTGTATGGACTGAAACAATCTGGAAGAATGTGGTATAATCTCTTGAACGACTCTTTCTGCAAGAAAGGCTACACGAATAATGAAGATTGTCCTTGTGAATTTATACGGTGATCCCAGAATGGATTCTGTATAATCTCTGTGTATAAAGATGATCTGAATATCATCGGGACAGCTGAAGACACAAAAGAAGCAAACTCCTACTTGGAGTCAGAATTTGAAATGAAACATTTGGGTAAGACCAAGTTTTGCTTAGGTCTGCAGCTTGAGCACATCCTTGAAGGAATCTTGGTACATCAGTCGACCTACACCCAGAAGGTGCTTGAAAGGTTTGGCTTTGAGAAGGCATTTTTTTCCTCAAAAGTACCGATGATCGGTAGGTCTTTACAGCAAGAAAAAGATCCTTTCCGATCTAGGGAAGAGGGGGAGGAAGTCCTGGGACCGGAATTCCCATACTTGAGTGCAGTGGGAGCACTCACGTACTTAGCAAACTGCACTAGACCGGACATTGCATTTGCCGTGAACCTGTTAGCAAGGTACAGTGCAGAGCCCACCAAAGGCATTGGCAGGGCATAAAGGACATATTCCGATACCTCCAATGTAGCAAGGACCTCAGATTGTTCTATAGAAAGAATCAAGATCTGAACTTGATTGGCTATGCAGATGCTGGGTACCTGTCGGACCCACATATCGCAAAGTCACAAACAGGCTATGTATTCTTGTGTGGTGGAACTGCAATTTCATGAAAATCGTCTAAGCAAAGCCTGGTAGCTACTTCGACGAACCACTCAGAAATTATAGCACTGTATGAAGCCGCACGAGAGTGCGCTTGGCTCCGCCGAATGGTTCACCACATCCAGCAGTCATGTGGGATGAGCATTGTGCAAACCCCCACAATTATCCATGAAGATAATGCAGCTTGCGTTGCATAAGTGCAGATGAGCTATGTAAGCATATCAACCCCAAATTCCTCTATGCTCATGAATTGCAAAGATGGACAAGATTAAAGTACTGCACACTAAGTCATGTAGACTTGTTCACTAAGTCACTCCTCACATCTAGCTTTGAAAGGTGCGTGTGAGGGATTGAAATGATGAGACTTAGAAAAGTGCAGAATTCAGGGGGAGAATTCTCTCAAGCCCATTATTAAATCTTGATCATGAAGATTAAGTACCCAAAAGAATAAAGTCCTGAAGACCAAATAAAATTGAGTGAATTGTACTCTTTTTCCCTTGATGAGTTTTCCATGAAGTTTCTCGACCAAGGTTTTTAACGAGGCAATTCGTGCATCGCAATATCACATGTATCATGTACTTTTTCTCCAAATTTTTCCCGCTGGGTTTTTATGGAGTTTTGACGAGGCATGAGCATGTTGGGTGAGTGCCCAAGGGGGAGTGTTAGGAAACTGGGCCCATGGCCAAGAGTCCTGACATATCTGGGCACCCCACCGTAGACTATAAATAGAGAGCCATACCCCCCTCATTATGTACGCATGAAAGAAAAGCAATAAAGAAAGACTGGGAGTTCTCTCTATCTCTCTGTGTGTTCAATCTATTCTTCTGTGATTGATTCGTTCTTGTTCTAAACAGAGGAATCGCTCGGACTAGTCGCCAGCGACAGTTCCTCAACACATACAATATCATCTTGAACTGAAGTGTTACCATCAACTGAGCTGTTACTATCAACTGAAGCGTCATCTTGAATGCAGATGGCATGGTGTGCATGGTAGGCTAACATTTTTTACCTGCTCGGCGAGGTGAAGCCTCCAGATTATCACGCTTCCAACCCTACCCCTCCCTTCAAAAAGGATAAACTGCACAGCAATTCGTCAGATGAACAAGCTACGGAGCCATAATTAACCAATTAAACAGCACGATTAAGCGGCAAGTTTGATTTCTCCTTTACCTGCAGTTGTGGATCCAGGATCGAATCGCGCTCCAGACTAAATTTCAATCAAGTAGCTATCTCACCATAAGTCAACCACACACACTAACCTTGCAATAGCAAAACCAATCTAATTACGCCGCTACCGGTGAAGGATATGGAATTGTAATAAAGTGCGTTAGGGCGAGTTCGTTCATACTAACCTACCTGCATTCCTGTGACCTACCTCATTTAGCTAGCTAGTTTAATCAGTTTCTATTGTTCAGCTCAAAATTTCCCCTATTTACTAGTATACAGTTGGGATTGCAAAATTTGGCTGTAGAGAAACCTAAATAGTGCACGGATGAAAGGCACTATTGATTAGTAGAACTACCGAAATAAGCATCGACTCATTAGTAAAACTATTTCAACCAATATTAGGGATGAAAGGCAAGGGAATCCGAGCATACCTTCATGCCGAAGTGCACGCACAAATGAAGTTATCGCCAATGGAAGAAGTGTTCTTCTAATCAGGATATCACCTTCCATTTGTCTTGGCAGTTTAGACACCTCCGATTTCAACACTGTCTATTGATGGATCATTATCACCACCAGGGTTTAATCTTTCGCTGGATTTTTTTTTCGGAGCAGGGCGAAACGAACGAAATAACGAAATTTTGTTCGTTTCGTTGGAAATTCGGACGGAAAAATTCGATTTTTTTGATAAAATTCAACCAAAATTCAGATAAAATTTGAACAAAATTTCAATAGAACCAAATCCGGCCAAAGTTTGGGCGAAAAAATTACATTTCGAGGGGCACCGAAAGCAACGAAATTTCGGTCAATTCGTGAAATTTCGTCCGAAAGAAAGAACCCTGATCACCACCAAGAACACCGTACAAATCAACCAAGTCACCAAGAAACCATCCACAAAGCGGGGGTGGGATTGCTTAGTTACCTCCGAACATTGTGAGCTCTGAGCATCGCGACCCTGCTAGATCTGGGGCATCAGCGGCAGCGCGTCCACGTACACCTGCAGGCATGCAGCGGTGTCCCACGGCGGCGGCATAGAGAAGGCAGAGCGCGACGCTGCTCTGTCGGTCTGTCCACCCTGTCGCTCACCAGCAGGCAGCACCGCCATCGGGAGCGCCGGAGCGGCGCTCTCCCTGTAGCGGCGCACCGGAGGAGGTGCTCTTCACTGGGCTATGCGGCAGCTACTGTGTGACGTGCGACGGGTCACCCGAAGGCCGGAGGCGCAGGTTCGCTAGGGTGGCGGCCGGCAGACCACGGCGTCACCGCGTCGGGAGCGAGGGGGGCGAGTAGGGGTGCAAACGGGTCGGATTCGGACGGATATTGTTGTTACCATATCCTAACCCATATTTTTTCTCCGGATTCGGTACCAATCGAATTCGGTGCCGGATCGGTCGGGATTAACCCGTTTGTAAGGAATGCATGCAGTACAACAAATGGAGTAGGAGAATGTACTGTCAAGAACTTGATGTTACTACTTAATAGCTGATGTGGAAGATTTTATTTTACCATTGCAAAAGAAAATAAAACGTCAAATAGTAGCACTAACATGAAATCAAACTTGAAGACGTATCGGATTCGGACGGATATTGCTGTTACCATATCCTAACCCATATTTTTTCTCCGGATTCGGTACCAATCGGATTCGGTGCCGGATCGGTCGGGATTAACCCGACCCGTTTGCACCCCTAGGGGCGAGGACGGCGGACCCGCGGTGCGCACACGCGAGGGTGGTAGCTGACAGCGTGGGCGTGGATCAGGGACTGGCGGCGGTCGGCGAATGCCTCTTGGCTATGGCCTTTGAATATCTGATTCAACGATTGGGGTTGGGGTTATGGGAATTTTACTTAGGGTTCCCTTGGGATTGAGCTGCCGCTGAGGTCTTGCTTGGTGGGCTGAGGGCACGCGCTTTGGGCTGCCATTTGCTCCCATAGGCTGTCGGGCTGATATGGTTTTAGGTCTCTAGCTAAGCCAGTATACCATATATATTATGAAGGTAGAAATGAAGTAGGATAGTACTAGTAGGATTGCTAGGTCTCGATCTATAGCCTATTCAGTCTGAGACCCAGTTCCGCCCCTGTCTTTACCTGCTCTATTTGGAGACGCTTCTAGATTAAGCCTCGAAACCCTACTCCTCCCTTCAAAAAACACACGACGAAATCTCCCTATTAGTTAAGCTACGCAGGCAAGCGTGGTTAACCAAACAACGTGCAACTTCGCAGAAATGCGGGGCACCGGAGCTCTTGCAGGCGGCGCTGGAATCCGTAGTGAGGAGGAGAGGCGAGCCACAACACGTGCGGGATCGTGAGAGGGTGAGCACTTTCCCCTCCATTTGTTGGGGTTTTGGAGGTGGCGTCTCAGGACGAGCGGAGGGAGAGGAGAGAAGGTGATAACGAAGATGAATGCATCACGATAGAAGTAGAGAGAATAGAAATAGAAGAGGATAATACCACTACTACAAAACAAGTTATACTGAACGTCTTATCACAGACGGTTCATGTGGAGCCGTCTGTGCTTTGATTATTACAGACAGTTCATGGCTAAAACCGTCTCTGAAACTATCACAAACGGTTAGGTTTAAAAGCCGTCTGTGATATACGAATTATCACATATAGTTTTTAACTAGAACTGTTTATGAAACTATCACAGACGGTTAGGTTTAAAAGCCGTCTATGATATACAAATTATCATAAACGGTTTTTAACTAGAACCATCTATGAAACTATCATAGGCGATTTTTATTTACAATCGTCTGTGTTTTGTCATTTGTTATATGAACTACAAAAGCTACTGAGACGAGAGACAAATTCAAGGCAAATTTATTACAAAAATCTCAAAAAAGATATTCCCATATCTTAGTCTTCTGGGCTTCATGTGCTTCTTCTTCGACTTTTGGACTTGGAGGATCAGCCGCTGAGTTCTCAAATGCTGTGAAGTTTGCTCTTGCCATGTGCACTTCCTCCTCCAGCCTGGGCAAATCATTAGCACGGTCTATAATCTCATAGAGGATGCCATGATAAGCTTTCTTAGAATCGACCACTTTTGCTTGATTGGCAATGTTATCCGTGTGTCTCTCTACTACTGCAAGAGCTTCTTTCGCTTTGTGCACATTGCAGAGAAGAATGAGGCTAAGGACGGTTTCCCTTTGCTAAGCGGCAATGAAACACCTCCGTCAACGACGGATGATGAGGTCCAGCTGATGGATGGAAGCGAGTCGAGGAAGGAGAGCAGAGCAAGAGCGGAGGAGCTGCTCTAGACGTAAATTGTTGGCCACCTGTGTAAGGTTGTGACCAAACAACTCATAATGGATAGATGAGAGAAAGGAGATGAAAAGAATATTAGATGCTATTATTGAGAAATCTGGTGAAGAAGATGAGAGGACAGTTTAGAAGAGCTGGATTAGGGCGCGCATATTTAAGCGTTATTAAAGATGGTTCATATACCAAACTGTCTCTGATATTAATATCATGGACGGTTCGTATACCTTATCACAGATGGTTTGTATAACAAACCATCTCTGATATGTGAGTTATCATAGACGGTTCGTATAACAATCCGTCTCTGAGATATGTTATCACAGACGATTCGTATAACAAACCGTCTCTGATAATGACACACCACCGATCCGTGGCATGTCACCTAGGATTTCGATCTCACCCGTCCATTCTCTCCACATCGAATGGCAGGCACCGGTTCCTCCCACCGCTCGGCCCTTATTAATTACCCCCATCTACCTTTCCACCGGCAGTCACACGTGAGTCCATCCACTATATAGCTTCCTACAACCCCCACGACGTCGATCGACTACCACCGTGAGCTAGCACTTCCGTTGTGACACCTCGGTCGAATGCAGAACACACTCTTGTCGTAAGTATCATAAGAGTGTCTTCTACATTCTCACCATCGTGCCACAAAGGTGGCGCTATGCCGCCTCTCCATTGCCGGTGATATTCGGTCGCCATCCGATGCATCCAGCTTGTTCCTCGACCTCTCTGACTACCACCGTGAGCTAGCGCATCCGTTGTAACACCACGGTCGACTGCACAACATACTCTTGTCGTAAGTGTCGTAAGATTGTCTTGTGTAGTCTCACCGTCTTGCCACAAAGGTGGCGCTACCGTCGCCTCTCCATTGTCGGTGATATCTGGCCGCCATCCGATGCATCTAGCTTCTACTGTTTGCTAGGATCTCTGCTTCTTATATATTCTTGCCGTGTTAAAAAGTTAGGTTCATTATCTTGTTATGCTATAATGGTGGATTCTAATCCTAATGAAAATGGAATGTGCTGTTGTGTTAATTTGCCATTGTATTTGCTTGTTTTCAAAAGGCATAGGTAACATTATTTCTTGAGGTTAGCCAAAAAACAGAAAAAAAATTTAGCTATAGAGTGAACTATCACAAACAATTTTGTGGTATAAACCGCCTATGAAGGACTATCATAGACAGTTCTATATACCAACCGCCTGTGATACTCGCTAATCACAGACAGTTGGTAACTAGAACCGTCTGTGATGTGCAAGTATCACAGATGGTTTTTGGTTCGAGCCGTCTATAATAGTTTTCTTCACAGACGGTTCTAGTGACAAGCTGTCTGTGTTATCTTTATCACAGACGGCTCACAAACCGTCTGTGATAACATTCGATTATCACTGACACATAAATACAGGTGGTTCAGACAACCGTCTGTGATGACAGTTCTGAACCGTCTGTGATAATCCTTTTTATAGTAGTGTACGAAGATGAAAATGGGCCAGGCTTGCGTTCTAAAAGATGAGAACTATCTGTTCCTAGCCTCCCCTCTCCTCTATGTATAGAAGAGGAATTGTAGGATCGGAAATGGCAACAGAGGGGGGGGGTGAATGGTGCCTTCAAAAATCGCCCCTAAGTATCCACAAATTTCTTCTCCGATAGCTATAGTAACTATGAAGAAAAAGATTCATGCTCACTGAAAACAGAAGAGATCGCAAACGAAAATAAACCAAAGATCATAAATCACAACAGAGAGTAGCAGCCACACAGTCATGAGGGCCGATCAGACCACTGATGAGCTGCCGGTCTGACCGCAGTTATGCTGCCAGTCTGACCGCCATTTGGCCATCGGTCTGACCGCTAAAGAAAGGTTGGTCTGACTGCAAGACCTTCTCCGGTCAAACTGCCACTGGTACAGCCGGACTAACTGGAAAACCCTAGCGGTCAGACCATAGTTGCATAATCGGTCTGATCGCCTGGTTGAAGCCGGTCTGACCGCCGTGTAGCGGTCGGTCTGACCGCAAGCGAAAACCCGGTCTGACCGGGCACAAGACAAATTCGGTGAGCACACAGCAGAGCAAAACAACTGAAGAAACTCCGACAAACGCAGACTGGGAACAGGCCGAAAGGAGAGAACAAACCAGAGATCGATTGAGTTAATCAGAAATCCTCCCAGTGATTGAGACCACTAAAAGCAATATCTGATTGGATTGAAGACCTCGATTCCCAGCTTTAGAAGGATCAAATTTCATGTTTGAGAGAACCTGCAAAATAACCGAAAAGACAGCTAAACAGAAATTACTGCAGACAACCAAACACAAGGAAATGGACCCCATGCTTGCTGCTCTTCTCTGGACAAGAGGTCAGATCTAGAAACACACACAAGGAGCAATCTGACTGAAAAGAAAATGAATAGAGCAAAAGACTGAAGACAACCAGAAATGAGAAAGACTCAAAAACCAAATAGAAATTGATACCAAAGCCCAAATAGATTGTGTTTTTCTTGCTCATGAGACTTTTGATCAGCGGAGAAATGACCTCAGAGAGAAAACACAAGGCTCAAGCTCTCTTTTGCCGAGATAATCAAGAGACCACAAATCCTCTGTTTGCCAAAACAGTAAACCCTAGCCAAACTGAAAACAGAGGAATGAGCGCGAAGAACTGAGAGTAGAGAAAACCCTTTGAATTTGCATTCTGCTCTCGGGAATGGACTGGCCAAATGACCTTGAGGATTTTCCCATCACAGCGTAACAAAAATTCATCAACTTAAGCAAGGATTCAACTCTAACACATCACTAACACAGAAGAACAGAGAGCTACAAGAGATATGAACTGAAGCAACCCTTCAGAGAAGAACAAGAAACCATAACTCCTCAAGCCAAGAATTTTGGAAAGGATTAAGATAGATGAATGATTACATTGGATTGTTCTACAGCCATCTATTACATCCTGTTCAATCCATTTCACCCTCCGTGACCACACACACACCAACTCACTAAAAGGAAAGCAAGAGCACAAGTCAACCACCAGACTCTCACACACAAAGGGGAAATCAAGAATTGGCAGCCATGTCTCACTACCAAACTCACACACCAAAGAGGAAAGAGCCAAAAGCCCTCATCAGGATGGAGGGAAAACAAGCACACAAGCACACTACTCCAAACTCTAACCTCCTCTATTTATATCCTTTCACTACCGGGTCTCCAACCTGCTTTACCCATCAAGATCCGCTTCCATTTTGTAGCCTTGCGTATTTTACCGAAATGCCCCTGCCGCACCTTTCTAGAAGCTTCCTCCTTTTCTTGCTGTCGACGCCTTGCAACCACTTCGAGTCCTCGTCGTCTTTGGCATCTCCTGACCGCTTTGACCTCAGCACCACCCGTGCCTAGCCCGGTCATTCATGCCTCGCCACGACCTCGCCTCAAAGTCCTGCAGCCATCACAGACAAGAAAGCATCACATAGCACCGCTCGAGACAATATAATCACACATTAGCATTAATGAATGATATTCAAGCATGAAATACCCAAAACAAACTCAATGTCTCTAACTCAAGCGTCAATTACTCATCACAAACATAGGGATACCTCTACATGGTCTCTCAGGAATAATCTATGATCTCATGAAGCGCGGGCATATGATTTTGCATTTATATGTATGCATGTAACATGTTCGCACTACGCAAAAACAATTTTGGCAAAGTGTGGCTTCTAATGGAACAACTCTTAAGACTCCGCAGTGGGATAGGTTTAGCCTGTAAAAAGTTGTAGAAATCTCTGAACAAAAACCAGGTTCTGGTTTAGCTGTATTTGAAGCCTCTATCAGGACCATGTTTCGGTTAATAATTGTGCTAAAAAAAAGGAGCACCTGAATTCTAAAATGGTAGGCGTAGGCCTTGTTAGAATAGGGCTATGACTGTTAGGTCCATTCATTCATAAATCCAAAAGCATGGTATGCTTTACTTCTACGACTTAGCTAAGGGCAGTCCCAACCCTTGAAACTACGGGTAGTTTCCATGTCTGCCAAATCAGCAAGAAACCACTCCTAGAAACTATATCCTCCAACCCAACAGTTTCTTGAGTGAGACCAAAATAAATTTCTAGCCAAACATTCTCTCTCTCCCTTATCCGTTCTCCCTCCCGTCCTCTCTCTTGATGCCTCCGCGGCGTTGCAGAGGCCGGCGAGGGCGGGCTGCGGACGAGCCTGTGGTGACTCGCGCACGGTCGCACGGAGGGCGAAGGCTGGCGTGCCTGCGGCGGCATCGCAAAGGCCGGCCAGTGCGGAGCGAGTGAGCATGCGGCACCTCGTGCACGGCCGCGCGGAGAGCAGCGAGGGCCGGGCGGCGGACTCGCGTGCAGCGGCAAGGCGAGGTAGCCAATCCGTCACGGCGCAGATAGAAGTTAGCACGTAGGGCGATGCTCTGGCTCTTCTCTACCGTCGTCGGCGGAAGGTGTCCGGTAGTGGGCCCGGGAAGAAACCATCGCTTCTGCCAATCGCGTGCTTGCTGGTTTCTTCGTTCATTGGATATTGTGTCGAAATCGTGTCTCACCTGAGAAATGATTTCTTGGTGTTTTGTGAGAGACCATGTGGAGGTCATCCCGGGTTTATGATGAGTAATTGACATCGCTTTAGGATAGTCGAGTTTGGTTTGGGTTGTTCGGACCTTGACGTTGTGTGGTGCAACGGTCTCGGTCGGACTGTGGTCAAACTTGGTCATATGGGATTAGGACGCTGATTCTTTGGTTTGGCAGGTTTGGACTTCATCTGTGGTAAGTACGATGGTATGTATGCTTTCATGTATCGAGCGGTGCTATGTAACGTGTTTCTTGTCTGTGTGGCTACAGGACATCGAGTGGAGTCGTGGCGAGACACGGAGGACCAGACTAGGCGCAGGTGGCGCTGAGGTCAGAACGGTCGGGATGTGTCGAAGACGACGTGGACTCGAGGTGGAGTCGTGGCGAGGCACGATGGACCGGACTAGGCGCAGGTGGCGCTGAGGTCAGAACGGTCGAGGTGTGCCGAAGACGGCGAAGCTACGTGGCTTGCGAGGCAAGGGATGAGGAAGCTTCCTGGAAGGTGCGCGAGAGGCGTTTCGGTAAAAACGCAAAGCGGCATAAAAGGAAGCGGGTTTGGATAAAGCGCCGAGTTGTTGAAGGCCTAATGGGTAAAGCATGGTGCAAACCCATTAGTGGAGGCTATAAATAGAGAGGGAGATGTGTGCTGAAATTTTGAGAGAGTGGGTGTAGAGTTAGGGTTTTATTTGTGTCTCTCCATGGTTGTATGAGATAAGGTTGTGTTCTTGATCTCTCTCAAGCATGTATGGGGATGTAGGGTTAGATTGAGAGAGAGAGATGAGCTGAGAACAACTTCATATCAAGCATGTATGTCTCCGTATCGTGTTTATGATATCTTATGGTTGAACGCTTTGTTCTTGTTATTCTTGTCGTCATTTGCTGTTTTCTGGGTGTTGGCCGAACTCTAGCAGCTAGTTACTCTCTATTTCTTCTCTCTGTTAGCCTTGGTTCTTGGCAGCCTGTGTTGGCATTTTGTAGTGCCGTGAGGGAGCTTCACTGCCCTTAGTTGGGGACAGCATTAATGGCATTTATTTTGGTGTGATTTGCTCTCTCAGTCAGTTGTGCAGTGTGACTTTGTTTCAATTCCTTGCGTTCTTGCAATCTGGCCGCAGTCCACTTTAATTGCCTCGGGTTGCAGCTTCTTTTGATCTCCTTCTAATTCGGTTCTAGCCAGCATTAATGATGTATTGATCTGTTTGTTGGCTGCAGTATTTAGTCTCTCTTTTGGCCCAAGTAAAAAATTACTGCATGCCAATCAGTGATATTTTGCTTATCCTTCGGCCAAGCTGAAACCTGTATGCCAATCATTAATGCTTTGATGCCTTTCAGCTTGTAGTACTCCATTTTAGTTCTTTTCTAGCAGCAGTTGGTTGCATACTTCATCTATCTGTTCGGCCAACAAGTTCTTGTGACCTGAGTAGTACTAGTTTTGTCTCCTGATTGCTTTCGGGTTGAAGTTTGGAGCTGCATGCTTTGAGTGTCCTTTCCTTGTTTTAGTGGGCAGCAGATTTACCTTTTTTTCGTGCTCTTCTTTGCCCTTTATTTGCAGCATTCGGACAACATTAAAGCTCTTCATGCAAAGTACAAATCCAAACTGCATGCTAGTTCTTTAGTATCTTTCTCTTTTTCTTTTTGTGCTGTTTTTCTCCCTTTTTGCATGCAGATCAAATGGCATTATTTTCAGCTGAAATTTTTACTGGTTAATCTCTGATTTATGCTGAATTTTTTAGTATCGCATGCGGTCAAGATTTCAGCATAATTAATTTTTCTGTGAGATACTTTGTTTTGCATCTTTTTGATAAATCAGTGTACGAATTCTCGGGGGCGATTTTTGAAGCGAACGACATTCACCCCCCTCTGTCGCCATTTCGGTCCTACATTTTGATCTCTTTCTTCATTTATTGGCCTTCCACATCAGCACTTTGGGTACGTGGCAGACTCATTTAATCGGATGGAAACGATCCCATCTAGCGCGTTGGGACTGCCCTAAGTGGGAGAAGAGTAATATAAAAAGTAGACCTTACTATCCGTAAATTATGTGATATAGCATGGGACGGAATGAGAAGGACTATAGTTGAAGTTCATACACATGCACGTATTTATGTATTTTCACGTGAAAATTATGCATGACTTATCGCATGGCGGGCAAGTTTTAGGAAGCTCAGGCGAGCACAGAGCCTAACTAAGATAACTATATACTAACATATATATATATATATATATATATATATATATATATATATATATATATATATATATATATATATATATATATATATATATATATATATATATATATATATATATATATATATATATATATGTTGTCTTGTCATCAAATATGATAGCAAAAAAGTTTCTATAAAATATGATCCAACACACATATAAAAGTCTAAATATGAAAAAGATAGAAGCGACAATCAGTAGATAATTTGAGTACCTTGTCTTTTAAATATCCAATGCACTAATTGCGCCTACGAGGCAAATTCATTTTTCGACGCTTCATGTCTTGAAATCGTCGAATAATGGTGGCATCATCAAGGGCCTTAAATATCTCCCGCTCGGTGTAGCAAACCATCAAGTCGTTGAACCAATCATCAGCTATCTTGTTGCGCAGCTTAGACTTGATTATTTTCATCGCTGAGAAAACTCTTTCAACTGATGCAGATTGGTGGTGAGGCGATGAGCTTGCCGGTGAGTAGCGACGGTGGACGGCTTGCCGGCGAGACTGCGCCGGATGCAGGACGCCAGGACTGCTCACCATGCAATCACACAAAGGATTCACGAGCACATGTACTACTCATTGTCAAATTAACTAATTATGGAATGAGGAATCCAGCCATCCAGGAAGACTGGAAGAAAGGAGCCGAGATGCTAATGCATGCATGGAATGGAACAATCAGCCAGCTACTGTATTACTTACCAGGACGGCTTGCAACGGCGCGCTGAGGCGTGCGGCTGCCGGCGTCGCGGCGCGTTGAGATCGGGAGATGAGGGATGAGCAGACTCCCGTGGCGTGGAGATGAGATCGGGAGATGAGATCGTGTGACGAGATCGGCCGATCGGGAGATCCCGTCACTGCCGCCCGGGCGCCGGTTGGTATGCCTTCCGTGGGCCGTGCTGCCGTGGGCCAAAATCAGCAACAGAAAATTCCAGCACGTGAGCACGCACGTCATTGATTTGTGGCCACCCGCCCGGCCTGCTCTGATTTGCCCGGGTAACTGTTGCTTGCCTGGGTAATCAACCTAATCACTGCTATTATACACCATAATACACAATTATTTTTCCATAACTGGTTGGCGTGAAGCCCGGGCAATCGCCCCCTGCCCGGGAGGTAAATCCGCCCCTGTGACTTATAACGCGCAATCACGATGTTCCTAGTACATTAAATCCAACTTTTATTTTACTAAATCATACCGTGGCTTCTTCCTTGACGTCATGATGCACGACCGCGTTGTTCGTACCACATTAAATACAACTTTTGTTTTGCTGAATCATGCCATGGCTTCTTCGCAAACACTGTTCCTGGTACATTAAATCGAACTTTTTTTTTGCTGAATCATGCCATGGCTTCTTTCTCGACATCATGACGCACGACTGCGCTGTTCCTGGCACATTAAATCACATTTTTATTTTGTTGAATCATGCTGTTGCTTCTTGATGACGTGACGTGCGACCGCGCTGTTCCTAGCACAGTAAATCCAACTTTTCTTTTGTTGAATCATGCCATGGCTAATTGGCTACTCCCTCGATGTCGACTATTCGTTTCTGCGCAGCATCGATTTTCTCCATCAACACCAGTAGTTCATGCAACTGATTAATAAATTCTCGCATATTTTTGTTCTTGAGTATATTTGAAGTACAAATATATTTGACTTCTACTGTTTGTTATGGGTGATTCATCAATAATATTTTGTGATAAATGCTTTCTGTCAATATTTGGAATTAAATTATTGCATACGTTTCCACCGGGTTTGGCTTGCTGAGCACTGGGATTTCGAGCTTAATCTCTTCGGCACAGGCGCACAGGCGCACAGCACGCTTCACACACTAGCAAACAGCAGCACAGTTCAGAGAAAGCACTACATTGCGAATGGGGCTTCCCTATCTCCTTCTCCCTGTTCCCCTCCCTATTTCCTCAATCTAAACGACTCACATTTCATCTAATGGCTAGTTTTTTTATATTTTCACCATTTGCCCATCCATCATAAATAATAAAAAATACAGAAAAAAATAAAATTTATTTTTTACTATAATTTTTTACAGAAAAAAATAAAATTATAATTTCTGTAAAAAATTATAGTAAAAATAAATTTTATTTTTTTTCTGTATTTTTTTATTATTTATAATGGATGGGCAAATGGTGAAAACATATAAAAAAACTAGCCATTGGATGAGATTTGAGTGGTTTAGATTGAGAAAATAGGAAGAGGGGATAGGGAAACCCCATACCTACATTGCATGGCCATTGCGTTTCGGTTACTAGTACTAGAGTTAATACAACATTAAATGCTGGTGGTCAATATTTAGAATTAAATTATTGCATACGTGCGAACACGATGTTTCTGCACTACTACAGAAAACCGTATTACAAACGGTTCAGAAACGTTATCACAGACGGTTTTGTGAGCCGTCTGAATTTATGGGTCAGTAATGTACGAGGTCATCACAGACGGTTCGAAAAACCGTATGTGGTGGAAATATCACAGACGATTTTTAACTAAAAACCGTCTATGATAGTTATAATCACAGACGGTTTTTGGTTAAAAATCATCTGTGATATTTATAAATCACAGACGGTTTTTAATTAAAAAGGGGAGCAAATAAAAGAATAGAGAAATTCAGAAATTCTTCTGTATTCTTTCAGTTTATTTGCGATGTGTACGTTTTTTTATCAAAGTTTTAACAGTTGTAATTACACGCTTAGCCACATCATAGATAAACTCTTCTGTATTCTCTCAGTTTATTTGCGATGTGTACGTTTTTTTATCAAAGTTTTAACAGTTGTAATTGCACGCTTAGCCACATCATAGACAACTGCTGGAAGCAGCCACATCTGGTGACGCGAGATTGATGAAGGAGATGGCTTCACAGAATCCAATCACGCTGCTTGGAGCAACTCCACAGGGGAACACATGCCTTCACATATCCTCCGTTCATGGCCATGAGGGTCTGCAAGGATGTCCTGGCCCTAAACCCACCGCCTTCATATATCCTCCGCTCATGGCCACGTGGAGTCCGCAAGGATGTCTCGCCCTAAACCGCTCTCTCTCACCGTTGCCAACTTGAGAGACCATGTGGTCTAAATCCGTGTTGGTGATGAGTAATTGACTCGTGGTTTGGTTAGAGTGAGTTTAGTTTGAGTGATTCGTGCCTTTTTGGCATTTGGCGAGGTCGGTCGTGACTAGACAAATTTGACGCGTGGCGTCGTCCGGTTGGCCACGTGGGTCATTTCTCGCTTGAGTAGGATTTGTAGGTGCTAACCATGTTTACATGTTTTGTACCGTGCTATGCGATGTGTTTCTTGTCCGTGTTGGCTGCAGGACATCGAGGCGGAGTCGTGGTGAGACACGGAGGACCGGACTAGGCGCAGTGGCGTTGAGGTCGAACGGTCGGGATGTGTCGAAGACGACGTGGACTCGAGGTGGAGTCGTGGCGAGGCACGGTGGACCGGACTAGGCGCAGTGGCGCCGAGGTCGAACGGTCGAGGTGTGCCGAAGACGGCGAAACTGCGTGGCTTGCAGGGCAAGGAATGAGGAAGCTTCCTGGAAGGTGCGCGAGGCGTTCGAGAAAAACGCAAAGCTGCACTAAAGGAAGTGGATTATGGGTAAAGCGCAAAGCTAAATGGGTAAAGCACTTGGTGAACCCATTAGTGGAGGGTATAAATAGAGAGGGAGATGGTGTGCTGAAATTTGAGAGAGTGTGTATAAAAGTTAGGGTTCCATTTGGGTCTCTCCATGTGTGTATGTGTGTGTTCCTCCCAAGAAGCATGTGTAGCTCTTGGTGTTCTTGAGGATTGAGAGGGAGAGGATGGATTGAGAGTTTTGTAATCATCCCTCTATATGTAATCGGGGTATCGTGACTCCTCTTTTGATTTGGAATGAAAAATCAAGTTTATTTCTCTGTTTAATCTGTCATTTCACCGCTATTTTCTTTGAGCTTTTTCTTGTTCCTTTTAGTTCCTCTGTCTCTCTCTGTTCTTCTCCGTTTGGCAGAGCTTCCTCGTAGTTCTGTGTTTATTCTTTAGTTGGCCCTTGCTGCAGGTTGCCCGATCTTTTATCCTCCTTCTTGGAGTCTAATCTTTTGAGCCATCATGGAGACCAACATTTAATGGAAAAGTACTTTTTGTTGGCAGGAGAGATATTTCGGTTCTCACTTTCCTTTGGCCAAACTCTCTCTGTATCTTCATGATTGCTTCATGTCCTTTTGCATTAATTCCAATTCTCTTTGCTGCATGCAAGCTCCATTCTATTTTCTTTGATGAACCAACAGCATTAATGGACAGCAGTCTCTCTGTGTTCGGTTGGTATAGCAGCGACTAAAAATCTCTTTACCGACTCAGTCTCTTTTTCTTGGCTCTTCTTTGCTTTCGGTTGATGGCGTAGGTTTGGTTCTCCTTTAGCGATGCTGTCTCGGCAGCTAGCAGAGACCTCATTCTCAGTATTTTGCGTTGTTAGTCTTCTTGTTCCTCTGATTTCTTCTCTCTCTGTTGGTGGTCGATTTTCGTAGATTTCTTTTGGGGGATAATTTTATTTTCCGACATTCACCCCCCCTCTGTCGCCATTCTTGGTCCTACAATTGGTATCAGAGCCGGTTAGCTCTAATCAATAGATCTTAACCGGTCTCAAGAGCCATGGCGACGGACAAGTACTCGACCAAGCCGCCCGTTTTCGATGGCATGGATTACCCCTTCTGGAAGAGCCGAATGGAGACATACATCCAGGCTCAGGGGTACGCCATCTGGCGTAAGGTCAAGGTCCGGTTTGTTGTTCCTGCCGATGAGAACATCAATGCTGGAAATATGCATGATGTTGAGGCGAACGCTAAGGCAAGGAACATCATTATCCAGGGCCTAAGTCGTAGCGAGTTTGACCGCATATCTCATCTTTCGTCCGCCGATATCCGGAGACCCTCGATGCATACCATGAGGGCACCACCCAGATTAAGACGGTGAGACAGGACCAGTTCAAGCGTGACTACAACAAATTTGAGATGCTTGCTGGTGAGTCTTTGGATGAGTGTTTTGCGCGTTTTCATAAGATTCTGAGCAACCTCCGAGCGGTCGGTCTCACATACCCCGACTCGGATAACGCTCGACAGATGCTCGCTGCACTCGACCTTCGTGTTTGGGAGATGAAGGTGACTACCATCAAGGACACCACGGACCTCTCGACTTTGACTCTTGATGCGCTGTACTCGCGCCTCAAGACTCACGAGATTGACATTGTCTCTCGCAAGTCGAAGTCACAGTCGATGGCCCTAGTCACCGATCCCACGTTGGCTTCCGGTTCTTCTGAGTCTACTTGCGGATTCTCCCTTGCTGCTCTCGTGACATAACGATGATCGCTTAGAGCGACTTGCGGATGAGCGGCTAGCCCTCCTTGCTCGAAGATTCTCCCATGCTTACAAGGAGGAGGGACAGAAGAGAGGAGGGCCCGTGATTTGCTTCGAGTGTGGTGGCCCCAACCACATCCGAGCAACCGCCCCAAGCTGGGAAAGGGCAAAGGCGACTACGGCGGTTCGGGCAAGAACGACTACATCGACAAGAACCGCAACACGAAGCCCTCGGCACTGCCAAGGCAAGAAGAAGTTCGCGACTCGGAAGGCCAAGAAGTCGTTCCACCGCGTCCTCACGCGTTCGGCGACCTCGACCTCAGCGAGGTGGAGGGATGGAGCGACGATGACGGGACGGGTGACCAAGATCCCAAGAGCGGCGACGACTTCTCCGGCATGTGCTTCATGGCCCTCGAGGGCGAACTCAGCGACAGCGAGCTGTACTCCGACTCGGACGAGGTATGTCCCTCCTATGACCAACTTAATGAAGCTTTCCTTAAGCTAGGAGGATTTCATGCTAGATCTAGAGCTAGATGTAGCGAGTTGGAGAAGGAAGTAGATAGACTGTCACGGGAGCTTACTTCACTTACATCTGCTCCCTCCCGTGATGATTGTGATACTTGTTGTGCTCTGTTGGGTGACATGGAGAAACTAAGGACCTCGCATGATAGTGTGTCCTCCGAGCTTGATATTGTTAAGGTGGAGAATGTTTGTCTGCTTGCTGAGTTAGAGTTGAGTAGGATGGCTGTTACCCTACTTACTACTGATGAGACTACTTCTCCCACCTCATGTGAGGTTAAGGACATTGCTGCTAGAGGACCTTATGCCATGCTCCTTGATCTGCCCGAGTCTTGTGAAAATTGCAATAACTTGAAGATGAATCTAAAGCGGCAGATCATAAAATTGCTGAACTACAAGCTTCTTTGCTTGAGCCGATTGATTCATGCTTGAACTGTCCTAAGTTAATCGCTGAACTTGAAGTCGTCTCCAAACAGTTTCAAGAAATGATTGATCATGATAGGAAGTTGGCTCAAGATGCTTCTAAGGACCTCGTTAGCTCACCATGCATTAATTGTAACAAACTAAAATCTGACTTGGTTGCATTGGATGAGAAATGTGTGAAGCTAACTAAGGACCTACTAGAGAAGCCACCATCTGCTTGTATTGTCTGTGATGAGAAGGGGGAGAAGCCCCAGAGTAAGGTTGAGACGCTTAGCGACGTGAACCAACCTGCTAGCAGTAGGACTGTCCATTCTGAGTCGGCTGTGCGTGCACAAGCCATTCGTTCCTCTGCTATTGGTTCTTCATCTGCTTCCTTACCTCCTGCTGTTCCCTCTTCCCCTGCTCTTCTTGCATCTCTCTCTTCCGGGAGTGTCAATATCTTATGAACACTCTCGAGAGATTTGTAGGAGGCAAGAAGAAGCTTAATCTTATTCTAGACCAATCCAAGATTTGTAAGTTCAATCAAGGTCTAGGATATAATTTCTATGAGGATATGAGGAAGCATCCTCCTGCTATTCTCAGACCCATAGTGGGAGGTGTGATCGAGGTCGAGCCCAGATCTGATGAGGTCAAATTCAAATCAGCGGGCTTTGTCCAAGGGATCTCGGCGAGAAGGTGATTCCACTGTTGCTTTGGCCTCTCGGAGGCGAAGCATCTTCGTGCTACTTCCACCTCTCAGAAGGTGAAGTACCACTGCACCTTCTGTCAGAAGGATGGACACTCGATCGAGAGATGCTTCAGGCGCGCCAGGATTGCGCGTAGAGACTGTGCAGAGGCACTTAGGCGTATTCGTGGTCACCCTGGATCCCGAGTGCACCTAAGACTAGCACGAGTTCCGATTTGCTTCGGCGAGTTTGGGCAGATCGAGGACTTGGTTTTTCCGAGTCTTACGGTTTCGTCCTCGTGCTGCTCCGGTCGTGACTTCCGCCGTCCCGAGGGTACATCTCGTTTCCCGCCGAGACGATTACCCACGGCGTGATCGCGAGTTGCGGTGTTTCACTCGCTTTCCCATAGCAATCGGACCTAGCACGCGGCAGTGCGCACACGCACCTTCTCGCATCTTTGAGTCACGAGAGCGTAGGGTAGATAGAGGTCGATCCGTGCTTGACGACTTCATCCGCTCGGCGTGTTGTTCAAGATTGGTGCCAAAATCTCTCTTGATTTATCCCAAGATCGAGACTTTACTCTGTTTGACTCAGTTCGCGGGTAGGGAAGGAGAAGGTTTGGCTTGTAGACTCGATTGTTCTCGCCATATGACCGGAGACTCCCGTTGGTTCTCCTCCCTAGCCCGCGCTCCAGGTGATGAGACGATCACCTTCGGAGACGCTTCGTCTGGGCGCGTCATCGCCAAAGGTACTGTGCGCATTAATGATTCTTTCATTTTGAAAGATGTAGCCTTGATTAGTAAGCTGCAGTACAATTTGCTTTCAGTTTCTCAGCTTACCGATGACGGTTTCGAGGTGAGCTTTAAGAAAAATGCTTGTAAAATTCTTGATTCTTCGTAGTCTGGTTTGTGGATTTCTCGTTATGGGAGGATCTTTCGTGCTGATTTTTCTGAGTCTTCTGGCGATCCTCTCAGGTGTTTAGTTGCTTCTGAGTCCCGCGACCTTTCCTTCTGGCATAGGAGACTTGGTCATATAGGCTTTGACCATTTGACCGAGTTAGCGCCACGATCTCATTCGTGGTCCGCGAAACTCAAGATGGTCAAAGATCTTGTTTGCGCTCCATGCCGCACGGCAAGATGGTTGCCGCTTCTCACCCTCCGGTCACACGCTACTATGACCGATGCACCGGACACCGCTCCATATGGACACCGTTGGACCAGCTCGAGTGCAGTCAGCAGGAGGGAAGTGGTATGTTCTTGTCGTGGTCGATGACTTCTCGAGGTATTCTTGGGTGTTTTTCTTAACCTCGAAGGATGAGACATTTTCACATTTCCGAGGTCTTTTCAGTAGGCTTTCTGTTGAGCTCCCTGGTGCCTTACGAGCGATCCGCAGTGACAATGGCACGGAGTTCAAGAATTCCTACTTTGAGAGTTTCTATGGTGAGACAGGTGTAGAGCACCAGTTCTCTTCTCCGCACGTCCCACAACAAAATGGCGTTGTGGAGAGGAAGAACCGTACCTTGGTCGAGATGGCCAGGACGATGCTTGATGAGTACTCTACACCGCGGAAGTTTTGGGCTGAGGCTATAGCTACCGTGTGCCATGTCTCAAATAGAGTTTTTCTGAGGGCACACTTGCACCGCACTTCTTATGAGTTGAGATACGGGCGAAAGCCCAGCGTCTCTCATTTTCGTGTGTTTGGTTGCAAGTGCTTTATTCTGAAGTCCGGGAACCTAGATAAGTTCGAGTCACGTTCTTGTGATGGGATCTTTCTAGGTTACTCGCCTTCTTCGCGGGCTTATAGGGTCTGGAACTGCGAGTCTAGCAAAATGGTAGAGACCTGTGAGGTGACCTTTGACGAGGCCACCGGGACTAGGCCGATATCTCGTTCTCAGAGAGCATCCGAGACCATCTTCTTGGATGACGAGGATGATGGAGATGAGGGTTGTCTACCCGATCCAGTCCCTTATCCACCCCTTGAGGTGTCGTCTTCCACCGCACCTCTAGGTGATCAGCCCATGCCTACTGCTTCCTCCGGAGCTAGTGGCTCTGTTCCTACCTCGTCAGCTCACGAGGTAGAGGCCACTTCTTCATCTCATCCAGGACCTCCCAGACATATCCAGAAAAGGCATCCTTCTGAGCAGATGATTGGAGACCTGTTCGAGCGTGTTACCCGCTCAAAATCTGGCTTATCTCAATTCTGTCTCCATTCTGCTTTCATTGCCTCCTTTGAGCCCAAGGATGTTTCTCATGCTCTTTCCGACGAGTCTTGGGTCAATGCCATGCATGAGGAGCTAGAAAATTTCGAGAGGAACAAGGTCTGGTCGCTTGTCGAGCCCCCGCGAGGTCACAATATTATTGGGACTAAGTGAGTGTTCAAGAACAAGCGAGCGAGGATGGAGTGGTTATTCGAACAAGGCTAGACTGGTAGCTCGGGGTTCTCCTGTGTTGAGGGTCTAGATTTCGAGAGACCTTTGCCCTCGTAGCTCGACTTGAGGCCATTAGAATCCCGCTGCCTTTGCAGCTTCTAAGGGTTTCAAGCTCTATCGATGGACGTCAAGAGTGCCTTCCTTAATGGAGTCATTGAGGAAGAAGTTTACGTCGAGCGACCTCCAGTTTCGAGAACCCCAAATACCCACACCATGTCTTCAAGCTTTCCAAAGCGTTGTATGGACTTAGCGAGCCCCGAGCATGGTATGAGAGGCTTAAGTCCTACTTGTTAAGTCATGGGTTTGAAATGGGTAAAGTTGACAAGACCTTGTTCATCCGCCGTCATGGCAATGAACTTCGCTCGTCCAAATCTATGTCGATGACATCATCTTTGGCGCTCTTCCCATACTGTTTTCACGCTTCTCGGATGTCATGAGCACCGAGTTTGAAATGAGTATGATGGGGAGTTGACCTTCTTCCTTGGCTTCCAAATCAAGCGATCTCGGGAGGGTACATTTCTTCATCAAGGAAAGTACACTCGTGACCTCCTGAGACGCTTCGACATGAGCGATGGTAAGCCTGTGTCGACTCCCATGGCTTCTACAGCCTATCTTGACCCAGATGAGGATAGTGAGGCAGTTGATCAGAAAGAATACAGAAGTATGATTGGCTCTCTTCTTTACCTCACTGCCTCGAGACCAGACATACATTTCTCCGTATGTCTGTGTGCTCGTTTTCAGGCTTCTCCTCGCGTATCTCACCGCCAGGCGGTGAAGCGCATCTTTCGGTACCTTCGAGCTACCATTGACTATGGTATCTGGTACTCCTCCTCATCCTGTCTTTCCTTGAGAGCCTTTTCGGATGCAGACTTTGCCGGCTGTAGGATAGATAGGAAGAGCACTTCTGGCACTTGCCAATTCATTGGCACTTCTCTTGTTTCTTGGTCTTCGAGGAAGCAGTCCGGTGTTGCGCAGTCCACCGCAGAGGCCGAGTATGTTGCTGCAGCCAGCTGCTGCAGTCAGGTACTCTGGATGGCTTCGACCCTGCGGGACTTTGGGTTAGTTATCGACAGTGTTTCACTCTTTTGTGATAACACTTCTGCGATTAACATTGCTAAGAACCTAGTGCAACACTCTCGGACCAAGCACATCGATATCCGTTTTCACTTCCTTAGAGACCATGTAGAGAAGGGCGATATAGTGCTCCAGTTTGTGGAGAGTGACCACCAGTTGGCTGGCATCTTCACCAAGCCTTTGGATAGTTCGAGGTTTTCAGCTCTGCGGGGAGAGCTTGGGGTGGTGTGTCCTTACGGATTGTAGTGAGGGGGAGCTTTGGGCTTTACTGCTTTACTATTGTTTATGCTTCGTCTTATTTACATTGCATTGCACTCGGGGTGCATTTGGGTTTAGTCCTTCCAAGCATAGGTTAGAGTGCTTCTCTTGCCGAGATGCTTAGACTTCTAACTCTTATCTTGTGCTTCCAGGATTAGTCGCTTCTTATCTCACTAGGTCGAGCTCACTCACTTCTTGTAGGTTCTAGCGAGGGTTGGGCCACCTTCGGGTAGACAGGGTGCGTGTTTGCTCTCTAGTGTGTGATTTCTTGTTAGCCGATTGTCCCGGAGTCATATGGGGTAGATGAGAGTCGATCCTGAGCCATAGTTGTCTCTATATCTTATCTATGCTTTAAGGACTACTGTTTTGGTTTTATTTGCCACTTCTCGATTTATTGCTTTGGTTGAGGAGAGTTCATTTGGGAGCTTCGAGCTTAATTGTGACTTAACTCAACTTGAACTAAAAGTTGCATGTCATGTTGAGGGGAGCTGGATTTTTCTCGCATTTTAGCATTTCGCATTGTAATATAACTACATTGAGCCTTGATTATTATCCTGTTATGACATGCTTGATGCTTTACACCTTGCCATGACTTGTGCTTAGCTTGCTAAATTTATCATGACTTCATATGTGTAGACTAGCGTTTGCCATGATAAGTTAAGTAAAATTGATCAACTTAAATTAAACTTGTCATGCTAGCATTTGAGTTTAGTCTTTCTTGAGCTATCCTTTTATGATTCATGCCATGTCAAATAGGTTTGAGTAGAGCGTTGAATCTATATTGAGCCTTAGTTTGAGCTGTTTTAGTCTCCGATGATACATGAGTTAGTACAATGTGTTAAAAAAGCAAAAGATCTCTTTTGTGCGAAAAAACTGATCTCACCAATTCTTTCCTATAAGACGGCTTGCCATTGCACTTGGCATGAACTTAGGGGGAGTTTTGGATGACCTAGACTATCTTCTTAAGCTTCTTGCTTGGAGTAGTCGCATAAGGCTTGAGATCTAGCACATGATAAAACAAAATGTTGGTTGACAACCACCATATTTGTGCGAAAAAACTGATTTCACCAATCCCTTCTCATGAGACAGCTTGCCATTGCACTAGGCATGAACTCAGGGGGAGTTTTGGATGACCTAGACTATCTTCTTAAGCTTATTGCTTGAAGTAGTCGCATAAGGCTTGAGATCTAGCACATAAACAACAAATTGGGTTGAAAACAACCATATGCTTTCAAAAGACAATGTTTAATGTGCTCAATTTGCTTAATCTACAATCAGAACCAAGTACTTTAACCAATGTTTCAATCTTGAGCTTATAGCACTCTATTTGGACTCAATGTTAGCTTCTTTGTTCCGCTTAGCTTATTGACATGGCCTGCATCATCCTTGGATGTCTCTAGCTAGACTTTACTCATTGATGTCGTGACTTGCTCACAAAATGCATTACATTTCAGATTGTCATCTATGTGCTCTACCTGGCTTATATATATGTTGTCATGATCTAGATAGCGTTTTATTGAGTTATGGCTTGGTGTATTACATTATGGTCATTATGGATAATTCTCATGGCTCTAAATGCTTAAATAAACAAACTTCAGCCATATTCATCCATTGACATGTCATATTCTCCCTATTGCATCTTGATGTGTTTATTGCCAAAAGGGGGAGAATAGAGAAGAAAAAGTCTGTTGGGATCATTTTTGAGCTTTGGAGATCAATTTGCTCTTTCGGTTGTTGCTCTAGTGGTTCCTTACATGCGACATGGTCATAAGCTTCATTCCCTTCTTTGGACCATGTTGGATTCTTCAAACTCAAACTCAACCGTGCTTTTTCGAGTTTGTCAATATACTCATCAAGGGGGAGATTGAGAGACCATGTGGTCTAAATCCCGTGTTGGTGATGAGTAATTGACTCGTGGTTTGGTTAGAGTGAGTTTAGTTTGAGTGATTCGTGCCTTTTTGGCATTTGGCGAGGTCGGGTCGTGACAAGATGGGCAAATGGTAAAAATTATAGTAAAAATAAATTTTATTTTTTCTGTATTTTTTTATTATTTATAATGGATGGGCAAATGGTGAAAACATATAAAAAAAACTAGCCATTGGATGAGATTTGAGTGGTTTAGATTGAGAAAATAGGAAGAGGGGATTGGGAAGCCCCATACCTACATTGCATGGCCATTGCGTTTCGGTTACTAGTACTAGAGTTAATACAACATTAAATGCTGGTGGTCAATATTTAGAATTAAATTATTGCATACGTGCGAACACGATGTTCCTGCACTACTACAGAAAACCGTATTACAAACGGTTCAGAAACGTTATCACAGACGGTTTTGTGAGCCGTCTGAATTTATGGGTCAGTAATGTACGAGGTCATCACAGACGGTTCGAAAAACCGTATGTGGTGGAAATATCACAGACGATTTTTAACTAAAAACCGTCTATGATAGTTATAATCACAGACGGTTTTTGGTTAAAAATCATCTGTGATATTTATAAATCACAGACGGTTTTTAATTAAAAAGGGGAGCAAATAAAAGAATAGAGAATTTCAGAAATTCTTCTGTATTCTTTCAGTTTATTTGCGATGTGTACGCTTTTTTATCAAAGTTTTAACAGTTGTAATTACACGCTTAGCCACATCATAGATAAACTCTTCTGTATTCTCTCAGTTTATTTGCGATGTGTACGTTTTTTTATCAAAGTTTTAACAGTTGTAATTGCACGCTTAGCCACATCATAGACAACTGCTGGAAGCAGCCACATCTGGTGACGCGAGATTGATGAAGGAGATGGCTTCACAGAATCCAATCACGCTGCTTGGAGCAACTCCACAGGGGAACACATGCCTTCACATATCCTCCGTTCATGGCCATGAGGGTCTGCAAGGATGTCCTGGCCCTAAACCCACCTGCCTTCATATATCCTCCGTTCATGGCCACGTGGGTCTGCAAGGATGTCCTGGCCCTAAACCAGTCTCTCCTCACCGTTGCCAACTTGAGAGACCATGTGGTCTAAATCCCGTGTTGGTGATGAGTAATTGACTCGTGGTTTGGTTAGAGTAAGTTTAGTTTGAGTGATTCGTGCCTTTTTGGCATTTGGCGAGGTCGGGTCGTGACTAGACAAATTTGACGCGTGGCGTCGTCGGTTAACCACGTGGGTCATTTCTCGCTTGAGTAGGATTTGTAGGTGCTAACCATGTTTACATGTTTTGTACCGTGCTATGCGATGTGTTTCTTGTCCGTGTTGGCTGCGGGACATCGAGACGAGTCGTGGTGAGACACGGAGGACCGGACTAGGCGCAGTGGCGTTGAGGTCGAACGGTCGGGATGTGTCGAAGACGACGTGGACTCGAGGTGGAGTCGTGGCGAGGCACGGTGGACCGGACTAGGCGCAGGTTGCGCTGAGGTCAGAACGGTCGAGGTGTGCCGAAGACGGCGAAACTGCGTGGCTTGCAGGGCAAGGAATGAGGAAGCTTCCTGGAAGGTGCGCGAGGGGCATTTCGGTAAAAACGCAAAGCTGCACTAAAGGAAGTGGATTATGGGTAAAGCGCAAAAGCTAAATGGGTAAAGCACTTGGTGAACCCATTAGTGGAGGGTATAAATAGAGAGGGAGATGGTGTGCTGAAATTTGAGGGGAAATTTAACTTTTTGCCACTCTTAACATTACCACCTACTCAAATGCCATCCTCTACATTGCAATTAATATTTTGCCACTCTCCAGCCTCCGTGGCGCCTCGTGGCCGCCATGTCACGCCCGCGCCACGCCGCGCTGCGCGCCCGCCGCCGCCGCCTCCTCAGCCGCCGCCGCCGGCCTCCTGCGCCGCGCTGCGCCGCGCGCGCGCGCCGCCGGCCTCAGCGCCCGCGCTGCGCCGCCGGCGCGCCGCCGCGCCGCCCGGCCTCCCGCGCCGCCGCCGGCCTCCGCGCCGCGCTGCGCCGCGCTGCGCGCCGCGCCGCCGCCGCCTCCGCGCCGCGCGCGCAGGGAGGCCGGGCGCGCAGCGCGCGCGGGAGGCGGCGGCGGCGCGGCGCGCGCGCGGCGCAGCACGGCGCGGAGGCCGGCGGCGCGCTCCCGCGCGGCCGGCGCAGCGCGGGCGCGCGGGCGGCGGCGGCGGCGCTGGCGGCGCGGCGCGCGCGTGGCGGCGCAGGCGTGACATGGCGGCCTCGTAGGCGCCACGGAGGCTGGAGAGTGGCAAAATATTAATTGCAATGTAGAGGATGGCATTTGAGTAGGTGGCAATGTTAAGAGTGGCAAAAAGTTAAATTTCCCCAGAGAGTGTGTATAAAAGTTAGGGTTCCATTTGGGTCTCTCCATGTGTGTATGTGTGTGTTCCTCCCAAGAAGCATGTGTAGCTCTTGGTGTTCTTGAGGATTGAGAGGGAGAGGATGGATTGAGAGTTTTGTAATCATCCCTCTATATGTAATCGGGGTATCGTGACTCCTCTTTTGATTTGGAATGAAAAATCTGAAGTTTATTTCTCTGTTTAATCTGTCATTTCACTGCTATTTTCTTTGAGCTTTTTTCTTGTTCCTTTTTAGTTCCTCTGTCTCTCTCTGTTCTTCTCCAGTTTCGGCAGCAGGCTTCCTCGTAGTTCTGTGTTTATTCTTTAGTTGGCCCTTGCTGCAGGTTGCCCGATCTTTTATCCTCCTTCTTGGAGTCTAATCTTTTGAGCCATCATGGAGACCAACATTTAATGGAAAAGTACTTTTTGTTGGCAGGAGAGATATTTCGGTTCTCACTTTCCTTTGGCCAAACTCTCTCTGTATCTTCATGATTGCTTCATGTCCTTTTGCATTAATTCCAATTCTCTTTGCTGCATGCAAGCTCCATTCTATTTTCTTTGATGAACCAACAGCATTAATGGACAGCAGTCTCTCTGTGTTCGGTTGGTATAGCAGCAGCTAAAAATCTCTTTACCGACTCCAGTCTCTTTTTCTTGGCTCTTCTTTGCTTTCGGTTGATGGCAGAAGGTTTGGTTCTCCTTTAGCAGTCTGTCTCGGCAGCTAGCAGTAGACCTCATTCTCAGTATTTTGCGTTGTTAGTCTTCTTGTTCCTCTGATTTCTTCTCTCTCTGTTGGTGGTCGATTTTCGTAGATTTCTTTTGGGGGATAATTTTATTTTCCGATATTCACCCCCCCTCTGTCGCCATTCTTGGTCCTACACAACTCGTACAATTAGATGCCACTGCTCACTGCCGTGACAAGTGGGGATGCCTCTTTAGCTTCTGTGTTATTCAAACGGTGCCGTCAGCTAGGATTCAATGAGGCAATCTTGCAACAAGATGCTTTCACAGATGCTTCCGAGAAACTGCTGGAAATTCCTAATTCCGCTCACACGGGACCCTGGGGCCAACAATGCTCTGCATGCTACTGCGAGAAATGGGAATTCAGGTGAGAACTGTATAGAGTACGATACAAAATGATTCCAAACTCATACTTTGGGAGTATGCACTCCTATTTCTTGTGTACCACTTATATCTATGTGTTATATGTACTCTTTTTTTCATTTTGAATATGATCCAATAGTAACTATAAGATAATCCAAATTAAGTGAATTGTATGAAAATTTTCCTTCAGGTTCATGGTCTTTTAGCGTTATTATTGTATAGAAAAGGGATATATGGCAAAAAGATAGGACTCCAACCAATATTTTTCATGCAATTCGTATTGCGTACCTTAGAATTAGTATTTAAATATGCTGAGAATGGTAAAGGTTCACTTAAGTTGTATAATAAATGTGGAAGTATGTACTTGGTGGAGTTTGGGCGTAGTGTGCTAGAATATAAGGCAAACTGGAATTTGGATTCTGAAATCTAAGACTATGCAGAGTACAATTGTTTATCTAATTAATATTACTGTAAATAATTACTAATCCTCAACTTGCTACGTACATTGTATATTCCTTGGTTGTTCACCATCTTTCATGCCTTGATTTGTTTTCAGTTATTGCTAAAAAAATTGTGGAGACACGTCCTTGGTTGGCCAAAGAAGAAAACGAGGGTGGGAATACTCCAATACAACTCACTGCAATTTGGGGCAAGGTTGACGTGATACGAGTATTATTGCAGCATGATCGGTCTTTAGGGTATGTGGTACAAACAAGTGGCACTCCTCTCCTCGTTGCTGCCGCATTTCGAGTTCATGTTGGTGTTGCTCGAGAGCTTCTTTACCATTGTCCAGATTCTCCCTATTGCACCGTAAATGGTTGGACATGTCTTCATGAAGCTGTCCAAACAGGTCACACAGAGTTTGTTGAATTTATCCTGAGGGAACCACAGCTTCGGAAACTCATTAACATGCGTTGCAGCGAGGGAAGAACTGCTCTACATCTCGCTGTCCAGAAGTGCAATCCGAAAATCGTTGCTTCTTTACTGTCTCACAAAGACAGAGACACAGCAATGTTTGACAACCGTGGTCGTGATGTAACTCGGGAACTATGGGAAGCCACGGAGAATGTCAACACTTTAAATTGGGTATGTTACGAGTACCTTCTTGCCAATACACAGGTCCATATAAACGCTTCCAGATAAGACAAATATTTTGTGAGAAGTGCTTCTATATTTTTTTTCTGTAACAAGAGTAACGTTAACATCAAAACATATAAAGAGGTAAGTAATATCTATGCACAATTCGTCGTGCTTTAAAAATTATGTAAATTACTATTGAGAAAATTATAGAAGCACTATCCAAATTTTGCATATTACTTAAAATGGTAGCAGCTAATTCATAATAAAAAGAATGAGAAATTTGAAAAAAAATCAACAAACAGACGGAACAGGTTGAGTGAAGTATTTCTCGTCTTCCTTCCTCTTATAATTTCCTGTTTGGGTGCCTCTTATCTCACTAATTATTGTTAAGTCCAGTTTGCATATATCATTAATTAAGCTGAGATTTGATTATGTCTCCTTTTAGGATGATGAGTTCTTGTGGTAGGAAGAGAGATCGTCTACATAAACTTGTAGTATCATTTTTTTTATGTATGGATTACTCCCTAGGCTTATCCAAGGTCATGACATATACCCTGCTTTGGTTAGTTTAGTTCTCAATTTACAACAGACCTGATTTCATCATCACATTTTCTAACTTATTACTCCATCCTCACTAAATAGATCGTCCTCACGCATTCAAGCATTCGTTTTTACCACCAATATCTAAAAAAAAGTTACATAAATTAATTGGCCATATGAATACTGTATTACTAGATTTATAAAAAAATACTTTTGTAATAAATATTTTTCTGATTTATAATAACATTATGATACAAATAACAGTCAAGGTAAGTACATCACAGATTGTGACGATGTCCAAAATTACCTATACTAGCTGAATGCCCATGCGTTGCTACGGATTTTAAAATTTTATCATACTATATGTTCTAAAACTAACGGGTGGTAAAATTTGTTGGAACATGCATACAAATATGTTCTATTTTTTTTAAATCCGTAACAACGCACGGGCATTCAGCTAGTCAATAAAAAATAGAGAGAAGAGGAAACGAAACTACAAAAACAGCCTCCCAAACTTTTTTCTCCCTTCCTATTTATTCTTTCTTCCTCTCTCCCGTCCTCACTCGCCTGCATCTCTCCTTGTATATTCGTTCTTCCCATCCCAATCTCCAACTCCCTCCCCAAGTCCCAACCCGACCTGACACGAATTCGCGCTCCTAATCCCGATTCTGCTGTCAAAATCCAACCTTGCGCCGTTCTCCCCCCCATTCGAGGCTCGCCGCGCCAATTCGGCCCCGAGAATCCGGTCTTTCTGGGATTATTGGTCCCTGTTGGGGTTAAATTCAGTTTTTTTGGAGTGGAAATTTGGATTTTTGGTTCTAGTTTCTGCGAAAATTTAGTTTTTTGAAGATATTTTTGACGCCTGCTGATGGTGTGGTCGTGGCCGCCATCGGCGTGGAAGTTTGGCGTCCGGCAGGTGGTGTAGCGGGCGGAGGGTCTGCCGCCTCCGACAGCAGCCTCGAAGGATGCGGAGGTGAAGGTGGCGGCAGAGGTGGCGTGGAAGGGCCCCAAGGCTAGGTGGAAGGGTCCTAGGGTGTGCCGCAACCAGACGCGGTTTGAGGCGACGGTGGCCGACGCCGAGGAGAGGGCACCACCGCTGTCTTGGTAGCGGTGGCTAGGGAGGAGGACTTCGAGGACGTGGTGCTGCTCACGCCGGCATCGCACTGCAAGGCCTGGTGCCAACTCCCCCGGGTCCACGCCGGTGCACGCACCGCACCGACTCTGGAAAAATCCAAGTGCCAAAGCGCCGGAGCCAGCCAGTCCCCCATCGCAACCGCTTGTTGTTCCATTGTTTCCATCATGCCTACCCCCTTCCGCTTTGCTCCCCTACCCTGCCGAACCCACCAACCCACCACGCAACGCCCCCCTCTCTGCTTCTCGCTTCTGCTCCATGCCGCGCCGCTCGATCACCCGCCCACCTAACCTCCTCCTGCGATCTCGTCCCCCCTAGCGAGGCCCAGATCTGGTGGCCCCTTACTTACGCGCAAGGCTGGCCGGTCGATGGTGTCCGCCGCGGCACAGGTGGGCATGCTCGCGGCTTGCGTGGTGCTATTCGTCCCCATGGATCTCGCAGGCTGGCACCTCAGCTGCAACATGGTGCTCTTCTTCTCTGGCGCGCTCTTCATCTCCCTTGTCATCGGCGTCCACCTCACCCCGTACCTCCACTCCCTACCCCACCTCCTCGCCTCCTCCTTCCTCCCCCACCCCGCACTGTTGTCCTCGTCATGCATCTCGTTCCTGCACCGCGTGTCGTGGGCAGATGGCGGCGCCGGGGTAGCAGAAGGTAGCAGTGTGGCAGGAGGGGCAGGGGCGTGGGGAGGTGAAGCAGAGAGGGAGGGAGCGGAAGCAAGCGGAGCAGCAGGGGAGGGAGGCGAGAGAGGCCGGGTAGAAGAGGAGGTGGGAGATGGTAACTGTTGATGGAAGTGGAGAGGAGGGATAGTTAGATATGAGAGAGAGGGAGAGGGATGTTAGATAGATGGTCAAGATTTTAGTATTCAGATCAGACGGTTGAGAAGGGAGGAAGGAGAATGCACCAACCACCAACTCAAACTTATTAAATAGTAAAGATTTAGTAAGGGAGAGGGTAAAGTATTACTCACATAGTAGAAAAGTTAAGCTTTATTATTATACCGTTTGTGAGTTTCACTTGTATATTTGTTTTGATTCATGCGGAATGAAGTGTCCATGCGTTTGTTGAAAGCAAATCCCGGAGCTGCTGCCCTTCTTTACGTTTCTGATATGAAGGAAAAAGTATTAAAGAATCAAGGATGCCAAGTCACTGACTAGCGGTGCAAACAGGTTGAATTCAGACGGATATCACTTATACCGTATCTTAACCTATATTTTTTCTTGGATTTCGAGTCTGATACGATAAAACCAGATTCAAATTCGAATACCGTCTATCACTACTACACATGGGATCATCATAGATGGTTCATAACCCTCATTAGAGATGGTTTCTGAACTGTCTGATTTATTGTGTTAGTGCTAATAGATGGTTATCATAGACGACCACTACTACAAAAGGGCCATCACAGACAGTTCAGAACCGTCATCACAGACGATTTTCTGAACCGCCTGTATTTATGTGTCAGTGATAATCGGAGGTTATCATAGATGGTTTGTGAGCTGTCTGTGATAAAAACAACACAGATGATTTGTAACTAGAACCGCTCAGAAGAAAACTATTACGACAGCTCGAACTAAAAACGTCTATGATACTCACACATCACAGACGGTTGTAGCTATCAACCGTTTGTGATTGGCGAGTATTACAGACAGTTGGTATATAGAACCGTCTGTGATAGTCCTTCATAGACGGTTTATAGCACAAATCATCTGAGATAGTTCATTCTATACCTAAATTTTTTTCTATTTTTTGGCTAGCCTTAAGAAATAATGTTACCTATGCCCTTTGAAAACAAGCAAATACAGTAGCAAACACAACAGCATGTTCTATTTCTATTAAGATTATAATCCACCATTACAACATAACAAGATAATGAACCCAACTCGTTAACACAGTAAGAATATATAAGAAGTAGAGATCCTAACAGACAATAGAAGCTGGATGCATCGGATGGCGGCCAGATATCACCAGCAATGGAGGCAACAGTAGTGTCACCTTTGTGGCATGACGGTGAGACTGCAAAAGACACTCTTACAACAAGAGTGTGCCGTGCAGTCGACGGTGGTGTCACAATGGAGGTGCTAGCTCACGGTAGTAGTCAGCGTCGTCGAGGGGAGGATGCAGGAAGCTACATAGTGGATGAACTCACCTATGACTGCCGGTGGAAAGGTAGATGGAGAGAAATTAATAAGGGCCTAGCGGCGGGAGGAACCGGTGCCTGCCATCTGATGTGGAGAGAATGGACGTGTGAGATCGATATCCTGGGGGATACGCCACAGATCGATGATGTGTCATTATTAGAGACGGTTTGTTATACGAACCATATGTGATAATGCACATATCATAGACGGTTTGTTATACGAACCGTCTATGATAGTTTCATAGATAATTTTAATTAAAAACTGTCTATGATAATGCGTATATCACAGACGGCTTTTAAACCTAACAGTCTGTGATAGTTTCTAAGATGGTTTAGTCATGAACCGTCTATAATAATCAAAGAACAGATGGCTCCACATGAACCGTCTATGATGAGACATCTAGTATAGCTTGTTTTGTAGTAGTGGACTCCCAAACTGTCTGTGATAAGCCACAACACAGACGTTTTTTAAAAGAACTATCTGTGATAAGTCATAACACAGATGGTTTTTCAAAAGAACTGTATGTGATATGTCAGATATCATAGATGGTTTTAGAAAATAGCTGTCTGTATTGTGACTTATCACAAACGGCTAATACAAAAAACCTCCTGTGATGGTTCTTTGTATAGCTAAATTTTTTTCTGTTTTCAGCTAGTCTTAGGAAATACTATTGGAAGTGTTTGTGAATTATTATAGATACACTACTACAAAAAGGTGATCACAAACAGTTTTCTAAACCGTTTGAATTTATGGGTCAATGATAATAAGAGGTTATCACAGACGATTTATGAGCCGTCTGTGATAAATATAACACAGACGATTTGTAACTAGAACCGTTTGTGAAGAACACTATCACAGATAGCTCAAACCAAAAACAGTCTGTGATACTCACACATATCATAGACGGTTGATATGTGAACTGTCTGTGATACTTTCCCATCACAGACGGTTGGTAAATACAATCATCGGTGATGATCAAGTATCACAGATGATTTTTGGTTCGAGCCGTCTGTGATAATCCTTCATAAATGATTTATACCACGAAATCGTCTATGATAGTTATTCTATACCTAAAATTTTTCTGTTTTTTTGGTTAGCCTTAAGAAATGTTAGCTATGCCCTTTGAAAACAAGCAAATACAACAGCAAACACAGTAGCACAGCCCATTTCCATTAAGATTAGAATCTACCATTATAGCATCACAAGATAACGAGCAGGTTACCCATCTAATACAGCAAGAACACATCTCCTAATCCTACGAACCCAACTCTTAAACATGGTGAGAACACATCTCCTAATCCGATGAACCCATGGCAAAAACATAGAAGAAGGAGAGATCCTAGCAGAGCACAAACTGGATGTCCTTAACACCGACTTGAGCATTCCCTTAGTAGCCAGCTGCTTCCGTGGTGCCTTGCAATGAAGGAGAGGCTACGGTAGCATCACCTTTGTATCACGACGGTGACACAGGATAAGACACTCTTACGAAACTTACGACAAGAGTGTCTTGTGCAGTGAACCGTGGTGTCACAACTGGAGGCGCTAGCTTACTGCGGTAGTCGACATCATTGAGGGGAGGAAGCAGGAACAAGCTAGGAGTGGATGAACTAGGAGCAGCTGATGGAACTCACACATCTTGGAGTGAAATTGGGGAAAGAGAGAGGGCCTGGAGAGTAATTAATAAGGGGCGAGAGGTGGGAGGAACCGGTGCCCGCCATTCGATGCGGAGAGAATAGACGGGTAAGATCAGAATACTATGAGAGATGCCACGAATCGGTGTCATGGCATTATCACACATGGTTTGTTATACGAACTATCTGTGATAATGCACATATCAGAGACAGTTTATTATACTAACCATCTGCGATAACGCAATATCAGAGGCGGTTTGGTATATGAACCGTTTGTGATAATGCTTAAAAATGTGCACCCTACGCCAGCCTGTTAATATTCCGATGCAAATGACCCTTAAACTTCCACACGGTTGGCTTTATGTACAGCGCGGTGTACAATTCCTTGATACCACAAACTCAATCTCTTCTAAACTGTCCTCTCTCTCATCTTCTTCACTAGATTTCTCAACAATGGCATCTAGTATTCTTTTGATCTCCTTCCTCTTATATATCAATCATGAGTTGTTTGGCTGCAACCTTACACAGGCAGCCAACAACTTACATCTGGAGCGGCTCCTTTGCTCATGCCCTGCTCTCCTTTCTCGAATCACTTCCATCCGTTAGCTGGACCTCATTATTCACCGTTGGCGGAGGTGCCTCCTTTCTGCTTAGGAAAAGCAAACCACCCTCAGCCTCGTTCTTCTCTTCAATGTGCGCAAAGCAGAAGAAACTCTTGTGGCAATGGAGAGAAACATGGATAATCTTGCCAATCAAGCAGAAGCTATTGATTATGAGGAAGCTTATCATAGCATCCTTTTTGAAATTATGAGCCATACTAATGATTTTCCCAGGCTAGAGGAGGAAGTGGAGAGGGCAAGGACAATCTTCACGACATTCGAGAACTCAGCCGCCGATCCTCCAACTCCAAAAGTAAAAGAGGAAGCATATGAAGCCTAGAAGACTAAGATTTGAGAATTTCTTTTTAGAATTTTGTAATAAATTTGACTTGAATTTATCTTTTGTAAAAGTGACTGGTCACACTTATCTATTCTAGCTGACCAGTAGCTTCTGTAGTTTATATGATAAAGGACCAAACACAGACAGTTGTAAATAAAAATTGTCTGTGATAATTTCATAGACGGTTCTAACTAAAAGCTATCTATGATAATTGTAGATATCACAGATAGTTTTTAATCTGAATCATCTATGATAATTAACAGATGGTTCTTAACAAGAACAATCTGTGATATTACATCTTTATAGATGGTTTTTAGCATTGGTAGCAACACAGACGATCTCTAAGCTAAAACTGTCTGTGATTGTATTTAATACAGATGATTTTGGGGAACTGTCTGTGATGTGGTGTCTAATATTAGGCTTTTTGTAGTGCTTATAGTTTGGAGCTGAAAATGTTTGTGAATTATCACAGATGGTTCAGATGAAAACCATCTGTGACGTCTACAATTATCACAGACAGTTTTAATATAAACCATTTGTGATAATTCACCGATAGTTCTTAACAAAAATAGTTAATGATAATTATATCTCACAGATAGTTCTAGCCATTGCCAGTAACATACATGGTCACGCTTGTAAAATCGTTGTATGATAATTACAACACTTACGGATTCTGGAGAACTATCTGTGATGAGGCATCTAGTATAGCCTTCTTTGTACTAGTGTCTACATGTGCCAATATATCACGTGGAGAGCTACCATCGGTGCCACCCCATTACCCGCCACCCACCACCGTCGCCCTGCCTCTCTGTCCATCCTCCAGCCAAGCCAACCACATGGGAATGCTCTAAGTGCCCATGCCATGCCTGTGCTCATGCTACTTCCCTGCGTTCACCACTGGAAGGCCACCGTCATCGTGTGCCCACCCCTAGCCACTGCTGCCTACGTCGTTGCCTCCCGTGGCTTCCTCGGATCCCCAGCGACCCATTTTGCTAGTTTCCTCTACCTCCCTCCCATCCCCTCGCTGAAACTACCATCCACCTGGGCCACCGCCCCCCTGCTCTGCTTGCTTCTATGTTTTACTTTTCTTCTATCCCTCTCATTCACTTACATGGTTGGCCTATGTGTCATATCTCTTTTCCTTTTCCTTTTTCCAGTGAAGGAATATTCCTTTAGAATATTCACTCCCCTCTCAATTTTAACATTTTCTTCTCAGGCAAAACTTCCTACGACTCGTTCTCCGTGTTCGAACTTTGAATCGAGTGATTCAAATTTCTAAACTCATAATCTACCTCCCAGTACCTATTTTGTAATTTTTTGATGTTATTTTAATTTATTTTGTTTTGGCCGCTTTTCATGTGTAGATTTCAACGTTCCAAAAGAATGCGACTTCGATGATGACTCTCACCACCAGTACGCAGAGCAAAGCAAGTTGCACTATTGATCATGTTGAACCCAGTATTTTAAATTATTTATATTCTATTTTAAAATTATTATACATGCGTATTTTTATTTAAACATAATTTAAATTCGGAATAAGTCCATATAACGTCCAAAACTTTGCTTAAAAATATGTTCAGTACCCCGAACTATTAAACTAGACATTTAACCCCCCAAAATTTTCAATCTAGCTCAAATAACACCCTAACCTACTTTTGTATGGTGGTATTACCTGCGTGGCGCATTGAGTAGGTGATTTTGCTATGTGGGATGACATGTTGGCTAAGTTGGGTCAATGACATGTGGGGCCCACAAGGGCTTATCTCCCACCGAGCTCCCAACCATGCTTCTATGGACACTACCCCCTATAGTTCTCCCTCTGTTTTGGTTTGGGAGAGAAGACCTTGTGGGCTCTACTTGTCATTCACCTAAAATTGATCAGCGTATCATCCTACATGGAAAAACCATCCACTCATCACGCCACGCGAGCAATACCACCATCCAAAATTGGATCAGGGTGTTATTTGATCTATGTTGTAAAATTTAGGGGTCAAGTGTCTAATTTCATAGTTCAGGGTGCTGGATAGACTTTTGAGCAAAGTTCGGGGGTGTTATATGGACTTTTTCCTTTAAATTATGATTTAAACTTTAAATAGTTACTAAATCCTTGTGTATAGCCATATTTGACATTGAACATTTATACCTTGTCACCCTAGAATAAAACTCTTGTTAGTACACTAGTATTGGCAAGAAATTTTGTAGCAAAACTTAGACATACTTAGAAATAATCCTAGGTTTAGGATTCCTTTTTCATATAAAATGATGATCATTAACATGTATTCTTTACTTTGAAGAGTCAGATGGTTAGGTTTAGGCAAATGGTTAGGTGGTGGGTGTTTGGTGGCACAAGGGGTCTATGAAAAGTCTGGCTAAGTAAATTAAGGATTAGTCTATGAGCTACTGCAACAAAGTCACATGTATTACCATAAGTCTGGTATGGGATAGGCCTGGCTAAATAATTTGCAGGTCCTATCCTTGGTTTCGGATAAGACAATGGGGTCTCAATCTTCCGATAGAATGATAACTTCGATTTTGAGGAGAACAACTTTGACGATACAGGCTTCTCACCAGTCATGACCAGAATACCAAGCGATTGCTAAACCATACTATTCATATGAACAGTATGGCTATGAATAGTATGGGCCAAGAGGGGGCGCCTTCCCCTTGGGCCCAACCATTACAAGGCCCAATCTAACCTAAATAGGTGGTACAACACCTTTTTTGATGATTATGGTGCATGCATAAGGAATTTGGAGATGAGACTAGATTTGTTGAAAAGAGGATGAGATAAGCTTTCTATCAAGTACTCATGGACCTCAAACAGACTCTGTATGTGAAAGTTATATACGTTTGAAGTTGGACCTATCAAGCTAAATTCGAATTGATCTAGAAGCCGAATTGGAATCCAAAATGTGTTCAACTTGAACTCTTGGTTGTTTTGGACCAAAAGGACATGGTGACCTTGAGGAAGAGTCAGAAAAGGCATCAACTTAGCCTTGATATGTTGGTTGGTTTCCCTTTAGGTGGACCCCCAACCACGAGTTCATAGTGTTGATGTAATCCTCCTTGTATAGCTATGCAAATATATATTTTCATTATTAGCTAGCATCATATTCTCATTTGAAATATGTTAAGCTGAAGAAACAAATTCACTTTTTGTTCATTCTGGATATTAGGTGCTATGAACGTATGCGTTTGTGGCATAGTCACATCAGCCTCCCCTTCTTGACTAAAAATCGTTCTCGGTTTTAACAAATATGTAGCCTCACATATTGCATGATCTTGATCATAAATCTGGCTGGTAGTATTATCACTGGATAGTGTTAGAACTATGTATGTATGTGTCACATCCGGCTCCCATTCTTTAGAAAAGGGGCATTGGATTGTGACATGATTTGGATGATCTCAATGAGAAGCAAATTCTTTTCCGGCACAAATGGAGCAATGGTTGTGGTCTATGGAAACAGCCCACAATGCTCCCCTTCTTGAAAGGTTTCCTGTAGCCCACAAACAACACTAGATAAACTAGAAATATTAAGGTCAGTGCCATTTGTTGTTTCCTCTACGTGACAAAGTTCCTTCTCGAAAGTTGAACCTTTCAGTTCTGAAGTTATGCAAATTCTATGAACCACATAATTTTCCTTTTTATCATACTCACCTTTTAGGTAAAATTATAATGAAACAATGAAAACGAACTGGGAATCTCAAATAACTTCTTCTCTAAACAACTTAGTTCAAAAGGATGATTAATCTCAATATAACCTAAAGTGTTCGAAAGAAACTCATTCGGCTCATCTGTAGCATGGATCAATTGCATATTGACATAATCAAAAGCACATGGATTTAGAATTAAAACAAGGGAATTAGGTTTAATTTCTAGCTATGTCAAAGATTTATGCAAGGAATTAGCACACAACTCATTCTCAACACTCAAATCAATGTAATCTGAATTCTCTACTTGAAACATGTGCACATCAAAATTGTTTTCCACAAAGTTTTGCTCTAAAGTAGCATGAATAGTGGATAATTGTAGTTCTTCACAAGCAGACTCACCTTGAGTGATGATAGCACCATTATCTTTACCTTTTTGGCTCTCCTCAAATGATGTAGGTGCAGCCATATCCTCATCTTCCTTCATAAGCAATGGAGTCGATGGCACAATCAACTCAATCTCCTCTTTAGCATGGTTCTCAACTTCCTGTAAGTTGTTAGTCATAGATAAAGGCACAAACACAGGTTTGTTCTTATATTTTTTATCATCAAACATTCTCAATCTCTCCTTGATTTGACTTTCAACCTTACAAGCAAGTATAAACAAATGAGTGAGAGAATTATATTCTTTGTGAATAAAAAGGTCCTGAATTTCTTTCTTAAGCCCACTTAAGAATCTATTCTATATAGTTTTAGCATGTTGCTTTAAGCCATAATGCAATAAATGAGGTTTTAGTTCATGATAGTATTTCCTTATAGTTCTACTTCGTTGTTTTAAACATTGCAATCTAACTAGCAAATAATCAGCATGATATTTACGAACAAAATTATATCTCAAAAGTTTTTTCAATGCATTCCAAGTTTGAAATACTTTCCCATGTCTACCAAGATACTTCCACCAAAATATTGTATCAATAATAAAAATACTAGTGGCAGCTCTAATCTTTTGCCTATCAGACCAATCACAATATTTAAATTCTTTATCTAATGCTATCTCCCAGTCAATATAGGCATCAGGATCAAATTTACCAGCAAAGGGCGGAAATGCATACTTAAATTTACCTTGCTCAGGCATAGGAGATGAGTCAATGATGTTGTCGATCTCACGAATCTTCCTCCTATGTGATCTTGAATCTACCATAGTTAGTAGAAAACAAGACGATATGCAAGAAGTATGTAAACCCCTATTAACTACTTGGAGGTGAAGGTTGACAAGTCACACATCTCTCGACCTCTTACCAAATTCTTACAAGTTCTTACCAAAGCAACCAAGTGATGCAACCGGTGGCTGGTTCGACAGAGATTGTCGATACAGCGAGACCTGTTTGGTTAGTAGAAAAGTGGAGCTTGGATAGGCTATGTATTTGGTAGCAAAGGAAAATAAACAGTTAATTTCAGAAATTGCACATAATTAAGTTATACTTCGTATCTAGCACTTAGCCTATGTTGGTGATCAAATAAGGATCGATGAAGGTTAAAACAAGTGTATAACAATGTATAGGAGTGATTGACACATGAAAATTCAAAATAGCAATCTAGAATTGGAAACCATAAGGATTGACCCAAATATGGAAAATGAAGATTTTTGTCCTCCGGACAAGTATGTCGGTGTTTTGGCGGTGACTTCTTGTCGATTGCCTTTTTCAATGATCTTTTTCTGTTTTCTAATGGCATTTTCTACAACTTTTGTTTTGGGGCCATGTTCTAGAAGCCTACCAAAAAATTCACATAAAAATCACAAGTGCTGACTATTGTGATTCAAACCAGAAATTTAGGTCAACTTTCACTATAGATATCTTTTATTAACTATTTTATTGTAATGAAGAAAAATTTTAGGGTAGTTAGATATGGAAGTATGGATTTAATGGCAGTAGTTTAACTCAAAAAAGATCTCAAAACGAAAGTTATGACATTTTTCGTGGAGGTGGTAGAAAAGGAACTGGTCTAGCCGAAATTGGGAATTAGGGTTTGGAGAGTTCTAGATGGATTTTGACATGAGGATTTTTTTGTTTGGATTTTATAGGAACAAGGATATGACCAGCAACTAGACAATGCTAAGACGGACACAAATTCAATTTAGCAAACCAAAACTAACAAATTGAAAGGCACAAACGGGGTTTGGATAGTGGAAATTAATTATTATTGCAGGGCAAATTTTTTGGACTATAGGAAATAAAATCAATCTACTCGCTAGGGATACAAGAAATTCCTACTAGTCAACTGAAGCTCTGGTACCACCTGATGATAACTTTGATTTGGAGGAGAACGACTTTGACGATGCAGGTTTCTAACTAGTCATGACTAGAACATTAAGCAATCACTAAACCACACTCAGAGTCATTATCAGCCATGCCAAGAATGCAATTGACCTGACCAGAAGGTCTATTCCTGCATGCAACTGAAGAACACCAAGAATAGGATAATAAGCAATATGAAATTCTAAATAGGATGAAATATTTGATAAAGTTGGGATTCCGAAGCGGTATTTAGGGTTAGTCTACTCGACACAAGCCAATACATGAAGTTGCAATGTCGCTAACTTTTAACTAGACAAAATCCAAGAAAACTAGAGGGGTGCGGCCTTCTTAAATAGGGGAAGGGAAGCTGCATATAACTGAGAAATAAGGAGGTGGTACAATTCATGGTATTGTTCATATGAACAGTATAGCCATGAATAGTACAGGCCAAGAGGGGGCGCCTTCCCCTTGGTCCCAAACATTACAAGCCCAATTTGGCCCAAACAGGTGATATAACATCTTTTTTAGTGATTACGGTGCACACAGAAAGAATTTGGAGGTAAGACTAGATCCGTTGGAAAGAGGACGAGATAATCTTTCCATCAAGTACTTGTGGATCTCAAACAGACTCTGTATGTGAAAGTTATGTATGCTTGAAGTTGGACCTATCAGGCTGAATCCGAATTGATATGGAGGCCGAATTAGATTCCAAAACATATCCAACTTGAACTCTTGTTTGGTTTGGACCAAAAGTGATGTGGTGACCTTGAGGAAGTGTTGGGAAAGACACCGACTTAGTCTTGATATGCTGGTTGGCTTCCGTTCAGGTGGACCCCAACCACAAGTTCGTAGTGTTGATGCAATCCTCCTTGTATAGCTGCATAAATATACATTTTCATCATTAGGTAGCATCACAATCTCATTTAAAATATGTTGAAGCTGAAGAAATGAATTCACGTTTTGTTCAATCTTGATATTGGGTGCTATGATCGTATGCGTTTGTGGTATGGTCACATCAGTTTCTCCACAAGTTAAATGTGGGTGTGATGTAGGCCACTATTAACACACATGGCACAAGAGTGGTCACCAACTTAGTGTATTTAATGTTGTGGTGAAACATTAGCGGGAAACGACTAGGTTGAGGATTTTGCACTGTAAAAGCATTGTGATAATCACTTAGTTGAATGCCTAAGGAAGCGTGTTATGGCCGACAACATAAGTTGATTATCTATTGTGAATAAAGATGTACAATCTCTGTAGAGTGTATAAACTATCTTGGATATCCGAGCCCACAGTCGTAGACAAGAAAAGTAAAGTTTTTCACATATTAGACTTTGATTTTCAGAAACTTGGTTAAATGAAAGAAAATGAGATCTTTTGGAATAGATGGTCTGGTTGGATACCCGTGGATAGGTTAGTGTTAGGTTGGATCTACACTAATGGTATTATTTGATTGAAATGCCATTTTATTTACTTATTGTATTAAATTTAGCAATTTACATCTATTTACTATATTTACTTGTCAAATTGGTTTTACACTCAAATAACTATATTAAGCCTTCCTTTGAAATTATACATGCATGCATTACCTCTGTTAGTGGTGTAACTTGCGGAGTACAATAGTACTCGCCTTTTCTTAAATATTATTGCTCAGAGGAGGACTACTTCAACTTCGATGAAGACCATGATGAGTAGGCTATGTTCCATAGTCGTTTGCCTATGGGCAGATTTGTTAGGCTTCTCCCCTGCAACTTCATTCTTCCGCCGCTATAGTTATTCCACCAATGGGTCGTGGTTTTGTAAACTTGGCCATAAGTCCCGTACTTAATTATTTATAATATTTGATATTATGGTTTATATTTATCTTCGTTGTCCACCGTGTGCATTAGCTGTTCCTGAACTAGTGTGATTTACACAGAGAATCTAGAGGTGTTATTTCTAGGTCCAACACAAGGCCACGGAGAAACGGGCGAGAGAGTGAGGGGTAGTAGTTGAGACACAGGAAAAGGTTTATGGAAGTAGTTGCAATGTGAAGCGGTGTGGCTTGGGGACCAATGGTCACCAGAGCAATGACCATGGTGACTTCTGAGGTGGCACCATGGATGGCGATGGTGACAATAGCGAAAATGGCTCTCCCGAGCCAAGGATGAGGGGCACTTGGTATTAGTTGCTTACCATGAGCACACTGGTGGTGTTGGTGATGTTGAAGAAGGACCGAGGTGACCGAACGGTGGTGAACAGGCACAGTGGCAATGGGCTTCATGACAGCGGTGAGCTATGGTGAAGGGAAGGTTACAAGAAGGTGTGGATTAGATTCCTCATTAACTGGAGATGGTATAAACATGACAAATCGAATAGGGACTCACCGAAGGGGAAGAAATGGCAAAGTGGTGAAGTTTGGCTAGCATGGAGGAAGACAATCCGAGCTCGATGATTCACTATTGTAGGCAACAAACTGAATGATATGATTGAGAGAGGTGATCATCTGTCATAAGGCAACATATATAGAAAGTAGTGAGCTCACTGGATCAAGGAAGTAAACTCGATGGGGCCCGGTGAGGCGCCTGTACCAGAGCTAGAGACGACGACATGTTTCGACCGCTCTGGTGGGATAGAAGCACTGCCATAGGTCAAAATTGAAGCAGTGTGCTGAGAAGAGGGAAAAGACATGCTCTAATAGGGCTTTCACAGAGAGATGGGGGTGCTATCTTCCTCGAGATTTTGTGGCCGAGTGGAGACATTCACTGTCATGGCATTGGGCGCATCTCCTCCCTACCAACAACTAAACGACACAGACGGGACAACTCGGGGCTTCGATTGGGGTGCTCGAGGCGATCGGCTTTTGTAGTGGTGACTCTGGGCCACTATAATGCTACAGTGCACTCAAGGCTATCGCCAATTGCTATGGCGCAAGGTGGAAGAAGGGCCTGACAAGCGGGTCCATGGTATCAGCGAGAGAAGGGAAAAGACAGCCCATGCAAATATACATTTCCTTGAGGAAGAGGTGGAAAAGGAAGATGGCTTGGGCTGGTGATGGCAATGAGCTGAGATGGGCTACATTTTGGAGAATACCTAGCTAATAGTTGTTCACTAGGGCAGGGGCAGACGAACGTTGAGAGATGCGGGAGCATAGGTCCTACGTCAATTTTAATTTTTGTTGTTTAGAGTTCAAACTTATACAGAGTGTACCTTCACGTGCCAAAAAATAATGCTCCCTGCCAAATACTATATCTATCTAAAAGAAAGAAGGTTTAAACACGTTGACAAACAGAAAGAGAAAAAGAAAAGAAAAACATTTATTATTCTATGATTTTAATTTAGACCATTTAATGAGGCTAGCTAAGTTTTATCTCAATGATTTTAATTCTAGGGAGTTGAGGGATCTCAACCATCATCTTTACCTCCATATTACTGATGTACGAGCAGATGATAGATTCTCCTGTATAAAGATCATTAAGGAACTTTCTCAGGTAATGGTTGAGAAAGGAAACATCTTTGCTATCCTTTGGTTTATCAACTTTTGAAGTTAACACTAGTTTTGCCTGTCACCTCTGCTATAGTTCAGAGATGGTTTTTACCATAAAAATAATGAAAAACAGCTTTACGCAACCGCATCGGTGATCAGCTCATGAGTGATAATCTTATTTGCTATGTGGAGAAATATAAAATGGAGGGAGTTACCAATGATTCTATAATATATCGCTTCCAGAATTTAAGAAGTCATTGAAACCAACTATAAAATATAATTTCCTTCACTTTGTTCGATTATTCTGTAATTCTTTTACTTGAAATTTTACTCACTTAGTATTTTTGTTATCTATTTTGTAGTCAATGAGGCCAAATGTTGTTTTTTGTCGATGCTAACCATGTTTTATTCTTCGATTTATTCTAAATCCTTCACTAATAGTAGATTTCTTGATTTTGGTATGTTGTCTGACAAACAGTTATTTACCATTGACTTTTATCATGAAGTTAGTTGATATTATAAAATTTAAAACACATAGTTGATGTTATAAAATTTAAAACATATTACTATATACTACATTATTGATGAACACATTTATAAATACAACATGAAATATAAAATCTCTATATTATTTTTTATTATAGATACACCAATGCACTTGGGTAGGACGCTGAAAAGATACAAAGGGTTGCTTTCGGATGAATCTTTGGCATCTGACTGGAACCACTTGTTATCCACACTTGTCAGCTTGTTACAATCCGCTCGTACGTCAAGCTTTTATGAGCCAGCTGTGTTTAGGTGCATTAGATGGAGTCTGACAACTGATTGCCAGCTATATCTGTGGGCACAACTAATGAAGGACTTTCTTGCTTGACTTGGAATGTTGCAAGGAACTTATAGTAATATATGGTAAAAGATGCAGGAATTTCCGAGCGTTAAACTCATGTCACAGCACGAAACCCACTGTGTTACTGTATACTTGCAAGATGCTTACTCATTTTTCTGAGCACAGAGGGGGAGACGTGGGGGTTTTTTTTCTTTTTGGATTGCAAACTTTTAAATCACAATATCTCTTTAATCGAACATATGATCTGCTATTCATTTGTGCTATGGTGTTTAAAATTATGAGCTTAATAAAATTAGATCCATGGTAAATATATTTTGATACTATGAAAGTCATGTTAGTGTACAAAACTTATCATGTTACAGCAATCCCGCAGAGGGTTACCGCACTTTTTTAAGTACAAAGGGTGTCATGGGAGTTAGTGGAAGTCAATGGTGGGGGGCTGATGGAAGGTAGGGCTAGAAAATAGCTCGAGGTTTGCGAGCCAACTCGAGCTTGTCGCGAGCCGAGCAGGCTCGGCTTGAGCTGAGCCGAGCCGAGCCCATTTTCTAGCTAGTAAAAAAACGAGCCGAGCTCAAGCCACTCGTGCGGCTCGTTGGGCTCGCGGTCGTGCTGTCCCAATGGCCCACGAAGACCTGACCCAGTGCCCCCAACCGACCATTACCTTCCGACTCCCGTCCCGAACGATCCCCAATCAATTCCTGATCCCTAATTCTCTCTCTGCTCGTCCTCTCAAATCGAGATCGCACCGATGTCTATCGTGCCACCGCGCACCGTCCTCCCTTGGCCTGCCCCTCGCCCATCCACCCCTCTCTCTGGAGCAGGCCGCCCTCCTTGTCTCCATCAAGGACTCCCCTCCACCTACCCCGCCGCCACTACAGGCCTAGATCCTTGCCAACTATGCCTCACTCTTCTCCTCCTGGCCTAGCGTCGCCTGCAACCCTGCCGACCCGCTCCTGGACACCGACCTCCCAGCCTCCCAAGCCTCCTACACCTTGACCTTGGCGGCAACTTCTTCTCCAGCAACATCCCACCTAGCTTTGGGTGCTTCGGGGCCATCGAGTTCCACTCCGTCGCCGGCAACAGTCATCGAGTTCATCAACCGCTTCCGCGGCGGCATCCCAAAGTTCATCACCGAGCTTGAGTCCCTCCAGGACCTCAAGGCTCAAGTTGTGGTGGAACAACTTCACCGACGCAGATGCAGCTTACAGGCGACATCCTCAAACTATGCAAGAGAGGTATTCTACTCTAAGTTAGCATATTGGTCTTCTTTGATGATTACTAGTATGAAAGATTCCAGATAACATTCTAACTTCACTAACAACTGCATATCCTTGACCTAACATGTTGCATATTCACTTCACTAACACATCTCTGTTCCATTGCTAATATACATTTCAAATGGCTTCTCTCGGGATGGAAATGTTGTTCGGTAGCTTTCTCTGTGACTATGATTCAGCATCTTCGGAGAACATTTCTGGTCATCCGGATGTCGAGAGATGCCCATCCTGAGAAACATCAATGGAGCTACAACCTTTTCATTTTCTTCTGCATTACCAATAGCTGTAAGATATGCTTCTTACAGCCTTTTGTGAACTGCTGTCTAATTTCTTGCCCTCCTAACAGCAAAGTAAGACTCAACAAATTACTGATAGATTTCTTGCCTTGTTTGTCTGCTGGCTCACGAGCCAGCTCGAGCCATCTTCCAAGCCGAGCCAAGTTGCCATTCTGGCTTGTTTCTTCAACGAGCCAAGCCGCACTCAAGACCGAGCTTGGGCGAGCCTGGCTCGAGCCGGCTCAGCTCGGCTCATTTCCAGCCCTAATGGGAGGTGGGGGTGATGGGTTTTCTTTGACCAAGCTTTGACCAAGGTGGAATGTAGGTTCCCATGGAAAGGGAGGGGTAAAAATTGTAGGAAGTTGAAATTGTATATGTAACATACCTTTTGCCCAAATATCTGTAATACACCTTAACATAAACTTTAAAGTAAATTCTAAAACTGTATAATATTTTTAAATTAGTATAAAAAGTAAATTCAAACTATATGATTCTTCAAATTCCATAGTAGATTCAATTTTGGAATATATATAGTTAGAACTAAAATTAAACTATATTCAGAATGTGAATTCAAATTTAAAATTTTGAAAGTTTGATTCCCTTGAAATAATAGGACTTATATGACGCCAACACACGGTTAGGAATTTAGAACTTCTATAACACCAAGACATCATTTAAATTATATAGCCAGTGCAGATGTACGGGTTGATGACTAGTTACTAAAATTATGAGCCTGCAAAGCTGAAATTTGGATGCTGGAACAGTCGGTACATCTTACAACACCAGGCATACCAATCCTAAACATACACAACAAAGCAAGGTTGTACAGAACGTATAAATCATTAACTGGAGTTTACCTAGCTAATAGTCGTTCACTAGGGCAAGAGCAGACGCATGTTGAGAGAGGCGGCAACGCAGGTTATGCGTCGATTTTAATTTTAATTGCTTAGAGTTTAAATTTATACAATGTGTATTCTTATATGCCAAAAACTAATACCTCCATATGCCAAGAACTATATCCATCTGAAAAAAGAAGACTTAAACACGTTGACAAACAGAAAGAGAAAAGAAAAGAAAAACATTTATTATTCTATGATTTTAATTTAGACCATTTCATGAGGCTATCTAAGGCCCTACTCGGTTGGGCTGAAAAATAGTGGCTTATGACTAAAATTGCATTGTAGCTACTGGCTGAAATTGTACTGCAACTGAAGGTGGTTTATTTGGTGTAATTAAATTTAAAAAATTTAAAAATAAAAAAATATGTTAGCTCATCACGGACAACGCAAACGAATACGGGAAAAAGGAAATGGCAAAAAGCTTAAAAAAGCCAAAAATTCAGAAAAAACAAAATTTATGAATAGTGAAAAATAAGCCAGAAGCTCAAGTCGAAATGAGCGGAGCGTAAGTTTTATCCCAATGATTTTAATTCTGGGGATTTAAGGGATCTCAACCTTCATCTTTACCTCTATATTACTGATGTATGAGCAGATAATAGATTCTCCTGTGTAGAGATCATTAAGGAACTTTCTCAAATAATGGTTGAAAAAGGAAACACCTTTGCTATCCTTTAGTTTATTGACTTTTGAAGTTAGCACCAGTTTTGCCTATTGCCTCTGCTATAGTTGAGAGATGCTTTTTAGCCATAAAAATTATGAAAAACAACTATACACAACCGCATCGGTGATCAGCTCATGAGTGGTAGTCTTGTTTGCTACGTGGAGAAATACAAAATGGAGGGAGTTACCAATGATTCTATAATAGATCACTTCCTGAATTTAAGAAGTCATCGAAACCAACTATAAAATATAATTTTCTTCACTTTATTTTATTATTGTGTAATTCTTTTACTTAAAATTTTACTCACTTATTATTTTTGTTATCTATTTTATAGTCAATGAGGCCAGGTGTTGCTTTTTGCTGATACTAACATGTTTTGTTCTCGGATTTATTCTATATCCTTTACTAATAGTAGATTTCTTGATTTTGATATGTTGTCTGACAAACAATTATTTACCATTGAAGTTTATCATAAAGTTAGTTAATGTTATAAAATTTAGAACACATTAATATATACTACATTATTGATAAATATATTAATAAGTATGTACATGAAATATAAGATCTCTATATTACTTTTATTATTGATCCACCACTGCACTAGGGTAGGATGCCGAAAAGATACAAAGGGTTACTTTCGGATGAATCTTTGGCATCTGACTGGGAACCACTTGTTATCCAAACTTGTCAGCTTGTTACAATCCGCTCGTACGTCAAGCTTTTATGAGCCAGCTGTGTTAGTTGCATGCATTAGATGGAGTCTGACAACTGATTGCCAGCTATATCTGTGGGCACAACTAATGAAGGACTTTCTTGCTTGAGACCTTAAGTTCTTGCCATGGCCGTGAAGTATTACTAGTCTGCCTTCTGTCTCTGGCAACTGCTACCTGCTCCTGTATGAGGTAAGCACTATTTCAGCGAGTTTTATGTCTGAGCTTTGCTATAATTAGATCGCTTCTTCAGTTATCAGTCTGATTCGTTTTGGATTTTTCTTGCATCTTACAGTGCTGCTAAATTAGAGGCAAATAATATTCAGGGAGTTGCTCAACTTGTGCAAATACCTGTACTGTAGTAGTTGCTTATGGCCTCTCACATACTTGTATACTCACCTGTTAGTTCTATTAGTGTCCATGAGAAATATTAGCTCGCCTTGTCATATTAGTGTTCCTTTTTTTTTGAGAGGACGTTCCTTTGATTATTAGAGCGCTATTGCTATTATATGTAGGTAGAGGTGGAAACGGATCGGATACGATCGAATAGTCTCAAATACAAATACGAATTTATATTTTTAAAATGAATACGAATTCGAATATTCTCAAATACAGATACGAATATTCTCGAATATGAATACGGATATTTTCGAATACGGATTTTCTCGGATACGAATATTAGATAAAACAGATTCCTAGTGGTTTTGCTGATTTTTCACTGGTTTTTAGACAGTTACCGGTTTTAAACTGCCTAAATTCAAATTTTGAATCACAAAATTCGTACGAATTTTTCATGGGTTCTAGAAACGGATTGAATACAAATCGAATAGTCTCGAATACGAATACGGATACGAATATTCTCAAATACGAATGCGAATACGAATTTTCTCGAATACGAATACGAACATTTTTGAATACGGATTTTGCTTACCACATTCACATTTTCTCGGACACGAATATCGGATAAAACGAATTATCCGTTACCATTTTCCACCCCTATATGTAGGCTAGAGCAAAATGGCCTAGCCTGGATTGGCCCGAACCAATTGTCTCGGCCCTGCCCGAAGCCTAGTTTATGGATGGGCTTGTGCAGTAATGTGATATTTGAATTCCCAATTCAAAATCGTGAACTGTAAATTTAATAAAAATATAAGTTTCGTAATTACGATTTCAAAATTATGAATGCCAAATTTGGAGCTTATAGAAACTTTAAATTTGTCTCTGCTATTTGCATTGAAACTTGAAAGTGGTATTAGATTTGAGGGATTGGGAGACAGAAGATGTTGTCTTGGTGGATGATGCAGAAGGGCTCTTCTCCGAATCCAAATGGATGGCTATTGGATCTGTTCTTACATCAAAGGCTTTTAGTCATGCAGCTCTATTCAGTTAGACGAGGTTTGCTTGGGGACAAACAAAAGATATCAAACTTAAAAAGAAAGCTAAGTTTTCACATAGTTTAGCAAGTTCTGTCGAGAATTTCATAAGTTCCAATCAAGTTGCAAACAAACAAACAAATTTTAGAAAAATCATAGGGCATTCAAGTCATTTCGGTAGCTTCCACGGGGAGCCAATAGGGAGCTCATTGAAAACAAGGAGGACGATGAGCCGTACGCGCTACCAAGCCCGCATCCCCATGCCTAACTGCAGCCATTCGTGGCAAGGCACAGTGGAAGCCGCTCATAGTACACCGCCGCGCCCACTTGCGGCCACTCGCCACGAGCCTCGGTCGGCCCCACGGGCTTCCTTCTGCTGTTATAGCGTCAGCCCAGCACTCGCCCCCGCCAATCACCAGCGTCAGATATGGAGAGAGAGAGAGAGAGAGAGAGAGAGAGAGAGAATGAATGAATGAATGAATGCATAGGATAAGGGTTGTGTGTATTGCATCGCATCATAAACAGAGATAAGGCAGGTGGGCTAGATCTCGGATGCCAATTAATTAATGGACTAGAAATCGGATGATTGGATGGTGTCCCATTAGATTTGCTTTGCACGGTACCGTAGAGTAGTTTATAGCCGAATCTCCAGCTCACCTACAAGGCTACAAGTGTACATACTATAATGGGAATGACTATGGGTCAGATGTATGATGGGAGTTTACCATCATATGCTCCTCGTCATCAAATCTTCATAAACCAAAGCATTATCAAGTATCAACTCTCTGACCTTATTGATTGTGGCACAAAAATGACACCATTAAATGTGCAATGCTTTCGGACGCTCCTCCTCGCACCACCAACCTGTCATTCGATGAGGGTGGCACTGGCCAAAAGAAGAGGCTACAGAAGCGGCCATGCCACCTTGCTCATTCGACCACTAGTTGCCACGTCGCCGCAACACCCTACCCTTAGCGGTCTAAAGAGAGAGGAGCAGGATGAGCATGGCTGTAATGGTGGCCGGCTTTAGCAGAACAAGACCGGTGAGCCACCGAAGGGGCATGAGCTGAGATGTGAGCATGGGGATTGGGAGGTGTAGACTTGGTGGGAGGAATGGATGACTATGAGAAAACTAATTCAATATGGCAAAACAGAAAAATCCCAAAATAACAACAATTAGTTCATTTGCTTGCAACAAATCTTTGCTCTGAATGCAACAAACATGAAATCAACAAATAAATGTATGCAACAAATTTGACCTATTGGGGGCAACAAATACAAGAATCTATTGTAACAAAAAATGAATCTTGTTGCAACAACAAAGAACACCATTAAAACATCTGTAACATTTAATATCTGGTGGTACAACATTAAAAAATAACTGTTGTAATAACTTGACTTGCCGCGTCAACATTTGAGATGAGCATAGCAGAGGATGGAGATGTAGCCTTTCAGCTTGTGTCCTAGAGACAAGAGGTCGAACACCGCAAAGAGAATCTCGCTGAGGAGGTCAGTAGCGTGGTCCTTAGCTGTTAGACTAGGATTTAGCGAATCTAAAATTCTTTGTGATACCACTACATTATTCCTTGGGGCAGTAGATAGTACTCACAGAATACATTATTGAATCATTTCATACATGACGTAAACCGCACCAATACATTAATTATACATCATTAGAGTTCAAATAGACCACATGGGTCAAGTTTACAACAGGGGCCAAAAAAACCAAATGTATTCATTACATAAATATGAAAGTGATAATGGAAGCGAGAGCAAAAGCAACACGGGAGGGCACACTCACCACGAGCAAGCAACTGACTGGGTAAGAGAGAGCCTAGACAACTGGAGACTATCTTGATATCCTTCGTCTTCTTTACCATCAGCTCCTTGGACGTCATAGTAGGCGTAATGTCCTTGGTCCACAAGTTCTGAGAATTTTGTGAGCGAGGGTGAGCACAAGCAATAGTACTCCGTGAGCCAACACACAGATTGTAATGTTTATACATGCAAGGCTTTGACAAAGGTAAGCTTAGGCTCTTTTATTTGCTAAAAACAACATTTAAAGACTTACAATAATTAAAAAGTCCTATAACTTAGCATTTTGACTAAACCATTTTATTAAAGAGAGTATACGTGTGTAATATTTATAACGGTACAGATTCCATCCACCTATTACATGGTTCCATCCTCCATATGCTAGTTTTTGGTTACTAGGGTTACATCCACCCATTAACATCACTGGGTTATATCCACCCAGAAAAAAACCAAATTCAGGGTTACATCCACCCAACGAGTTTTCATCCCACCCATAAAAGTTTCTGAAATAAAGACTAACTATGTTTCCGTAGACATATGAATCAAGAAGATCACCACAAAGATTCACATGTCCAAGGAAACATGGAAACATAACAAGTTGATTATCTCTTGTGGGTAGAGCGTACAGTCTCTGCAGAGTATAAACTGTTCAAACAGTCGTGCTCATGGTAAAGGGCGGGCATGGGAACTTACTAGAGTTAGTTTCTATTTCAAAAATCATTGTGGGAGGGATGAAAACTTGTTGGGTGGATGTAACCCTGATTCAGGCATTTTTCCTTGGTGGATGTAGCCCAGTGTTGGTAATTGGGTGGATGTAACCCTAGTAAATAAAAAACTAGCATATGGTAGATAGAACTTGCACCATTATAAATATTGCACATTGTAACTCTCTTTAATAAAATGGTTTAGTCAAAATTTATGTCATAGGACCTTCTAATTATTGTAAGTCGTTCAATGTTGCCTTTAGCAAATTAAAGAATCTGAGATTACCTTTTTGTCTCAGCCCTACATGTATAAATATTGCATTTTGTGTGTTTGACTCATGGAGCACTATTGTTGTGCCCATCCTCGCTCACAAAATCCCTCAACATTTAGGAACCAAGATGACTATGTGCATTTCGAACTTCCAGGAGCTGGCAATGGAGAAAACAAATAAGCTTAGGTTGTTTTTGTAACACCCTGGCTTAACAAAAGTTCAAAATATCACCTACAACTACTATTGCTATCAATTTTAACCAACAAACAAGCATTATCAACACCTAGGCTTCAAGAATAATTGTTCAACATGATAATGAACATAAATTTTAGCAACACAGTAAACCATAAATTGATTTTAATATGAACCAAATAATTACCAAGAGGAATTGGAAATAAGTCTAAACTAAGGAACACATCAAATAGCAATATTACAGACCAAAATAAACTAAGTGAAACCACAAATTATCTGATTGTTATAATGGAAGAGACTATATTGTTCATGACCAAAAGTGATGAAATGATAAGTGGAGTGAAGAGCCATAAAGTGCAATATTCCATATTCTACTGCTACCCATGCATGATGCCTTCAATGTACATGTAAAAACAGCAATAAAGTAGGGGTGAGTGTACAACTCAGCAAATGCAAAGAAGAACAATAAGCGAGCATCATCTTATTAGCAATTCATACCCATTTATCATTAACTCAATTTCCCATATATCATTCTCATCAATTTTTATTCATGTGTTTTATTATTTGAAATCACTTTTCACTTTTAATGAATGCAATGCTTATGCTCATGTCTCAACTCACCTTCTACTTATACCAGTATAGCAGAGTGTAACACCGGTCGATGTTCACTCATGCCCGCACTTTTTAGTGCGGGATCAATTGCTCATCATTTTTCATACGGAGACCTCATTGCCCATATTTTACATATGGGGATCCCATCCCACTCCTATGGGTCACATCTTTCCATTATGAATACTCAACATGATATACAATTATTATTATCTTTCTTCATTAGCAATTGATATACTCATCATTCTTTCATAGTCATCAACATCACTATCAATTTATGATAAACATGTGAGCAGTATAAAAAATATAAATCATCATATAAATCATCATGGCAAGTACTCAATCAATCAAATAATAATTTCAACCCTAGTTGCAACAACCGAGAAGATTTGAAGGTGACAACACACTCGATGCTACGCCTCCTACAGTAAATATTCAAACTTAACATAAGCTACAACAATACGAGACAACACTTAATGGATAATGCTCCTACAAGCTTCCCAAATCCACAACTTTCCCCTTTTATAGGGCAATCACTTTTGCTGTTCAGGTACTAAAAATATCATAACTTTCAACTCTCACATCGTATTATAACAAACCATACAAGTTCTAGAATCTATTCAAATTCCCCACAACTTCCTAGTGATCAAATGTTCAGATTAAATCATCTAAACCCCCGTTTTTGACCTAAAAGACAGATCTATAATTTTCTGGACAATAAACTTCCAAAATTCATATATTTTAATATACACATGCAAATATATTGAACTATGATATTTTGAGAATCTAAAGAAAATTACCTACTACTTATAGTTATTCCTAAAATTTACTTCTGCCATTAAATTAGTCAATTTACTAATTTCCCACGATCAAGGCCAAAGAAGAACTGTATGGGATAACAGCTTCCCAAAATTCATAACTTCTATTCTACTTATCGAAAAATTATATTCTTGGACTTTCAAGAATATTTAAGAAATTACCTACATCTTTCATGTGGACCAAATCACCAAACTAATCCATTTACTATTTTTAATTAATAGATTAATACGTGCCACCAAAACACGATAAATTTACCAGACAGCAGAATTACAAAATTCATAGCTCGAAATCCAACCACCCGATCAACATGAATAAAATTTTTACAGAAAGATATCAAAATCCTCTAGATTTTTCTAGTAGATAAACCTCAAATTATGCCCATACGATGTCTTAAATCACACTAGAGAATTACAGCAATTAATCAAGCTACTAATCAAACCCCCGATCAAATCTCGCTACTTCGCTCTGTCTAATCTCAACTCTAATATCTAATAAAAATACTAAAACAGAATGGAAACATCTAGATCGTTACCTACGTGAAGAAGACCTAGATCTTGATGTGTTACTTGTTCTCCTCTCCCATCGATGTCTTGCTCACTTCGATCTCTTGTGCCCGACGTGCAGGCACGTATAGACACAATGACACAAACACCAGCACTTCTAGTCACCGCGGCAACACTAGCGAGCAGCAACGACAAAGATGCGCAGGCCATGAAGCCATGCAACCACTTGTAGTTAGTCTGCAGCCCCATGCAGATGAGCAGTCACAAGGACGCCGCGTGAAGGCCGACGCGGCAATTGGTGGGAACTCGGCGTTGGCCGGCGCGTGGCAACACTTGCGCGTAGTGCTGGCCGGGTCAGCAAAGAGAGCACACGACGCGCGACTGCTGTTCTTGGAAATAATTTTGTTTTAGAAGTTGTATGCAAGTTTTGGTAATGATCAAAATCAGATTGTAATCACAGTCCGTGATCGAAGTTGAAACAGAGTTCTAGACGAAATCAGGTTGGAGTTCCGGTAAGACCGAAAACAGAGTAGAAGTCATATCGGAGTCGAAGTCAGAGTTGTAATCGTAGTCAAACCCGTGTTAAAGTCGTAGAACCGGGTATAAAAGGAGGAGTAGACATGTAACCAAAGATGTACCTAGCCATTGCGAGAAGTAAAAGAAGAGAAAGGAGAAAAACTTTGTGTTGCTGTTTTCTTTCGAGCAATTCCACAGATGTGGTCGCAAGCCCTTACGACCATGCAAAGGAACAGTGATTTTCCGGTTGTAAGGACTTGTGACTACGCCAAGAAGACCAGTACGTGGTCAGAAATGACTCTGACCACGTTGAAGGAAGTGAACGTGCTCGAAAGGGTGTTCGACCACGGTGAACAGTGATTGCCAGCATCACTGCGTGATCGTAGAGGGTTTTGATCACGGTATTTTGAGTGGCTGAAGGAAGGGCAGCGCAGCGATACAGCGGAGCGGTCGTAAACTGCTACAGTGAAGTTATGACCATGACTCAAAGCGATCGATAGCGAGTTTGAGTGGTCGTACGGCATCGTAAGTGGTTGGAATCGGTCGTAACGACTCTAACCGGTCGTAAACGGTCTTGGGAAGTCGTAAGACTTTACAACATTTGGTATCAGAGCCTGGTTAACCATGGCTGAGAAGGTGAAGGAAAGCGTGTCGCTACAGTACCCGATCCTCAGTTCGGATAATTATTCGGTCTGGGCGATGAAGATGAAGGTCAGCATGATCGCGCAAGGTGTTTGGGGCGCGGTTGAACCAAAAGAGAAGGACAAAGTCCTCGATGATCGACTGGACAAGATGGCGATGGCAGTCATATATCAAGCCGTGCCCGACTCGATGATGCGGCAGCTAGTCGGCAAGGAGACGGCGAGGGAAGTCTGGACTATTCTGCAAACCATGCATGAAGGAGTAGACCGAGTGAAGGAAGTTCGACTCCAAACATTGAGAAGCGAATTTGAAGCCATGAAGATGGGGAAGAGCCAGACCGTGGAAGAATTCTCTGGTTGATTCAACGAGGTCGTAAACGAGATCAAATCTCTCGGCGACGATCTAAAGGATGAGGTGGCAGTGAAGAAGTACTTGAGAGTTCTACCAGAGAAATTTCTTCCGGTCGTAACCACACTTATGTACTCGCAAGACCTCTCGAAGATGAAGATTGAAGAGGTGACTGGAGCACTCAAATCCCACGAACAACTCCTGAAGAGCTATCAAGCCGACAACGAAGAACAAGGGTCTTACAACCAACAAATATTGCTCGCTAAGGAGGACACGAGAAATCAAGACAAGCCAGACCAGACAGACTCATATGGCCAGCAAGGTTGTGAATTTTAGTCCGGAAGAGGAGGAAGAGGTGGTCGTGGAACTGGTCGAGGTGGAAGATTTGAAGATAAGTCTCACATTCAATGTTTCAAATGTGAAAAGTTCGGCCATTATGCTGCGGAATGTCGAAGCCACATACAATGCCACAACTGCAAAAAGTATGGACATTATGCAGCAAAATGCAGGAGCAAGAAGAAAGTCGAAGAAGCAAACTTTGCTCAAACCTCTGAACTCAAAGAACCAACGCTGCTGTTGTCGCACTGCACTGTTGAAGAACTGACAATGGTGCTACTGAACAAAGGGAAAGTATTTCCAAGTTTGATGGAGAGGGGAGAGCAAACACAAGAACAGTCAGATTGGTACCTCGACAACGAAGCTAGCAACCACATGACGGGCACATATTTGATGTTCCACGAGTTGAACGAGAATGTGCTCGGTAAGGTGAAATTTGGAGACGCTCAACCGTGCAGATCAGAGGAAAGGGGACAATTCTGTTGAAGTGCAAGGATGGAAGTCAAAGACCGCTGCTAGATGTGTATTATATACCAAGTCTTTGTAGCAATGTCATAAGTCTTGGACAACTGACCGAAGAAGGTTGTCGGATCGAGCTTAAAGATAACCACCTGAGAGTCTTTGACAGCAGAGAGCGGCTGCTGATGAGAGCACAAAAGTCAGCAAATCGGCTCTACAAGATACTGTTGAAAATTTGGAGACCAGTCTGTGTGGAGAATGTTTTGGAGGAACCAGAGCATGAGAGAATTCATCTACTGGCAGTCGAAGGCCAGTCTGAAGTCATAACGAGTAAGTCAGATGAGAAGCAAGCTGTGGCGGACGGCAAGAAAAAGTCTGAAGTCATAACAGAAGTGATCGGACGTGGTTGAGAAAGCGTTCGACCAGGACAAACAAAGTTTGAGCGTGGTCGGAAGACACTACGACCATGGCAAACTAGCAGTGTGCGTTCAACCAATTTTGGACAACCACCTGCACGCACAGGTCCCAGGATTGGCCTAAGCGGTCGAAGTATCGATCCGAGTGGTCGACACTGGTCGCATGAAGTAAACAGTGGTCAACAGGGACTACATTTAGCAAGCACAGCCGAGGAGCGAAGGGGTGGCCTGGATGGTCGAAACATCATCGGCCCGGGTGGTCGATACCAACCACATGCAACAGGCAAAGTCGTAGCAAACGGCACAGGAGGTGCCCACTCGCATGCAGAGATTTCTGGAGGCGCGCATGCAGATGGAGGAAAGCAAGGTGAAGTCGTACCAGGCACAACTGGCACAAAGGGTGGTCGAAGCAACGAGAGCATGAGTGGTTAGCGCAGATCTCATGATGCAAGCAAAGACGTGACAAGCAGAAGCTTGGGAGGAACTCTCATGCGAATAGGAGAAGGAAGTCAGAGATGGATCCCGAGGTGGCGGGAGGAAGCATGGCGTGAAGGACGGTGATCGAAAGCAAGACCACACAACAGTGAAACGAGTCGCTGGTGGAGAAAGCGTGAGCAAGTGTTGCAGGAAGAAAACAACCAGATCAAAGGCTATGGGAGCAAGTGCTCTAGCCCAGGAAGTCCAGTCAAGAAAGAAGCAGGAGCAGGAGAAGGTCAATGTGATCGAAGAAGAAGATCGGCATGATGGAAGTTACTAAAACAAGATTAGGGAGAGAATGTTGGAAATAATCTTGTTTTAGAAGTCATATGCAAGTTTTGGTAATGATCGAAATCAGATTGTAATCACAGTCCGTGATCGTAGTTGAAATAGAGTTCTAGACGAAGTCGGGTTGGAGTTCCAGTCAGACTGGAAACAGAGTAGAAGTCGTATCGGAGTCAGAGTCAGAGTTGTAATCGTAGTCGAACCCGTGTTAAAGTCGTAGAACCAGGTATAAAAGGAGGAGTAGACATGTAACCAAAGATGTACCGAGCCATTGCAAGAAGTAAAAGAAGAGAAAGGAGAAAAACTCTGTGTTGCTGTTTTCTTTCGAGTAATTCCACAGACGTGGTCGTAAGCCCTTACGACCACAGCAAAGGAACAGTGATTTTTCGACTACGTCGAAGGAGTGCGGAATGTGGTCGTAAAGTATTCGACCACGTAGAGAAGGCTACGACCACGGTGAAGGTGGTTGTAAGGACTTGTGACTACGCCAAGAAGACCAGTACGTGGTCAGAAGTGACTCTGACCACGTTGAAGGAAGTGAACGTGGTCGAAAGGGTGTTCGACCATGGTGAACAGTGATTGCCAGCATCACTGCGTGATCGTAGAGGGTTTTGATCACAGTATTTTGAGTGGCTGAAGGAAGGGCAGCGCAGCGATACAGCGGAGCGGTCGTAAACTGCTACAGTGAAGTTACGGCCAAGACTCAAAGCGATCGATGGCGAGTTTGAGTGGTCGTACGGCATCGTAAGTGGTCAGAATCGGTCATAAATGACTCTAACCAGTCGTAAACGGTCTTGGGAAGTCGTAAGACTTTACAACAGCCGTGCAACACGAGGGCACGCACGAGGGCGGGCGCGCGAGCGCTAGCGCGCGAGCAACTGCGTGATGGCGATGACCACACCAGTGAAGGCGTGTGGCAGTGTTCGGCTGGAGGCCACCGAAGACGTTCGGTGCTCGACGACACAGGAACAGGGCTAGGGCTATTTGGTTCTGGGTCTTCCTCTCTCCCACCTCAACTCGTTAAGCATGAACTCCAATATATTTCCAACTCCCATACGACTCATTTAAAGAAAACAACTCCACTTCAATAATTTTAGCATCTTTTCATGTATTCTCTTTTCGCTATTTAAGAACAAATCCTCAAGATGTCATTTTTCTGGAGTATTGCATCCGCGCCACTGATTGCATAACTCCAACTTCCCTCTCTAAAAATCCAAGCATCCTCTTTTCACGTATCTCTTTCTCTCTAATTACGCATGGGGTCTTTAAGAGGGATATTTCTAGAATATTGTAGTTTTCCTTAGTAGTTGGTTTTTACCATAGTTGGGTAGACTTGATGGTAATTGTGTGTGCATATATTATCTAAGATGGGTAGTATCTATCTCACACAATCTTAACTCCAGTCGTTTGTCTGTGTTAAGATGTGCCCTACCCCTTTTGCTTATCGCTTTTGTTGTTGTAATGAAACCATTTGGCCCAATCGGTTTTATGTAAACTTGACCTAATACGGTCTATTTCAACACTTGTTATATAATATTAATGAATGATATGATTCTCGCTATATATGAAATGATTCAGTGATGTATCTGTGAGCATTATCTACTGATCTAGGAAAAAGTGCAGTGTTTTCACAAAGAATTCTGGATTGGCTAAATCCAGATCCGACACATACGTTCGGGCGCTAGCACGTCCCATAGTTTATATTCAAACACAGAGTTGTTGTTTTATATAACTCTAATGCTTACGATGAAAGTACAGTTCCGTTTCTTGTATAACTGTAATAGCTTCCATGTCTATACCTATTTAATCTATACAGTTATAATCTAAATCCATCATGATCGATGGTGTAGATCTTTCTATTTTCTCTTTGATTACATGCTAATTTCTATCACCCGAGAGTGAAGTACTAGCTACTTTTTTGTAATTTTAATAATATAATAATAAATAGATAGATGTTTTTTCTACTAAAATAAATAAATACTTCACTTGTAAGCAACCTCCGTGCTCAATGTATGTAAGTTCACCAATAGCCTGCCTTATGTATGCAAGTCTCTTCCATTCTGATTCCTACTAAACCACCTCAACACTTGCACCGGCCAAACCACTCGATGCAACCCGTTACATCAACCTTGTCTTCTATGTTCTTGTTACTTGAGCTCTTCACCATCTCACTTGGTATCTTTAACAATTCTAGACATTGATTCCCCTAATCAAGTTGACTTGAAGACACCTTGTGCGATACAAAGTTTCATAATTTAACCTACGTTATTTAAAACATAGAGTAAAGTCCATTACCGGTCCTTAAACTTTTTATGCTGTGTCATCCCGGTCCATAGACTTTTAAAGTATGCCATCCCAGTCCCTAAACTTTCAAAGTGTGCCATTACCACCTGTTACGGGTCCAGCTGTAATGGCACACTTTTGAAAGTCTATGGACCGGGATGACACAGCATAAAAAAGTTTAAGGACCGGTAATGGCACATTTTGAAGTTTAGGGACCGGGATGGCATACTTTAAAAGTCTATGGACCGGGATGACACAGCATAAAAAATTTAAGGACCGGTAATGGACTTTACTCTAAAACATACATTATGCAACACATATGTAACAACCGAACACACCTAGAATTAGCCACGAACTTGAGTCTAACAAATTCCAACATGGTACATTGCACAGTTGGACCTTCCAATTTGTCTATCTCCATCACAAACCTTCTCTCTGACCAGAGTTTAATTTGATGGTCTGTTTCGATTTGGATCTTTCGACTGCACACACAACAAGATTTCTAACGTTTCGCTGCAACTTAACTAACCCATTGTTGAGACTTGTCGAGTCTAGCAAGTTGGTCGGGTCGTCTCTTGCCGTCCATATTAAACTGTAAATATCCTCGTTTCTTGTTTCGTGACTAGCACTATCGACCAATAGTAACTAATTATATAACAAGACTGAATATTGTTTCTCTTTTCCCTGGAAAAGTATAAGCAAGTGTACTGTCTGCATGCACTTGTGGAGCAACAAGATACTGCCAAGTGGCAACAAGGCAACAACCAGTTTAAGGGCTGCAGAGTGCTGCTTTCGTGGTGAAGAAAATCTATACATTACTACGTCTCAATTTATCTTCTCGGAAGTTTCACTTGCAACAGAGCCACACCCAAAGCCCGAAACAGAGAGGTAAATGAACGTCACTTTGTAGCAGAGATCTCAGATTAATTTCAGACAAGTACATACAAGTGTAGTTACATCGCCAGAACAATTCCCACATACCAAGCAAAGATTCGCTTGTGTGAGAGGTAAATCGTTGGTCAAGGGGATAGATCGGCTGATGTCGTCATACCGACACGAACCCGCTTAGCACAACACGATTCACACTCCCGATGTTTCAGACTATACTTAATCAATTTTATTGACCGTACTGGAGCTAAACTTTCTAATAAGGAACGTTTAACCGACAACCACGTGTGTCCATTATTTAAAATGTTGTTTGGCTCTTTGCTCTTGTTTTTTCTCGGCTGCATTGCAAGAGATCGATGCCGCCTTGATACGGTTAAGATTCACATACGTAAGAATTTGTTAACTTAGGTTGCATGACATGTGTCTGTATAGTTAGATATATCTTGATGTGCCAATTAGGCTCCATGTTAAATAGAGCTATATTCATTATACAACTATACTAAAAATTGATATATATATATATATATAGTTGTATTCCTTATATATAAAGCTGTAAAGAAAGCTTTAATGTTTGTATCTGATAAATATGCACATTATTAATTTGGAGTCACCAAATAAGTACTGTAAATGTTTTTTGCTTTATAATTTGTGTTATCAGCGAGATTGGCGATCCATTTGTAAAACCTATCCTTTTCATTTGTAATATATAAATAGATGGCAGCCGGTACAGCTAGCACTAGTTCTTCAAGAGGGGCACTGATTGATAGGCGGCTCCTGAAAGCCGCCATAACTGGCGATGCCAGATCAATGAAGGACATGGCCTCACAGGATCCAAGCATTCTGCTTGGAACAACTCCACAGGGGAACACGTGCCTTCACATATCCTCCGTTCATGGCCACGACGGATTCTGCAAAGATGTCCTGGCACTAAACCAGTCTCTACTTGTCGTGGCCAACTCGTACGGTGAGACTCCGCTGCTCGCCGCCGTGACGAGCGGCCATGCCTCTTTGGCTTCTGATTTACTCAGGAGCTGCCGTGAGGCAATCTTGAAACAAGACAAGGATGGATGTAATGCACTACACCATGCCATCCGCAACGGCCACAAGGACATTGCGCTGGAGTTGATAGCAGCAGAGCCATCCTTGTCGCAAGGTGTGAACAAATTCAATGAGTCACCCATGTTCATCGCGGTGATGAGAGACTTTACAGAGGTCTTCGAGAAACTGTTGGAAGTTCCTAATTCCGCTCACAGGGGACCCCGTGGCTACAATGCTCTACATGCCGCTGTGAGGAATGGAAATTCAGGTGAGAACCATATATATATATATATATATATATATATATATATATATATATATATATATATATATATATATATATATATATATATATATATATATATATATATATATATAGACACACACACATACACACACTGTGCGTCATTACTAATCCTCAACTTGCTATATACTCTACATTCCTTGGTTGCTAACCATCGTACGTGCCTTCATTTGTTTGCAGGTGTTGCTAAAAATATTATGGAGAAGCGTCCTTGGCTGGCGAGAGAAGAAAGCCAGGGACACGATACTCCGATGCACAAGGCTGTACTTTGGGACAAGGTTGACGTGCTACAAGTAATGTTGGAACATGATTGGTTATTAGGGTATGTAGTAAGCACAAAAGGTAGGACTCCCCTCCTTGTTTCTGCAGCACATCGAGGTCATGTTGGTGTTGCTCAGGAGCTTCTCAACCATTGTCCAGATACTCCCTATTGCAGACCAGATGGCTGGACATGCCTTCATCAAGCTGTACGGTCAGGTCAGACGGAGTTTGCTGAATTTATCCTGAGGGCACCGCAGCTTCGGAAAATCGTTAACATGCGTACAAAGGAGGGAAAAACTGCTCTACATCTCGCAGTCCAGAAGTGCAATCCGAAAATCGTTGCTGCTCTACTGTTTCACCCAGACATAGACTATACAATGCTTGACCGCAAAAATAATCCAGCTGGTTGGCAATTAGGGGATGCGACAGATCATGCCAAGACTTTAAACTGGGTAAGCATGTTATCAATATATTGGTCCATATAAATGTTTACAAATAAGGCACAAAATAAGTACCGTTCAGGGGGTGGATCCAGTGTGTTAGTATTGGTGCCAAGTGACCCCAATGCCATATACCTTAACCCACGAAGAATTTAATGTTTATGGTGATATTATAAAGTATATTACTAATTTAGGCCTACAGTTACCCAGTGTGTCTGTTGTGACCCCAATGACTTCTCAGTGGATCAGCGCACCGTTAAACTTTTGATTTTATCACTGAGCACAACTAATCATTTGACAGTCGCTAACAGTATAGAAATTGTTGGGCTGCTATTTAGCTTGCACAAACAATCATTAACTACCATTTCAATGGGAGAGGAGAAGCACTTTAAACCCCACGACAGTAATTCGTTTCAAGTTTAATTAGCAACCATCTCACAAATAGAATTATTTGTTTAATTACATGGGAAAATTCGGATTATAAAATAATCTTACATTTACATGTTACATAAAATGGTTGCAGCTAATTATTAGGCCCCATTTAAAACAACTTTTGGCTTTGGATTCTAACTTTCAGAAACCGAAAGCGGTTTTGCATACGTTGGCTTCTTCACATGGCTTTTTTTCTTTTTTTTCTTTGCATTGTCCATGGACATATAATGTTTTTTATTTCCCCTCTTTTTCTTTAATTGAATGGCTCGGCCAAAAGCTATCAGCCGCTACAGTGGCAATTCAGCCAAAAATCAATAGACGTAGCCAAAACTCATCAACAACAGCTGTTTTGAACTGTTTTAAAAACAAAAATAATGAGAAATTCAGGGGAAAAATCAACAAACATGCGGAACAAATTCAGTATATATAATAAAATTGTAGCTCCAAGTAACAACATGGAAATTTTAAAAGGGTGTGCTACCCCACATTTTCAAAGCAACTTTTGCTTTTGTTCCCCCTTACAATATCCCGGTAATTATAGTTCTAGGCAAATCCTTGTTCAAAATAATAATAATATCTTTATTTGATATATGAGTTATTACTGTGCTTATCAAATGTCATAACTATCCCGTCCTCTTTGATTACTTTATTTCTCAACTTACAACAGAAATGATTGTTTCATCACATGTTCTAACTTAAGTGCGGTATTATGAGCGATACTATTATTCACATAGTACAATAGTTGTTATTAATTTGTTATTGTGAGTTGCATTTGTCCATGCTTTTGTTGAAAGCTTATTTTATTATTTCTTGTGATCCATGCAGAACGAAGTGTCCATGCTTATGTTAAAAGCTGATCCCCGAAATGCAACCTCTATTTATAATCTTCATATGGAAGCCAAGGCAAAGGTAACTAATGCATCAAGGAAGGATGCAAAGTCACTAACTCAAACATACACAAGCAACACTTCGTTAGTAGCGATCCTCATCGCGACAATTACCTTCGCCGCTGCTTTCACCTTGCCTGGAGGATATAGCAGTGAGATTGGAAGCGAGGGACTTCCCATCATGGCAAGAAAGTATGCATTTCAGGCATTCCTGATCTCCGATACCTTAGCAATGTGCTCCTCACTCGCTGTCGCATTCATATGCATCATAGCAAGGTGGGAGGATCTTAAGTTCTTGCTTTATTACAGATCCTTTACTAAGAAGCTCATGTGGTTTGCATACACGGCAACAACTATAGCATTTGCAACTGGTTTGTACACCGTACTGGCCCCTCGGCTTCTGGGGTTAGCCATTGTAATTTGCTTTCTACCAGTTTTAATGCCCATTCTTACTAAGTTGCTTGGTGAATGGCCTGTCTTGAAGCTCAGATTCCGGTTGGGTCATGCGTTTAAGTCTGAGTTCCTTGAGATGGTGTGACATCGTCAATTTGTCCTATCTTATATATTTTGCTTTGCAGTATTAGTTTTTAAGTAATGTGTATTTTATATTGTTTGGCTGATCACATTGTATTGTTAATTCTTGAATCTTGTCTATAATCCATACCATGTACTTCGAACATCGCTTATATGTTTGCCCACATGCTAATGAGTGGTTAATTACATCTTTTTTGTCTCAATTTGGGTTTTTCAGAAGTTGATTTGCTCAAACTAATTTATAAATTTATAAAAATATTGGGAGATAATTTGTTGTGACTGTTATGATGGTACATTGAGAACCTATTCTATGAAGCCTGCTGGGTTTCCCCACAAAATGGCGAGCCACGTCACCTGTTTTTCCATAGCTGTCAAATCTTGTCGCAAGCTATATGAACCATTCGATCCGGTCCATCACCACCGTAGCAAAATATCAACGAATTCTTTCGAGAAACATCGATTTCTTCTCGGCCCTCCATTTCCCCATCCATTTGCATCAAAATCGGGGTGAGCTCACTTTCGGAAAACTCCCTCCTCCCACAACCAGAATTAGTAATGTATCCATCCATCCCCCTCCCCGGCGATCCAATCTCTTGCCGTCCATATTAAACTGCCAAATTCAACTACCAGGTACTGTAAATATCCTCGTTTCTTATTTCTTGACTAGCACTATCGACCAATGTTAATTAATTATATAACAAGAGTGAATATTGCTTCTCTTTTCCCTGGAAAAGTATAAGCAAGTGCGCTGCCTGCTTGCACTTGTGGAGCAGCGAGATACTGCCAAGTGGCAACAACCAGTTCAAGGATTGCAGAATGCTGTTTTTGTGGTGAAGAAAATCTATACATTACTACGTCTCAATTTTTTTTTGAAAAGGAAGACTTTATTAAATCCCAAGTTCTGTACATCGAGTTGATGCACATCCTTGGAACAAAAACTTCCAGCCTCTGCCTAAGAATAGGCACACAGCTTATGAGAAAAAACAAATCTGAGCAGAATCTAGTGACATTCAATCCTAAGACTAGATCGCCACCCATATGCCCGGGTAAAGATATCCTTCGCCAACTGCTCCAACTGTCGCGTTGCCACCACAACCGTATCCTGCAATTCCGGTCTTTGCAGGATAGCCCACGAACGGAGTTGGTGAGAGACTGCATAAATAACCTGCAAAGGAGAATAAGAGTTGTTCTTTTCAAAAATAATATCATTCCTGTACAACCATATAGACCAACATGTTGCTGCTGCCCCAAGCAGTACTAATGATTTCAAATGATTAGTTATACCATTTAACCAGCTGCCAAACATATGTGCTACACTCCGTGGTTTTGTTAGCTTCAGAGCCACTTGAGAGAAACCCCAAACAGCTCGCGTAAATCGGCAATCAAAAAACAAGTGCTGAATTGTCTCATCATTATGACAAAAACAACATGTCTTGCTCCCTTGCCAATTACGCTTGCTTAGATTATCTTTCGATAAAACCACGCCCCTCCTAAGGTACCACAAAAAGATCTTCAACTTAAGCGGCGCTTTCAGTTTCCAAAGGTGTTTATTCAAATTAGGGACAGGTGTACGTCTCAATTTATCTTCTCGGAAGTCTCACTGCAACAGAGCCACACCCAAAGCTCGAAACAGAGGTAAATGAACGTCACCGTATAGCAGTAGATCAGTATTATTTTCAGATACATCAGGAGAGGCGCTGATTGATAAACGGTTCCTGGAAGCCGCCAAAACTCCACAGGGGCGCACCTGCCTCCACATATTCTCCATTCATGGCCACGACGGATTCTGCAAGGATGTCCTGGCGCTAAACCAGTCTCTTCTCGCCATTGCCAAGTCGTATGGTGAGACTCCGTTGCTCGCCGCCGTGCCATGCCTCTTTGGCTTCTGATTTACTCAGGTGCTGCTGTGCTCTGGGATTGAGTGAGGCGGGTGTGATCATTTTGGCTTATTTTGAGTGGCTTATGGCTGAAAAGTACTGTAGCTGGCTGAAAAAAGTACAGTAGCTGACAGAGACTTATTTAGCATAATTAAATTTAAAAAATATAAGAAAATATGTTAGCCCATTACGTATAATATAAACAAATACGGCAAAAAAAGAACCGGTAAAAAAGCTCAACAAAAAACCAAAAGTACAGAAAAAAATGAAATTTATGAATAGTGAAAAATAAACCCGAAGCTAAAAGCTGAAAACAAGACAAGGATGGATGTAATGCACTGCACCACGCCATCCGCAGCGGCCACAAGGACATTGCGCTGGAGTTGATAGCAGCTGAGCCTTCCCTGTCGCAAGGTGTCAACAGATTCATCAATGAGTCACCCATGTTAGAATATATATATATATATATATATATATATATATATATATATATATATATATATATATATATATATATATATATATATATATATATATATATATGGCAAACTGTAATTTGAATTATAAACTGATTTTCTAATTAATATTACTGTACGTCATTACTAATCCTCCACATGCTATATACTCTACATTCCTTGGTTGTTAACCATCGTACGTGCCTTGATTTGTTTGCAGGTGTTGCTAAAAATATTATGGAGAAGCGTCCTTGGCTGGCAAGAGGAGGAGCAAGGAGAGAAGCAAGCAAGGGAACACATTACTCCAATGCACGCGGCTGTACTTTGGGACAAGGTTGACGTGCTACGAGTAATGTTGGAACATGATTGGTCATTAGGGTCTATAGTAACCGCAGACGATGGGAATCCTCTCCTTGTTTCGGCCGCATATCGAGGTCATGTTGGTGTTACTCAACCATTGTCCAGATGCTCCCTACTGTAACTCAGATGGCTAGACATGTCTTCATCAAGCTGTATGTCAGGTCATACGGAGTTTGTTGAATTTATCCTGAGGACACCGCAGCTTCGGAAAATCGTTAACATGCGTAGCAGCAAGGAAAAATCTGCTTTACATCTCGCAGTCCAGAAGTGCAATCCGAAAATCGTTGCTGCTCTACTGTTTCTGTAACACCCTAACAATTCTCTGGGCCTAGAATGCTACCATCATTGTATAATAATACTATTTTTTAAAACAATTGATGATCATTTTAAGCAAATTCTACTTTATTCATGAAGCAGCAACCTCTTACGCCATACCATTTTTAAGCAGCTATTCTGGCTTACTAGAGAAGTTAAACATACTGACAAAAACTGATATATAAAGTGCTACAAGTATGTGAAGTTATTCATGTGCTACTCCCGCCCAAGCATGACGTCCTCAACGGTCACCTAAAAACAACAACAGAGTAGGGGTGAGTCCACCTACTCAGTAAGTATAAAGCAAAACAGTAAATAATAGGTTCACAAATCAGTCTATATTCATCGTAGTTTTATTAACCACTTTTCCATTTAATCGCTTTAAGTTTCGATGAACCATTCATCTGAATGTGTGGTAGTATTGGTGTCAAGTGATCTCAATGCCACCGACCATAACCCATGAAGAATTTAATGCTCATGGTGGTATTATAAAGTATATAACTAATTTATGTCTACAGTTGCCCAGTGCGTATGTGGTGACCCATGACTTCTCATTCTGGATCCGCGCACCATTAAACATTTTATTTTATCACTGAGCACAACTAATCATTTGACTGTAGAAGATTTAGCTTACACAAACAACCATTAAGTGCCATTTCAATGGGAGAGGAGAAGCACTTTAAACACCATGACTGTAATTCATTTCAAGTTTAATTAGCAACCATCTCACAAATAGAATTATTTGTTTAATTACATGGGACAATTCAGATTATAAAATAATCTTACATTTACAGGTTACATAAAATGGTTGCAGCTAATTAAGGCCCTGTTCAAAATGACTTTTGGTTTTTGACTTCTAGCTTTCAGAAGTCAGAAACTGTTTTGAATGTGTTGGCTTCTTCACGTGGCTTTTTTTCTTTTTTCTTTCATTTGCATTGTCCGCATAGATATAATAGTTTTTTCATTTTATCTGTTTTTCCTTCATTTTCCTTTAATTGAGCCAAAAACTATCGGCTGCTATAGTGCCTATTTCAGTCAAAAGTTAACGGCCACAGCTAAAAGCCATCTGTAAAAGCCGTTTTAAACTGGACCTAGGAACAAAAATAATGAGAAATTCAAGAAGGAAATCAACAAACATACGGAACAAAATGAGTGTATATAATAAAATTGTAGCTCAAAGTAACATAGACATTATAAAAAGGCGCGCCACCCCACATTTTCAAAGCACCATTTTGGCCTCCGCTTCAAAGGGCTTCATCTTTTTGCTTTTTTGGCGGTTTATTTAAGCTAAAGGCCACTTGGAATGTATCGGGTTTTAATTTCGGCTTTGTTGGCTTTTTTTGCCTTTCTTTCCCTTATTCCTTTGCATTGTCTGTGATGATATAACGATTTTTAATTTTTTTTCTTAGAAAAACTAACAGCAGCTACAGTGTAGTTTTAGCCATAAGCTAGTTGGAGTGGGATTTGTTTTTGTTCCTCCTTATAATATCGCACAAATTATAGTTCTAGGCAAAGCCTTGTTCAAAAAATTAATAATATCTTTATTTGATATATGAGTTATACGGAGCTGCCGCAGGCTGAGGTTATACGGCTGAACTCCAGCGTTCTGAAAATCGATTCACACCTTCAGATTGGAAGAATCCCCGCACTACCGGAATGATATCCTCTGAAGTTGCATACGGCAACTTCAGAGTACAGTCACGAATCTGAGCCGTTCGATCGGAAAACAATGGCCCAGATCGGTTTTTGCTACAGTAAAATTTACTCCAGTAGTATCTCATCGTTTCGAACGGCTCCAGATCCGAGAAATCTGAGCACTCACCATCTTCTCACCGTTTCGTTTTTTCTTTTACTCCAGTAGTGTCTCATCATTTCCCTTTTACTAGATGCTTCCGTTTCATCATTTACTCGATGCTTCCGTTTCACTTAGTTATTGCTCTTTATTTCTTCCGTTTGAGAGTTAGTAGTGGAGCAGTTTCGCTGCATGAAAAAATAGCCATCTTTTACTTTTCCGTTACATGTTAGTCGTGGTCAGTTAGTAGTCATGCAGATTGCCATGCATTCACGTATCAGTTAGTATTCATCTTTAGTTTGTTTTTCAGTTATCCATTGTAAGCTTTGTTGTTTCCTTTAAATAAGCAAGCAATATATCAGAAAACGCTGCCCGGTTTTTGCAGCACCAAACACTTGTGTTCATTGTGTTCTTGAGTGCGCGTTTGTGAGTTCGCCGGCGGCGAGAAATTGCCGGTGTTCCACGACAATTGGTATCAGAGCTATTACGCTCCCGGGGCCGTCATGTCCGTCCAGTTGGCTCCCGTTGGTGGTGGTGATCGCTCGCCATCGCCCCCTCCCCGATGACGGGTATCACACTCGCCTGCGCCGTGCCGAGGGCGCCATCGCGGCGGTGAAGTTGTCATCGAGCGCGCGTCAAGGAGACGGGCGGCTCGGTCCAAGACCCCATGCTCACGCCGCACCAATTACCGTGAATGGTCTTTGTTGATGCGCGTGAACACGCAAGCCCAAGGGTTGTGGCAGCCGTCGAACCGAGGAGGGCGAGGTCGCCGAGTACCGCGAAGACCGCCTCGCGGCTGGCGCCATTTTGCGTGCCGTGCCGCCCGAGATGCTCGGGTCGTTGGCGCGCAAGCGCACGGCGCGTTCCGCCTGGGAGGCGATCAAAACCATGCGCGTCGGCGTGCAGTGCGTCCGTGACGCCAAGGCGCAACAGTTGCTCAAGCAATTCGGGGAGATCGCATTCAAGGAGGGGGAGTCTGTCGACGATTTCTCACTCCGGATTATGAGCCTCGTAAACAACATCCGCATCCTCGGCGGCAATGTCACCGATGGAGAAATCGTGAAGAAAATGCTCCAGGTCGTCCCCGAGCACCTCGAGCAGATCGCGTACTCTATCGAGACTCTCCTCGACGTGAACGAGCTCTCTGTCGAGGAGGTCACCGGCCGTCTGCGCGCCATCGAGCAGCGAAAGAAAAAGCCAACACCGTCTGCGCCCATCTACGACAGCAAGGGACGTCTTCTTCTTGCCGAGGAGGACTGGCTAGCGCGGATGAAGCTACGCGACAACGGCGAAGCCGGTGGCTCCAGCAGCGGCAGCAGCAAGAGGCGCGGCAAAACACGTCGTGGCCACGGCGGTGGTGGCGGTGTGCGTAAAGGCAAGGGCAGCTCGTCTTCAAATGGTACAGCCCAGGAGAACACGGCGGACCGATGCCGTAACTGCGGCAAAATTGGCCATTGGGCCAAGGACTGCCGTAGCAAGCCAAATAAACAGGCGCAAGCACACGTTGCGGAGGGTGAAGAGGATGAGCCAACTCGTTGATGGCACATGCGACCATCCCTTCACCACTCACTCAAGTTGCAGCGCCGCCCGCCGAGGAGATTCGAACTCCAGCTCCGCCCACATCGTCGCGCCACGTCGAGATCCACGAGGCCAAGGTCTTTGCGCAACTCGGATCGCGGGAGGACCAGGACGATCGACGATGGGTGCTCGACACCGCGCCACCAACCACATGACGGCGCGCGGATCGCCTTCTCCGACCTCGGCGAAGTGTTCGCGCACCGTCCGCTTGGCGACGGATCCGTGGTGGAGATTGAAGGACGCGGCACGACCATCTTCACTTGCAAGAATGGCGAGCACCGCGCGCTGATGGGGGTGTACTACATTCCCCGTCTAACGGCGAACATTATCAGTCTTGGTCAGCTGGAGGAGGCTGGATGTCGGATCGAGATCTACTCCGGCACCATGCGCATCTACGATCAGCAACGCGACCTTCTTGCTCGGGTGCGTCGTTCTGCATCGCGTCTCTACATCCTGGAGCTCCACATCGGGCGACCGGTGTGCCTGTCGGCGCGTAGCTCGGAGGTGGCATGGCACTGGCATGCGAGGTACGGGCACCTCAATTTCAAGTCGTTGCGCGCGCTCGCCCAACGGGAGATGGTACGTGGGTTGCCGCCACTTGATCAAGTTGATCAGGTGTGCGATACCGCCTCTGCCGGCAAGCAAAGCGCGCCATTCCACGATAAGGCGCTACGACGAGCGGAGCACGTCCTCGACCTCGTCCATGGTGATTTGTGTGGGCCCATCACGCCCACAACTCCAAGCAGTAACAAATATTTTCTCCTGCTTGTTGATGATTTGAGCCGGTACATGTGGCTCTACTTGTCGTCGAACAAAGATCGGGCATCGGCGATCAAGAACTTCAGCGCGCCGTGGAGGTTGAGTCGTGGAGGCGGCTCAAGGTCCTCCGCGATCGATCGTGGGGAGTTCACCTCCGTGGAGTTCGGCGAGTACTGCGCCGAGCGCGGCGTCCAGCGGCAGCTCACCGCCCCCTACTCACCGCAGCAAAACAGGGTGGTAGAGCGCCGCAACCAAAGCATCGTCGGCATTGCGCGGTGTATGCTCAAGGCGAAGCGGCTTCCCGGCTACTTCTGGGGTGAGGCCGTGAACACTGCAGTCCACGTCCTCAATCGTGCGCCGACACGCGTGCTCAACGGCAAGACCCCATTTGAGGCTTGGCACGGCGAGCGCCCCACCGTCCACTACTTCAGGACTTTTGGCTGCGTCGCCCACGTCAAGACCACACGCCCGGGACTCAAGAAGTTGGATGATCGTAGCACGCCGACCATTTTCGTCGGCTACGAACACGGCTCTAAGGCCTACCGCTGCTACGACCCCTCCACCAAGCGTATCATTGTGTCGCGCGACGTCGTGTTCGACGAGGCGAGACAAGGGAGTTGGGACGACGAAAGCAGCTGTGATCCAGGCGACGGCGAGCCCTTCAACGTTGAGTACACCATGGAGTACATCTCCGGCACGCCTCGAGCCGATGCAGCATCACCAGCTCACATGTCTCCGTCGACCACACCAACGCCGGCCCCTGCACCCATGACGCCAACGACGTCACCCACGAGTGTGCCGATCGAGTTCGTCTCGCCACCAGCTGATTTTGAGGAGAACTTGGATGTGGACCACGACGATGCTCCACTCCGGTTCCGCGCCATCGACGCTGTCATCGGACCAGCCTCGCCGCCTGGGCTTGTGCCCCGGGTGCTCGACGAGGAGTTGCAGTTCACCACGGCGGACGAACCTGTCTCTTTCAGTGAGGCAGAGCGTGAGGCATGCTGGCGTCAGGCATGCATGAGGAGATAAAGTCGATCAAGGACAACAACACGTGGGAGCTTGTCGCGCTCCCCACTGGGCATCGTGCGATCGGGCTCAAGTGGGTCTTCAAAGTGAAGCGCGATGAGCACGGAAATGTCATCCGGCACAAGGCGCGTTTGGTCGCCAAAGGCTACGTTCGACGTGCGGGAATCGACTTCGACGAGGTCTTCGCTCCAGTCGCGCGAATGGAGTCCGTGAGGGCGCTGTTGGCTCTGGCAGTCCACGTGCGCTGGGAAGTCCACCACATGGACGTGAAGAGCGCCTTCCTCAACGGCGACCTCAAGGAGGAAGTGTACGTGAGCCAGCCACCGGGTTTTGTCGTCAACGGCAGCGAGCACAAAGTACTACGTCTTCGCAAGGCGTTGTATGGTCTCCAACAGCACCGAGGCCCGGAATGCCAAGCTTGATGCGCCCATGGCGTCACTTGGTTTCGAGAAGCGCTCGAGCACGGCGTGTACATGCGGAGCCGAGGGTCATCGCGGCTAGTCGTCGGGGTCTACGTCGATGACTTGATCATCACCGGCACCAGCAGCGATGAGATCATGGCGTTCAAGCTCGAGATGAAGCGCGTCTTCCTCATGAGCGACCTCGGGCTGCTGTCGTACTACCTCGGCATCGAGGTAAACCAAGGGCCAGGCGGCATCTCGCTCTACCAATCTGCCTATGCAGGGAAGCTGCTTGAGCGGAGCGGCATGAGCACCTGCAACCCCAGTCTGGCACCGATGGAACCAAGGCTCAAGTTGAGCAAGGAGAACACTGCTCCACTGGTGGACGCCACCGAGTACAGGCGCGTCATCGGCGGACTGCGCTACTTAGTGCACACTCGGCCAGATCTTACCTACGCAATGGGCTATCTGAGCCGTTTTATGGAGAAACCACACAAGGACCATCTCAACACGGTGAAGCGCGTGCTACGGTACGTAGCAGGAACGCGAGACTACGGTCTTCACTACACCAGGAGTGAGGCTGAACGAGCTCGACTGGTCGGCTACAGTGACACCGACATGGCGGGCGACGTTGACACACGCAAGAGTACCAGCGGCGTCATCTTCTTCCTCGGCGGCAACCCCATCACCTGGCAGTCCTCCAAGCAGAAGGTGGTGGCTCTATCCTCATGCGAGGCAGAGTACATTGCGGCAGCTACAGCAGCCTGCCAAGGCGTCTGGCTAGCTCGGCTCGTGTCCGACATGCTCGGCACTGAGTCTGAAGCGCCGGAGCTCAAGGTGGACAACCAATCCGCCATCGCCCTCAACAAGAACCCCGTCTTTCACGACCGAAGCAAACATATCGACACTCGTTACCACTACATTCGGGAGTGCATCGACGGGAACAAGATCGTCCTTCGGCACATTTCGACGGAGAACCAGCTAGCGGATGTTCTTACCAAGGCGCTTGGACGCGTGCAGTTCCAGCAACTGCGTGCGTTGATCGGCGTCAACAAGATCGGTGAGCACAGCAAGGACTAGGGGGGAAAATCTGAGGATCTCAGTTCTGAAGTTGCATACGGCAACTTCAGAGTGCAGTCGCGAATCTGAGCCATCCGATCGGAAAAGAATGGCCCAGATCAGTTATTGCTACAGTAAATTTACTGTAGCTACAGCAAACACCTCCTTTTCTCGGCGCCATCACCCCATGCCGCCGCCTCTTCGTTCCGCCGCTGACTGCTCCCGCACACCGCCGACTCCCCCGTCGCTCCCCTCCCCGCGCTGCCCCTCCACCGTCGCAACACTGTTGCCTTCTCCACCCGTGCGGCGTCCCTTTGCCTCCGCGCCGTCCATCCTCCTCCCCCGCGCCACCCGAGAGGGCACATCGGCGCAGCGACGCTGTTGGGGTGAGGAAGAGGGAGAGATGAGGGGAAGGCAGAGGAGGAGGTGGCCCCGCGGGGAAGGGGAGGTGGCCGGCCGAGGAGGACACAGTGGCGCAGAGGAAGGGAAGGCCGCAGCACAGAGCAGGAGGAAGAGACGGCGCGGGGGAGGAGAAGGTGCATCTACTCCGATCTCCCTACCCCGGGATGTGTGGTTGCATTAGATGGAGTCTGACAACTGAGGATGTGTGGTTGCTACAGATCACGCTAGCTGGCACAATGATGGTAATCACGAGAGGACACAAGAATGAAAAGTGCAATGAATGGCCGTGAAACCTTCTTGAGTTCATACCATGGCCGTGAAGCATAGTCTGCCTTGTGTCTGGCAATTGCTACCTGCTTCTGTATGAGGGCATGTACAATGGTATGAGCTAGTTACTAGCTCTAAGATAACTTCTCCAATAATATTAACTTTTAGCACATAGCTCATAACATGAATAGTCCCACATGACATCCTCATATAATCTTGGAATGTGTGTATGAGACTAGCTCTTGATCAAGAGCTAGCTTTTCTCTCTCTTCTATTAAAATATGAAATAATATGTTTAGAGCTAGCTCATAAATCACCATTGGACATGCCCTGAGGTACGCACTATTTCAGTCCGATTCGTTTGGGATTTTTCTTGCATCTTACAGTGCTGCTAAATTAGAAGCAAATAAGATTCAGGGAGTTGCTCAGCTTGAGCACATACCTGTAGTAGTTGTTTATGGCCTCTCACATACTTGTAGTACTATTGGTAATGTATCCATCCTAGAATTTAGGAAGTGGCACTGTGGCAGAGCTGTATACGACCTAATACCTCCTTGTTAGCGGAAGATTAGAGTAAGAGATTAGCATCAATTTGATTCAACCTAGAGAAACGAACTTTGTATGTGGTACGATGCACATAGCACACACCTATTATTTCCGTTAGCGTCCATGAGGTGTATTAGCTCTCCTTGTCCTATTGGTGTTTTTTTGAGAGGATGTTATTGTGTGGACTTGAGCAAATGGCTCACCTTTCTTGGCCCTAACCGAAGCCTAGTTTATGGACGGGCTTGTGCAGAATGTGATATGTGATGTGTACATTTAATAAAAATGTAAATTTCAGAATTACGATTTCAAAATTATGAAAGTCAAATTTGGAGCTTATAGAAACTTTAAAATTTGTGTCTGCTATTTGCATTGAAACTTAAAAGTGACTAGGTATATACATGTATACAATTTACGTATGTACATAAATACATACATACATAGATCTGTAGACTTGCAAAATGACCCACTTGGATTGGCTCGAGCCAAATGTGTTGGCCCCGCCAAGCCCGGTTTATGGGCGACTTGTGCAGAATGTGATTTTTGAATTCTCAATTCAAAATCGTGAGGTGCAAAATTAGTAAAATATAAATTTTCGTAATTACGATTTCAAAATTATAATTTCCAAATTTGGAGCTTATAGAAAATTTGGAGCTGCGTATCATTATATTAAGAAGAAGAAAGGAGTCAAAAGAGACTCATACAAAGGCTAGGAAATACAAAAGGCGACCAAAAGAACACCCACACAACTAAGCTAAGGCCAAATGCATCTGAGGCCTTTGGCCCCTGCCACACACCACATTTAAGGCCAAATGCGTTCTATTCCTGCGGCCGATTCAACGGACGGACCAAAGACGCGTCCAGCAGTGGCTCACCATCGGCGTTGTAGACAGATGCTCAGGGCCGCTTCCTCCACCAAATCGGGCTCAATTCGCCCAACAGAGCAGGAGAGATGGCTATCAAAGACTCCATGCCATGAGCCGACAAGTCAATAAGACGCACGGGGAGCCCGCCTCGATCCGGTGAGAAGAACTGAAGCGCCAAGAAAAATCTCGTAAGATCCGGAGATCCCCACCAAAGGCGCTTCAGATCTTCAGCGAAAGCTAATCTGCCGTGCTTGCTGCGCCAACAGACCCACAAATGTCGACACCAAAGGGCTCGAGCAATCGGCGAAGCGACACCCTCCCCAAAAACATCGTGTTTGCCGCGCCCCGTGCCCACACCCATCAACGCAGGGGACACGAGGCAGCCATGCAATCATGCGGGAGGGGAAGGCGTGGAGATGGATCGCATGCCCACCAAGGGCACTCCGAGGAGACGGCACCACCAGCACTGAGGCGTAACTCCCGGGCTGTCCTCCAAGGCCGGGACTGCAGGATCCATGACTTGCCCGTGTCGCCGACGACGCCGCGGATGCCGAGAACCAACATGAACACCGCCTGACGCCTTGAGCTGGAGAGTCAAGGCTCATAATTCTCGTGACTGAACGCCCACCCCATACTCGAGCAAACGCAACGCAGCCCCTTCACCATAGATGCCCCCACCGGCTCCTCCACCCAAAGGTTAAGATGAGATGGCACAGAATCAGCCGCCGAGCCCATGCACCGAGCTTGAACTAAAACAGATCGGGCGCGACATTGTGGACGGATGCACCTCCTCGATCCGACAAAACGGGCTCAACAATCGCTCACGTATCAACGCTCCAGCGTGAGGTGGAATTCGGTGAGACTCAAATCAATCCGAAAGGAAGATTTCACCAATGGCATGAGCAAGCGCGACCATGGCTTGACAAGGCAGCTGAACCGAGGTGTTCGAACAGTGACCATTGTTCAAAGCCCAACGTACAAATCTTCATCCGCAGCAGAGAAGGAAATCCTCCGGCCGCACGATGAACAGAGATACTAGTGACATCAATGCCCAAAGAACGGCGAACGCCGCCGCTTCTTCAGCGGCTCCACCGACGAGCGCGCAATGATCAGAACGAACACAGCCCGGCGAAGGTTTTTTCCTCACGTGATAACTCCGTTGTGCGCTCAATGAAACGATGTCGAGCACGGCAGAAAGGAGATCCATCGCCGCAGCAGCGGCCGGGCGCCACCACCGAAGGTAAACCCGCCCGAGCCATTCTCCGACGCACAAAGAACATGCGAGGGGCCCCAGCAGATGACCTTGAGGGTTTCCGCGTGATCTTCGACGATGACGCCGCGGCGGCCTCGAGCACACAGCGCCTTCGCCTCCTAAAGCACGGTCTCGGCCAAGCCGCCAGCGAGCAGCAGCCCGACATGCACCTCCCGAGCGCGATCACGCTCCTTCACCGAGGAAAACTACAACCGAAGCCACAGGCCCGGCCGGCGGCAGAAAACACCGAGTTCGGTTCTGACGGTGTGCAGCGCGATGCCCGTGGAGAAACAGCTTGAAGCATCTTCCTTGAGGTCCTCGGAATCGGTTTTGCAAGACGTCGGGTGGCGGAACTCGCCGCCGGCTTGTGGCGACTAACCACCGTGCACCAACCACCAGCATCCGAACGCGCGCAAGAGGAGCTCGCCGCGACCTCGGGCGCCGCGAAGACTCTTGCACCACCGGCGGCTCCGAGCTCAAGGTCGAGCACCGAGGAGGCGTCGCGATAAGAGCGAGAGACGGCCGCGACGGGACACCGCATGAGTTGCAGGGGCTAGGAGGAGAGGCGCTACCATCCCGCCACCGCAACTCCTTAGGACGATCTCTAGGGGAGAACGGGAGACCGACGCCGGACAGGATCGGGAGGAGAGGTGGAGGTGGCCGCCGGGCCGGAGAGCCGCCGGTGGGAGCTTGGAGGTGGGAGCCGGGCCGGAGTAGCCACCGGCGGGAGCTTGGAGTTGGGAGCGCCAAGAGAACCCATAACCTTGCATGGTCTGAAATTAGAAACGTTAAATCTCACCGCTATTTGCGTTGAAACTTGAAAGTGACTAGGATGTATGCGAACATGCACTTTTCTAACCATCTGCTAATCATCCTACAAATGGGAGTGGTAAGTTTTGCTGAAACAGAGCCACACCCAAAGCCCAAATGCAGACGGTAAATGAACGTCAATTTATAGCAGAGATCGTATTAATTTCAGATAAGTACATACAGTGTAGTTACCTCGCAGTAACAACTCTCCACATACGAAATAGTATTTGTTTGTGTGTGAGGTATGAGTTGGTCAAGGGTTAGATCGGCTCGATGTCGTCATGCCCGACACGAACCCTATTAGCATGGCATGGTCATGTCATTGCGGCAACTATTAAACAAGCCAAGAAACGCCGAGACAAATCATGATACAAGTATTGAACAGTTCCCACAACAAAATACAATAGAAACAATAAATATATTATTCCAGTTCCTGTGTAGTAAACATTTAAGCACAAAGACGATTCACACTATAAATATTGCTCTCCTATGTTTGGACTATAGTTGATCGCTTTATTGGCCATCTGAGCTATAAATTTTCATAGGTATTATATAAAATCAAATATGTAATTGTTTTATCGGAGAGTCTAACTCAGCATTCACACATGAGAAACCTAACTTGTTGTTTATCACTCCTGCACTCTTTCAATTGAGATTCAATAACTTTCAAATTCGATAACTTTTGACAAAGATCCAAAAACTTTCAACTTCGGCAACTTTCAATTGACACTCAAAAACTTTCAAATAAGGAACGTTTAACTAACAACCATGTGTGTCTATCGTTTAACTTGTCGTTTGGCTCTTTGCTCTTGTGTCTTCTTGGCTGCATTGCAAGAGATCGATGCCGCCTTGATACGTTTAAGATTCACATACGCAAGAATTTGTTAATCTGGGTTGCATGACATGTGTCTGTATGGTTGGATGTATCTGAATGTGCCAATTAGGCTCCATTTAAATAGTGCTATATTCATTGCACAACTCTACTATCTATACTTGAAAATTGATTTAGTTGTATTACTTTTCCTTAAATATGAAACTGTAAAGAAAGCTTCAATGTTTGTATCCAATTAATTTGCACATTATTAATTTGGATTCACCAAATAAGTAGTGTAAATGTTTTTGCTTTATAATTTGTGTTATCAATGAGATTAGTGATTCATTTGTAATATATATATATATATATATATATATATATATATATATATATATATATATATATATATATATATATATATATATATATATATATATATATATATATATAGATAGATAGATAGATAGATAGATGGCATGCAGAAATGCTAGCGCTAGTTCATCGGGAGGGCATTGATTGATAGACGGCTCCTGAAGTTGCCATAATCGCGATGCGGATCAATGAAGTACATGGCCTCATAGAATCCAAGCATTCTACTTGGAACAACTCCACAAGGAGCACCGCCTTCACATATCCTCCTTCATGGCCACGACGGATTCTACAAGGATGTCCTAGCACTAAACCAGTCTATCCTCGCCATTGCCAACTCTTATGGTGAGACTCGCCGATCGCCGCCGTGATGAGTGGCCATGCCTCTTTGGCTTCGATTTACTCGTGTGTCGCTGCCGTCGCGGGATTGAGTGAGGCAATCTTGAAACAAGACAACAATGGATGTAATGCACTGCACCACGCCATCCGCAGTGGCCACAAGGACATTGCGCTGGAGTTGATAGCAGCGGAGCCTTCCATGTCGCAAGGTGTAAACAAATTCAATGAGTCACCCATGTTCATTGCGGTGATGAGAGATTTTGCAGAAGTGTCCGAGAAACTGTTGAAAATTCGTGATTCTGCTCATTCGGGAGCCTACAGCTACAATGCTCTTCATGCTGCTGCCAGAAATGGGAATGCAGGTGAGAACTACGGAGTCAGGAGCACTATGGAGAACGTACAGCAAACTAACATTAAGATTGTGAAACTTAAGATTATCTAGAGCATAATTGATTCTCCAACTTCCTCTAATTATATTGTACATCATTACGGCCACATCCTACATGCCAAAGACTATCATCACTCCTCAGTTGTTAACCATCGTTCGTTTCTTGATTTGTTTTCAGTTATTGCTAAGAAAATTATGGAGACCCGCCCTTTGTTTGGCCGAGAAGAAAACAAGGGTGGGAAAACTCCAATGCACATGGCTGTACGTAGGGACAAGGTTGACGTGCTACGAGTAATGTTGGAACATGATTGGTCATTAGGATTTGTACTAAGCACAAAAGATGGGTCTCCTCTCCTTATTTCTGCCGCATATCGAGGTCATGTTGGTGTTGCTCAAGAGCTTCTAAACCATTGTCCAGATGCTCCTATTGCGACTGGATGGTGGACATGCCTTCATGAAGCTGTATGGTCAGGTCATACGGAGTTCGTTGCATTTATCCTCAGGGCACCACAACTTCAGAAACTTGTTAACATGCGAGATGGCAGCGGAAAGACTGCTCTACATCTCGCAGCCCAGAAGTGCAATCCAAAAATCGTTGTTTGCTTTCTTCGCTTCACAAGGACATAGACTCGACAATAAGGGACAACGATGGTCGCCACCCAAGAAGGAATTACGAGATTCGCACATAATGCCAAGACTTTAAACTGGTACGTATGTTTCTAAATATATTGGTCCATATAAATTTTGCAATTAGGCACAAAGCAAGCACTGCATCGTTAAACATTTGATTTTATCACTAAGCACACCTAATAATTTGATCAGTAGCTAGCAAGATAGAAACGCAAGGCTGCTATTTAGCTTACACAAACAATCATTAAGTACCATTTCAATTGGAGAGGAGAAGCATTTTACACCCCATGACTGAAATTGTTTCAAGTTTAATTAGAAACCATCTCATTATAAGCAGAACTACTTGTTTAATTACATGGGACAATTCAGATTACAAAATAATATTACATTTACATGCTACATAAAATGGTTGCAGCTAATTAAGAACAAAAATAATGAGAAATTCAGGAAGGAATAATCAAACATGTAGAACAACTTGAGTGTATATAATAAAATTGTATCTCGAAGGTAACAACCTGGAAATTATGAAAGGTGTGCAACCCCACAATTTCAAAGCAACTTTTGTTTTTGTACCTCCTTACAATGCCGACTAATTATAGATCTAGCCAAAGCCTTGTTCACAAAATTAATAATTTCTTTATTTGATATATGACTTATTACTGTGCTTATCGAATGTCATAACTATTCCCTCCTCTTTGATTACTTTATTTCTTAACTTACAACAGAAATGATTTTATCATCACATCTTCTAACTTAACTGCACTATTATGAGCGATACTATTATTCATAGAGTACAATAGCTGATATTAATTTATTATTGTGAGCTGCATTTGTACCTTTCTTTTGATCCGTGCAGAACGAAGTGTCCATTCGTATGTTGAAAGTTGATCCCCAAAATGCAACCTCTATTTATAATCTTCATAAGAAAGCCAAGGCAGAAGTAACTGATGCATCAAGGAAGGACGTCAAGTCACTGACCCAAACATACACAACCAACACTTCTTTAGTGGCGATCCTCGTTGCAACAATCACCTTCGCCACTGCTTTCACCTTGCCTGGAGGGTACAACAATGATGTTGGAAGCGAGGGACTTACGATCATGGCTTGGAAGCTAGCATTTCAGGCATTCTTAATCTCTGACACCTTCGCAATGTGCTCCTCACTCACTGTTGCCTTCATATGCATCATAGCAAGGTGAGGGATCTTGAGTTCTTGCTTTATTACAGATCCTTTACTAAGAAACTCATGTGGTTTGCATATATGGCAACAAGTGTGGCATTTGCAACTGGTTTATACACGGTACTGGCACCTCGTATCAAGTGGTTGGCTATTGGAATTTGTTTTCTTTCAGTTTTAATGCCCATTCTTACAAAGGTGCTTGGTGGATGGCTTGTCTTGAAGCTCAGATTTCGGTTGGGTGATTCTTTCAAGTCCGATCTCCTTGATATGGTCTGACATCAGCGATTTGTCTTATTGATTATAGATACGTTCTGTCATTACGGGTTATTTTGTTTATGCATCTCGCACATTGTTTGGCTGATCATACTACATTGTAATATTCTGGATTTATCTATAAATCCTAAACTATGTAATCTGAACTGTAGGATCGTCGATAGCAATCAGAGGGGGGGTGAATGATTGTAGCGCCTAGCGAAAGCGTTTCTTAAAATTTATTATTATTATTATTATTAGACCTGCAAATCACAGAAGCACACACAAAAGCAAAAGACAGCAAAAAATAATAATGATAATCTTCAGTCGTTTGATCACAGCAAAAACCGAGACACACGAAACTATAATCATGTAGTATCCAACCTCCTAATTACCACTCTCCTAATTATGTCTAATCACAAGAAGACAATATGGCAAATTTAATCATGGTTCTCAGCTAGAACATTGCATGCTAGTTAAATTATTAGTTAAACTTGATTAGATGTTGCTGACAATAAATCAATAAAAAAGTGAAACTGGCTTTCACGTGCAGTCACTTCTTGACTACTTCTCTCTCAAGTATATAATAAAGTAATGCAAAGTTTGTACTTGAGAACACCAACTAAAATACCGATCACGCATGGAATAAAATAAGATGATCGCTGCGCTCTTGATTCACTCGTGAAAACTCGCTGGTTGATCTCGTGGAGCACGGCACCTCACGCATGCAGATCGGCGACCGAGGCGGAAAACTCGCACGTAACCGAGGCACAAAAGAAGCCGACCATGAAAAAGCTGTCGCCTGCGAAACAAATCGCTGCTACAATATTTCTGCCCAAACAGAACTTGTTCCCCAAAAGCCGTACCGCTATTCGGCCAGCCCTCCACCTTTTATTACGAGAGTGAGTCCGTTTTTGTTTACAAATCGGTCAGACCTCCGATACGAAAAACAATGTCGCCTCCGAAACCAACTAAAACTCAGCTCTTAATTCTAATAGCACTCATCTAACTGAACCTATTTTTTATCTTAACCAGACTTTTAGCCTATTACTATTCAAGGGACCCGTAACCCTTCCTAACACGGGTTTTCACACTCTGATTTTTCAACTCATCGCGCGTCGAAGCCTCCAGGACCGCACCTCCTGTATCTTCTCCACGCATCATCCACCTTTGATCTCCATGTGCTCCAGCGTGAGCCCAACCACCTCGTGACATCTTCGACCGCCCGGACCTCAGATTTCCCCCTCCTAGTCCCGGTCTTCCTCGTCACCGACCATGGCCGTCTCCACACCCAACCTGCACATGCAAAGACCAAAGAACGTTTTCCCGACACAAGTTCTCACCAACTTGACCGATATTAGTCCACACGCACACGCACACGCCTCGAATAACAATACTAAGCAATGTTGTCAATTATTCATCATCACAAAAATATTAAACCTAACCACATGGTCTAACAATCTCCCCCTTGATGAATACATTGACAACACCTCAAGAATGTATGATGAAATAGCTTCAAACAGATATAAGCGAAATACTGAAGCCGAAAAAGCATTTCAAGCCACAAGACTCAAATCTCTCCCCCTCAACACAAGAGAGCAAATTTCTCCAAAGTCTCACAAAACACGCCAAATCTCTCCCCCTTTGGCAATGTAATCATCAAGAACTTTCAAAGAAAAACTATTCTAAAAAGAAGCAATGAGAATAAAAATCTAGAAGCTTTGTAGATTATCCAAGTCACTTTGAATTGATTTAATAATTTTAACCAAGCCATATTTTTGAGTAGAGCTATCTAGATCATATTAAGCCATATATCACATAGCAATGTCAAAACAAGTTTTCAATATGATTAAGCAATTTATATCGATGACAGGCATATCAACAATGACCAAACCAATTATAGAGATCACAATGAGATATCACAACGAAAAGTCAAAACCTAAAAGTGAAGCAAATTTTAACTCTAGACGGGCTAGCAGTCTCATGTAACAACTTATTGCTCCACACTCAATTTTTAGGCATGTGGCATGCTTGTAGCATACTTCTTTTTCATAATGACATATATTTTTTTTTATGGTGGCATGCTTGAAGCATACTTCTTTTCATTTTGCGCACTTTTGTGCTGCTTTTTTTTCACCATGGCATGCTTGAAGCATACATCTTTTCAAATTTTTTTCTTTTATATACTCTCTTTTCTTAAAAACATGCCAAATTGAGTAATCATAAAAATTGGAACATGAAACATGCGAGCCTCATAGCCAAGAGTTAAAATAAGACTCACAATCAAGCTAATCCTTTTCGATAGACATCGCAAAGTAATAAATATAATTAATCTAGTTAAAGTATTCCGCCATGTCAAACTTTTAATTCAAATGTAGCAAATTAATTATAACTAGTCATGATCAAAGCTACACAACATATGAATAAACATGATAGAGATAGCTCCACAACTCATTTAAATTTGATGGCTTGGATTTGTTGATTTAATTAACAAGTATAATAAACAAAGCTTTCTAAATTCTTAAACATCAAGCTCCCCCTCAGAATAATCCCATAAGATGCAACACACCTAACTCACTTCGCAAAAGAGCAAAATTAAGGGGAGTCAAGCGGATTTGAAAGAATATCATCAATATAAGAATCCAACTCAATAGGGTGTAAGACAACATCACCTTTTCCACATGGTCTCTCAAGAAGTGAAATCTCTTGCAAGCCATCAAAGAAGTGAAGAACCATCAAGTGTTCCAATCAAGCAATAAAGTACAAGACTGGAATCCAATCGAGCTCATGTTCTTCATCCTTGTCAACTGTTCTTACATCACAGGAAACATCGGTCTCACAGTACTAGGGTTAGTGAAATAAGATCTAGGAATCCAGTACTGAGACACACGACGAACAGGAGCAACAAAACTAGAACCAAAATCACGTGCGTGTGGATGATCAGAATGCCAAAAAGACCGTGAATTATTTGAATTAAATCTCAATCTAGCATGTGAAGCAGATTTAAAACCATCATAAAAATTTTCTGAAAATATAGCTTTCGCATTTGATCTAGGAGCAAAAGACAATGCACGTTTTTGTCTTAAAGTATTCAACCTTTCCTTTCTTTCTTTCTTAGCCCGCCTAAAACAAAATTCATACAAATGTCCATCTCTTCTACAGTAGGTGCAATGAAATTTAACATAACCGGAATTCTTTTGAGATGGTGAGCTAGCACCTATATTATTATTCGATGAACTTTGCACAAAGCCGTGATTTAAACACAGTTTGTTTTGGTTCAGATTTTATTTCAATTTTTCCAGGTTCAAGAGCCTTAACAACATTAGGAGGATTATTCTTGGCGTGCTCAACAAAGTTAAATCCTAGACCACGATTTTTCACACTTGTTTTTGACTTGTCTAGAATCATATTCAGATTTTTCTTACCAAAAGAGAATCTCTCTAAAGTGTCCTTAAGATACTCATTTTCCTTAGCCAAAATGGAACAAGCAGTGCATTTAACAGGTTCATTCGCCAAATTTTTGGAAGCACTAGATTGAGCAAATCTTTCTTTTTCAGCGAAATCATTCAATTGCCTAGTCAAAACATCAATTTCAATATTTAACTTAGGACAATTTGAGCAAGACATGTTCTCATGATAAAGCATTTGTTGAATAGATTCTTGAGATGAATTAAGTCTAGCTTCTAACAATTCACAATTAGAGCAAGCTTTAGATTGAGCATTTGAAGTACTTGACTCTAAACATGTAGAAGAATTAGATTTGAGTTTTTCAATTTCATCATTAGCAAATTTTAATTTTTCATCACAAGAAACATGTATCAATTTTAATTCATCAAATTTATCAGTTACATCTCTAAGTTGAACCAGATTTGATGCACTAATAGATCTAATGACCTCCAACTCAGAATGTAAAACTTGGCAAGACTCACATGATTCATCATCAGGAATTAAAGCTCTAAGTCTATTAATTTCAGAATTTAAACTTTCAACAACACAATTATTTTCTTTCAATTTCTGTTTTGTCTTTTTTAATTCAATAGCAAGTTTAATCAAACCATCTTCAAGCTCATCATATGAAGGTCTTACCTCATCGGGATCATTATCGCCATCATCACTGTTGTTGCCTGCCATGAAGCACATGCCTGTGAAGTCATCGTTCTTCTTCTTCTTGCCTTTAGCATCATCATCGTCATGTTCATCGTCGTTGCAGCTCTCATATTCCACATCGCTCAAATCAAGACGCTCAATGGCCGATATGATCTTTTCAGCGAGCTTGCGACGGAAATTGCCACCCTTGGTGTTGTTGTTCTTGGATGGCTGACGACGATAATTCTTCTCTTCCTTCACCACCTTTCCCTTGAGCTTGGGACAATCTATCTTAATGTGGCCTGGCTCACCACACTCAAAGCATCTGATCGGACCTGACACGCCACCTCGCTTCCTCATCCTCACATTGTTGAGTGCCTTGCATGCTCGTGAGGAGATCAAAACCAACTCCTCTTCAGGAAGCTCCTCGAACTGTTCCTCTGAAAAAGAAGACAAGGCAGACAAAGAAACACAAGACAAAGCACTCGACGGCACTGCATGAGGTTAGTCACAAGTGCTAAAGATGAAGATTTATTACTCTTAGATGGCAAAGCTTCCATCTCATAAGTTTTCAATCTAGAATAAAGATCATCCATGGTTAAAGTATCTAGATCGACAGTTTGATTAATAGTTGTAACAACCATCAACCACTCAGAACCTAAAGATCTCAAAATTTTAGTTGCATTATCTTCATCAGCAGGAATAACACCAACACCACGCAGATCACTCAATATTTTCTCAAACCGAGCAAAGAGATCATCAATGGATTCACCAGGTTTAATAGCAAAATCAGAATATTCTTTTTGATAAAGATTTTTACGCACCTTTTTTATTTTAGTGGTTCCTTCATGATAATCGCAAAGAGTTTTCCAAATTAAATGTGCAGAATTAATATGAGCCACACGATCAAATTCTTTACGAGAAATTCCTTGAAACAGCAAATTACGAGCTTGAGCATTTAAATTAACATCTGCTTTATTTAAATCAAGAATAACAAATAGAACCTCATATGGAGTAGAAACTTTATTCCAAACATCACTACCTTGAGCCTCAATATAAGCTTGCATCCGACACTTCCAAAAAGCAAAATCAGTACCATCTAGCATGGGGGGACGATTCACATACCTCTCTGACGCCATAGCAACCGGCTCTGATACCACTTGTAGGATCGTCGATAGCAATCAGAGGGGGGGTGAATGATTGTAGCGCCTAGCGAAAGCGTTTCTTAAAATTTATTATTATTATTATTATTAGACCTGCAAATCACAGAAGCACACACAAAAGCAAAAGACAGCAAAAAATAATAATGATAATCTTCAGTCGTTTGATCACAGCAAAAACCGAGACACACGAAACTATAATCATGTAGTATCCAACCTCCTAATTACCACTCTCCTAATTATGTCTAATCACAAGAAGACAATATGGCAAATTTAATCATGGTTCTCAGCTAGAACATTGCATGCTAGTTAAATTATTAGTTAAACTTGATTAGATGTTGCGACAATAAATCAATAAAAAGTGAAATCGGCTTTCACGTGCGATCACTTCTTGACTACTTCTCTCTCAAGTATATAATAAAGTAATGCAAAGTTTGTACTTGAGAACACCAACTAAAATACCGATCACGCATGGAATAAAATAAGATGATCATTGTCATTCTTGATTCACTCGTGAAAACTCGCTGTTGATCTCGTGGAGCACGGCACCTCACGCATGCGATCGGCGACCGAGGGCGGAAAAACTCGCACGTAACCGGAGGCACAAAAGAAGCCGACCATGAAAAAGCTGTCGCCTGCGAAACAAATCGCTGCTACAATATTTCTGCCCAAACAGAACTTGTTCCCCAAAAACCATACCGCTATTCGGCCAGCCCTCCACCTTTTATTACGAGAGAGTCCGTTTTGTTTACAAATCGGTCGACCTCCGATACGAAAAACAATGTCGCCTCGAAACCAACTAAAACTCAGCTCTTAATTCTAATAGCACTCATCTAATCGAACCTATTTTTATCTTAACCGGACTTTTAGCCTATTACTATTCAAGGGACCCGTAACCCTTCCTAACACGGGTTTTCACACTCTGATTTTTCAACTCATCGCGTCGAAGCCTCCAGACCGCACCTCCGTATCTTCTCCACGCATCATCCACCTTTGATCTCCATGTGCTCCAGCGTGAGCCCAACCACCTCGTGACATCTTCGACCGCCGGACCTCGATTTCCTCCTAGTCCCGGTCTTCCTCGTCACCGACCATGGCCGTCTCCACACCCAACCTGCACATGCAAAGACCAAAGAACGTTTTCCCGACACAAGTTCTCACCAACTTGACCGATATTAGTCCACACGCACACGCACACGCCTCGAATAACAATACTAAGCAATGTTGTCAATTATTCATCATCACAAAAATATTAAACCTAACCACATGGTCTAACATGAACATTGCTTATATTACTGGCTTATGTTAATGAGTGATTACTGACATCTTTTGTTTCAATTTTGATTTCTTAAGTTGATTGTTCTCATGGAATGGCCTTGATATGGTTTGGGGAAGTTTAGCGATAGATTCATGGAAAAAATACAGAGTAATTTATATAATTAGATGCAGTTGGTTGTATTGGTATAGAGGGAATTTATCTCACTTTCATTAGTGCTCATTTTTTAGTGGTAAACAATTAACATTCATAAATTAGCATACCTAGCGTTGGAGTACACCTCGACCTTCATCTCCAAAAGGCCGCCATTACCACTTCACTACGAAACCATCACTCTTTCACTAAGCAGGATAGCACAAATGCTTAAGCACACCCAACAAGATTTGGTGACAAAGTGGTAACGCTAGCCTGCGGAGTTTCACTCCTAAATTGGCTGACATGTGAAAAGTTAACATATACTTTAGTTGAAAGTCAGAAATTGAGAGACAGAATCTCTAGAAATTGAGAGACAGAATCTCTAGAAATTTTTTTTATCGAACATGGAAACGATGCCCCTTTGATGCCCCTTTTTTTTGTACCAACGAGTTTTCCTCCCGTGTCGCCAAGGAATCGAACCCGGAAAACATCTAGCTTCCCTTGTCAAAAATCGATACTTGTCTTGAACTGCAAGATCCAAGATGCAAAAATATGACGAGGAATGAAGATGTGAATTCAGTAAGCTTAGAGAGGCATGGTTCTCTTACAGAATTAAACTTAATAGCTAAAACTCGACACAAACAATATTAAAGATTTGCCGTTGCATATAAGACCCACGAGGCCACGAGTGATAGTGAGATAACAATCTATGTTCACTTCCAGGTTAGTGGAAGAACAGTATCATCTGTTTTTAGGCAAGCATGCACCTCAGAAAAGAAACGGACACCAACTATATACTCATGGCGCATTGCCAAGATTTCAGATCATTCAGCTATTCGTTTTGGCTGTGGCTTTTGATTACGTCTCATAATTTTTAGCTCTAACACGGATGATTATACAAACGAACCGAACGCTGATAAACTATAAACTGCTTCGAAAAGTCTGTCTCGACAAACCACTTCAAAATGATAGCAGAGAAACTGTTTCATTTGTTTGTTCTGAAGTCGTCATAAGACAAACAGAGTAGAACCACCAAATAATCAAACATTCCAATGATATCGTATCAGTCCGGCGTGCCGGGAGCAGGCCCCCGCCTGCCAAACCGAGTAAAATGCTGTGCTTCCATCAAACTGGAGACGATTCATGCCATAACCAACCAATCACCATTGACCTTGAGCGTTTGAAAGTATGTTGTTTTCGTGGAACCATCAACAAAAAAAGAAAAAGAAAAAAGAAAACTGCAAAAATGTAGACGAGCGATAACTCGATACTGTTTAACATTACTAGCCACTACAACTAAAATTTTGATGCTGATACAGTTGATCCATCTTACAACATCAGGACATACCCATCCTAAACATACACAACAAGGCAAGGATATACAAATTGATACAGATCTTACAAACCAAATGGGATATCTTGGAGCTTACCTACGATTTTTCACCAGGGCTGGATGCCGAGAAGATACAGAGCAGGGTTGCATTCATATCGACCTGATCATTCAGAAGTTTTACAACTCCTGGAATATTTGGCATCTGAATAGCACCACCCATCATACAAACGCATCTAGTTTGCTACAATAAGCTCATCCAGCTTTTCGGTATCAACATTCTGTGGCTGCATAGTCAATTCATCATCAGCAGCGCTAAAATGGTATTTCTCTCCAACAGCTCTCTGAAGCTGGTAAACTTCAAACATCGTAGGTCTTTCCTTCGGAGCAGAAAGCACACAGGAACACGCAACCTTCATAAATTGAAGCAGCTCAGCATCATTGTCCTTTCCAATCAAGGACTTATCAACTGCATCCTGAAGTATAGAGTTATTCGATATCCACCAAACTCCCTTTGAAGTTTTCTGGGGCATCTGACACATGTGTGGGTTCTTCACCGGTGATGAGTTCAAGCAAGACAACTCCAAAGCAATAAACGTCCCCTTTTGGAGTGGCCACAAGGGTATGTGTATACTCAGGAGCTACATACCCCAAGTCGCCAAACTCACCGTTGACGAATGTGCTCAGGTGTGTGTCGATGGGATTCATAAGCCTTGCTAAACCAAAATCAGAAATCTTAGGCTCATAGTCATCATCCAGTAATATGCACTTAGAACTAATGTTCCGATGAAGAATGCGAGGGTTGCAACTGTGATGAAGCCACGCCAACCCTCTAGCAGCCCCAATGGCGATTTTTAGCCTCACTGGCCATTCCAGTGCCTTTCTCTCACTGCTTTGTTGGTGCAGCTGATCACAGAGGGAACCCTTGGGCATGTACTTATATACCAAAAGTCTCTCTATCTTAACAATTCAGTAGCCTAAAAGAGGAACTAAGTTGCGTTGCATTACATTTCCCAATGTTAACATCTCAGATGTGAATTGGCTCTCCGAATGCTGAGTATCCTGCAACCTCTTGATAGCAAGGAATGAACCATCAGGAAATGTAGTGTTGAACCATGTGGAGGTGGCCACATGTGTATGATGAGTAATTGACCGTGGTTTAGATAAGTCGAGTTTGGTTTGAGTGGTTTGGACCATGTCGTTGCGTTGTGCGACGGACTCGGTCGTTTTGGTCAAACTTGGTCGTATTCGGGTTAGGTTGCATATTCTGATGATTCGACAGGTTTGGACTTCATCTGTGGTAAGTATGAGGTTATTTACGCTTTCACGTATCGACCGGTGCTATTTGATGTATTTCTTGTCTGTGTGGCTGCAGGACATCGAGGCGGAGTCGTGGCGAGACAAGGTGGACCGGACTAGGCGCAGGTGGCGCTGAGGTCAGAACGGTCAGGATGTGTCGAAGACGACGTGGACTCGAGGTGGTTGCGAGGCATGCGAGGCAAGGAGCGCGGAAGCTTCCCGGAAGGTGCACAAGGGGCGAATCGGGAAATTCGCGTGGCTGCACAAGCAGGAGCGGGCTCCGTTGGACGTAGCGGGTGTAACGGGGCGGAGACCCGTTAGCCATGGGCTATATAAAGGATTGAGGGGCTGCATGCCCACTTGAGCATTTTGGAGGGAATTAGGGTTTACACTAGTCAAAAGAGGCTTTGGGAAGGTTGTTTCCCCTTTGCTCTTTAGTGGGTGAGAGTAGGTGTGTAATACAGACTCTGTCTCCCTTCGATGTCTGTCTCCCTTCGATGTCTCCAATGTGAGTGTTCTGAGAGCTCTTGAGAGGGATAGTGAAGGAGTTCTTGTAATCCAAGCATGTATGGGGTTGTAGGGATGTTGTGAGTTGATACTCTATGCAATCATGTATCTCTCTTCCTCATTATCAATCCAAGATGATGGTATTTGAGTTTGATTCAGTGCTTGAGTCTCTTTTTGCTCACTGTTCTTCGTTGTCCATTTTTGGTGATTTTTTATTTTCTGAGTTTTGAGTTCCTGCTTGTTGGAGAGTGCCAAAATGGGTTGCTATGACATAGGAGAAGCCTAAAAGTCATTTGGCTAGTTAATCTCAAGAGCAAACTTGGCTTTAATCTCAGATTTTCAGATTTGGCCTCCTCTGTTCATGAACTCCATTTCTAGGGTTTTGTCCAGTTCTTGATTCTCTTGAGGAGATGGCTTGATTTTTGGTCTGTGGAGCTCTTTTGATATTGCTAACATAACTGCAAAGTTTCATTGCCAAAGGACCAAGGGTTTAGGAGAAATTTGGCCTTTTTGGTTCAGCTCGTGCAAAATTTCAGAATTGTGTCTTTTCTAGGGTTTTGAGTTAAATCTTGATTCCCTTTGCAAGATGACTTGAAACTTGGTATCCAGAGTCTTAAGGCTATCTATGAGATATCTGGAAAGTCTCATTAGCAAAGGATTTGAGACCATGGAGAAATTTGGGTTTTTGAGTGCTCCTCTCTGAATATTTTCAGATTTCAGACCTCTCTTCAATTTGGGGCTGTTCTTAATTCCCTTTTCGAAAATTGACGAAACTTGGCATGCAGATTCCTATGGCTATTGAGTAGCTATCCTCAAAGTTTTGTGGCCAAATATTCAAGGGTTGAGTGGGAATTTAAGTTTTTGTAGCTGCTGCCAGTAACTTTCAGTTTCTTGTGCAAATCTGAAATTCCTCTTGTTGAGTTGGATTTTTGTGGTCTCTTAGGTTCCTTGGGCTGGTATAATCATTTCCTTGTTATACTGGACCAAGAGAACAAATGGAAGTCTCAATTCTTTTGGTTTTGTGAAGCTTCAAGCCTTATCTTCTGAAAAATCAGGTTTCTGGAATGTTTGCCCGAGGGACGGTCTAACTTGTGCTTGTCGGGGGTTGAGTTTTTTTTTCGAGAGTGTCGAGCGTCATTCACCCCCCCTCTGTCGCTATTTCGGTCTATCATGTAGCTTTGTACATAGTTCCTGATCGACCAGTTCCAATAATATTTTCCTTAGTAAAATCTCCTGTTGCCTTCATGAGATCATTCAACTTCATCTTTGAAACCGATTTCTCAAACATTGATACCTAAATGACAAAAACAAATGCCTTGGCTGACAATTAAATGATATTTTTGATATGTATTGTGCTTAAAATAAATGCTTGAGAGCTCTACTAGTAGTTAAAGATGATATGACTTCCTTGTGGGGGAAAGATAAAAGATATGGCTGGATAAGGAAATGGGAATTCTGCTTTTATAACATGCAAAGATGTCAATCTGAATCTGGTGAACCCAATATCCTCAATTCTTGAACAGCTACAAGCCTAGAACAGTATTGTGATCTTTGGAACTTACCAACCAACAAGCAATTGATTATCTGATAAATTAGAAAAAAAAGGAAAAACTAACATTTAAATAAATAGACATACAGATAAATACAAACTAAAGGACTAACTCAAAATTCTTTTTTTTGGGGGGTGCATACCTTCACTCCTTTTGCTCCCCTATAGTCTTTGCCAACTTATTTTCTGTTACAAATGTGGGTAATATTTTAATTCTAAGTTTTATTAGGAGACAAAAATAATAAACTAATGATGCAAAACTCACAACTAACAGCAAGCTACTAATCATACTTCAGAATATACACAAGAAAAACAGTATAATAACAAAGTCGAACGTGCGCACGAACGACTTACTTGTTAGCCTGATGAAGAACAAGAAGCCGCGCAGGCTTAACGCAGTGCAAAACGTAGATGTCGCAGTGCAGTGAGCGGTCGCGCAGATGCGCTGCCCAGAAACCTTATTGCCGCCCCGTGCAGGTACTCTCTGCAGCAACGGTTCGGAGATAGCCGCTCTCCCTCCTTCCAGGTGCACGCCAGGAAGAAAGGTCGATGAGGTTCAGACAGCACAACACAACAGCACAACAGAGCAGAAAATAGGGGAAGAATGGAGGTGTAGACGTCTCTAGGCCCTTTTAAGGGCGCTGCAGTTATTCACTAGTAAGTGTTGCGTTTTAAACAGAATTATACACTGCTAACTGCCTCATCAAATCACAAATTAAGCAGTGTAAATTCACTTGTAACTGCCTCATTCAAATGTTTAAATCTCATTCAAACAGAAGAGTGAGGTGTATGGTTCAGCACAATAAAGATGGATTTGGTCTGCCAAGTGGCGCGCCAAGTCACAAGTCACGTGATTTTCACGCGAAAATACGCAAATACGTGCCTTATAAATCAACAGAACCATCCTCATACCATCTCTTTCCATATTCAAGGAGTGAGGAGGACTCCACCTTATAAATCAGTCTTCCTCACCCTACCTTAGCAATATGGTACTAGACCATGCATGCTTTGGAATTAAGGAAATAGGCCATAATTAAATGGGCCTATTTCTAACATTTTCTTCCACATCCTTTTCCTTCTTCTTAGCGGGCATTTTCCGCAAGAAAATGAATAAAATAGCACCGACAATTATTAAAGTGATAACTGCACCAGCAATAGCAGAACCAACAATAGTGACTGATATCAAGATTGGATCTGAGCAAAAATCAGGAATAAATGTTGCCTAGAGGAGGAGATTTGGAGGCAATGAGCGTGCTGCAGTGTTCCTCATTTTTACTGCTGTGGTTAGCATTTTGATTGGCGCATTGTTGAATGACCGTTATCAACTTTAGGGGAACTATAAAGGGTCATTCTTCTATTCAAAACAACTATTGTAAGAAAGTATTACAGAATTCAACTATTTCGATTTCTCTATTTTTTCCCTACAGTCTGGCCTGAGGTCTATACTTTTCATGATTTTTGGGCGTAGTATGAGGATTAACTTCAATCTTTTCCCATCAAGTAAAACACTGTTCAATAAAATGCTAATCACTTTATTGTATGCATGATTTTTTTTTGAAGATTGAATGCATCATTAAGACTAGATTGAAATATCCATAGCACTCCCTCGGTTCCACAATACAAGTCAGTTCTCTTGCAAATTGCGCTTCATGATGCTAATCATTAAGGAAATCAAGAGTATACATGTGTTGACTGAATTCTCTTGCAGGTATTTGCTGTACTTATAGGATCATCGATAACAATTAGAGGGGGAGTGAATGATTGCAATGTGCACCAGAAGCTTTTCTTTAAGTCTATATTTTTTTTACCTGCTAATCAAGACAAGCAAACAAAAAAAAACACAGCAATCAGATAGATTAAACATGCATGGACCATTGTAATAATAAAATATTCAAAGCTATTGGCTCAGCAAACGTGGCTTTCATGGATGACAAAAACAAATCAATGTATATAGTCAATAGAAAAACATTATTTTCAGTCGCGTGAATCAAGGCAATATTGGCCTGTGTGCAACGACAGCATATGCTGCTAGGGTTGACCAAGACCCAAGGCAATAAAAAAACGATGATACTGTGACATGCAGACTGAGATTAAGATTTCGTGCGACTGCTGCTCAATCTCACCACACAACTGCAACTCAATTGCTCTGCGTGCGATGCCCAATCGAAGAAGTGGATCGAGAAACCACGTGCGCAGAAAGCAAGCGCACCATGCGCCTCTGGCGCACGAGGACGTGGATGCTGCTGTCTCGGGAAGCACTGTGTGGAGTCCAGAGATGTCGTCCGAGAACCAAAAGTGAGACACGCCGTCCCCTTATAATGGTCTGCTTTTTAATTTCTAAATCATGGTGGTTATAAAGTGCTCTCCTGGCACCTCTAAATCTTAACACAAAAATAACATCTCCAAAAGCCACGGGTTAGCCTCCAACTCCACATCTATTTATAGTCTAGGGCCTAAAACATGGGCTGTGCCTAAGCCCATGAGTTCTAATTCAATTCCAACAGCAAAGGGACCCGAAACCCTTCCTAACACAGGTTTTCCAAAATTCCAACTTTCCTACTATTCATATGGTTTGGTTCTCAAGTTCCATTGGCTTCGTTGTTTCCTGACTAGCTTTTCAACAACACCAACACCAATAGGTTATGTGATCGATGGATTGCGCCCGTGCTTCATGCCAAAGGGGTTCAGGAAAGGCTTGGACTCCTCATTTATGCTTATCCCTTGGATGATCTGAAAAGAACGAAATGATAGAATGTTTAGAGGCCAGATTCTCCACCTACCTGGCCTGCTTGCCACGATGAAGCAGGAATGCTTCAAGTGGTCTAGTGTGGGGGCAGTTAAGCTAGGCTGTATGCTGCCCAGCAGCTCACCTCTTCAGTCGCCTCCTTTCTTTCAGAGGTAATCCCACTCGCATTCTTCCCCTCCCCGCTTGTCTCTCTTTGCCTTTTGGGCCACTTTGTATTCTGTTTTTTCTCTCCTTAATAGAATGAAACACCCCTGGCGTTTTCGAGAAAAAAAGAACCGGGAAGAACAAATGATAATTTTGAAGTGTGCAAAAGTTGCTATGTTCTCTTTATATAGACTTATGATTGCTATTAAAGATACCTTTGCATTCAGGCAACTTCTTTCCGACCGCTTATGTTCTCATCACCTGTTTGGTTGGTTGTTTTTTTCAAGAAGACATGTTTGTCAATTTGTTGATCACAATAGTCTACCGATGTCTATTCTTTCAAGGAATCCTTTCTTTTGCACATGTTTTTGCCTGGACTAGAAGATACTTTACCGATTACCGATTACCGGGAATACCTGCAAATTCCAACATCAGATTACCGATCTCTATGAAACAGCAACACAACTGTGTATAATCATTCCAAAGAGAATCGTTTAATCCTTCATAAAGATACCTTCGCATTCAGGCAACTTCTAACCGCTCGTGTTCTCATCACCGGTTTGTTTGTTTGTTTTTTGAACAAGACCCGTTTGTATGTTTCTTGTGTTCTTATCCTTCGTGTCGATTTGTTGATCAGAATAGTTTACCGATGTATATTCTTTCAAGGAATCCTTTCTTTTGCACATGTTTTTGCTTGGACTAGAAGATACTTTCTTCCTGTTCAACCTCCATTGTTTTCCACTGAATTTACTTCACTCGGAGAACCATAATATGCTATTTATTAACGCCCGGAGCAACACTCACGCATACAGATTTCCCATTCATCTATGCACAAAATAAATTTAATTTGTTAGACATGTGGTTAGGTTTAGGATATTTTGGTGATGAATAATTGACAATGATTAATTTATTATAATGAATAATTGGTTATTTTGTTTAGCGATGTTATGCGAGGTGTGTGGTGCGTGCGTGAACTGGTGTTGGTCAAGTTGGGACGAACTTGTGCCGGAAAAATATTCTTTGGTCTTTGTATGTGCAAGTTGAGCATAGAGACGATAATGGTCGGTGACGAGGTGGACCGGGACTAGGATGGGGAGATCCGAGGTTTGGACGGTCAAGGAGGTCACGAGATGGTCGGGCTTATGCTTGAGGCGCATGGAGATCAAAGGTTGATGATACGTGGAGAAGCTAGGGGAGGTGCGGTCCTGGAGGCTTCACACATGATGCGTTAGAGAAATCGGGAGTGTGAAAACCCGTGTTAGGAAGGGTTTCGGGTCCCTTGAAAATTAGTGGGCCAAAAGCCTAGTTGAGGTAAAAAGACCTAGGTCTAGTTGGATGAGTTGGATTAGGATTCTAAGTTGAGATTGAATAGGATTCGTAGTTGGCTGTATAAAAAGAACGAAGCGCAAGGAGAAAAATTGAATAGAGCGGCCGTGGAGACGCAAAAGAATATGCGTTCTTAGGGAGTACCGCGCCATCATGATGACAAACAGAAGAAAGAGCGTAGCAGCTTGAGCCATGGATGAATAGTGTCTAAGTTTTTTGAATAAAGTTTGTGAGTTTTTTAATTCGCATCTATTATCTTTTTTCTTGATTTTTTGATTCCTATAGATTCTCCATGCATTGATCTTTGTCTAGGTATTTTTGTTACTTACATACATGAATTAGTTTTAATTACAAATTGATTGGAAGATTAAGCAAAAACGTGCACATTTCGCTGATCGATCGGAAGTTTTCGCCACTACAGTGCTTTGCTATAGTGTGCTACAGTAAAATCTGAAAAAAAAATCATTTCTGTTTTTGTTATTTCTGGTTTTTTAAACAATTAAAAGGCAGAAAATTAAAAATTAAAAAAAAATTCCGCAGTGTATTACAATCATTCACCCCCCTCTGATTGCTATCATCGATCCTACATAATTGAATTGAATAATTTTACATAACGGGTTTAGTTGAACTAAATGTACATAAGCACATCCAAATTCACAAAATTAATCAAAACTATATCTTGTAAACACATGTATTTCAACAAAAACTTGACCTTCTATGTAAAATATATGTATTTCTAAAATCTAATTGAATGATGACCCTACGGTCTGATAATATCAAACAAAAAATGATCCTCCCTAGAATTACGATCTTGACAATCTTGGCTATTCACCTTAAGGCATTGATCTGGCCCCTTGAACAATGCCCTTAATTCACGACCACATGCGCCTTAGTTGGGGTGGCGAGAGGAAAATAGGGAACATGTAGCTTAGCTCAGCAGCTTTTCTATAATAAGATGCACCACATTCAGATTAGTAGATGCGTAGATGCATCTTGTTAGCTGCCAACAAAACTAGCCCCTTTGCAGTTCTAGTGAACTAGTAGTAGGCGGCCAAGTGGTCTATATGTGTTGTTGTGGTAGGTTAGATGTATAGTGCTAGTATATAATGCTCCAACTCATAGTAACTGCAAGTTAACAATTCTGAATGAAGTGAGCTTGAAAATAAACAAGAAATATGTGGGGTTGTCGCCAACGAGGCCTTCTTCCGATCTAGAAAAAGAAGCAAATATGGGGTTGTCGGCAACTTAATTCCTGACGCTGCTTAACACTTCGCAACCATCGAAGTGTTTGTGCAATTATGGTTTTGCCGTAAGATCGGATATGTCGAGTCAAAAGAGGATGAATGACTCTTTCAATCTTTTCTCAAGTATTATCAACAACATGCGGTGAAAACACAAACCATGAAGAACATTTTCAGGCCAAGAAATCCAGCCCACCCCCAAAAAAAGCCCATATTGGCTAAAACAATTCGGCCCGAATTGAAAAATTCCAGCCCAACAACCTAGCGCATAACTCTCTCCTTCCCCGTCGCTCTCTCTCCATCCCTATTCCTCGTGGATGTGGGCGGCACCGGATGCAGGGCCGGAGGAGAGGCGCGACAACAGCGCCGGCGAGGGGGCCGCGCGGTGTGGATGCGGATGGTGCCATCGAGGAAGGGGAGGCAACGGCGCAGCAAGGATGCGGGCAGCGCTAGGCGATAGAGGTGGCACCGGCTACGGGTTGCGAGGGGAGGGCAATGGGTGGCACTAGCGAGGGGGAGGCGGCACGGAAGCGAGCGGCGCTGGGAAGGGAGGGGGATGCGGCGGCGCGGCATGGATGTGGGCGACGCTGGTGAAGGGGTGGTGGCTTGGATGCGACGGCGCTAGCAATTTCATCCATGGTATGTTGCGAGTTGTATTTCTTGTATTTGAACTGAATGTTTGAATATTTCGACCAAAATTTGCCAAAAAATCCGAAAAAATAAAAAATTTGCTAAAAAATCTGAAATTTCCGAATTTGGTTTTCTCGTCAGGTACCAAAAAATTTTCCAAATGAAATTTGAATCCATGACACAAACTCTCAAACTCACCAAAGCCAATAGGCAAAGATTGCAAACTCACAGCGGAGTTTTTGGCATACCAGTTTGACCGCTTGGTGGTTGGATCACACACTGCACCGGTCTGACCGCACACCGGTTGAACCACTCTGTTCCTTGCGATCTGACCACTTACCAACGAAAAATTCAAAGCAGCACTGCACTTGAACTAAGAAAACTCCAACTCCCAAACCATTGATCCAATGCGGTGAAACTTGACACAAATTCTCCTATGATATTAAGAACCTATTCTAATAATGGATCATGAAGGATGTATACCAAAATTTTGACATTTATCTAAAACAAAGAAAGTTGCACTAAAATCAGGTAAAAGAGGGAAACCTTGATCTAGTGTGAAATAGTTAGTCCTAGATGACTTTAGATGGGTTCTCACATATCATATAAAGCTATATTATAGTATGGATTCAATACAAATCTCTCACTAGAGCAAAACTCTAAAATCACATCTTCGCATCTCTCTTAAGGAAAACCGAGCAAACTCGATAACTCTCCCTAGAAGGTGCATAAATGGATAGGATCTGATCTCAAAGAGGTATCCCACCTCTTACACATCCTTGACACTAGGAAAAATCAAGTAGAGAGAAATCCAAATTAAAAAACCAGGAAAATCAAAAGCACAAGGAATGATCCATGGCACAACTCACTTGGGCAAACTTTGAATGCACATTTCACTTGAAGAGAAATATTTTACAGCGACTCCCTCAGGACAACAGAGCTCTAACCGTAGAGCACACATACAATGCTCCAACACATGGAAACTCTAACCCTAGACTTCATGTCTCCCTCTTCACACACAAAGCTTATATAATGGAGGCTTCCACCTTACACCAAACCTTAAGCAATTAGCCACTCTTAATGGATCTCACCATTTACAAATAGAAAAATCTAGTAACCCACACACAAACAAGTTTTACATTTCACACAATTGCACGCTTTTCAAAACATGACTTCATGGCTTCAATAGCCCTGATAAGACGCTCCATCCTCAAAGATATGACCTAAACTACTTATGCCAATGCCGCGGTTTTGCAAAAGTACCATTCCACCGATATTTGACAATTTACTAATTTGCGATCCATCGGTCTTCACGAAGATGTGATGTCCAACATCTAATCACCAAGATCATACGCATGTGCTGAGATTGTCACCACTTGAAATGCCTAAGTCCGATGGTGCACCATATCACACCATAGTCCGTATGCCCAATCACTTGTTTTAAAGATAGTACGTCCGCTTCGAGAACAGTCACCACTTGAAACGCACAAGTCCAATTGACACATCACATGCATGCACTTGCCTCCTTACGAACATTGTTTTTCTCTCATGCTTTCGGGCTTACGTCATGTTGTAAACATGCAAGAAACTTGCCAAATATACATAGTAAAAGCCGATATGTCCAAATAAAGCTATAGTGAAATCTTCACCATTATAATATGCATCCACCATGATTAACGGTGTAGATCTTAGACATATAACCACTCTCCATCATGCATGCTCATATTCTTCCTTCATTAGTTACCCTTTTTATGAAGTGTAAGCATGCATATGCACATCTATTTAATCTCAAATAATACATTGATTATATGTGCGGTAAATTATCTTATTAGTTTACATGGTATTAGAGTACCTTGCTTACGCAAATACCGATGCACTGTAGGTGACCTACCTTGAATTTTTCTTCCCTCACACGTCCGCTGCCTCACCTAACCGTGTGTCTTCTATCTCTCCTTGATCAATCCTTCTTTGCTGTTACCCAAGCTAATATAATACTCTACTACATAATTATCTTGTAATTCTCTCTAATTATTGCTAATTACTGATCATTGTGACATCAAACACCATACACATGCAACCATTGTCGATCCCCCCTAAGCTTATTTTCCTATGGCTGCATCATCTCTACTCCAAACTCTTTGCTCCTCAGCTTCTATAGCTATATTTCTATTCATACGGAAGCATGCATGTATATACACATGTATGATGTTTATGACTTTCTCAATAAGCTGTGGTGACCTCTCATCTTCACCGATGCCGATATATCTGCTTTAGTCTTTGCCTAACAATATAGAGAATTTTCTCACCAATAGTGGTGATGTCATGGCGCTCACTAGTGATGGCATGCTTCTAGCTACCTAGTGGTCCCATATCGTCCATAGCTCATCTTCAATACAAAGCTTCATCTCCTCTCTAACAGGACTTCCCCATCATCAAGTTTCTTTGGTCACAGACTTCTTCAAAAATGCTGACACTCACCACTCATTGTCGTGGCCCTTTTGACTCTGGCCTTTCTCTTCAATAGCTCTAGCGAACAACATAACATTGTTCTTGTTAGACAGCAAATGTGAGTAGCACGGCATTGCTCTCATCTCCACCGTTGCCGCCTTGGCTCTCTGCTTTCCCGTGGGTCAATATTTTCTTGCAGGACAAGTCGAAACATTACACTTTTTTGTAGTTTCCTTTGACATCGTTCTTGCTATCCACATTATAACTTCTATATTTATTCAAAATTTTAGTTATTTTTTATTAAAGTTAATATACAAATCAAATTGCTAATTTATTAAATTTATTCTAAATTTTAACTATTTAGGATTTTATTTTCGAATGAATATGAAAATAAAATTGCAAATTTGTTTTACTTTTTATTTCTAATTTCAATTTTTTATTGAATTCATATAAAAATCCAATTGCTAATTTTTTTAAAATTTTATTCTAAATTATAGTTATTTAGAGATTTACTTTAGAAACCTTACCAAATCGAATTGTTAATTTTATTTTACTTCATTCAATTTTTTATTAGAGTTGGTATAGAAAACTAATTGCTAATTTATTTAATTTATTTTGAACATAAGTTATTTAGGATTTTATTTTGGAATTCATATGGAAAATCATATTGAAATTTTCTTTTATTCTGAATTTCATTTACTTTTTAGCGAAATTTGTATGAAAATCTAATTGCTAATTTTTATTTTTTATTCCAAATTTCATTTATTTTTTGTTTGAAATTTGTATACAAATCTAATTGCTAATTTGTATTTTGTTTTATTATGAATTTAGTTAAAATTCTTATGCAAAAATAATTGTTTTTTTCTTTAATTTTTATTCTAAATTATGGCTATTTAGGACATTACTTTTGAAGTCATTTCAAAATCAATTTGCTTAATTATTTTATTTTTAATTTTGAAATTTTTTATTTTTTGTTGAAATTTATATACAAATACAATTGTTCTTACTTATTTATTATTCCAATTATATATTTTTAGATATTTTAATTAGGGTTTCGTATGGAAATGAAATTACTTATTTTGTTTCATATTGTATTCTAAATTTAGTTATTTTTATTATACTTGACATGGACTCTTGTTTTTAATCTAGATCCACAATAATCGATGATGTACATCTTTTTTTCTCTCTGATTAACATGGTAATTTTCACCCCCTTCATACATCATGGCTTCTTTTGCTTCTGTGAATTTTAGTTATTTAGGGATTTAATTTTGGAATTCATATGGAATTTCTTTTATTTTTAATTTTTAATTTCAATCGTTTTTGGATGAAATTTGTGTGCAAATGTAATTGCTAATTTTTCTTTAACTTTTCTTTTATTTCTATTCTGAATTACAGTTATTTAGGATATTACTTTGGAATTCTATCAAAATCAAATTGCTAATTTTATTTTACATTTTATTCTGAATTTAAGTTATTTCTTGTTCAAATTCGTACGCAAATCCAAATATATGGAAATTCATACGCAAATCAAATTGCTTGTTTATTTTTATTCTGAATTATGTATTTTTAGAGATGTTACTCAAGAATTCATATGGAAATCAAATTACTTAATTTTTATATTTTTGTCTTGACCCACCACAATCGATGGTGTTGATATTTCTACTCCTTGAAAGCAAATATGGTGGCTTCTTTTGCTTTTGCTTTAATATTATAATAGATCAATCGGTAGATTTGTAGATAGATAGATAGATAGATAGATAGATAGATAGATAGATAGGGAACGATGCATGTATGCTTCCCTGGTAATCCGGTACGTGTCTTAGTCTGCTTCTTAATTTTCTTTTTGTTTGCGTGCCAAAGATTGACTTGTAAGTCATCTCTAACTGCTTCTTTTCCGTTTGTTTGTGCCTGAAAGACTTCCAAGTCATCATTGTTGTCATCTTCATATCCATCAGTTTCAGACTTTCAGCAAGTCATAAATATGGAAGGGGGCACTACTTGAATACGTCAAGTGCAAGGTCAAATTCTACGAAACATTTCAAAGTTCTCAAAAGTAATAACCAGTTTGGTCATAAATAAAGTTAATTTTGGTTATCTCGCAGTCCCATGCTTATTGCTTGTTGAATGTGTCGTTAAGGTATCTCGAAGAATTTTGGGTCACAGCTCCATTCTTTGCATGCTGGCACTTGCTGAATTGGCCGACTCCTTAACCTCCTGCAGAGTCATGACTAGAATCTAACAGAAATTGAAGCATGAGCATAAGCACTATGGAATTTCGACGATGGTTGTTCAACATTTACACTCAAGATAGACAGGAGAAAACTACGATACATGACTTGCGTAGTGGGAGTGAGAAAGAACAATGGATGATTTTTCTTCGTGACCACACCTTGTCAACAACTTAAACAACCTTGCCTTTAGTTAATTTGGTTATTTAGATTTAGAAAACATATCATCCGGAATTCCAGATTAATACATTAGAGCCACACAACCTGCAGTTATTATTCTGAATTATATTTATTTATGGATTTTACTTACAAATTCATATGGAAATTAAAGTGCTTATTTTATTTTTACTCCAAATTTCAGTTATTTCTAAATTGTACTTGACTTGGACTCCTTTTTAATTTAGACCATTATAATCTGAACCCACCACAATTGACAGTACAGATCTTTCCCTTTTTTCACAGATTATAGTGGAAATTTCTAGCCTCTGAGAGTGAATATGGTGGCTTTGTTTTCTATTGCTTTAATAATATATTAGATTACATAATTCCTTTTCAGATTTTTTTCATCTTGATTTCATTTGCAAAACCAATTTTTTCAATTTTCACCTAAATGGTGGTTTTCAAAAGATGTATCTCTGTAGACTATAGGGAAACTTAAGGTTACACAAAATTTATTTGGCAAGCCTGAGTTTTGTTTTAACTCAGCTAGAAATACTTAGGGCGAAAGTGTAATTCACTCATGAGTTTTATTTTTTTGGCGATATTAACATAAAAATTAATAGTTAAACTTACATATTGGAGGACGAGGCAAAGCTAGTGATGGTGATGATTTGGGATAAGGGTAGCTGGAGTTGCGCCAGCGGGGTTGGGCGGTAGCAGGTTTTTGTGGGCAAGCATGGCGGAGCCACCATGGTCGGTGACAGCTCAAATCGAGCACGTCAAAATGAAGAGGGGAAGAGGCTCATGTGTGAAGGAATTGGTTGGAGACTCGCTTTGTGTGATGAACGAAAATGGCGAAAATGACCAGAGATGGAGAAGAAGAAATTTGATTCCATGTAGTTTAGAGGATGAAACTAAAATTAATTTTAAGATATGTAGGAGTATAAGAAGGAACAGGTAGTAACATGAACGGATTTTTGTTAGCTCACTGGACTGCAAGATCGAGTGCTGCACCGACGGTCCTCTAGCCTGGATAGCATGCACAAGAGCATTGTGAGGGTGCGGCGGTCCTCTAGCCTAGATAGCATGCACAAGAGCACCGTGAGGGTGTGGGGAAGTTTCTGGTGGCGATGTATTGGCTTGGGGTGCTATGAGGATGGCTGGCGATGATGGCGGACATGGCCAGTGTAGAAGGTTCGACGACAGTGGGCTCAGGTAGTGGTCTGGCATGGGTGGTGATGTAGAGGGCTTCAGGGGATGGAGGCAATTTAGGTGACACACTTGGCGTGGTCTAGGACAGCATGGAATGGGCGATGGCGTGGCTAAGACTCAGCCATGGTGCAGTGGTGGATCTCGATGATGAGGGGGATACGGTGATGTTTCAGCTTGGGCGCTGACACAGAAAGCCTCAAGAGGTGGAGGCGGATGTGGTGACATGGACGACAAGGGGTGGGACTTCATAAAACGGTGGGTCGACATGTGCCAGTGTGCTCAGCGATGAGGCAGGTGACGCGATAGCTGTTGGCAAAGCTCTCGACGATGAGGACAAGGAAAGAATGTCTCATTGGGATCGCAAGACAGTGGAGAAGATGGGGTGGGGCTTGATTTGGGTAGAGGGATGACGATGCAGGCTGGCAGGATGGAAGAAGAACAGTGTCCTCCCTCTCTCTCCTTCTGCTTCCCTTGCACGTGGGGCCTATTTGTTAGCACAGTAGGCAAATGAGAGAGGAAGAAAAACACATAGATAATATTGGTATTTATTAAATTTTCTCTCTCCAAATAAGACTCTAATGGCTATTTTGGATGAAACGTGACGACAATAGCATTTGTAGAGTTTTCGTGTTTGCAATATTATTTTTTAGTCCACTTACTTATGATGGTATTTTTCAACACGTCATTCTTTGCTACGACACTAAACAATTTATCTCCACAAAAATCATCAAATCCGCTCGTGCTTGTGCTTGTGGGTCCCATATTGTCCCTTACATGCAAAGAAAAAAGCCAAGATGGCTTTCGATTCATGAATGTGGACTGGAACTGCATGCAAAGAAAAGTCAAGATGGCTTTCGATTGATGAATGTGGGACTGGAAAAAAGGAGGTATTTTTCCATGCGCTTGATTGGGACAGTAGGAAATGAGCTAAGATTTGAGAGGAAAGAGGCTTCTGTACGCTGGCAAAAGTGAATAATTTTATCCCGATTATAGTTGTTTGTATTGGCTGTGGTGATGATTCTTAGCTGTGACCGGTAGATTCTTGCTGAAAATAAATAGTAGTAATAGAAAGAAGTGTCTTTTAGAATAAAAGAATAAATGGTGAGAAAAGTAAGAAAAATATATATATGAGGCGAAAACAAGAGAAGTGAAATGCATAATATATTTGTAACCCTGTAACTTATTTACAAAGTAAGGCACAAACAAAAAAAATAAAAAATCGTTTTGAAAAATCAAATGGTTAACATCGTAAAAAGCCTAAGAAGCACGTGGGCCGTCACCGTACATGCCATCCTTAGAATCTGATGGGCCACCACCACGCACAGGATATTTTGGTGGTGGTCACCCTCGGTTCGTGTGAATGCATAGTATTAAAAGAATCCTACGTCGTGGTCGATAGTGATCGACACTCTCGGTTCGTGTAAATGCAGTGTTGAAAGGATCCTATGTCGTGGAGTTCAGATATTCGTATAACAATACTGTGAATATTTGTTCCAATTTGTTTGCAGCATACATGTGACAAAAAAAGTCCAAACTGCTGCTATTTGATTGGGGGAAAACTCGCAGTAATATCTTCATGATGCTGTTTTTGCTCGGCTACTCTGCAGCCCTCTTCTGTGTTCTGCGTGCAGTACCCCCTAGCCACTAGCCAGGCTACAGGTGCAGCTTTGACATCGAGCTCCCACCTGAACCTGGCCTGAGCTAGACATCGAGCGTAGCAACTCGGTTTGCGAGGTCTCGAGTCTCCAACTTCGGGGTCTCGACCTTCCTACCGGAGCTTCAGCCGGAGCCGGATCTGGTTAGATCTAGCACACCTCGAGCTCTTTCTTCTCCCTCTCGCACCTCTGTCCTCTTCGTACCTATTTCTTTTTTCTTGATGGATTTCTTGTGTTTAATTCGTGTTTTTCTACGGATTGGTTCATATTTTTGGCTGTAATAGCTGTCTTTTCAGATTTATGCATGTCGTGCTAGATCTGTGATTTTCGCTGTTGTTCTTGCGGATTTTGTGCGTTCCTTGTTTTGTTTGGCCGGAGATGCGTCGTGCATTCGTGCTGCTGATGCTCTCTGCTCTGCTGCCCTCTGCTGTCTGCTCTGCTGCCCTCTGTCACCCAGGCGACTTTGATGTTTATTGCATGTCTCTTCTCTAGTGCTGCCCTCTGTCTCTTCTCTAGTGCTGACTTCTATAATTTGATGTTTATTGCATGTCTTCTGTCACCCAGGCGACTTGTGGACAAGGCTCCTGTTAGGCGCTGTGATCGCCATGGAGAGCGTTGCAACGGGGGTGCTGAGCCCTGTCCTCGGGAAGCTATCCACGCTGCTGGAAAAGAAGTACAATAGTCTGAAGGGAGTGCACGACGAGATCATCTCCTTGAAGGATGAGCTCAGCAGCATCAACGCTCTGCTTCTCAAGCTGGCAGACATGGATGACCTCGATGTCCAGGTGAAGGAGTGGAGGAACCAAATCCGCGAGCTGTCCTACGACATCGAGGATTGCATTGACGACTTCACACACCGCGTCGATCAAGGCCCCAGTAGGCCTCACGACATGAAGGGTTTCTTGCAGAATATCATTCACAAGATAAGGACACTTTGTGCTCACGATGAGATTGCCGACCATATTCGAGAACTGAAGGCTCGTGTTTATCATGCGAGTAAGCGACGCAAGAGGTACAACTTCGATGGGGTTGCCTCAAGTTATAGAGGTGTGGTGCCCATTGACCCTCGTTTACCGGCTCTCTATGCAGAGGCAGAAAGCCTAGTCGATATTGATGAACCAAGAGAAGAGCTTACCAAATGGTTAACCGAAGGGGAGGGGATTATGATGCAAAAACTGAAGGTGGTATCTGTTGTTGGGCTTGGAGGGTTAGGAAAGACTACTCTAGCCCGTCAAGTTTATGATAAAATTGGAGAACAATTTGATTGTCGAGCATTTGTTTCAGTGTCCCAAAAGCCAGACATGAGGAAAATATTAAGAGAGATACTCACTGGTGTCACAGGGAAAGAGCTTCCAAGTATAGAATCATCCGACGTGGAGCAGCTCATCAACAAATTGAGGGAATTCCTCAATGATAAAAGGTATCACACACCTTTCTATGATAATCTTGTTCAACATACTTTCTGCTGCCATATCCCTATTTTGGTTACCAGATAGTCCTTACTGTTTAGAGATCTTTTAATATTTACAACTTTAGACATGTCTTATATGCACTATCTGCATCAAGTATTTTGTGTCCTTAATGCATATATGTGTCCATCAATTGGATCCTTGATTAATGTATATATCTACTAACCATGAACTTTTGTATATTTCCTAACATACTTCTTTTGTAAAATATAAAATAGGTATTTTGTCGTTATTGATGATATCTGGAACACATTAGTATGGCAAACAATCAGATGTGCTCTGCGTGAAAATAACCTCTGCAGCAGAATATTGACAACAACACGTATCATTTCTGTAGCAAGGTCATGTTGCTCTCCTGACTACCATAAAGTTTGCGAAATGAAAGCACTAAGTGATGTTAACGCCAAAAAATTATTTTTCAAAAGAATATTTGGTTCTGAAGATCACCGTCCTCCTGAATTAAAAGTGTTATCCAGTGAAATCCTAAGAAAATGTGGTGGTCTACCATTGGCAATCATTAGTATTGCAAGCTTGTTGGCTGATAAACCATGCACGAAAGAGCACTGGGAGAGGTGTCGGAACTCTCTTGGCTCAGCACTTGAAAACGTTCCCAGTGTAAGCAACATGAAAATGATTCTCTCTCTTAGTTATAACGACCTTCCCCACTATTTGAAGACATGCTTACTATATCTCAGTGTATATCCAGAAGATTTTAGAGTAGGGAAGTATAATTTGGTAAGGAGGTGGATGGCCGAAGGATTCATCACTGCAAAAGTTGGGGAAAATTTAGTGGAAGTTGGAGAGTGCTATTTTAATGAGCTAATCAATAGGAGCATGATCCAACCAGAAGAAATTCTATATGATGGTCAAGCTGCTGCCTGCCAAGTTCATGATGTGATTCTTGATCTCATTGTATCTAAGTCAAATGAAGAAAATTTTATCTCATTATTTGGTGACCATAATCAACAATGTAAGGCTCGTCGACTGTCCCTTGATTTTCATGGTCAAGAAGATATGATGATTCCATCAACAATAATTGTTTCCAAAGTTCGATCACTCGATATATATGGGCCTGCAAAACACATGCCACCTCTCTCAGGCTTTCAAGCACTACGGGTGATTTACATACAATATAATGATAAGTTGGAAAATCATTATCTTGATGATATAGGGAGATTGATCTGGTTGAAATACCTATGGCTCTTTGATACAAGCATCAGCAAGCTTCCAGAGCAAATAGGGGAACTACAACAACTTGAGACACTAGAGCTTATACGGAATGCGATACAAGAATTACCCAGGAGTATTGCTCGGCTGAAAAAGTTGATGTTCATACGTGCTGGCCCAAGAGTAAGTCTGCCAGAAGGAATTGGAAATATGAGAGCTTTGCAGGATATCCACGGTATGAAAGTTGACAACAGCATCCAGTCAACTTCTTTGCGAGAGCTAGGCAGTTTGACTGAACTAAGACAACTTGAGATTTATTGGTGTGTTAGTGATACATACGGTGATCAGAAAAGTTACACGGATAGCTTTGTTTCATCCATCGGTAGGCTGTGCAGGCTCAAGCTTCGCCATCTGAGTCTTAGATGTGATGATGAAAATGGTTGCTCTCTAGATTTCTTGTTGGATTCTTGGTCCTCTCGTCCGTATCTCCTTCAAAAGTTGATAACCAGAACCACAACAAGCTATTATTTTCCAAGAGTTCCAGAGTTGGTGGCCTCGCTCTCAAATGTCACCTTCTTGCACATCAGTGTCAATCCTGTGGGAGAGGAAGTTCTACGGATCCTTGGGGGCTTGTCTTCTCTCCTAGGTCTCTCGCTGTGGACAAAATCAGTAGCCCCCAAGGAGAGTCTCATCATCTGCAGCAGTGGATTCCAATGTCTGAAACTGTTTAGGTTCGTCTCCTGGAATAATGCAACGGGGCCATTAATTTTTGATGTTGGGGCTATGCCAAAGCTTGAAACGTTTAGGTTAGACTTAATAGCACGAGAAACAGGAGCTCTATGCGGTGATCTTTTTCTAGGCCTCCAGCACATCCCTTCCCTCAAGCATCTCCTTGTTGAGATCATCTGTTCGGCTGAGAAGACTCAAACGGTGGAAGAAGTAGAGGCTGGCGTCAGGAATGCAACCAATCTCCTTCCCAACCATCTCAAAGTTGAAATCCGCAGACATATGGTAAAAGACGAGGAAAAGTGAGGAGTAATTTTCTTGGAATTCAAAAACCATGATCCCGCATGCTCTGTTAGCAGGGAACTCCCTACTTGTGCACAAGAATTTGTGCACAAATTCATCACTACGATGTGTAACTTCAAGGTTATGTTTTTGGTACGTATTGTGTGGAATATAGTTCATTATTGATAGAAAAATAAACTCGTACTTTTTTATCGTTCTATGCTGATTTTGAATCCCATGTTAGGGCAAACCACTGGCTCAGATTATAGTAGGAGACCAGGCTATCTTCTGTTCTGAGTTGAAACGTTGGGTTCTGGGATATGCAGTTCCCTAGGAAAGGAAAATCAATCTGCAGCAGACATTGTATATTGGTGCGGAGAAAATGTTTCAGAAGAGGGTTGTTTGATCGAAGTTTCCTGTTATGAAGATTGCAGGATGTACATCAACTACACCTTATGCTGCTTGGGTGAGCAATAGCAGCACTCTCTTGGAAGATTTAGAAAATTCAGGATAAATCTTGTTTGCAGAAGAAGGTTCAACCTCCAAGTAAATTTGTTTTCTGCCATGTGTGGATGGATGTCATATACTCTTCGTATTGTGCAAGCCTCATGCTGAAGAAAATATTGATAACGAAGAGTCATTGCTCGAGATTGCTGTTGTGCACCTGTATGATCTCTTACAGTGTTTCTGTTGTAATATTTCGATCAGTGATGCTTTTAACTTCTTAGTCTCTTTTGTCAAACTATTTTAATCTCCATTTACAGCTTTCGCTTGAACCTTTTGTACACGTATGCCTCCCTGTTGTCTTGTAAGAACATGTCCTTTCTTTGATAACAAGTAGGTTTGCAATTGGTTAAAGAGACTTCTGTCATGTAAAGTTGTTTAACTCCAGCTATATCTGTTATGTTTGTATGTAGCGCAAAAGCACCTCTAGATCCAAAGGTTATGAAGAGCATGTGAAAATCAGCAGGCAAAACAAAATCCGTGAAGTACTAGGGTCCAGGTTCAAAATCCCAGCGGTTACTGGCCGGTAACCGCCGGTTACTGTTTTTACCGTGGAGACCGGTAACCGAAAAAACCGGCCGGTATAAATTTTTGATTTTCAAATTTTGGCCGGTTTTTCCGGTTACCGTCCGGTTTTGTGTGTGGGTAGTGCGTGGGGTGCTGTGGAGGTGCTGGCGAAAGCCTTGTCGGTGATCTTACCGGTCTCGACAACGATGACGCCTTCGGGCGCCATTTTTCTTCCTGGAGGTGTTGTCATGGCACTCCATAGCCCTCATGTTTACTGATCTCCAGGTGAAAACCTTGCCTCGGTGAGGCGGGCGGCGCCGGCGACCCTCGTCGCCTCCTTGGAGGCGTCGCCTCGGAGGTCCATCTTCACGCAAAGTAGATCGAAAGTTGGATGGCACAGTTGGATGAGGATAGGGACTTGGCTGAAAGCAAGGTTGGAGAAGAAGTTACGAAGCTTAGTCTTTCTAGCTTTTTTGCATAGTCTTTTAGCTCTCTCTATTGTTGTTTTATGCTCCTCAGTTTAGAGGCTTTGAGCCTAAGAGCTCGTGTAATGTTTGGCTGTATATATCCCTCGTGGATATAGAGGCCGGATTTTATATCCTTTATCTAAAAAATCAAACATGTCCAATGAAATTTTGGCGTTGCCATTCTCTAGCCGTGCATGGAAATGATACTTCAGGATTTGTTCAGAATTGTACAACTGATTACTAGTCGTTACCACATGATGATCAGGTACATATAAATGGGGTTCTGCCTGCAGGTGCAATCAAACTTACCACAGCAGCAGCAACAGAAACAGATTAAACACATGGATTTCTTTCCGAGTGCTCCAATTGTATGCAATCTCTTTGCTGCGCTTTTCACTTTGCATGGACTCTCAGTTTCACGTCGTCTGAAGCACGGGAGCAAGCGAAAAATGTAAGAATTCATAGCACTTTTCTCACATTACATTCAGGTCATGAATGTTAGAGATATATGTATAGTTGTTATTCCCCATTGTTATGAGGGGTTCTTTGCATATTTACCACCTGTACTTTGTGTATATATACCGGCCCATTGGCCTCATATGAATACAAGCGCTATTCATAACATGGTATCAGAGCGTACCTAGGTTTCCCGCCCGCTTGTCGCCGCCGCCGCCATTGCCGATCGCCCGTTGGCCCCGCCAACTCCGTCGTCGTCGCCGCCGCCGACTCCTTCCATTGTCGGCCCGCCGACTCCCTGCCCGCCGTCGGCCCGCCCGACTCCGCCTCCCGTCGGCGCCGCTCGCCGCCTCGGCTCGGCGCCTCGCCTCCGCCGGCCCGGCCGTTTCCGCCCGGCGCCCTCCGCTGGCCGCCGCCTTCCGCCGGCGCGCGCTCGCCCGGCCTCGGCGCCTCGCCTCCGCTGGCGCCGCCGTCCGCCGCCTCCCCGCGCCGCCGCGCCGAGGCCGCCGCCGCCACTCCGCCGAGGCCGTCGCCGTCGTCGCCGCCGCCGTCGCCTCGCCGCCACCTCCGCCCGCGCCGGGCCGCCGCCGCCTGCGCAGGGCCGCCTCCCGCTCCCGATCTAGGGTTTTCCCGTTCGGGCTCGGTGAAGTCGGTCGGCTCGGTCGGTTTGTAAACCGACCGAAGAAAAAAAACGTTGTTCTAACCGCCGCGCCGTCCAGCGCCACCTGTTAGACTTCGTTGTCTTGGTCGCCACGCCGTCCAGCGCCGCCTACCAATGGGCACCGTTTCCCTCCCTCGCTGCCCGGTGATCTTTGATGGTGTTAATTACACCGACTTCGTGTCTCACATGCGCATCCACATGAGTGGTCTTCGTCTCTGGGGCGTCCTCTCTGGCGATGTCACCTGCCCGCCTTGCCCTATTCCTCCGACGGAGCCTACGCCTGTTGCATTGCCTTCGACAGCCGATAAGGCTGCTACTGAGGCCGCTCGCCTTGCTGATGATGACGCTGCCTCTACCTACCAGGAGGATCTGGATTCCTACAAGGATCGTCTGACCGTCTACACTCAGTGGTACGATGACGACGCTCGGGCTGCTGCTGTCTTCATCGCCGCGATGTCCACCTCGCCTCTCTTCGAGGTGGTGGGACTCCCTTCGGCTTTCCAGATGTGGACTCATCTTCGTCAGCGCTACGAGCCCTCTGGTGATGCCCTGTACCTGTCCGTGGTCCGCCAGGAGCACTCTCTTCAGCAGGGTGATGCTACTGTTGACGCCTTTTACGCTCAGAGCTCTGCTGTTTGGCGTCAGTTGGACTCTCTCCGCACTGCTGGCTGTCGTACCTGTCCGTGCTGCCTGGATGTACGTGCTGACCTGGAGTTTCAGCGGGTTTACGAGTTCCTTACTCGCCTTCGTCCTGAGTTCGAGCAAAGGCGTGCCCAGCTCCTTGCACGCCACCCTCGTGTCACTCTCCTGGAGGCTCTTACCGAGATACGCGCGGAGGAGACTCGTTTGAGTGGTGCTGGTCTGATGCCACTCCCCTCTGTGCTCGCCGCTCGTCGCTGCTACATCGCCTCCTCCTCCGGCTACCACAGTGGTGGTGGTCGCCCTCCGTCTGAGGTGGCCGTCCTCACTGCTCCTCTGCGACAAGGATGGCCACACCGAGTCCCGGTGCTACAAGAAGAAGCGGCATCTTTCACGCCGTTCTTCTCGGCACTAGTGCTTCTCGACGACGTCGCCTCGACTTCTTCAGCGCTTCTCTCACCGGCGGGAGATAGCCGACTTCGACGCCTACTTGCCGCCTCGTGTTCTCCTCGGCGAGTTACGCTCATCGACTCTTCTGCACCGAGAGACCACCTCCTACACATCAGTACCTCCCGTGGATTCTTGATTCGGAGCATCTTTTCACATGACTCCGATCCTTCCACTCTGTCTTCTATTACACCTATTGATTCTCCGTCGTTGTTCTTACTGCGATGGTACATCTCTTTCGTCTCAGTCGAGGATCTCTTAGCAACTCATCTTTTCATGTTCCTTCGTTGCTCATGTTCCTCGCCTTACCTTGCGACTTCTTTCTGCTGGGCGATTCATCGACCTTGGTTATCGGGTCATTCTCGACTCGACTCTTGTTGTGTTCAGGATCGCCACACGGAGCTCGTTTGGTTCTCGCCTCGGCGCCGTGACTCACAGCGTCTTTGGGAGCTTGACTGGCTTCACCTTCCTTCCGCTGCCACCATCGCCGCCAGTCTCTCCGCTTCGCCACTTCGCGTCTACGGCTCTTTCCAGCAGTGGCATCACCGTCTTGGCCATCTGTGTGGATCCCGTCTGTCGTCCTTAGTTCGTCGTGGTCTTCTGGGGTCTGTCTCAGGAGACGTGTCTTTAGATTGTCAGGGCTGTAAGTTAGGTAAACAGATCCAGCTTCCTTATCCTCATAGTGAGTCTGTGTCTCAGCGCCCTTTTGATCTTGTTCATTCGGATGTTTGGGGTCCGCTCCTTCGTTTGAAAGGGGTCATCGATATTGTATCATTTTATAGATGATTTTTCTCGCCATACTTGGATATATTTTATGTCTTCTCGTAGTGAGGTTTTGTCTATCTATAAAAAATTTGCCACTATGATTCACACACAGTTCTCCACTCCTATTCGTGTCTTTCGTGCTGATTCTGCGCGGCGAGTACCTCTCTCGTTACTGCGCGCAGCCTTCCTTGCTGGCGAGGCACTCTCGCCGCCTCTTGTCCCGGTGCTCATGCTCGAATGGTGTCGCTGGCGCAAGCATCGTCACCTCCTTGAGACGGCTCGTGCTCGATGATCGCCGCTCTATTCCACCTCACTTTTGGGCCGAGGTCGTTTCCACGCCACCTATCTCGCCAACATCCAACCTTCTTCGCTCTTGAGGAGCGATCCTCGTTGAGCGTCTCGTGGTCTTCTTCCGACTACTCTACCCTTCATCTGTTTGGCTGCGTTTGCTACGTTCTCCTCGCCCCTCGAGAACGCACCAAACTGACCGCTCAGTCTGTTGAGTGTGTCTTTCTGGGATACAGTGCCGAGCACAAGGGCTATCGGTGCTGGGATCCTGTTGGTCGTCGGATGCGGGTTTCTCGGGATGTGACTTTCGACGAGTCTCGTCCATTCTACCCACGTCTTGCCTCTCCTTTGGCTTCCTCTGTGGAGTCTCTGTCTTTCTTGACCTTTCCAGATACACCTATATCTGTTTTGCCCTCGTCCACTTGTCCCACTGAGTCTCCACATATTCCCCCTATGGCCTCTCCGCCGTTGTCGCGCTGTGTGTCGTCTCCTACGACTCATGCAGCTCCTCCCACTACATACCTTCTCCTTATCTTCTACACTCGTCGACCTCGTATTGAGGATCTTCCAGATGAACCATCTTCTCCTGATGTTCCATCTTCTTCTGATGCTCCATCTTCCCCTGATGGGTCATCTTCTCCTCGCTACGCTCTCCGCGATCGCCGATTGATTCGGCCTCCGCCTGTTTTGCCTTTGCCGCGCAGCTACTCGTGAGCTTGTCTCCTACCGGGATGTCATTACTCACCCCGAGTGGCAGCTTGCCATGGCCGAGAGATTGCGCCCTCGAGCGCATCTTGGTACTTAGGATCTTGTTCCTTTTCCATCTCATTCTCATCCCATCACGTGTAAGTGGGTCTATAAGATTAAGACTCGCTCGATGGCTCTCTTGAGCGCTATAAGGCGCGTCTTGTTGCTCGTGGTTTCCAGCGAAGCATGGTGTTGACTACGACGAGACTTTTGCTCCGTGGCCCACATGACCACTGTCGCACTCTTCTTTCGGTGGCGTCACATTGCGCCATCGGTCTGCTTTCGCCTTGATGTCAAGAATGCCTTTCTTAATGGCGAGTTGCGTGAGGAGGTCTACATGCATCCGCCACCGGGTATTCTGTTCTCGAGGGCATGGTCCGCCGCCTTCGCCGCTCTCTCTATGGCCTTAAGCAAGCCCTCGTGCTTGGTTTGAGCGCTTCACCTCGTGGTCACTGCTGCTGGCTTTTCAGCTAGTGATCATGATCCTGCGCTCTTTGTCCACACTTCGCCTCGTGGTCGGACTCTTCTTCTTCGTATGTTGATGATATGATCATTACGGAGATGATTCGAGTACATTGCCTTTGTCAAGGCTCGTCTTAGTGAGCGCTTCCTTATGTCGGATCTTGGTCCTCTTCGTTACTTCCTTGGGATTGAAGTTACTTCCACTCCGGATGGTTTCTTTATGTCCCAAGAGAAATATATTCAGGATCTTCTTGATCGCGCCTCTCTCATCGATCAACAGATTGTTGAGACTCCCATGGAGCTCAATGTTCACCTCCGACTCTCGATGGCGAGCCTCTTTACGATCCGACTCGCTATCGTCATCTTGTTGGGAGTCTTGTCTACCTTGCTGTTACTCGTCCGGATATCACTTATCCAGTTCATATTCTAAGTCAGTTTGTTTCAGCTCCTACTCAGGTCCACTACAGCCACCTTCTTCGAGTTCTGCGATACCTTGGCGGGACTATCTCTCGCCGTCTCTTCTTTCCACGCCCAGCTCATTCTGCCTTCAGGCCTATTCGGATGCTACTTGGGCGGTGATCCTCCGATCGCGGTCTATCTCTCGCTTCGTGTTTTTCTTGGTGGTTCTCTTATTGCCCGGAAGACGAAGAAACAGATCGCAGTGTCCCGCTCGAGTGCAGAGGTGAGTTGCGAGCTATGGCTCTCTTGACAGAAATTACTTGGCTACGGTGGTTACTTGAGGATTTTGGTGTTTCGTCACTACACCGACTTCTCTCTTGTCGACAATGACAAAGTGCTATCGGTATTGCTCGTGATCCCGTGAAGCATGAGCTCACCAAGCATATTGGTGTTGATGCTTCTTTCATAAGGTCTTGTGTGCATGATCGGTGATTACTCTTCGATATGTGCCTTGAGCTTGGATAGCGGATTTCTTCACGAAGGCCCAGACTCGAGCACAGCACAGCTTCTACCTCTCCAAACTCAGTGTTGTTGATCCACCATGAGTTTGAGGGGGGTGTTAGAGATATATGTATAGTTGTCATTCCCCATTGTTATGAGGGGTTCTTTGCATATTTACCACCTGTACTTTGTGTATATATACCGGCCCATTGGCCTCATATGAATACAAGCGCTATTCATAACAATGAACATGGGTCCTAATTCAAGGATCTTACATAGTTTATACACTACTTAAGTTCTCATGTCATGTGCTTAGATGTTAACTGAGGAATGTACGAGTTCATTTCTGTAATGTACTTAAGTTCTCATGTCATGTGCTTAGATGTCGGCTTGGTTCTCGGAGACAAAGAGACCCGACGCCTATCTTGTTTCAAGACCAGTCCCCAGTCCCGCACAATGAGCCATCGCCTGTGGAAGGAGGAATTTGCGCGAAAGTGTAGAGGAAGAGGAGCGAATTGTTGGTTAATTTCAGAAAACAACAAGTTTTACGGTCATAGTTGCACAAAAACTAAATCACAAGCTAAAAGATGATGACACAGGGCCACCTGGTGTTGTGAGTGTGAGGATGAACCAAATGCGCCCCTTCTTTTCAACTTATGGTTTCTCTCGAATAAACAAACAGAACAACTTCTTCGTTGCCTTTTCGAAATAGTTTATCGGGACAACCTTTTCCAAAATGGTGGCCTCAGAAGATCGTCAACTCTGCCATCCCTGACGATCTCTGCCATCCCGCACGCTCTGTAAATTCATCGCTACGATGTGTAACTTCAAGGTTATGTTTTTGGTACGTATTGTGTGGAATATAGTTCATTATTGATAGAAAAATAAACTCATACTTTTTTTTTATCGTTCTATGCTGATTTTGAATCCCATGTTAGGCAAATCACTGGCTCAGATTATAGTAGGAGACCAGGCAATCTTCTGTTCTGAGTTGAAATGTTGGGTTCGGGTATGCGCTTTCCTAGAAAGGAACACCAATCTGCAGCAGACCATTGTATATTGGTGCTTGAGAAAATGTTTGAAGAGGGTTGTTTGATCGAAGTTTCCTGTTATGAAGATTGCATGATGTACATCAACTACACCCATATGCTGCTTGGGCGATCTATAGCAGCACTCTCTAGTCTCTTGGAAGATTTAGAAAATTCAGGATAAATCTTGTTTGCGAAGAAGGTTCAACCTCCGTGATAAATGCACGTGTATGATCGCTTACAGTGATTCTGTTGTAATATTTCGATTAGTGATGCTTTAACTTCTTTGTGTCTATTGTCAAACTATTTTAAGTTTCATTTGCATGATGCAGGGACTGTTCTGTTCACCATTTACAGCTTTCCCTTGGACCCTGTTTAAACTTATTCCTTCCTGTTGTCTTGTAAGAACATGTCCTTTCGGTGATAACAAGATAGCTTGGATTTGAGGGAACTAGAGCTCTCAAATAGAAAGTTTACTTGGGCCAATTCACGGGAAGTACCAACTTATGAAAAGCTAGATCGAATATTAGTGAGTACAGAATGGGAGTCAAAGTTTCCGCTTGCAACGGTACAAGCGTTGACAAGGGAAATTTCAGACCATACTCCACTTCTGTTAGATACCGGTAATGGAACTCATGGCAATAAGCAATCGGGGTTTAAATTTGAACTCGGTTGGTTGTTAAGGGATGATTTTTATGAGTTGGTAGGGGATGTTTGGAAAAAGGAAAGGAGAGGCAAAACACCGCTGCAGCGTTGGCAGAATAAAATTCAAAGGCTTAGACAATTCCTAAGGGGTTGGGCCAAGAATGTTAGTGGCCAATATAAGAAAGAAAAGGCTGAGTTGATTAGGAAAGCTGATGAGTTGGATAAAAAGGCAGAGTCGTGGCCGCTCAACAGTAGGGAAGTCGATCTTAAAAACTCTTATAAGGAAAGACTTGCTGCCCTTTTGCGAGAAGAAGAAATTAAATGGTATCAAAGAGCCAAGACAACTAGGTTGTTATCTGGCGATTGTAATACCAAATATTTTCATCTGGTGGCCAATGGTAAACATAGGAAAACTAGAATTTTCCGGCTCGAGCAAGAGGAAGGAATAATCGAGGGAGATGAGAACCTTAAGAAATTCATCACCAATTACTACAAGGGTCTTTTTGGAGATCCTAATAGTAATAATTTTTCGATGATAGAGTCCTTCACGAGGGACATCACTCAAGTTTCTCAGTTAGAAAATGATGCCTTGACCGCAGATTTTACAGAGAAGGAAGTTAGAGAAGCCATTTTTCAAATGGAACATAACAAAGCTCTCGGGCCCGATGGGTTTCCAGCTGAGTTCTACCAGGTATTCTGGGATTTGATAAAAGAGGACCTCTTGCCGCTCTTCTCTGTTTTTCACAAAGGTGATCTCCCACTTTTCAGTCTCAACTTTGGTATAATTACATTATTACCGAAACAAAAGGAAGCTACTCAGATTCAACAGTTTAGGCCTATTTGTCTGTTAAACGTTTGCTTTAAAATTTTTACAAAGGTGATGGCAAACCGAATAGCCCTAGTGGCCCAGAAAGTGATTCAACCTTCCCAATCGGCTTTTATGAAGGGTAGGAATATTTTAGAAGGAGTGCTCATTTTACATGAAACCATTCATGAGTTACATAGGAAAAAATTAGATGGGGTGATTTTAAAACTAGACTTTGAGAAAGCTTACGACAAAGTAAAATGGTCCTTCCTGCAACAAGCGTTGAGAATGAAAGGTTTTTCACCTAGGTGGTGCAAATGGATCGATCAAATCGTCCGTGGTGGAAGTGTTGGAATTAAAGTTAATGATGAGGTAGGACATTTCTTTCAAACTAAAAAAGGTCTAAGGCAAGGTGATCCCTTGTCTCCCATCTTGTTTAATTTGGTAGCGGATATGCTAGCAACCTTGATTTTCCGGGCTAGGTCTAATGGAAAATTCAGGGGAGTTGTTCCTCACCTAGTGGAGGGGGGTCTCTCTATCCTCCAATATGCGGATGACACTATCCTTTTTATGGATCATGACATTATCCAAGCCAAAGATCTCAAATTAGTACTTAGTACCTTTGAGCAATTATCGGGATTGAAGATAAACTTTCATAAAAGTGAACTTTTTTGTTATGGCAAAGCGAAGGATTGTGAACAGAATTATGTACATCTTTTTGGGTGTACCCATGAATCATAAAAAATTATCGAACAAAGATTGGGCTTCTATAGAGGAGAAGTTCCAGAAAAAACTCGCTAGTTGGAAAGGAAAATTACTTTCGGTCGGAGGGAGACTTGTTTTGGTTAACTCGGTGTTAACAAGTTTGGTTATGTTTATGCTATCTTTTTTTGAGGTCCCTAGAGGAGTTCTTCAAAAATTAGATTTCTATCGCTCGCGGTTTTTCTGGCAATGCGATGAGCACAAGAAGAAATATAGGCTTGCTAGGTGGAGTGTATTATGTACACCTAAAGACCCAGGAGGCCTCGGCATACAAAATCTAGACATCCAAAATAGGTGTCTGTTGAGCAAGTGGTTGTTTAAGCTCATTAACGAGGATGGGGTTTGGCAAAATCTTCTAAGAAAGAAATATTTGTCTAACAAATCTCTGTCACAAGTGAAATACAGGCAAGGAGACTCTCATTTTTGGAGTGGCATTTTGAAGGTCAAGGATGATTTTTTGGTCGGTGGAAAATTCGAAGTGCAAAATGGGGAACAAACTAGATTTTGGGAGGATACTTGGTTAGGGGACATGCCTTTCAAGGAGGTATATCCAAATCTGTATAGATTAGTAAGGAGGAAAGATGATACGGTGGCAAATGTCCTACGGACTGTACCACTTAATGTGTCATTTAGGAGAGGTTTGGTAAACGAAAATTGGGTGTCCTGGTTGGATTTAGTATCAAAAGTGGTCTCGGTTAACCTCACAGATAGGAGGGATGTGTTTATTTGGAACCTCAACAAAAAAGGCCTGTTCACAGTTCGGTCCATGTACAGGAGCATGACTCAACAAGGATTTATACCTGTAAAAAACGCTCTCTGGAAATTAAAAATACCATTGAAAATTAAGGTTTTCTTATGGTACCTACAAAAGGGAGTGACTCTCACTAAGGACAACTTGGCTAAACGAATTGGCAGGAAGTGTCAAATGTTGTTTTTGTAGTTCCTTAGAAACTATTCAACATTTGTTTTTTGATTGCCATTTTGCGAGATTTGTTTGGAACACTGTGTTTGTTACTTTTGGAATTCAACCACCGACTAGTTTTTCTAATATGTTTGGTTCTTGGCTAGACAGATTGTGTCTTCAGCTTAGAAACCAAATTTTATTAGGCGCGGCCGCGCTTTGTTGGGCTTTATGGTTGAATAGAAATGATATGGTTTTTAACAAGGCTAAGTCTCCTTCATATCTTCAGGTAATCTTCAGGGCGACGTACTGGATTCGACAGTGGTCTCTAATGCATAAGGAAGAGGAGAGACCGGCGTTCAATCGCGGATGTCGAAGCTTGGAGACTTTGATTATGGCGGTCTTCAAAAAGTTTGGATGGAGCTTTTGGAATCGAATTGAAGCCTAGTACTACTTCTTTTCCATTTTAGTAGTTGTTCGTCCTGGTTGGGCTGAACCTTGTTGCTTTTATTTCCTTGTTTTTGGATGTAAGAGTGGGAGCCTTATGGCTTTGGTTTGTTCGTAACTCTCAGCTGTGTATCATCCTCGGATGGTAGAGGCTGGAACTTAGTTCCATTATCTAAAAAAAACAACTAGGTGTGCGATTGGTTAAAAAGAGACTTCAGTCATGTAAAGTTGTTTACCTAGCACGGGCATTATTCTTATAGCATATTTATTTAGTTTAGTTGTACATATATAATGATAACAAAAGAACTACATTTGAAAAATAAAGAGTTGCAAATCACATGAAAAAATTAAAATTTTAGAATTGTAGAGCATTATCAATTTGATTTAATTTCTATATTTGTGTAATTGGTTTCATTTATGATATTAATGTATAGTAGTATATGTTGAAACAAAAGATATAGCTTATATTTTTGGGAGGAAATAATTGTTCTTTATAATGTTTAATCATCATCTCCAATAGTAGAGACAATATAGGTGCAGCTGCGCTGTCGATAAAATTACCGCTATTTCTTTTTGTGCTAACAAAAAATGGCTTTAAGAAAAATATGACTATAATTTGAGCACATCGTAAGTAGATTTACCCCATCAGGTACGTAGCATATCCATGTGAGCTCCTAAAACTGTACCAAGATAGCATAGTACATGCACATGTCGCATCACTCCCATCACAAGTTCGCAACGGAGAAAACTAATCGGCAATGACACGGGAGATTACACATAGAGGCCTATTACAATCTTAAGAGGTCTCTCACTCCTGCCTGTGTCCAGGCGTCTGCTTCACCGCGCGGGACATGCATCAGGTCTCCTAGCCATTTCGCCGTGCCTTCAAACACTTGTCGATTACTCTCCTTCCATAGCTCCCAGGACGCATGGGTTATTAACCATCCTATGGCCTTGCGTTCTTAGATTGCTCTCCATCCAATCCTAGATTGTGTTAGCCAAGCGGTCTAGGAGCGGCTGTAACTCAAACCTTTCTTAGTTTTCTTAAGGATAGTGGAAGACCTAAATATTTGCATGGCAAAAATTTGATACTGACGGGGAAATCTTGCAGCACCTCGTTCAGTCGGATGTCCGCACATCTAATGGGCGTGACAGAAAGCACAACGCATCTTCGGGTTTACCTTATCTGTGGAGTTCCTTTAGTCAAGGAAATGAAAAAAACTCAGTTCAGAAGATGAGATGAGATGAATAACAAACAACGCAACAGACAGGTTTACCTGTTGACTCATTGACTGCCTTCAGTTGATATGACATCAAAACAGCAGCTGCAGCTTTTCTCCATGAAGTTGGGCCGTCTTGCTCGCGACCTGCAGTCTTGGAGCCATAAGAGAGTGGGTAATGTCAAGGCTCAATTGCAATATGCGAAGGAAATCATGCATCGTCTGGAGATTGCACAAGATACTCGCTCTTTGTCTAGTGAAGAGACTTGGCTCCGTCGGCAGTTGAAGTGGCATGTGCTTGGGCTTACTTCGCTTGAGCACACAATTGCCCGTCTACGCTCTAGATTAAGCTGGTTAAAAGAAGGTGACGCAAACACAACTTTTTTCCATCAGCAGGCTCGGTACAGAAAGAGGAAAACTTCATGGCCAAGATTAAAGTGGGAGGCAGCGTTGTCACTAGTCAACAAGAGAAGCAGGAAGCAGTTTGGGATTTCTACTCTAGCCTTCTTGGCACAGCAGCCCAAAGAGACTGCACACTCAACTTGGAATCCTTTTATAAAGAGCCGACCGATCTGTCATCTCTTGAGCAAAGTTTTTCTGAGGGGGAAGTTTGGGCAACAATTAAATCCCTCCCATCAGATAAGGCTCCAGGTCCCGATGGGTATACCGGGCGTTTCTATAAATCCTGTTGGAATATAATTAAGGAGGACCTTTTGGCTGCCCTAAGCCGAATTCTGCAAGGAGATGTCAGCAGATTGTTTCTCCTCAATTCAGCCTATATCACCTTGTTGCCCAAGTCTTCTGAGGCTGCGGAAATCAAAGATTACCGACCTATAAGCCTAGTGCATAGTTTTGCTAAGCTTGTCACTAAATTATTAGCAAACAGATTGGCCCCCAAGCTTAACGATTTGGTGTCCCCTAATCAAAGTGCTTTTGTCAAAGGAAGATGCATACATGACAATTTCATTTGGGTGCAACAAACAGCCAAGCTGCTGCACAGACAAAAGGATCCAAGAATTTTTCTCAAATTGGACATTTCAAAGGCCTTTGATTCGGTGTCTTGGCCTTTCTTGCTGCAAGTTTTGAGTTTTTTGGGTTTTGGGCCGGTTTGGTGCAGCATTTTATCTAGTTTGTTGAGATCTTCCACAACTCGGGTTTTGGTAAATGGGGTGCCAGGAGATCTGATTCAGCATCAGCGGGGGCTAAGGCAAGGGGACCCTCTTTTTCCAATGCTTTTCATTATAGTCATGGATGTGCTCAATGCTCTCATCAATAAAGCAAGTGACAGTGGACTATTGCAGCCCCTTCTTTCTCGAGGATCTAGTCAGCGAGTTTCTCTTTTTGCTGATGATGTAATTCTCTTTTTAAGACCTTATTGGGATGAATTGGCTTTAATCAAGGAGATTCTAAGGGTCTTTGGTGAGGCGTCTGGATTGGTCACCAACATCTCTAAATGCTCGGTGAGCCCGATACAATGCCACGACCATGTTATTGAAGCTGTGCAAACCTCCTTTCCTTGCAAGGTGCAAGAGTTCCCTTGCAAGTATCTGGGGCTTCCTTTGTCGATCAAGGCACTTTCTAGGGCTGATTTCTTTGCAATAATTGACAAGATTGCTGCTAAGTTACCAGGCTGGAAGGCAACCATGTTGAACCCGGCTGGGAGGGTCACCCTCATTCGTGCAGTGCTTACGGCTATGCCCATCTATCAGCTTATAGCACTAAACTTTCCTAAGTGGGTTTTTAAAGCTATTGACAAGATAAGGAGAGCTTTCCTTTGGAAAGGTCGCAAAGATGTAATTGGAGGCCATTGCCTTGTTGCTTGGGATCGGGTCAAGAGGCCAATTCAGCTAGGAGGCTTGGGAATTCTCGATTTAGAGGTGCTTGGATGGTCTCTCCGAATGAGGTGGCTGTGGCTTAAAAAGACTCAACCCGACCGACCTTGGGCTGGTCTTGATATTCAAGTGCATCCTCATTCACTGGCTTTGTTCTCCATCTCAGTCTCTTCTATTGTGGGGGATGGCAGCAGAACATTTTTTTGGAAGGACAAATGGCTGCATGGAAAATCCTTGCTTACTCTTGCACCTGCTCTTTGTTTATTTGTGCCACAAAGATTTGCTAATCGCAGAACAGTTCAGGAGGCACTAATTGATGACAATTGGATTCGAGATATTAGAGGTAGCCTTCCTAGTGAGGCACTTTTAGAGTATCTCCGCATTTGGGGCCTCTTATCCGGGTTTGTGCTCACTCCAGGCACGGAGGATCAGCATGTTTGGACGCCATCGCCCTCTGGTGAATTCTCAACAAGATCACCTACCGTGCGTTTTACGAGGGATCTGTGGAATTTGAGCCGTGGAAGGCAATTTGGAAAACACAGGCCCTCCTCGTTGCAAATTCTTTGTTTGGTTGGCTGCCTTAAACCGTTGTTGGACAGCGGATCGCTTGGCCCGTCGCGGACTGGATCACCCGGAGCATTGCCCTTTCTGTGATCAAGAGGAAGAGACTGTGCAACATTTGCTCACTTCTTGTGTGTTTACAAGGAGCGTGTGGTTTTCAGTGTTATCTCGGATTGGGCTGCAGCATTTAGCTCCGGGGGTGAATGACTGCATTTTTACAGATTGGTGGCGTCAAGCTTCTCAAGGGGTTCCCAAGGTTATTCGTAAGGGTTTCAATTCCTTGGTTGTGTTGGTGGCTTGGTTGATTTGGAAGCATAGGAATAGTTGTGTTTTTGAGGGCGCTTCTCCTACCCATAATGTTATCATGCGGGACATTAGTGAGGAGGCCAGTGTGTGGTGTATGGCGGGCGCTAAGGGGCTCCGTAGAATTTGGCATTGATGCCTCCTTGTTTTTGTTTTTTCCCCTAGGGGGGGTTGAGTCGTCTAGACTCTTTTGTAATTATTACTTCTTCTTAATTCAATGATGCGCAGTTCTCCTGCGGGTTCGAGAAAAAAAAAGTTCTCTGTTTGCTTTCTGAAATCCCAACAAGTTCGGAATAAAATATGAGAGGCACCGTAATCAACAACATAACCACATGAGGATGAGGTTTTCTGAAGTGAAATAAAACATGTTGCAGAATTTGGCATAAGAAAGTCGGTTTACGATAATTACGAGCAAAAGAATCATACAATTAGGTTTTATCTAGCAAACAAAAGCTCAGAATAGAGAAACAGACTACTCATATGGTCATTCGAGCATTTCCCCAATGATATATGCACATGAGCTTGAATGCTGCAGAAAAACTTATCATTTTAGCACGAGGGTATTCCAACTCGAAAGATAGCATGATCTAGGGCGGAGATGGGCCTCGGGCGGTTGGGCAACGGTCCGAGGCCTAGAGAAAATATTAGTGCAAAATTTTAGTAAATGTATGCAAAAAATATTACATAGTAGTCGGGCCCGAGTCTTCTTAGCGGGCCCGAAGTTCTCCAAACCCCGGCCCCAAAGAAGCGGATCACGGAGCTCGAGGCCGGAGCGGCATAGCGGCCCAATGGAAGTGGAGCAACGGTGCCGCAGCGGCCTTACGGCCGCATACCCTAACCCTAGCTGCCTTCGCACTAGCGATTCATCGCCTCGGTGCCTCCTGTCGTCTCCCGCTGGTGCTGGCTCTCGTGAGCCATGAGCAGGTGACTAGTTGAGGAGGGCTACTGGCGCTACTGGGCTTACTGCGTATGAGTGTATGACAGATTGACAGTGTAGTATGAATCTATGATAGTGTAGTATGTCTATCAGTCTATTAACTAGCTATTTGAATTTTTGTGGTACTAGAATTAGAAATACATGATAAAGACTAAGTTACAGAATAAGATGAGTGATGAAAGGATGAATGATTGCATGATATGCTATATTGAGTGAGATATATTTGCAAGCATCAATGATAACAAGATTTTACAATATTTTCAAAGTATGAGGACGCGTAGCGAAAACTACCTTGTGCTAGTGGTATGTTACATTCTTATTTCGTAATTTGCATTAAAGATAACGTTGTGGTCTTGTTTCCCTGATTTACATATGCAATTTTATCTTTGCAGGTTCAGATTCTCGTATTATTGTTGATGAAGATATGATAGGCTTAAGTGAACCAAATCTTTGTTAATTAAGCAAAAGTTACCTCATGCTAGTGATATGTTACATTCTTTTTTTTTTGCTATGTTTTATCTATTTTATCGTATTGTTCAGCATGGAATTCAAATTTTATTTCGATTATGCATTTGTGTTGTACTTTTGTTATACCTCAGTGCTGATAGTATTTGATGTTAGTTATAGACTTATAGTCTATTTAGTTTTGGATCTGAGGCTCAGAGAAATCCTGACTTCACCACTGACATGATCAATATGGTAGATCAATTTGGTAAGAAGTATACCTCAGACAGCAACGCAGGGACATTTGTTGGGCTGGTAGAAACGTGTGCTTAGCGAGCTACACAGGAACCAATTCACACAATTTTGATCTTTAGCAGCCGGCAGCTTGTTGTGCAGGTAGAAACGTGTGGCCCACAGCTAACATCAATTGACATATTCCCGATTAATTTTGACCTTTAGCTTCCTCGTTGCTAACATCCTGCAGTGTTCATTTAGCTCCTTGCTGCCCAATTCGATCTCCAGCTGTTGTTCCAGCGAAGGTGGGAGGCCCTTTTCCGGCAGCCTCGAGATGCCTGGACAATAAAAGATCGCTAACTGCTTGAGGGAGCGAAGGCTGTGCAGCCCCGCAGGAAGATCTATGAGATCCGTGAAGTCCCAAAATTGGAGCTCTTGCAGAGACGTGAGGAGCTGAAGTGCTTCTTCTTGCTCATCTGTAAGGCGGGCAAGCCCTTCAGCGAAGCGAGCGACTCGCAATTACTAATTTTCAACTTTTCCAGTGCTGTGCAGGAATGCAGCTGTAGAGATTCCAAACATGGGCTCAAGAATACTTGTAATATTTTGAGGCAGGTGAGATTCCCCGGGAAGCAGGGCTGCAGCGTTTCTGGGGAATAGTCGATGTTAAGTTGTACAAGTGACTGCGGGAGGAGCCATCTTCCGTCTTTATGCACCAAACACGAGAGCAATTCGGGGCAATACCAAATCGTCAGCTCCTCAAGGCAGGTAAATCCAGCGAAGGCATCCTTGCTCCCGTAAGATGTTAGACCTCGGCATCCCTCGATAGATATCTTCTTCAGAGAGGAGATGAGATTTAACGGGATGCATAAGAGTCCGTCTGGAACTGAGCTTGTCGATGACGAATACTCCGGAGATGAGATAAGATCTAAACTCAATTCCTGTAGGGCCTGCACATGTCGCAGCATTAGAGATAGCCACTTTCCCGTTATTCCACATGACTGAATACGAAGACGTTCGAGGGAAGGGAGTGCATTGCAATTTGCAGCTGCCATATCTTCATGCGTATCCTCTGGCAGAACATGCGGAGATAAAAGTTCCCTGCAGTCGTATATCTCCAAACTCTTTAAAGAGATGAGTTGCCTTAATCCTTCGAATGAAATATATGTTAGATTTCGGCAACCTGCTATTCTCAAGTGATTTAGGAACCTCAGGTTATGGAACGACAACATTTTGCCATCCAGCGTCCTCAGCTCATCAGAATGCTCATCAAAAATCTCATTAGGAGACCCGATTGTTAATGCTCCGCTGCATGACCCCTCCATCGATGGAATTGTTGAAACTCTATAGATGAATAATTTAGAAACACTAGTTGAAGGCGGTAGAGGGTGTGGCACTAGCAACCGAGGACATTTGTGCATAATGAGTTCCCCAAGACTGGACAACCATGACTTCTGCTCGATTTTGAATTTCTGGCAGTCCTCAAACAACGGAAGGACCTTCAGTACAGGGCACCCCGTTACCTTGAGAACCCTTAAACTAGAGTTCAAGTCCCTCGAGGAAGTGCAGGAACATCTCTCCAACTTTGGCATTTTAATTAACACCAGCTCCTCCAACGAAGGAATTGATACTTCTGTTACATTAAGCATATTCCTCAGCTCAAACTTTCTAAGAAATGGGAGCCGCTCCAGAGATGGAATTATTTGCAATTTTCCACAACACTCTAGATGAAGAGTCTGCAAAGATGTAAGTGAATTGGCAAGCCATGCTGGGGAGGTAGCACCATCGTACTCAGATATTCGTAGATGCTTTAGGTTGTGATGTGGTTCAAGACCTTCGAGCACCTCTCTTGCTGTGTCTCTAGATGGTTCAGAGCTTGGGCCACTATCGTCCATTGGCGAGCTCTCATCTTCTGTTTCCATGTCACTGTCATGTTCATACTGTGGCAAGGTATTGTTCCAGGACAAGTGGAGCTTTCCTAAGTGTTGTTTGTTTCTCAGTCCTGCTTCATAAGCCTCCTCCCGAGTTTTAACATTTTCGAGTTGAGACACCCCAAGTTGTACAAGCTCGTTCATGGATTGAAGTTGAGATATCTCAAAGCTGCTGGAATTTTGAACACTAAAATTGTGCAGTTCCTGAAGAGCGGTCATGTTGCCGATGCTAGGGATTGTCGAGTACACTATCTTATCAGCAACAAGATGTCTCAAATTAACGAGATTATTCATACCAGTAGGTACTTTAGTATTGTTGCGGTTGCCAAAATCCAATACTTGAAGGTGATAAAATCTTGTCAAAGCTTCAGGAAAAGCAATATCCTCATTATTGGGGCAGACAAAAATAAATTCTAGGCAACGGAGATGATACGGCTTTACAAAATTGAGTACAGAGTCGATGTCAGCACCTGTCACATAAATTCTTAGAAGTCGTAAGCTTTTTGCATCCTTGAACAAAATTTGGAAGGACCTTGTCCTTAGTAAATTTACACTGCTTCGTCCAAAGAACATCAAAGTCCTCAATTTCTGCAAAGGCCTAATATCCTGTAGTATTTTATCAAAATCCTCACTAGGAAAGCTGTCATGTTCATCATAAGCAGTAGTTATGATAGACAAATGACGAATACATGGTTGAATTGTCTTGGATTGCAATCCATTTATATTTGCACATTCATTTGACGAAACCTTCTCAGCTAATTCATGCATTAGGTCATGCATGACATAGCGTGAATCAACCTTTTGGAAGAATCCCAAATCCACTAATCTGTCCAAATATTGCATCCCTATTTCCTCCAATCTCTTGCTAGTATCTTCGCACTGCACAAAATTTTGTGATATCCAAACATGGACCAAAGTTTCTCCATAAAATCGGTGATCCTCAGGAAACAAAGCGCAGTACGAGAAACAATGCTGCAGGTGGGAAGGTAGATAATCATAGCTAAGCTCCAAGATAGGTAATATATCACCATCGTTTTCTTGCCGAGATTTCCATGTCTCCTGAATATCTCGCCAGTGATCATGGCTAAGATTTTCTTTCAATAGTGCACCAACACTTTGTGCTGCTAGTGGATAGCCCTTTAATGTTTTAGCAATCTGTTGCCCAATGGTGTGCAAACTAGGATGATCTGTACAGTTCTCATTACCAAATGCACACGCCTCGAAGAGCAGCCAAAACTCTTTTTCATCCAGACCCTTCATTTCAACAGCATCCATTGTCCCTATCATTTTTGCAACAGATTTACTTCGAGTTGTTGCTAAAATCATGCAACCAGGTACTTGATTGCGTTTCAATGGAGCTAACAGGGTAGCCCATCCATTCTTGTCCTTGTCTTCCCAGATATCATCTAATACGAGCAAAAATCTTTTGTTTCTAATATTCTTCAAAAGGGTATCTTGAAGAACATTGAAACTGCTTATTTTTCCATAGTCTTTGTCCATCTTTGCATACATGCTCTAACATCTCGCGTGTGAGCCTCACTTGATCGAATATAGTGGATACACATACCCACATTTGCAAATCAAAATGGCTTCCAATTCTTTGATCATCGCATACAAATCTAGCAAGGGTCGTTTTCCCTACACCACCACCGCCAACTATTGGCAGAACATGTAGATCACTGTATTTTCCATCCATCAACAGCTCTACTACCCTGTTCCTCTCTGCTTCCCTCCCATACACCTTCTTTTCAACTTGCATAGAGGTTGTCAGGCGTGTGTTCCTGGGTTCATTCTGACTCTGGTATGGCATTGTAATGGGGCGTGAGATCTCTAGCTGAAGAACACGACGCACATCCTCACGAGCAGTGCGTAACTGAGACACTATTTTATTGATCCTCTGAGAAATAGTATCATGCTTGCTCTCAAGCGCCAGCAGGGTTTCATCTTCTCTCTTCCTTTTTCTGTGTTTGCCCAAGGCCCAATCTGGAATTTGCTTCACAGCATTCAGTGTTTTTTGAAGAGCAGAAGACCAAGCGGACGATGAGGCACGATCGCCGAAAGGATGAGTACCACCAGCAGAACCATCACAATTCCCTGCATAAGTAAACAGTAAAAGTTCACTTAAAAGCAGAAACGGAAGCAAACAGGCACCACTTAAACCAAACAAAACCAGATATTGAAAAAAAAAAAGTTAAATCCTAACTCCTTGATTATGGCTTCAATTTCATCCGGTGGTGTGAATACCTATAAGCCCTTTGATTCACTGGTTAACTATCGTGAGGTGAATCTGATGGTCATATGGTCTCTGAAATGAATACACCCTGAAGTAAAACTGAGCGGGTGGTGTCTTATCTATGTTGGTCAGCTGTTCGTAGTCTGTCAACAACAAGATAAATGCCACTGTAATGCTCTGCGCATTAGATCTTGCGCGAGGAAAGCGGACAGCAAGGTGCAGATGATCTTGGCATACCTCCTTCAATCTCCCGCTGGAGTCGGTAGTAGTCGAGCTCGTCCATGACGTCCTCGGCGTCGTACAGCAGCTGCTTCAAAAAGGTTTTACTTTGTGTGATAAAGAACGTATGATATTACATAATGAGAGTTTGTTGCGTTTGTTATTATGTACCGAGATTTATGATGAAGATCATGCAATACGTGAGGCTACACATATGCTAAAACCGAGGACGGTTTTCTATCAAGAAGGGGAGGATGATGTGACCACGCTACAAACACATACAACAATCGCGCCCAATATCAAGATTGAACTAAAGGTGAATTCGTTTCTTCGGCTTTCATATGTTACTGAGAATAGACCGCTACCTAATGAAAGTGATTTAATTGTGCTTAGGAATTTGGGAAAGGATGAAGGAAAGGGACATGGAGTCCTGGACATGCATGGAAAGAATAAGGGAGGTCACCACGTCACTTTGGGATCAAGTCAAGCACGAATTCGAGTTGGACACGTTTTGGAATCAGACTCGGACTGCTGCAATGGTGCAAGTTTAAACGGACGTAACTTTCTCATACAGACTCCGTTTGGGACGTTCTTGGACTTGATGGAAAGCTTATCAAGTCTACTTTCTAAAGGATTCAACCCCATCTTCAAATTCTATCCGAGACAGCCGCAATAATCAAAAGAGTCCGTGTTGGTCACGTACTGGAATCAGATTCGGACTGCTGCAATGGTGCAAGTTGAAACGAACGTAACTTTCTCATACGGACTCCGTTTGGGACGTTCTTGGACTTGATGGAAAGCTTATCAAGTCTACTTTCTAAAGAATTCAACCCCATTTTCAAATTCTATCCGAGACAGCCGCAATCATCAAAAGAGTCCGTGTTGGTCACGTACTGGAATCAGATTCGGACTGCTGCAATGGTGCAAGTTGAAACGAACGTAACTTTCTCATACGGACTCCGTTTGGGACGTTCTTGTACTTCATGGAAAGCTTATGAAGTCTACTTTCCAACGGATCCAACCGCATCTTCAAATTCCATCTGAGCCGGCTGCTATCATCAAAACAATCCACATTGGTTTTTGAGTCCGAGTCAAAAGGGTGCTGCGCCACCACCAATTGGGCCCATGGGCCTTGTAACCCTAGAGCATGCACTTTGGACGCCCCTCTTGGTTGTTCTCCCTATAAAGGAGCCGCCGCATCCCTTGTTAGGACTTGGATTTTGTTGAGTTTAGGTTTAGCTATTATGCAAACTTCTGTTCTTTAGTTGTGTCGGACGACCACCTGTCAAGACAGCCTTCGGAATCCCACCTTTTGATCTTCATATCAATATTTGCAATTTCAGATTGCTTGTTATCTTGTTCTTGCGTGTTCTTCGGTTGCATGCAGGAATAGACCTTCGTGGTCAGGTCAACCGCGTTCTTGGCACGGTTGATAACAACTTGGAGTGTGGTTCAGCGATTGCTAAGGCGCAAGCGACATCGTTCGGTTGTAGTCGGATCGCAAGGGTTACCTTCGCCAAAATCGATAGTTATCAACCTATCGGAAGATCGGGACCCCATTGCCTCATCAAACGGTGAGCGATGATGCATCGGCAGGAAGCAACTTGGAAGGCAGAAAGAAAGGCAGGCAGCAAATGAGACGGGTCAGCACAGCCGTGGACCAATGCAAGCCCGCGAGTCAAGTCTTGGCTCCCCAGTTGCACTAACTAATGGTGTATTTGGTTGTGTGACTGTGCAGTACACTCCTCTTTACTAATTAAACATAATGTAGCTGTTAATCTTGTACAAAATTCTAGCTCATGATGTTACGTAGCAACTACAGGATGATAGGGCTGCCGGCCGCGATTCTGCGAAGTGGTTTCGTGGAACTAAACGTATGGAGACTAGACAACAACAACAAAAAATGGCATTGGGTTATAGCAGCCTGGAAACTCTGGACGCAGCAGCTAAGACGCTATCATATGACACTACTATATTGGACAAGTGGTACATTGGCATTTCGGGACAAAATGTTACAAAGGGCCAAGGAATCAGTCACAAGGATTAAACTAGATCAATCTTGCGTTGATTTATGGTGTACTACTTTGAAGACAAAGCCGGATTTAGCATTATTACGCACTGTATTTATAAAACTAGCCGTATGTGAACCGTATTTGCAAAAATATCACTTTTGCCGTCCAGTAGACGGACGGCAGTGCCGGTGAGGCGACCCACCATGACGCCACCAGCAGGCAACCCGCCACACGGTGGGGAGATGCCAGGCTTGCATGCCGCCCAGTGAGGGGGCGGCAGGTGATTAAGCCGGCTAACCTAATTTTTTCCCATTTAGTATTTATTTGAATTTTTAAATATACAAATGACCTTAAAAATTTACAAAAATTTTATGTACAGTCTTCCAACATAACGTACTTCACAGTATAATTTTTGGGTAATTTTATCTATTGTGAATATTGCTAAAAAATTCATAAAATTTTGATATCTATACTAGTTTTTACATATAACAAATAAGCTCCAAAAATTACGAAATTTTATGTAAAGCCTCTCGACACAGTTATAGTTATTGTGTAATTTTTTGATAATTTTATGTGGTCCAAATTTACCACGTTTATTCAGGTTAATTTAATCATGAATTTAACGATACTTAGGCATATTTTGAAGTGGCTGACCTCTGTGCTTCAGGCATATGTGGGCCCGATCATACTATATTTTATTTTTTGCTATGTTGTTCGCATAATTGTCACTCTATGTGTGTCGTGACCCCTTGCACTCTCTCGTTCACACAAATGTCGTTATGCCCGTGTCGTCCCCCTTCGCCCTCTCCCTCGTTTGCACATTTGTTAGTGTTACCATGCCGTCCCCCCTCACCCGAAGTGCTGCTCATGACAATGGGACTTCAATGTCTGGGTTGAGTGCACCGGGTTCACTTTTCGCTCGGCCACAAATACGAACCTCTCGCAGTTTGTCATTGCTCATCTCAGTCGCTCATCACAGAAGCTCATTGTCGCGGTCGTCACTCAAAATTAGGAGTGCGTACATCATTACTTAAAGAAGCTAGTGCGTAGCTCATTAAGAACGCGGCATGCTAATTGCTTCTCCCGAAAGGCAGGTAATTTTTTATCGTATGCTTTCGACGTTATTTTTGTAATCCTAGTCAATTAGTGTTATTTAGTTAGTCGTGATTAATGTAGGTTGTATTACAAAGTAAGTAGGTCGTAGTAATTTAGACATAGCATTTACTATTTTTGTGCACGTACAATATCCATAATTTGTTATTGAATGGAAATATGTAATTAAATAGTCATAATTACTATAGTGGCAATTAGTTAAGGGTAATCAATGAGTTAGCGGTAAGTAATTTAAGTGGTAAGGACGACGGTAATGAATGGCTCATAATTTTCTTTCGGATGAGTAGTCAAATTATCGGTAATTAATGAAGTATTCGTATGTAGTTACAAGCATGTAATCACTGACTTGTAGTATATTGCTGTCATTATCAATCTTCGCACTAATATTTCATCTGTTCCATTTGTTGTAAGGTTCTTTTCAAATTAAGAGTACATAGCTAATTATTTTGAGAAGGCAGTGCATAACTCATTAAGGATGCGGCATTGCTGATTGCTTCTCCCGAAAGACAGGTAATTTTTTATAGCATACTTTCGACGTTATTCCCGTAGTCATAGTCATAATTACTATTATTTAGTTAGTCATAATTAATGTAGTTTGTATTATGAAGTAAATTTTCTCATTATTATTAATCTTTGCACTAATATTGGTCTGTCCTATGTATTAGAGAGTATGGCTTTACCGAGCTTCTCAAACACTCGTACGATGAGAAACATTATTGCCACTCATGGATGGTAGGTGACGTGGATGGCCCTTCGCCTTTCAAACTGCGTGGTGGAGGGATCCGTGGGTGCTGGACGAGTGATACATCCCAACCCTGCAAGCCACAGGCTTGTTGCCCTTTGCGAGGCTAATTTCCACCGGCACAAGTTCACCATCGACGGTAGCCTGCTCGCGGCACTGGTGGACAGGTGGAGGCCCGAGATGCACATATTTCACTTTTGGTGGGGTGAGATGACAGTCATTCTGAAGGACGTCGCATTCTTGACTAGTCTTCCTCTTGGGGGTGACACACTTGTTCCAGCCCCTACACCAATCGATTGGAAGGAGAGGCTGGTGGACCGATTCGGCCGGTCTATCCCGGAGAGTGCAGGTGGTGTCCCCCGCACTTGGCTGAACAATTTCAGTGTGTGCCCGCAGGATGCACCGCCAGAGGTCGTCAGGAGTCACATCATCGCATTCCTTATTCACCTCTTTGGTTAGAGTATGTTTCCAGCCACACACAGCAATATTTGCAACGCTGAGTTCATCGGCCTCACCAAGTCTTTGGTTGATGCAGAGTTTGGGATGATACCTCGGTACAGCTGGGGATCAGTGATTCTGTGTGCCACGTATTGGGGGTTATATGACGCTTGCCAACATGCAACTACTGGTATCCCCAATCTGGCTATCTGCTATGTGCTCCTGCAGCTGTGGAGTTGGGAGAACTTCCCTATCAAATGTCTAGCCATCGTGACGCCAGTGCACTCATTCAGCGAGTTCATCGACATAATAGACGGGCCCACTATGGGCTTCCGGTGGACTGCTGCCCATCTACGGTGGGCGAAGGGCAAACCGTCGATGTGCTACTTGCTGTGGCACAATGAGTTCAAATCGTTGCACAATAGCAACGTCATTTGGGGTCCATGGACTGTAAATTTTGTGACTCATGTATCGCCGCACGGGCTGTCCATGCACTGCCTGGAGGACGCGGAGCTATGGGTGACAACACATCATCTGATGTTCTCGTACATGGTGGAGGCTTATGTGCCACAGTGTGTGATGTGACAGTTCAGTTTGCACCAAGCCGTGCCCCCTTTGGACGGTAGGTTCCTACCACAAGCCGTACACCGGTGAGTCAAACTACATCCGACTAATGTGTACACTTTGTATGTCTTGCTATGTAACGTCAATGATTTTGGAAATACAGACAATCAAGGTCTGGTCGCATGGTACGGATTGGTGCCCAGTGCAGCAATAGTGGACGATGGCATGGACGGACAGGGCGCATCTTGATGTCGTCATGGAGCAGCGTTTGTATGACGTCCAGACGTACGACTAGTACTTGGAGTGGTACATACCCTGGTCATGTAGCAGACTCACCATTCCTCTACCAGATCGCCCCAAGCAGATCACGCACGAGGAATGTCTGCAACACTCGATCAATCCCCACAACGCTTCGTGGCGACATGACAACGTATGACGGTTCAAATATATTATCGTTTCATTTAAGAAATTCATACTAGCCATTACTGAACCTGTTTCATATGTCACTTCAGTTGGAGCAGGCGTAGCGCATCGCAAGCGCGTCCGAGGCCACCATCAGTAGCCCGGAGACACCACCAGCCCTACAGAAGACTATGAAGTTCATCCTAAAGTAGGCCAAAAAATAGTGCACAACCTAAGCTGCAGTCGTTCCACAAATCACACTGTGCACATAAGCCACCTAGTGGAGGCACCATGCTCACCCGCCAGGTCATCGCGACATAGCAAGTCCGGCCAGCTATCACAATCTACCGAGTCTGCCTGGCGTCATAGTACTAGCCGCCGATCATCCGTGCGCCGTACCAACGAGGAGGTAACTTACGTACAAACCTACATTTTGTTTTCCTATTAGGTCTTGCGTTCCACCAACATTATGGCGTTCTCCCACCACAGGTCTGTCGTCGAGATGCATCACTTTTGACATCCGCACCACCTGCACAGACTACCGCTCCCTGTTCTTCATCTTCGATGCACATTCGGGAGGTATGAGATTCGCATTGTGCATCCGGAATATTTATTGTGATTAATACTGTTTCATCTTGTAGCCTCCAATTCAACATGGGGATGACAACTACTCCACCGATGACGATACGGGCCTCCCAGATGCTTCCAGAGAGCATTACACGGTGCTAGGGTTTGCTGTGTACGCAGGGCAGAGCTCAACATCTACACTTTGGTGGGTAGAGCTCCTCCGGCTTCGCTGTTGTACGGTCAAGGCGAGAGCTCCTTCGCACCACAAGGGAGATTTCTAGAGACCTTTGTTCACGACATTATTGCAGGCGGCTCGCAATTCGGCATATCTTAGCTGAAGGACTACGACCCTTAAAGGACCCAGCCTACTATACCTGAGCCTACTGGACCACCGTCGACCACTGAGCAAATAGAATAGTCTCCATACCTCCTCCGACCCGAGACGCAACCTCTTGACTGACTGACCTACCCCACAGGACATGCTCGTGCTCAACGGAAGACAAGGCCACGTACGGGGATGTAGACGCGGCGAGGAGGTATTAGTGGCTTAGATGGGTGAGCCATATTGCATCCCGTGTGATGCATTTTTTTACTACTACAATTACTTTTATTTGTACAAGTATTCCTAATGTATAAAATTCTAAAAAAATCATGAAATATTTGTAAATTCATTATTAAATTAACCCGAATAAACATGACAAATTCAGACGACATAAAATTCCCTAAACCCTACACAATAACTATGACTATGTCAGGAGGCTTCACATAAATTTTCGTAATTTTTGAAGCTCGTTTGCTATTTGTAAAAACTCACAAATATAGAAAGTATATGAATTTTTGAGCAATATTCATAATGAATAAAATTACCCAAAATTACATTATGAAGTACGTTATGTCGAGATACTGTACATAAATTTTTGTAATTTTTTGAGGTCATTTGGTATATTTAAAAATTAAAACAATCACTAAACGGGAAACAAATAGGGCAGGTAATTAAGCCGGCTATTCACATGCCGCCCATCGGATGGCATGATGCAGATACAGACATGATTAGTGATTTTTAGTTAAATATATTATTTGACTAGAAAGAATTATTGAGCTGTATTAAATATTATCATGTGAACTCTAATTTAATTGGGTATTTAATGATTATACTTGGAGATACAGAGCTACTACTATTTTATTTAATTATATACAGACACATACTCGATCTGTACAAGCTTAAAGTAAATATGCGTTTAGAAGGTTTCGTCGATACTAGTGCAACGTCCATCACTTCAAGTGTACAGAATCATGAGGACATTCCGATTGGTCTAATTATGCGAGTACGAGCTAAAAAGATTAATCAACAGGTGAATTCACTCCTAATTAAAGTTGGCTTTAATTTATATGAGAACTGGCTGCTACCTAATGCTAGTATTTTAATTAGTCTCAGGTTTGTGCATGAGGAGACGTTGGATGCCGAAGCCAGAAGAAATCAGCCAGGCAAGAAAATTATGCATGTGCCTGTGAATTGAGACAAAGAAACAAAAAAAAAGAGTAAAGTCCATTACCGGTCCTTAAACTTTTTATGCTGTGTCATCCCGGTCCATAGACTTTTAAAGTGTGTCATCCCGGTCCCTAAACACTCTTTGGGTCTCAAAATTAGCCCGTTACGGGTCTTGGCTGTGTCATCCCGGTCCTTAAACTTTTTATGCTGTGTCATCCCGGTCCATGGTTGTTACCACAGCAATGGCACACTTTGAAAGTCTATGGATCGGGATGACACACTTTGAAAGTCTATGGACCGGGATGACACAACATAAAAAGTTTAAGGACCGGTAATGGACTTTACTCAAAAAAAAAACAAAAGAAACACATGCATGCGCACATGACAGGAATACAAGTTTTGGAGAAATACTATTCCAAACACAAGATCTATGCACAACCCATGAAGCCACTTCTAGTCAAGAGTTTTATCTAGTCGGTCATGTTTTTTTATTTTACCATGTTTTTTTATTTTACTTATTTATTGCGTGTGTGAGTCATTGAGTTAGAATCGGATTAGTTTTTGAGTCCGTCTCGTATGAGACTTGTTTTCGGTCAGCCGAACAAAATTTTCCAGAGGGCCTTAAAAGTCCGATTGCGTGCATGAGTTGGATAGACCACCACATAAAATTGATCTATTATTTTTAGAGAGCTATGCACTTGTTCTTCCTAGGGTTTGGCATATGATTGCAACCTAGAGGGGAATCGGGCGTTCTTCCCCGTAGTTCTTGTGTTTTCTTGTGATTGGCTGGAGCGACGACACGTCTACTTGGTGGTCAGGTAGATGGGATCACGAGCGTGTGGTTGGGCGAATTCTTTTGTCGCATGTTGTTGTTCCAACAGTGGTTGGCATCATCGATTTGTCAGGTTGCACAGATCAAAATTATCTCAATCGATCCTACGCCGTGAAGATCGGGCAATCCCCCGCATTATCTTAGTATCAGAGCACGATTGACACAGTAGGATCAATTTACCCGTAGTTAGATTTGTTTATTTTTTCCTGTACACAAAAAGGCAAAAAAAATCTAAAACCTAGTTTTTGCATTTATTATTTTTCGTGAGTTTTGTTAAGTTTTCGTCCATTAGAATTTTGTTTAGGAGCTGATCGTCGTGTTTCTTTGTGTCGCTTGATCATTGTGTTATTTCCTTTGTTTCGCCTGAATACAAAAAAAATTCCCGATCACTACAGTAACGCTACAGTGAATCGCTATAGTACTGCACATAATGTACAGACCACCTTTCTGATGCCATGAACATTACCTGCTACAGTAACCACAGGGAAAAAATACGCTGTGGTCATTTCTGTTAAATATATTCATAATTGTCCATTCATCTTTGAGACTAGCCTTTGATAATTGCATTAAGGGCTGCTCTTGGAATTAATTTACACCTGCTGAAATTTTATTTTTTTTGTGCAAGGGAAAGCGAAACCTTAGTGCCAACCACAAGATATAAAAAAAGAAAGAAGACAGTCGACAAAAAAAGTGAGTGTTGGCCAAATTGGGGTTAGCTAATTCTAATTCATAATTTCAGCTTGTGTATTTAATTTCTTTGAGCAATCTTGTGCTCTTACATTTATATTATTGCAATTGGCCAATGTCTCTCCTAATACTTGGTGCAAAACGAGCTATTTAATTCTCAAGTTCAGATCACTTCTATTTAGCTCATTCCTTCGTTGCATCAAGTCACATTGATCTTTGCATGTGTGTTCATACACTTCACTTAAACCTTTTGTATTAGCACTTAAGCAAAATATTCTAGCTTGAACTATTACTTAACTTAACAATATCAAGAATTTCAGATTGCATAGGTTGATATTTTCCCTCCAAGCTCCACATATAAGCTATTATTATAATAGTGCTTGTGCAATTGAATTCTCTTAATCTACCACCTTGTGTTGTCTACCGTCACCAAAGTGCATGCAGCTCTTCAATCCCATCAAGGATGCATAAGAACATCAGTTGGTAAGAAAAGGTGAGGTTGAGTAAATTCCACAAATAAAACTTTACACATCCACATACATAGCTTTTCTTGTTGTTTGTACTAACAATGGCAGGATATTCAACATTTCGTTCCTCATGGTACGACTCTCGATACTTGTATTTTTCATTCTATAGAAGTACAGATCCAGAGGAGTATCTTAAATTGGTGGGACAACTCGAATATGACCTCAAGTTTAAGAAGTCATGTCAAGTCAAGAAAGTGACACAAGCCACCATGGAGTTTGAAAAATATGCATGCACTTGGTGGAAACGATATCACGAGAAGCAATATGTCACTACTTGGGAAGAATTGAAGCAGGTCATGAGAAATGAGTTTTGTTCTGCATGACCTCTGATTACATTTTATAGCCCCTTTTCCAATTCAAGGCTTATAAGAACAAATCTCGTTATATGCTGATGACATTGTCTGCTTTGTTGCCCCACAACAACAGGATCTCTGAGCCCTCAAGCGGATATATATACTTAAATGTTTGGGAGGCCTCCGCCTTTGCGCAAACCTACGAAAGAGCTCGATAACCCCTATTGGCTGCGGCGACTCTCACCTAGCAATGGCTCAAGCCGAGCTGCTGTGCCAATTCTCGCACTTCCATACCAAATACCTCGGCCTACCGTTGTCTTTGACCAAATTGTCCAAGGCACAATTGCAACCTATCATTGAAAAGTTTGTCAACAAAACTCCACCTGGAAAGGAAAACTCCTGTCCTCGGTGGCGGCTTGTCCTTGTTAAACATGTCCACTGGCAACTCCGTTGTACAACCTACTCTCTCTGGACCTTCGGCATGGGCCATCAAAGGCATTGACAAATGACATCGGGCTTTTCTTTGGAAGGGCACGAGATGCGATGGGAGGTGGGCATTGCCTAGTGCCATGGAGATCGATGTGCAGGCTGCTTCACCTTGGCGGGTTGGGAATTTTAGACCTCAGACTGATGGGGTACACACTGAAAATGTGGTGGCTTTGGTGGCAACGAACTGATCCTTCACGCACCTAGACAAATCTCCATGTTAGAAAAGTTAATCTCCTTGTATATGATTCAAATATCTAGAGAAACCCGGGTGATTAGAGATAGATATCCCAATTGTATTTCTTTCCGTTTGAGAGTCCTGATTACCCGGGATTTCTTCTAGGCTGTTGTACTTGCCATGATTGCCGGCTATTGGCATCTATATCAATGCAATCGCGGACCAGACGAAGGTGCCGCTTCCAGCACCTCTGATTACTTTCACATGGTATCAGAGCCATCAAAACTCATCTAGGGTTTGCGCCATGGCTAGCTCCTCCAAGATTTCGACCGGCGGTCCCTTTGTCGGCGTGACCGTCTCGGAGAAGCTGTGCAAAGGAAATCATGCGATCTGGAAGGCCCAGGTCCTTGCGGTGATTAGAGGAGCAAGATTAGAAGACTACCTCACCGGTGCTGCAAAGGCGCCAGATGCAACCATCACCGTCAAGAAAGACAACAAGGAAGTAGAGGTCAAAAACCCAGAGTAAGAAGAATGGGCAGCTACTGATCAACAAATACTTGGGTACCTCCTCTCCACCATGGGCAGAGAAGTTCTTGCCCAAGTAGCGATGTGCAGAACATCAGCTGCTGTCTGGAGCATCGTTGAAGGTATGTTCTTCTCGGTGTCAAAAGCTAGATCGATTAATACAAGAATTGCCCTGGCTACAACAAAAAAAGGTGATCTTAGTATTACTGAGTATATCAGCAAGATGCGTGCACTTGCTGATGAGATGGTGTCGTCGGGCAAATCGCTCGATGAAGAAGATTTGATCTCATATATTTTTGCTGGGTTGGATGAAGACTATGAACCAATTGTTTCCTCTCTCGTGTCGAGAGTGGAACCAGTCACCGTTGGGGAAGTTTACTCCCAGCTACTACACTTTGAGAATCGTTGGTCTCTTCGACAAGCCGGGGCGCAAGTCTCGGCAAATCTGGTGAATCGAGGCCGCGGACGTGGGTTCTCATCAAGCCATGGTCGCGGTGGCTTTCAGCGCGGCCGTGGCAATCGCGGCAAAGCAGAGGCAACAACTCGGTGCAACGATCGGGAAACAACACCAACAATGACAATCGGCCGAAGTGCCAACTTTGTCACAAGAAGGGACACACGGTAATGGATTGCTGGCATAGATTTGATGAAAATTTTGTGCCCGATGATAAGTATGCAGGAGCTGCTGTTACTTCATATGGGGTTGATTCGAACTGGTACATGGACACAATAGCGACTGATCATGTGACAGGAGAGCTGGAGAAGCTGACTGTACGTGACAAATACAAAGGAGATGATCAAGTTCACACGGCAAACGGTGCAGGTATGATAATTAGTCACATTGGTCATTCGGTTGTTAACACCCCATATCGAAATCTTCATTTGAACAATGTGCTATATGTTCCTCAAGCTAGCAAAAATCTTGTATCTGCACATCGTTTTATAACTGACAATTCAGCCTATCTTGAGCTATATCCTAAACACTTCTTTGTTAAAGATCAGGCCACGAAGGTGACACTTCTTAGGGGCCAATGCCGTGGAGGTCTCTATCCACTTCCTCCTGCAGTCGCTCAAATCAAGCAATCCAAAGAAGTCAATGTTGCCGTGAAACCCTCTCTTGAGCAATGGCATAACCGGCTAGGCCATCCTTCATTTGTCATAGTTGAAAAAGTTGTCAATAAGCATGGTTTACCTTGTTTAGCCGAGTCCAATAAGATGATGGTTTGTGATGCTTGTCAACAAGCAAAAAGTCATCAATTGCCTTTTGCTAGATCTCTTAGTGAGTTTAATCATCCTCTAGAACTTATTTACTCAGATGTTTGGGGTCCTGCACCCGTTTCTGTTGGAAGAAATAAATACTATGTTAGTTTTATTGATGCTTATAGCAAATTTACATGGATTTACCTTCTCAAGTTTAAATCTGAGGTATTTCAAAGATTCCAAGAGTTTCAAAATCTTGTTGAAAGAATGTTCAATCGCAAGATTATAACAGTACAAACAGATTGGGGAGGAGAATATCAAAAACTTCACACCTTCTTTAACAAGATTGGCATTACTCATCATGTGTCGTGTCCCCATACTCATCAACAAAATGGGTCGGCCGAGCGAAAACATCGTCATATAGTTGAAGTCGGTCTCTCACTGCTTGCTCATGCATCCCTGCTTATCAAATTTTGGGATGAAGCCTTTGTTTCTGCAGTATATTTGATCAATCGCACACCCAAAGAAATTGCTTCAATATAAATCTCCCGAATGTTTGTTTGATCAAGTTCTGATTATAACAATCTTAGAGTCTTTGGATGCGCGTGCTGGCCTAACCTTCGCCCTTATAATTCTCACAAAATGCAATTCCGTTCAAAACGATGCACCTTCTTGGGGTATAGTCCTTTGCACAAAGGTTTCAAGTGTTTAGATGCCTCAACTGGTCGAATCTATATCTCAAGGGATGTAGTGTTTGATGAAAGCATTTTTCCTTTTTCTCAATTACATCCTAATGCCGGTGCAAGAATTCGTTTTGAAATAGATCTGCTACCAACTCATCTTCTCAGTTCTGGGGGTGTTCAATCTAATGATCTTGTGATTAATCATGCCACAGAGATTACTAACAATTTGAATGCAGTAGCTACCAACGCTAGCGAAGATGCAAGCTCAACCGATGCTGATAACATACTGACTGAGGTCGACAGTAGGGGAAGCCTGGGAGACAATGTGTCCTCAGCAGTACCGGCTCAGACATCGGTTTCAGAGGGGAGCCAATCCAGTGCGTCGCCTTCAGCTACTGAAGTCTCGGCGTCGGTTGATTCAGCTACACCCATACAGCCACAACGTCCAGTCACTCGGCTACAAAGAGGTATCAGAAAAGAAAAAATTTACACTGATGGTACTGTTAAGTATGGCTTTCTTATTTCAACTGGTGAACCTAGAGATTTAGCTGAGGCACTGCATGACAAAATTGGAAAATGCCATGGATGCAGAGTATCTAGCCTTGATGAAAAATAAGACATGGCATTTAGTTCCTCCTCAACATGGTAGAAATATTATAGATTGTAAATGGGTCTATAAAATTAAGAGAAAACAAGATGGTAGTCATGATAGATACAAGGCCAGGCTAGTTGCAAAGGGATTTAAACAAAGATATGGCCTAGATTATGAAGATACTTTTAGTCCTGTTGTTAAATCAGCTACAATTAGAGTTGTGCTTTCTATTGCTATATCTAGAGGGTGGACATTACGCCAATTGGATGTACAAAATGCTTTTCTCCATGGCTTCTTAGAAGAAGAAGTATATATGCAACAACCACCTGGTTTTGAAGACACAGATCATCCAGAGTATGTGTGTAAACTTGACAAGGCTTTATATGGACTGAAACAAGCCCCTAGGGCATGGTATTCCAGGCTAAGTCAAAAGCTTTATCAACTTGGGTTTAAAGGATCAAAAGCAGACACTTCCTTGTTCTTCTATAACAAAAATAGTGTGATTATATTTCTTCTTATTTATGTGGATGACATAATTGTTGTAAGTTCAGAACAGGAAGCAGTACCAACTTTATTAAGAGATTTACGTAAAGAGTTTGCACTCAAGGACTGGAGATCTACACTATTTTCTTGGAATTGAGGTAAATAAGACATCCAATGGTATTACATTGACTCAAGAAAAATATGCTAATGATTTGTTGAAGAGAGTTGGAATGATAGATTGTAAAGCAATCAATACACCATTGTCTACCAGTGAAAAATTGACTATACATGAAGGTGATCCACTAGGACCTAGTGATGCATCAAACTACGTATGTTGTTGGAGGATTGCAATATCTTACTTTAACTAGACTCGACATAGCTTTTTCATAGAAATAAAGTTTGTCGGTTCTTACATGCCCCAACCATCATACATTGGGGAGCAATAAAAGAATACTCGATACATCAAACAATGCACTCGGCTTGGACTCAAAATCAGCAAGTCAAAATCAATGCAAGTCGGTGGTTACTCGGATGTCTGATTGGGCGGCACTTGGATGATGTAAGGTCTACAGGAGGGTTTGCAATATTTCTAGGAGATAACTTAGTATCTTGGAATGCTAGAAAACAAGCTACAGATGTCAAGATCCAGACAGAATCGGAGTACAAGGCATTAGCAAATGCCACAAATTAAATTATGTGGATACAAACATTGTTAGCAGAACTTCAAATTCCAAGTCCCCCTCCAGCAAAACTATGGTGTGATAACCTTGGTGCTAAATACTTATCATCTAATCCTGTTTTCCATGCTAGGACAAAGCACATTGAAGTTGATTATCATTTTGTACGTGAAAGGGTGCAAAGGAAACTACTAGAAGTCGACTTTGTTCCTACAGGAGATCAAGTAGCTGACGGCTTCACCAAGGCTCTACCTGTGCGACAGCTAGAGAACTTCAAATTCAATCTCAACTTGGGAAGTTTAGATTGAGGGGGAGTGTTAGAAAAGTTAATCTCCTTGTATATGATTCAAATATCTAGAGAAACCCGGGTGATTAGAGATAGATATCCCAATTGTATTTCTTTCCGTTTGAGAGTCCTGATTACCCGGGATTTCTTCTAGGCTGTTGTACTTGCCATGATTGCCGGCTATTGGCATCTATATCAATGCAATCGCGGACCAGACGAAGGTGCCGCTTCCAGCACCTCTGATTACTTTCACACTCCAATCCTCCTTTGATCTGCCTATTAACCAGATGTTCTTTATAGCGACACAAATGACGATTGGTGACGGCCAACAGACTCTTTTTTGGATGGACAAATGGATGGATGATAACTCTATTCAATTCCTCCGCTGCCGTCGAATCTTGTTCCACCAAGCGCCAGGAGAGCAACTTCAGTCGCCTAGGCAATCAACCTCAATTCCTAGATCACGGATATTGCAGGGCCTCTAACTACTGAGGCGCTCACATAGTACTTCCATCTTTGGCTCAAAGTTTGTTCGGTAAACCCGCATCCGACACTCGAGACAAGCTGACTTGGAGGCTCAATTCTGCGGAGGTTTACTCAACAAAGTCAGCCTATACCTCGTTTTTCATAGGAGGAACCTCCTTCCTAGGTTACAAACAAATTTGGAAGAGCGCAACGCCATTGAAATGCAAGTTTTTCATGTGGCTTGCAGTCCAAAATTGCTGTTGGACTGTTGACTGGTTGGCGCGGCGAGGCCTATCGGTGCAGCCACTTTGCGTCTTCTGCAAACAGAGTCAAGAAAACATCCAGCATGTGCTTCTTCATTGCCATTGGGTGAAACATGCGTGGGCTAAACTCTTCAGCATCTTCACTCCCTACCGGGCTCTCCGAGTCCACCATGACTCATTCCTAGACTGCTGGTCGAGGTGGCAGATATGCTTACCCACAGCAGATGGAAAGGGAGCGGAATGCCCATGTCTTTGAAAGCTCAACCCGAGATATGGTACCCCTCATAAACGACCTCCTCAATGATCTAGATGGGCGGCGTCGAGCCGACGCAGGATCGCTCCCGCCTACCGAGAGTTTCCCCCTTTAGTCACTTAGTGCTGCTCCGCATCGTTTCTCCATTCAACCCACCTACGACTGAATTTTGCCTTGAGTATAGCTGCTCAGCACTCACCTCTTCAGTCTATCCTATAATCTGCAATGTAATCCTTTAGCACTTCGGTGCTAAACTTTTTCTTATCTTAATGCAACATGTGCAATTCTTTTGCGTGTTCCCTAAAAAAATCCCATTAAGTTCAGAATAAAATATGCAGGCACCGTAATGAACAACATAACCACATGGGGATGAGGTTTTCTGAAGTGAAATAAAACATGTTGAAGAATCTGGCATACGAAAGTCAGTTTTTGATCATTCTGAGCAAAAGAGCCATACGTTTAGGATTTTATCTGGCAAACAAAAACTCTGACACAGGAGAAACAGGGATGCCCTGAAGGTGGGCAGCTACCCATATGATCATTCGAGCATTTCCCCAATGATATATGCACAGCAGCTTGAATGCCTGCAGAGAGACTGATTATTTTAGCTTCAGGGTAATTCCAACTCGGAAGATAACATGACCATTTTGGTACAAGTATACCATAGAAAGCAACCCAGGGATATCTGTTTGGCAGGTAGAAACGTGTGCTTAATGAGCCACGCAGGAATCAATTCACAATTGTCAGCTCTTCCAGTGCTGTGCAGGAATGCAACAGTAGAGATTTCAAACATGAGCTGCTGAACGAGCTACACAGAATTAATTTTGACCTTTAGCTTGCTCGTTTCTAACATCCTGCAGTGTTCATTTAGCTCCTCACTGCAATGGGAGATGACCAGTTGTTCCAGCGAAGGTGGGAGGCCCTTTTCCGGCAGCCTTGAGATGCCCGGACAATCAAATATCTCTAACCACTTGAGGGAACGAAGGCTGTGCAGCCCCGCAGGAAGATCTATGAGATCCTTGAACCCCCAAAATTGGAGCTCTTGCAGAGACGTGAGGAGCTGAAGTGCTTCTTCTTGCTCATCTGCAAGGCAGCTGATCACATCCCTACTGATACTTGGACTGAGAAGCTCTAGGCGTTGGAGGGAGGTGAGGTGGTTGCAGAACGACGTCGCGAGGGCAGAGGGTTCATCCATCCGAAGCCTTTCCAGTCGAGGGCACAGCTCATAGCCCTGCCTTGACAAACTGAAGCCGGGGCAATTGGATATTTCCAAATGCCTGAGACCGCCAAGGGATTGCAAGCCCTCTAGTGCGGCGAGCGATCCACAACAATGAATTGTCAGCTCTTTCAGTGCTGTGCAGAAATGCAGTGGCAGAGACTCCAAACTTAGGTTCCAGGATACTTTCAAATGCCTGAGACTACTAAGGGATTGCAAGCCCTCTAGTGCGGTGAGCGATAGACATAGTATAATTGTCAGGTCCTCTAGGGCTGTGCAGGAATGCAACTGTACATATTTCAAACTTCGGCTCCCGTATACTTTCAAGGCCTTAAGGTTCCCCAGGGATTGCAAGCCCTCTAGTGCGACGGGCGATTGACAATCTGGAATTGTCAGATTTTCTAGTGCTGTGCAAGAATGCAGCTGTAGAGATTTCAAACTTGGGCTCCCGGATACTTTCAAGGCCTTAAGGTTCCCCAAGGATTGCAAGCCTTCCAGTGAAGCGAGCGAGTCACAACAAATAATTTCCAATGCTGTGCAGGAACCAAGCTGCAAAGGTGTCAAATTTGGACTCTGTGATACATTCAAATGCCTGAGACTACTAAGGGATTGCAAGCCCTCTAGTGCGGCGAGCGATCGACATAGTTCAATTGTCAGGTCCTCCAGTGCTGTGCAGGAATGCAAGTGTACATATTTCAAGCGTGGGCTCTCATAGACTTTCAAGGCCTTAAGGTTCCCATTGCAAGCCATCTAGTGCGACGAGCGATCCACAATCTTGAATTGCCAAATTTTCTAGTGCTGTGCAAGAATGCAGCAGTAGAGATTTTGGAACTTGGGCTCCCGTATACTTTCAAGGCCTTAAGGTTCCCCAAGGATTGCAGGCCTTCCAATGAAGCGAGCGACTCGCAACCATTAATTTCTAGCTCTTCCAATGCTGTGCAGGAATGCAGCTGTAGAGATTCCAAACTTGGGCTCCCGTATGTTGTCTTCACCTTCGGCTTCTCCTGCCGGCAACGATGAAAAACAAGCACGCGCAGTCAAAGAACGCAATGAGCTTCAGAAGACCTTTTTGGTGCAGCCTGAATTGCTGCTTTTCTCATGTATCTATTGTTCTTATATAGGAACAAAAAAGAGTACAAAAACTGATACAAAACGGGATCTCAAAACCGAGTCCGTGAATAACACGATGCAACAACCGATCCGGACTCAACAAACCAAAAAAAACAGAATCCGAGCTAGATTACCCAACAATCTCCCCCTAATTCTTGCTCGGTTCACTTGACCTTGACGACGCCAATCTTCTCGCGCAATTCACAGAACTTGGCGCGTTCGAGTGACTTAGTCGTAATGTCGTCAGCTGTTCAGAGCTCGTGAAATCCAAGCATATCTTCCGCTGTCCGGACATTCACGGATGAAGTGGAATTTAGTATCGATATGCTTACTTCTGTCGTTAAGGACATGATTCTTGCTTAAGGCGATCGCGGACATGTTATCCATCTTCAATTGTGGCGGCTGAAGCTTGGTGCCGATCACGTCGCCCAAAGCGACGCGAGCCACACCGCTTGGCATGCTACCGCGCGCGCGCGATGTATTCTCGCCGTAGGAGGAGAGCGCTACCACCTTTGCTTCAGGATTGCCAAGAGATTGGCATTTCACCAAGAAAGAAAATGATCCGGTGGTGCTCTTCATGTCATCCACATCTCCCCCAAGTCGTCGTCATTGTAGCCCATCGGTGAATGTCACCATTCGAGCGCTTGGAGTAGATGATGACGTGTCGATTGTCGGAGATGTAACGAGCAAATGCTTGACGGCAACAAGGTGCTCCTCTGGGGCTTCTCCATGAATCGCTCACGTAGCCCACGGCAAAGCGATGTCGGGCGTGTATGCACCAGGTACCGCAAGCTTCCCACCAAGCTGTGATACATCGTTGAGTCCACCTCCGGCGTGGTACTGTTCTTGGACAGCTTCAGACGCACCTCCATGGGCGTCGCGCGCGCTGCGGCTTTCAAGGCGTGCTTTTCAAGCGACTTGCGTCGTCGCTGCACAACGCAGCGTGACGACGTCTCGGCTCTGCTTCACCTCGATCCCGAGGTAGTATGAGAGCAACCCCAGGTCGCTCATGCGGAAGAGTCGACGTATCTCGCCCTTGAATGTGTCGATGTCCTCCGAGCGTGATCCCATGATGATGAGATCGTCGACGTAGACGCCCACCACCACGCGTGACGTCGCGACGCCCCTTGTGTACATACCGTGCTCGCTGGCGCACCGGGTGAAGCCGAGGTCACGGAGGCTGCTATCGAGCTTCACATTCCATGCGCGAGGTGCTTGACATAGTCCATACAAAGCTTTCCGCAGCCTCAGCACCTTCTCTTCATGCCCAGCCGCAATGAAGCCTAGTGGTTGCCGGACATACACCTCCTCGCTCAATTCGCCGTTGAGAAACGCCGACTTGACATCCATGTGATGCACAAGCCAGCCTTCCCTAGCCACCACAACGGCAGATCCGACCGACTCCATCCGAGCAGCGGGCGTGAAGACCTCGTCGTAGTCTATCCCTGTTGCTAGACGTAACCTTTCGCCACGAGTCTTGCCTTGTGTTTGACGATGGCTCCCCGTTCGTCGCGCTTCAGTTTGAAGACCCACTTCAGGCCAATTGGACGATGGCCTGAAGGCAAGTCGACGAGCGTCCACGCATCGCTCGCTCGATCGACGCTATCTCCTCGATCATCGCCTTCGCGGCACTCCTCGCCACGAGCCTTTTCGAGCGTGGCGGGCTCATCGCCACGGCGAGCGGCGAGATCATCCCACATCTCCCGCTCTACTAGTCCTGGAGTCGCTGCCGGGCCGAGGATGTTCTCCAGTGTCTTGAACCGGAGCGGGACATCATCGTCGTGGTCGCCATCCAGGTCTAGGTCCCCACTCGGTGGCGAAGCGAACTCGATCTGCTCCGTAGGGATTGGAGCTGACTGTGGCGTGCAGGGTTCAGACCCAACACCGTATACTTTCAAGGCCTTAAGGTTCCCCAGGGATTGCAAGCCTTCCAATGAAGCAAGCGACTCGCAATCAGTAATTCCCAGCTCTTTCAATGCTGTGGAGAAATGCAGCTGTAGAGATTTCAAACTTGGGCTCCCGTACACTTCCAAGTCCTTAAGATTCCCCAAGGATTGCAAGCCTTCCAACGAAGCGAGCGACTCGCAACCACTAATTTTCAGCTCTTCCATTGCTGTGCAGGAATGCAGCTGTAGAGATTCCAAACTAGGGATACCGGATACTTCTAATTTTTTGAGGCAGGTGAGATTCCCCGGGAAGCAGGGCTGCAGCGTTTCTGGGGAATAATTGATGTCAAGTTCTACAAGTGATTGCGGGAGGAGCCATCTTCCGTTCGCCTGGTCATCATTTCTATCTTCATGCGCCAAAGACGGGAGAAATTCGGGGCAATCCCCAATAAGAAGACGTTCGAGTGATGGGAGTGTATAGCAAATTACAGCTGCCATATCATCATGGAGATCCTCTGGCAGAACATGCGAAGAGACAAGTTTTTTGCAGAAATATATTTCCAAACTCTTTAAAGAGATGAGTTGCCTTAATCCTTCCAATGAAATAGATGTTAGATTTCGGCAACCTGCTATTCTCAATTGAGTTAGGAACCTATAGATGGATAATTTAGAAACACTAGTTGAAGGCGGTAGAGGGTGTGGCACTAGCAACCGAAGATATTCGTGAATAATGAGTTCACCAAGACTGGACAACCATGACTTCTGCTCGATTTTGAATTTCTAGCAGTCCTCAAACAACAGAAAGACCTTCAGTACAGGGCATCCCGTTACCTTCAGAACCCTTAAGCTAGAGTTCAAGTCCCTCAAGGAAGTGCAGGAACATCTCTCCAACTTAGGCAAATCATGTAACACCAGCTCCTCCAACGAAAGAATTGATACTTCTGTTACATTAAGCATACTCCTCAGCTCAAACTTTCTAAGAAATGGGAGCCGCCCCAAAGATGGAATTATTTGCAATGTTCCACAACACTCTAGACGAAGAGTCTGCAAAGAGGTAACTGAAGTGGCAAGCCATGTTGGAATTATTTACTGTTTTGGTTATTCAACTTAGAAGCAGCCACTGTCATAATTTCTCTCGAAGAGCAGATCACTCCCGAGAAAATAGCCGAAGAAGTCTCTGATTTTCTAGTAGATTCAGTCTGATACACAGAATGCTTTAGACTTTAATTGTCATTTATTTTGTGTTAAAAGGACAAGTTAGAACTTGCATGGATGGTACTTTAGTATTTGTTTTCTCGTGATGGTTGGATGACTTTGAATAATTCATTCATTTATTTAGTTTATAATGGCATGATATGTTCTGATATTGAAGTATTTTATTTATGTGTTGAATGTCTTCTAATACATATTAATAAAATACCTTATATTAGAACGCGTGTGGCGCCCTATGAAGTGTACTTAGCCCACAGCGGCACAACGAATACCATCTTAAGAGAGACGAAGTATTTTCAGTTGATTCGTAAGAATGCTGGTAGCCTTACAACAATCGCCGGAAGCAATGCATGTATAATTGGTTCTGGAAGAGCCACAATTATACTCCCAATAGGGCACAACTGTGGTCATTGAAGAAGCCTTATTGTACCCAGAATCGACTAGAACTCTCCTAAGTTTTAAGGATATTCGTGCCAATGGTTTCCACGTTGAGACTGAAGAAGAGTATGGTAAGGAATACCTACTCATTACTAAGCGCGAAGAGAATGAAAAAAGGGTATTAGAAAAACTTTCTTCACTAGAAACTAGGCTATATTATACCAACATCAAGGCACCTGCAGCCTATACTGTCCTGAAGATAGTATTAAGAAGCTCTGAACTATTTTGTCACTAGCATGATAGATTAGTCCATCCAAAGCTGATCTCGCAGATCATTCGCATTAGAAATGTCTTCCCTGATCATCACATCGAGTCCATCAGAATGGACAAAGCCGGAGAATTTACTTCAAAGGCATTTGATGAATATTGCATGACGATGGGGATTGGAGTTGAGCATTTGATACCGCATGTCCATACCCAGAATGGTTTGGCAAAGGCATTAATCAAGAGAATTAAATTTATTGCCTGACCCCTTTTGCAGAATTACAATTTGCCAGCTACATGTTGGGGAGACGCAGTCCTACATGCAGCGAATCTCATCAACTTTAGACCATCGGCCTACAACATCTATTCACCTATGCAACTAGTGCAATGGTCACCACCGAAAATTTCTTGTCTCAAGAGGTTTGGATGCAAGGTTTATGTACCTATACCCCCTCCGCAGCGTACTGCAATGGGCCCTCTCTGTAAGACTGGGATATACGTTGGTTATAAGACTGCATCCATAATCAGGTATTTGGAACCCATGTCGGGAGATTTGCATACCGCCCGCTTCGCTGATTGCATTTTGATGATGATAATTTCCTAACATTAGGAGGAGGAAATCAATCCCTTGATGAAAAATGTCAGAAAATTACGTGGGAAGCCACGGGAATTCATGCACATGACCCGCGCACTAGTGAAGCAGAGAAAGAGGTCCAGAAGATCATTGACTTGCAAGCATTAGTAAACCAGCAGCCTGATCACTTTAGTGATTTGAAGAGCGTGACTAAGTCGCATGTACCTGCACGCAATGCATCAGAGAGGGTTGAAATACCAAAGAAAGCAGAAGGTATCCCTAATCTCGTCCAAAGGCCTCAGAATAAAAGGACAAGAACTCTGGCTCCTCGAATCCTAAGTAACCGAGGACGCCCGACGAAGAAGGATAAGAATGACTTATCGCAGCCGATCACTGAAGTCTCCTAGAATGAGAAGGGGAGCCAGTTGAGACCTGTCATAAGTATGACACCTTCAGAAATGGGCATACCGGATCTGAACATCCCAATGGAAGAAGAAATCGGCATGGATGTGTGCGCACACATCAGAGCCGAAAAACTAAAGGAACTTGCCACCGCAATTGGAAGAAGCGATGTGCAAGGAGAAGCTCCAGAAGAAGTAATCACTCTAGAAGAAGCAACTCATGAAGAAATAGCTATAAATTATGTGCACACGGGAGAGTCTATGAATAGGACAACAGCCAATATCGATATCTACTTCGCAAAGAAAATTACTACAATCATCGATCTTGATCCCGAGTTTGCATCGCTCGCTGAATGTAAGAAAAGAACATATTGGGAAGATTGGAAGAATGTAATAGAAATTAAATTTCTATCTCTAAACAAAGAGAGGTGTTTGGGCCCATATACCGCACACCCCCCTGTGCACCCTGTAGGGTATAAGTGGGTATTTGTTCGAAAGAGAAATGAAAGAAACGAAGTAGTGAGATACAAAGCAAGGCTGATAGCACAAGATTTCACTCAACGTCAAGTTGATTATGAAAAAACCTACTCCCTAGTCATGAGTGGAATTACCTTTAGATATTTGATCTCAATGGCAGTGAACTTGAATTTAGAAATGAAATTGATGGATATGGTAACTGCATACCCTTATGGAAACTTGGATTCGGAGATTTATATGAAGGTCCCTAAAGGAATCCCTCTCCCGAACCAAGACAGAGCAAATAGAAATATGTACAGTGTGAAGCTCAGAAAGTCCCTGTATGGACTAAAGCAATCTGACAGAATATAGTATAATCGCTTAAGCAACTTTCTCTCCAAGAAAGGCTACATGAACAATGAAGACTGTCCCTGTGTGTTTATACGACGATCCCAGAATGGATTTTGTATAATCTCAGTGTATGTAGATGATCTGAATATCATCGGGACAATAAAAAATATAAAGAAGCAAGCTCCTACTTAGAGTCAGAATTTGAAATGAAAAATTTGGGTAAGACCAAATTCTGCTCAGGCCTGCAGCTCGAGCATGTCCCTGAAGGAATATTAGTACATCAGTCGGCTTACACCCAGAAGGTGTTAGAAAGGTTTGGCTTTGAGAAGGCATACCCATCAAAAGCACTGATGATCGGGAGGCCTTTACAGTAAGAAAAATATCCTTTCCGACCTAGGGAAGAGGGGGGGAAGTCTTGAGACCGGAATTCCCATACTTAAGTGTAGTGGGAGCACTTATGTATTTAACAACTGCACTAGACCGAACATTGCATTTGTCGTGAACCTATTAGCAAGGTACAATGCAGAACCTACCAAAAGACATTGACAGGGTATAAAGGACATCTTCCGATACCTCCAAGGAAGTAAGGACCTTGAACTGTTCTACAGAAAGAATTAAGATCTGAACTTGATTGGCTATGCAGATGCCAGGTGCCTGTCTGACCCACATACCGCAAGGTCACAAACAAGCTATGTGTTCCTGTGTGGTGGAACTGCAATTTCCTGGAAATCTTCCGAGCAAAGTCTCGTAACGACTTCGACGAACCACTCAGAAATTATAGCACTGTATGAAGCTGCATGAGAATACGCTTGGCTCCGACGAATGATTCACCACATCCAACAGTCATGTGGAACGAATATGGTGCAAACCCTCACAATTATCTATGAAGATAATGCAGCTTGCGTTGCACAAGTGCAGACGGGCTATGTGAAGAGTCATCTCACAAAGCATATCAACCCCAAGTTCTTCTATGCTCATGAATTGCAAAAGATAGACGAGATTAAAGTACTGCATACTAAGTCATGTGAAAAATCTGGCAGATTTGTTCACTAAATCACTCCTTGCATCTAGCTTTGAAAGGTGCATGCGAGAAATTGGAATGATGAGACTTAGAGAAGTGCAGAATTTAGGGGGAGAATTTTCTCAAGCCCGTTAGCAAAACTTGATCATGAATATTAAGTACCCAAAAGAATAAAGTCCTAAAGACTGAATTAAATTGGGTGAATTGTACTCTTTTTCCCTTGACGAGTTTTCCTGAAATTTCTCGACCAAGGTTTTTAATGAGGCAATTCGTGCATCACAACATAACATGTGTCATGTACTCTTTCTCCAAATTTTCCCACTGGGTTTTTATGGAGTTTTAACGAGGCATGAGCGTGTCAGATGAGTGCCCAAGGGGGGGTGTTGAGAAACCTGGGCCTGAGCCAGGAGCCTAGGCCCATGGTGGGCACCTCACCAGTAGACTATAAATAGGGTGTCATATCGGCAGAATTTGTACTCATGCAATCAAAAACAATAAAAAAAGATCAGATTTTCTCTCTACTTCTCTGTGTGTTTTAAATCTATTATTCTATCTTCTGTAATTGATTCGTTTCGTTCTAAGCAGAGGAATCGATCGGACTGGTCGCCAGCGACGGTTCCTCAACAAGAGCTTTGTCGTTTATCATAGAGCTGGAGTGTCACGCAACCACTCTAGATTTTAGTCTTCATCGATCGCTATTGTCTTTGGACTAACATGAAGACTTACTAGTCGTCGAGAAAACCTGTAACCATGTTATCTAAATAGAAATTGCAAATGACAGCAGAAAAGTTTCTGAACGTAACTGACTGACTTGCAAGACTTGGATGACTTGCAAGTCTTCGTGATTACACGAGTAATAGCGACATATGCTAGTGGAGATGGATGAAGCTAGCGATAAGCCGAGCACGATACGAGTTACTGGCATTACAGCTTCAAAGACCGGACAACATTTTTGAACTGCAAGACTACTAGACAACGTGAACATTTTTTTTTTGAAAGCAACAGACAACATGAACATGGTATATGCCATTCTCTCCGTTGGCTTCACGCAAAAACACATCCAAATTCACAAAATTAATCAAAACTATATCTTGTAAACACATGTATTTCAACAAAAACTTGCCCTTCTATGTAAAATATATGTATTTGCAAAATCTAATTGAATCGTGACCCTACAATCTGATAATGTCAAACAAAAAATGATCCTCCCTATCCCTAGAATTGCGATCTTGACAATCTTGGCTATTCACCTGAAGGCACTGATCTGGTCCCTTTAAGAATGCCCTTAATTCACGACCACATGCGCCTTAGTTGGGGTGGCGAGAGGAAAATAGGGAACATGTAGATTAGCTCAGCAGCGTTTCTATAATAGGATGTACCACCTATAGATTAGTAGGTGCGTCCCTTTTTTAGACCAGTAGATGCATCTTGTTTGCTGCCAACAAAACTATCCCCTTTGCAGTTCTAGTGAACTAGTAGTAGGCAGCCAAGTGGTCTATATGTGTTGAAGTGGTAGGTTACATGTATAGCGCTAGTATATAATGCTCCAACTCATAGTAACTTCAAGTTAACCATTCTGAATGAAGTGAGCATGAAAACACACAAGAAAGATCATTGACAAAACTACGCAACGAGGCCTTCCTCCTATCTAGAAAAAGAAGCAAATATGGGTTTGCCGCCAACTTCATTCATGCCGTTGCTTAACACTTTGCAACCATCGAACAGGTTTGTGCAATTATGGTTTTGCCCTCCAAAGAATTGCGTTCAAGTTACATTCTTTCTGTCCCTGCGAAAATTGTACTCCCTGCTACAATGTACTTCGGACATGGTGTAATAAAAAAATGGAATTGATACGGTTCCTACGTCCGGACGGATGTCCTCCATCAGACGGTACAATCCACCAATCAACATGGATTCAATGAGTCGAGACATCGGCCGCCATGCTAGCTGTTTGGTTCGCGGATGAACTCAGCCTGGCTCGCATGGGAGGAGCTTGACTCCCAGTGGTCAGGTCCAATGTATGCAAGAGCGTGATGTTTGGTTGTCTGTTTGCACGAGCCAGGCTGTCCTGAGAATCTGTTTGGTTGCTTGCATGAGGACGGATTGCATGGGATAAAAATATATAAATAATTATCATCATGACATTTATTATGGACAACTATTATCTTATAGCTCTTAGTTTATTTTATTACTCCTTAATATTAATCGAAATATGTTAATATCATTTAATATGTGCTAATAATGCATTAATAACGTCATTAGATGGCTAATTACCTGCACCGCGCGAGCCTGGCCCGGTAGAAACGGCCGATTTCTGCGTTCCTCCAGAGCCTGGCCGCGGGGGTCTCCCTGTATGCGTAGAGCCTGGCCCGACAGATACGCGAACCAAACAAACGTCAGGTTCTCGCACGAGCAGAGCCTGGCTGAGAGCTGATGCATGCAACCAAACGCACCCTATGCAATTTTTTACTTGCTTCAGTTCCCCACTTCCCTCTCTGTTGCTTTCTACTTTCTTTCTTTATACAGGCAAATCTGTCTCTGTGACTCCCTCAGATCTATTCGTGGCTCTCTCTATTTCTCATCTCACACAGAGATTCTACACTATCATTATCTTCTCTTGCTCCCTCTCTCTACCTCATCATACTCACGGCAACACTGCTAATTAGATTCCACATCCATCAACGTCTCCTGCTTCATGTGATGTACGCATGCGAGGGGTAGGTGTGCAGGTGGTGGCTGGTATAATTCTTCACTTCATTTTGCATCCTTCTCTTCCATCTACTACCTTATTTTTGCAGGCAGCAATTGCAATTGCTCTCCCCCCCCCCCCCCTATTCTCTCTCTCTCTCTAGATCTGTGCATAGCACAGAAAGGAGGGGAGCCAGAGCGAAAAATGAGAGGAAAAATCATAGCAGAGGAGCAGAATGGCACTAGAGGAGATCAGGACCCGCCGGTGTTAAGGCACTAGGCCAGTTTCCTCATCTGAGCTCGCCTGCATAGCTAGTACCTCTCCACTCGGTTGGTTGTTGTGGTTATTGCAGCACTTTGTCTCAGTTGATGTACGAACCTTTTTATTTTGTTTGCAATGTATCCTCTTGAAAAATTGAGTTGAGTTATTTTTGTTGTTAGGGGTTGTGTGATTTGTTTTATGTGGTCATCTTTTTATGTTGCAGTAGAGGCTGTGATTCTCAGTTTATTGCAAATATTTTTTTCATTGTTGCACGAGCAATTTTAAAATATTACAACTATTATTTTTAAATATTATAGTGTTGTAAGGTTCTAAATTTTTGTTACAATATTTCGATTTTATGTATGCAACAAATAGCAACAACCGATGCAACATCAAGATTTTTATTAAAATATTTTATTGCATACAATGATTAAAATTGTTGCACGCGTTATATAAAGATGTTGTATCGATGCGTCCTATGAAAATACTCCCATCAGATATATGGACGCTAGCAACGTCCATAAAAAAATCCTAACCGATATGATTCGTTAGATTGAAAAGAATGAACCGATACATTATACTTACGATAAAATTACCAGTTCCTTGTAATCCTGGGCCACACACAACTATGGCGGAAGCAAGTTTGTACCGAACTTGTACTTTATATACTTTACTTTTACGAAGGAAACATGGGTCTTCACCCATTGGTCGATAACTTGATATACACAAAAATCGAGTCCCTGCTTTTATTTTTACAGTGTGTGAACAAATTGCTAGTAATGACCGACCGGTGGACCTTCGGCCAAAGGAGTCGTTTCTACATTGGTCATTCCCAGATGAAGGGGACACGTGGTACACGTGCTCATTGAAAAGCTTTACTTTTCTATCGAATATATGCTCTGCATTCTTTAGCTGGAAAGGCATGACCTACTACGCATTTTTAACATTACACACCAGGTCACCGTATTTAGCTGTAGTCAGCTTAGACGGCAAAAACACAAGACAAGAGTGGAGAAATTACTCATCCATACATAAACAATATTCTTCCTCCATCTCATCCTTGCCAATTGTGTGTGAGCATCTACGAGAAGAAGTGAGATTAATCATACAGTAAATACGTCTCCAACCATGGAGCACGCCATGGTGAGTGCTGCCACCTGGGTGCTGAGCCCCGTCCTCGGCAAGCTCTCCATCCTGTTGAAGAAGAAGCATGGCAGGCTGAACGGTGTCCTCGACGAGATCGTCTCCTTGAAGGACGAGTTGAGCAGCATGAACGCCCTCCTCGTAAAGGTGGCGGACATGGATGACCTCGATATCCAGGTGAAGAAGTGGAGGAACCAAATCCGAGAGCTGTCCTATGATATCGAGGATTGTATTGATGACTTCACACATCGCGTCTGAGGCCAACCCTAAGCGAAATACGTGAGTGAGATTAACCAGGTCCGAGGCCAACCCCGGGTAAGTTACGTGAAGCTAACTCTAGACGAGGTACGCAAGGCTGACCTTAGAATGGTCCGATGCCAACCCCACGGATGTAGCGGGGCCGTATAGAGCAAATGACCAAAATACCTCAGAAGTGGGCCAAACCTTAAGGACAAAATTGTAACTACACTGGATTTCCCCTCTCCCTATTAATAGGATCCCTTTTAATAGGAGGGGAGGCCACTCAACTCTAAGAGGGTGATCGGTTCGACTGAAAAGCTCATGGCTTATGGCTGAAAATACTGTACCTGGCTGAAAAAAGCACTGTAGCTGACAGAGACTTATTTAGCATAATTAAATTTAAAAAAATTTTAAAATAAAAAAAATATGTTAGCCCATTACGTATAATACAAGCAAATACGGGAAAAAAAAGAACCGGTAAAAAAGCTCAACAAAAAATCAAAAATTCAGAAAAAGATGAAACTTATGAATAGTGAGAAAAAAGCCGCAGCCAGCTTATGGAAGCCATGTTGATCGCTCCCTAAAACACTCCTCTTGAATACACTTGGTAATTATGTGCTACTCTTGAGTCCCTTCGCACCTACGGCAGTCTTTGTATCTGACCGAGGATGTTTCTAAATTTACTGTCCGAACTCGTATCGACGACAATCTACTTTAATGCTTAAAAAATAAATGAGTAGTTATAGTATGCTATTTAATATAGACATGTATTGTTCAATAATATTAATTTTTTTCTTAAAGTTAATATCTCTTTTACCTATGTGTACGGTGGAATTTGGAGACGGAAACACGGGTCTTCACCCATTGGTCGGTAACTCGACATATACAAAAATCGAGTCCCTGCTCTTATGTTTACAGTGTCTGAACAAATTGCAGTAATGGCCGACCAGTGCACCTTTTGGTCAAAGGAATCGTTGCTACATTGGTCTTTCCCAAATAAAGGGACGCGTGGTACATTTGCTCATTGAAAAGCTTTACTTTTCTATCGAATATGCTCTGCATTCAGCTGGAAAGGCATGACCTACAACACATTTTAACATTACACACCAGGCCACCGTATTTAGCTGTAGTCAGCTCAGATGGCAAAAACACAACAGTAGAGAAATTACTCATCCACTCATCCATAAATAAACAGTATTCTTCCTCCATCTCATCTTTGCCATTAGTGTGTGAGCATCTGCGAGAAGTGAGATTAATCATCCAGTAAATACGTCTCCAACCATGGAGCACGCCATGGTGAGTGCTGCCACCGGGGTGCTGAGCCCCGTCCTCGGCAAGCTCTCCACCCTGTTGGAGAAGAAGCATGGCAGGCTGAACGGTGTCCGCGACGAGATCGTCTCCTTGAAGAACGAGCTGAGCAGCATGAACGCCCTCCTCGTAAAGGTGGCGGACATGGATGACCTCGATATCCAGGTGAAGGAGTGGAGAAACCAAATCCGAGAGCTGTCCTATGACATCGAGGATTGTATTGATGACTTCACACACCGCGTTGATCGTGGCCGCAACAGTTCTGACAGCATCAAGGGCTTCTTCCAAAAGGTGAGGACACTTGGAGCACGTAACAAGATTGCCAACCAGATAGGGAAGCTGAAGGCCCGTGCTGATGATGCAAACGAGCGACGCAGGAGGTACAACTTTGATGGGGTCGTCTCAAGTTCCAGTGGTGTGGTATCCATTGATCATCGGTTACCAGCACTCTATGCTGATGCAGAAAGCCTAGTGGGAATTGATGGACCAAGAGAGGAGCTGATCAAGCGATTAACTGAACGGGAGGGAAACTCGGGACAAAAACTGAAGGTGGTGTCTGTTGTTGGGCTTGGAGGGCTAGGCAAAACCACTCTTGTCCGCCAAGTTTATAACAAAATTGGAGGACAATTTGATTGCAGGGCATTTGTATCAGTATCCCAAAGACCTAATATGAAGAAAATATTAAGAAATATACTTGTTGATGTCACAGGGATAGAGTACTACCCACGCATCAAAGAATGGGATGAGCGGCGGCTCATCGACAAACTGAGGGAATTCCTCATAGATAAAAGGTACTAAGTACTTTCCAATGATAATCTTGTTTAAGATAATTTCTGTTACCACATCCCTTCTCTGATTTCCACAAAGACATAAACGTTCTATTTTTTTAGATCTATTACTATATGCTACTTTAGATATGCACTATCTGTACCGACTATTTTGTTGCATCCATACATTCTCATGTCCACCATTAATCCTTGAATAATACATAAAACTCTTAGACATGTATTTTATAGCTTCACTAATACATACTTTTTTATAATATACAAAATAGGTTTTTCATCGTCATTGATGATGTCTGGAATACATTAGCATGGAGGACAATCAGATGTGCTTTGCTTGAAAATAACCTCTGCAGTATAATATTGACGACAACACGTATCGCTTCAGTAGCAGATTCATGTTGCTCTCCAGACCGCAATAATGTTTGTGAAATGAAACCACTCAGTGATGTTGACGCTGAAAAATTATTTGTCAAAAGAGTATTTGGATCTGAAGATGAATGTCCTCCTCAACTAAAAGAGCTATCCAATGCTATCTTGAAAAAATGTGGTGGTTTACCATTGGCAATCATTAGTATTGCTAGTTTGTTGGCTAATAAACCACGCATAAAAGAAAAATGGGAGAGGTACCGAAATTCTATCGGCCCAGGACTTGAAAAAGCTCCTGGTGTAAATGAGATGCAAAAGATTCTATCTCTTAGTTATAATGACCTTCCCCACTATCTAAAGACATGCTTACTATATCTCAGTATATTTCCAGAAGATCATATAATACGGAAGGAACATTTGGTAAGGAGATGGATAGCAGAAGGATTCATCACTACAGAATGTGGACAAAATTTTGAAGTAGGAGAGAACTATTTTAATGAGCTAATCAACAGGAGCATGATCCAACCAGTGTGGGTGCAATATGATGGTCAAGCTTATGCTTGCCGAGTGCATGATATGATTCTTGATCTTATAGTATCCAAGTCGATCGAAGAAAATTTTGTCACATTAATTGGTTACCAGAATCATGTATTGGGACCACAACATACGGTTCGTCGACTCTCCCTTGACTGTCGGGATGAAGAAGATATCATGCTACCATCAACTATGGTTGTTTCCAGTGCTCGATCACTCACTATTTATGGGTCTACTAAACACATGCCACTTCTTTCAGACTTCCAAGCACTACGAGTGATTAACATTAAAAATAACAATAAGTTGGAAAATCATTACTTGAATGATATCGGGAAATTGTTCCATCTGAAATACCTAGGGCTCATTCAAGTAAGCATCAGCAAGCTTCCAGAGCAAATAGGGGAACTACAACAACTTGAGATAGTCGAGCTAAGACTGACAAGGATCAGTGAGTTACCCAAGAGTATTGTTCGGCTGAAGAAGTTGGTGACCTTACGAGCTGATTGCATAAGTTTGCCAGAAGGAATTGGAAATATGAAAGCTTTGCAGGAACTTTCTCGTATATATGTCAACAACAGCACCCCATCAACTTCTTTAGTTGAGTTGGGCAGTCTGACTGAACTAAGATATCTTGGGATAGATTGGTGCATTAGTGATACATTAAGGGATCAGAATAGCTACAAGGATAATTTTTTTTCTTCCATCTGTAGACTCTGCAGATTCAAGCTTCAGTGTCTACATATCGGATGTGATGATGAAAATAGTTGCTCTCTAGATTTCTTGTTGGATTCTTGGTCCCCTCCTCCGTACCTCCTCCATAATTTCCAGATGAGAACAGACTACTATTTTCCTAGAAGTCCAGAGTGGGTGGCCTCGCTCTCTTCTGTCACCTTCCTAGAGCTCAATGTCAATCCTGTTGGAGAGGAAGTTCTTCTGATCCTTGGGGGTTTGCATTCTCTCCTAGCTCTCAAGCTATGGACACAAGCGGTAGCTCCCAAAGAAAGGCTCATCATGTGCAGCAGTGGATTCCAATGTCTAAAAGAGCTTGACTTTGGCTTCTGGAATATTGCAATGGGTGGATTAGTATTTGAGATTGGGACTATGCCAAAGCTAGAAAAGTTCCGTTTTTACTCGGTAGCACGAGAAACGGGGCCTCCATGCGGTGAAGTTGCTTCAGGCCTCCAGCACATCCATTCCCTCAGGCGTGTCATTTGCCGGATTGATTGTCGACGTGCAAAGGCTCATGATGTTGAAGCTATAGAGGCTGCTGTCAAGAACACAACTGACCCCCTTCCCAACCTTCTCAAAATTAAAATCAAAAGATATGGTGCACGACAGATGATAAAAGATGCGGGGGAGGTGGGCATTGAAGAGAGAAGAGCCTTGAAGATCAGGAAGGTCAGGAAGAAGGTAATATGAAGCGACAAGTAGAAGCAAGAGAAGAGACAACAAATGAAAGAAACTTATGGTGGATGTAAGTATACATGTCTTATTATTCTGGAGCAACTGCAATTCACAGTACATTTGTTGTCTTTATTTATGTTCTATTTTCGTTGCTCCCAGCAGAAGCAGAATTGAAGCTATGATCTAGATTATTATTCCACCTGGCCAATTTGACATAGTAGCAGTTCAAAATTCAAACAATCTAAATGTTACATTCGATGCTTTCACCTGGCAGTAAGGCTAGTTATTGGATGTTTGAAACGGCAATGGTATCTCATTTGGCTTTACCTTTTTGCAGGTAATCAGTGTTGTATAACCGATGCCCCCAGGAACCCCAGAAAGGGGAGCGCACCAGCTCTGGAGGGCCCGTGGTTTCGACTTCGTCTCCAATGAGAGATATGGGTGTATACTAAAATGACTCACTATAAATATATGGAAGAGGCTATCTATTTTGTATACATCAAGTCATATCAATAAAGAAGATGCCGGATTACTCTCTCACATCTTTGCCCATTGCTATCGCTAAGTGCTTGTGTTATTCTCACTTTCTAGTTGCGTTGACTGACTCTATTTGTGTTGATTGGCTATTGGATCGCTCGGCGACATGCTCTATGGGCTACAGTATGTCATCAGATCCAATAGCTCGCTCTCTCTCTCCCTCTCTCTCTCTCTAGAAGCGATTTCTTTTCTTGTAGAACCCTAGATGCGTTCTTAATCTGTACAATCCGATCTACTAAAATTAATAGGCATTGGAGGCCGTACCTGCTTGTCTCAGCCGCGGCGTCAGCACGCGCCGCGCTCTGGCCACAAGTGCCGCTCGCATGCGAACGCTCCGCCAAGCCCGGCTTGTCGCCCGCTGTCTTGTCCTCGCCAGGCACCCGCAGTCGCTGCCGCCGAACCACAGACCTACAACCGACGCACGCGCACGCCTCCGCGTCCAACGCCACCTGAAAGCGATGGAGCCGCCTTGCCCGAGCCACGCCGCTGCATAGGGTGCTCCGCCGCACACGCCTGCCCTGGCCCGTATGCCGACGCCTAGGCCGCCGCCCGGGCCGTCGCCCGCGCTCGTCGATTCCGCCGCACCCTCGCCGCCGCTGCCAAGCACTGGGCCTAGGGTCCTAACCCTGGCGCCCCCTCCCTTAACTGAGCCATAAAAGGCCGGGAGGTGATGGGCCCGATCCAAAATCCAGCCCAATTGCGGTAACAAGCTAGACCGAATCCAGCCCGCTAAGAAAGAACTGTTCATTGAAATGGGTAAGTTGCAATTTTTCCTAAATTAACCATGAGCGTACGGTCTTGCAAATCTTGTCTCCTCTATAAAACCTGCCAAGCCAAGAGAGCTCTACAGGTGTGGCAGGTGCCTACCAAGCCACCCATCCGCGACATGTATTCACAGTTAGCCATTAGTAATTTAATTAGCAAGCACTAATTAAGATTAGCATTAATTAGCAAGCACTAATTAAGAACATGCCGCGGATGGATGGCTCGGCAAGCACCTACTAAGCTACTATAGATCAGCGTGCCTATCGAGCCCCCAGCTTAGTAGGTGTCTACTATGCTTGGTAGGTGCACTGAGGAGATAGATTTACAAAAACAGACGTTCGAAGATCAATTTTTTTTTAAAAAAAGGTACAACAATATCATTGGTGTGAATAGTTCCATAAAAAATTGAAAATGTTGCAGAAAGGCCCTCATATTTTAGAAAGAATGCGAGAAAATTTTGTGGAGAAAGAAAATCGGAAACCCCTAGGAAAATTGAAAATTGTTGTAACCTTCGGGAATATTTTATTCTTGCAGAAACCCCTTTAGGAATCCGTTTTTGCGTTGGATCAGTAGGGTTAAGGATTTTATAACCTAGACCCTCAATCTTAGGGTAACTACCTAAATAGTATATTTAATTTCTTAAATAACCCTGAATAATCCTGAAAACTTGATTTTTATGAATACGAGCTTCCATAAATTTATGAAACATTGGACTTAGTAAGTGTCTAACAATCAAAACCACTCTTGTTCGCCAAGTTTATAACAAAATTGGGGGACAATTTCATTGTCGGGCATCTGTATCATTTGATGTCATTTGTAACTGCGCGACACATAGCCAAGTCGTTCGACCATTGGGCAACTAAACCAAGTAGCACAACCGTTGAGCAACTTAGCCCTCTAGTCGCCCAGCCATTGGACGACTAGTACTAGTTGCTCAACGGTGGAATGATTATTTGCTGCCAGCCCGTCTATTTCTCTTTGACCCAACACCCTTATGGTCTCTCTCACCATTTGTCTCAGAAGAAAACGAGTGGAGAAAAAAGAGGGAGAGAAGGAGAGGGGAAGTGAAGAGGGGGAGAAGGTCGTGAGAGAGGGAGAAGTAGAGGAGCTCAGGAGAGGGAGTAAAGGAGAGGAGAGAAGCTCGGGAGAGGGAGAGAAGGAGAGGGAAAGTGAAGAGGGGGAGAAGGTCGTGAGAGAGGGAGAAATAGAGGAGCTCGGGAGAGGGAGTAAAGGAGAGGAGAGGAGCTCGGGAGGTAAGAGAGAAAGACGAAGAAAGCTTGTTGAGAAGGAGAGGTCTTCACGTAAAGGTAATAGTCTCATTAGTTCTTATTCTCATATGAATATATGCAACGTGTCGCTACTTATCGGTTTAGCACATATTTAGTGAATGTATGTTGACAAATGATAATTTTTACAGTGAGAAATCAGTCATGTCTGAGCCCACAAAATTGAAAGTGCATTTTGGTATTGGTACCATTCATGAATGTCCATACGGTGTTGACCTCAAGGGTTTTTCGCAGGTCAGTTTGGTACACCCGGACGCAAAGAATACTCTAATCGGAGATGTATTGGCTTACATGCAACTTCTCCTTAGACCTCAAGGGGTGCAGTATCGTCCAATATGGGCTTTGGAGTCGGTCTACTATGCACATTCGGTGGGAGTTGAGGATACTAATGCGCACATTTACATGGAAGGGCTTTGTGAAATGCTGTCAGCAACATGGATACGAGTTTGTGCTAAAGGGAGTCGCAGGAGGCCCTACCGATGGATATTGTCTGCTTGGTGGGAGCAGCTCAGGCTTGTAGCATGTGGTTCATGAAGAGGACGCGGTGGCCGATGTTGCGGAGGCACAACCGAAATGTCAGACACTGCATGCTGAGACCACTAGACAGGCAGATGCAGATGTTGTTGAGGCAGAACAGGAAGATCGCACAACGCAGGCTGAACCCACTAGACAGGCGAACGTAGTGGAGTATGTCGATAGCATAGTGCATCAAATGGAGATCAATGACTGGATGGATTAGGCCAAGAAGGAAGCTTTAGAAGAGGACGACAACGACTCTTCCAATGAGGACAAAGGTCCCATCCCTTAGGGATAGAATAGGGCGAATGTTGAGGGTATTGTTGTGCATGACAAGCATGAATCACCATGGGAGTACGATGGCACGAAGGTTCGACTTCATGCAATATTTGCTGTTTTCTCGTGCCTTAACCCGGCCCAGTCCACAGCCACCTTGCCCCATCGGATGCTCGCCACGTGTCGACCATCCGCCACATGCGCCACCAGCCGTCCAATCCCCACTTGTGCTATATGTCGCCCATCAGGCCCAAGCACTGTTCATCTGTGTCGTTTGGGGAGGTCTCTCGTTTCGGCCATTGGATCCACTCGGCGCCATGTGTCAAGCATCGAGACGTGCCTGTACTGTTCATCTTCCTCCTGGTTTCTTGTCACCGTCTCCGAGCCGGAGTCCTTAGCGTCCATGCCATGCCTAGCTTGGTCTCATTGCCCATGTGCACCCTGGACACTTCGACATCTGAGTATAAAGCCCAGGCAGTCAGTCCCCTTCGGTCGAGTCTCGCCCGCGGCGCACCCGTCCCCTCGGTTCACACATCGTGCGCCGCTCCACCCACCTAAAGCGTTGCCCTGGTTCACGCACCCTGCCAACGTCAGCGTCGACATCACCCCGCACCCGCGTTGTTCGCCCCTTTGTCTTCTTGGTGGACCGAGTCCATGGTGCACCATCACACTGACAAGCCAAGCCCACCACGTCATCTGCTATGTGTCATGCCATGTCACCCTGCCACCTCAGCCCAAGTGCCACGTGTCAATCGACGCATCATGCCACGTCAGCCTTAGAGCCTAGTCAGCCACCACGTCAACAATGATGTCATAATTCCTATTTTTTTAGAAAAGTAATTTGGCCGAAAAACAAATTAGATGATGACATCATAATTAGGATTTTCCTTTAGAAAAATAATTCCAGTAAATCCTATTTTCCTTTTTCTTTAGATTTAAATGTTTTGAGAGCCCATTCTTCTTCGTCCTAGCTCCGATTGACCTTATTATTTTTCCTAAATTCATCTAAAATTGAGCTCTATCTTTTGATCCTATTTTGAAGTTTTTGGAGTTCATTTAGATTTTATTTGATTTTATTTGTGCCTTATTCATTTTCTCTCTTGTTGGATAACGTTTTCATAGGAGCTGAAGTAGGATCTAAAGATCAAGAGTTATTAACTGAGCAATGCCATGGCAAGTTATGTCCATTGATTGTGTTGAACCTATTGTTTTCAATGTATTATTTTTTATTTTGTTTTAAATTATCATGTATTACTATTTTAGTATAAACCTTTGTACTTAGTTGTTATGGTCCAACTTGGTTAATTCCACCTTGATAATTTGAATGCCATGATCCCACTATCACCATAGGATGGGTAGTTATTTAGTGATGTAATACTAGTATCCATATGGGTTGTACGTTTAAAATTCTTAGCCTAGCCTATAGTATGTTGGGTTCATCGTCACATAATTAATTAGTTAATTTTGACTTAAGAAAATATTGAATCATGGTGGTCAGCCACAATTACAAATTTGAGTTCCACAATATGGGTAGTGTCATTGGTGGCGGTTATACAAAATAGTTCACTTGGACAAATGACCATACAGTAAAAGGGAAAGTATGGTCAGCACTTCTGAGATGTGGATGTTTCGTCTGGGTAATGTCTAAGGATTTAACTTTATGAGCCATTGATCTGAGCCTAACTATGCAACCACATGTCTATTATGGGATGGACCTGACTAATTAATTTATACTATTTCAATTTCAATTTCGCCACTGAGATGAAAGTGGGTGTTGGTTAGACATTTCCACTAGGTGCAAGAGGGGGCCTTCCAGTTAGGTGGTTATCCTACTCGGCCGTGAAATCTTAGCGAGATGTAATTGAGTTGAGGTGGAGCATTGTAAAATCCTTATCCTGATTTTGTTTTATGTAGAGATGATCACATCATGTGGGTAAAGTTGTACAGCCTCTGCAGAGTGTAAAATCATTCGAATAGCCGTGTCTTCGGTTATGAACAATGCTCGGTGATTTCACACGAGGAGTAGATGTTTCATAAAAACTTGGTTAAGTTTGGAGTAATGAATGGTTAGTTCATTGGGAGATCATCGGGTAGATGGTTGGTTCACTTATAGTTTACTCAATTCTTTTGAATTAATTATTTACTACATGTTTACAATGTTTGCTTTTAATCTATTTACTATATTTACTTTAAATTGTTGCTTTATGCAAAATAACCACTCAGCCATTCTTTGGTAAGCCTTACATATTATATTACATTCTTATTACAAACGACTTGCTGAGTACTTATATACTCACAGCTATGTCCATACTTGCTCAGTTGAAGAAGAACCATGTCAACTAGAGGTATGTGAACATGTCTCGGAATAGGACTTCGCTCCCCAATCGATTGCCTATGGATATATCGAATGACCACTTCGTTTTCGTTGTGTTTTCGCTGCTAGTTCTATTAGTCTTCCGGCTCTTAAAGTGTAACTTACCATAAGATCGCAACTCTAATAATTAACTAATATTTGAGTCTTTCTTAGTTAATTGTGTGTATGATTGATATTTCATTTATATTTACCCTGTGTGTACTAGCGTATTTCTGGACTAGTGCAGAATACATAAAGAGTTCTAGATTTACATATTCGGGTCTCGACAAAACCTAGCCAACAACACCCCATATAGAAATGCAAGTAGCTTTAGAATCTAGAATAGAGCGCGCAAAGGGTTTTAGGGACATACCTGCTAGCTTCAGAATCTACGCAGAAGGGTTAAAAAAAGGTGTCACACAAAATCCTGTTAGCTTTATAATCACTTCTGATACAAAAGTAATTAGCTGCGAAATACAAATCTAGTAGGGCCCATACAAGAATGTAGACCTAGAACATAGTTACTTCATCCAACAAAAATTATCCGCTAAGAAAATTTATCTGCCAAGTTAATACATTGGAAGGTTAGTTAAGTGATTAGTTAATAGAGATTAGAGAAAGCTGGAAGAACGTGCTGGTATTAAGGAAGAACGTGTTGGTTGAGGAAAAGAAATTTGAGGGGAAGAAGACTGCATAGAGAGGCAACTAGGATTAACTAGTAGCGTGCCCGTGCTAACGCTACGGTAAAATACAAAAGAAGATAAAATTTATAAAAAATAAAACGAACAATCAGATTCATTAAGATTCACGTCTCATATATTGTATAACCAAATATTTTTGTCACAAAATGAATGTCACATAAATACGTGACCGGTTGGAACCACCCAACACGCAATGCTCAAAAACCTACGACCTATTCCCAGGTCTTGCGACCGCTTCGCGAGACCATACGACCGTAAGTGCCAAAGTGGTCGAAAATGCCACCGTAGTCATAAAGGCCAACGTGGTCGTAAATACAAATGTGGCCGTAAGCGCTAAAGTGGTCGAAAATGCCACCGTAGTCATAAAGGCCAACGTGATCGTAAATACCAACGTGGCCGTAAGCGCCAAAGTATTCGTAAACGACACAATGTGATCGTAAGCGCCAAAGTGGTCGAAAATGCCACCGACTGCAGTGGGCGTAACTCTCCCGGCAGGTTTCCATGTACAAACCTGGCCGTGGAACTGCAGCTCCATGGACAGTTCAACTTTCAGTGCTTCAAAATTGAAGCATGTTTATGGAAATAAAAAATAAAAACTGAAGTGTTAAGCTCGACCTACCATCAGTTTCACATTTCTACAGCAGATTCCACGTGCATAGATAATACAATGGAAATGAATCGTTTTTCTACTGCAAGGTTATATAAAAGACAAACCTCCTCTTTACTATTAAATAAATGATTGCAACCGTGATCGCAGAGCTGATTTCACTGTAACTGGAAGTCCATGGTACAAATTGTCCCTAGTGCTAGGAGGAAGAGAGAGTGGTCGAGAAACCTGCATGGGTGCACATGACATTGAGAACTCATGGCTTTTTTTAATCAATGAAGCATCGCCAATAGCAGGCTAAAGACTGAAACATGTAGACTTTGGTAATACAACATATGCACTATGACGTTGGAACTTGCTCAATTTCAAAAAATGACTTTCGAATTGGTATTTTGCAGCTACGAGACAGATAGATATTCATGCTGAGTGACCATAAAATATTCATTATGATTCATTATTGCAGTTCACCAAAGGAAACGGAAATGGGTAAATGTATTGTCAACATAACAGAAAACAGATCTCTAGATAAATAAGGGATTGTATGGAAATTACTTCCAAGTCAACATAATGAAAGTGGGACATCAAGCATGCACAATGAACATGGCATTGGTCATCAAAACAACTTACTATATTTTCAATTTGATTGATAATGTTAGCATAATGTAGTGCCAGACCACAGGGACCTAGCCTTTGGTTCTGAACTTGCTCGGAACCCAGTAAGTCGGTACCTACAGGAATTTATTCAGAGAGGTGTTAGGATACTGTCAGATACATTTTGTGGTAATTGGTAAAAAACATCCAATTGAGAATTACTTACCAGCTTTACTGAATGCATCCCAGACTTGTTTATGCAAAAATATGACGATATCAACAAGTTTCTCCACAATCTAGATAAAGGAAACCAACGTCAGAAGGAAAAAAATATGAGTAGGATATTCATAAAAAAAATTTATCTCAGTTGCGTGGCAACGCTACCAGCCATAACCTAACGACCACAAAGTCATGGTATAAAGGAATGAAGCAAATGTGGACGAAGATAATTACCTCCTCCAAAGTTCTAGGCCACAAGGATTTCTTCTTCAGATTTTTCACAAGCTTCCTTTGGCGCTTTAGTTCACTATGCAAAATCATGACACTCTCTGCAAAGAACAAAAATCGCATACAATAAATATCTCCATAGCAGTTTTAGCAATACACAGTGTGTAAAAAGTAATAGCAACCACAAAAAAGGCCCTGTAAAAAAAATATACTGCAACAAAAATGCTTACATCCATTTATACATTTTAAGAATTTTTCAGAATTACTATAAAAAAGTATTTATCAGAATCTCTCCAACTATACTGGTTTGGATCTTGGAAGGTTAATTGCCATTCCTGTAGCTCATCCTAAAAAAAAAGTGGATTCTCCCCCCTTGTTTCCTATGTAAGAGTCCTAGCAGTCATGCTTGTTTTTCCGGTCCATTTATCACAGTGTCTGTCAAAAGTTGGTTCGCTTGGAATGAAAAAGGTTTAGGGTGAAACATTAACAGAGAATATACAATGTTTTACACTTTTACTCTATGAATTTTCTTACTAAACTAAGAGAATTCAGAAAAAAAAATGTGCGCACCACAACCAACATAAGCTTCATTTTCCCCTTTATAATGGAAAATTACAATGCTTGTTTGAGTAATTTCTTTGTATTAAGATCTCTTCACCAAAGTTTTTATTTGCATAGGACAATCATTATTTCCAGGTGAGATTCTGCAAAAGCATTGTGCATGCATCTTAGCATCTACTGATATTATTTCAAAAAATGGCATCAGATTGGTTGTACCCCGTCTAGCTGCTGGCACAGACTCCTCTTCATGAAATTTCCTTTGAAAAGCCTGCTCAAACCTGTCCAGCGCATGCAATTCATGGATACATAAGACAACTTGAACAGTGATCTGAGGTAAAAAAATAATATCATGAGAAAATCCACACACAACACAGACACACATTTGCCCTCTCTTAATTCCTTATTAGCACATTTATGCCTCCACAAAAATCCTTATTTCCCTACAAACACCCCCAATCAAATTTCAATTTTACCATGGTCTACAATATACCCCTGGAGAAATGTTCTAGACAATAATTACGAAATTTGTTCTAAAATTTTAAACAGTAATGTTCTAAATGCCTGTAGTAACCCTAACCATTTATGTCGTGGAGGGACTGAAAGGGTCGAGTTAAGTTTTGCAGGGGCAAAAGAACACAAAAATAGGCCATGAAGATGGTGAAAGGGGGGGTTTTATAGCATACATAGTTTTGCAAGAGTATATCTTGTGGGACCAGTTTTGCAGGGGAAATGTTAACTTTTCACTTTTGATCATGTGAATGCTAAGCTAAAATTATTTTTTCATCATCAAGCCTGTATTGTTGTGACATACAAAAGAATTCATTACAATGCAATCACTTACATGGTCAGAGATTAAGTTGTTGGCCTCGCTAGTCACCCAGTCACCTATACCAAAATCGCTAGATGGATGGTGTCCATTTGCATAGAGCCAGCGGCCATTCTCAATCTTCCCACAATTCGGGCACTGCATCGCTCCTTTTGCATTAAATGCCGATCCAATGCAGTCTAGCAGACAAAAAAAATGTATTTTAGCACAAAAATCTGATATAGAATACCTGCATGCAACTAAGTTTGCATGGCTTGGGAAGTCACCCACATGATTGCACAGAGAAATCTCACATGTGGCATGTCACATCTGTGTGCACAAGCAAAATGCATGCATTGATAAATTAGCAGAATGCAGAGTATTGCACAGATACTTGCTATCATAAATACATATCAAGTGATAACTCATTATTGAACTTTCACCTTTATTGTTACGGAAATTAAATAGTGAATACAATGTCGTATAAACGGTAAAAAAGAGAACCAAGTCATCTAGCAAGCTCTAGAGGCTCTACTAAGTTTTGGACTATAAACAGAACATAGTGCAGTCCTAAGGCAAAAAGGAATGTGATTAGAAGTCAAAAGGGATATCCAAGCAAAAGATATTAAGTGTATTATCTGATCAACATTTCCAACAGATACTCTTAAGTTTATGCTAACCTAGTTCACATTTTCCAATCACATAAAAACCACTGAAAAGCTATGTTGATGGCATTAAAATGCTGCAACAGCCGGAATAAATCGTTCAATATTCAACATGCACTCAGAAATAAAGCACCTAATCCTAGAATTGGCCTGTAATGAGACATTCGGTGACGAGTGATCCAATTGAGATGGAATCAACCACCAAAACCAATTTCACTTCGCAGAGAACATCACAAATAATGTCCATCGCCAACCATTACAAATTCATTCATACAGGAACAGGACTCATTGCTCTAACTGGGATGCACAACAGGATAAATCAGTATGGTTACACACAGTGAGAGTATCTGCAGCCCCGAAACCCATCCACGACCCGCAAAATTCAGGTTCTTCACACGAATTACCCAACATAACTCGAGGGGAACCAGACTAATCCGACCTAAAAGTGCATAATTCTGCTCGCAAGATCAGATTATAACTACAAATTTTTCACGAAATAGCCCGCGTATATTCCATAGATCCAACCAAGAACTCGAAATGGGCGCGAGAGGAGAGGGCCTGACCTAGGTGGAACTCGTGGCCGCACTGCAGCCTCGCGGTGGACCTCTCCCCGGCGAGGCCCACGACTGGATCCAGGCAGATCGAGCACGCCGCCACCTCCGGCGACGCGTCCGCCGCCGCCAGCGGCGGCGGCCTCTCCAGATCCTGTTGGAATAGGTCTAGGTTCTTTAGGATCTCTAGGTTAGATCTAGCGGGATCTTTTCTCTAGGGTTCTTGGTGTTCTACCGAGAGGGAGAGGGGGTTACCAACCTTCTGACGTGGAGGAGGAGAAGGTGGCCATCGCTCGTTCGCTCGGTGGAGTCTGCGCACGGCGGCGGCGGTCGGGAAGAGGTGCGGGCTCCTCGGCGGCGTGTCCCGGCGGCGGTGTGTCCCGCGCGGCGGTGAGCGGCGGTGGGGCTTCCGTCGCTTCGCCGCCTCAACAGACGGTCTAGGGTTTGTCGGTGGGGTGGCGGCGGCGCGGTCAACCTCGTGATGCGTCTTGCCCGCCCCGCCTCTGTATTTATAAGCGGCGGCGAGGGCCCACCACCAAACGGGCCGGCGCCCGATCGAGCGCGATCAAGGCGGGCTTTGGCGTTGGGCCAAAGCCACGAGATCACTCTAACATTCTCCCTTGATCTCGGTCTATACTTTATCTTTAATTACTTTTGACTTTACACATTCCATCACAGTTAGTGCATAGAACATGTCTCATCGTCACGGTCAATCGCCGATAGATTCAACGATTACACACCTCTGCTGCAAACGATTACTTTAATCTTTGGGCCATCTTTTAGTCCAGAATCATAGGCTTTCCCTTAAACCCATGCCGCTACATGTTCTCTCGAACACGTTGGGTGGTAAGCCTTTGTAAGCGGATCCGCTAACATCTTTGCGGTACTTATATGCTCTAGGCTTATAATTTGATCCGAACTTTATCTTTCACAACATAGTACTTTATGTCAATGTGTTTGGCAAAGCACCACTTGACTTATTGTTGTGGGCATACGTTCTGCGGGTTCGTTATCGCGATACAACTTAAGTGGTCTATTGATGTCGTCAACCACTTTTAAACCGGGTATGAACTTCTTTGCCGATTCACTGCCCGTAGCCTCATAACATGCTACAAACTCGGCATACATTGTGGACGATGTAGTGACGGTTTGTTTTGAGCTTTTCCACGATATAGCTCCTCCAATGAGTGAATACATATCCGGATGTAGACTTTCTATCATCTCCCGCAAAATCGAATCAGTATACCCCACTATATGGAGTAAATCGATCTTACGTATGTCATCATGAGGCCTTCGTTCCTTGCAAATAACGCAAGACTTTCTTTATCAATTTCAATGTTCTATTCGGGATTGCTCGAATCGCCAAGTAACCCAGTAACAAATGCTAAGTCGGGCGTGTGCACACTTGAGCATCTTGTAAGCTTCCGACACCAAGCATATGGAACCGCTTTCATTTGATCGATCTCATCTCGGTTCTGGGGCATTGAAAATCCCCATATCTATCGCCCTTGACTATAGGTGCGGTGATGGACTACATTTATGCATACCAAATTTCTTTAAGACTTTCTCTATGTATGCCTTTTGTGACAGTCCCAATACCCTTTGTTTCTATCTCGGTGAATTTGATCCTAGAACGAATGAAGCTTCACCAAGATCTTTCATATCGAAGTTTGAGGACAAAAACTTCTTTGTTTCCGATGTGACTAACATCACTACTAGCTAGTAGGATATCATCCACATACGTGATTAGGAAGATAAACTTCCCATCTTTAAACTTTGCATAAACACAGTTGTCCTCTACATTTTCTTTAAACCCAAATTTTCTTATTGTACTGTCAAACTTCAAGTACCACTGTCTTGAAGCTTGCTTTAACCCATATATTGATTTCTTTAGGCGGCATCCCATTCTTTCGTTTCCTTCCACGACAAACCCTTTCGGTTGTGCCATGAAAACATTTTCCTCCAAATCCCCATTAAGAAATGCCGTCTTTACATCCATCTGATGTAACTCTAAATCATAATGCGCTACTAATGCCATTATGATTACGAAGGAATCTTTACATGAGACTGGAGAAAATGTCTCATTGTAATCAATCCCTTCTCTTTGCGTAAAGCCTTTTGCCACAAGTCGCGCTTTATATCTTTCTACATTCCCTTGGGAGTCATGTTTAGTCTTGTAGACCCATTTACAGCCTACTGTTTTGGCTCCTTTAGGAATAATTTCCAAGTCCTGACTTTATTAGTCTTCATGGACCTCATCTCCTCTTCCATGGCCTCAAGCCATTTTGAGAAATTTTAAGCTTCTCATGGCTTCTTCAAATGAGGTGGGATCATCCTCCATTTGAAATTCCTCTGTATGATAAATCGATAATCATCGAAATAGCTGATCTTCTTACTCTTTGAGACCTCCTCAGGGCCTCCTCATTTGGTACATATCTTGTTTGAGGTTTCTTTGCTCCCCTCATCTGTGGCAATAGGTTCTATATGATCTGAAGAACAGGTTCTTCATTCTCATTCATTGTTGCCACGGGAGGAACAATAACAGTCTTGGCACCACGTTGTCTTGCACCGTCGGTGCAGCAACAGCAGTAGTGTGAAGAATGGATCTTGAATCATCGGAGTGGGCGCATACACCCGCTTCTCTTCAAGGTCAATCTCACGAGCTACCATGCTCCCCCTCATCATTTCATCCTCTAAGAAGACAGCGTGTCTCGTTTCTACAAACTTTGTGTATCCGTCTCGACAAGAGAAACGATAACCTTTTGACTTTTCGGGTAGCCAATGAAATGGCAACTTATCATTTTGGGATCAAGTTTCCCAAGGTTTGGGTTAAATACTTTAGCCTCGTGGGACTCCCCACACACGTAAGTGCTTTAGTGAGGAACTCTTCCTGTCCACAACTTGTACGGTGTTTTGGGCACCGACTTACTAGGCACTCTGTTGAGAATATGAATGGCGGTTTTCAACGCCTCCATCCACAAACTCAATGGGAGTGTGGAGTAGCTCATCATACTTCGCACCATATCCATCGAGTGCAGTTGCGTCTTTCACTACTCCATTTTGTTGAGGTTCGCCCGGCATCGAATCTTCGGCCACTATTCCATTTTCTGTAAAAACCTCGCAAAGGTCCAGAACTTGTCCATATGGGGTATGTCGATCGTAGTACTCCCCACGATCGATCGGACTATCTTAATCTTTAAATCGTGTTGGTTTTCAATTTCAGCCTTAAATATCTTGAATTTATCCAAGGCTTCATTTCTTTCTTTGATTGGATAAATATATCCATAACGGAGTAATCATCTGTGAATGTTATGAGCGAGTCATATCCATCCACACTTTTCACAGAAAAGGACCACAAATATCTGTGTGAATAATTTGTAGAACTCCTGTGCTTCTTTTAGCGTCTTTCTTTATTTTCTTTACATATTTTCCTTTAATGCATTCTCTGCATTGTTCTAAGTCTGAGAACTCTAATGGAGGAAGAATATCATTCTTTACTAGTCTTTCTATTCTCCCCCTCGAAATATGGCCTAAGCGACGATGCCATAATTTCGACGACTCATCTAGAGTTCTCTTTCGTTTTCTGTTTACATTCGTAGACGAGGATTCAATCACTTTCTCGCACGCAACGTTCTCATTATCGCATACGACATTCACATCATCACACAATGATAACAAATAAAGCTCATTCTGCAATATGGCAATACCAACACATTCTTTATTAAACATTATTTCGCACTTGCCATTTCCAAAATTGCAATCATAACCATCTTTGTCCAAATTTGACACACTAATCAAATTCCTCTGTAAAGAGGGTACAAAAAGGACATCTCTAAGTAGAAGAGTGGAGCCATTAGCTAATTCTAATGAAAGATCGCCAACGGCTTCAACTTCAGCTTCGACTCCATTTGCGACTTTAACGCATCTTTCTTTTCTTTGCGTAGTCCTCGTCGAACGGAATCCCTGTAAAGAATTAGCAACATGAACAGTTGCTCCTGAGTCAATCCACCAAGTGGATTTCGAATATTTCACATACAGGCATTCATTAATAAAGGTAATAATGTTCTCACCTTTCTTAGCCATTATCATCTTTAAATAGTCAGACAATCCTTCTTGTAGTGTCCGTCTTCTTGCGATGAAGGCACTTGGTCTTTGTCTCTGACAAATTTGTTCTGTTGAGGTGATGTCTGAGGCTTTGCCCTTGTTCTTTGAGAAAGGGTTCTTGTTATAATTCTTTTCTTGTTTTCCCTCACAAAGTTGATAGAACCACCATGTGAGGTTTTGATTCTTTCCTCCTCTTGCACGCACATGGCTATGCACTTTTCCATGTCCCATTTCTCTGGTCTGCATATTATAGTTGACAACAAAAGTGTCAAACTCTTTTGGCAAAGAAGCAAAACCAAATGAATGAGGAACTCATCCTTGAGAGCCAAATCCATCGGTTTGAGTTTAGATGCCAAGTTGCTCATTCTAAGAATGTGCTCTCTTATGCCATTGCCACCGCTGAATACCTCTGTTTACAATGCTTAATCACCGTAGCATAAGTCTTTGAAGAGCCAGTGAATCGACTCTTTATTTTATCAAGGTATTCGATGGACATGTCACACTCTGCAATTGAGCCCGAATAGCGAGCTCAATTGTGTTCTTTATCACACCATACATTTCTTGTTGGTGTGGTCCATTCTTATGATCAAGATCATAAGACATCCGTAAGGAGCATGATCCTCTGTCTTTTACGCCATGCGGTGTCATCCTCATTCTGTTCCCTCACCGCGCCAAAGGCTCGGTGGGACGTCTTGTAGTGAGGACCAGTCCACCTCACCAAGATAAAAGCTAAATCTAACTTTTCTTCCACTCTCCATAATTATCACCTTTGAGAGTGGGATTTCTCTAATACAACTCATTAAGTTGTATCCTCCTGAAAAAATATTTCAAATACGGTGAGAACGTAACATCAAAATCATATGCCTTATTTCCAACGTTGGTCAAAAATACGACATACAATTTTAAAAAAATTCTATCATACATTAAATCTACATCACCGTTGGCGTAAATAGAAATAATGCATGAAATCAACATTAAAAATTTATAATATCGATATTAACAACGTTGGTCGAGAAAATAACGATATCATAAATCTCAGAATTTCTATCTATTTTTCAAAATTAAATTCTCCGTTGGTTCGAATTTAATAATGAAAAACAATTTGCATTAACTTTGCAATGAAATCGTAAATAATTCAATATTGAAGCATCATAACTATACTCTTTTAATCTCTAAAAATTTAACACATTGGTGCAAAATTTCCGAAATTTTGGGTCAAATTTCATTGAAATTCACTCAAAAAAGCTTCTGAAAAACAATAAATATCAAAAATCGATTTTTACTGTGCAAAACGGCCATTTGGCGTTCCACACGGCCGCGCGCCCGTGCCCGCTCGGCTGCGCTCTCTCATGCGACGCGCGCGCGCGCCGCGCTGCCCACGCGGCTGCTCGGCGTCTCTCGTCTTGCGCCGCGCCTCGCGCCACGCGCGCGCGCTTGCGCTTCGCGCCTCGGAGGCTCGCTCACGCGACCGCTCGGCGCTCGCCGCGCTCTCTCGCGCGCCGCGCGCGCGCGCGCGCGCTCGCCTCGCCTCGCGCGCGGCTCTCGCTCTCGCGCGCTTGCGCTGCGCCGCGCGCCGGCCGCAACTCGGGCTGGGCCGGAATTCACTCGCCGCTGGGCGAATCCGCCGCGCGCTCGGCGCGATCGCAAGCCGTCCACGCCATCCAACGGCGCGCGGCGATCTCGGCGAACAAAACCGCCGCGACGCGCGAAAACCCTAACCCTAACCCATTCTCGTTTCTCTCTCTCTCTCCGCACTCGGCGCGAAGCGGCGGCGCGGCGGCGATTTCATCCACGCCGCCGAGATGGAAAAAACGGCGCCACGCGGGCCTCTCCGCGGCGCGCGCTCCCTGAGAGGAGCGCGCGCCGTCAGCGGCTTTCCGTGTTGGCGCCACCCCGCTGCGTCGGCGGCGGCCGTCGCGAGCCGCCGGCGAGCCAAGGCTCACCCGATCTCCGCGACGCCAGCGACGACGACGGCCGGCGGCGACGGCGGTAAGCGTCTTTTCGATCTAGGGTTAGGGTTTTGCCCGTTCCCTTCTCCGTTCGTCTCTTTCTTTTCTTTCGCGCGTCGGTCAACCGATCGTGATCGGTGTTCTAGGGCTAGGGGATCTGTTTTCTTTTCTCCGTCTAGATCTAAAACTAGGTGCTCTGATACCATTGTTGGAATAGGTCTAGGTTCTTTAGGATCTCTAGGTTAGATCTAGCGGGATCTTTTCTCTGGGTTCTTGGTGTTCTACCGGAGAGAGAGGGGTTACCAACCTTCGGCGTGGAGGAGGAGAAGGTGGCCATCGCTCGTTCGCTCGGTGGAGTCTGCGCACGGCAGCGACGGTCGGGAAGAGGTGCGGGCTCCTCGGCGGCGTGTCCCGGCGGCGGTGTGTCCTCGCGGCGGTGAGCGGCGGTGGGGCTTCCGTCGCCAGCGCCCCTCAACAGATCGGTCTAGGGTTTGTCGGTGGGGTGGCGGCGCGCGGTCAACCTCGTGATGCGTGCCGCCCGGCCCCCACCTCTGTATTTATAGCGCTGGCGACAGGGGCCCACCAGCCAAACGGGCTGGGCGCCCCCGATCAGGGCGCGATCAAGGGCTGGGAGATCACTCTAACAGATCCATCACCTCCGCGAAGCCCACAGCCCCGCCGCTCGCATCCGCGTCGGCACCGCCTCCCCTCCCAGCCGCGGAGGACGGGTCAACGTCGGGGGCGGCGGTCGCCTCGATCGAGTCCTCCGGCGAGGCCGCCGCCGCCACGCCCGCCGCGTCCGGGTCGCCGGGGCCGCCCTGGATCCGGATCAACACGTCCCCATCCCCAGCCATAAAACCCTAGCTAGGCCTTAAACCCTTCGTCAATTTCTCGAGTTCTCGCCCTCCCCACCAAGAAAAAGCACGCCTCGCCAGTCGCCACAGCCTCCCTTCTTCCCCTTCCCCAAGCCAGGATCAGAGATGGACCACGTGAGCTCGATGGAGGAGAGGATCGTGACGGAGCGGATCCGGCGGAAGCTGGAGGAGGTGAACGCCACTGCCCAGAAGCACCTCGCCGGCGTCCAGGACCACGTCAACTTCACGATGCAGGTGAGGGGTTCTTGGAATCCGTTTTGGGATATGATTTCAGGATAGGGGAACGAAATCTCGGTGGTATTTCTGTGAATCTTGGATCGGTGGAGCAATTCTTGGATTCGTTGTGTGGAATTTTAGGGATTTGATTATTCTTGTTCTAATGTGTAATATTAGGATGGATGGAGCCAATCTTGTGGTAGTGCATGAAATTTCTTGGGATTTTTTCTAGGTGGTTCAGAGATAAGGTAGTGGTACAGTATGCTGATGCTAAGTATTGTACGTTCTAGGTATGTCAGGGATTTGATTGTTAGATGATTAGTTTGTTCTGAAGTAATTTGAAGTATCTGATTGGAGTTTTTGGGTTTATAGGTTGTCGTTTTAAGATGCAGGGGGTATAATTTTGGCAAAAGCAGCTGAAAACTGTAAGAATTTTAGGAAGCACAGTAGTGGGGCATCAGCATTGATGCTAATTATTGAGATCTGTTGAATTCAGTTTTTGGTGCTTTTTTCAGTGCTTGCTTGAAATCTCTTGGCATCTCCTTGTTGTATGATAGGAGTAGATGGAATCTTGGAGTTGTTTATCAAATTTCTTGATTTTCTGCATACTATTTTGGATATGTGACAAGATGGTTTACACTAATTGTTGATGTTCCTCGACTGTTCTCATTATGGAGATAGAGTTTGTCATGAAACGTGTTGATATGGTATCTATCATTCTAGTAGGAGGGAAATTACCCCACATGGTGATTTGTTAATAATTGATGCCATTTGATTGTAACATTGATGTTTATACTTCTTTGGATCTCTGTGTTTTCTAATTAATTTTCAGCAAGCGTACTTCAAGTGTGCATATGAATGCTTTGATCGGCGACGAAGTCAAGAGGGGATCAACAACTGCGTAGAGAACTGTAGTGTGCCTGTCCTTTCTGCCAACAATGTTGTTGAGACTGAGATGGCTAAGTTCCAGGTACTTTCAATTTTCTGCGCCTATTATTGTTTTTCATATATGGTTTCCTCCTACTTGGTATAAAATAGAACACAGAAGAGTCTATAGGCACAAAAATTATAACTGAGCATTTCTGTTGTTGCAAGCAAGTTATAGACTTACAGGTTTATTGGGATTTGGGTGCAACCTGTAATGCGAAAATCTTTGTGAAAGAAGAAATTGCTGCTATTTGTGTGCCTTCTAAACATGGACTGATCAGTTCTGTTGAACTGAGCCTACCACTTGTATGTTCTATGCCTACACCATATTCTTGAATGTACATAATAATTTAAGTAGGGACACAATGTTGAATTTGTGCCTACTTGCATTAGCATGGTGTATTTGGCTGATATCCAATGTTGATGCTGTATTTGTTCAGCAAATTATTGGTGTATACATACGATTTTTTTTAAATAATACATTATTTTATTAATATTTAAAAAATAAATGCTCATTAAAAAATTACAGATTTGGGCCCATCGCCATTTCAAATGGCGACTGGATTCAATTTCCATTTGAAATGGTGACATGGTTGTCACGACGAAATCGGCGACCACGAGAGTGAGAGGCGCCTAGGCGACGTCCAGGCGACGCCCAGGCGAGCGCCGTATCCAGCATTCCAGCAGTTACATGCATGTATCTCATACCCCCTCGGCGTATATGAAGCCAACGACCCCTCCGCCTCCTCTCATATGCACGTATTCAGGCATGTATCTCATACCGCCTCCTCTCATACCCCCTCGGCCCCTCCGCCTCCTCTCATACGCTGCCGCTTCCCCCGCCTCTCGCTCTCTCTCGTCTCTCAAGACCTCTCCGCTCCCGTCTCTCTCTCCCGACCTCTCCGCCTCTCCCGTCTCCCTGCCGTCGCCCGACCTCTCCGCCTCTCTCGTCTCCCCGCCGCCGCCTCCCGCGTCCGCCTCCTCTCCCGGCCGCCGACTCCCGCGTCCGCCTCCTCTTCCGGCCGCCTCCAGCTCCGCGCCCGATCTCCTAACCCTAGCTGGCGTCAACGGCGGGATCAGGCGAGGCGAGCAGCCACGGCGTCCTCCTCCGGCCGCCAGGACGCCTAGGCGACGCTGTGACAACCATGAATGGCGATAATATGACATGGATCCATGTGGCATGGAGCTAGGTGCTCTGTTGCCATCTGGTTCGGTGACAGGGGCCTTATCGTCAATTGAAACGGTGACAGAGCACATGTCGCCATTAGATTTTGCGATAGAGCTTCTGTCACCATTTCGATTGGTGACAAGAGCCCTGTCGCCAAACCAGTTGGTGACAACATGTTTGTCGCCATTTGCTTTGGCGACAGGGGTATTTCTGATTTTTTTTAATATTACCTTATTTCGTTAATATTAAAAATAGGAAATGTTGATAGGGCTATTTCTGAAATTGTTTTTAAAGTAGTACATTATTTTATGAATATTACAAAAATAAGTGCTCCGTGAAAAAATTTACAAAAATAGGCTTTTGTTGTCGTCATTTCTCTTACCCCTATCGAACAATTCGATGTTGACGTGGTGCACATACATATTTTTCTTTTGCCATTAATAGTGGGTGATTCATTTTTTAATTTTATTAGGAAGGTTTTTATAGTTTGGAGAGATTAGTTGGATTAATTAGCTATATTTTTTATTACGTGAGTAGGGTCGGCAGTCTGCCAGGATGAGCTTCCTGGCATGTCCGTACGAGGAGCTGTGGTCGCGCGTGTCGTGTGCAGCGTACCATGGCTGTCCCGTCGACCACATACTAAGGAAGCACGTGTGGCGCCTGCACCATGTCTCTCTCTCAACCTATGACACGACGTGAGGCTAACAATGTGCCTTGCCCTGTCCCTGATATGCGCCAACGCGCCTCTTAGGTCGCCCGTGGACACCTCACCAAGGCGAGATAGAACAGAGGCCACCTCGGTGTACGTCTCCCTGGCTAGGTTGCTCTGCGGAATGCGAAGAGAATGTTACAAACTATGGTCGAACGAGCAAAGCAATGAAATACAATTAACTGTGTGTCACTAATTGTGCGATAGAACATGGAATCCGGCTGCATGGGGAACATGTCTCACTAACCTTAGCGTAGCCGATTGTGTACTGGAATCTCCCCTCTATGGCTAGAATTATGGAGTGTGGCTCAAAAACCAGATTGCCCACAATCTCGCCGTACAAGACATTTGCAATGAATCATGAAGACGAATTTATGTGGGTTTGCATAGAATCTGTCATGATGCATGTGTGCAGAATTACTATGGAGCATTTCCATGTGGTGTCCCACATGTAATAGCTTATATCTCACTGCATAAAGTACCATGCCATTTGCACCCTTGTGCAAACTTGTTTTAAGTTAGAAATCTTTGCCCCTTCATCCAGGAACGGTTGAATCGATCTTTGATGGTCTGCCAAGACAAATTTGAAGCAGCAAAGCTCCAGAAGATGAAAACAAACGCAACTGAGGATCTATTGATGACAGCATCAGGGTCCTTCCCCATGTGGTTGATCAGATCAAGTCCTCCCTGTCCATCAATTAGAAGACGTAACTTGTCTGATCAGAGCTAGATCTTTCAGTTTCAAATTCTTTTACCTTTTATGAAGCAAGACCACTCTTTTTCGGTGGCAAGACATTAGCTTTCAGGAACCCTGCCGACATTAGTATAACATGATCAATGTATCTTACTACTACTACGGCACTGCCATGAGATTTATGTCCACAACCACATTTAGCTGCAGAGTGCATCTAAAATGGTACAATAATAGAGGAAAATGTTGTAACGTTGCTCTGGCTTATTCATGTGCCACCTTTTAGTTTCAGCGTGTTTCATCTCCTGTTGCGTACATTTGTGCCCGTGGCACGATCTAAAAAAAACAAAAAATGTTGTGCATATTTGATCTTCAGCCATGAACTCATGATGATGGCAGCAACAGGGCAAATTGGAACTTGCTGCAATGCAGTGATATCTCTTTCACTACATGATTTTCTACTGCAGTTCGTAGAGTTGACGAAGAAATCGTCTAATTTATTTATTCGAAGAAGGTCATAAACTGAAAAAATGAGGTCATATTATTCAAATTTTACTAGTCAAATTTACTTTATGAATTGTTACATCTATTTTGGATCAGAAGCTGTAGCGTGTGAAGTAGGGCATGTTCTTTTTGGCTGCGGCTTATGACTTTTAGCTGCGGCTTATGACTTTTGGCTGCGGCTTGTGACTTTTGGGCTGTTGTACAAGAGATTACAGAGTAACAGAAACTCACGTACAGTTTTTGCCAATATAAATAAAGTTAGTAAAGTATGTACTACAATTAATTAATAGACCCTATCTTAAAAAATACTTCATTTAAAAGATAGTTACTGTAGAAAAGCCGAAAAATAGCTTTTAGAAGCTGAAAAGAACAGGGTCGTATTTCTGCATAATAAACCCTACTTCCAGTCAACTGCTCCGCCCAAATGCCCCTACCCCTCCCGCCATCGCCCACCGCCACTGCCGCCATCGTTCACCACTACACCCGCCTCCTCTCCGCCGCCGGCACCGCCTCCCTCCGCTCCCTCCTCCCCATCCACGCTCGCGCCGTCCTCTTCTGCATATCCACCAACCCCGCCTTCGCCACCAGCCTCCTCGCCGCCGCCGCCCCTGCCTTCCTCGCCTACACCCGCAGGGTGTTCGACGCCGCACCCCACCGCGATGCCTACATGTGGAACACCCTCCTCCGCTACCACGCCCAATCCCACGCCGTCGCGGACACGCTCTCCTCTACAGCGGATGCGGCGGCGTCGCGCGACCACTACACCTACCCGTCGTTTTCCCGCTTGCGCGGCGGCGCGCGCCGCCTGCTCGGGCGGGCCGCGCATGGCAACGCGGTGAGGTTCGCGCGCGAGGATGGGTTCGTGCGCGCGCTCATCGCCATATCGCCGGGAGGAGGTGGGCGGCGCGGAGCGGGTGTTCGTGGAGAGCGGTGGTGCCGGGTACGTGCAGAACTGCTTCTTTGGCGAGGCAGTTGCGGTGTTTGGCATGAGTAACGCCCCCGTTTCCAGGGGCGCGTACGGACACGGCATTCCGCAACTATTCACGCATGAACAGTTATGGAATGTCGCGCAAGAGTATACCATTGCATGCTTACAACAAAAGACCAGCATATATTTCACGTAAGGATTAACATCCAGCTTTTGACAGCGGGGCGTGCAAGCCCAAAGCATACTTACATCACAGAACTCCAAGATCCGCTTGAGCGCGGCCAAGACCTAAAGCCACGGGTCCTCGTCGAAGAAGCAAACCTCAGAGGTGTCATTGACGGGGAGACCTTCACCTTTGTCTTGATCCTCTAAAGAGTGGATTAAGCAAGCCGTGAGCCAAACAACCGGCTCAGCAAGCCCCAAAGGGACTCTAACTTACTACATGCACGGATTAACAAAGAAAGGGAGTATATTTGGTTTATTAACTTTGAGTGGATGCAGTTTTATTTGCAAACATTTTGATAAGACGGACCCAAAACTACTTCTTAAGATCTCAGGGATTTTTCATGAAGAGTTAATTAACCAACCTAAACAAGTTAAACATTTACAAAACTACTTAAGCTTCGCTGCTGGAATCACCCAAGTGACACAGCTCCATTAACCGGGAGCACGGCGTTTTCGAATACCATTTATTTGACTCTGCAGAGTTTGCTCAGCTTTACCCACACGATCCCTTAACTCCCGCGACAGAGTTAAGAAAGCCAGGTCGTTTCACTGCTCAATTCTTTATATAGGCTCTACCCGGTAGAATTCACTCGGGTCTGGCACAATAAACTCCCGTCCGCTTCGAGTGAACTCTACCGTTGTTAGGCACCCGTAGTACGGCCTACCTAACCTCGCTTTCTCAACGCCAAGCCTTTACAATACCAGTAGAGTTTCAAACGAGTTGAGCAGCTACTAGACCAGTGTTAACTGTTAAGGAGATAGAGTTGTATTAGGAGATAGAGTTGTATTCTATTCCATATATGCCTTATCTCTATATGGCATATCCTCTTGTACTCTCTTATATATATATGACCTTTTGGGTCTCATATCAATACACACAATATTCATAATATGGTATCAGAGCTTAGGTTAAAACCCTAACCTCGATCTACTTCCGCTCCGGCCGCCGCCGGCCGCCGCCGTCGCCGCCCCCGGGAGGAATGTGCTCCACTCCCGGGGGGCGGCCACCTCCTTCCGCTTCTCGCCGACGCACGCGTCTCCGGTCACCGCCTCCCGGACGTAGCCCTAGATCTGGCCGCGCCCTGCTCGGATCCGGTCGTCTTCGCGTCGGATCCGTCCGCCGCCGGCTCGTGCTAGTCGACGCCGCCGCCATCGTCTCCTCTGCCTCCTCCGGTGCCTCCCCGTCCTGCTCCCGTGGCGGCCGCCACCGCATCGGATCTGGCCGCCTCCGACACCGTGAAGCCGAATCCGCCGCCTCCGGCCGGATCGGCCTCTTCGACGTCGCGGGCGGATCCCTTGCCACGCCGCCTCGCCCTCCCGACCGCCGCAGCCATCCAGATCCGATCTGGATTGGGCCGCTGCACAGAGGGAAAGCGAGATGGACGCCGCCGTCCCCAAGCTCGAAGCTCGCCGGCCGCCTCGCTCGGTTCGTGCCGTCGCGCTCCGTCACCGGATCGGCGCTGCGCCCGCTCGGATTCACCACCGCCTCGCGCCTCTGCGCTCGCGCCGCATCTGCCGCCGCGCAGGCGGCCGGCGGCCCACTCTTCGCCGCTTCGGATCCGCCCATTCTGCGCGCCGCCGCTTCGGATCGGCCTCGCCGCGCTGATCTCGCGCCTTCACGCCGCTCGGCCCGGATCCGCCTGTGCCCGCACCGGCCTCTGCTCCCGGGTCCGCTTCGCCGTGCGCCCTCGAGCCCCCGCACCGCCTCCCGCGTCTTGCGCGGGCGTGAAGAGCGAGAGGGGGACGGGAGAGTGAGAGGGTGAGGAGGGAGTGAGGGCGGAAGAGTGAGGGGGAAAGGTGTGAGACAGAGGGAAGAGTGAGGGGGAGAGGTCAGAGGAGGATTTTAAGGATTTTTTTCTTCTATCCAAAAGTCCGTAGTTCTAATCTTTCGTTCGTCCAAGCCATGCGAGTCCACAAATTTATTGTCAGTCATAGAAGTGTAGGAATTTTCTTTTATATGGCAGCAGACGCGCTCTACTCTCGAGCGCGTGCGGATCGTAGAAGTCGTTATGATGCCGCCGCTTCTCTAGCCGCCGCCCGAGCTTCAAAGGCGCGCGCCTCCTGCGTACCTTTGCGCGCGCCTCTTGGGCTTCGATCTGCGCTGTCATACATCTATCTATTCCTCTTCGGCTTGATTTGACAGTTTATTCAAAAACTGCACGCAACGACGACATCATCAAGACTCGGACTTCGGATTTATCTTGTTTTAGTGTTAACCCTTTTTCAAATGCAATGCTATTGCATACGCCTTGCATTTGAGGGGGGTGTTAAGGAGATAGAGTTGTATTAGGAGATAGAGTTGTATTCTATTCCATATATGCCTTATCTCTATAGGCATATCCTCTTGTACTCTCTTATATATATATGACCTTTTGGGTCTCATATCAATACACACAATATTCATAACATTGACAAGTCAACTCCTGTGGTTGAGCGATCACTATGTCATTTGCTCAGCGTAAGGGTCTAGTTCTATATTCTCCCCTGGTCCGCAACCTTGCCAGGCCCATGACCCAATCTAGGGTAAGCGGTGGGCGAAAGCCGTCTCGCGGCGCCCCACAACACCCTTACCCTAACTTCGTTCCTAGGGTAGGAGTTGGGCGAAGACTAACTCGCCAGCTCTTCCCAAACCCTTACCCTACTTTGTGCATGCTGGCACTCTCCGCTCTAGGGCACGGTGTCCCATACCACCCTACCCTAGAGTCGGGTTTGCAAATTCTATTGGCCCGCAGCCACAACCTTATCAGTATAAAGACTTTGCATGATAATAGTAACCTACAGTTATCTAGATTAACAGATAATTAATTCTAGGGTTTCAATGGCATGGCTACAAATTAAACATGGCATTTATCGGTGGTAGGTATAACTACATAACATGTCATTCTAAATATTTTATTTTAATTTTGAACTAACATTTCAGAACTAGCTTAATGCAAATAGCATAATAACATAATTAGATAACATGGGTTGCAACATGATCAAAGGATTTGGGACTTGCCGTCAAGTTGGACGATCTCGACTAGCTCGAACGTAGAAGCACCTTGGTCCTGCGACTGCACTTGGGCTTCCGGGTTCTCCGAGTCTAGCGCAAACACATAAAATAATATAAGTCTGGCTTGAGCCTAATCAAGCGAGGAAAAATAAACTAATTAAAAAGGAATAAAATGCATAAATCTCCAAATGGGGAATTTTAGGAATTTAACTGGGATGAATCTGTGGAAGTGGAGGCCAAAAATGGGTTCAGGACATTATTTGGAGCACAGTGGTGAAATTTGGGAATTTTTGGGAATTTATGTGATTTTCTAGGATTTATTTGGATTTTTCTGATTTCTGGAAATTAATAAATCGGGGAAAAATCGGTTTGCACATGTTGGGCGGCCTTCGGGCTCTGATGCAGCCGGCGGAGATGCGGCCAGCGGCCGGCGGCGGCGCGCCCACTTGCTCGCATGCCGCGCGCGCGACGGCGGCCGAGGCGCGCGCTCGCTCCGCGCGCGCCACGCGTCCGGATGGACGACGCGCGGCTTGGCTGGAAGGCCAGGATGGGGGCGGGGCGTGTGGACGTGATGCGGTGGGGGGAGATCGGACGACAGCGAAGCGGTGAAGGCGGGCGAAGCGAGGAGCTGGATCGGGCGGCTGGGAAGAGGTGCGTTTAAGGAAATCGGACGGCGAGGGAGGGCTGCCATCCGACGGCTGAGGTTAGACGGCACGGAGAGGAGAGGACGGCGAGGATGCGACCACGTCGCCTGGGAGGGTCATCTTCTTCCTCCGGCTGCTACAACGCCTCCGAGACAGAGCAACGGCGGCGACGGCGGCCTGGGGGCGAGGAGGGTCGCCGGCGGCAATTGAAGGCACCAATGGTTAGGTCTCCGAGAGGGGATCCCATTTTAGGGTTTTGGGAGGGGGAAAGGTCACTGACGGCGGCGGGCGGCAGAAGGGGAGGAATCGGCTCCACGGTGGTGCAGGGGCTCTCCGGTGGCGATTTGTCCAATCGGAGGGCAGATTCACAGTTAGAGGGAGTAGGGGCTCACAATGGCGGTGGAGGGGCGAGCGGTGGAGCCTCGGGGCAAGCTGGCCACGGTGAGGTGTTTCCGCCGGGAGGTAGCTTCGTCGCCGGGATTCCTTGGTGTTGCACCTGGCCAGAGGAGGATGGCAACGGGTTTAGGGGAGGGTGAAGATGCTCCAGGCGCAAGTAATTGAGAAATGGGGGAAAGGAGAGGGAGAACCGGTTTGCGGGGTCGCCGGCGCAGGGGAGGGGAATGGCGACGCTCCGGGCGGTGGGGCTCCAATCGGCAGCTCAGGGAGGTGGCTGGGAGAGGTGGGAAGCGAATGGGAGCAGTGGGGGAGCTTGGGAAACAAAGGGGAGGAGGGTGCTGGGAGCGGGGTTTTTATGCCCGGGCGGAGGGAGTGGAAGCCGTAGGGGAGAAGGAACGAGCGAGGGCGCCGAGGTCAACAGGAGTGGGTAAGGCGTCTTCTCCGCGGGATGGAGTGGTGACCGAGCGCTGGGCGGCCATAATGGTGAAGCGACGGCACGGGAGCAGGTGAGCGGCGAACATGGGCGATGGCGTCCGCGCGCGGAAGGGGGGAGGCGCGGAGACTGGCAGGTGGGGTCGGAGCAAAAGGGTTGCGACGCGTGGCGCGCGAGCTCTGCCGGCCTCGGACCGGCTGGCGACGGGAGGAGCGGCGGTCCGAAACCAGGGTCGGTCGGGACGGCGCGGGCACGGGGAAAACAGTGGGCGGCGAGGGCGTAGAGGCGGTGCGGCCGCGGGCGCCAGCGCGCACGCACGCGCGAGGGGAAAGCGGGAAGCGAGGGAGGCGCCAGCGGAAGAAGGGGAGGAGCGGGCGCAGGGGGAGAGGGGAAGGCGGAAAGGAGAGCGGTGCCAACGGGGAGAGGGCGCGAGCGCCAGGGAGGGAAAGAGGCGGAAAGGGGGCGGGGCGCCAAAGGAGAAGGGGAGGCGCCCGGCCAGAAAAAGAAAGCGGATTCGGGGGAGAACTTTCCCGAAAGGGAAAGTTTTCGAATTTCACTCAAAAATCCAGCAAAAAACACAAAAATTTTTGGGGTTGAAATTTTGGGGTTTTTCAATTGTCGCCGAGGGCGTGCTCCCGAATGAGACCACTCTGATTAGTTTCCTGCCCTGCTTGCCGGGGCAAGAACGGCTGGCTGCCGGGGAGATGGTACATGGGTTCGTGGTGAATCTGGGGTTTGATGCAAACATTCCCTTGGTGAATGCTCTCATTGCAATGTACGGGAAGCGCGGGAGCGTCTCAATGGCAAAGGAGTTGTTTGATGGAATGACCACGCGCACTCTTGTTTCCTGGAACACCATGGTTGCGATGTGTGAGCAGAACGGTGATGGGGTTCAGGTGATCAAGTTCTTCGGCAGGATGCTTAGTGAGAAGGTGGGGTTCGACCGTGTGACGCTGGTCAGTGTGCTGTCTGCTTGCGCACGCTCAGGAGCACTTGAGACTGGGAAGTGGGTGCATGAGCTTGCCAGGAGTCATGGGCTTGACACTGATCCAAGGATTGGCAATGTTCTTGTAGACATATACGCTAAGTGCGGCACAATTGCATACGCAAGAGAGGTTTTTGACAGTTTGCCTGAGCCAGATGTTGTGTCTTGGAGTGCCATGATCGGTGCGTATGCGAACCATGGGGAGCCAGAAGAGCTTCTCGAGCTATTCTCCTTGATGAAAAGTGAAGGGGTGAGGCCTAATTCATTCACATTCACTGCGGTTCTAATGGCGTGTGGCCATTCAGGCCTTGTTGACGAAGGCTTGAAGCATTTCAACAGCATCGTCATCGACTACCAGGTGTTACCGACACTTGAGCACTACGCCTGCATGGCTGACATGCTGGGACGTGTTGGTAGACTTGTTGAGGCATATGAAATCATCAGGGGGATGTCCATGCGACCAGACAAGTACGTGTGGGGTGCATTCCTTGGTGGTTGTAGGCTTCATGGCAATCTGGAGTTAGCTGAATTCATCGCCAAGGATCTCTTCCAGTCAGGCTCTAATGATGTCACATTTTATGTTTACATGGCAAACATTTACTTTGGACTGTTGGAAGATGCAGAAAGCTTGAGGAGAACCATGAAGGAGATGGAACTCAAGAAGGCGGTTGGGCGTAGTTTAGTTTGTTCTCATAGAGAAAGCAGATCCATGGTGAGGTAGCGAACCTGTTGTAAAATTTGTAATCTAAGGTTGGTTAGGTTGGTTGATGCTAACATATGTATTCACATGTTGTTTGGATGTTCAGAGTGCACCATCCGTAAGCTATACAGGCTCATGCCAACCCTTGGGCCTTTGTTTCGAAGCCCTACGTGAGGAGCTATGAAGATGCGAGGAGAAACCCTAGGTGAGGCGGCGGCGAGACAACTGCGATGTAGCGCGACGAGGTGGCGGGCACGTGCAGGAGAAGCTAGGGTGGCGACATGATGACGTCAGAGGGGGGGGGGGGGGTGGCCTCCAGATGGCCAGCACTGCGCCGCTATGGGCCTGTAGAAGTGCGGATCTGGGCAGGGCCACGGGGTTGGCCTGGCCGGTCGGGGGTAGCAGCCAGCAAGCTGCGTATGTATGTAACAAGCCGCCAATTGGTATATATATTCTGTTATATTTACTCTTGTTGATGTTGTATTGTGTACTGATGATTGATGAAATTGGTATTTGGTAATTGTCTAATTGATAATTTTTGATGAAGTCATGAAATTTATAATTTATTTGTAAAATTGCTATAATGGAGAAACGAACTTTGAATAACTATTTCATAAGTAATTTAAGAAGTACTCTCCCAATCCATAATCGTTACTCAATGGAAGCATATTCGTATGTTTTGGGTTATGTTTTTATTAGCGAGACACCTTTATTGTATTTCTTTTTTTTTTACTTTACTCCTCTCCTATTCATATATGAATTTAAATTACACAAAAAATATAAAATTATATTTATTATAATTTAGTTTAATCTTTTAATCCCACCCTCTATTTTATTTCAGGCTTCTACACTACTTTGCATCCTGCCTCACCTTACGGGGCGATGCCCGATCTCCAATAGCTCAGCATGCAACATGCCGTGCGGTGGAGCGATACGGCCCCTCTTAACACCTGAAGGCGTCCAACACCAACTGAGCATTAGGAAAGTCCACGTTCCTATTTAGGCACATTTACAGTACTCAAGATGAACATCAGTTGTTCATTCTTTTTTATTAATTAAATCAGATTAGTTAGAATTTAGCTATATTATTATTGATAGTAATAATAATAAAATTTCAAAAATGGTAAAATTATAAAGAAACGGCAAGGTGCAGTGGCGCCACGGCGCATACAAGAGACAGTGCCGACAACGTAGGGAATGCGGTAGAGGTGAGGGTTGCAGTGACGAAAAGGATTAATAATAGATTCAGAGAAAAAGTCCATAATACTGTCACGAAAAACTTAGATTTACAAAGAAAAATCTATTATGTTTTTATAATTCATGATTAGATTTTATTTTTACTACCACCATTTTACTACTACTAATAGAATGTTCTGTAAAAACCCCCTTCTATTTACACCGAGATGGATGATATGTACCAGATACAAGAGCCACCATGCCAAAGCTATCTGGAACATTCCAAGGACACCATAGTATGCAGATCAAGGTTGAAGATAAAACATTATGGTATCCTCGTATTCTTGAACATTCCAGTACAAGGATTCGGACAGCAGGGGCGGAACTTTTTGAGGCCTAAACATGGCCATGGCCAGAAGATTTCTTAAGCATGTACTTGGTTTCCGACATAAATGCTAAACTAGCCTCTTCTTTCAAAACTTGGCAAGGAAATTTCATCTCTTCTTTCAAAACTTGGCAAGGAAATTTCATCATATTGGTCCCCTTGATATTTCCCTTCAAGCTGCGACGCTATCGGACAGAGACGAAGTGATGCAAGAGGAGGACACCGAACAATGAAGATACGTACACTGTACCTCTGTATAGATCCATTCCTCCCATCATCACTTAGCTAGAATCACCCATTTGGACGAATTGTATCTCAATCGGTTTGTACTAGCTAATTAAGTGTGTGACTATAATAGATTCTTGTGTACTACCTGGAAACCCCTTTTTAATTCATAAATCGGTAGCGGTCTCTAGCAGAATATAACGACCCCCTAAATACACATAAAGATCATATTTGACAAGCCTATATAGTGCTCATATGTTAATCCCTTCGCCTTATGATACCAAATCGAACTCAAGATGAGATACGTGTCATCTTTTCATAGCTTGATCCTTTGCTCGACTTTATAGTGGATTACTTAGTTGTAGTTAGCTTCTCAACCATAATCGGTACGGCCATGCACTTTCCTAATCTAACCATGTTGAGGGGTCTAGAGATATCTCTCCTATTAAAGAAGATGGGCAAATTCCATCTCGATCGCTTACATTCATCCACATGTTTTATAGCAAACCTAAAACCTATATTTATAATAACATCATAAACATAAATAAAGTTTTACAAACAAATTATATAGTTGCTATTTAATATAAATGATAGTTTACTCGAGAGACAAAATAACTATTATTCAGAAGTTAATACACACATAACTATTATTCAAAAGTTAATATATGTAACATCCCAAAAATTTGAAATTTGAAGATATAAAGTTTTTGAATTATTTTTGCAATATATTCTAATTTTTGGATTTGGATTTCATGGTGTTTCTTCAAGATTTTGGTTGAGGTTCCCAAAAGTTGAAATAAAAAGAAAATATACAAATAAGGAGGTAAATTCAAATTTTAATTTAGAATCTGAAAAGATGATCCAGAAAATTAGGAGGGGAAAACCTAAAATGAAATCTGGAAATTTACACCTAAATTTGTATCAAAATTTAACCAAAGACATGGCAAGAAAAATAAAGCAAACAAAAAAAAATATGAGTGGAGTTAGGCCGGCCGAAGCCAGCCCAACCCCACTCCCATCGTGCCATGCCCGACCCAGCGTGCGCAGCGCCGCGCTCAACACCGCCAGCGCGAGCCACGCCTCCTCTCCCGCCTTCATCCACGCCGCGGGCCGGTGCCTCTCTCCGCTCACTCCCCTTGGCCGGTGACCCCGCGCCCGCGTCCGCACTTTCCCTCTCTGGCCAGCGGGCCCTCCCGCTTGCCCGACTCTCTCTTCCCCTCTCCCCTTTCTTCTCTCTCTCTCTCTCACGTGCGCAGAGCTTTTAGCCCCCATGGCCACCATGCGCCCGTCCCCGCCTCTGCGCCGCTGCCCGACACCTCCCATCGCGTGCGCGGCGCGAAAGCTGCCGGCGATCGCGCACGCGCGTGCGCGCCCCGAATCCAGCTGCCGCCGCCCGACTCGCCGTTCGGACAAGACCTCACGGCCCGGCTGTTGCCGCTCGCCCGTTGCCCGCTCCCTCCGCGCCTCTATAAGAAGCACCAAGGGCTCCACTGGGTTCCCCACGCACCCCTCTTCGCTCCCTCACAGGTAATTGTCCAACCAAGCCCTGTAGCCACCGACGAGCTTAGCTTCTTCCCCAACTCCGGCGGCCACCGCACCGCCAAACCAAGCCCTTAGCCACCGATTCCCCGCGCCAGGACCACCTCCAGAGCACCGTGAAGTCACCCCGGGCCTCGCCCGAGCTTCCCGACGCATGTACGCCGCCGTCACCAAAAGCCTCCCCGAACCGCCGCCGCCGTTCGACGCCGACCCATCTCCGGACCTCTTCGGCCCCGGGCGACTGCGTCATCGTCTTCACCGTAGCTCGAGGAACGCGTTTCGACTCCCCGCCGGACCTCCCCAACATCCCCTCGCCGCCGGCCACCGTCGTCCCCGACTCCTCAGCCCGACCCCGCTGCAGACCCACCTCAAGGGAATTAATTGCCCTATAGAGGTAGGCAAAGCCTCCCCGCTCACTTGGCTATCGGCGCTAACTCTATTCTCCCCGTTCCTCGGCGCGCGTGCTCGAGCCCCGGCTCATGCAGCGCGAGGTCGAACATTTCTTTTATTTCGCACTGGCGGTGGGGCCCACAGCCACTTTGTAGCGAGCCGTTCACTGACCACTGGGCCCCACTGGTCAGTGGAACTCTCACATTGAACCCGTCTGACGTGTGGACCCTATTGAGCGATGAATCGGACCCCATTGAGCGATGAATCGGACCCCACATGTCGAGAGTACGTAACTGAGAACCATGATTTGTGGAGTTCGTTTGAATTTACGTGACATTTTGAATGATTGGTTGTTTTTATTTTATTGGGTATTTAAATGCGATTAAATAGCATACGAGGCTCGGGAAGAGGAAGTTGAGGCAGCCAGTTTAGAAGCTTACGAAGACCAAGACCAAGATCCCCGCGAACCAGGCGAGTCAATACTTTGATCATGTTGGTGCTATATTTTCTGCAAATTACTTTGATTTAAATTATCAAATTGCATGCCGTTATGTTTATGAAAATACATGTTTAATTCAATAATCTAGTTATGTGCCTATTGTTTACCTTGGATAATATTACCCCTTCTTTGGAATATTTGAATGTGCGAACCTTGTCGCCCTAGCGAAAATATAATAGTAATATTTCGAAAATAAGTCCCTAATGATATGCTATGCTTAGAATTGCATAGATGCTCGGGCGCTAGAATGCCCCAAACATCATTGTCGATTTTAATCATGAGAAATGGTTTGGGCAGTCATGGTGGGAATGATGGTATATTTTGATATGACTATTTTGTGCTCCCAAAACCCCAACTTGCTTAATATCTGGGCGGATTGGTTTGATGGTGTAAGAGTGTGGTGCAGTGGAAGCACAAAGTGGTTAGTGGTAGACCGCCCAGATACTACTAAGGACTGAATCTTGTCATGACCTTCCAGTGTACAACAAGTACGACCACAAGCTGACAAAATGTAGGCAGGGCTAACTAATTTGCATCGACTTAGTAAGGGTTGCGCCGGTGTGACCACGGGCGGGTAGAGGATGGCCACATCCTCCGACGTGACGGCGCAAGAGGGGGCTTCTGGAAGGGTGGTCGTACCCGGAGGAAGTGGAAACCTTAGCGGATGTAACCCTACTAGGAAAAGTGCATTGTAAAGGTCCTATGATATTCTACTCAACCGCATGGCTAAGGAATCATGTGGGGCAATGAGTGGATTTATCTCTTGTGGGTAAAGTGTGCAAACTCTGCAGAGTCAAAAACTATTCGAATAGCCGTGCCCACGGTCAAGGGCAGACATGGGAACTTAACTAGATATAGTTCTGTTTACAAAATATTGGAACTTGGAAGAAGGGAAAACTTGAAGGGCGAAGGACTGCCCTGGTTTGGAATTGTCCTGGGTGTCGTCCCAGTAGTAAGTTAAGCGGCTATAACGCTGAAGGAATTGCTATATGGTGCGGATGCCATGTAACGGTGGATGGAATCTGAATCGATATTAATAATGCATTTCCTGGTACATTATGATTTGTTCCAAAATTGCTAAGTCATAAGGCTTTTTAATTAATTGTATTCAAAATCACTCCTTGCAAAACAAAATAACCCGAGCCTCTCCTTTGTTAAACCATGCATATTATTTATTTGCATTTTGCGTATTGGCTCGCGGAGCACGGGGTCGGAGTGCTCATTCTCGCTTTTGCGACAAAAATTCAGAAACAGGAACTCAAGGACACTACGCCTATGAGGAGGCCCCTGCCAGCGTCGACGGAAGCAAAGACGATAATTAAGGTGTAGGCCTCGGTGGTTTGGCATAGACAAGTAGACTCTAGGCGCTGTGTACATTTATGTTACCAGGACCCTGGTGGCATATATTGTACACATTACCCTACTGGTCGCTTGCCTGTGGATTTGGGTTTACTTTGCTACTATTTCCGCTGCATTTATGTAATGAAGGCATTTGGCCAAAGCGGCCCTTTTGTAAACATTCACCCGATGTGGTGTATTTCAGACTCTGTAATATTATTATGCGATGTATGTCATGATTCAGCAATGTACCTGTGTGCACTAACTACTGATCCAGGGATTAGTGAAGTGAGACACAGTAGATTCCGGATTGAAAAATCTGGGTCTGACAGCGGTGGTATCAGAGCATACGACCGTAGGGTAAAAGCCTTAGGATGGGTTAGGGCCACAATATTTTTGAAACTTATAAAGATGATTTCAATATATATATATATATATATATATATATATATATATATATATATATATATATATATATATATATAAGCATGCTATCTCTTTTAGTACCCTTCTTAGATCTGTTCTATTCCACTGTTCTTTTAAATATTTTGAAAGATACTAACACTAGTAGTCTAATTTCCAGATGGCAGGAGGGGAAGGTGAATGGGATTATCTCGCCCATGGAGCCTACGAGGGGGAGTTCGCAAGTATCTTGCGCAAGCTCCTTCACTACTTGGAGTACCCGGAGCAGCCCATTTACCGTGGGCGCCGGACGACAGCCGGAGGGGAAGAGTGCTGGATGATTGAAGTGTTCATCTACGCGAAGAGCGAGCACGATCCACCACACGTCTTCCAGACAGAACACCAGAGGAGCACCAGGGCCGCGGCACTCTAGGATGCTGCGCGTCTTGCCGCAGCACGACTCTGCGACCTCTACAAAATCTCCCTGCGCCGCACGCCCTACTGCTATTACCCCTCGCGTCAGGAGGGAATGCGCTACAATGAGACCAACATGCCGGCTCATGAGGATGACCCGATGCTGACTCATCAGGTCGACCTCACCCGGGCCATGGGAAAGGCCCATACTGCTGCGCTGGAGGAGATTACCGCTCTCAGGGTGCACCTCGTCGCCCGGCACACTGAGGTGGCAACCCTCCGTGACCAGCTTGCTCAGTGCCAGCAGACACTGGCGGCTACCAAGGCAGAGGCCGCGGCAGCTCAGGCGCGGCTCCAGCGGGCTCCAGCTCCCGTGGCAGCACCGGCACCTCCTCCGTTGGGGTCAGGCCCCCGCACTCGACCGACCGCACTAAGAGCGTGCGACCTCCGGGGCCACAGGCTGCGCTTCGTCGGGGAGAGCCTCCCCAAAGCCGTAGCCCCCCACGTACTCCATCGGACTCCGACCCATCGGAGTTCAGTGGTAGTCGGTCCCGCTCCCGCTCGCCACACTATAGTCCCTCCATCTATGGTGCCGGGCATATGGAAGAGTAGTTGGGGGGTGTCGTCGTACTCGTGGCCTGCATGTATCTTAGTTTCTGTATCAGTCCTTTTATTTTGTAGTCGCGGTCCTGTGAACTTTAAGTATCATGTTGAAATTGTAAGTCTAGCATAAATGCTGGCTATGTGAATGTTGGTGCGTTTAATGTGCGGCCAGATATCGGCCTTGTGTTGGAAATTGCCTCGTCATGGTTTTACTGCTTTCCTTTGTGATATGGGTTGGCACCCCTTGTTTTTACTACAAATAGCTTTAGCGCTAAGATGTGAAGCTATCACTGCAGATGGCCAGCCGAAGAACCACCAGGGCTCAGACCAATACTAACCCAGCCGAGGTAGACTCAGCCCACGAGGTTTTGCCTGAAGGCCAAGGCAGAAACCAAGATCAGGGCAATGATAACCTTCCAAATCCACCAGAACACCCCACAATGGCCCAAGTTATGGCACAACAAACCCAGATTTTGCAAGCCATATATGCGGGACAGCAAGGAAGCTCCGGAGGGCACAGAGCTGACTTAGGAGATTTCCAAAGGACAAGGCCAATAACATTTACATCGGCAGAAGAGCCACTTGAAGCCGAAGACTGGCTCAGGGATACTGAGAGAAAACTGCGCTTAATCAAATGCGCAGAGGAGGACAAAGTCATATATGCCACCCATCAACTTCAAGGAGCTGCCGCAGCATGGTGGGAAAATTATGTAGCTGCCAGAGGACAGGAAGAGGTCGCAACAGGAAATGATGCAGAAGCCATTCCATGGTCAGAGTTCAAGACAGCTTTCAAAGCTAACTTTGTTTCAGCAGGAGTAATGCGAATGAAGAAGAATGAATTTCGCACTCTTAAGCAAGGGAGTATGTCAATAAATGAATACCTTACCAAGTTTACCCAACTGGCCCGCTATGCCCCAAAGGATGTAGCGGATGAAGAAGAGAAAGTTGATAGATTCTTCGAAGGGATGAGTGAAGAATTAAGGGTACAATTGATAATCCAAGATTTCACCAGCTTCCATCAGCTAGTGAACAAGGCCTTAATCTTGGAAAACGAGAAAAAGAACCTAGAAGCAAGCCGTAAGCGCAAGACGGTAGCTCAGCAGCCTCAGGGAAGGTTCGTACAGAAACTCTTCGACAACCACACCTCCTCGCCTAAAAGCCCCAACCCGGCATCCCGTCCCAGTGGTAGTTCATTTCAGACCTCCCGTTCTATAGGACAGTCTTATGGGACCAATCCTGCTGCCTCCCTCAATTGCTACAGCTGTGGAGAACAGGGCCATTTTGCCTATCGTTGTCCGCAGCGACAAACAACTTCAGTGAAATCCAACAAAGGGACCACTCCTGTCCACAGCCAGGCTTCAGTACCCAACAAGGGGTATCAAAATTCGCAAGCCAGCAAGAATACACCAGCACCAAACCGCGGCCAAGTTAATCACATCACAGCTGAGGAAGCCCAGGAGGCCATGGGAATTCTTATGGGTACGTTCTTTGTCAAATTAATAGCAGTGCATGTTCTTTTCAAAATCGGGGAGGTTTTACAATCTTTTAGGGCCAAAAGACTCGTGGATAAGCTTGGGTTATCCACATAACTTTTTTTTAGAAACTACGGGCACTTAGCTCGCCTGCTAGGATAACCAACACTCAATAGTGTAACCCACCCAGACCCTGGACATCATACTTATAATAGACTAGCTAACAAGGCACCAAGGAATAGTGGACTACGCCATTAGGAGAAATAACTTACCAGCTAGAACTGCTTGCAAGACTAGCGGATGTGCACAATGTATTCCTGGTACCCCAGCCCAAGGAAAACTTTCGAGTACCAGCGGACCAAACCTCGCAGGAGACATCCGAGCTCAAAAGTGACCTGACCTACAAGAAATGGCCTATCAAGATTTTAGATACGATAGAAGAAAGGTCTAGGAATCAGGCTATTTGACCTTGCTGAGATCAATGGAACCATTACACCTAGAAAAAGCAAGTCACCTGGGAACGTGAAGACCAACTAAGGAAAGACTACCCCGACCTATTCACTAGCTAGGCTGAATCTCGGGGTCGAGATTCTTTTAAGGGGGGTAGGTTTGTAACATCCCAAAAACTTGAAATTTGAAGATATAAAGTTTTTGAATTATTTTTGCAACATATTCTAATTTTTGGATTTGGATTTCATGGTGTTTCTTCAAGATTTTGGTTGAGGTTCCCAAAAGTTGAAATAAAAAGAAAATATACAAATAAGGAGGTAAATTCAAATTTTAATTTAGAATCTGAAAAGATAATCCAGAAAATTAGGAGGGGAAAACCTAAAATGAAATCTGGAAATTTACACCTAAATTTGTATCAAAATTTAACCAAAGACATGGCAAGAAAAATAAAGCAAACAAAAAAATATATATGAGTGGAGTTAGGCCGGCCGAAGCCAGCCCAACCCCACTCCCATCACACAAGGCGCGTGCCCAGCGTCTTGCAGCAGCGCGCTCGCGCTCACGCGCCAGCGGGCCACGCCTCCTCTCCCCGCCTTCATCCACTGCCCGCGGGCCCGGTGCCCTCTCCCGCTCACTCCCCTTGGCCGGTGACCCCGCGCCCGCGTCCGCACTTTCCTCTCGGCGGCGGGCCTCCCGCCGCCGGCTCTCTCTTCCCCTCTCCTTTCTTCTCTCTCTCTCTCTCGCGAGCTTCTCACCCAGTGGCCACCATGCGCCTGTCCCGCCTCTGCGCGCGCGCCCGACACCTCCCATCGCGCGCGCGCGCGGGCCGCCGAGCGGTCGCGACGCGCGTGGCGTGCCCCGAATCCGCCGCCGCCTGCTCGGCCGTTCGGACAAGACCTCACGGCCCGGCTGTTGCCGCTCGCCCGTTGCCCGCTCCCTCCGTGCCTCTATAAGAAGCACCAAGGGCTCCACTGGGTTCCCCACGCACCCCTCTTCGCTCCCTCATAGGTAATTGTCCAACGAAGCCCTGTAGCCACCGACGAGCTTAGCTTCTTCCCCAACTCCGGCGGCCACCGCATCGCCAAACCAAGCCCTTAGCCACCGATTCCCCGCGCCAGGACCACCTCCAGAGCACCGTGAAGTCACCCCGGGCCTCGCCCGAGCTTCCCGACGCACGTACGCCGCCGTCACCAAGAGCCTCCCCGAACCGCCGCCGCCGCTCGACGCCGACCCATCTCCGGACCTCTTCGGCCCCGGGCGACTGCGTCATCGTCTTCACCGTAGCTCGAGGAACGCGTTTCGACTCCCCGCCGGACCTCCCCAACATCCCCTCGCCGCCGGCCACCGTCGTCCCCGACTCCTCAGCCCGACCCCGCTGCAGACCCACCTCAAGGGAATTAATTGCCCTATAGAGGTAGGCAAAGCCTCCCCGCTCACTTGGCTATCGGCGCTAACTCTATTCTCCCCCCGTTCCCTCGGCCGAGGTCGAACATTTCTTTTTTATTTCTGCCTGGCAGGTGGGCCCCACCTGTCAGCTGCTGTAGCCAGAGCCGTTCACTGACCACTGGGCCCCACTGGTCAGTGGAACTCTCACATTGAACCCGTACTGACGTGTGGACCCCATTGAACAGTAACTGGACCCCACATGTCAGTAGCACAGAAAATAAATTAAATGGAAAATCAAAATAAAAATGAGGCTGACAGTGGACCCCACATGTCAGAATTTAGTAATTTTAGGATTTGACTGAAACAGAGAACTTTGACCAATCATAACTTCTTCATTTTAACTCCAAATTAAGTGGAACAAATTTCTAAATTTGTATAAATTAAAGATCTATCTAATGGAACCAGAACCATGATTTGTGGAGTTCGTTTGAATTTCTGGTGACATTTTGAATGATTGGTTGTTTTTCTTTTATTGGGTATTTCGCACGATTAAATAGCATACGAGGCTCAGGAAGAGGAAGTTGAGGCAGCCAGTTTAGAAGCTTCCGAAGACCAAGACCAAGATCCCCGCGAACCAGGCGAGTCAATACTTTGATCATGTTGGTGCTATATTTTCTGCAAATTACTTTGATTTAAATTATCAAATTGCATGCCGTTATGTTTATGAAAATACATGTTTAATTCAATAATCTAGTTATGTGCCTATTGTTTACCTTGGATAATATTACCCCTTCTTTGGAATATTTGAATGTGCGAACCTTGTCGCCCTAGCGAAAATATAATAGTAATATTTCGAAAATAAGTCCCTAATGATATGCTATGCTTAGAATTGCATAGATGCTCAGGGGGCGCTGAATGCCCCAAACATCATTGTCAGTTTTAATCATGAGAAACTGGTTTGGACAGTCATGGTGGGAATGACTGGTATATTTTGATATGACTATTTTGTGCTCCCAAAAACCCCAACTTGCTTAATATCTGGGCGGATTGGTTCGATGGTGTAAGAGTGTGGTGCAGTGGAAGCACAAAGTGGTTAGTGGTAGACCGCCCAGATACTACTAAGGACTGAATCTTGTCATGACCTTCCAGTGTACAACAAGTACGACCACAAGCTGACAAAATGTAGGCAGGGCTAACTAATTTGCATCGACTTAGTAAGGGTTGCGCCGGTGTGACCACGGGCGGGTAGAGGATGGCCACATCCTCCGACGTGACGGCGCAAGACGGGGCTTCTGGAAGGGTGGTCGTACCCGGAGGAAGTGGAAACCTTAGCGGACGTAACCCTACTAGGAAAAGTGCATTGTAAAGGTCCTATGATAGTCTACTCAACCGCATGGCTAAGGAATCATGTGGGGCAATGAGTGGATTTATCTCTTGTGGGTAAAGTGTGCAAACTCTGCAGAGTCAAAAACTATTCGAATAGCCGTGCCCACGGTCAAGGGCAGACATGGGAACTTAACTAGATATAGTTCTGTTTACAAAATATTGGAACTTGGAAGAAGGGAAAACTTGAAGGGCGAAGGACTGCCCTGGTTTGGAATTGTCCTGGGTGTCGTCCCAGTAGTAAGTTAAGCGGCTATAACACTGAAGGAATTGCTATATGGTGCGGATGCCATGTAACGGTGGATGGAATCTGAATCGATATTAATAATGCATTTCCTGGTACATTATGATTTGTTCCAAAATTGCTAAGTCATAAGGTTTTTTAATTAATTGTATTCAAAATCACTCCTTGCAAAACAAAATAACCCGAGCCTCTCCTTTGTTAAGCCATGCATATTATTTATTTGCATTTTGCGTATTGGCTCGCGGAGCACGGGGTCGGAGTGCTCATTCTCGCTTTTACGACAAAAATTCAGAAACAGGAACTCAAGAACACTACGCCTATGAGGAGGCCCCTGCCAGCGTCGACGGAAGCAAGGGCGATAATTAAGGCGTATGCCTCGGTGGTTAGGCATAGACAAGTAGACTCTAGGCGCTGTGTACATTTATGTTACCAGGACCCTGGTGGCATATATTGTACACATTACCCTACTGGTCGCTTGCCTGTGGATTTGAGTTTACTTTGCTACTATTTTCGCTGCATTTATGTAATGAAGGTATTTGGCCAAAGCGGCCCTTTTGTAAACATTCACCCGATGTGGTGTATTTCAGACTCTGTAATATTATTATGCGATGTATGTCATGATTCAGCAATGTACCTGTGTGCACTAACTACTGATCCAGGGATTAGTGCAGTGAGACACAGTAGATTCCGGATTGAAAAATCTGGGTCTGACAATATACATATAACTATTATTCAGAAGTTAATGTACATAGAAGCTTCTTCTATACTGCCACATCCACATAGGACACAATGCACATCGTCCTAGCTAGTACTCTACAAGCTGCGCACTGTATCTTGGAACGCTTGCCGAAGAACTTGAATGAAGTATTTTGTCATTGCAGAGATCTAGTGGAGAAAGTACCTGATTTTCTTATGGCCTGCTCAATGTGACTTATAGATTATAGTTTTTTTGGTATTTTTGTAATATTGACTGAAAATATACTATAACGGCTGTTAGTTTTTATCTGAGTAACTAAATTTAAAAAATAAAATGTTATATCATTACAAACAATACAAAAGAAAAAGGAAAAGAGAAAAAAATCAAAATAACCAAAAAGACAAAAAAGACAAAATTAAGAAGTTAGAAGCAAAAACTATTTGGAGCGGGGCCTTTAAGCCCCAGCAGTTTGGTCCTCCTCATCATGCAACTGTACTTCATATCATTCTCACCAATTTGTGCCAATTAGGGATGAAAACGGAGCCGAATTCAATAGAATTATCCGGCTACTGAATTCAGATTTGTCGAATCTAGATACTTAATATCTGGATTCGAATAGAAAACGGATCTGACTTCGAATGTTGATATAGCGAAGTCCTGGATGTCGGATACAAATCCAGTATGGCCTGATGCAGATTTGGAGCTGGATATCCAAATAAAATCTGGATTCAGAGTCAGATATCCAGATAAATATCCGGATTCGACAGGTATAATAGCAGCAACAGCTAGCTGATATGTATCTTTTACATTTGACCTCCAAATTCGGCATATTATATATGCATTTCGATCATCTCGGCGGGCCCATCGTCATAGTAGACTCTAATTTGGCATTTCATATTTTTTTTGGCACATCCCTAATAAAGCTTTTTATATGCTTTTTTAGCCAAATTTGATATGTTTATAACCAATTTGTTTGCAATATATCTAGAATTAGTTAGAATTAGTGGCAAGATGACACAAATGATCAACGATTACGTGATAAACTAGGAAAATGGTATAAATATTACTATAAAATCAGTATCAATTTGCTAAACTTCATTGTGCCATAAGATATGAAGTTGTCCTCAGAAGTTGTATTATACAAATACATGAGATAAATGGTTCATTTGTTACTGTCAACATTTAATACGTAGTTATATGTTAGAGTCAACTATTTATCAATTTAAAATGTTAAAACAATTTGATGTCATATTTTAAATAGCAAAGGTCATGAATAATTATTGGAATAAAAAAATAGTCTAATCCCATCCGATTTTTAGTATAATTCGATTTAAATTCGTATCCGACATTTGTCTGGTCTGTATTTATATTCAATGTTTATCTAATTCGTATTTAAATCTGAGAAAAAATATAGATACAAAAATAATTTAAATACTATCAAATCCCTATCCAATCTGTTTTCATCCCAATTGCCAATCCTGCTGCTCAGTTTATCCGGTGGATCTTAGACAACTTGAGTATTCCAGTGCCGAGAAATGACGCACTGCTACTTGTGACACCTGCCTAGCCAGACTGAGTTTTGATTGGTGTGCCTAGCCAGAATTCCTATGCCAAAAGTGAAGCACGCCGACCATTATGCACCTTACACAAAAGCAGACCATTCAAACCTTCTATGCTAGGTAGCTTTTCTGTTGCTTTCCTTTTGACGAGACTCTCTTCTCTCCTCTTTTTCTTTCTCGTTTTCTCCCTGGCTGTTGCTCCCTGTACTCCGCTCCTGTCCCAAATGGGATAGCCTGCACTGCAACCTTTCTCCTCCATGTCCCCTCTCTCATCTACGCTTGCTGCACTCTCTCTCTCTCTCGCCTCCCGTCACCACTCCGCTAGCTGCGGTTTGCTCTGATCCCTGCACCTGCTGTGCCGACGCCCGGCCAAGTTTCAGGCATGGCGTCTCGCTGGCCGCCATGCCCAGGTTGGCGCACCACCCCTAATTAGCTCGCTTCCTTTCTTGCTCAGGTAATCTAGCTATCTCCTCCTACCTCTTCTTGATCTTTTCCATTCTTCTTGACAGCCGCACGACACAGCTGGTCTATTTTCTTTTTCTTCAAAAAAATTGTTCGAACTGTTGTTTCTACTTATGATTCTTCTTAACATTTTAATGGACGCTAATATCTGATACTGTATCTATTGCATTGAGGCACTAGGTTTGAGCTACCAAATGTAGAGCTTAACCGAATATTATATGTAGAATACAAAAGAGAAAAATCAACATTCCTCGAGGACCATTTCATGGCCAACTCATAATTTAAGCACACGAACATCACCTTGACGTGCTCTCAACAAAATAACGCAAATGTATATGTTCACTAGGATGCAAATGACCATAAACTTGCCAAGATTGAGGCACTAATGAAATGGTTAGTCTTTACTTTTCAGAAAGGATTCTTTACTTGTGCAATGAGGAAACTAATTAATATTGCTTTAGTGAAAGCAGATATTAAAGTGACACTTGTGCTAACCTATTTCTTTATAGTATGAACGCCTTTTTTCTACCAAAATTTTCTGATATGACCAAAGTATTATTATTTATGAAGAAATGGAAAATAAAATTCCAGCGAAACGCCTGTCGTTATATAATACAAGTATTAGCTCTACATGAAACGCTAGTGTTGTCCAATCCTAAACGTGGAGCTTTTCTAGCCTAGAAATCACAGTCCTATGTAGGATCGTCGATAGCAATTAGAACGGGGTGAATAATTGTAACACCTAGCATAAACTTTTCTTCAATCTGCTGTCTTTCGATTTTTCAACTTGCAAAATAGACACAAAAAGACAACAAAAAGAAAGAAAAGAAAATATTTTTTCTCCCTGTTACTGTAGCAGATAAAAAACAGAGCCCATCGCTCAGTCAACTCTGCAGCGAATAAACCAAAAAAAAACTTTTTACTGTTTATCATACTGTAGCAAAATAATAACAAATTGCAATGTCGCTTCCGCGGTCGCTGTACCACTGCATGTCTTTCTTTGTCCTTCTGATCCCTAATACATTAATCTCTTTTTCCTCTCTCCTAACACATTAATCTCTTTTTCCTCTCTCCTACCGAACTTCTCTGGTTGCTGTTTGATCTTCAAGAGCAATGTATAATGAAACAAAGACGTCGCTTTCAATACTTAATCTCCTACTGGCTTCGCATGTGCCCAGACATGAGGCCTACCGTAGGACCCGCGATGTGAGTAGCGTGATAATGCCTCGTGATGAGGCTTTCACGCGCGTAGCACTACTTGCACACCACGCGAACCGAGGCACAAAGATGAGGTCAACGATGGCCTAAGCACTGGTACAAGATGTGCTGCCGCTAGCAAATTTTTTTGGAATAGATTTAAATTTTATTTTTGAATCATGATGGCTACAAAGTGTCTTTCTACCATCTTTAAACTTTAGCACGAAATTAATTTCTCCAAAAGTCACAGGGTTAGCCTCCAACCCTATATTTATAGTCTAAGGCCCAAAATCTGGGCTTATCCTAAACCCACGAGTTCTAATCTAATTCCAACAAATAAGGGACCTGAAACCCTTACTAACACGGGTTTTTCAAAATTCCAACATTTCCAGCTCATCACGTGTCGAAGCCTATAGGACTGCGACTCCCATAGTTTCTCTACGCATCATCCACCTTTGATCTCCATGTGCTCTAGCATGACCACCTCGTGACATCCTCGACCGCCTGGACCTCAAATTTTCCCCTCCTAGTCTCGGTCTTCATCGTCACCGACCATGACCATCTCCACACCCAACCTGCACATGCAAAGACCAAAGAACGTTTTTTGGGCACAAATTCTCTCCAACTTGACTAATATTAGTCCACACACACGCAACGCACCACACAACCAATGTTGTCAATTATTCATCACCAAAATATCCTAGACCTTGCCACATGATCTAACATCCTAGCTTCTGGAAGGTGTGCTACTCGACAGAATATTGTACCACTTTGACTGTTCATAACATAGCACTGTACCATTTTTTTTTCAAAAGTGATCATGGATGCCCGTTTTTGCAAAAAAATGACCCCCTCCTAGAACTTGGAAGGTGTGGCAGGCAACACCTATCACCTGCCGTGCCCTCCTATCTCGGCAAGCCGGCGCACCCATGGCAAGGCGCGCGAGTGCGACAGGACGGGACGACGGTGTAGTAGGCTGGCATGCAACATGGCAAGCAGGGTTACCGAGCTCCCTTGGCTCGGCAGGAGCTGCTGAGCCAGGGGCTTAGCAGCTCTGCTGCCTACGCTCTAGTACATGGCTTCCGGTGGCTGTCTACCCAATTAACCCATACTAACTCACTAAACATCTGGTTTTGTTAGAACTTTTTTAGAGAGGCACAATGGGAGGTTTGGATAGGCTGATGAATCAACACCACCTACTCTATACTCCATCTTTTAAGTAGTGCAGATAAATTATTGAAAAAAATTGTAGAAAACCAACCAGTTTCACGGCATCGACCATCAATATCTTTGATGAAATTGTAACGTTCGCAACTATGAGGTGACTTATCAGGCTGGCCTTCAGCTCCTGGAAACACTTCCCTGAATTTCCAACCACTATGGTTGTCACCTCCTCGATGACGAGCTTTGTTGGCCTCAAAATAAGCTTGCCAATGAGCACTCATATGTCCAAAATGGACTTTGTTTGTGAAAGTTATAGATTTTTTTTAATACAGGCCCTACTGATGTGCTGAACCGAATCTGAATTGACTTCAAATATTTGTATCTTTTTTCCTTGTTTTTGTGGCTACCAAATCCGTGTGAAACAAGAAAAGGAAACCTTTTGAACCCTTGGAAAGTCGTGAAATATCATGAAGTCAACCAAAGATACCGTATAAGCCATGGACTCATCAACTCTCACACGTCGCCCAGCCTACCTATGCAGCATGCACTCCAATGACCATAACTTTTCATAGAAATCTTCAAATCATGTGTCATTTGATGCCCATCCTCTTGAGCAAGATTGAGAGCAAGTGTATTGCATTCAAATCCTTTGAGCTTTCTTGGCACTTCATTGGAGCCAAGTGAAGGTTCTAAGCTTGTTACTTTTGGAGGCTGCCGCCTTCTAAACAACTTGGAAGAGGTAGACTGGTAATCTCTTCAAGAATCTTGTGAAGAGGTCCGATGCTTATGAAGGTCTGTACTCACCTAACTGGAGAGGGGAAGAGTAACCACTGATGGATTGAGGAAAGCTCATTTGTGCATGGAGTTGGTTTGATTCGTTTAAGCTCTCTCAACATGGATTTATATAGATCGGCAAGTCTCCGAGACCACGGAAAGAATTCTCTTGTGTTTGTCTTGTGGTTTATTCCTTAGCTCTTTACTTTATGTATTTATATTTCTAGAAATTGAATTACTTGTCACTCTAGAATTGCAAACCTTGCTTAGACTTAGATTGTTGGTGCACTTAGTGAGATTTATATTATTTAGGTCTTGAATTGTGCAAAAATGAAATTTAGTTTATACTTGCTCAAAAAGCAGGTTTTAGCCGAAAGTTAAAACTTTGTATTCACCCCTTCTAATCGGTTATTCTTGATGTTACAGTGGATCTAAGTGACCCCTGCAACTATTATAGGGGCTACTTATCTCTACAGATAAAATGATGGAATGATTAGGTGGAAACCCATCTTTGGAAAGATGGAAACATAGAAACCATTTTAGTTTAGGCAGCGAATCAACTTGAAAATTTCCCAAAAACTGTAGATGCAGACATCAATTTAATCTACCTATTTATAAAATTCCAAATTCAAATATAATACGTATTAATGTCAATGAAAATTAGGAAATTCTAATAAAGGACAAATCAAAGGATACAGAAAAGAAAAACTTATAACTTGTCTGTTACGCTATTCCAAATTAATACATTTTTGAGGGATTCGAAATTAATATTCAAGATAGTTCCGCACCATCTCTCTCTTATTTTCTTATTAGTGCCGGTATTATTATTAGTGTTGAAAGAAGTACTTAATCTAAAAAAAAGTATGGAAAGAAGTACATCATCGTACGCACTGACACACATATATTCGTGTTATAGCTTACAAGAAGTGCGTTGGAGAGACATGATTGTAAAAGCTAAATTAAGCACGAACTTAACAATGGAGGGCTTGTTGCAATTATGGAATGAGTGGGAAATCCAGTTGGTGGTGCTCCTCAGCTTCATCTTGCAAATCTTCCTCTTCTTTACCGGCAGCATCAGGCGGTACAACACCAACACGCTGCTCAGGCTTTTCATCTGGTTAGCTTATGTGGGGGCAGATATGGTTGCAGTATATGTCCTTGGCTTAATATCCAGATATGATCAGAGTGCCACGACATCGGTCGAATGCCACGGAATTAGGGAATCAAATGGATTCAGTATGAGTCACCACCAACTAGCATTCTTCTGGGCACCTTTCCTCCTCATCCATCTCGGTGGGCAAGACACCATGACTGCTTTCGCCATCGAGGACAACAACCTATGGCTAAGGCACCTGCTGAACTTGACCATACAAGTCTGCCTCGCCTTATACGCCTTTTGGAAGTCGGCAGGTCGCCACAACTTGCAGCTTTTAGCTCCAGCCATCCTTGTGTTTCTTGCTGGAATCATCAGGTATGGAGAGAGGACATGGGCGCTTAAGTGCGGTAGCCGAGATGGCCTTAAGGAAACAAGTTGGCAAATGGTAAAACGGAATGTTGAGGTCGACAAGGGCAGCTATACCAGCAAAATTTGCTATGCTCTAGGCTCAATGCGAAGTGTTCGGGATCTCTTCTCAGGACGCAGCACCTCCCAAATGAAAGAGCGTGAGATCTTCAGGTTCCAAGTAGACAGCTGGCCCCCGGACCAAGTGCCCAAGTTGCTAGAGGTTGAGCTTGCCATGATGTATGATGACCTCTACACCAAGGCCCTGGTGCTTCGGACAAGGAGCGGCATCGTACTCCGGTGCATCAGCCATGTATCCATGATAGCTGCATTTGTACTCTTTCTGATTGCAAGCAACAAACAACAGTACAGCAGAGCTGATGTCGCGATCACCTACGCACTATTCATCGGTGGCTTTGGGCTTGAAGTTTGCGCCTTCTTTCTGGTTGGCATGTCACCATGGAGTTGGGCGTTCTTCAAAGATCGAAAGTGTGATAGGCTGGCCCGGATGTCTTGGCTTCTTCTCTCTAGTAGTATTGGATGGCCAGAGAAAAGGCCACTGTGGTCAAACTCCATAGGGCAATACAACTTCCTGAGCTCCTGTATGGGCTTTGACCAGTCAAGGTCATCATCCAAACTAGTGATCATCATCAGGAAGATGATGAATGCAGTTGGCAAGAAGCTCTGGGTCCGCAAGCTACGGCACACTAAGCATGTCAAGGTCAACAAGAACGTTATGGACAGTGTGATAACATGGGTTGGACGGCTCGCCCGCGAAGAGTTTACAAGGATTACACAGCAGCAACACTGGGTAAATCTTCGCCCAATTATCAATGCTACACTGAACTCTGCTGCTAATTCTTTCGGTGATAACATTGTCCTCTTGCATATATACACAGACTTGCACCTAAGGAAATGCCCTGGTGACATCGACATGGACACAGACACATCAAGCACACTTATGGACATATGTAGAAAGATATCCAATTACATGGTCTACCTGTTGGTTGTGCAGCCTTCCATGTTGCCACTCAGTGGCACCGCAGATGACACAACAGCAGCATTTTACGAGAACATCAGCAAGAAAGGCGGCAGCAAGCAAGATGTTCTGGACACTGCTTACCAGCTGGTGGAAGATAGGCTGGAGTTTGGTTACGAGGAATGCTTGAAAGAGCAGGAGGAACCTGGGCCATGGCGTGAGACACTGATGGAGATCACAGATATGTGGATGAGGCTGCTCATTTACGCGGCTGGCAAGTGCCAAGTGGAGCTGCAGGCCCAGCAGCTAGGCAGAGGAGGGGAGCTCCTCACCTTCGTCTGGTTGCTCATGGCGCATCATGGCATTGGAGATTCAGGTCATCAAGTCGACCTGATAACTGGTAATGAAAGTATGTCAGGGCAGTTTTGTGCATTCCATTTTCCTAAAGAATCAGAACAATCGACTGCATAGATAGAGTATTGCGCATACTGATCAGATTATTTTATGCTTATTTGCTTTATCTTGAACTGTGCACAGTTACTAATGACCAATAAGTAAACAGTTCATCAGATTATCTCTGGACAGAGGGCTTGGACTGCTCCTATGCAAGCAGGGCTCTTAGAATATTGCAATGGTTTTAACCGACTTAGAGACGGGATAAATCCAACACATTTTCTGTCAAGTCTCTCTGGCTTTGTTTGATATTGTGGTACACTATGGCAAAATCGTTCGGAACCACCTTTGGGGGTTGTTTGTATTTAGGCACAACTAGATGGTGAAGTATATATTAAGGATAAAGTGACAATTTCGTATTGGGTATTGATAAACATCATCCGGATGTTTTCTTTCTAACTATCATCTAGATTTGTGACCATTGGATTAGAGATCCAAGGGCCACAAATTCTCCCCACCCCCTCCAAAAAAAATTCACTCCCCCTAAAAAAAAGAGACCGTTGGATCTCTAATCCAACGGTCCGAAATTTGGATGATTGTTGAGAAGAAAACATCCAAGTGATACCTATACACACCTATTTGTATTTAGGTAAGGACCTTCGTTTTTTATTAGTTTGCTTCACGTATATAAGGAGTCTGAATATCAAGTAACCAGTGTCGGATGGTAGAGGCCGGAACTTAGTTCCGTTATCTAAAAAAATCAAGTAACCAGTGTCACGGATCCTCGTCCTCGCAGCGGTGCGGCGCCGGGGACCTCATCCTGGTGGCATCCCGCGGCCGGCAGGTCACGGCCTATGACACTGCGGCAAGTGGCAACGTCGTGGCCGAGTTCCCGGCGGCCAACACACTGCAGTACGGCCTTGCTGTCTTCGCCTGCGCAGCGTTCGTCGCCGCGTCCCACGTCTGCCCTGCCACGGGCGCCGGCTTGGTACGCCTGCTCCAGTGTGATGGGTCTCAACTCGTAGGCTTCAAGCTGCTCCGCACTCCTGATCTTTGATCGCTTTGCACTAATAATCTTCGACCGCTTCACCACTGTACTCATAAGCCACGGACAGTGGCGGATTCAGAATTTTACCAAAGGGTATGCCGCACCAAAAAATTTCATATGCAATTCGGTAAAACCATTTGCTAATTCGGTAAATAATTGTAAAATTTGCACCGTAATTCGGTATACAGGCACTAAATAATATGATAAATCTTAAATTCAAGGATTATATTGGAAACTTGCACAAATTACAATATAAATAGTTCAAACACTATACTAATAGTCTCAAATATACATAAAAGAGACTTACAATACTACTTATCTGACTTTTTTGGCCTACGCTTTCTAAATGACATAAAAGTATCGATTATATCATCTTCATCCACTTCAAAGAAAATATCCCGCTCAATAAATGTGACTAGACAATCATCCAAAAACTATCACCCATCTTATTTCTTAACTTTGTTTCCACTAAAACCAGATTTTCATTGCAGCAAGCAATCTTAACAGTGACAAGCTCCAGATCAGTAAGTAGTTGCGAACAGATTGCGCAGCAATTGTAAATCTATTCAATTGTTTCAAATAAACTGAACCTAATTACACACGGAATTTTCCCAAGTGGCCTTGTCTTGTGCTACGAATGGCTGTTTGGGTCCAATTGAATTTTATGCATCAATTTTCATCAATGTCCTAACAAACTGTAACCGGTGCTCGATTGGTCGTCCACCTTTTAGTGATTATTATACGGACTAACCGGCTCGATTATACTAGAAATGGGAGAGTTTGAGTCTTTGAGAACAATGATTTTCATCGTAGCAAGCAAATCTTAAAACAAGCTCCAAATCAGTAAGTAGAGACCAGCAGATTGCGTAGCAATTGGCAATCGATGGAACTGTTTGAAATAAACTGAAGCTAATTACACACGAATAAAATATCCCAATTCCCAAATGGCACAAAGAGGAGTTCATCTTCCTCCCAAGAAACCCCTCAGAATCCAGCAAGAATTACCCTCCACCATGAATATCCGCCCGAATCACAGGACCCGAATCAAGAAACATACGTACCTGCACGGGGAGAGCGTCCATGTCCGCCCGGAGGGCGACGACGGGCCCGGCGCCGCCGCGGATGGTGGCCACGACGCCGGTCTGGGCTATGGGCCACGAGTATGGCACGCCGACTGCGTCGAGCTCGGCGCGGACGAGCTCGCTGGTGTGGCGCTCCTAGAAGGCCAGCTCTGGGCGCCGCCCTAAACGAAATCGAGTGCAGCTGCGGCTGGAAGTGGGAAGGGGTGAGGCAGTGGAGGCCGTGGGAGGCAGGAGGGCGGCAAGATGCTGATGGGCCTCATCGGCGCATGGCTACTGGCGGTTCGTCAGACAGCGGACACGGCGCGCAAGCTGGGCCCCAGGGTATGCCGTGCCCACCCGGCATACCCTGCGGGTCCGCCCCTGGCCACGGATGTTACAGCACTTATAATCTTCGATTACTCTAGTACTCGTAATGAGGGTTTAAAATTTCGGACGAAATTTCGCCGAAATGACGAAATTTTGTCTCTTTCGTTACCCACCGAAAGCGTAACAGTTCGGTCAGATTTCAGCCGAATTATCCCCATTCAAATTTTTGTCTAAATTTCATATAAATTTTGATTAAATTTCATCAAAAAATTTGAAATTTTCGTCCGAATTTTGAACGAAATGGATGAAATTTCGTCATTTCGTTTCTTTCGGTGAGCGCCGAAAAATTTCTGACAGCGAAAGATTTAACCCAGCTCGTAATCTTCGAGTACTCACGTCTCCTTTGGTACTCGTTGGTAAACGGCGGTAACAACACAAAATAATCGAGAGATAAAATAAACGAAATCTTTTGGTGGTGCTCCAATCGCCGCACCTTTTCCTTAAGTTTTCTTTATATATATACACTACGTTACACAATATTCCAGACATTCAAACGAATACAGACTCTTCTAAACTGAATCGACTTTAAAACATATTTCTGAAATAGACTCTGAAACAAACTATGACTCAAACCGACAATAAAATCCAAGCAACAGGATTATCTTCAACATACCCCCCTAATCCTGGTGTGTATTACGAACAATCTAAACTCCAATCAGATTACATAATATTTCGAAGTTCACATGCGCCAACTCTTTTTTTCAGTATATCTGCTTTCTGCTCCTTTGTTGCTATGAGCTATATACTGACCAACCTCTCCTCAACACAATCTCTTATAAAATAAAACTATGCATCTAGGGTTCTGATCCTAAGCGGAAGAAGCCCACTGAGCCTGCCCACAAGCAAACGACAGTAAGACGCAGCCTATACGTTCTGATCCTCACCGAAGTCGAAGCTGTCCTCTGAAAAATGATGAATTGAACAACGTGAGCACATAAAGTACTCTACAAGTTACACCAGGAGGTTTAATAGAGTTAATGCATGCATATGGATTGACAAAGGAAGGCATAGTAAGGTTAGTTGAGCATAAAGCGCAATTAAAGTAAATATTGTAAGTAGATTCAAAAGCTGAATTTGATACAATAGATAGAAACAAGATTTTAACAAAATAATATCGTTAGTGCAGGCTTCGACCAAACACTAACCTATCCACGGGCATCCCACCCGGACCATCTTTTCCGAAAAGATCTCATATGGATTCCATTCATCCATAAGGTTTTCACAAACCATTTGAAAAACAAAGTCTAATCCGTGAAAAACTTTACTCAGTTTGCCCATGACCGTGGGCATGGCTATCCAGGATAGATTATACACTCTGTAGAGGTTGTACAGTTTTATCCACAAGACATGATCATCCCTTTTTGCCACCGGATTAACACACTTCCTTAGGTGTGCGGCCAGGAGATCATGACAAGGCCTTTACAATGATCCGTTGTCAACATAATCATGCCGCCACTAAGGTTTCACCACAACATGAATCCACATGTTGGAGCCCCCTCTTGTGTGTCTAACATGTGGATTCATGTGGATTCGTGAGCACATAAAGTACTCTACAAGTTGGATTCATGTGCGGCATGATTAGTGGCGGCATGATTAATGGCATTTTAGTGAATCAACATGAATCCACATGTTGGAGCCCCCTCACATTCAGCCTATAGCGAGATTAAGTTGGAACTTCACAAATTATTCGCCCAGGTCTGTCTCATACCAGACGTGTGGTAGTACGATAGGGTTTTGGAATAGTAGCTCACAGACCGGTCCTTAACTAACTTAGGCACCAACCACATACCCCTTGTGCCTGCCAATCAACATTGTGTCACCAAAAAACAATGCATGCCAGCAAGCACCCACCACTCTAACCATTTGCCTAAGTCTAAACCAACTTTTTATATTTTGTTTAGAAACATTTCATAATCATTCTTGACTCACTAAAGTCAAGAATACGTTTGAAAAACTTATCATTTTATGTGAAACAAATCTTCCTACCCAATTTATTCTAAGCATGGCTAAGCAATTCTATAAAATGTCCAGTTAATACTAATGTATCAACTAGTTTTTCATCTAGGGTGACAAGGCATTGAAAGTTCAATGTCAAATTTGGTCATAACAAAGGAATTGGGTATAACTAGAATCTAAATCGAATTTAAACTAGGTTTGAATAAAATTACGCATGCATAATAATTTTAAAAACCACATAAATAATTTAAATTACTGGGAGCAACATGATCAAAGGTGTAACTTGCCTGGCTCGAAGACTTGATACTGCGAATCATCGAAAGCGTACTCTCCGGAATAGTCGTAGTCTACACGCGAAGAATCAAACAAAATAAATTCAAATAAAATACAAGAATTATAAAATATATACTGGGAGATATATTATGATTTTATATGAATTTAGGAAAAATAATCAACAGATTCGGAGTTCGGACGACGAAGAACGAGTCATCGGAAGATCGGTTGGAAAGGAAATTGCTGGAAAATAATACCACCCGAGGGAATACTTCTTGAGACCTTCTTTTTGGCTGGATTTCTGGTGTGCTAGTGTGCAACACAAGTGGGGAATGAGGAGAGGAGGTGGTTGTTCAATTTATAGGCTAGGAGGAGGAAGGGAATGGCTGGAATTGATTGCCAAAGTAAAGACTGGAATAAATGAAATGTCAGTTTCAACTTTGCATGCAAGAAACAGAAGATTTTTAGGAAAGACTTGATTCCCACCAAATGGCTGCATAAAAATCACATTAAATTGATGGGTAGGTTGCTAAAATTCTAGAACATGATGTGACACGAACAAAAGCCGAAAAAGATCACCGAAGGAAAGGTGGCATGGTGGAGGAAGGAGAGAACACGGGCGACTGCGGCTTCTCTAGTGTTTTGCATAAAGGTAGAGGAGGTGCTGGGGGTTCGCACGGGAATGGAACACAAGGAGGTGCTTCTATTTATATGGCAAGAGCAAGAGGAATGAGTTAATTTGGCTGAGTTATGTGCAATGTCGGTTTTCAATGCTTGAATGCAAAAACTGATAAACTGAAATTTTAATGACTAAAAACTGAAATGGGATTGATGTTTGGCAATGAATTGAGGTGTTCTTGCTGCATGCCAATTAATTTGGTAAGAGGGAATTGATTTTGATTGCATGCATGCATGGTTCACGGTGGCTTTAGATGAAAAACAGAGTGTTTGTTGGTCTGATGCATGGAGATGAACAACAAAGGTAGGAAGAATAAATATTAGGCTAAAAGAGAATAGTCCAAATGCTTGAAAAGAATCTATGACATTGGGTGTGGTGAGAATTTTGGAGTTAAGCGGGTTTGAACCAAAGAAGACTTTGGCCTGGGAGGGAAATCTCATTATTTTTAGACAAAGAGAAGTGCCAAAAAAATATTTGGATCTAGAAAAAATAGAATGGATAGTTTTATGGAGATTTTGAAGTTTGGAAGATTTGAATTTGAATTTTGGAAGTGCACAGAAAATTTTGAATGGAACGAGGCTTTGGAATTTGAAGTTTAAATTTTTGGAATACCAAATAAACGTCAAATATTCAAATGGGTGGCATAAATGGATAGACTGGAATTTCTGATGAATTTAGAAATTTGAATGGGCTCAATCAGAGTTAGGATGAAGGAGAACGGGCTTCTGGAAGTTTGAAAAGAGAGAAAAAGAATAAATCAGATTTTCTGGGATTATTTTTGTACTGAAAACGGAGGATTACGACGTCAGCAAGGAAATGATTTTTGGTGGAATTATTTTTATGCAGAAAAAGGGATTTATGACGTCAGGGTGACGTCAGCCAGGATTTTCATTTTTGGCCGAATTATTTTTTATAAAGAAAAAGATTCTATTAGACTAACAGGTGGGGCCGGGTCTATGGTGGACTGGGTTGATGGATTAGCTTGGTCCGCCATGGACCGGGTCCACAGCCGACGTGGCAACGGGCTAACAAGGCCGGGCTGTGGCGCCAGGTGGCTGCCACGCATGCGTGCGTGCTGACATGGCGGCGTCGGCCAAGACACGCAACGGCAAGAGGAGAAGGTGGGGAATCGGGCTCACCTGGGCGCGGGGTCCGAGGGGCGCGGAAAGGGGGACGGTGACGAGTTCTAGCGGTGGCGGCGCACAGGCGGTGGCTGCGACGGGTCTCTAATGGTGACGTCGCTCGGTGGAGCGGAGGAGGGTGGTCCCCGGTGCACGGGGAAGACGGCGGTGGCGTCGGCGAGGCACGGAGTGGACCAAGGTAACGGCAATTGCTCGCTGGAGCTCTTGGGAGGCCGAAGCGGAGGCAAGCACGATGCAGGGGTACTCGGGCGCAAGACAGAGGGAGAGGTGGGGAGAACGGGGTGCGGTGCGAAGAGAGGGCACTCAAGGAGGGTTTCTATAGGGGTGGCGAGGGGTAACGGCCGAGCACGAGCTCGTCGGAGTTAAGGCCGGTGCAAAGGAGCTTAAAAATGGGTTTAAGGTGCGTAAAAGAGGGGGAAAACGGGCGAGAATGACTGAGGAGTGGGGAGGGCAATCAAAACATGTATTAGCTTGGGACTTCAATGCGGGAAACGGCCGCATTAAAGCTCGGGGAGGGCCGGCAATGGCGGCTTGGCCGGAGGAGGAAGAAGAGTGGGGAGGAAGAGAGAGCTGACATGCGGGCCCCGCATGTCGGCGAGAGAGAGGATAAAGGGAGGGACGAACGGATATGCAACGTTTGGTGATGAAAACCAATCCGGTCGTCGGCTGAGTTAAGTGAAGATGGACACACGGGATTAGATTGGGCGGCGGTGAATTTAATCTAGATCGTCGGATGAAGAGTGAAGGGGTAAGTGACAATGGACGGATGAGATTAGATCGAGCGGTAGGAATGAAATCAAAGCCGTCGGATGAGAACGAAGGGGTAAGTGGATGAGAGCGGCTGAGATTAAAACGGGCGGGTCGGATTGAATCTGGGCCTGACACTTGTTGGCCTGACGAGAGAAAGGATTTAAAATTCATTTTTAGTTTTTAGAAATATTAGGAAGCTTTGAAATATTTAGAAAATAGCAAATAAAGTCTAAAAATTCCAGAAAAATTCACAGAAATCCCTGGAAATGTTTTAGACTTAGGAAAAATATTTTCCACTTAAAGTTGCTCTTCTAATTTTTATAAAAATACTTTTTAGCTTTGAAATTGATTTTTAAAATCTAGAAAAACACAGAAAATCCAAATAAAAGCCAAATGCTTTTAAAATAATTAATTTTAATTAGGATTTTTATAGAAATTCAAAATACTCTTTTGTTTAATAATAGTTTCATCTTTTACTTAAACTAGTTTTCAAAAGGAAAGCTTTTTGAAAACTGAAAACGGGCAAATAAAATCTTGAAAATTAAGCAACCAAATAACACTTGGTTTTATTTTAAATTAAATTATTTTTTATTTACTAAAAATTTTGAAATAAACAGCTGGGCTGTTACAATGGTGCTGTCAGCGATGTGCTAGTGGTTAAAAGTTTCGCCGGCGACATGATTGGGATGGCGGCGAGGTGTTCAGGGTTCACGACAGCGAGGCATGGAGAATGGCCGGTGAGGAGGTGTGTATGGAGCATACGCTACGCGCGTGGGAGGTGGACAAGCCGAAGGTCCGTGGAGTTGATCGAGATGGCCGTCGGAGTGTGCAAGAGGAGCCTGCGGTTGATGCTTCGGGAGGTGACGACCGTGGCAAATGTCACCAAGGGAGATGGTCATGTCAGTAACTGATGGAATTCCGGCATGAGGAGGATTTCGCGATCGACATTGTTAGATTTTTGAAGGATCGTGTAAGCAAGTTAATTTGTAATCACAGTACTCTTCACATATGAGACCGCGCCATTCCTGGCACATTAAATCCAAACTTTTATTTTGTTGATACATGCTATGGCTTCTTCTTCGACGTCGTCATGTGTGACCGCACTATTCTTGTCACGTTAAATTCAACTTTTATTTTTGTTCCTCAATGTTGACAATTTGTCTCTGTGTTATTTCCATTTTCGCCACTCATCGCCTATAGTCCGCCCGCCGCACCGTCCTGCACTGTCCCTCCGCACCTCCTCTGCCATCGGATCTATCCTCAACCTTTTTGACTCCGACATCAGCTGCTGCCCCTCCACGCGATGCCATTCCCTCATGCCTCACCTCACCTCTCGTCTTGCATCCGCCTTCCGGCCACCACCTCTCTGTCGCTTCGACAGGCCATACCGGGATAGGTTGTGCCTAGCACGACACGGTATTATACGTGCTATATGCGAGCAGGCTCACCTTGCCGAGCTGCCAGCCCAAGCACGGCACGACTGGTCGGGCTGGGCTGGCATGACCCGTTTAGATGCAGGTTGTGTCGTGCCTAGAGCCAATCAATAGTACTGTGCTTAAGATCCGTATAATTAGCACGATCTATTTGGCCACCTCTAAATATACGGTGCTGACCTTGGGCCTGGAATTGAGTTTAGGAAGGAGTGCAGCGTTTTGAGTTAAAAGAGTCTCGAGAATATGGGAGGAAAGCTTGCTTCGTACGAGTGTTGTTCATGCATACACGTTCGTGTGTATAGCAGCACTGCAAGGATTGAACAGTTCCCACGAAAAAGTACAATGGAAACAATGAATGTATTATTCTAGCTCGCAAGTAGTAAATATGTCGGCTCAGCACGATGCTCTACTCATTAGAGCTTTTTTTTCTAACTTCTTAATTTTATTTTTTATTTTTTAGTTTTTGGTTTTTTTTTTGTCTTTTTTCTTTATTCCTTTGCGTTGTTCATGATGATATAACTTTTTTATTTTTTAAATTTAATTACACTGAAAAACTACCAATATGTATGATACATTTTCAACTGCTATAGTATAAAATAAGCTATAAATTAGGACTTATAAACCTAAATGATCACCACCAATTTTGGTATGTACTATATGACATTAGCTATGTAGTTATTTATTTTTCTTTTTATTTTGTTTCTTTTTGTACAATTATGTAAAGAATGTATGCAGTGGCGAAGCTAGAAAAGTTTTAGAGCTGCGCAAGCCTAACTATCGGCAATAAACACGAACAAGTCGAAATCGTCGATATATACAACATGCAAGCAAACTTGACAACTTCAGTAATTTTAAACTGAAAGTAGGGTCCAATTAATACATGTTAATGTCCAGAGATGGAAAAACACATATTATTACGTTCTTAATTTGCTCAGAAATATCATTGTTTCATCGTGTCTAGCTACGGTAGGGCTCCAGTGGGATTTCACCGTGGCTGTCGGTGAGCGCGAGCAGCCGCTCACCCTCCGCGGAAGATCTGGCACATAATCTTGCCTCACCATCCAACTCAACTACACGTTGGCCTTTATTCCTTTTCTTTTCTTTTCTTTTCTCTTGTTCTTTCTCTTTCTCTTTTATTTTACTTTGTAATTATGTAAAAAAGGGAGTGAGATAAGGTCTGCTATGTAAATCTGATTATGGTGTGAACCGCACCAAGTTTTACCTATGATTGATATTAATTGCAAATATGCTCTCCGTCCTATGCAATAATTTTTGTTCACAGCAAGACATTTAGCTAGTTATTTTTTTTGTAAACCTAAATTTAGGCTTTATCAGACAAGTGCTGACGTGGATGTACACAATTTATGATTCATCCACCTCATTAATTTACCACGTTTGAACCATGAACTTATGATCGATATAATATATTTTCCGAGGTAAATTAATTCTTTGAGACGCTAGTCCTCTTTTCATGTGCCAGTTCTTTGCAAGCCAGCTATCCCCTTTCTTCTTTCGACATGATATGTTTAGTCCTTCACTCATTACTTCTCACGATTAGCTCTTTGCGTGTTGGGGGAACCCAGGCATTTTCGCTGTACCGTGTTTGCGTCTACGGCCCTATAAAAGGCAGTGCTCTTCTGTTCGTTTTGCTGCAACTGAACTCGTTGTTGAGACTTGTCGAGTCTAGCAAGTTGGTCGGGTTATCTCTTGCCGTCCATATTAAACTGCCAAATTCAACTACCAGGTACTGTAAATATGCTCGTTTCTTATTTCGTGACTAGCACTATCGACCAGTGTTAATTAATTATACAACAAGAGTGAATATTGCTTCTCTTTTCCCAGGAAAAGCATAAGCAAGTGTACTGTCTGCATGCACTTGTGGAGCAACGAGATACTGCCAAGTGGCAACAACCAGTTCAAGAATTGCAGAGTGCTGTTTTCGTGGTGAAGAAAATCTATACATTACTACGTCTCAATTTATCTTCTCGGAAGTTTCACTGCAACAGAGCCACACCCAAAACCCAAAACAGAGGTAAATGAACATCACTGTATTATTTTCAGATACGTGCATACAGTATATATAGTTACCCTGCAGTAACAATTCTCCACATACAGAATAGTATTTGTTTGTGTGTGAGGTACGAGTTGGTAAGGGATTAGATCAGCTTGGTGTCAGGTCAAGCCCTGACACGAACCCGTTCAGCATGGCATGGTCATGTCATCTCGGCATTACTATTAAGAAACGCTGAGACAAATCATGATACAAGTATTGAACAGCTCCCACAACAAAATACAATAGAAACAATAAATATATTATTCTTGGTAGTAAACATATAAGCACAACACGATTCACACTATAACTATATCTATCCCTATTGGTCAATTTTATTGGCCATACTGGAGCTAGAAATTTTCGTAGGTACTGTATGACATCAAATATGTAATTGTTTCCGTCACCCATGAGAAACCGAAATCGTTGTTGATCACTCCTGCACTCTTTCAATTGAGATTCAATTACTTTGAAATTCGGACACTTTCCACAAAGATTCAAAAACTTACAACTTCGGCAACCATATGTGTCTATCATTTACAAAGATTCAAAGATGCATTGCAAGAGATCGATGCCGCCTTGATACACTTAATATTCACATACGCAAGAATTTGTTAACCTAGGCTGCACGACATGTGTCTGTATAGTTGGATGCATCTTGATGTGCCAATTAGACTCCATGTTAGACAGAGCTATATTCATTGTACAACTCTACTATCTATAGCTGAAAATTGATATGGTTGTATTCCGTGTATATAAAACTGTAAAGAAAGCTTTAATGTTTGTATCCAATTAATTTCCACATTAGTAACTTGGATTAATTTGTAAGAGCTATCTTTTTCATTTGTAATATATAAATAGATGGCATCCGGTACAGCTAGCACTAGTTCATCAGGAGGGGCGCTGATTGATAGACGGCTCCTGAAAGCCGCCATAACTGGCGACGCCAGATCAATGAAGGACATGGCCTCACAGGATCCAAGCATTCTGCTTGGAACAACTCCACAGGGGAGCACCTGCCTTCACATATCCTCCATTCATGGGCACGACGGATTCTGCAAGGATGTTCTGGCGCTAAACCAGTCTCTTCTCGCCGTTGCCAACTCGTACGGTGAGACTCCGCTGCTCGCCGCCGTGACGAGCGGCCATGCCTCTTTGGCTTCTGATTTACTCAGGTGCTGTTGTGCTCTGGGATTGAGTGAGGCAATCTTGAAACAAGACAATGATGGATGTAATGCACTTCACCACGCCATCCGCAGCAGCCACAAGGACATTGCGCTGGAGTTGATAGCAGCAGAGCCTTCCCTGTCGCAAGGTATCAACAGATTCAATGAGTCACCCATGTTCATCGCGGTGATGAGAGACTTTACAGAGGTCTTCGAGAAACTGTTGGAAGTTCCTAATTCCGTTGACACGGGAGCCGGTCGCTACAATGCTCTGCATGCTGCTGTGAGGAATGGAAATTCAGGTGAGAACCACAGAGTATGATAGAATATATATATGGCAAACTGTAATTTGAATTATAAACTGATTTCTAATTAATATTACTGTACGTCATTACTAATCCTTGGCTGTTATCCATCGTACATGCCTTGATTTGTTTACAGGTGTTGCTAAAAGTATTATGGAGCGTCCTCGGCTGGCGAGAGAAGAGACCGATGAATACACTACTCCAATGCACATGGCTGTAATTTCGGACCAGGTTGACGTGCTACGAGTAATGTTGCAACATGATTGGTCATTAGGGTCTGTAGTAAGCTCAGACGATGGGACTCCTCTCCTTGTTTCTGCAGCATATCGAGGTCATGTTGGTGTTGCTCAAGAGCTTCTCAACCATTGTCCAGATGCTCCCTACTGTAACTCAGATGACTGGACATGTCTTCATCAAGCTGTACGGGATGGTCATACGGAGTTCGTTGAATATATCCTGGGGGAACCGCTGCTTCGGAAACTCGTTAACATGCGAGATCAGGATGGAAAAACTGCTCTACATCTCGCAGTCCAGAAGTGCAATCCGAAAATCGTTGCTGCTCTACTGTTGCACCCAGACATAGACTATACAATGCTTGACCACAATCATAATCCAGCTACTTGGGAATTACGGGATGCCACAGATCTTGCCAAGACTTTAAACTGGGTAAGCATGTTATCAATATATTGGTCCATATAAATGTTTACAAATATATTAGGTAAGCATGTTATCAATATATTGGTCCATATAAATGTTTACAAATAAGGCACCAAGCAAATACAGTTCAGGGGTGGATCCAGTGTGTTAGTATTTGTGTCAAGTGACCCCAATGCCATCGACCTTAACCCATGAAGAATTTAATGCTCATGGTGGTATTATAAAGTATATTACTAATTTGTGCATACAGTTACCCGGTGTGTCTGTGGTGACGCCAATGACTTCTCATCCTGGATCCGCGCACCGTTAAACATTTGATTTTATCACTGAGCACAACTAATCGCTTGATCAGAGCAAAGATAGAAATCGTGCTGATGCTATTTAGCTTACACAAGCAACCATTAAGTACCATTTCAATGGGAGAGGAGAAGCACTTTAAACCCCATGACTGTAATTCGTTTCAAGTTTAATTAGTAACCATCTCACAAATAGAATTATTTGTTTAATTACATGGGACAATTCAGATTATAAATAATCTTACATTTACATGTTACATAAAATGGTTGCAGCTAATTAAGGCCCATTCAAAATGACTTTTAGTTTCTGGCTTCTAGAAGCGATTTTGAATGCGTTCGTTTCTTCACATGGCTTTTTTTTCTTTTCTTCTTTTGTATTATCTGTGGAGATGTAACCTTTTTTCATTTTGCCAATTTTTCCTTCATTTTCCTTTAATTGAGCCAAAAGCTATCGGCCACTATAATGCTTATTTCAGCCAAAAGCTAATGGCCATAGCCAAAAACTATTTGTAAAAGCCGTTTTCAATGGGGCCTAAGAACAAAAATAATGAGAAATTCAGGAAGGAAATCAACAAACATGCGGAACAAAATGAGTGTACATATGTAGCTCAAAGTAACAACATGGAAATTATGAAAGGTGCGCCACCCGACATTTTCAAAGCACCTTTTGGCCTTCGCTCCAAATGGCTTCAGCTTCTGGCTTTTTTTGGCTTTCGGCTTATTTAAACCAGTTACCATTTGGAACGCATCGATTTCTAATTTCGGCTTTGTTGACTTTTTCAGCTTTTTTGCCTTTTTTTCTTATTCCTTTGCATTGTCTGTGATGATATAACTGTTTTTTTTATTTTTTGTTATTTTTCTAAGAAAAAGCTAACAGCCGCTACAATAAAATTTCAACCATAAGCTAGATAGAGCGGGGTCTTATTTTTGTTCCTCCTTACAATATTGCACAAATTATATTTCTAGGCAAAGTCTCGTTAAAAAAATTAATAATATCTTTATTTGATATATGAGTTACAACTGTGTTTATCGAATGTCGTAACAGAAATTATTCTCATCACATCTTTATCTTAACTGCAGTATCATGAGCGATACTACTATTCACATAGTACAATAGCTGATATTAATTTGTTATTGTGAGTTGCATTTGTCCATGCTTATGTTGAAAGCTTATTTTATTATTTCTTGTGATCCACGCAGAACGAAGTGTCCATGCTTATGTTGAAAGCTGATCCCCTAGATGCAACCTCTTTTTATAATCTTCATAAGCAAGCCAAGGAAAAGGTAACTAATGCATCAAGGAAGGATGCAAAGTCACTAACTCAAACATACACAAGCAACACGTCGTTAGTGGCAATCCTCATTGCAACAATTACCTTTGCCGCTGCTTTCACCTTGCCTGGAGGATACAGCAGTGAAACTGGAAGCGAGGGACTTCCCATCATGGCAAGAAAGCTTGCATTTCAGGCATTCTTGATCTCTGACACCTTAGCAATGTGCTCCTCACTCGCTGTCGCATTCATATGCATCATAGCAAGGTGGGAGGATCTTGAGTTCTTGCTTTATTACATATCCTTTACTAAGAAGCTCATGTGGTTTGCATACACGGCAACAATTACGGCATTTGCAACTGGTTTGTACACGGTACTGGCCCCTCGACTTCTGTGGTTAGCCATTGTAATTTGTTTTCTGCCAGTTTTAATGCCCATTCTTACTAAGCTGCTTGGTGAATGGCCTGTCTTGAAGCTCAGGTTCCGGTTGGGTCATGTGTTTCAGACCGAGTTCCTTGAGATGGTGTGACATTGTCAATTTGTCCTATCTTATATATTTTGCTTTGCAGTATTAGTTTTTAATTAATGTGTATTTTATATTGTTTGGCTGATCATATTGTATTGTTAATTCTTGAATCTTGTCTATAATCCATACCATGTACTTCAAACATTGCTTATATGTTTGCCCATATGCTAACGAGTGGTTAATTACATCTGTTTTTGTCTCAATTTGGGTTTTCAGAATTTGATTTGCTCAAACTAATTTATAAATTTATAAAAATATTGGGAGATAATTTGTTGTGATGGTACATCGAGAATCTATATCTATGAAGCCTGCTAGGTTTCCCTGCAAAATGGCGAGCCACATCACCTGATTTTCCATAACCGTCCGATCTTGCTCTCAAGCTATATGAACCATTCGATCCGGTCCATCACCACAATAGCAAAATATCAACAAGTCCTTCGAAAAACATCAATTTCTTCTCAGCCCTCCATTTCCCAATCCATTTGCGTCAAAATCAGAGTGAAACTCACTTTCTGAAAACTCCCTCCTCCCACAACCAGAATCATAGTGGCGCAGAGGAAGAGAAGGCAGCAGCACAGAGGAGGAGGAAGAGTAGTACGTGCAAGTGGGGCGGGCCGCATGCAAAGACCAAATGCAGGCTACTAGCAACACTACTCTTCCTTAGTACAGACTACTCGCAGTACTACTCTAGTACTCTTGCTTAGTGCAGACTACTAGCATTAGAATACTGCATGCATAAAGCATACTAAAAAAAAATCCCAAAATAATACTAAAAAAAGGCTAAAAAAATCTAAAAACCCAAAAAAACATTTATACTAGGAAAAGGCTAGTACATATTGGTAATGCTTTAGAAAAATCCCAAAATAATACGAAAAAATCTAAAAAACATTTATACTCGGAAAAGCATTTTAACAGATAATTAGTTAACATGAATACTTCAACAATCAACAAAAAATTATTAGCACTTGGATGTGCTTAAGAACAATTACATTAGCACATTCAGTCCTTCTGTTGTTAAGGTCCCTTGGAAGAACAACAACACATTCTGTGGCTTCACATGGAAGAGAACACTGTCGAACACATTTACGAACATTAATCCATTCATCATCCTCTGTTCCAAATCCAGAAAAATGATCCTGTACTTCCTGAAACACAAAAAACACAACACATTACAGAATAAGGTCCCCAGGGAGGAGTTTGATGAATAGTGACTGATATCAAGATTGGATCTGAGCGAAAATCAGGAGTAAATGTTGCCCAGAGGAGGAGATTTGGAGGCAATGAGCGTTCTGCAGTGTTCCTCATTTTTACTGATGTGGTAAGCATTTTGATTGGCGCATGGTTGAATGGCCGTTATCAACTTTAGGGGAACTATAAAGGGTCATTCTTCTATTCAAAACAACTATTGTAAGAAAGTATTACAGAATTCAACTATTTCGATTTCTCTTTTTTTTCTCCTACCGTCTGGCCTAAGGTCTATACTTTTTATGATTTTTGGGCGTAGTATGAGGATTAACTTCAACCTTTTTCCATCAAGTAAAACACTGTTCAATAAAATGCTAATCACTTTATTGTATGCATGATTTTTTTTGAAGATTGAATGCATCATTAAGACTAGATTGAAATATCCATTCCACTCCCTCGGTTCCACAATACAAGTCAGTTCTCATGCAAAATTGCGCTTCATGATGCTAATCATTAAGGGAATCAAGATTATACATGTGTTGACTGAATTCCCTTGCAGGTATTAGCTGCACTATTCGCCATAGGAGCTGCCGCAGGCTTAGGTTACGGCTGGACTCCAGCGTTATTCACACCTTCAGATTGGAAGAATTTCAAGCTTCCATGGGTATCACGAATTCACGACAGATCGATCGGCCTAAACTTGAGCGCGTGGAGGGGTTGGACGGCCTGAGCTCACTCTCGTTCTCTGCCACCATCCACCCCGCGATTCAATCTCGCCGGCGCTGCATCTTTTCCCTTCCCCGGCGCCGGCGCCCCCCATTCCCGCCGTGGTATCCCCGCGTTTCCCTCCTCTTCTCGGCGCCATCTCCCCATGCCGCCGCCGACTGCTCCCGCACACCGCCTCCTCCCCCGTCGCTCCCCTCCCCGCGCTGCCCCTCCACCTTCGCAGCGCTGTTGCCTTCTCCACCCGTGCGGCGTCCCTCTGCCTCCCCCCACGCCGTCCATCCTCCTCCCTCGGCGCAGCGACGCTGTTGGGGTGAGGAAGAGGGAGAGATGAGGGGAAGGCACAGGAGGAGGTGGCCCCGCGGGGAAGGGGAAGTGGCCGGGCGAGGAGGACGCAGTGGCGCAGAGGAAGGGAATGCCGCAGCACAGAGAAGGAGGAAGAGACGGCGCGGGCAAGGAGGAGGTGGCGACGCGGGGCTGAGGCGCTGGGAAGGAGAAGGTGCATCTACTCCGATCTCCTTACCCCGGGATGGGTGGTTGCATTAGATGGAAAAGCTCAGGATCAATTAGTTATTGTGGAATACAGCAAGTGGCACCATGACGGTAATCATAAGAATACAAAAGAGGGGCAAATTGATTTGACTTAGTCCATCCATTCAATTGCCATATATAGACTAATTGGGCACGATTAATGAAGGGTGCATTGACTTCAAACTTTCATAAGTTTGACTTTCAAAGGTGTGTAAGACTTGAAACCTTCTTAAGTTCATGCCATGGCCGTGAAGCATTACTAGTCTGCCTTCTGTCTCTGGTAACTGCTACCTGCTTCTGTATGAGGTACGCACTATTTCAGCGAGTTTTATGTCTGAGTTTTGCTATAATAAGATCGCTTCTTCAGTTATCAGTCCGATTCGTTTGGAATTTTTCTTGCATCTTACAGTGCTGCTAAATTAGAGGCAAATAAGATTCAGGGAGTTGGTCGACTTGAGCAAATACCTGTAGTAGTTGTTTATTGCCTCTCACATACTTGTAGTACTATTGGTAATGTATCCATCCTATAATTTTGGAAGTGGCACTGTGGCAGAGCTGTATACGACCTTATACCTCATTGTTAGCGGAAGATTAGAGTAACAGTTTAGCATGAATTTGATTCAACCTAGAAAAACGACCTTTGTATGTGATACGATGCACACAACTGTCAGGGGTGTGGGCCTTCGGCCCAATCGGATTATTATTAAGAATTAGAGATTGATTTCTATTTGAGTTAGAGATTAGTTTCCTTATGTTAGAGATAGAGTTAGAGATATGATATTAGTTCCTATATTTGTTAGAGTTATAATTGGGATTAGATTCTCTCTGTTAGAGGGAGCCATCTATATAAAGGGGCTACCGCATGCTATTGTAATCAATCAGAGAATTATCAGTCTTCCTCATCTAGTCTCTCTCTCTTTCTACGCCGACGCCTCCCGGCCATCTTCTTGGTGGTGTTTACCCCGGTTCATGACAACTTGGTATCAGAGCAGTCGATCCCTTCCCATGACTTCAGCTACCATGGTTTCTGCGACTCGTCCGGCTGCCGAATCGTTGGCCATAATAAAAGCTAACGCCAACAAGATAGCTAGCATCGACAAAGAGATGGCGGACATCTTCCACGACATGCATGTCCTCTTGGAGAATATCTTGAATCTAAGGAAGGAGCATCAAGAGATAAAAAACCAGGCACATAGTGAATCAGACACATCGCCAGATAACCACACGGTGAGCCAGGTACATGATGATTCCGATGACAACTTGAAGAAGACTGTGGCAGCAAAGGAGAAGGCAAAGGAGAAGGCACAGGAGATCGCCGTGCCCTAGGCTATCGAACAGAAGGCACAGGTGAAGCCATCAAAGCCGGTGGTCAGCCTACATCATGCCGTCTCACCCACCGTCGCCCGGCGTCTGCTGCCGCCGCCGCAACGTCTTCTATCGCCGCCGGTTCCTGCCGTCGGCTGCAACCCCCGCCGCCTCACGCTGCCATTGTGTCGCCGCCGCCGAGACGTCTCGATCCGCCTGCTCCTTTTCATCAGCGCCGCGTGCCGTCCCGGACCTGGGTCCCCACCGCCGCGCTCCATCCGACCCGTGCCGTTCCACCCGCCACCGGGGACACCACCTTCCGGCGCCGCCTCGACCACGACGGCCTCAAGATGAAGGTCACCGCCGGCTGCTGCTCTCCGAAGTCGCCCGAGCCGCCGCCGCCTCCGGATCTGCCGGAGACGCCGCTGTCGGAGTCATCGTTCCCGGTCGCGGTTCACCATTGCCGCTCCAGATCCGCTCTTTTCGCTCGCGCTCCGCTTTTCGCTGCCGCCGGATGCTCCATCGGCCGCCACTTACAAAGCCGCGCTTGTCGCCGTCGACCGCCAGGCTGCCGCTTTCGAGTCGTTGCTAGTCGCCTTTCCGGTGAAGCCGTCACAGACGGCAACGTCACCGAGCCCCCGAGGCCGCCAGAGCCATCCTGCTTCTGCATCCGGCCGAGCCGCTACTGCCGCCGGGACCGCTTCCGCCAGAGCCGCCGCCGCAGCTTGCTCCTCCGCAGACGCGGCGCTCCATGACCGCCGGCCCGTTCCTCCGCGCCGCTTCGCCGGCCGCCGCATCCGCCAGAGCCGCCGCCACGATGCCGCCATCGCTTCGCTCGAGCTCTGTTGGGTTTGGATGGTTCGGTCGGTTTGGGTGTGAAGAGTTTTGTAAAGGGCGTCCATCAAAAAAATCTAAAAATAATTAATAATAATAATAAAGGAAACAAAAATCCTTCTTCGTGAAGTTTCAAAAAAATCCTATATATATATATATATATATATATATATATATATATATATATATATATATATATATATATATATATATATATATATATATATATATATATATATATTAGCATCGTTAACCCTGTTCCGCTTGATCGGGTTGGCCGTCTCCATCCGCTGCAGAACCCCACCATCGTTCGTCTTCTACACCGGCGTCAGAGGTTGTCCATTGGCGCCATGTCATGAACGACCGCCGTCTAGCAGCTCGAGGACGAGCTGCATGTCCGAGAGGGGTGTAGTGTCAGGGGTGTGGGCCTTGGGCCCAGTCGGATTATTATTAGGAATTAGAGATTAGTTTTCTTATGTTAGAGATAGAGTTAGAGATATGATATTAGTTACTATATTTGTTAGAGTTGTAATTGGGATTAGATTCTCTCTGTTAGAGGGAGCCATCTATATAAAGGGGCTACCGCATGCTATTGTAATCAATAAGAGAATTATCAGTCTTCCTCATCTAGTCTCTCTCTCTCTTTCTACGCCGACGCCTCCCGGCCATCTTCTTGGTGGTGTTTACCCCGGTTCATGACAACAACACACACTTACCTATTATTTCCGTTAGTGTCCATGTGGTATATTAGTTCTCCTTGTCCTATTAGTGTTCTTTTTTTTTTTGAGAGGATGTTATTATGTGTGGACTTGAGCAAAATGGCTGAGCCTGTCTTGGCCCGAACCGAAGCCTAGTTTATGGACGGCCTTGTGCAGGAATGTGATATGTGAATTCTCAATTCAAAATCGTGACGTGTACATTTAATAAAAATGTAAATTTCGTAATTACGATTTCAAAATTATGAATGCCAAATTTAGAGCTTATAGAAACTTCAAAATTTGTGTCTGCTATTTGCATTGAAACTTGAAAGTGACTAGGGTATATACATGTATGCAATTTATGTACGTACATAAATACATACATACATAGATCCGTAGACTTGCAAAATAACCCAGCTCGAATTGGCCCGAGCCAAATGTGTTGGCCCTGCCCGAAGCCTAGTTTATGGATGGAATTGTGCAGGAATGTGATTTTTGAATTCTCAATTCAAAATCGTGAGGTGCAAAATTAATAAAAATATAAATTTTCGTAATTACTATGTCAAAATTATAATTGCCATATTTGGAGCTTATAGAAACTTTAAAATTTGTGTCTACTATTTGCATTGAAACTTGAAAGTGACTAGGATGTATGCGAACATACACTTTTCTAACTATCTACTAATCATCCTTCAAATGAATGTTTTGCTGAAACAGAGCCACACCCAAAGCCCGAAACAGACATGTAAATGAATGTCAATTTATAGCAGTAGATCAGTATTAATTTCAGATAAGTACATGCAGTATATTTACCCTGCAGTAACAATTCTCCACATACAGAAAAGTATTTGTTTGTGTGTGAGTTACGAGTTGGTCAAGGGGTTAGATCGGCTTGATGTCAGGTCATGCCCTGACACGAACCTGTTTAGCATGGCATGGTCATGTCATCGCAGCAACTATTAAGCAAGCCAAGAAACGCTGAGACAAATCATGATACAAGTATTGAACAGTTCCCACAACAAAATACAATAGAAACAATAAATATATTATTCCAGTTCCCAGGTAGTAAACATTTAAGCACAACATGACTCACACTATAAATATTGCTCTTCCTATGTTTCACACTATAGTTGATCAGTTTTATTGGTCATACTGGAGCTATAAATTCTCGTAGCTACTATATAAAATCAAATATGTAATTGTTTTATCGGAGAGTCTAACTAGCATTCACCCATGAGAAACCTAACTTGTTCTTGATCACTCCTGCACTCTTTCAATTGAGATTCAATAACTGTCAGGGGTGTGGGCCTTGGGCCCAAGGCCCAGTCGGGTTATTATTAGAGATTGGTTTCTATTTGAGTTAGAGATTGGTTTCCTTGTATTAGAGATATAGTTAGAGATATGATATTAGTTAGAGATATGATTGTAGTTAGATTCCATATGTTAGGGGGAGCCATCTATATAAGAGGGCTACCGCATGCTATTGTAATCAATCAGAGAAATATCAAGTCTTCCTCGTCTAAATCTCTAGTCTCTCTCCCTCTCGTTCTACGTCGACGCCACCTGGCCATCTTCTTGGTGGTGTTTACCCCGGTTCATGACAACTTGGTATCAGAGCAGCCGATCCCTTCCCACGACTTCTGCTACCATAGCTGACGGTTGGAGCGACGCGATCGTGCTCTGCCATCAGATCAGCAAGGAGCTGAAGGAAATCAAGGAATCCTATGAGAATGTGATGAAGAAGTTACAAGAGATAAAGGAGGCACATCATCATTCAACACCAGATCCCCAAATCACCATATCACCAGATCTACAACAACAACAACAAGAACCATCTATTCATCTACTGCCAGCTCCCAGCGCCACAGCATCTCCGTCCAGTCCCTCCACCATCGTCGTGGTCGCCGTAGCATCTCCTTCCGGTCCGGCCGCCACCAATCATCCGGTCCAACCGGGGGAAACCCTAGTTTCCCCGGTTCGACCGCTGCACTGCTTCCGGCGCGATTCCTTTGAGTCGGCGGTCATCGCCGATCCTCGACGACGGCGCCCTTATCAGTTCGATTCTCGCCGCAGACGCCACCGCTCGGTCACCGTTACGAAGTCGCCGCTGTCGGCATTGCCGTCCTCGCCGCCGACCGCCACCGCCGCCGGATCCGCCACCGCCGACGCGGCCGCCACCCGAGCCCTTCGCTGGGAGCGCGCCACCGACCGGCATTCTACGCCGCCGATCGCGCTCCTCGCGCCGCCGTCTCCGTCGCTCGGGCACCGCTTATCCGTGCTGCCGCCGCTGGCTGTCTCCGTCCGAGCCGCGCCTCGCCGCCGGCCACCTCCATCGCGCCCCTGCGCCTCCGCCGGATCGCCTCGCCGAGCATCGCTGCTGCCGCCAGACGCTCGCCGGGTCGCGCCGCCGCCGTCGCTAGTCTCGCCGAAGCCGTTGCCGCAGCCGCTCGTCGGTCACTCGCTCGCTGGTCACCTCCGTGCGCCGCACCACCGCCGCTGTCCGCCTCGCCGGCCGCCGCCAGCAGCCGCTCTCCGTCCACCTCGCTCTGTCGGCCGCCGCCGGGCCGCTTATCGCTGGAACCACCGCGCTTCGGCCGTCGTCCGGCGTCGTGGCCTCATGGGGTGTCGGTCAGTTTTTAACCGACCGGTTGATGAGTTAAGGCAAAAAAAATCAAAAAAAATAAAAAAAGTTTATTTTGCAGGCCTTATATTTCAAGGGCGCTTCACTTCGTCTAGCCTTGTTCCGCTTGGATCGGGCCAGTCGTCTCCATCTGCTACAGCACCCCGCCACCGTTCGTCTTCTACATCGGCGTCGAAGGTCTTCCATTGGCCGCCGTCTAGCAGCTCGAGGACGAGCTACATGTCTGAGAGGGGTGTAGTGTCAGGGGTGTGGGCCTTGGGCCCAAGGCCCAGTCGGGTTATTATTAGGGATTGGTTTCTATTTGAGTTAGAGATTGGTTTCCTTGTATTAGAGATATAGTTAGAGATATGATATTAGTTAGAGATATGATTAGAGTTAGATTCCATCTGTTAGGGGGGGCCATTTATATACGAGGGCTACCGCATGCTATTGTAATCAATCAGAGAAATATCAAGTCTTCCCCTTCTAAATCTCTAGTCTCTCTCCCTCTCGTTCTACGCTGACGCCATCCGGCCATCCCCTTGGTGGTGTTTACCCCGGTTCATGACAATAACTTTCAAATTCGGGAACTTTTCGACAAAGATTCAAAAATTTTCAACTTCGGCAACTTTCAATTGACACTCAAAAACTTTCAAATAAGGAACGTTTAACTACAACCATGTGTGTCTATCATTTAACCTGTTGTTTGCCTCTTTGCTCTTGTTTTTTCTTGGCTGCATTGTAAGAGATCGATGCCGCCTTGATACGCTTAAGATTCACATACGCAAGAATTTGTTAACCTAGGTTGCATGACATGTGTCTGTATGGTTGGATGTATCTGAATTTGCCAATTAGGCTCCATGTTAAATAGAGCTATATTCATTGTACAACTCTACTATCTATACTTGAAAATTGATTTAGTTGTATTCCTTATATATAAAATTGTAAAGAAAGCTTCAATGTTTGTATCCAATTAATTTGCACATTGTTAATTTCGATTCACCAAATAAGTAGTGTAAATGTTTTTGCTTTATAATTTGTGTTATCAGCGAGATTGGCGATTCATTTGTGTGTGTAGATGGCAGCCGGTACAACTAGTACTAGTTCATCAGGAGGGGCACTGATTGATAGACGGCTCCTAAAAGCCGCCATAACTGGCGATGTCAGATCAATGAAGGATATGGCCTTACAGGATCCAAGCATTCTGCTTGGAACAACTCCACAAGGGAACACCTGCCTTCACATATCCTCTCTTCATGGCCATGATGGATTCTGCAAGGATGTCCTGGCGCTAAACCAGTCTCTCCTTGCCGTTGCCAACTCTTACGGTGAGACTCCGCTGCTCGCCGTCGTGACAAGCGGCCATGCTTCTTTGGCTTCTTGTTTACTCAAGTGCTGCCGTGCTCTGGGATTGAGTGAGGCAATCTTGAAACAAGACAAGGATGGATGTAATGCACTGCACCACGCCATCCGCAGCGGCCACAAGGACATTGCGCTGGAGTTGATAGCAGCAGAGCCATCCCTGTCGCAAGGTGTGAACAAATTCAATGAGTCACCCATGTACGTTGCGGTAATGAGAGATTTTGCAGATGTGTCGGAGAAACTGTTCACTGCTCTTCATGCTGCTGTGAGAAATGGGAATCCAGGTGAACGTACAGCAAACTACCATTAGGACTGTGAAACTTAAGATTATCTAGAGCATATTTGATTCTCCAATTTCCTCTAATTATATTGTACATCGTTACGGCTGCATCCTACATGCCAAAGACTATCATCACTCCTTGGTTGTTAACCATCGTTCGTTCCTTGATTTGTTTTCAGTTATTGCTAAGAAAATTATGGAGACCCGTCCTTGGCTGGCCAGAGAAGAACTCCAATGCACATGGTTGTACGTAGCGACAAGACTGAATTGCTGCGAGTATTGTTGGAGCATGATTGGTCTCTAGGATATGTAGCGAACAAAAAAGCTAATACTCCTCTCCTTGTTTCTTCCGCATATCGAGGTCATATTGGTGTTGCTCGAGACACTTACAGCCTTCAACTGACTGTATGGACACTTACAACTCATTTATCAGCCTATTCATATAGTGTTTACAGCCAGCTGAAGGCTGTATGACTCACCCCTTTCTCTCACAAAGTTTCTTGGTTCTTGTGCTTCAGCTGGCTGTAAACTTACAGCCCACCTCTCTTCTCTCTCCTCCTCTCTCTCCTCCACCTCAGCATACAGTCTACTAACAGCCTTTTATTATACTTGCTCTTAGCCGTTGTCCAGATGCTGCCTATTGCGACGCGACAGGTTTGACATATCTTCATGCAGCTGTATGCCATGGTCATACGGAGTTCGTGGCATTTATCCTCAGGGCACCACAACTTGAGAAACTCGTTAGCATGCGAGATAGCAGCGGAAAGACTGCTCTACATTACGCAGTCCAAAAGTGCAATCCAAAAATCGTTGCTGCTTTACTGTTTCACAAGGGCATAGACTTGACAATTAGGGACAGCAATGGTCGCCCAACCTCTTGGGAATTACGGGATTCCGCAGATAATGCCAAGACTTTAAACTGGGTATGTATGTTTATAAATATATTGGTCCATATAAATGCTTACAATAAGGCACAAAGCAAGCACTGAACCGTTAAACATTTGATTTTATCACTGATCACACCTGTTCCGCTCAAAACGGTTTAAGCTTCTAGCTTATTTTTCACTATTCAATAATTTCGTCTTTTTTCTGGTTTTTTGAGCTTTTTTATCGGTTCTTTTTTTTTCCCGTATTCGTTTGTACTGTCCGTGATGGGCTAACTTGTTTTTTCTATTTTTAATTTTTTTTAAATTTAATTACACCAAATAAGTCATCATCAGCTACAGTACAATTTTAGCCAGCTACAGTGCTTTTCAGCCATAAGCCACTAAAAAAAGCCCTTTTGAATTGTAAGGTTGTAGCTAGCAGTATAGGAACTGTAAGGCTGCTATTTAGCTTACACAAACAATCATTAAGTACCATTTCAATGGGAGAGGAGAAGCGTTTTAGACCCCATGACTGTAATTCGTTTCAAGTTTAATTAGTAACCATTCTCACAAACAGAATTATTTGTTTAATTACATGGAACAATTCATATTATAAAATAATATTTCATTTACATGTTACATAAAATGGTTGCAGCTAATTAAGATAAAAATTAATGAGATTCAGGAAGGAATCATCAAACATGCAGAATAAATTGAGTGTGTAATAAAATTGTAGCTCGAAGGTAACATGTAAATGGAAATTATGAAAGGTTCGACACCCCACAATTTCAAAGCAATTTTTTTGTTCCTCCTTACAATATCCCACTAATTATAGTTCTAGCCAAAGCCTAGTTCACAAAATTAATAATTTCTTTATTTGATATATGAGTTATTACTGTGCTTATCGAATGTCATAACTATCCCCTCCTCTTTGATTACTTTGTTTCTCAACTTACAACAGAAATGATTATACCATCACATCTTCTAACTTAACTGCACTATTAGGGCGCTCCCAATAAATCCTTGTCACCAATGTCTATAGTATTAATTAGCATGTCAATTAGGATTTATAATAAGGTGGAGAGAAAAATAAAGAAGAGAGAGATTGAAATAGTGTCTTATGCAAGATATTGCTTGAGCACAAAATCTAACAGCAAAACATTGAATCACGTGAGGTGAGAGAGAGGAAGGAGAGTTAGGTGAATTTATTTTCTAGGACCAAGAATAGATGCTACCCATTAAAGGGGTTATATCTACAGCTATTTCTTAGTAACGTGGAGGGGCATGAACATTGCTTTGTAATGTCTTGATTAGGAATGCCTTTACGAGGCATACTATTATTCACAGAGTACAATAGCTGATATTAATTTATTATTATGAGTTGCATTTGTACCTTTCTTTTGATCCACGTAGAACGAAGTGTCCATGCTTATGTTGAAAGCTGATCCCCGAAACGCACCCTCTATTTATAATCTTCATAAGCAAGCCAAGGCAGAGGTAACTAATGCATCAAGGAAGGATGCAAAGTCACTAACTCAAACATACACAAGCAACACGTCGTTAGTGGCGATCCTCATTGCGACAATTACCTTCGCCGCTGCTTTCACATTGCCTGGAGGATACAGCAATAACACTGGGAGGGAGGGACTTCCCATCATGGCAACAAAGTTTGCATTTCAGGCGTTCTTGATCTCCGACACCTTAGCAATGTGCTCCTCACTTGCTATCGCATTCATATGCATCATAGCAAGGTGGGAAGTTCTTGAGTTCTTACTTTATTACAGATCCTTTACGAAGAAGCTTATGTGGTTTGCTTACACAGCAACCACTACGGCATTTGCAACTGGTTTGTACACAGTACTGGCCTCTCAGCTCTTGTGGTTAGCCATTGTAATTTGCTTTCTACCAGTTTTAATACCCATTCTTACTAAGTTGCTTGGTGAATGGTCTGTCTTGAAGCTCAGATTCCGGTTGGGTCGTGCATCTGAGTTCCTTGAGATGGTGTGACATCATCAATTTGTCCTAACTTATATATTTTGCTTTGTAGTATTATTTTTTAATTAATGTGTATTTTATATTGTTTGGCTTATCATATTGCATTGTTAATTCTTGAATCTTGTCTACAATCCATACCATGTACTTCGAACATCACTTATATGTTGGCCATATGCCAATGAGTGGTTAATTATATCTTTTTGTCTCAATTTGGGTTTTTCAGAAGTTGATTTGCTCATTGGTAACGTGATAGGGTTTACGGAAGTTCAAGGATAGACTAGGTAATGGAAAAACACAAGCTAACTTATAAATTTATAAAAATATTGGGAGATGATTTGTTGTGACGGTACATGAGAATCTATATTTATGAAGCCTGCTAGGTTTCCCCACAAAATGGTGAGCCACGTCACCCGTTTTACCGTATCCGTCAGATCTTGCTCTCAACCTATATGAACCATTTGATCTGGCCCATCACCACCGTAGTAAAATATCAATGAAGTCCTTCGAGAAACATCGATTTTGGCCCTTTGTTTCCCATTCATGTGCATCAAAATCGGAGTGATGCTTACTTTCTGAAAACTCGCTCCTACCAAAGCCAAAAATCCCTCTCGATCTGTCTCTCCCTCGCGATCCAATCTCGCCAGCGCCACATCTTTTCCCTTCCCTGGCGCCAGCGTCGCCCATCCCCGCCGTTGTATCCCTGCGTCATTCCCTCTTCTCGGCGCCATCTCCCCATGCCGCCGCCTCTTTGTTCCGCTGCCGGACTGCTCCCCACACCATCTCCTCCTCCGTCACTCCCTTCCCACGCTGCACCTCCACCTTCGCGCTGCTGCCTTCCTCACCTGTGCAGCGTCCCTCTGCCTCCCCCGCGCCACCCGAGAGGGCACATCAGCGCAGCGACGCTGTTGGGATGAGGAAGAGGGAGAGATGCGGAGAAGGTAGAGGAGGAGGTGGCCCAGAGGGAAAGGGAAGGTGGCTGAGGAGGACGCTGTTGTGATTTAATATTGTTGCTCTCGGTTCATGCTCGTACACTTGGCGTTTCCTATTCCTGACGTAGCTCAGTCCATCGAATACCTGCACCCTCCTTCTCTCTCCGTGGGACCCTCTGTTCCCAGCCGCTGAGACGCGCCTGTCACCGTGGACCCTCACGCTGGTCCTGCCTCCCGCTGAGAGTTGCTCCGACGCGACCTCTCCGTGGGTCCTACCAATGATGGAACACCTTTGCTCAAGGGTGCAGAACCTCTGCACTTTGCATGTTACGAGATAAAAATAGGCTGCTTTTGAGAGAACTCACTACAAGACGCACACGTTTTACTCCCGGGAGTCAGACCGCTTATCTTTTCTTTTTTTATTTCTCCATATCGATCACACTAATGGCTTCACTTCTTTTAGCTACACAACTGCATGATTTTTAAAACCTGCACACACCACTCGTAAACAGAAACAAACCGACTCGAAAACAAACTCGTACAATACTCATATATGTATACGGCAAAATCGATTCGAATACAACTAAACTAAATAAGATAACTTAACAGAGGCAATGGCATAAGGAAGGGAAGGTAGAGACGGCGTGGGGGAGGAAGAGGTGGCGACGTGGGGCTGAGGCGCTGGGAAGGAGAAGGTGCACCTACTCCGATCTCCTTACCCTGCCCCAATGTGAGGGTGTGGGACCTAGCGAGCGGGCTACTCGCCGGCACGTTCTGGATCGGTGGTACGGTCAGCGACGTGCTAGTGGTTAAAAGGTTGGCCGGCGACATGATCGGGATAGCAACGAGGGGTTCAGGGTTCACGATGGCGAGGCGTGGGGGAGAGCTGATGAGGAGGTTGGTATGGAGCATACGCTGCGCGCGTCGGAGATGGACAAGACGAGGTCCGTGGAGTTGATCGAGATGGCCGTCGAAGTGTACAAGAGGAGCCTGCGGCTGATGCTTCGGGAGGTGACGACCATGGCCAATGGCACCAAGGGAGATGGTCATGTCAGCGACTGATGGAATTCTGGCTTGAGAAGGATTTCGCGATCGACATTGTTAGGTTTTTGAAGGATCGTGTAAGCAGGTTAATTTGCGTTTGGATAATTTGATGGAATCACATTACTCTTTACAGATGAGACTGCTCCATTCCTGGCACATTAAATCCAACTTTTATTTTGTTGAAACATGTTGTGGGACCATTGGAACTCCTAGGCTTATATGTAAGTGATTCTCAAGTTAAGCTAGCAAGGTGGGACTAACCCAGAAATTCATGTGCATACACACATGGGCCAACATGGGCCAGGGTGTCACATACACCCCCCTCAAAGGACCCGACGTCCTCGTCGGACCAACATACCCACACCGGGACAAATGATAAAGGATCTCCTCTCTTGGCACATATCCGTTCGTTCAGTGCCAGCACATATGCCATGCCGTGTGTCCACTCCGGGCCCACACGCGCCATGCGCCATATCCCCGCGCTCCTAACCCGCACGCACCCATGTAACCGCGAGAGTCGGGTCTGATACCATTTGTTACGTCCTAGGGTCCAAACCGGCTCAGACCTAACCACATTCTGGATAGGCCACGCACTCGTAGCAACCCGCTTGCACTTTCGTCCTCGCTTCGCGCAAAACGATTAACCGGGGGTGCTACCATTGGAACTCCTAGGCTTATATGTAAGTGCTTCTCAAGATAAGCTAGCAAGGTGGGACTAACCCAGAAATTCATGTGCACACACACATGGGCCAACATGGGCCAGGGTGTCACATAATTACATTTGGTATCAGAGCTCAGGCTGTAGTTTCTGGAAAAAAAAGAGTTTTGCACGTACACGGGGCTTCGGGTTTAGTCTTTCATGCATGCATATCTAGTCACTGGCAATTTACCATGGATTCATATCTAATTACTATCTCTTTTATTTCATTGCTATCCTATGACATTGTTTCAATCCTATGTTTCCCTGAATTTTGATTCCATCCTTCTGCCTGGGCTACTCCAGAGGTGTGAGGCCCAGCTGGCACTGCAAATCAGTTTACTTTTTCACCTTCACCTGCTGGCAGTCAGAACGCGGCTCCAGTTCCTGCTACAATTGCTATTGTACCCAATGTGTACCGATGCGCGTCTCTACGCATGGTCGACTCAAGAGTGGTGTAGTTGTTACCACACCTTCCCTCTCTGTTGTTATCCATCCCACCATCTACCTTTCCTCGTTTATGACTTTTTAGGGTTTTGTTACCTTGAATTTACGCCCTGCTCTTGCATTGTTGACTCGGGAGCTAGTCCTTCTTTTTGGCATTTCGTTTCTTTTAGTAACACTCTGTACCCACCAGTACCTTGGCGTATCCCGTGGTGGTGACCACCACTAATGGACCTTCTACTAGCGATCATATTTGCCTCAATGTTTCCCTAGAGTTAAAGGCCACAAATTTCAGCATTGGCGCGGTTGTGGCGCCTATCTAACCCTTGACCTGTTGAGAGTAGTAATTAGCTGTCTCTTCATTCCACTCTTATCCGTTGCCTTGACCTCAAAGTTATTCTTCTTCAGGATAAATGGGAGATCGTTTATCTAGGCAAAAAGCGATGCCTCAATCTCTTATTCTTGGCCTCCTATTTCGATCATCGCTGGATGATCATGTTGGGGGTGCCTTGCCACCTTATTAGAGAAACCCATCTTTGGACCCTTATCAAAAGATTTGCCTCTTGTTCGAGAATTTCTTGATATCTTCTCTACGAAGCTTCCAGGCCAGTCTCCAGTTAAAGCTGTGAGTGTGCCATTGATATTATCCCTGGCACCACTCCTAACGCCAATTCTCCTTACCATCCATCCCATGCTGAGTTAGAAAAGTTGAAGCGGCAGCTAGATGCCCTTCAGTTCAAAGACTTTATCTGACGCAATATCTCAGAGTTGGCTTCCCCGATCACTTCTGTGGATAAGAAAGGTAAGATCCGCGTAGGTGCATTTATTATCAAGCTCTCAAGGAGGTGACTATCAAAAACCACTGCTCTTTACCTCGTATTGATGATCTCTTCGACCAACTCAAGGGTGTCAGGATTTTCTTCAAGAAAGATTTGCAGTCTGACTACCACCAAGTCTGGATTAAGACTTTCAATATCTTGAAGATAGCTTCCCACTCTGGTTATGGTCTCTTTGAGTTCCTAGTGATGCCTTTTGGGCTGACCAATGCGTCGGCAGTAATTATGGATCTGATGCATCAGGTATTTCACGAGTACTTAAATCAATTTGTCATCATTCTCATTAATGACATATTGATTTATTCTCATGCCGTAAAGGAATTTGAGTAGCACCTTCGTGTTGTACTTGATCTTCCTTGGAGCGACAACTCCTTGCTAAACTAAAGCAATGTGTTTTCTGGCTTTCGTCTGTCCGTTCCCTTGTCCATGTCATCAGCAGCAAAGGCCTTCTGTGGATCCTTCTAACATTGCTGCAGTTGTGGATTAGCCGAGATCCAGCAACGGGGCGGAGATCCGTAGTTCCTGGGTTCCACCCGAGTATTACCGTCGTTTTGTCCAGGATCTCTCTTCCACTTCCAAGCCTTTGGCTAAGTTGACTCCAAAGGGCGAGCAGTTTCTTTAGACGAAGGAATGTGAGTCCAACTTCCAAACCCTGTTGGAGCGCCTTTCTCTGCTTCTATCCTTTCTTTGCCCTCTAGATCTGGCGCCATTATCTCCACGGAGAGTTGTGTGACATCTTCTCTAATCATAAGGGCTTGACGTACCTTCTCTCAGAAATAATTGAAATTGAGGCATGCCGCCTGTTAGGGTTATCAAGGACTAAGACCTCACTATCCATTACCATCTGGCAGAACTATTGGAGTGGCCGACGCTCTTAATAGGAAGTGAAGTGATGGTGTTCTTATATCAACATCAGACCGGAGGGCTTAAGGATCTCCAAACCACCTTTGTTTTGCCTTTGCAGTATTATCTTTGGGGAATTGGAACCTTCCTTTTGTTGTTACCTTGCTAGAAGCTCAAGCCTCAGGTTTAGAGACCCAGTACTCTCGTGGAGAGGTGTTACGGGCTAAACCTCATGGGCTGGACTTTCCTACCAATGGTAACGGGCTGTTACATTTCTGTGACTGCTTTTGGGTGCCACCCGATTCGGGAGTAAAGAGGATTACCCTTTGCGAAGCTCATAAAACTCCTTAATCTGTTCATCCTAGCGAGACCAGCGGCAGGTTGGTGCCTGAAAATAAAGAAGTACATAGCTAAGTTGTATATCAGTGTGCAACGTGCCAGCTAGTGGAAGTCGAGCACTGCAGCCTTGCTGGACTTTTGCAGCCATTGGGGAATTTCCAGTGGTAACGGGAAGTTATTACTATGGACTTCTTTGTTGGATTTCCTAGATCACCCCAGCGTATGGACTATACGGGGTCATGATCGATTGTCTCACCAAGACAGTTCACTTCAGTCCCATCGAAACCACCTACTTAGCCAGTGATCTTGCTAATATCTATGTCAAGGGAATTGTCTGTCTCCATGGCATCCCTAAAACCATTATCTTGGATCACGATACCAAGTTTGTTTCGCACTTCTGGAAGCATTGCATCAGAATCTGGGTATGAAACTCAATTTCAGCACTGCTTTTCATCCTCACACCGTTGGCCAATCCGAGAGGACCATTTGCGTATGGGAGGACATGTTGTGTTCTTGTATCCTTGCATAGAAAGGGTAGTTGGGAATATCACTTACCTTCTGCGGAGTTCTCTTATGATAACATTTTTTTATTCTAGTATCGGCTTGGTTTTTTTTCAAGGCACTTGGTGTGAGGCTTTGTCACTCTCCTCTTCATCTAGTTGAGGGTGGGGAAGTGTTGTTTGGGCCCTAGCAAGTCAGTGAGTGTAAAGAGCCGATCAAGCACATCAGGAAAAAAAATTGCTTTCCGCCCTGAGTCGCCAGAATAGTGATGTTGGACCATTTCCTATCATAGAGCGAATCGGGAAGCTCACTTATCGTCTGGAATTGCCTGCTTCCCTGGTTGGTGTCTATAACGTCTTTCATATTTCTTTGCTGAGTAAGTACCTTAATGATCCTGATCACGTTCTGGTAGTTTTTCCAACTGGGAGGTCTCGAGGGACCTACCCGTTAGGGCATGGCCGAACCAGATTCTAGAACATTTAGAGTGTCAACTATGATGCCGGACAATTTCTAATGTCAAGGTGTTCTAGAATGTTCTAGAATGTTGACACCTAATGTCCGGCGGCGGAAACCGCCGATCGGCGATCGGTGCGGTGGTGGCATCGCGCGCGCCGCACACGCCAGACGCCGCGCCGCTGCACGGTCTTGCCGACGGTGGCTGGCGGCGGCGCGCGGCGATGGCCGACGACGGTCGGCGCCGGCGATGGCACGACCGAGCGGCCATTGACCCAACCAAACGCGCGTTCCCACGGCTAAATTCATGTTCATGCAGCCGAATGTGCGTTCGCGCGGCCGAATTCGTGTTCGCGCAGTCGAATGTGCGTTCGCACGGCCGAATTCGTGTTCACGCAGCCAAATGTGCATTCGCGCGGTCGAATTCGTGTTCACCCAACTAAATGTGCGTTCGCGCGGCTGAATTCGTGTTCACGCGGCCGAATTCGCGTTCGCGCGGCCAGGCGTCTATTTCTTTCCAGTCAAATTTGTCACCTATCATTCTTTATCAAATTTATCATATCTGATCAGTTGTCTTCCATATCACCCTATAGGCTCTCACGCAGCTGTTGAGGGAGCAGCTGGGCAGTTGCATTTCTCGGATCCTTCTGCAGCGTGTCCGTCGAGCGTGCTCAAGGCAAGTACCTCGCGGCCGTGACCTTTTCGTTTCATAAATTACATGTTTCCAGTTTACTTGTCACATTATCATTGAGTATAATTATCATGTCACTCATGCTTGCTTGACTAAAACCATATCGCTAAAATCATATCGTTAATATCACCTGGCTCATATCATACCGCTTAGCTAACATCGCATCATTACTATTACCTGGCTCACATTATATCACTTGGCTAATATTCCTATCGCTAAAATCACATCACTAAAGTTACCTGGCCAATTTTATACTGCTAAAATTACGTGGCTACGAGTGTATCACTAAAGCTTATCTGGACAATATCATATCACTAACATTGTTAGGTTATTATCATATCGTTCATGTTTATCTGTTGTAGATGTTTAATATTGCATGCATGCCATGACGTTCTAGGTTATTTTAGTTCACCTGCTACTCTGTAATTAGGATGTTCAATTAAATATTCTAGAGTTCATGCTTTCAATTAGTATGTTAGAATCTGTGCTTTAATTGTTAATGGGGGTAACATATGAACATGCTCTTAACTCAGGATTAAATTAGTGACACTCTTTGATATTAGAGCTGCTATGTTTTCGTTCCGAATATCATGTTCCAATAATTGTTTGATGTTGTATTTGAGCCATGAATGATGTATGTATTAAATCTATTAATCTGACTAATAACTACTTATCACATACTAAAACTTGACTGGTGGATAACCTTGTGTGAGCTATATTATAATACCTCTTTAGGTTAATCCCTATATCACTATCACTTTATCATTATTCCACATCGCTCTCATATCAGGAACTATGTCTCTCCATTCTCAATCCTAGCACATCTTTTCACTTCTCATAACTTATCATAGCTTTATCTTCGCCATCTCTTCTTTTCCTTAAATTCATACTTTATAATCTGCTATGATGTATTAGTTACTTTATCACCTAGTATCACCAATCCTATCTCTTAGGTCTCATTGGATTAAATCATTACTCTCAAAACTTTACCTTAATTCAATCACAACCCTCTAATTATAACATGGATAATTTGCTAAATAACGAATTAAGGGTTATCACGCCGGGGCTACCCACATATAGGGGTCATTTCCACCCAACCTGGTAACGTACGGGGGGCCGTACATTCTCGTTACACAGGATATTACACCCCGTCTGTGGTTATATAGTTGAGGACAAGGTTGTGCCTGACTATTCTCGTATAACCGGGTATGTGGGATGAGGTTGCCGGCACCCTTGCTATAACTGTCACATTACAACTATCTTTAATACACAGTCTCCATGATATCCATCTCCCATTTATGACAATATCTTCAATATCAGTTGTGTGTTGCTTTCATCTTGTACCCGTTGTTTATTTGTGACGCTTGCCCTTTTATTTCATGTGGTTGCATTACTTGTCTTTACTCTTGTGTTGCGACCGTTGTTGGGTACTTGCTGAGATTTCCAAATCTCACGCTTGCTCTTTTCAGTCTCAGGTAAAAGGCCAGTGGAGTGATAGCATCATGCATGGGTGGGAGCACTCGAGTTTTCAGCACCGTGGTTTGCCACCGTTTTGTTGTTTCATTCGTTCTTTATTTGGTTAGAAGTGGACCGGTCCCATGTTTTAAATATTTATTCCAGCTTCCGTTGGTTCTATATTAAAGTGTTAATAAAGTTTTAAACTCTTTGTGATTTCTTTTATTGTACTTATTTATTATTCACTTTGGCGATGACGTTCCACAGTAATATCTCATATGGTTACGTGGGGTGTTACAGTGGGTGACCGTGCTGCCGTCTAAGGATCGTGCAGCGGCAGCCATCAAAGACTTCCAGGCGCGCGTGGAGGCTGAGTCGGGATGCAAACTGAGGCGCTTCGCACGGATCGAGGCGGGACGTTCACCGCAAAGGAATTCATGGAGTACTGCGCATCTGAGGGTGTCCAACGACAGCTGACAGCACCGTACTCCCCGCAGCAGAACGGAGTCGTCGAGCACCGGAACGGCATGGTGGTCGGAACCGCCCGAAGCTTGCTCAAGGCGAAGGGGCTACCGGGCTAATTCTGGGGCGAGGCTGTAAACACCGCCGTGTACTTGCTGAATCGGACACCGACAAAGAGCGTGGATGGAGTGACACCATTTGAGGCGTGGTACGGGAAAAGGCCGGCTGTTCATCACCTGCGGACATTCGGCTGCCTCGTCTACGTCAAGAATACGGCCCCTCATCTGAAGAAGCTGGACGACCGTGGGTGAAAAATGATCTTCGTCGGCTATCAGCGGGGCTCCAAGGCGTACTGGGCGTATGATCCAATCGCGAAACGTGTCCACGTAACGCGGGATGTGATCTTCGACGAGGCAGGCCAGTGGGACTGGTCAAATAGCGAGGAGCACGGCGTTGATGCAAGAAACGACGACGACATCTTCACCGTCAAGTACAGGGTCGTGGAGGAGCACGGTGAGTCACTTGATATGCCCACAGCCTCCCCTGCTTCACCAGCGACCACTCCGGCAGCACCCTCGACGGCGGGTGTTGCGACACCGGGGATCCAGTTTGCCTCACCACTGACGGAGCCGGGGGACCAGCTGGACGCCGACCACGACGACGAGGCGCCGCTGCGTTTTCGGACTTTGGACAATGTCATCGGCCCTGCAACTCCGCCCGGGTGCACAGTGCGTGATCTGGGTGGCAGCCAGCCTTTCGCGGTGAGCGCGGAAGAGCCTACATCATTCGCTCAGGCGGAGCGAGACCCACGCTGGGGTCGGGCGATGGAGGAGGAGCTGTAGGCGATTGAGGAGAACCGCACATGGACACTCACTGAGCTCCCACCTGGGCGGCGTGCCATTGGACTCAAATGGGTGTACAAAGTCAAGAAGGACGAGCACGGCGCAGTGGTGAGACACAAGGCTCAGCTCGTCGTCAAGGGGTAAAAGCAGCGCCAAGGCGTCGAGTACGATGAGGTGTTTGCTCCAGTAGCACGCATGGAGGCGGTGAGGCTACTACTGGCACTGGCTACACATGAAGGGTGGGAAGTCCACCACATGGACGTCAAGACAGCGTTCTTGAATGGCGACCTTCAGGAGGAGGTATTTGTGGAGCAGGCACCGGGGTTTGCTCAATCCGGCCATGAACACAAGGTATTTAAGCTTCATAAAGCTCTGTATGGTTTGCATCAAGCTCCTCGTGCCTGGAATCAAAAATTGGATGAAAAACTGAGTGTTCTGGGATTCAAGAGAAGTCCATCTGAACATGCAATCTACTGCTGAGGTACTGGAACCGAGAGGCTAGTGGTGGGTGTCTATGTAGATGATTTGGTAATCACAGGAACTACCAGCAGTAGCATCAAGAAGTTCAAGGTTCAAATGGCAGAGATATTCAAAATGAGTGACCTTGGGTTACTTACTTATTATCTGGGTATTGAAGTGAAGCAAGATACAGAGGGTACTACTCTGTCTCAAGGGAGCTATGCAAGGAAAATCCTAGAGAAAGCTGGCATGTTGGACTGCAATCCCTGTCAGGTGCCTATGCAAGCAAAATTGAAGCTGAGCAAAGAGAGCAGCAGTCCATGTGTGGATGCAACTGAGTACAGGAGCTTGGTTGGGAGCTTGAGATATTTGGTGAATACCCGTTCTCAGTTGGGTATGTAAGTAGATTCATGGAAGCACCTCATGAGGAGCATCTTGCAGCTGTGAAACACATTTTGAGATAGGCCACGCACATGTAGCACCCGCTTGCGCTTTCGTCCTCGCTTCGCACAAAACGATTAACCAGGGGTGCTACCATTGGAACTCCTAAGCTTATATGTAAGTGCTTTTCAAGGTAAGCTAGCAAGGTGGGACTAACCCAGAAATTCATATGCACACACACATGGGCTAACATGGGCCGGGGTGTCACATACACCTCCCCTCAAAGGACCCGACGTACTCGTCGGACCAACATACCCACATCGGGGCAAATGATAAGGATCTCCCCTCTTGACACATATCCGTGCGTTCAGTGCCAGCACATATGCCATGCCGTATGTCCACTCCGGGCCCACACGCGCCATGCACCATATGCCTGCGCCCCTGACCCGTACGCACCCATGTAACCGCGAGTGTTAGCTCTGATACCATTTGTAATGCCCTAGGGTCTAAACTGGCTCAGACCTAACCACCATCTGGATAGGCCACGCACACGTAGCAACCCGCTTGCGCTTTCGTCCTCGCTTCGCGCAAAACGGTTAACCGGGGGTGCTACCATTGGAACTCCTAGGCTTATATGTAAGTGCTTCTCAAGGTAAGCTAGCAAGGTGGGACTAACCCAGAAATTCAAGTGCACACACACATGGGCTAACATGGGCCGGGGTGTCACACCCACATGTAGCAACTTCGATCGTCGACTAGTAGCAAGAAGTAGACGTTCCCGCTCGGTGTCGCCGGCGCCACCGGTCTGCAGAGGTCCCCATGGACCAGCTCAAGCGCGCGCTCCGCACGCCACTGTGACTGGTCTGGGAAGGGTGTCCTCTTACGCTGCCGCCGAGGCATGCCTCGCATACCGTGATCACCGGCCGATCGCAGCGAGCCACGGACTATCTCCTCCCGCGCCATCTTGCGTAGCGCCGGCATGTTGATGTGGCCATGCCTAGCGTGCCATCGCCAGGCGCTTTCCTCGCCACGGGCAGCCAGGCACACTGGCCGTGCAAGATTTACATCAAGCACGTGTAGCCGGTTCCCCGCCCGTGCGACTTTGGCCAGCAGTCCGTGCCTCCTCCGCATCAAGATGGACGAAGACCTTCTCCTCTCGCAGCTGCAGTGGGGTGTCGGATCTCGCCCTAATCTCTCGTGGCGGCAGTGGGGCGTCGGATCTAGCCCCATCCTCCGATCCGCTAGGACGTGCGCGCGGGTGGGCCTCGCGTGGTGGTGGTGAGCACGAGCGCGCAGGGGAAGATGCTCAAGATGCGGTCCGACAAGATGGCGGTGGCGGCGTGGTGGAAATCGCCCGCGGCGGAGGTGAGGCGAGCCGAATGAGTGGAGTTGACCTCAGCAGCATCAACGCCTCCTCCTCCTCGTGCACGACGTGGGCATGCTCCTTTCTGGGCTTGGAGCGGCAGTCACGGGCCCAGTGGCCTGTTTTACCACACCTTCGACACTTCGTGGCCCAGAAGACCCAGACGACCCGCCGTTGCTCCCACGTCCTTGGCCACGCCCATGCCTGTTCCCGCGACACGCTGAACTCCCGCTCGCGCCGCCGCTGTTCTGGTGCTCCGCCTCACGCCGCTTCCACCGCGCGTCCCATTCTTCTTCCATCAGATACAGCTTGCCGTCGTGTTGTATCGTTGGCGGCGACTCGAATGATTCTTCGGCGGCCTTCAGCGACGGTGAGTGTGGAGGTGTCGAGGAGCGTCTGGATCGCCAGCACGATCTGCTTGAACCGTGACGGCACACTGCGGAGCATCTTCTCCACCACCTTGGTCTCCTCCACGACCTCGCCGAGCGTTGCTAGAGTGGCCACCATGCCGCTCAGGCGAAGCGCATAGTCTTCCACAGTTTCGCCATCCTTGAATGTCGCCAGGTCGAACTCCCGCAGCAGCTGCTGGGCGGTGTTCTTCCTCACACGGTCGTCACCGATGCGCATGGTAGCAATGGCGTCCCACGCTTCTTTCGATGTTTCCTTGTCGGCGATCGCGGACGCCATCTCCGGGGGGACGGCGCTGCATAGGGCATTGAGCGCCATCATGTCCTCCTGGGGATCGACATCACCCTTGTCAATGGCTCTCCAGAGCGCCCGAGCCTTGAGCTTCACCTTCATGAGACGCGCCCAGTTGGTGTAGTTGGTCTTGGTGAGGACGGGGTAGCTAGTCCCGCCGGCCACTTCACGGACTACCCGCTGGATCACGGCGCCATCCTTGGTGCCGCTTGTCCCGTCGCCTTTCTCACCGACCTTTGGTGACGGCGACACCGGCCCCGACATCAGTGCAATTCGATTGCGCGTTCACGATTCCAACGGCGGTACTTCGCCACGATCGAGCCCCGGTCCGCAACAAGCTCGAATACCACTTGTCAGAGATCACCGGAGTGACGACGTCGCCCACGTCGCCGGTGAGCTCAGGATTCTACACACACACAAACTCACGAGAAAAACAATTGACAGAGACTCGGTCTTGTTTGTGCTGCGCAAAACAAGCAGCCATTTTCTTCAGACTTTATTTGCTTATATGGAAAACGATTACAACTAGAATGGGCCATGATCTCCGACATGCAAGCCACATCGTGCACAGCCAAAAACAACCAACTAACTACTAACCGTGAAATCAGCTAACAACTAAGGCCCTGTTTGGAATGCGGGAATTTTCCCCATTCCTGCGGGAATTGAACTGTTTCCTGTAAAATTCCTGCAAAATTCCTGTGAAATTCCTCTGTTCCAAACAGGCCCTAAAGGGTGCACAAGAATTATTCAACAGCGGAGTAGGTAGAGGAGGTGGCCCAGAGGGAAAGGGAAGCTGGCTGAGGAGGACGCTGTTGTGATTTAAGGGTGTGTTTGGTTGCCTGAATCTCCTTCGTCCTGGATGGGTGGATCCAGATAATCGAGAAAGAGCTGCTTGGTTGCTCATGAGCGGATCTGGCTGTATGAGCGGATGCAAAATACGCCTCATCCTGGATGGGTGGATACGCTCAAAATGAGCTTCACTAGCCATTCTGGATGAGTGGATGCATGTATCTTATGCGGTCCCACGTGTCGCCTTCTCGTGTTTGGTAGATCGCATCCGCTCATACAGCAACCAAACAAAGATCTCGCTTTTTTGTATCCACTCATACAGCCTCACCAAACATCTTCTTTTTCTGAAATACGATTCCACTCAGCCTGCATCCACTCATCCAGGATATACGATGCAACCTCCATCCACGAACCAAACACACCCTAATATTGTTGCTCTCGGTTCATGCTCGTACACTTGGCGTTTCCTATTCCTGACGTAGCTCAGTCCATCGAATACCTGCACCCTCCTTCTCTCTCCGTGGGACCCTCTGTTCCCAGCCGCTGAGACGCGCCTGTCACCGTGGACCCTCACGCTGGTCCTGCCTCCCGCTGAGAGTTGCTCCGACGCGACCTCTCCGTGGGTCCTACCAATGATGGAACACCTTTGCTCAAGGGTGCAGAACCTCTGCACTTTGCATGTTACGAGATAAAAATAGGCTGCTTTTGAGAGAACTCACTACAAGACGCACACGTTTTACTCCCGGGAGTCAGACCGCTTATCTTTTCTTTTTTTATTTCTCCATATCGATCACACTAATGGCTTCACTTCTTTTAGCTACACAACTGCATGATTTTTAAAACCTGCACACACCACTCGTAAACAGAAACAAACCGACTCGAAAACAAACTCGTACAATACTCATATATGTATACGGCAAAATCGATTCGAATACAACTAAACTAAACAAGATAACTTAACAGAGGCAATGGCATAAGGAAGGGAAGGTAGAGACGGCGTGGGGGAGGAAGAGGTGGCGACGTGGGGCTGAGGCGCTGGGAAGGAGAAGGTGCACCTACTCCGATCTCCTTACCCTGCCCCAATGTGAGGGTGTGGGACCTAGCGAGCGGGCTACTCGCCGGCACGTTCTGGATCGGTGGTACGGTCAGCGACGTGCTAGTGGTTAAAGGTTGGCCGGCGACATGATCGAGATAGCAACGAGGGGTTCAGGGTTCACGATGGCGATGCGTGGGGGAGAGCTAATGAGGAGGTTGGTATGGAGCATACGCTGCGCGCGTCAGAGATGGACAAGACGAGGTCCGTGGAGTTGATCGAGATGGCCGTCGAAGTGTACAAGAGGAGCCTGCGGCTGATGCTTCGGGAGGTGACGACCATGGCCAATGGCACCAAGGGAGATGGTCATGTCAGCGATTGACGGAATTCTGGCTTGAGAAGGATTTCGCGATCGACATTGTTAGATTTTTGAAAGATCGTGTAAGCAAGTTAATTTGTGTTTGGATAATTTGATGGAATCACATTACTCTTTACAGATGAGACTGCGCCATTCCTGGCACATTAAATCCAACTTTTATTTTGTTGAAACATGTTGTGGCTTCTTTTTCGACGTCATCAAGCGTGACCGCGCTATTCTTGTCACATTAAATTCAAATTTTATTTTGTTAAATCATACCATAACTTCTTCCTTGATGTTGACAACTCATCTCTGCGTTATTTCCATTTTCGCCACTCATTGCCCTACCGCTCACCTGCCACGTCACCCCGCACCGTCCCTCGTCCACCTCCTCTGCCATCTCGGTTACTGCCCCTCCACGCAACGCCACTCCCTTGTACCTCACCTCTTGCCCTCCGACATTGCCTCTGGCCTTACATCCTCCTTCCGGCCACCACCTCTATCGCCTCGATAGGTTGTGCTGGGATGGGTTGTGCCTAGCACGACATGGTATTGTGTGTGCCATATGAGTCAGCCCACCTTGCCGAGGTGCCAGCCCAAGTACAACACGACTGATCGGATTGGACCAGCATGACCCATTTGGGTATGGACTATATCATACCTAGACCGAGCCAATAGCAGGTTTATTTGCCCACCTCTAAGTAGAATTTTTTTTACAAATAATCCATTTTTATTCAAAATTACAGAAATACACCCGCCACAAAATTTTTTACAAAAATAGGCTCCAGTCGCTCAACGGGTGGACGACTGGAGCCTAACGCCCAACCAGGAGCCGACACATTGCCTCTCGCTTTACCATGGAGCGGCTGGCTCTAGTCGCTTACCCGTTGGCCGACTTTAATGCAGTCGCCCAATGGGGAAGCGACTGCATGTGCTTCCCCGTGAATGTTTTCAATTTTGTCAATTTTGTAATTTGAAACTGGTAAAAAATCTGGTAAAGTTGTAATAAAAGTTTATGTTCATTGTATGTTGTAGGTGCCCAAATAATTTTGGAAATTTTTTTACGAACGATTGACCGTAAAACGATTGATACGTACAATGGTAAGTGATATTTTGATGTTAATGAGTAGGTAACGAGGAGTATAAGCACGGCACAGTACTAAAAAGTTTACATTGTTAAAAAAATGTAAGCAGTACATGAAACAATGGTGTACAATCAGGTGCCACCCTGAGGTGCCCCGTCACCGCACCCGCGTCCTCCCATACGGCCCCGCTTGGCCGCCGTCCGGTGCAACGGGTGACGAGGCTCCGAGAAAGTAAAACGTGCAGGAGGGTGTCGCACCCGCCCTTGCGCTGGTGGAGTCTGTTGCACCTCAGGTTGTGTGCCCTCCGGTGCACCGGGGAGGGCACTGCCGGAGAGAACCTCTGGTGCTGTGTCAGGAGGTGCAAACTCAACCTGCTGCCTAGCCCACTCAGAGAAGTACTGATCCACATCGTCCGGGCTCACGGTGGGGTTGTGCCGGGTCTCGGACTGGAAATGACCTGCAAAAGTAATATCGTTAGTTTCAGATGTCAAACATTACGATAAAATAGAGATCGTACGATACGTACCCTCAGCGAAGGTCATCGCGCCTGGAGAAGGGGCATATGTCGAGTGCACCCTATGTGTGGGTAAACCAGGGATGTACGGAGGACGCGAGAACAGCTGGCTTGACGGTGTATGAGCCCATCCCCAGGCAGATCCTTCAGCCTCGTCCGGGTGAGGTGCCAGAGGACATGCCCACGTAGAGCCTCCAGAGTTCTACCACGCCAGTCGGGGAGGCACCGGTGGCCGAGCCGTTCATGTGCTGGGCGTGGATGCCGCTGGTAGCCTCGTGCAAGATAGTAGGTGCACGACACGGTTACCCCACTCCTTGAAACGATGGTACGCGCTGATGTGCTCCTCGTGGCCCATCTCGACACCTGCGGCGAGCCTGTTTAGCATACTCTCGGCCTCCGTGACGATGGAAAGACCCACGTCAGACTGAAGGAAAAAACATAAAACGGTTAATTATCCAAGATAGCATTGCCAGTAGTGAATGTTCGAAAATATGTGTAACGTACCGCGATGTGCGTATCCCGCGCCAGGTGCGCGGAATACGTGTCTGTCGGAGCGGGGAGGTGTGCGGGGGGCGGATCCACCACATATACGAGCCTCGTACGTGTCCGCGTCTGGTATCACCGCAGATACTCCGTGTACTCTGTGCTGTCGTAGGGGCGGTCCTCGTCAACCACGTCGTCAAGGGCACCGTCCCACTGAGCAACCCACGCCTGCATCTTCACCATCCACTCCGTGCCGCGTTTTACTCCCTTTCTATTGTGCCTGTTTGTAGGACCACTCCATTAGTAATTTCCAATAAAGTAGTAAGTATGTACAAATTTATAAGACACCGGCACTCACCCGTGCACAAGAGGCGGCACTGCAGGTTCGATAGGTACTGGCACAATCTGGAAGAGACCAAACTGCCGCATCACTCGCTGCGGCGAGTAGTCCTCCACGAAGATGTCGTAGACGAGCTTCTCGCGTCGCCGAACGAATGCGCAATGAACAGCGGCAGCCGCGGCCGGGCTTGCCGCTCGGGTTTTAACCCGTTGCTATCGCCCAGCCGTTGGGCGGCAGGAGCCGCTGTCGCCGAACAATACAGCGACTGCATGGCAGCCGTTCAACGGTTGGGCGGCAGCAATAACTCGCCCAACCGTTACCAAACTGCCTAGGTGTCACACTGTGGTTGGGCGATTTTCTCTAGTCACCGAACGGGGGCGACTGGAGCCTATTTTTGTGAAAAATTTTGTTGCGGGTTTCTGTAATTTTGAATAAAAAAATAGATTATTTGTAAAAAAAATTCCCTCTAAGTATGTGGTGCTGGCCTTGGGCCTGGAATTGAGTTTTGAAAGGAGTGCAGCGTTGAGTCCCGAGCAGCAGGAGAAGAATGAGAGGAAAGCTTGCTTCGTACTAGTGTTGTTCATGCATACACGTTCGTGCGTATAGTAGCACGGCAAGTATTGAACAGTTCCCAAGAAAAAGTACAATGGAAACAATGAATGTATTATTCTAGCTCGCAAGTAGTAAATATGTCGGCTCAACACGACTTATTAAACTTCTATTTCTAACTTCTTAATTTCGTTTATTTTGATTTATTTAGTTTATTTGTTTTTCTTTTTTTCTTTTGCTTCTTTACATTGTCCATGATGATATAATTTTTCATTTTTTTAAAATTTAATTATGTTGATAAAGCTACCAGCTGGTACAGACATTTTCAACTGCTACAATATAAAATAAGCCATAAGTCAGGGCTTATAAGCTCAAATAAACACCACCAATGATAGGTACAAGCCCAAATGAACACCACCTAGTAGGTGCAATATGACATTAGCTATGTAATTATTTATTTTTATTTTTGTTTTTTTCTTTTCTACAATTATGTAAAGGATGTATGCAGTGGCGGCGCCAGTTTTAGAGGCAAGCCTAACTATGGGTAATAAACGAACAAATCTATATATATATATATATATATATATATATATATATATATATATATATATATATATATATATATATATATATATATATATATATATATATATATATATATATATATATATATATATATATATATATATATATACAATATGCAAGTAAACTTGAGAACTTCAATAATTTTGAACTGAATGTAGGGTCAAATATACATGTGAATATCCATAGATGAATAAAACACACATTATTACGTTCTTAATTTGCTCAGAAATGTCGTTGTTTCATCGTGTCTAGCTACGGAAGGGCTCCAGTAGTGGTATTTCAGGGTGGCTGTCGGTGAGCGCGAGTAGCCGCTCACCCTCTCCGGAAGATCTGGCACATAATAATCTTGTCTCACCAACCAACTCGACTACACGTTGGCCTTTATTCTTTACTCTTTTTCTTTTCTCTTGTTCTTTCTCTTTCTGTTTTATTTTACTTTGTAATTATGTACAAAAGGAAGTGAGATAAGGTCTGCTATGTAAATCTGATTATGGTGTGAACCACGCCAAGATTTACCTATGATTGATATTAATTGCAAATATGCTCTCCGTCCTATGCAATAATTTTTGTTCACAGCAAGACATTTAGCTAGTTATTTTTTTTGTAAAGCTAAATTTAGGCTTTATCAGACAAGTGCTGACGTGGATGTACACAATTTATGATTCATCCACCTCATTAATTTACCACGTTTGAACAATGAACTTATGATCGATATAGGTTGTGATCAAAATGGCTTGAGCTTTTGGCTTCAGCTTATTTTTGCACTATTCATAAATTTCGTCTTTTTCTGAACTTTTGGCTTTTTTTTGAGTTTTTTTACCGGTTCTTTTTTTCCTCGTATTTGTTTACACTTTACGTGATGGGCTAATATGTTTTTTTTATTTTTAAATTTTTTTAAATTTAATTATGGTAAATAAGCCTCTGTCAGCTACAGTGCTTTTTTCAGCCAGCTACAGTGTTTTCAGCCATAAGCCACGGGCTTTTCAGCCATTTTGATCACAACCATAATATATTTTCCGAGGTAAATTAATTCTTTGAGACGCTAGTCCTCTTTTCATGTGCCAGGTCTTTGCAAGCCAGCTATCCTTATGGACTGTTGTGAGGGGGAGCTTTGTACTTTATTGTCTTATTATATTTTTATGCTCATGCTCCTTTCTGTTGCATTGCATGCGGGTGCATTTAGATTAGTCTTTCTAGCATAGATTAGAGTGGTTCTCTTGCCTAGCTGCTTAGACTTCTTCCTCTCATCTTGTGATTCTAGGATGCTGCTTATTAGCTGTTTCTCTTCTCACTTAGTTGAGCTCACTCACTTCTTATAGGTTCTAGCAAGGGTTGGGCCACCCTTGGGTAGACAGGGTACGTGTTTGCTCCTTAGTGTATTAGGTGATCAGTTGATAATCCTAGAGTCATATGGGATAGATGAGAGTTAGTCTGAGCCATAGTATCCTCTATATTTTGTCTATGCTTTAAGGACTGTCTTTTCTATTTTTCTTGCCAGCTTCTCATTTTTATTGCTTTGGTTCAGGGGGGATACATTTGGGAGCTTCTAGATCTTAATATTGTCATAACTCAACTTGAACTAAAGTTGCATCACATGTTGAGGGGGAGCTGGATTTGTTTGCATGTCATTTTGCATTGTAATATAATTACATGGAGCCTTGATTATTATCCGAATATGACTTGTTTCCAATGCATTACATCTTGCCATGATCTGTGTTTACTTGCTAGTTTTATCATGACTTTATATGTGTAGTCAAGTCTTTGCCATGATAGGTTGATTAAAAATGCGCAACTTAAATTAAAATCATGACATGTTAGCTCTTGAGATTAGTCTGTCTTTAGTTATTCTCTTATGATTCATGCCATGTCAAATAGGCTGAGTTGAGTCTTGAATCTTTATTGAGTTTTAGATTGAGCTATGCTAGTTTCTTGATGAAGCTTGAGTTAGTACAAGTCTTCTGTTCTTACAAATGCAAAAAGATCTCTTTTGTGCGAAAAAACTGATCCCACAAATTCCTTCTCATGAGACAGCTTGCCATTGCACTAGGCATGAACTCAGGGGGAGTTTTGGTTGACCAAGATCATCTTCTTAAACTTCTCGCTTGGAGTGGTCGTATAAGGCTTGAGATCTAGCACATGACTAAACAAAAAAATCTGGTTGGAAACAATCATGAGATTTCTAAAGACAAACATGTCAATTGTGCTAAATTTGCTTAAATTACACAAAGCACAAGTACTTAAACAAATGTTTCATTCTTAAACTTGTAAGCACTCTAAATTGACTCAATACTAGCTTCTTGGTTTCACTTAGGTTATTGACATAGCCTGCATCATCCTTAGATACCTTTGGCTAGACTATAATCATGATTGACTTGACATGCTAAGAAATTCAACTAATTTTTAGATTGTGACTTATTTGGTTTAGCTTGATTATACATGTCTTGTCATGATCTTGATAGCATACTTCTGTGTTATGGCTTGGTGTAATTCTCAAATGGTCATTTTGGATAATCTTCATGGCTCTAAATGCTTACAATAAACAAACTTCAGCCATTTCATGCCTTATTCTCTCTTTTGCATTCTTGATGATTTTATTGCCAAAAGGGGGAGAATAGTGGAGAAAAAGCCAGCGGAGAAAAAGCCATTTTCAAGAAAATCTTGGGGCTTTTGAGGAAAACTTGCTCTTTCTGTTGTTGCTCCTTTGTCGACTTGGTCATAAGCTTCTTGGTTTCTTTTGGACCATGTTTGACTCTTTTTAATTTTCAAATTCAACTTTACGCTTTTTCTGTGTTTGTCAATATACTCATCAAGGGGGAGATTGAGATACCATGTGGATGTGACCCCATGTTTGTGATGAGTAATTGACGTATGTTCTAGAAAGATTGAGTTTGATTTGTGTGTTTCGTGCCAAGACAGCACTTGGTGCAATCAGGTTTGGGTAGACAGACTTGACGCCTGCTCTTCTTGCCGATCGGTCATTTGGACCATTTCATGCTTGAGTATAATGCATTGATGCTAATTATTATTACATGTTTCGAGCGGTGCTATGTAATGTATTTCTTGTCTGTGATGGCTGCAGGACATAGAGGCGAAGTCGTGGCGAGGCATAGGATGACCGGACTAGGCGCAGGTGGTGCCGAGGTCAAAGCGGTCGAGGTATGCCGAAAACGGCGAGGGCTCGTGGTAGCTGTGAGGCTTGGAAGGCAAGGAATGAGGAAGCTTCCCGGAAGGTGCAGGAGGGGCGTTTTAGTGAATACGCAAAGCTGCACTAAAGGAAGTGGATTTGGTTAGAGTTAGTGGGTAAAGTGTAAAGCTTAATGGGCAAAGCATGTTGTGAACCCATTATGAGAAGGGTATAAATAGGATGCATGTTTCCTGGTGGAGGAATGGCTTGGGAGAGGGGTTAGAGTTGGTTTTGCTTTCTGCTTTCTCTTTTGGCTTTCTGTTGGGAGTTGTTGAGAGAGAGAGAGAGCAAAGTTTTGTTGGTTTCTGGTTCTCCTACGTGAGTTCTTGAGGGTTTGATCTTGGAGTGTGAGATGAATGTGAGAAGATTCATTTAATCATTCCTCCATATGTAATCATTCGTCTCTCTTCCTCAATATCAATCAGAGATGGTTTTATTTGAGATGGACTGAATTTTTCTTGCTCTCTGTGATGAACTTCGTTTTCAGTTTTCGTCTCTGTTCCTCTTGTTTGGCTTTGGTTTTGAGATGATTTAGAAGCTTTGTGTTAATGATTCTTGAAAGCTCTATGATGGAAAAGATTCATGGCCATATGATCATTCCATTTTCTAGAGCATATGGAAGATTAAATATCTCTCGTGAAATCTGAATCCTTCGCCACTTCTTCCCCTGTTCTTGCAAAAGCTAGGGTTTCATGTCAGGGGATTCTTGGTTTTCTTGATTTCCCTTCACAAGATGGCATAAGATTTTGTTTCTAGAGTCCTGTGATCATTACTATGTTGATTACAAAAGCTCATGTGCAAAGGACTCAAGATTGTTGAGCAATTTGGAAATCTGTCCATTCTCTGAAAAATTTCAGGTTTTGTGCTCAATTCTTGATTTCTTGTCCTCTTGGTGAAATCTTTGGTCTCTAGATATCCCAATGGTGTTTAGTCTATGATCTTTATCTGTTGGCTGAAGGAGAACATATTAAAATCTCAAAAATCCTCGGCCTCAAAAGATTGCAGTATTTTCAGTTTCGGGCGATGCCTATTTTCTGATATGGTTCAGCCTAACCGGTCTGACCGGACCTTCCAAGGCGGTCTGACCGGCCCCCAGGCGGTCTGACCGAGGTGAAAAATGCGGTCTGACCGGCCCTATAAGACCGGTCTGACCGGCCTTTGAACAGAGGTCTGACTGCCCCTCTTGGTTCTCGCTGCCTGAGTTTTTGCTTCCAGTTTCTTTTGAGGTTCTTATTTGCCGATCCTTCTTGTCTTTCCAGTAAGCACACGAATCATCTTCATAGCTCCTTATAGCTATCGGAGATAAGAATCGATCATGGATACTTTTGAGGGGCGAATTTGAAACGGGCATCATTCACCCCCCTCTGTTGTCGATTTCGATCCAACAATTGGTATCAGAGCCGGTTATCTCTTCCTCGTAGATCTTAACTGGTCTCTAGAGCCATGGCAATAGACAAGTATTCCACTAAGCCCCCAATCTTCGATGGGATTGACTATCCCTTCTGGAAGAGTCAGATGGAGACCTACATCCAGGCTTAGGGCTATGCCATCTGGCGAAAGGTCAAGACCCGGTATGTTGTTCCTGCCGATGAGAACATCAATGCCAGAAACATAGCTAATGTTGAGGCGAATGCTAAGGCGAGGAACATCATAATTCAGGGTCTGAGCAGAAGCGAATTCGATCGCATCTCTGATCTGACGTCGGCCTTCGACATTTGTGTATTTTATATTGTTTGGCTAATCATATTGTATTGTTAATTCTTGAATCTTGTCTATAATCCAACCATGAACTTCGAACATCGCTTATATGTTTACCCATATGCTAACGAGTGGTTAATTACATCTGTTTTGTCTCAATTTGGGTTTTAAGAATTTGATTTGCTCAAACTGCTAATTTATAAATTTATAAAAATATTGGGAGATAATTTGTTGTGACGGCACATTGAGAATCTATATCTATGTAGCTTGCTAGGTTTCCCTTGCAAAATGGCGAGCCACATCATCTGTTTATCCATAGCTGTCAGATCTTGCTCTCAAGCTATATGAACCATTCGATCCGGTCCATCACCACAATAGCAAAATATATCAACAGGTCCTTCGAGAAACATCAATCTCTTCTCAGCCCTCCATTTCCCCATGCATTTGCGTCAAAATCACGCTGGCTGGCAACAGTAAGTGGATAATGACGGTAATCATGAGATAATGACGGTAATCATGACGGTAAGAGGGGCAAATTGATTGACGTAGTCCATCCATTCAATTGCCATATATAGACTAATTAGGCACGATTAATGAAAGGTGCGTTGACTGGAAACCTTCTTAAGTTCAGGCCATGGCTGTGAAGCATTACTAGTCTGCCTTTTGTCTCTGGCAACTGCTACCTGCTTCTGTATGAGGTACGCACTATTTCAGCGAGTTTTATGTCTGAGTTTTGCTACAGTAAGATCGCTTCTTCAGTTACCAGTCCGATTCGTTTGGGATTTTTCTTGCATCTTACCGTGGTGCTAAATTATAAGCAAATAAGATTCAGGGAGTTGTTCAGCTTGAGCAAATACCTGTAGAAGTTGTTTATGGCCTCTCACATACTTGTAGTACTACTGGTAATGTATCCATCCTAGAATTTAGGAAGTGGCACTGTGGCAGAGCTGTATACGACCTTATACCTCATTGTTAGCGGAAGATTAGAGTAACAGTTTAGCATGAATTTGATTCAACCTAGGAAAACGACCTTGTATGTGATACGATGCACACAGCACACACCTATTATTTCTATTAGCTCTTCTTGTCCTATTGGTGTTCCTTTGTTTTCTTTTTGAGAGGATGTTATTGTGTGGACTTGAGCAAAATGGCTCAGCCTGTCTTGGCTCTAACCGAAGCCTAGTTTATGGACGGGCTTGTGCAGGAATGTGATATGTGAATTCTCAATTCAAAATCGTGATGTGTACATTTGATAAAAAAAAATATAATTTCGTAATTACAATTTCAAAATTATGAATGCCAAATTTGGAGCTTATAGAAACTTTAAATTTTGTGTCTGCTATTTGCATTGAAACTTGAAAGTGACTGGGGTATATACATGTATGCAATTTACGTGCACTTTTAGGATAGAATTCATATAGAAATACCATTGCTAATTTTAATTTAATTTTTATTCCAAATTTTAGATATTTAGGGATTTTATTTTGAAGTTTGTATGGAAATCAAATAGGTACTTTTATTTTATTTTTATTCTGAATTGTAGTTATTTTTATTATACATGACATGGACTATATCTTTTAATATAAGCCATTATAATTCAGATCCACCATATGAACGACTTGATCTTTTTCTCTTTTCCTAATTAACATGGAAATTTTCTCGAAGTTCCTAATTAGTATACATATATGTATAGACATATAGATATACTATAGGTAGATACATAGATCCGTAGACTCGAGCAAAATGATATTGGCCCGAGCCAAATGTGTTGGCCCTGCCCGAAGCCTGGTTTTTGGACGGCTTGTGCAGGAATGTGATATTTGAATTATCAATTCAAAGCCATGAACTGCAAATTTAATAAAAATATAAATTTTCGTAATTAGAATTTCAAAATTATAAATGCCAAATTTGGAGCTTATAGAAACTTTAAAATTTGTGTCTGCTATTTGCATTGTAACTTGAAAGTGACTAGGATATATACATGTCTGCGAACATGCACTTTTCTAACCATCTACTAATAATCCTACAAATGGGAGTGGTGAGAAGTGGAAAACAATGTTGGAAGAGGGAACATTTTAAAAACTTTTTGCAACTAAAAGTTGTATGCACCATAGCCATTCCCATTTGTATCTCGGAATATTTTATTTAAAATTCGAAATGGTGTTGTAATTTTGTGATCTTATATTCCCCAATTCATTGAAAATTATTATTATCTAATTTAGTATTAAATAATTTACAAATGTAAAATGCATATTAAGTTTTATTTTTTTTGTATATTACAGTGTCTCAAAAAGATCCCGCATTTCAATTATTTTGACTAAACCCGTATGATAGATGGCAGCAAGTACAACTAGCACAGCTAGTGTATCAGAAGGAGCACAGATGGACAGACGGCTGCTGGAAGCAGCCACATCTGGTGACGCGAGATCAGTGAAGGAGATGGCTTCACAGAATCCAAGCACGCTGCTTGCAACAACTCCACAGGGGAACACCTGCCTTCACATATCCTCCATTCATGGCCACCAGGGTTTCTGCAAGGATATCATGGCCCTAAACCTGTCTCTCCTCACCGTTGCCAACTCGTACAATGAGACGCCACTGCTCACTGCCGTGACAAGTGGCAATGCCTCTTTAGCTTCTATGTTATTCAAACGCTGCCGTGAGCTAGGATTTAATGAGGCAATCTTGCAACAAGACAAGGATGGATATAGTGCACTGCACCACGCCATCCGCAATGGCCACAAGGGCCTTGCCCTAGAGTTGATAGCAGCAGAGCCTACACTGTCGGAAGGTGTCAGCAATTTCGATGAGTCCCCCATGTACATCGCGGTGACGAGAGATTTCATAGATGTTTTCAAGAAACTGTTGGAAATTCCTAATTCCGCTCACACGGGACCCTGGGGCTACAATGCTCTGCATGCTGCTGTGAGAAATGGGAATCCAGGTGAGAACTACGGAGTAAGAAGTACTATGGAGAACGTACAGCAAACTACCATTAGGAATGTGCAACTTAAGATTATCTAGAGCATAATTGATTCTCCAATTTCCTCTAATTATATTGTACATTGTTACGGCTACATCCTATATGCCAAAGACTATCATCACTCCTTGGTTGTTAACCATCGTTCATTCCTTGATTTTTTTCAGTTATTGCTGAGAAAATTATGGAGACCCGTCCTTGGCTGGCCAGAGAAGAAAACAAGGTTGGGAAAACTCCAATGCACATGGTTGTACGTATGGACAAGACTGAATTGCTACGAGTATTGTTGGAACATGATTGGTCTCTAGGATATGTAGCGGACAAAAAAGCTAATACTCCTCTCCTTATTTCTGCTGCATATCGAGGTCATGTTGGTGTTGCTCGAGAGCTTCTTAACCGTTGTCCAGATGCTCCCTATTGCGACGCGACAGGTTGGACATGTCTTCATCAAGCTGTAAACACAGATCATACAGAGTTTGTTGCATTTATCCTCAGGACACCACAACTTCAGAAACTTGTTAACATGCGAGATAGCGTGAAAGATCGCTCTACATTACGCAGATCGTATGCAATCCAAAAATCGTTGTCGCTTTCGTTTCACAAGGACATAGACTTGACAATAAGGGACAACAAGGGTCGCCACCTCTTGGGAATTACGGGATTCCGCAGATAATGCCAAGACTTTAAACTGGGTACGTACGTTTATAAATATATTGGTCCATATAAATGCTTACAATAAGGCACAAAGCAAGCACTGTACCGTAAAACATTTGATTTTTATCAGTGATCACACCTAATCATTTGACTGTAGCTAGCAGTATAGAAACTGCAAGGCTGCTACTTAGCTTACACAAACAATCATTAAAGTACCATTTCAGTGGGAGAGGACAAGCATTTTAAACCCCATGACTGTAATTCGTTTCAAGTTTAATTAGCAACCATTCTCACAAACAGAATTATTTGTTTAATTACATAGGACAATTCAGATTATAAAATAATCTTACATTTACATGTTACATAAACTGGTTGCAGCTAATTAAGATAAAAAATAATGACAAATTCAGGAAGGAGTCATCAAACATGCGGAATAAATTGTGTGTATATAATAAAATTGTAGCTCGAAGGTAACAACATGGAAATTATGAAGGATGCGCCACCCCACAATTTCAAAGCAACTTTTGCTTTTGTTCCTCTTTACAATATCCCACTAATTGTAGTTCTAGCCAAAGCCTAGTTCACAAAATTAATAATTTCTTTATTTGATATATGAGTTATTACTGTGCTTATCGAATATCATAACTATCCCCTCCTCTTTGATTACTTTGTTTCTCAACTTACAACAGAAATGATTTTATCATCACATCTTATAACTTAGTTGCACTATTATGAGCTATACTATTATTCACAGAGTACAATAGCTGATATTAATTCATTATTGTGAGCTATTTGTACCTTTCTTTTGATCCACGCAGAACGAAGTGTTCATGCTTATGTTGAAAGCTGATCCCCGAAATACAACCTCTGTTTATAATCTTCACAAACAAGCCAAGGCACAGGTAACTAATGCATCACGGAAGGATGCAAAGTCACTAACTCAAACATACACAAGCAACACTTCGTTAGTGGCGATCCTCATTGCGACAGTTACCTTCGCTGCTGCTTTCACCTTGCCTGGAGGATACAGCAGTGACACTGGAAGCGAGGGACTTCCCATCATGGCAAGAAAGTTTGCATTTCAGGCATTCTTGATCTCCGACACCTTAGCAATGTGCTCCTCACTTGCTGTCGCATTCATATGCATCATAGCAAGGTGGGAAGATCTTGAGTTCTTACTTTATTACAGATCCTTTACTAAGAAGCTTATGTGGTTTGCATACACAGCAACCACTACGGCATTTGCAACTGGTTTGTACACCGTACTGGCTCCTCGGCTTTTGTGGTTAGCCATTGTAATTTGCTTTCTGGCAGTTTTAATGCCCATTCTTACTAAGCTACTTGGTGAATGGCCTATCTGGAAGCTCAGATTCCGGTTGGGTCATGCTTTTAAGTCTGAGTTCCTTGAGATGGTGTGACGTTGTCAATTTGTCCTATCTTATATATTTTGCTTTGCACTATTTTTTTAATTAATGTGTATTTTATATTGTTTGGTTGGTCATATTGTATTGTTAATTCTTGGATCTTGTCTACAATCCATACCATGTACTTTGAACGTCGCTTATATGTTGGCCATATGCTAATGAGTGGTTAATTACATCTTTTTGTCTCAATTTGGGTTTTTCAGAAGTTAATTTGCTCATTGGTAACGTCGTAGGGTTCACGGAAGTTCAAGGATAGACTGGGTAATGGAAAAACACAAACTAATTTATAAATTTATAAAAATATTGGGAGATAATTTGTTGTGACGGTACATTGAGAATCTATATATATGTAGCCTGCTGTGTTGCCCCGGAAAATGGCAAGCCACGTCACCCGTTTTTCTGTAGCCATCATATCATGCTCTCAAGCTATATGAACCATTCGATCCGGTCCATCACCACCGTAGCAAAATATCAACGAAGTCCTTCGTGAAACATCGATTTCTTCTCGGCCCTCCGTCTGCATCAAAATCGGAGTGATGCTCACTTTTTGGAAACTCCTCGATCTGTCTCCCCCCTCGCAATCCAATCTCGCCGGCGCCGCATCTTTTCCCTTCCCCAACGCCGGCGTCGCCCATCCCCACCGTTTTATCACCGAGTCATTCCCTCCTCTTCTCGGCGCCATCTCCCCATGCCGCCACCTCTTCATTCCGCCGCCGACTGCTCCCCACACTGCCTCCTCCCCCGTCGCTCCCCTCCCCGTGATGCCCCTCCACCTCCGCAGTTCCACTGCCTTCTCCACCAGTGCGGTGTCCCTCCGCCTCCCCCCGCGCCGTCCATCCTCCTCTTCCGCGCCGCCCGAGAGGGCACATCGGCGCAATGACACTGTTGGGGTGAGGAAGAGGGAGAAATGCGGCGAAGGCAGAGGAGGAGGTAGCCCCACGGGGAAGGGGAGGTGGCCGGGCGAGGAGGATGCAGTGTCGCAGAGTAAGGGAAGGCCGCAGCACAGAGAGGGAGGAAGAGATGACGCGGGGGAGGAGGTGGCGACGCGGGGTTGAGGCGCTGGGAGGGAGAAGGTGCATCTACTCCGATCTCCTTACCCCACCGTTCGTCCCCTCCCTCCCCCTCCAGGCCTTCACATCTACACCCCAAATTCCCACCCCAATCTCCCTTCCCCTCACTCCCAGCATCATTCCCTTCTTCCATCTCTCTTCTGTTTGTATGTGTGTGTTTCGAATTTACTGTGGTGTATGTGCAATTTTTGTTGGTTCCAAATCCCTGAGTAATATATGGGTGCGCAATTGCTATTGGTTCCGATTATTGTGAGTGCTGGGCTTGCTTTGTGAGATGGTGCTGGTGTCATTAGTGTGTGTGCTTCCAGGTTGGACGAGAAACATGGCCATTGTAACCGTCGCGTGAAGGATGGGGGAGGCCATCGTGTGGCTCTTCGTTAAGCATGGCTTGAGGGTGGTGACTGCGGACATGGCGCATGGCTGAGAAACCAAGGTCTCCGATGGTTGCTCAACATGTCGATGGTGGCTCACATGTAGATATGTTTGTTGATGAATGGCGAAGAGCTCAGTGAGCTTGCTTTTATGTAATACGCTTAATAATATGTATAAGTGAAAATTGGGAGCTTTTTCCTTTTGTGGTCCTTTATGCCCTTTTTTTGGCAATACTAGTGAAAGATATATTTTTGGTATATCCTCATACCGTTTGTTCCATGTTTTGGTAGGATTGATATCCACCGTATTTGGTTAGGACTCCTACCTCGTTTATCACCGGTTTCCCCGTATCTCTCCGTATCTCTCTGCATGGCTAACCACCGGCCTTTACTTCTATAAGCCGGATGGTTCCGTCTGCATGAGACTTGTATATATACATGTAAACCGTGTGATCTTAATATATATTGCGTGACATTATACGCTATCAACTAGCTCCGTGCCTTTTTTTTTTCCCGATTTGGCCCCTTCTAAGCGCGGATTAACGGACAGTGAACACATGACACGTACCACACGCCCGCAGCACGGAAGGTCAGCTGCGCACCGAGTGCGGCCGGTGGTGGGGCCGCCGAGCTTCCGCGCCGCTTGGGAGCGCGGATGTTATGGCAACGGCAGTTCATTGAGGCAGAGGGACAGTTAATCCCCTTTATACAGTGAACCGACAAAGTATGGCAATGGCAAGAACCTAACCTTCTTTTAGTCTGCTTGCACTTCTAGTTACATACTTTGTTTATACCAGCAAGTAGGCAATGCATGCCATAAGTACTACATCAAACCACGCGGATGGAAATTCAACGCTGCGCGATCACTTACCGAGCGTGGCGCGGCTGCCACTTACCGCGGTCCGGTGGCGTGAAAGCTCGGCGGCCCCATCAGCAGCCGCGCTCGGCGCTCAGCTGTAGTCCGCGGTGACCTTCTGCGCTACGGAGGCGTAACACGCGTCACTGTGTCCGCTGCCCACTTATCCGCGTTCGAGAGAGGATCAAATCTGTAAAACAAATGTCACGGAGGTCAGAATTGAAAAGAAAAGGGCACAATGGTGCCACAAAACGAAAAAGTCACATACTCATTTTGGCATTAAGAGTCTCATGAATAAGTCACATACTCATTGATCAATAATGATAATGTATATTTCAAGAAACAAAGTAACGTATCATAAACATAGTATGTGATATATATAACATCTCCATGTTGCCTCTAGGGCATATCACTAGTACCGATCCAGTCTGAATGTTCGCCCGGCTACCGTTCCGACTGCGGGGGAGTGAAAGATATATTTTTGGTATATCCTCATACCGTTTGTTCCATGTTTTGGTAGGATTGATATCCACCGTATTTGGTTAGGACTCCTACCTCGTTTATCACCGGTTTCCCCGTATCTCTCCGTATCTCTCTGCATGGCTAACCACCGGCCTTTACTTCTATAAGCCGGATGGTTCCGTCTGCATGAGACTTGTATATATACATGTAAACCGTGTGATCTTAATATACTAGTAAAACTAGTAGTGTGTCCGTGCTAACGCTACGGTAAAATATAAAACAAGATAAAATTTGTAAAAAATAAAACGAACAATCAGATTCATTAAAATTCACGTCTCATATATGAAGCTACTCATCCGTAACAACGCGGTCAGCAGTCCATAGTCATAAATTGGTAATGGAAAGAAAAACAAAATATTCCTTTGACTTTTGGCTATTAATCAAGCAGTAAACCCATAGTCATGATTGGAAGAGAAATAAAACAGTTAATATGTAATAGGCCATATGCAGATTAAAGTTTTCAAATAGAAAAGGTTGGAGATCCAATCATCTAGAAAACATGCTGCAGGAGTTTTTAAGGTCTCTGCCTATTTCATGCTAGTCTCTTCTTCTTGTTTTCTTGGTGAATTCATCCATGTATGTGTTAAGTAGCAGTGTAGCACAGATATAGAAAAGGCACAATCAGTATTCAGGATGCACACATGGCACAACCAAGGTCTTTCAATCCAAGGCTCAATGAAATGCATAGGGCAGAAAAGTTTGATGTCGACTTAGATCCAAATAAAGGTACGTATGAACTGAGCTGTGATCAGTTAAGACTTCCGAGGAGTATGGCCCAGATAACTGAAGGGGTATGGCCCAGATAACTGAAGGGGACAGCCCAAATTTACATCAACGAAATGCTACTGAATTTCTGAACAAATTGAGTTGTGCTACTGGGAGTCTTGGAGTCTTGGGAGTCTTTGGGGAGATGAAAAATAAGAACAAAATTTCTAAGAAAATAGCGGCTGATCTTAAACACAATCTATAAAAGGAAGTGGGAATGAATGAACCTTGCGAACATATGGACTATGGTTTTCGAAAGCATCCAACAGTGCAGGAAGAAATGTTGACAAATGAGTCATCAGGTCGTCCTGTGACAATCGAATCACAAGCTGCAAAAAAACAAAAAATGGGGGAACAAAATTAGCAATAAGGGAAGAAAAGTTACTTTATGCCTCACCAAGCTAATACCACAGGTCAAAGAAAACCAAGTGGTTATAAATATGCAGTAGTGAAATGGACAAGATCAAACATGGGCGCATTCACAACATAATCGACGGATTAGCGGTACAACTATTGATGTTAACACCGAGCACGTGCCATTGACCGCACACAATATCGACCCACATCAATCAGAAACTTAGGGATGATGATTACCTTGCTCAAACTATTGATGCCGGTAATAAGAATTTTCTCATCATGGCGAGCCAACCGAGAAGCAATTGCTGTATATTTAAATGAGAAACATAAGATGCCAACAATCTGCGAAAAAGGAAAAACAAAAGGAACAGAAACAATTTGTCCATGGCGTCTATCAATTCCAATCCAAAGATGGATTCACAATTCACCGAGATGTTGTCGCTTCTCCTTCTTCTTGAGCAAACGCAGAGCCTCTGCTTCATGATTTTCTTCTGCTCCTCCTCTTCCTTCTCCAAGCTCGCAGACTTCTGATACATTCAAACGACTTCACATTAGATGCCTATCTTTTGTTGTCGCATTAGAATCGAGGAACCATGGATGTGCACAATCGTCATACCTCGAGCTTTTTCGCTTGTACACCTCCATCCGCTGCTATACTCTTCCTTCGCTTCCTCGCAACCTCCTCGTAGGGTGCCTTCGAGCTCTGTCATGCTCTTCCACTCCTCCCAGTGATCTTACCAATCTGCAAGCACACAAGAATTATTAGCATCGGATCCACACCAAATGAAATGGGAGACAATCGAACAATCCATTACCTCGTGCACGTTCTTCTTCTCGGAGACCGGGCGCGCCTCTCACGGGAGTAGACGGCGTAGGCGGACATGGGCCGCCGGCTTGAGGGTCCTTCTCCTTCTTGTTCTTCTTCTTGGGCTTCTTGTCACCGTCCTCGGCCTCCTGCTGAACTTGAGGTACCGCTCAAGCAACTCCTTGGCCGCCCTCTGCATCTGCTCCTCCTCGAGCGCCTTCATCGCCTCGGCCTCACGCTTCTCCCCCCAACCACCGCGGTAGGCCTCCTTCTCCCGCCGGTACCTCTCCTCGTCGGCCGCTTCTCCTCGGCGCCTGTGGCCTTCCACTTGGTGCCGAGCGCGTTCGCCACCTCCTTGAAGTAGGCCTCCGCTTCTCCTTCTTCATCCGAACTCACCATAGACAATTCATCAAACACCTCACGGGCAAGTGAACCAAAGGAAGAACTGTGCCGATTTGGTTCGGTTTTCTTGATTTGTACCTCGTTCCACCGCTCTTTGCACCACAGGGCGTATGCAGGCGCGCTTCTTCCTCTCATGGCGGCCTTGCTCTTTCCCTTCTTCTTCTTGCCTTGTCGTCCCCTTCCCGGTCCTTGTCCAGAATGGAGACAGATAGAATAGGCGCTGGACAGCGCGCGGGGGAGGCTGGGTTGATGTTGCCGTTGGAGTAGTAGTAGGAGTGGTAGGTCGGGTCGGCCGGAGGTCGCCCTCCAAGAACACATCGGCGCGGCGCCGTGGGCGCGCCAATGGAGCCCTCGACCGTGGGCTGCGCGGAGCCACTGCGGAAGAGCTCCAGCTCCAGCTCGCTGTAACATCCCAAAATTTCGTTCTCTGAAAAATTTAATTTCAAATTAATTAATTTAAAGTATTTGAACTTTACTTGGATTTATCTAAATTTTATTTCAAAATCTAAATCAAATTTAATACTCAACCTCTCTACTCGGCCATCACGTGATCCTCCCTGATTCAATCCATCCTCGCCCGGTTTGATCTCAGCCTTCTCCCCGGTCAACGGACCCAGTCCACAAAAGCCGGTCCCACCTGTCAGTAAATAAAACCCTTTTTCCTGTTGAAAAATAATTCGGCCAGAAAATCAAAATCTCTGCTAACGTCATCCTAACATCATAAATTCCTTTTTCCATAGAAAAATAATTCCTCTGAAAATCATTTCCCTTAATGATGTCATTTCAGTTCAAAAATAATTCCAGAAAATCAGTTTATTCTTTTTCTCTCCTTTTAAACTTCCAAAATATTGTATTTCTTCATTTTAACTCCGAATGAGCCCATTCAAATTTATAAACTCATAAAAAAATTCCAATCTATCCATTTCTATCCTCTTTTCAAATTTTTGGAATTTTCGAATTTATTTGAATTAAATGAAAGCTTAGAAAGTAAAAATATTTTAAATGGCTAAAATATACCTCAATTAAATTCGAAATTATTTTATTTGATATTTTTGTTTTCCAAGGATTTTTGTGGAATTTTTCCTGAATTTTTTGAATTTATTTTATTTTCGGATTTTTTTTCTTTTCCTCTTGCTATTTTCTCTCTCCTGCCTTCATCTTCCTCACGATGCGTACAGAGGTATGCCGCCATGGCCGTTTCTTTGGAGCTTTGAATCCTCATGAATTGCTTCACTATTTTTCATGCAATCAAGTGCATTCACTTGCTCTCTTCATGACTCCTCCATTCCCGACCGTTTCTCTCCTCCTTCATGTGCATTTACACGAAAATGAAACCGTTGCTCTAAATGACATCGTTGGTTGATCTCCCTCTACCGTCCACCTCCGCCCCTATAAAAGGGAGCACCGTGAGCCCCTCCTCATCCTCACTCAACCCCGAAAATATCAAGTCCCCACTCCTCTTCTCTTGGGCGCAATCGGAGTTTTTCTTTTGTGTTCCAAGCGGCGTTCTTCGGCTTATTACGCCTCGTCCGGTGGAGCCCCGCCACTTTTGAGCACATCCTCGGATTCGCCTCGTCGCTTTCTACGCGGTGCTCACCTTGCCTTCGCCGGAACTTCGCCGGAGTACCGTCGCCACCGTGGGCCATAGCGCGTCGTCGTTCCTCGCGTCGCCACCGGCCGTCCGTGCATGCCCGACCAAAACCAAGGTGAGCATCACGTACCCCACGCTCTGCTCTTCGTTTCGCCGCAAACCACACCAGCTAACTCCTCTCCGTTTGCCCGGAACGCCGATGTCAACCCGATGGTCACCGAAAGTCTTCTCCGCCGTGTTTCGCCACCATCCGATGTACTTTGGCCGAGCCGTCTGTACCGTTGAGTTTGCCTCGACGTGTTCTACGTCGTGCTTCCATCGCCATCACCAAAAGATTCCCCGAGTCCTCGTCGACCTTGTCAGGCCCAGACACTAAAACTGTACCTTGCGCGTACACCCCTTTTTGGTAAGCGCTTTGATTTTTGTTCGCGTCATATTGTGTCCTAGCCTCTAAGAATTTTTCTACCATTTTGTTTAATTTTTCGTGGAGCCAATTGTCAGGAATTGAGCTTTCCGCGAAAATGGCCGTTTGTGACTCCTGACATCAATTCGTCGCCTCCGGTAAGCCTTAGCCCATGCCGTAATTTTTCTTAGACTTGCCTCACTGCGTTCTACGCTGTGCTTCCTTCCTTTTCCCCAAAAAGCCTCCACAAATTTTCACCTCCGACACCTCGCCATGGCCACCAATGGCATCTCGTGTCCCCATCTATCCGGTGATGTTTTCCCCAATCCGTTCGCGTCATATCGTGCCAAACCATCCCAGGTAGCTACCTTTCAAATGGTTTTGGATTCGCTCTACCGAGCACCAAGATATCAAATTTTTCCTGTTTCTCCACTGTCGTCATTCAAACGTCGATTGTATCGTCTCCAATTAATTTTCAGCTTAGCCAATAATTTTCCTAACTTCACCATGCCATGTACTATCCCACGCTCACCTTACATCTCGACATTCCATACTCGGTACTATCTCTCCAACTGCAGCTTGTCGCCATCGTGTCGCTCGGTGCGCTTTTTCACTCATCGGGTGATTGCCGCCGTTCTCGTCGCGCACCCATGTCACCACCTTCACCTCATTGCCAACATTCCATTTTGCCCATTCGCCAGCCACCTTGTAGCCAACCGACACTGTACTAATCAAAAAGTAATCCTCGTATTTTGTTATCATTTCATGTGATGTTCAAAACTTCCAGATATTGGATCTCCCTCATACGAACTCCGAATCTGTTGATTCTTTCTCCTAAATTCATCTAAAATCATAATCTATCCGTTAATATATATTTTATAATTTTTGGATTTTAATTGGGTTTTATTTGAATTTATTTTGTTTGGTTCTTCGCGTGTAGACTACGACTAATCCGGAGAGTTCGATTTTGACGATTCGCAACATCAAGTCTCCGAGCAAGGCAAGTCTCCTTTGATCATCTTGAACCTATGATTTTGAAATGTTTTAATTATTTTAAATGTTATGCATTGCTATTTACATAAAATGATAATTCAAATCTTAAGGTAGTAGTTAATCCAACCTTGTTATGCCCTCCATTGGAATTGATTGTCATGTACCCTTGTCACCCTAGAACTTCCTTTGTCTCATTAATGAGATTATTATTTATTCTTTGACAATGATAGTATGGTAGTATAATGCTTAGTCATGCTAAATATATACCCTTGGAAATTTGAAAATGGGAAATTATGATTTATTGTTGAAACCCTTGTGTTTACAAAGTTAGTGGTGATTGGAGTTACCACTGTTTCCTTTAAAATAAAATAAAAATGTGAAAGATGGTTTAGATTAGGGTGGATGGTTGGTTCGGCTTGGTGCAGTTAGCACGAGATCTTGTTAAGTGTATGTTCCACCCTAGTCAATTAAGGACCGACGCTTGTGTTTGTCCAGACTGAGCATTAACCGTACAACCACAAGTCTATATGGGTACGACCTAGCCGACTAACTTATGATAGTCTAGTTTAGGTGCCACCGTGGAAAGTGGGTGCCGTGGATGGACCGGTTATTCACAAAGTGAGGGCAGGATTTCTTGTACTCATATGGCGCAAGAGGGGCTTGGTTGGGCGGTTAGCCTACCGCAGTGAAACCTCGGCGGTGGTATCTAGCTAGATTAGAGTAAGGTAAAGGCTTTGTGATATTTTATCCGGGTCTCATGCCAAAGGAAGCGTGTTGACCTTTAGGATAATTTATCTCTTGTGGGTAAAGTTGTACAACCTCTGCAGTGTAAAACTATTCGAATAGCCGTGCCCACGGTCAAGGCGGGCAAGGAATGCATTCACATGGTAGATTTCTGGTTTTGTTTTAAAATCAAAAGTTTTGTATTCCGAGAGTGGAGGGAACTCTTGGAAGGGTATCCTGGCAGTTGGAGCCAGAGAGGGTGGATGGAACCCGCAGTTTTAAACTTGACCAATTGTAATTGGTTGGCTAGTGTTGGTAGATGGAACCTTCACTAGAAAGTTAATGATAGTTTCTGCTAAAATATTTACTTTATTAAATTGATGCCTTCGAAAATAATTAGTAGTAATTTAGAATTCAAATATTGCTTTGTGCAAAAGAACCATATGGCCTTCCTTTGTTATGCCTTGCATCTATGCATTTTTCCCAAGACTTGCGGAGTACTTTATGTACTCACGCGTTGCTCTCAAAAATAAATCTCAGAAGAATACGAAGCTCAAGAAGGAGACTACGACTACTTCGCTTGTGGATTTGACGAAGGATTTCCGGAGTACTAGGTCGCGCTTCCCCAGTCAATTGCCTGTGGCGTATTGATGGGTCATCGCTGGATTTATCTTCTGCTTCCGCTGTGTTTTGTGTGTGTGTGAGGTCTTGAAACCTCAGTTGTAATAATAAGACCTTTCGGTCTGTACTCTCAATTATTGTAATAAAGCGTTGTTGGTTATGTAATCATTTCTGTTTGACTGTGTGCACTAGCTTTGATCTGGGACTAGTGCTGTAATACACAGAGGGTCCGGGTTCGGAAATCCGGGGTCCCGACACTCGCGCACCCGATCGGCCTCCGCCTGCTCCTCCTCCGGCCGCCGCCACGGCTCCCCCCGCATCGCCATCTCGGTCACCATCTCCACACAAACACACACACACCCAAAGGCGGCGGCGCCTTTCGCAGCCGCGACCTCCACTACCACACGGAACTCACAAACGACTGGATTCTTAAGGATTTAGTCGACTAAAAACCACGCGTACCTCCTCCTTCTCGGCGGCGGCCGCCGCGTCCGGCCTCCTTCCGCTTCTTCTTCGCCTTGCGCCGATTCTTCTTCGCTTCCTCGGTGTCCGCCTCGCCGAGCTCCACCACGGCGTCCTCGTCGACCTCCTCGCCGGAGGACAGCGATAGCAGTCGGCCAACCCGAGCGGCCGCCGCCGCCTCGCGCCGCCACGCCGCGCGACGATCTCGAGGCCGAGGTCTCGTTGCCCACCTCCTCGTCCTCATCGCCGAGGGGCCCGGCCAGAGAGGAGAGGCGTCGTCGTCCCAGTCCGGTCGCACGGCGGAGATGGGGAGGATGGGGGTGGCACGGTGGAGGATGGGGAGGCGCGGTGGAGGATGGGGCGAGGCGGAGGAGGGGAGGCGCGGGGAGGATGGGGAGGCGGAGGAGGGGAGCGCGGGGAGGATGGGGAGGCGGAGGAGGGGAAGCGTGGGGTAGGATGGGGAGGCGGAGGGAGGATGGGGAGGCGGAGGAGGGAGGCGCGGGGAGGAGGGGGAGGGAGCGGAGGAGGCGCGGGGGAGGCGGAGGGAGGGGTAGCGCAGGTCGAGCGGGGGCACAGGGAGAACGGAGCGGTTTCTACTGCAGAGGAGAGCGGGACGCGGGAGGGGTACTGGAGATCCATTGAAGGATGACCGTCGGATATGGTTGAGTAAGGAGAGAGAATGGATGAGAGTTAATCTGGTGCGGACGTTTTTAGTGTGGTGTATTTCTGGGTGCATATTGTGGTGTGGATGTAGTTAAGGTCATGACTGTGGAGCAGGTAATTGTTGGGTGGATATAAGATAATTTTAACTGGTGGTTTATTAGATTAGATGCCTGTGCGTTGCAACGGAATTTAAAAAGAGAGCAATACATATAATCATACATGACACTAAACCAAAATATATACAGCTATCCAAATGCCCCAACCTGACTGGAAATATATACTCCAACGAATTCGCATAAAACCCCAAGTCAAAGCGTTTTCTCGAGTGTTGTTTTCTTTACCTTCCGCATATGGTCTCGATGTTTAATTACCGTGCAACCTGAGTTCTTTTCTTCTTTCCTTATAACCAACAGGGTTTTTGAAGTCTGCATTAACTTCACCAACATTGGGCTACATTCGAGGTGTGCATTGGTGGAATGATGAGTTTTTGGTGATCTATTCTCCGGTGGCGGTGCTAGTGGAGGTGACCTTCACGACGCCAATCCATTGCCCGAATGGCCTCCTTGGGGCAGGTGCCGTTCATCGACTCGGTGTGCCTTGAGGAGGTTGCGAGGAGCCCCACCACTTTGCTTCGAAATCTACAGAATCGGCAGGTAGGAGCGGCGATCCTCTCGTAGGCATAGAACTGGTTTCCTTGGCGTCTCTCTGCGCATTGAACTATGGCTTGGTGGACTGGCGGGAATAGGAAAATGCCATGCTATCTAGAAGAGGTGGCACGGCAGCCCAAGAGCTCCCAAAGTGGCGCATACTTCCCGATAGATGCGACCAAAGATATGGGATAGAAGAATTCTCACTGGTATTGCTCATTGATGTTACCATGTGCTCTCATGAATTGTGGTGCCAAATGGGGAACACTTGGAATTCTAGATCTTGATCTCGATCTGCAAACCAAGAAAAGAATGGTACCTACCTAGGAAGATTTGTAACACTGTTATATAACAAAGCATGTACTAAACCATTAACCACGCAATAGTTGTGCACAACTACTTTGCTACATAGCTGATGTGTGAAATGATGATGCAGCGAAAGGATTAATTTAGAGAAATCCACCGCATACCCAGATCCTTAAATTTTATATGCCTACAATGCAAAATAGACAGGGTACGCATGGGTCCTAACAAAACTATATCTATAACAATACTTTGCTATGGATGCAAATAAAAATAGGCACCCCATCGATATAAATCTAGCTAAGTGTGCCCATTTCTAAGTGCTTAAACATGGATACAAACGGATTGGAGATCACAACATTTTGGCTGCTAGATAAAGGTGTATAGCTTATACCATTATATTAACAACGCTTAAGAAGTGAGTTTCTTAATGCCCTATTTGAGAATAGTTTTGTCATGTTTGGGTCATCGCCCTAACATGGGATGCACCACCATCGCCTTCTCTCTTAACTCCACCCTTCCACTACCGCCAACACTACCCTAAATCTATCCCATCCTGTGCCTTTGAATCATGCTACCCGCTTTCTTCATCCATGTTTTGTGCAAACTACCCTTTCCTCTTTATTTGGACGTCAGATATTCTTCAATGAGAATGTACATGACCAGACAAGCCTTCTATGGATATCATAGTCCATAAATGTGCAAACGTATGCGATTCGCATGGGCAATGGAGCCACATTTTTGCCTATTAATCTAGAGTGCTACTTAAACATATGATCCACCCAAACCACTCTGTTAAGTTTTTGAAAGGACTTGTATTCAAACAAGGGGCGTGATACCTTTATCACATTATCACTTTTTCTAGATTGTGAAAGAATCAATATTTGGAAATTAATTGTGTTGTTTACAATATTCACTAACAAAATAGAAGTTCTTGGGATGCCTATAGTCGATAAGAACTGAGACATCATTTTTCAGCTAGAACATACAAAGGACCAAAGGTCATTAAATGTGGAACTTTATGCATATTTTGCATGTACAGATGGCAGGCTATTTTTAATGAAGAAACGATTATTTATGACAGGGAAAGAAATAAAGTAACACTAACCCATTTCCATAAACTGAGGGAAGACCCTCGCTATTGGCTATCACCAAGGTCACAACCTTGATTCCTCCCACAGGGACTCCTGGCTACTTAGCTATACCGTTATTACTATTGGGTTGAGCATAGGAGTCGGGCATACACACCCAGTGGCTATGATCGAAATCAATGGATTGTACTGTCTGCAATGGCCGACTATCTGATGGCCCAGCTAGGGGGTTCCCGTGGTCATGGTATGTGGAACCACCCGTTGTTCTCTTAGTGACATGGGAGCTTGATGATGATGCCTGTGGTGGAATGGGCTGACAGGAAGCGGTATATGGGCTAGATGAGTTGCACCAGGTCCTGATGCAGGCAAGTGCTTAGAGGTAATGTTTTGTCCCATGAAATCATGAACTGCATAGGCAACATTTGAACATGTTCAACCCTCAACAAATCTAATGAGGTACATGAATCTCATATAAGTAAAACCTTACATGTAACTGGTGGTGATGACTCTCCTTCACTGGTAGATGAGGAAAAACAACATGAGTAAACAGAACAATAACAAATATAGTAAATCTACCACACAAAGACCTTAAAATATAAGGGGGTGAATCTAAAGCAAGAGGTGCCATTGGATTGCTATAGTCTGCACAAACCAAAGCCATAGAGGAGCTTCATGAGGACAGAACATACTCAAATAATGACAGAAGTTGCGCTAAGTGACCAATAGGACACCATTGTAAGCGAAGTGGCTACATAAACAGTCAAAATGTTTCATTATTTGCAAGGATATGCCATCTATTAATGCACTAAATACCTCATCAGTTAGTAAAATAGTGTGACATAAAATGATACAAAATAAAAATGTTTTTTATAAAATGACATAAACATTAGTTTTTTTTGGGACCTCACAACAACAATACAATAATTCTAATTAAAAACATTAGTTTCTAATATGTTATACGCTAGGTTAAGTTTCCAGTCTCAAGAAAAAAACCCACAGACCATGCCAGTTATATCCAAAAGAAAAAGGATTGAACTAACTGCAATAGGCAGTCATGGTCAAGCATTCATTATTTTACAACGCAACTTGCAGAATAAACCATATTGACAGGAAGGTACAAGCACACAAGTGAAAATAACCTAAGGAATGAGGTAATAGTGCGTAAAAGAAGCAAATGGATCGATGCAAAGATAAGGTAGAAATCAATAAGTGTCACCCATAATCGAGAAAGTTGAACTCCTTACCAAAAGACCCCTTGCCGTCTCGCATAACTAAAACCATGAAGGCCTTCATCATGACCCCATTCATCAGTGTTTACATCCTGTGATGGACGGGAAACATTTGCAAAGAGCCAATTTCCCTTCTCAATTTTGCGACAATTGGGGCATTGCATAACTCCTTTGGCATTAAATGTTGAACCAATGCAATCTGATGAAATGGTTATGCAGCATTAATATCAATGAAGTGCTATACACATGCATAATTTTATTCTATAAAATAAGCATGTTCAACAATTAACAGTATAAACATAGCTCTGATAGTACTACAAACAATAAGAATTCAATGGGGACATTTGATGAAAAATGTTGCCCAGAAAAGCCAAGATAGCAGGTATTTGCAAACTAAAAACTGTTCAGGGCTAGAGGTAGTAACATTGAGGATTTGAGGGTCACAACCAATAGCTTCAAAATCTAAGCAATTAATCACTTGATACGTACATCATTGTGTACATAAAAAGGAAATTGCAAATGATGTATTAGAGCAATGGGGTGCCGCAGCACCCCCTGCAGATATGCCCCCTATCTATAATAAACATTATTCATCATCTACTTATCAGCCAATAGATAACAAACCTTTTAAGTCAGTAATCCCAAATCAAATAAAAACCTAATAGTCGAATCCTCAAAATTCTTCAACTACTCAAACCCAATTCCCCAATCAAGTAAAAACCTAATGGTCGAATCCTCCAAGTTACCCAATCCCTCAACCCCAAATCCCAAATCCAAATTGGAATGCTGGTCAAATAGGTGATAGCGTGGGGTCATGACAAAGGCGCATGCGTCGAATCGACGATGGCTGCGAAGGTCTGGTGTCTCAGCACGGGCGCCCAAGTGCACGGTGGCGTATGAATTGAAATGATCCTGTTGGGTTGCATAAGAAAGAAAATCAACATTTTTAAAGCAAGATCGTTGGATTCAAGAATAGGCTATGCACAATCTGATAAAGGTGGCTTCTTATTTCCCTGTTCCTTGTTCATCTCCCTATTTTCATTATATATATCTTTCTCCCCAAAATTGAACAAAAAGGGTTAGATTCTTCTCCATGACACACTTATGCGGCTCCTCTGGCGCGCTGGCCAGGCGAGATTTCCACCTGCATTGATGCGTCCACAGGCCAACGGTTGGGAATTTGGATCTATACGATGATGAGAAATTGGGGAGGGGTGCAAAACTCACGAGTAGTAGGATTTGTGCGGGAGCACTGAGCTGCGCCGACACCGTGGATGACGACGAGGGCATCGAGTAGCAGACCTTGCCGGAGCCGAGGAAGCCGATGATGTTGGTGGTCGGGATGCGGTCATCGGGCGGGATCATCGTCTCGACACCGGTGCCCTCCTCTGTCGTCTAAGCCGCCGACACGGCAAAGCACGACCTCGCTCATGATGATGGTGTCCCCGTCGCCCGCGGTGTGGCGGTGGCATAGCACGATCACAAGGCAACGCACAGCCGTAGGGAGAGAAGGGAGGCGGTTCCGTGCGCCACAAAAAACCTGGGATGAGGGTGGGCCTAGTGGGCGGCGCTGGCCGAGATCCGAGAGGAGAGGGGGAGGGGAGTTGGGGCAGCGCTGGCCGGGAGGGGGTGTCAGAGCGGCGCTGGCTGGGTCGCTGGGAGACGGGCGGCGCAGATCGGGAGGGGGCGCCGGGGCGGTGCGGCCCGGGAGGCGGGCGGTGCAGGAGAAGGCGGCGGCCGACTGAATCGTGCAGGCGAGGGCGCCACCGTAGTGGCGGCCCATGAGCTCGGCAAAGACAGCGACGATGTCCCCGCCGCGAGCGAGGTAGGCGCAGTGGTCGCGGTAGGCGGTGATGATGGCGTCGGCACGGGTGGTGGCGGCGGAGCGGAGGAGTGGGGGGAGGAGGAGGCAGCGGCGGCGCGGGGTGGGTGGGAGGGGAGGAGGCGGCGGCGCGGGGTGGGGAGGAGGAGGAGGCGACGGCGGCTCGGGGTGGGAGGGAGGGAGGGGAGGAGGCGGCGGCATGGGGTGGGAGGGAGGGAAGGAGGCGGCGGCGCGAGGTGGGGAGGAGGAGGAGGCAGCGGCGGAGCGGAGGGCGAGGGAAGAGGCAGCGGAGCGGAGGGCGGGGGAGGAGATGAGGGAGAAATCAGGGGGAGGAGGCGCACCGGCTCGAAGGAGGGGGGAGGAGGCGCACGGGTTCGTGGGGGAGGAGGCGCACGGACGGTTGGTGGGGCGGATGGGCCCACACATCAGACTACCTTTTGTTGTCAGAAGGGGTGGTGGTGTGAGAGGCCGTACCAACCACCAACTCCTTCTTTTATATAGTAAAGATATTGCGTGACATTATACGCTATCATGGTATCAGATTGGTTCGCTCCTGCGACCTTCCTTCCGCCCCCTCTCCATCCATAGCCGCTGCCATGGCCGACGACGGTGATCTCCGTCAGACCGCGGCTCACGTCGCGGCTGCCACTGCTCGCTCGGCCGCTGATGATGCTGCTCGTCAGGACGAAGAGAGGCGTCTGCTCGCTCTCACCACCGCCCAGGCTCAGGCTGCCACCGTCGCGCTGCATGCGCAGGCTGTCGCCGTCCTGAACATCAAAGCGTTGATTCCAATCGTCCTCGACCTCACGTCTGCAAACTACAGCAAGTGGCGTGGTCTATTCCTCAACACCCTCGGCAAGTACGACCTTTCCGATCATGTCTTCTCCGACGTTGCCGCTCCTGCTGATGCAACTTGGAAGCGGATGGATTGCACGGTGCTCTCATGGCTCTACGGCACTATCTCCCCAGAACTTCTTGAGGTCGTCATGACGCCTTCCTCGACTGCTCGCCTGGTCTGGACGGGCTTGGAGCAGCAGTTTATCGGGAATAAAGAGACTCGTGCTCTCTACCTTGACGCTCAGTTTCGGACGTTCGTGCAAGGCGATCTTTCAGTTTCTGATTACTGCCGCAAGATCAAAGGTATGGCCGATGCACTCGGGGACCTCGGCGAGCCAATTGCTGATCGCACGCTTGTCCTCTCTGTCCTGCGCGGTCTCAACAACAAGTTTTCATACATGGCTGCTCTCCTCAAACGCCAGAAGCCATTCCCGTCTTTCGTTGAGGTGCGCTCTGACCTTCTGCTTGAAGAGCTAACCATGACGTCCAAGCCCGGCTCATCGTCTACTGTCCTCGTCGCTACCTCATCGTCCGCCCCGCGGACTCCTGCTACTGGCGGCGGCGCCAATGGCAACGGCTAGGGCGGCGCCAACTCCGGCTCCGGCAGCTACGGTACCTCTGGTGGCAACGGCGGCTCCCGAAGCAATGGTCGCAACCGACGTCACGGACGCCGCAACGACGCCTCCAGTACATCCACCGGCGGCTCTAGCACATCCACCGGTAGTTCCTACGGGTGGCCGCCGACGTACAATCCGTGGACTGGGACTTTCCAGGTATGGCCTGCCGATCCGCGCTACTCTCCGGGCCTCCTTGGCACTCGTCCGTCTAGACACCATCAGCAGCAGCAGCAGCGCGCGCCGCACCATCAGCAGCATGCACTGGCCGTTGGTCATGTGGGCATGCCGCCTCTACATCAACCGGGCATGCCGCCTCTACATCAGCCGGGCATGCAGCCTCTACATCAGCCTTCTTCTCCCGGTTGGCAGCAATCTCCACTGTGGGCGTCATCTCCTGCCAATTCGGTTTGGGACCAGCAGACCTTGGCTAACTCCTTCAACACTATGACGCTTCACCCACCGTCAAACACAGAATGGTATCTGGACTCGGGTGCCACATCGCATATGACATCACAGTCTGGTAACCTTTCTGATTCTCACCCGCCCACATATTCTTCTCCTTCCAATATAATTGTTGGTAACGGGTCCCTACTTCCGGTTACCTCCATTGGTTCAGTTTCATTCCCTGCTGCCCATGGCACTCTTCACCTTCGTAATGTTCTTGTTTCTCCTCAAATTGTTAAAAATCTTATTTTAGTTCGTCAATTCACCATTGACAATAACTATTCTGTGGAATTTGATCCTTATGGCTTCTGTGTGAAGGATCTCCAGACCAAGAACGAGATCGTCAGGTGCAATAGTTCTGGGCAGCTCTACCCCTTCCACCAGCCGGCACTTCCATCTCAAGCTCTCACCGCTAGTGGCACATCCTCCATCCTTTGGCATCGTCGCCTCGGTCACCTTGGTCATGAAGCCCTTTCCAAAGTTGCCACCATTTCTTGTAATAAACATGAGCTTGAGGTTCTTTGTCATGCTTGTCAACTTGGTCGTCATATACGTCTTCCTTTTCCTACTTCTACTTCTCGTGCGTCCAAGAATTTTGATTTAATACATTGTGATCTTTGGATATCTCCCGTTGCTAGTGTGTCCGGTTACAAATATTACCTCGTTATTCTTGATGACTGCTCGCACTTTCTTTGGACGTTTCCACTCCGTTTTAAGTCTGACACTTTTTCCACTATGTCGCACTTTTTCTCGTATGTCACCACTCAATTTGGTTCCAACATCAAGAGTGTTCAATGTGACAATGGCCGTAAGTTTGACAACTCAATTGCTCGCACCTTCTTTCTCACTCGTGGTGTTACCATTCGCATGTCGTGCCCCCACACTTCACCCCAAAATGGTCGAGCTGAACGCATCATTCGTTCCACCAACAATATCATGTGTTCGCTTATGTTTCAGGCTAGCTTACCGCAATCCTATTGGGTTGAAGCTCTTCATACTGCTACCTATCTTCTTAACCTCCACCCTACCAAGACACTAGGTTTTTCCACGCCATACTTTGCTCTTTATGGTGTCCAACCCTCCTACTCTCACCTACGTGTCTTTGGGTGCAAATGCTACCCTAATCTCTCCGCCACTGCTCCTAATAAGCTTTCCCCTCGCTCCACCCTTTGTGTCTTCCTCGGTTATCCACTCAACCACAAAGGATACCAGTGTCTTGATCTTTCCACCAATAGAATCATCATCTCTCGTCATGTCGTGTTTGATGAGTCCTCCTTTCCCTTTGCCGAGCTCTCTTCTTCCCCATCTTCCTCAAACTTTGATTTTCTCTCGGAGTTCGATTATGCGTCTCTTCCTGTTGGCACTCACCTTTCTGCAGGTCATCCCGTCATGGCTTCTTGTCGCTCCGGCCCTGCTGCCCCTGCTGTTTTTCAGCTGCAGGTTGCTGCTAGTAGTGCCGACGTGATCGACTCGGCGCGTGACTTGGTGGGCTCAGCTGCCCCTGTTGGCATCTTGCCGCAGGACGTTGCTAGCGGCGCCCCGACTTCGAGCGATGCGGCCTCCAGTGCGCCCCTCCGGTTTGTACCAGCCGACTTGCTTCGCGCCACGGGCTCTCCTTTTGGTGCGGGGCTCTCGGCAAATCGTGGTGTGGTGCCTACACAGCTGTGCGCGGCGCCTACAGCGACTTCCTCCACACCGCATGTTTCACATTTGCCGGCTCATGCAGTCCAGATTTCTCCTGTCGTCAATAATCACCCGATGGTTACCAGGGGTAAGAGTGGATTTCATCAGCCATGCCTTCCGTACGACTTACATGTGGCGTCCCTCTCGCCACTACCCAAGTCATATCGTGGCGCATTGGCAGATCCCAATTGGCGTGCTGCCATGGATGAGGAATTTTCTTGTTCCTCCACCACCAGGGGCCAATATTGTTACTGGCAAATGGGTATTTCGTCACAAGCTTCGTTTTGATGGCTCTCTTGACCGCTACAAAGCCCGATGGGTCCTTCGGGGCTTCACTCAGCGACCGTGCATTGATTTTGATGAGACCTTCAGTCCTGTTGTCAAGCCTGCTACAATCCGGACTATTCTCACGGTTTCCATTTCCCAGAATTGGCCAATTCATCAGCTTGATGTCAAGAATGCATTTCTTCATAGGACTCTTTCAGAAACTGTCTATTGCATTCAGCCGTCTGGTTTTATTGACAGCTCTCACCCGGATCATGTTTGCCGTCTCAACAAATCTCTCTATGGTCTAAAGCAGGCTCCTCGAGCATGGTACAGTTGCTTTACTTCATATATGCTTTCCCTTGGCTTCACTGGAGCAAAGACTGATACATCCCTATTTATATATCGTCGAGGCAGTGACACAGTTTATTTGCTACTTTATGTTGACGACATTGTGCTAACTGCTTCTTCTGAGTCCGTTTTGCATCGGGTCATCGCCTCCCTTCAGAGAGATGAGTTTGCTATGAAAGATCTTGGTCCTTTACATCATTTTCTGGGCATCTCGGTCTCCCGGAATGATAATGGTTTACTTCTATCTCAGCGCCAGTACATTCTTCAAGTTCTTGAGCGAGCTGGGATGTCTGATTGTAAGCCTTGCACCACGCCTATTGACACTAGTGCCAAGATATCTACTACTGATGGCGATCCGGTGTCCGATCCTACTCATTACAGAGGTTTAGCTGGTGCCCTTCAGTTTCTTACTTTCACGCGCCCAGACATCACTTACGTTGTTCAACAGATTTGCTTACATATGCATGATCCTCGCGATCCACATTACGCCTTGGTCAAGCGTGTTCTCCAGTATCTCCAAGGCACTCTGGACCATGGTTTGTAGCTTCATCGCACGGATATTGCATCCCTTGTTGCATACTCTGACGCTGATTGGGCCGGCTGTCCAGACACATGTCGCTCTACTTCTGGGTATGGCATTTTTCTTGGTGATAATCTTGTTTCTTGGTCTTCCAAGCGATAGCCTACTGTCTCTCGCTCCAGTGCCGAGGCTGAGTATCGTGCCGTCGCAAATGCCGTTGCTGAAACTTGTTGGTTGCGTCAACTTCTTCTGGAGCTTTGTTGTCCTTTACAGCGAGCTACACTTGTTTATTGTGATAACATCAGCGCAGTTTATCTCTCGACCAATCCAGTGCAACATCAGCGTACCAAGCATATTGAAATTGATCTTCACTTTGTTCGTGAACGCGTCGCTGCTGGTACAGTTCAAGTTCTCCATGTTCCAATCACATCTCAGTATGCTGATATTTTCACAAAAGGATTACCATTTTCTGTCTTCGCTGAGTTCCGATTAAAGGAATGCGCGTAGGCTACGGGTGCAGAAAACAAAACTTTCTACCGCGCACCCAAGAACATCATGCTTAAGGAGGGATCATGGATCGTTACCACTAGACGCGCAGCGCAGCGGAAGAAGAGTTGGAGAAGCCGATCCAACCACGTGCGTCGAGGTAGTAGTGGAAGTAGCCGATCATCCCGAACAGATCGTCTCCTCCACGCGACCGACCACACCACGAGCAGATCCAATCTGTAGGTTGTTGATGCCGACCAACGCCGCAACGAGCAGCGCCTCCACCGGTATCCACACGTTCGGGGCTGGAACGCCGATCGCGAGTGTACTAGCACTCGTGAGCGGCTAGGGTTTGGCTCGGGAGGTGGCGGCTAGGGTTTTTCAGGAGAGCGTACCCCTTCAGCCCCTCATCTCCATATATATATAGACCTCCTCACTTGGGCCTTGTGGACTGAGGCCCAATAGGAGTCTATTCGGATCTCTATCCGAATTGAGCCCATATCCGAATCATATTCGAATTAGCGTTCCAACCCGTTAAGCGTGCGACCCTGTAGGTTCACGTATACTTGGTCGCGACCCGGAAACGCCTTTCCGGTCACCTTGTTAATAGCGGCCTCTAGTAAGACATATTAACCCCAAAGTATACGTAAAGATCATATCGGTTGAACCTGTAATGTTCTCATGTACGAATCCCTTTGCCTCACGATATAGATTGAGCTCAAGGCGAGACCTGTGTCATCCTCTCAATAGCTCAATCACTCTCTCGATTCCGTGATGGATTATAAACTTGTGATTGACCCCTCAACCACCTTGGCATGGCCATGCACTTTCATAATCCATTACATCGAGGGGCCCAGAGATATCTCTCCAATAAGGAGGGGCAAATTCTATCTTGATCATTCACATCCCACTACATGTTTCATGGCAAACCCCAAGACTACTTTTATGACTACCCAGTTACAGAGTAGTGTTTAGTAGTCCCAAAATAAGTTACTACACATGTTGGGAACCATGATGATCTCAAGTCTAAGGATTCTACATAAACACTACTTGAGACCAACTGATGACACACGGAATCTCTGCAGTGTCTCATGGCGGGTCTATCCAACATATGTTCACTAACACATGTCCATATTATTGATTTGGTATCACCATACCATGATCCATGAGACATGATCATCAATCAATACATATGCTGATCTTTGAATCATATTTGTTCCTCATATGATATATGATCAGGGATCACTTAGAAATAGCAACATTTTGGCATTAAGAGTCTCATGAATAAGTCACATACTCATTGATCAATAATGATAATGTCTATTTCAAGGAACAAAGTAACGTATCATAAACATAGTATGTGATATATATAACATCTCCATGTTGCCTCTAGGGCATATCACTAACAGTCTCTCACTTGCACTAGAGTCAACCATGTAGGTATCTAATACCCATTGCCCTAGTGTGAGCCTCATGCTTTGGCTGGGGAAGCGGCTTTGTCAACGGATCTGCAATGTTCAAATCCGTTTGTACTTTGCATATCTTCACATCGCCTCTCCACTATCTCGCGGATGAGATGAAAACGTCGTAAATGTGCTTGGACTTCAGTGCGATCTAGGCTCCTTGGCTTGCGCAATGGCTCCACTATTGTCACAAGAGAGGTCCATTGGGCTGGAAGCACTAGCCATCACACCAAGCTCGAAACAAATTTCTTGATCCAAACGACCTCTTTAGCGACTTGAAGGCTGCTATGTACTCGGCTTCGTTGTAGAATCAAGAACCGTCTCTTGCTTGGAACTCTTCCACTCACCGCACCGCCATTCAGCAGAACACAAATCCAGATTGCGATCTAAAATCATCTTTGTCAGTTTGGAAGCTAGCATCGGTGTAACCATTTACAACGAGCTCTTCTTCACCTCCATAGACGAGGAACACATCTTTAGTTCTTCTCAAGTACTTCAAGATGTTCTTTACGGCAATCCAGTGACCTTCACCTGGATCTGACTGGTATCTACTCGTAGCACTTAAAGCATACGAGACATCTGGACGTGTACAAAGCATGGCATACATAATGGACCCAATAGCCGAAGCATATGGAATCGCATTCATTTTATCCCGCTCATCAGATGTACTAGGACACTGATTCTTGCTAAGATTTATACCATGTGACATAGGTAGAAAGCCTTTCTTGGATTCCTGCATGTTGAACCTTTTCAACACCTTGTCAATGTACGTATCTTAGCTTAATCCAATTAGCCTTTTTGATCTATCTCTATAGATCTTGATGCCCATAATATATGCCGCCTCTCCTAAGTCTTTCATAGAGAAACTATTTTTCAATGAAGACTTAACAGATTCGAGCATAGGAATGTCATTTCCGATCAATAATATGTCATCCACATATAAGACCAGAAATACGAGTGTGCTCCCACTAGCCTTTTTGTAAACACAAGGCTCTTCTTCGTTCTTGATGAAACCAAACCCTTTGATTACTTCATCAAAACGAATGTTCCAACTCCGAGATGCTGCTTTAATCCATAAATGGATCTTTGCAGCTTGCATATCTTTCCAATCGATTGTGGATCGACAAAACCGTGGGCTGTGTCATGTACACATCCTCACTCAGATTTCCATTAAGGAAAGCTGTTTTGACATCCATTTGCCATATTTCATAGTCGAAATATGCAGCAATCGCTAGAATGATCCGAATAGACTTTAGCATTGCGACGGGCGAAAAAGTTTCATCATAATCAACACCTTGAATTTGTTTGAAACCTTTGGCCACCAATCGCGCTTTATAGATGTGAACATTTCCATCTATGTCTATCTTTTTCTTGAAAACCCATTTGCACTCAATGGTTTTAACACCATCAGGTGGATCAACCAAGTTCCAAACTTGATTATCGTGCATGGATTCAATTTGGATCTCATGGCTTCAAGCCATTTCTCAGTCCGGTCCCACCATCGCTTCTTCATAGGTCTTAGGCTCATCGTTGTCTAACAACAATATGTCCCGTTGTTGAGTAGTCAAGAACATGTACCTCTCGTGCACGACGTGACCTCTCGACCTACGTGGTGCCGGTGTGTCCACAACAGGTTCTTCAACAGTTTGTTCATCCTGTTGTGGTTCTGTAGGAGCTGAAACATTTTCAGGTGTTTCTCGAATTTCTTCAAGTTGCACCGTGCTCCCACTATCACTTCTTGAGAGAAACTCTTTCTTTAAGAAGACACCATGCCGGGCGACAAACACTTTTCCTTCTTGTTGATTATAGAAGTAATATCCTTTTGTTTCCTTAGGATACCCGATAAAGAAGCATTTATCAGATTTAGGAGTGAGCTTATCAGATTGTAAACGTTTTACATAAGCCTCACATCCCCAAATCTTAAGAAATGACAAGCTAGGACGTTGTCCCGTCCACATCTCATATGGTGTCTTTTCTCTGATTTTGATGGAACCTGTTTAGTGTGAACGCTACTGTTTCAAGAGCGTACCCCAAAAAGACAACGGAAGATCACTTTGGCTCATCATGGAGCGCACCATATCTAATAAGGTGTGATTTCTCCATTCAGATACCCCATTCCATTGAGGTGTTCTGGCGAGTCAATTGTGGAACAATTCCACAATCCTTCGATGATTGCCAAACTCATGGCTCAAATACTCGCCTCCACGATCGATCGTAGAAACTTGATTGTCTTGCCTAAATGATTTTGCACTTCATTTTGGAATTCTTTGAACTTTTCAAAGGATTCAGACTTATGCTTCATCGTAGATATACCCATATCTACTAAAGTCATCAGTAAAAGTTATGAAGTACTGAAAACCACCTCTGGCTGTTGAGCTCATTGGTCCACATACATCAGAATGTACGATTGCCAATAAGTCACTTGCCCGTTCACCTTGACCGGTGAAAGGTGCCTTTGTCATCTTGCCAAGTAAACAAGATTCCCATGTCTCAAATGATTCAAAATCAAATGAGTGAAGAATACCATCTCTATGGAGCTTCTCCATGCGTTTCTCATTTATGTGGCCTAAGCGACAGTGCCAAATAAACGTGGGATTCAAATCATTCGGATGTTGCCTCTTTGCATTAATGTTATAGACCGGTGACCCTTCAAGAGTAAGAACATATAACCCATTCACCAATGGAGTATGACAATAGAACATATCTTTGAAATAAAGAGAACAACCATTGTCCACAGATCTAAAGTCATAACCTTCTGCTTGCAAACATGAAGCAGAAATAATGTTCTTGGAAAGAGATGGAACACAATAACAATTATTCAATTCCAAAACTAATCTCGAAGGTAAAGACAATGGCATGGTGCCAACACCACCGCAAAGAACTTTTGCTCCATTGCCAACGCCAAGATCCACTTCGCTCCTCCTCAAACTTCTACTTCTTCTTAGCCCCGCAACGATTTGCAAAGGTGAGCAACCGATCCGGTATCAAATACCCAAGAATCGTAGATGAAGTAGCAAGATTGATTTCTATAACATTTATACCGGAGTGGAAGTCGTATTTCCTTCTTCTTCTCAAGATCCTCCAAGTACTTTGGGCGCCTTTTCCAATGTCCCGATTGCTTACAGAGTAACAATCGCCTCAGAGCAACACCCTTCTTGGTGGCTTGGCCTTAGAACCGCTCGCGATCTCATCGGAGCTAACTTTCTTTGACCACGCCTTTCTTGACATTGAGCTTGCCCTTGCCTTTCTGCATCATCATCACATGATTGCTGCTTTTCTTAATGCTTTCCTCGGCGGTTTTAGCATCCCATGCAACTCACCAGGGTCTTATCCATGTTGTTCATGTGATAGTTCAAGTATGAATGGCTCAAAGCTCGGGAAGCGATCGAGAATCACATCGTAGCCAACTCTTGGCTAAGGGAAAACCAAGTTTTTCCGGACTCTCAATGTAGCCAATCATCTTAATCACATGAGGGCTGACGGGATTCCCTTCTGCAAGCCTACACGCAAACAAGGACTTTGAAGTGTTGAACCTCTCAGGCCTTGCTTGGTTCTCAAACATACCACGCAACCCCACAATGATATTGTAGGCATCTGTGTACTCATATTGCTTCTGAAGCTCAGAGGACATTGTGGCAAGCATGAGACAGCTCACATCAAGGTAATCATTCGTTTGCTTCTCATAAGCTTTCCGTGCAGCCACAGTAGCATTATCAGGCAAGTCTTCGGGGTAAGGAGACTCAAGGACATACTCCTTGCGCTCTTGCTTGAGAACAATTTTCAAATTGCGATACCAATCCAAAAAGTTCATTCCATTGGGTTTTTCTTTCTCAAGAATAGATCGCAAATTAAAAGTACTTTGGATGCACAAGAGTGACATGATCTACAACACAAGAATATGCAAAGTTTAGCACTATGTTTATGTTCATCTTTTATTAAACTATTTAACAAAAGACTCCCACTATGTGTTTTGCAACAAAACTCCCTCTAAGTTACATAGTGGGTCAAGATCCTCATTTCACTAATTCCTAGTGAGCTTTGGCATCACGACTAGAAAACTAGTGACATGGGTAAGCAACACCTTGCTAATCACATCCCTATGTGACTCCTGCTTGTTGGGTGACATCATATGCCCCGGCCCCAACGTATGCCCCAAGGCCCAAAACTGTTTTGATAACCTTGTTAAGTAAACCAAATACTTCCGCATGTAGATGTCCGACATCTACCCCAAATAATGATGATAACCGACGGCACTCTACTTTGGTTGACCTACCATACGGTGATCATTATCTTTTGGTGCAACATATGGAAGGGCATTAACACCTAATTTTTATGAGGGATTCTATCCTACCAAAGCAACATATCACAAATATCATTGCATAAGAATAAGATAGATAACATCACAGATAAACACATTCAACTGTGAAGTAGTATGGCCCAAAAATGGTGATATCCATCTCCATGTAGGTGTAGACGATCTCCATCCTCCACATCACTCCTTTAGGCCACCATGCTTGAAAGCTTGTAACCTCAAAACTAGGCTACTACCTATAATAGCTAGAAATTGAAGATTACAAAGATAGATTCAAGCATTAAGGTCGACACGCAGGTCGTTAAATACAATATAGACAGCTAACAATAGCTGAAATAATCATGACACGCAGGCCATGAACGAATGTTACATGCATCACATACATCTCATACATACCAATAAGTTATAGGGCCATACTATTCACATCATTCCCTGCAAAAACAAGTTAGACGTAGAATCGCATTCTACCTAACGATGTGAACCCATGACGCTATACAAGGGGGGTCCCCTACCTGGCCGGTCAGCGGGCGGGGGGTCGAGGGGGGAGCCGCCCCCCGCAGGTTTCAGGGCAGCGCCCTGAACACCCTACGAAATTTACAGATCCAATCTATGAAATCGCTATGGAAAAACTATTCGGCACAACCACCTTATGCCGATCCGAGACATTCTCTAGGACGCTAGTTTTTCCATTGGCCCGAGGCTAGCAGATTCATATCCTACTAGTATTCGACATAACCACCTTATGCCGATCCGAGACAATCTCTAGGGCACTAGTAGTGATACAATCTGCGCCTCATCTAACCCCAATTCACCGATTGATCTCATCAACCCGTGCTACCACCGATTCATCATATGAACCAACTGATCTAGACTGTAATAGATCCAATCTACTACAACCGCATATCAACATATGCGCCGATCCAGATCGCAAACTAAGCAAGATGGCTCTGATACCACTAAAGGAATGCGCGTAGGCTACGGGTGCAGAAAACAAAACTTTCTACCGCGCACCCAAGAACATCATGCTTAAGGAGGGATCATGGATCGTTACCACTAGACGCGCAGCGCAGCGGAAGAAGAGTTGGAGAAGCCGATCCAACCACGCGCGTCGAGGTAGTAGTGGAAGTAGCCGATCGTCCCGAACAGATCGTCTCCTCCACGCGACCGACCACACCACGAGCAGATCCAATCTGTAGGTTGTTGATGCCGACCAATGCCGCAACGATCAGCGCCTCCACCGGTATCCACACGTCCGGGGTTGGAACGCCGATCGCGAGTGTACTAGCACTCGTGAGCGGCTAGGGTTTGGCTCGGGAGGTGGCGGCTAGGGTTTTTCAGGAGAGCGTACCCCTTCAGCCACTCACCTTCATATATATATAGACCTCCTCACTTGGGTCTTGTGGACCGAGGCCCAATAGGAGTCTATTCGGATCTCTATCCGAATTGAGCCCATATCCGAATCATATTCGAATTAGCGTTCCAACCCGTTAAGCGTGCGACCCTGTAGGTTCACGTATACTTGGTCGCGACCCGGAAACGCCTTTCCGGTCACCTTGTTAATAGCGGCCTCTAGTAAGACATATTAACCCCAAAGTATACGTAAAGATCATACCGGCTGAACCTGTAATGTTCTCATGTACGAATCCCTTTGCCTCACGATATAGATTGAGCTCAAGGCGAGACCTGTGTCATCCTCTCAATAGCTCAATCACTCTCTCGATTCCATGATGGATTATAAACTTGTGATTGACTTCTCAACCACCTTGGCATGGCCATGCACTTTCATAATCCATTACATCGAAGGGCCCAGAGATATCTCTCCAATAAGGAGGGGCAAATTCTATCTTGATCATTCACATCCCACTACATGTTTCATGGCAAACCCGAAGACTACTTTTATGACTACCCAGTTACGGAGTAGTGTTTAGTAGTCCCAAAATAAGCTACTACGCATGTTGGGAACCATGATGATCTCAAGTCTAAGGATTCTACATAAACACTACTTGAGACCAACTGATGACACACGGAATCTCTGCAGTGCCTCATGGCGGGTCTATCCAACATATGTTCACTAACACATGTCCATATTATTGATTTGGTATCACCATACCATGATCCATGAGACATGATCATCAATCAATACATATACTGATCTTTGAATCATATTTGTTCCTCATATGATATATGATCAGGGATCACTTAGAAATAGCAACATTTTGGCATTAAGAGTCTCATGAATAAGTCACATACTCATTGATCAATAATGATAATGTATATTTCAAGGAACAAAGTAACGTATCATAAACATAGTATGTGATATATATAACATCTCCATGTTGCCTCTAGGGCATATCACTAGCACCGATCCAGTCTGAATGTTCGCCCGGCTACCGTTCCGACTGCGGGGGAGTGAAAGATATATTTTTGGTATATCCTCATACCGTTTGTTCCATGTTTTGGTAGGATTGATATCCACCGTATTTGGTTAGGACTCCTACCTCGTTTATCACCGGTTTCCCCGTATCTCTCCGTATCTCTCTGCATGGCTAACCACCGGCCTTTACTTCTATAAGCCGGATGGTTCCGTCTGCATGAGACTTGTATATATACATGTAAACCGTGTGATCTTAATATATATTGCGTGACATTATACGCTATCAACTAGCTCCGTGCCTTTTTTTTCCCGATTTGGCCCCTTCTAAGCGCGGATTAACGGACAGTGAACACATGACACGTACCACACGCCCGCAGCACGGAAGGTCAGCTGCGCACCGAGTGCGGCCGGTGGTGGGGCCGCCGAGCTTCCGCGCCGCTTGGGAGCGCGGATGTTATGGCAACGGCAGTTCATTGAGGCAGAGGGACAGTTAATCCCCTTTATACAGTGAACCGACAAAGTATGGCAATGGCAAGAACCTAACCTTCTTTTAGTCTGCTTGCACTTCTAGTTACATACTTTGTTTATACCAGCAAGTAGGCAATGCATGCCATAAGTACTACATCAAACCACGCGGATGGAAATTCAACGCTGCGCGATCACTTACCGAGCGTGGCGCGGCTGCCACTTACTGCGGTCCGGTGGCGTGAAAGCTCGGCGGCCCCATCAGCAGCCGCGCTCGGCGCTCAGCTGTAGTCCGCGGTGACCTTCTGCGCTACGGAGGCGTAACACGCGTCACTGTGTCCGCTGCCCACTTATCCGCGTTCGAGAGAGGATCAAATCTGTAAAACAAATGTCACGGAGGTCAGAATTGAAAAGAAAAGGGCACAATGGTGCCACAAAACGAAAAAAATTCAAAAATTGGTGTTCGTTGTGCGGCTTGGTATTGGGCTTGTTTTTTTTTAATTCGATTTATGACTTTCGACTATAACTTATGATTTTTGAGCTATTCGTAAGAGAGTATATATAGGATACTAGAAACTCGTATAGTATTTTAGTCGATATAAATGAAGTTGCTATAGTATGTACTATAATCAATTTGTAAATCCTATCTTGAAAAAACATTCCGTTTGAAAACTAGTTACTATAAAAAAAAATCCAAAAAAATAGCTTCTAAGAAGTTGAGAAGAAGAGATTCATTATGTATCACTTTTTTTAAATCCATTGTAATGCATGGATATCCTACTAGTCAAGGATTGAGGCACCAGTAGTATTGAATTGGAGGAAGTTGTGTACGGTGAGTCAGGCGTCGAACGTCTTCAACAAATCATACAGATAACAAACCTGGGGGGATTCCGGCCCCCCCAGGGCATCCACGTCGCCCCCGCCCGCGCGGCCGCACGGCGCGTGGCGGGGGAAATTTCGGTACGGCCGGCCGAGGTGATTCCCTCATATTTTCCGAAAATTACGTAAAGGTCCTTTTTCCTCGCGAAAAGGTCCCTGGTAATTTTTTTTCACCCAAATTTTTGCAGGATAGCACCCCGCGGATTTCTAAATTACGTACGAGTCCTCGTTTATTACGTACAGGCCCTCAATTTTTTACAAAAAAAACCTTTGGCTTTCCCATTTATTACGTACAGGCCCTCGGTTTTTCCCGAAAAAACCCTTTGACTTTTTCAAAAATACACATGTGCCCTCGAATTTTTTAAATTTTTTTTACAAACTCCTCACGGATTATCGCCTCTTTTACTTCGGTACACACGGTGGCTGGCGCGGCGTGTCGCCGCGCCTATGAGGCTAGTTGATTATGGAACTTCGGGATTTTCTGACCAAACGATGTGTTGTTTGTTGACGAACGGCGACAGCGTTGACGCAAACACAGTGCAGGCTTTCACCGAATTCTGGAGATCACGTCGCAAATTGGCAGCAGTGGTTGTCCCCGTGGTTTCACAGGTAACACCCCCCACCATGCAAGAAACATTATGGGCCTCACTAAAGAAGCTCAGATCGAAGCCATGTCGAACGACGGAGATCGGACGAATGTGATGTTTCGCCAGGGGGCCGGGTAATATAAGAACTCTAATGGACGGAAGAATTCGAGGCTCCTCAGCGACTTCGTACACCTCGGCCGCTAGTCTCCCGCGCGCCGCGTCTCCCTCCACGCCGTCTGCGGTTTGGCCTGGGCTACGTTCGCGCGCGCTTTGGGCCCGCACAAATGTGCCCTCCATCTGGTCTCCGCAATCTCAGGCTCTAGGCGGCCATGATACCACATCCCACCGGGTGTCATGCCTCTGCTCGCCACCTACTCTGTTTCGTTCCTGTGACCGGGCTGTGCTCCCGTCCTCGCAAATCGCGGGTGCTTTCTTTGGTTCCGGTTCAAGGTTGCCGTTCCTTCCGTTCATTTTGCTTTTGCCTACGCGGATCCGTCATTCGTCCTCAGTTTCATTTCGATTGCTTCTAATTCTTGCTCCAGTTTTTTGGGCCGTGCTTTCTGGTCTGGGTTTTTGTTCGTTTTGATTTGTGTCACCGGCGGCGACAAGAGCATCGGCGAGCCCCATACCGCCCTCGGCCGGCCTGGTCTATCCCCGCCCGTACAGACACGTCCTCCCCGTCATCGTTGCCACCGCCGGTGAGTCTACTGGGGAAGGAATGTGTGTAACATCTTGATTTTTAAAATTTTTTGAAGCTTTTAAAAATAAAATTCACCACTTGGATTTTTTGAATTAATAAAGCTTAAATTAAATTTTTATTAATTAAAAAGATTTAATATGATTAAACTAAATATTAACATTTGATGGAAGTATTTTATTTGGGTTCCTTGAGACTCAAGGGATTTTCTGAGATTTTTTCGAGTTTATTTGCTATTTTCTAGAATTTAAGAGATTTTATTTGAATTTCTAAAAATAGAAAATTTTCAAAAAATTCCTAAAGCTTCTTGGGCCGAAAACCTAGAGCCGGCCCATCTCTCTTTCCGCCTCGGCCCAATCCAGCCTAGCCACCACCGCCCCTTTCTCAACTGTCCGTGGTGCCACGTGTCACCCATCCAAGGCAGCGCGCACTGTGCATCCGTGCTTTATGCCGCAGCCGTCCGATCCTTGACATGGCCACGTGTCGTCCATCCGTCGACTGGATGCATTGTTCATCGTCTTCCTCTTGGTTTCTCGCCGCCGTGTCTGTCTCGGTCTCCGCCGCCGCCTCATCATGTGTGCCCAAGCCAAACTCCGCCTCCACGTTGTGCTCACCCCCGCCTCCTCGTGGTCCAGGTATAAAAGCCGAGCTCTCCCCCTCGTCTTCGCATCCCGCATCCGAGTGTCGTCGTTTCTTCGTCTTCGCTTCAGCCACCGCTCGTCCTCGTCTGTGTTCGCCGTTTCCGGCCATCGAGCTTCGCCTCCATTCTCCACTTTTCCCTCACCATTCCGTTGCCACTGGTGAGTCACCGTTCAGCCGCCACCTCTCTCCCGTCCGGCCAGCCGCCGCCATCTCTTCGGCCAGTCCGTCGCCGCGCCCGCTTGCCCGCCGTGCCGCCCCTCGATTCACGTGCCCATCGCCTCGCACCGCACACTCGCCAGCTTAGCCCGCACCCACGCCCGGGCGTCGGTTCGTCTCCTCGGTGCACTCAGTGCACCGTAGAATGACTTGCTGAGACCTTGGGCCCACCTGTCAAATGCACTAGTGCGCACGTGTCTTGCCACCTCAGTAGCCATGTCAGCTTAGTTGCCTAGTCAGCTGCTACATTAGCAAGCCTAGTCACCGTGCACTGTTCTATGAGCCGAGTTCACCGTAGACCAGCCTTTTTGTGCATCGGGTTCACAACACAATACCTTTTCGAATTTTCAGCCTTTTCCTTTAGATTATATTTTTCGAGAGCCCGTTTTTCTCCCTCTTAGCTCCGATTGACCCGATTCTTTTTTCTAAATTCATCTAAAATTGAGTTCTATATTTTGGTTTTGATTTTGGTTTTGTAGTTTTTGGAGTTCATTTGAATTTTATTTGAATTTGTTTTGTGTTTCATTTTATTTTCTCTCTCGTTAGATCACGCCATCGAATGAGCTGAAACAATATTTGAAGATCAAGAGCCATTGACTGAGCAAGGCCAAGGCAAGTCGTGTCCTTTGATTATGTTGAACCTAGTTTTTAAATCTATTATTTATTATTTTGTTTTAAATTATCATGCACCTGGTAACAATTGTCCAAATTGGTTAATTTCTCCTTGATGAGTTGAATGTCGTGATTCCATTATCACCATAGGATGAGTAATTATCTAGTGATGCAATATTAGTTATCACATGGGTTGTACATTTAAAATTGCTTAGCCATGCTTATTACTAGTATGTTGGGTTATCATTACATATGATTAATTAATTAATTTTGATTTAGTGATATATTGGAACGTGGTGGTCAGCCACAATTATAAAATTTGATTGACATGACATGGGTAGTATCATTGGTGTTGGTTATACAAAATTGGTTTTCACCTGGGCGAATGATCGTCCAGTAAAGGGTGTGCTGCTTACACATTGGGATGTGGATGTTTCGCCTGGGTAAATCTAAGAACTTATCTTTGTGCGCCATTGATCTGAGCCTCACTATACAACCACATGTCCAATATAGGATGGACCTGCCTGATTAATTTATGATGTTTCAATTTTGGTTCCGCTGTTGAGATGTTAGTGGGTGTCAATATACATTCCACGAGGCACAAAGGGGGCGGATAGTGAAATCTTAGCGAGGCGGAATTAGGTTGAGATTGAGCATTGTAAAGATCTTCTCATGATTTCTCCGTTGCACACCAAAAGGAAGTGTGTTAATTGTGTAGCAATGAGATTATCATGTCTTGTGGCAGAGTGTAAAACTATTCGAATAGCCGTGTCCCTAGTTATGGATAATGCTCGGTGATTTCACACGAGGGGTAGAGTTTTCATAAAAACCTAGTTGGATTAATTTGGGAAGTGAATGGTTGATTCACTAGTGGTTCATTAGAGTGAATAGTCAATTCACTTGTTGCTACAAAGTGCTCTCACGGCACCCCTAAAAACTCTAGCACTGTAACAGCCCAGCTGTTTATTTCAAAAATTTTAGAAAAAAAACTTTAATTAAATTAATTTAGTTTAAAATAAAAACACGTGTTTTTGGAGCCTAAATTTTAATTTTGGATTTGCCCTGATTTTCTGTTTTTGAAAAGACCTGATTTGAAAAGTATTTTTTAGTAAAACCTAAAAATATTCTTAAATAAAATGATATTTTGATTTCCTATAAAAATCCTACTTTAAATTATTTATTTGGATTTATCTGGATTTTATTTGGGTTTTCTGAGTTTTATGGAGTTTTAAAATCTATTTTGAAAATAAAAAGTATTTTAGGTATGAAAATATAATACCAACATTTGTTGGAAATATTTTTATCAAGTCCAAAACATTTCTAGAAACTTCTGTGAATTTTTCTACAATTGTTGGAAGTTATTTCATATTTTTCTGAGCCTTAATGAATTTCCTAGGCTTTTCTGAAAATTAAAATCAAATTAAAATTCTAAAATCCTCAAAACCCCCCTTCGACCGCCACATGGACGGTCGGGATCTTCCGACATCGCCGTTATCTGGCTGTCGACCTGTCCCGCCTACCCCTCTCCCGCGCTTGCCACGTGGCCGGCCCCGATCCCGCCCGCGCCCTTGCCACGGCCCATCTCCCCGTTCGCCCCGGTTCCCTCCCTGCCACCCGATCCCCGCCTCAACCACGCGGCTCCATCTCGGCCGCCCGCGCCTCTTTTGTCCCTTCTCTCTCTCTGCGCGCAGGGCCCACCTGTCGGCATCGTCCTCCCCGCGCTCACCTTCTTCCTCCCGGCCTCACCCTTCTCTCCCAGCATGCCGCTATCCATCCCGTCGTGCACCGCAAGACCGCGACCGTTTTCCCCACCTCCCCACCCCCCCTCTCTCTTTCCGCAACCGCCGCCGCCCCCGCCAACCTCCGGCGAGCAATTCGCTTCGCCCCGCTCCCCCTCCACCCTATAAAAGGACCCCCCCGGCTCCGCCTCTCTCCGCACCACCTCCCCCTCCCCCTCCACTGCCCTTCCCCTCCCGTGAGCTCCACCGCCGCCTTCACCGGAGCACCCGAGCCGCCGCCGCTCCACGCTCACTGCTGGCCCAACTCCAGCTGCATCCAGTAAATCTCGCGCCACCCCCGAGCTCCCCGTCTCCTCCTCTCTCTTCTCCGCCCCTCTCTGCCGGCCGCCGGCCGTCGGAGCGCCGGCGAGCTCTCGGTCCCCGTGCGCTCTCCGGCCGACCTGCCCACGTCGGCTCGCCCGTGCCTACCCACGGCTCGGCCACCTCGGTGCCCTCCTGCCCCGTCAGCGCCACGTGTGCGCCCGACGCCTCCCGCACCACCTCAGCCGCCCCTCCGACCGTGGACTTGGTCCACATGGACCGGGCCCACTGGTCAGTCAGGCCCTCCCTAGGGCTGACGTCAACTGGCGCAATAAGTCCGAATTTCCCGTAGAAAAACAATTCGGCCGAAAAGAAACTCCTCGCTGACATCATAATCCCAGATTTTCCTTTAGAAAATAATTCCCAAAAATTCAGTTTTTCCTTTTTCTCTGATTTTAAACTTCCCGAAGCCCGTTCTCTTTTGTCCTAACTCCGATTGAGCCCATTCAAATTTCTAAATTCATCAAAAATTCCCCTCCATCCATTTCTGGCCCCAATTCAAATATTTGAAGTCAATTTGAATTTATTTGAATTTAGTGGGTTATTTTAATGTGTAGACTTCGACGATTCAGGAGATTTCAAAGACGAAGATTTGCACCAATTTGAAGAGCAAGGCATGTCACACTCTTTGATCATGTTGATCCCAGTTTTTAAAATAAAATTATGTTGTTTTAAATTATTCTGCATGCATATTTCTATTCAACGTGTTTCAATTCGGTTTTAAATTTAGTTATTGTCTACTTGTTACCACCTCTATTGACATTGAATTTCCTTGTTACCTTGTCACCCTAGATTAAAACTCTAGTTGGTACAATAGTATGGCTAGAGACTTTATGAATAGCAAATGCTTAGTCTAGCTTAGAAGTATATTTGGGCTAGGATATCTTTCACATAAAATGATGAACTTTTCACATAAAATGATAAGCTTTTCAAATGTACTCTTGACATTGGTGAGTCAAGGAGGTTTATAAAATATTTTGAAAACAAAATATAAAAACTGGTTTAGACTTAGGAAATTGGTTAGATTAGTGGGTGCAGGCATGCTCTGTAGGTTGTAGCCACAGAGTTGATTGTCGTGCACAGGGGTATGTGGTTGGGCCTAGGTCAATTAAGGACCGGTCTGTGAGCTACTGTTGCAAAGCCCTATCGTACTCCCACATGGCTGGTATGGGACAGTCCTAGCTGAATAATTTGCGAAGTCCCAACCTGAGTCAAGTCGTAAGTTGAAAGTGGGCGTGGTTGGTGCCATGAGAAGTTCTACTTGAGTGAACGTGGTTGTAGCCATGAGAAGTCTCACTCAGGCTCAAGAGGGGGTCCCGGTCTAGTGGATTCCTTACTGGGGTGCAACCTTAGAGTTGGCTTGGCCAGGTTGAAGGCTTTGCATTGTAAAGGCCTTGTCATGACTCCTCGCCGCACACCTAAGGAAGTGTGTAACCTGGTGGCAATATGGGATGATCGTGTCTTGTGGGTAAAGCTGTACAACCTCTGCAGAGTGTATAATCTATCCTGGATAGCCGTGCCCACGGTCATGGGCATGCTGAGTAAAAACTTTTCATGGATTAGACTTTGTTTTTTCAAAAAATGATTTTCGAAAACCTTATGGATGGATGGAATCCATGAGAGAATGAAAACCTTGTGGGTGGATGGAACCCATGAGAGAGATTGGAAGCTTGTGAATGGATAAAATCCAGGAGTGATTGGAATCGTGTGGATGGATGGAATCCATACGAGATCTTTTGGAAAAGATGGTTGGGGTAGGATGCCCGTGAATAGGTTGGTATTTGGTCGGAGCCGGCACTGACGGTATTATTTTCAATTACAAGTATTGTTTTCACTTACTGTACTAGATTCAGCAATTTCAATCTATCTGATGTATTTCATTAAATGTTGTTTTATGCAAACTAACCCTATAAGCCTTCCATTGAAGCCTTTATTATTATGTTGCATTCTCCGTGTGTTTTGCGGAGTACAAGTTTGTACTCACCTTGCAATCTCCATACAGAGGAAGATGTCGTCGACTACGGTGAAGATCTGGACGAGTAGGCCGCGTCTTACTGTCGTTTGCCTATGGGCAGGCTTGGGCTTCGCTTCTTTTCAGTTTGCTTCTGCGGTCATTTGTTTATTTATCTTTGCCAATGGGCGTTGATGTAAGATTTGGCCATAAGGTTGTACTCTTTAATTAATATAAAAAGTTATTTGTGCTTGGTATTTATCTTTGTTGTCATTGTGTGCACTAGCTGATTTTGGACTAGTGCGATTTACACAGAAGATCCAGGAGTCGTTACTCCGGGTTTCGACAAGCACCAAAAGACTCCTCAAAGCCACGGCTAAAACGCTTAGCCTACCTCTGCTTTTATATGCTAGAACTCTAAACTGTGTTCGACTTAAACACGAACATGAAATCCTATCTCTTCCTCAAATTAACGGACTCGAAACCCTTCCAAACATGGGTTTTACTCAATCTCTATTCCTTTCTGTTATGGACTCCTTCCATAACTTTTTCAACTCATCACATGTTGAAACTTCCAAGAACGCACCTCCGATAGCTTCTTCACGCATCATCCTCTCGTGTCGAAGTCTCCAGAACCACACCCCACTACTACAAAAGAGGCTATACTGGACGACTACATCACAGACGGTTCATACGGAACCGTCTGTGATTAAACTGTCACAGACGGTTTATACTGGCAACCATCATCCGGCAGCATATCATTCACTTCACCGGCGATATCATCCGGCGGCATATTATCATTCACTTCTCCATGACTGGTCCAACACGTATAACCCTTTTTGAAACCACTCCGAATCAAGTGCGCTTCAATTTGCCCTCGGTTCTTAAACATCTTTAAATTCTCACAGTCAGTGCATGGACAATACATATATTCCACCCCCTTATTCAACATATCCTCCTCGGCAGCTCTTGTAAAAGCAGACACGCCATTAATGTACTCTTCACTCACACAGCTCACGGCATACATCCAACTTCGGTCCTACGTTATGTATATATATATAACAACTTAGTATTAAAAATTAAATTAATTAATAATTACTACATATATATCGGCCACATGCATTGAGGCTTAATTTGCTAGCTCAATTTATATTATAAACACAAAAGCTATTAGCTAGATTGTAATGCAAAGAAAAATAACACTCAACAATCTCTTGGATCTAAATTATAATGCAAAGAAAAATAAATTTCATTACTAACCATAGCTAGAGCAACTAGGAAAGTATGAATCTTCAAAGCTCAATCTCTGCCTCCTCCCACCAAATTAACTGGCCTGAAATCGCTTAGCTTGCCTCCTGAGCGAAATAGTGCGCAGCACCGGCTAGATCTGGATCGAAATGAAGACAGATGCGGTCTGAGCAGCGCAATAAATGCTTAGCGTCATTATCACAGACGTTTTTTTATTAAAACCTTCTGTGATAATGCTGACATTACCACATACGGTTTTTTTTATTACAAACCGTCTGTGATAATAAGCTTATCACAGATGGTTTTTTATTCAAAACCGTCTGTGATAATTCCAGATTATCACAGACGGTTTTTAATACAGACCGTCTGTGATACTAAAGTATCACAGACGGTTCATCGATAACAACCGTCTGTGATACTCGTTTTCTCCGATGCCACCAACACAGACGGTGTCTAAATTAAAACCGTCTGTGTTAGTGTCGGTCACAGACGGTTTTGTCAAACCGTCTGTGATTGGCCGTCTAGTATTAGGCTTTTTGTAGTAGTGTTCGCTAATGTTAAATAATTAGCCAGCCCAATGGAGAAAGATGGGATGGGCTCAGGTGCAGGGGCCCTACACATAGCTATGTGCAGGGTCGCTCACGTCGCGACACGTGGCCAACAAAATCAAAAAAATACTTAAAAATTGTAAAAAGTATTTTTTTAAGTACTTAAAAATACTTTTTAATAAAGGTATTTTTAAAAAAATACTTTTTAAGTATCCAAAAATACTTACAATTTTTTAAGTATTTTTTGGATTTTTAATGTATTTTTTGATTTTTTGGACACGTGTCGCAACGTGAGCGACCCTGCACATAGCTGGCCCTGCACCTGAGCCCATTCCGAGAAAGATCACATTCATCCGATCTCCGTCGCCTTTCATATCATTCGACGTGGCTTCGATCTAAAGTTACAAATAATAACAGTGTATAAATACTAAATAACGAACAAATAATACATTACTATAACCATGTACAAATAATAACAGGGTACACATAATAGTAAAAAAGATCAGCTATTAACGAAGAATCATTATTTTCAGCACTAATACATTACTAACATGGGTAATTACAAAATATCATCCGTACGAACTAAATAGATATGTCATCTAAACATGGTTATAGAGCAAATTCTATAGAACCAAACCACTATTAAGCTAACGAAATTTTAATGATATATTTAACATATTTCTTATAGACGAATAACATATACCTCTTGATGAAGGTCTTCACCAGAATTACACCAATTCGAACTATGAAATTCTCTAAATCACAATAGCCATGTTTCCCGTCCTACCTGGAAGCACACAGACCAATGACACCAGCACCATCTCACCAAGCGGGCCAAGCACTCAGAATAATCGGAACCAATAGCAATTCCACACGCACATATTACTCAAGGATTTGGAACCAATTAAAATTGCACATACACCACGGTAAATTAGAAACACACACTGACACACATACACATAGAGGAGAAATGGAAGAAGCGAATATTGGGGCGGGGTAAGGGCATCTCCAATGGTCTGAGTCAGTTAGCTATATGCATGTACACATCAGCATATATCCTATGTGGAGGAAAGAGAGTATGCAAAAAAAATCGAGCCAGCTCTTCCTTAAGCACTAGTCTATAACGCCAAACGAGGCAACCTCTATAAATTCTGTGTGTGCATGTAAGCATCAAATAGCTATCCTTATAGATAGTTCTTTAGAATGCTAGCTTTAGTGTGTACTATATAGATGATGTGGAAGTCTTATAGTTAGTTGCTAGCTATAACCATTGTAGATGCTCTAAGGAGATCGAAGTAGATGCACCTTCTCCTTCCCAGCGCCCCAGCCCCGTGTTGCCACCTCTTCCTCCCCATGCCATCTCTTCCTCCTCCTGTATTTTGTGGCCTTCCCTTCCTCTATGCCACTGCGTCCTCCTCGCCCGGCCACCTCCCCTTCCCCGTGGGGACACGTCCTCCGCCTTCCCCGCATCTCTCCCTCTTGCTCACCCCAATAGCATTGTTGCGCTGATGTGCCCTCTCAGGTAGCGTGGGAGAAGAGGATGGGCGGCGCGGGGGGAGGCACAGGGACGTCGCGGCACTGTGGAGGTGGAGCGGCTGTGTGGGTAGGGGAGCGACGGGGGAGGAGGCGGTGTGGGGAGCAGTCAGCGGCGGAATGAAGAGGTGGCGGCATGGGGAGATGGCACTGAGAAGAGAAGGGAATGACGCAGGGATCCAACGGCAGGGATGGGAATCGTCGGCATTGGGGAAGCGAAAAGATGCGGCGCCGGCGAGATTGGATCACAAGGGAGAGAGAGAGAAAGATCGAGAGGGATTCTGGTTGTGGGAGGAGTTTTTAGAAAGCATCACACGAATTTTGATGCAAATGGATGGGAAATGGAGGGCCCAGAAGAAATCGATGTTTCTCAAAGGACTTCGTTGATATTTTGCTACGGTGGTAATGGACCAGATCGAATGGTTCATATAACTTGAGAGCAAGATATGATGGCTATGGAAAAACGGGTGACATGGCTCGCCATTTTGCGGGGAAACCAGCAGGCTTCATAGATAGATTCTCAATGTACCATCACAACAAATTAGTTTGTGTTTTTCCATTACCCAGTCTATCCTTGAACTTCCGTGAACCCTATCACGTTACCAATTAGCAAATCAACTTCTGAAAAACCCAAATTGAGACAAAAAGATGTAATTAACCACTCATTAGCATATGGTCAACATATAAGCGATGTTCGAAGTACATGGTATGAATTGTAGATAAGATTCAAGAATTAACAATACAATATGATCAGCCAAACAATATAAAATACACATTAATTAAAAAATAATACTGCAAAGCAAAATATATAAGATAGAACAAATTGACGATGTCAGACCATGTCAAGGAACTCAGACTTAAAAGCATGACCCAACCGAAATCTGAGCTTCAACACAGGCCATTCACCTAGCAGCTTGGTAAGAATGGGCATTAAAATTGGCAGAAAGCAAATTACAATGGCTAACCACAGAAGCCGAGGGGCCAGTACTGTGTACAAACCAGTTGCAAATGCCGTAATAGTTGCGGTGTATGCAAACCACATAAGCTTCTTAGTAATGGATCTGTAATAAAGTAAGAACTCAAGATCTTCCCACCTTGCTATGATGCATATGAATGCGACAGCAAGTGAGGAGCACATTGCTAAGGTGTCGGAGATCAAGAATGCCTGAAATGCAAACTTTCTTGCCATGATGGGAAGTCCCTTACTTCCAGTGTCACTGCTGTATCCTCCAGGCAAGGTGAAAGCAGCGGCGAAGGTAATTGTCGCAATGAGGATCGCCACTAATGAAGTGTTGCTTGTGTATGTTTCAGTTAGTGACTTTGCATCCTTCCTTGATGCTTTAGTTACCTCTTTCTTGGCTTGGTCATGAAGATAAACAAAGGTTGCATTTCGGGGATCAGCTTTCAACATAAGCATGGACACTTCGTTCTGCGTGGATCAAAGAAATAATAAACTAAGCTGTCAACATAAGCATGGACAAATGCAGCTCACAATAACAAATTAATATCAGCTATTGTACGATGTGAATACTAGTATCGCTCATAATACTGCAGTTAAGTTGTATGAAAAAATCATTACTGTTATAAGTTGAGACATAAAGTAATCAAAGAGGACAGAATAGTTATTACATTCGATAAGCACAATAATAACTCATATATCAAATAAAGATATTATTAATTTTTTGAACAAGGCTTTGCCTAGAACTATAATTAGTGGGATATTGTAAGGAGGAACAAAAACTAAAGGTGCTTTGAAACTGTGGGGTGGTGTACCTTTTTATAATTTTCATGTTACTTCGAGCTACAATTTTATTATATACGCTCAAAACGGCTTCCAGCTTCTGAAAACTAGAAGTCAGAAGCCAAAAGTCATTTTGTAGCTGCAACCATTTTATGTAACATGTAAATGTAAGATTATTTTATTAAACAAATAATTCTATTTGTGAGATGGTTGCTAATAAAACTTGAAAGAATTACAGTCATGGGGTTTAAAGTGCTTCTCCCCTCCCATTGAAATGGTACTTAATGGTTGTTTGTGTAAGCTAAATAGCACCAGTTCTATGCTGCTACAGTCAAATGATTAGTTGTGCTCAGTGATAAAATCAAATGTTTAATGGTGCGCGGATCCTGGATGAGAAGTCATTGGGTCACCACAGGCACACTGGGTAACTGTAGGCATAAATTAGTAATATACTTTATGATATCACTATGAGCATTAAATTCTTCATGGGTTAAGGTAGATGGCATTGGGGGTACTTGCCTTGTGCCTTATTTGTAAACATTTATATGGACCAATATACTGATAACATGCTTACCCAATATATTTGTAAACATTTACATGGACCAATATACTGATAACATGCTTACCCAGTTTAAAGTCTTAGCATGATATGTGGCATTCCGTAATTCCCAAGCAGCTTGATTACTTTTGTTGTCACGCACTGTATAGTCTATGTCTGGGTGTAACAGTAGAGCAGCAACGATTTTCGGATTGCACTTGTGGACTGCGAGATGTAGAGCAGTTTTTCCCCTTCTGGTACGCATGTTAACGAGTTTCCGAAGCTGCGGTGTCCTCAGGATAAATTCAACAAACTCCGTATGACCAGCCCGTACAGCTTGATGAAGACATGTCCAGCCAGTTGAGTCACAATAGGGAGCATCTGGACAATGGTTGAGAAGCTCTTGAGCAACACCAACATGACCTCGATATGCGGCACAAACAAGGAGAGGATTCCCATTGTCTGTGTTTACAAGAGACCCTAATGACCAATCATGTTCCAACATTACTCGTAGCACGTCAACCTTGTCCCGAAGTACAGCCTCTTGCATTGGAGTATGGTATTCCTCGTTTTCCTCTCTCGCCAGCCAAGGACGATTCTCCATAATTTTTTTAGCAATACCTGAAAAAAAATGAAGGCATGTACGATGGTTAACAACCAAGGATGCAGAGTATACAGCAAGTTGAGGATTAGTAATGATGTACAGTAATATTAATTAGAAAATCAGTTTATAATTCAAATTACAGTTTGCCATATACATATATTCTATCATACTGTGGTTCTCACCTGAATTTCCATTCCTCGCAGCGGCATGCAGAGCATTGAAGCGACCGGCTCCCGTGTCAGCGGAATTAGGAATTTCCAACAGTTTCTGGAAAACCTCTGTAAAGTCTCTCATCACCGCGATGAACATGGGTGACTCATTGAATTTGTTGACAGCTTGCGACAGGGAAGGCTCTGCTGCTATCAACTTCAGTGCAATGTCCTTGTGGCCGCTGCGGATGGCGTGGTGTAGTGCATTACATCCATCATTGTCTTGTTTCAAGATTGCCTCACTCAATCCATCACTGCAGTGCTCGAGTAAATCAGAAGCCAAAGAGGCATGGCCGCTCGTCACGGCGGCTAGCAGCGGAGTCTCACCGTACGAGTTGGCAACGGCGAGGAGAGACTTGTTTAGCGTCAGGACATCCTGGCAGAATCCGTCGTGGCCATGAAGGGAGGATATGTGAAGGCAGGTGTTCCCTTCGGGAGTTGTTCCAAGCAGAATGCTTGGATCCTGTGAGGCTATGTCCGTCATCGATGTGGCATCGCCAGTTATGGCAGCTTTAAGGAGCCGTCTATCAATCAGCGCCTCACCTGATGAACTAGTACTGGCTGTACTGGATGCCATCTATTTATATATTACGAATGAAACAAATAGCTCTTACAAGTGAATCCAAATTAATAATGTGCAAATTAATTGGATACAAACATTAAAGCTTTCTTTACAGTTTTATATACACGGAATACAACTATATCAATTTTCAAGCTTTCTTTAGAGCTTTCAGGAGCCGTACGTCTATCAATCGGTGCCTCTCCTGATGAACTAGTGCTAGCTGTATTGGTTGCCATCTAATTATATATAACAAATGAAAAAGGAGGTTTTACAAGTGAATCACCAACTCGCTGATAACACAAATTATAAAGCAAAAACATTTATGCTACTTATTTGGCGAACCAAAATTAATAATGTGCAAATTAATTGGATACAAACATTAAAGCTTTCTTTACAGTTTTATATAAAAGGAATACAACTATATCAATTTTTAAGTATAGATAGTACAGTCGTACAATGAATATAGCTCTATTTAACATGGAGTCTAATTGGCACGTCAAGATACATCCAACTATACAGACATATCATGCAGCTCAAGTTAACAAATACTTGCATATGTGAATCTTAAGCATATCAAGGCAGCATCGATCTCTTGCAATGCAGCAAAGAGAGCAAAGAGCCAAACAACATGTTAAATGTTAGACACACATGGTTGTCAGTCAAACGTTCCTTATTTGAAAGTTTTTGAGTGTCCATTGAAAGTTGCCAAATTTGAAAGTTTTTTAATCTTGGTCAAAATTTCCCGAATTTGAAAGTTATTGAATCTCAGTTGAAAGAGTGCAGGAGTGATCAACAAGTAGTTTGCTCATGGGTGACTGCGAGTTAAGACTCTCCGAGAAAACAATTATGGCAACTCCCTGAATATTATTTTCCTCTAATTTAGTAACACTGTAAGATGCAAGAAAAATGCCAAACGAATCAGACTGATAACTGAAGAAGCGATCTAATTATAGCAAGTAGCAGTTGCAATAATTATTGCAAGTAGCATTCGCTGAAATAGTGCTTACCTCATACAGAAGCAGGTCGCAGTTGACAGAGACAGAAGGAAGACTAGTAATTTTTCACGGCCATGGCATGAACTTAAGAAGGTTGCAAGTTAACGCACCTTTCATTCATTGCGCCCTAGTCAAGCAAGAAAGTCCTTCATTAATTGTGCCAAACTGGAGAATACTCTTGTGGGCACACATGCATGCATGACCAGATCAACACATATGGGCTGCTTTATGCTAATAAAAGGAAAGTATGTGGAAACACGCATGCATACGGAAGTAAAGGAGAAGGCTAATCTTTTGGCGCGTGAGAAAAAAAGAGAGCAAGCCGAATCAAGAAAAGGGAAAGAAGTAAAGGAGAAGGCTAATCTTTTGGCGCGTGAGAAAAAAAGAGAGCAAGCCGAATCAAGAAAAGGGAAAGAAGGTATAGGTATCACCCGGATGTTTTCTTCTTAACAATCATCCAAATTTCGGACCGTTGGATTAGAGATCCAACGGCCCCTTTTTTTTGGAGGGGGGAGATTTTTTTTGGAGGAGGTGGGGATTTTTCTTGGAGGGGGTGGGGATAATTCGTGGCCATTGGATCTCTAATCCAAAGGTCATAAATCTAGATGATAATTAGAAAGAAAACATCCGGATAATACTTATCAATACCCAAGAATTAAAAGCTAGCCATGAGAGAGAAGACATCTTGCTGTTTTTGTTGCATGCCGAGTGCATGGGATAACAGGACCGAACGTCGCTGCATGCAGGGAGGAAAATCCGGACGGCTAGCTATTTTTGCAATATTAAGAGCAACTCCAAGAGATTAGCCAAAAGAAATATCTAAATTTAGTGATTTAGCTATTCTCTAAAATGAATCTCACCCAAAAAAACAAGACTACTCCAACAGGCTATCTAAACTATAGGGCGCGGTGGGTCGCGTCGCTGGGAATGGGCGCAGCGTGCGGGAAGGAAACGCCGACCGCGCCAAGAGGCTGGATGGTGAGCGAGGTAGGCTATCAAAAAATAGAGAGCGAAGGAGGAGAGATGGAGAGCTACTAAATTTGGAGAGTCATTTACAGAGTCTATTGGAGACGTTTTTTCTCCAATAATAGCCAAATTTACCTTTAGAAAATGATTTAGCTCTTCTCTTGGAGTTGCTCTAACAATGGCAGGATATTTAACATTTTATTCCTTATGATACAACTCTAGTAACTTTAATTTTTCATTCTATAGAAGTATAAATCCGGAGTATCTCGAATGAGTGGAACAATTTGAATGTGATCTTAAGTTCCAGAAGCTGTGCGAAACTAAAAAAGTGACACAAACTACCATAGAGTTGGAAAAATATATGTGCCCTTACTTGAAGCGATATCCTAAGAAGTATTATGTCACTACTTAGGAAGAATTAAAAGATGTTATGAAAAAAGAGTTTGTGTCATATGAGTATAAACTTGAGTTACCTTATTATATGAAGAGTATTCACTAAGGACGTCGATCTGTTCAATCTTATTATGAAAAGCTGAATTATGCTATGTATTATGCCAACATCACAGAGATATGTGCAATAAAGATTTATTTCAAAAGAGTATTGAATTTTGATATCGCTACTATTAAGTGTCAAAATAAATAGTATCATTGTGAAGATCTCGTCGGGCCTATTATTTATTATATTTTGGTCTCGGATGATGAACAAAGGACGCCAGGAAGATTCACACGTCATATGGCCCCCATGTTTCGGATCGACCCCATATCTCAACTTGTTAGCTCGTGAGGGCCACAACTTAAACCAGGCGTTGCTTCGATGGACTGCTATACCCATGGACCGTACCAACATGATTTACTTTGTTCCCATGCAGCATACATACATGCATGACCAGATCAACACCACTCACTACTACAGAAAAGGTTATCACAGACGGTTTTGTGAGCTATATGAGTTAATAGTTCAGCAATAACATCATGTCATCACCAACGGTTTTCGAACCATCTGTGATAACCCATATGTGATAAGCCACAATACAGATAGTTCGTATTAAGAATCGTCTGTGAAGAATACTATCACAAACGGCTCTGACTAAAAACCGTCTGTGATACCGTACATTACAGACGGTTCTAGCTACCAACTGTCTATGATTGACAAGTATCATAGATGGTTGATAGCTAGAACCATTTATGATACTCGCCCATCACAGACGGTTGGTAGCTAGAACCGTATGTGATACTCGTCCATCAAAGACGATTGGTATCTAGAACCGTCTGTAATGTGCGAGTATCACAGATGGCTTTTGATTCGAGATGTCTATGATAGTCCTTCACAGACGGTTTATATCACAAAACCATCTGCGATAGTTCATTCTATACCTAAAATTTTTTCTTTTTTCGGCTAGCCTCAAAAAATGTTAGTTGTGCCCTTTGAAAACAAGCAAATACAACAGCAAATACAGCAGCACATTCTATTTTCATTAAGATTAGAATTCACCATTACAGCATCACAAGATAACGAGCATATTACCCATATAACACAGTAAGAACACATATCCTAAACCTACGAACCCAACTCTTAAACATAGCAAGAACATAGAGAAGCAGAGATCCTAGCAAACAGTAGAAGCTTAGCCACACCAACGAGGCTACTATGCGTAGGTCCTCTCGCCCTTGATGTAGTGCGCGAGCTGGATGTCCTTGACGCCCATCGTCGTAGGCACCAACTTGAGCATCGTCTTGGTAGTCAACTGCTTCCGCGGTGCTTTACCGCCCGTAGACTTGTGTGCCATCTACTTCATAAGGGCCATCGGGGTTGGGGTCGAGGAGGAGGACGGTGAAGAGGCTAGAGAGATGTTGAGTGCATGCAGTAGGTACGGGATGGGTTCATGTGAGTATTTATAGGGGAGGGAGAGGCGGGAGTTGGAAATTTTTTAGCGCGGGATGGAGAGGTGGAGCTATTAGCTAGGATTGGGTTGGGGAGGATCGACGGTTCCAGCGGTCAGAGACATAATTATCACAAACGGTTTGAACCACACCTGTCTGTGAAACATAATTATCACAGACGGTTTGAACCACAAACCGTCTGTGAAACATAATTATTACAGACGGTTTGACCCACAAACCATCTGTGATACATAATTATCAAAGACAATATATATATATATATATATATATATATATATATATATATATATATATATATATATATATATATATATATATATATATATATATGTGTGTGTATGTATGTATGTATATGTCCATGCAATGTAGACAACTAGTCTCAAAAGATAAAATAACAAAGTTCTATATGACTTATATATACTCGTTTGAAAGGTTTCGACGAGATCTACAACTTTCTAGTTGAGGTGAACCCCAAATTTCAAAGGGAAAATAAATTTTTTTTGGCAAAAACAGAAACCAAAAAGTTGCGACACAGATTTGATGCTAAAGTTATACCCGTTTTATTTAAGGTATCTCGGAACGGAACCGTCTCGGGTTCAAATTGAAAGTTTGAATAGAGAAGGCGGCAAAATATCACAGACGGTGTTTTATTTGAACCATCTGTGATACTTCATAGACGATTGGTATCACAGATGGTTCAAATAAAAAACCGTTTGTGATATTATATCTTCACAGACAGCTTTTAACCCTGGTAGTAACATAGATGACCTCTAAAATAAAAAGTGTCTAGTATTAGTTTTTTTTATAGTTGTGACTAATACATATTGGATAAAGCAGCATGCATACGGAAGTTGCATACGGAAGTAAAGGAAAAGCCTAATCTTTTGGTGCGTGAGAAAAGAAAGAAAGCAAGCCGAATCAAGAAAAGGGAATGAATTAAATGCTAGCCATGAGAGAGAAGACATCTTGCTGTTTTGGTTGCTTTTTGAGTGCATGGGATAACTGGGAAAAGCCACCGAACGTCGCTGCATGCAGGGAGGAAAGTCCCGACGGCTTGCATCTCAACAATCCGCATCAAGAAAGGAGATTTTCGGCTGGGAATCTGCTGCACGTGGAGGAAAATCCGGATGGCCTGCGTGCCTATTCATCAGTTTAGGTTGTGTCTTTTATTCTTTCAGAAATACTAGAGCACTCTATATCTGATGGAATGCTCCACAGTTGTTGGATACAACGCATGAATCTCAAAGCACTGATTACTTCTGCTCCTCTGCAGCTCCGCTCCCTCAGCCGCTCCTTTCTCCCCCTCCCCTGCTCGCTCTCCTTTCTCCCCTACTCGCTCTGGTTCTCCCTCCCTCGCCGTCACCATCCCTCAGCTCTCCTCTACCGCTGGCCCCGCCGCACGCTAGATCCGGTGGTCTAGAGGGGTGGCGCCACAAGATTTGACGTCGGATGAGGGAAATCTGTCTCACCCGCTACGGGTTCGTCCTTCCTCTGGGCATAGAAGGAGATCAGAGGGAGACAGTGGCCCGGCGGTGGGCGGCAGCGGGGGCGATGGGTGGGGTAAGAGGGCGGTGGGCGGAGCCGAAAGATGTGGCAATGGAGGTTGTGGTAGTTAGATTGGGCAGGATGGCACGGCGGGGAAAGGTCGGGGGGCTAGCGGCGAGGCAGCGACGGCGCCATCGGTTGCAGGTGGTGGTGGAGGGGGAGGGGTGGCAAAGGAGGCGCACGGAGTTGCTTGGGGAGGCATGGCGACGGTGGCTGGCAACGAGGTACTCCTTTTCCTCCAACCACCCTATACCGTTGGAAGTGGTACAGCTGGAAGTGGTTCCAACGATATACTGTTGACTAGTTACTCTCTTATTCTTTTTGTTGACTCAACGAGCCTGATGCTAACTTAGCCTAAGGCCCTATATATCTTGCATGCACTATTGTAAACAGTTAGACCACGTTATTCATATTAAAACTGATTTTATAGCTTGTGCTACAATGATCCTAATAGAATAGAGAGTTCCAATATGAATATTACAGCCGTTCTTCTTGTGATTTTCTTGTGTTTTTGTAGAAAACACGTCTATTTTTGCAGACGGGATGATGAGCATGTGGTTAAGTGAATTCTTTTATTGCAGGTTTTTGTATTGTGACAGTGGTTGGCACCATTAGTTTGTCAGGTTGCACGAATCTGTAGTTATCATTGATCTTACGTCGTGACGATTGGGCATCCCCGTATCATCTTGATATCAGAGTCACGGTAGGATCATTTATCCTTAGCCAATATTATATTTATTTTCAGTCATATAATCCTAATAATTGCTTCATAAAAATATCATCATATATCTAGATGGTTGTGCCAAGATTTGTTCTTAGTTTTGCATTATCGAAATTTAGCCCATGTGTTAATTTATTCATATTTGCTGTCGATCCTTGCGTTGTATCCTCTGCCGCTTCCAATCTCGATTTCCGTGCCATCAAAATTTCCGCCGCATTCATCATTAACCCCACCATCCGGAAAAAAAACTCCTAAAAACATCCCCGCAGGAACCAGAGTTTGTGGGCCCCACGACAAGCCATGGGTAACCGATTGCACCCAATTAGAGAATATACACGCATGCATGACCAGGTGAGCACCACTGATACATGTTGGCTGCTTTATGCTAATAAAAGAAAAGCACGTGGGAACATGCATGCAAACGGAAGTAGTAAAGGAGAAGGCTGATCTTTTGGCGCGTGAAGCAAGAAAGAAAGCAAGCCGAATCAAGAAAAAGGCAAAGAATTAAAAGCTAGCCATGAGAGAGAAGACATCTTGCTGTTTTGGTTGCACGCCGAGTGCATGGGATAACAGGACCGAACGTCGCTGCATGCAGGGAGGAAAATCCGGACGGCTTGCGTCTCAACAATCCGCATCAAGAAAGGAGACTTTCGGCTGGGAATCTGCTGCACGTGGAGGAAAATCCGGATGGCCTGCGTGCCTGTTAATCAGTTTCGGTTGTGTCTTTTATTCTTTTTGCCGAGTGCAAGCCCTAATTTGGCCTAAGGCCCTATATATCTTGTACGCAATTTTATTAAGCTCATAATTTTAAACACAACAATGCAAATGGATAGCAGACCAGATGTTTGGTTAAAGAGATATTGCAACTTAAATATTTGCAATCAAAAGAAGAAGAAAAAAAAAACCCACGTCTCCCCTCCGTGCTAAGAAAAGTGAGTAATCATCTTGCAAGTCTACAGTAACATGGCAGGTTTCATGCAGTAACATGACTTCCTCCCACTTATGTCTCCCTCTGACACTCAAAAATTACTACACCTTTCACCATATGTTACTACATGTTCCTTGCAACATTACTATATGAGACAGAGGCATGATTGGATCCTAGAGGTGGTCATTCGACGTTACTGCACAACTATTGGTTTTTACGATGTGTCCCTTACGACATTAGTATGAGGTGGATGTTTTAAATGGTCATATACTAACGGTGTATTAATATGATGTTACTACACAACTATCAATTGTTACTTTATGTTCCTTGCAATATTATGACGAGACAAAGATTTTCAGTGAAAATAGATTGGTTTTTAACCGGTTTTAGTGAGGAGTTCTGGAAGTAAGTACAAGGAGGGGGTTTGAGTGTGGGGAGGACGGGGAAGGGAATTGGTTTGGGATAGGAGGGATAGGGAAAGAGGGAAGGGGGTACAGAATAGTTATTCTATATGGGGTATAAATGTAATGTCCCAGCTTAACAAAAGCTCAAGATATCACCTACAAATATTATCTCTACCAATTTTAACCAATAAATAAGCATTGCCAATAACTAGGCTTCAAGAATAAACGTTCAACATAACATTAAACATAAATTTTAGCATCATTATAAACCATAAACTGAACTTAATATGAATAAACAATAACCAAGTATAAACTAAGTAAAGCATCAAATAACAACAGTATGAACAATAAAAACTAAGAGAAGCCATAAATAATCTAATAAATTCTATGGAAGCTACTAAATTCTACATGACCATAAGTGATGAATTGTTAAGTGAAGTGAAAAGCTACAAAAGTGCAATAATTCATATCCAATTTTCACCCATGTATGTCACATTCAATGTTCATCTAAAAACAACAAATAAGCTAGGGTGAGCCCCACGATTCAGCAAGTACAAAGTAAAATAATAAATGAATCCATATCATTTTTTAACAATTTATATCCATTTTCCATTAACTCAATTTTCACATCTCATTCTCATCAATTCTTATCTACATATCTCAACAACTATTCTTACATATTGCAATGCAATGCTCATGCTCATGTCTCGTTTGTAGTTTATACCAGTATAGAGGAGGGTATACCCATCGATGTCGCTCTCTACCTATATCCCGTGGAGGTGCCTACCGAAGTTGGTCTTTCCTCCATCCTGCGGAGGTGCCTACCGAAGTAGATCTTTCCTACATGAATAATGCAATAGTAGTGAGAAATTATTAATCATCATCTATCATTTCCCTAACCACTTGCCTTTCTAGTTGCGATAGCCGGAATAATTTGAAGTTGACAACAATCCCGATGTTACTCCTCCTACAACAATTACTTATTCTAAATGGAAAGATGTGATAGGGTTGAAAATGGAAAGACATAGTTTCTGATAAGAGGGTGATGTGTAATAATGATAAGATGATAGTGATATAGTACTCAACCTAAAGAGGTATTATAATGTAGCTCACACAAGGTTATCAACCAATCAAGTTTTATTATGTGATAAGTGATTATTAGTCAAATTAACATTTATCAAGATATATCGGTCATGACTCACGCAAGGAACTATACCAATAATGCATCACGATATTGAAAAGATTAAACATAGAAGTTTTGGTATTTAAGGGACTGCTAATGATTTGAACGTACGTCTACAACATGATCACCCACTACCCCTACTAATGGTTTAAGCATGAACCCTAAACATTACTTAAAAGCATGAATCGTAGAACATTATTAACAGAGTATTCTAACAAACCTAAAGGCATGTGAAATAAGATAACCTAGAACTTTATGGTAAGAATACAATGTTAACAGTATAAACCCAGCAAGCATTAACAATAAGATGATAACTAGGCAAGTACGATAATAACCAGGCAAGTATTAGAGATATGATAATAACCAGGGAACCTTAGTGATATGATATTAGTGAGGTCATTTGGTGATATGATATTAGCCAGATAACTTTAGTGATATGATAATTAGCCAAGTAACTTTGTTGATAAGATAATAGCCAGATAATCTAGTGATACGATCATAGCCAGGTAATCTAGTGATACGCTAACAACTAGGTGATCCATTGACATGATAATAACCAGGTAATTCAGTGATATGATAATTGTACTTAATAGCAATGGTAATGAGTAAACATGAAAGAGGTGAAATGTGGAATTAAAGCAATTGGAGATGAGTTCAGGCACGATTACAAGGAGTGAAAAGGATTGCTAGGGTTGAGAACAGGAGATAAAATCAGGTATCAGATGGAGAAGGATGATGCAATGGTGGTAGATATCCAGGAATTATTCTGACCCATCATTACAACTTAACTCACACGAAGGGGTGGTCAATCAACTAGATTTTATTACGTGATACGACGTTATTAGTCAGGTTAACAATATCATGCATAATTCTATCAGAACTAACAAGCAATAACATACAAGTAAAGAATCCGGAAACCGGTAATAAACCTATCATCCCAATGTTAAAGATTACTAGTGGTTAACCTTATATTGAAGTCACTGATATATTACTCCAGCCACAAATTAAACACTAATTCTAATTAAAGCATGCAACTTAGACATTAACCTTAGCATTTTAATATATCTAGGAGTGTAGGGTCTTAATTGACATCAAGCATTGCAATATGAAAATATCTAATAGCATGTGACCAGGCATTCATAGCAATGTGTAATTATGGCATTCATAGCAATGTAGTAATTACGGTCTAGGACAACGACATAGCCAAACAACCAGATTAAATATGGAACGGAAAGGTTGCGGCCACGAGGTACTTGCCTGCCAAGCGTTCGGCAGTTCGGTTGCACGAAGGATCAGAAGTATGAACCCGTCCAAAGTTCCCTTCTATTCCCACATGTGAACCATGAGGACGCGAAGGCAACTGGCTAGCAGTGAGGAAGACCAACTACATCGCATGCGATAGGAGCGACGCCGCCGCCACGGCCGCTGCGCCCGCACGCTGCCGTACTCGCTCGTGCACCGCCACGCCTCCGCCCATTTCAATGGGAGAGGAGAAGCACTTTAAACCCCATGACTGTAATTCGTTTCAAGTTTAATTAGCAACCATCTCACAAATAGAATTATTTGTTTAATTACATGGGACAATTCAGATTATAAAATAATCTTACATTTACATGTTACATAAAATGGTTGCAGCTAATTAAGGCCCGTTCAAAATGACTTTTAGTTTCTGGCTTCTAGCTTTCAGAAGTCAGAAGCCATTTTCAATGCGTTCGTTTCTTCACGTGGCTTTTTTTTCTGTTCTTCCTTTGCATTGTCTGTGGAGGTATAACGTTTTTTCCATTTTGCCTCTTTTTCCTTCATTTTCCTTTAATTGAGCCAAAAGCTATCGGCCACTATAATGCTTATTTCAGCCAAAAGCTAACGGCCACAGCCAAAAACCACTACTAGAAAATGGATCATCCCTCACGGGGTTTAAATTTCCTGATGGGCCCGCATAGAACGTGAGGGATATCATTTTTTGTGACGGGCCCACGTATCACCGTCACAAAAATACATTTTCCTGTCGGGCTCCATAAACTGCCAAGAAAATACATAATTTTTGTGACGGTATTGAGTGAACCGTGAGGATAATTGAAGAAAAACCCGTGAGGTTTTTTCCAGCCCGTGAGGCTAATTACGCCGCCTGCTAAATATTTCGTGCAGCTAGCGCGCCGGACTGAAAACCCTAGAGCTAACTTTTCCCCAATTTTCGCAGCCGCCGCCCGCCTCCTCCGCCCATTCCCTCGGCCGCCTCCTCCGATCCGCCGGCCCAATCCCCTCTCGCCCGCCTCCTCCGCCCCATCCACGCGCCCGCCTCCTCCGATCCGCCGGCTCCATCTCCTCGCCCGCCTCCTCCGCCCCATCCGCTCGCCCGCCTCCTCCGATCCGCCGGCCCCATCCGCTCGCCCGCCTCCACCGCCCCCATCCGCTCGCCCGCCTCCTCTGATCCGCCGGCCCCATCCCCTCGCCCGCCTCCTCCGCCCCATCCCCTCGCCCGCCTCCTCCGATCCGCCGGCCCCATCCCCTCGCCCGCCTCCTCCGATCCGCCGGCACCATCCCCTCGCCACCGTTGCCTGAGACACCACTGGCTTCACCTATCATCGCTGGTCCAGATCTAGCCATGGCGATGCTAACTAGGTCATCGCCGCTCAGATCCACCCATTGCATCACTGCCATCAATAAATCCCTCCGTCCCGACCTACCTTCGGCCAAATCCGCCCATGGCGATGACAGATCTCATTGCCGGCCACCGGGATCCGAATCACTGTGCTATGCCCCTCTCTATTTCCCTCGATTTACCCTCTATGCCTTCATTTTCTTTGAGTTTTATTTTGATTTGTGGATTTTTTTTGTAGTTTGATTTCTTTGTGATTTGTGTGGAGGAGTTTGTGCTTAAGGTTGGCGTGCCGTGAGGGGGACTTAGGGCTTCCTCATTCACCGACCGCAATTGCTACCATGAGCTAACTCGGGTATGCTCTACTTTCTCTAGTCCAACCATCCCCTACTCTATTTGTGGATCTTACTTAGTCCTACTGTGGTGAATGATGTTTTGGGGATGTATGCTTGTGATCCCTTCTGTTTGTGCACTGTATGGAATGGTCTGTGAAAGCTCATAGCTGTTAGTGGATTGATGTGTAATCTCCACCATGTGGTTCAAAAAAATACTACTAGCAAGGAATTGAAGAACATGTGTTGAGGCATAAATATTTACTACTCCCTCATAATATTGTCCAATTTTTTTTAAAGCTGCCATTTGACAATTATTATTTATTCAATGAGGCAATCAAGCTAGAGTGTACTTATTGCACTGTTTGATCCTCTACCTTTGCTATTATGATGTGAAAAATGTTGAATGGTTCAATTATATAATTTAATAGGGGTAAGTATGATCCAATTCTATTAACTACTCTGTCTAACACCTGTTTGGGCATAGAAATGAAGGAGTAAGTGAAATTACTTTTGTGTCATTCATTTATTCCAATATTTAATGGTTCCACTCTTAATTATGTTGGGGAGGACATAAAGGTTACCTCGAAATTTTAGGATGATTTATATTTTTAAGAACAGTTCATAGCTCCAACAACTTATATTTGGTATTATAGGGAGTATTGCTTTAAATTCCTCCACAATTATTTTGTGCACGTAGGGTTGTTGAACAAAATATTGAAGACAAAGTTCCCATCGAAAATATTATGAACAGAGGAAGTATTAGTAGTAGAAGAAGATAGTAATACTTTCGATGGGAGAAGTGTGAAAAATGGTGATTGTTTTAAGCCAACTTCCTCTTCGGCTACCACTTTTCTATGTATTATTGTGATTTTCTTCATGATATTAATAACTCTCTAATGTATATGCAGTTTCCTTGATTGGAGGGTCCCTTTTCTTTCTGCAACAGTTTGCTGGAATAAATGGTGTTCTTTATTTTTTCATCATTAACTATAATCTTTCTAGTCAGCAGTCAACAGTGCTAATAAGAGATGCTAAGAGTTTTTCACCTCGTACTAATGCTTTTGTTCTATACTCGTGCACTCATTAAAGCATAAGAAGCAGAAAACACTGCATTCAGCTCTAGAGAGACTAAAAGAAGGTAATATTCAAGGATATCTACCTTTGGGGTACACATATACTGCTTTTAGATAAGGATGTGCATACCAACAATTTGAAATGAGCAATGAGACGAAACAACACCAGGGTGCACCGAAAATTCATACTTTAGTTGGCATTGACACTAGGATGCTCAGAATTGTCGATATATGGATGGTTCATTTGGTTGGTACTCGTAGTCTTGCTTTCTTATTAGCCGTTGTTTAATAACCTAATCCACGACCATTGTTTGCATATTCAAGAGATCAAGCTGCTCAACTAATCCTAACCATGTCATCTGTATACACACCTGGTCACGAAAATAGAAATATTTTCCTGTTATTATTTAATCCAAGACCCTAATCTTCCTTTCCTGGCCGCAACTCCAACTAATCCTCCTTGTAAACCACATGCATTGTTCTGTCATCTGTGTAATACCTTGAAGATGTATCAATATTTTTGGGAAGATCAGTAATTGAAAACCCTAAACTATATATCTTGTGTAGCTCCAATTACTTTAGATTGAGTAATTAAGCTCATCACCTCGTGCATATATATGGGTCTTGGACATATGTATTTATCTTCGACATGTTTTGCTTTATGAATAAGTTTAACACCTTCATAATGCAGACCTTGTTGAATAAAAATGTTTCCCAAAATTGTAATATGCTTTCAGAGAATGATATATAGCAAGAATTGTTTCGAGCTACACATCTCATGGCCATTGTGATTATAGGTTCAAATTCTAATGGATGAATCAAGAAAGATGAACTCTAATATTCACCAGATATGGTCATTGGCAAAGGACACCGAGAAAAGGGTCGAAGCTCTACATTCAGATGTCAAAAAGGTATCTACTTCTAGGTTATCTCTGCTATAATTGTCTTGAGTTTGTGCCATGGGCTTTGGTCCTTGTGGGCAGCGGTTGTGCGGCAAGGAAGCAGCAGTTGGGCACACGCAAGCACCAGCTGCCGCAGCCTCCAAGTGTGGCAAGAGATTAACAACCAGCATTCTCATTAGATAGGGTTATCAGTCAGTTTGTCAACTTAAATATCTATCCATTACAGTTAGTCACAAGTCGTGAAACATTTTTATACTATTCCTTTCCACGTATGATTTATTTAGATCTTTGCCATATAGTAGAATTTGATATTTGAATAATTTTTTTAAAAAAACTAATAGTTTGTCTTTCAAACCTTAGTACAAAAGAAGGTTCAGACTATTGTGCTACCTTACTTAGTCAAGAAATTTCAATGTGTATCATTATTGTCGTGGCGAATGTTCTAATACCTGTCATGATTTTTTTGTGGATTCATCATGATGATTTCATAGTGTGAAATTTTCAATCTGATTTCCACTTTTCCAGTTTCATCATTCACACAACTGTACAAACTGCAAAGGTCATCATGGTACAATCAGATATTTTTGATTTTCATGGATATTATTTACAAAAACACATTTGTGTGCTATTGAGGGTTCTTTTTGGAAGCTGTTTTGAGCTAGACATCTCATGGGCATTATGATAACAGGTTCAAATTATAATGGATGAATCAAGGCAGATGAACTCTAATATTCACCAGATATGGTAACGTTGATGTAAACGACAGGGACAACTGCAGTGGCGACAACAACCATGCTGCCATGTGATTTTCAGTGATCTCTTGTAGTTCTTTTGACTAGCTAAAGTTGAATGTAATGGAAATAGAGACTTTTGTATGTGGTACTTCATTTTACATGTCTTTTGGATGGATGAACCAATCTAGAGGTGATGTTTATGAATTGGTATGCTTGTGTGAACATGAATCAATCTAGGGATTGTTTATGAAAACTTAACTTTTTATATGTTTGTTTAATTATATGTTTCTTGATCGATGCAAGGATGGTGTTGTGATTAATTTGATTATATGATGCACGGATGTGTAAGATTTAGATATCAATGCTTATCTTGTAAGTTATTTGCTAATTCATTGTGGCTGAAAAAATCTGTTATAAGTGAATGCAAAATTTTCTGCCATAGGAAATCAATTTTGCTCACGGTTCAAACCGTCAGCATATATTTTCTTGACGGTAACATAAACAGTCAATGAAATAAATTTTGCTGATAGTTTGGCCCGTGAGGAAAATTAATTTTTCCCTCACGGGCATAGTACCGTCAGGTTAAATAATTTCCCTCACGGGTATAGTACTGTCAGGTTAAATAATTTCCCTCACGGATAAAACCGTCAGGTTAAATAATTTCCCTCACGGGTATAGTACCGTCAGGTTAAATAATTTCCCTCACGGGTAAAACCGTCAGGTTAAATATCCCTGACGGGCACCCGTCAGCCAAATTTAATTTTCCTTTCCAGCCAGCCCTGAGGGGTTTTGCCTGACGGGAACCCGTCAGGGATATTTAACCTGACGGTTATTTGTATTTTCCTGACGGTTTTGAACCGTGAGGGATGATCCGTTTCCTAGTAGTGAACCATTTGTAAAAGCCATTTTCAACGGAGCCTAAGAACAAAAATAATGAGAAATTCAGGAAGGAAATCAACAAGCATGCGGAACAAAATGAGTGTATATAATAAAATTGTAGCTCAAAGTAACAACATGGAAATTATAAAAGGTGTGCCACCCCACATTTTCAAAGCACCTTTTGGCCTCCGCTCCAAACGGCTTCAGCTTCTGACTTTTCTTGGCTTTTGGCTTATTTAAACCAGGTGCCATTTGAAATGCATCAGTTTTTAATTTCGGCTTTGTTCGCTTTTCCAGCTTTTTTGCATTTTCTTTTTTCTTATTCCTTTGTATTGTTCATGATGATATAACCGTTTTTTCTATTTTTTATTATGTTTTCTCAGAAAAAGCTAACAGCTGCTACAATGCAATTTCAACCATAAGCTAGATGGAGCGAAGTCTTGTTTTTGTTCCTCCTTACAATATTGCACAAATTATAGTTCTAGGCAAAGCCTTGTTAAAATAATAATATTAATATCTTTATTTGATATATGAGTTACTACTATGCTTATCGAATGTCGTAACAGAAATGATTTATTTCATCACATCTTCTAACTTAACTGCAGTATTATGAGTGATACTACTATTCACACAATACAATAGCTGATATTAATTTGTTATTGTGGGCTGCATTTGTCCATGCTTATGTTCAAAGCTTATTTTATTATTTCTTTTGATCCACACAGAACGAAGTGTCCATGCTTATGTTGAAAGCTGATCCCCGAAATGTCTCCGTTTATAATCTTCATGAGCAAGCCAAGGAAAAGGTAACTAAGGCATCAAGGAAGGATGCGAAGTCACTAACTCAAACATACACAAGCAACACTTCGTTAGTGGCAATCCTCATTGCGACAATTACCTTCGCCGCTGCTTTCACCTTGCCTGGAGGATACAGCAATGACACTGGAAGTGAGGGACTTCCCATCATGGCAAGAAAGTTTGCATTTCAGGCATTCTTGATCTCTGACACCTTAGCAATGTGCTCCTCACTTGCTGTCGCATTCATATGCATAATAGCAAGGTGGGAAGATCTTGAGTTCTTACTTTATTACAGATCCTTTACTAAGAAACTTATGTGGTTTGCATACACAGCAACCACTACGGCATTTGCAACTGGTTTGTACACGGTACTGGCCCTCGGCTTCTGTGGTTAGCCATTGTAATTTACTTTCTGCCAGTTTTAATGCCCATTCTTACTAAGCTGCTTGGGGAATGGCCTATATGGAAGCTCAGATTCCGATTGGGTCATGCTTTTAAGTCTGAGTTCCTTGAGATGGTGTGATGTCGTCAATTTGTCCTATCTTATATATTTTGCTTTGCAGTATTATTTTTTAATCAACATGTATTTTATATTGTTTGGCTGATCATATTGTATTGTTAATTCTTGAATCTTTTCTATAATCCATACCATGTACTTCGAACATCGCTTATATGTTTGCCCATATGCTAATGAGTGGTTAATTACATCTTTTTGTCTCAATTTGGGTTTTCAGAATTTGATTTGCCCAAACTAATTTATAAATTTATAAAAATATTGGGAGATAATTTGTTGTGACGGTACATCAAGAATCTATATATATGAAGCCTGCTAGGTTTCCCTGCAAAATGGCGAGCCACATCACCTGTTTTTCCATAGCTGTCAGATCTTGCTCTCAAGCTATATGAATCATTCGATCCGGTCCATCACCACAATAGCAAAATATCAACATGTCCTTCGAGAAACATCAATCTCTTCTCAACCCTCCATTTCCCCATTCGTTTGCGTCAAAATCAGATTGAAGCTCAATTTCTGAAAACTCCCTCCTCCAACAACCAGAATCATAGTGGCGCAGAGGAAGGGAAGGCAGCAGCACAGAGGAGGAGAAAGAGTAGTGATGCAAGTGGGGCTCATGAATTCTCTTGCAGGTATTAGCTGTACTATTCGCCATAGAAGCTGCCGCAGGCTTATGAAAGTGTTTCTACGTATTTCAATAGATATAGATTGGAAGGGTATTTCAATAAAAATCCCTAAAATTCACACCTTCAGATTGGAAGAATTTCTATAACACAGTGGACGGGAGAACACAACCACTTTTATGCGCCAAGAAGGACGCAACGCAGTGGGTTATACCCATGCACAATTCCCTTCCTCTGATGGGAGAACACAAACACGGCCTGAGCTTCGGCGCCGCTGGAATGCTCCCACAACCAGAATCCCTCTCGATCTCTCTTCCCCCTCGCGATCCAATCTCGTCGGCGCTGCATCTTTCCCCTTCCCCGGTGCTGGCGCCCCCATCCCCGCCGTTGTTTCCCCGCGTCATTTCCTCCTCTTCTCGGCGCCATCTCTCCATGCCGCTGCCTCTTCGTTCCGCCGCCGACTGCTCCCGCACACTGCCTCCTCCCCCGTTGCTCCCCTCCCCGCGCTGCCCCTCCACCTTTGCAGCGCTTTTGCCTTCTCCAGCCATGCGGCGTCCCTCTGCCTCCCCCCGCGCCGCCCATCCTCGTCCCCCGCGCCACCCGAGAGGGCACATCGGCGCAGCGACGCTGTTGGGGTGAGGAAGAGGGAGAGATGAGGGGAAGGCAGAGGAGGAGTTGGCCCTGCGGGGAAGGGGAGGTGGCCGGGCGAGGACGACGCAGTGGTGCAGAGGAAGGGAACATCAGCGGAACCAAGCGCACTCTCGTGCGGCTTCATACAGTGCTATAATTTCTGAGTGGTTCGTCGAAGTAGCTACAAGGCTTTGCTTAGACAATTTCTAGGAAATTGCAGTTCCACCACATGGAAATACATAGCCTGTTTGCGACTTAGCGGTATGCGGGTCAGAAAGGTACCCAGCATCTGCATAGTCAATCAAGTTCAGATCTTGATTCTTTCTGTAAGACAATTCAAGGTCTTTGCTTCCTTGGAGGTATCAAAAGGTGTCCTTTATGCCCTGCCAATGCCTTTTGGTGGGCTCTGCACTATACCTTGCTAACAGGTACACGGCAAATGCAATGTCCGATCTAGCGCAGTTTGCTAAGTACATGAGTGCTACCACTGCACTCAAGTATGGGAATTTCGGTCCTAGGACTTTCTCCCCCTCTTCCCTAGGTCAGAAAGGATCTTTTTCTTGCTGTAAAGACCTCCCGATCATCGGTACTTTCGATGGGAATGCCTTCTCAAAGCCAAACCTTTCAAGCACCTTCTGGGTGTAGGTCGACTGATGTACCAAGATTTCTTCAGGGACATGCTCAAGCTGCGGGCCTAAGCAGAACTTAGTCTTGCCCAAATCTTTCATTTCAAATTCTGACTCCAAATAGGAGCTTGCTTCTCTTATATCTTCTACTGTCCCGATGATGTTCAGATCATCTACATACACAAAGATTATACAGAATCCATTCTGGGATCGCCGTATAAAACACAAGGACAGTCTTCATTATTCGTGTAGCCTTTCTTGCATAGAAAGTCGCTTAAGCGATTATACCACATTCTTCCAGATTGTTTCAGTCCATACAGTGACTTTCTGAGTTTCACACTGTACAGATTTCTATTTGCTCTGTCTTGGTTCGGGAGAGGTATTCCTTCAGGGACTCTCATATACATTTCCGAATCCAAGTTACCATAAAGGTATGCAGTCACAACATCCATCAATTTCATTTCTAAGTTCAAGTTCACTCCCATTGAGATCAAATATCTAAAGGTAATTCCACTCATGACTGGGGAGTAGGTTTCTTCATAATCAACTTCAGGATGTTGAGTGAAACCTTGGGCTACTAGCCTTGCTTTGTATCTCACTACTTCATTTCTTTCATTTCTCTTTCGAACAAATACCCACTTGTGCCCTACGGGGTGCACATGGGGAGGCGTGCGGCATACGGGCCCAAACACCTCTCTTTTGTTCAAAGATAGCAATTCAGTTGCTATTGCCTTCTTCCAATCTTTCCAATCTGATCTTTTCTTACATTCAGCGAGCGATGCAGGCTCGGGATCAAGATCGATGATGGTAGCAATCTTATTTGCGAAGTAGATATCGATATTAGCTGTTGTCCTATTCAGGGACTCTCCCGTGTGCACATAGTTTATAGCTATTTCTTCATGAGTTGCTTCTTCTGGAGCGATTGCTTCTTCCGGAGCTTCACCTTGCGCATCGCTTCTTTCAATTGCGGTGGCAAGTCCCTTTAGCTTTTCGGCTCCGATGTGTGCGCACACATCCATGCCGATGAGGATATTCAGATCCAGTATGCCCTCTTCTGGAGGTGTCATACTTATGCCAGGTCTCAACGGCTCCCTTCTCGATTCGGGGACTTGATGATCGGCTGTGATAAATCCCGCTTATCCTTTTTCGCCAGGCGTCCCCGGTTACTAAGGATTCGAGGAACCGGAGTTCTCGTCCTCTTTTTTATTTTTCTGAGGCCTCTGGATGAGATTAGGGATACCTTCTGCTTTCTTTGGTATTTCAACCCTCTCCGGTGCAGTGCGTGCAGGCACATGCGACTTAGTCACGCTCTTCAAATCACTAAAGTGATTAGGCAGTTGATTTGCTAGTTCTTGCAAATCGATTGTCTTCCGGACTTCTCTTGTCTTCTGGACTTCTATTGTCTTCTGGACTTTTCTATTTGCTTTACTAAAGCGCGAGTCATCTGCATGAATTCCTGTGGCTTACTATGTAATGTCTTTTGGACTTCTCTAGTGTGCGGGTCATCTGCATGGATTCCCCAGGCTTGCCACGTAATTTCCCGACATTCTTCATCAAGGGGTTGATTTCCTCCCCCTAATGTTGGGAAATTTTCGGTGGTGACCCTTGCGCTAGTTGCATAGGTGAATGGATGTTGTAGTCCAAAGGTCTAAGGTTGATGAAATTCGCTGCATGTAGGACTGCGGGTCCCCGACATGTAGCTGGCAAGTTACAATTATGTAAGAGGGGTCGGGCAATAAATTTAATTCTCTTAATTAAAGCCTCTGCCAAACCATTCTGGGTATGGACATGCGGTACCGAATGCTCAACTGCAATTCCCATCGCCATGCAATAATCATCAAATGCCTTTGAAATAAATTCTCCGGCGTTGTCTATTCTGGTGGACTTGATCAGAAACACATTTCTGATACAAATGATCTGCGAGATCAATTTTGCAAAGGCGTGGTTTCTTGTGGACAACAAAACCCACATATGACAATTTCGAGGAAGCGTCAATGAGCACCATAAAATACTTAAATGGCCCTGAGATGGGCTTAATGGAACCGCAAATGTCTCCCTGGATGCGTTCCAGGAATGCAGAGACTTCATCCTTCACTTTCAGAGTGGAGGGTCTAGTTATTTGTTTCCCGGTGGCCCATGCAGGGCACACAAAATCTTCATGATTCGGGAAATTCTTCACATTAATATTATTCCCATGCAAGTTATTTATTATGTTTCTCATCACACTAAGACCTGGGTGGCCTAATCTGTCATGCCAAAGACAGAATAGTTCAGAGCTTCTAAACACTGTCTTCAGAACAGTGTACGCTGCAGGCGCTTTAATGTTGGTATAATATAGCCCAGTTTCAAGTGAAGGAAGTTTTTCTAGTACACTTTTTCTTTTCATTCTCTTCGCGCTTCATAATGAGCAGGTATTCCTTACCGTACTCTTCTTCAGTCTCAACGTGGAAACCGTTTGCGCGGATATTCTTAAAACTTAGAAGAGTTCTAGTCAATTCTGGGTACAATAAGGCTTTTTCAATGACCAAAGTTGTGCCCATTATGGCTCTTCCGGAACCAATTATACATGCATCGCTTCCGGCGATTGTCGTAAGGCTGCCAGTGCTCTTACGAATCGACTTGAAACTTCTTAGTCTCTCTTAAGATGGTATGCATTATGCCGCTGTTGGCTAAGCACACTTCCTTTATAGGGCGCTACACGTGTTCTAATATAGGGTATTTATTAACATGTATGAGACGGCAATCAACACATAAATAAAATACTCCAATATCAGAACATATCATGCCATCATAAACTGAATAAATGAATGAATTTTTTTTAAAATATCATCCAACCATTACGAGAAAATAACAATTCTTAAGTACCATCCATGCAAATTCTAACATATTCTTCCACACAAAATAAATGACAATTAAAGTCTAAATGCATTCTGTGCACTAGACTTCTTCTGTTATTTTCTCAGGGTTGACATTCTCTTCAAGAGAAATCATGGCGTTGACTGCTTCTAGGTTGAGAGGGGGTGCTGCTCTTGGAGGGTCTCAACCTCCATCAGTGCGGACAGTTGCTCGGAACTCTCCCCCGCAACCGATGCAAATTGGGCTTCATGCTGCCCTTTGCCATCCCGTTTTGGCTTGCTAGCCTTATTCTCATGTGGAGCGTTTGATTTGCCTTTCTGGGTTGCGGTCTTACCCTTCCCCTTTTCTCTATCAAGGGCTTTCGCACCTTGTTGCTCCCAACATTGGCTTCACGGCCAGTGGAGCTCCCAGATGGCTGAGTGACTTATTCTTGCGGAGAACTTCGTCCTGAGCCTCCGCGACTTGCATCATATCTATCAATTCGGCATATTCCTCATAGCCGTCTTGACGATAATTGCGTGCGGATTGTGCTACATTGGGGTGGAAGGATTTTCTCAATTTTCTGTATTGGGGTACAAATCCTGTGCAAGGCAGAATTGTATTCCCCGACTGTCTTAAAGTCGGCAAACATTAGTCTGATCCACACTTACTCTGCTTGAGGAAGAATGATGTACTTTAGCCTCTCAAACCGCTTCTGGAGTGCGGTCCAGAGTGCTAGCGTGCTTTTCTTCGCCATATACTCATTCTTGAGAGTGAGGCAGAGGTGGTGCCTGAGAAAAAGAAGTGCCTGATCATTCTTCTCAGGTTTGGGTTGAGCGTCATTTAGTCCGCCAATCCCAATAGCAGCGCGGAGCTTCCTGGCTCCAAGCACAATCTCGACATCGGATGCCTACGTCAGATAGTTTTGGCCATGCTGGGCCAGCTCCTCGAACTCCCACTTCGTGATGTTAGTCATTTAAATGTGTATAAGTCTACTGCGGGTAGACATGCACGGAATAATTCACTGCGGGTAAATAAATGGTACAAAAGGTTCTCGCAATGTTTCATAATTTTCTATGCATTTTCTATAATTTTACTGCTAATTTCAGTGATTAAAAGCAATTTTCAGCAATTACAATTAACCAAAACAGAAAATAAATACAGAAAATACATAAAACAATAATGGCATAAATAAATAAGCTTCAAATGCTAAAATTAATGCAAAATTCGGATTCCCGAGGCCCTTTTATGCTAAAATATGAAATTTCAGCAAATTATGTAATTCCAGGGGGTTTTGACGCAAAATTTCAGTTCAGAGAAAAATTCGCGCAATTTTCTGATTTACCGAGGGGTTTTCTATAAAATTCTGGACCCGCTCGTAAATTTGAGGGCTTATTCGCAATTTTCGGAATTACGAGGCCTTTTCTGCAAAATTTTGGGACTTGTATGCAAATTTTAGGGCCTTTCGGTAATTTACGGAAAATGGATGGGCTTTTACAAAAATCGGCGCCCTCCCTCCCCTTCCCCCGCCGCCTACTGCCGTTTGCTCCTTCCCGCCGTAACATTCGGCCGTTTGGCCCATTCTCCTGGCCGGCCCACCCGGGCAAACACAAGAAGTGGGTAGGGTTTCCCCTACCCCCAAACCCAAGTGGCGGCGGCGCGGGTTCAGACCCGAGAGGCGGCGGCAGGGAGGAGTCCGGCGGCGCGCGCGCGGCGCATGCAGCGCCGGCGGGCCGTGATCGGTGGCGGGGAAGCCCGGCGGCGGTGAGCGGCGATGGCGCGCCGGCGCGCCGTGGGTGGGGCTGCGCGTTGGGGCGGCGGCGCGGCGCGACGCGCAGAGTGGAGCGGCGGCCAGCTCGTTGGCGCCGCGCGAAGATGAAGGGCGTCCGCGCGCGCGGCGCGCGAAAGCGAGGAGGCTGGTGGGCGCTGGCCGAGGCGAGCGCGGCGCGGCGGCGCGTTGCGGCGGGAAGCGGAGCGGCGGGCGGTGCGGCACGGCTGCGCGTGCGGCAGCGCGCCGCCGCGTCGAGGACGGCAATAGCGGGAGCGGCGCCATGCGGGCGCAGCACAGCGAGGAGCCGGGCTCACCGCGGGGCGGCGCGCGCGCGCAAAGCCAGCGCGAGGCGGCGAGCACCCCGGCCTCGGATGGCGGCGCAGCGCGTGCGGTGCGCCCCGACCGGACGTGGGCGGAGGCGGGCCAGCGGAGGGACCGGCGCGCGGTCCGGGCAAGGCGAGGGCGGTGCGCGCGGTAGTGGGCACGGTGGCGCGTGCTCATGGCGCGCGGGCGGCACGGCAACTAAGCGTCGCGGCCGGCAAAACGGCGCCGGCGCGCAGCTTCGGGGCGGCGGTTGGCCGCGCATGCGCGCAAGCGGGCTGCCGGCCGGTGGCCAAGTAGTGCCGTGTGGGGCTGGCACAAGACGGCAGAGCCGGCGCGTGGTAGGTCCGGCGCAAGGCGAATGGCGGCGGGGCCGGCGACATCAGTGGATGCACCTCGTACGGGAGGCGGCGGCCCGTGCGGGGGCGTGCGCTATCCAAGGCCGAGCGGCGACGATGGCGGCGGCCACAGTCCATGCGAGGTTGACGGCCCCCCTGGCGGCTTCTGGCCGTCAATGGCTTTCTTGTTTTTTTTCATGCAATAGCCGAACAAATCAATGCTCACTTTTGTCATGCAATGATCATGCAGAATCAAATAAAACCAAACAAAATTCGTTTCCAATCTACAATGCAATCAACATCTACCCCGTTTCGTAATCTACCGATCGGCATTGTGCCGGCGATTTCATATCTGCTCGCGGTAGATTTGGGGCGGATTTGCATCGTTTTTTATCTACAGTGCAATCAACATCTACCCTGTTTCACAATCTACCGATCGGCATTGTGCCGGCGACTTCAAGTCTGCTCACGGTAGATTAGGGTGGATTTGCACCGTAGAATTTCAATCTAGAACGCGAAAAGAAAATACAGATTCAAAAGCGATCTAGAAATTCAATCTGTGCTTCGATGATTACCTCGTTCACCAGAGCGAAGTCGTGCTGATAACGTGTTGAGGAACCGTCGCTGGCGACCAGTCCGAGCGATTCCTCTGTTTAGAACAAGAACGAATCAATCACAGAATCACAGAATAATAGATGAAACACACAGAGAGAGATAGAGAGAACTCCTGGTCTTTCTTTATTGCTTTTATTCATGTGTACATAATATGCTGGTATGGCTCCCTATTTATAGACTACAATGAGGTGCCCACCATGGGCCGCGGGCTGCTGGCCCAGGCCCAGGTTTCTTAACAGTTAATTACATCTTTTTGTCTCAATTTGGGTTTTTTCAGAAGTTGATTTGCTCATTGGTTACGTCATACGGTTCACGGAAGTTCAAGGATAGACTGGGTAATGGAAAAACACGAACTAATTTATAAATTTATAAAAATATAGGGAGATAATTTGTTGTGACGGCACATTGAGAATCTATATGTACCCTGCTGGGTTCCCCCTCAAAATGGCAAGCCACGTCACCCGTTTTCCGTAGCAATCAGATCTTGCTCTCAAGCTATCTGAACCATTCGTTCCGGTCCAACACCACCGTAGCAAAATATCAACGAAGTCCTTTGAGAAACATCATTTCTTCTCGGCCCTCCGTTTGCATCAAAATCGGACTGATGCTCACTTTTTGAAAACTCCTCGATCTCTCTCTCTCCCCCTCGCAATCCAATCACGCCGGCCCCGCCCATCCCCACCGTTGTATCCCCGCGTCATTCCCTCCTCTTCTCGGCGTCATCTGCCCATGCCGCCACCTCTTCATTGCGCCGCCGACTGCTCCCCACACTGCCTCCTCCCCCGTCGCTCCCCTCCCCGTGATGCTCCTCCACCTCCGCAGTGCCACTGCCTTCCCCACCTGTGCGGCGTCCCTCCGCCCCCCTGCGCCATCCATCCTCCTCTTCCGCGCCACCCGAGAGGGCACATCGCCGCAACGACACTGTTGGGACTTGGGGGTGAGGAAGAGGGAGAAATGCGGCGAAGGCAGAGGAGGAGGTAGCCCCACGGGGAAGGGGAGGTGGCTGGGCGAGGAGGATACAGTGTCGCAGTGTAACATCCCAAAATTTGGCTTTTTGGAAAAATTTAAATTCAAATTAATTATTTTAAAGTAATTGGATTCTATTTGGCTTCTATCTGATTTTCTGGAGTTTAAAATCTATTTTTAAAATTTAAAAAGTAATTTAAAGTATGAAAATTAAATACCAACAATAGTTGGAAATAATTTTATTCAGTCCAAAATATGTCCAGGAGCTTCTGTGATTTTTTTTGGAATTTTTGGAGGTATTTTCATATTTTTCTGAGGCCTAAATAATTTTCTAGCCTTTTCTGAAAATCAAAATCAAATTCTAAACGAAAAAATCCAACCTCCCTCCTTCCGGCCGAGCGTGGACGGCCTAGATCCGCCCACGTCGCCGCCCGGCCCAATCCCGGCCGCTCTCTCTCTCTCTCTCTCTCTGCCGAACGGGCCCGGCCCGTCAGTCGCCCGCGCCCCGCTCCCGCTGCCGCCTGGCCCCGTCTGTCAGATCCGTCTTACTCGTGGAGCCGCCGCTTTCCTTTTCTCCTCTCTCTTTCCTTCTTCGCGCCGGCCGACCGAATCCGCGCCCAATCCCGCTTGCCTTCCCCGCCTCTCTCCGGTTTTGGAAACCTGGGACACCGACGCGACCAAATCCCCGAAGCCCCGCGCCTCCCTTCCTTCTCTGCCCCCTCCTTCCTTTCCTCCCCTGAACCTTCCTTTTTCTGGCCGACACCCCGGCGAACAATTGCGCGCCCGTGCCCCCTCCTCCGCCCCTATAAATACCCTCTTCGGCTTCGCCTCCCTCCGCACCACCTCCCACCGCTCTCCACCTCTCTCCCGGAGTCCCGAGCGCCGTCGCACCGACAGCTCCCCGTGCGCGCCCGGTAAGTGCTCCGGCGAGCAATCGCCGCCGCCTCGGTCCTTCCCGGAGATCACCGTCGCCATTCCGAGCTTCCCCGTGCGTCGGCGAACCCCCCCGATGTCTCCGCCGAGCCTCCCCGTCGCCGGAGCACCGTCGTGTCAGAAGTCCCGACCGCGCCGTCGCCTTCCTCGTCGCCAGCCACCTCCGCTCGTCCCCGGAGCCCCGTCGCCGCTTGGACCCGAGCCACGCCGCCGCTTCTTCTCGTCGCCAACAGTCTCCGCTTTTCCCCGAACACCTACGACCATCCCTCGCCGCCGATGCCGCCGCCCGATCTTCTCCGACCACCCCACTGCCGACCGGTTTCGAAGGTAAAACCCTTCTGTGTGGTCGTAGTCGTAAAAGCTTTCCACGTGGTCGTAAATGGTTGCGTGCTCGTAAGCGTCTGTGTGGTCGTACACGATTAAGTAGTCGTAAATGTCTATGCTGTCATAAACAACTTCGTAGTCATAACCCGACTGCGTTGTCGTTACCGACTACATAGTCGTAAGCGACTTTGTGATCGTACCGACTACATAGTCGTAAGCGACGGTGTGATCGTAACAACTGCATAGTCGTAATCTCGATTGAGTGATCGTAATCGACTTTGCGGTCGTAACCTCGACTGTGTGGTCGTGAACGACTTCGTGGTCGTAATCTCGACTGCATGGTCGTAAGCCATTCTCTGTGGTCGTAGACGACTTCATGGTCGTAATCTCGACTATGTATTCGTAAGAGACCTCACGGTCGTAACCTCGACTGTGTGGTCGTGAACGACTTCGTGGTCGTAAGCTCGACTACATGGTCGTAAGCCATTCCGCGTGGTCGTGCGCATCCCGCCGTGCCCCGCCGACCTCGCCTCCGCCTTCGCCGTGGTCGTACGCTATTCCAAGTGGTCGTATGCTATGCTACGTGGTCGTACGCTACTCTGCGTAGTCGTAATGACTGAGATTCAAACTTTCCAGGAGCCCGTTCTTCCCCAAATTAACTCCAAATTCAGCCATTCAAATTTCTAAATTCATCTAAAATCATAATCTATCTAATTATGGCCTCTGTTTCAATTTTTGCATTTTATTTGATTTTACTTGTATTTATTTGTTTTGTTGCTCGGTCTTCTTGCGCGTAGAGTCCAACGTTGTCGAAGATCCCTCCACCCAGCAGCAGGAAGATCCCGAGAGCGTGCAAGAAGGCAAGTCTCCTTTGATCATCTTGATCCTATGGTTTTGAAATGTTTTAATTATTTTAAATTATGTACATTGCTATTTACATAAAACATTAGTTCAACTTTTAAGGTAATAGCTACTCCAACTTTGTTATGCCCTCAATTGGAATTGAATGCCATGTACCATTGTAACCCTAGAAATTCCTTTGTCCCAATAATGAGATTATTATAATTATTTGTGGATACTAGAATGGTAGTATAATGCTTAGTCATGCTATTTGAATACCTCATAAATCTTGCAAATGGGAAATTATGAATTATTGTAATACCCTTGTTGTTATAAACTTAGTGGTAATTGGAGTTACCACTGTTCTTTTAAAATAAAATAAAATGTGAAAGTTGGTTTAGATTAGGGTGGATGGTTGGTTTGGGTTGGTGCAGCAAGCACGAGATCTTGTTAAGTGTATGTTCCACCTAGTCAATTAAGGACCGACGCTTGTGTTTGTCCGGTCGAGCATTAACCGTACAACCACAAGTCTATATGGGTACGACCTAGTGACTAACTTATGATAGTCTAGTTTAGGTGCCACCAATGGAAAGTGGGTGCCGTGGATGGACCGTTATTCACGGTGAGGGACAGGATTTATGTACTCATATGGCGCAAGAGGGCTTGGTTGGGCGGTTAGCCTACTGCGGTGAAACCTCGTGGTGGTATCTAGCTAGATTAGAGTAAGGTAAAAGCTTTGTGATAATTTATCTTGGTCTCATGTCAAAGGAAGCGTGTTGACTTTTAGGATAATTTATCTCTTGTGGGTAAAGTTGTACAACCTCGCAAAGTGTCAAACTATTCGAATAGCCGTGCCCACGGTCAAGGGCGGGCAAGGAATGCATTCACATGGTAGATTTCTGGTTTTGGTTTTAAAATCAAAGTTTTGGTATTCCGAGAGTGGAGGGAACTCTAGGAAGGGTATCTGCGCGATGGAGCCAAAGAGGGTGGATGGAACCCGCAGTTTTAAACTTGACTAGCTAGTGTTGGTAGATGGAACCTCCACTAGAGAATTTATGATAGTTTCTGTTAAAACAATTACTTGGTTAAATTGATGCCTTTGAAACTACTTAATGGTATTTGAAGTAAAATATTGCTTTGTGCAAAAGAACCATGTAGCCCTCCTTTGTTAAGCCTTGCATCTATTGCATTTTTCCTAAGACTCGCGGAGTACTTTATGTACTCACACGCTGCACTCAAAAATAAATCTCAGAAGAATACAAAGCTCAAGAAGGTGACTACGACTACTTCGCTTGCGGATTCGACGAAGGATTCCCGGAGTACTAGGTCGCGCTTTCCCAGTCAATTGCCTGTGGCGAATTGATGGGTCTTCATCGAGTTTATCTGTTGCTTCCGCTTTATTTTATGTGTGCGAGGTCTTGAAGCCTCAATTGTAATAATGAGACCTTTCGGTCAGTACTCTCTATTATTGTAATAAATCGTGAATGGTGATGTATTCATTTCTGGATAACTGTGTGCACTAGCTTTGATCTGGGACTAGTGCGGTAATACACAGAGGGACCGGGGTTTGAGAATTCGGGGTCCCGACAGAGATGTTATCAGAGCCAATTTGACTGTAGGACGTGACCTAGTTAGAATGGTCGTTAGTAGAAGAGCTTCAAAATTTATTTTATAACATAAAAATTTTAATAATGTGCTACCCTTGTCTTTTCTTGTCTTTCTATACTTACCTTCGTCGTGGCATTCTTCCTTATCTATCTACTTATTTAGTTTTTGGAATGGTAAATGTACCCCCTTACCTTTATAATTTCTATAGACGGTTCAGTGAGTTGCGTCTGAGAAGCACCTGGAGAAGCGCGTCATCATGAAGGAGCAAGGACTAGTTCTTTAGTTGTAGTATCCAAGAAAAGTCCTACGATTTTAGAACGCTTACATATTACTTGCTTGTGTGTTAGGTGGACTGTACCAAGTCTTTGTATACTTGTAGTACAACCATCCTTAAAAACTGTTTTGATTTCAAGTTAAGTTTCTCCTAGTAGTTGCTTGCTTAATTCTTGTGTGTTGGTTTGGGATGTTGCTTAGTTTTCCCCTAAATTTCTTACCTATGCTAGTTCCCTCTTATCTTATGCTGTCCTGAAACCGCATCAGATGGTGAACACAAGGAGCAACCCTGATAACAGCCGTGACGCCAGTGCTCAGCCAGAGAACAACATTCCACCACCTCCTGCTCAAGCCCCCAATTTGGAGCAGATGATGGCCATGCAGCTGCAATTACTCCAAGCCCTGGCACAAAACCAAGTGCAGCAAGCCCCGCAGGCACCCAACCAAGCTCCCTAGTCTAAGTTGGGAGAGTTTATGAGAACAAGACCTCCTACTTTCGCCGGTTCAGTGGACCCATTGGAGGCAGACGATTGGATCAAGGATGTGGAGAAGAAGTTAATTCTAGCCCAATGCAGTGATCATGAGAAGGTGTTGTATGCCGCCCATCAGCTTAAAGGAATTGCTGCTAATTGGTGGGAGAATTACTGCGCCGCCCATCAAAATGTGCAAGCCATCACATGGGATGAATTTGTTGAGGCTTTCCGTACTGCGCATATTCCTACAGGAATAATGGAAATGAAGAAAAGAGAATTTTACCAACTGCAGCAAGGAAACCTAAGTGTTTCTGAGTACCTAAACAAGTTCACCCAACTGTACAGGTATGCATCCGAAGAGGTCACATCGGAGGCAACTAAGATTTGGAGGTTCATGCAAGGACTTGATCCTAACCTCAAGGTGCAGCTAGTGTCCAATGATTACCCAACATTCCAACATATGGTGAATAAGGCCCTTGTCCAGGAAGATGCTCAATATCAATTGCAGGACTCTCGTAAGAGAAAGATGGCTTATCAGACACATTATAATGCAAGCAGTTCAAGACCCCGAATGAATCCACCCCAGTTCAACAAAGCTCCAGATGAAACAGATGCATCGAGAACTCCAGGATCTACGCCTCGTTCAGAGATGCAAGAACCCCACATCTTTACTGGAGTCCGACCTCAGAAAAGCAACACATCAGCAGCAGGGGTGCAATGTTTTCGATGTCACGAGATGGGGCATTATGCAGGCAATTGCCCACAGAAGCCTCAGGCTATCACTCCAATTCCTTTCAATTTGGGAAATACACCAGCACGAACTCCAGTTGTAGGACAAGGACGGGGAGTATCTCCAACTACAGGAAAAGCTCCAAGAACTCCGCAATCACAAGGAAGAGGACGAGTTAACCACATCACCACAAAAAGTGCCCCAGGGGCAGCAATTATGCTTGGTAAGTTTCAATTTGGTTCAAAGAAAGAAGCAGATTAAGAGCACAACAAGGAACCAAGAGTTGTGTTTTCCTCTTCTTTCTTTTGCCTAGTCCGTTCGAATCTCGGGGATGAGATTCTTTCTAAGGGGGGTAGATTTGTAACATCCCAAAATTTGGCTTTCTGGAAAAATTTAAATTCAAATTAATTATTTTAAAGTAATTGGATTCTATTTGGCTTCTATCTGATTTTCTGGATTTTCTGGAGTTTAAATCTATTTTTAAAATTTAAAAAGTAATTTAAAGTATGAAAATTAAATACCAACAGTAGTTGGAAATAATTTTATTCAGTCCAAAATATGTCCAGGAGCTTCTGTGAATTTTTCTGGAATTTTTGGAGGTATTTTCATATTTTTCTGAGGCCTAAATAATTTTCTAGCCTTTTCTGAAAATCAAAATCAAATTCTAAAATCAAAAATCCAACCTCCCTCCTTCCGGTCGACGCGTGGACGGCCTAGATCTGCCCACGTCGCCGCCCGGCCCAATCCCGGCCGCTCTCTCTCTCTCTCTCTCTCTGCCGAACGGGCCCGGCCCGTCAGTCGCCCGCGCCCCGCTCCCGCTGCCGCCTGGCCCCGTCTGTCAGATCCGTCTTCCTCGCGGAGCCGCCGTTTTCCTTTTCTCCTCTCTCTTTCCTTCTTCGCGCCGGCCGACCGAATCCGCGCCCAATCCCGCTTGCCTTCCCTGTCTCTCTCCGGTTTTGGAAACCTGGGACACCGCCGCGACCAAATCCTTGAAGCCCCGCGCCTCCCTTCCTTCTCTGCCCCCTCCTTCCTTTCCTCCCCTGAACCTTCCTTTTTCCGGCCGACACCCCGGCGAACAATTGCGCGCCCGTGCCCCCTCCTCCGCCCCTATAAATACCCTCTTCGGCTTCGCCTCCCTCCGCACCACCTCCCACCGCTCTCCACTCTCTCCCGTAGTCCCGAGCGCCGTCGCACCGAGAGCTCCCCGTGCGCGCCCGGTAAGTGCTCCGGCGAGCAATCGCCGCCGCCTCGGTCCTTCCCGGAGATCACCGTCGCCATTCCGAGCTTCCCCGTGCGTCGGCGACCCCCCCCCCCCGACGTCTCCGCCGAGCCTCCCCGTCGCCGGAGCACCGTCGCGTCAGAAAGTCCCGAACCGCGCCGTCGCCTTCCTCGTCGCCAGCCAGCTCCGCTCGTCCCCGGAGCCCCGTCGCCGCTTGGACCCGAGCCGCGCCGCCGCTTCTTCTCGTCGCCGACAGTCTCCGCTTTTCCCCGAACCCCTACGACCATCACTCGCCGCCGACGCCGCCGCCCGATCTTCTCCGACCACCCCGCTGCCGACCGGTTTCGAAGGTAAAACCCTTCTGTGTGGTCGTAGTCGTAAAAGCTTTCCACGTGGTCGTAAATGGTTGCGTGCTCGTAAGCGTCTGTGTGGTCGTACACGATTAAGTAGTCGTAAATGTCTATGTTGTCGTAAACAACTTCGTAGTCGTAACCCAACTGCGTTGTTGTAACCGACTACATAGTCGTAAGCGACGGTGTGATCGTAACAACTGCATAGTCGTAATCTCGATTGAGTGATCGTATACGACTTTGCGGTCATAACCTCGACTGTGTGGTCGTGAACGACTTCGTGGTCGTAATCTCGACTACATGGTCGTAAGCCATTCTCCGTGGTCGTAGACGACTTCATCGTCGTAATCTCGACTATGTATTCGTAAGAGACCTCACGGTCGTAACCTCGACTGTGTGGTCGTGAACGACTTCGTGGTCGTAAGCTCGACTACATGGTCGTAAGCCATTCCGCGTGGTCATGCGCATCCCGCTGTGCCCCGCCGACCTCGCCTCCGCCTTCGCCGTGGTCGTACGCTATTCTGAGTGGTCGTATGTTATGCTGCGTGGTCGTACGCTACTCTGCGTAGTCGTAATGACTGAGATTCAAACTTTCCAGGAGCCCGTTCTTCCCCAAATTAACTCCAAATTCAGCCATTCAAATTTCTAAATTCATGTAAAATTATAATCTATCTAATTATTGGCTCTGTTTCAATTTTTGGATTTTATTTGATTTTATTTGTATTTATTTGTTTTGTTGCTCGGTCTTCTTGCGCGTAGAGTCCAACGTTGTCAAAGATCCCTCCACCCAGCAGAAGGAAGATCCCGAGAGCGTGCAAGAAGGCAAGTCTCCTTTGATCATCTTGAACCTATGGTTTTGAAATGTTTTAATTATTTTAAATTATGTGCATTGCTATTTACATAAAACATTAGTTCAACTTTTAAGGTAATAGCTACTCCAACTTTGTTATGCCCTCAATTGGAATTGAATGCCATGTACCATTGTAACCCTAGAAATTCCTTTGTCTCAATAATGAGATTATTATAATTATTTGTGGATACTAGAATGGTAGTATAATGCTTAGTCATGCTATTTGAATACCTCATAAATCTTGCAAATGGGAAATTATGAATTATTGTAATACCCTTGTTGTTATAAACTTAGTGGTAATTGGAGTTACCATTGTTCTTTTAAAATAAAATAAAATGTGAAAGTTGGTTTAGATTAGGGTGGATGGTTGGTTTGGGTTGGTGCAGCAAGCACGAGATCTTGTTAAGTGTATGTTCCACCCTAGTCAATTAAGGACCGACGCTTGTGTTTGTCCGGATCGAGCATTAACCGCATAACCACAAGTCTATATGGGTACGACCTAGTGACTAACTTATGATAGTCTAGTTTAGGTGCCACCAATGGAAAGTGGGTGCCGTGGATGGACTGTTATTCACGGTGAGGGACAGGATTTCATCAGACTCATATGGCGCAAGAGGGGCTTCGGTTCGGGCAGTTAGCCTACCTGCGGTGAAACCTCAGCGGGTGGTATCTAGCTAGATTAGAGTAAGGTAAAAGCTTTGTGATAATTTATCTTGGTCTCATGTCAAAGGAAGCGTGTTGACTTTTAGGATAATTTATCTCTTGTGGGTAAAGTTGTACAACCTCTGCAAAGTGTCAAACTATTCGAATAGCCGTGCCCACGGTCAAGGGCGGGCAAGGAATGCATTCACATGGTAGATTTCTGGTTTTGGTTTTAAAATCAAAGTTTTGGTATTCCGAGAGTGGAGGGAACTCTAGGAAGGGTATCCTGGCAGATGGAGCCAAAGAGGGTGGATGGAACCCGCAGTTTTAAACTTGACTAGCTAGTGTTGGTAGATGGAACCTCCACTAGAGAATTTATGATAGTTTCTGTTAAAACAATTACTTGGTTAAATTGATGCCTTTGAAACTACTTAATGGTATTTGAAGTAAAATATTGCTTTGTGCAAAAGAACCATGTAGCCCTCCTTTGTTAAGCCTTGCATCTATTGCATTTTTCCTAAGACTCGCGGAGTACTTTATGTACTCACACGCTGCACTCAAAAATAAATCTCAAAAGAATACAAAGCTCAAGAAGGTGACTACGACTACTTCGCTTGCGGATTCGACGAAGGATTCCCGGAGTACTAGGTCGCGCTTCCCCAGTCAATTGCCTGTGGCGAATTGATGGGTCTTCATCGAGTTTATCTATTGCTTCCGCTTTATTTTATGTGTGCGAGGTCTTGAAGCCTCAATTGTAATAATGAGACTTTTCGGTCAGTACTCTCTATTATTGTAATAAATCGTGAATGGTGATGTATTCATTTCTGGATAACTGTGTGCACTAGCTTTGATCTGGGACTAGTGCGGTAATATATAGAGGGACCGGGGTTTGAGAATCCGGGGTCCCGACACGCAGAGTAAGGGAAGGCCGCAGCACAGAGGGGGAGGAAGAGATGACGTGGGGTTGAGGCGCTGGGAGGGAGAAGGTGCATCTACTCTGATAGTCTGATCTCCTTACACCACCGTTCCTCCCCTCCCGCCCCCAATCCAGGCCTTCACATCTGCACCCCAAATTCCCACCCCAATATCCCCTCCCCTCACTCCCAGCATCATTCCCTTCTTCCATCTCTCTTCTGTTTGTATGTGTGTTTCGAATTTACTGTGGTGTATGCGCAATTTTTATTTGTTCCAAATCCTTGAGTAATATATGCGTGCGCAATTGGTATAATGGTTCCGATTATTGTGAGTGCTTGGCTTGCTTCGTGAGATGGTGCTGGTGTCATTAGTGTGTGCGCTTCCAGGTTGGACGGGAAACATGGGCATTGTGACCGTCGCGTGAGGGATCGGGGAGGCCATCGTGCGGCTCCTTGTTAAGCATGGCTTGAGGGTGGTGACTGCGGACATGGCGCATGGCGGAGAAACCAAGGCCTCTGATGGTTGCTCAACATGTCGATGGTGGCTCACATGTAGATATGTTTGTTTACGAACGGCGAAGAGCTCAGTCAGCTTGCTTTTATGTAATTTGTTTGTGCAATAGTCTATTCCTAATATGTATAAGTGAAAATTGGGAGCTTTTTCCTTTTGTGGCCCTTTATGCCCTTTTTCAGCAATACTCGCTCCGTGCCTTTTTTTTTCTTCATATTTGACGCCCTTCTAAGCACGGATTAACGGACGGTAAACACATGGCACGTACCACACGCCCGCAGCACGAAAGGTCGGCTGTGCGCCGAGTGCGGCCGGTGGTGGGGCCACCGAACTTCCGCGCCACCCGAGCACGGGAAGGGGTCGCGCCACCCAAGAGTTGAATTTCCATCCACGTGGTTTTATGGCAATGTCAGTTCATTGAGGCAGAGGGACAGTTAATCCCCTTTATACAGTGAACCGACAAAGTATGGCAATGGCAAGAACCTAACGTTCTTTTAGTCTCTAGTTACATACTTTGTGCCATAGCTACATCAAACCACGCGGATGGAAATTCAACGCTGCGCGATCACTTCCCGAGCGTGGCGCGGCTGCCACTTCCCACCACATAGGATAGTATCTATGGCATTAATTAGATTGCCATATAGAAATTTTAGATGATGTGACGTTATATTAAATAAGAGAGATAAGAAAAAGAGGAAGAAACTGAGTCTCATGCAACCTAATTTCTATGAGAAAACCAATGCAATAGACACTACCAAATTTTGCATTGGAGAGATGGTGGTATCTTCATGATAGATGGAGAAAAATTATGAGAGCAAGTCCAATAATAGAGCCAAGTGTTTGGCTATAAGCCAAGTTATAAGAGCCAAGTTATACAATAATCTGTCTTCTATTTGTCTACAAAAGATTTTTTTATTATTATGTGGTACCATGTATCACATTCTCTTTCCTACTCCTCCTCACATACATTTATTATCTGGACCAACCACTGCATAGGCTCCTGTGTGCAGCTTGTTGCTTGCATGAGAGCCAAGCTCTCCTCTCTCTCCTCTCTTCTCTCCTCCACATCAGCAAAAATGCTGATTAGCTTGGCTATAAGACCATTGTTGTACTTGCTCTGATTGGTGAAGAGAAGAGAGAGATTTTGATGCTTAATTAATTGCTTAGGTTATAAATAGACATGGTGCATTGAAGACAATAGTGTCTAAAGTAGTGTCTATATGATATGATATAGATAGAAATTACTTAAGTGATTTCTGTACTGAGACTGCCCTTTCTGCGCTCCAGTGGCGTGAAAGCTCGGCGCTCAACTACGGTCTGCGGTGACCTTCCGCGATGCGGAGGCGTGGCACGCGTCACATGTCCGCCATCCACTCATCCGCGTTCGAGAAGGAACCAACTCCATAAAAAAAATGTCAAGGAGGTCAGAATTGAAAAAAGGCCACAATGGTGCCACAAAACGAAAAAAATTGAAAAATTGGTGTTCGTTGTGCGGCTTGGTATTGGGTCTGTTTTTTTTTAACATTAGCTTATGACTTTTAGTTATGATATATAGTTTTTAGGTTATTCGTGAGAGAGTATAAAGTAACAGAAATTCGTATACTATTTTGGTCGATATAAATGAAGTCACTATAGTATGTATTACAGTTAATTTGTAGATCCTATCTTGAAAAAATACTTCGTTTGAAAGCTAGTTACTGTAGAAAAGTCGAAAAATAGCTTTTAAGAAGTTGAAAAGAAGAGATTCATTATATTTTGATGACATGCATCACTTTTTTTTAAATCCGTTGTAATATACGGACATATTACTAGCCAAGGTTGAGGCACCAGTTGTATTGAATTGGAGGAAGTTGTGTATGGTGAGTCAGGCGTTGAACGTCTTCAACAAATTGATTATGGGACTTTGGGATTTTCTGACCAAACGATGTGTTGTTTGTTGACGAACGGTGACGGCGTTGACGCAAACACAGTGCAGGCTTTCACCGAATTCTGGAGATCACGTCGCAAATTGCCAGCAGTGGTTGTCCCCGTGGTTTCACAGGTAACAACCCCCACCATGCAAGAAACATTATGGGCCTCACTAAAGAAGCTCAGCTCAGATCGAAGCCATGTCGAACGACGGAGATCGGATGAATGTGATGCTTCGCCAGGGGGCCGGGTAATATAAGAACTCTAATGGGCGGAAGAAGTCGAGCCTCCTCAGCGACTTCGTACACCTCGGCCGCTAGTCTCCCGCGGGCCGCGTCTCCCTCCACGCCGTTTGCGGTTTAGCATGGACAGTCATGGCCTACGTTCGCGCGCGCTTTGGGCCCGCACGAATGTGCCATTGTGCCCTCCATCTGGTCTCCGCTATCTCAGGCTCTAGGCGGCCATGGCACCACATCCCACCGGGTATCATGCCGCTGCTCGCCAAGACGCCACCTACTCTCTTTCGTTCCTGTGACCGGGCTGTGCTCCCGTCCTTGCAAATCGCGGGTGCTTTCTTTGGTTCCCGGTTCAAGGTTGCCGTTCCTTCCCTTCATTTTGCTTTTGCCTACCGCGGATCCGTCATTCGTCCTCAGTTTCATTGCGATTGCTTCTAGTTCTTGCTCTAGTTTTTTGGGCCGTGCTTTCTGATCTGGGTTTTTGTTCGTGTTCAATTTCGTTTTGATTTGTGGCACCGGCGGCGAGAAGAGCATCGGTGAGCCCCATACCGCCCTCGGCCGGCCTGGTCTATCCCCGTCCGTACAGACTCGTCCTCACGTCCTCTCCGTCATCGTTGCCACCGCCGGTGAGTCTACCGGGGAAGGGAGGTGTTCCCTCTCTCTCTCTGAATCTCGCGTTCTTCGTCAGTTTGGGGTGGCAGCATGCAGCAAGGAGGTGCAGTGACCGACACCGCGATGGACGCACAGCGGTGCTATCCAGATCAGGACTCAGCGCTGGCCAGCTACTAGCCAGTGCGCTTCAGTCGAGGCCGGTCGTGCTCCCGCGATCGTTTCAGAGCTCCACGATGAGTTCTGACCTCTTTCCCTGTCTCTGTTTCTCTCATTCTCTATCAGTTTGGGGTAGTTTCTTCATCCCTCCGTTTCCAGCTCCGTGCACGTGCGCTGCACGTACCTGGTTATCAATAGGCCGCCCATCCAGGGTGCCTACACGCCGAAGCAATTTTAGATCCAGGTTGCCTTCTTCTGGGTTTCAGATTGCTAGCTGTTGCTCTCTTCTGGTGAGAAGAGGCATCATATCTCCAAATTGAAGGCTAGGTGCCAAGATCAGTAAAGCCGACTGTCTTCAGGTTAGACTTGCTTGAAAATTCAGACCTTCCCGCATGTCTACATGTTATCTTTTGATACTATGGTTGAAGCTGGTCTACTCTTTATTTCTGTCTTTCGTTGTATTCCTTTTAGTCTGGCATCAGGTTAACATAATGGAAAATCTATAAGAAAATGATGGTACAGTTCTTTTATTTGTTTCTGAAGATGTACCCATTCTTTACATGATATATTCCTATTATTTTTACAAATTAAACGGTTTCATGTACAGCCTTGCAAGAAATGCAGAGAGAATATGTGATTGAGATTGAAGCCATGGAACATGGTCATAATGTAAACTTTCAGTGCCATTTTTACTTCCTCCGCTCATCAATTTGTTCTAGATGGTATTATGCCTTCTCTTTTTGCTCCTCCCAAGTTTTTATGGAGTGTTTTATTTGGGTTATCGGTTTAGCATATGAAAATAAAGCTCTCCATTTCTGCCCCTGGAAAGTACATCTAAATATGAATAGTTCTGCCAGTGCCTACAGTGATCCTACCATCTGCGCTGCTCGTACCTGGTTATCGATAGGCCGGCCATCCAGGGTGCCTGCACGCCAAAGCAGTTCCAAATCCAGGGGGGCGCTATTCAGCTCCTCTCCATGACTGCAGTTTGAGCATTGCCTTCCACAAAAAAAAAGGTTCTCACAGGCAAGGCTACCACAACATGTGCTTCGGTTCTTTTTTGTGTGTGCGAGAATTACATTCCTCTTACTTCGGTTCATATATCCTGTTTATGTAGGCGAGATGCACACAAGACACACACACTATATATATATATATATATATATATATATATATATATATATATATATATATATATATATATATATATATATATATATATATATATATATATAAGGGGGAGAGGGGTGCGGTGGTGAACCGTGGTCGCGGAGGTCCCGGCCGGTGTGGCGGTACGCTGAGTCGCGTAGGTCCCGAAGCCCTGAGCAGGTGAGCGCGAAGTCGCGTGGCCCGATAAGTCGTCAAGAGAGCGCAATAAGTGGTGGAAATCGTTGACTGCTGGAGCCTGTAAGGGGTATAGGTTGATCGGAATTAAGGGTTCTACTCTGTCGTTGACTGGAAACCGTCTATCCTAAAGGTTGATCTTAATTGTGGGATTTACCCTGCCGTAGACTAGAACAGACCACCTATCCTATCTCTTTTATCTTCATACAAGATGTCTTGGTTAGCCAGGTCTCTTGGTGTAACTGACCGTTTGGAAGCCTCTGCAGTAATGATAGGTCTATCAAAACGATGTCGGTTAAGAATGCTTTGTCTGTTTGCTTTGAGGATATAGAGCAAAGTATTGCAAATTGGAAAGTACCTAAGATTAATATTAAGGATATATATCATATAGGCACGTTTTCTCTCCGCTCTGATTACTATATTAAAACTATAGAAAAAACTCTTCCTATTAGCTCTTTGCATGAGACTCTGCATCTTCTTTCTGAAAAAGAAATCAATCATATCAAATCAAAACCTCAATATCATTATTTACATTTTGGTCTAGTACAAGTGGCTATTAGATCATTAACTCGAAGAGGTTTAAATATTTCGTGTTGGCTTGTCTAAGGGATTGCGAAATAAAAGGTTTAAGGACTCTTTGCTAGGAATGGTTGAAGCTAGTCTTAGCAATGGTCCTGTGTTCTTTAACACCTTCCTGCACTTTTCTCAGTATCTCTTTGGACTTAAATTTCCATAAGGTTCTGACCTTGAGCTTACAAACATCTGGCTTTGATCTTGAGCCTGGAAGTGAAAACATTTCAGTGACATATAGGATCTATTACAAAGCCATGACCACGTTAGCTCCATGTGCAAAAAAGAATACACCCAAAGGTTTAACCACACTACTTCAAGCCAATCCTAGAAATCATATTATTACTCCCAAAACCTTGAAGTGGGATGAGATAACACTTCCTGAGAAGTGGACTCTCCTACAAGCTGTTGAGCCAAAAGCCACTCAACAAAATGAATTAGAATCTCTGGCTGAAACACCAGATGGAGATGTTGAAATAACATTCTCCTCAAAAAGAACAATTTTTATCCAATCCAGACCCTCTTTTCACCTAGACAATAGACCACAGTTAAAACCAAATAATATTGTCTATGCGACTTATGAGGATAAGGATAATCAGTATGAGCCCTCAATCTCAGATTTTGAGATCAATGTTATAGAGGAAGCAGAAGAAGATCATGAGTTTGAAATCGATAAGGATCTCCTTAAAAGAAATCTTGATCTTCCTGAAAATAAGATTAAGTGTGAAAGGTACTACAAAAATGTAGACAATCCTTATATTCAAAAAATAAGAGAGATTTGGTACAAAGAAATGAAAGAGCAAAAAAGACATATTTATTTCTTTGACTGGTATGAGAATAGCCAGATCATACATCTGGAAGAATTCTTTAAGCCAAAGAGTAAATCAAAAAATAAACCAAAAACCAAATCCAAAACTGAGCCAAAGTCAGATCTAGATGAGTTAAAGTCTGAACTAGACAAACTAAGATCTGAAATAAATATCTTAAAATTTGAACGAAGATCTAAAATAGATGATCCAAAATCCGTTCAAAAGAAACCAAAATCTGATGACTTAAATGTTATCAAAAAGGTCTCAAAAGAATGGAAGACCTCTGGTGGAAAGATTGAAGAGTCGGTTCATCCACCCTTTGAATCTATCCAACTTCCAAATAATACCCAGGGAGAAAGCTCCAAAGCATCTCCTTTAAAAAATATTTCCAAAACCACATATGGTGATCCTGTAAAAGTAGAACACATAGGACACCTAGTGGAACAACAAAATTATGCAAATATATCTTTACGTGCTCTTGGACAGCAAACGGATCGCATCGAAAATATTCTCCTGGAAGGATCCAAGTCCAGCAAGGCTGAGGTAAAGATAAATTATCCATTTAATTCTCAGTCTGAATTATCTAGTTCCCGATCTATTGTTCCTTTGTTTACCCCACAGATATTAAGTTCTAATATAAAACTAGGGAAACAAAAGGCAATAGGATCATCTGTCTCTGATTTGGTTAGTGAGTTAGCCAATAAGTTAAGCAACTTAAAGGTAAACAAAAATATTAATCAAATCTCAGACGGAGAAAATAATGATATGATCAACAAGATCTTCAAAACTGTTACTAATACTGCTAGGACAAGGAATTATTATCCTAGACCAACTTATGCCGATCTTCAATTAGAAGAAAGACCTCAAATTAGTAATATGGCATATTTCAATGGCAAAGAAATTGTGGAATGGAATTTAGATGGATACACTGAGTATCAAATATTTACCCTTTGCCATCAAATGATTATGTATGCTAATGCTTGCATAGCTAGTGGTAATCCAGAAAGAGAAGCAGCCTCAATGATTGTTGTTGGATTCTCTGGTCAATTGAGAGGCTGGTGGGATCACTACATGGATTCTGATCAGAAGCAAGCAATAATTGATGCAGTGAAGATAGATGTAAATGGCAATCCCATAGTCCGGGTAGATGCAAATGGTAACCACATGCCTGTAACATCTCTGATGCCCTGACTACTTTAGTTTATAATATCGTCTATCATTTCGCTGGAAATTATCAAGATATCTATGAGAAAAATAGGGAACAATTGATAAACCAAAGATGTAAGACTATGTCTGATTTTAGGTGGTATAAAGATACGTTCCTATCAAAATTATATACTCTTCCTGATCCTAATCAAGAATTTTGGAAAGAAAAGTATATATTAGGACTACCTCCTCTATTTGCTGAAAAGGTTAGAAACTCTTTAAGAAAAGAAGGAGAGGGTAGTATAAATTATCAATATCTTGACATAGGCAAAATCACCCAAAAGATACAGTTGGTAGGTGCTGAACTGTGTAATGACCTTAAAATTAAGGACCAACTCAAGAAACAAAAAATAGTTGGGAAAAAAGAATTGGGAGATTTTTGCTATCAATTTGGATTTGAGTATCAACATGAAAGAAGAAATAGGACTAAAAATGTCAAAAGACTTAGAAAAAATCATGTTGATAATAAGAAAGAAGAGTATTATATTAAGAGGAAGCGTCACCGAAAACCTCTTAAAAAAGATAATCCTAAAAAGGATAATAAACCAATCGTATGCTATAAATGTGGATTAAAGGGCCATATGGCAAATAACTGCTTTAAATCTAAAATTAAAAAGGAAATTCAAGCTTTGCTAGAATCAGAGTCAGAAGACATTAAAGAAAAACTAGGAGATATCCTAAATCATATTGACAATAAGTCTAGCTCTGAAAATGAAGAAAAATCAGAAGTCAATCATTGTGAAAATAGTGTATGTTCTTGTTGTGAGCAAGATGTCTCTGAGGATACCTCTGATGAAAATATTCTAGTCCTCACAGACTTAGAACAATTTGTATTAGACACCTTTGATACGGTGCAAGATCCAAGAGAAAAAGAAGTTATCTTGGAAAGATTCTTATCAAGGATAAAAACTAACAAAGACAAGTTAGTAAAAGATATCCAACATAAAAAATACTTCTCTATTGATGATGTCATCCAAAAAATAGAAGATCATAAGAAGGCAAAGAAACAGTTAAGTCTGAATGACTTGCTTCAAGAACAAAATTATATAAAAGAAGAGCTAAGTGATCTTAGAAGAAGAATTCTACTTCTAGAAATTCCTAGAAGAGAAGAAATTAAAAGGGAGTATGAAACAGAAAGTGAATCTGAAGAAGAAGAAGAAATTCTTCAGAACAATCAAGAAATTCTCCAGAACAATCAAGAAATTGTTAGCTCCATAGAAACCTACTTCAAACAAAAATGGTATGTAGAAATCTCATACATGTTTGTTGATGGATTTCACTTCAAATATAAAACTTTAATTGACTCAGGAGCTGATATGAATTGTGTCGTAGGGATGGCCCCCACCTAAACCCAGCAGGCCTGGTAGGAGGTTATAAGGCCCAGAATAGGCCATGTGTAATGACATAACTGCCCCAGAGGGGATAACCAGATGTAAGGGTATAACTGTAAAAGCACTCCTCATGTGCATATATATATGAGTACAAGCCATGGGGAGAACCCAGGCCATTACACTTATCTTCATCACTCTCCACTACCATCTCTCTCTTTGTTTGGTCTGTAGCCACAACAGTTGGCGCCGTCCGTGGGGAGGACGGAGACAAGCCTGAAGACCGAAGAAAAAGATGGCACCGAAAAAAGCTTCCTCAGTGGCGGCGAAGGGAAAGAAGGCGGCCGGGACGGAGCGTCGTATGAGTACCAGAGCTTCGGCATCGGCAGCGGCAGACGCGGGTGGCGATGCAGGCACGGTGGCCGAAGACATCGACGTTCGCGCGGTGATGACCAACCCCGTCACCGGCACAGCGACGACCAACCCCACCACCGGCGTTGCGAGGACGGACCCGGCGGTCGAAGACGTCGACACGGGTGCGGCGACAACCGACCCCGCCGACGCGACGACAGCCGACCTCGCCGCCCCATCGCAACCTCGCCGGCGGTGCGGACCGGCGGTCCGAGGTAGCCACGACGGAGCGACCGGCAGCTCGGGACCCGCGACGCGGTCGTCCCGCGCCGATCCGCCGTCGGAAGCACCGCGACCCGCCCGCACCGGTGATGGAGCGCCTGCGGCGGCTCAACGCGTTCAGCGGGAGCTGGGGACCTCGCGAGCCGTCGAGATATACAAAAGGCTCGAGTCACCGCCGCGCCAAAGAATTGCGTCCGAGCCCGCGCGGAGAGGGCGGACGATCGCAAGCCCCACTCCAGCCGCGTGCGCTGCGGCGCGTGGATCCGAGTCCCCGCTCGGCGGGGCTGCAGCAGGCGGCATGGCCCGAAGACTTCAAGTTTCCTAGCGCCATCGACTCGTATAAAGGCGACACGGACCCCCGTGAGTTCGTGCGCGTATACGAAACTGCGATCGAAGCCGCGGGCGGAGACGACACCACGAAGGCAATGGGACTCCCCCTCGCGCTACAAGGAGTGGCGCTCTCTTGGTTTTTTACCATAGAGCCGGGCTCCATCTACGCGTGGGAGCAGCTCCGCGTCCGCCTCCACAACAACTTCCAAGGAAACTACGTCGACCGGGTCGATGCGGACCAACTCTTTGCCGTGAAGCAAAAACCCTCGGAGAAGCTCCGGGACTACTTCAAACGCTTCGCCAAGATTCGATGTCAAGTGAAGGACGTCAACGAGACCACCATCGTCAATGCAGCCATACATGACCTTCGTCCGGGCCCGATGGCCGAGTACAATGCGCGGAAGCCAATCAAGACGGTGGCGAAGCTCTTTGACAAGATGGAAGAATATGCCAGGACGGAGGAAGACGCGCGGCGAAGGCAAGGTGACGACTCGACACTAACCGGCCGAGCCTCGGCAAAACCAAGATCCGCCGGCGGCGGCTCTTGAAGGGAAAGCGTGGCGTGAGTCGCCCAGGGCGCGCGGCCGCAGGACAACTCGCATAAGGAGTCGCCGATCAGCCCAAGCGCGGCGGCAAAGGTCGAGGCGAACCGCACGCCCTCGACATCGGCGGGTCCGACGAGGGTGCTCCAGCGGGCCGAGGCAGCCAGGGGCGCCGTGGCCGGGACCGCGGCCGTGGCGCAGGGCCGCGGCGATAAGGGTCGTGGAGACTACGACGACCAAAGATCGTGGACCGTGGTGCTTAGTCCACGGCCGCGCAATCATGATACCCGTGAATCGCACCTCCATCGCGGCGCTCGCGGCAGCCGCTAGGGCGAGAACCGGAGGCGCGCCGCCGCGGTGGCCCACGTCCAATTCCCATACGAGGCCCCCATGCAGGTACAGCGCGGGGATGCGGTGCAGCGCAGGAATGCAACCCGTGAAGGCACCTTGCGGATCCAAGCTCACGTACAGCAGCCTCGGGAGGGCCTCACGCCGTTGCGTGCCCCGACGCAACCTACCGCAGGGTCATTAATGTCATATCTGGCGGCTCTGCGCTGGAATTCGCCTCGGCGCGGCAGCGAAGGCCTACGCGCGAAGACTACATCACGTGGTGGCATACCCAGCGCAAGCACCGCCGAATGGGCGCGCGCGAGTTACATTCACACCGATGACGCCCAAGGTGTGGACTTCCCTCATCGTGACCCCGGTCATCCGGTCACCATCGCGGGATGCGGCGTGGGCGCGCCTTGGTGGGCGGGGTAGTTCCGCGAACGTATTGTTTGCGGCGGCCTTCGACGGATGGGGATCCTCGAAGCCGCTGGGGCCTCGGAATCCCAACTGCAGGCTTGGGACGCGCCTGCGGCGGCCCGGGCGGTCGGCCTTCAAGTCTCCATCGCCGAGATGACAATGTGCGGACCGAAGATGCCACCTTCGGCGTGGTCGACCTCCGTATCCCTACAATGCCATCTTGGGCGCCCAATCCTCAACTCCTTCGGCGCGGTACCACATCACGGCTATCTGTGCATGAAGATCCCGGGTCCCCGGACCATCATCACCGTCCGAGACGACCAGGATATGGCTCGGCGCGCCGAGCGAGCACGGATGCCCGTCGCGGCCCGGCCGACGCTCTTAGAGCCGACGTCACAGCGCGGAGGTCCGTGGGGTCATCCATAGGCGCCTGCGCGGGCCCTGCAGATGTCTAGCGACTAGAGGCTGCGGCCACACCAAGGGCAAACGGTCAGTATATTCACCCTTTGTAGTTGCTCACCCGCGCAAACGGGGATATAATGAAGATTGCCGTTTGCCGTTAATTTTTCTTCGTCACATGCAAGCACGAGGTGAGGGCGCGCGTCGGCTTGGACAACGCGCGCGCCCCCGCAGTATAAACCAAAGACGCACGTTCGCGTGTGCACTCGCTGTCGCCAGGGAGGGCGGGACTGAGTATAAACCAAAGACGCATGTTCGCGTGTGCACTCGCCGTCGCCAGGAGGCGGGGCGAGTATAAACCAAAGGCGACGTTCGCAGTGCACTCGCCGCCGCCGGGAGGACGGGGCGAGTATAAACCAAAGACGACGTTCGCGTGTGCACTCGCCGCCGCCAGGAGGGCGGGACGAGTATAAACCAAAGACGACGTTAGCAGTGCACTCGCCGTCGCCAAGGTGACGGATGAGTATAAACAAAATACGCACCGGGGGGACGCCCTTGCGCGCGCAAGTCTCCGGACTATAAAGAAGACGTAGCGTCGAGCCTAGCTCTGCACGCAATAGTCCACGGACTTTAAATAAGACGTAGCGTCGAGCCCAGCTCCGCACGCACAAGTCTCCGGACTATAAAGAAGACGTAGCGTCGAGCCTAGCTCCGCACGCAATAGTCCACGGACTTTAAATAAGACGTAACGTCGAGCCCAGCTCCGCACGCACAAGTCTCCGGACTATAAAGACGACGTAGCGTCGAGCCTAGCTCCGCACGCAATAGTCCACGGACTTTAAATAAGACGTAGCGTCGAGCCTAGCTCCGCACGCGCGAGTGTCCGGACTATAAAGAAGACGTAGCGTCGAGGTCCGCCTCCGCACGCACTAGTCCACGGACTTTAAATAAGACGTAGCGTCGAGCCTAGCTCCGCACGCGAGAGTCTGCGGACTATAAATAAGACGTAGCGTTGAGCCTAGCTCCGCACTCACCCACGGACTTTAAATAAGACGTGGCGCCGAGCCTGGCTCGCACGCGAGAGTCTGCGAACTATAAATAAGACGTGGCGCCGAGGTGCGCCTCGCACGCACGATCCACGGACTTTAAATAAGACGTGGCGCCGAGCCTAGCTCGCACGCGAGTCCACGGACTTTAAATAAGACGTGGCGCCGAGCCCGACTCCGCACGCACAAGTCTCCGGACTATAAAGAAGACGTAGCGTCGAGCCTAGCTCCGCACGCAATAGTCCACGGACTTTAAATAAGACGTAGCGTCGAGCCTAGCTCCGCACGCGCGAGTCTCCGGACTATAAAGAAGACGTAGCGTCGAGGTCCGCCTCCGCACGCACTAGTCCACGGACTTTAAATAAGACGTAGCATCGAGCCTAGCTCCGCACGCGAGAGTCTGCGGACTATAAATAAGACGTAGCGTTGAGCCTAGCTCGCACGCACGATCCACGGACTTTAAATAAGACGTGGCGCCGAGCCTAGCTCCGCACGCAAGAGTGCGCGACTATAAATAAGACGTGGCGCCGAGGTGCGCCTCGCACGCACTCACCCACGGACTTTAAATAAGACGTAGCGTCGAGCCTAGCTCCGCACGCGAGAGTCCACGGACTTTAAATAAGACGTAGCGTCGAGCCTAGCTCCGCACGCGAGAGTCCACGGACTTTAAATAAGACGTAGCGTCGAGCCTTGCTCCGCACGCGCGAGTCTCCGGACTATAAAGAAGACGTAGCGTCGAGCCTAGCTCCGCACGCACAAGTCCACGGACTTTAAATAAGACGTAGCGTCGAGCCTTGCTCCGCACGCGCGAGTCTCCGGACTATAAAGAAGACGTAGCGACGAGCCTAGCCCCGCACGCACTAGTCCACGGACTTTATATAAGACGTAGCGTCGAGCCTAGCTCCGCACGCGCGAGTCTCCAAACTATATAGGAAGTCGTAGCGTCGAGGTCCGCCTCCGCACGCACTAGTCTACGGACTCTAAATAAGACGTAGCGTCGAGGCCTGCCTCCGCACGCGTGAGTCTCCGGAATATAAAGCAAGGCAAACTGCGGAGGTCTGCCTCCGCATACGTCAGTCTGCGGACTGTCCGTTCTACGGAACCCTGGCGTAGCTACGTCGCCAACGGCGGCATCAACACACAGCACACAACTTAAAATGCCAGGAGGTCTGCTTACCGGAAGAATCACATGTACAAAGGTCCGCCAACATCCCGGCCGCTCTAAGCCGCTACCCCGCGGGTTCGTCCTTAACACGCGCGAAAGTCGGGGCCTCGCTCGAAGAAGGCCGGCTCGCCCAAAAGTCGAGCGACTCTTGACCCTTCGCCGCCGGCGCGCCGTCGGGTTGAAAGGTCGGCCGCCCGAAGCCGGCCCCAGCAAGGAAGCTGCCCGGGATATAGGTGAAAATCAGCATGCATGCAGAAAGTGTGCGCTTTATTAGCAAAAACAAGGGACAGTACAACGCACGCCTACACCTAGGCGCCGCGGCATCAGACCTGCGGGTTCCCGGCGCCTTCGGAGGGCCCAGCGCCGCCATCATCGCGTCGAGGACCCGTCCAGAATTGGCGAGGCTCCCGTCCGTGAGCGACTTCGGAGCTCGATCCGTACAACTTCCGCCCCGACGGGATCCCAGATCCGGTCGTAGAAGGGCCCAAGGGCACGGCGAGCGGAGCGGACGGCGCCGGACATTACTCTGGCCCCGCCAGTCATCTCCACTGGGGTCATTCAGCCCGGCGACATGCGTCAGCCATGGTCTTTGGAGGAGCGCGCACACCGCGCGAGCGGCGTACGCGCAGTGGGTACCGGCGAGGCCGTCGCCGCGTCGCGCGCGGCGTTAGCGGCATCCCCGACCCAGCGGAGCGCCCAAGACAGCTCCTCCGGACCGAAGGCGCGTCCCGACACCTCCGCCACCAGCCCTTGAAGATGGCTCTCCAGCGCTTGCATGGCGTCCCAGGCAACCATCGAGGCGTCGCCCAGCGTCCGGTTGCGCTCCGCTAGAGTCAAGGCAAGTTCGCCTTTCTCCTTCTCTAGCGCGGCGACCTGCTCCAGGAGCCCGTCCCGCTCCGCCGCGAACTTTTGATCAGCAGCTGCTGCGGCTGATTCCTGCGCCGACGCAACAAGCCCCTCGGCGTGCGCCCTCGCTTCGGCGCATTCCGCTTCCAGCTGGCGGATGCGGGCGTCCTGGGCAGAGCGGGCGCCAGAGGCTTCGGGCAGCTCCCCCTCGGTGGCCCGCAGCCTATCCTCGAGCGCTTTTTGGCTACGAGCATAGGGCGCTTGCAGGGCCTGCCCCAGCACGAGTGTCTGTAGAAGGGAAAAGACTTAGCAAACTCAGCTAAACTCAGGCGCGGTCGCATGAGTACCTACCCTCACCCCAGACACCTCGAACGCGTCCTCGAGGCCCCCCGCACCGTAGGCCTGCAGCACTTGCGGGTCAACGCTCGTGGCCGCGTCATTCACAATCCCGCGCCATGCCCTCAGCGTCTCCGGAGGCGGCACGAAGTCCGCAGGACTCACGTGCTCCGAGGCCCCGTGTTCCGTCGGATGCTCCCCCTCCGGAATGAGCAACGCTGTGCATAAGCATACGGGTGACCACTCCAAGGCATAAAAGCATACACCAGAGTAAGCTCGGCCACCTTACCTTCGGTAGCCGAAGGAATGGTTCCGCCGCGGCGAAGCCTCCGCGCTCGAGGCGGCGGTATCCCGCGCGGTGGGCGGCGTCGTCGAAGCGAAAGGTGCATATGCCGCAGGGCCTCGGCGCTGCGTTGGCGTCCCCACAAGCCGATGCCCGTGGCCACGACAAATCCCCGGTGTCCGGTGGAGCTCGCCGCACGCACGGCCATTTAGCCGGGGCAACCGGCAACGCACCGCCCCGCAGCGCGGCAGCGGCCCTCGCCGCCACGCCGGGGCGAAAGTTCCATGGTGGCGGAGCGCGAGGGGCACCTCGGTTTACGTTGCCGTCGGTAAAGGCAGCACACCGTGCGCCCTCGCGGGGCGCCACGGCACCACAGCGGCTATGGCCGCTCCACCACCTCGCATCGCTGGTTCGCATGGGTTCCGCCTCCGTGACTTCGGCGGGCGGTGAGGCTTCCCCCCTTCGGCCGCTCGCGGCAAACCCGCCGTCCGGGGCGCTCGTCGAAGATACCTCGCCTTCGACATCTGCGCCGCCCAAACCGGAGTCGGCATACCTAGCCGAGTCCGACTCCGCGTCCGCCGTGCCCTCGAAAACACTAGCGGCAGGCGCCCCGCCGCGCCCCCTCTTCCGAGACGAGGCCTTCCTCTTCTTCTTCTCCTTCGCTGCACCGTCGTCCGGAGCGACACGGTCCGGCGCGGCAAGGCCCAGAGCCTCGCACACGCGGTTGATCCACCCCAGACCCGCCTCGGCAACAGCCGCCGCCTGCCGCTTATGCTCCTGCCGTGTGCGGCCCGGGAACACGCGCGTGGCTTGCTCGCCTCCTCTAAGGGAATCTCGAAACAAAGGAGAAGACCATCAGCATACAACGCATTCTGCGTTGGCAAAGGACGAACACGAGCGAGGCTTACGAAGATCGCCGGCGCCGCAGCAAGCGCATCGAGGGCAAGACATTGTCGCCTCGACGCCTCGGCGGCGAGACACCGATCCGAGCAAGCGGTGCCACGCCGTACATCACGAACTCTTGGCGAGGTTGCGCATGTTGAAGTGGGCGCCAAGCCTACGAGCCGTCGGACCCTCTGCTTGTCCTCATCGCCGGCGCTCGCCGGGCGAGGGCTTGAACGCGATGGGTCGGCTGTGCACTCAAGGCGCTCCGCTCTCCACGCGGTGGTAGAACCACCGCTTCATCCATAAGACTCCACTTCCCGCGAGTTGAGTTCGCGGGAAGAGCCTCTTACGATGGACGAAGGATAAAGGTGACGCCGCCGAGCTCAACACCGCCCCGTTCTTCGGTCCTTGGGCTGGTGCCGTGCCTCGTGCGGTAGGCAAGCAGCGAGGCGCAGGCCAACACGCTCCGGCGCAAGGCCCGGCTATACACCGCGAGCCGGCCACGGCGTTCGAGTCGATTGCGCCGGCTCGGCCCGAAGGTCCGCAACCGTCGTCGCCCAACAACAATGTCGCTGGGATGCGGAGCCCGCGTCAAAAAGCGACGAACACGACCGCCTCCGATCTCTCGGGATGCGGTTCCGTCTCGTCGGCGGCAGGCAGTCGTACATCCTGGCGCTCGGACAACTTTCCCGCGCGCAGAAGCCCCTGGATCGACTTCTCGATCCACGGCGAGGCCCAGCTCGCCGGAGAACGTGCCTCCCTCCTCCACCGCCAGCCGCTCCTTGTCAGCCGCCGCCGGGTCGCGCTCTTCGAGCACGTATTTCACCTTTAGCTGCGCGGTCGCCGATTTAACGTCGAGCCACCAACCATCTGGCCGTGCTTGCCACTGCAAGCCATCGCTTTCCACGGAAAGGTTGCAGCGGTGAGCGTAGCGCGAAGGTGTGGAAGGCGGAGCAGACAGGAAAGAGGGCGTAAAGGTGCGGGGACGCTGTTACGAGGGGGCTATTTCAAGCCACCTCGCCCATGCCGCCGCTACCGAAGCGTCGCAACGGTCCGTGTGCCGGATGCAACCGCAGCGGTGTAAAGGCCCGCCCCGCACGATTCCCCGTGATTAAAAGCGAAGGGTCGCGAAGGCCCGCGTACGAGACGCAACCGCAGTCATACAAGCGCCCATCTAGCGCAACCCCCCGCCCACCGCTGTAAGGACGCGGCTCACAGGCGCCAAGGGCCGTCACAACAGCTCCGACACGCGCCATCCACTGCCCGCCCCGTGTCCCCCTTGCCTAGGGAAGAGGCGAGCGGCTGCAAACACGCAACCGTCCACATCCTACTACCCACCAGTCATAGGCCGCCGCGTGCCCCGGACGCGCCAAGTCGCAGAGTACGGAAACCTAACCCTGGCAGATCAGGGGGCGACGCGATTCCAGGAGTCTTTATAGCACAAGACCGCATCACAAGGCCCCAAGTCACCGCCCAGCGGCGGGGTTCGCGGGGCTTAGGCGCCAGCTCCGCGGCCACCCGTTCGAAGGGAGGGGGACGGAGCGCGCGTGTCTACTTTGACTTAGGCGCCAGCCTCCGCTGCCACCCGTCCGAACGGTAGAGGACGGAGCGCGCGCGTCTACTTCAACTTAGGGGTAGGAGACGGAGCGCGCGCGCTCTTCCGACTTAAGCGCCCGGCCGTTGCCACCGTCCAAGAGTAGGGGACGAGCGCGCGTCTCGCCGACTTAGGCGCCAGCCCCGCTGCCACCCGTTCGAAGGGTAGAGGACGGAGCGCGCGCGTCTACTTCGACTTAGGCGCCAGCCTCCGCTGCCACCCATTCGAAGGGTAGAGGATGGAGCGCGCGTCTACCGACTTAGCGCGCCACCTCGCGCCACCCGTTCAAGGGTAGAGGACGAGCGCGTCGTCTTTCGACTTAGGCGCCCGCCTCGCGCCACCCGCTCGAAGGGTAGGGGCGAGCGCGCGCGTCTACTTTCCACTTAGGCGCCCGGCCTCCGCCACCGCTCGAAGGGTAGGGGCGAGAGCGCGCGCGTCTACTTCCACTTAGGCGCCAGCTCGCCGCCACCCGCTCGAAGGGTAGGGGCGGGCGCGCGCCTACCGACGTGGCGCCAAAGCACCGCTGCGACCCGCTTGAAGGGTAGAGGACGGAGCGCGCTCTCGCCCGACTTAGGCGCCTCCTCGCGCCACCCGCTCGAAGGGTAGAGGACGGAGCGCGTCGTCGCCGACTTAGCGCGCCACCTCCGCGCCACCCGCTCGAAGGGTAGGGGCGGAGCGCGCGTCTACTTCAACAAGGCGCCAGCTCGCGCCACCCGTCCGAAGGGTAGGGGACGGAGTGCGCGCGTCTACTTCGACGTAGGCGCCAACTCCGCTGCCACCCGTTCGAAGGGTAGAGGACGGAGCGCGCGCGTCTAGTTTGACTTAGGCGCCAGCCTCCGCTGCCACCCGTTCGAAGGGTAGAGGACGGAGCGCACGCGTCTACTTCGACGTAGGCGCCTGCTCCGCTGCCACCCGTTCGAACGGTAGAGGACGGAGCGCGTGCGTCTACTTCGACTAGGCGTCAGCTTCGCTGCCACCCGTTCGAGGGGTAGGGGACGGAGTGCGCGCGTCTACTTCAACTTAGGCGCCAGCTCCGCTGCCACCCGTCCGAAGGGTAGGGGACGGAGCGCGCGCGTCTACTTCGACTAGGCGTCAGCTTCGCTGCCACCCGTTCGAGGGGTAGGGGACGGAGCGCGCGCGCCTAGTTCGACTTAGGCGCCAGCCTCTGCTGCCACCCGTTCGAAGGGTAGAGGACGGAGCGCGCGCGTCTACTTCGACGTAGGCGCCAGCTGTTGGAAATATGCCCTAGAGGCAATCATAGAGATGATGATATTTTGTTGTATCCATGATTTAATAAATGTTCCTTGAATATTGCCTTTGTGTTGATTAACAAGTATGTGACTTGTTTGTGAAACTCTTTACTTATATTTTTATTCTAAAGTTGTCCCTAGTCGGAGTTCATGTGAGGACACACGTGAATGATGGATTAGCACATGTATCGGTTGATGACCATGTTTCACAGGTCATAGACATGGAGATGTCAAACCAATAATGTGGACACATGTTTAGAACATGGGGTTGGACCGACCCAACATGAGACATAACAATTATACTTATGATTCTCTCTCTACACAATGTGTACGCCTTGTCCTTAGACCTGAGATTGTCGCATGTCCCTGGGCGCTCGAGCGGATCTAGTAATCCGGCGTGCGTCGCTTCCTCCCGTACGTGTGGATACCTTTTGGCGGCGCTGCATCTGTAGCGTTTGGACGAACCGCAAGAGGAGTTGTACGTTGGACACCGCGACGAGGACGAGGAAGTAGTACGACTACTCGCCCGACGTCTTTGCATCGACGTAGTACGACTACTCGCCCGACGTGTTGCATCAATTCCGCACCTGCGCGTCTAGTGGTAATTCCGTGATCTATAACTGCAGTGATCTTAGTTTACGGGTAGAATTTTTATTAATTTGCGCTAGCGTAGCATACCCGTATCCCTTCAGTGGTATCAGAGCCATTGCTGTCATGTTATAGGTTCGGGTGATTTGCATATGGTATGATCGATATGATCGATTGTATAGTTACGTAATGGATAGATCGGTTTCGTGATCATGTCGCTAAGGTCGTGCCACAACATACCCTACCGGTCGGTATCACCATCGGGTGACAGCGGTGACATGTAAAACCGATTGCGGAATGCGAAGATCAATATGATTGGTCGAATCGGAACCTAGATTAATAATCGATATTCCGTGATTATGCTGGCTAAGGTCGTGCCACAACATACCCCTACCGGTCGGAATCACCATCGGGTAGACGGTGACACGTAAAACCGCCGCGACGCGAAGATCAATGCAAATTGGTCGAATCGGAACAATGGTCGATTTGGGGTAAATATGATTTGCCGATCAAAATCCTAAGTAAAAATTGCATAGATTGGAACCCCTTCGAACCCCGCGGGGGAAACCCCCTCGACCCCCTTATCCGGTAGATTGCGTTTCTATGCATAACTTGTTTTTGCAGGATGTTTGTGACCGGTATGGCCTAATGTGTATGTGATGCATGTTTGTAATATTTTCATGACCTGCGTGTCGTGGGTTCGGCAACACGGCTGGAGCCATTGTGTTGTCAAATTATTGTATTAACGGCGTGCGTGCCGACTTGTGATGATTCCTTGTATCCATGTATTTTATTACTAGCTGTTATGAGTAATAGCTTATAATAGTTGATGTGACGATGGCCCGATCTTCCGAGAGGTACTGATAAGTCGATTGTGGAGATCTCGACGTTGATGATCCAAAGGCTCCGACCAAAACAGATCGAACCCCTCGCAATCACTACACCACTGCTCCGTTGGTTATCAACCGTGCCGAACACGATTGACCTCGCCAAGAAGGCTATCTCCTGCAAGCGAATCGAGAACACAAGCAAGAGAGTACAAGATGCAATCTAAAATTGCGAATAAATATTAAGTTCACAAGTTGGGGTCTATAAACCGATGAGCGCGAAACTGTTCAAAGACAGATTAATCTAAGCAAAACCCAAGGAAAACTAAAGGGGTGTGGCCTCCTTAAATAGGGGAGGGGGAAACCACACTTATCTAATGAAAAGGGATGTGGTACTATTTCTAGTTACTGTTCACGCACGTGGTACTGTTCACGTGAACAGTACCAGCCCAAATAGCCCAAGTTACAAGGCCCTCGGCCCACTTTGAGTCGGACTTGAAAAGTGATATGGCTTGTTTCGCATTTTCTGATCTGCTCGAGTGGAGTTTGGAGGTGAGACCAGATCCATCTGAAAGTAGACTCCAAGATCTTTCCAACGAGTACTCACGAGCCCCGAGAAGCTTTCTGGATCAAAAGTTATGGCCGTTTGAAGTTGGCTTGTCAAGCTGAATCCGAATTGATCTGGAGGCCGAATTGGATTCCAAAACCTGTCCAAGTTGAACCCTTGCTTCAATTGGTTCCAAAGTGATGTGGTGCTACAAATATATATATTTTCATCATTAGGTAGCATCATATTCTCATTTAAAATGTGTTGAAGTTGAAGAAACGAATTCACCTTCAGTTCAATCTTGATATTGACCGCTATGGTCGTATGTGTTGGTGGCGTGGTCACATCATCCTCCCCTTCTTGACAGAAAACCGTCCTCGGTTTTAACATAGGTGTAGCATCACGTATTGCATGATCTTGATCATAAATCTTGGTACATGATAACAAACGCAACAAACTCTCATTATGTAATATCATAAGTTCTTTATCAAATAAAGTAAAATCTCTTTGAAACGAGCTCACCTCATAATTTAAGTGATGTGTAGGAGCTCTTGTAATTGGAACAACAAGTATAGCAAATAGGGTTGTATCCATAGGGTACATGTTCTTATCATCCTCCCCTTCTTGCAAACAAAGCCGTCCTCGGCTTTTGATAAGCTGAAAAAAATGGTAACAAAGAAGCCAAGGTGTATGCATGGTATATGTATATGTCATCCGTTTTAACCGTTCTTCGTTGTTGCACAATTAATGTTATAAAACAGCAATGATCATAAAAGCTCGTTGTATTATTAACCCAAAAGTAATCATATATGTTAATGAGCAATTCAAAATTTCTCACACAGTAATTATTGCAACTTGTTTTGCAAATGTAAGTGAAGCATTTATGCAATTCAAATCTTTGAATTTGTAAACTTGTAGTGGTGGCACATATGGGCAAAACTACAACTTTTGGAATCAAGCAAAAGTCATCTATATAATCATATCTCAATCGAACAATAGCAAATTCATCTAGTAAGAGTGAAGAGCTTTGTATGTTCGGCCATAATTAATCATCTTTATTCAGATTGTCTATACTAGATGGTGAAAAAAGAGATGAACACATAGGCATTGAATGAGTACTAAATTTTACTTCCCTCTCACATTCAACATGATTCAGCATACAAGAATTGTTGCCCAAACAACAAGTTTCAATTCATCCATGTGATCACAAGTTATGCATATTCGATATACAAGAAATTGATTTTCCACACCATAATCTCCAATCAAATTAAACTTATATCCAGGGGTGTAGGTACTAAATAAGAATTTCGAACATGCAAGTTCAGAAACTTTCTCCATAGCATGTGACAATTTCATAGGTAGATCCAACATGATGTAACACAATGAATTAGCAGGAGAAATTCTAGTCAAAACTTCTTTATGTGTTATTAATTTAACATGTGCAAAATTATGAGAATTTAGATCAGCACATGGTTTATTTAAGTCAACACAAGCAATATCAAAAGATTGCACTACAACAGGTATATACTCACAAGGTTGCTCTATGTCTTGTTGTAGCACCAAATCAATATCGTGAGCGATGATAGTACCATGTTCTTTACCTTTTTGGCTCTCCTCAGATGATGTAAGTGCATCCATCTCCTTATCTTCATTCTCAACCAACGGGGTCAGTAATTCAATCAACTTATGCTCCTCTTCGGCATGGTTCTCAACTACCTGCAAGTTGTTAGTCACAGAAAAGGGTACAAACATAGATTTGTTCTCATGATCATCACCATTACCTGCAAGGTTAGCTGCAAGAGCATATTCATCCTCAACATCACTAGCACTTACATAACCACCATCTTCTGTCGCAATATACGCCCGCTGACTTGTGCAATCTCTCATGACGTGGCCCATCCCTTTACAACGGTGGCACACAATGCCCGTCGTACGGCCCGTGGAAGCAATCGATGAAGAGCTCTTTGCTGGTGCTTGCACACTAGTAGATTTGCTTGTCTCGGGTGCGTGTGATGGTGGCGGCGGTGCTGCTGAACGCGCCCTACTCACAGAGGGGGCAGCAGCTCGACAAATAGGTGGTGGGGCTATCTTGGCTCGCCCAGGCGTTGATCTCGATGTAGACATACCTCCAAAGTTTCTCCTTGTCCTTTGTTGCCTACCCTGCAATTCTTTTTCTGCAAGCACAGCAAGCTGGAACAACTGGTTGATAGTAGTAAAATCTTTATAATAAACAATGTCCTGAAGTTCACGCCGTAACCCCCCGTAAAAACGACAAATCTTATCCTCCTCATGTTCTACAACATTACAACGCAACATGCCTATTTGTAGTTCTTGATAATATTCCTCGACAGATTTATTACCTTGGTCTAAGCACTGCAATTTCTTATGCATTTCATGTTTAAAAGCAGGAGGAACAAATCTAGCACGCATAGCTTCTTTTAACCGCTTCCATGTATCAGGTTGTAAGCACATGGTACCCATATCATTCCACCAGATAATAGCAAAGTCCTTAAACTCAGTAGTAGCTTGTCTAACTCTATGTTGCTCAGGAACCAAGTGAGAATTAAACTTCTGCTCTACCGTCATCTCCCAATCAAGATATATTTCAGCATCATAAAGACCAGAAAAAGATGGAATGATAAATTTGACTTTAGCAAAAGGGTCATGATTAGAACGATCATTATGGTGCTGAAAATTATTACCTCCCATACCGTGACGGTTTTGATGTAGGCGGTGTCGTGGGCGTGCATTTTGGGCAGCAAATGAAGCACTTGCGTCGCGGTTTTGTCTCTCATTATCATCAGACAACCCACCTATCATGGTTAGTAGAAAACAAAATACAACACAAAGGTATTATCCCTATGCACTACTAGGTGGTGGAAGGTGGAATCACATATTCTCAAGCGTCTTACTACACTCTTACAAGTGTTCTTACCGATGCAGCAGGTGGTACAACCGGTGGCTGGTTCGTGATACCGTGTCGAGCGTGGGTACGATTGCAAGAGGGAACCTGTTCTGATCAAGAGTAGGTGTAGCTTGGAAGGCACAATATGGTAGCAATGGAGAACAATCAGTTAATTTCAGAATTGCATAGAATTGAATTATAGTCCGTATCTAGCACTTAGCCTATGTTGCTGATCAACCAAGAATGGAAGAAGGCTAAAAACAAGTGTATGGCAATGTATATGAGTGGTAAATACAAGATAATTCAATCCAATGCAATCTGGAATCGAAGAACACAAGGATTGACCCAAAACTGAAAACTGAAGATTTCTGTCCACTGGACAGTACGTCGGTATTTTGGCCGTAACTTTTTGTCAGATGCCTCTTTTTCACGGATTCTTTTTTTCTCTGTTTTCTGACAGCTGTTTCTACAAAGTTTCTTTTGGGGCCAACTTCCGAAACCCGACACAGAAATTCGCAAAAAAATCACAACTGCTGACTGTTGCAGATTCAAAACAGATAATTGGGTCAAATTTCACCGCACATATCTCTTAACTGCCTTGCTGGAATGACGTGAAATTTTACAGATAGAAGGATAAGGAATTTTTGAATCTAATGGCGGTGGTCTCACTCAATAATAATCTCGGAATCAAAAGATATGACGTTTTTGGTAGCGGCTGCAGAGAAAGGAGAAATCAGCCGAAATTGGAAATTAGGGTTTGGGGTGGGGAATTTTTCTTTTGTTTGGATTTTTAAAGGAAGAAGGATGTGACCAGCAACTGGACAACGCTAATATGAACACAAATTCAATTTAGCAAACCAAAACTAACAAATTGAAAGGCACAACGGGGTTTGGACAGCGGAATTAATTCTTTTTGTGGGGCAATTTTTTTTCTGGACTATAGGAAATAAAACCAATCTACTAACTAGGGATACAAGAATTACCTCACGGGCAACCGTTGCTCGATACCAACCGATGTGACGATGGCCCGATCTTCCGAGAGGTACCGATAAGTCGATTGTGGAGATCTCGACGTTGATGATCCAAAGGCTCCGACCAAAACAGATCGAACCCTCGCAATCACTACACCATCGCTCCGTTGGTTATCAACCGTGCGAACACGATTGACCTCGCCAAGAAGGCTATCTCCTGCAAGCGAATCGAGAACACAAGCAAGAGAGTACAAGATGCAATCTGAAATTGCGAATAAATATTAAGTTCACAAGTTGGGGTTCTACACCACTGCTCCGTTGGTTATCAACCGTGCCGAACACGATTGACCTCGCCAAGAAGGCTATCTCCTGCAAGCGAATCGAGAACACAAGCAAGAGAGTACAAGATGCAATCTGAAATTGCGAATAAATATTAAGTTCACAAGTTGGGGTCTCGCAAACCGATGAACGGCGAAACTGTTCAAAGACAGATTAATCTAAGCAAAACCCAAGGAAAACTAAAGGGGTGTGGCCTCCTTAAATAGGGGAGGGGGAAACCACACTTATCTAATGAAAAGGGATGTGGTACTATTCCTAGTTACTGTTCACGCACGTGGTACTGTTCACGTGAACAGTACCAGCCCAAATAGCCCAAGTTACAAGGCCCTCGGCTCACTTTGAGTCGGACTGGAAAAGTGATATGGCTTGTTTCGCAGTTTCTAATCTGCTCGAGTGGAGTCCCCTCGCAATCACTACACCACTGCTCCGTTGGTTATCAACCGTGCCGAACACGATTGACCTCGCCAAGAAGGCTATCTCCTGCAAGCGAATTGAGAACACAAGCAAGAGAGTACAAGATGCAATCTGAAATTGCGAATAAATATTAAGTTCACAAGTTGGGGTCTCGCAAACCGATGAACGGCGAAACTGTTCAAAGACAGATTAATCTAAGCAAAACCCAAGGAAAACTAAAGGGGTGTGGCCTCCTTAAATAGGGGAGGGGGAAACCACACTTATCTAATGAAAAGGGACGTGGTACTATTCCTAGTTACTGTTCACGCACGTGGTACTGTTCACGTGAACAGCACCAGCCCAAATAGATCAAGTTACAAGGCCCTCGGCCCACTTTGAGTCGGACTGGAAAAGTGATATGGCTTGTTTCGCAGTTTCTGATCTGCTCGAGTGGAGTTTGGAGGTGAGACCAGATCCATCTGAAAGTAGACTCCAAGATCTTTCCAACGAGTACTCGCGGGCCCCGAGAAGCTTTCTGGATCAAAAGTTATGGCCGTTTGAAGTTGGCTTGTCAAGCTGAATCCGAATTGATCTGGAGGCCGAATTGGATTCCAAAACCTGTCCAAGTTGAACCCTTGCTTCAATTGGTTCCGAAGTGATGTGGTGCTACAAATATATATATTTTCATCATTAGGTAGCATCATATTCTCATTTAAAATGTGTTGAAGTTGAAGAAACGAATTCACCTTCAGTTCAATCTTGATATTGACCGCTATGGTCGTATGTGTTGGTGGCGTGGTCACATCATCCTCCCCTTCTTGACAGAAAACCGTCCTCGGTTTTAACATAGGTGTAGCATCACGTATTGCATGATCTTGATCATAAATCTTGGTACATGATAACAAACGCAACAAACTCTCATTATGTAATATCATAAGTTCTTTATCAAATAAAGTAAAATCTTTTTGAAACGAGCTCACCTCATAATTTAAGTGATGTGTAGGAGCTCTTGTAATTGGAACAACAAGTATAGCAAATAGGGTTGTATCCATAGGGTACATGTTCTTATCAATAGTACTCGGAGGACACATCACTTGGAGGGATGGCACACATTAACCATGGAGATGGAGATCATCATGGTGGACAGATTCTATGGCGATTGAGATCACCATGAGAAAATGGGCCATCTTGAGTCACAACCGGTGAATGCTATTCTGTTTGTTTTACTCCTATGCATGTTTGAATGGTAGAAGTATAACGATCCTCACAAAATGTTAAGTTAAACATATGCCCTCCCAACTAAACTCTGCACCATCCCATGTCTTGTAAATTGATGGTGGGTCTATAAAATTAGGGCACCATCGACTTTCCTTGACTAGATGGGTTTGTATCGGATACATACATGCATAAGGGTTGGTGAACTTAACAAGGTTATCATAAAGGTTATGGGCCTTGGGGCATGAAGGTTGGGCGCGAGGCATAGAGATGTCACCCAACAACAAGAGTCATATAGAGATATGATTAGTAAGGTGTTACTTATCGAATTACCTTGTCTCCTAGCGGTGATGCAAAAGCTCACTAGTAGACTAGTTAATTGCGGATCTTGAATCGCTAAGAATCAATAGAGGATATTGATTTTAGTGGGAGTACATTCTATTAAATTTGTTTAATACGATTTACTCTATCATGGTTCTATTTGTCTTAGTATTTTGCATTTCCTATTGTAGATCAATGGCATCTAGCAACACAAGACACCCTTTTATGCTATGATCGATTCTTGAGAAAGAAAAATTAAATGGAACAAACTATTCGGATCATCCGTAACCCGAGAATTGTTCTCGTGGCGTATAAAAGGAAAACGTTCGACACCCCAATCCCGTAAGAGCTCGCTATCAATGCGCCTGCTGCTTTGTTAAAACCGCCTACAAGAAAGCATGTGATGACTCTCTTGAGATTAGTCGTCTTATGCTTGCATGCATGGAACCTGACCTTCAAAAGCGGTTTGAGGATCGAAGCGTATGATATGATCATGGCGCTTAGGACATGTTCCGCATACGAGCCAGACTGAAAGGTTCAATGTCTCTAAGGCTTTTCTCGAATGCAAGTTAATGAAAAGTGCACCCGTAGGCCCACATGTGATCAAAATGGTTGGTTACAATCGGACTTTGGATAAACTTGGTTTTCCAATTAGCCAAGAGTTGGCAATCGATTTCATTTTACGTCTCTTCCACCTAGCTATGGACATTTCATTTCGAACTACCATATGCATGGGGTGGAAAAGGGCCTTAATGAGCTTTGTGGGATGCTCAAAACAGCAGAGAGTGACATTAAGAAGTGTGCAGGGCCTAGCCATGTGATGGTCTGTGCAACAAGTCTAGCTTCAAGAAAAGGGTAAGAAGTCATGGGCAAAGGATAAGGGCAAGGTTAAAGATATGATCTCAAGCCAACGCCTAAGCCTAATGCTGGACTCGAGTCGAGACAAGATGCTTCTATTGTAAAGAGACCGCCACTAGAAGAGAAACGCAAGAAGTACATGGATTCCGAGGAATGCAAGAAGAAGGCCGAAGTAAGACTTCCACCCATGGTACACTGTCATAAATGTTTTAGACATTTTTCTTGCTGATTCTCCTATTAACTCTTGGGTATTTGATACGGATCGATTGCTCACATTTGCAACTCGATGCGAGGGCTAATAAGAAGTAGAGGAGTCGCAAGAGGTGAAGTTGATTTTCGCGTCGGAAATAAAGCAAGGGTTGCTGCGTTGACCGTCGGCACCATGCAACTTCAGCTTCCTTCAAGATTTATTATGGAATTGAATAATTGTTATTATGTTCCTAGTATGAGTCGAAACATTTTATCCCCTCATGTTTGATGAGAGATGGTTATTCATTTGCAAGTAAAGACAATGGTTGTTTGATCTCTAAAATGAAATGTTTGTGGCTTTTGCGCCATTGTGAATGGGTTATTTATTTTAAATCTTGATGATGCGCCCATCTTTAACATAAATGCTAAAAGACTTCGACCTAATGATTTGAATCCCACCTATGTTTGGCATTGTCGTTTGGGTCACATAAGTGAAAAGCGCATGAAGAAGCTCCATGATGATGGTCTTCTAACTTCGCTTGATTTTGAATCATACGAGACATGTGAAGCTTGTTTGCTTGGTAAGATGACCAAGTCACCTTTCAAAGGTTCTTTTGAGAGGGCATCGACTTGTTGGAAATCATACATACCGATGTATGTGGACCAATGAGCACGATCGCTAGAGGTGGATTTCATTACTTCATAACTTTCATCGATGATTTTAGTAGATATGGCTATGTCTACTTAATGAAGCATAAGTCTGAAACTTTTGAAAAGTTCAAAGAGTTCCATAATGAAGTTGAAAATCAACGTGCCAAGAAAATTAAGGCTCTGCGATCCGATCGTGGTGGCGAGTATTTGAGTCATGAATTTAGCAATCATCCAAGAGTTGCGGAATTGTTCCACACCTAACACCGCCCGAACGCCTCAAAGAAACGGGTATCCGAGCGCGAATCGGACCTTGTTGGACATGGTTCGATCGATGATGAGCCATCGATCTACCATTATCATTTTGGGGTTACGCTCTAGAAACAGCAGCTTTCACACTTAATAGGTACCGTCTAAATCCGTAGTTAAGACACCATATGAGATATGGACCGGAAGAGTCACAGTTTGTCTTTTCTAAAGATTTGGGGATGTGAGGCGTTTGTCAAGCGACTACAGTCGGACAAGCTCACACCCAAGTCGAATAAATGCATTTTCGTGGGATATCCGAAGGAAACCTTTGGATATTACTTCTACAACCGACTAGAGGGCAAAGTGTTTGTCGCTCGAAGTGGTGTTTTCTTAGAGAAAGAGTTTCTCAACAGGGAGACAAGTGGAAGAACGGTGCAGCTTGAAGAGGTTCAAGATGAACCAATTGGGGAAGACTCGACGAATGATGCCCACGTGGCAGAACAAGTTGAGGAACCCATGGCAAAGGAAGCACCACCACCACGAAGGTCGGAAAGGCTCCGCAATACGCGAGATATGTTATTGTTAGACAATGATGAGCCTCGACCTATGCGGAAGCAATGATGGACCAGACTGAGAAATGGCATAGTGCCATGAGATCCGAGATAGCATCCATGGGAGACAATCAAGTTTGGAACTTGGTTGACCCGCTGATGGTGTTAAAACCATAGAGTGCAAATGGATCTACAAAAGAAGATTGATATGGATGGAAATGTTCATATCCATAAAGCTCGACTAAATGCGCAAAAGGTTTTCGGCAAGTTCAAGGAGTTGACTACGATGAGACCTTCTCACCGTAGCGATGCTTAAATCTATACGGATCATTCTAGCTATTGCTGCATATTTCGACTTTGAGATATGGCGATGGATGTCAAAACGGCTTTCCTTAATGGAAATTTAACCGAGGACGTGTATATGATACAGCCCGAGGGTTTTGTCGATCCAATCAATGCTAGAAAAGTATGCAAACTTCAAAAATCCATTTATGAGTTGAAGCAAGCATCTCGGAGTTGGAACATTCGCTTTGATGAAGTGGTCAAAGGGTTTGGCTTCATCAAAACGAAGAAGAATCTTGCGTTTACAAGAAGGCAAGTGGGAGCTCGCTCGTATTTCTAATCTTATATGTAGATGACATATTACTGATTGGAAATGATATTCCTATGCTCGAGTCCGTTAAGACCTCACCAAAAATAGTTTTTCAATGAAGGACTTAGGGAAGCGGCATATATTTGGGTATTAAGATCTATAGAGATAGATCAAAAGGCTAATAGGATTAAGCCGAGTACTTACATTGACAAAGTGTTGAAACGGTTCAACATGGAGGAGGCAAATAAAGGGTTCTTGCCCATGTCTCATGGCATAAATCTTGGCAAGACTCGGTGTCCTTCGACAACCGATGAGCGAGATCGCATGAGTAAGATTCCATATGCTTCGCAATTGGATCTATCATGTATGCTATGATATGTACTCGCCAGATATTTCCTATGCTCTAAGTGTTACGAGCAGATACCAGTGATCCCGGTGAGAGTCATCGACAGCGGTTAAAAACATCCTCAAGTATTTGAAAAGAACTAAGGATGTGTTCCTAGTCTACTGAGGTGAGGAAGAGCTCGTTGTAAATGGTTACACCGATGCAAGCTTCCAAACCGACAAAGACGATTACAAATCGCAATCGGGTTTTGTGTTCATTTTGAACGGTGGTGCGGTTAGTTGGAAGAGTTCCAAGCAGACACATTGTTGACTCTACAACGGAGGTAGAGTACATTGCAGCTTTTGAAGCAGCAAAGGAAGGTGTTTGGATAAGGAAGTTCATATCTGAACTAAGTGTGGTTCCTAGTGCGTGCGATCCTGCGGATCTTTCTCGTGATAACAAGTGGGGCCATTGCGCAAGCCAAGGAGCCAAGGAATCACCAAAAGAACAAACACGCATCGCGCGGTTTCATCTCATTCGAGAGATCCTCAATCGAGGAGATTTGAAGATATGCAAAATACATACGGATTTGAATACTTCAGATCCTTTGTGAAGCCTCTCCCACACCTAAGCATGAGGCGCACACAAGAGCTATGGGTATTAGATATCTTCTAGATTGACTCTAGTGCAAGTGGGAGATCATGGAAATATGCCCTAGAGGCAATCATAGAGATGATGATATTTTGTTGTATCCATGATTTAATAAATGTTCCTTGAATATTGCCTTTGTGTTGATTAACAAGTATGTGACTTGTTTGTGAAACTCTTTACTTATATGGTTATTCTAAAGTTGTCCCTAGTCGGAGTTCATGTGAGGACACACGTGAATGATGGATTAGCACATGTATCGGTTGATGACCATGTTTCACAGGTCATAGACATGGAGATGTCAAACCAATAATGTGGACACATGTTTAGAACATGGGGTTGGACCGACCCAACATGAGACATAACAATTATACTTATGATTCTCTCTCTACACAATGTGTACGCCTTGTCCTTAGACCTGAGATTGTCGCATGTACTTGAGATGTGAATCGACCTACTTAGGGGCTATCAAACGCTACTCCGTAATTGGGTAGTTATAAAGGTAGCTTTCGGGTTTGTCATGAAGCATGCTTGCGAGGCATGGTCGGTCGAGATGGGATTTGCCCTCTCTATCCGAGAGATATCTCTCTGGCCCTTGAGTGATCGGATCCGTAAATGCATGGCCATGCTACTTAAGGTTAAGAGTTAACCTAGTAAGGGATTCCGGATCACAGGATCGAGAAAGAGTGGTCAGCTTGGAGCTCGACCGAATATCGTGAGACAAAAGGATTGGCATGTACATAACGTTGTGATGGTTCATCCGATATGATCTTTGTGTATGTTTAGGAGTTGGCACGTCTTGCTAGAGGCCGCTACCAACTATTGACCGAGTAGGTAAACTCGTGTCATGTCTAAACATACGTGAACCCATAGGTCACACACTTAAGGGTGAAGCCTAATTCGGATTGGATCCGGTTAGATCGGGTATTGAGTCCTAATGGGCCTCCATTCGCAGAAGCCCATTTGTAAGGACGCCTATAAAAGGAGGGCAAGGCGCTCGGGTTAAGTCGCGGTTTTTGTGACCTCCTCAAACCCCGGCCGCCACCCTCCCACGCCCGGCGCCGAGCGGATCTAGTAATCCGGCGTGCGCCGCTTCCTCCCGCACGTGTGGATACCTTTGGCGGCGCCGCATCAGAGCGCTTGGACGAACCGCAAGAGGAGCTGACGTTGGGCGCCGCGACGAGGACGAGGAAGTAGTACGACTACTCGCCCGACGTCTTTGCATCGACGTAGTACGACTACTCGCCCGACGCGTTGCATCAATTCCGCACCTGCGCGTCTAGTGGTAATTCCGTGATCTATAACTGCAGTGATCTTGGTTTACGGGTAGAATTTTTATTAATTTGTGCTAGCGTAGCATACCCGTATCCCTTCACCAGCTCCGCTGCCATCCGTTCGAAGGGTAGAGGACGGAGCGCGCGCGTCTTCTTCGACTTAGGCGCCAGCCTCTGCTGCCACCCGTTCGAAGGATAGAGGACGGAGCGCGCGCGTCTACTTCGACTTAGGCGCCAGCCTCCGCTGCCACCCGCTCAAGGGTAGAGGACGAGCGCGCGCGTCTCACCGGCGTGGGCGCCAGCCTCCGCTGCCACCCGTTCGAAGGGTAGGGGACGGAGCGCGCGCGTCTACTTCGACTTAGGCGCCAGCTCCGCTGCCACCCGTTCGAAGGGTAGGGGACGGAGCGCGCGCGTCTACTTCGACTTAGGCGCCAGCTTCGCTGCCACCCGTTCGAAGGGTAGGGAACGGAGCGCGCGCGTCTACCTCAACTAGGCGCCAGCTTCGCCGCCACCCGTTCGAAGGGTAGGGGACGGAGCGCGCGTCGACTTCGACTTCGACGCCAGCCAAGAACGGAGAACAGCACATACGACCACCATAACTCGAACAGGCAAAGGTCAATGTTGCGGCAAGAGCAGACATGATCTCGTAGGCAGATATGAATCGCCACACCAGCATATGCTCGTTCGCACGAGCAGAGCGTACGGATGACTCCATATCTGTCTACGAGAGCAAGTCAGGCCTTGCCATTTCTGCATCAAGCGGTGAAGCATTCCCACAAACGGGACGTATTTGGTTCACCGGCGCTCGCAGACATTGACGCCGGTCGACGCAGTCATCAAACACAGGTGCACCAAACTTTTCCTACATATGAGAAGTTAACCATGAACAGGTACGGGACGTACAGCAAGGAATGTCCAGGCAGCGGCCCCTGGCGCCAGCATATTTATACTCAGCCTCGCTAGGCGAAGAGTCGCCAGCGTGGAGGCATGCCAACTGACGGAATCACAAGCGCAAGGCGTCGGGCGGTGCAGCTACCAGAGGCGCGTAGGAGCAACCGACCGCACCCCACCGCGTGCTCTCCGGAAACCGTCGCATGCTCCACTTACGAGAAGGCACACTGCACGATGCGACAGCCTGCCCCCTGGCAAGCCAACCGTCATTAAGAAGCACCCAACCAGGCGGCAAGGTCGCAACGATTGCGAAACGCGCGCGCCTCAGAAGTCCAGATGCCGGGTGTCCGCCGTCACATTGGCGGTCACGACGCCTCAAGGCCTGCACCGCGCCGAGCACGCTTCACCACGTGGGCGCCGTAAGAGCACACGCGTCGCTTCGCGCAGCGCAGCCCCGGGTCAAGTCTGGACAGGTTCACAGGCCGTGGGACGGAGGGGGCCAAAGGACTCGGCAACATGGCTTCGGCCTTGTGAAGCCCTTTACCATGAGAGGCTCCTGTCGTAGGGATGGCCCCCACCTAAACCCAGCAGGCCTGGTAGGAGGTTATAAGGCCCGAGATAGGCCATGTGTAATGACATAACCGCCCTGCAGGGGATAACTGATGTAAGGGTATAACTGTAAAAGCACTCCTCATGTGCATATATATATGAGTACAAGCCATGGGGAGAACCCAGGCCATTACACTTATCTTCATCACTCTCCACTACCATCTCTCTCTCTGTTTGGTCTGTAGCCACAACAAATTGTATTCGAGAGGGAATTATTCCTTTCAAATATTTTGAAAATTCTACTCATAAAATTCATGGGGCGGATGGGAACCAACTTAAAGTCAATTACAAAATTCCTGAAGTTCTCATTTGCATTTCTGGTGTTTCTATTAAGACTTCGTTTCTGCTCGTTAAAAATCTAAAACAAGGAGTCTTTCTAGGCACACCGTTCTTATCTTTGATACGTCCTTTTCTTGTGACAAATGATAGTATCAAGTTTGAAATCATGAACAAAGAATTGGAATTAAAATTTTGTTCCATACCCGAAGAAGCGTTATTAAATCAATTTATAGAGATTGCTTCGGGAAAAGAAAATATTGTCAATGAGATATCCATTGATCCAACCATAACTAACATTCAAAGTGTTAGTCACAAAAATATATTGCAGCTGAAGAATGCTCATCCTTTTCACATGTTTTGGCCTCCAAAAAAGGAGCAAACTATGTGTAAGGAAGTGCTCATCCAAAGCAAGTTGCTAGGGAATTATCATAAGCATGAAAAAAGTTGTTTTGATCATTGTATGAGCTTACTCTTTACCCATGAGAGTCAAAAACGAAAAATCATGCAGCCATATGTCTCTTATGAAAGGCCAAAGCCTAGTCTTTATAAAGTAGCTCATAAAACCTTACTTTGGTACAATCAAAGACATTCCTTTAACCAGAAATTTAGCACATATTGTGACTCATACACTTGCTATAGTTGCTTATATGATGACTCACCTATTTACAATAGTAGGTTGTCACTCAAACATCAACATCAAATAGTTTTGGTGCATGTTATATGTATAAAGACATCTTTAACGGAGGAAAGATGCTGCCCAAAAGACCAGTTATATGTATAAAGACTCCTCCAAGGTTCACGCCACCAATAAGACCAGCAATGCATGATATTTATGTTTTCAAACGATATTTCAATTTCTTTGATAAACAAAGAACTGGTGTCCTGACTGCAGAACAAAGGGAACTCCTTTTTCAGGATACAAATCATGATAAATGGCGATGGTTCAAAGAAGCAGAGGAAATTGAAGACATCATTCATCTTGACACCACATACCAGATGATCTTTCAGAATCAAATAATAAACATATGGTGTGGTGGAAGTAATGGTTTCCTACATAAAGGTGTTGGACGTTTGATAAAACCAGATTATGGCGAAGACACCTTAATCAGAAAAGAATATCGTCAACTACTAGATTGGTATGAATGAATCCAACCAGATGAAGACACAACCTTTGCATCAATGATGATAGATGACGATAGCGAGTAACAATAATTGTTCGCAAAGGCTCTCCAACAACAAGGACAATTATATGGGTACTATCTACTATTGCAGATGGAATCTGAACTATTACGCATGAAATATAGTCTGGTCAAAAGTGTCATCGTGGCGAATATTCTTCACGGAAGTCTAAAGCCTCATCATGACTCCCTGAGGTGTAAAGCGTCATCATGAGGCATCTTTACCCATACTTATCCCAGGGGTGGCGACCCCTATATAAAGAGCATGAAGGCCAAGCTTGAAGGGCATCACTTCTACCACCTCTCAGTTTGCTCCATTACTCCGCAAAGCTCTGAGAAGAAGCTTGATCACTCCACTACCACTCCACTACCACTCCACCTCCACTCCACAAACTAGTAGTGTAAAATAAGTAGTAGCCTAAATAAAGACTCAATCTTTGAGTCTAAGTGTGTAAGGGTGTAAAAGTTTGTAAAATCTAAGTGTGGTTTGTATAACTAAAACTTGTAGTAGTTCTAGCTTCTGGTGTACTACACAGAAGGATTCCTTCTGTCTATCAAGGTATATGAATGAACGCTGGAACGATTTCTATCCCTAAACTCTCTATGTTTCAGTTTGATTATTTCAAGTTCTTTCTATTATTTATGCCCTTTTCAGTTTATCCTTTATATTACTAATGTTCTTTTTATTCTGTTCTTTAAGTTCTATACTTAAGTTCTTTATGTTCTATATCATTTCGTCCTAACTTTATATTGTGTTCTTTACTTTCAGTTCTTTATATTTCTTCCATGTTTATTTCAGTCTTTTATGTTTTAAGTTTCTATCTTACTTTTACGCATTTATCTTTCAGTTCTGCATAAGCATATCTTCTTTTATCTTTTGTGTGTTGCATCTGCATATGTTCTTTTATATTTGTGTGCTTTAAATTCAGTACTTTACTATTTTCGTTCTTATTTGCTATTTATGTTCTTCTTTACTATTCATGTTCTTAGTTACTGTTTGCTTCAAAAATAAAAAAATAATAAAATAAAAATATATCATCCTTCCAACCTGCATATCTAACTCTATCCCCCTTGCATTCATATAATCCATCCTCTACCTTACATTGTAGCGACCAGATCCCTGAGTCGCTGCCTGGGTTCTACATTTGGTATCAGAGCCATCTAGGCTCCCCAAGCCATCTTCTCCGAAGGGGGGGGGAGGGGTGCGGTGGTGAACCGTGGTCGCGGAGGTCCCGGCCGGTGTGGCGGTACGCTGAGTCGCGTAGGTCCCGAAGCCCTGAGCAGGTGAGCGCGAAGCCGCGTGGCCCGATAAGTCGTCAAGAGAGCGCAGTAAGTGGTGGAAATCGTTGACTGCAGGAGCCTGTAAGGGGTATAGGTTGATCGGAATTAAGGGTTCTACTCTGTCGTTGACTGGAAACCGTCTATCCTAAAGGTTGATCTTAATTGTGGGATTTACCCTGCCGTAGACTAGAACAGACCACCTATCCTATCTCTTTTATCTTCATACAAGATGTCTTGGTTAGCCAGGTCTCTTGGTGTAACTGACCGTTTGGAAGCCTCGCGAGAATGATAGGTCTATCAAAACGATGTCGGTTAAGAATGCTTCATCTGTTTGCTTTGAGGATATAGAGCAAAGTATTCCAAATTGGAAAGTACCTAAGATTAATATTAAGGATATATATCATATAGGCACGTTTTCTCTCCGCTCTGATTACTATATTAAAACTATAGAAAAACTCTTCCTATTAGCTCTTTGCATGAGACTCTGCATCTTCTTTCTCGAAAAGAAATCAATCATATCAAATCAAAACCTCAATATCATTATTTACATTTTGGTCTAGTACAAGTGGCTATTAGATCATTAACTCAAGAGGTTTAAATATTTCGTGTTGGCTTGTCTAAGGGATTGCGAAAATAAAAGGTTTAAGGACTCTTTGCTAGGAATGGTTGAAGCTAGTCTTAGCAATGGTCCTGTGTTCTTTAACACCTTCCCAGACTTTTCTGTATCTCTTTCAGACTTAAATTTCCATAAGGTTCTGACCTTGAGCTTACAAACATCTGGCTTTGATCTTGAGCCTGGAAGTGAAAACATTTCAGTGACATATAGGATCTATTACAAAGCCATGACCACGTTAGCTCCATGTGCAAAATAGAATACACCCAAAGGTTTAACCACACTACTTCAAGCCAATCCTAGAAATCATATTATTACTCCCAAAACCTTGAAGTGGGATGAGATAACACTTCCTGAGAAGTGGACTCTCCTACAAGCTGTTGAGCCAAAAGCCACTCAACAAAATGAATTAGAATCTCTGGCTGAAACACCAGATGGAGATGTTGAAATAACATTCTCCTCAAAAAGAACAATTTTTATCCAATCCAGACCCTCTTTTCACCTAGACAATAGACCACAGTTAAAACCAAATAATATTGTCTATGCGACTTATGAGGATAAGGATAATCAGTATGAGCCCTCAATCTCAGATTTTGAGATCAATGTTATAGAGGAAGCAGAAGAAGATCATGAGTTTGAAATCGATAAGGATCTCCTTAAAAGAAATCTTGATCTTCCTGAAAATAAGATTAAGTGTGAAAGGTACTACAAAAATGTAGACAATCCTTATATTCAAAAAAAAGAGAGATTTGGTACAAAGAAATGAAAGAGCAAAAAAGACATATTTATTTCTTTGACTGGTATGAGAATAGCCAGATCATACATCTGGAAGAATTCTTTAAGCCAAAGAGTAAATCAAAAAATAAACCAAAAACCAAATCCAAAACTGAGCCAAAGTCAGATCTAGATGAGTTAAAGTCTGATCTAGACAAACTAAGATCTGAAATAAATATCTTAAAATTTGAACGAAGATCTAAAATAGATGATCCAAAATCCGTTCAAAAGAAACCAAAATCTGATGACTTAAATGTTATCAAAAAGGTCTCAAAAGAATGGAAGACCTCTGGTGGAAAGATTGAAGAGTCGGTTCATCCACCCTTTGAATCTATCCAACTTCCAAATAATACCCAGGGAGAAAGCTCCAAAGCATCTCCTTTAAAAAATATTTCCAAAACCACATATGGTGATCCTGTAAAAGTAGAACACATAGGACACCTAGTGGAACAACAAAATTATGCAAATATATCTTTACGTGCTCTTGGACAGCAAACGGATCGCATCGAAAATATTCTCCTGGAAGGATCCAAGTCCAGCAAGGCTGAGGTAAAGATAAATTATCCATTTAATTCTCAGTCTGAATTATCTAGTTCCCGATCTATTGTTCCTTTGTTTACCCCACAGATATTAAGTTCTAATATAAAACTAGGGAAACAAAAGGCAATAGGATCATCTGTCTCTACAGATTTGGTTAGTGAGTTAGCCAATAAGTTAAGCAACTTAAAGGTAAACAAAAATATTAATCAAATCTCAGACGGAGAAAATAATGATATGATCAACAAGATCTTCAAAACTGTTACTAATACTGCTAGGACAAGGAATTATTATCCTAGACCAACTTATGCCGATCTTCAATTAGAAGAAAGACCTCAAATTAGTAATATGGCATATTTCAATGGCAAAGAAATTGTGGAATGGAATTTAGATGGATACACTGAGTATCAAATATTTACCCTTTGCCATCAAATGATTATGTATGCTAATGCTTGCATAGCTAGTGGTAATCCAGAAAGAGAAGCAGCCTCAATGATTGTTGTTGGATTCTCTGGTCAATTGAGAGGCTGGTGGGATCACTACATGGATTCTGATCAGAAGCAAGCAATAATTGATGCAGTGAAGATAGATGTAAATGGCAATCCCATAGTCCGGGTAGATGCAAATGGTAACCCTGTCGGTAACATCTCTGATGCCCTGACTACTTTAGTTTATAATATCGTCTATCATTTCGCTGGAAATTATCAAGATATCTATGAGAAAAATAGGGAACAATTGATAAACCTAAGATGCAAGACTATGTCTGATTTTAGGTGGTATAAAGATACATTCCTATCAAAATTATATACTCTTCCTGATCCTAATCAAGAATTTTGGAAAGAAAAGTATATATCAGGACTACCTCCTCTATTTGCTGAAAAGGTTAGAAACTCTTTAAGAAAAGAAGGAGAGGGTAGTATAAATTATCAATATCTTGACATAGGCAAAATCACCCAAAAGATACAGTTGGTAGGTGCTGAACTGTGTAATGACCTTAAAATTAAGGACCAACTCAAGAAACAAAAAATAGTTGGGAAAAAAGAATTGAGAGATTTTTGCTATCAATTTGGATTTGAGGATCAACATGAAAGAAGAAATAGGACTAAAAATGTCAAAAAGACTTAGAAAAAATCATGTTGATAATAAGAAAGAAGAGTATTATATTAAGAGGAAGCGTCACCGAAAACCTCTTAAAAAAGATAATCCTAAAAAGGATAATAAACCAATCGTATGCTATAAATGTGGATTAAAGGGCCATATGGCAAATAACTGCTTTAAATCCAAAATTAAAAAGGAAATTCAAGCTTTGCTAGAATCAGAGTCAGAAGACATTAAAGAAAAACTAGGAGATATCCTAAATCATATTGACAATAAGTCTAGCTCTGAAAATGAAGAAAAATCAGAAGTCAATCATTGTGAAAATAGTGTATGTTCTTGTTGTGAGCAAGATGTCTCTGAGGATACCTCTGATGAAAATATTCTAGTCCTCACAGACTTAGAACAATTTGTATTAGACACCTTTGATACGGTGCAAGATCCAAGAGAAAAAGAAGTTATCTTGGAAAGATTCTTATCAAGGATAAAAACTAACAAAGACAAGTTAGTAAAAGATATCCAACATAAAAAATACTTCTCTATTGATGATGTCATCCAAAAAATAGAAGATCATAAGAAAGCAAAGAAGCAGTTAAGTCTGAATGACTTGCTTCAAGAACAAAATTATATAAAAGAAGAGCTAAGTGATCTTAGAAGAAGAATTCTACTTCTAGAAATTCCTAGAAGAGAAGAAATTAAAAGGGAGTATGAAACAGAAAGTGAATCTGAAGAAGAAGAAGAAATTCTTCAGAACAATCAAGAAATTCTCCAAAACAATCAAGAAATTGTTAGCTCCATAGAAACCTACTTCAAACAAAAATGGTATGTAGAAATCTCATACATGTTTGTTGATGGATTTCACTTCAAATATAAAACTTTAATTGACTCAGGAGCTGATATGAAATGTATTCGAGAGGGAATTATTCCTTTCAAATATTTTGAAAATTCTACTCATAAAATTCATGGGGCGGATGGGAACCAACTTAAAGTCAATTACAAAATTCCTGAAGTTCTCATTTGCATTTCTGGTGTTTCTATTAAGACTTCGTTTCTGCTCGTTAAAAATCTAAAACAAGGAGTCTTTCTAGGCACACCGTTCTTATCTTTGATACGTCCTTTTCTTGTGACAAATGATAGTATCAAGTTTGAAATCATGAACAAAGAATTGGAATTAAAATTTTGTTCCATACCCGAAGAAGCGTTATTAAATCAATTTATAGAGATTGCTTCGGGAAAAGAAAATATTGTCAATGAGATATCCATTGATCCAACCATAACTAACATTCAAAGTGTTAGTCACAAAAATATATTGCAGCTGAAGAATGCTCATCCTTTTCACATGTTTTGGCCTCCAAAAAAGGAGCAAACTATGTGTAAGGAAGTGCTCATCCAAAGCAAGTTGCTAGGGAATTATCATAAGCATGAAAAAAGTTGTTTTGATCATTGTATGAGCTTACTCTTTACCCATGAGAGTCAAAACGAAAAATCATGCAGCCATATGTCTCTTATGAAAGGCCAAAGCCTAGTCTTTATAAAGTAGCTCATAAAACCTTACTTTGGTACAATCAAAGACATTCCTTTAACCAGAAATTTAGCACATATTGTGACTCATACACTTGCTATAGTTGCTTATATGATGACTCACCTATTTACAATAGTAGGTTGTCACTCAAACATCAACATCAAATAGTTTTGGTGCATGTTATATGTATAAAGACATCTTTAACGGAGGAAAGATGCTGCCCAAAACAAGCATATAATTGGTCATACCATGTAATATCATGTTACATTCCCATCAATGTAATATCATGTTACATTTTTACCAAATTGTTGATCAAAAGAAACATGATCCATGATAGTAAAGATATAAAGAAGGTAATGTGTACCAAAATATTCCATGACTATCAACTAATCCAGTTAGTTGTCTCTTTGTCACATTACAGGGGAATCATGTCCCAGCAAAGATATACACAGATGAGCTCTTGGAAATTACCCCAACCACGGGAGGGGAATTTTGAGCGATTCAATCATAATTTTCCTGCAACAGAATTGCAGCAAGGCTTGCTCAATTTAATCTGGCAAGCAAAGAATAGTAAAGAAAAGGCACATGCACTTTGTGGGCTGGCTTACTATTTCAATCATATGATGCCTAAAGATACAAAGGCAATATCATCAGATTATGTGCCCACAAAAGGGGCTTCTATATCAAGAAATATTCTTTCCAACAAGGAAAGAAGCCTATCAAAAGTATCATATCTAGGTGCTGGATCACCTAACAATTCAAAATTATTGGATCTAGATACCAGATCAAAGGAGCATTCCAAAATATCAGATCTGAATATCAAATCATCAAAAAATTCAAAGATGAGCCTTGATATGAGATCATCACATCATTCAAAAATATTGAATCTGGATAGCATATATCCAGATAATTCAAAGATATCAGATCTCAATGAAAAATCTTCTGATTATTCAAAAATATTTGATCTAGATACTAGATCACAAAATGTTTCAAAAATATTGAGCTTGGATACAAGTTCACCAAGCAATGGTTCTTTCCACCAACAAACACATGCATCCACCATAACTGCATCTCCAGACTGCATAAATATCAGAGAACTTCTCATTGCATTTCCACAAATACGAACCATGGCATTATCAGCATCAGATAGCATTCATACAATTGCATGTAGCCACAAAAAACAAGTGAGAAGAGAGAATTATAGCCACAAAAAAGAAGTGAGAAGAGAGAGTACAGCTTTAAAAGAAGAATCCTTTAGCCATACTTCTCAAGAGATCCTTATATCCAGACTAAGCTTCAAAACCAAGCAAACACTGTCCTGCTTAGGACCAGACATTCAAGAATTAATTTGGAAAAAATACCAAAAAAGACAAATGAAAGTATTCTCAGACCTCCAAGAATACTTCATTGATCTGTATGAGGGAAGAGAAATTAACCCTTGCATCCGAATTAATATCCATGCATTCCCACTCCTCCACTTTGAAGACCAGATAATTTTCCAGCCATACCACAAATATATAATACTAAGAGCAGAAATAGATCTCAAATTCTTCCAAGGCCTACAAACACAAAACCACAAAAATATTTCTCTTCAAAGTATTATAGACCAAGGTCTAGTCGCTGCTATTTATGGTACCCGAAACCAGATTCTTCAATCTGATCTTGGCATTGCAGTTAAAGAAGCTTGCAAGAGACTGGCGTCTTCCAAAGGAAGATACAAACTTATTTTCTATTCTACTCCTCCAAGGTTCACGCCACCAATAAGACCAGCAATGCATGATATTTATGTTTTCAAACGATATTTCAATTTCTTTGATAAACAAAGAACTGGTGTCCTGACTGCAGAACAAAGGGAACTCCTTTTTCAGGATACAAATCATGATAAATGGCGATGGTTCAAAGAAGCAGAGGAAATTGAAGACATCATTCATCTTGACACCACATACCAGATGATCTTTCAGAATCAAATAATAAACATATGGTGTGGTGGAAGTAATGGTTTCCTACATAAAGGTGTTGGACGTTTGATAAAACCAGATTATGGCGAAGACACCTTAATCAGAAAAGAATATCGTCAACTACTAGATTGGTATGAATGAATCCAACCAGATGAAGACACAACCTTTGCATCAATGATGATAGATGATGATAGCGAGTAACAATAATTGTTCGCAAAGGCTCTCCAACAACAAGGACAATTATATGGGTACTATCTACTATTGCAGATGGAATCTGAACTATTACAGACAGAATATAGTCTGGTCAAAAGTGTCATCGTGGCGAATATTCTTCACGGAAGTCTAAAGCCTCATCATGACTCCCTGAGGTGTAAAGCGTCATCATGAGGCATCTTTACCCATACTTATCCCAGGGGTGGCGACCCCTATATAAAGAGCATGAAGGCCAAGCTTGAAGGGCATCACTTCTACCACCTCTCAGTTTGCTCCATTACTCCGCAAAGCTCTGAGAAGAAGCTTGATCACTCCACTACCACTCCACTACCACTCCACCTCCACTCCACAAACTAGTAGTGTAAAATAAGTAGTAGCCTAAATAAAGACTCAATCTTTGAGTCTAAGTGTGTAAGGGTGTAAAAGTTTGTAAAATCTAAGTGTGGTTTGTATAACTAAAACTTGTAGTAGTTCTAGCTTCGTGTACTACATGGAAGGATTCCTTCTGTCTATCAAGGTATATGAATGAACATTGAACGATTTCTATCCCTAAACTCTCTATGTTTCAGTTTGATTATTTCAAGTTCTTTCTATTATTTATGCCCTTTTCAGTTTATCCTTTATATTACTAATGTTCTTTTATTCATTCTTTAAGTTCTATACTTAAGTTCTTTATGTTCTATATCATTTCGTCTAACTTTATATTGTGTTCTTTACTTTCAGTTCTTTATATTTCTTCCATGTTTATTTCAGTCTTTTATGTTTTAAGTTTCTATCTTACTTTTACGCATTTATCTTTCAGTTCTGCATAAGCATATCTTCTTTTATCTTTTGTGTGTTGCATCTGCATATGTTCTTTTATATTTGTGTGCTTTAAATTCAGTACTTTACTATTTTCGTTCTTATTTGCTATTTATGTTCTTCTTTACTATTCATGTTCTTAGTTACTGTTTGCTTCAAAAATAAAAAAATAATAAAATAAAAATATATCATCCTTCCAACCTGCATATCTAACTCTATCCCCCTTGCATTCATATAATCCATCCTCTACCTTACATTGTAGCGACGGATCCCCGAGTCGCACTGGTTCTACATTTGGTATCGAGCCATCTAGGCTCCCCAAGCCATCTTCTCCGAAGGGGGAGGGTGCGGTGGTGAACCGTGGTCGCGGAGGTCCCGCGGGTGTGGCGGTCTGTTGAGTCGCGTGAGGTCCCGGCCCCGAGCGGTGTGCGCGGCCGCGTGGCCCGATAAGTCGTCAAGAGAGCGCAGTAAGTGGTGGAAATCGTTGACTGCAGGAGCCTGTAAGGGGTATAGGTTGATCGGAATTAAGGGTTCTACTCTGTCGTTGACTGGAAACCGTCTATCCTAAAGGTTGATCTTAATTGTGGGATTTACCCTGCCGTAGACTAGAACAGACCACCTATCCTATCTCTTTTATCTTCATACAAGATGTCTTGGTTAGCCAGGTCTCTTGGTGTAACTGACCGTTTGGAAGCCTCTGGCAGTAATGATAGGTCTATCAAAACGATGTCGGTTAAGAATGCTTCATCTGTTTGCTTTGAGGATATAGAGCAAAGTATTCCAAATTGGAAAGTACCTAAGATTAATATTAAGGATATATATCATATAGGCACGTTTTCTCTCCGCTCTGATTACTATATTAAAACTATAGAAAAAACTCTTCCTATTAGCTCTTTGCATGAGACTCTGCATCTTCTTTCTGAAAAAGAAATCAATCATATCAAATCAAAACCTCAATATCATTATTTACATTTTGGTCTAGTACAAGTGGCTATTAGATCATTAACTCGAAGAGGTTTAAATATTTCTGTGTTGGCTTGTCTAAGGGATTGCAGAAATAAAAGGTTTAAGGACTCTTTGCTAGGAATGGTTGAAGCTAGTCTTAGCAATGGTCCTGTGTTCTTTAACACCTTCCCAGACTTTTCTGTATCTCTTTCAGACTTAAATTTCCATAAGGTTCTGACCTTGAGCTTACAAACATCTGGCTTTGATCTTGAGCCTGGAAGTGAAAACATTTCAGTGACATATAGGATCTATTACAAAGCCATGACCACGTTAGCTCCATGTGCAAAATAGAATACACCCAAAGGTTTAACCACACTACTTCCAGCCAATCCTAGAAATCATATTATTACTCCCAAAACCTTGAAGTGGGATGAGATAACACTTCCTGAGAAGCGGACTCTCCTACAAGCTGTTGAGCCAAAAGCCACTCAACAAAATGAATTAGAATCTCTGGCTGAAACACCAGATGGAGATGTTGAAATAACATTCTCCTCAAAAAGAACAATTTTTATCCAATCCAGACCCTCTTTTCACCTAGACAATAGACCACAGTTAAAACCAAATAATATTGTCTATGCGACTTATGAGGATAAGGATAATCAGTATGAGCCCTCAATCTCAGATTTTGAGATCAATGTTATAGAGGAAGCAGAAGAAGATCATGAGTTTGAAATCGATAAGGATCTCCTTAAAAGAAATCTTGATCTTCCTGAAAATAAGAGCTCTTTTCCGAGTGTTTTGTTTGCGGCTCTCGGCAAAGAAATAAAAACCTTTTCCTCTCCTACCCTCCAAACTTTTTCTACTCTCCACATACAAAATATGGTACTCCATGTTAAAATTTGGTATATTTTTGTATTTGTTTGGTATATTTAATTAATTAATTGCATTTTAAGCAATTTTTTGAATCAAGTCAAATTTGAACTGCAAGTGATTCAAATAATAGAAAAAAATGAGTAGAAAAATGATATTCATGTTATTCAGCCCGGTTTGAGGCCTTACCTGTTAAATGAAAAGGAATTTCGAACATCTTGTTCAGGAAACACGACCACAAACGTGTGGCCGAATGGTTTTTAAATTTAAAAAAAAAGCAAACAAAGTCTGAAAATCATGAGATTTGTCAAGATGTCATGATATTATACGTGGAGGCTGTGGTAAAAAATTGATAAGATTTCGCATAAGTTGTCACGTACGATGCTTACAAACCAAGCAATTCAAGAAGAAGCGTAGAGTTGAGACGGATCCGGTAAGATTTGGAGTCAAAGTGACGGTCGAATTGTGGTTTGACTACAAAACTTTTTGTACAGGCAATAGACAACAGAGATTGTTTCATGTGAAATTTTGGTAATTTTTCGGATCCATTTGATAATTTTAATTTTTAAATTGCAACTGCAATTATAGAATTTTACTTGATATAAATTGAATTTGAGCTATAACTGCATGAAATAATGGTCTAATATTTGTAGAAGCATCGAATATGCATTGTTGAGTGAATTTGACAAGGCATTTTCGAAGTACATTCGAACAAATTTGTAAAACACGCTATGGAAAAGATAGAGAGGAAAGGAAGTTTTATTAAAAAAATCTTTGTCGAGTGTCTTGTGGGCGACACTCGGCAAAGGAGGATGTTTGCCGAGTGTATTGTGGGCGGCACTCGGCAAAGAGGAGAGGTTTGCCGAGTGCCCGATCGGGGGCACTCGGCAAACAATACAAACAAAACATTAATAATTTCCCCGCGGCCGCGCTCACAAACGCAACACCCGCGCCCCGCACGCCCGCCGCCGCCTCGCTTCGCGCCCGCGCACACCCGCCCGCCCGCCCGCGCCGCGCGCCGCGCCGCCGCGCGCGCGCCGCGCCGCCCGCCGACCCCGCGGCGGCCGCCGCCGACGCCTCCCGACGCCCCGCGCCGGCCGCCGCCCGACACCTCCCCCGCGGCCGCCCGACGCCCCTCCTCGACGTCACCACCTCCTCGGCTACCCGTGATTCTTCTTCACCTCCCCTCGGTTCATGCTCCAATCTTTCTTCCCTTCTTTAATTGCTGTTCTCAATTACTGTGTTACTGAATTACTTTTAATGCTTGTTAATTTCTATTGCCCAATGGATTATTATCTGATATCTGTGATGGATGCATGAGATCTGTGAATGTGCAGTACTTTGTTAATTTGTGCACTGTTAAATTGTTGGTTCATGCACTGTGATTGTGGATGTGAAATGTTATGTTGATTTATGGATCATGATGATATGGGCATTGGTTTTGATCATGTGAGTTGTGATCTGAGTGAGATTGTCTGTGTTGGCACTAGGTTAGTTTGTCTGTGTTCACCAACATGTTAATAATGTTGGTGAATTATGAACTGTGATGGATGCTTGTGATTGTGCTATGTTAATTTGTTCAAGAACTGCAATTCGTTTGTTACCAGTAGTTTGATTACAGTCAGTGCCTACAATTTGTCATCTTTGTTGATGTTGCGATCTTTGTAGTAGTTAAATGTGGTGTGATTAGTTTGTGTTAGTAATTGTCATTGAATAATCTATGTTTAGGTCTGTCAGCAGTGAAATGTGTTAGTTGTCAGTGTTAGTTTCTGTGGATCTCCTTGTGTTTGTGTTGTGCGATTTAGTGATGTTTTAGTCTATGATGTTTTAGTGACATATATATCACTTGGTTATATTTTACGAAAGATGCTATTGCTATACTGATGTGTTAATCTGATTGGTATATCACTTTGTTATTGCTATATCACTTTGTTGAATGTCATTCTCTGATTGGTCGGCCCAGTTTATTCTCTGGTTAGGCGTAACCTAGTTAGGCGTCTCCCGTTCGAAAGAGATACGGTTGGAAATATGCAGATCTTTGCATATCTATAACCGTATCTGTTTCGAATTGTCCACGTTTTTTGGACAGCCCGAGGATGCGTAGATGGGGTTAGTTTCCATGGTCTACTCCGATCCGTGACAGAGTTTCGGCAGCATCTCCCTGTTGTTCTCCGGATACACAATCTCCCTGCCAGGACGTGTATTTGGAGAACAGCGGGGAGGTGCTGCCGAAATTCTGTCTCGGATAGGAGTAGAGCATGGAAACTAACCTCATCTACGCATCCTCGGGTGGGATTAGGACCTATCTTCACCTATTAGATAGGAGAAAGATCGTGTAGATGCATTTGATTCTTATATTACTCCCTGATATGTTAGAGGATGGATGACCGTGAGTGGATGTACACGGGCCGCTCAAGTCAGGGTTTGTTGTCCGATGAATGGATTGAGAAGACCGATGCTTTCTTGGAACTAGCATTTGCCAAGGTTAAAGGAGCGCGTGCCACTTGGTGTCCTGCGGCGGATGTGCAAACACGCGTCGACAAACAAAGGAGGTCATGGGTAAACATCTTTGCAAGTTTGGATTTACGACAGACTATACCCGGTGGATCTACCACGGTGAATCCGATCGTATGAGAGAGGAGGTCGTGAGACCACGCGTCGAGGATTATGATGCTGATGGCGGGGTAGGAGACATGTTAAATGACTATCATGAAGCACACTTCGCTGAAGGACGTAGGGAGGAGGAGCCAGAGGCAACCGCAAAGGCGTATTACGACATGTTGTCTGCGGCACAGAAACCCCTTCACGGCCAGACGAAGGTTTCTCAACTGGATGGCATTGGACGCGTAATGGCCTTGAAGTCCTAATTTAGCTTGAGTCGAGACGCCTTCGATGCTATGTTGACAGTTTTTGGCAGCATGCTTCCGGAGGGTCACATTCTGCCAAAGAGCATGTACGAGTCAAAGAAACTCCTTCGTGCACTTAAGATGCCATATGAGCAGATACATGCTTGTCCGAAGGGGTGCATCCTATTTAGGAAAGAACACGCGGAAGAAAAGTACTGTGGAAAGTGTGGATCCTCTAGGTTCCTAGAGGTGGACTCTGGTGATGGTCAGAAGAGGCAGCTTGCGATCCCCGTGAAAATCCTACGGTACCTTCCGTTCATACCGAGGATCCAACGGCTATACATGACCGAGGAAACCGCGAAACAGATGACATGGCACAAAAATGGACGCGTCGATACAATCACGAGAAGTCGGTACATCCATCCGATGGTGAAGCATGGACCCACTTTGATGTGATTCATCGTGAGAAAGTCAGAGGCTCGTAATGTACGTGTTGCGCCGGCAACAGATGGGTTCAATCCTTATGGAATGATGGCCGCCCCATACACTTGTTGGCCCATGTTCGTTATCCCCTCAATCTCCCCGGCGTCCTCTTCCAACGACGAAACATATTCTTGTCGTTGATAATTCTTGAACACCCGGGGAATAATATGGGTGTGTTCATGGAGCCTGTGATTGATGAATTGGTCCGTGCTTGGGAGGAAGGGGTATGGACATACGACCGAGCTACAAAGAGAAACTTCAAAATGCATGTTTGGTACCACTACTCCTGCATGACTTCTGGCGTATGGGATATTCTCGCTACGTGTGTTCACGAAGTTCCCATGCCCGTATGCAAGGCAGCTCTGAAGTTCATTTGGTTGCTGAAGGGTGGCAAGTATTCTTCGTTCGACAAACATCGACAATTCCTCCCTCTTGACCATGCATTCAGACGAGACGTCAAGAACTTTACGAAAGGTGTCGTAGTTGGGCAGGGGTTGGACGCTTGTGGCTGCAGGTGATCACAAACGCCATGTCAATGGCATCCTGGGTCTTTGTGCAGGCTACACTTCCCGGCCCGGTTGCGTTTGGCGGAGGCGGGAGCCGCCTACACGTGGGACCACTCGTCGCCTTCCCGATTTACGGTCGGGATGGCGGTGGTATTCGCCAACAAGGCGCAGCGGGTGACGGCCGAGATGTGGGTAAGTCTTCCTCGCACTACATTGCTCAATACATCGCATTCATTGGACATTCTTGAAATAATGACCGGATACATCGTGTCTATATGCGGATTTCTTGGATGCCGGGATGGATATGAGGCCAAGGTGGCTAGTGTGGCTCACAAAGCTCGTTTCTAAACTCGTGAAGGACATGCATTACGGCGCGCGTCAGGCCATCGTAACATACAACGCTACCTACCTTGGAGTGAAGATCAACAAAACTCAAGCAAGAAACATGAGGTGACGGGAAGAATACATGCGGTAAATATAGAACATTAATCTGCTTTTTCGAGATTAAGTACGCTTAATTTGATCTTCTTATATGTCATATACTTGATGACGTGTAGGTGCCTCCGTGGTGGTGCGCCCGGCATCTCCATCTTTGAGCACGGATGGTGGACAAGTGGTGCGCCGCCGAGTGGGAGGAGACGCGCTGGCGCTTGCCGAGCGGCGTTTGATGATGCCAGTGCACCACACCATCAAGGCAACCGTAGCCTCGACAAATTCACGGCTACATGGGTACGCGAATTCATTTCTTTATTATAACGCTCAATTCTGCATAATTTCTAATCATCTTGCTGTTTTTTCGCGATCGTCGTCACATGGTGGCCAGCCTTGCTCCCGATTCAAGGCATGGGCTTTGGCCCACAAGGGCAAGGCGACGTCCGACGTCGACTACAACCCGGAGGACCCGCCCTCGGTGTACAGCAATGCGACCGTCCACAACCGCCTCAGTGAGTACACATCGATGGCAAGGGCGGTCCATGGGCGAGTGCGATCCGAGCACCCGGACCTTGATGGAGAAGTCGTCATGAGGGTGGGAGGAGGCAAGAAGCATGGGCGGCTGGATTGGCGACAAGACACTCGACACGGCCACTACTCCCACTCTCCCAGTTCGAGCAAGGAGCACGAGCTCAAGCCCGGCCATACGCCCACGGCCGGACACTGCACAGTCCCGGATGGAGGCACTCCAGGTTATTTTTGTTTTATTCGTCATTCATTAATTTTTACATACGTTTGCTTTGCATTGTAACATTGGGGTGAAATATTGTAGGCCCAACTGGAAGAAGAGAAGAGGCTACGGGAGGAGGTGGAGGCGAGGATGGAGGCCGATCGGCAGAGGAATGAGGCCGAGCGGCAGAGGAGTGAGGCCGAGCGGCAGAGGATGGAGCAGATGTATCAGTGGATGCAAAGTCTTGGCGAGAGGATGGGTCAACCTCTGCCACCGGAGCTATTCCCACCACCTCCTCCTGCAACTACTCCTGTGAGTTTCTAGTGGAGTATGAATGTTTAAGTTTGTATGTTCCTACCTTAAATCTTGTCTCACACATGCAATCTCTTCTCCTTTGTGCAGAATCAATCGGCGGCTTCAAATAATGTGCCTCATGACCCACCACATCAGTCGGGGTGACAATGATACTTGTGGTTGTGATGTTTATTACGAATATTGTGGTTAATACTTGGTGAATGATACTTGGAGTTGCATTATATGTGATATATTGTGGTTGCACTTTTGATATGTGATATATTGTGACTTGTGGTGATATATGTGATATATTGTGACTTGTGGTGATATATGTGGTATATTGTGGACTATATGTGATTACTTGTTGATATATCTGTGATATATTGTGACTTGTTTGAGTGGGGTGCAATAAACAATTAAAATAGGCAGTTTTTGGCCACTTTCCCGTGTGTTACACTCGGCAAAGGGAGGCTTTGCCGAGTGTCAAGGTAAAAACACTCGGCAAAGTAACATTTCTGTGCATTCTGGGAACATGCTTTGCCGAGTGTGTTTGATTTGCCGAGTGTCATGGTAAAAACACTTGGCAAAGTAACGTACTTTGCCGAGTGTTTTTACCATGACACTCGGCAAAGTATGTTACTTTGCCGAGTGTTTTTACCATGACACTCGGCAAAATAGTAATATTTTGCCGAGTGCATTACCACGACACTCGGCAAATAGTAATACTTTGCCGAGTGCCATTCCGTCCTGGCACTCGGCAAAATACGCCGTCACCGTGTTCTCGCCGTCCACTGACCTTTTTTTTGCCGAGGGTCGTTTCGCCACTCGGCAAAGCCTTTGCCGAGTGCTCGATGAAAAGCACTCGGCAAAGAGCTCTTTGCCGTCAGAAACTATGCCGTGTGAGCTATGCCGTGGGTGGCACTCGGCAAAACTTTTGCCGAGTGTTTCTCGGCAAAACCTTGGTGTCCCATTTCAGCGTCTATAATATATATATATATATATATATGCATATACATATACATATACATATACATATACATATACATATACATATACATATACATATACATATACATATACATATATACCTATATATATACATATACATATATACATATATACATATACATATATATATATACATATATATATATATATGTACATATATATATATGTATATGTACATATATATATATGTATATGTGTGTGTGTATATATATATATATATATATATATATATATATATATATATATATATATATATGTATATATATGTATATGTATATATATATATATGTATATATATATATATATATATATATATATATATATATATATATATATATATATATATATATATATATATATATATATATATATATATGTATGTATGTATGTATATATATATATATATGCCATGGCATTTTAGCTATGTGTTCACACTTCTTCCAGTTTTACATACGCATACCAATTTAGTTGTTTATGCTTGTGCATTTCTCCTATGATCTACTTTGTCTATTCTGCTTCTGGGAGTAGCAGATAAAAACCTTCGTGCACAACACAGCCCTGACTTATTTGTTCGCATAGATGAAAGTCAGGTGCCCTTTTGCTTCATCGATGTCTAAAGCAAAGAAGAGATGGTCATATGCATTCCTGTATTGCACTATTGCCCATTTTGTTTCTGATTGCCTTTAGGGAGGGCATTGCTGCTCACAGAGTTCATCTTCTTATGTTCTTCCAGAGTTTAGGCTAACAGCTCAGCGATGTTTGCTACACATCCTTTCCTTTAGTTACAAAATTGGTTAGAAAAGGGGTATCGATATCTATCCTCATTCCTCAGTGGTTCCAATTGTTTCCTTTGTTACAAAAGTGCTTTGTCTCTTATCCCCTCCTATTTTAGGATGTGGTAAGGCTGTTTCCTGCAAAATGAAAGGTAATATTGTTCCTATTGCCGCCTTTCTATTCTAATGTGCATTGCAAATATGCTTTATCGGTCTATGTGGTCCATATAGTGAAAAAAAAACAGTGTGCTTTACTGTGCTATAGATGAACATATTCTCTTATCTAATCATCTGCCTTCTCTAGTAAGAGGAAGCACCATATCTCATAATTGAAGGCTAAGTGCCAAGATAAAAAAAAGCCGGTTGTCTTCAGGTTAGTCCTGCTAAATTCAGACCTTCCCACATGTCTACGTGTTGTCTTTTGCTACTATGGTTTCAGCTGGTCGATTCTTTATTTCTGTCTTTCGTTGTATTCCTTTTAGTATGTCATCAGTTTATCATAATGCAAAATCTCTAAGAAAATGATGCATTGATACTGTTCTTTTATTTGTTTATGAAGATATACTGTTTCTTTACATGTGTAGGATCGTATGGCACAATCAGAGGGGGTGAATGATTGCCTCCGCTTCAAATCTCTACGTATCTAGTGCTAATGGGCATTTGGGTGCTAACATGCTAATGCCACTCTGGATCGTTAGATCTGCCCTCTACGGCCTGGATCTTTGAAGGTGGAAGCACCCAATCCACTTATGCAATTTTGCGAAAACCCCCCGATCTTTTTGTCTTCTCACCGGCTCAACCCCCATCTCCCCCGCGTCGTTTGAGCTCCCACGACCGCCGCCTCGCTCCAACCCTGACGCGTCGCCGGCCGCCGACCCAGGCTCCCCACTCGCGTCGCCGGCCCCCCGCCACCTCCCCATTTGCGAATCCACCCGCCTCCAATCCCTAATCCCGCGCCTCGGTCTCCCGACGCTTCTAGGGTTTGCGCGGCCGCCTCCCCGACGCGTCGCCGACCGACGACCAGGCTCCCCGCTCGCGTCGCCGACCCCGCCACCTTCCCCGCGGCTCTCGGCTCCGCGGCTCCTCGCTGGCCCGTTGCGCCTCGGCCTCGGTGACGCCGCCCCCTCCACGACCGCCGCCTCGCTCCAACCCCGCGCCTCCTGCTTTGTGTTGGCACCTCCCTCTGACCCGGGCTCCTCCCCAGCGTCGCGCCACCGTGCCCCCTCCACCACTTCATCGGCGCCGCCCCCTCTCCACCACCGGGGCACCGCTGTCCCCTGCACCACTGGACCGGTGCAGCCCCCTCTCCACCACCGGGGCTCCGCTGTCCCCCTCCCCAATTGGACCAGTGATGCCCTCCACCACCGCCTCCAGCCCCCGCACCGCCACCAGAGGAGTCCAAGGTGTACATCAGGAACCTGCCCTACGACATTGACAGCGAGCTCCTCGCCCAGCTCTTTGAGCAGGCCAGCGTCGTTGAGGTCGTGGAGGTGAGCCTTTTTAGCTCTTCATCACATTTCCTTATCCACTCGTCGAAATGCTTGGTGACAAAAGCGCATCAAAACCCTAACTCCTTAACAATGTATATGCAACTAAAATTGGACCTGCAACCACCGTAGAATCGTAGAGTATTTCGGTTCTGGACTTCCAGTGTAAATGCGTAATTGTATGTGCTCACGCGCTCTGTTGAAGCTCACAGGGCGCTCCTGCTAGAATATATTCGGCTGCTTTGTAAGCTTCTTGTGTGATATGATTGGTTGCAGTCAGTTGCTCTGTGATGTTGTTTCTAGGGGGTGTTGTGCTGTGTGGAGAGGCTGTTGATTATCGGATTTATGTCTTGGACTTGTCATTTAAATATGCTGTGGCATTAATTTTGAACATGATCTAGAGCATTGTTTAACGAAAAAATTGATCATATACCCTCCATTTAGATGGAAATTGAGGATTTACCTTCCTGACCCACGTGTCAGTGACTTATGATGACCCCACATGTCATTGAGATGTGGAGGGTAAATCCTCAATTTCCCAACTAAAGGGAGGGTATATGATCCAATCCTGCTTGACCTTTCAGGAACCCAAGGACGATCACTGCAGATGCAATGGTGGAGGAAGACATGGAGAAGATGGAATCTCCTCCTCCACCTGTGCAGTTCTTGCCTGTTGTCGATGACAGCAACGTCGTGTGTGGGATCATTACATTGCATGGATTGGTCTCCGCTGGATTATAAGCCTTACATCAGCCTGCCTGATTCTTTATGATTCTTTGAATCTGCTTGGTTCAAGACATCACATTGGGTGGATTCTTGTCAGTTCAGCCGACATCTGATGATTGCATTTTATTGCAGCAATAGTATGTGTAGCAAAATGCAGCAGGAGCATGTGTAGTCTAGACTCTCTTTAAGAGTATGCGGAGACACTACTAGTGTTCCCCTATGTATAGTGTTTTGTAAGAGGAATATGCTTGCCGGTGTTTGTTCCCAAACCCTTGTAAATGAATGTTGAGAGCTTCCAGAGCAGTTGAATGAAATTTGTAGTTCTTTTGGGATGTTCTAATGTTATACATGAACCAGGTTTATGACAGACAATGGTTATACTACTTGTTTCACTTTTATTAGGCAGCATTTTCTTTCATTCCGTTGAAATGGCACTGAGCGAGAGTAGCATTTCATTTTCATGTTGAGCCTCGATGTTGCATACCACCTATCATTGCTTTTCGGGTTTAATATGCACCTGCATGCATCATATGTTTGTGCTACACTATGGCTTGTGTACTGCTGCTCTGTGCCTACTAATATGCAAGTCTCCCGTCAAATTTCTCATGTTTTTTGTCTTGAAAAAATTGCTAGAGGTTCATGTGCACCTGGGCAAAAAAATTAGGCTCGCATCGAAATGGTTCAGGAACAGTAGCTGATGCGGCACCATAGAATTTCACTTCTATGCTACTTCACTTTGACAGAGAAGTGTGCAAATGCTACCACTTCAAACAATAACTCTTATCAAATAGCTAGCACTAGCAGAATCAAATGGTTACGTCCAAGCTAGTACATCTAGTAAATGACACCTCGCATATCAGCCAGAACAATGAGTATTCATCGTCACTACATGGAGGCATCAGACAGGTCCATTCTGTATGGCGCCGGCTGGTCTCCATCAGCGGTGGACGCCAGCGCCGTGCCGGTCTCCATCTGGCCCTGCACCCTCTCGGACACCGCGCCGTACTTCCTGAACGTCAGGTAGATGACGGCGACCAGGTAGGCGGCCATGAGCGCGAACACGACAGCGGAGACAATAAGGCTTGGAGCAATGGCAACGACTCGGGTGATGAGGTTCCTTACCCAGTTCTTCATCTTCATGTCCAGAAACCCCTGAAAAATATATCATAACTAACAAAACAAAAGGCTAGCCGTATTCACTGGAAAAATGATTCTCAAGAATGGACCATGGTATGCAAGGCAACAGATATGTTTGTATGACTTCATGAAACCGATCATTACCTGCATGATGACCTGCCCAGCGAATATGCAACTAATTGTGGTGCATTGCCCAGAATCTAGCAGCACAACAACATATACCACGAAGATGATTAAAAAAGGCTTGAATTCGGAACTCCAACATTAGATGTGCTGCAATCCTCAATGACTCCTGATCCGTAATTTCTTTCATATTACAGAACCAATGCATTTGGGCGGCGCCCTTTGGGGGAGTCCGCTAGCTCCAACGGGATCCTCTCACGGCTCAGGGGAACCGGGGGATGGCACCAGGGGCCAAGGAGGGCACCGCCGGGGGCAAGGGAGGAGGGCGGCACCGCAGCAAAGGGGGGGAACCGGGGAGGGCCAGGGGTGGCACCGAGGAGGGAGGCGAGCCGTTGTCGAGGACGAGGGGAGTGGTGGCGTGGTGATGGAGGGGGCAGCGTTGTCGAGGGCCAGGGGGTGCGACGGGCCAGGCAAGGAGCCGCGGGAGAGCCGCGGGGGGAGGTGGCGGGGGGCCGGCGACGCGAGTGGGGGGCCTGGGTCGGCGGCCGGCGACGCGTCAGGGTTGGAGCGAGGCGGCGGTCGTGGGAGCTCAAACGGCGCGGGGGAGATGGGGGTTGAGGCGGTGAGTTGACAAAAAAGATGGGGGGTTTTCGCAAAATTGCATAAGTGGATTAGGTGCTTCCACTTTCAAAGATCCAGGCCGTAGAGGCCAGATCTAACGATCCAGAGTGGCATTAGCATGTTAGCACCCAAATGCCCATTAGCACTAGATACGTTCCTATATGTATATATATATATATATGTATATATATGTATATATATATATGTATATATGTATATGTATATATATGTGTATATATATGTATATATATATGTGTATATATATATATATATATATATATATATATATATATATATATATATATATATATATATATATATATATATATATATATATATATATATATATATATATATATGCCATGGCATTTTAGCTATGTGTTCACACTTCTTCCAGTTTTACATACGCATACCAATTTAGTTGTTTATGCTTGTGCATTTCTCCTATGATCTACTTTGTCTATTCTGCTTCTGGGAGTAGCAGATAAAAAAACCTTCGTGCACAACACAGCCCTGACTTATTTGTTCGCATAGATGAAAGTCAGGTGCCCTTTTGCTTCATCGATGTCTAAAGCAAAGAAGAGATGGTCATATGCATTCCTGTATTGCACTATTGCCCATTTTGTTTCTGATTGCCTTTAGGGAGGGCATTGCTGCTCACAGAGTTCATCTTCTTATGTTCTTCCAGAGTTTAGGCTAACAGCTCAGCGATGTTTGCTACACATCCTTTCCTTTAGTTACAAAATTGGTTAGAAAAGGGGTATCGATATCTATCCTCATTCCTCAGTGGTTCCAATTGTTTCCTTTGTTACAAAAGTGCTTTGTCTCTTATCCCCTCCTATTTTAGGATGTGGTAAGGCTGTTTCCTGCAAAATGAAAGGTAATATTGTTCCTATTGCCGCCTTTCTATTCTAATGTGCATTGCAAATATGCTTTATCGGTCTATGTGGTCCATATAGTGAAAAAAAACAGTGTGCTTTACTGTGCTATAGATGAACATATTCTCTTATCTAATCATCTGCCTTCTCTAGTAAGAGGAAGCACCATATCTCATAATTGAAGGCTAAGTGCCAAGATAAAAAAAAGCCGGTTGTCTTCAGGTTAGTCCTGCTAAATTCAGACCTTCCCACATGTCTACGTGTTGTCTTTTGCTACTATGGTTTCAGCTGGTCGATTCTTTATTTCTGTCTTTCGTTGTATTCCTTTTAGTATGTCATCAGTTTATCATAATGCAAAATCTCTAAGAAAATGATGCATTGATACTGTTCTTTTATTTGTTTATGAAGATATACTGTTTCTTTACATGTGTAGGATCGTATGGCACAATCAGAGGGGGTGAATGATTGCCTCCGCTTCAAATCTCTACGTGGTCGACGCCGAGTACAACTGCTCGAACAATCACTTGTTGCACCACCTCACTCGCAGTCGCATGCCTCACCTAAACAGCAATCACCAGAAAATCACGACCCAGATTAATTTAAGATCTTCTTTATTGCTGAATCTTCGTAGAGTTACAAATTACTCTCACAAGCACCCCTAAAAACCCTAGCACACAAATGCCTCACCAGAAGCCTCTCTACCGATCGCTCCTAAAAACCTTAGCCTACCTCTGCTTTTATATGCTAGAGTTCTAAACCGTATTTAACTCAAACACGAACACATAATCTTATCTCTTTCTTAAATCAAGGGATCCGAAACCCTTTCCTAACACGAGTTTTACTTAAACTCTATTTTTTTCAAGTTATGAACTTCACTCATAACTTCTAACTTAACACGCGACGAAACCCTTCAAGCAGCGAAGCTATCGGACAGAGACCAAGTGGTGCAAGAGGAGGATATCGAACTATGAAGGTACGTACACTGTACCTCTGTATAGATCCATTCCTCCCATCATCACTTGGCTAGAATCACCCTTTGCCGTTGCTTTAGCTAGAATCGCCCATTTGGACGAATAGTATCTGAATCGGTTTGTACTAAAATATAACGACCTCTAAATACACATAAAAATCATATGTGATAAGCCTATATAGTACTCATGTGTTAATCCCTTCGCCCCACGATGCCAAATCGAACTCAAGATGAGATGTGTGTCATCTTTTCATAGCTTGATCCTTTGCTCAATTTTATAGTGGATTATTTAGTTGTAGTTAGCTTCTCAACCATAATTGGCACGGCCATGCACTTTCCTAATCCAACCACGTTGAGGGGTCTAGAGATATCTCTCCCATTAAAAAATAGGCAAATTCTATCTCGATCGCTTATATTCATCTGCATCTATATGTTTTATAGCAAACCTAAAACCTATCTTTATGACTATAAATGGAGTAGCATTTGACAATCCTGAAATAAACTATTATACATGTAGGAAAATATAATGACCTCAGGTCTAAGGATCTATGCAACGTGATCATCGATCAGTACATATGCTAATCCATAAATCATAAATATGTCAAATAATAATATAGGACCAAGGATCAAATAATAATATAAGACTAAGGATATTTAGAATAACATCATAAACACAAATAAAGAGTTTTACAAATAAATTATATAGTTGCTATTTAATATAAACGATAGTTTACTCGAGAGACAAAATAACTATTATTCAGAAGTTAATATACATAGAAGCTTCTTCTACACTGCCACATCCACATAGGACACAATGCACATCATTCTAGCTAGTACTCTACAAGCTGCGCACCTTGACTTTGAGCGGCGTATTTTGTCATTGCGGAGATCTAGTGGAGAAATTACCTGATTTCTTATGGCCTGCTTAATGTGACTAATAGATTATAGTTTTTTTTGGTATTTTTGTAATATAGTGACTGAAAATATACTATAGCGGCTGTTAGCTTTTTTTGAGTAACTAAATTTAAAAAATAAAAATGTTATATCATTATAGACAATACAAAAGAAAAGAGAAAAGAGAAAAAAGCAAAATAGCCAAAAAGTCAAAAAAAAAAAAGACAAAATTAAGAAGTCAGAAGCAAAAACCATTCAAAGCCCTAGCAGTTTGGTCCTCCTCGTCATGCAATTGTACTTCATATCATTCTCACCGATTTGTGCCAATTAGGGATGAAAACGGAGCCAAATTAAGTTGGATTATCTGGCTACTGAATTCAGATTTGTCGAATCCAGATACTTAATATCTGGATTCGAATAGAAAACGGATCTGAATTCGGATGTTGAATTAGCGATGTCCTAGATGTCGGATACGAATCCAGTATGGCTTCATGCGGATTTGGAGTTGGATATCCGAATAAAATCTGGATTCGGAGTCGGATATTCAGATAAATATCCGGATTCCGCAGATATAATAGCAACAACAGCTAGCTAATACATATCTTTTACATTTGACCTCTAAATTCAACATATTATATATGTATTTTGATCATCTCGATGAGCCCATTGTCATAGTGGACTCTAATTTGGCATTTTTATATTATTTCTATTTCGGCACATCCCCAATAAAGTTTTTTTTACATTTTTTAGCCAAATTTGATATGTTTATAACCAATTTATTTACAATATATCTAGAATTAGTTAGGATTAATCACAAAATGATGCCAATAATCAATTATTACGTGATAAACTAGGAAAAAATTGCATAAATATTACTATAAAATCGGTATCAATTTATTAAACTTCATTGCGCCATAAGATATGAAGTTGTCCTCAGAAGTTGTATTATACAAATACATGAGATAAATGGTTCATTTGTTACTGTCAACATTTAATGCGCAGTTACATGTTAGAGTCAGCTATTTATCAATTTAAAATGTTAAAATAATTTGATGTCATATTTTTAATAGGAGAGGCCAAGAATAATTATTGGAATAAAAAAAGTCTAATCCGATCTGATTTTGAGTATAATTCGATTCAAATTCGTATGCGATATTTGTCTGGTCCGTATTTATATCCAATGTTTGTCTAATTCATATTTAAATCTGAAAAAATATAGATACACATATAATTTAAGTACTGTCAAATTCCTATCCAATCTGTGTTCATCCCAAGTGCCAATCCTGCTGCTCAGTTTATCCGGTGGATCTTACACACCGAGTATTCCAGTGTCGAGAAATGACGCACTGCTACTTGTAAGTTTGTGACGTCTGCCTAACCAGACCGAGCTTTGCTGGGTGTGCCTAGCCAGAATTCACATGCCAAAAGTGAAGCATGCCGACCATTATGCACCTTCTTACACAAAAGCAGACCATTCAAACCTTCTATGCTAGGTAGCTTTTCTGTTGCTTTCCTTTTGACGAGACTCTCTTCTCTTCTCTTTTTCTTTCTCATTTTCTCCCTGGCTGTTGCTCCCTGTGCTCCGCTCCTGTCCCAAATGAGATACCCTGCACTGCAACCTTTCTCCTCCATGCCCCCTCTCATCTACACTTGCTGCACTCTCTCTCTCTCCTCCCGTCACCACTCCGCTAGCTGCGGCTTGCTCTGATCTCTGCACCTGCTGTGCCGACGCCCGGCCAAGTTTCCGGCATGGCGTCTCGCTGGCCGCCGTGCCCAGGTTGGCGCACCACCCCTAATTAGCTCTCTTCCTTTCTTGCTCAGGTAACCTAACTATCTCATCCTACCTCTTCTTGATCTTTTCCATTCTTCTTGACAGCCGCATGACACAGCTGGTCTATTTTCTTTTTCTTCAAAAAAATTGTTCCAACTGTTGTTTCTAGTATGATTCTTCTTAACATTTTAATGGACGCTAATATCTGATACTGTATCTATTGCATTGAGGCACTAGGTTTGAGCTACCAAATGTAGAGCTTAACCAAATATTATATGTAGAATACGAAAGAGAAAAATCAACATTCCTCGAGGAACATTTTATGGCCAACTCAAAATTTAAGCACACGAACATCACCTTGACGTGCTCTCAACAAAATAACGCAAATGTTATGTTCACTAGGATGCACATGACCATAAACTTGCCAAGATTGAGGAACTAATGAAATGGTTAGTCTTTACTTTTCAGAAAGGATTCTTTACTTGTGCAATGAGGAAACTAATTAATGTTGCTTTAGTGAAAGCAGGAATTAAAGTGACACTTCTGCTAACCTACTTCTTTATAGTATGAACACCTTTTTTCTACCAAAATTTTCTGATATGGCCAAAGTATTATGGTTTATGGAGAAATGGAAAATAAAATTCTAGCGAAACGCCTGTCGTTATCAATACAAGTATTGGCTCTACACGAAACGCTTGTGTGGTCCAATCCAAAACGTGGAGCTTTTCTAGCCTAGAAATCCCTGTCGGAAGGTGTGCTACCCGACAGAATATTGTACCACTTCGACTGCTCACAATGTAGCACTCTAGTTTTTTTTTAGAATTGGTCTGATGCCCTTTTTTCTTTTTTCTTTCTTTTTTTTTTGCAAAAATGACTTTCTCTTTGAACTCAGAAGACGCGGCAGGCGATATCTGTTACTTGCAGCACCCCCTAGCTTGACAGGCCGGTGCACCTGTGGTAGGGCGTGTGAGTGCGGCAGGACGGGGTAACGGTGCGGCAGGCTGGCACGTAGCGCAACAATCAAGGTTGCTAAGCCCCCCCCCCCGGCTTGGCAGCTCTGCTGCCTGGGCTCCAATACATGGCCCCCGGTGGCCATTTGCCCAATTAACCCACACTAACTCACTAAACATCTGGTTTGTTAGAACTTTTTTAGAGAGGTGCATTGGGGGGTTTGGACGGGCCGATGAACCAGCACCACTAACTCAATCTTTTAAGTAGTGTAGATACATTATTGAAAAAATTATAGGAATGGACCATGTGTACCCTAGTATAGCACTTCGCAATGAAGGTGTGAATTACAAAGTCCCTAGGGCGAAAATGTGGAACGTACAACACCCACATGGTGTGGCAGTCATTCGGGCAGCGTGGATGTGGCTGGTTGTCACAGTAGTGGCATTCATAATTGCAGCTCGAGTTGACACAACAGCAATACGGGTGGTAGTCTCTATCAAGGTGTACCACTTCCTCATTGTTCCTCTCCTTGATCCTCTGCCTACGGAGCTCGTCGTTGTTGGTCCTCTCAGTCTAGAGCTCCTCCCACAATTCTTTTAGGCGAATGTTTAGTTTGTGGATGCAAACCTAGGCGGGTATTAGATACAATGGATGCACTCACTCGGTGAATTTGCAATCCGCTGTCTACAAGCAAGACAAGGTTAGTACAAATGTTCTATATGTGCAAGTATATGTAGATAATAAACCACTTACTATGAACAGAGAGCAATGAAAGAATTGATATCCTAGGTGCACATGGTTGTCACAAACCTGCACCACCGTGTCAAGGTTGTGATTACATTGTGGCCAAGGCTTGGGGATGTATGGGTAGTCACAGAGGAGATTTCTAGGTGTGTACGACTCTTTGATTTTGAGTGGTAGATCGTGGCTTAGGGGTCGGGGTTTAGGGGATTGTAGATGCTCGTGTCTTTGAGGTAAGAGTCATGGCCTTGAAACCCAGTCCGTGCCCACCATCCCCTCCACGTCTGGAGCTTCCAACCCTGTCCACCATGCTTCTGTTGGCATAGTGGATTCCCTATAATAAAGAAAAGGATGTTTGAATGTTAGTACAAAATTCACATTAAAAGTTACAAAAAGAATGTGGCAACATTAGAATTGAACTTAATTTGAAACGCGCATAATTTGCATGGCCAAATATTAATTCGTGTGAGTTACATTATAGGAAATACTGACCTTATAAAGAATGAACGAATATGTAAGTGCAGGTGATGTAAATCATCAGGTCTATAGAGCGGCCGATGAAGTGGGCCTATTCGGGCAGTTTCTCATGGAGTGGCCTGTTGTCTTGCATAGCCTGTACTTTTGTGGCCTCGTCTGTTGATCACGTTGACTATTGTCCATGTCATTATGGATGTGGCGGGACTGACATCTTCGTGCCTAGGCTACTTCTGTGTGTCATTCGGCACCCACTTCACTTCCCCCGACCAAAGGTCCCTATAATGAGTGTCTGCCCTGTAGGAGTTGAACTCAGTGCTCCAAGTCCCGCACAAATGATGAATGTTATAGTACTCCAAAATATAATGCGAGGACGGCTGCTGCCATATAGCCTCGGACATTAGAACTAAGGAGGCCAATGCAATAGCATCCAATCTGGAGGAGACATACTCAACATTCGTTCACACAATATTGTCGGATGTACCACCCCCACCAATTCCTACACTAGCCTCGTCTCTAGTGCTGGCTGTGTCGGCATCCTTCTCCTCATCAGAATTGCTTCCATCCGACAAGCCATCCAAATATTCATAGCAATCAAGACGTGCTACCCACCATTTCCCTGCACCTTCTGTTGGCTCAAAATTATGAGCCAACCTCGACAGTCATTCATCATCCTGACCGGCACCATCTTTCACCGCACCACCACCATGGCCAGCACTAGCAGGTTCCACTTCACCGCCATCATCCCCACCAACACTACGCTCCATACCGCCGCAACCAACCAACTATGGCACTTCCACGCTGCCACTCCCGTCGCCCTTGCCCCTGCTCAATGCCTCCGTCCTCTCCACAAACTGCACATACACCATTGGCCTCTAATATATCGCCACAACAAGATTGCTTGCAATCTCCATGTACTACCGCTAGGCGACGTTACTAACCATCTTCTTCAACTCCCAGAAACACTTCCTTAAATCTCCAACCACCATGGCTGTCACTGCCTCGATGACGAGCTTTTTTGGGCCTCAAAATAAGCTTTCCAACAAGCACTTATATGCCCAAAATGGACTTTGTATGTGAAAGTTATTGACTTTTTAATATGGGCCTTGCTGGATGTGTAGAACTGAATCTGAATTGACTTCAAATATTTGTATCTTTGCTTTCCTTGTTTTTGTGGCTGCAAAATCTGCGTGAAGCAAGAAAAGGAAACCTTCTCAACCCTTGAAAAATCATGAAATATCAGGAAGTCAACCAAAGATACCGTATAAGCCACAGACTTGTCAACTTTATCAACTCTCACGCATCTCCCAGTGTGCCTATGCAACATGCACTCTAATGCCCATAACTTTTCGTAGAAATCTTCAAATCATGTGTCATTTGATGCATTGGAAAATAGACTTGGTAAGCTTTCCATTATATGTCATTGCTAGAAACAAAACTAGACAACTCAAGTAACATAGTCACCTTGTCATCGCTGGAAACAATTATAGCAACTGCTGAATATGTATACATGTACTTAGCCGTAAAGATGTTCTCGTCACTTAGTAAGTCAAGCATTGAGTAGAGCTTTCATTCCCCATCCTCTTGAGCAAGATTGAGAGCAAGTGCATTGCATTTAAATCCTTTGAGCTTTCTTGGCACTTGATTGGAGCCAAGTGAAGGTTCCAAGCTTGTTACTCTTGGAGGCTATTGCCTCCTAATCAAATTGAGGAGGTAGATCAGTGATCTCTTCAAGAAACTCGTGAAGAGGTCTGGTGTTTATGAAGGTCTGTGCTCACCTAATTGAAGAGAAGAGCAACCATTGGTGGATTGAGAAAGGCTCATTTGTGTGTGGAGTTGGCTCAATTTGTTCAAGCTCTCTCAACGTGGATTAGTATAGACCGACAGGTCTTCGAGACCACGGAAAAAATTTTCTTGTGTTCATTTTGTGGTTTATTTCTTAGCTCTTTACTTTATGCATTTACATTTCTAGAAATTGAATTACTTGTCACTTTATTATTGCAAACTTTGCTTAGACTTAGATTGTTAGTGTACTCAGTGAGATTTAGATTATTGAAGCCTTGAATAGTGCAAAAATGAAATTTAGTTCATACTTGCTCAAAAGCGGGTTTTAGCTTAAATGTTTCAAAAACCTTCTATTCCCCCCCCCCCCTTAATCGATTATTCTTGATCCTAAGTGGGTCTCAGTGGGTCTAAGTGACCCTTGTCAACTATTATAGGGGCTACTTATCTCTACAGATAAAATGATGGAATGATTAGTGGAAACCCATCTTTCGAAAAATGGAAACATAAATACCATTTTAGTTTAGGCAGCGAATCAACTTGAAAAAGGTTTTGTTAAACATCATTCGGATGTTTTCTTCTAACTATCATCCAAATTTAAAACTGTTGGATTAGAGATCCAATGGCTACGAATTCTCCCCCTTGAATTCTACCCCCTCCCCCTTCCCCCTTGAATTCTGCCCCCTTCCCCTTGAAAAAAATCTCCCCCTTTAAAAACAAGGGATCCCTTAATCTCTGATCCAAGGATTACAAATTTAGATGATAGACAGGAAGAAAATATCCGGGTCATGTAGACATCAATTTAATCTACCTATTTATAAAATTCCAAATTCAAATATAATACATATTAATGCCAATAAAAATGAGGAAATTCTGATAAAAGGATAAATCAAAGGATACAGAAAAGGAAAACTTATAACCTGTCCGTTAAGCTATTCCAAATTAATACATTTTTGAGGGATTCGAAATTAATATTCATGATAGTTCTGCACCATCTCTCTTATTTTCTTATTAGTGTCGGTATTATTATTAGTGTTGAAAGAAGTACTTAATCTTACGCACTGACATACATATATTTGTGTTATAGCTTACAAGAAGTGCGCTGGAGAGACAAGATTGTAAAAGCTAAATTAAGCACGAACTTGACAATGGAGGGCTTGTTGCAATTATGGAATGAGTCATGAGTGGGAAATCCAGTTGGTGGTGCTCCTCAGCTTCGTCTTGCAAATCTTCCTCTTCTTTACCGGCAGCATCAGGCGGTACAACACCAACACGCTGCTCAGGCTTTTCATCTGGTTAGCTTATGTGGGGGCAGATATGGTTGCAGTATATGTCCTTGGCCTAATATCCAGATATGATCAGAGTGCCACGACATCGGTTGGATGCCACGGAATTAGGGAATCAAATGGATTCAGTATGAGTCGCCACCAACTAGAATTCTTCTGGGCACCTTTCCTCCTCATCCATCTCGGTGGGCAAGACACCATGACTGCTTTCGCCATCGAGGACAACAACCTATGGCTAAGGCACCTGCTGAACTTGACCATACAAGTCTGCCTCGCCTTATACGCCTTTTGGAAGTCGGCAGGTCGCCACAACTTGCAGCTTTTAGCTCCAGCCATCCTTGTGTTTCTTGCTGGAATCATCAGGTATGGAGAGAGGACATGGGCGCTTAAGTGCGGTAGCCGAGATGGCCTTAAGGAAACAAGTTGGCAAATGGTAAAACGGAATGTTGAGGTCGACAAGGGCAGCTATACCAGCAAAATTTGCTATGCTCTAGGCTCAATGCGAGGTGTTCGGGATCTCTTCTCAGGACGCAACACCTCCCAAATGAAAGAGCGTGAGTTCTTCAGGTTCCAAGTAGACAGCTGGCCCCTGGACCAAGTGCCCAAGTTGCTAGAGGTTGAGCTTGCCATGATGTATGATGACCTCTACACCAAGGCCCTGGTGCTTCGGACAAGGAGCGGCATCGTACTCCGGTGCATCAGCCATGTATCCATGATAGCTGCATGTGTCCTCTTCCTGATTGCAAGCAACAAACAACAGTACAGCAGAGCTGATGTCGCGATCACCTACGCACTATTCATTGGTGGCCTTGGGCTTGATGTTTGCGCCTTCTTTCTGGTTGGCATGTCACCATGGACTTGGGCGTTCTTCAAAGATCGCAAGTGTGATAGGCTGGCCCGGATGTCTTGGCTTCTTCTCTCTAGTAGTATTGGATGGCCAGAGAAAAGGCCACTGTGGTCAAACTCCATAGGGCAATACAACTTCCTGAGCTCCTGTATGGGCTTTGACCAGTCAAGGTCATCATCCAAACTAGTGATCATCATCAGAAAGATGATGAATGCAGTTGGCAAGAAGCTCTGGGTCCGCAAGCTACGGCACAGTAAACATGTCAAGGACGACGAAGACTGCGAGAGGGCGAGCACTTTCCCCTCCATTTGTTGGGGTTTTGGAGTTGGCTTCTCGGCACGACGAAGATGAAGGCGCGAGTGCGCGGCCATAGGAGTACAGAGAACAGAAATAGATGAGAACTGTCCGCAAAATCAGTACCCAGCCTCCCCTCCCCTCTATGCATAGAGGCCGGAATAATCTATGATATCATAAAGCGCGGGCATATGATTTTCCATTTATACGTGTGCATTGTTACGTTGTTCGCACTATGCAACAACAATTTTGGCAAAATGTGGTTTCTACTGATACAGCTCTTAAGACTCCGCAGTGGGATAGGTTTAGCCTGTAAAAAGTTGTAGAAATGTCTGAACAAAAACCAGGTTCTGGTTTAGCTGTATTTGAAGCCTCTATCAGGACTGTTTCGGTTAATAATTGTGCAAAGGAGCACCTGAATTCTGAGAGTAGGCGTAGGCCTTGTTAGAATAGGGCTATGACTGCTAGGCCCGTTCATTCCTAAATGCTAAAGCATGGTATGCTTTACTTTTACGACTTAGCTAAGTGGAAGAAGAGCAATATAGAAAGTAGACCTTACTATTCTTAAATTATGTGACATAGCATGGGATGGAATGAGAAGGACTACAGTTGAAGTTCACACATATGTGCGTATTTATATATTTTTCGCGTGAAAATCATACATGACTTGTGACACACGATCATGATGCTCCTAGTACATTAAATCTAACTTTTATTTTGCTAAATCATACTGTGGCTTCTTCCTTGACGATATGATGCACGACCAAATGATACCTATACACACCCTTAAATATAACTTTTATTTTGCTGAATCATGCCGTGGTTTCTTCCTCGATGTCGTGACGCGCGAACGCTGTTCCTGGCGCATTAAATCTAACTTTTTTTTGCTGAACCATGCCATGGCTTCTTCCTAGACCTCGTGACGCACGACCGCGCTGTTCCTGGCACATTAAATCACATTTTTATTTTGTTGAATCATGCTGTGGCTTCTTGATGACGTGACGTGCGACCGCGCTGTTCCTAGCACAGTAAATCCAACTTTTCTTTTGTTGAATCATGCCATGGCTACTTCCTCGATGTCGACTATTCGTTTCTACGCAGCATCCATTCTCTCCATCAACACCAGTAGTTCATGCAACTGATTAAATTCTCGCATATTTTTGTTCTTGAGTATATTTGAAGTACAAATATGATTTGGCTGCTACTGTTTGTTATGGGTGAAGGGTGATGCATCAATAATATTTTGTGATAAATGCTTTCTGTCAATATTTGGAATTAAATTATTGCATACGTTTCCACCGGGTTTGGCTTGCTAAGCACTGGGATTTCGAGCTTCTATCTCTTCGGCACAGCACGCTCCACACACTAGGAAACAGCAGCACAGTTCAGAGAAAGCACTACATTGCATGGCCATTGCGTTTCGGTTACTAGTACTAGAGTTAATACTATATTAAATGCTGGCGGTCAATATTTAGAATTAAATTATTGCATACGCGCGAACACGATGTTCCCGGCACATTAAGTTGGTGATCATTTGGACTTTTTTTGATGGCTTATGGCTGAAAAGTACTGTAACTGACTGAAAAAAATACTGTAACTGACAGAGGCTTATTTAGCATAATTAAATTTAAAAAAAAAATAAAAATATAAAAAATATGTTAGCCTATTACGTATAAAACAAATAAATACAGGAAAAAAGAACCGAAAAAAGCTCAACAAAAAGCTAAAAATTTAAAAAAAAGATAAAATTTATAAATAGTGAAAAATAAGTAAGAAGCCAGAAGCTGAAGGCGAAACGATCACATTAACTTTTATTTTGCTTAACTATAGATTCTTCCTCGACATTGTGACATGCGACCGCACTGTTACCGGCATATTAAACCCAACTTTTATTTTTGCTTAATCATGCCATAGATTCTTCCTCGACATCGTGACGTGTGACCACCCTATCACGGACACATTAAATTTAACTTTTATTTTGCTGAATCATGTCATGGCTTCTTCGTTGATGTGTGACCCCACTGTTCCTGGCATGTTTAGGGCCTCTTTAGGACTGCTCCACTCCAGCTTTTTCAACTCTGCTCCAAATTTGTCTAGCCAAACAGGTCCAACTCCAAGAACTCTGCTCCAAGAAAAAGGTGGAGTTGAAGGCCAACTCCACGTTTTTTCTGGAGCTCCTCAAGGGGTACTCCAGAAACTGAAGTTTTGTATCTCCTCATGGAGTTGGGAGAAAATTACCCACCACTGCCATTACTTTTCCTCCGTACCGATTCGTTTCTTTTCCTCTCCTCCCCACCCACCGCGCGGCTCCTGTCCTCCCCACCCACCCGCGCGCTCCTCTTCCGCCGCCACCGCAAGCCCCCGGCGCCTCTCCCCCTCCTCCCCCTCCTCCGCCCGCAGGCCCCCACCCGCGCCCCCATCCTCTCCGCCCCCGCTCCGCCCCCACCCGCGCCGCTCCCCGCTCCATCTCCCTCCTCGCTCCATCTGACCCCCTTCTCCGTTCTCTCCGCAGATCCGCACCCCTCCTTCCTCGCCGACAAGGACGCCAAGGTCTTCGTCTCCGGGCACCGCGGCCTCGTCGGTTCGTCCATCCTCCGCCGCCTCCTCTCCCTGGGGTTCACTAACATCGTCGTCCGCACCCACGCTGAGCTCGACCTCACCCGCCAGTCCGACGTCGAGGCCTTCTTCGCCGCCGAGCTCCCCCGCTACGTCGTCCTCGCCGCCACCAAGGTCGGCGGCATCCACGCCAACTCCACCTACGCCGCCAATTTCATCTCCGCCAACCTCCAGATCCAGACCAACGTCATCGACGCCACCCTCAAATGCCGCTCCGTCCGCAAGCTCCTCTTCCTCGGTTCCTCCTGCATCTACCCCAAGTTCGCACCCCAGCCCATCCCGGAGAACTCCGAGGAAGCTCATGGATAGCTCCAAGATACAGGGGATGGGGTGGAAACCCAAGGTACCCCTCAAGGAGGGGCTTGTCGAGACATACAAGTGGTATGTTGAGAATGTCATCTCTGAATAGAAGTAACGCAGTTCTCCATTGCCTCTACAAGTTGGTGTCATGATATGATTAGTAGTGTTTCTATTGTTGTTGATCATTGGTTCATACAATTATCAGGTATAAGTGCACCCATAGCGGAGAGGTTGTTATGTGTCGGTTGAATAATTTGTTGGTCCAATTAGTATATCATTAGAATCTTAATTGATGTTGAACATTTTTTGTTGATTAGAGAAAGTTTAAACTCTTTGCACATTGGATGGTAATTGGCCTAGACACAATCGCTTACTGGTTCAACAAGATCTGTTTTCATTTATGAAAAAATCATCATGTGTTAAGAACAGTTTCATGCTTGATTCCCTTTATATGCCAACGAGTGCAGACTGTAAGCATTAGTGGAAGGACCATCTATACTGATTGTCAGGATGAAGCCGAAAATGATAATGATTGTCGTGGGCTCAAATTATGTGTGAAGGGGCTACTGATTTCTAGTTGATTCCAACCTCCATTTGAAATGGATACGGAGAGAAAAGGATGTAATTATTTGACCAAAATATTTATTTTTTGGTTTTCTCGAATAAATTAATTGCGATTATAATATTTTACATTATATTTCAATTGGCAACAAAAACAAATTCAGTTACATATGCTCCGCAGACATCAAAACATACACCAAACATCATTCAGGGACACATCGGACCTTTCTCAGGGAAACCTCACATTCCTGGAGCTGGAGCTAACTGCGTGCCAAACAGGATCACCTGCTCCAGGAACTCCACAGTGGAGCTGCTCTATGGTGGAGTTGGTGGAGCAAAGCTGGAAAAACTGGAGCAGAGCAGTCCCAAACAGGCCCTTAATCCAACTTTTTTTTAGCTGAATCATGACGTGGCTTCTTTCTCGATGGTAGGATGCGTGACCACCCTGCATGGCACATTAAGTTCCAACTTTTATTTTGCTGAATCATACCATGGCTACTTTCTCGATGTTGACTACTTATTTCTACGTTGCTTTTGTTATCTCTATCAACCTCACTATAAGTCGTTGGTGTGACTGATTGAATCCTTGCATATTTCTATTCTTGAGTATATTTAAAGTACAAATATGACTTGCTGCATCAATAACGTTTTGCGATAAATGCTTCTTGTCAATATTTGGAATTAACTTATTGCATACATTCCCACCAGGCTTTGCTTGCTAAGCACTGGGATTTTACTTAGGGTTCCCTTGGGATTAAGCTGCCGCCGAGGGCTCGAGCTTTGGGTTGCCGTCTGCTCCCATAGGCTGCTGGACTGATATGTTTTTAGGTCTCTAGCTGAGCCAGTATACCATATATATTATGAAGGTAGTAATAAGGCATGTTTGGAAGAGCTCCACCAGCTTCAGATCTACGAAAAACAGCTCCACTCCACAAAATTTTACCCAAACGCTCCAGCTCCGTGAAATCTGGATCCACCAAAATCCTGGATCTGAGGGCCAGATCCATAGATTTCATGAAGCTTCTCAAAGGGTGCTCCACCGTGGAGTTAGGTGGTAATTACCCACCAATGCCACTGGTTACACACAAAAGTGGTCATTCCCACCAAAACCTCAATTTCGTGGATCTGGAGCTGCTGTACAAGCCAAACACTCCATGGTGGGATCCCAGATCCACGGTGGAGCTGCTCCATGGTGGAGCTGCTGCTCCAGATCCATGTTTTCAGTGGTGGAGCTCTCCCAAACAGGCCCTAAATTAGGATAGTACTAGTAGGATTGCTAGGTCTCGGGCTATAGCCTATCCAGCCTGAGATCCAGTTCCACCCCTATCTTTACTAGCTCTGCTTGGAGATGCTTCCAGATTAAGTTTCGAAACCCTACTCCTCCCTTCGAAAAACACACAGCAAAATCTCCCTATCAGTTAAGCTACACAGGCAAGTGTGGTTAACCAAACAACGTGCAACTCCGCGGAAATGCGGGGCACCGGAGCTCTTGTGGGCGGCGCTGGAATCCGTGGAGAGGAGGAGAGGCGAGCCACAACGCGTGCGGGACTGCGAGAGGGCGAGCATTTTCCCCTCCATTTGTTGGGGTTTTGGAGTTGGTGTCTCGGCACGAGCGGAGGGAAAGCAGAGAAGGCGACGACGAAGATGAAGGCATCACGATAGAAGTAGAGAGAATAGAAATAGAAGAGGATAATACGAAGATGGAAATGGGCCAGGCTTTCCTTCGTGAATTATTTTGGTTTAGCTCATGGGTCTGTAGTTCTAAAAGATGAGAACTATCTTTTCCCAGCCTCCCCTCCCCTCTATGCATAGGTAGGAGAGGAATAATCTATGATCTCATGAAGCGCGGGCATATGATTTTCCATTTATATGTATGCATGTAACGTGTTCGCACTATGCAAAAACAATTTTGGCAAAGTGTGGCTTCTAATGGAACAGCTATTAAGACTCCGCAGTGGGATATATTTAGCCTGTAAAAAGTTGTAGAAATCTCTGAACAAAAACCAGGTTCTGGTTTAGCTGTATTTGAAGCCTCTATTAGGACCATGTTTCGGTTAATAATTGTGCTAAAAAAAGGAGCACCTGAATTCTGAAAGAGTAGGCGTAGGCCTTGTTAGAATAGGGCTATGACTGTTAGGCCCATTCATTCATAAATCCAAAAGCATGGTATGCTTTACTTCTACGACTTAGAGCAACTCCAAAAGATTAGTCAAAAGAAGTATCTAAATTTAGTGATTTAGCTATTCTCTAAAATGAATCTCACAAAAAAAAAACAAGACTACTCCAACAGGCTATCTAAACTAGAGGGCGCGCGGTGGGTCACGTACGTGCGGGAAGGAAACGCCGACCGCGCCAAGAGGCTGGATGGTGAGCGAGGTAGGCTATCCAAAAATAGAGAGCGAAGGAGGAGGGATGGAGAGCTACTAAATTTGGAGAGTCATTTATAGAGTCTATTGGAGACGTTTTTTCTCCAATAATAGCCAAATTTACCTTTAGAAAATGATTTAGCTCTTCTCTTGGAGTTGCTCTTAGCTAAATGGGAGAAGAGTAATATAAAAAGTAGACCTTACTATCCGTAAATTATGTGATATAGCATGGGACGGAATGAGAAGGATTGAAGTTCACACATATACGCGTATTTGTGTATTTTCACGTGAAAATCATGTATAACTTGTGATGTGCGATCACGATGTTCATAGTACATTAAATCCAACTTTTATTTTACTAAATCATGCCGTGGCTTCTTCCTTGACATCATGATGCACGACCGCGTTGTTCCTACCACATTAAATACAACTTTTATTTTGCTAAATCATGCCATGGCTCGTTCCTCGACGTCGTGACGCACGACTGCGCTGTTCCTGGCACATTAAATCACATTTTTATTTTGTTATTTTGTTGAATCATGCTGTAGCTTCTTGATGACGTGACGTGCGACCGCGTTGTTCCTAGCACAGTAAATCCAACTTTTGTTTTGTTGAATCATGCGATGGTGGCTACTTCCTCGATGTCGACTATTCGTTTCTGCGCAGTATCGATTCTCTCCATCAACACCAGTAGTTCATGCAACTGATTAAATTCTCGCATATTTTTGTACTTGAGTATATTTGAAGTACAAATATGATTTGACTGCTACTGTTTGTTATGGGTGAAGGGTGATGCATCAATAATATTTTGTGATAAATGCTTTCTGTCAATATTTGGAATTAAATTATTGCATACGTTTCCACCGGGTTTGGCTTGCTGAGCACTGGGATTTCGAGCTTCATCTCTTCGGCACAGGCGCACAGCACGCTTCACACACTAGCAAACACAAGCACAGTTCAGAGAAAGCACTACAGTGCATGGCCATTGCGTTTCGGTTACTAGTACTAGAGTTAATACGGTATTAAATGCTGGCGGTCAATATTTAGTACCTTCTTTACGAGTACCTTCTTGCCAATACACAGGTCCATATAAACGCTTCCAGATAAGACAAATATTTTGTGAGAAGTGCTTCTATATTTTTTTTCTCTAACAAGAGTAACGTTAACATCAAAACATATAAAGAGGTAAGTAATATCTATGCACAATTCGTCGTGCTTTAAAAATTATGTAAATTACTATTGAGAAAATTATAGAAGCACTATCCAAATTTTGCATATTACTTAAAATGGTAGCAGCTAATTCATAATAAAAAGAATGAGAAATTTGAAAAAAAATCAACAAACAGACGGAACAGGTTGAGTGAAGTATTTCTCGTCTTCCTTCCTCTTTATAATTTCCTGTTTGGGTGCCTCTTATCTCACTAATTATTGTTAAGTCCAGTTTGCATATATCATTAATTAAGCTGAGATTTGATTATGTCTCCTTTTAGGATAGTTCTTGTGGTAGGAAGAGAGATCGTCTACATAAACCTGTAGTATCATTTTTTTATGTATGGGTTACTCCCTAGGCTTATCCAAGGTCATGACATATACCCTGCTTTGGTTAGTTTAGTTCTCAATTTACAACAGACCTGATTTCATCATCACATTTTCTAACTTATTACTCCATCCGTCACTAAATAGATCGTCCTCACGCATTCAAGCATTCGTTTTTACCACCAATATCTAAAAAAAAGTTACATAAATTAATTGGCCATATGAATATTGTATTACTAGATTTATAAAAAAATACTTTTGTAATAAATATTTTTCTGATTTATAATAACATTATGATACAAATAACAGTCAAGGTAAGTACATCACAGATTGTGACGATGTCCAAAATTACCTATACTAGCTGAATACCCATGCGTTGCTACGGATTTTAAAATTTTATCATACTATATGTTCTAAAACTAACGGGTGGTAAAATTTGTTGGAACGTGCATACAAATATGTTCTATTTTTTTAAAATCCGTAACAACGCACGGGCATTCAGCTAGTCAATAAAAAATAGAGAGAAGAGGAAACGAAACTACAAAAACAGCCTCCCAAACTTTTTCTCCCTTCCTATTTATTCTTTCTTCCTCTCTCCCGTCCTTACTCGCCTGCATCTCTCCTCGTATATTCGTTCTTCCCGTCCCAATCTCCAACTCCCTCCCCAAGTCCCAACCCGACCTGACACGAATTCGCGCTTCTAATCCCGATTCCGCCGTCAAAATCCAACCTTGCGCCGTTCTCCCCCCCATTCGAGGCTCGCCGCGCCAATTCGGCCCCGAGAATCCGGTCTTTCTGGGATTATTGGTCCCTGTTGGGGTTAAATTCAGTTTTTTGGAGTGCAAATTTGGATTTTTGGTTCTAGTTTCTGCGAAAATTTAGTTTTCTGAAGATATTTTTGATGCTTGCTGATGGTGTGGCCGTGGCCGCCATCGGCGTGGAAGTTTGGCATCCGGCAGGTGGTGCAGCGGGCGGAGGGTCTGCCGCATCCGACAGCTGCCTCGAAGGATGTGGAGGTGAAGGTGGCGGCAGAGGTGGCGTGGAAGGGCCCCAAGGCTAGGTGGAAGGGTCCCAGGGTGTGCCGCAACCAGACGCGGTTTGAGGCGGCGGTGGCCGACGCCGAGGAGGGCACCACCGCTGTCTTGGCAGCGGTGGCTAGGGAGGAGGAGTTCGAGGACGTGGTGCTGCTCACGCCGGCATCGCACTGCAAGGCCTGGTGCCAACTCCCCCGGGTCCACGCCGGTGCACGCACCGCACCGACTCTGGAAACATCCAAGTGCCAAAGCGCCGGAGCCAGCCAGTCCCCCATCGCAACCGCTTGTTGTTCCGTTGTTTCCATCATGCCTACCCCCTTCCGCTCTGCTCCCCCCACCATGCCGAACCCACCAACCCACCACGCAACGCCCCCCTCTCTGCTTCTCGCTTCTGCTCCATGCCGCGCCACTCGATCGCCCGCCCACCTAACCTCCTCCTGCGATCTTGTCCCCCCTAGTGAGGCCCAGATCTGGTGGCCCCTTACTTATGCGCAAGGCTGGCCGGTCGATGGTGTCCGCCGCGGCACAGGCGGGCATGCTCGCGGCTTGCGTGGTGCTATTCGTCCCCATGGATCTCGCAGGCTGGCACCTCAGCTGCAACATGGTGCTCTTCTTCTCTGGCGCGCTCTTCATCTCCCTCGTCGTTGGCGTCCACCTCACCCCGTACCTCCCCTCCCTACCCCACCTCCTCGCCTCCTCCTTCCTCCCCCACCCCGCACCGTTGTCCTCGTCATGCATCTCGTTCTTGCACCGCGTGTCGTGGGCAGATGGCGGCGCCGGGGCAGCAGAAGGTAGCAGTGTGGCAGGAGGGGCAGGGGCGTGGGGAGGTGAAACAGAGAGGGAGCGGAAGCAAGCGGAGCAGCAGGGGAGGGAGGCGAGAGAGGCCGGGTAGAAGAGGAGGTGGGAGATGGTAGCTGTTGATGGAAGTGGAGAGGAGGGATAGTTAGATATGAGAGAGAGGGAGAGGGATGTTAGATAGGTGGTCAAGATTTTAGTATTTAGATCAGACGGTTGAGAAGGGAGGAAGGAGAATGCACCAACCACCAACTCAAACTTATTAAATAGTAAAGATTTAGTAAGGGAGAGGGTAAAGTATTACTCACATAGTAGAAAAGCTAAGCTTTATTATTATACCGTTTGTGAGTTTCACTTGTATATTTGTTTTGATTCATGCAGAATGAAGTGTCCATGCGTTTGTTGAAAGCAGATCCCGGAGCTACTGCCCTTCTTTACGTTTCTGATATGAAGGAAAAGTAATTAAAGAATCAAGGAAGGATGCCAAGTCACTAACTAGCGGTGCAAACAGGTTGAATTCAGACGGATATCACTTATACCGTACCTTAACCTATATTTTTTCTTGGATATCGAGTCAGATACGATAAAACCAGATTCAAATTTGAATACCGTCTATCACTACTACACATGGGATCATCAGAGATGGTTCATAACCCTCATTAGAGATGGTTTCTGAACTGTCTGATTTATTGTGTTAGTGCTAATAGATGGTTATCATAGACGACCACTACTACAAAAGGGTCATCACAGACAGTTTGGAACCGTCATCACAGACGATTTTCTGAACCGCCTGTATTTATGTGTCAGTGAGAATCAGAGGTTATCATAGATGGTTTGTGAGCCGTCTGTGATAAAAACAACACAGATGATTTGTAACTAGAACCGTCTGTGAAGAAAACTATTACGGACAGCTCGAACCAAAAACCGTCTATGATACTCACACATCACAGACGGTTGTAGCTATCAACCGTTTGTGATTGGCGAGTATTACAGACAGTTGGTATATAGAACCGTCTGTGATAGTCCTTCATAGACGGTTTATAGCACAAATCGTCTGAGATAGTTCATTCTATACCTAAAATTTTTTCTATTTTTTGGCTAGCCTTAAGAAATAATGTTACCTATGCCCTTTGAAAACAAGCAAATACAGTAGCAACAATACAACAGCATATTCTATTTCTATTAAGATTATAATCCACCATTACAACATAACAAGATAATGAACCCAACTCGTTAACAAAATAAGAATATATAAGAAGTAGAGATCCTAACAGACAATAGAAGCTGAATGCATCGGATGGCGGCCGGATATCACCAGCAATGGAGAGGCAACAGTAGTGCCACCTTTGTGGCATGACGATGAGACTGCAAAAGACACTCTTACAACAAGAGTGTGCCGTGCAGTCGACCGTGGTGTCACAATAGAGGTGCTAGCTCACGGTAGTAGTCAGCGTCGTCGAGGGGAGGATGCAGGAAGCTACATAGATACACTACTACAAAAAGGTGATCACAAACAGTTTTTTAAACCGTTTGAATTTATGGGTCAATGATAATCAGAGGTTATCACAAACGATTTATGAGCCGTCTGTGATAAATATAACACAAATGATTTGTAACTAGAACCGTTTGTGAAGAACACTATCACAGGTGGCTCAAACCAAAAACAGTCTGTGATACTCACACATATCATAGACGGTTGATATGTGAACTGTCTGTGATACTTTCCCATCACAGACGGTTGGTAAATACAATCATCGGTGATGATCAAGTATCACAGATGATTTTTGGTTCGAGCCGTCTGTGATAATCCTTCATAAATGATTTATACCACGAAATCGTCTATGATAGTTATTCTATACCTAAAATTTTTCTGTTTTTTTGGTTAGCCTTAAGAAATGTTAGCTATGCCCTTTGAAAACAAGCAAATACAACAGCAAACATAGTAGCACAGCCCATTTCCATTAAGATTAGAATCTACCATTATAGCATCACAAGATAACGAGCAGGTTACCTGTCTAATACAGCAAGAACACATCTCCTAATCCTACGAACCCAACTCTTAAACATGGTGAGAACACATCTCCTAATCCGATGAATCCATGGAAAAAACATAGAAGAAGGAGAGATCCTAACAGGGCACAAACTGGATGTCCTTAACGCCGACTTGAGCATTCCCTTAGTAGCCAGCTGCTTCCGCGGTGCCTTGCAATGAAGGAGAGGCTACGGTAGCATCACCTTTGTATCACGACGGTGACACAGGATAGGACACTCTTACGAAACTTACGACAAGAGTGTCTTGTGCAGTGAACCGTGGTGTCACAACCGGAGGCGCTAGCTTACTGCGGTAGTCGACATCATTGAGGGGAGGAAGCAGGAACAAGCTAGGAGTGGATGAACTAGGAGCAGCCGATGGAACTCACACATCTTGGAGTGAAATTGGGGAAAGAGAGAGGGCCTGGAGAGTAATTAGTAAGGGGCGTGAGGTGGGAGGAACCGGTGCCCGCCATTCGATGCGGAGAGAATGGGAGGGTAAGATCAGAATACTATGAGAGATGCCACGAATCGGTGTCATGGCATTATCACAGATGGTTTGTTATACGAACTATCTGTGATAATGCACATATCAGAGACGGTTTATTATACTAACCATATGCAATAACGCAATATCAGAGACAGTTTGGTATATGAACCGTTTGTGATAATGCTTAAAAATGTGCACCCTACGCCAGCCTGTTAATATTCCGATGCAAATGACCCTTAAACGTCCACACGGTTGGCTTTATGTACAGCGCGGTGTACAATTCCTTGATACCACAAACTCAATCTCTTCTAAACTGTCCTCTCTCTCATCTTCTTCACTAGATTTCTCAACAATGGCATCTAGTATTCTTTTGATCTCCTTCCTCTTATATATCAATCATGAGTTGTTTGGCTGCAACCTTACACAGGCGGCCAATAACTTACATCTGGAGCAGCTCCTTTGCTCATGCCCTGCTCTCCTTTCTCGAATCACTTCCATCCGTTAGCTGGACCTCATTATTCACCGTTGGCGGAGGTGTCTCCTTTCTGCTTAGGAAAAGCAAACCACCCTCAGCCTTGTTCTTCTCTTCAATGTGCACAAAGCAGAAGAAATTCTTGTGGCAATGGAGAGAAACATGGATAATCTTGCCAATCAAGCAGAAGCTATTGATTATGAGGAAGCTTATCATAGCATCCTTTTTGAAATTATGAGCCATACTAATGATTTTCCCAGGCTAGAGGAGGAAGTGGAGAGGGCAAGGACAATCTTCACGACATTCGAGAACTCAGCCGCCGATCCTCCAACTCCAAAAGTAAAAGAGGAAGCATATGAAGCCTAGAAGACTAAGATCTGAGAATTTCTTTTTAAAATTTTGTAATAAATTTGACTTGAATTTATCTTTTGTAAAAGTGACTGGTCACACTTATCTATTCTAGCTGATCAGTAGCTTCTGTAGTTTATATGATAAAGGACCAAACACAGACAGTTGTAAATAAAAACTGCCTGTGATAATTTCATAGACGGTTCTAACTAAAAGCTATCTGTGATAATTGTAGATATCACAGATAGTTTTTAATCTGAATCATCTATGATAATTAACAGATGGTTCTTAACAAGAACCGTCTGTGATATTACATCTTTATAGATGGTTTTTAGCATTGGTAGCAACATAGACGATCTCTAAGTTAAAACGGTCTGTGATTGTATTTAATACAGATGGTTTTGGGGAACTGTCTGTGATGTGGTGTCTAATATTAGGCTTTTTGTAGTGCTTATAGTTTGGAGCTGAAAATGTTTGTGAATTATCACAGATGGTTCGGATAAAAACCATCTGTGACGTCTACAATTATCACAGACAGTTTTAATATAAACCATTTGTGATAATTCACCGATAGTTCTTAACAAAAATAGTTAATGATAATTATATCTCACAGATAGTTCTATCCATTGCCAGTAACATACATGGTCACGCTTGTAAAATCGTTGTATGATAATTACAACACTTACGGATTCTGGAGAACTTTCTGTGATGAGGCATCTAGTATAGCCTTCTTTGTACTAGTGTCTACATGTGCCAATATATCACGTGGAGAGCTACCATCGGTGCCACCCCATTACCCGCCACCCACCACCGTTGCCCTGCCTCTCTGTCCATCCTCTAGCCAAGCCAACCACATGGGAATGCTCTAAGTGCCCATGGCATGCCTGTGCTCATGCTACTTCCCTGCGTTCACCACTGGAAGGCCACCGTCATCGTGTGCTCACCCTTAGCCACAGCTGCCTACGTCGTTGCCTCACGTGGCTTCCTCGGATCCCCAGCAACCCATTTTGCTAGTTTCCTCTACCTCCCTCCCATCCCCTCGCTGACACTGCCATCCACCTGGGCCGCTGCCCCCTGCTCTGCTTGCTTCTATGTTTTACTTTTCTTCTATCCATCTCATTCACTTACATGGTTGGCCTATGTGTCATATCTCTTTTCCTTTTCCTTTCCCTTTTTCCAGTGAAGGAATATTCCTTTAGAATATTCTCTCCCCTCTCAATTTTAACATTTTCTTCTCAGGCAAAACTTCCTACGACTCGTTCTCCGTGTTCGAACTTTGAATCGAGTGATTCAAATTCCTAAACTCATAATCTACCTCCCAGTACCTATTTTGTAATTTTTTGATGTTATTTTAATTTATTTTGTTTTGGCCGCTTTTCACTTGTAGATTTCAACGTTCCAAAAGAATGCGACTTCGATGATGACTCTCACCACCAGTACGCAAAGCAAAGCAAGTTGCACTATTGATCATGTTGAACCCAATATTTTAAATTATTTATATTCTATTTTAAAATTATTATACATGTGTATTTTTATTTAAACATAATTTAAATTCGGAATAAGTCCATATAACATCCAAAACTTTGCTTAAAAATATGTTCAGTACCCCGAACTATTAAACTAGACATTTAACCCCCCAAAAATTTCAATCTAGCTCAAATAACACCCTAACCTACTTTTGTATGGTGGTATTACCTGCGTGGCGCATTGAGTAGGTGATTTTGCTATGTGGGATGACATGTTGGCTAAGTTGGGTCAATGACATGTGGGGCCCACAAGGGCTTATCTCCCACCGAGCTCCCAACCATGCTTCTATGGACACTACCCCTTATAGTTCTCCCTCTGTTTTGATTTGGGAGAGAAGACCTTGTGGGCTCTACTTGTCATTCACCTAAAATTGATCAGCGTATCATCCTACATGGAAAAACCATGCACTCATCACGCCACGCAAGCAATACCACCATCCAAAATTGGATCAGGGTGTTATTTGATCTATGTTGTAAAATTTAGGGGGTCAAGTGTCTAATTTCATAGTTCAGGGTGCTGGATAGACTTTTGAGCAAAGTTCGGGGGTGTTATATGGACTTTTTCCTTTAAATTATGATTTAAACTTTAAATAATTCCTAAATCCTTGTGTATAGCCATATTTGACATTGAACATTTATACCTTGTCATCCTAGAATAAAACTCTTGTTAGTACACTAGTATTGGCAAGAAATTTTGTAGCAAAACTTAGACATACTTAGAAATAATCCTAGGTTTAGGATTCCTTTTTCATATAAAATGATGATCATTAAAATGTATTCTTTACTTTGAAGAGTCAGATGGTTAGGTTTAGGCAAATGGTTAGGTGGTGGGTGTTTGGTGGCACAAGGGGTCTACGAAAAGTCTGGCTAAGTAAATTAAGGATTAGTCTATGAGCTACTGCAACAAAGTCACATGTATTACCATAAGTCTGGTATGGGATAGGCCTGGCTAAATAATTTGCAGGTCCCATCCTTGGTTTCGGATAAGACAATGGGGTCCCAATCTTCCGAAAGAATGATAACTTCGATTTTGAGGAGAACAACTTTGACAATACAGGCTTCTAACCAGTCATGACCAGAATACCAAGCGATTGCTAAACCATACTGTTCATATGAACAGTATGGCTATGAAAAGTATGGGCCAAGAGGGGGCGCCTTCCCCTTGGGCCCAACCATTACAAGGCCCAATCTAACCTAAATAGGTGATACAACACCTTTTTTTGATGATTGTGGTGCATGCATAAGGAATGCGGAGATGAGACTAGATTTGTTGAAAAGAGGATGAGATAAGCTTTCTATCAAGTACTCATGGACCTCAAACGAACTCCGTATGTGAAAGTTATATACGTTTGAAGTTGGACATATCAAGCTAAATCCGAATTGATCTAGAAGCCGAATTGGAATCCAAAATGTGTTCAACTTGAACTCTTGGTTGTTTTGGACCAAAAGGACATGGTGACCTTGAGGAAGAGTAAGAAAAGGCATCAACTTAGCCTTGATATGTTGGTTGGTTTCCCTTTAGGTGGACCCCCAACCACGAGTTCATAGTGTTGATGTAATCCTCCTTGTATAGCTATGCAAATATATATTTTCATTATTAGCTAGCATCATATTCTCATTTGAAATATGTTGAAGCTAAAGAAACAAATTCACTTTTTGTTCATTCTGGATATTAGGTGCTATGAACGTATGCGTTTGTGGCATAGTCACATCAGCCTCCCCTTCTTGACTAAAAATCGTTCTCGATTTTAACAAATATGTAGCCTCACATATTGCATGATCTTGATCATAAATCTGGTTGGTAGTATTATCACTGGATAGTGTTAGAATTATGTATGTATGTGTCTCATCCGGCTCCCATTCTTTAGAAAAGGGGCATTGGATTGTGACATGATTTGGATGATCTCAATGAGAAGCAAATTCTTTTCCGACACAAATGGAGCAATGGTTGTGGTCTATGGAAGCAGCCCACAATGCTCCCCTTCTTGAAAGGTTTCCTGTAGCCCACAAACAACACTAGATAAACTAGAAATATTAAGGTCAGTGCCATTTGTTGTTTCCTCTACGTGACAAAGTTCGTTCTCGAAAGTTGAACCTTTCAGTTCTGAAGTTATGCAAATTCTATGAACCACATAATTTTCCTTTTTATCATACTCACCTTTTAGGTAAAATTTATAATGAAACAATGAAAACGAACTGGGAATCTCAAATAACTTCTTCTCTAAACAACTCAGTTCAAAAGGATGATTAATCTCTATATAACCTAAAGTGTTCAAAAGAAACTCATTCGGCTCATCTGTAGCATGGATCAATTGCATATTGACAGAATCAAAAGCACATGGATTTAGAATTAAAACAAGGGAATTAGGTTTAATTTCTAGTTATGTCAAAGATTTATGCAAGGAATTAGCACACAACTCATTCTCAACACTCAAATCAATGTAATCTGAATTCTCTACTTGAAACATGTGCATATCAAAATTGTTTTCCACAAAGTTTTGCTCTAAAGTAGCATGAATAGTGGATAATTGTAGTTCTTCACAAGAAGACTCACCTTGAGTGATGATAGCACCATTATCTTTACCTTTTTGGCTCTCCTCAAATGATGTAGGTGCAGCCATATCCTCATCTTCCTTCACAAGCAATGGAGTCGATGGCACAATCAACTCAATCTCCTCTTTAGCATGGTTCTCAACTTCCTGTAAGTTGTTAGTCATAAATAAAGGCACAAACATAGGTTTGTTCTTATATTTTTTATCATCAAACATTCTCAATCTCTCCTTGATTTGACTTTCAACCTTACAAGCAAGTATAAACAAATGAGTGAGAGAATTATATTCTTTGTGAATAAAAAGGTCCTGAATTTCTTTCTTAAGCCCGCTTACGAATCTATTCTATATAGTTTTAGAATGTTGCTTTAAGCCATAATGCAATAAATGAGGTTTTAGTTCATGATAGTATTTTCTTATAGTTCTACTTCGTTGTTTTAAACATTGCAATCTAACTAGCAAATAATCAGCATGATATTTATGAACAAAATTATATCTCAAAAGTTTTTTCAATGCATTCCAAGTTTGAAATACTTTCCCATGTCTACCAAGATACTTCCACCAAAATATTGTATCAATAATAAAAATACTAGTGGCAGCTCTAATCTTTTGCCTATCAGACCAATCACAATATTTAAATTCTTTGTCTAATGCTATCTCCCAGTCAATATAGGCATCAGGATCAAATTTACCAGCAAAGGGCGGAAATGCATACTTAAATTTACCTCGTTCAGGCATAGGAGATGAGTCAATGATGTTGTCGATCTCACGAATCTTCCTCCTATGTGATCTTCAATCTACCATAGTTAATAGAAAACAAGACAATATGCAAGAAGTATGTAAACCCCTATTAACTACTTGGAGGTGAAGGTTGACAAGTCACACATCTCTCGACCTCTTACCAAATTCTTACAAGTTCTTACCAAAGCAACCAGGTGATGCAACCGGTGGCTGGTGCGACAGAGATTGTTGGTACAGCGAGACCTGTTTGGTTAGTAGAAAAGTGGAGCTTGGATAGGCTATGTATTTGGTAGCAAAGGAAAATAAACAGTTAATTTCAGAAATTGCACATAATTAAGTTATACTTCGCATCTAGCACTTAGCCTATGTTGGTGATCAAATAAGGATCGATGAAGGTTAAAACAAGTGTATAACAATGTATAGGAGTGATTGACACATGATAATTCAAAATAGCAATCTAGAATTGGAAACCATAAGGATTGACCCAAATATGGAAAATGAAGATTTCTGTCCTCTGGACAGTATGTCGGTATTTTGGCTGTGACTTCTTGTCAGTTGCCTTTTTTTCAATGATCTTTTTTTCTGTTTTCTAATGGCATTTTCTACAACTTTTGTTTTGGGGCCATGTTCTAGAAGCCTACCAAAAAATTCACATAAAAATCACAAGTGCTGACTATTGTGATTCAAACCAGAAATTTAGGTCAACTTTCACTATAGATATCTTTTATTAACTATTTTATTGTAATGAAGAAAAATTTTAGGGTAGTTAGATATGGAAGTATGGATTTAATGGCAGTAGTTTAACTAAAAAGATCTCAAAACGAAAGTTATGACATTTTTCGTGGAGGTGGTAGAAAAGGAACTGGTCTAGCCGAAATTGGGAATTAGGGTTTGGAGAGTTCTAGATGGATTTTGACATGAGGATTTTTTTGTTTGGATTTTATAGGAACAAGGATATGACCAGCAACTAGACAATGCTAAGACGGACACAAATTCAATTTAGCAAACCAAAACTAACAAATTGAAAGGCACAAACGGGGTTTGGATAGTGGAAATTAATTATTATTGCAGGGCAAATTTTTTGGACTATAGGAAATAAAACCAATCTACTCGCTAGGGATACAAGAAATTCCTACCAGTCAACTGAAGCTCTGATACCACTTGATGATAACTTTGATTTGGAGGAGAACGACTTTGACGATGCATGTTTCTAACTAGTCATGACTGGAACATTAAGCAATCACTAAACCACACTCAGAGTCATTATCAGCCATGCCAAGAATGCAATTGACCTGACCAGAAGGTCTATTCCTGCATGCAACTGAAGAACACCAAGAATAGGATAATAAGCAATATGAAATTATAAATAGGATGAAATATTTGATAAAGTTGGGATTCTGAAGCGGTATTTAGGTTGGTCTACTCGACACAAGCCAATACATGAAGTTGCAATGTCGCTAACTTTTAACTAGACAAAATCCAAGAAAACTAGAGGGGTGCGGCCTTCTTAAATAGGGGAAGGGAAGCTGCATATAACTGAGAAATAAGGAGGTGGTACTATTCATGGTATTGTTCATATGAACAGTATCGCCATGAATAGTACAGGCCAAGAGGGGGGCGCCTTCCCCTTGGTCCCAAACATTACAAGCCCAATTTGGCCCAAACAGGTGATATAACATCTTTTTTTAGTGATTACGGTGCACACAGAAAGAATTTGGAGGTAAGACTAGATCCGTTGGAAAGAGGACGAGATAATCTTTCCATCAAGTACTTGTGGATCTCAAACAGACTCTGTATGTGAAAGTTATGTATGCTTGAAGTTGGACCTATCAGGCTGAATCCGAATTGATATGGAGGCCGAATTAGATTCCAAAACATATCCAACTTGAACTCTTGTTTGGTTTGGACCAAAAGTGATGTGGTGACCTTGAGGAAGTGTTGGGAAAGACACCGACTTAGTCTTGATATGCTGGTTGGCTTCCGTTCAGGTGGACCCCAACCACAAGTTCGTAGTGTTGATGCAATCCTCCTTGTATAGCTGCATAAATATACATTTTCATCATTAGGTAGCATCACAATCTCATTTAAAATATGTTGAAGCTGAAAAATGAATTCACGTTTTGTTCAATCTTGATATTGGGTGCTATGATCGTTTGCGTTTGTGGCATGGTCACATCAGTTTCTCCACAAGTTAAATGTGGGTGTGATGTAGGCCACTGTTAACACACATGGCACAAGAGTGGTCACCAACTTAGTGTATTTAATGTTGTGGTGAAACATTAGCGGGAAACGACTAGGTTGAGGATTTTGCACTGTAAAAGCATTGTGATAATCACTTAGTTGAATGCCTAAGGAAGCGTGTTATGGCCGACAACATAAGTTGATTATCTATTGTGAATAAAGATGTACAATCTCTGTAGAGTGTATAAACTATCTTGGATATCCGTGCCCACAGTCATAGACAAGCCAAGTAAAGTTTTTCACATATTAGACTTTGATTTTTAGAAACTTGGTTAAATGAAAGAAAATGAGATCTTTTGGAATAGATGGTCTGGTTGGATACCCGTGGATAGGTTAGTGTTAGGTTGGATCTACACTAATGGTATTATTTGATTGAAATGTCATTTTATTTACTTATTGTATTAAATTTAGCAATTTACATCTATTTACTATATTTACTTGTCAAATTGGTTTTACACTCAAATAACTATATTAAGCGTTCCTTTAAAATTATACATGCATGCATTACCTCTGTTAGTGGTGTAACTTGCGGAGTACAATAGTACTCGCCTTTGCTTAAATATTATTGCTCAGAGGAGGACTACTTCAACTTCGATGAAGGCCATGATGAGTAGGCTGTGTTCCATAGTCGTTTGCCTATGGGCAGATTTGTTAGGCTTCTCCCCTGCAGCTTCATTCTTCCGCCGCTATAGTTATTCCACCAATGGGTCGTGGTTTTGTAAACTTGGCCATAAGTCCCGTACTTGATTATTTATAATATTTGATATTATGGTTTATATTTATCTTCGTTGTCCACCGTGTGCATTAGCTGTTCCTGAACTAGTGTGATTTACACAGAGAATCTAGAGGTGTTATTTCTAGGTCCAACACAAGGCCATGGAGAAACGGGCGAGAGAGTGAGGGGTAGTAGTTGAGACACAGGAAAAGGTTTATGGAAGTAGTTGCAATGTGAAGCGGTGTGGCTTGGGGACCAATGGTCACCGGAGCAATGACCATGGTGACTTCTGAGGTGGCACCATGGATGGCGATGGTGACAATAGCGAAAATGGCTCTCCCGAGCCAAGGATGAGGGGCGCTTGGTATTAGTTGCTTACCATGAGCACAATGGTGGTGTCGGTGATGTTGAAGAAGGATCGAGGTGACCGAACGGTGGTGAACAGGCACGGTGGCAATGGGCTTCATGACAGCGGTGAGCTATGGTGAAGGGAAGGTTACAAGAAGGTGTGGATTAGATTCCTCATTAACTGGAGATGGTATAAACATGACAAATCGAATAGGGACTCACCGAAGGGGAAGAAATGGCAAAGTGGTGAAGTTTGGCTAGCATGGAGGAAGACAATCCGAGCTCGATGATTCACTATTGTAGGCAACAAACTGAATGATATGATTGAGAGAGGTGATCATCTGTCATAAGGCAACATATATAGAAAGTAGTGAGCTCACTGGATCAAGGAAGTAAACTCGATGGGGCCCGGTGTGGCGCCTGTACCAGAGCTAGAGACGACGACATGTTTCGACTGCTCTGGTGGGATAGAAGCACTGCCATAGGTCAAAATTGAAGCAGTGTGCCGAGAAGAGGGAAAATACATGCTCTAATAGGGCTTTCACAGAGAGATGGGGGTGCTATCTTCCTCGAGATTTTGTGGCCGAGTGGAGACATTCACTGTCATGGCATTGGGCGCATCTCCTCCCTACCAACAACTAAACGACACAGACGGGACAACTCGGGGCTTCGATTGGGGTGCTCGAGGCGATCGGCTTTTGTAGTGGTGACTCTGGGCCACTGTAATGCTACAGTGCACTCAAGGCTATCGCCAATTGCTAAGGCGCAAGGTGGAAGAAGGGCCTGACAAGCGGGTCCATGGTATCAGTGAGAGAAGGGAAAAGACGGCCCATGCAAATATACATTTCCTTGAGGAAGAGGTGGAAAAGGAAGATGGCTTGGGCTGGTGATGGCAATGAGCTGAGATGGGCTACATTTTGGAGAATACCTAGCTAATAGTTGTTCACTAGGGCAGGGGCAGACGCACGTTGAGAGATGCGGGAGCACAGGTCCTACGTCAATTTTAATTTTTGTTGTTTAGAGTTCAAACTTATACAGTGTGTACCTTCACGTGCCAAAAAATAATGCTCCCACATGCCAAAAACTATATCTATCTAAAAGAAAGAAGGTTTAAACACGTTGACAAACAGAAAGAGAAAAAGAAAAGAAAAACATTTATTATTCTATGATTTTAATTTAGACCATTTAATGAGGCTAGCTAAGTTTTATCTCAATGATTTTAATTCTAGGGAGTTGAGGGATCTCAACCATCATCTTTACCTCCATATTACTGATGTACGAGCAGATGATAGATTCTCCTGTATAAAGATCATTAAGGAACTTTCTCAGGTAATGGTTGAGAAAGGAAACATCTTTGCTATCCTTTGGTTTATCGACTTTTGAAGTTAACACTAGTTTTGCCTGTCACCTCTGCTATAGTTCAGAGATGGTTTTTACCATAAAAATTATGAAAAACAGCTTTACGCAACCGCATCGGTGATCAGCTCATGACTGATAGTCTTATTTGCTATGTAGAGAAATAAAAATGGAAGGAGTTACCAATGATTATATAATAGATCGCTTCCAGAATTTAAGAAGTCATTGAAACCAACTATAAAATATAATTTCCTTCACTTTATTCGATTATTCTGTAATTCTTTTACTTGAAAATTTACTCACTTAGTATTTTTGTTATCTATTTTGTAGTCAATGAGGCCAAATGTTGTTTTTTGTCGATGCTAACCATGTTTTATTCTTGGATTTATTCTAAATCCTTCACTAATAGTAGATTTCTTGATTTTGGTATGTTGTCTGACAAACAGTTATTTACCATTGAATTTTATCATGAAGTTAGTTGATATTATAAAATTTAAAACACATAGTTGATGTTATAAAATTTAAAACATATTACTATATACTACATTATTGATGAACACATTTATAAATACAACATGAAATATAAAATCTCTATATTATTTTTATTATAGATACACCAATGCACTTGGGTAGGACGCTGAAAAGATACAAAGGGTTGCTTTCGGATGAATCTTTGGCATCTGACTGGAACCACTTGTTATCCAAACTTGTCAGCTTGTTACAATCCGCTCGTACGTCAAGCTTTTATGAGCCAGCTGTGTTTAGGTGCATTAGATGTAGTCTGACAACTGATTGCCAGCTATATCTGTGGGCACAACTAATGAAGGACTTTCTTGCTTGACTTGGAATGTTGCAAGGAACTTATAGTAATATATGGTAAAAGATGCAGGAATTTCCGAGCGTTAAACTCATGTTACAGCACGAAACCCACTGTGTTACTGTAGACTTGCAAGATGCTTACTCATTTTTCTGAGCACAGAGGGGGGAGACGTGGGTTTTTTTTTCTTCTTTTTGGATTGCAAACTTTTAAATCACAATATCTCTTTAATCGAACATATGGTCTGCTATTCATTTGTGCTATGGTGTTTAAAATTATGAGCTTAATAAAATTAGATCCATGGTAAATATATTTTGATACTATGAAAGTCATGTTAGTGTACAAAACTTATCATGTTACAGCAATCCCGCAGAGGGTTACCGCACTTTTTTAAGTACAAAGGGTGTCATGGGAGTTAGTGGAAGTCAATGGTGGGGGGCTGATGGAAGGTAGGGCTAGAAAATAGCTCGAGGTTTGCGAGCCAACTCAAGTTTGTCGCGAGCCGAGCAGGCTCGGCTCGAGCCGAGCCCATTATCTAGCTAGTAAAAAAACGAGCCGAGCTCGAGCCACTCGTGCGGCTCGTTGGGCTCGCGGTCGTGCTGTCCGAATGGCCCACGAAGACCTGACCCAGTGTCCCCAACCGACCATTAGCTTCCGACTCCCGTCCCGAACGATCCCCAATCAATTCCTGATCCCTAATTCTCTCTCTACTCATCCTCTCAAATCGAGATCGCACCGACGTCTATCGCACCGCCGCGCACCGTCCTCCCTTGGCCTGCCCCTCGCCCGTCCACCCCTCTCTCTGGAGCAGGCCGCCATCCTTGTCTCCATCAAGGACTCCCCTCCACCTACCCCGCCACCACTACAGGCCTAGACCCTTGCCAACTATGCCTCGCTCTTCTCCTCCTGGCCTAGCGTCGCCTGCAACCCTGCCGACCCGCTCCTGGACACCGACCTCCCAGCCTCCCAAGCCTCCTACACCTTGACCTTGGTGGCAACTTCTTCTCCAGCAACATCCCGCCTAGCTTTGGGTGCTTCGGGGCCATCGAGTTCCACTCCGTCGCCGGCAACAGTCATCGAGTTCATCAACCGCTTCCGCGGCGGCATCCCAAAGTTCATCACCGAGCTTGAGTCCCTCCAGGACCTCAAGGCTCAAGTTGTGGTGGAACAACTTCACCGACGCAGAACCAGCTTACAGGCGACATCCTCAAACTATGCAAGAGAGGTATTCTACTCTAAGTTAGCATATTGGTCTTCTTTGATGATTACTAGTATGAAAGATTCCAGATAACATTCTAACTTCACTAACAACTGCATATCCTTGACCTAACATGTTGCATATTCACTTCACTAACACGTCTCTGTTCCATTGCTAATATACATTTCAAATGGCTTCTCTCGGGATGGAAATGCTGTTCGGTAGCTTTCTCTGTGACTATGATTCAGCATCTTCAGAAAACATTTCTGGTCATCCGGATGTCGAGAGATGCCCATCCTGAGAAACATCAATGGAGCTACAACCTTTTCATTTTCTTATGCATTACCAGTAGCTATAAGATATGCTTCTTACAGCCTTTTGTGAACTGCTGTCTAATTTCTTGCCCTCCTAACAGCAAAGTAAGACTCAACGAATTACTGATAGATTTCTTGCCTTGTTTGTCTGCTGGCTCGCGAGCCATCTCGAGCCAGCTCGAGCCATCTTCCAAGCCGAGCCAAGTTGCCATTCTAGCTTGTTTCTTCAACGAGCCGAGCCGCACTCAAGACCGAGCTTGGGCGAGCCTGGCTCGAGCCGGCTCAGCTCGGCTCATTTCCAGCCCTAATGGGAGGTGGGGGTGATGGGTTTTCTTTGACCAAGGTGGAATGTAGGTTCCCATGGAAAGGGAGGGGTAAAAATTGTAGGAAGTTGAAATTGTATATGTAACATACCTTTTGCCCAAATATCTGTAATACACCTTAACATAAACTTTAAAGTAAATTCTAAAACTGTATAATATTTTTAAATTAGTATAAAGTAAATTGAAACTATATGATTCTTCAAATTCCATAGTAAATTCAATTTTGGAATATATATAGTTAGAACTAAAACTATATTCAGAATGTGAATTCAAATTTAAAATTTTGAAAGTTTGATTCCCTTGAAATAATAGGACTTATATGACGCCAACACACGGTTAGGAATTTAGAACTTCTATAACACCAAGACATCATTTAAATTATATAGCCAGTGCAGATGTACGGGTTGATGGCTAGATACTAAAATTATGAGCCAGCAAAGCTGAAATTTGGATGCTGGAACAGTTGGTACATCTTACAACACCAGGGCATACCAATCCTAAACATACACAACAAAGCAAGGTTGTACAGAACGTATAAATCATTAACTGGAGTTTACCTAGCTAATAGTCGTTCACTAGGGCAAGAGCAGACGCATGTTGAGAGAGGCGGCAACACAGGTCATGCGTCGATTTTAATTTTAATTGCTTAGAGTTTAAATTTATACAATGTGTATTCTTATATGCCAAAAACTAATACCTCCATATACCAAGAACTATATCCATCTGAAAAAAGAAGACTTAAACACGTTGACAAACAGAAAGAGAAAAGAAAAGAAAAGAAAAGAAAAACATTTATTATTCTATGATTTTAATTTAGACCATTTCATGAGGCTATCTAAGACCCTACTCGGTTGGGCTGAAAAATAGTGGCTTATGACTAAAATTGCATTGTAGCTGGCTGAAATTGTACTGCAACTGAAGGTGGTTTATTTGGTGTAATTAAATTAAAAAAATTTGAAAATAGAAAAATAGAAAAAATATGTTAGCTCATCACGGACAACGCAAACGAATACGGGAAAAAGGAACTGGCAAAAAGCTTAAAAAAGTCAAAAATTCAGAAAAAGACAAAATTTATGAATAGTGAAAAATAAGCCAGAAGCTCAAGTCGAAATGAGCGGAGCGTAAGTTTTATCCCAATGATTTTAATTCTGGGGATTTAAGGGATCTCAACCATCATCTTTACCTCTATATTACTGATGTATGAGCAGATAATAGATTCTCCTGTATAGAGATCATTAAGGAACTTTCTCAAATAATGGTTGAAAAAGGAAACACCTTTGCTATCCTTTAGTTTATTGACTTTTGAAGTTAGCACCAGTTTTGCCTATTGCCTCTGCTATATTTGAGAGATGCTTTTTAGCCATAAAAATTATGAAAAACAACTTTACATAACCGCATCGGTGATCAGCTCATGAGTGGTAGTCTTGTTTGCTACGTGGAGAAATACAAAATGGAGTTACCAATAATTCTATAATAGATCACTTCCTGAATTTAAGAAGTCATCGAAACCAACTATAAAATATAATTTTCTTCACTTTATTTTATTATTGTGTAATTCTTTTACTTAAAATTTTACTCACTTATTATTTTTGTTATCTATTTTATAGTCAATGAGGCCAGGTGTTGCTTTTTGCTGATACTAACATGTTTTGTTCTCGGATTTATTCTATATCCTTTACTAATAGTAGATTTCTTGATTTTGATATGTTGTCTGACAAACAATTATTTACCATTGAATTTTATCATAAAGTTAGTTAATGTTATAAAATTTAGAACACATTAATATATACTACATTATTGATAAATATATTAATAAGTATGTACATGAAATATAAGATCTCTATATTACTTTTATTATTGATCCACCACTGCACTAGGGTAGGATGCCGAAAAGATACAAAGGGTTACTTTCGGATGAATCTTTGGCATCTGACTGGGAACCACACTTGTTATCCAAACTTGTCAGCTTGTTACAATCCGCTCGTACGTCAAGCTTTTATGAGCCAGCTGTGTTAGTTGCATGCATTAATTAGATGGAGTCTGACAACTGATTGCCAGCTATATCTGTGGGCACAACTAATGAAGGACTTTCTTGCTTGAAACCTTAAGTTCTTGCCATGGCCGTGAAGTATTACTAGTCTGCCTTCTGTCTCTGGCAACTGCTACCTGCTCCTGTATGAGGTAAGCACTATTTCAGTGAGTTTTATGTCTGAGCTTTGCTATAATTAGATCGCTTCTTCAGTTATCAGTCTGATTCGTTTTGGATTTTTCTTGCATCTTACAGTGCTGCTAAATTAGAGGCAAATAATATTCAGGGAGTTGCTCAACTTGTGCAAATACCTGTACTGTAGTAGTTGCTTATGGCCTCTCACATACTTGTATACTCACCTGTTAGTTCTATTAGTGTCCATGAGAAATATTAGCTCGCCTTGTCATATTACTGTTCCTTTTTTTTGAGAGGACGTTCCTTTGATTATTAGAGCGCTATTGCTATTATATGTAGTAGAGGTGGAAACGGATCGGATACGATCGAATAGTCTCAAATACAAATACGAATTTATATTTTTAAAATGAATACGAATACGAATTCGAATATTCTCAAATACGGATACGAATATTCTCGAATATGAATACGGATATTTTCGAATACGGATTTTCTCGGATACGAATATTAGATAAAACAGATTCCTAGTGGTTTTGCTGATTTTTCACTGGTTTTTAGACAGTTACCGGTTTTAAACTGCCTAAATTCAAATTTTGAATCACAAAATTCGTACGGATTTTTCATGGGTTCTAGAAACGGATTGAATACAAATCGAATAGTCTCGAATACGAATACAGATACGAATATTCTCAAATACGAATGCGAATACAAATTTTCTCGAATACGAATACGAACATTTTCGAATACGGATTTTGCTTACCACATTCACATTTTCTCGGACACGAATATCGGATAAAACGAATTATCCGTTACCATTTTCCACCCCTATATGTAGGCTAGAGCAAAATGGCCCAGCCTGGATTGGCCCGAACCAACTGTCTCGGCCCTGCCCGAAGCCTAGTTTATGGATGGGCTTGTGCAGTAATGTGATATTTGAATTCCCAATTCAAAATCGTGAACTGTAAATTTAATAAAAATATAAGTTTCGTAATTACGATTTCAAAATTATGAATGCCAAATTTGGAGCTTATAGAAACTTTAAATTTGTCTCTGCTATTTGCATTGAAACTTGAAAGTGGTATTAGATTTGAGGGATTGGGAGACAGAAGATGTTGTCTTGGTGGATGATGCAGAAGGGCTCTGCTCTGAATCCAAATGGATGGCTATTGGATCTGTTCTTACATCAAAGGCTTTTAGTCATGCAGCTCTATTCAGTTAGACGAGGTTTGCTTGGGGACAAACAAAAGATATCAAACTTAAAAAGAAAGCTAAGTTTTCACATAGTTTAGCAAGTTCTGTCGAGAATTTCATAAGTTCCAATCAAGTTGCAAACAAACAAACAAATTTTAGAAAAATCATAGGGCATTCAAGTCATTTCGGTAGCTTCCACGGGGAGCCAATAGGGAGCTCATTGAAAACAAGGAGGACGATGAGCCGTACGCGCTACCAAGCCCGCATCCCCATGCCTAACTGCAGCTGTTCGTGGCAAGGCACAGTGGAAGCCGCTCATAGTACACCGCCGCGCCCACTTGCGGCCACTCGCCATGAGCCTCGGTCGGCCCCACGGGCTTCCTTCTGCTGTTATAGCGTCAGCCCAGCACTCGCCCCCGCCAATCACCAGCGTCAGATATGGAGAGAGAGAGAGAGAGAGAGAGAGAGAGAGAGAGAGAATGAATGAATGAATGCATAGGAATACAGGCGCATCATAAACAGAGATAAGGCAGGTGGGCTAGATCTCGGATGCCAATTAATTAATGGACTAGAAATCGGATGATTGGATGGTGTCCCATTAGATTTGCTTTGCACGGTACCGTAGAGTAGTTTATAGCCGAATCTCCAGCTCACCTACAAGGCTACAAGTGTACATACTATAATGGGAATGACTATGGGTCAGATGTATGATGGGAGTTTACCATCATATGCTCCTCGTCATCAAATCTTCATAAACCAAAGCATTATCAAGTATCAACTCTCTGACCTTATTGATTGTGGCACAAAAATGACACCATTAAATGTGCAATGCTTTCGGACGCTCCTCCTCGCCCCACCAACCTGTCATTCGATGAGGGTGGCACTGGCCAAAAGAAGAGGCTACAGAAGTGGTCACGTCACCTTGCTCATTCGACCACTAGTTGCCACGTCGCCGCAGCACCCTACCCTTAGCGGTCTAAAGAGAGAGGAGCAGGATGAGCATGGCTGTAATGGTGGCCGGCTTTAGCAGAACAAGACCGGCGAGCCACCGAAGGGGCATGAGCTGAGATGTGAGCATGGGGATTGGGAGGTGTAGACTTGGTGGGAGGAATGGATGACTGTGAGAAAACTAATTCAATATGGCAAAACAGAAAAATCCCAAAATAACAACAATTAGTTCATTTGCTTGCAACAAATCTTTGCTCTGAATGCAACAAACATGAAATCAACAAATAAATGTATGCAACAAATTTGACCTATTGGGGGCAACAAATACAAGAATCTATTGTAACAAAAAATGAATCTTGTTGCAACAACAAAGAACACCATTAAAACATCTGTAACATTTAATATCTGGTGGTACAACATTCAAAAATAACTGTTGTAATAACTTGACTTGCCGCGTCAACATTTGAGATGAGCATAGAAGAGGATGGAGATGTAGCCTTTCAGCTTGTGTCCTAGAGACAAGAGGTTGAACACCGCAAAGAGAATCTCGCTGAGGAGGTCAGTAGCGTGGTCCTTAGCTGCTAGACTAGGATTTAGCGAATCTAAAATTCTTTGTGATACCACTACATTATTCCTTGGGGCAGTAGATAGTACTCACAGAATACATTATTGAATCATTTCATACATGTCGTAAACCGCACCAATACATTAATTATACATCATTAGAGTTCAAATAGACCACATGGGTCAAGTTTACAACAGGGGCCAAAAAAACCAAATGTATTCATTACATAAATATGAAAGTGATAATGGAAGCGAGAGCAAAAGCAACACGGGAGGGCACACTCAGCACGAGCAAGCAACTGACTGGGTAAGAGAGAGCCTAGACAACTGGAGACTATCTTGATATCCTTCGTCTTCTTTACCATCAGCTCCTTGGATGTCGTAGTAGGCGTAATGTCCTTGGTCCACAAGTTCTGAGAATTTTGTGAGCGAGGGTGAGCACAAGCAACAGTACTCCATGAGCCAACACACAGATTGTAATGTTTATACATGCAAGGCTTTGACAAAGGTAAGCTTAGGCTCTTTTATTTGCTAAAAACAACATTTAAAGACTTACAATAATTAAAAAGTCCTATAACTTAGCATTTTGACTAAACCATTTTATTAAAGAGAGTGAAAGTGTGTAATATTTATAACGGTACAGATTTCATCCACCTATTACATGGTTCCATCCTCCATATGCTAGTTTTTGGTTACTAGGGTTACATCCACCCATTAACATCACTGGGTTATATCCACCCAGAAAAAAGCCAAATTCAGGGTTACATCCACCCAACGAGTTTTCATCCCACCCATAAAGGTTTCTAAAATAAAGACTAACTATGTTTCCGTAGACATATGAATCAAGAAGATCACGACAAAGATTCACATGTCCAAGGAAACATGGAAACATAACAAGTTGATTATCTCTTGTGGGTACGTAGAGCGTACAGTCTCTGCAGAGTATAAACTGTTCAAACAGTCGTGCTCATGGTAAAGGGCGGGCATGGGAACTTACTAGAGTTAGTTTCTATTTCAAAAATCATTGTGGGAGGGATGAAAACTTGTTGGGTGGATGTAACCCTGATTCAGGCATTTTTCCTTGGTGGATGTAGCCCAGTGTTGGTAATTGGGTGGAACCCTAGTAAATAAAAAACTAGCATATGGTAGATAGAACTTGCACCATTATAAATATTGCACATTGTAACTCTCTTTAATAAAATGGTTTAGTCAAAATTTATGTCATAGGACTTTCTAATTATTGTAAGTCGTTCAATGTTGCCTTTAGCAAATTAAAGAATCTGAGATTACCTTTTTGTCTCAGCCCTACATGTATAAATATTGCATTTTGTGTGTTTGACTCATGGAGCACTATTGTTGTGCCCATCCTCGCTCACAAAATCCCTCAACATTTAGGAACCAAGATGACTATGTGCATTTCGAACTTCCAGGAGCTGGCAATGGAGAAAACAAATAAGCTTAGGTTGTTTTTGTAACACCCTGGCTTAACAAAAGTTCAAAATATCACCTACAACTACTATCGCTATCAATTTTAACCAACAAACAGGCATTATCAACACCTAGGCTTCAAGAATAATTGTTCAACATGATAATGAACATAAATTTTAGCAACACAGTAAACCATAAATTGATTTTAATATGAACCAAATAATTACCAAGAGGAATTGTAAATAAGTCTAAACTAAGGAACGCATCAAATAGCAATATTACAGACCAAAATAAACTAAGTGAAACCACAAATTATCTGATTGTTATAATGGAAGAGACTATATTGTTCATGACCAAAAGTGATGAAATGCTAAGTGGAGTGAAGAGCCATAAAGTGCAATATTCCATATTCTACTGCTACCCATGCATGATGCCTTCAATGTACATGTAAAAACTGCAATAAAGTAGGGGTGAGTCTACAACTCAGCAAATACAAAGAAGAACAATAAACGAGCATCATCTTATTAGCAATTCATACCCATTTATCATTAACTCAATTTCCCATATATCATTCGCATCAATTTTTATTCATGTGTTTTATTATCTGAAATCACTTTTCACTTTTAATGAATGCAATGCTTATGCTCATGTCTCAACTCATCTTCTATTTATACCAGTATAGCAGTGTGTAACACCGGTCGATGTTCACTCATGCCCGCACTTTTTAGTGCGGGATCAATTGCTCATCATTTTTCATACGGAGACCTCATTGCCCATATTTTACATATGGGGATCCCATCCCACTCCTATGGGTCACATCTTTTCATTATGAATACTCAACATGATATACAATTATTATTATCTTTCTTCATTAGCAATTGATATACTCATCATTCTTTCATAGTCATCAACATCACTATCAATTTATGATAAACATGTGAGCAGTATAAAAAATATAAATCATCATATAAATCATCATGGCAAGTACTCAATCAATCAAATAATAATTTCAACCCTAGTTGCAGCAACCAAGAAGATTTGAAGGTGACAACACACTCGACGCTACGCCTCCTACAGTAAATATTCAAACTTAACATAAGCTACAACAATACGAGACAACACTTAATGGATAATGCTCCTACAAGCTTCCCAAATCCACCACTTTCCCCTTTTATAGGGCAATCACTTTTGCTGTTCAGGTACTAAAAATATCATAACTTTCAACTCTCACATCGTATTATAACAAACCATACAAGTTCTAGAATCTATTCAAATTCCCCACAACTTCCTAGTGATCAAATGTTCAGATTAAATCATCTAAACCCCCGTTTTTGACCTAAAAGACAGATCTATCATTTTCTGGACAATAAAATTTCAAAATTCATATATTTTAATATACACATGCAAATATATTGAACTATGATATTTTGAGAATCTAAAGAAAATTACCTACTACTTATAGTTATTCCTAAAATTTACTTCTGCCATCAAATTAGTCAATTTACTAATTTCCCACGATCAAGGCCCAAAGAAGAACACAGTATGGGATAACAGCTTCCCAAAATTCATAACTTCTATTCTACTTATCGAAAAATTATATTCTTGGACTTTCAAGAATATTTAAGAAATTACCTACATCTTTCATGTAGACCAAATCACCAAACTAATCCATTTACTATTTTTAATTAATAGATTAATACGTGCCACCAAAACACGATAAATTTACCAGACAGCAGAATTACAAAATTCATAGCTTGAAATCCAACCACCCGATCAACATGAATAAAATTTTTACAGAAAGATATCAAAATCCTCTAGATTTTTGTAGTAGATAAACCTCAAATTATGCCCATACGATGTCTTAAATCACACTAGAGAATTACAGCAATTAATCAAGCTACTAATCAAACCCCCGATCAAATCTTGCTACTTCGCTCTGTCTAATCTCAACTCTAATATCTAATAAAAATACTAAAACAGAATGGAACACTACTACAGAAATCGACATTACAGACGGTCGAACGTCATCACGAGCGGTTTTCAACCGCCCAATTTAATTATGGGTCGATGATGATCGAAGGTTATCACGAGCGGTTTCGAACCGTCAGCGATTATTAGATATCACGACGGTTTTAATTAAAAACACTTTGTGATTATCGATATCACGAGCGGTTTTTAATTAAAAACCGTCGTGATAACGATAATCCTGACGGTTTTAATGAAAAACCGTCAGTGATACATATCACTGACGGTTTTACTTAAAACCGCTCGTGATATTCCTTCCTCTAAACCAAAATCTATTTACGCTTATTGGCTAGCCTCGGAAATGCTAGCCATGCCCTCTGAAACAAGCGATAATCACGGACAAAAAACATACAATTCACACATCTCATTTGCTTTCGGTACATTTCGCGGACATAAAACATCCAATTGACATCGCACTTCATCTCACGGACATAAAGCATGCATCCATTTCGCAAATCAATTAATTGAATTGAACTGAAATATCCATTAACAAATGCACGATTACAAAAGATCTACACCGCATTTACACTTAGTGTAAGACCAATAAGAAATCGGTGTGCGCAGTGGAACCGTCCTTCCGTTGTATGACTTGAGTCGACAAAAAGAACGCCAACTCGATTGAACCTCTCGAAGCTCGGTCGTTTCAATGCGATTGGCGGGATTGATACTGACTGTCGATAGAAATATCAATGTACATATATATGTAACGTGATAAGTATGAAGTAATTATGGGAAGAGTGACAAACCTTGCGATTGGTGACCCTCGAGGAATCGAGAGTAGTTCCATATGTTGGCAAACGTAGTATCCACATGTGTTGCCCTTCTTCTTTGGTGGCACTTGCAAAAATGGAATGTGTTAGTTCAAAGGCATTAGTACCATCTGTTGCATAGGATTAATTAATGTGAAATAGCGAATACCTTAAAATCTCGAACATGTGTCAAGAGCCGTTGGCCCCGCGCTTGAGTCACCTCCTTTTCAATGTACATCGCGAACGCCCTCGTAATTCGAAAGGTTAACCTTAATCATTCGGAAGGAAAGAAAGAGTACAATGTAGATATGTATGGGAATATGTGCTTACCTATCGATTACTTGGTGACAAGCGTGAAGTCCATTTTATTCTTACTTAGGGAATCAAGGTAATATACCTTGTTCCATTTTGGTACAATTACTATTAAAATCCAATGAAAGCTCGATTGAAGGGCATAAGTACATAGTCCTTATTGTGGCAACTCAAAGGGCTCGATGCAATGTACCTCTCGACGAGGATGCCTCCACGTCGATGGTAGTCTTGGCGACCAATTGTGGGTCCAAGAAACCACTGATGAGTTCGATACTCTAGCTTTAATCAGCATGTGTCTATATATATACACACGAAAGCAAAAATTAGATATGGCATTTATCGGTATGACATTAACGGAGATCGTGATTGTACACACTTACGCGTCAAAGCATCGAGCGATTGAGGCGTCAAGAGCGTTGAGCATGAACAGCTCGAATAAATCCTCAAAGCGACCACGAATGTACACTCTTGAAGATTGTGGTGTAAATCTTCCTCGGAGAATTTGTGATGATACTTGAAGTCCGTTCTCCTCTCGGCTTATTGGATCGCTGCATATACCACGTGTGCAATTGCATGCAACTATATGGTAGCTTTTGGAGGGCTTTTGCTCGAGCAACGGCTCGCCAAGCACGCAATTTGCGGGCCAAAGGGTGGTACGGAAGATCATCATTGGTCTTCTTTGCTTTGCCCTTGCTTGGCCTTGCTGCCTCGGCTATAGGTCGACTTCACGGAAGTCGACTTTGAAGGTAGCAGCGGTGCAAGTTGCTCTGGCGAGAATAGGGCCGTGGAGATAGCATCGTTGTAGTATCCGGTGGTGGAACCGACGGTCTTGTCTCGGAGATGGCACCGGTGCATGTTGCTCTTGTCCCGCCACCGGTGAAGAAGCCTCCGGAGGATGTCGCTTTTGGCCACCGGATGAATGTTCCAATGGCTCGTCCTAGAGACACGATCTCGTCGTTGGGGGCTTGATGGCGGGACCACCTCAAAATTGACATACACACCATCCACATTAACTTTTGCGGCTGGCGCTAAAGCTTGGCGTGCACCATGGCCCCGTTACGACGAATATGCAGCCCCCAGCAACGTACAAGGAATGGCGCCATATCTCACTTGGAGCTTGCGGTTCGTGGCTCCTACATAACGATACAAAATTAGCAACTCGAATAGGCCTACCAATGGAGCAAGCATTCGAGAGGTAATAATTATTACCGAGATGTCGTCCACAGGAAATTTGGGTGGTATGCGTCGGATTGGACGCGCAGCTACTCGGACGGTTGTGCGGGCTACCTAGCATAGCAATGGCGGTGGCGGCTCGCGACTTTCTGTCTGTTTCGCACCTCTTCTCTGATTACTTCACCCATCTGAGCAAATAGCTCCTCTCGAAGAGATTCCTTGATCTCTTCTCGTAGCTGCTCCTCACGCTCGGCTTTGTTTCTCTTCCTACGCCGATACATTCCGGAGTCATCTTGGAAACCATGTTTCCAAGGAACGTAAAGCCAAGGCCTCTCGTGACGACCGGTGCTCCTTGTTTCCCAGGGCCACGGAGAGCATATCATTCTCCCTTGTTCCCTGGAATGATCCCAGGGTAGATTGAAAACTCAGCTCTTCTTGCTGGTCTGCAGGGTTTCGAAAGGAGACGTCCCCCGATGTCGTTGTAGATGACCTTGCTCTAAGCCAATTTCGAGCGCGGTCATCAGGGATATTGGAAAGCGGCGGGCGATGTCCTCTGCAGCTGCCACTCATCCTCCAACCTCCATCTGCGGGATTTTACCCGCATACCCACCGTGCCAAGTCCGTAGGGTGCGTTTTTTTGCTGGAGGGCACAGTGCGCCACACTTGTACTTTTGAATTCTTGATCGTTTTCATCGCCTTGAACTCTTCCCATTGTGGTTCCGGAATGGGTATTTAGTAAAAGGCGTTTCGTCCGTCTCCACGTATTTCGACAAGCGTGCTCTTGAAGTTCTTCCATGCTTTGCACGCCGCTTGGTAGGTTTGTCGTTCCACGCGTGTAAGTGTTCTTACGGGAACTCGAACGATGCCAAGATTTCGGTCCACGACTCACGTTTCCGAGTGTCGAGCACGTTCTTCCACGAATTGTATGTGATCTCAATTGTTGTCGTGCAACTATTCCGACCATGGTTCGAATGCGTTTACCGCTTGCTTAGGAAGGATAGGGACCCCACCTGCGTTTACATTGTGATGGTCTGTCGGCTCTGAGGCTTCTTTGATAGCCCTCTTCCTTGGCGTCTTGATGTTGGAGCGGGCGCCTCGCGATGATGATGAAGAATGCGCGGGTGACATGTTGCTCATTTTGTGGGTCTATTAAGATAAGATGAGAATGTTCAAAGTGAGGAAGCACGAAAAGTGAAACATGATGCTCAATGTTCGGAAGAGAGGAGAGGAGTAGAGGAAGGGGAGAAGGGAGGGGGTGATGTGGACACAGAGAGGGGTTATGTGCCTATACTATATACTACATACTATATGTGTATATACATACATATACATATACATACCTACATATATACATATACATACCTACATATATACATATATAATGGTAGCAATATGAAGCAACAAGCAACAAGCATCAATAATAGAATCAATAACAGTCTCAACATGAATATGTGCTCTCAAATTGTAGGGTTGCACAAGATTAATCTTGGCCGTCCGCTACTAAATCATATACTCTTCCTTGATTGGTTATGCCAAATAATGAATTCAGTATTTTGAGCTCTAGATACAAACTCTAAAATCTCAAGATCAAGATATATTCAGCATGCATATATTCAAACAGCAGATTCATACGATCAAGACCACACAAGTTAACTTTGCCCAATAATTCAGTCTTTTAACTTGTCAAGATTAAATCCTAACAGATCAATTTAATAACATGCTATAACCTGAAAACCGCATGAACCGACACTATTAGAGCTCAAGCACTTGAATGAACCAATCTCGAAGATATGATTTTATCATCATCGAGCAATCAGTAGTAAACAATTAATGTACCAAATAGCAATATGTACCAAATAGCAAACTAATTAAGCTACTGCGAGAAACAATGCTCACAATGCTCAAAACCCTAGTCCATCACGAAAGTGCTCACAATGCGCCAGTGTCGAGGAGGTGGCGGCGAGGGGCTCGACGGAGGCGGCCGGCGAGGGGCTCGGGAGGCGGTCGACGAGGTTCGGGAGGCGGAGGCGGCGAGGGGCTCGACGGAGGCGGTCGACGAGGCTCGGGAGGCCGAGGCGACGAGGCTCGGCGGCGGCCGGCGAGGCTCGGGAGGCGGTCGACGAGGTTCGGGAGGCAGAGGCGACGAGGCTCGACGGAGGCGGTCGACGAGGCTCGGGAGGCCGAGGCGACGAGGCTCGACGGCGCGCGGCGAGGCTCGGGAGGCGGTCGACGAGGTTCGGGAGGCGGAGGCGGCGAGGCTCGAGGAGGCGGAGGCGACGAGGCTCTCGACGAGGCGGCCGGCGAGGCTCGAGGAGGCGGCGACGAGGGTTCGGGAGGCGGAGGCGACGACGGGCTCGGGATTTACGGATCTAGATCGAATAATCGCGCGCGCACGGGAAAACCCTAGCCGAGGGTATATAGGGAGGTTATCACGAGCGGTTCTAACTCAAAACCGCTCGTGATATTAATATCACGCACGGTTCCAAGTCTAAAACCGCCGTGATAGTATAAATATCACGAGCGGTTCTAAGTGTATAACCGTCAGCGATAGTCATATTATCACGAGCGGTTTTAAACTTAGAACCGTCATTTTATTGATATCACGCACGGTTCTAAGTTTAAAACCGCTCGTGATAAGCCTTTGCGATCAGTAGTTATTCGACAACACCAATAAGCACAAACTGCATTCATATCCACCACCAAACAAATGCATTCATATACAACACCAACCAAATGCATTCATATCAACCATCACATGTGCATCACACATATACATAAATGCCAATACTCATATACATTTTGTCACACATTTTCACATATACATCTCAAAATTGACTACATCACACATTTTCACATATACATCTCAAATTTGACTACATCATACATTTTCACATATACATCTCAAAATTGTCACACATTTTCACATATACATCTCAAAATTGACTACATCACACATTTTCACATATAGATTTCAAAATTGTCACACATTTTCACATATACATTCTTATTGTACTTGCTTATTTCCTTTAAAAATTAGCCCTTCATCATGATCAATGCGTGCGTAACTAGTTTCACACGTTGTTCATCGTCGACCTTATGCCATTTCCAAAAGGAGGTAACTCGTCAAATTGATTGTATTCCTCCTCGCCCACTACATTCTCCACTCCGACAATTCTCCTTTTTCCATGAAGAACTACATGGCGTTTCTTATTTGCCGGTCGGTTACATAGAAAACTTGAACAACTTGATTGGCGAGTACGAATGGTTCGTCTTTGTACCCGACACGTTGGAGGTCCACGGTCGTGACACCGCATTTGTCAACCTTCACCGTGGAGATGCACCCAACGGCAAATAAATAAGGGGATCTTGAAAACCACATAGTCGAGCTCCCAAATCTCTTCTATTAAGCCATAGTACGAGTTTCTCGACCCATCGGTCATGAATGCATCTATGCGGACTCCGCTGCTCGTTAGTGCTCTTGACATCCCGAGATCACAGATAGAATGTGTACCCATTTATGTCATATCCTTGCCATGTCACAACTGTAAATGTCGGCCCTTTGCCAACCATCTCAGCGTCTCACTCGGCGAGCTCCTAGCAATTTGCTCCTTCAACCATTGGTTGAACCAACGGTTGTGTTGCCTCATGATCCAAACATCCGCCGCTCTGGATTCTGCTGCGAAGCACATCCTTGTGCTGGTCCACATAAGGCGCCACTTCACCATGTGTTGCAACACCGTGAAATGGGCTTGAGTATACGTGTCCATATCTGGAGTGATTGCTTTCCTTCCGATAGTTCCGAGACCCTTCACCTCCCTTCATGACGAGATTGAGGACACCTATCGGTTGAATCGAGCCATATAATCGACACAAAACTCAATCACCTCTTCGCTTGCATAACCTTCGACGATGCTGCCCTCCGACCGAGAACGATTCCGTACGTAGGACTTGAGAATTCCCATGAACCTCTCAAATGAGTACATGCTGTGTAGGAATACGGGCCCGCACATTTTTATCTCCCACACAACGTGAACAATGAGATGGACCATGATATCGAAAAACGAAGGAGGGAAATACATTTCAAGGTGACATAGAATCATCACCACCTCGTCCTGCATAGCATCTAGTCCTTCGGGATCGATGACCTTCTGAGCAATTGTGTTAAAGAAATAACATAGCCTCATGATTGTCTCTCGGACTTTGATCGGCAAAATATTTCTAATTGCAATAGGGAGCATCGTGTCATCAAGACATGACAATCATGAGACTTCATGCCATTTAACTTCAAATCTTGCATCGAAACAAGTTTCTTCACGCTTCGAGTAACGGACGGAACTTTCACACCATGCAAGCATTGGCACAATCTGTTTTCTCAGCCTTGGACGAGTGTAACACGCAGGGGAAGGTACGTTCGTCCATTATCGCTGCTTGTCGGTGCTAACTCAGCCCGATGTCCATGTCACCAAGTCAAGCCGTGCGTTGACACCGCCCTTTGTTTTATCACGGATGTTCAAGAAGAGACCAATCAAGTCGTCGCACACATTCTTTTCTACGTGCATGACGCCGATGCAAGGTTTAACATCTAGGTACTCCCAATAAGGTAAGTCCCAAAATATTGATCTCTTCTTCCGTGTGTTCTTCTCATGAGCCCTCAATTTACGTCCCTTTCCGAGGACAACATCTAAATCCTTAACCATATCATAAACCTCGCGTCCCTTAAATGCCTTGGAGCTGAACCATCTTCCTTCTCTCCGTCAAATTGTTTCTTCATCTTGCGGTATGGGTGAGCCCTCCGAAGGAACCGGCGGTGACGCATGTAGACGGTTTTGCGTGAGTGTCTCACCACACACTCTCGGTACCATCTAAACAGTGAGTACAAGCTTTGGCACCTTTTGTACTATGGCCCGATAGGTTACCAAGGGCGGGATAATCATTTATGGTGCGTAACAATAAGGAGCGCAGAGTGAAGTTCTCTCGCTTGTACGCATCCCATACCTGCACCCTTCGCTCCACATTACTTTTAGATCTTCCACCAACGGTGCTAGGAACACATCGATATCATTCCTGTGTTGTTTTGGCCCTTGGATAAGTATCGACAAAGAAAATATACTTTCGCTTCATACACAACCAAGGAGGAAGGTTATAGATGCAGAGAGTCACGGGCCATGTGCTATGTCGGCCGCTCATGCTATCGAAAGGATTCATTCCATCTGCATCACCCAAACCTTATATTCCTTGGTTCTGCACCAACTCGCAAAACTCCTATCGATGTTTCTCCACCGCGCGAATCAGCAAGGTGTCTTATCATTCCATCCTTCTTGCGCTCCTCAGAGTGCCAACGCAGCAGCTTTGCCTCCTTTGGATTTGCAAAAACCTTTTCAAACGGGAATTATAGGAAAATACCATGTCACCTTAGCAGAGGTCCTTTCTTCGCCTCTGTTCCTCGCCATCAACCGATTGATTGTTACGTTTGTATCGGGATGCGTTGCACACCGGACATACATGCATGTTTGCATACTCTTTACGGTAGAGGATACAATCGTTCGGGCATGCATGTATTCTTTCTACTTCCATTCCTAATGGACAAAGAACCTTCTTGGCTTTATACGTGGTTTTAGGCAACTCATTTCCCTCCGGAAGCATGTCCGCTAAAAGACCTAGCAGCGCCGTGAAACTCTTGTCCGACCAACCGTTGCTTGCCTTCAATTTCAACAGTTCAAGCACGGCCGACAACCTCGTGTACTTGCATCCCGTGTACAAAGGTTTCTCCGAGTCCTCCATCAAGCCACGGAATTTAACATACTCTCTCATCATAGTTCTCTTCAACATCGCAAGCATCCGATCCAGTTATCATCGTGCAACCTATCCGAATCCGACCCACAATCGACATCACCGGCGGCATGTCATTCGATTCACAAAGCGATGTCATCCGGGGCATATCATTCACTTCACCGCGATGTCATCCGGCGCATATGATCATTCACTTCGCCATGACTGGTCCAACACGTATAATCCTTTTTGAAACCCTCCAATCAAGTGCGATTCAATTTGCCCTCGGTTCTTAAACATCTTCACATTCTCGATCGGTGCATGGACAGCACATATATATCGCCCCTTATTCAACATATCCTCCTCGGCAGCTCTTATAAAAGCGAAACGCCATTAATGTACTCTTCACTCACACGGCTCGCGGCATACATCCAGCTTCTGGTCCTACGTTACGTACATATATAACAACTTAGTATTAAAATCTAGATTAACTAATTATAACTACATATATACCGCCACATTTATTATATTGAGACTTTATTTGCTAGATTCATATTACAAACACAACAAACTATTATATAACCAACAATTTTGCAAATTAACCATCTTCAATAACCACTCATGGATTACTTAGAACTAAATTGTAATGCAATTAAAGAAAAATAAATTGCATTACTAACCATATCTAGAACAACCAGCAAAGTATGAATCTTCAAAGCTCAATCTCGCCTCTTCCACCAAATTAACAAGGCCTGAAATCGCCTAGCTTCCTCCCGAGTGAAAAGTGCGCAGCGATGGCTAGATCTCGGATCGAAATGAAGACAGATGCGTCCGAGCAGCGCAATAAATGCCTCATCGACATTATCACGGATGGTTTTAATAAAAACCGTCGGAATTATCACGACGGTTTTTAATTATTAACCGTCGTGATAACAGGTTATCACGCATGCTTTTATTTCAAAACCGCTCAGGATAATTGGGATTATCACGCAGCGGTTTTAATACGCACCGCCTGTGATATATCATCTATATCACGACGGTTCATAGTTAATAACCGCTGCGCGATAATCCATTTTCCGCCACAAATACCACGACGCCCTCCAAATTACAACCGCTCGTAATAGTGCTCATTAGAGACGGTTTCACAAAACCGCTCGTGATGAGGCGTCTACTATTAGGCTTTCTGTAGTAGTGGAAACATCTAGATCGTTACCTACGTGAAGAAGACCTAGATCTTGATGTGTTACTTTTTCTCCTCTCCCATCGATGTCTTGCTCACTTTGATCTCTTGTGCCCGACGTGCAGGCACGTATAGACACAATGACACAAACACTAGCACTTCTAGTCACCACGGCAACACTAGCAGAGCAACGCACAGCATGCAGCAGGGCCATGAAGCCATGCAACCACTTGTAGTTAGTCTGCAGCCCCATGCAGATGAGCAGTCACAAGGACGCCGCGTGAAGGCCGACGCGGCAATTGGCGGGAACTCGGCGTTGGCCGGCGCGTGGCAACACTTGCGCGTAGTGCTGGCCGGGTCAGCAAAGAGAGCACACGACGCGCGACTGCCGTTGTTGGAAATAATTTTGTTTTAGAAGTCGTATGCAAGTTTTGGTAATGATAAAAATCAGATTGTAATCACAGTCCGTGATCGAAGTTGAAATAGAGTTCTAGACGAAATCGGGTTGGAGTTCCGGTTAGACCGAAAACGGAGTAGAAGTCATATCGGAGTCGAAGTCAGAGTTGTAATCGTAGTCGAACCCGTGTTAAAGTCGCAGAACTGGGTATAAAAGGAGGAGTAGACATGTAACCAAAGATGTACCAAGCCATTGCGAGAAGTAAAAGAAGAGAAAGGAGAAAAACTTTGTGTTGCTGTTTTCTTTCGAGCAATTCCACAGACGTGGTCGCAAGCCCTTACGACCATGCAAAGGAACAGTGATTTTCCAACTACGTCGAAGGAGTGCAGAACGTGGTCGTAAAGGATTCGACCACGTAGAGAAGGCTACGACCACGGTGAAGGTGGTTGTAAGGACTTGTGACTACGCCAAGAAGACCAGTACGTGGTCAGAAGTGACTCTGACCACGTTGAAGGAAGTGAACGTGGTCGAAAGGGTGTTCGACCACGGTGAACAGTGATTGCCAGCATCACTGCGTGATCGTAGAGGGTTTTGATCACGGTATTTTGAGCGGCTGAAGGAAGGGCAGCGCAGCGATACAGCGGAGCGGTCGTAAACTGCTACAGTGAAGTTACGACCACGACTCAAAGCGATCGATAGCGAGTTTGAGTGGTCGTACGGCATCGTAAGTGGTTGGAATCGGTCGTAAATGACTCTAACCGGTCGTAAACGGTCTTGGGAAGTCGTAAGACTTTACAAGCGTGTCGCTGCAGTACCCGATCCTCAGTTCAGATAATTATCCGGTCTGGGCGATGAAGATGAAGGTCAACATGATCGCGCAAGGTGTTTGGGGCGCGGTTGAACCAAAAGAGAAGGACAAAGTCCTCGATGATCGACTGGACAAGATGGCGATGGCAGTCATATATCAAGCCGTGCCCGACTCGATGATGCGGCAGCTAGTCGGCAAGGAGACGGCGAGGGAAGTCTGGACTACTCTGCAAACCATGCATGAAGGAGTAGACCGAGTGAAGGAAGTTCGACTCCAAACATTGAGAAGCGAATTTGAAGCCATGAAGATGGGGGAAGAGCCAGACCGTGGAAGAATTCTCTGGTTGATTCAACGAGGTCGTAAACGAGATCAAATCTCTCGGCGACGATCTAAAGGATGAGGTGGCAGTGAAGAAGTACTTGAGAGTTCTGCCAGAGAAATTTCTTCCGGTCGTAACCACACTTATGTACTCGCAAGACCTCTCGAAGATGAAGATTGAAGAGGTGACTGGAGCACTCAAAGCCCACGAGCAACTCCTGAAGAGCTATCAAGCCGACAACGAAGAACAAGGGTCTTACAACCAACAAATATTGCTCGCTAAGGAGGACACGAGAAATCAAGACAAGCCAGACCAGACAGACTCATATGGCCAGCAAGGTTGTGAATTTTAGTGGTCGTGGAACTGGTCGAGGTGGAAGATTTGAAGATAAGTCTCACATTCAATGTTTCAAATGTGAAAAGTTCGGCCATTATGCTGCGGAATGTCGAAGCCACATACAATGCCACAACTGCATAAAGTATGGACATTATGCAGCAAAATGCAGGAGCAAGAAGAAAGTCGAAGAAGCAAACTTTGCTCAAACCTCTGAACTCAAAGAACCAACGCTGCTGTTGTTGCACTGCACTGTTGAAGAACCGACAATGGTGCTACTGAACAAAGGGAAAGTATTTCCAAGTTTGATGGAGAGGGGATAGCAAACACAAGAACAGTCAGATTGGTACCTCGACAACGAAGCTAGCAACCACATGACGGGCACATATTTGATGTTCCACGAGTTGAACGAGAATGTGCTCGGTAAGGTGAAATTTGGAGACGGCTCAACCGTGCAGATCAGAGGAAAGGGGACAATTCTGTTGAAGTGCAAGGATGGAAGTCAAAGACCGCTGTCAGATGTGTATTATATACCAAGTCTTTGTAGCAATGTCTTAAGTCTTGGACAACTGACCGAAGAAGGTTGTCGGATCGAGCTTAAAGATAACCACCTGAGAGTCTTTGACAGCAGAGAGCAGCTGCTGATGAGAGCACAAAAGTCAGCAAATCGGCTGTACAAGATACTGTTGAAAATTTGGAGACCAGTCTATGTGGAGAATGTTTTGGAGGAACCAGAGCATGAGAGAATTCATCTACTGGCAGTCGAAGGCCAGTCTGAAGTCGTAACGAGTAAGTCGGATGAGAAGCATGCTGTGGCAGACGGCAAGAAAAAGTCTGAAGTCATAACAGAAGTGATCGGACGTGGTTGAGAAAGCGTTCGACCAGGACAAACAAAGTTTGAGCGTGGTCGGAAGACACTACGACCATGGCAAACTAGCAGTGTGCGTTCAACCAATTTTGGACAACCACCTTCACGCACAGGTCCCAGGATTGGCCTAAGCGGTCGAAGCATCGATCCGAGTGGTCGACACTGGTCGCATGAAGTAAACAGTGGTCAACAGGGACTACATTTAGCAAGCACAACCGAGGAGCGAAGGTGTGGCCTGGATGGTCGAAACATCATCGGCCCGGGTGGTCGATACCAACCACATGCAACAGGCAAAGTCATAGCAAACGGCACAGGAGGTGCCCACTCGCATGCTGAGATTTCTGGAGGCGCGCATGCAGATGGAGGAAAGCAAGGTGAAGTCGTACCAGGCACAACTGGCACAAAGGGTGGTCGAAGCAATGAGAGCATGAGTGGTTAGCACAGATCTCATGATGCAAGCAAAGACGTGACAAGTAGAAGCTTGGGAGGAACTCTCATGCGAATAGGAGAAGGAAGTCAAGGATGGATCCCGAGGTGGCGGGAGGAAGCATGGCGTGAAGGACGGTGGTCGAAAGCAAGACCACACAACAGTGAAACGAGTCGCTGGTGGAGAAAGCGTGAGCAAGTGTTGCAGGAAGGAAACAACCAGATCAAAGGCTATGGGAGCAAGTGCTCTAGCCTAGGAAGTCCAATCAAGAAAGAAGCAGGAGCAGGAGAAGGTCAATGTGATCAAAGAAGAAGATCGGCATGATGGAAGTTACTAAAACAAGATTAGGGAGAGAATGTTGGAAATAATCTTGTTTTAGAAGTCATATGCAAGTTTTGGTAATGATCGAAATCAGATTGTAATCACAGTCCGTGATTGTAGTTGAAACAGAGTTCTAGACGAAGTCGGGTTGGAGTTCCAGTCAAACTGGAAACAGAGTAGAAGTCGTATCGGAGTCAGAGTCAGAGTTGTAATCGTAGTCGAACCCGTGTTAAAGTCGTAGAACCAGGTATAAAAGGAGGAGTAGACATGTAACCAAAGATGTACCGAGCCATTGCGAGAAGTAAAAGAAGAGAAAGGAGAAAAACTCTGTGTTGCTATTTTCTTTCGAGTAATTCCACAGACGTGGTCGTAAGCCCTTACGACCACAGCAAAGGAACAGTGATTTTTCGACTACTTCGAAGGAGTACGGAATGTGGTCGTAAAGGATTCGACCATGTAGAGAAGGCTACGACCACGGTGAAGGTGGTCGTAAGGACTTGCGACTATGCCAAGAAGACCAGTACGTGGTCGGAAGCGACTCCGACCACATTGAAGGAAGTGAACGTGGTCGAAAGGGTGTTCGACCATGGTGAACAGTGATCGCCAGCATCAGTGTGTGATCGTAGAGGGTTTCGATCACGATATTTTTGAGCGGCTGAAGGAAGGGCAGCGCAGCGATACAGCGGAGCGGTCGTAAACTGCTACAGTGAAGTTACGGCCAAGACTCAAAGCGATCGATGGCGAGTTTGAGTGGTCGTACGGCATCTTAAGTGGTCGGAATCGGTCATAAACGACTCTAACCAGTCGTAAACGGTCTCGGGAAGTCGTAAGACTTTACAACAGCCGTGCAACACGAGGGCACGCACGAGGGCGGGCGCGCGGGCAACTGCGTGATGGCGATGACCACACCAGCGAAGGCGTGTGGCAGTGTTCGGCTGGAGGCCACCGAAGACGTTCGGCGCTCGACGACACAGGAAAATCGCTATAGCGCACGGGCGCTAGCGGAGGCGGCACCAGGTGAAGAAAAAGAAACAGGGCTAGGGCTATTTGGTTCTGGGTCTTCCTCTCTCCCACCTCCACTCGTTAAGCATGAACTCCAATATATTTCCAACTCCCATACGACTCATTTAAAGAAAACAACTCCACTTCAATAATTTTAGCATCTTTTCATGTATTCTCTTTTCACTATTTAAGAACAAATCCTCAAGATGGCATTTTTCTGGAGTATTGCATCCGCGCCACTGATTGCATAACTCCAACTTCCCTCTAAAAAATCCAAGCATCCTCTTTTCACGTATCTCTTTCTCTCTAATTACGCATGGGGTCTTCAAGAGGGATATTTCTAGAATATTATAGTTTTCCTTAGTAGTTGGTTTTTACCATAGTTGGGTAGACTTGATGGTAATTGTGTGTGCATATATTATCTAAGATGGGTAGTATCTATCTTACACAATCTTAACTCCAGTCGTTTGTCTGTGTTAAGATGTGCCCTACCCGTTTTGCTTATCGCTTTTGTTGTTGTAATGAAACCATTTGGCCCAATCGGTTTTATGTAAACTTGACCTAATACGGTCTATTTCAACACTTGTTATATAATATTAATGAATGATATGATTCTCGCTATATATGAAATGATTCAGTGATGTATCTGTGAGCATTATCTACCGATCTAGGAAAAAGTGCAAGTGTTTTCACAAAGAATTCTGGATTGGCTAAATCCAGATCCGACACATACGTTCGGGCGCTAGCACGTCCCATAGTTTATATTCAAACACAGAGTTGTTGTTTTATATAACTCTAATGCTTACGATGAAAGTACAATTCCGTTTCTTGTATAACTGTAATAGCTTCCATGTCTATACCTATTTAATCTATACAGTTATAATCTAAATCCATCATAATCGATGGTGTAGATCTTTCTATTTTCTCTTTGATTACATGCTAATTTCTATCACCCGAGAGTGAAGTACTAGCTACTTTTTTGTAATTTTAATAATATAATAATAAATAGATAGATGTTTTTTCTACTAAAATAAATAAATACTTCACTTGTAAGCAACCTTCGTGCTCAATGTATGTAAGTTCACCAATAGCCTGCCTTATGTATGCAAGTCTCTTCCATTCTGATTCCTAGTAAACCACCTCAACACTTGCACCGGCCAAACCACTCGATGCAACCCGTTACATCAACCTTGTCTTCTATGTTCTTGTTACTTGAGCTCTTCACCATCTCACTTGGTATCTTCAACACTTCTAGACATTGATTCCCCTAATCAAGTTGACTTGAAGACACCTTGTGCGATACAAAGTTTCATAATTTAACCTACGTTATTTAAAACATACATTATGCAACACATATGCAACAACCGAACACACCTAGAATTAGCCACGAACTTGAGTCTAACAAATTCCAACATGGTACATTGCACAGTTGGACCTTCCAATTTGTCTATCTCCATCACAAACCTTCTCTCTGACCAGAGTTTGATTTGATGGTCTGTTTCGATTCGGATCTTTCGACTGCACACGCAACAAGATTTCTAACGTTTCGCTGCAACTTAACTAACCCATTGTTGAGACTTGTCGAGTCTAGCGAGTTGGTCGGGTCATCTCTTGCCGTCCATATTAAACTGTAAATATCCTCGTTTCTTATTTTGTGACTAGCACTATCAACCAATAGTAACTAATTATATAACAAGTGAATATTGTTTCTCTTTTCCCTGGAAAAGTATAAGCAAGTGTACTGTCTGCATGCACTTGTGGAGCAACAAGATACTGCCAAGTGGCAACAAGGGAACAACCAGTTTAAGGACTGCAGAGTGCTGCTTTCGTGGTGAAGAAAATCTATACATTACTACGTCTCAATTTATCTTCTGGGAAGTTTCACTTGCAACAGAGTCACACCCAAAGCCCGAAACAGAGAGGTAAATGAACGTCACTTTATAGCAGTAGATCTCAGATAATTTCAGACAAGTACATACGATGTAGTTACACCGCAGAACAATTCCCCACATACCAATGAAAGATTCGCTTGTGTGAGAGGTAATCGTTGGTCAAGGGGATAGATCGCTTGATGTCGTCATACCGACACGAACCCGCTTAGCACAACACGATTCACACTCCGATGTTTCGACTATACTTAATCAATTTTATTGACCGCATCGAGCTATAAACTTTACTGGAGCTAAACTTTCTAATAAGGAACGTTTAACCGACAACCACGTGTGTCCATTATTTAAAATGTTGTTTGGTTCTTTGCTCTTGTTTTTTCTCGGCTGCATTGCAAGAGATCGATGCCGCCTTGATACGGTTAAGATTCACATACGTAAGAATTTGTTAACTTAGGTTGCATGACATGTGTCTGTATAGTTAGATATATCTTGATGTGCCAATTAGGCTCCATGTTAAATAGAGCTATATTCATTATACAACTATACTGAAAATTGATATATATATAGTTGTATTCCTTATATATAAAGCTGTAAAGAAAGCTTTAATGTTTGTATCTGATAAATATGCACATTATTAATTTGGAGTCACCAAATAAGTACTGTAAATGATGTTTGCTTTATAATTTGTGTTATCAGCGAGATTGGCGATCCATTTGTAAAACCTATCCTTTTCATTTGTAATATATAAATAGATGGCAGCCGGTACAGCTAGCACTAGTTCTTCAGGAGGGGCACTGATTGATAGATGGCTCCTGAAAGCCGCCATAACTGGCGATGCCAGATCAATGAAGGACATGGCCTCACAGGATCCAAGCATTCTGCTTGGAACAACTCCACAGGGGAACACGTGCCTTCACATATCCTCCGTTCATGGCCACGACGGATTCTGCAAGGATGTCCTGGCGCTAAACCAGTCTCTACTTGTCATGGCCAACTCGTACGGTGAGACTCCGCTGCTCGCCGCCGTGACGAGCGGCCATGCCTCTTTGGCTTCTGATTTACTCAGGAGCTGCCGTGAGGCAATCTTGAAACAAGACAAGGATGGATGTAATGCACTACACCATGCCATCCGCAGCGGCCACAAGGACATTGCGCTGGAGTTGATAGCAGCAGAGCCATCCTTGTCGCAAGGTGTGAACAAATTCAATGAGTCACCCATGTTCATCGCGGTGATGAGAGACTTTACAGAGGTCTTCGAGAAACTGTTGGAAGTTCCTAATTCCGCTCACAGGGACCCCGTGGCTACAATGCTCGCATGCCGTGAGGAATGGAAATTGGTGAGAACCATATATATATATATATATATATATATATATATATATATATATATATATATATATATATATATATATATATATATATATATATATATATATATATATATATATATATATATATATATATATATATATATATATATATATATATATATATATATATACACACACACACTGTACGTCATTACTAATCCTCAACTTGCTATATACTCTACATTCCTTGGTTGCTAACCATCGACGTGCCTTCATTTGTTTGCAGTGTTGCTAAAAATATTATGGAGAAGCGCCCTTGGTCAAGAGAGAAGAAAGCCGTGGACACGATACTCCGATGCACAAGGCTGTACTTTGGGACAAGGTTGACGTGCTACAAGTAATGTTGGAACATGATTGGTTATTAGGGTATGTAGTAAGCACAAAAGGTAGGACTCCCCTCCTTGTTTCTGCAGCACATCGAGGTCATGTTGGTGTTGCTCAGGAGCTTCTCAACCATTGTCCAGATACTCCCTATTGCAGACCAGATGGCTGGACATGCCTTCATCAAGCTGTATCGGTCAGTCGCAGAGTTTGCTGAATTTATCCTGAGGGCACCGCAGCTTCGGAAAATCGTTAACATGCGCATAAAGGAGGGAAAACTGCTCTACATCTCGCAGTCCGTATGCAATCCAAAATCGTTGTCGCTTCATCGTTTCACCCGCACATAGACTATACAATGCTTGACCGCAAAAATAATCCACCGGTTGGCAATTAGGGATGCGACGTGATCATGCCAAGACTTTAAACTGGGTAAGCATGTTATCAATATATTGGTCCATATAAATGTTTACAAATAAGGCACAAAATATGTACCGTTCAGGGGGTGGATCCAGTGTGTTAGTATTGGTGCCAAGTGACCCCAATGCCATATACCTTAACCCACGAAGAATTTAATGTTTATGGTGATATTATAAAGTATATTACTAATTTAGGCCTACAGTTACCCAGTGTGTCTGTTGTGACCCCAATGACTTCTCAGTGGATCAGCGCACCGTTAAACTTTTGATTTTATCACTGACCACAACTAATCATTTGACAGTCGCTAGCAGTATAGAAATTGTTGGGCTGCTATTTAGCTTGCACAAACAATCATTAACTACCATTTCAATGGGAGAGGAGAAGCACTTTAAACCCCATGACAGTAATTCGTTTCAAGTTTAATTAGCAACCATCTCACAAATAGAATTATTTGTTTAATTACATGGGAAAATTCGGATTATAAAATAATCTTACATTTACATGTTACATAAAATGGTTGCAGCTAATTATTAGGCCCCATTTAAAACGATTTTTGGCTTTGGATTCTAACTTTCAGAAACCGAAAGCGGTTTTGCACACGTTGGCTTCTTCACATGGCTTTTTTTCTTTGCATTGTCCATGGACATATAATGTTTTTTATTTCCCCTCTTTTTCTTTAATTGAATGGCTCGGCCAAAAGCTATCAGCCGCTACAGTGGCAATTCATCCAAAAATCAATAGACGTAGCCAAAACTCATCAACAACAGCTATTTTGAACTGTTTTAAAAACAAAAATAATGAGAAATTCAGGGGAAAAATCAACAAACATGCGGAACAAATTCAGTATATATAATAAAATTGTAGCTCCAAGTAACAACATGGAAATTATAAAAGGGTGTGCTACCCCACATTTTCAAAGCAACTTTTGCTTTGTTCCCCCTTACAATATCCCGGTAATTATAGTTCTAGGCAAATCCTTGTTCAAAATAATAATAATATCTTTATTTGATATATGAGTTATTACTGTGCTTATCAAATGTCATAACTATCCCGTCCTCTTTGATTACTTTATTTCTCAACTTACAACAGAAATGATTTTTTCATCACATGTTCTAACTTAAGTGCGGTATTATGAGCGATACTATTATTCACATAGTACAATAGTTGATATTAATTTGTTATTGTGAGCTGCATTTGTCCATGCTTTTGTTGAAAGCTTATTTTATTATTTCTTGTGATCCACGCAGAACGAAGTGTCCATGCTTATGTTAAAAGCTGATCCCCGAAATGCAACCTCTATTTATAATCTTCATATGGAAGCCAAGGCAAAGGTAACTAATGCATCAAGGAAGGATGCAAAGTCACTAACTCAAACATACACAAGCAACACTTCGTTAGTAGCGATCCTCATTGCGACAATTACCTTCGCCGCTGCTTTCACCTTGCCTGGAGGATATAGCAGTGAGATTGGAAGCGAGGGACTTCCCATCATGGCAAGAAAGTATGCATTTCAGGCATTCCTGATCTCCGATACCTTAGCAATGTGCTCCTCACTCGCTGTCGCATTCATATGCATCATAGCAAGGTGGGAGGATCTTAAGTTCTTGCTTTATTACAGATCCTTTACTAAGAAGCTCATGTGGTTTGCATACACGGCAACAACTACAGCATTTGCAACTGGTTTGTACACCGTACTGGCCCCTCGGCTTCTGGGGTTAGCCATTGTAATTTGCTTTCTACCGCTTTAATGCCCATTCTTACTAAGTTGCTTGGTGAATGGCCCGCCTTGAAGCTCGATTCGGTTGGGTCATGCGTTTAAGTCCGAGTTCCTTGAGATGGTGTGACATCGCCAATTTGTCCTATCTTATATATTTTGCTTTGCAGTATTAGTTTTTAAGTAATGTGTATTTTATATTGTTTGGCTGATCACATTGTATTGTTAATTCTTGAATCTTGTCTATAATCCATACCATGTACTTCGAACATCGCTTATATGTTTGCCCACATGCTAATGAGTGGTTAATTACATCTTTTTTGTCTCAATTTGGGTTTTTCAGAAGTTGATTTGCTCAAACTAATTTATAAATTTATAAAAATATTGGGAGATAATTTGTTGTGACTGTTATGATGGTACATTGAGAACCTATTCTATGAAGCTCTGCTGGTTTCCCACAAAATGGCGAGCCACGCCACTGCTTTTTCCATAGTCACAAATCTTGTCGCAAGCTATATGAACCATTCGATCCGGTCCATCACCACCGTAGCAAAATATCAACGAATTCTTTCGAGAAACATCGATTTCTTCTCGGCCTCCATTTCCCCATCCATTTGCATCAAAATCGGGTGAGCTCACTTTCGAAAACTCCTCCTCCCACAACCAGAATTAGTAATGTATCGATCCATCCCCCTCCTCCGCGATCAATCTCTTGCCGTCCATATTAAACCGCCAAATTCAACTACCGTGTAATCGTAAATATCCTCGTTTCTTATTTCTTGATTAGCACTATCGACCAATGTTAATTAATTATATAACAAGAGTGAATATTGCTTCTCTTTCCCTCGAAAAGTATAAGCAAGTGCGCTGCCTGCATGCACTTGTGGAGCAATGAGATATCGCCAAGTGGCAACAACCAGTTCAAGGATTGCAGAATGCTGTTTTTGTGGTGAAGAAAATCTATACATTACTACGCCTCAATTTTTTTGAAAAGGAAGACTTTATTAAATCCCAAGTTCTGTACATCGAGTTGATGCACATCCTTGAAACAAAACTTCCACCTCCGCCAAGAATAGGCACACAACTTATGAGAAAAACAAATCGAGCGTAATCTAGTGACATTCAATCCTAAGACTAGATCGCCACCCATATGCCCGGTAAAGATATCCTTCGCCAATCGCTCCAACTGTCGCGCCCACCACAACCGTATCCTGCAATTCCGGTCTTTGCAGGATAGCCCATGAACGGAGTCGGTGAGAGACTGCATAAATAACCTGCAAAGGAGAATAAGAGTTGTTCTTTTCAAAAACAATATCATTCCTGTACAACCATATAGACCAACATGTTGCTGCTGCCCCAAGCAGTACTAATGATTTCAAATGATTAGTTATACCATTTAACCAGCTGCCAAACATATGTGCTACACTCCGTGGTTTTGTTAGCTTCAGAGCCACTTGAGAGAAACCCCAAACAGCTCGCGCAAATCGGCAATCAAAAAACAAGTGTTGAATTGTCTCATCATTATGACAAAAACAACATGTCTTGCTCCCTTGCCAATTACGCTTGCTTAGATTATCTTTCGATAAAACCACGCCCCTCCTAAGGTACCACAAAAAGATCTTCAACTTAAGCGGCGCTTTCAGTTTCCAAAGGCGTTTATTCAAATTAGGGACAGGTGTACGTCTCAATTTATCTTCTCGGAAGTCTCACTGCAACAGAGCCACACCCAAAGCTCGAAACAGAGGTAAATGAACGTCACCGTATAGCAGTAGATCAGTATTATTTTCAGATACATCAGGAGAGGCGCTGATTGATAAACGGTTCCTGGAAGCCGCCAAAACTCCACAGGGGCGCACCTGCCTCCACATATTCTCCATTCATGGCCACGACGGATTCTGCAAGGATGTCCTGGCGCTAAACCAGTCTCTTCTCGCCATTGCCAAGTCGTATGGTGAGACTCCGTTGCTCGCCGCCGTGCCATGCCTCTTTGGCTTCTGATTTACTCAGGTGCTGCTGTGCTCTGGGATTGAGTGAGGCGGGTGTGATCATTTTGGCTTATTTTGAGTGGCTTATGGGTGAAAAGTACTGTAGCTGGCTGAAAAAACACTGTAGCTGACAGAGACTTATTTAGCATAATTAAATTTAAAAAAATAAAAAAATATATAAGAAAATATGTTAGCCCATTACGTATAATATAAACAAATACGGCAAAAAAAGAACCGGTAAAAAAGCTCAACAAAAAACCAAAAGTACAGAAAAAAACAAAATTTATGAATAGTGAAAAATAAACCCGAAGCTAAAAGCTGAAAACAAGACAAGGATGGATGTAATGCACTGCACCACGCCATCCGCAATGCCACAAGGACATTATACTGAGTTGATAGCAAATGAGCCTTCCTCGTCGCAAGGTGTCAACAGATTCATCAATGAGTCACCCATGTTAGAATATATATATATATATATATATATATATATATATATATATATATATATATATATATATAAACTGTAATTTGAATTATAAACTGATTTTCTAATTAATATTACTGTACATCATTACTAATCCTCCACTTGCTATATACTCTACATTCCTTGGTTGTTAACCATCGACGTGCCTTGATTTGTTTGCAGTGTGTTGCTAAAAATATTATGGAGAAGCGCCCTTGGTCAAGAGAGGAGGAGCAAGGAGAGAAGCAAGCAGGAACACATTACTCCAATGCACGCGCTGTACTTTGGGACAAGGTTGACGTGCTACGAGTAATGTTGGAACATGATTGGTCATTAGGGTCTATAGTAACCGCAGACGATGGGAATCCTCTCCTTGTTTCGCCGCATATCGAGGTCATGTTGGTGTTACTCAACCATTGTCCGGATGCTCCCTCATCAGAACTCGGATGGCTAGACATGTCTTCATCAAGCTGTATGTCGGGTCATACGGAGTTTGTTGAATTTATCCCGAGGACACCGCAGCTTCGAAAATCGTTAACATGCGTAGCAGCAAGGAAAAATCTGCTTTACATCTCGCAGTCGTATGCAATCCAAAATCGTTGTTTGCTCTCATCGCTTTCAGTAACACCTAACAATTCTCTGGGCCTAGAATGCTACCATCATTGTATAATAATACTATTTTTTAAAACAATTGATGATCATTTTAAGCAAATTCTACTTTATTCATGAAGCAGCAACCTCTTACGCCATACCATTTTTAAGCAGCTATTCTAGCTTACTAGAGAAGTTAAACATACTGACAAAAACTGATATATAAAGTGCTACAAGTACGTGAAGTTATTCATGTGCTACTCCCACCCAAGCATGACATCCTCAACGGTCACCTAAAAACAACAACAGAGTAGGGGTGAGTCCACCTACTCAATAAGTATAAAGCAAAACAGTAAATAATAGGTTCACAAATCAGTCTATATTCATCGTAGTTTTATTAACCACTTTTCCATTTAATCGCTTTAAGTTTCGATGAACCATTCATCTGAATGTGTGGTAGTATTGGTGTCAAGTGATCTCAATGCCACCGACCATAACCCATGAAGAATTTAATGCTCATGGTGGTATTATAAAGTATATAACTAATTTATGTCTACAGTTGCCCAGTGCGTATGTGGTGACCCATGACTTCTCATTCTGGATCCGCGCACCATTAGAGCAGTCCCAATGGTGTATTGATGATGATTTCTATTCTCATTAAATGACTTGCCACGTAGGCAAAATGCTGACATGGCAACGTAATTAATGATGAAAGAGAGCACAAATCCTAGAAACGGTTTCCTCATGAAGAAATCAGGTCTTCACTCCACCCAATGCACCAAGAAACTATGAAATCGCCATTGGGAAGAAACCACCAGTTTCTAGGGGGCTCGTGGCACACTCTCATTGGAGGAAGAAGATAGAGTTGGGAGAGAGAAAGAGAAAATAATTATTACTCGAAGACACCTTCACTGTGGAAGATAGTTTCTATAGATGATTTCTTGTGCTATGGAAATCGTGTCAGTTTCTTCCATTGGGACTGCCCTTAAACATTTTATTTTATCACTGAGCACAACTAATCATTTGACTGTAGAAGATTTAGCTTACACAAACAACCATTAAGTGCCATTTCAATGGGAGAGGAGAAGCACTTTAAACACCATGACTGTAATTCATTTCAAGTTTAATTAGCAACCATCTCACAAATAGAATTATTTGTTTAATTACATGGGACAATTCAGATTATAAAATAATCTTACATTTACAGGTTACATAAAATGGTTGCAGCTAATTAAGGCCTTGTTCAAAATGACTTGGTTTTTGACTTCTAGCTTTCAGAAGTCAGAAACTGTTTTGAATGTGTTGGCTTCTTCACGTGGCTTTTTTTCTTTTTTTCATTTGCATTGTCCGCATAGATATAATAGTTTTTTCATTTTGCCTGTTTTTCCTTCATTTTCCTTTAATTGAGCCAAAAACTATCGGCTGCTATAGTGCCTATTTCAGTCAAAAGTTAACGGCCACAGCTAAAAGCCATCTGTAAAAGCCGTTTTAAACTGGACCTAGGAACAAAAATAATGAGAAATTCAAGAAGGAAATCAACAAACATACGGAACAAAATGAGTGTATATAATAAAATTGTAGCTCAAAGTAACATAGACATTATAAAAAGGCGCGCCACCCCACATTTTCAAAGCACCATTTTGGCCTCCGCTTCAAAGGGCTTCATCTTTTTGCTTTTTTGGCGGTTTATTTAAGCTAAAGGCCACTTGGAATGTATCGGGTTTTAATTTCGGCTTTGTTGGCTTTTTTTGCCTTTCTTTCCCTTATTCCTTTGCATTGTCTGTGATGATATAACGATTTTTTATTTTTTTTCTTAGAAAAAACTAACAGCCGCTACAGTGTAGTTTTAGCCATAAGCTAGTTGGAGTGGGATTTGTTTTTGTTCCTCCTTATAATATCGCACAAATTATAGTTCTAGGCAAAGCCTTGTTCAAAAAATTAATAATATCTTTATTTGATATATGAGTTATACGGAGCTGCCGCAGGCTGAGGTTATACGGCTGAACTCCAGCGTTCTGAAAATCGATTCACACCTTCAGATTGGAAGAATCCCCGCACTACCGGAATGATATCCTCTGAAGTTGCATACGGCAACTTCAGAGTACAGTCACGAATCTGAGCTGTTCGATCGGAAAAGAATGGCCCAGATCGGTTTTTGCTACAGTAAAATTTACTCCAGTAGTGTCTCATCGTTTCGAACGGCTCCAGATCCGAGAAATCTGAGCACTCACCATCTTCTCACCGTTTCGTTTTTTCTTTTACTCCAGTAGTGTCTCATCGTTTCCCTTTTACTAGATGCTTCCGTTTCATCATTTACTCGATGCTTCCGTTTCACTTAGTTATTGCTCTTTATTTCTTCCGTTTGAGAGTTAGTAGTGGAGCAGTTTCGCTGCATGAAAAAATAGCCATCTTTTACTTTTCCGTTACATGTTAGTCGTGGTCAGTTAGTAGTCATGCAGATTGCCATGCATTCACGTATCAGTTAGTATTCATCTTTAGTTTGTTTTTCAGTTATCCATTGTAAGCTTTGTTGTTTCCTTTAAATAAGCAAGCAATATATCAGAAAACGCTGCCTGCTTTTTGCAGCACCAAACACTTGTGTTCATTGTGTTCTTGTGTGCGCGTTTGTGAGTTCGCCGGCGGCGAGAAATTGTCGGTGTTCCACGACAATTGGTATCAGAGCTATTACGCTCCCGGGCCGTCATGTCCGTCCAGTTGGCTCCCGTTGGTGGTGGTGATCGCTCGCCATCGCCCCCTCCCCGACGACGGGTATCACACTCGCCTGCGCCGCGCCGAGGGCGCCATCGCGGCGGTGAAGTTGTCATCGAGCGCGTCGTCAAGGAGACGGGCGGCTCGGTCCAGTACCCCATGCTCACGCGCACCAATTACCAGGAATGGTCTTTGTTGATGCGCGTGAACCTGCAAGCCCAAGGGTTGTGGCAGGCCGTCGAACCGGAGGAGGGCGAGGTCGTCGAGTACCGCGAAGACCGCCTCGCGCTGGCGGCCATTTTGCGTGCCGTGCCGCCCGAGATGCTCGGGTCGTTGGCGCGCAAGCGCACGGCGCGTTCCGCCTGGGAGGCGATCAAAACCATGCGCGTCGGCGTGCAGCGCGTCCGTGACGCCAACGCGCAACAGTTGCTCAAGCAATTCGGGGAGATCGCATTCAAGGAGGGGGAGTCGATCGACGATTTCTCACTCCGGATTATGAGCCTCGCAAACAACATCCGCATCCTCGGCGGCAACGTCGCCGATGGAGAAATCGTGAAGAAAATGCTCCAGGTCGTCCCCGAGCACCTCGAGCAGATCGCGTACTCTATCGAGACTCTCCTCGACGTGAACGAGCTCTCCGTCGAGGAGGACACCGGCCGTCTGCGCGCCATCGAGCAGCGAAACAAAAAGCCAACATCGTCTGCGCCCATCTACGACAGCAAGGGACGTCTTCTTCTTGCCGAGGAGGACTGGCTAGCGCGGATGAAGCTACGCGACAACGGCGAAGCCGGTGGCTCCAGCAGCGGCAGCGGCAAGAGGCGCGGCAAAACACGCCGTACCCGCGGTGGTGGCGGCGCGCGTAAAGGCAAGGGCAGCTCGTCTTCAAATGGTACGACCCAGAGAACACGGCGGATCGATCGTCAGAATCGCGCAAAATTGGCCATTGGGCCAAGGACTGCCGTAGCAAGCCAAATAAACAGGCGCAAGCACACGTTGCGGAGGGTGAAGAGGATGAGCCAACTCTGTTGATGGCACATGCGACCATCCCTTCACCACTCACTCAAGTTGCAGCGCCGCCCGCCGAGGAGATTCGAACTCCAGCTCCGCCCACATCGTCGCGCCACGTCGAGATCCACGAGGCCAAGGTCTTTGCGCAACTCGGATCGCGGGAGGACCAGGACGATCGACGATGGGTGCTCGACACCGGCGCCACCAACCACATGACGGGCGCGCAGACTGCCTTCTCTGACCTCGACGGGGGAGTCTGCGGCACCGTCCGTTTCGGCGACGGATCCGTGGTGGAGATTGAAGGACGCGACACGATCATCTTCACTTGCAAGAATGGCGAGCACCGCGCGCTGATGGGGGTGTACTACATTCCCCGTCTAACGGCGAACATTATCAGTCTTGGTCAGCTGGAGGAGGCTGGATGTCGGATCGAGATCTACTCCGGCACCATGCGCATCTACGATCAGCAACGCGACCTTCTTGCTCGGGTGCGTCGTTCTGCATCGCGTCTCTACATCCTGGAGCTCCGCATCGGGCGACCGGTGTGCCTGTCGGCGCGTAGCTCGGAGGTGGCATGGCGCTGGCATGCGAGGTACGGGCACCTCAATTTCAAGTCGTTGCGCGCGCTCGCCCAACGGGAGATGGTACGTGGGTTGCCGCCACTTGATCAAGTTGATCAGGTGTGCGACAGCTGTCTCGCCGGCAAGCAAAGGCGCACGCCATTCCCTGATAAGGCGCTACGACGAGCGGAGCACGTCCTCGACCTCGTCCATGGTGATTTGTGTGGGCCCATCACGCCCACAACTCCAAGCAGTAACAAATATTTTCTACTGCTTGTTGATGATTTGAGCCGGTACATGTGGCTCTACTTGCTGTCGAACAAAGATCAGGCATCGGCGGCGATCAAGAACTTCCAGGTGGCCGTGGAGGTTGAGTCAGGGAGGCGGCTCAAGGTCCTCCGCACTGATCGTGGGGAGGAGTTCACCTCCGTGGAGTTCGGCGAGTACTGCGCCGAGCGCGGCGTCTAGCGGCAGCTCACCGCCCCCTACTCACCGCAGCAAAACAGGGTGGTAGAGCGCCGCAACCAAAGCATCGTCGGCATGGCGCGGTGTATGCTCAAGGCGAAGCGGCTTCCCGGCTACTTCTGGGGTGAGGCCGTGAACACTGCAGTCCACGTCCTCAATCGTGCGCCGACACACGTGCTCAACGGCAAGACCCCATTTGAGGCTTGGCACGGCGAGCGCCCCACCGTCCACTACTTCAGGACTTTTGGCTGCGTCGCCCACGTCAAGACCACACGCCCGGGACTCAAGAAGTTGGATGATCGTAGCACGCCGACCATTTTCGTCGGCTACGAACACGGCTCTAAGGCCTACCGCTGCTACGACCCCTCCACCAAGCGTATCATTGTGTCGCGTGATGTCGTGTTCGACGAGGCGAGACAATGGAGTTGGGACGACGAAAGCAGTGGTGATCCAGGCGACGGCGAGCCCTTCAACGTTGAGTACACCATGGAGTACATCTCCGGCACGCCTCGAGCCGATGCGGCATCACCAGCTCACATGTCTCCGTCGACCACACAAACGCCGGCCCCTACACCCATGACGCCAACGACGTCACCCACGAGTGTGCCGATCGAGTTCGTCTCGCCACCAGCTGATTTTGAGGAGAACTTGGATGTGGACCACGACGATGCTCCACTCCGGTTCCGCACCATCGACGCTGTCATCGGACCAGCCTCACCGCCTGGGCTTGTGCCCCGGGTGCTCGACGAGGAGTTGCAGTTCACCACGGCGGACGAACCTGTCTCTTTCAGTGAGGCAGAGCGTGAGGCATGCTGGCGTCAGGCATGCATGAGGAGATAAAGTCGATCAAGGACAACAACACGTGGGAGCTTGTCGCACTCCCCACTGGGCATCGTGCGATCGGGCTCAAGTGGGTCTTCAAAGTGAAGCGCGATGAGCACAGAAATGTCATTCGGCACAAGGCGCGTTTGGTCGCCAAAGGCTACGTTCAACGTGCGGGAATCGACTTCGACGAGGTCTTCGCTCCGGTCGCGCGAATGGAGTCTGTGAGGGCGCTGTTGGCTCTGGCAGCCCACGTGCGCTGGGAAGTCCACCACATGGACGTGAAGAGCGCCTTCCTCAACGGCGACCTCAAGGAGGAAGTGTACGTGAGCCAGCCACCGGGTTTTGTCGTCAACGGCAGCGAGCACAAAGTACTGCGTCTTCGCAAGGCGTTGTATGGTCTCCAACAGGCACCGAGGGCCTGGAATGCCAAGCTTGATGCGTCCATGGCGTCACTTGGTTTCCAGAGAAGCAGCTCCGAGCACGGCGTGTACATGCGGAGCCGAGGGTCATCGCGGCTAGTCGTCGGGGTCTACGTCGACGACTTGATCATCACCGGCACCAGCAGCGATGAGATCATGGCGTTCAAGCTCGAGATGAAGCGCGTCTTCCTCATGAGCGACCTCGGGCTGCTGTCGTACTACCTCGGCATCGAGGTAAACCAAGGGCCAGGCGGCATCTCGCTCTACCAATCTACCTATGCAGGGAAGCTGCTTGAGCGGAGCGGCATGAGCACCTGCAACCCCAGTCTGGCACCGATGGAACCAAGGCTCAAGTTGAGCAAGGGGAACACTGCTCCACTGGTGGACGCCACCGAGTACAGGCGCGTCATCGGCGGACTGCGCTACTTAGTGCACACTCGGCCAGATCTTGCCTACGCAGTGGGCTATCTGAGCCGTTTTATGGAGAAACCACACGAGTACCATCTCAACGCGGTGAAGCGCGTGCTACGGTACGTAGCAGGAACGCGAGACTACGGTCTTCACTACACCAGGAGTGAGGATGAACGAGCTCGACTGGTCGGCTACAGTGACACCGACATGGCGGGCGACGTTGACACACGCAAGAGTACCAGCGGCGTCATCTTCTTCCTCGCGCAACCCCATCACCGCGGTCCTCCAGCGAAGGTGGTGGCTCGCCTCATGCGGGCGAGTACATTGCGGCGCCTACAGCACCGCCAAGGCGTCGGCTAGCTTCGGCTCGTGTCCGACATGCTCGCATCGAGTCCAGCGCGGAGCTCAAGGTGGACAACCAATCCGCCATCGCCTCAAGAAGAACCCCGTCTTTCACGCATCGAAGCAAACATATCGACACTCGTTACCACTACATTCGGAGTGCATCGACAGAACAAGATCGCCCTTCGGCACATTTCGACGGAGAACCAGCTAGCGGACGTTTACCAAGGCGCTTGGACGCGTGCGGTTCCAAAGAATCGCGTGCGTTGATCGGCGTCAACAAGATCGGTGAGCACAGCAAGGACTAGGGGAGAATCTGAGGATCTCAGTTCTGAAGTTGCATACGGCAACTTCAGAGTGCAGTCGCGAATCTGAGCCATCCGATCGGAAAAGAATGGCCCAGATCAGTTATTGCTACAGTAAATTTACTGTAGCTACAGCAAACACCTCCTTTTCTCGGCGCCATCACCCCATGCCGCCGCCTCTTCGTTCCGCTGCCGACTGCTCCCGCACACCGCCGACTCCCCCGTCGCTCCCCTCCCCGCGCTGCCCCTCCACCGTCGCAACACTGTTGCCTTCTCCACCCGTGCGGCGTCCCTTTGCCTCCGCGCCGTCCATCCTCCTCCCCCGCGCCACCCGAGAGGGCACATCGGCGCAGCGACGCTGTTGGGGTGAGGAAGAGGGAGAGATGAGGGGAAGGCAGATTAGGAGGTGGCCCCGCGGGGAAGGGGAGGTGGCCGGCCGAGGAGGACACAGTGGCGCAGAGGAAGGGAAGGCCGCAGCACAGAGGAGGAGGAAGAGACGACGCGGGGGAGGAGAAGGTGCATCTACTCCGATCTCCCTACCCCGGGATGTGTGGTTGCATTAGATGGAGTCTCACAACTGAGGATGTGTGGTTGCTACAGATCACGCTAGCTGGCACAATGATGGTAATCACGAGAGGACACAAGAATGAAAAGTGCAATGAATGGCCGTGAAACCTTCTTGAGTTCATACCATGGCCGTGAAGCATAGTCTGCCTTGTGTCTGGCAACTGCTACCTGCTTCTGTATGAGGTACGCACTATTTCAGTCCGATTCGTTTGGGATTTTTCTTGCATCTTACAGTGCTGCTAAATTAGAAGCAAATAAGATTCAGGGAGTTGCTCAGCTTGAGCACATACCTGTAGTAGTTGTTTATGGCCTCTCACATACTTGTAGTACTATTGGTAATGTATCCATCCTAGAATTTAGGAAGTGGCACTGTGGCAGAGCTGTATACGACCTAATACCTCCTTGTTAGCGGAAGATTAGAGTAAGAGATTAGCATCAATTTGATTCAACCTAGAGAAACGAACTTTGTATGTGGTACGATGCACACAGCACACACCTATTATTTCCGTTAGCGTCCATGAGGTGTATTAGCTCTCCTTGTCCTATTGGTGTTTTTTTTGAGAGGATGTTATTGTGTGGACTTGAGCAAAATGGCTCAGCCTTTCTTGGCCCTAACCGAAGCCTAGTTTATGGACGGGCTTGTGCAGGAATGTGATATGTGATGTGTACATTTAATAAAAATGTAAATTTCGTAATTACGATTTCAAAATTATGAAAGTCAAATTTGGAGCTTATAGAAACTTTAAAATTTGTGTTTGCTATTTGCATTGAAACTTAAAAGTGACTAGGGTATATACATATATACAATTTACGTATGTACATAAATACATACATACATAGATCTGTAGACTTGCAAAATGACCCAGCTTGGATTGGCCTGAGCCAAATGTGTTGGCCCTGCCCGAAGCCTGGTTTATGGGCAGACTTGTGCAGGAATGTGATTTTTGAATTCTCAATTCAAAATCGTGAGGTGCAAAATTAGTAAAAATATAAATTTTCGTAATTACGATTTCAAAATTATAATTTCCAAATTTGGAGCTTATAGAAACTTTGAAATTTGTGTCTGCTATTTGCATTTTTTTTTCTCGAACACGCAGGAGAGCTGCATATCATTATATTAAGAAGAAGAAAGGAGTCAAAAGAGACTCATACAAAGGCTAGGAAATACAAAAGGCGACCAAAAGAACACCCACACAACTAAGCTAAGGCCAAATGCATCTGAGGCCTTTGGCCCCTGCCACACACCACATTTAAGGCCAAATGCGTTCTATTCCCTGCAGCCGATTCAACGGACGGACCAGCACGTCCAGCAGGTGGCTCAGTCACTGGAGTTGTAGACTGATGCTCAGGGGCCGCTTCCTCCACCAAACTGGGCTCTGAATTCGGCCCAACAGGAGCAGGAGAGATGGCTATCAAAGACTCCATGCCATGAGCCGACAAGTCAATAAGACGCACGGGGGAGCCTGCCTCGATCTGGTGAGAAGAACCTGGAAGCGCCGGAGAAAAATCTCGTAAGATCTGGAGATCCCCCACCAAAGGCTGCTTCAGATCTTCAGCAGGCTAATCTGCCGTGCTTGCTGCGCCAACAGACCCACAAATGTCAGACACCAAAGGGCTCGAGCAATCAGCGAAGGCGGCACCCCTCCCCAGCAACACTGTGTTTGCTGCGCCCCCAGGCCCACACCCATCAACAGACAGGGGACCCGAGGCAGCCATGCAGTCATGCGGGAGGGGGGAAGGCGTGGAGACGGACTGCATGCCCACCAAGGGCACTCCCGAGGGAGACGAAGCACCACCAGCAGCCTGAGGCAGAACTCCCTGGGGCTGTCCTCCAAGGCCGGGACTGCAGGATCCATGACTTGCCCGGTGTCGCCGACGACGCCGCGGATGCCGAGAACCAACATGAACACCGTCTGGACGCCTTGGAGCTGGAGAGTCAAGGCTCACAATTCTCGTGACCTGAACGTCCACACCATACTCGAGCAAATGCAATGCAGCCCCTTCAGCCATAGATGCCCCCACCGGCTCCTCCACCCAAAGGTTAAGATGAGATGGCACAGAATCAGGCCGTCGAGCCCATGCACTGAGCTTGAACTAAAACAGATCGGAGCGCGACATTGTGGATGGATGCACCTCCTCGATCTGACAAAACAGGCTCAACAATCTGCTCGCTGTATCAACGCTCCAGGCGTGAGGTGGAATTCCAGTGAGACTCCAATCAATCCAGAAAGGAAGATTTCGACCAATGGCATGAGCAAGCCGCGACCATGGCTTGACAAGGCAGCTGAACCGAGGTGTTCGAACAGGCTGACCATTGTTCAAAGCCCAACGTGCCAAATCTTCATCCGGCAGCAGTAGAAGGAAATCCTCCGGCTTCGCACGATGAACAGAGATACTAGTGACATCAATGCCCAAAAGAACGGCGAACGCCGCCGCCGCTTCCAGCGGCTCCACCGACGAGCGCGTGCCAATGACTGTAACGAACATAGCCCGGCGAAGGTTTTCTTCCTCACGTGATAACTCCGTTGTGCGCTCAATGAAACAGTGTCCAGGCATGGCAGAAAGGAGATCCACTGCCGCAGCAGCCGCTGGCGCCACCACCGAAGGTAAAACCCGCCCAGAGCCATTCTCCGGCACAGCAACATGCAGAGGGGCCCCAGCAGATGACCTTGAGGGTTTCCCGCGTGATCTTCGACGATGACGCCGCGGCGGCCCTGAGCACACGGCGGCCTCCGCCTCCTAAAGCACGGTCTCAGCCAAGCCGCCAGCAGGAGCAGGCCCTGACATGCACCTCCCCCGAGCGCGATCACGCTCCTTCAACCGAGGAAAACTGCAACCAGAAGCCCTGTGCCCCGGCCGACGGCAGCGAAAACACCGAGTTCGGTTACGACAGTGTGCAGCGCGATGCCTGGTGGAGAAACAGTTGAAGCATCTTCCCTTGAGGTCCTCGGGAATCGGTTTTGCAAGACGTCGGGGTGGCCGGAACTGCCGCTGAAGCTTGTGGCGACTAACCACCGTGCACCAACCACCAGCATCCGGAACGCGCGCAAGAGGAGCTCGCACGACCTCAGGGCGCTGCGAAGACTCTTGCACCACCGGCGGCTCCGGAGCCTGAAGGTCAGGAGCACCGAGGAGGGCGTCGCGATAGGAGCAGGAGACGGCCGCGAGGGGACACTGCACAGAGTTGCAGGGGCTAGGAGGAGAGGCGCTACCATCCCGCCACCGCAACTCCTTAGGACGACCTCTAGGGGAGAACGGGGAGACTGACGCTCGAACAGGACTGGGAGGAGAGGTGGAGGTGGCCGCCGGGGCCGGAGTAGCCGCCGGTGGGAGCTTGGAGGTGGGAGTCGGGGCTGGAGTAGCCACCGGCGGGAGCTTGGAGGTGGGAGCGCCGAGAGAGCCCATAACCTTGCATGGTCTGAAATTAGAAACGTTAAATCTCACCTGCTATTTGCATTGAAACTTGAAAGTGACTAGGATGTATGCGAACATACACTTTTCTAACCATCTGCTAATCATCCTACAAATGGGAGTGGTAAGAAGTTTTGCTGAAACAGAGCCACACCCAAAGCCCGAAACAGACAGGTAAATGAACGTCAATTTATAGCAGTAGATCAGTATTAATTTCAGATAAGTACATATAGTGTAGTTACCCTGCAGTAACAATTCTCCACATACAGAATAGTATTTGTTTGTGTGTGAGGTATGAGTTGGTCAAGGGGTTAGATCGGCTCGATGTCAGGTCATGCCCTGACACGAACCCTATTAGCATGGCATGGTCATGTCATTGCGGCAACTATTAAACAAGCCAAGAAACGCCGAGACAAATCATGATACAAGTATTGAACAGTTCCCACAACAAAATACAATAGAAACAATAAATATATTATTCCAGTTCCCAGGTAGTAAACATTTAAGCACAGCACGATTCACACTATAAATATTGCTCTCCCTATGTTTCAGACTATAGTTGATCAGTTTTATTGGCCATACTGGAGCTATAAATTTTCATAGGTATTATATAAAATCAAATATGTAATTGTTTTATCGGAGAGTCTAGCTCAGCATTCACACATGAGAAACCTAACTTGTTGTTTATCACTCCTGCACTCTTTCAATTGAGATTCAATAACTTTCAAATTCGATAACTTTTGACAAAGATCCAAAAACTTTCAACTTCGGCAACTTTCAATTGACACTCAAAAACTTTCAAATAAGGAACGTTTAACTGACAACCATGTGTGTCTATCATTTAACTTGTCATTTGGCTCTTTGCTCTTGTGTCTTCTTGGCTGCATTGCAAGAGATCGATGCCGCCTTGATACGCTTAAGATTCACATACGCAAGAATTTGTTAATCTGGGTTGCATGACATGTGTCTGTATGGTTGGATGTATCTGAATGTGCCAATTAGGCTCCATTTAAATAGTGCTATATTCATTGTACAACTCTACTATCTATACTTGAAAATTGATTTAGTTGTATTACTTTTCCTTATATATGAAACTGTAAAGAAAGCTTCAATGTTTGTATCCAATTAATTTGCACATTATTAATTTGGATTCACCAAATAAGTAGTGTAAATGTTTTTGCTTTATAATTTGTGTTATCAGCGAGATTGGCGATTCATTTGTAATATATATATATATATATATATATATATATATATATATATATATATATATATATATATATATATATATATATATATATATATATTTATATATAGATGGCAGCATGTGACATGACTAGCGCTAGTTCATCAGGAGGGGCACTGATTGATAGACGGCTCCTGAAAGTTGCCATAACTGGCGATGCCAGATCAATGAAGTACATGGCCTCATAGGATCCAAGCATTCTACTTGGAACAACTCCACAAGGGAGCACCTGCCTTCACATATCCTCCCTTCATGGCCACGACGGATTCTACAAGGATGTCCTAGCACTAAACCAGTCTATCCTCGCCATTGCCAACTCTTATGGTGAGACTCCGCTGATCGCCGCCGTGATGAGTGGCCATGCCTCTTTGGCTTCTGATTTACTCGAGTCTTTGCCGTGCTGTCTGGATTGAGTGAGGCAATCTTGAAACAAGACAACAATGGATGTAATGCACTGCACCACGCCATCCGCAGTAGCCACAAGGACATTGCGCTGGAGTTGATAGCAGCGGAGCCTTCCATGTCGCAAGGTGTAAACAAATTCAATGAGTCACCCATGTTCATTGCGGTGATGAGAGATTTTGCAGAAGTGTCCGAGAAACTGTTGAAAATTCGTGATTTTGCTCATTCGGGAGCCTACAGCTACAATGCTCTTCATGCTGCTGCGAGAAATGGGAATGCAGGTGAGAACTACGGAGTCAGGAGCACTATGGAGAACGTACAGCAAACTAACATTAGGATTGTGAAACTTAAGATTATCTAGAGCATAATTGATTCTCCAACTTCCTCTAATTATATTGTACATCATTACGGCCACATCCTACATGCCAAAGACTATCATCACTCCTCAGTTGTTAACCATCGTTCGTTTCTTGATTTGTTTTCAGTTATTGCTAAGAAAATTATGGAGACCTGTCCTTTGCTGGCCAGAGAAGAAAACAAGGGTGGGAAAACTCCAATGCACATGGTTGTACGTAGGGACAAGGTTGACGTGCTACGAGTAATGTTGGAACATGATTGGTCATTAGGATTTGTACTAAGCACAAAAGATGGGTCTCCTCTCCTTATTTCTGCCGCATATCGAGGTCATGTTGGTGTTGCTCAAGAGCTTCTAAACCATTGTCCAGATGCTCCCTATTGCAGACCAGATGGCTGGACATGCCTTCATGAAGCTGTATGGTCAGGTCATACGGAGTTCGTTGCATTTATCCTCAGGGCACCACAACTTCAGAAACTTGTTAACATGCGAGATGGCAGCGGAAAGACTGCTCTACATCTCGCAGCCCAGAAGTGCAATCCAAAAATCGTTGCTGCTTTACTGCTTCACAAGGACATAGACTCGACAATAAGGGACAACGATGGTCGCCCAGCCAGTAAGGAATTACAGGATTCCGCACATAATGCCAAGACTTTAAACTGGGTACGTATGTTTCTAAATATATTGGTCCATATAAATTTTGCAATTAGGCACAAAGCAAGCACTGTACCGTTAAACATTTGATTTTATCACTAAGCACACCTAATAATTTGACTGTAGCTAGCAGTATAGAAACTGCAAGGCTGCTATTTAGCTTACACAAACAATCATTAAGTACCATTTCAATTGGAGAGGAGAAGCATTTTACACCCCATGACTGAAATTCGTTTCAAGTTTAATTAGAAACCATCTCATTATAAGCAGAACTACTTGTTTAATTACATGGGACAATTCAGATTACAAAATAATATTACATTTACATGCTACATAAAATGGTTGCAGCTAATTAAGAACAAAAATAATGAGAAATTCAGGAAGGAATAATCAAACATGTAGAACAACTTGAGTGTATATAATAAAATTGTATCTCGAAGGTAACAACCTGGAAATTATGAAAGGTGTGCAACCCCACAATTTCAAAGCAACTTTTGTTTTTGTACCTCCTTACAATGCCGACTAATTATAGATCTAGCCAAAGCCTTGTTCACAAAATTAATAATTTCTTTATTTGATATATGACTTATTACTGTGCTTATCGAATGTCATAACTATTCCTCCTCTTTGATTACTTTATTTCTTAACTTACAACGAAATGATTTTATCATCACATCTTCTAACTTAACTGCACTATTATGAGTGATACTATTATTCATAGAGTACAATAGCTGATATTAATTTATTATTGTGAGCTGCATTTGTACCTTTCTTTTGATCCGTGCAGAACGAAGTGTCCATTCGTATGTTGAAAGCTGATCCCCAAAATGCAACCTCTATTTATAATCTTCATAAGAAAGCCAAGGCAGAAGTAACTGATGCATCAAGGAAGGACGTCAAGTCACTGACCCAAACATACACAACCAACACTTCTTTAGTGGCGATCCTCGTTGCAACAATCACCTTCGCCACTGCTTTCACCTTGCCTGGAGGGTACAACAATGATGTTGGAAGCGAGGGACTTACGATCATGGCTTGGAAGCTAGCATTTCAGGCATTCTTAATCTCTGACACCTTCGCAATGTGCTCCTCACTCACTGTTGCCTTCATATGCATCATAGCAAGGTGAGGGATCTTGAGTTCTTGCTTTATTACAGATCCTTTACTAAGAAACTCATGTGGTTTGCATATATGGCAACAAGTGTGGCATTTGCAACTGGTTTATACACGTGCATCGCACCTCGTATCAAGTGGTTGGCTATTGGAATTTGTTTTCTTTCAGTTTTAATGCCCATTCTTACAAAGGTGCTTGGTGGATGGCTTGTCTTGAAGCTCAGATTTCGGTTGGGTGATTCTTTCAAGTCCGATCTCCTTGATATGGTCTGACATCAGCGATTTGTCTTATTGATTATAGATACGTTCTGTCATTACGGGTTATTTTGTTTATGCATCTCGCACATTGTTTGGCTGATCATACTACATTGTAATATTCTGGATTTATCTATAAATCCTAAACTATGTAATCTGAACATTGCTTATATTACTGGCTTATGTTAATGAGTGATTACTGACATCTTTTGTTTCAATTTTGATTTCTTAAGTTGATTGTTCTCATGGAATGGCCTTGATATGGTTTGGGGAAGTTTAGCGATAGATTCATGGAAAAAATACAAAGTAATTTATATAATTAGATGCAGTTGGTTGTATTGGTATAGAGGGAATTTATCTCACTTTCATTAGTGCTCATTTTTTAGTGGTAAACAATTAACATTCATAAATTGGGAAATTTTACCATCCTTGAGGGGGAAGAGGTACCAAATTTGAGCCGTTGATCACACTGATTGAACGGCTGGATCTAATTTGGTACCTTGTACCTCTTGGTACCTCCTCAATGATAGGAAAACTGCTCAATAATCAAACATTCCAATGATATCGTATCAGTCCGGCGTGCCGGGAGCAGGCCCCCGCCTGCCAAACCGAGTAAAATGCTGTGCTTCCATCAAACTGGAGACGATTCATGCCATAACCAACCAATCACCATTGACCTTGAGCGTTTGAAAGTATGTTGTTTTCGTGGAACCATCAACAAAAAAAGAAAAAGAAAAAAGAAAACTGCAAAAATGTAGACGAGCGATAACTCGATACTGTTTAACATTACTAGCCACTACAACTAAAATTTTGATGCTGATACAGTTGATCCATCTTACAACATCAGGACATACCCATCCTAAACATACACAACAAGGCAAGGATATACAAATTGATACAGATCTTACAAACCAAATGGGACATCTTGGAGCTTACCTACGATTTTTCACCAGGGCTGGATGCCGAGAAGATACAGAGCAGGGTTGCATTCATATCGACCTGATCATTCAGAAGTTTTACAACTCCTGGAATATTTGGCATCTGAATAGCACCACCCATCATACAAACGCATCTAGTTTGCTACAATAAGCCCATCCAGCTTTTCGGTATCAACATTCTGTGGCTGCATAGTCAATTCATCATCAGCAGCGCTAAAATGGTATCTCTCCAACAGCTCTCTGAAGCTGGTAAACTTCAAACATCGTAGGTCTTTCCTTCGGAGCAGAAAGCACACAGGAACACGCAACCTTCATAAATTGAAGCAGCTCAGCATCATTGTCCTTTCCAATCAAGGACTTATCAACTGCATCCTGAAGTATAGAGTTATTCGATATCCACCAAACTCCCTTTGAAGTTTTCTGGGGCATCTGACACATGTGTGGGTTCTTCACCGGTGATGAGTTCAAGCAAGACAACTCCAAAGCAATAAACGTCCCCTTTTGGAGTGGCCACAAGGGTATGTGTATACTCAGGAGCTACATACCCCAAGTCGCCAAACTCACCGTTGACGAATGTGCTCAGGTGTGTGTCGATGGGATTCATAAGCCTTGCTAAACCAAAATCAGAAATCTTAGGCTCATAGTCATCATCCAGTAATATGCACTTAGAACTAATGTTCCGATGAAGAATGCGAGGGTTGCAACTGTGATGAAGCCACGCCAACCCTCTAGCAGCCCCAATGACGATTTTTAGCCTCACTGGCCATTCCAGTGCCTTTCTCTCACTGCTTTGTTGGTGCAGCTGATCACAGAGGGAACCCTTGGGCATGTACTTATATACCAAAAGTCTCTCTATCTTAGCAATTCAGTAGCCTAAAAGAGGAACTAAGTTGCGTTGCATTACATTTCCCAATGTTAACATCTCAGATGTGAATTGGCTCTCCGAATGCTGAGTATCCTGCAACCTCTTGATAGCAAGGAATGAACCATCAGGAAATGTAGTGTTGAACCATGTGGAGGTGGCCACATGTGTATGATGAGTAATTGACCGTGGTTTAGATAAGTCGAGTTTTGTTTGAGTGGTTTGGACCATATCGTTGCGTTGTGCGACGGACTCGGTCGTTTTGGTCAAACTTGGTCGTATTCGGGTTAGGTTGCATATTCTGATGATTCGACAGGTTTGGACTTCATATGTGGTAAGTATGAGGTTATTTACGCTTTCACGTATCGACCGGTGCTATTTGATGTGTTTCTTGTCTGTGTGGCTGCAGGACATCGAGGCGGAGTCGTAGCGAGACACGGTGGACTGGACTAGGCGCAGGTGGCGCTGAGGTCAGAACGGTCGGGATGTGTCGAAGACGACGTGGACTCGAGGTGGTTGCGAGGCATGCGAGGCAAGGAGCGCGGAAGCTTCCCGGAAGGTGCACGAGGGGCGAATCGGGAAATTCGCGTGGCTGCACAAGCGGGAGCGGGCTCCGTTGGACGTAGCGGGCGTAACGGGGCGGAGACCCGTTAGCCATGGGCTATATAAAGGATTGAGGGGCTGCATGCCCACTTGAGCATTTTGGAGGGAATTAGGGTTTACACTAGTCAAAAGAGGATTTGGGAAGGTTGTTTCCCCTTTGCTCTTTAGTGGGTGAGAGTAGGTGTGTAATACAGACTCTGTCTCCCTTCGATGTCTCCAATGTGAGTGTTCTGAGAGCTCTTGAGAGGGATAGTGAAGGAGTTCTTGTAATCCAAGCATGTATGGGGTTGTAGGGATGTTATGAGTTGATACTCTATGCAATCATGTATCTCTCTTCCTCATTATCAATCCAAGATGATGGTATTTGAGTTTGATTCAGTGCTTGCGTCTCTTTTTGCTCACTGTTCTTCGTTGTCCATTTTTGGTGATTTTTGATTTTCTGAGTTTTGAGTTCCTGCTTGTTGGAGAGTGCCAAAATGGGTTGCTATGACATGGGAGAAGCCTAAAAGTCATTTGGCTAGTTAATCTCAAGAGCAAACTTGGCTTTAATCTCAGATTTTCAGATTTGGCCTCCTCTGTTCATGAACTCCATTTCTAGGGTTTTGTCCAGTTCTTGATTCTCTTGAGGAGATGGCTTGATTTTTGGTCTGTGGAGCTCTTTTGATATTGCTAACATAACTGCAATGTTTCATTGCCAAAGGACCAAGGGTTTAGGAGAAATTTGGCCTTTTTGGTTCAGCTCGTGCAAAATTTCAGAATTGTGTCTTTTCTAGGGTTTTGAGTTAAATCTTGATTCCCTTTGCAAGATGACTTGAAACTTGGTATCCAGAGTCTTAAGGCTATCTATGAGATATCTGGAAAGTCTCATTAGCAAAGGATTTGAGACCATGGAGAAATTTGGGTTTTTGAGTGCTCCTCTCTGAATATTTTCATATTTCAGACCTCTCTTCAATTTGGGGCTGTTCTTAATTCCCTTTTCGAAAATTGACGAAACTTGGCATGCAGATTCCTATGGCTATTGAGTGCTATCCTCAAAGTTTCGTGGCCAAATATTCAAGGGTTGAGTGGGAATTTAAGTTTTTGTAGCTGCTGCCAGTAACTTTCAGTTTCTTGTGCAAATCTGAAATTCCTCTTGTTGAGTTGGATTTTTGTGGTCTCTTAGGTTCCTTGGGCTGGTATAATCATTTCCTTGTTATACTGGACCAAGAGAACAAATGGAAGTCTCAATTCTTTTGGTTTTGTGAAGCTTCAAGCCTTATCTTCTGAAAAATCAGGTTTCTGGAATGATTGCCCGAGGGACGGTCTAACTTGTGCTTGTCGGGGGTTGAGTTTTTTTTCGAGAGTGTCGAGCGTCATTCACCCCCCCTCTGTCGCTATTTCGGTCCATCATGTAGCTTTGTACATAGTTCCTGATCGACCAGTTCCAATAATATTTTCCTTAGTAAAATCTCATGTTGCCTTCATGAGATCATTCAACTTCATCTTTGAAACCGATTTCTCAAACATTGATACCTAAATGACAAAAACAAATGCCTTGGCTGACAATTAAATGATATTTTTGATATGTATTGTGCTTAAAATAAATGCCTGAGAGCTCTACTAGTAGTTAAAGATGATATGACTTCCTTGTGGGGGAAAGATAAAAGATATGGCTGGATAAGGAAATGGGAATTCTGCTTTTATAACATGCAAAGATGTCAATCTGAATCTGGTGAACCCAATATCCTCAATTCTTGAACAGCTACAAGCCTAGAACAGTATTGTGATCTCTGGAACTTACCAACCAACAAGCAATTGATTATCTGATAAATTAGAAAAAAAGGAAAAACTAACATTTAAATAAATAGACATACAGATAAATCCAAACTAAAGGACTAACTCAAAATTCTTTTTTTTGGGGGGTGCATACCTTCACTCCTTTTGCTCCCCTGATAGTCTTTGCCCACTTATTTTCTATTACAAATGTGGGTAATATTTTCATTCTAAGTTTTATTAGGAGACAAAAATAATAAACTAATGATGCAAAACTCACAACTAACAGCAAGCTACTAATCATACTTCAGAATATACACAAGAAAAACAGTATAATAACAAAGTCGAACGTGCGCACGAACGACTTACTTGTTAGCCTGATGAAGAACAAGAAGCCGCGCAGGCTTAACGCAGTGCAAGACGTAGATGTCGCAGTGCAGTGAGCGGTCGCGCAGATGCGCTGCCCAGAAACCTTATTGCCGCCCCGTGCAGGTACTCTCTGCAGCAACGGTTCGGAGATAGCCGCTCTCCCTCCTTCCAGGTGCACGCCGGGAAGAAAGGTCGATGAGGTTCAGACAGCACAACACAACAGCACAACAGAGCAGAAAATAGGGGAAGAATGGAGGTGTAAAATTCTCTCTTTTTTCCTGGACGTCTCTAGGCCCTTTTAAGGGCGCTGCAGTTATTCACTAGTAAGTGTTGTGTTTTAAACAGAATTATGCACTGCTAACTGCCTCATCAAATCACAAATTAAGCAGTGTAAATTCACTTGTAACTGCCTCATTCAAATGTTTAAATCTCATTCAAACAGAAGAGTGAGGTGTATGGTTCAGCAAAATAAAGATGGATTTGGTCTGCCAAGTGGCGCGCCAAGTCACAAGTCACGTGATTTTCACGCGAAAATACGCAAATACGTGCCTTATAAATCAACAGAACCATCCTTATACCATCTCTTTCCATATTCAAGGAGTGGGGAGGACTCCACCTTATAAATCGGTCTTCCTCACCCTACCTTAGCAATATGGTACTAGACCATGCATGCTTTGGAATTAAGGAAATAGGCCATAATTAAATGGGCCTATTTCTAACATTTTCTTCCACATCCTTTTCCTTCTTCTTAGCGGGCATTTTCCGCAAGAAAATGAATAAAATAGCACCGACAATTATTAAAGTGATAACTGCACCAGCAATAGCAGAACCAACAATAGTGACTGATATCAAGATTGGATCTGAGGAAAAATAAGGAATAAATGTTGCCTAGAGGAGGAGATTTGGAGGCAATGAGCGTGCTGCAGTGTTCCTCATTTTTACTGCTGTGGTTAGCATTTTGATTGGCGCATTGTTGAATGGCCGTTATCAACTTTAGGGGAACTATAAAGGGTCATTCTTCTATTCAAAACAACTATTGTAAGAAAGTATTACAGAATTCAACTATTTCGATTTCTCTATTTTTTCCCTACAGTCTGGCCTGAGGTTTATACTTTTCATGATTTTTGGGCGTAGTATGAGGATTAACTTCAATCTTTTCCCATCAAGTAAAACACTGTTCAATAAAATGCTAATCACTTTATTGTATGCATGATTTTTTTTTTGAAGATTGAATGCATCATTAAGACTAGATTGAAATATCCATAGCACTCCCTCGGTTCCACAATACAAGTCAGTTCTCTTGCAAATTGCGCTTCATGATGCTAATCATTAAGGAAATCAAGAGTATACATGTGTTGACTGAATTCTCTTGCAGGTATTTACTGTACTTATAGGATCATCGATAACAATTAGAGGGGGAGTGAATGATTGCAATATGCACCGGAAGCTTTTCTTTAAGTCTATATTTTTTTACCTGCTAATCAAGACAAGCAAACAAAAAAAAACACAGCAATCAGATAGATTAAACATGCATGGACCATTGTAATAATAAAATATTCAAAGCTATTGGCTCAGCAAACGTGGCTTTCATGGATGACAAAAACAAATCAATGTATATAGTCAATAGAAAAACATTATTTTCAGTCGCGTGAATCAAGGCAATATTGGCCTGTGTGCAACGACAGCATATGCTGCTAGGGTTGACCAAGACCCAAGGCAATAAAAAAACGATGATACTGTGACATGCAGACTGAGATTAAGATTTCGTGCGACTGCTGCTCAATCTCACCACACAACTGCAACTCAATTGCTCTGCGTGCGATGCCCAATCGAAGAAGTGGATCGAGAAACCACGTGCGCAGAAAGCAAGCGCACCATGCGCCTCTGGCGCACGAGGACGTGGATGCTGCTGCTCGGGAAGCACTGCGTGGAGTCCAGAGATGTCGTCCGAGAACCAAAAGTGAGACACGCCGTTCCCTTATAATGGTCTGTTTTTTAATTTCTAAATCATGGTGGTTACAAAGTGCTCTCCTGGCACCTCTAAATCTTAACACAAAAATAACATCTCCAAAAGCCACGGGTTAGCCTCCAACTCCACATCTATTTATAGTCTAGGGCCTAAAACATGGGCTGTGCCTAAGCCCATGAGTTCTAATTCAATTCCAACAGCAAAGGGACCCGAAACCCTTCCTAACACAGGTTTTCCAAAATTCCAACTTTCCTACTATTCATATGGTTTGGTTCTCAAGTTCCATTGGCTTCGTTGTTTCCTGACTAGCTTTTTCAACAACACCAACACCAATAGGTTATGTGATCGATGGATTGCGGCCCGTGCTTCAGTGCCAAAGGGGTTCAGGAAAGGCTTGGACTCCTCATTTATGCTTATCCCTTGGATGATCTGAAAAGAACGAAATGATAGAATGTTTAGAGGCCAGATTCTCCACCTACCTGGCCTGCTTGCCACGATGAAGCAGGAATGCTTCAAGTGGTCTAGTGTGGGGGCAGTTAAGCTAGGCTGTATGCTGCCCAGCAGCTCACCTCTTCAGTCGCCTCCTTTCTTTCAGAGGTAATCCCACTCGCATTCTTCCCCTCCCCGCTTGTCTCTCTTTGCCTTTTGGGCCACTTTGTATTCTGTTTTTTCTCTCCTTAATAGAATGAAACACCCCTGGCGTTTTCGAGAAAAAAAGAACCGGGAAGAACAAATGATAATTTTGAAGTGTGCAAAAGTTGCTATGTTCTCTTTATATAGACTTATGATTGCTATTAAAGATACCTTTGCATTCAGGCAACTTCTTTCCGACCGCTTATGTTCTCATCACCTGTTTGGTTGGTTGTTTTTTTCAAGAAGACATGTTTGTCAATTTGTTGATCACAATAGTCTACCGATGTCTATTCTTTCAAGGAATCCTTTCTTTTGCACATGTTTTTGCCTGGACTAGAAGATACTTTACCGATTACCGATTACCGGGAATACCTGCAAATTCCAACATCAGATTACCGATCTCTATGAAACAGCAACACAACTGTGTATAATCATTCCAAAGAGAATCGTTTAATCCTTCATAAAGATACCTTCGCATTCAGGCAACTTCTAACCGCTCGTGTTCTCATCACCGGTTTGTTTGTTTGTTTTTTGAACAAGACCCGTTTGTATGTTTCTTGTGTTCTTATCCTTCGTGTCGATTTGTTGATCAGAATAGTTTACCGATGTATATTCTTTCAAGGAATCCTTTCTTTTGCACATGTTTTTGCTTGGACTAGAAGATACTTTCTTCCCTGTTCAACCTCCATTGTTTTCCACTGAATTTACTTCACTCGGAGAACCATAATATGCTATTTATTAACGCCCGGAGCAACACTCACGCATACAGATTTCCCATTCATCTATGCACAAAATAAATTTAATTTGTTAGACCATGTGGTTAGGTTTAGGATATTTTGGTGATGAATAATTGACAATGATTAATTTATTATAATGAATAATTGGTTATTTTGTTTAGCGATGTTATGCGAGGTGTGTGGTGCGTGCGTGAACTGGTGTTGGTCAAGTTGGGACGAACTTGTGCCGGAAAAATATTCTTTGGTCTTTGTATGTGCAAGTTGAGCATAGAGACGATAATGGTCGGTGACGAGGTGGACCGGGACTAGGATGGGGAGATCCGAGGTTTGGACGGTCAAGGAGGTCACGAGATGGTCGGGCTTATGCTTGAGGCGCATGGAGATCAAAGGTTGATGATACGTGGAGAAGCTAGGGGAGGTGCGGTCCTGGAGGCTTCGACACATGATGCGTTAGAGAAATCGGGAGTGTGAAAAACCCGTGTTAGGAAGGGTTTCGGGTCCCTTGAAAATTAGTGGGCCAAAAGCCTAGTTGAGGTAAAAAGACCCAGGTCTAGTTGGATGAGTTGGATTAGGATTCTAAGTTGAGATTGAATAGGATTCGTAGTTGGCTGTATAAAAAGAACGAAGCGCAAGGAGAAAAATTGAATAGAGCGGCCGTGGAGACGCAAAAGAATATGCGTTCTTAGGGAGTACCGCGCCATCATGATGACAAACAGAAGAAAGAGCGTAGCAGCTTGAGCCATGGATGAATAGTGTCTAAGTTTTTTGAATAAAGTTTGTGAGTTTTTTAATTCGCATCTATTATCTTTTTTCTTGATTTTTTGATTCCTATAGATTCTCCATGCATTGATCTTTGTCTAGGTATTTTTGTTACTTACATACATGAATTAGTTTTAATTACAAATTGATTGGAAGATTAAGCAAAAACGTGCACATTTCGCTGATCGATCGGAAGTTTTCGCCACTACAGTGCTTTGCTATAGTGTGCTACAGTAAAATCTGAAAAAAAAATCATTTCTGTTTTTGTTATTTCTGGTTTTTTAAACAATTAAAAGGCAGAAAATTAAAAATTAAAAAAAAATTCCGCAGTGTATTACAATCATTCACCCCCCTCTGATTGCTATCATCGATCCTACATAATTGAATTGAATAATTTTACATAACGGGTTTAGTTGAACTAAATGTACATAAGCACATCCAAATTCACAAAATTAATCAAAACTATATCTTGTAAACACATGTATTTCAACAAAAACTTGACCTTCTATGTAAAATATATGTATTTCTAAAATCTAATTGAATGATGACCCTACGGTCTGATAATATCAAACAAAAAATGATCCTCCCTAGAATTACGATCTTGACAATCTTGGCTATTCACCTTAAGGCATTGATCTGGCCCCTTGAACAATGCCCTTAATTCACGACCACATGCGCCTTAGTTGGGGTGGCGAGAGGAAAATAGGGAACATGTAGCTTAGCTCAGCAGCTTTTCTATAATAAGATGCACCACATTCAGATTAGTAGATGCGTAGATGCATCTTGTTAGCTGCCAACAAAACTAGCCCCTTTGCAGTTCTAGTGAACTAGTAGTAGGCGGCCAAGTGGTCTATATGTGTTGTTGTGGTAGGTTAGATGTATAGTGCTAGTATATAATGCTCCAACTCATAGTAACTGCAAGTTAACAATTCTGAATGAAGTGAGCTTGAAAATAAACAAGAAATATGTGGGGTTGTCGCCAACGAGGCCTTCTTCCGATCTAGAAAAAGAAGCAAATATGGGGTTGTCGGCAACTTAATTCTCGACGTTGCTTAACACTTCGCAACCATCGAAGTGTTTGTGCAATTATGGTTTTGCCGTAAGATCGGATATGTCGAGTCAAAAGAGGATGAATGACTCTTTCAATCTTTTCTCAAGTATTATCAACAACATGCGGTGAAAACACAAACCATGAAGAACATTTTCAGGCCAAGAAATCCAGCCCACCCCCAAAAAAAGCCCATATTGGCTAAAACAATTCGGCCCGAATTGAAAAATTCCAGCCCAACAACCTAGCGCATAACTCTCTCCTTCCCCGTCGCTCTCTCTCCATCCCTATTCCTCGTGGATGTGGGCGGCACCGGATGCAGGCTGGAGGGGAGGGCAGCGAACAGCGCCGGCGAGGGGGCCGCGCGGTGTGGATGCGGATGGTGCCATCGAGGAAGGGGAGGCAACGGCGCAGCAAGGATGCGGGCAGCGCTAGGCGATAGAGGTGGCACCGGCTACGGGTTGCGAGGGGAGGGCAATGGGTGGCACTAGCGAGGGGGAGGCGGCACGGAAGCGAGCGGCGCTGGGAAGGGAGGGGGATGCGGCGGCGCGGCATGGATGTGGGCGACGCTGGTGAAGGGGTGGTGGCTTGGATGCGACGGCGCTAGCAATTTCATCCATGGTATGTTGCGAGTTGTATTTCTTGTATTTGAACTGAATGTTTGAATATTTCGACCAAAATTTGCCAAAAAATCCGAAAAAATAAAAAATTTGCTAAAAAATCTGAAATTTCCGAATTTGGTTTTCTCGCCAGGTACCAAAAAATTTTCCAAATGAAATTTGAATCCATGACACAAACTCTCAAACTCACCAAAGCCAATAGGCAAAGATTGCAAACTCACAGCGGAGTTTTTGGCATACCAGTTTGACCGCTTGGTGGTTGGATCACACACTGCACCGGTCTGACCGCACACCGGTTGAACCACTCTGTTCCTTGCGATCTGACCACTTACCAACGAAAAATTCAAAGCAGCACTGCACTTGAACTAAGAAAACTCCAACTCCCAAACCATTGATCCAATGCAGTGAAACTTGACACAAATTCTCCCTATGATATTAAGAACCTATTCTAATAATGGATCATGAAGGATGTATACCAAAATTTTGACATTTATCTAAAACAAAGAAAGTTGCACTAAAATCAGGTAAAAGAGGGAAACCTTGATCTAGTGTGAAATAGTTAGTCCTAGATGACTTTAGATGGGTTCTCACATATCATATAAAGCTATATTATAGTATGGATTCAATACAAATCTCTCACTAGAGCAAAACTCTAAAATCACATCTTCGCATCTCTCTTAAGGAAAACCGAGCAAACTCGATAACTCTCCCTAGAAGGTGCATAAATGGATAGGATCTGATCTCAAAGAGGTATCCCACCTCTTACACATCCTTGACACTAGGAAAAATCAAGTAGAGAGAAATCCAAATTAAAAAACCAGGAAAATCAAAAGCACAAGGAATGATCCATGGCACAACTCACTTGGGCAAACTTTGAATGCACATTTCACTTGAAGAGAAATATTTTACAACGACTCCTCAGACAACAGAGCTCTAACCGTAGAGCACACATACAATGCTCCAACACATGGAAACTCTAACCCTAGACTTCATGTCTCCCTCTTCACACACAAAGCTTATATAATGGAGGCTTCCACCTTACACCAAACCTTAAGCAATTAGCCACTCTTAATGGATCTCACCATTTACAAATAGAAAAATCTAGTAACCCACACACAAACAAGTTTTACATTTCACACAATTGCACGCTTTTCAAAACATGACTTCATGGCTTCAATAGCCCTGATAAGACGCTCCATCCTCAAAGATATGACCTAAACTACTTATGCCAATGCCGCGGTTTTGCAAAAGTACCATTCCACCCGATATTTGACAATTTACTAATTTGCCAGTCACTGGTCTTCACGAAGATGTGATGTCCAACATCTAATCACCAAGATCATACGCATGTGCTGAGATTGTCACCACTTGAAATGCCTAAGTCCGATGGTGCACCATATCACACCATAGTCCGTATGCCCAATCACTTGTTTTAAAGATAGTACGTCCGCTTCGAGAACAGTCACCACTTGAAACGCACAAGTCCAATTGACACATCACATGCATGCACTTGCCTCCTTACGAACATTGTTTTTCTCTCATGCTTTCGGGCTTACGTCATGTTGTAAACATGCAAGAAACTTGCCAAATATACATAGTAAAAGCCGATATGTCCAAATAAAGCTATAGTGAAATCTTCACCATTATAATATGCATCCACCATGATTAACGGTGTAGATCTTAGACATATAACCACTCTCCATCATGCATGCTCATATTCTTCCTTCATTAGTTACCCTTTTTATGAAGTGTAAGCATGCATATGCACATCTATTTAATCTCAAATAATACATTGATTATATGTGCGGTAAATTATCTTATTAGTTTACATGGTATTAGAGTACCTTGCTTACGCAAATACCGATGCAATCAGAGGTGACCTACCTTGAATTTTTCTTCCTCACACGTCCGCTGCCTCACCTAACCGTGTGTCTTCTATCTCTCCTTGATCAATCCTTCTTTGCTGTTACCCAAGCTAATATAATACTCTACTACATAATTATCTTGTAATTCTCTCTAATTATTGCTAATTACTGATCATTGTGACATCAAACACCATACACATGCAACCATTGTCGATCCCCCCTAAGCTTATTTTCCTATGGCTGCATCATCTCTACTCCAAACTCTTTGCTCCTCAGCTTCTATAGCTATATTTCTATTCATACGGAAGCATGCATGTATATACACATGTATGATGTTTATGACTTTCTCAATAACTGTGGTGACCTCTCATCTTCACCGATGCCGATATATCTGCTTTAGTCTTTGCCTAACAATATAGAGAATTTTCTCACCAATAGTGGTGATGTCATGGCGCTCACTAGTGATGGCATGCTTCTAGCTACCTAGTGGTCCCATATCGTCCATAGCTCATCTTCAATACAAAGCTTCATCTCCTCTCTAACAGGACTTCCCCATCATCAAGTTTCTTTGGTCACAGACTTCTTCAAAAATGCTGACACTCACCACTCATTGTCGTGGCCCTTTTGACTCTGGCCTTTCTCTTCAATAGCTCTAGCGAACAACATAACATTGTTCTTGTTAGACAGCAAATGTGAGTAGCACGGCATTGCTCTCATCTCCACCGTTGCCGCCTTGGCTCTCTGCTTTCCGTGGGTCAATATTTTCTTGCAGGACAAGTCGAAACATTACACTTTTTTGTAGTTTCCTTTGACATCGTTCTTGCTATCCACATTATAACTTCTATATTTATTCAAAATTTTAGTTATTTTTTATTAAAGTTCATATACAAATCAAATTGCTAATTTATTAAATTTATTCTAAATTTTAACTATTTAGGATTTTATTTTCGAATGAATATGAAAATAAAATTGCAAATTTGTTTTACTTTTTATTTCTAATTTCAATTTTTTATTGAATTCATATAAAAATCCAATTGCTAATTTTTTTAAAATTTTATTCTAAATTATAGTTATTTAGAGATTTACTTTAGAAACCTTACCAAATCGAATTGTTAATTTTATTTTACTTCATTCAATTTTTTATTAGAGTTGGTATAGAAAACTAATTGCTAATTTATTTAATTTATTTTGAACATAAGTTATTTAGGATTTTATTTCGGAATTCATATGGAAAATCATATTGAAATTTTCTTTTATTCTGAATTTCATTTACTTTTTAGCGAAATTTGTATGAAAATCTAATTGCTAATTTTTATTTTTTATTCCAAATTTCATTTATTTTTTGTTTGAAATTTGTATACAAATCTAATTGCTAATTTGTATTTTGTTTTATTATGAATTTAGTTAAAATTCTTATGCAAAAATAATTGTTTTTTTCTTTAATTTTTATTCTAAATTATGGCTATTTAGGACATTACTTTTGAAGTCATTTCAAAATCAATTTGCTTAATTATTTTATTTTTAATTTTGAAATTTTTTATTTTTTGTTGAAATTTATATACAAATACAATTGTTCTTACTTATTTATTATTCCAATTATATATTTTTAGATATTTTAATTAGGGTTTCGTATGGAAATGAAATTACTTATTTTGTTTCATATTGTATTCTAAATTTAGTTATTTTTATTATACTTGACATGGACTCTTGTTTTTAATCTAGATCCACAATAATCGATGATGTACATCTTTTTTTCTCTCTGATTAACATGGTAATTTTCACCCCCTTCATACATCATGGCTTCTTTTGCTTCTGTGAATTTTAGTTATTTAGGGATTTAATTTTGGAATTCATATGGAATTTCTTTTATTTTTAATTTTTAATTTCAATCGTTTTTGGATGAAATTTGTGTGCAAATGTAATTGCTAATTTTTCTTTAACTTTTCTTTTATTTCTATTCTGAATTACAGTTATTTAGGATATTACTTTGGAATTCTATCAAAATCAAATTGCTAATTTTATTTTACATTTTATTCTGAATTTAAGTTATTTCTTGTTCAAATTCGTACGCAAATCCAAATATATGGAAATTCATACGCAAATCAAATTGCTTGTTTATTTTTATTCTGAATTATGTATTTTTAGAGATGTTACTCAAGAATTCATATGGAAATCAAATTACTTATTTTTTATATTTTTGTCTTGACCCACCACAATCGATGGTGTTGATATTTCTACTCCTTGAAAGCAAATATGGTGGCTTCTTTTGCTTTTGCTTTAATATTATAATAGATCAATCGGTAGATTTGTAGATAGATAGATAGATAGATAGATAGATAGATAGATAGATAGATAGGGAACGATGCATGTATGCTTCCCTGGTAATCCGGTACGTGTCTTAGTCTGCTTCTTAATTTTCTTTTTGTTTGCGTGCCAAAGATTGACTTGCAAGTCATCTCTAACTGCTTCTTTTCCGTTTGTTTGTGCCTGAAAGACTTCCAAGTCATCATTGTTGTCATCTTCATATCCATCAGTTTCAGACTTTCAGCAAGTCATAAATATGGAAGGGGGCACTACTTGAATACGTCAAGTGCAAGGTCAAATTCTACGAAACATTTCAAAGTTCTCAAAAGTAATAACCAGTTTGGTCATAAATAAAGTTAATTTTGGTTATCTCGCAGTCCCATGCTTATTGCTTGTTGAATGTGTCGTTAAGGTATCTCGAAGAATTTTGGGTCACACTCCATTCTTTGCATGTCGGCACTTGCTGAATTGGCGACTCCTTAACCTCCTGCAGAGTCATGACTAGAATCTAATAGAAATTGAAGCATGAGCATAAGCACTATGGAATTTCGACGATGGTTGTTCAACATTTACACTCAAGATAGACAGGAGAAAACTACGATACATGACTTGCGTAGTGGGAGTGAGAAAGAACAATGGATGATTTTTCTTCGTGACCACACCTTGTCAACAACTTAAACAACCTTGCCTTTAGTTAATTTGGTTATTTAGATTTAGAAAACATATCATCCGGAATTCCAGATTAATACATTAGAGCCACACAACCTGCAGTTATTATTCTGAATTATATTTATTTATGGATTTTACTTACAAATTCATATGGAAATTAAAGTGCTTATTTTATTTTTACTCCAAATTTCAGTTATTTCTAAATTGTACTTGACTTGGACTCCTTTTTAATTTAGACCATTATAATCTGAACCCACCACAATTGATGATGATGATCTTTCCCTTTTTTCACAGATTATAGTGGAAATTTCTAGCCTCTGAGAGTGAATATGGTGGCTTTGTTTTCTATTGCTTTAATAATATATTAGATTACATAATTCCTTTTCAGATTTTTTTCATCTTGATTTCATTTGCAAAACCAATTTTTTCAATTTTCACCTAAATGGTGGTTTTCAAAAGATGTATCTCTGTAGACTATAGGGAAACTTAAGGTTACACAAAATTTATTTGGCAAGCCTGAGTTTTGTTTTAACTCAGCTAGAAATACTTAGGGCGAAAGTGTAATTCACTCATGAGTTTTATTTTTTTGGCGATATTAACATAAAAATTAATAGTTAAACTTACATATTGGAGGACGAGGCAAAGCTAGTGATGGTGATGATTTGGGATAAGGGTAGCTGGAGTTGCGCCAGCGGGGTTGGGCGGTAGCAGGTTTTTGTGGGCAAGCATGGCGGAGCCACCATGGTCGGTGACAGCTCAAATCGAGCACGTCAAAATGAAGAGGGGAAGAGGCTCATGTGTGAAGGAATTGGTTGGAGACTCGCTTTATGTGATGAACGAAAATGGCGAAAATGACCAGAGATGGAGAAGAAGAAATTTGATTCCAAGTAGTTTAGAGGATGAAACTAAAATTAATTTTAAGATATGTAGGAGTATAAGAAGGAACAGGTAGTAACATGAACGGATTTTTGTTAGCTCACTGGACTGCAAGATCGAGTGCTGCACCGACGGTCCTCTAGCCTGGATAGCATGCACAAGAGCATTGTGAGGGTGCGGCGGTCCTCTAGCCTAGATAGCATGCACAAGAGCACCGTGAGGGTGTGGGGAAGTTTCTGGTGGCGATGTATTGGCTTGGGGTGCTATGAGGATGGCTGGCGATGATGGCGGACATGGCGAGTGTAGAAGGTTCGACGACAGTGGGCTCAGGTAGTGGTCTGGCATGGGTGGTGATGTAGAGGGCTTCAGGGGATGGAGGCAATTTAGGTGACACACTTGGCGTGGTCTAGGACAGCATGGAATGGGCGATGGCGTGGCTAAGACTCAGCCATGGTGCAGTGGTGGATCTCGATTATGAGGGGGATACGGTGATGTTTCAGCTTGGCCGACACGAAAGCCTCAAGAGGTGGAGGCGGATGTGGTGACATGGACGACAAGGGGTGGGACTTCATAAAACGGTGGGTCGGCATGTGCCAGTGTGCTCAGCGATGAGGCAGGTGACGCGATAGCTGTTGGCAAAGCTCCCGACGATGAGGACAAGGAAAGAATGTCTCATTGGGATCGCAAGACAGTGGAGAAGATGGGGTGGGGCTTGATTTGGGTAGAGGGATGACGATGCAGGCTGGCAGGATGGAAGAAGAACAGTGTCCTCCCTCTCTCTCCTTCTGCTTCCCTTGCACGTGGGGCCTATTTGTTAGCACAGTAGGCAAATGAGAGAGGAAGAAAAACACATAGATAATATTGGTATTTATTAAATTTTCTCTCTCCAAATAAGACTCTAATGGCTATTTTGGACAGAAAACGTGACGACAATAGCATTTGTAGAGTTTTCGTGTTTGCAATATTATTTTTTAGTCCACTTACTTATGATGGTATTTTTCAACACGTCATTCTTTGCTACGACACTAAACAATTTATCTCCACAAAAATCATCAAATCCGCTCGTGCTTGTGCTTGTGGGTCCCATATTGTCCCTTACATGCAAAGAAAAAAGCCAAGATGGCTTTCGATTCATGAATGTGGACTGGAACTGCATGCAAAGAAAAGTCAAGATGGCTTTCGATTGATGAATGTGGGACTGGAAAAAAGGAGGTATTTTTCCATGCGCTTGATTGGGACAGTAGGAAATGAGCTAAGATTTGAGAGGAAAGAGGCTTCTGTACGCTGGCAAAAGTGAATAATTTTATCCCGATTATAGTTGTTTGTATTGGCTGTGGTGATGATTCTTAGCTGTGACCGGTAGATTCTTGCTGAAAATAAATAGTAGTAATAGAAAGAAGTGTCTTTTAGAATAAAAGAATAAATGGTGAGAAAAGTAAGAAAAATATATATATGAGGCGAAAACAAGAGAAGTGAAATGCATAATATATTTGTAACCCTGTAACTTATTTACAAAGTAAGGCACAAACAAAAAAAATAAAAAATCGTTTTGAAAAATCAAATGGTTAACATCGTAAAAAGCCTAAGAAGCACGTGGGCCATCACCGTACATGCCATCCTTAGAATCTGATGGGCCACCACCACGACAGGATATTTTGGTGGTGGTCACCCTCGGTTCGTGTGAATGCATAGTATTAAAAGAATCCTATGTCGTGGTCGATAGTGATCGATACTCTCGGTTCGTGTAAATGCAGTGTTGAAAGGATCCTATGTCGTGGAGTTCAGATATTCGTATTACAATACTGTGAATATTTGTTCCAATTTGTTTGCAGCATACATGTGACAAAAAAAAGTCCAAACTGCTGCTATTTGATTGGGGGAAAACTCGCAGTAATATCTTCATGATGCTGTTTTTGCTCGGCTACTCTGCAGCCCTCTTCTGTGTTCTGCGTGCAGTACCCCCTAGCCACTAGCCAGGCTATCAGGTGCAGCTTTGACATCGAGCTCCCACCTGAACCTGGCCTGAGCTAGACATCGAGCATAGCAACTCGGTTCGCGAGGTCTCGAGTCTGCAACTTCGGGGTCTCGACCTTCCTACCGGAGCTTCAGCCGGAGCCGGATCTGGTTAGATCTAGCACACCTCGAGCTCTTTCTTCTCCCTCTCGCACCTCTGTCCTCTTCGTACCTATTTCTTTTTTCTTGATGGATTTCTTGTGTTTAATTCGTGTTTTTCTACGGATTGGTTCATATTTTTGGCTGTAATAGCTTTCTTTTCAGATTTATGCATGTCGTGTTAGATCTGTGATTTTCGCTGTTGTTCTTGCGGATTTTGTGCGTTCCTTGTTTTGTTTGGCCGGAGATGCGTCGTGCATTCGTGCTGCTGATGCTCTCTGCTCTGCTGCCCTCTGCTGTCTGCTCTGCTGCCCTCTGTCACCCAGGCGACTTTGATGTTTATTGCATGTCTCTTCTCTAGTGCTGCCCTCTGTCTCTTCTCTAGTGCTGACTTCTATAATTTGATGTTTATTGCATGTCTTCTGTCACCCAGGCGACTTGTGGACAAGGCTCCTGTTAGGCGCTGTGATCGCCATGGAGAGCGTTGCAACGGGGGTGCTGAGCCCTGTCATCGGGAAGCTATCCACGCTGCTGGAAAAGAAGTACAATAGTCTGAAGGGAGTGCACGACGAGATCATCTCCTTGAAGGATGAGCTCAGCAGCATCAACGCTCTGCTCCTGAAGCTGGCAGACATGGATGACCTCGATGTCCAGGTGAAGGAGTGGAGGAACCAAATCCGCGAGCTGTCCTACGACATCGAGGATTGCATTGACAACTTCACACACCGCGTCGATCGAGGCCCCAGTAGGCCTCACGACATGAAGGGTTTCTTGCAGAATATCATTCACAAGATAAGGACACTTTGTGCTCACGATGAGATTGCTGACCATATTCGAGAACTGAAGGCTCGTGTTTATCATGCGAGTAAGCGACGCAAGAGGTACAACTTCGATGGGGTTGCCTCAAGTTCTAGAGGTGTGGTGCCCATTGACCCTCGTTTACCGGCTCTCTATGCAGAGGCAGAAAGCCTAGTCGGTATTGATGAACCAAGAGAAGAGCTTACCAAATGGTTAACCGAAGGGGAGGGGATTATGATGCAAAAACTGAAGGTGGTATCTGTTGTTGGGCTTGGAGGGTTAGGAAAGACTACTCTAGCCCGTCAAGTTTATGATAAAATTGGAGAACAATTTGATTGTCGAGCATTTGTTTCAGTGTCCCAAAAGCCTGACATGAGGAAAATATTAAGAGAGATACTCACTGGTGTCACAGGGAAAGAGCTTCCAAGTATAGAATCATCCGACGTGAAGCAGCTCATCAACAAATTGAGGGAATTCCTCAATGATAAAAGGTGTCACACACCTTTCTATGATAATCTTGTTCAACATACTTTCTGCTGCCATATCCCTATTTTGGTTTCCAGATAGTCCTTAATGTTTAGAGATTTTTTAATATTTACAACTTTAGACATGTCTTATATGCACTATCTGCATCAAGTATTTTGTGTCCTTAATGCATATATGTGTCCATCAATTGGATCCTTGATTAATGTATATATCTACTAACCATGAATTTTTGTATATTTCCTAACATACTTCTTTTGTAAAATATAAAATAGGTATTTTGTCGTTATTGATGATATCTGGAACACATTAGTATGGCAAACAATCAGATGTGCTCTGCGTGAAAATAACCTCTGCAGCAGAATATTGACAACAACACGTATCATTTCTGTAGCAAGGTCATGTTGCTCTCCTGACTACCATAATGTTTGCGAAATGAAAGCACTAAGTGATGTTAACGCCGAAAAGTTATTTTTCAAAAGAATATTTGGTTCTGAAGATCACTGTCCTCCTGAATTAAAAGTGTTATCCAGTGAAATCCTAAGAAAATGTGGTGGTCTACCATTGGCAATCATTAGTATTGCAAGCTTGTTGGCTGATAAACCATGCACGAAAGAGCACTGGGAGAGGTGTCGGAACTCTCTTGGCTCAGCACTTGAAAACGTTCCCAGTGTAAGCAACATGAAAATGATTCTCTCTCTTAGTTATAACGACCTTCCCCACTATTTGACAGGGGCGGACCCACAGGGTATGCCGGGTGGGCCATGGCATACCCTGGGGCCCAGCCGGTTCGCTGCCGCACACCGCTTATTTGGCTATTTGCCTTCCAGTCTTCGCGTGGACCATGCATGCATGCAGATCACATCGTCTTTTGGACGTCTGGTCATCCGAGTGCAACCGCGTGGTGAACAACGCGTCGTGGGGCGCCTGCGGCCTCGTCGCCTTCGGCGCCCAGAACGCCGTTGCCCTCTTCTCCCCCTCGGTCCGTCGTTCTTGATCTTCCCTCTCCTTTCTCGGTTTTTCATTTTCTTGTTTGGTGTTTGTTTGATCCAATTGGTTTCCGGCTCGTGTTTGTGTGGGGGGACAGAGAGGGGAGATCGTGACGATGCTCCCGGGGCACAAGGCGTCGGTGAACTGCACGCTGTGGCTGCCAACCAAGAAGGATGTGCTCCAAGGTGTGCCTCCTTTTCGCACCCTTTTTTATGTCTCTTAACTCTCTTTTTAATGTATCTAGACCGAAATGCTTAGCCTGGAGAATTAGGCTGAAACAATGCCATGTTCTTCCAGCGTTATGGTTGATCTGGGCTACATTTTGAGGCAAAGTTGTAGTTTTTCGCTGTGGAATTGTTCAATCTGTTTATTAATTGTTGTGAGTACTTGCGCGTAGTTAGCTGTAGCCTAATTGAGGTGGTATAAGCTATAGGTAATATGTACCACTGGTTTAGATCAAAGAAAAGAAGTTCTTAAAAAAAATTGGTCTGGTCTTGAGGTCCTAAGTGCTGGACTGTTGACTGTTGTTCTGTTTGATTTGCACTTCTGCAGCACGCCGCAGAGAGACACATTATCTATTCTCCGGAAGTTCTGATGGTGCTATTATGGCATGGAAGATTGGTTCTGGAAAAGGACAGGTGAATTTCTTCTGTTTCATCATAATTGTGTAGATTGTCCTTCAACTTCTATTTGAGTCCTTCACTGCAAGATCTGGACACTAGAATGTTTCCATTGGTTTTGTTGTCATGCGCTTGCTGGGAAAGTGTTTCTCTGTTTATCTCAAGAAAGTCGATCTGAGTTGTTTCCACTAGATGCTAACTGTTTGATTTTGCTGTTGATGCATTCTTTGCAGTGGTCTCATGCATTGCAACTGCAAGGGATGCATAAGAAAGGTGTTACCTGTCTTGCTGGAAGGATGGTGTCGAATAATGTTGCAATTTTTGCTTCCACCTCCTCAGATGGAACTGTGGTTATTTGGGAAATGGCAGTTGAGCCCACTGCTGGTGGTAAGATGATTTGCTAGCGCATTGTGATACTTTGTATGTGGATCCTAATTTTATGGATTGTATCTTGAAGAGTTACATTGATCTTTAGCCAATATCTAAAATAAGCAATAGTCAAATTCTATTAGCTTGTATAACCTTAGAGCTTTAGACAATGTGTATTATTCCACTTTAAGTCAGACAAGTGGATGAAGATGATATAATCGAGACTTTCATACCCTTTAGAAAGCGTAGGCTAAAAAAGTCAGACAAGTAGTATTTGTGCAAGTTTTCAACTTAATCCTTGAATTTAAGACTTATCATATTTATTTAGTGCATATATACCAAATTACGGTGCAAATTTTACAATTATTTACCGAATTGGTAAATGGTTTTACTGAATTGCCCATTGGTGCGGCATACCCTTTGGTAAAATCCTGAGTCCGCCACTGCTATTTGAAGACATGCTTACTATATCTCAGTGTATATCCAGAAGATTTTAGAGTAGGGAAGTATAATTTGGTAAGGAGGTGGATGGCCGAAGGGTTCATCACTGCAAAAGTTGCGGAAAATTTAGTGGAAGTTGGAGAGTGCTATTTTAATGAGCTAATCAATAGGAGCATGATCCAACCAGAAGAAATTCTATATGATGGTCAAGCTGCTGCCTGCCAAGTTCATGATGTGATTCTTGATCTCATTGTATCTAAGTCAAATGAAGAAAATTTTATCTCATTATTTGGTGACCATAATCAACAAGGTAAGGCTCTCGTCGACTGTCCCTTGATTTTCATGGACAAGAAGATATGATGATTCCATCAACAATAATTGTTTCCAAAGTTCGATCACTCGATATATATGGGCCTGCAAAACACATGCCACCTCTCTCAGGCTTTCAAGCACTACGGGTGATTTACATACAATATAATGATAAGTTGGAAAATCATTATCTTGATGATATAGGGAGATTGATCTGGTTGAAATACCTAGGGCTCTTTGATACAAGCATCAGCAAGCTTCCAGAGCAAATAGGGGAACTACAACAACTTGAGACACTAGAGCTAATACGGAATGCGATACAAGAATTACCCAGGAGTATTGCTCGGCTGAAAAAGTTGATGTTCATACGTGCTGGCCCAAGAGTAAGTCTGCCAGAAGGAATTGGAAATATGAGAGCTTTGCAGGATATCCACGGTATGAAAGTTGACAACAGCATCCAGTCAACTTCTTTGCGAGAGCTAGGCAGTTTGACTGAACTAAGACAACTTGAGATTTATTGGTGTGTTAGTGATACATACGGTGATCAGAAAAGTTACACGGATAGCTTTGTTTCATCCATCGGTAGGCTGTGCAGGCTCAAGCTTCGCCATCTGAGTCTTAGATGTGATGATGAAAATGGTTGCTCTCTAGATTTCTTGTTGGATTCTTGGTCCTCTCGTCCGTATCTCCTTCAAAAGTTGATAACCAGAACCACAACAAGCTATTATTTTCCAAGAGTTCCAGAGTTGGTGGCCTCGCTCTCAAATGTCACCTTCCTGCACATCAGTGTCAATCCTGTGGGAGAGGAAGTTCTACGGATCCTTGGGGGCTTGTCTTCTCTCCTAGGTCTCTCGCTGTGGACAAAATCAGTAGCCCCCAAGGAGAGTCTCATCATCTGCAGCAGTGGATTCCAATGTCTGAAACTGTTTAGGTTCGTCTCCTGGAATAATGCAACGGGGCCATTAATTTTTTATGTTGGGGCTATGCCAAAGCTTGAAACGTTTAGGTTAGACTTAATAGCACGAGAAACAGGAGCTCTATGTGGTGATCTTTTTCTAGGCCTCCAGCACATCCCTTCCCTCAAGCATCTCCTTGTTGAGATCATCTGTTCGGCTGAGAAGACTCAAATGGTGGAAGAAGTAGAGGCTGGTGTCAGGAATGCAACCAATCTCCTTCCCAACCATCTCAAAGTTGAAATCCGCAGACATATGGTAAAAGACGAGGAAAAGTGAGGAGTAATTTTCTTGGAATTCAAAAACCATGATCCCGCATGCTCTGTTAGCAGGGAACTCCCTACTTGTGCACAAGAATTTGTGCACAAATTCATCACTACGATGTGTAACTTCAAGGTTATGTTTTTGGTACGTATTGTGTGGAATATAGTTCATTATTGATAGAAAAATAAACTTGTACTTTTTTAGCGTTCTATGCTGATTTTGAATCCCATGTTAGGGCAAACCACTGGCTCAGATTATAGTAGGAGACCAGGCTATCTTCTGTTCTGAGTTGAAACGTTGGGTTCTGGGATATGCAGTTCCCTAGGAAAAGAAAATCAATCTGCAGCAGACATTGTATATTAGTGCGGAGAAAATGTTTCAGAAGAGGGTTGTTTGATCGAAGTTTCCTGTTATGAAGATTGCAGGATGTACATCAACTACACCTTATGCTGCTTGGGTGAGCAATAGCAGCACTCTCTTGGAAGATTTAGAAAATTCAGGATAAATCTTGTTTGCAGAAGAAGGTTCAACCTCCAAGTAAATTTGTTTTCTGCCATGTGTGGATGGATGTCATATACTCTTCGTATTGTGCAAGCCTCATGCTGAAGAAAATATTGATAACGAAGAGTCATTGCTCGAGATTGCTGTTGTGCACCTGTATGATCTCTTACAGTGTTTCTGTTGTAATATTTCGATCAGTGATGCTTTTAACTTCGTAGTCTCTTTTGTCAAACTATTTTAATCTCCATTTACAGCTTTCACTTGGACCTTGTTTACACTTATGCCTCCCTGTTGTCTTGTAAGAACATGTCCTTTCTTTGATAACAAGTAGGTTTGCAATTGGTTAAAGAGACTTCTGTCATGTAAAGTTGTTTAACTCCAGCTATATCTGTTATGTTTGTATGTAGCGCAAAAGCACCTCTAGATCCAAAGGTTATGAAGAGCATGTGAAAATCAGCAGGCAAAACAAAATCCGTGAAGTACTAGGGTCTATTCTTTTAGGCTACGTCTTATTAGTCTAATGAATAGTGATTACTAAAAGAAGCTAAAAGCCGCTGAAAAGCCAAGAAAAACAGAGCAGTAAGGCTGCATTATTTCCTAGGGAAAATTGAGTGAGATGTTCATTCTTGTGTTCATACTTATCAAACATGTCCAATAAAATGGTTTTTTTAGACACTTAATCATGAGGTAGTGGAATATGTCATGTAAAATTGTTTAACTCCAGCGATATCTGTTATGTTTGTATGTAGCGCAAAAGCACCTCCAGATCCAAAGGTTATGCAAAGCATGTGAAAATCAGCAGGCAAAACAAAATCCGTGAAGTACTAGGCCTGTTCTTTTATGTTGTGGTTTATTGGTCTAATAAATAGTGATTGCTGAAAAAAAAATAAAAGCTAAAAGCCGATGAAAAGTTAAAAAGAACTGAGCAGTAAGTCTGCATTTTATCTCAGGGAAAATTGAGTGAGAAGTTATTCTTGTGTTCATACTTATCAAACATGTCCAATGAAATTTTGGCGTTGCCATTCTCTAGCCGTGAATGGAAATGATACTTCAGGATTTGTTCAGAATTGTACAACTGATTACTAGTCGTTACCACATGATGATCAGGTACATATAAATGGGGTTCTGCCTGCAGGTGCAATCAAACTTACCACAGCAGTAGCAACAGAAACAGATTAAAACATGGATTTCTTTCAGAGTGCTCCAATTGTATGCAATCTCTTTGCTGCGCTTTTCACTTTGCATGGACTCTCAGTTTCACGTCGTCTGAAGCACGGGAGGAAGCGAAAAATGTAAGAATTCATAGCACTTTTCTCACATTACATTCAGGTCATGAACATGGGTCCTAATTCAAGGATCTTACATAGTTTATACACTACTTAAGTTCTCATGTCATGTGCTTAGATGTTAACTGAGGAATGTACGAGTTCATTTCTGTAATGTATTTAAGTTCTCATGTCATGTGCTTAGATGCTGGCTTCAGTTCTCGGGAGACAAAGAGACCCCGACGCCTATCTTGCTTCAAGACCAGTCCCCAGTCCCGCACAATGAGCCATCGCCTGTGGAAGGAGGAATTTGCGCGAAAGTGTAGAGGAAGAGGAGCGAATTGTTGGTTAATTTCAGAAAACAACAAGTTTTACGGTCATAGTTGTACAAAAACTAAATCACAAGCTAAAAGATGATGACACAGGGCCACCTGGTGTTGTGAGTGTGAGGATGAACCAAATGCGCCCTTCTTTTCAACTTATAGTTTCCCTCGAATAAACAATCAGAACAACTTCTTCGTTGCCTTTTCAAAATAGTTTATCGGGACAACCTTTTCCAAAATGGTGGCCTCAGAAGATCGTCAACTCTGCCATCCCGCACGCTCTGTAAATTCATCGCTACGATGTGTAACTTCAAGGTTATGTTTTTGGTACGTATTGTGTGGAATATAGTTCATTATTGATAGAAAAAGAAACTCATACTTTTTTAATCCTTCTATGCTGATTTTGAATCCCATGTTAGGCAAACCACTGGCTCAGATTATAGTAGGAGACCAGGCAATCTTCTGTTCTGAGTTGAAACGTTGGGTTCTGGGATATGCAGTTTCCTAGGAAAGGAACACCAATCTGCAGCAGCCATTGTATATTGGTGCTGAGAAAATGTTTCAGAAGAGGGTTGTTTGATCGAAGTTTCCTGTTATGAAGATTGCATGATGTACATCAACTACACCCATATGCTGCTTGGGCGATCTATAGCAGCACTCTCTAGGAAGATTTAGAAAATTCAGGATAAATCTTGTTTGCAGAAGAAGGTTCAACCTCCAGGATAAATGCACGTGTATGATCGCTTACAGTGATTCTGTAGTAATATTTCGATTAGTGATGCTTTAACTTCTTTGTGTCTATTGTCAAACTATTTTAACTTTCATTTGCGTGATGCAGGGACTGTTCTGTTCACCATTTACAGCTTTCCCTTGGACCCTGTTTAAACTTATTCCTTCCTGTTGTCTTGTAAGAACATGTCCTTTCGGTGATAACAACTAGGTTTGCGATTGGTTAAAAAGAGACTTCAGTCATGTAAGGTTGTTTTAACTAGCACGGGCATTATTCTTATAGCATATTTATTTAGTTTAGCGGTACATATATGATGATAACAAAAGAACTATATTTGAAAAATAAAGAGTTGCAAATCACATGAAAAACTAAAATTTTAGAATTTTAGAGCATTATCAATTTGATTTAATTTCTATATTTGTATAATTGGTTTTATTTATGATATTAATGTATAGTAGTATATGTTAAAACAAAAGATATAGCTTATATTTTTGGGAGGAAATAATTGTTCTTTATAATGTTTAATCATCATCTCCAATAATAGAGACAATATAGGTGCAGCTACGCCGTCGATAAAATTACCCCTATTTCTTTTTGTGCTAACAAAAAATGGCTTTAAGAAAAATATGACTATAATTTGAGCACATCGTAAGTAGATTTACCGCATCAGGTACGTAGCATATCGATGTGAGCTCCTAAAACTGTACCAAGATAGCATAGTACATGCACATGTCGCATCATTCCCATCACAAGTTCGCAACGGAGAAAACTAATCGGCAATGACACGGGAGATTACACATAGAGGCCTATTACAATCTTAAGAGGTCTCTCACTCCTGCCTGTGTCCAGGCGTCTGCTTCACCGCGCAGGACATGCATCAGGTCTCCTGGCCGTTTCGCCGTGCCTTCAAACACTTGTCGATTACTCTCCTTCCATAGCTCCCAGGACGCATGGGTTATTAACCATCCTATGGCCTTGCGTTCTTAGATTGCTCTCCATCCAATCCTAGATTGTGTTGGCCAAGCGGTCTAGGAGCGGCTGTAACTCAAACCTTTCTTAGTTTTCTTAAGGATAGTGGAAGACCTAAATTCTTGCATGGCAAAAATTTGATACTGACGGGGAAATCTTGCTGCACCTCGTTCAGTCGGATGTCCGCACTTCTAATGGGCGTGACAGAAAGCACAACGCATCTTCGGGTTTACCTTATCTGTGGAGTTCCTTCTGTGGTCAAGGAAATGAAAAAAAACTCTTGAGTTCAGAAGATGAGATGAGATGAGATGAATAACAAACAACGCAACAGACCGGTTTACCTGTTGACTCATTGACTGCCTTCAGTTGATATGACATCAAAACAGCAGCCTTATCGGACATGATAGTACAAGTTCTCTGTTTGCTTTCTGAAATCCCAACAAGTTCAGAATAAAATATGAGAGGCACCGTAATCAACAACATAACCACATGAGGATGAGGTTTTCTGAAGTGAAATAAAACATGTTGCAGAATTTCGCATAAGAAAGTCAGTTTCTGATAATTCTGAGCAAAAGAATCATACAATTAGGATTTTATCTAGCAAACAAAAGCTCTGTAACAGGAGAAACAGCGATGCCCTGAAGGTGGGCAGCTACCCATATGGTCATTCGAGCATTTCCCCAATGATATATGCACAGTAGCTTGAATGCCTGCAGAAAAACTTATCATTTTAGCACGAGGGTATTCCAACTCGGAAGATAGCATGATCTAGAGGCGGAGATGGGCCTCGGACCGGTTGGGCAACGGTCCAAGGCCTAGAGAAAATATTAGTGCAAAATTTTAGTGGCCCAATAGAAGTGGAGCAACAGTGTCGCAGCGGCCTTACAGCCGCATACCCTAACCCTAGCTGCCTTCGCACTGGCGATTCATCGCCTCGGTGCCTCCCATCGTCTCCCGATCCCGACCTCCCCAGACTCCAGCCGCCTCTCCGCGACTCCGCCGCCCCCAGCCGGCCAGCCCCCCACCGCGGCACCGCTTCCTGCCCTCCTCTCCCCCGTGAGTCTGCGACACCACCCCCGCCTCCTCTCCGTCGCACCACCACCCCCCCCCCCCGCGGTCCCGCCTCCTCTCCGCCACGACACCACCCCCCGCCTCCTCTCCGCCGTGATGTCGCTCCTCAGCTCCTCTCCACCGCGACGCCGTCCCCATACCTCCTCTTCGTCGCGACGCCGCCCCTTATCTCCTCTCCACCGTGGCCCGTGGCACCGCCCCCCACCTTCTCTCCGCCAGTTCGACGTAGCACCGCTCCCCGCCTCCTCTCTGCCACGACGTCGCCCCTCGCCTCCTCAGCTCCTCTCTGCCGCGACGCCGCCCCCGCCTCCTCTCCACCAGTCCGCCGTGACGCCGCCCCCGCTCCTTACCGCCCTCAACCGCCGCCGCCGGTGCTGGCTCCCGTGAGCCATGAGCATGTGACTAGGTGAGGTGGGCTACTGCTTCTACTGGGCTTACTGCGTATGAGTGTATGACAGATTGACAGTGTAGTATGAATCTATGATAGTGTAGTATGTCTATCAGTCTATTAACTTGCTATTTGAATTTTTGTGGTACTAGAATTAGAAATACATGATCAAGACTAAGTTACAGAATAAGATGAGTGATGAAAGGATGAATGATTGCATGATATGCTATATTGAGTGAGATGTATTTGCAAGCATCAATGATAACAAGATTTTACAACATTTTCAAAGTATGAGGACGCATAAGCAGAAACTACCTTGTGCTAATGGTATGCTACATTCTTATTTCGTAATTTGCATTAAAAATAACGGTGTGGTCTTGTTTCCCTGATTTAGATATGCAATTTTATCTTTGCAGGCTCAGATTCTCGTATTATTGTTGATGAAGATATGATAGGCTCAAATGAACCAAATCTTTGTTAATTAAGCAAAAGTTACCTCATGCTAGTGGTATGTTACATTCTTTTTTTTTTGTTATGTTTTATCTATTTTATCGTATTGTTCAGCATAGAATTCAAATTTATTTGGATTATGTATTTGTGTTGTACTTTTGTTATACCTCAGTGCTGATAGTATTTGATGTTAGTTGTAGACTTATAGCCCCTTTATTTTTGGATCCGAGGCTCTGAGAAATCTTGACTCCACCACTGACATGATCAATATGGTAGATCAATTTGGTAGAAGTATACCTCAGACAGCAACGCAGGGACATTTGTTGGGCAGGTAGAAACGTGTACTTAGCGAGCTACACAGGAATCAATTCACACAATTTTGATCTTTAGTAGCCGGCAGCTTGTTGTGCAGGTAGAAACGCGTGGCCCACAGCTAACATCAATTGACATATTCCCGATTAATTTTGACCTTTAGCTTCCTCGTTGCTAACATCCTGCAGTGTTCATTTAGCTCCTTGCTGCCCAATTCGATCTCCAGTTGTTCCAGCGAAGGTGGGAGGCCCTTTTTCGGCAGTCTCGAGATGCCTGGACAATAAAAGATCGCTAACTGCTTGAGGGAGCGAAGGCTGTGCAGCCCCGCAGGAAGATCTATGAGATCCTCGAACCCCCAAAATTGGAGCTCTTGCAGAGACGTGAGGAGCTGAAGCGCTTCTTCTTGCTCATCTGTAAGGCGGCTCATCACATCCCTACTGCTAACTGGACAGAATAGCACTAGGCGTTGGAGGGAGGTGAGGTGCTTGCAGAACGACGTGGTAAGGGCAGAGGGCTCATCCATCTCAAGCCTTTCCAGTCGAGGGCATAGCTCGTAGCCCTGCCTTGACAAACTCAAGCCAGGGCACCCGTATACCACCAAACGCCTGAGGCCGCCAAGGGATTGCAAGCCCTCTAGTGCGGCGAGCGATCCACAATCTCGAATTGCCAGCTTTTCTAGTGCTGTGCAGGAATGCAGCTGTAGAGACTTCAAACTTGGGCTCCAGGATACTTTCAAGGCCTTAAGGTTCCCCAGGTATTGCAAGCCCTTCAGCGAAGCGAGCGACTCGCAATTACTAATGTTCAACTTTTCCAGTGCTGTGCAGGAATGCAGCTGTAGAGATTCCAAACATGGGCTCAAGAATACTTGTAATATTTTGAGGCAGGTGAGATTCCCCGGGAAGCAGGGCTGCAGCGTTTCTGGGGAATAGTCGATGTTAAGTTGTACAAGTGATTGCGGGAGGAGCCATCTTCCGTCTTTACGCACCAAACACGAGAGCAATTCGGGGCAATACCAAATCGTCAGCTCTTCAAGGGAGGTAAATCCAGCGAAGACATCCTTGCTCCCGTAAGATGTTAGACCTCGGCATCCCTCAATAGATATCTTCTTCAGAGAGGAGATGAGATTTAACGGGATGCATAAGAGTCCGTCTGGAACTGAGCTTGTCGATGACGAATACTCCGGAGATGAGATAAGATTTGATATGTTAGAGATATATGTTTAGATTGTTATTCCCCATTGTTATGAGGGGTTCTTTGCATATTTACCACATGTACTTTGTGTATATATACCGGCCCATTGGCCTCATATGAATACATGCGCTATTCATAACATGGTATCAGAGCCAAAACTAGGGTTTTGGCTTACCTAGGGTTCCGTGCGCCCGTGTGCCGCCTCCGCCGCCGTCGCCGACTCCCGGGCTCCGCTGCCGTCGCCGACTCCCGGCCTCCGCCGTCGTTGCTGACTCCCGGCCTCCGCCGTCGGCCTCGGCTCCTCCCCTGCCCGGCCTTGGTGTCTCCGTCTCCGCTCCTCGCCGGCCGCGGCCTCCTCCGCTCGCCGCCGTCGCCGTCCTCCGCTACCCGGCCGCCCGATCCGCCGCGAGGCTGGTCGGCCGCCTCCCGACGCCGCCGCTTTCCTGTGCCGCGCCGCCTCCCCGCCCGAGGCCGCCGTGAGGCCGCGCGCTCCGCCGCCTCGCCCGAGGCCGCCGTGAGGTCGCGCCGCTCCTCCGCATCGCCGGCTCCCCGCCGGCCGCAGCCGCCGCTCCCGCGCCCGCCGCCGCCGCCGGCTCTCCCGCCGCCGCCGTCGCCAGCTCTCCCGCCGCAACCGATCTAGGTTTTGGCCAGGGAGAGGTTACTCGGTTTTGTAAAACCGGTTGAAAAAAAAGCAAAAAAAACGTTGTTCTAACCGCCGCGCCGTCCAGCGCCGCCTGTTAGACTTCGTTGTCTTGGTCGCCGCGCCGTCCAGCGCCGCCTACCAATGGGCACCGTTGCTCTCCCTCGCTGCCCGGTGATCTTTGATGGTGTTAATTACACCGACTTCGTGTCTCACATGCGCATTCACATGCGTGGTCTTCGTCTCTGGGGCGTCCTCTCTGGCGATGTCACCTGCCCGCCTTGCCCTATTCCTCCGACGGAGCCTACGCCTGTTGCATTGCCTCCGACAGCCGATAAAGCTGCTGCTGATGATAAAGCTGCTGCTGATGATAAAGCTGCCTCTGTCTACCAGGCATGTACTTTGTGTATATATACCGGCCCATTGGCCTCATATGAATACATGCGCTATTCATAACATGATAGACTGTTTTCTTCCTCTTCTACCTCACAGTTCTCTAAACTCAATTCCTGTAGGGCCTGCACATGTCGCAGCATTAGAGATAGCCACTTTCCCGTTATTCCACATGACTGAATACGAAGACGTTCGAGAGAAGGGAGTGCATTGCAATTTGCAGCTGCCATATCTTCATGCGTATCCTCTGGCAGAACATGCGGAGATAAAAGTTCCCTGCAGTCGTATATTTCCAAACTCTTTAAAGAGATGAGTTACCTTAATCCTTCGAATGAAATATATGTTAGATTTCGGCAACCTGCTATTCTCAAGTGATTTAGGAACCTCAGGTTATGGAACGACAACATTTTGCCATCCAGCGTCCTCAGCTCATCAGAATGCTCATCAAGTATCTCATTAGGAGACCCGATTGTTAATGCTCCGCTGCATGACCCCTCCATCGATGGAATTGTTGAAACTCTATAGATGAATAATTTAGAAACACTAGTTGAAGGCGGTAGAGGGTGTGGCACTAGCAACCGAGGACATTTGTGCATAATGAGTTCCCCAAGACTGGACAACCATGACTTCTGCTCGATTTTGAATTTCTGGCAGTCCTCAAACAACGGAAGGACCTTCAGTACAGAGCACCCCGTTACCTTGAGAACCCTTAAACTAGAGTTCAAGTCCCTCGAGGAAGTGCAGGAACATCTCTCCAACTTTGGCATTTTAATTAACACCAGCTCCTCCAACGAAGGAATTGATACTTCTGTTACATTAAGCATATTCCTCAGCTCAAACTTTCTAAGAAATGGGAGCCACTCCAGAGATGGAATTATTTGCAATTTTCCACAACACTCTAGATGAAGAGTCTGCAAAGAGGTAAGTGAATTGGCAAGCCATGCTGGGGAGGTAGCACCATCGTACTCAGATATTCGTAGATGCTTTAGGTTGTGATGTGGTTCAAGACCTTCGAGCACCTCTCTTGCTGTGTCTCTAGATGGTTCAGAGCTTGGGCCACTATCGTCCATTGGCGAGCTCTCATCTTCTGTTTCCATGTCACTGTCATGTTCATACTGTGGCAAGGTATTGTTCCAGGACAGGTGGAGCTTTCCTAAGTGTTGTTTGTTTCTCAGTCCTGCTTCAAAAGCCTCCTCCCGAGTTTTAACATTTTCGAGTTGAGACACCCCAAGTTGTACAAGCTCGTTCATGGATTGAAGTTGAGTTATCTCAAAGATGCTGGAATTTTGAACACTAAAATTGTGCAGTTCCTGAAGAGCGGTCATGTTGCTGATGCTAGGGATTGTGGAGTACACTATCTTATCAGCAACAAGATGTCTCAAATTAACGAGATTATTCATACCAGTAGGTACTTTAGTATTGTTGCGGTTGCCGAAATCCAATACTTGAAGGTGATAAAATCTTGTCAAAGCTTCAGGAAAAGCAATATCCTCATTATTGGGGCAGACAAAAATAAATTCTAGGCAACGGAGATGATACGGCTTTACAAAATTGAGCACAGAGTCGATGTCAGCACCTGTCACATAAATTCTTAGGCCTAATATCCTCACAATGACTTTTCAAAATATCTAATCCTTTCTCTCACCTCACATTATGGGTAACCTCCCATTTGCGATGGGCCCCATCTGTTTGCACGGGATGTTTCTCTCCGCTACTAGCGTACGGGCTTCCCTCCCCTCTGCGCTAGCGCAAGACTGAGAAACTTCACCCGACCTGGTGTCCCTTCAGGCCCCCTTGCCATAGCATAACCCCATCAATCCACTACCAGTGAGATGAGTCCGGGATTTCGATAAATCTACTGAGCCAAGTTGTATTTTACAGACTTGTGGTTGTACTGTTTTACACGGGTTGACATGACAAGATTCAGTCCTTAGTGGTATCTGGGCGGTTCTACCACAAACCACACTCTCGTGCACCCTGCACCATACCCCCGAACCATCCGCCCAGATAAATAAGCAATTTGAGGTATTTTTGGGAGTATAAAATAACCATATCCAACATTTATCAGTCATTACCACCATGACTGCCCAAATCAATTTCTCATGATTAAAGTGATGCTTGGGCGCTCTCGCGCCCATGAGTATCAAAAAAAATACTACGCATGGCATATAATTACGGACTTATTTTCGAAAGGTTACTTATTATAATTTGTGCTAGGGCGACAATGTTTACATGTTCAAATATTTCAAAGGAGGGGTAATATTAACCAAGTACACAATGGGATATAACTAGAATCTTAAATTAACATGTATTTGCATATAACATAACAGCATGCAATTTGATAATTTAAACAAGAGTAATTTGCAGAAAACGTAGGTTCAACATGATCAAAGTATTGACTCGCCTTGGCGTGGTTTACCGCAGTCTTGAGCTCACACAATGGTTCCTGTCGAGCTTCTGGTCGTTATCTTCACTTTGAACTTGACCTCGCTTGATCCGTTGATTCTCCGGGACTCCCGTTTCTAATTACGCGCTAGACGACTGAATCCAAATATAAGCAAATAACTCAAAAGATCCAAATAAATCCGAATAAACTCAATTTAGTTTTATTATGAGTTAATGGGTGATTTTGGGTGATTTGAGGCAAGGTTAGTGGTAGAATACGATAGCTTGACCTTTTTATTAATAAATTTCTTTTATTATTTTTGTATTTATCAAGGAAGTTCCATGAGTCGGGTTAGACCTATAGAATGGTGTAGGAGTTTAGTGTACAAATTTTATCTCTAGGGTATGCATTCCTTGCAACTCAGGTTATGATAAAGGCAAACTGGACTGATGGATGAGATCTGTACTTATTCTATAAATCTTTTAGTCGAATGTATCATAACACTTGGATATCTTTATTACGTTTTAGAATAATCTCCGATATAGGCCTTTACTTACTAATTAGATAAAACCTATACAATGATAGGTAATTTTAAGCCTATTATTTCTTGAATGGCATTAAGTTGTATAAGCCACGCACTTCTAGTTTAAATATTAACAACTTTAGCACCATTTTCTCTCAGACTTGCTTTTGAATGTAAAGCCCTATTAGTTGTTCACCTTGATAATTTATGCATTTTTAGTTACAATCTTGCCTCCCTTGGGTATTTACTCAGCTATCTTTTGTAATATTTTCCTTTATGCTTTCATGTTGCAAAATAACACTTTTTATTGATCATTTACCAAACTCTATGAGCATACAACTATTCAAGTTTAGGTTTTCTGACCTTTTTATTTTACTAAACCTTACTTGATTTTCACAAATTTACTCCTATTATAGCATGTATATATATTCATCACTAGATTATAGGTCATTGTACTTTTGTTTGGTTTTATGATAACTATTTATATTAACTATTATTTTTTTAAAAAAAAAGGCTTTCATGATATTGATATTTTAATTACATATGATCTATATAAAGCCTACCCTTTTAAGTTTGGATCTCAAGTAGTTTATATGCAAGATGATCTCTATTTGCGATTCTATATTACCTAATATTCAAATAACCTAATCCTTGTAAAATAATCAGTTCGTTAGTCTTGATTAACATGTGACTTTAGCCAATATTAAATCCAATTTGATTTTTGATCCATTTTCTTCCTACTGTATATTACATATATATCTACAACTAGATTGTATGCACTTCATTTGAGTTTATGCCAATTGAATTGCATTAGCTACTACAAACAGGGCTTTCACAAATTTTATTTACCAAAGTCCATACAATATATACCTAATAAATTTTTGCATCTTTTAGAAATTTATTTCTGATTTTTCCTTGATTTTCCTTCACTGGAGTTGCTGGCAAACTGGGCAAAAACTTAGCATCTAAATAATGCGGCCTGGGGAAATCGAACTCAGGACCGACAGGGTAACGAGCGATGCGGTTAGCCAACTGGGCAACGGCACTCATGGGAATGATAAAGGGTGGGGGTTACTTACCATTCATGAGCGCAGGGATGGCTCGAAACAGAGCAGGCCGGCGGTGCTCGGTCATGGCTCGCTCGGCGGCAAAGCGGCGGGGAGAGGATAGCGACTCGAAGAACGGGTTGCCCGGAGGGAGGCGGACCTAGAGGTGGCGACGCGCCGGCTGGGGTGGCCTCAAGGTGGTCGGGCAACAGCGTGGGGCGGCCGCCGGTTTGATGGACTCGGGGTGGCGGTGCCGGCGTGGAGTAAGGGGGCATGTGTTGGGCGCTGGAGCAGGAGGGAGGGGGGGAGTGTGGACTTCGCCAACGGTCGAGCCGGAGAGGGCCCACGGGGTGCCGGCGGCGTGAGGCGGGGTCGGACGGCGGGGGCGCACGGCGCCGGCGAGCTGGGGCGAAGGAGAAGCTCCGGCGGCCGTTGTGGGGTGTTGGCGATGACTTGAAGATGCTCCAACCGGGAGTAATTGAGCCGAGGAGCGGCGGGTAAGAAATGGAGTGGTGGCGGCGGCTTCTGGCCGGATCTTGGGAAGACGACCGGTGCGATGAACTCTAGTGCACGGATTTCCAATTAGGTTGGAGGGAGGGAAGAAGGGGTGTGGGAGCATGGATTGGCGCGATCACAAATGGGATTAGCTCGCTGGATGGCCGGAATGATGAAGAGGCAGTGCCGGCGGCTTACGGTTGCGGGGTGGGAGAAGAAGCGAGCGTATGGGCGATGGCGTGGGAAGCAAAGAAGGCAGCTCGGGCTCCTAAAAGCACGCACGCGCGAGGAACGCAGCCGGGGTGGCGCTGCAGCCGCCGGCTGCAGAGCGTGGACGCGTGGCCAACGGTTGCTGCGGAGCGGGGGTCAATGGCGCGAATCTGTGGGCGGCGATGGGACGGAGCAGGCACGCGGGGAAAAACCGGGGGCGACGGTAGGGAAAACAGTGGGCGGAGCTTTTGCATGGGCGCCACGGGGAGGAAGGATGCTGGGCGCGGCAGAGGAAGAAGAAAAGCAGCGCGGGCGCACGGCAGAGGAAGGAGAGAGAGGAGCTGGCGCGGGGGCCCGGTGTCAGCGGGGAGATGGCGCGGGGAGAGGGGTTGGCCGGCTGCATCTCCTTTCTTTTTTTTATCAATTGTGTAAATGTATTTTTATATTTTTGATTTCATGTATTGCTATTTTTCCAGCTTATTTAATTTTACATATTTTTATTTTCTATTGCTAAGCTCTTTATTGCACAATTTGTATATGCACACACATATATATACAAATATATATAAATACATGTGTTTGTATTTTATTCATTTACTTTTTATTGCTATTTATGCCATTATTTTCAAGATGAGATTATATATATATATATATATATATATATATATATATATATATATATATATATATATATATATATATATATATATATATATATATATATATATATATATATATATATACTTAGATTTCTCCTTCTTATACTGGATCATCTTTTCAGATTCGTATTTAAAGTTTGAATCTCCATTGTTTGTACATTCCTTTTATGGCATTACTAATATTTGTTTTTGTCTTTTATGAGTTCTTAAATTTTGAAACCTCCACCAAATTCAGGAAAACACCATAAAATCCAAATTCCAATAAAATATATTGTAAAATATTTCAAAAGCTTCATATTTTCAAATTTTAAATTTTCAAGATGTTACACCAGTCCGCCGCGACGCCGCCCCCGCTGCTCACCGCCCTCAACCGCCGCCGCCGGTGCTGGCTCCCGTGAGCCATGAGCAGGTGACTAGGTGAGGTGGGCTATTGGTGCTACTGGGCTTACTGCGTATGAGTGTATGACAGATTGACAGTGTAGTATGAATCTATGATAGTGTAGTATGTCTATCAGTCTATTAACTTGCTATTTGAATTTTTGTTTTACTAGAATTAGAAATACATGATCAAGCCTAAGTTACAGAATAAGATGAGTGATGAAAGGATGAATGATTGCATGATATGCTATATTGAGTGAGATGTATTTGCAAGCATCAATGATAACAAGATTTTACAACATTTTCAAAGTATGAGGACGCGTAAGCAGAAACTACCTTGTGCTAGTGGTACGCTACATTCTTATTTCGTAATTTGCATTAAAAATAACGTTGTGGTCTTGTTTCCCTGATTTACATATGCAATTTTATCTTTGCAGGTTCAAATTCTTGTATTATTGTTGATGAAGATATGATAGGCTCAAGTGAACCAAATCTTTGTTAATTAAGCAAAAGTTACCTCATGCTAGTAGTATGTTACATTCTCTTTTTTTTTGCTATGTTTTATCTATTTTATCGTATTGTTCAGCATGGAATTCAAATTTTATTTCAATTATACATTTGTGTTGTACTTTTGTTATACCTCAGTGCTGATAGTATTTAATGTTAGTTATAGACTTATAGTCCTTTTAGTTTTGGATCCGAGGCTTTGAGAAATCCTGACTCCACCACTGACATGATCAATATGGTAGATCAATTTGGTAGAAGTATACCTCAGACAGCAACGCAGGGACATTTGTTGGGCAGGTAGAAACGTGTGCTTAGCGAGCTACACAGGAATCAATTCACACAATTTTGATCTTTAGCAGCCGGCAGCTTGTTGTGCAGGTAGAAACGTGTGTCCCACAGCTAACATCAATTGACATATTCCCGATTAATTTTGACCTTTAGCTTCCTCGTTGCTAACATCCTGCAGTGTTCATTTAGCTCCTTGCTGCCCAATTCGATCTCCAGTTGTTCCAGCGAAGGTGGGAGGCCCTTTTCCGGCAGCCTCGAGATGCCTGGACAATATAAGATCGCTAACCGCTTGAGGGAGCGAAGGCTGTGCAGCCCCGCAGGAAGATCCATGAGATCCTCGAACCCCCAAAATTGGAGCTCTTGCAGAGACGTGAGGAGCTGAAGCGCTTCTTCTTGCTCATCTGTAAGGCGGCTCATCACATCCCTACTGCTAATTGGACAGAATAGCACTAGGCGTTGGAGGGAGGTGAGGTGCTTGCAGAACGACGTGGTAATGGCAGAGGGCTCATCCATCTCAAGCCTTTCCAGTCGAGGGCATAGCTCGTAGCCCTGCCTTGACAAACTCAAGCCGGGGCACCCGTATACCACCAAACGCCTGAGGCCGCCAAGGGATTGCAAGCCCTCTAGTGCGGCGAGCGATCCACAATCTCGAATTGCCAGCTTTTCTAGTGCTGTAGAGATTTCAAACTTGGGCTCCAGGATACTTTCAAGGCCTTAAGGTTCCCCGGGATTGCAAGCCCTTCAGCGAAGCGAGCGACTCGCAATTACTAATTTTCAACTTTTCCAGTGCTGTGCAGGAATGCAGCTGTAGAGATTCCAAACATGGGATCAAGAATACTTTTAATATTTTGAGGCAGGTGAGATTCCCCGGGAAGCAGGGCTGCAGCGTTTCTGGGGAATAGTCGATGTTAAGTTGTACAAGTGATTGCGGGAGGAGCCATCTTCCGTCTTTATGCACCAAACACGAGAGCAATTCGGGGCAATACCAAATCGTCAGCTCCTCAAGGGAGGTAAATCCAGCGAAGACATCCTTGCTCCCGTAAGATGTTAGACCTCGGCATCCCTCGATAGATATCTTCTTCAGAGAGGAGATGAGATTTAACGGGATGCATAAGAGTCCGTCTGGAACTGAGCTTGTCGATGACGAATACTCCGGAGATGAGATAAGATTTGATAGACTGTTTTCTTCCTCTCCTACCTCACAGTTCTCTAAACTCAATTCCTGTAGGGCCTGCACATGTCGCAGCATTAGAGATAGCCACTTTCCCGTTATTCCACATGACTGAATACGAAGACGTTCGAGAGAAGGGAGTGCATTGCAATTTGCAGCTGCCATATCTTCATGCGTATCCTCTGGCAGAACACGCGGAGATAAAAGTTCCCTGCAGTCGTATATTTCCAAACTCTTTAAAGAGATGAGTTGCCTTAATCCTTCGAATGAAATATATGTTAGATTTCGGCAACCTGCTATTCTCAAGTGATTTAGTAACCTCAGGTTATGGAACGACAACATTTTGCCATCCAGCGTCCTCAGCTCATCAGAATGCTCATAAAAAATCTCATTAGGAGACCCGATTGTTAATGCTCCGCTGCATGACCCCTCCATCGATGGAATTGTTGAAACTCTATAGATGAATAATTTAGAAACACTAGTTGAAGGCGGTAGAGGGTGTGGCACTAGCAACCGAGGACATTTGTGCATAATGAGTTCCCCAAGACTGGACAACCATGACTTCTGCTCGATTTTGAATTTCTGGCAGTCCTCAAACAACGGAAGGACCTTCAGTACAGGGCACCCCGTTACCTTGAGAACCCTTAAACTAGAGTTCAAGTCCTCGAGGAAGTGCAGGAACATCTCTCCAACTTTGGCATTTTAATTAACACCAGCTCCTCCAACGAAGGAATTGATACTTCTGTTACATTAAGCATATTCCTCAGCTCAAACTTTCTAAGAAATGGGAGCCGCTCCAGATATGGAATTATTTGCAATTTTCTACAACACTCTAGATGAAGAGTCTGCAAAGAGGTAAGTGAATTGGCAAGCCATGCTGGGGAGGTAGCACCATCGTACTCAGATATTCGTAGATGCTTTAGGTTGTGATGTGGTTCAAGACCTTCGAGCACCTCTCTTGCTGTGTCTCTAGATGGTTCAGAGCTTGGGCCACTATCGTCCATTGGCGAGCTCTCATCTTCTGTTTCCATGTCACTGTCATGTTCATACTGTGGCAAGGTATTGTTCCAGGACAAGTGGAGCTTTCCTAAGTGTTGTTTGTTTCTCAGTCCTGCTTCATAAGCCTCCTCCCGAGTTTTAACATTTTCGAGTTGAGATACCCCAAGTTGTACAAGCTCGTTCATGGATTGAAGTTGAGTTATCTCAAATCTGCTGGAATTTTGAACACTAAAATTGTGCAGTTCCTGAAGAGCGGTCATGTTGCCGATGCTAGGGATTGTCGAGTACACTATCTTATCAGCAACAAGATGTCTCAAATTAACGAGATTATTCATACCAGTAGGTACTTTAGTATTGTTGCGGTTGCCGAAATCCAATACTTGAAGGTGATAAAATCTTGTCAAAGCTTCAGGAAAAGCAATATCCTCATTATTGGGGCAGACAAAAATAAATTCTAGGCAACGGAGATGATACGGCTTTACAAAATTAAGCACAAAGTCGATGTCAGCACCTGTCACATAAATTCTTAGAAGTCGTAAGCTTTTTGCACCCTTGAACAAAATTTGGAAGGACCTTGTCCTTAGTAAATTTACGCTGCTTCGTCCAAAAAACATCAAAGTCCTCAATTTCTGCAAAGGCCTAATATCCTGTAGTATTTTATCAAAATTCTCACTAGGAAAGCTGTCATGTTCATCATAAGCAGTAGTTATGATAGACAAATGACGAATACATGGTTGAATTGTCTTGGATTGCAATCCATTTATATTTGCACATTCATTTGACGAAACCTTCTCAGCTAATTCATGCATTAGGTCATGCATGACATAGCGTGAATCAACCTTTTGGAAGAATCCCAAATCCACTAATCTGTCCAAATATTGCATCCCTATTTCCTCCAATCTCTTGCTAGTATCTTCGCACTGCACAAAATTTTGTGATATCCAAGCATGGACCAAAGTTTCTGCATAAAATCGGTGATCCTCAGGAAACAAAGCGCAGTACGAGAAACAATGCTGCAGGTGGGAAGGTAGATAATCATAGCTAAGCTCCAAGATAGGTTTTTTTTTTAGAAAATGGAAACGAGGTTCCAACCTCTACACCCCGAGGAGGTGTACACAGCTAGTTCAATACATCCAGGAGCACTCAAGCTCAGTTTTCTCAAAAGAGAGGAAAACAAGAGACAAAACACAAAGTTCAGACAAAAGAGAGGAACTACGACTAGGCTTCAATTCTGTTCCGGAAATTCCATCCAAACTTCGCAAAAACCTCCAAAATGACTGATTCCAAGATCCGGCAACCGTTCTTGATGTTTGGTCTTTCATCTTCTTTAAGTAGCAGTGACCAAAGTCGAATCCAGTATGTTGCTCTGAAGACTACCTGCAAAAAGGTGTTTGGTTTAGCTTTGTTGAATACCATCTCATTTCTATTCAACCACATAGCCCAACAAATAGCTGCCGCTCCTAAAAGCATTTGATTTTTAGACTTAGGCTGAAAACCCGAAAGCCAAGAACCAAACAAATTAGCAATGCTAGAAGGCGGTTGAATTCCAAAAGAGATATGCACGGTATTCCAAATAAATCTAGCAAAATGACACTCAAAAAACAAATGTTGTATAGTCTCCATAGAGCTACAAAAACAACACTTTAAGCTTCCTTGCCAATTCCTTTTTGCTAGGTTGTCCTTAGTAAGAGTAACACCCTTTTGGAGATACCAAAGGAAGATTTTAATTTTCAATGGCACTCTTAACTTCCAAAGTGGGTTTTTGAATGGTATGACCCCTTCTTGCATCATACTCAAGTACATGGAACGAACCGTGAATGATCCGCTCCTATGTAGATTCCAAACAAACAAATCCTTGCCAATAGAAAGATTAATCGACATTATCTTGGAAATTAGATCTTCCCAAGCAATCAAATTTGTGCCCACCAAAGCCCTTCTAAAAGATACATTAAGTGGTATAGTACTAAGAACCTTTGCCACCGTATCATCTTTCCTCCTTACAATTCTATAAAGAGAAGGGTAAGCAACCCCAAGAGGTTTGTCCTCCAACCAAACATCCTTCCAGAATCTGATTTGTGTCCCACTTTGGATATGGAAGGAGCCACCGGCCAAGAAGTCATCCTTGACCTTCATGAGCCCTGACCAAAACTGTGAATCTCCCGGTTGTTTACGAACATGGGTAAGGATTTTGTTGTTCAAATATTTCTTCTTTAGAAGACTTTGCCAAACACCATCCTCATTTAAGAGTTTAAACAACCATTTGCTCAAGAGACACTTGTTTTGAATGTCTAAGTTTTGAATGCCAAGGCCACCAAGATCTTTTGGTCTACAAAGAATGCTCCAACGAGCGAGTCTGTACTTCTTTTTGTGTTCATCACATTGCCAAAAGAATCTTGATCGGTAGTAATCCAACTTTTGGAGGACACCCCTAGGAACTTCAAAAAAGGATAACATGAACATGGCTAAGCTAGTTAAAACTGAATTAATCAAAACTAGCCTACCCCCGGCAGAGAGCAGCTTGCCTTTCCAACTACTTAGCTTTTTCTGGAACTTTTCTTCTAAGATAAGCCAATCCTTGTTAGCAAGCTTCCGGTGATGCATAGGGATCCCAAGGTATTTGAAAGGCAAAACCCCGGTACTACAACCAAAAAGTTGTGCATATTCATATTCACGCCTTTGGCTTTGCCATAGCGTAATGACTCACTTTTATGAAAATTAATCTTCAACCCCGAGAGTTGCTCAAAGGTACTTAACACTAGCTTAAGATCTTTGGCTTGGAGTATGTCATGATCCAAAAAGAGAATAGTATCATCCGCATATTGGAGGATCGAAAGGCCATCCTCCATAAGGTGAGGTACAACCCCTCGAAACATTCCGTTGGACTTGGCCCTCTCAATTAACGTGGCCAAACATATCAGCCACTAAGTTAAAAAGAAAAGGTGAAAAGGGGTCTCCTTGTCTAAGTCCCTTTTTTGTTTGAAAATAATGACCCAAGTCATCATTTACTTTAATACTGACACTACCTCCTCTAACGATTTGATCAATCCACTTGCACCATAAAGGAGAGAAGCCTTTCATTCTCAGTGCTTGCTGAAGGAAAGACCACTTTACCTTATCATAGGCCTTTTCGAAGTCTAGCTTCAAAATAACCCCATCTAACTTTTTCCTATGCATCTCGTGCATAGTTTCATGCAAAATGACCACCCCTTCCATAATATTCCTTCCTGACATAAAGGCAGTTTGAGAAGGTTTAATTACTTTCTGAGCTACTAGAGCTATTCGATTGGTCATAACTTTCGTGAACACTTTGAAACTAACATTCAACAAACAGATTGGTCTGAATTGTTGAATCTGAGCAGCCTCCTTTTGCTTTGGTAGAAGCGTGATTATACCAAAGTTAAGGCTGAAAAGCGGAAGGTTTCCTTTATGAAATTCTAAGAAGAGAGCCATAAGATCTTCCTTAATAAGCCCCCAAAAAGTTTGGTAGAACTCGGCTGGAAAGCCATCCGGACCCGGGGCTTTGTTATGCTCCATCTGGAAGACGGCCTTTTTAACTTCATCTTCTGAGAATTCCATAGTTAAAAAAAGCTCCAAGATAGGTAATATATCACCATCGTTTTCTTGCCGAGATTTCCATGTCTCCTGAACATCTCGCCAGTGATCATGGCTAAGATTTTCTTTCAATAGTGCACCAACACTTTGTGCTGCTAGTGGATAGCCCTTTAATGTTTTAGCAATCTGTTGCCCAATGGTGTGCAAACTAGGATGATCGTACTTCATTCATCAAAGCTTGAAACGTCGCTGGGGCGTTTGTCAATCCAAACGGCATTACCAGGAACTCAAACAGCCCTTGGTGTGTGCGGAATGCCGTTTTTTCAATGTCGGCCGGATGCATGCGCACCTGATGGTAGCCCGAGCGCAAATCCAGCTTGGTGAAGAACTTGGCACCCTTGAGTTCATCCAATAGTTCTTCGACTACAGGTATTGGAAATTTGTCCTTGATAGTTTTGTCGTTTAGCGCTCGGTAATCAACACAAAAGCGCCATGTTCCATCGTGCTTCTTGACCAAAAGGACTGGAGCTGAGAACGGCGAGGAACTTGGTCGAATGAGCCCTTGCTGTAGCATCTCCGTGCACTGCCGCTCAATCTCATCTTTCTGCACGTGAGCATATCTGTATGGCCGGACTGCTACTGGGGTAGTGTTGGGTTGGAGGTGAATGCGGTGGTCGAGCACTCTTTGTGGTGGTAACTCCTGCGGCTGGGCAAATACGGACTGGAACTCCGTGAGTAAGTCCTGGAGAAGCGCCAGTTGTTCAGGCTGCAGGGACATCAAGGTGCTGCTGGGAGATGGGATGCCGTGCCAAGTAACTTGCTGCTGGTTATACCAGAAGGACATTGTCAGCAGGAGGAAATCCCAAGTAATTGGTCCCAATGTGCGCAGCCACTGCACCCCGAGGACCATGTCGAAACCGGCAAGCGGAATGGCGTAGCAATCCAAGTGGTACGCAGTCTGATCCACGCAGATTTGTAACTGAGGGCAGGTGCCCGTGCTGTAGATGGTATCTCCATTAGCAACAGCAACGCGGAGTCCCTCACGGGGTGTGACTTTCAGTCCAGCCTGACGGACAGCCTCGGCACTGATGAAATTGTGGGTGGAGCCGGAGTCGACCAAGGCTGTGAGTTGTATCTGCCCAATCCATACATGGACCTTCATTGTTTGAATTGCTCGCGGTTGTATACCGGACAATGCGTGTAAAGAAATTTCCGGCTGGAAGTCTGCTTGGGTAGTGTCTGAAAGTACCTCGTCGTCGTCGTCCGGCCGAACTTCCAAAAGGAAAAGACGCTTGCAGCGATGCCCTGGCACAAATTTCTCTTCACAATTGAAACACAATCCTTAGCTGCGGCGCTCTGTCATTTGCGCGGCTGTCAATTGTTTGCGAGGTAACTGCAGTGGAGCGACCCCTGTGCTTTTGTCGGTAGGGAGCCCTGTAGCCTGTAACTGGCGAGTCGGAGCGGTGCCGTTATGCAGACCGGAGGATGTGTGTGTGCCTAGCGGTCGCTGGTATGGTTGGCGACCTGGGGGTCGGTGCATTGCTGAAGCCACCAAGTGCCGCTTCTCAAAGGCACGCGCCAGCGCCATTGCCAACTGCAGGCTGCCTGGATTCTGAAGCTCGACGTCCGTGCGGACGGGTTCCATGAGGCCCGACGAGAACAGCTGCACTTGTTGCGCCGGTGTGAGAGGATCCGTGCTACATAGGAGACTGAGAAACTGCTCTTGATATTCGTCGACGGTGCCGACGGCCTGCAATTTGGCAAGTTCTCCCAGGAAATTGTTGCGGATGGGTGGGCCAAAGCGAAGGCTGCAGTAATCCTTGAATGTCTGCCAAGCTGGTTCTCCCTCATCGCGCTCAAGCTGAAAATACCACTACTGTGCGGCTCCAAGCAAATGATAGGAGGCTAGCCAAACTTTGTCGCGCTCAGGCGTTTGATGTCCTTTAAAGAACTGCTCACAGCGATTGAGCCAGCCCAGAGGATCCTCCTTGCCATCAAAAGTAGGGAAAGAGATCTTGTGGAAGCGCAGGCCGGGATTTGTACCTGGAAGCTGGTGGTGCTGTTGATTGGGAGGGTGGGCGGGCAGCAGTCCGGGCGGAGCTGGCAGTAGTCCATCCCCCATGTGCATTGGCTTCTTCTCCAGAGCTCCCACACGTTCCTTGATGCCTGCGAGTTCCGTTGATATCTCCGTCTTGAGCTCGATCATGGCCGCCGTAAGATCGGCGATTTGCTGAGTTAGCGCCGTCATCTCCGTTGGAACAGCCATGAGCTCTGATACCAAGTTGTCACGGTCCCGATCACGTGATCTCAGATGGTACCCGTGAGCGGCCGGCGGACGCGCCGTGGTGCAGTTGGGGCCGAAGCTTGGCGGCGGAAAATGGATCTGGGAAACAGAGATAGCGAGAAGAGGGCAGAAAACAGAGCAAATAGAAGATAGAGGTAAAGTCTTTTCTATCTCTCAATTACAATCTTCCACCATATATATAGGACTCAATCTGCTCCGATTGGAGACTAACTCGAAAAGGACTCTGACTAATATGGAAAGCAAAAGGAACTCTGACCTAAACCAAATACGTATGTTATCTGGAAACGGACTCTTAGTCCACGGAAACACCCAAGCCTGAGGAAGACTCATCTTGTCCGTCTGGAAGAGGTATGGCTGCTTTGGTAGATGTGGGTCGGCGGCGTACATACGTACGGCCCCACATGACAGATCTGTACAGTTCTCATTACCAAATGCACACGCCTCGAAGAGCAGCCAAAACTCCTTTTCATCCAGACCCTTCATTTCAACAGCATCCATTATCCCTATCATTTTTGCAACAGATTTACTTCGAGTTGTTGCTAAAATCATGCAACCAGGTACTTGATTGCGTTTCAATGGAGCTAACAGGGTAGCCCATCCATTCTTGTCCTTGTCTTCCCAGATATCATCTAATACGAGCAAAAATCTTTTGTTTCTAATATTCTTCAAAAGGGTATCTTGAAGAACATTGAAACTGCTTATTTTTCCGTAGTCTTGTCCATCTTTGCATACATGCTCTAACATCTCGCGTGTGAGCCTCACTTGGTCGAATATAGTGGATACACATACCCACATTTGCAAATCAAAATGGCTTCCAATTCTTTGATCATCGCATACAAATCTAGCAAGGGTCGTTTTCCCTACACCACCACCGCCAACTATTGGCAGAACATGTAGATCACTGTATTTTCCATCCATCAACAGCTCTACTACCCTGTTCCTCTCTGCTTCCCTCCCATACACCATCTTTTCAACTTGCATAGAGGTTGTCAGGCGTGTGTTCCTGGGTTCACTCTGACTCTGGTATGGAATTGTAATGGGGCGTGAGACCTCTAGCTGAAGAACACGACGCACATCCTCACGAGCAGTGCGTAACTGAGTCACTATTTTATTGATCCTCTGAGAAATAGTATCATGCTTGCTCTCAAGCGCCAGCAGGGTTTCATCTTCTCTCTTCCTTTTTCTGTGTTTGCCCAAGGCCCAATCTGGAATTTGCTTCACAGCATTCAGTGTTTTTTGAAGAGCAGAAGACCAAGCGGACGATGAGGCACGATCGCCCAGAGGATGAGTACCACCAGCAGAACCATCACAATTCCCTGCATAAGTAAACAATAAAAGTTCACTTAAAAGCAGAAACGGAAGCAAACAGGCACCACTTAAACAAAACAAAACCAGATATTGAGAAAAAGGTTAAATCCTAACTCCTTGATTATGGCTTCAATTTCATCCGGTGCTGTGAATACCTATAAGCCCTTTGATTCACTGGTTAACTATCGTGAGGTGAATCTGATGGTCATATGGTCTCTGAAATGAATACACCCTGAAGTAAAACTGAGGGGGTGGTGTCTTATCTATGTTGCTCAGCTGTTCGTAGTCTGTCAACAACAAGATAAATGCCACTCTAATGCTCTGCGCATTAGATGTTAAGCGAGGAAAGCGGACAGCAAGGAGCAGATGATCTTGGCATACCTCCTTCAATCTCCCGCTGGAGTCGGTAGTAGTCGAGCTCGTCCATGACGTCCTCGGCGTCGTACAGCAGCTGCTTCAAATGGAGCAGGGACTGCGAGAGCCCCTCGTTCTCGATCTTCCTCCCTCTGGCGGCATCAACCACCGTGTTGGTGGACAGCATCTCAGACTTGAGATTCTCCACGTCACCGGCAACATCAACCTCCCGACTCCACGATTCCATCTTCTCAGTGAAGAGGCTCCCGAGGATGCCTTGAACCAACCATCCCATAGCAGCATCCTTGACAATGCCCAGGGTCCCCATCATCTCCGACCGCCGACGCCGAGTAGACGGCGGTGGCAGCAGTAGCAGCAAGCCTCTTGCACAACGCAGGAAGAAAGGAGAGGATTTTTTTTTTTTTGAGAAACAAGAAAGGAGAAGAAAGTGGAGCGGACGGAGATGGATTTCACAGGAACGGTGAGCGATGATGCATCGGCAGGAAGCAACTTGGAAGGCAGAAAGAAAGGCAGGCAGCAAATGAGACGGGTCAGCACAGCCGCGAGCCCGCGAGTCAAGTCTTGGCTCCACAGTTGCACTAAACTAATGGTGTATTTGGTTGTGTGACTGTGCAGTACACTCCTCTTTACTAATTAAACATAATGTATCTGTTAATCTTGTACAAAATTCTAGCTCATGATGTTACGTATCAACTACAGGATGATAGGGCTCCCGGCCGCAATTCTGCGAAGTGGTTTCGTGGAACTAAACGTATGGAGACTAGACAACAAAAAAGAAAAAAGAATTGGGTTATAGCAGCCTGGAACCTCTGGACGCAGCAGCTAAGACACTATCATATGACACTACTATATTGGACAAGTGGTACATTGGCATTTCGGGACAAAATGTTACAAAGGGCCAAGGAATCAGTCACAAGGATTAAACTAGATCAATCTTGCGTTGATTTATGGTTCCTGGAAAGGATGTACTACTTTGAAGACAAAGCTAGATTTGGCACTATTACGCACTGTATTTACAAAACTAGCCGTATGCGAACCGTATTTGCAAAAATATCACTTATGCCATCCAGTAGACGGACGGCAGCGCCAGCGAGGGGACACACCGTGACGCCATCGGCAGGCAACCTGCCACCCGGTGGGGAGAACCGAGGCTGGCATGCCGCCCGGTGAGGGGGCGGCAGGTGATTAAGCCGGCTAACCTAATTTTTCTCATTTAGTATTTATTTGAATTTTTAAATATATAAATGACCTTCAAAAATTACAAAAATGTGAGTACAGTCTTCCAACATAATGTATTTCACAGTATAATTTTTGGGTAATTTTATCTATTGTGAATATTGCTAAAAAAATCATAAAATTTTGATATCTGTACGGGTTTTTACATATAGAAATAAGCTCCAAAAATTATGAAATTTTATGTAAAGCCTCTCGACACAGTTATAGTTATTGTGTAATTTTTTGAGAATTTTATGTGATACAAATTTACCACGTTTATTCAGGTTAATTTAATCATGAATTTAACGATACTTAGGCATATTTTGAAGTGGCTGACCTCTGTGCTTCGGGCATATGTTGGCCCGATCATATTATATTTTATTTTTTGCTATGTCGTTCGCATAATTATCACTCTATGTGTGTCGTGACCCCTTGCGCTCTCTCGTTCGCACAAATGTCGTTATGCCCGTGTCGCCCCCCTTCGCCCACTCCCTCGTTTGCACATTTGTTAGTGTTAGCATGCCGTCCCCCTTACCCGAAGTGCTGCTCATGACAATGGGACTTCAATGTCCGAGTTGAGTGCACCGAGTCACTTTTCGCTCGGCCACAAATACGAATCTCTCGCAGTTCACCATTGCTCATCTCAGTCGCTCATCGCAGAAGCTCATTGTCGCGGTCATCGCTCAAAATTAGGAGTGCGTAACTCATTATTTCAAGAAGCTAGTGCATAGCTCATTAAGAACGCGGTAGTGCTGATTGATTCTCTTGAAAGGCAGGTAATTTTTTATCGTATGCTTTCGACGTTATTCCTGTAATCCTAGTCCATTAGTGTTATTTAGTTAGTCGTGATTAATGTAGGTTATATTACAAAGTAAGTAGGTCGTAGTAATTTAGACATAGCTTTTACTATTTTTGTGCACGTACAATATCCATAATTTGTTATTGAATGGAAATATGTAATTAAATAGTCATAATTACTGTAGTGGCAATTAGTTAAGGGTAAGCAATGAGTTAGTGGTAAGTAATTAAGTGGTAAGGACGACGGTAATGAATGGCTCATAATTTTCTTTCGGATGAGTAGTCAAATTATCGGTAATCAATGAAGTATTCGTATGTAGTTACAAGCATGTAATCACTGACTTGTAGTATATTGCTGTCATTATCAATCTTCGCACTAATATTTCGTATGTTCCATTTGTTGTAAGGTTCTTTTCAAATTAAGAGTACATAGCTAATTATTTTGAGAAGGCAGTGCATAACTCATTAAGGATGCAGCATTGCTGATTGCTTCTTCCGAAAGACAGGTAATTTTTTATAGCATACTTTCGACGTTATTCCCGTAGTCGTAGTCATAATTACTATTATTTAGTTAGTCATAATTAATATAGTTTGTATTATGAAGTGAATTTTACTGTTATTATTAATCTTCACACTAATATTGGTATGTCCTATGTATTAGAGGGTATGGCTTTACTGGAGCTTCTCGAACACTCTTACGATGAGAAACATTGTTGCCACTCATGGATGATAGGTGACGTGGATGGCCCTTCGCCTTTCAAGCTGCGTGGTGGAGGGATCTGTGGGTGCTGGACGAGTGATACATCCCAACCCTGCAAGCCACAGGCTTGTTGCCCTTTGGGAGGCTAATTTCCACTGGCATAAGTTCACCATCGACGGTAGCATGCTCGTGGCACTGTTGGACAAGTGGAGGCCCAAGACGCACATATTCCACTTTTGGTGGGGTGAGATGACAGTCATTCTAAAGGACATCGCATTCTTAACTGGTCTCCCTCTTGGGGGTGACACACTTGTTCCAGCCCCTACACCAGTCGACTGGAAGGAGAGGCTGGTGGACCAGTTCGGCCGGTCTATCCCAGAGAGTGCACGTGGTGTCCCCTGCACTTAGCTGAATAATTTCAGTGTGTGCCCGCAGGATGCACCACCAGAGGTCGTCAGGAGTCACCTCGTCGCATTCCTTATTCACCTCTTTGGTTGGAGTATGTTTCCAGCCACACACAGCGATATTTGCAACGCTGAGTTCATCGGCCTCACCAAATCTTTGGTTGACGCAGAGTTTGGTGTGATACCTCAGTACAGCTGGGGATTAGCGGTTCTGTGTGCCACGTATTGGGGATTATATGACGCTTGCCGGCGTGCAACTGCTGGTATCCCCAATCTAGCTATCTGCTATGTGCTCCTATAGCTGTGGAGTTGGGAGAACTTCTCTATCAGATGTCTGGCCATCGTGACGCCAGTGCACTCATTCAGCGAGTTCACCGACATAATAGACGGGCCCACTATGGGCTTCCGGTGGACTACTGCCCATCTACGGTGGGGGAAGGGCAAACCGTCGATGTGCTACTTGCTGTGGCACAATGAGTTCAAGTCGTTGCACGATAGCAATGTCATTTGGGGTCCATGGACTGTAAATTTTGTGACTCATGTATCGCCGCACGGGCTATCCCTGCACTGCCTGGAGGACACAGAGCTATGGGTGACAACACATCATCTGATGTTCTCGTACATGGTGGAGGCTTATGTGCCATAGTGTGTGATGCAACAATTCAGTTTGCACCAGGTCGTGCCCCTTTGGATGGTAGGTTCCTACCACAAGCCATACACCGGTGAGTCAAACTCCATCTGACTAATGTGTACACTTTGTATGTCTTGCTATGTAATGTCGATGATTCTGGAAATGCAGACAATCAAGGTTTGGTCGCATGGTACGGATTGGTGCCCAGTGCAGCAATAGTGGATGACGGCATGGACGAAAAGGGAGCATCTCAATGTCATCATGGAGCAGCGTCCGTACGACGTCCGGACGTACGACGGGTACTTGGAGTGGTATGTACCCTGGTCATGTAGCAGACTCACCATTCCTCCACCAGATCGCCCCAAGCAAATCACACACGAGGAATGTCTGCAACGCTCGATCGATCCCCACAACGCTTCGTGGCGACATGACAACGTATGACGGTTCAAATATCTTATCATTTCATTTAAGAAATTCATACTAGCCATTACGGAACCTGTTTCATATGTCACTTCAGTTGGAGCGGGCGCAGCGCATCGCAAGCGCGTCCGAGGCCACCATCAGTAGCCCGGAGACACCACCAGTCCTATAGAAAACTATGAAGTTCATCCTAAAGTAGGCCAAAAAATAGTGCACAACCTAAGCTGCAGTCGTTCCACGGATCACACTGTGCACATAAGCCACCCAGTGGAGGCACCATGCTCAACCGCCAGGTCATCGGGACATAGCAAGTCTGGTCGGCTATCACAATCTACCGAGTCTGCCTGGCGTCGTAGTACTAGCCGCCGATCATCCGTGCGCCGTACCAATGAGGAGCTAACTTACATACAAACCTACATTTTGTTTTCCTATTAGGTCTTGCGTTCCACTAACATCATGGCGTTCTCCCGCCACAGGTCGCCTCCCAGATGCTTCCAGAGAGCATTACACGGTGCTAGGGTTTGTTGTGTACGCAGGGCAGAGCTCAGCATTTGCAGCATACTCAGGGTTTGGACACTTTGGTGGGTAGAGCTCCTCCGGCTTCACTGTCGTACGGTCAAGGCGAGAGCTCCTTCGCACCACAAGGGATATTTCTAGAGACCTTCGTTCACAACATTATTGCAGGCGGCTCGCAATTCGGCATATCTTAGCTGAAGGACTACAACCTTTACTGAACCCAGCCTATTATACCTGAGCCTACTGGACCACCGTCGGCCACTGAGCAAATAGAACGGTCTCCATACCTCCTCCGACCCGAGACGCAACCTCCTGACTGACTGACGTACCCCACGGGACATGCTCGTGCTCAACGGAAGACAAGGCCACGTACGAGGATGTAGAAGTGGCGAGGAGGCAGTAGTAGCTCAAATGGGTGAGCCATATTACATCCCGTGTAATGCATTTTTTAACTACTACAATTGCTTTTATTTGTACAAGTATTCCTAATCTATAAAATTCTAAAAAAATCATGAAATATTTGTAAATTCATTATTAAATTAACTCGAATAAACATGACAAATTCAGACGACATAAAATTTCCTAAACCCTACACAATAACTATGACTATATCAGGAGGCTTCACATAAAATTTTGTAATTTTTTAAGCTCGTTTGCTATCTGTAAAAACTCATACAAATGTAGAAATTATATGAATTTTTGAGCATTATTCATAATGGATAAAATTACCCAAAAATTACAATATGAGGTACGTTATGTCGGGAGACTATACATAAATTTTCGTAATTTTTAAGGTCATTTGGTATATTTAAAAATTAAAACAATCACTAAATGGGAAAAAAAGGGCAGGTAATTAAGCCGGCTAATCACTTGCCGCCCATCGGACGGCATGATGCTGATACAGACATGATTAGTGATTTTCAGTTAAGTATATTATTTGACTAGAAAGAATTATTGAGCCGTATTAAATATTATTAGTGAACTCTAGTTTAATTGGGCATTTAATGATTATACTTGGAGATACGGAGCTACTACTATTTTATTTAATTATATACAGACCCATACTCGATCTGTACAAGCCACCACACTCAAAGTAAATCACCGGCCCTCCTCTCTTTCTGTCCCTCACTCTTTTGTATGCATGAGAAAATTTTCTGGCTAAGAGGGCTAGTTGGTTTTTTGGGAGCTGCTCTAGTTGATCATCGCCAATTTCACACATAGCAGCAAGAGAGAATCCAGGAACAGTGTCAGAAGAAGATCTAGAGGCAGGATTGGGATCGGTGACCAAAGCCATCGACTGTGACTCCGACTTGCGAGAAACAATGTCAATCTCGTGAGTCTTGAGGCGTGAATACAACGCATCAAGAGTCAAAGTCAAAAGATCAGTCGTGTCCTTGATGGCGGTCACCTTCATTTCCCAAACTCACAAATCTAAGGTCACAAGCATCTATCGAGCGTTGTCCGAGTCGGGGTACGTGAGACCGACCGTTCGGAGGTTGCTCAAGATCTTGTGAAACCTCGCAAAGCACTCATCCAGGGACTCTCCAGCGAGCATTTCAAACTTGTTGTATCTCGCTTGTACTGGTCCTGTCGTACCGTTTTAATTTGGGTGGTGCCCTCATGGTAAGCATCGAGAGTCACCTAAATGTCATAGGCCAACGTAAGATGAGAAATGCGATCAAATTCGCTTCGGCTCAGTCCTTGGATTATTATGTTCCTTGCCTTAGCATTTGCCTCAACATCGGGCATGTTTGCCACACTGATGTTCTCATCGGTAGGAACAAGAAAACAAGTTTTGACTTTTCGCCAGATCACATATCCTTGAGCCTGTATGTAAGACTCCATCCTACACTTCCAGAAGGGATAGTCGATCCCATCGAAGATAGGGGGCTTGGTGGAATACTTGTCTGTCGCCATGGCTCAACAGACCGGTTAAGATCTACGAGGAAGAGCTAACCGGCTCTGATACCAATTGTAGGACCGAAATGGCAACAGAGGGAGGGTGAATGGTGCCTTCAAAAACGCCCCAAGTATTCAACCTATCTTCTTTTCCGATAGCTATGAAAGCTATGAATTAAGAGGTTAAATGCCTACTGGAAATTAAGAAGAACTCAACCAAAGAGGAAACCCAAGAGAAAGAAACAATCCAGAGAACTGCCAACAGAAACCAACTTTTTAGGCCGGTCTGACCGCCTTTGCATCGCCGGTCTAACCGTTGTTGTCTAGCCGGTCTGACCGCAGTGGTTGAGCCGATCTGACTGTAGTGGTTGATCCGGTTGGACCACCAACCCTAGTGGTCTAACCGCCTTCTCATCTCCGGTCTGACCATGTATGGAGTCAGTGTAAGAATCAGAGGAGAACCGAAAAGCAGAGAAGAGGTGACGATACAGTAAATACTGGAGAAGAACCAAAAACAGAGAAATTGAAGAAGGTTGGCAGCTCTTCTCAGGACAAATGATTGGAACTTCAAACTAAAAGGAAGCTTGACCTCAAGGGAATGAAAATAGCAAGAAAAGCACTTGACCTCAAGAGAAGAGCTGAACCTCCGAGCCTGAGAACTGAAATTCAGAACAAACAATGAGACCAAATGCTAAATTGCTTGAGATTCTCATATCCATTGATCATGAGACCTTCAATCATAGCAGGAGACAACCTTAAAACAAGAAAGCACAAACTGAGAACGATTTCTAGCCAAGGAGTCAAAAGCATCAAACTCCTCTGCCTTCAAACCCTAGAAATTTGAGAACAGAGAAAGTGCAGTAGTGGTCATTCAGGAAGAAAACTTATGATTGAAATGTTTTCTCTCGGGGCATAACTGGCCAAGATGGCCTGGTGAACCTATCCCAGTTCAGAGACAGAGAAAGATCTGAAGCTTCTCAAGCAACAACATAAATCAGAACCCTCCATTCAACCAAAACAGCAGAGTAGAGAACTGAGAACAGAGAAGAAGAAAACTGGAGCACAAACACAGAAAACAAAAACAAGAAAACCACATCATCTTAAACACAAGATTTTTCATATTGATTCAGAGACATGAATGCTTACAAAGAATTGTTTACGGCCATCTCCGCCATCTCACTCATTCTAAGAGGAACTCACCCAACAGAAAACAAAACACTGCTAAAGCCAACAACTCTCATCAGAACATGAGTCAAAAGCAAAAACACACTCTGCACTCCCAACTTGATGAGGGCATCTCTAACACTTATACATCTTCTCCTATTGGTGGTCATGCACATACTGATGAGGACATCTCCATTACATATACATCTTCCACTCCAAGCATGCATGAGAATAATCAAGAACCAAAGGGCCCAATGACGAGGGCAAGAGCCAAGTGTTTAAACGAACAGGTGTTTTTGTTTCTTAAGGAGTTTCCTTTAATTGATGATGAACTTGGAATACTACCTCATGCTAGTATTTTATGTATTCTTAGGTATGACTCATGTGAAGACTTGGGATAGCAAAAGGGAGGAGCCCAAGGACTTAAACTACAAGTTTTGGATAAGATTTTCAAGCCAAATTTGGACTTCTCACGTGCTCAACCCAATTCAAACTCGGATTCAACTCAGGATTCAATTCGGATTCGGTTCGGAACAGCCTGACAGGCAGTTACTAAAAAGTCCATAACTTTCACAAACGGAGTCCGATTCAGGTGTTCTTATACTCGTTGGAAAGATAATTTCAAGGGATATGCAATGGATCTGATCCCACCTTCAAATTCATCACGGATAAAAAGTTATGACCGAAACAATATGATGGGTGAAAAATATAGTTTCCTTTTTGTGAGAATTCGTATCCAAAACCATATAGGGTTGAGTTGTACTTGGTTTGGGGACCATATGGACGTCCCAAGCGGCTATATAAGCCTTGTATTGGAAGCCTTTAGGGGAGACCAATTTTATGCATAAAATTGAAACATAGCTATTGCTTGTTCTTTTAACACCAGAGTTTGTACGAGGACTTTGAGAGAGAACTAGGCGATCCATTGTTCGTTCTACAATTCAAGGTCAAGCCGTCGTTCCATTGGGAATTGGGGACTTGGCGTTCGTCGTTTGTGGTCTTGCGACGAACAATTATCCGGTGTGTTTTGGGCGTATTCCGAAGAGTTGAGGGTTCGTGCATTGGCGCGAGTGTTCAACTAGCGGCATCATCTACTTCACATCAACTATCCACGGTTCCTTACTGAGAAGATCGGGACACCTCCCCGTATCATGTGGTATCAGATTCTAGGTTTACTCGGTGAGAACTTCTTTACCCGTAGTTAGATTCGTTTTCTGTCGTTTCGTCCATCAAACCGAAAATTGCAATACCAAAACCGTAGTTTAATCTGTCTATTTCTTGTGTGTTTTGTTAAGTCTTCGTCCATTAGAGTTTTGTTTTAGTGCTGATCCGTGTGTTTCCTTTTGCGTTGCTTAATTGTTGTGTTCACATAAACCCTACAAAATTGCTAGTTGATTCCCTCAATTAGCAAAAAAAAAGCTTCCATCTTTTACCGTGCACCATATTGAGAGCACAATCCGAGTCGGTTTGTGTTTCTTTATCCTAACTCCTTGGTGGGACTAAAGTCCGAATCGACCTCTAGCTCAAACACAATCCGAGTCCAATTGTTCCAACTTCTGTTTCGGTCACTACATCATAGCAGGCCGAACCACATTTGGTGTCTTTGTGCTTCACTTATATCCTTTTATCTTGAGACTAGCTGTTGACATTGCAATTAGGGCTGCTCATTAAAATTGATTACACCTTACTGATTTGTGAGGCTTGCAGCCGCAGTTAGGAAGAGCCGTGCCATAAAAAAAGAAGAGAGAGAAACATATAACTTTTGCATACGACCTTCGATTGAGGCGTTTCTTGATCCGTTGGAAAGGAAACGAGAAGATAGAGCTTCCAAACTCTTTTTTTTTTTTGCAATTTTGTGCCCTCGTATATTCAGTTGCAATTGGCTAGCGTCTTTCTTAGTACTTGGTGCAAAATGAGCTAGTTTCATCTCTGTTTCCGATTGATTCTCCCTAGCTCATTCCTTTGTTTGCATTAAGTCCCATTTATCATTGCGTGTGCATTCATACACTTCGCTTAAACCAATTGATCAGCACATAGGCAAAATACTCTAGCTTGGATCATTACTTAGCTTTACAATACCTTGAATATCAGATTGCATAGGATATCCACATAACTGTCCAAGCTCCACCTACACCCGTTTGTGTACTCCCTTGCTCTTGGTTACGCTCATACATTACCGGGTTGAGGTCGTTCACTGTCACAATTGTCGATTTGCCGTCCTTGATTCACTTTGGAACGGTAAGCTTGTCTTGTTTTCAGGACATTGAGTTGCAAGCATAGAGGGAGCTTTTGTTTTACTAACCTGGATATAACCTCGTTTCTTGTTTGTGAGTCGTTCCCATGTCAGGTCATGAGGAGGATCCACCTAATCCGGAGGCGACAGTTACGTGGACCGAGTACACTCGATTGCGCGAGATGCTACAAAAACAACTTCATGATGGTGACAATGGCGTGTGCGATGAGCTCAGGGAAGTTCAGACTGGACTGAACACCCACGGGGAGGAGGTCACACAATTGCGTACGACCATCAACAATAACTTTCTGGAGCTGCGTGCCATGTTCGCACACCACAATCTATGTGGGGGTGCACCAGCTGATGATACAAGTGTGCATGACCCTCCGGTCATTCTGCACAATGAGACCGAGGAGGAGCGTGCTATTCGTCCGGATGAAGAGCGACATCAGCGATAGGCACGTCGCATGGCCATGCCGCCAAACGTCAGGATGGCAGCCACGGCACGCCCTCAGGCACATGGGCCTAGCCGAGGCAACGGTGGCCAGGGTGGAGGTGCACCACAGGGTGCCCTCAGAGGTGTGCATCATGCACCTCGTAGCTGGGCTGATGCGGTCGAGCGCCGGGATGACAATTTCCCCGTCGACGACTATGACGACCGACAGCGCCACCACCGCAACAACGTGCAGCGTCCTCGCCACGACGACGCCGACGATCTTGTCGCTAAGCCCAAATTTAATCTTCCTATATTTTTCAGGTGGTACAGATGTGGAACAATACCTCACTTGGGAGCTGAAAGTTGATAAGTTATTTTGGATGAACAACTATTCCAATGAGAAGAAGATGTTGCTTGCGTCCAATGGCTTGGATGATTATGCCGCACATTGGTGGGAGTAGTTCATCCGTAAGCGCATGGAGCACCATGAGTTGCCGATTATCACCTTGGAGCAGATGAAGAAGCATTTGCAGGCACGCTTTGTACCTCGCCACTACAAGCGCTCACTATTTGAGAAGTTGACAGGGCTGCGACAAGGTATGAAATCAATTGATGAATATCATAAAGAAATGGAGACTATCATGATACATGCAGATGTCCGCGAGAATGAAGAATGCACCATGGCGAGATTTCTAGCCGGCATGAATCATGTCATCAAACGAATTGTCAATCACCATCCCTATAATGATATGATTGAGTTGCTGCACCAAGCACGTAAAGCCGAGAGACAAGTGATTGAAGACGCACGGTTCGCTGCCCGGTAAGAAGCTGGACTTCGGCTGCAAGCAATTCGGCGATGCACAGTTCCGCAAGTAAGAAGTCGAGAGTACACCATCACCGGTGCATCGACCTATGGCGCCGCTGCTAGTGCGACCTCGCCTATGGGGTCAACAGCCGTTCACGTGACATTATTTGCCACAAGTGCAAGGGCGTTGGCCATTTTCAGAGGGACTGCCCAAATGTCAGAATTATGCTTATCACAGAGGATGGCGGTTATGTTTCAGCTAGTAATGATGAGTCGCCTAATGCACAGGCAGTCTTGCACACTAATGACATAGAACAATGTGAGTGCGATCCTGAGTTTCCTAACACTGAGCAGTATTCCATTATTTGCACGCCCAAGGTGCTTAGTGTGATGCCATCGCCATCACTTGAACAGCGGTGCAATTTATTTCAGACATGGGCAAAGCTTGATAAGGGTAAGGTGTGCAAGGTGATCATTGATGGCGGGAGTTGTCACAATCTGGCTAGCAAGGATATGTGTCATAAGTTGGGTTTGAAGTATTTTCCACATCCGCGTCCTTATCATGTGCAATGGTTGAGCGATAAAGAGGAAGTGAAGGTGAACTATATGGTGCGTATGATGTTTTCTATTGGGAAGTACACCGATACTGTGGACTGCGATGTTGTGCCTATGACGGTATGTCACTTGCTCTTGGGACGGCCAAGGCAATATGACTGTTCCGCTATTCACGATGGGCGTACAAATCGTTACACATTTTGATGGAACAATATGGATGTCATCTTGAAGCCGCTTACACCGCAACAGATTGTCAATTCCTCCATGCAGAAAATTGATATGCACGTTGAGAGTGCACAAGAGTGAGAGAACCATCTGAGTAGTAACAAGAAACATGAGGGAGAGAAGAATTTAGTGATGTTAGCCACCAAATCAGAGATGAGAGAATTCAGCGAGGATCCTAATTTGGTGCACGTCATGCTACTATACAAAGACGCATTGCTTTCGACTAACGACATAACTTCTCTTCCTAGTGGTGTTGTTTCTGTTTTGCAGGATTTCAGCGACGTCTTTCCAGAGGAGGTACCAGCGGGGCTACCACCAATACGTGGGATAGAACATAAGATCGACTTGATTCCAGGAGTGTCACTGCTGAACCGACCACCGTACTACACCAATCCTGAGGAGACAACGGAAATTCAGAAACAAGTACAAGAGCTTCTCTCCAAAGGGTATGTCCGTGAAAGCTTAAGCTCTTGTGTTGTTCCTGTTATTTTAGTTCCTAAAAAAGATGGTTCATGGCGTATGTGCGTAGATTGTCGAGCGATTAATAATATCACAATTCGATATCGTCATCCTATACCTCGCTTAGATGACATGCTAGACGAATTGAGTGGTGTTGTTATTTTCTCTAAGATAGATTTGCGCAGTGGTTACTATCAAATTAGAATGCATGAAGGGGATGAATGGAAAACAGCCTTTAAAATGAAATTTGGGTTGTACGAGTGGTTAGTCATGCCTTTTGGTTTAACTAATGCACCTAGTACATTCATGCGCTTAATGAATCATGTTTTAAGGCATTTTATTGGTAAATTAGTGGTTGCGTACTTTGATGATATTCTGATTTACATGCATGTTGAATCTGAACACATAGACCATCTTAGACAAGTTCTACACGTTTTGCGTGAGAATAGGTTATTTGGTAACTTAGAGAAGTGCACTTTTTGCAAAGATCGTGTCATCTTTTTGGGCTATGTTGTTTCTGCACATGGAGTTGAAGTAGATGAGTCTAAAATTGAAGCGATTAAAAATTGGCCAACTCCTGTGAATGTAAGTTAGATTAGGAGCTTTCATGGTCTCGCTGATTTTTATCGGCGTTTCGTGAAGGATTTTAGCACCGTCACTGCCCCTTTGAATGAACTTACTAAAAAGGGTGTTGAATTTGTGTGGGGGGTAGTGCAAGAAAATGGTTTTGCTGAACTTAAGAGACGCTTGACTGAAGCACCGTTGCTTGTTTTACCTGATTTCACTAAAAATTTTGAAATTGAGTGTGATGCTAGTGGATTAGGTATTGGCGGTGTTTTAATGCAAGAGGGTAGACCGGTAGCTTATTTTAGTGAGAAACTGAATGGTGCTCAATTGAATTATCCGGTCTATGACAAAGAGCTTTATGCATTAGTGCGTGCGTTAGAAACTTGGCAACACTATTTATGGCCTAAAGAGTTTATTATTCATTCTGATCATGAGGCTTTGAAGTATTTAAAGGGCCAAGCAAACCTGAACCGTAGACATGCCAAATGGGTCGAATTCATTGAGTCATTTCCTTACGTTGTGAAATATAAGAAGGGAAAGGAAAATGTGGTAGCTAATGCTCTTTCTAGGAAAAGTGTGCTTTTAACTCAATTAGGAGTGCACGTTCCTGATTTAGCGAGTGTGCGTGATTTATATGCTCATGACCATGATTTTTCTATCCCTTATGCATGTTGCAAAGAGGGACAAGGCTGTGATAAATTTCACATCCATGATAGGTTTTTGTTTCGCACTAACAAATTATGCGTTCCAGAATCCTCCGTGCGTTTGCTATTACTGCAGGAATCACATGCAGGTGGATTGATGGGACATTTTGGACGTGACAAGACATTGTCTATGCTGAGCGATCACTTTTATTGGCCTAAGATGAGGCGAGATGTGGAGAGGTATGTGCAGCGATGCATTACTTGCCACAAAGCGAAATCGAAGCTGCATCCACACGGTTTGTATACCCCTTTACCTATTCCCAATGCCCCATGGGAGGATATTAGTATGAATTTTGTTTTAGGACTGCCTAGAACTAAGAGGGGGAGTGATTCTGTTTTTGTCGTTGTGGATCATTTTTCGAAGATGGCACACTTTATTTCATGCCACAAGAGCGACAATGCGTTGCATATTGCTGACTTGTTTTTCAGGGAGATCGTGAAGCTATATGGCGTGTCACGTACTATTGTGTCGGATCGCGACGTGAAGTTCATGAGCTACTTCTGGAAGACGCTTTGGGGTAAACTGGGGACGAAGTTGTTATTCAGCACAACTTGTCATCCCCAAACTAATGGTCAAATAGAGGTGATGAACCGCACACTTTCGATGCTACTCCGGACCATGATCAAGAAGAATCTGCGCGAGTGGGAGGATTGTTTGCCGCACGTGGAATTCGCTTATAATCGGGTCGTGCATTCCACTAGGCAGATGTGTCCATTTGAGGTAGTTTATGGTTTCAAGCCCTTTACGCCGCTTGATTTGTTGCCGCTTCCTAGTCAACACCATACTCATATGGAGGCGTCCAAGCGAGTTGAATATGTGAAGAAATTGCATCTCAAGACAAAAGAAGCGATAGAGCGCAAGGTCAAGTACTATGCTGAGAAGGCAAACAAGAAAAGGAAGAAGATGGTTTTTCAACCAGGTGATTTGGTTTGGGTACACTACCGCAAGGATCGTTTTTCAGAACGTCGCAAGTCTAAGTTACTAACGGGCGGTGATGGGCCTTTCAATGTGTTTGCGAAGATCAACGACAATGTCTACAAGATAGAGCTTTCCGGCGATGACTATGGTGTGAGATCTACGTTCAATGTCGCTGATTTATAACCTTTTCTTTGGTGGTGACGATCTAGCGTCGAGGACGACGCCTTTTCAAGAGGGGGAGGATGATGAGGCCATCCCTAACACTTATACATCTTCTCCTATTGGTGGTCATGCACATACTGATGAGAACATCCCCATTACATATACATCTTCCACTCCAAGCATGCATGAGAATAACCAAGAACCAGAGGGCCCAATGACGAGGGCAAGAGCTAAGCGTTTAAACAAACATGTGCTTTCGTTTTTTAAGGAGTTTCCTTTAATTGATGATGAACTTGGAATACTACCTCATACTAGTATTTTATGTATTCTTAGGTATGACTCATGTGAAGACTTGGGAGAGCGAAAGGGAGGAGCCCAAGGACTTAAACTATAAGTTTTGGATAAGATTTTCAAGCCAAATTCGGACTTCCCACGTGCTCAACCCAATTCAAACTCGTATTCAACTCAGGATTCAATTCAGATTCGGTTCGGGACAGCCTGACAGGCAGTTACTAAAAAGTCCATAACTTTCACAAACGGAGTCCGATTCAGGTGTTCTTGTACTTGTTGGAAAGATAATTTCACGGGCTACGCAATGGTTCTAGTCCCATCTTCATATTCATCACAGATTAAAAGTTATGACCAAAACAATATAATGGGTGAAAATATAGTTTCCTTTTTACGAGAGTTCGTATCCAAAACCATATAGGGTTGAGTTGTACTTGGTTTGGGGACCATATGGACGTGCCGAAGGGCTATATAAGCCTTGTATTGGCAGCCTTTAGGGGAGACCAATTTTATGCATAAAATTGAAACATAGCTATTGCTTGTTCTTTCAACACCAGAGTTCTCTCTCAAAGTCCTCGTATAAACTCTGGTGTTGAAAGAACAAGCAATAGCTATGTTTGTGGTCTCGCGACGAACAATTATCCGGTGTATTTTGGGCGTATTCCAAAGAGTTGAGGGTTCGTGCATTGGCGCGAGTGTTCAACTAGCGACATTGTTTACTTCGCATCAACTATCCACAGTTCCTCGCTGAGAATATCGGGACCCCTCCCCGTATCACAACTACTCCTCAATAGAGAATGAGAAAGACCTACCCTCTACCTGTGCACACCCTTATATTTATAGCTTTTGGTTACCGGGTTTTTCACTCGCTTTACCCGCTAACTCAAAACCGAATCCGCTTCCTCTTTGCAGCCTTGCGCATTTACCAAAATGCCACTCCTGCATCTTCCTGGAAGCTTCCTCTTTCTTGCTGTTCATGCCTTACAACCACTTCGAGTCCTCGCCGTTTTCGGCATCTCCCGACCGCTTTGACCTCAGCACCGCCTGTGCCTAGTCCAGTCATCCTATGCCTCGCCATGACTTAGCCTCAAAGTCCTGCAGCCATCACAGACAAGAAAATATCACATAGCACCACTCGAGATAATGTAATCAACATTTGCACTAATAGAAAGTACTTATGCACAAAATAGCCCAACGACCGGTCGAAAAGAAAAACAGTCGTCCCAAGCACGTTCGACCATAAACTACCAAATTCGACTGCAGCTGACTGCGCTACGCTATGACTTGGCCCGCACCAACCAAATCAAACTCAAACTTTCCAGAACAAGTGTCAATTACTCATCACACTCATGGGGTCACATCCACATGGTCTCTCATAACAGCTGAATTCACTCCTAATTAAATTTGGCTTTAATTTATATGAGAACTGGCTGCTACCTAATGCTAGTATTTTAATTAGTCTCAGGTTTGTGCATGAGACGTTGGATGCCGAAGCCAGAAGATATCAGCCAAGCAAGGAAATTATGCATGTGCCTGTGAATTGAGACAAAGAAACAAAAAAACCAAAAGAAACACATGCATGCGCACATGACGGTAATACAAGTTTTGGACAAGTACTATTCCAAACACAAGATCTATGCACAGCCCATGAAGCCACTTCTAGTCAAGAGTTTTATCTAGCCAGTCGTGTTTATTTTATTTATTTATTGCGTGCGTGAGTCATTGAGTTAGAATCGGATGAGTTTTTGAGTCCGTCTCGAATGAGACTTGTTTTCGATCGGCCGAACAAAATTTTCCAGAGGGCCTTAAAAATCCGATTGCATGCATGAGTTGGACAGACCACCACATAAAATTGATGTATTACTTTCAGAGAGCTATGCACTTGTTCTTTCTAGGGTTTGGCATATGATTGCAACCTAGAGGGGAATCGGGCGTTCTTCCCCGTCGTTCTTGTGTTTCCTTGTGATTGGCTAGAGCGACGATGCGTCTACTTGGTGGTCGGGTAGATGAGATCACGAGCGTGTGGTTGGGTGAATTCTTTTGTCGCAGGTTGCTATTCCAACAGTGGTTGGCGTCATCGATTTGTCAGGTTGCATAGATCCAAATTATTTCCATCGATCCTACGCCGTGAAGATCAGGCAATCCCCTGCATCATCTTAGTATCAGAGCGCGGTTGATATGGTAGGATCAATTTACCCGTAGTTAGATTTGTTTATTTTTTTTCCAATACATAAAAAGCCAAAAAAAAATCTAAAACCTAGTTTTTGCATCTGTTATTTTTCGTGAGTTTTGTTAAGTTTTCATCCATTAGAGTTTTTTTAGGTGCTGATCGTCGTGTTTCTTTGCATCACTTGATCATTGTGTTATTTCCTTTGTTTCGCCTGAATACAAAAAAAATTCCCGATCACTACAGTAACGCTACAGTGAATCGCTACAGTTCTGCTTGTAATGTACAGTACCTGCTATAGTAACCATGGAAACAATTATTTTTTTTACGTTGTGGTCGTTTCTGTTAAATATATCCATAATTGTTCGTTTATCTTTGAGACTAGTCTTTGATAATTGCATTAAGGGTTGCTCTTAGTATTAATTTACACCTGCTGAAATTTTATTTTTTTGTGCAAGGGAAAGCTAAACCTTAGCGCCAACCACAAGATATATAAAAAAAGAAAGAAGGCAGTGGAAAAAAAAAAGTGAGCGTTGGCCAAATTGGGGTTAGCTAATTCTAATTCATAATTTCAGCTTGTATATTTAATTTCTTTGAGCAATCTTGTGCTCTTACATTTATATTATTGCAATTGACCAGTATCTCTCCTAATACTTGGTGCAAAACGAGCTATTTAATTCTCAAGTTTAGATCGCTTCTATTTAGGTCATTCATTCGTTGCATCGAGTCACATTGATCTTTGTGTGTGCGTTCATACACTTCACTTAAATCTTTTGGATTAGCACTTAGGTAAAATATTCTAACTTGAACTATTACTTAACTTAACAACATCAAGAATTTCAGATTGCATAGGTTGATATTTTCCCTCCAAGCTCCACATATAAGCCATTATTATAATAGTGCTTGTGCAATTGAATTCGCTTAATCTACCACCTTGTGTTGTCTACCGTCACCACAGTGTGTGCAGCTCTTCAATTCTATCAAGGATGCATAAGAACATTAGTTGGTAAGAGAAGGTGAGGTTGAGTAAATTCCACAAATAAAACTTTCCACATCCACATACATAGCTTTTCTTGTTGTTTGTGCTAACAATGGCAGGATATTCAATATTTCGTTCCTCATGGTACGACTTTCGATACTTGTATTTTCCATTCTATGGAAGTACAGATCCAAAGGAATATCTTAAATGGGTGGGACAACTCGAATACGACCTCAAGTTTCAGAAGTTGTCTGAAGCCAAGAAAGTGACACAAGCCACCATGGAGTTTGAAAAATATGCATGCACTTGGTGGAAGCGATATCCTGAGAAGCAATATGTCACTACTTGGAAAGAATTGAAGCAGGTTATGAGAAATGAGTTTTGTTCCGCACAGCCTACAGATTACATTTTATAGCCCCTTTTCCAATTCAAGGCTTATAAGAACAAATCTCGTTATATGCTGATGACATTGTCTGCTTTGTTGCCCCACAACAATAGGATCTACGAGCCCTCAAACAGATACTTCATATGTTTGGGGAGGCCTCCGGCCTTTGCGCAAACCTACAGAAGAGCTCGATAACCCCTATTGGCTGCGACGACTCTCACCTAGCAGTGGCTCAAGCCGAGCTGCTGTGCCAATTCTCGCACTTCCATACCAAATACCTCGGCCTACCGTTGTCTTTGAACAAATTGTCCAAGGCACAATTGCAACCTATATCATTGAAAAGTTTGTCAACAAAACTCCACCCTGGAAAGGAAAACTCCTCTCCTCAGGTGGCCGGCTTGTCCTTGTTAAACATGTCCACTGGGCAACTCCGTTGTACAACCTACTCTCTCTGGACCTTCTGGCATGGGCCATCAAAGGCATTGACAAATGACATCGGGCTTTTCTTTGGAAGGGCACAGATGCAGTGGGAGGTGGGCATTGCCTAGTGCCATGGAGATCGATGTGCAGGCTGCTTCACCTTGGCGGGTTGGGAATTTTAGACCTCAGACTGATGGGGTACACACTGAAAATGTGGTGGCTTTGGTGGCAACGAACTGATCCTTCACGCACCTAGACAAATCTCCAATCCTCCTTTGATCTGCCTATTAACCAGATGTTCTTTATAGCGACACCCCAAATGACGATTGGTGATGGCCACCAGCCTCTTTTTTGGATGGACAAATGGATGGATAGTAACTCTATTCAATTCCTCTGGCCTGCCATCTGGAATCTAGTTCCACCAAGCGCCAGGAGAGCAACTTCAGTCGCCTAGGCAATCAGCCTCAATTCCTAGATCACGGATATTGCAGGACCTCTAACTACTGAGGCGCTCACATAGTACTTCCATCTTTGGCTCAAAGTTTGTTCGGTAAACCTGCATCCGCACAGTCCAGACAAGCTGATTTGGAGGCTCAATTCTGCGGAGGTTTACTCAACAAAGTCAGCCTATACCTTGTTTTTCATAGGAGGAACCTCCTTCCCAGGTTACAAACAAATTTGGAAGAGTGCAGCGCCGTTGAAATGCAAGTTTTTTATGTGGCTTGCAGTCCAAAACCGCTGTTGGACTGTTGACTGGTTGGCGCGGCGAGGCCTATCGGTGCAGCCACTTTGCGTCTTCTGCAGACAGAGTCAAGAAAACATCCAGCATGTGCTTCTTCATTGCCATTGGGTGAAACATGCGTGGGCTAAACTCTTCAGCATCTTCACTCCCTACCGGGCTCTCCGAGTCCACCATGACTCATTCCTAGACTGCTGGTCGAGGTGGCAGATATGCTCACCCACAGCCGATGGAAAGGGGTTCGACTCCATAGTCACTCCTTTTTATTGGACCATCTAGCGGGAGCGGAATGCCCATGTCTTTGAAAGCTCAACCCGAGAGATGGTACCCCTCATAAACGACCTCCTCGATGATCTAGATGGGCGGCATCGAGCCGACGCAGGATGCCAGGATCGCTCCCGCCTACCGAGAGTTTCCCCCTTTAGTCACTTAGTGCTGCTCCGCATCGTTTCTCCTTTCACGCCCCGGGACTGCATTTTGGCTTAGAGTATAGCTGCTCAGCACTCACCTCTTCAGTCCATCCTATAATCTGCAATGTAATCCTTTAGCACTTCGGTGCTAAACTTTTTCTTATCTTAATGCAACGACGTGCAATTCTTTTGTGCGCTCCCTAAAAAAAATCCCATTAAGTTCAGAATAAAATATGCAGGCACGTAATGAACATAACCACATGGGGATGAGGTTTTCTGAAGTGAAATAAAACATGTTGGAGAATCTGGCATAAGAAAGTCAGTTTTTGATCATTCTGAGCAAAAGAGCCATGCGTTTAGGATTTTATCTGGCAAACAAAAACTCTGAAACAGGAGAAACAGGGATGCCCTGAAAGTGGGCAGCTACCCATATGATCATTCGAGCATTTCCCCATTGATATGTGCACAGCAGCTTGAATGCCTGCAGAGAGACTGATTATTTTAGCATCAGGGGTAATTCCAACTCGGAAGATAACATGACCATTTTGGTACAAGTATACCATAGAAAGCAACCCAGGGATATCTGTTTGGCAGGTAGAAACGTGTGCTTAACGAGCCACGCAGGAATCAATTCACAATTGTCAGCTCTTCCAGTGCTGTGCAGGAATGCAACAGTAGAGATTTCAAACATGAGCTGCTGAACGAGCTACACAGAATTAATTTTGACCTTTAGCTTGCTCGTTTCTAACATCCTTCAGTGTTCATTTAGCTCCTCACTGCAATGGGAGATGACCAGTTGTTCCAGCGAAGGTGGGAGGCCCTTTTCCGGCAGCCTTGAGACGCCTGGACAATCAAATATCTCTAACCACTTGAGGGAACGAAGGCTGTGCAGCCCCGCAGGAAGATCTATGAGATCCTTGAAAACCCAAAATTGGAGCTCTTGCAGAGACGTGAGGAGCTGAAGTGCTTCTTCTTGCTCATCTGTAAGGCGGCTGATCACATCCCTACTGATACTTGGACTGAGAAGCTCTAGGCGTTGGAGGGAGGTGAGGTGGTTGCAGAACGACGTCGTAAGGGCAGAGGGTTCATCCATCCGAAGCCTTTCCAGTCGAGGGCACAGCTCATAACCCTGCCTTGACAAACTGAAGCCGGGGCAATTGGATATTTCCAAATGCCTGAGACCGCCAAGGGATTGCAAACCCTCTAGTGCGGCGAGCGATCCACAACAATGAATTGTCAGCTCTTTCAGTGCTGTGCAGAAATGCAGTGGCAGAGACTCCAAACTTAGGTTCCAGGATACTTTCAAATGCCTGAGACTACTAAGGGATTGCAAGCCCTCTAGTGCAGTGAGCGATAGACATAGTATAATTGTCAGGTCCTCTAGTGCTGTGCAGGAATGCAACTGTACATATTTCAAACTTCGGCTCCCGTATACTTTCAAGGCCTTAAGGTTCCCCAGGGATTGCAAGCCCTCTAGTGCGACGAGCGATTGACAATCTTGAATTGTCAGATTTTCTAGTGCTGTGCAAGAATGCAGCTGTAGAGATTTCAAACTTGGGCTCCAGGATACATTCAAGGCCTTAAGGTTCCCCAAGGATTGCAAGCCTTCCAGTGAAGCGAGCGAGTCACAACAAATAATTTCCAATGCTGTGCAGGAACCAAACTGCAAAGGTGTCAAATTTGGACTCTGTGATACATTCAAATGCCTGAGACTATTAAGGGATTGCAAGCCCTCTAGTGCGGCGAGCGATCGACATAGTTCAATTGTCAGGTCCTCCAGTGCTGTGCAGGAATGCAAGTATACATATTTCAAGCGTGGGCTCTCGTATACTTTCAAGGCCTTAAGGTTCCCATTGCAAGCCATCTAGTGCGACGAGCGATCCACAATCTTGAATTGCCAAATTTTCTAGTGCTGTGCAAGAATGCAGCAGTAGAGATTTCGAACTTGGGCTCCCGTATACTTTCAAGGCCTTAAGGTTCCCCAAGGATTGCAGGCCTTCCAATGAAGCGAGCGACTCGCAACCATTAATTTCTAGCTCTTCCAATACTGTGCAGGAATGCAGCTGTAGAGATTCCAAACTTGGGCTCCCGTATGTTGTCTTCACCTTCGGCTTCTCCTGCCGGCAACGATGAAAAACAAGCACGCGCAGTCAAAGAACGCAATGAGCTTCAGAAGACCTTTTTGGTGCAGCCTGAATTGCTGCTTTTCTCATGTATCTATTGTTCTTATATAGGAACAAAAAAGAGTACAAAAACTGATACAAAACGGGATCTCAAAACCGAGTCCGTGAATAACACGATGCAACAACCGATCCGGACTCAACAAACAAAAAAAAACAGAATCCGAGCTAGATTACCCAACAATCTCCCCCTAATTCTTGCTCGGTTCACTTGACCTTGACGACGCCAATCTTCTCGCGCAATTCACAGAACTTGGCGCGTTCGAGTGACTTAGTCATAATGTCAGCGAGCTGTTCTTGAGAGCTCGTGAAATCCAAGCATATCTTCCCGCTGTCCAGACATTCACGGATGAAGTGGAATTTAGTATCGATATGCTTACTTCTGTCGTTAAGGACATGATTCTTGCTTAAGGCGATCGCGGACATGTTATCCATCTTCAATTGTGGCGGCTGAAGCTTGGTGCCGATCACGTCGCCCAGCAGCCGCGAGAGCCACACCGCTTGGCATGCTACCGCCACGCCCGCGATGTATTCTGCTTCGTAGGAGGAGAGCGCTACCACCTTTTGCTTCTGGGATTGCCAAGAGATTGGCATTTCACCAAGAAAGAAAATGATCCCGGTGGTGCTCTTCATGTCATCCACATCTCCCCCCAAGTCGCTGTCGCTGTAGCCCATCAGGTGAATGTCACCATTCGAGCGCTTGGAGTAGATGATGACGTAGTCGATTGTGCCGGAGATGTAACGGAGCAAATGCTTGACGGTAACAAGGTGCTCCTGCTGGGGCTTCTCCATGAATCTGCTCACGTAGCCCACGGCAAAAGCGATGTCGGGCCGTGTATGCACCAGGTACCGCAAGCTTCCCACCAAGCTGTGATACATCGTTGAGTCCACCTCCGGCGTGGTACTGTTCTTGGACAGCTTCAGACGCACCTCCATGGGCGTCTGGCACGCGTTGCAGCCTTCAAGCTGTGCTTTTTCAAGTAGCTTGCGTGCGTACGCCGCCTGGCACAGCATGACGACGTCTCGGCTCTGCTTCAGCTCGATCCCGAGGTAGTATGAGAGCAACCCCAGGTCGCTCATGCGGAAGAGTCAACGCATCTCGCCCTTGAATGTGTCGATGTCCTCCGAGCGTGATCCCGTGATGATGAGATCGTCGACGTAGACGCCCACCACCACGCGTGACGTCGCGACGCCCCTTGTGTACATACCGTGCTCGCTGGCGCACCGGGTGAAGCCGAGGTCACGGAGGCTGCTATCGAGCTTCACATTCCATGCGTGAGGTGCTTGACATAGTCCATACAAAGCTTTCCGCAGCCTCAGCACCTTCTCTTCATGCCCAGCCGCAATGAAGCCTAGTGGTTGCTGGACATACACCTCCTCGCTCAATTCGCCGTTGAGAAACGCCGACTTGACATCCATGTGATGCACAAGCCAGCCTTCCCTAGCCACCACAGCGAGCAGCATCCGGACCGACTCCATCCGAGCAACGGGCGTGAAGACCTCGTCGTAGTCTATCCCCTGTTGCTGGACGTAACCTTTCGCCACGAGTCTTGCCTTGTGTTTGACGATGGCTCCCCGTTCGTCGCGCTTCAGTTTGAAGACCCACTTCAGGCCAATTGGACGATGGCCTGAAGGCAAGTCGACGAGCATCCACGTACTGTTCTGCTCGATCGACGCCATCTCCTCGATCATCGCCTTCCGCCAGCACTCCTCGCCACGAGCCTTTTCGAACGTGGCAGGCTCATCGCCCACGGTGAGCAGCAGATCATCCCACATCTCCCGCTCTACTAGTCCTGGAGTCGCTGCCGGGCCGAGGATGTTCTCCAGTGTCTTGAACCGGAGCGGCACATCGTCGTCGTGGTCGCCATCCAGGTCTAGGTCCCCGCTCGGTGGCGAAGCGAACTCGATCTGCTCCGTAGGGATTGGAGCTGATTGTGGCGTGCAGGGTTCAGACCCAACACTGTATACTTTCAAGGCCTTAAGGTTCCCCAGGGATTGCAAGCCTTCCAATGAAGCAAGCGACTCGCAATCAGTAATTCCCAGCTCTTTCAATGCTGTGGAGAAATGCAGCTGTAGAGATTTCAAACTTGGGCTCCCGTACACTTCCAAGTCCTTAAGATTCCCCAAGGATTGCAAGCCTTCCAACGAAGCGAGCGACTCGCAACCACTAATTTTCAGCTCTTCCATTGCTGTGCAGGAATGCAGCTGTAGAGATTCCAAACTAGGGATACCGGATACTTCTAATTTTTTGAGGCAGGTGAGATTCCCCGGGAAGCAGGGCTGCAGTGTTTCTGGGAAATAATTGATGTCAAGTTCTACAAGTGATTGCGGGAGGAGCCATCTTCCGTTCGCCTGGTCATCATTTCTGTCTTCATGCGCCAAAGACGGGAGAAATTCGGGGCAATCCCCAATAAGAAGACGTTCGAGTGATGGGAGTGTATAGCAAATTACAGCTGCCATATCATCATGGAGATCCTCTGGCAGAACATGCGAAGAGACAAGTTTTTTGCAGAAATATATTTCCAAACTCTTTAAAGAGATGAGTTGCCTTAATCCTTCCAATGAAATAGATGTTAGATTTCGGCAACCTGCTATTCTCAATTGAGTTAGGAACCTATAGATGGATAATTTAGAAACACTAGTTGAAGGCGGTAGAGGGTGTGGCACTAGCAACCAAAGATATTCGTGAATAATGAGTTCACCAAGACTGGACAACCATGACTTCTGCTCGATTTTGAATTTCTGGCAGTCCTCAAACAACGGAAAGACCTTCAGTACAGGGCATCCCGTTACCTTCAGAACCCTTAAGCTAGAGTTCAAGTCCCTCAAGGAAGTGCAGGAACATCTCTCCAACTTAGGCAAATCATGTAACACCAGCTCCTCCAACGAAAGAATTGATACTTCTGTTACATTAAGCATACTCCTCAGCTCAAACTTTCTAAGAAATGGGAGCCGCCCCAAAGATGGAATTATTTGCAATGTTCCACAACACTCTAGACGAAGAGTCTGCAAAGAGGTAACTGAAGTGGCAAGCCATGTTGGAATTATTTACTGTTTTGGTTATTCAACTTAGAGGCAGCCACTGTCATAATTTCTCTCGAAGAGCAGATCACTCCCGAGAAAATAGCCGAAGAAGTCTCTGATTTTCTAGTAGATTCAGTCTGATACACAGAATGCTTTAGACTTTAATTGTCATTTATTTTGTGTTAAAAGGACAAGTTAGAACTTGCATGGATGGTACTTTAGTATTTGTTTTCTCGTGATGGTTGGATGACTTTGAATAATTCATTCATTTATTTAGTTTATAATGGCATGATATGTTCTGATATTGAAGTATTTTATTTATGTGTTGAATGCCTTCTAATACATATTAATAAAATACCTTATATTAGAACGCGTGTGGCGCCCTATGAAGTGTACTTAGCCCACAGCGGCACAACGAATACCATCTTAAGAGAGACGAAGTATTTTCAGTTGACTCGTAAGAATGTTGGTAGCCTTACAACAATCGCCGGAAGCAATGCATGTATAATTGGTTCTGGAAGAGCCACAATTATACTCCCAATAGGGCACAACTGTGGTCATTGAAGAAGCCTTATTGTACCCAGAATCGACTAGAACTCTCCTAAGTTTTAAGGATATTCGTGCTAATGGTTTCCACTTTGAGACTGAAGAAGAGTATGGTAAGAAATACCTACTCATTACTAAGCGCGAAGAGAATGAAAAAAGGGTATTAGAAAAACTTTCTTCACTAGAAACTAGGCTATATTATACCAACATCAAGGCACCTGCAGCCTATACTGTCCTGAAGATAGTATTAAGAAGCTCTGAACTATTTTGTCTCTAGCATGATAGATTAGTCCATCCAAGTCTTAGAATGGTGAGAAATATAATCAACAATTCCCAAGGACATAATATTAATGTAAAGAATTTCTCAAATCACGAAGATTTTGTGTGCCCTGCATGTGCCACCGAGAAATTAATTACTAGACCCTCCACTCTGAAAGTGAAGGATGAAGTCCCTGCATTCCTGGAACGCATCCAGGGAGACATTTGCGGTCTCATTCAGCCTATTTCTTGGCCATTTAAATATTTCATTGTGCTCATTAATGCTTCCTCGAAATGGTCGTACGTGGGTTTATTGCCCACAAGAAACCATGCTTTCGCAAAGCTGATCTCGCAGATCATTCGCATTAGAAATGTCTTCCCTGATCATCACATCGAGTCCATCAGAATGGACAAAGCCGGAGAATTACTTCAAAGGCATTTGATGAATATTGCATGACGATGGGGATTGCAGTTGAGCATTTGATACCGCATGTCCATACCCAGAATGGTTTGGCAAAGGCATTAATCAAGAGAATTAAATTTATTGCCTGACCCCTTTTGCAGAATTACAATTTGCCAGCTACATGTTGGGGAGACGCAGTCCTACATGCAGCGAATCTCATCAACTTTAGACCATCGGCCTACAACATCTATTCACCTATGCAACTAGTGCAATGGTCACCACCGAAAATTTCTTGTCTCAAGAAGTTTGGATGCAAGGTTTATGTACCTATACCCCCTCCGCAGCGTACTGCAATGGGCCCTCTCTGTAAGACTGGGATATACGTTGGTTATAAGACTGCATCCATAATCAGGTATTTGGAACCCATGTTGGGAGATTTGCATACCGCCCGCTTCGCTGATTGCATTTTGATGAGGATAATTTCCTAACATTAGGAGGAGGAAATCAATCCCTTGATGAAAAATGTCAGAAAATTACGTGGGAAGCCACGGGAATTCATGCACATGACCCGCGCACTAGTGAAGCAGAGAAAGAGGTTCAGAAGATCATTGACTTGCAAGCATTAGTAAACCAGCAGCATGATCACTTTAGTGATTTGAAGAGCGTGACTAAGTCGCATGTACCTGCACGCAATGCATCAGAGAGGGTTGAAATACCAAAGAAAGCAGAAGGTATCCCTAATCTCGTCCAAAGGCCTCAGAATAAAAGGACAAGAACTTTGGCTCCTCGAATCCTAAGTAACCGAGGACGCCTGATGAAGAAGGATAAGAATGACTTATCACAGCCGATCACTGAAGTCTCCTAGAATGAGAAGGGGAGCCAGTTGAGACCTGGCATAAGTATGACACCTTCAGAAATGGGCATACCGGATCTGAACATCCCAATGGAAGAAGAAATCGGCATGGATGTGTGCGCACACATCAGAGCCGAAAAACTAAAGGAACTTGCCACCGCAATTGGAAGAAGCGATGTGCAAGGAGAAGCTCCAGAAGAAGTAATCACTCTAGAAGAAGCAACTCATGAAGAAATAGCTATAAATTATGTGCACACGGGAGAGTCCATGAATAGGACAACAGCCAATATCGATATCTACTTCGCAAAGAAAATTACTACAATCATCGATCTTGATCCCGAGTTTGCATCGCTCGCTGAATGTAAGAAAAGAACAGATTGGGAAGATTGGAAGAATGTAATAGAAATTAAATTGCTATCTCTAAACAAAGAGAGGTGTTTGGGCCCATATACCGCACACCCCCCTGTGCACCCTGTAGGGTATAAGTGGGTATTTGTTCGAAAGAGAAATGAAAGAACCGAAGTAGTGAGATACAAAGCAAGGCTGATAGCACAAGATTTCACTCAACGTCAAGTTGATTATGAAAAAACATACTCCCTAGTCATGAGTGGAATTACCTTTAGATATTTGATCTCAATGGCAGTGAACTTGAATTTAGAAATGAAATTGATGGATATGGTAACTGCATACCCTTATGGAAACTTGGATTCGGAGATTTATATGAAGGTCCCTAAAGGAATCCCTCTCCCGAACCAAGACAGAGCAAATAGAAATATGTACAGTGTGAAGCTCAGAAAGTCCCTGTATGGACTAAAGCAATCTGGCAGAATATAGTATAATCGCTTAAGCGACTTTCTCTCCAAGAAAGGCTACATGAACAATGAAGATCGCCCTGTGTGTTTATACGACGATCCCAGAATGGATTTTGTATAATCTCAGTGTATGTAGATGATCTGAATATCATCGGGACAATAAAAAATATAAAGAAGCAAGCTCCTACTTAGAGTCAGAATTTGAAATGAAAAATTTGGGTAAGACCAAATTCTGCTCAGGCCTGCAGCTCGAGCATGTCCCTGAAGGAATATTAGTACATCAGTCGGCTTACACCCAGAAGGTGTTAGAAAGGTTTGGCTTTGAGAAGGCATACCCATCAAAAGCACTGATGATCGGGAGGCCTTTACAGTAAGAAAAATATCCTTTCCGACCTAGGGAAGAGGGGGAGGAAGTCTTGGGACCGGAATTCCCATACTTAAGTGTAGTGGGAGCACTTATGTATTTAACAACTGCACTAGACCGAACATTGCATTTGTCGTGAACCTATTAGCAAGGTACAATGCAGAACCTACCAAAAGACATTGACAGGGCATAAAGGACATCTTCCGATACCTCCAAGGAAGTAAGGACCTTGAACTGTTCTACAGAAAGAATTAAGATCTGAACAAGGAAGTAAGGACCTTGAACTGTTCTACAGAAAGAATTAAGATCTGAACTTGATTGGCTATGCAGATGCCAGGTGCCTGTCTGACCCACATACCGCAAGGTCACAAACAAGCTATGTGTTCCTGTGTGGTGGAACTGCAATTTCCTGGAAATCTTCCGAGCAAAGTCTCGTAACGACTTCGACGAACCACTCAGAAATTATAGCACTGTATGAAGCTGCACGAGAATACGCTTGGCTCCGACGAATGATTCACCACATCCAACAGTCATGTGGAATGAATATGGTGCAAGCCCTCACAATTATCTATGAAGATAATGCAGCTTGCGTTGCACAAGTGCAGACGGGCTATGTGAAGAGTCATCTCACAAAGCATATCAACCCCAAGTTCTTCTATGCTCATGAATTGCAAAAGATAGACGAGATTAAAGTACTGCATACTAAGTCATGTGAAAAATCTGGCAGATTTGTTCACTAAATCACTCCTTGCATCTAGCTTTGAAATGTGCATGCGAGAAATTGGAATGATGAGACTTAGAGAAGTGCAGAATTTAGGGAGAGAATTCTCTCAAGCCCGTTAGCAAAACTTGATCATGAATATTAAGTACCCAAAAGAATAAAGTCCTAAAGACTGAATTAAATTGGGTGAATTGTACTCTTTTTCCCTTGACGAGTTTTCCTGAAGTTTCTCGACCAAGGTTTTTAATGAGGCAATTCGTGCATCACAACATAACATGTGTCATGTACTCTTTCTCCAAATTTTCCCACTGGGTTTTTATAGAGTTTTAACGAGGCATGAGCGTGTCAGATGAGTGCCCAAGGGGGGTGTTGAGAAACCTGGGCCTGAGCCAGGAGCCTAGGCCCATGGTGGGCACCTCACCAGTAGACTATAAATAGGGTGTCATATCGGCAGAATTTGTACTCATGCAATCAAAAACAATAAAAAAGATCAGAAGTTCTCTCTACTTCTCTGTGTGTTTTAAATTTATTATTCTGTCTTCTGTAATTGATTCGTTTCGTTCTAAGCAGAGGAATCGATCGGACTGGTCGCCAGCGACGGTTCCTCAACAAGAGCTTTGTCGTTTATCAATAGAGCTGGAGTGTCACGCAACCATTCTAGATTTTAGTCTTCATCGATCGCTATTGTCTTTGGACTAACATGAAGACTTACTAGTCGTCGAGAAAACCTGTAACCATGTTATCTAAATAGAAATTGCAAATGACAGCAGAAAAGTTTCGAACGTGAATCGATGACTTGCAAGACTTGGATGACTTGCAAGTCTTCGTGATTACACGAGTAATAGCGACATATGCTAGTGGAGATGGATGAAGCTAGCGATAAGCCGAGCACGATACGAGTTACTGGCATTACAGCTTCAAAGACCGGACAACATTTTTGAACTGCAAGACTACTAGACAACGTGAACATTTTTTTTTTGAAAGCAACAGACAACATGAACATGGTATATGCCATTCTCTCCGTTGGCTTCACGCAAAAACACATCCAAATTCACAAAATTAATCAAAACTATATCTTGTAAACACATGTATTTCAACAAAAACTTGCCCTTCTATGTAAAATATATGTATTTGCAAAATCTAATTGAATCGTGACCCTACAATCTGATAATGTCAAACAAAAAATGATCCTCCCTATCCCTAGAATTGCGATCTTGACAATCTTGGCTATTCACCTGAAGGCACTGATCTGGTCCCTTTAAGAATGCCCTTAATTCACGACCACATGCGCCTTAGTTGGGGTGGCGAGAGGAAAATAAGGAACATGTAGATTAGCTCAGCAGCGTTTCTATAATAGGATGTACCACACTCAGATTAGTAGATGCGTCCCCTTTTTAGACCAGTAGATGCATCTTGTTTGCTGTCAACAAAACTATCCCCTTTGCAGTTCTGTGAACTAGTAGTAGGCAGCCAAGTGGTCTATGTGTTGAAGTGGTAGGTTAGATGTATAGCGCTAGTATATAATGCTCCAACTCATAGTAACTTCAAGTTAACAATTCTGAATGAAGTAAGCATGAAAATACACAGGAAAGATCATTGACAAAACTATGCAACGAGGCCTTCTTCATATCTAGAAAAAGAAGCAAATATGGGTTTGTCGCCAACTTCATTCATGCCGTTGCTTAACACTTTGCAACCATCGAAGAGGTTTGTGCAATTATGGTTTCGTCCTCCAAAGAATTGCGTTCAAGTTACATTCTTTTTGTCCCTGCGAAAATTGTACTCCCTGCTACAATGTACTTCGGACATGGTGTAATAAAAAAAAAGGGAATTGATACCGTTCCTACGTCCGGACGGATGTCCTCCATTAGACGGTGCAATCCACCAACCAACATGGATCCAAGATCCGAGGCATCCATGCTTCACTCTGCTATTTTTTACTTGCCTAGTTCCCCACTTTCCCCTCTACTGCTTTCTACTTTCTTTCTTTGTACAAGCAAATCGTCTCTTTGTGACTCCCTCAGATCTATTCGTTGCTCCCTTTATTTCTCATCTCACACAGATTCTACACAATCATTATCTTCTCTTGCTCCCTCCCTCTACCTCATCGTACTCACAGCAACACTGCTAATTAGATTCCACATCAATCAGCGCCTCCTGCTTCATGTGATGTACACGTGTGAGGGGTGGGTGTGCAGGTGGTGGCCGGTATAATTCTCCACTTCATGTTGCATCCTTCTCTTCCATCTACTACTTCCTTATTTTTGCAGGCAGCAGTTGCAATTGCTCTCCCCCCCTATTCTTCCTCTCTCTAGATCTATGCATAGGACAGGAGGGAGGAGAGCTTGTGAGACCATGTGGCTTACGATCACGTCAGTTGCGACCACAGAGAGCTGACTGCTTACGATAACGTTGGTTGTTCGACCACTTGTTGGTTTACGACCACGTTGTCACATTTCGACTACAGCGCTGGTCTTCGACCACGGTCTGTTCTCTAGTGTCTGTTCTCTGCTGTTCTGGTCTCAAGTGTTATCGACTACTGACCACGGTGTACTTCTGTCAAGTAGTCGGACAGCCATCTCTCAGTCGGCTTACGACCACATTGTAAGTTTCGACCACGTTGCGACTTACGACCACGTTGTAAGCTTCGACCACGTTCACAGAACTTGACTCTCTTGCTCTGTTCGGTTTGCCTTCTCGGTTTTCCAATGAGCATTCAACCCTAGTCTTCATAGCTCTATAGCTATTTGAGAAAAAGGGTTAAGTGGATATTTGGGGAGATTTTGAAGGCATCATTCACCCCCCTCTGTTGCCTGTCTGGTCCTACAGAGCTAGGGAGCGAAAAATGAGAGGAAAAGTCATAGAGAAGGAGCAAGAGAGTACTAGAGGTAGGGGTGCAAACGGAGCGGATAATTTCTATCCGTCCGACCAACCGAAGACTTGTGGAACGAATACGGAAATGGTAGATGGGTATCCGGCACTATCCGTATCCGACTCCGAGGAAAAAATATGAAATAGGATACGGAATAAGTGATATCCGTCCGTATATATTCGTATGTCAGGTGATATAAAGAAGTTTGTTGTGGCTTCGCCTAAGAATAAGATAACATATAGGTAGACTGTCACATCTAAACAGGCAGGAGTACTGAGTGTTCTTCCTTCAACATCTCAGTAATTAATCTCTCTGTGTTCGCTCTGCTTGTACCATACTGTCCAATGTCCTTTACAAAGAAACAGATAATTTCCGTCCAACTAACCATCCGAAAGATTATGGAATGGATACAGAATAGAAAAATGGATATCCGATATTATCCATGTTCGACTCCAATTTCAAGGAAAAAATATGGAATAGAATACAGGATAAGCAATATCCGCCTGTATCCGCTCCGATTGCACCCCTAACTAGAGGAGATCAGGACCCGCCAATGTTGAGGCACTAGGCCAGCTTCCTCATCTGAGCTCGCATGCTCGCCTACATAGCCAATTGCAGAACTCTTTCTCAGTTGTTGTACGAACCGTTTTATTTTGTTTGCAATATATCCTCTTGCAAAATTGAGTTGTTATTTTTGTTGTTAGGGGTTGTGTGATTTGTTGTCTGTAGTCATCTCTTTTTTTTTGGTTACATCTCTTTTTTTTGGTTACAGGAGAGGCTATTGTTCTTAGTTTGTTGCAAACATTTTTTCATTATTGCACAAGCAATTTTAAAATGTTACAACTATTATTTTTAAATATTATAGTGTTGTAAGGTTCTAAATTTTTGTTACAACATTCCGATTTTATGTATACAAAAATCGATGCAACATCAAGATTTTTGTTAAAATATTTTATTACATACGATGATTAAAATTGTTACACACGTTATATAAAAATGTTGCACCGATGCATCCGATGAAGATACTCTTATCAGACGTACGGACACTAGCAACGCCCGTAAAAAAAATCCTAACCGATATGATTCGTTGATTGAAAAGAATGAACTGATACATTATAAATACGATAAAATTACCCGTTCCATGTAATCCTGGGCCACACACAACTATGGCGGAAGCAAGTTTGCACCGAACTTGTACTTTATAGTACTTTCTTTCCTTTTATGAAGAAATCATGGGTCTTCACCCATTGGTCGATAACTTGATATACACAAAAATCGAGTCCCTGGTTTTATTTTTAGTGTGTGAACAAATTGCTAGTAATGACCGACCAGTGCACCTTTCGACCAAAGGAATCGTTGCTACATTGGTCTTTCCCAGATAAAGGGGACACGTGGTACATTTGCTCATTGAAAAGCTTTACTTCTCTATTGAATAAATGCTCTGCATTTTTTAGCTGGAACGGCATGACCGACTACACATTTTAACATAAAAGGTACTACGTACTTTTCCACGATAATCTTGTTTAAGATAATTTCTGTTACCACATCCCTTCTCTGATTTCCACAAAGACATAAACGTACTATTTTTTTAGATCTATTACTATATGCTACTTTAGATATGCACTATCTGTACCGACTATTTTGTTGCATCCATACATTCTCATGTCCACCATAAATCCTTGAATAATACATAAAACTCTTAGGCATGTATTTTATAGCTTCACTGATACATACTTTTTTATAATATACAAAATAGGTTTTTCATCGTCATTGATGATGTCTGGAATATTGCATGGAGGACAATCAGATGTGCTTTGCTTGAAAATAACCTCTGCAGTACAATATTGACGACAACACGTATCGCTTCAGTAGCAGATTCATGTTGCTCTCCAGACCGCAATAATGTTTGTGAAATGAAACCACTCAGTGATGTTGAAGCTGAAAAATTATTTGTCAAAAGAGTATTTGGATCTGAAGATGAATGTCCTCCACAACTAAAAGAGCTATCCAATGCTATCTTGAAAAAATGTGGTGGTTTACCATTGGCAATCATTAGCATTGCTAGTTTGTTGGCTAATAAACCACGCATAAAAGAACAATGGGAGAGGTACCGAAATTCTATCGGCCCAGGACTTGAAAAAGCTCCTGGTGTAAATGAGATGCAAAAGATTCTATCTCTTAGTTATAATGACCTTCCCTACTATCTAAAGACATGCTTACTATATCTCAGTATATTTCCAGAAGATCATATAATACGGAAGGGACATTTGGTAAGGAGATGGATAGCTGAAGGATTCATCACTACAGAATGTGGACAAAATTTTGAAGTAGGAGAGAGCTATTTTAATGAGCTAATCAACAGAAGCATGATCCAACCAGTGTGGGTGCAATATGATGGTCAAGCTGATGCTTGCCGAGTGCATGATATGATTCTTAATCTTATAGTATCCAAGTCGATCGAAGAAAATTTTGTCACGTTAATTGGTTACCAGAATCATGTATTGGGACCACAACATACAGTTCGTCGACTCTCCCTTGACTGTTGGGATCAAGAAGATATCATGCCACCATCGACTATGGTTGTTTCCAGTGCTCGATCACTCACTATTTATGGGTATACTAAACATATGCCACTTCTTTCAGACTTTCAAGCACTACGAGTGATTAACATTAAAGATAACAATAAGTTGATTTTTCCATCTGAAATACCTAGGGCTCATTCAAGTAAGCATCAGCAAGCTTCCAGAGCAAATAGGGGAACTACAACAACTTGAGATAGTCGAGCTAAGACTGACAAGGATCAGTGAGTTACCCAAGAGTATTGTTCGGCTGAAGAAGTTGGTGACCTTACGAGCTGATTGCATAAGAGCAACTCCAAGAGAAGAGCTAAATCATTTTCTAAAGGTAAATTTGGCTATTATTGGAGAAAAAACATCTCCAATAGACTCTGTAAATGACTCTCCAAATTTAGTAGCTCTCCATCCCTCCTCCTTCGCTCTCTATTTTTGGATAGCCTACCTCGCTCACCATCCAGCCTCTTGGCGCGGTCGGCGTTTCCTTCCCGCACGCTGCGCCCCATTCCCGTGCGTACGCGACCCACCGCGCGCCCTCTAGTTTAGATAGCCTGTTGGAGTAGTCTTATTTTTTTTGGGTGAGATTCATTTTAGAGAATAGCTAAATCACTAAATTTAGATACTTCTTTTGGCTAATCTCTTGGAGTTGCTCTAAGTTTGCCAGAAGGAATTGGAAATATGAAAGCTTTGCAGGAACTTTCTCGTATATATGTCAACAACAGCACCCCATCAACTTCTTTGGTTGAGTTGGGCAGTCTGACTGAACTAAGATATCTTGGGATAGATTGGTGCATTAGTGATACATTAAGGGATCAGAAAAGCTACAAGGAAAATTTTTTTCTTCCATCTGTAGACTCTGCAGATTCAAGCTTCAGTGTCTACATATCGGATGTGATGATGAAAATAGTTGCTCTCTGGATTTCTTGTTGGATTCTTGGTCCCCTCCTCCGTACATCCTCCATAATTTCCAGATGAGAACAGACTACTATTTTCCTAGAAGTCCAGAGTGGGTGGCCTCGCTCTCTTCTGTCACCTTCCTAGAGCTCAATGTCAATCCTGTTGGAGAGGAAGTTCTTCTGATCCTTGGGGGTTTGCATTCTCTCCTAGCTCTCAAGCTATGGACACAAGCGGTAGCTCCCAAAGAAAGGCTCATCATGTGCAGCAGTGGATTCCAATTTCTAAAAGAGCTTGACTTTGGCGTCTGGAATATTGCAATGGGTGGATTAGTATTTGAGATTGGGACTATGCCAAAGCTTGAAAAGTTCCGTTTTTACTCAGTAGCACGAGAAACGGGGCCTCCATGCGGTGAAGTTGCTTCAGGCCTCCAGCACATCCATTCCCTCAAGTGTGTCATTTGCCGGATTGATTGTCGACGTGCAAAGGCTCATGATGTTGAAGCTATAGAGGCTGCTGTCAAGAACACAACTGACCCCCTTCCCAACCTTCGCAAAATTAAAATCAAAAGATATGGTGCACGACAGATGATAAGAGATGCGGTGCGGAGGAGGTGGGCATTGAAGAGAGAAGAGCCTTGAAGATTAGGAAGGTCAGGAAGAAGGTAATATGAAGCGACAAGTAGAAGCAAGAGAAGAGACAACAAATGTAAGAAACTTATGGTGGATGTAAGTATACATGTCTTATTATTCTGGAGCAACTGCAATTCACAGTACATCTGTTGTCTTTATTTATGTTCTATTTTCGTTGCTCCCAGCAGAAGCAGAATTGAAGCTATGATCTAGATTATTATTCCACCTGGCCAATTTGACATAGTAGCAGTTCAAAATTCAAACAATCTAAATGTTACATTCGATGCTTTCACCTGGCAGTAAGGCTAGTTATTGGATGTTTGAAACGGCAATGGTTTCTCATTTGGCTTTACCTTTTTGCAGGTAATCAGTGTTGTATAACCGACGCCCCCAGGAACCCCAGAAAGGGGAGCGCACCAGCTCTGGTGGTCCCATGGTTTCCACTTTGTCTCCAATGAGAGATATGGGTGTATACTAAAATGACTCACTATAAATACTAGTAGTGTACCCGTGCTAACGCTACGGTAAAATACAAAACAAGATAAAATTTGTAAAAAATAAAACGAACAATCAGATTCATTAAGATTCACGTCTCATATATTGTATAACCAAATACATTTTCATATAATGAATGTCACATAACGACTGATCCTTTGAGGAGGCGACAACATCATTGGACTCACCCACCGACGACTTTCTCCATCCCCACATTGTTTAAACTTGAGGCTACAAAGAAAACAAATATTTTTGTCACATAAAGAAATATGAAACACAGTAAGAAAATAGGTGTTTGTGGACTTTGTGCGTTATCAATCCACGGGACTGTTACGATGCTACTACTACTGCTGCTGCACGAAAGAGGGCCGTAAATCGCGTAAAAGCAGGACCACTGTAATCAGAAATTGTCATCCTGATGGGTAATAGTCAGAACAAGCCCGAAGTGGTCGCTGGGTAAGACAAGCAGTTTCAGTTTGTGAACCTCCTTGCGGCCTACCTTCTCCTTGTAGTATGAGACACCTGGTATCGCCTCCTTCCCGATCATCTCAATGCCATCGATCTTGAAATCTGCCAACTTGCACACAAACCTGTCCAGTCGCTTCTGCATAGTACGGTTGCCTGACAGCATGCCATTGGCTTTCGTGTCGTAGGTCCAGCCATTTTCACCTGGCTTCTGCTCAACCCAAGCATCAACCCAGCCGTCCGGTAGGGGGAAGGGCCCATCTCCTTTGTCGTCCCAGTTCATGTCCCCGCAAAATATCGCGTTGCGGAAGGCTCCCAGAATCCTCAGAGATTCATTTGCCTGAAATACTCGCTCCTCACTATACATCTGATCCCACCGGGGAGGTGCAGGGCAGGGGCTCTCTAGGTGGCTTGTGGCCAGCACCAACTTGTTCATCCATCCAGTGTTGGCACTTGCTATGCACAGCTCCCTTCCCATTATTGAGTTAGAAAATGGGATGCGGTGAAATGAATTCGCAGGAAATTTACTCATCTGCATTTGTTTGCAATCGAATCACATTAGTAGGAATAAAAGAACCACCGGGAAAAAAAAGTAAACTGTCATAAACTAAAAAAGAAGATAAACTGTCATAAACTGAAAGGGGGAAAGCGGTGAGTAATAACACTCAGGGCGAGCAAAGTTGAGGCACAAAATAGAATCATGGAGACAAGGATTCAACTTCAGGAAGAGAAAAGCTGAGGCACAAAATAGAATCATGGAGACAAGGCTTCAAACACCTCAATTCATAAAAAGACAGCTTATGAGCTTGTTTGTAATTCTATTTTATGATCGAATGTGTTGCTATTAGCAATGTGCAGAGTAGCAAAGTAATTAATGTCTGTGTGCGTGAGCGTGTGCATCCATTGCTGTGTGCCTGAACAGTAGTAAGCCGCGTAGAACACCAGGTCGTCTATGCTGAGTCTAGATGGTCATGGCAGGATAACTCACGTTTTCAGACATGGCAAACTATGGGATTGTGATTTGGCTCACATTATTGAAACCTCCATGAGGGAGGACTACAGAAGTGATGTGGCAGCTACATCCAGTATTAAACCATGGTATTAATGAAATCCAACAAAACGTACTCCCTAGTATCTATGTTACAAAATAAAAGGTATCATAAACATGCGGTGAAACTCCAGTATCAATTATTTGTTGTCAAAAGTGCTTTCATAATCCTATGTTTTCCATAATTTTTGCTGGCATTATATAAATAGATGGTCAAGAACTCAAGATGCATCTTGGAGACCATGAATAGTTAAAAAGAAAAGTCTTGTATCATGCAAGAAAGAGAGTAAGACATAGTATATGCATGTAGGTTTCCTTAGAAGAGGATCAATGAACAATCTTTCTAGATGCTTTGACTCGTACCATATATGAAGTTTAAGAGAAGGATGACCTGCATGCAGTAATATGGTCTCCTAATAGCCATCTCATGTGACAATGAGCATTTGTATTCTTGCCACCACTCAGATTTTTGCAGAAGCAGATATATGTATGGTGTAACCTCCTGCAGTTCCACATATGAGACCCATTGAGAAGGGGGGAAAATAATGTAGTTCAAATTCTGACACTGAAGCATATAAGGTCCGGTTTGTGGTGCTGAATAAGATCTCCAAGTGCATCCATCCTTCTTTGCGTTCTATATCCTCCGGAACCGGACATTGTATGTCATGACTTTGAAGGTCTTCTTATCCAAGTGAGTCTCAAAAGCTCTGTGAGAAGACATTCAGTTTTTAATGTGAATATACCAAAACAGCGTAAAAACAGCTCAAAAGATGAAATGAACTTCTAACTTGCATAAGGAGATATGAAAACTACCAAGATTAGCAATATGAAAACATCTGCAACTTTAAAAATACAATAAGATAAATATTATGTGGTGAAATTTTATCTAACTTATAACCTTAGAAAAAAAACAGCGCTTTGCAATAGAGATTAGATCATACATTATTGTTCAATGGAGCACTGAAGGAAGAAAATCTGCATGAACATGATCATTTAGTAGAGAATAAATGACAGAATGAACCAAGTGAACATTACTTTGCATCTAGAAAAGCAGTGCATTTAAGCCAGAATTAGCAACCATGGTAACACCTTAACACAATTGACACACCCCAAATAAGCTAGTCCTCAAAGTACATCCATTTTACTTATTAGTGGCTCATCATGTACCCGCAACTCCGCGTCGTGCCGTCATTAACATTATTAATCGTCCACGATTACTCTCATTGATTTTACCACAACGTCTAGTTTGTTGCACTCCATCAACAAAACAGTTTGAGGGAGGGGAATCAAGAGCGTTACAATCTCCCCTTCTAATCTCTAATCTCTCATTAATTCTAGTCAATTTATCATGCTCTACGATACGGAAATTTGTATGGTGTCCAGATATTTTTCCCTCACAAACCAAATCATTAGTAAATACAAGTCTTTACCCCCCAAAAGATCTAATCTTGCAAAAGAAATAGGGAATCATAACATCAGACGACACGGTATTCGACCATAACAAAACAAATAGCCTAGCAAACGCAAACAGGGAAAAAATCCAAACTTTTGATCCGTACACATAAAGAACTCTAAACAAACCTTTCTTGACGGCAGGTGCCCTATCCCCTCCGTTCGCGCCGTCGCCCTCGTCGGCGCACACCTCGACGACGTCCGACCAGGCCGCGCGCTCCCTCTTCCTCGCGCACCGCCGGAGTGGAGCTGACCCCGCGGGGTCGTCCCCAGCTTCGACCTCCACAGGTCGTGCGGCTTCGCATACGGCGCAAAACCCGGAGCCACAGGGGTTGGAGAACGTGCACCGGGCGCAGGGCCACGGCGGTTGCGCGCGGCAGGACTCGCAGCGGGTCCCGGAGCGGTTGTCGTGGGCGCCGATCCCGCACTGGCCCGCGCCAGAAGGAGGAGGAGGCAGAGGCGGCCTCGACGGGGAGCGGGAAGGGGAGGACATGGAGGAGGAGGGTTTTGGGTTTGAAGCGCCGAAGATTAGGAAAGGGCGGAAGGTAAAGAGCTCCTCGTCGTCGCTGGACATCGGCTCAAGCGCGTCGTGGAGCTTCGCCGGGCAGCCGGCTCCCACGTCTCCATGCTGGGCGCCGGCTCATGTGCCCACCGTGGAACTTCGATGGTCTGCTGCCTCCCTCGTCGTCGTCGCTGCCCATGGGGTTGGCCACGCGCTACCGAGCTCCAAGGGTGCCACCGTCTCCTCCCGCCGATTTGGGGATTTAGGGTTTGCCACCGTCTCCAAGCAATCGCTGATCTCTACCCCTCATATGTATATATCTTTTAAGATAACCTTCCGTACTTTGCAGCGTCGGGGGCGTGTGCGTGGGCGTGGGGTAGGGTTCTGGGCTCAATGATGTGCATGATCCGGATGATTTTGGCCTTAGGATCTTCAATGAGTAAGAGAAGAAGGCTTGAGGAGAGATCCAGGCCATTCATTTGTATGAAGTTGGATTACTTTGGTACACAAATTTGGGTGGAGTTAGATTAGGCATGACTGTGAGGGTGGTTGAGGGGGTGGATTTAGTAAAGAAAATTTTGGTGTATTATAGAGGGGTAGAGATATGCGAGAGGCTATCTATCTTGTATACATCAAGTCATATCAATAAAGAAGATGTCGGATTAATCTCTCTCACATCTTTGCCCATTGCTATTGCTAAGTGCTTGTGTTATTCTCACTTTCTAGTGCGTTAATTGGCTCTATTTGTGTTGATTCTTTGTGCTACAGTATGTCATTAGTTCCAATAGCGCTCTCTCTCTCTCTCTATCTCTCTCTCTCTCTAGAAGCGATTCCTTTTCTTGTAGAACCCTAGATGCGTTCTTAATCTGTTCAATCCGATCTACTAAAATTAATAGGCATTAGAAGCCGTACCTGCTGGTCTCAGCTGCGCCATCAGCACGCGCAGCCCTCTGGCCACGAAGCGCCGCTCGCATGCGAACGCTCAGCCAAGCCCGGCTTGCCGCCGGCTGTCCCGTCCTTGCCAGCCACCCGCAGTCGCTACCGCCGAACCACAGACCTACAACCGACGCACGCGCACGCCTCTGCGTCCAACGCCACCTGAAAGCGATGGAGCCGCCTTGCCCGAGCCACGCCGCCGCATAGGGTGCTCCGCCGCACGCGCCGCCCTCGCGTCGACGCGACGCCGCCGCCGCGCTGCCGCCGCGCGCCGTCGATTCCACCGCACCCTCGCCGCCGCTGCCAAGCGCTGGGGCTAGGGTCCTAATCCTGGCGCCCCCTCCCTTAACTGAGCCATAAAAAGCCGGGAGGTGATGGACCGGATCCAAAATCCAGCCCAATTGTGGTAACAAGCTAGACCGAATCCAGCCCGCTAAGAAAGAACTGTTCATTTAAATGGCTAAGTTGCACTTTTTTCTAAATTAACCATGAACGTACGTTTTTTTACAAATCTTGTCTCCTTTATGAAACCTACCGAGCTAGTGGAGCTCGGCAAATGGTAAGTGTCTACCAAACCACCCATCCGCAGCATGTGTTCACAGTCAGCCATTAATAATGTAATTAGCAAGCACAACTTAAGATTAGCATTAATAAGCAAGCACTAATTAAGGACATGCCGCAGATGGATGGCTCGGTAAGCACCTACTGAGCTACTATAGATCAACGTGCTATTGAGCCCCTGGCTTAGCAAGTGTCTACCATGCTTGGTAGGTGCACGGAGAGGATAGATTTGCAAAAATAGACGTTCAAAGATCAATTTTGAAAAAAAAAAGTTACAACCATGTCATTTGTGAATAGTTCGAAAAGAAATTGAAAATGTTGCAGAAAGACCCTCATATTTTAGAAAGAATGCGAGAAAATTTTGTGGAGAAAGAAAATCGGAAACCCCCAGGGAAATTGAAAATTGTTGTAACCTTCGGGAATATTTTATTCTTGCATAAACCCCTTCGGGAATCCATTTTTGCGTTGGATCAGTAAGGTTAGGTATTTTATAACCTAGACCCTCAATTTTATGGTAACTACCTGAATAGTATATTTAATTTCTTAAATAACCCTGAATCCTGAAAACTTGATTTTAATGAATATGAGCTTCCATAAAGTTATGAAACATTGGACATAGTAAGTGTCTAACAATCAAACCACTCTCTTTTGCCAAGTTTATAACAAAATTGGGGGACAATTTCATTATCGGGCATCTGTATCAGTATCCCGAAAACCTAATATGGAGAAAATATTCAGAAACATACTCGTTGATGTCATTTGTAACTACACGACACATAGCCAAGTCGCTCGACCGTTGGGCAACTAAATCAAGTAGCTCAACCGTGGAGCAACTTGGCCCTCTAGTTGCCCAACCGTTGGGCGACTAGTACTAGTCGCTCAACGGTGGAGCGACTATTTCTGCCAGCCCGTCTATTTATCTTTGGCCCAACCCTTTCACAGTCTCTCTCACCATTTGTCTTAGAAGAAAATGAGAGGAGAAAAAAAGAGGGAGAGAAGGAGAGGGGAAGTGAAGAGGGAGAGAAGGTCGCGAGAGGGAGAGAAGTAGAGAAGCTCGAGAGAGGGAGTGAAGGAGAGGAGAGGAGCTCGGGAGAGGGAGTGAAGGAGAGAAAAGGAGCTCATGAGATAAGAGAGAAAGACAAAGGAAACTTGTTGAGAAGGAGAGAAGGTCTTCGCGTGAAGGTAATAGTCTCATCAATTTTTGTTCTCATCTAAATATATGCAACGTGTCACTACTTATCGGTTTAGCACAAATTTAGTAAATGTATAATATTTGCAGTGAGATATTAATCATGTCTGAGCCCACAAGATTGAAAGTGCATTACGGTGTTGGTACTATTTATGAATGTCCATACGGTGTTAACCTGAACAGTTTTCCACAGGTCAATTTGGTACACCCGAACACAGAGAATACTCTAATCGGAGATGTCCTGCACTGTCTTACACGTAGCTTCTCCTTAGACCCCGAGGGGTGCAATATCATCCTACATGGGCTTTGGAGTCGGTCTGCCATGCACATTCGATGGGAGTTGAGGAGACTAATGCACATGGCTACATGGAAGGGCTTTGTGAAATGTTGTCGGTGACGTGGATATGAGTTCGTGCTCAAGGGAGTCGCAGGAGGCCCTGCCGACGGCTATTGTCCGGTTGGTGGGAGCAGCTCGGGCGTGTAGTGTGTGGTTCATGAAGAGGACGCGGTGGCCGATGTTGCGGAGGCACAACTAAAATGTTAGACACCGCACGTTGTGCCTACTAGACAAGCAGATGCAGATGTTGCTGAGGCAGATCAGGAAGATCGCACAACATAGGCTGAGCCCACTGGACAAGTGAACGTAGTGGAGTATGTTGATAGCATAGTGCGTCAGATGGAGATCGATGACCGTACGGCCTAGGTCGAGAAGGAAGCTTTAGAAGAGGACGACGATGACTCTTCCGATGAGGACAAATGTCTCATCCTTCAGGGATAGAATAGGTTGGACGTTGAGGGTCTTGCTGTGCACGACAAGCATGAATCACCATGGGAGTACCATAGTACAGAGGTTTGGCTTCATGCAATATTTGCTGTTTTCTCGCGCCTCAACCCAGCCTAGTCCACAGCTGCCTTGCCACGTCAGATGCTCGCCACGTGTCGACTATCCACCACGTGCGTCACCAGCCATCCGATCCCCACTTGTGCCATGCGTCGACCATTGGGCCCAAGCACTATTCATCTGTGCCGTTTGGGGAGGTCTCTTGTGTCGGCCGTTGGTTCCGCCCAGCACCACGTGTCGGGCATCAAGACGTGCTCGCATTGTTCATCTTCCTCCCAGTTTCTTGCCACCGTCTCCAAGCTGGAGTCCTTGGTGTCCGTGCCACGCCCGCCTTGGTCTCGTTAGATAATGTTTTCTAATGAGCTGAAGTACAATCTGAAGATCAAGAGTTATTAACTGAGCAAGGCTAGGTTAAGTTATGTTCTTTGATCATGTTGAACATATTGTTTTCAATGTATTATTTATTATTTTGTTTTAAATTATCATGCATTGCTATTTTAGTATAAACATTTGTACTTAGTTGTTATGGTCCAACTTGGTTAATTCTACCTTGATAAATTGAATGACATGATCCCACTATCACCACAGGATGGGTAGTTATTTAGTGATGTAATACTAGTATCCACATGGGTTGTACGTTTAAATTGCTTAGACTTGCCTATAGTATGTTGGGTTCATCGTCACATGATTAATTAATTAATTAATTTTGACTTAAGGATATATTGAATCATGGTGGTCAGTCGCAGTTATAAAATTTGAATACCACAACATGGGTAGTGTCATTGGTGGTGGTTATACAAAATGATTCATTGGACGAATGATCATGCAGAAAATGGGAAAGTATGGTCAGCATTTCTGGGATGTGGATGTTTCGCCTAGGTAATATCTAAGGACTTAACTTTGCGCGCCATTGATCTGAGCCTAACTGTGCAACCACATGTCTATTATGGAATGGACCTAACTAATTAATTTATAATATTTTAATTTCAATTTTGCCATTGAGATGAAAGTGGGTGTTGGTTAGACATTTTCACTAGGCGCAAGAGGGGGCTCTCTAGTTAGGTGGTTAGCCTACTCGGCCGTGAAATCTTAGCGAGGTGTAATTGAGTTGAGGTGGAGCATTGTAAAATCCTTGTTGTGATTTTCTTTTACATAGAGATGATCACATCGTGTGGGTAAAGTTGTACAACCTCTATAGAGTGTAAAATTATTCGAATAGTCGTGTCCCTAGTTATGAACAATGCTCAGTGATTTCACATGAGGGATAGATGTTTTATAAAAGCTTGGTTAAGTTTGGAGTAGTGAATGGTTAGTTCACTGGGAGATCATCGGGTAGATGGTTGGTTCACTTATAGTTTACTCAATTTCTTTGAATTAATTATTTACTATATGTTTACAATGTTTGCTTTCAATCTATTTACTATATTTACTTTAAAATGTTACTTTCTGCAAAATAACCACTCAGCCATTCCTTGGTAAGTATTACATATTATATTGCATTCTTGTTACAAACGACTTGCTGAGTACTTTATATACTCACGGCTATATCAATACTTGCTCAGTTGAAGAAGAACCATATTAACCAGATGTATGTGAAGGAGGGTACTTTAACATGTCTCGGAATAGGGCTTCGCGCTCCAGTCGATTGCCAGTGGTCATGTCCAATAGCCACTTCGTTTTCATTGTGTGTTCGCTGCTAGTTCTATTAACCTTTTGGCTCTTAAGTGTAACATATCATAAGGTCGCAACTCTGATAATTAACTAATATTTAAGTCTTTCTTGGTAAATTGTGTGTATGGTTGATATTTTATTTATATTTACCCTATGTAAACTAACGTGTTTCTGGATTAGTGCAGAATACATAAAGAGGTCCAAATTTGCATATTCGGGTCTCAATAAAACCTAGCTAACAACACCTCATACAAAAATGCAAGTAGCTTTAGAATCTAGAATAGAGTGTGAAAAGGGTTTTAGAGACATACCTGCTAGCTTCAGAATCTACGCAAAGGGTTAAAACAAGGTGTCACACAAAATCCTGTTAGCTTTATAATCACTTCTGATACAAAAAGTAATTAGCTGCGAAATACAGATCTAGGAGGGCCCATACAAGAATGTAGACCTAGCACATAGTTACTTCATCCAACAAAAATTAGCCGCTAAGAAAAATTATCTGCCCAGTTAATACATTGGAAGGTTAGTTAAGTGATTAGTTAATAAAGATTAGAGAAAGCAGGAAGAACGTGCTGGTAAGAAGGAAGAACGTGTTGGTTGAGGAAAAGAAATTTGATGGGAAGAAGACTGCATAGAGAGGCAACTAGGACTAACTATGCTGCTATTATAACTTCGAACAAACTCCAACTGCTTCAAGAAACAACTACTACAAGCGAGCAGTTAACAGAACGAAGAAAAAATTTCTTTTTAATTATTAATAATGCTATAAGAAGGAACAACTATTAAATTGACTAAAGAACAACTTCTGATGTACTACTTCTAACAGCAAATACTAACAGAGGAGGTTGACAAGGGTTTTATTTTGTGAAATTACTTGAGACTACTAGTAACTTACAAAACTAAAATCAACAAGAGACTAGTGAAAAATTACTACCAGTGATTAACAACAACTAACAACAGGTACTGCAAGTACCACTACTTAGCAATCAGATTTAGCATTATTAAAATCACTAAGCAACAAGTCATAGGTGTGACAAACATTACGGAAACGAAACAAAGCACTTAACCAAGGAAGGATAAGAATCTCATCTATATCTCTGTCTATCTTCCACCAATCGGCTGAACAAATCGCCCAACAAAGAACAAATAGCCGGTCACCAACTAGGCCACCACTCTCACTCGTCCTCAAAATTGCTCATCTCTCTCTCTCACACAAAATCCAAACGAAGAACCAGATGATCTACAGCACCAGAATAGCAAAAAAAGGGGAAAATTGTAGACTTGCCCCACTGTTGAGTGGCTTTGTAGATTTGCCCCAGTGATGTCTTAATGACATGTGGGTTCAGAACCCACATGTCATTGAGACAACTAAGGCAAATCTACAAAGTGCACTTTTTTAAGTGGGGCAAATCTACAAAAGCCCCAAAAAAAACAGCACCCTCAATCTCGACTCCTGCACCATCCGGCTAAAACACACCGGCAGGAGCGGCTCACCCACCAAAATTAGTCCAACTGTTGGAAACAGAGCCTGCTCACTTGTTTGCTTGGGATCTCACTACTTGAATGCCTCACCCACCAAAAGAATGGAACGAGTTGGAGGTGGCAAGAAGAAGCGTTCTCTCTCTCTCTCTCCCGCAACAAAATCCAACAAGGGAAATCGGATCGGATGAAGAACAGTATTATGCGTCGGGCCGATTCATTAACTAACTGACGTATCGATCTCGAAGCAAATCCAATGCCCAGGAATTTGGATGATTTTTCTGGAGCAAACGTGCGGGTGAAAGGAGCAGTGATTCAATGTTTCCCTCTTTAATAAGAGTAGCACTAATTTTAAAACAAATGAAGATATAAGTAACATCAATCCACTATTCGTCATACTTTAAAAATTATGCAAATCACTATTGAAAAAAAGCATAAAAGCATCTCTCGGGTGAAGGTTATCAAAACGAAAAGGTTGAGTTCTTTTTAGCTTTGGCTTTAGCTTATCACTACCTGCTACAGTAATTAACATTTAAATGGTACGTCTTTTAAGACAGGGTTTACAGATAGATTGTAGTAGACACTGTACCTAGTTTAATTATACTGGCTAAAATCATATGTAATTATTTTTTTACTACTATCTCTTTTGAATAGTTATAATTTAAAAATATAAGTCAAAAATCGAAGACGCTGCTCAAAAGAGCATATCCAAGTTAATTAGCACGAGTAAAATGCGCTGCCTGGCGGCCCAGGCGACACAAAAATGCACTCTTAAAACATGGCCTGTGGGCCGCAGCCATAAAACCCTAGCTCGGCCTTAAACCCTTCTTCAATTTCTCGAGTTCTCGGCCTCCCCGCCAAGAAAAAGCACGCCTCGCCACAGCCTCCCTTCTTCCCCTTCCCCAAGCCAGGATCAGAGAAGGACCACATGAGCTCGATGGAGGAGAGGATCGTGACGGAGCGGATCCGGCGGAAGCTGGAGGAGGTGAACGCCACCGCCCAGAAGCACCTCGCCGGCGTCCAGGACCACGTCAACTTCACGATGCAGGTGAGGGGTTCTTGGAATCCGTTTTGGGATACTCTAGGGTGTGATTTCAGGATAGGGGAACGAAATCTCGGTGGTATTTCTGTGAATCTTGGATCGGTGGAGCAATTCTTGGATTCGTTGTGTGGAATTTTAGGGATTTGATTATTCTTGTTCTAATGTGTAATATAGGATGGATGGAACCAATCTTGTGGTAGTGCATGAAATTTCTTGGGATTTTTTCTAGGTGCTTCAGGGATAAGGTAGTGGCACAGTATTCTGGCACAGTATTCTGATGCTAAGTATTGTACATTCTAGGTATGTTAGGGATTAGATTGTTAGATGATTAGTTTGTTCTGAAGTAATTTGAAGTATCTGATTGGAGTTTTTGGGTTTATAGGTTGTCGTTTTAAAATGCAGGGGGTATAATTTTGGCAAAAGCAGCTGAAAACTGTAAGAATTTTGGGAAGCACAGTAGTGGGGCATCAGCATTGATGCTAATTATTGAGATCTGTTGAATTCAGGTTTTGGTGCTTTTTTCAGTGCTTGCTTGAAATCTCTTGGTATCTCCTTGTTGTATGATAGGAGTAGATGGAATCTTGGAGTTGTTTGTCAAATTTCTTGATTTTCTGCATACTATTTTGGATATGTGACAAGATGGTTTACACTAATTGTTGAAGTTCCTCGACTGTTCTCATTATGGAGATAGAGTTTGTCATGAAACGTGTTGATATGGTATCTGTCATTCTAGTACGAGGAATTACCCCACATGGTGATTTGTTAATAATTGATGCCATTTGAATTACCATTGATGTTTATACTTCTTTGGACCTCTGTGTTTTCTAATTAATTTTCAGCAAGCGTACTTCAAGTGTGCATATGAATGCTTTGATCGGCGACGAAGTCAAGAGGGGATCAACAACTGCGTAGAGAACTGTAGTGTGCCTGTCCTTTCTGCCAACAATGTTGTTGAGACTGAGATGGCTAAGTTCCAGGTACTTTCAATTTTCTGCACCTATTATTGTTTTCATATACGGTTTCCTCCTGCTTGGTATAACATAGAACATAGAAGAGTCTATAGGCACAAAAATTATAACTGAGCATTTCTATTGTTGCAAGCAAGTTATAGACTTACAGGTTTATTGGGATTTGGGTGCAACCTGTAATGCGAAAATCTTTGTGAAAGAAGAAATTGCTGCTATTTGTGTGCCTTCTAAACATGGACTGATCAGTTCTGTTGAACTGAGCCTACCACTTGTATGTTCTGTGCCTACACCATATTCTTGAATGTACATAATAATTTAAGTAGGGACACAATGTTGAATTTGTGCCTACTTGCATTAGCATGGTGTATTTGGCTGATATCCAATGTTGATGCTGTATTTGTTCAGCAAATTATTGGTGTATACATACGTTTTTTCAAATAATACATTATTTTATTAATATTTAAAAAATAAATGCTCATTACAAAATTACAGATTTGGGCCCCATCTCCATTTCAAATGGTGACTGGATTCAATTTCCATTTGAAATGGCGATAATATGACATGGATCCACGTGGCATGGAGCTAGGTGCTCTGTTGCCATCTGGTTTGGTGACAAGGGCCTTATCGTCAATTGAAACGGCGACAGAGCACATGTCACCATTAGATTTTGCAATAGAGCTTCTATCGCCATTTCAATTGGCGACAAGAGCCCTATCGCCAAACCAGTTGGTGACAACATGTCTGTCGCCATTTGCTTTGGCGACAGGGATATTTCTGTTTTTTTAAATATTACCTTATTTTATTAATCTTAAAAATAGGAAATGTTGATAGATTTCTGAAATTGTTTTTAAAGTAGTACATTATTTTATGAATATTACAAAAATAAGTGCTCTGTGAAAAAATTTACAGAAATAGGCTTTTGTTGCCGTCATGTCTCTTACCCCTATTGAACAATTCGATGTTGACGTGGTGCATGTACATATTTTTCTTTTGCCATTAATAGTGGGTGATTCAATTTTTAATTTTATTAGGAAGGTTTTTATAGTTCGGAGATATTAGTTGGATTAATTAGCTATATTTTTTATTACGTTAGTAGGGTCGACAGTCTACTAGGACGAGCTTCCTGGCATGTTCGTACGAGGAGCTGTGGTCGCACGTGTCGTGTGAGGCGTACCATGGCTGTCCCGTCGACCACATACTAAGGAAGCATGTGCGGCGCCTGCACCATGTTGTGTTATGAACCAAGGTTCATGCGGAAGATTCCCACAGGGAAGTCGGCAACCAAACGTTGCTCTGCTTTGATTCCAATAGCATGCGATAGCCCTCTTATATAGATGGCTCCCCCTAACAGATGTAATCTAACTCCAATCATATCTCTAACTATATCTCTAATACAAGGAAACCAATCTCTAACTCAAATAGAAATCAATCTCTAATTCCTAATAATAACCGACTAGACCTTGGGCCCATCTCTATGACATTACACCCCTCCCGGACATGCAGCTCGTCCTCGAGCTGCTAGACGGCGGCCAATGGAAGACCTTCGACGCCGATGTAGAAGACGAACGGTGGCAGGGTGCTGCAGCGGATGGACACGACCAGCCCGATCCAAGCGGAACAAGGCTAGATGAAGTGTAGCGCCTTCGAAAATATAATACCTGCAAAAGAAGTTTTTTTCTGATTTTTTTCTGATTTTTTTGGGCCTTAACTACCCGGTCGGTTAAGACCAACCGGCACAACAGCTAGCGCCTCGGTCAGACGCGGTGCTTGAAGGGGCGGCGGATCCGGGGGCGACGGCGGCGGAGAGCGGCGTCCGGTGCAGATCGGCGGCGATGGCGGCTCGCGCGCGCGGCTGCGGCTGCGCGAGGCGGATCGGCGACGGAGCGGCGGCTGCGGAGCGGTGGCGAGGGCCGACGGAGCAGCGGCGAGCGGCGGCGAGGCGGCAGCGAGCGGCCGACCGCGTAGCGGCTGTGGCGGCGCTCGAGCGGATGCGGCGGCGGCGGCCGCGGGCGGCGCGCTCGGCGGCGACGGCAACCCGACGCGCGGCGCGGGCGGCGGGCGAAGTGGACCGGCCGGCGGCGGTGACGCGCCGGCGGCGGCCGGCGGAGCGAGCGCGCGCTGTACGGATCTGGCGGAGGCTCCAGCGCGAGGCTCGGGTGGCGGCCGGCGTCGGCGGCGGCGGAATCGGCGACGGCGGCTACGACACGGCGGCGATGGAGCGGTCGGCGGAGCAGCCGGAGGAGCGACTGTCCGGAGGAGCGGCGGACGACGTAGCGACCTGCGGAGCGGCCGTCCGGAGGAGAGCGACGGCGGCGCGGAAAGCGGCGAAGGAGCGGTCGCCAGAGCAGCCGGAGGAGCGACTGTCTCGGAGGAGCGGCAGCCGGCGGAGCGGCGGCCGACGTAGCGACCTGCGGAGCGGTCGTCCGGAAGAGAGCGACGGCGGCGCGGAAAGCGGCGACGTCGGCAGCTTCCGGATCCCAGGCGACGGCAGCGGTGCGGGAGGTGATGGCCCGGGCGGCGGCGGGGAGGCCGAGCAGCTGCCGCCAACTTCACGCGCCGGTGACGGGGGCTGCGGCCGACGGCAGGGACTGGCTGTGTTGGGCGACGCCGGTCAACGGCGGTGGGTCGAGGCAACGCAGTGCTGAGGAAGAAGAACCGGTGGCTGACGCTGCCGCAGGGGCGCGGTGGAGTCGCCGTCGGTGGAGAGGTTGCAGCGTCGGTGGAGCAGGGCAGATGCGGATGAGGCGCTGAATGAAGTTGTGATCCTTGGTCATTGTTGTGATCTTCTTGTTTCTGTTGTTGCTCCTTCCTCCAATTCTCTATCCTCTCAAGATTGGCATGTATGTTGAAGAAGATGTCTGCCATCTCTTTGTTCGTGCTGGTCATCCTGATGGCGTTAGCCTTTATCGTGGCCAACGACTCGGCAATAGAACTAGTCGCAGAAACCATGGTAGCAGAAGTCATGGGAAGGGATCAACGGCTCTGATACAAAGTTGTTATGAACCAAGGTTCATGCGGAAGATTCCCACAGGGAAGCCGGCAACCAAACGTTGCTCTGCTTTGATTCCAATAGCATGCGGTAGCCCTCTTATATAGATGGCTCCCCCCTAACAGATGTAATCTAACTCCAATCATATCTCTAACTATATTTCTAATACAAGGAAACCAATCTCTAACTCAAATAGAAATCAATCTCTAATTCCTAATAATAACCGATTAGACCTTGGGCCCATCTCTATGACATGTCTCTCTCTCGACCTATGACACAATGTGAGGCTGACAATGTGCCTTGCCCTGTCCCTGTTGTGCGCCAACGCGCCTCTTAGGTCGCCCGTGGACACCTCACCAAGGCGAGATAGAAGAGAGGTCACCTCGGTGTACGTCTCCCTGGCTAGGTTGCCCTGCGGAATGCGAAGAGAATGTTACAAACTATGGTCGAACGAGCAAAGCAATGAAATACAATTAACTATGTGTCACTAATTGTGCGATAGAACATGGAATCCGGCTGCATGGGGTACATGTCTAACTAACCTTAGCGTAGCCGATTGTGTACTGGAATCTCCCCTCTATGGCTAGAATTATGGAGTGTGGCTCAAAATCCAGATTACCCACAATCTCGCCGTACAAGACATTTGCAATGAATCATGAAGACAAATTTATGTGGGTTTGCATAGAATCTGTCACGAGGCATGTGTGCAAAATTACTATGGAGCATTTCCATGTGGTGTCCCACATGTGATAGCATATGTCTCACTGCATGAAGTACCATGCCATTTGCACCCTTGTGCAAACTTGTTTTAAGTTAGAAATCTTTGCCCCTTCATCCAGGAACGGTTGAATCGATCTTTGATGGTCTGCCAAGACAAATTTGAAGCAGCAAAGCTCCAGAAGATGAAAACAGACGCAACTGAGGATCTAGAATCCTGCGTAAACAGATCTATTGATGACAGCATCAGGGTCCTTCCCCATGTGGTTGATCGGATCAAATCCTCCCTGTCCATCAATTAGAAGACATAACTTGTCTGATCAGAACTAGATCTTTCAGTTTCAAATTCTTTTACCTTTTATGAAGCAAGACCACTCTTTTTCGGTGGCAAGACATTAGCTTGCAGGAACCCTGCCGACATTAGTATAGCATGATCAATGTATCTTACTACTACTGCGGCACTGCCATGAGATTTATGTCCACAACCACATTTTGCTGCAGAGCTAATGCATCTAAAATGGTACAATAATAGAGGAAAATGTTGTAATGTTGCTCTGGCTTATTCATGTGCCACCTTTTAGTTTCAGCGTGTTTCATCTCCTGTTGCGTACATTTGTGCCCGTGGCACGATCTCAAAAAAACAAAAAATGTTGTGCATATTTGATCTTCAGCCATGAACTCATGATGATGGCAGCAACAGGGCAAATTGGAACTTAATGCTGCAATGCAGTGATCTCTCTTTCACTACATGATTTTCTATTGCAGTTCGTAGAGTCGACGAAGAAATCATCTAATCTATTTATTTGAAGAAAGTTATAAACTGAAAAAAATGAGATCATATTATTCAAATTTTACTATTCAAATTTACTTTATGAATTGTTACATCTATTTTGGATCAGAAGCTGTAGCGTGCGAAGTATTTCTGCATAATAAACCCTACTTCCAGTCGAATGCTCCGCAAACCTGTCGAGCCCAAATGCCCCCACCCCTCCTGCCATCGCCCATCGCCGCCGCCGCCATCGTTCACCACTGCACCCGCCTCCTCTCCGCCGCCGGCACCGCCTCCCTCCGCTCCCTTCTCCCTATCCACGCTCGCGCCGTCCTCTTCGGCATATCCACCAACCGCGCCTTCGCCACCAGCCTCCTCGCCGCGGCCGACCCTGCCTCCCTCGCCTACGCCTGCAGGGTGTTCGACGCCGCGCCCCACCGCGATGCCTACATGTGGAACACCCTCCTCCGCTACCACGCCCAATCCCACGCCGTCGTGGACACGCTCTCCCTCTACAAGCGGATGCGGCCGGCGTCGCGCCGGACCACTACACCTACCCCATCGTTTTCCCCGCTTTTGCGGCGGCGCGCGCGCCGCCGCTCGGGCGGGCCGCGCATGGCAACGCGGTGAGGTTCGCGCTCGCGGGGGATGGGTACGTGCAGAACTGCTTCTTTGGCGAGGCCGTCGCGGTGTTTGGCACGATGGTCGCCGAGGGCGTGCTCCCGAATGAGACCACTCTGATTAGTTTCCTGCCCTGCTTGCAAGGGCAAGAACGGCTGGCTGCCGGGGAGATGGTACACGGGTTCGTGGTGAAGCTGGGGTTTGATGCAAACATTCCCTTGGTGAATGCTCTCATTGCAATGTACGGGAAGCGCGGGAGTGTCTCAATGGCAAAAGAGTTGTTTGATGGAATGACCACGCGCACTCTTGTTTCCTGGAACACCATGGTTGCGATGTGTGAGCAGAACGGTGATGGGGTTCAGGCGATCAAGTTCTTCGGCAGGATGCTTAGTGAGAAAGTGGGGTTCGACTGTGTGACGCTGGTCAGTGTGCTTTCTGCTTGCTCACGCTCAGGAGCACTTAGACTGGGAAGTGGTTGCACGAGCCCATATGAAATCATCAGGGGAATGTCCATGCGACCAGACAAGTGCGTGTGGGGTGCATTCCTTGGTGGTTGTAGGCTTCATGGCAATCTGGAGTTAGCTGAATTCATCGCCAAGGATCTCTTCCAGTCAGGCTCTAATGATGTCACATTTTCTGTTTTGATGGCAAGCATGTACTTTGAAGCTGGAATGTTGGAAGATGCAGAAAGGTTGAGGAGAACAATGAAGGAGATGGAACTCAAGAAGGCGCGCGGTTGGGCGTAGTTTAGTTTGTACGGATAGGGAAAGCAGATCCATGATGAGGTAGCGAACCTGTTGCAAAATTTGTAATCTAAGGTTGGTTAGGTTGGTTGATGCTAACATATGTATTCACATGCTGTTTGGATGTTCAGAGTGCACCATCCGTAAGCTATATAGTCTCATGCCAACCCTTGGGCCTTTGTTCGAAGCCCTACGTGAGGAGCTATGAAGATGCGAGGAGAAACCCTAGGTGAGGCGGCGACGAGACAACTACGATGTAGCGCGACGAGGTTCAGGACTTAGGAGTCGGGCACGTGGAGAAGCTAGGGTGATGACATGATGACGTCAGATGGGGGGGGGTGGGGGTGGCCTCCAGATGGCCAGCACCGCGCCGCTGTGGGCCTGTGGAAGTGCGGATCTGGGCAGGGCCACGGGGTTGGCCTGGCCGGTCGGGGTAGCAGCCATCAAGCTGCGTATATATGTAACAAGCCGTCAATTGGTATATATATTCTGTAATATTTACTCTTGTTGATGTTGTGTAAGTTGTATTATGTGTACTGATGATTGATGAAATTGGTTTAATTGATAATTTTTGATGAAGTGATGAAATTTATAATTTATTCGTAGAATTGCCATAATGAAGAAACGAACTTTGAGTAACTATTTCATAAGTAATTCAAGAAATACTCTTCCAATCCATGATCGCTACTCAATGGAAGCATATTTGTATGTTTTGGGTTATGTTTTCATTAGCGAGATACCTTTATTCAGTGGCGGAACCAGAATTTGGCTACGCCCCGGGCTGAACTCTAACAATCTAAAACTAACGCCAATTTGTACCCATACCACGATATGTGGTTCCTTGACTCCGTTGATATTATTGAAAGGGCTTATGTTACAAATAATACAAATACATCCCCTAATTTCTCTTATGAATAATCATAACTTAAGTTGCAAGAACATGGTAAATAAAGTCGTTAACTTGGGTATAAGCACCAATGGTTTTTATATATCCAGAATAGATGTTAATCAGAAAGTCTATGTATGTAACTAAGATAAGCTATATTTTAATAACATGAGCAATAGAAAGACCAAGATAATGGCATTGTGCAATCCAACAATTAAACATATGAAGTGAAACAGAGTTCACTTAACTGTGAGCAACAAGGTTCTAAGTAAAATAGAAGTGCATAAGATTGAATGAAGTATTATTTTTTGCTGAGAATGAAGTATTACTTTTCCTTGCATACTTTCATATTCACTTGATGTTCAATATAAAATGATATGCATGTCTTAGCTGTGTTTCCTTACGAGAATCTGGACATAGAATGTATATTGGCAATCATCAACATTAGAGCATGAGATGATCATCATTGAATGATGAACGAAATTATATTTTTACTTACATATCTCCAGCCAAGAATTTGTTGGCGACTCTGATGATGTCATTACTGTGTGCAATCCAATTATAAGATAGCGATCCTCATTAGGGCCTAGGCATATATTCACCCTGAAATGCGACAAATATAAAAATTAATAGCCATAAGGGAACATATTTGTATGAATTGAAAGCAGACAGCATCATTACATACAATTTTTCAGCACTTGCATATATACACTATTGACCTATTTATTTTTGTAGCGTCAATCAGTTCAGTTTAGCTTTTATGGTTTTATGTTTATCATCAGGTCAGAAATACATCTGTTATGCCACATATATGTCATATGTGACATGCACAGTGGTCCAGAGTGTTGGATAAATTGCAGTTTCAGCACAAATTCAGTTTTAATCCCAACTAGAATTGATGGAAAGAAAATTTGTGAAATTGCCTTTCACTTGTGCTCTGCAGCTAGCCAGCCACTCTATTGTTCTGCTGGAGAATAGCATGAGACTACTAACTTGTTTCAATCACAAAAAATATGAATCCTCTTGACTGTCGTTTAAGCGAAAAGGCATGAGTTGGGGAGTAACCTTCCGGCAGACAAAGAGCTCAGGGACCCAGGAGACCTCATCTTCGCCATTCTCTTCCTCATCCTATGAGACGGCAAGACATGAAACAAGTCATTTGCCATTTTGCCCCAACTTGTCCAGAAATGCCCACAAAATTACACCTATGTTTACACGCACACACAAAAGAAGAGAAGAGCGGAGCAGACCAGAGCAAAGAGGCGACCTGGTGCGTGTACTTGGCGGCGAAGGCGTCCCTTCTCCTCCCGGACTCCCGGTCATGACAAGCCTTGCCCCGGCCACCCCGAACACCGACGGAACATACGCCTCCAGGTGGACACAGACATGCAGTCCCTCCGTCGCCCTAGCAGCTCTGACCAACACGAGGAGGCGTGCGGAGTCTGTGAGGTGGAGGAGGTGGCGGCGCAGAAAAAGTCGGCCAGGAGGGTGGCGGCGTGGCACCAGGAAGCTTGTGGCGGTAGGGGGCGGCGACGCCAAGAAGCTGAGGGCAGCAAGGGGCTACGACGCCAGGCGATTCGGTGATTGGGAGGGGGTAGGGAGCCGGCTGGGTGCGAAACCCGTAGGGTTAGGGTTTGGCGGCATGGCCCTTTTGCGCGAGTGCGGCGCGGCACAGCGTGGCGGCGTGCCCTTTTGCGCGAGTGCGGCGCGGCCTTTTGCGCGAGCGCGGTGGGTGACCGTCCAGCGTTATGGGCTGGATTGCTACCCGGGCTGCCAAGAGGATTATGGGCTAAGGGCCTGTTTGGGACTGCTCTGCTCCAGTTTTTTCAGCTCTGCTCTACCAACTCCACCATGGAGCAGCTCCACTGTGGAGTTCCTGGAGCAGGTGGTCCTGTTTGGCACGCAGTCTAGCTCCAGCTCCAGGAATGTGAGGTTTCCCTGAGAAAGGTCCAATGTGCCCCTGAATGATGTTTGGTGTATGTTTTGATGTCTGTGGAGTATATATAACTGAATATTTTTTGTTGCCAATTGAAATATGATGTAAAATATTATAATCACAATTAATTTATTCGAGAAAACCAAAAAACAATTCGGCCAATGTCACAATAGCATAGCATAATATCATGTGCTTAAAACGATCAAGAGGAAAACTTGACCTCCCTATGTTTCATCCTGTATAAAATAGAGGAAATGATATGCACTGGACTAGAATGATTCGAAGTAGCAGTACTTCTGTCCTATCTTTCCAAATTTACGGATAGATCGATCTCTCTGGATAGACATATTGATTTAACTCGCAAGTCTTCCAACAGCATGTCAACAAAAAAAATTAAAGGTGTGAGGTTCAAAACGCACAAGCTTGTACTTGGCAGCAGCATCAGTATACTGTCCACGGCTATGAAGCTCATTTCCCTGAAATGACACAAAGTAAGAACAGAGGGTGATATCAGGCAAACTGGTAACATGTATAGAAACTTGGAAAGTTCTATATATATAAAGTAATTAAATGAAGGATGACATACGGTGCTTTCCAATTTTCATTGATTCATTCAGAGTGATCCAAAATTGTGCTAGTATGAGCCTCATAGCATAGATGCAATGCTTGTCTTCTTTTCAGTTCATTCAACATTTTCTGCAGTCTTATGCAATTGTTCAAATGAGCAGACAGAACTATTAGCATATTCTATACAAATTCCAACACAGAGTAGGAAAACGTGATGCTGGTCTTCTATACAAACCTGCTGCTTTAACATCTTGGCACCAGATATCACATACGAGATTTGAGCATCTGCTTGGGCCTTCATAGCAGCAAATTAACTGCCACACTCTCGAATTGACTCGAGGTGTAATACTAATACCAATCCAACTCACGTGAAATCTAGATCAGAGCAACGACCATCCACAAGCATGCCCGACAAATCAAACCCGAAAAAAAACCAAGCCGAATTGAGCGGGATTTCCTCTGGATCTACGGCTAGCTACACCGGAATTGGGCAGATCGATTGCCTCTGTGTATCGAATCAGATCAACACAGGACAAGGGGAGACGGTGGAATCGATGGGGCGGATCGAACCTGCTGCTGCATCCTGGCGAGGTCGTCGGGGGACATGCAGTGCATCTGCTCCTACGCTAGCCGCAGCATCTCCGGATCCATCATGGCGCGGCGGCGACGATCGAAACGGACCGAAGCAGCAGCAGCGAGCGAGCGTGCGAGCTGTGAGCTCCTCGTCGATTTGGGATTTTATTGGGAGTCCGCTGGTTGCTCTACGTGCCTCTCGCCTTTTTTGGGGGTGGTGGTTGCTCTACAAGCGGAGCCCGGAGTCCGGGCTGTCCTCGTCGACGACCCGCGCGGATGCGTTCTTGGGCGTGCTGTGGGGGCTTTCGCCGAAGATGATGGTGGCGACGGAGCAGGAGGCGAGCCACAACGCGCGCGCGTGGAGCGGTGGCTGCTCGGAGAAGGAACGTCGGGCGGAAAAGAAATCGAATCGGTATGGAGGAGATGAATTGTGTAATGGCAGTGGTAGGTAATTTCCTACCAACTCCACGAGGAGATACATAAGCCTTGATTCTGGAGTACCCCTTGAGGAGCTCCACCAAAAACATGGAGTTGGCCCTTAGCTTCACCTTTTTTCCTGGAGTGGAGTTTGTGGAGTTGACGTGTTTGGCTAGCAAAATTGAGAGCGGAGCTGGAAAAACTAGAGCGGAGTAGTCCCAAACAGGCCCTAAATTGCTACCGGGTTGAACTATATATACCTGGGCTATACACTAACATTTTGTTTACGCCCCAGGCTGAAGCCCTTGTTGCCACGGGCCTAATTCCGCCCCTGCCTTCATTGCATTTCTTTTTTTTACTTTACTTCTCTCCTATTCATATATGAATTTAAATTACACAACATGTAAAATTATACTTATTATAATTTAGTTTAATCTTTTAAGCCCACTCTCTATTTTATTTCAGGCTTCTACACTACTTTGCATCCTGCCTCACCTTAAGGGGCGATGCCCAATCTCCAATAGCTCAGCATGCAACTGCATGCCGTGCGGCGGAGCGAGACGGCCCTCAACACCTGAAGGCGTCCAGCACCTATTGAGCATTAGGAAAGTCCACGTTCCTATTGAGGCACATTTACAGTACTCCAAGATGAACATCAGTTGTTCATTCTTTTTAATTAATTAAATTAGATTAGTTAGGATTTAGTTATACTATTATTGACAGTACTAATAATAAAATTTCAAAAATAGTAAAATTATAAAGGAACGGCAAGGTGCAGTGATGCCACGGTGCATACAAGAGGCAGTGCCGACAGCCTAGGGAATGCGGTAGAGGTGAGGGTGGCAGCGACGAAAATGATTAATAATAGATTCAGAGAAAAAAAACCATAATACTGTCATAATTCAATGATTAGATTTTATTTTTACTATTAACATTTTACTACTAATAGAATGTTCCGTAAACCCCCCCTCTATTTACACTGAGATGGATGATATGTATCAGATACAAGAGCCACCGATGCCAAAGCTATCTGGAACATTCCAAGGACACCATAGTATGCAGATCAAGGTTGAAGATAAAACATTATGGCATCCTCATATTCTTGAACATTCCAGTACAAGAATTCGGACAGCAGGGGCGGAACTTTTTTAGGGCTAAACAAGGCCATGGCCAGAAGATTTCTTAAGCAAGTACTTGGTTTCCGACATAAATGCTAAACTAGCCCCTTCTTTCAAAACTTAGCAAGGAAATTTCGTCTCTTCTTTCAAAACTTGGCAAGGAAATTTCATCATATTGGTCCCCTTGATATTTCCCTTCAAGCTGCGACGCTATCGGACAGAGACGAAGTGATGCAAGAGGACACCGAACAATGAAGGTACGTACACTGTACCTCTGTATAGATCCATTCCTCCCATCATCACTTAGCTAGAATCACCCATTTGGACGAATTGTATCTCAATCGGTTTGTACTAGCTAATTAAGTGTGTGACTATAATAGGTTCTTGTGTACTACCTGGAAACCCCTTTTTAATTCACAAATTGGTAGCGATCTTTAGCAGAATATAACAACTCCTAAATACACATAAAGATCATATTTGATGAGCCTATATAGTGCTCATGTGTGTTAATCCCTTCGCTCCATGATATGAGATTCGTGCCATCTTTTCATAGCTTGATTCTTTGCTCGATTTTATAGTGGATTACTTAGTTGTAGTTAGCTTCTCAACCATAATCGGTACGGCTATGCATTTTCCTAATCCAACCACGTTGAGGGGTCTAGAGATATCTCTTCCATTAAAGAAGATGGGCAAATTTCATCTCGATCGCTTACATTCATTCACATGTTTTTATAGTAAACCTAAAACCTATCTTTATGACCATAAATAGAGTAGCGTTTGACAATCCCTAAATAAACTATTATACATGTAGGAAAATATAATGACCTCGGGTCTAAGGATCCATGAAACGCGATCATCGATCAGTATATATGCTAATCCATAAATCATAAGTGTGTCAAATAATAATATAAGACCAAGGATATTTATAATAACATCATAAACATAAATAAAGTTTTACAAACAAATTATATAGTTACTATTTAATATAAATGATAGTTTACTCGAGAGACAAAATAACTATTATTCAGAAGTTAATATACATATAACTATTATTCAGAAGTTACTGCCACATCCACATAGGACACAATGCACATCGTCCTAGCTAGTACTCTACAAGCTGCGCACGGAATCTTGGAACGTTTTTCGAAGAACTTGACTTTGAGTGACGTATTTTTGTCATTGCAGAGATCTAGAGGAGAAAGTACCTGATTTCTTATGGCCTGCTCAATGTGACTTATAGATTATAGTTTTTTTTGATATTTTTGCAATATTGACTGAAAATATACTATAAGGTTGTTAGCTTTTTCTTAGTAACTCAATTTAAAAAATAAAATATTATATCATTACAAACAATATAAAAGAAAAAGGAAAAGAGAAAAAAGCAAAATAGCCAAAAAGACAAAAAAGACAAAATTAAGAAGTCAGAAGCAAAAACTATTTGGAGCGGGGCCTTTAAGCTCCAGCAGTTTGGTCCTCCTTGTCATGCAACTGTACTTCATATCATTCTCACCAATTTGTGCAAATTAGGGATGAAAACGGAGCCGAATTTAGTAGAATTATCCGACTACTGAGTTCAGATTTGTCGAATCTAGATACTTAATATCTGGATTCGAATAGAAAACGGATCTGAATTCGAATGTTGATCTAGCGAAGTCCTGGATGTCGGATACAAATCCAGTATAGCCTGATGCAGATTTGGAGCTGGATATCCGAATAAAATCTGGATTCGAAGTCGGATATCCAAATAAATATCTGGATTCGACAGGTATAATAGCAGTAACAGTTAGCTAATACGTATATCTTACATTTGACCTCCAAATTCGGCATATTATATATGTATTTCGATCATCTCAGCGAGCCCATCGTCATAGTGGACTCTAATTTGGCATTTCATATTTTTTTTTATTTCGGCACATTCCCAATAAAGCTTTTTACATGCTTTTTTAGCCAAATTTGATATATTTATAACCAATTTATTTGCAACATATCTAGAATTAGTTAGGATTAGTGGCAAAATGATACCAATGAACAATGATTACGTGATAAACTAGGAAAAAAATGGTATAAATATTACCATAAAATCGGTATCAATTTGCTAAACTTCATTGTGTCATAAGATATGAAGTTGTCCTCAGAACCTCTATTATACAAATACATGAGATAAATGGTTCATTTGTTACTGTCAACATTTAATATACAATTACATGTTAGAGTCAGCTATTTATCAATTTAAAATATTAAAACAATTTGATGTCATATTTTAAACGGAAGTGCTATACTCTAGTCGGTTGCTTTTTAACCCAAAAGCAGTCGTTTTGTTAGCCGTTGGATGATCTTTGAGATTCGTGCTCGGGGGGATGGGATGACGCGGTTTGCAAATTTGGATCCGCTATTTTCCCCAGCTCGGTTTCATGAAGCTTCTCGTCCGGTCCGCTTTTTTTCGAATACTTATTTCATCGATTCTCGCGCCGTCCTAATTCCACTCGCTTTTTTCGCTGGAGGAGGGAGCAGAAGCGACTGCAGAGCATTCGAGGGGGAGTGAGGGAGAGGTGTGGAGCTCCCTAGGGTTTTCAGTTAGGAGCGGCGATCTCATCGCCGAGCGAGATTTTGTCGCACCGGTGAGAGAGCAGAGTGAGGAGCTCTAGAGGGGAGAGGAGAGGTGCGGAGCACCGGGGGTCTCGGTTTGAGCGGAGATATTGTCACCGAGCGCAGATCTCGTCGCCGAGGGGAGTGAGGGAGGTGTGGAGCTCCTAGGGTTTTCAGTTAGGAGCGGCGATCTCATCGCCGGAGCGAGATTGTTGTCGCGCTGGTGAGAGAGCAGAGGTGAGGAGCTCTAGAGGGGGGAGAGGAGAGGTGCGGAGCACCCGGGGGGGTCTCAGTTTGAGCGGAGATATTGTCACCGGAGCGCAGATCTCGTCGCCTTTTTTAGATTAGCGTAGATCCTGCGTCTTCCCCGTGAGTCGCCGGGTGCGGTGTCTTCTCGGTGTCTTGTATCTCGTCGTGCGGGGGGTGTCTTTTTCTCCGGTGAGTTCTGCATCCTTTTTTCGCTATCCATTTTTCCATGTCTACTCTTTTTTACTGTATGTATGAGCGGAGATGTTGTCGTCGGAGCGCAGATCTACTCGCCTTCTCACTTTTACCGGAGATCTCGTCGTCTGCGTCTCCTCCGGTGGTCGCGGAGCGGTGTCTTTCTGCAGTGAGCTATACCTCGTCGCGCGGGGGGGGGTGGGGTGGGGAGCGGTGTCTTCTCCGGCTAGATCTATCTCGTTTGCGGGGGGGGGGGTGTCTTTTTTCCCGGTGAGCCCTTCCTCTCTCGCTCTCCACATCTATGTATGCACTTTTTTGTACTGTTTGTATTGCAACATGTATGTATGTCTGTTTTGTATTGCAACATGATATCGATAGGTTGGATCTAAAATCTATTTTGCTTAGTTGTTTTGTGTGCTAGCACGATAGGAATACCACACATATTTCAACATGTATGCACTGTATGTACTGTCTCTTTTTAGGGGGGGGGGGTTAGGAGAGATGATAATGCTATTGCTGTTCTAGGTCTTTTATGTTCTGATGTGTTGTTGTGCTGTTTTGTTTTAATTTTTTTTGTGTGTTTTAAATGGAATCACGCACATTCTGTTACCATTAGCTGAATGCAAAGTATATGTACATTACAGTAATATAAGGTGCGTAATGCAGATTTCCAGAAAGTAAGGTATCCCCCATGATCTGTTTTGTTTGCGTAGTTGTTTTGTGTGCTAGCATGATAAGAATATCACACATATTTTAGTTGTGATATGATGTACAAATTATATATTGCTTGTAGATATATTATACAATCTATATACTACATGAGAGAGGAGGCCTTGTTTTGTATGACTGATATCAAATTATATATTGCTCTTAAAATATCAAATTTCCTAGTTATTTTGTTAGATTCTCTCAATCTTCTCTTAATAGGCTTAACTAATTTGTTTGGTTAAGTATTCCTACTAGTTTTGTAAACTTAGAAGGATAGTCGAGTTTTTAAATTAAATTTTCCAAGATGTTGTGTTAGCTTTTCTGAACTTTTTATTAGTACCATAGCTCAATGCAAAGTAATACCATAGCGATATAATGTATGAACTATATACTGCTTGTAATGGTGAGGTCGAAGTTTTTTTGTTAGCTAGCACCATTAGAATTCAAAGTAGATTCAATTGTGATCTACTACATGAACTATATATTTTCCTTTCATATATAGTATACGAAACTATATACTCCTTGTATATATGACCATTTTTCTTTGCCATCATTTTTTTCTAACATGTCAATCAGATATATTTTTCTAACATGTTAGGTTACTCCTAATGCTTAATCGCCCACTAATCATTATTAATGGCCCACTAATCATTGTTTTGTTAGCACTGTTAAACCTTAATGTTGAACCTAATTTTTGTTTGCAGTTACCTTGGTTTGTTACTCCTAATGCTTAATGTCAAGTTATTCTGGAAGCTTTGCCTAGTTTTGTTTGTAGAGCTCAAAATTTGAATCTCATTTTTTGTCATATTCAAATTATGAAGAGTATAGACCAAAGTAGCGGGACGGCCAAGATTGAAATCTTTGAGCAACCCTACATCTGATAGCAATAACACAATACATTTTTTACTGGTATATGCTGTATCTAACCATATATGCTAAGGCTCCAATGATTTTGGGAGGGCTATACTATGTTTATGCATGTTTTTTACTGGTATACCATATATCAATGCTTCAATTTTTACAGGAGATTTACTGAAGCATCATTTATTTTGTATAACATATGCTCTATCTAACCATACATGCTAAGGCTCCAATGATTTTGGATGTTCTATACTATGTTTATGCATGTTTTTTACTGGTATACCATATATCAATTATTCAATTTACAGGAGATCTGCTGAAGCATCATTTTGTGTTTTGTTTTGATCTCAGTTAATCATGAAATAGTGAACATATCCATTAGAATTGAAGATTGATATATATTGTTGTCATACTTTTTAAGTTTTTGTATTTCTCTGTGTATATATGCCCAGCACCATGTAATTTAAACTTTCTACCAGTTTCTATACTATGTTGATACTTGGAACATTAACCTGGCTGTTGTTTTTTCCTTTTTCTAAGTTGCTTTATGGAACATTTTTTTTGCATGGCAGTTTTTTTGAGTGTCTGGAATTTATATAACTACTAACTTTTTTTGCTGTGTTTTAACTGCAGGTGTTAACATGATCAGATCATAAAAAAGGAGGTAGTAAGGATTGACATTTGGACATATAATGTTGCAGCCAGTACATAGTCAAAATGGGGGGAGCTACAGACCTTTTGATTTTGAATGTTAGTACTCGGGGGGAATCTCTGTGTCAGCACCATGTTCTTTTTTTCCCTGAGGTCATTGAAGCAAACTGTAAATATTTTTCAATGTTTTTTCAATGTTGTCAACGGCCTGTTGTAAATATTTTTGTAATTGTGGGCCTTTTGTAATTGTAATTGTTTTTGTAATTGTGGGCCACAGGCCACAAAACCCTGGAAAAAAAAAACGGCCACAGGCCACAAAACCCATTACGGGGTCTTGAATGCAAACGACCCAATGTCCATTATGCAGTTTAGGCAAATTGAAGCTTACAGGGTTGTGGATACAAAACAGGGCCCAATAAAAACTGAGGGCCCGTTACGCAGTTTAGGCAGGTTTTTTGTGGTGGACAATCTCCAACGTCCATTTTTTCTAATCGTACGGTTTAGTTTTTGACTGTTTTAGATGTTGAAAACAGTCAAATATCAAATAGACAGTCCCTATTTTAAATAGGAGAGGTTACGAATAATTATCAGAATAAAAAATAGTCTAATTCGATCCGATTTTGAGTATAGTTCGATTCAAATTCATATCCGACATTTGTCTAGTCCGTATTTATATTCAATGTTTGTCTAATTCATATTTAAATCCAAGAAAAAATATAGATACAAATATAATTTAAGCACATCAAATCCCTATCTGATCTGTTTTCATCCCAACTGCCAATCCTGCTGCTCAGTTTATCCGGTGGATCTTAGACACTTGAGTATTCCAGTGTCGAGAAATGACGCACTGCTACTTGTAAGTTGGTGACATCTGCCTAGCCAGACTGAGTTTTGATGGGTGTGCCTAGCCAGAATTCATTATGCACCTTACACAAAAGCAGACCATTCAAACCTTCTATGCTAGGTAGCTTTTCTGTTGCTTTCCTTTTGACGTGACTCTCTTCTTTTTCTGTTGCTCCCTGTACTCCGCTCCTGTCCCAAATGAGATACCCGGCACTGCAACCTTTCTCCTCCATGGCTCCATGTCCCCTCTCATCTACACTTGCTGCACTCTCTCTCTCCTCCCGTCACCACTCCGCTAGCTGCGGCTTGCTCTGATCCCTGCACCTGCGGTGCCGACGCCCGGCCAAGTTTCCGGCATGGCGTCTCGCTGGCCACCGTGCCCAGGTTGGCGCACCACCTAATTAGCTCTCTTCCTTTCTTGCTCAGGTAATCTAGCTATCTCCTACCTCTTCTTGATCTTTTCCATTCTTCTTAACAGCCGCATGACACAGCTGGTCTATTTTCTTTTTCTTTAAAAAAATTGTTCGAACTGTTGTTTCTACTTTGATTCTTCTTAACATTTTAATATATAGGCGGTAATATCTGATACTGTATCTATTGCATTGAAGCACTAGGTTTGAGCTACCAAATGTAGAGCTTAACCAAATATTATATGTAGGATACAAAAGAGAAAAATCAACATTCCTCGAGGAACATTTTATGGCCAACTCAATTAAGCACACGAACATCACCTTGACGTGCTCTCAACAAAATAGCGCAAATGTATATGTTCACTAGGATGCAAATGACCATAAACTTGCCAAGATTGAGGCACTAATGAAATGGTTAGTCTTTACTTTTCAGAAAGGATTCTTTACTTGTGCAATGAGGAAACTAATTAATGTTGCTTTAGTGAAAGCAGGAATTAAAGTGACACTTCTTCTAACCTACTTTTTTATAGTATGAACACCTTTTTTCTACCAAAATTTTCTGATATGACCAACGTATTATGGTGAGTAAAGTTTATTACCGGTCCTTAAACTTTTTATACTGTGTCATTCCGGTCCATAGACTTTTAAAGTGTGCCATTACTGTGCCTAAACATTATTTGGGTCTCAAATTAGGTCCTTAAACTTTTTATACTGTGTCATCCTGGTCTATAGACTTTCAAAGTGTGTCATTACTGTGCCTACCCATGTACACACCAAACAGTGTTTAGGCACAGTAATGGCACACTTTGAAAGTCTATGAATCGGGATGACACAGCATAAAAAGTTTAAGGACCGGTAATGGACTTTACTCTATTATGGTTTATGAAGAAATGGAAAATAAAATTCTAGCGAAACGCCTGTCGTTATCAATACAAGTATTAGCTCTACATGAAACGCTAGTGTGGTCCAATCCAAAACGTGGAGCTTTTCTAGCCTAGAAATCCCTGTCGGAAGGTGCGCTACTCGACAGAATATTGTACCACTTCGACTGCTCACAATGTAGCACTGTAGTTTTTTTTTTCAGAATTAGGCCAAGGCATTTTTTTTTTGCAAAAATGATCTTCTCCCTGAACTCAGAAGACGCGACAGGCGATACCTATTACTTGCAGCACCCCCTAGCTTGGCAAGCCGGTGCGCCTGTGGTAGGGCATGCGAGGGCGGCAGGACGGGGCAACGGTGCGGCAGGCTGGCACACAACGCAGCAAGCAGGGTTGCCAAGCTCCCCCGGCTCAGCAGCTCTACTGCCTAGGCTCCAATACATGGCCCCCAGTGGTCGTTATCCTAATTAACCCGTACTAACTCACTAAACATCTAGTTTTGTTAGGACTTTTTTTAGAGAGGTGCATTGGGGGCTTTGGACTGGCCGATGAACCAACACCACCAACTCAATCTTTTAAGTACTGTAGATGCATTATTAAAAAAATTATAGGAATGGACCATGTGTATCCTAGTATAGCACTTCACAATGAAAGTGTGAATTACAACGGCCCTAGGGCGAAAATGTGGAATCGTACAACACCAACATGGTGTGGCAGTCATCTGAGCAGCATGAATGTGGCTGGTTGTCACGGTAGTGGTAGGCTCAATTGTAGCTTGGGTTGGCACAACAGTAATACGGGTGATAGTCGCTGCCAAGGTGCACCACTTCCTTATTGTTCCTCTCCTTGATTCTCTGCCTACGGAGCTCGTTGTTGTTGGTCCTCTTAGTCTGAAGCTCCTCCCACAATTCTTTTAGGCGGATGTGCAGTTTATGGATGTAAACCTAGGCGGGTATTAGATACGATGGATGCACTCACTCAGTGAACTCGACAGGCGATACCTATTACTTGCAGCACCCCCTAGCTTGGCAAGCCGGTGCGCCTGTGGTAGGGCATGCGAGTGCGGCAGGACGGGGCAACAGTGCGGCAGGTTGGCACGCAGCGCAGCAAGCAGGGCTGCCAAGCTCCCCCGGCTCGGCAACTCTGCTGCCTAGGCTCCAATACATGGCCCCTAGTGGTCGTTTGCCTAATTAACCTGTACTAACTCACTAAACATCTGGTTTTGTTAGGACTTTTTTAGAGAGGTGCATTGGGGGCTTTGGACGGGCCGATGAACCAACACCACCAACTCAATCTTTTAAGTAGTGCGGATGCATTATTAAAAAAATTATAGGAATGGACCATGTGTATCCTAGTATAGCACTTCACAATGAAGGTGTGAATTACAACGGCCCTAGGGCGAAAATGTGGAACGTACAACACCCACATGGTGTGGCAGTCATCTGGGCAGCGTGAATGTGGCTGGTTGTCACGGTAGTGGTAGGCGCAATTATAGCTCGGGTTGGCACACCAGCAATACGGGTGGTAGTCACTGCCAAGGTGCACCACTTCCTTATTGTTCCTCTCCTTGATTCTCTGCCTACAGAGCTCATTATTGTTGGTCCAATCAGTCTGAAGCTCCTCCCGCAATTCTTTTAGGTGGATATGCAGTTTATGGATGTAAACCTAGGCGGATATTAGATACTATGGATGCACTCACTCGGTGAACTCGACAGGTGATACCTATTACTTGCAGCACCCCTAGCTTGGCAAGCTGGTGCGCCTGTGTTAGGGCATGCGAGCGCGGCAGGACGGGGCAACGGTGTGGCAGGCTGGCACGCAGCGTAGCAAGCAGGGCTGCCAAGCTCCCCCGGCTCGGCAACTCTGCTGCCTAGGCTCCAATACATGGCCCCCAGTGGTCGTTTGCCTAATTAACCCGTACTAACTAAACATCTAGTTTTGTTAGGACTTTTTTAGGGAGGTGCATTGGGGGCTTTGGACAGGCCGATGAACCAACACCACCAACTCAATCTTTTATGTAGTGTAGATGCATTATTAAAAAAATTATAGGAATGGACCATGTGTATCCTAGTATAGCACTTCACAATGAAGGTGTGAATTACAACGGCTCTAGGGCGAAAATGTGGAACGTACAACACCCACATGGTGTGGCAGTCATCTGGGTAGCTTGAATGTGGCTGGTTGTCACGGTAGTGGTAGACGTAATTGTAGCTCGGGTTGGCACAACAGCAATACGAGTGGTAGTCGCTGCCAAGGTGCACCACTTCCTCATTGTTCCTCTCCTTGATTCTCTGCCTACGGAGCTCGTTGTTGTTGGTCCTCTCAGTCCGAAGCTCCTCCCGCAATTCTTTTAGGCGGATGTGCAGTTTATGGATGTAAACCTAGGCAGGTATTAGATATGATGGATGTACTCACTCGGTGAACTTGCAATCCGCTGTCTACAAGCAAGACAAAGTTAGTACAAGTGTTCTATGCGTGCAAGTATATGTAGGTAATAAACCACTTACCATGAACAGAGAGCAGTGAAAGAATTGACGTCCTAGGTGCACGTGGTCATTACAAACCTGTGCCACGCTGTCAAGGTTGTGATTGCATTGCAGCCAAGGCTTGGGGATGTATGGGTAGTCACGGAGGGGATTTCTAGGTGTGTACGACTCTCTAATATTGAGTGGTAGATCGGGGCTTGGGGGTCGAGGTTCAGGGGATCATAGATGCTCATGTCTTCGAGGTAAGGGTCATGGCATCGAAACCTAGTCCGTGCCCACCGTCCCCTCCCACGTCTTGAGCTTCCAACCCTGTCCACCATGCTTCTGTTGGCATAGTGTGATTCCCTATAATGGAGAAAATGATGTTTGAGTGTCAGTACAAAATTCACATTAAAAGTTATGAAAAAGAATATGACAAAATTAGGACTGAACTTAATTTGAAACGCCCATAATTTGCATTGCCGAACATTAATTTGTTGTGAGTTACATTATAGGAAATACTGACCTTATAAATGTTGGAAATATGCCCTAGAGGCAATCATAGAGATGATGATATTTCGTTGTATCCATGATTTAATAAATGTTCCTTGAATATTGCCTTTGTATTGATTAACAAGTATGTGACTTGTTTGTGAAACTCTTTACTTGTATGGTTATTCTAAAGTTGTCCCTAGTCGAAGTTCATGTGTGGACACATGTGAATAATGGATTAGCACATGTATCGGTTGATGACCATGTTTCACAGGTCATAGACATGGAGATGTCAAACCAATAATGTGGACACATGTTTAGAACATGGGGTTGGACCGACCCAACATGAGACATAACAATTATACTTATGGTTCTCTCTCTACACAATGTGTACGCCTTGTTCTTAGACCTGAGATTGTCGCATGTACTTGAGATGTGAATCGACCTACTTAGGGGCTATCAAACGCTACTCGTGAATCGGGTAGTTATAAAGGTAGCTTTCGGGTTTGTCATGAAGCATGCTGCGAGGCATGGTCAGTCGAGATGGGATTTGCCCCTCTCTACCTGAGAGAGATATCTCTGGGCCCCTCGAGTGATATGCATGGCCATGCTACTTAAGGTTAAGAGTTAACCTAGTAAGGGATTCCGGATCACAAGATCGAGAAAGAGTGGTCAGCTTGGAGCTCGACCAAATATCGTGAGGCAAAGGGATTGGCATGTACATAAAGTTGTGATGGTTCGTCCGATATGATCTTTGTGTATGTTTAGGAGTTGGCACGTCTTGCTAGAGGCCGCTACCAACTATTGACCAAGTATGTGTACTCGCGTCATGTCTAAACATACGTGAACCTATAGGGTCACACACTTAAGGGCTGAAGCCTAATTCGGATTGGATCCGGGTTAGACTGGGTATTGAGTCCTAATGGGCCTCCATTCGTAGAAGCCCATTGTGAGGACGTCTATAAAAGGAGGGCAAGGGCGCACAAGGGAGAGAGTCTCTTTCCGTGACCTCCTCAAACCCTGGCAGCCACCCCTCCCACGCCCTGGGCGCTTGCGCGGATCTAGTAATCCGGCGTGCGTCGCTTCCTCCCGTACGTGTGGATACCTTTTGGCGGCGCTGCATCTGAAGCGTTTGGACGAACCGCAATAGAGGAGTTGTACGTGGGACGCCGCGACGTGGACGAGGAAGTAGTACGACTACTCGCCCGACGTCTTTGCATCGGCGTGAATACGACTACTCGCCCGACGTGCTGCATCAATTCCGCACCTGCGCGTCTAGTGGTAATTCCGTGATCTATAACTGCAGTGATCTTGGTTTACGGGTAGAAATTTTTTTAATTTGCGCTATCGTAGCCTGCCCGTAGTCCTTCAATAAAGAATGAACGAGTATGCAAGTGTAGGTGCTGTAAATCATCAGGTCTATAGTGCGGCCGATGAAGTGGGCCTTTTCAAGCAGTTTCTCATGAAGTGGCCCGTTGTCTTGCATAACATGCAATTCTGTGGCCTCGTTCGTTGGTCATGTTGACTGTTGTCCATGTCATTGTGGATGTGGCGGGACTGACGTCTTCGTGCCCAGGCTACTTCCGTGTGTCGTTTGGCACCCACTTCACTTCCTCCGGCCAAAGGTCCCTATAATGAGTGTCCGCCGTGTAGGAGTTGAGCTCAGCGCTCCAAGTCCCGCACAAATGATGGATGTTATAGTACTCCAAAATATAATGCACGGAGGACTGCTGCCGTACAGGCGCACGTGGCATAGACATAGAAGCAAGGCTTGTGAAGGAGGCTTGGCTTGTTATACATGCAGGCGTGACTTTGCCAATGGTGCATGCATGCTTGTAATTGCCTCTAGCATGGCCCATGACGTATTTCCCCCTCAAACGGACCTCAAACTTTTCTCACCTCGTCCACGGTCTAAGTGACATGTGAATGAGCCTTTGCCATTTTCTGCTCCACCCATGCCTCCATAACTTGTGAGAGTTGCCTCCCTTCATCCAGTTTACAGTCATGGCTTTGTTAACAATGTAGCCGATGGTGCGGTTCCAACTCTCATCCACAATTGCAATGATTAGAAGGGAGCACCACCCTTTAGCACACCGTTATTAAACATGTTGGTCGTCATAATCCCGTACCTTGCACCATCGATATTGTGAAGTAGGGACCATTTCTCCATGTCTAGGGCATGCAAGTTGATCCATTGCGTAAACTCACCCGTTGCTATGGGGGCGGCCTGAGCTGTGGCCTTTTCCACTCCCTACGACTCCCTCACATGTCTGGAGGTCTCCTCGTCAAGTTCTCGCCATATTGCATTGAACCTGCACCTTTGTTTCTGCATGCACAACTTCTTGAAACTTTTTGTTGTGGAAAAAGGTGTGAAGGTTTACTGACAGATGTCTCATGCACCAGCAGGTCCTCACATCGTTCCATTAGAAGGGTGGTTGGGTCCCTTACTGTATGGTGCTTAGGGCCAATACTAGCCCGACATTGTAGTCCATGCTAAGGCAGATGCTGGGCCAGTCTTGGATTACTGCTTGCTTCATATTAGCAAAAAACCACATCCAGCTATTAGTATTCTCATTCTCCACAATTGCATAGACCATTGAGAGTAGCTGGTCGTGTGCGTCAATGGCCACCACTGTCAATATTGTGCCCTTGTACCTACCGAAGAGAAACATGTTGTCCATCGTGAGAACTAGACGATAGTACTTGAACCTCTCAATCGCTTGCCGAAATGCCTAGAACACCTAGTCAAGGATGAAACAATTGGGCCCTTCATAGGGTGCACCCTCTCCATGATGTTTGCATATGTCCTAGGATTGGTTTTGGCAATTTGATGCATCATTCTTGGCAAGAACTCATAGGCCTCATTGTACATGCCGTATATCCTATGTATGATCTTCCTTCTTGCTTGCTACATCTTACCATAGCTCACTGGGAAAGCATCCAGTTTCACGGCGTTGGCCATCAATAGCTTTGACAAAACTGTAACGTCCGTAACTATGAGGTGACTTATCAGGTTGGCAACAAGTGACGAGGTCACATTACGGTGCCTTTGTAGTGGCTCCGCAAGCTCACAGGTGTGATCCTTCACCACCGTTATCCGAAAGTCCATTACATCATCTCTAAATCTCTGTGCACGGACCTTCCTAGGACAAGAGCCGTCCACACACTTCACCACATATGTATTGGGGTTCGATCTGTGCACCCGATATGTGCGGCTTATGCAGACAACATATTTTGCAATGGCTTGTTGCACGGCGCCTTTGTCGAGGAAGCATTATCCTTCGAGGAGAGTATCTTCATCAAAATGCCATTTTGACCCATCTTCAAATGTTAGAACTAGGGAGGCCAACGCAATAGCATCCAATCTGGAGAAGACGCACTCAACATCCGTTCACATAATATCGTCTGATGTACCACCCCCACCAATGCCTACACTAGCCTCGTCTCCAGTGCTGGCTGTGTTGGCATCCTTCTCCTCATCGGAATTGCTTCCATCCGACAAGCTATTTAAATATTCATGGCAGTCAAGATGTGCTAGCCACCATTTCCCTGCACCTTCTGCTGGCTCAAAGTTATGAAACCTTGACGGTCATTTACCATCCTGACCAGCACCATCTTTCACCGCACCACCACCGTGGCCAGCACCAGTAGGTTCCAATTCGCCACCATCATCCCCACCAACACTATGCTCTACACCGCCACAACCAACCAACTGTGGCACTTCCATGCTACCACTCCCGTCGCCCTTGCCCCTGCTCGACTTCTCCGTCCTCTCCACAAACTGCACATACACCATTGGCCTCCAATATATCACCGTAGTAGGATTGCTTGCAATCTCCATGTACTACCACTAGGCGATGTTGCTAACCACCTTCTTCAGCTCCCAGAAACACTTTCTTGAATCTCCAACCACTATGGCTGTCACTGCCTCGATGACGAGCTTTTTTGGGCCTCCAAATAAGCTTTCCAATGAGCACTCATATGCCCAAAATGGACTCTGTTTGTGAAAGTTATTGACTTTTTAATATGGGCCTTGTTGGATGTGCTGAACTGGATCTGAATTGACTTCAAATATTTGTATCTTTGCTTTTCTTGTTTTTGTGGCTGCCAAATTTGTGTGAAGCAAGAAAAGAAAACCTTCTCAACCCTTGTAAAGTCATGAAATATCAGGCAGTCAACCAAAGATACCATATAAGCCACGGACTTGTCAACTTTATCAACTCTCACACATCACCCAGTCTACCTATGCAGTATGCACTCTATTGGCCATAACTTTTTGTAGAAATCTTCAAATCATGTGTCATTTGATGCATTGGAAAATAGACTTGGTAAGCTTTCCATGTATATGTCATTGCTAGAAACAAAACTAGACAACTCAAGTAACATAGTCACCTTGTCATCACTAGAAACAATTGTAGCAACTGCTGAGTATGTATACATGTACTTAGCCGTAAAGATGTTCTCGTCACTTAGCATGTCAAGCATTGAGTGGAGCTTTCATTCCCCATCCTCTTGAGCAAGATTGAGAGCAAGTGCATTGCATTCAAATCCTTTGAGCTTTCTTGGCACTTGATTGGAACCAAGTGAAGGTTCCAAGCTTGTTACTCTTGGAGGCTACCGCCTCGTAAATGATTTAGAGGAGGTAGACTGGTGATATCTTTAAGAAGCTTGTAAAGAGGTTTGGTGCTTATGAAGGTCTATGCTCACCTAATCGAAGAGAAGAGCAACCACTGGTGGATTGATGAAGGCTTATTCGTGCGTGGAGTTGGCTTGATTCGTTCAAGCTCTCTCGATGTGGATTAGTATAGACCAACAAGTCTTCGAAACCACAGAAAAAAATTCTCTTGTGTTCATCTTGTGGTTTGTTCCTTAGCTCTTTACTTTATGCATTGACATTTCTAGAAATTGAATTACTTGTCACTCTATGATTGCAAACTTTGCTTAGATTTAGATTGTTGGTGTAATTAGTGAGATTTAGATTATTGAAGTCTTGAATAGTGTAAAAACGAAATTTAGTTCATACTTGCTCAAAAGCGGGTTTTAGCTTAAAGATTTAAAAAACCTTCTATTCACCCCTATAATCGATTATTCTTGATCCTAAGTGGGTCTCAGTGGGTCTAAGTCACCGCTGTCAACTATTATAGGGGCTACTTATCTCTACAGATAAAATGATGGAATGATTAGGTGGAAACCCATCTTTGGAAAGATGGAAACATAAATACCATTTTAGTTTAGGCAGCGAATCAACTTGAAAATTTCCCAAAAACTGTAGATGCAGACATCAATTTAATCTACCTATTTATAAAATTCCAAATTAAAATATAATACATATTAATGCCAATAAAAATGAGGAAATTCTGATAAAGGATAAATCAAAGGATACAGAAAAGGAAAACTTATAACTTGTCCGTTAAGCTATTCTAAATTAATACATTTTTGAGGGATTCGAAATTAATATTCATGATAGTTCTGCACCATCTCTCTTATTTTCTTATTAGTGCCGGTATTATTATTAGTGTTGAAAGAAGTACTTAATCTAAAAAAAAGTATGGAAAGAAGTACATCATCGTACACACTGACATACATATATTCGTGTTATAGCTCACAAGAAGCTAAATTAAGCATGAACTTAACAATGGAGGGCTTGTTGCAATTATGGAATGAATGGGAAATCCAGTTGGTGGTGCTCCTCAGCTTCATCTTGCAAGTCTTCCTCTTCTTTACCGGCAGCATCAGGCGGTACAACACCAACACGCTGCTCAGGCTTTTCATCTGGTTAGCTTATGTGGGGGCAGATATGGTTGCAGTATATGTCCTTGGACTAATATCCAGATATGATCAGAGTGCCACGACATCGGTTGGATGCCACGGAATTAGGGAATCAAATGGATTCAGTATGAGTCGCCACCAACTAGCATTCTTCTGGGCACCTTTCCTTCTCATCCATCTCGGTGGGCAAGACACCATGACTGCTTTCGCCATTGAGGACAACAACCTATGGCTAAGGCACCTGCTGAACTTGACCATACAAGTCTGCCTCGCCTTATACGCCTTTTGGAAGTCGGCAGGTCGCCACAACTTGCAAATTTTAGCTCCAGCCATCCCTGTGTTTCTTGCTGGAATCATCAGGTATGGAGAGAGGACATGGGCGCTTAAGTGCGGTAGCCGAGATGGCCTTAAGGAAACAAGTTGGCAAATGGTAAAACGGAATGTTGAGGCCGACAAGGGCAGCTATACCAGCAAAATTTGCTATGCTCTAGGCTCAATGCGAGGTGTTCGGGATCTCTTCTCAGGACGCAACACCTCCCAAATGAAAGAACGTGAGATCTTCAGGTTCCAAGTAGACAGCTGGCCCCCGGACCAAGTGCCCAAGTTGCTAGAGGTTGAGCTCGCCATGATGTATGATGACCTCTACACCAAGGCCCTGGTGCTTCGGACAAGGAGCGGCATCGTACTCCGGTGCATCAGCCATGTATCCATGATAGCTGCATTTGTGCTCTTCCTGATTGCAAGCAACAAACAACAGTACAGCAGAGCTGATGTCGCGATCACCTACGCACTATTCATCGGTGGCTTTGGGCTTGAAGTTTGCGCCTTCGTTCTGGTTGGCATGTCACCATGGAGTTGGGCGTTCTTCAAAGATCGCAAGTGTGATAGGCTGGCCCTGATGTCTTGGCTTCTTCTCTCTAGTAGTATTGGATGGCCAGAGAAAAGGCCACTGTGGTCAAACTCCATAGGGCAATACAACTTCCTGAGCTCCTGTATGGGCTTTGACCAGTCAAGGTCATCATCCAAACTAGTGATCATCATCAGGAAGATGATGAATGCAGTTGGCAAGAAGCTCTGGGTCCGCAAGCTACGGCACACTAAGCATGTCAAGGTCAACAAGAACGTTATGGACAGTGTCGTAACATGGGTTGGACGGCTCGCCCGCGAAGAGTTTACAAGGATTACACAGCAGCAACACTGGGTAAATCTTCGCCCAATTATCAATGCTACACTGAACTCTGCTGCTAATTCTTTCGGTGATAACATTGTCCTCTTGCATATATACACAGACTTGCACTTAAGGAAATGCCCTGGTGACATCGACATGGACACAGACACATCAAGCACACTCATGGACATTTGTAGAAAGATATCCAATTACATGGTCTACCTCTTGGTTGTGCAGCCTTCCATGTTGCCGCTCAGTGGCACCGCAGATGACACAACAGCAGCATTTTACGAGAAGATCAGCAAGAAAGGCGGCAGCAAGCAAGATGTTCTAGACACTGCTTACCAGCTAGTGGAAGATAGGCTGGAGTTTGGTTACGAGGAATGCTTGAAAGAGCAGGAGGAACCTGGGCCATGGTGTGAGACACTGATGGAGATCAGAGATATGTGGATGAGGCTGCTCATTTACGCGGCTGGCAAGTGCCAAGTGGAGCTGCAGGCCCAGCAGCTAGGCAGAGGAGGGGAGCTCCTCACCTTTGTCTGGTTGCTTATGGCGCATCATGGCATTGGAGATGCAGGTCATCAAGTCGACCTGATAACTGGTAACGAAAGTATGTCAGGGCAGTTTTGTGCATTCCATTTTCCTAAAGAATCAGAACAATCGACTACATAGATAGAGTATTGCGCATATTGATCAGTTTATTTTATGCTTAGGGTATTGATAAATATCACCCGGATATTTTCTTTGTAACTATCATTCAGATTTATGACCGTTGGATCTTTAATGCTTATTTGCTTATCTTGAACTGTGCTCAGTTACTAATGACCAATAAGTAAACAGTTCATCAGATTATCTCTGGACAGAGGGCTTGGACTGCTCCTATGCAAGCAGGGCTCTTAGAATATTGCCATGGTTTTAACCGACTTAGAGACGGGACAAATCCAACACATTTTCTGTCAAGTCATTCGGGCTTTGTCTGATATTGTGGTACACTATGGCAAAATCGTTTGGAACCACCTTTGGGGGTTGTTTGGATCATTTATTTAAGCAAAACCATATTTTGTTGAACTGGATTTAGAGCCTAACAACTTAAATTTTGTTTGGTTAGGACAGATAAAACGAAATAAAAAAAAATCAGGTTTTTAGTAAAACGCACATTGGGTCCTTTGCTACGACAAGTTGTTCACTCTAGAAGCACCAACTTCTTGGATTGGCAGTGAGGTAAAATCTAGAATATCTTTTTCAAATTCATGTCGCAATATTTTGAAGGATTAAGATCATTAAAGTGGTAAAGTACATCGCCGTTACCAGAACAGAAATCTAAAGCCAGTCAAACTCTACATGAAAGGCAGCAAACTCCACCATAGTTACTCCAAAAAGCATATGCATGACTATTGTACGACACATGCGAATACCCTTATTTAACCAATCAAACAGCACGATTAAGCGGCAAGTTCGATTGCTCCTTTACCTGCTCTGCTTGGAGAAGCTTCCAGATTAAGCCTCGAAACCCCTACTCCTCCGTTCGAAAAACACATAGCGAAATCCCCCCATTAGTTAAGCTACGCAAGCAAGCGTGGTTAACCAAACAACGTGCAACTCCGCGGAAATGCGGGGCACCGGCGCTCTTGCGGGCGGCGCTGGAATCCGCGGAGAGGAGAGGCGAACCACACCGCGTGCAGAACTGCGAGAGGGCGAGCACTTTCCCCTCCATTTGCTGGGGTTTTGGGGTTGGCGTCTCGGCACGACGAAGATGAAGGCGCGAGTGCGCGGCCATACGAGTACAGAGAACAGAAATAGACGAGAACTGTCCGCAAAATATCAGTTCCCAGCCTCCCCTCCCCTCAATGCATAGGAGGCCGGAATAATCTATGATCTCATAAAGCGCGGGCATACGATTTTCCAAAAACAATTTTGAAGCCTCTATGGGACCATGTTTCGGTTAATGATTGTGCTAAAAAAAAAAGGAGCATTTGAATCCTAAAACGGTAGGCGTAGGCCATGTTCGAATCGGGCCTACGACTGTTAGGCCCATTCATTCCTAAAAATCCCAAAGCATGGTATGATTTACTTCTACGTTACTTAGCTAAGTGAGAGAAGGGTATATAAAAAATGGAGACCTTACTACCCTTTAAATTATCTGACATGGCCTGGGGTGGAATGAGGACTATAGTTGAAGTCATACACACCTGCGCATTAACGTATTTTTGCGTGAAAATCATATACGACTCATGACGCATCATGATGTTCCTAGTACATTAAATCCAACTTTTATTTAGCTAAATCATGCCGTGGCTTCTTCCTTGACGTCATGATGCACGACCGTGGTGTTCCTACCACCTTAAATACAACTTTTATTTTACTGAATCATGCCGTGGCTTCTTCCTCGATGTTGTGACACACGACCACACTGTTCCTAATTAAATTCAACCTTTTTTGCTGAATCATGCCATGGCTTCTTCCTCGACATCGTGACATGTGACCACACTGTTTCTGGCACATTAAATCACACTTTTATTTTCCTGAATCATGCTGTGGCTTCTTCCTTTATGATGTGATACGCGCGACCACGCTGTTCCTAGCACATTAAATTTAACTTTTCTTTTGTTGAATCATGCCATGGCTACTTTCTCGATGTCGATTACTAGTTTCTGTGCAGTATCTATTTCCTCCATCAACTTTCATCAACTTTATTGTAAGTAGTTCATGCAACTGATTGAATTCTTGCATATTTCTATTCTTGAGTATATTTGAAGTATAAATATGATTTATCTGCTACTCCAATGGTTATAGCTAGCAACCAACTATAAAACTTCCACATCATCTATATAGTACACACTAAAACTAGCATTCTAAAGAACTATCTATAAGAGCAAGTACAATAGTATAGCCAACTAGTGGCTATAATATTTGTCCATTTCATCTATAGTCTTCAAAAAAATAGTTCATACAATAAGGTAGCTATTACAATAACTATTTGGCCCCATGTATAAGAGAGTGAAATGCATATTTTTACATGCTATAGCTAGCTGTAATTTAGTAGCCAGCTTCCTTCTCTCTCTTCCTTTCTCTCTTTGCCACGTAAGATTTGGTTGATATTATATTTGATATAGCCTGCTGACTAAGCCTTATTATACCTGCTCTAAGGATAGCTATTTGATGCTTACATGCACACACATAATTTATAGAGGATGCCTCGTTTGGCGTTATAGACTAGTGCTTAAGGAAGAGCTGGCTCGATTTTTTTTGCATACTCTCTTTCCTCCACATAGGATATATGCTGATGTGTACATGCATATAGCTAGCTGACTCAGATCATTGGAGATGCTCTTAGGGCGTCCGCAATGGTAATAGCTAGTACTAGCTATATAGTTAGCTGACGTGGAGGTGAGAGACAAAAGCAAAGACTATTTTATACTGTTGGACCCACATGCTCCTCTCTCATGTTCTTGGACTACGTGAAATAGATCAGCTATTTGCTCGTCGCTAGTGACTACTCTCTCTCCTACTTTTTCCTTGCCACATCAGATCTAGCTAACTAAATAGCCAGCTGTTGGAGACGCCCTTATGGGTGATGCATCAATAATAATATTTTGTGATAAATGCTTTCTGTCAACGTTTGGAATTAAATTACTGCATAGGTTTCCACCGGGCTTGGCTTGCTGAGCACTGGGATTTCGAGCTTCTATCCCTTTGGAATTGCACCCTTCACACACGAGGAAACAACAGCACAGTTCAGGGAAAGCAGTGCATTGCATTTGCATGGCCATTTCGTTTCTGATGAACCATGTGGAGGTGACCACATGTAAGTGATGAGTAATTGACATTGGTTTAGGATAGTCGAGTTTGGTTTGAGTGGTTCGGAGTCGAGTCGTTGCATGGTGCAATCGGGCTCGGTCGGACTTTGGTCAAACTTGGTCATTTGGGATTAGGATGCATATTCCGATAATTCGACAAGTTTGGACCTTGGCATGGTAAGTGATGTTGTTTATGCTTTCATGTGTCGAGCGGTGCTATTTGACGTGTTTTCTTGTCTGTGTGGCTGCAGGACATCGAGTGGAGTCGTGGCGAGACACGGTGGACCGGACTAGGCGCAGGTGGCGCTGAGGTCAGAACGGTCGGGATGTGTCGAAGACGACGTGGACTCGAGGTGGTTGCGAGGCGTGCGAGGCAAGGAGCGCGGAAGCTTCCCGGAAGGTGCAGGAGGGGCGAATCGGGAAATTCGCGAGGCTGCACAAGCGGGAGCGGGCGCCGTTGGATTTAGCAGGCGTAACGGGGCGGAGACCCGTTAGCCAAGGCTATAAAAGGAGAGGAGGGGCTGCATGCCCACTTGAACACTTTGAGGGAGAACTAGGGTTTGCTAGAGTCAAAAGAAGCTTTGAGAGTTGTCTTTGGCTTTAGGCTTTAGTTGGTGAGGTTTGTTGGAGTGGCAGAGGTGTGCTCCCTGGGTGTTCCCCCTCTCTACGATGGTTTCTATGTGAGGGTTCTTGAGAGTTCATCCCTTCCAAGCATGTATGGTTGAGTGTTCTTGAGTTGGAGTGGGTGAGGAGATGGATTGAGAGTCTTGTAATCGTGTCCTCTATCTGTAATCATGTCATCGGAACTCCTCTTTTGATCCATTGAATGAAATCTGAAGTTTATTCTGAGTTTGAGCCCTCTGTTCTTCGATGCCTCCTTTTGATGATTTTTGAGTTTTCGTGGTTTTGAGTTCTTGCTTGCTGGGATTGGCCAAAATGGGTTGCTCTGTGATGGGTTAGTGATCTTAGACCATTTGGTCAGCTTGAATCCCAGAGACAAAGCTTTAATTCCAGTTTTGCATTTTGAGGACCTCTGTTCATGCTTTGCATTTCTAGGGTTTTGGTGCTCTCAGTGTTCCCCTTGTTGTAATGGCTTGAAATTTGGCATGGAGGATCCAGAGGCTATCTTATAGTTATCCTCAAAATTTCATAGCCAAAGGATCAACCGTTTGGGAGCAATTTGATTTTTAGGCTGCTCTCTGTTCAAGTTCCAGTATTTCTAGGGTTTGAGTGCAGTTCATATTTCCCTTCTTGAGATGATCTGAAATTGAGTCTGGAGAGTCCCTAGATCATTGCTAATCTTTTTGCAAAAGCTCATGTGCAAAGGATTAAAGATTCTTGAGGAATCTGAAAATTACTCTCAATCTCAATGCAATTTTCAGTTTATTACTCGAATCTTGATTTACTGCTCTCTTGCTGATTTCTTTTGTTTCTTAAGGTCCTTCAGCTATTTGAATTAGAGCCTTGCTCTCCTGGTCTGAAAAATTCAAAAGCTCTCATCAAATTCGTCTAATTTGTGCTTTATCGGGGCTTCTTCAGTACCTCTGTACAAGCAGTTTTTCAGTTTTTCGGTTTGAACAGAAGAGAGTGTTTTCTTCTTGCTGTTTCCTTTGGCCGAATGATAAAATTGGCAAGAACCCCTTGTTGATTTCAGCAAGAATCTGTACTCCATTTCAGATTTTTGGTGTGATCTTTTCTTCAGGTTTCTAGTAGGTTCAAGTCTGAATTTTCAGCAGTAAGCACGATGTTCTTTTTCTTCAGTTTGCGGCCAGCTAGCAGTCTTTGCTTTCAAGGTTACTTGCTGTTTTTTTGCTGCAGTGGACAGCCTCTTTTAGGTAGCATTTTTCAGCTGATTCAATAGTCATAGCTTTGTATTGCTATCGGAGAGTTGAGATACTCTAGGGGCGATTTTAAAAGTCGACATTCACCCCCCCTCTGTCGCCATTTCGGTCCTACAGTTTCGGTTACTACTACTAGAGTTAATACTACATTAAATGTTGGCGGTTAATATTTACAATTAAATTATTGCATACGAGCCCATGACTATTAGGCCGATTCATTCCTAAAAATTCTAAAACATGGTACGATTTACTCCCACATTGTTTAGATAATTGAGAGAGAGATATAAAAAGGTGGAGTTCTTACCAGGAATGAGGACTACAGCTGATCAAGTCACACGTGTGTGCGTACCTATTTGTTTATTTTCACGTGAAAATTGTATGATTTGTGACTTGTAACGTAGCTATATTGTTCTTGGCACATTAAATCTAACTTTTATTTTGATATATCGTGCCATGAATTCTTCCTCGACGTCGTGATGTGCGACAGCGCTGTCATCGACGTATTAAATTCAACTTTTATTTTGCTAAATCATGATATGGCTTCTTCCTCAATGTCGTGATGTGTGACCGCATTGTTCCTAGCATATTAAATCCAACTCTTTTTTGCGTGGCTTCGTCCTCAACATCGTGAAGTGTGACCGCTCTATTCCTAGCACATTAAACCACACTTTTATTTTGCTGAATCATGATGTGGCTTCTTCCTCGGTGTTAGGATGCGTGAACACGCTGTTCCTGGCACATTATGTCCAACTTTTATTTTGATGGATCATACCATGGCTACATCCTCGATGTCGACTACTCATTTCTGCACTGTTTCTGTTTTCTCTATCAACCTTACTATAAGTTGTTTGTGCGATTGATTGAATTCTTGCATATTTCTGTTTTTGAGTATATTTGAAGTGCAAATATGATTTACCTGTAGTAGTCATTCTACAAAAAGCCTAATACTAGACGGTCAATCACAGACAGTTTGACAAAACCTGTGACCGACACTAACACAGACAATTTTAATTTGGACACCGTCTGTGTTGGCGGCGTCGGAGAAAACGAGTATCACAGACGGTTGTTACCGATGAACACAACAGATGGTCTGTATTAAAAACCGTCTGTGATAATGACGCTAAGCATTTATTGCACTGCTCAGAACTGCATCTGTCTTCATTTCGATCCAGATCTAGCCGGTGCTGCACTCTTTCGCTCAGGAGGCAAGCTAGGCGATTTCAGGCCAATTAATTTGGTGGGAGGAGGCAGAGATTGAGCTTTGAAGATTCATACTTTCCTAGTTGCTCTAGATATGGTTAGTAATAAAATTTATTTTTCTTTGCATTACAATTTAGATCTAAGTAATTGGTGAGTGTTATTGAAGATAGTTTGCAAAATTGTTGGTTATATAATAGCTGTTGTGTTTATAATATGAATTAAGGTAGCAAATTAAGCCTCAATGCATGTGACCGGTATATATGTAGTAATAATTAATTAATTTAATTTTTAATACTAAGTTGTTATATATATATATACATAACATAGGACCGAAGCTGGATGTATGCCGCGAGCCGTGTGAGTGAAGAGTACATTAATGGCGTGTCTGCTTTTACAAGAGCTGCCGAGGAGGATATGTTGAATAAGGGGGTGGAATATATGTACTGTCCATGCATTGACTGCGTGAATTTAAAGATGTTTAAGAACCGAGGGCAAATTGAAGCGCATTTGATTCGGAGGGGTTTCAAAAAGGGTTATACGTGTTGGATCAGTCATGGTGAGGTCAACGATCATACGCTGCCGGATGACATCGCCGGTGAAGTGAATGATATGCCGCTGGATGACATCGCCGGTGAAGTGAATGACATGCCGCCGGATGATGTCGATTGTTGTTCGGATTCGGATAGATTGCACGATGACAATCTGGATCAGATGCTTCGCAATGTAGAAGGGAATTATGATGAAAGAGACTATGTTAAATTCTGGGGCTTGATAGAGGACTCGGAGAAACCTTTGTTCACGTGCTGCAGGTCAAAGTACATGAGGTTGTCGGCCGTGCTTGAACTGTTGAAATTGAAGGCAAGCAACGGTTGGTCCGACAAGAGTTTCACGGCTCTTTTAGCGGACATGCTTCCAGAGGGAAATGAGTTGCCTAAAACCATGTATAAAGCCAAGAAAGTTCTTTGTCCATTGGGAATGGAAGTAGAAAGAATACATGCGTGTCCAAACGACTGTATCCTGTACCGTAAAGAGTATGCAAACATGCATGTATGTCCGGTGTGCAACACATCTGGATACAAACGTAACAATCAATCAAATGACGGCGAGGGAACAGAGGCGAAGAAAGGACCTCCTGCTAAGGTGGCATGGTATTTTCCTATAATTCCCCATTTGAAAAGGTTTTTTGCAAATCCAAAGGTGGCAAGACTGCTGCGTTGGTAGTCGGAGGAGCGCAAGAAGGATGGAATACTAAGACACCTTGCTGATTCTGCCCAGTGGAGAAACATTGATAGGAGTTTTGCAGACTTCGGTGCAGAACCAAGGAATATAAGGTTGGACTGAGTACAGATGGAATGAATCCTTTCAGTAGCATGAGCAGCCGACATAGCACATGGCCCGTGACTCTCTGCATTTATAACATTCCTCCTTGGTTGTGTATGAAGTGAAAGTATATTTTGCTGTCGATACTTATCCAAGGGCCAAAGCAACCTGGGATTAATATTGATGTGCACCTAGCACCATTGGTGGAAGATCTAAAAGTACTGTGGAATGAAGGGGTACAGGTATGGGATGAATACAAACGAGAGAACTTCACTTTGCGCTCCTTATTGTTCTACACCATAAATGATTATCCTGCCCTTGTTAACCTATCGAGCTAGAGTACAAAAGGTGCCAAAGCTTGTACCCACTATTTAGATGGTACCGAGAGTGTGTGGCTGAAACACTCACGCAAAAACTGTCTACATGCGTCACCGCCGGTTCCTCGGAGGGCTCACCCATACCGCAAGATGAAGAAACAATTTGACGGAGAGAAGGAAGACGGTTCAGCTCCAAGGTATTTAAGGGGAAACGAGGTTTATGATATGGTTAAGGATTTAGATGTTGTCCTCGGAAAGGTATGTAAATTGAGAGCTCCTGAGAAGAATACCTAGAAGAAGAGATCAATATTTTGGAACTTACCTTATTGGGAGTACTTAGATGTTCGACACTGCATCGACGTCATGCACGTAGAAAAGAATGTATGTGATAGCTTGATTGGTCTCTTACTGAACATTCGTGATAAAACAAAGGACAGCATCAACGCACGGCTTGACTTGGCTGATATGGACATCAGGCCTGAGTTAGCACCGACAATAACAGATAATGGACAAACGTACCTTCCCCCTTGTGTGTTACACTCTGTCCAAGGCCGAGAAAACAGAACTGTGCCAGTGCTTGCATGGTGTCAAAGTTCCGTTTGGTTACTCCGGCAACGTGATGAAACTTGTTTCGATGCAAGATTTGAAATTGAATGGCATGAAGTCTCTTGATTGTCATGTGCTGATGACACAAATGCTCCCTATTGCAATTAGAAATATTTTGCTGATCAAAGTCCGAGAGACAATCATGAGGCTATGTTATTTCTTTAACACAATTGCTCAGAAGGTCATCGATCCCGAAGGACTAGATGCTCTACAGGACGAGGTGGTGATGACTCTATGTCATCTTGAAATGTATTTCCCTCCGTTTTTCGATATCATGGTCCATCTCATTGTTCACGTTGTGTGGGAGATAAAAATGTGCGGGCCCGTATTCCTATGTAGCATGTACCCATTTGAGAGGTTCATGGGAATTCTCAAGTCCTACGTACGGAATCGATCTCGACCGGAGGGCAGCATCGTCGAAGGTTATGCAAGCGAAGATGATGGGAACGGGGTCCCGATCTTCCAACAGGTTCTGGATATGTTCGATTTGGTGGAGGCACGACACACCCGATCCGGCTTCGAACGACACGCCCAACCCCGCAATCGCAGCACCACGTCTCCTCGGGTTATCAACCGTGCGCAGCCGGTTGACCTCACCAAGAAGGCTAATCCTTGCTGCGAATCAAGAACACAAGCAAGAACAAGGAAGAACACAACTGAATTGCAGATGTATTGATTTAGCACTCGAAAGTTGGGGTCTCACAAACCGATGAACGCGAACTGTTCAAAGACAGAATTAATCTAAGCAAAACCCAACCCTAATGGTGGGGTGGCGGCTGGATATAAAGGAGTGAGGGGCGCAAAACCCTGGGCGCGCCCTAATGGGCTCCAACACGATACAAAGCCGAACGGCCCAAAAGACGGTGGCGCAAAGACTGATAGATTCGAACGTCCACTTGTTTCGACGATTCCGTGGACTCGAAGGAATTTTGACATGGGACCAGAGCCATTGGAAAGGTCTTCTTAGCTTTCCATACATATGTAGAGCGTCCAAAACGGAGTCCGGATGCGATCTGGCGTCCGCTTTAGTGCGGCTCGTTCGGACTCCAATTGGATTCGAAGTCGGTTTGAGTTGGGCCTCCAACTTGATTCGACCGCCCTTGCTGGACTTGTGCGCCCCGTAGCCCTTCTCCAATTACTTCCAGGTCCTCTCCATGGTTCCTAATCATAATTAAATCATTAGGTAGCAATCTATTCTCAAATGAACAAAAAGAAGTACTTAGGAACGAGCTCACCTGTAAATTCAATTGTCGGGCGTGAGCTCTAGTGATTGGTCCTTGAATGTCAAGTGGTGGAGTATTGTGTGTATCCAAAGAAGTGATGTCCTCATCAGAAGAGGTCATTGAGTTTTGTGTCGATTATATGGCTCAGACTCAACCGATAGGTGTGCCTCAATCTTGTCATGAGGGGAGGCTGAAGGTATCGGAACTATCGGAAGGAAAGCAATCACTGCAGATATAGACACGTACACTCAAGCCCATTTCACGGGCTTGCAACACATGACTGAAGTGGCGCCTTATGTCGACCAGCACAAGGATGTACTTCAGCAACAGAATTCGAAGCGGTTGTATGTTTGGATCATGAGGCAACACAACAGCCGATTCAACCAATGGTTGAAGGAGCAAATCGCTAGGAGCTCGCCAAGTGAGACGCTGGCATGGTTGGCAAAAGGGCCAACATTTACAGTTGTGACATGGTAAGGATATGACATAAATAGGTACACATTCTATACATAGTCTCAGGATGTAAAGAGCACTAATCAGAACAGCGGTGTCCGCATAGATGCGTTCAGTACCGATGGATCAAGAAACTCATACTATGGGTTCATAGAAGAGATTTGGGAGCTCGACTACGTGGTTTTCAAGATTCCCTTATTTCGCTGCCGTTGGGTGCATCTCCCACAGGTAAAGGTTGACAAGTACGGTGTCACTACCGTGGACCTCCAACGTGTTGGGTACAAAGACGAACCATTCGTACTCGCCAACCAAGTTGTTCAAGTTTTCTATGTAACCGACCCGGCAAATAAGAAACACCATGTAGTTCTTCATGGAAAAAGGAGAATTGTCGGAGTAAAGAATGTAGTGGACGAGGAAGAATACAATCAATTTGACGAGTTACCTCCTTTTGGAAATGGCATAAGGGTCGATGACGAACAACGTGATGAAACTAGTTACGTATGCATTGATCATCATGAAGGGCTAATTTTTAAAGGAAATAAGCAAGTAGAATAAGACTGTGCGACATATATGTATATGTGAATTGGCATTTATGTATACAACAATGCAATGTGTGATGTATATGTGAATTGGCATTTATGTATACAACAATGCATGTGTGTGATGTATTTGTGAATTTGCATTTATGTAGTGAATTTTGAGAATGAGAAAATGTGTAAAGAAATACACTGTGTGAATGCAACTGGTTGGTGTTGTATATGAATGCAGCTAGTTGGTATTTGTCTAATAAGCTTATCACAGACGGATCTAAGTTTACACCTGTCTGTGATAGTATAAATATCACAGATGATTCTATGTTTAGAACCGTCTGTGATATTTATTATCATAGACGGTTCTAAACTGAGAACCATCTATGATATTAATATCACAGACGGTTCTAAACTGAGAATCGTCTGTGATAAGCATTATATATAACCCCCGCTAGGGTTTTGCGCGTACACTGCGCAGTTATTAGAGCCCGAAGTCCCGATCGAGCCCGTCGCTCTCCCGAAGTCCTGATCGAGCCCGTCGCTGCCGCCGTCCCTGAGCCCATCGCCGGCCGCCTCCCCCGAGCCCCTCGCCAGCTGCCTCGTCGGTTTGTTAATTCGGTACCATCTTCTCCAACTTCTTACTCTCGCTAGACTATACTATCTTCATTTGGCTATGTGATGTGGAGGGTTGTCTTGTGGAGGTGCTAGGGTTCTTGTGAGGATGGGGTTTAAGAAAGGCATTGTTGCCTCTTGGTCGTATGTTGGCTAGTGATGGCTTGTGAATGCTATGTGCCTACTAGATGTCGAGTTGAGGATGGCAAGGATTCTGGACGACGATGGTGATGGCTGCGTTATAGTTCTTATCACTCTGGAATCGAGGTCTCGTGAAAGGAACAGATCCATAATCAACGAACTTGTCAGCTGCACAAGCAATACTTGAATGGCAATCATGCACCATCCAAGCATAGCTTGTGCAGCCTAACAAGTTCGTTGATTACGGATTTGTTCCTTTCACGAGACCTCGATTCCGGAGTGATAGAGCAATAAAAAAATGCAATGTTACCATCTAAGTGCAAATGCAATGTAGATCTTTTGTAATTGTGTATTTGTTAATGGATATTTTATTTCATTTGAACTAATTGATTTGCGAAATAGATGCTTTATGTTTGTGAAATGAAGTGCGATGTGAATTGTATGTTTTATGTTTGTGAAATGAATTGAGATGTGAATTGGATGTTTTATGTTTGTGAAATGAATTGAGATGTGAATTGTATGTATACATGTATATCTTGATCTGCTTGTTTCAGAGGGCATGGCTAGCATTTTCTGAGGCTACCCAATAAACAGAAATAGATTTAGGGGTAGAAAATAATATCACAGACGGGTTTTAGTTACAAATCGTCTGTGATAAGTGATAATCACAGACGGTTTGTAAGTAAAAACCGTCTGTGATTATCAGCTATCACAGACGATTTTTAACTAAAAACCGTCTGTGATAATCAGCTATCACAGACGGTTCGACAACCGTCTATGATAACCTTCGATTATCACTGATCCATAAATTTAGACAGTTCAGAAAACCATTTGTGATGACGTTTCTGAACCGTCTGTAATACGGTTTGCTGTAGTAGTGTGTTGCTGTTTGTTATGGGTGATGCATCAATAATATTTTGCGATAAATGCTTTCTGTCAATATTTGGAATTAAATTATTGCATGCTTTTCCACCAGGCTTTGCTTGTGGAGCACTAGGATTTCGAGGTTCTATCCCTTAGGCACAACACGCTTCACTCACTTAAATGGTTCCAGGGATTTCGAGATTCTATCCCTTCGGCACAGCATGCTTCACACACTAGGAAACAACAACACAGCTCAGGGAAAGCAGCGCATCGCATGGCCATTTCATTTCGGTTACTAGTATCCATTACTTTGCACTGGCAAAGTCACTGACCACGCAGCGCACAGAGACAGCTGCGTGGCAATGGTATCCTCCTCGCAGCGGAGCTGCGCCGGGCACCACATCCGGCCATCCGGGCACCACGCCGGTGCTGCATCCCACGGCCGGCAGGTCACAGCCTATGACATAATGTCTGGCGACGTCGTGGCTGAGTTCCCGGTGGCCAACACACTGCAGTACGGCCTTGCTGTTGCCGCCTGCGCGGCGTTCATCGCCGTGTCCCACGTCTGCCCTGCCACGGGCGCCAGCTTGGTACGCCTGCTCCAGTGTGATGGGTCTCAACTCGTAGGCTTCGAACTGCTCTACACTCGTAATCTTTGATCGCTTTGCCTTTATAATCTTCGATCGCTTCACGACTGTACTCATAAGCCATGAGTGTTATAGTGCTCGTAATCTTCAAGTACTCACGTCTCCTTTGGTACTCGTTGGTAAACGGCAGCAACAACACAAAACAATCGAGAGATAGAGTAAACGAAATCTTTTGGTGGTGCTCCAATCGTCACACCTTTTTCTCAGGTTTTCTTTATATATATACACTACGTTACACAATATTCCAGACATTCAAACGAATACGGACTCTTCTAAACTGAACCGACTCTGAAACATATTTCTAAAATAGACTTTGAAACAAACTATGAAACTAACTATGATTCAAACTGACAATAGAATCCAAGCAACTGGATTATCTCCAACATACCCCCTAATGCTAGTGTGTACTACGAACAATCTAAACTCCAATCAGATTACATAATCTTTTGAAGTTCACATGCGCAAACGCTTTTTTCAGTATATCTGCTTTCTGCTCCTATGTTGCTATGTGCTATATACTGACCAACCTCTCCTCAACACAATCTCTTATAAAATGAAACTGTGTATATATATGTTTGGGTAACTCCTGGCTGGGTAACTGTTATATTATTGACATGTTATATGGTGTGAATTTAATGAAACTAAGAGAAGGCTAAGATAAAGTTATGAGAAGTGAAAGTGTTTGCCAACGTTGGAAATAAAAGGCCTAAAACCATATACGGCGATGTGAAATGATAATATGGTGATAGGGTAACTATGAATTTAAGGAAACTAAGAGTTGGCGAGGATAAGACAATGATAAATGGCAAGGTTTGTTGAAACTGGAAATGGAAAGCATAACTCCCAATAGGAGGCGGTATGGAATGATAATAAGGTGGTAGAGATTTAGGGATTAATCTAAAAGGGATGTTATAACATAGCTCATGCAAGGGTTGTCATCCATCCAAGTTTTATTAGGTGACAAGTGATTATTAGTCAGATTAATAGGTATCACATATATATAAATCTGTCATGGCCCACATACAACATCAAGCAGATAATGAATCATGGTATCAAGAACTAAAATATAGTAGCCTTAATGTAAAAAGAGTGCTAATAATTTTAAACCTCAATTAAACATGTTCATATGTTACCCTCCATTAATGATTGAAGCATTACTTCTAAATCACTAATTAAAAGTATAAATTCTAGAACATAATTAATAGGCATTCTAATAAACCTAAGAGCATGTGAAACAAGATAAACAATATTAGAAGTCTATCACCAAACAAGTATTAGTAATATGATAGCAATCAGGCAAACATTGGTGATGTGATAATAACTAGGTAAGGTTTAGTAATACGCTAATAGCTAGGTAACTTTAGTGATATGATATTAGCCAGTTAACTTTGGTGATATGATATTAGCTAGATAACTTTAATGATATGATAATAGCCAGGAAATCATGAGTGATATGATAATTGTACTCAATGACAAGGTGACAAGTAATCTGGAAACACATGATATGCAAAACAGAAAGGTTATGGCGCGAGGTACCTGCCTTGAGCATACTCGGCTAAACCGTTGCACAAAGGATCCGAAATGTGCAACTGCTCGAACGTTCCCTCAATGGTCATGTGTGAACGAGTCACCATTTAGCTATGCGAACCGCTGTTCAGCTGAGTGAACCATGCTCCACGGACCACGCTAAAGAACCCATGTGCAAAACATGATTTGGTCATGACCCAAAAGGCCGAACCACGTCGGCACTGTGCATTGGCCCGCACCGCCTTGGCATCGCCGCCTGAAGTGGTAGCACATCTGCCACCGCCGCCTGCTGTTGCAGTGTCGCTTCCGCACCGACTCCTCCCGGCTATGCCTGCCTGCCGTGGTAGCACATCTGCCGTCGCCGCCTGCCGTTGTGGCGCCGCTGTCGCGTCGACTCCTCCCGGCTACGCTTGTCTGTCGTGGTAGCGCATCTGCAGCCGCCGCCTGTGTTGTAGCACCGCTACCATGCCGACTCCTCCTGGCTATGCCTGCATGCACGCCTTCCCCTGGCCGCCGTAGAGCCATTGAGTCGCCGCTGCCTACCATGGCGCCAACGTCACTTGCCGAAGCCCATTGTCGCCCTATTGTGGCCCACAGCCACCATGCTGCACTCACGCGCCGCCATGCCATGCTCGCACCATGAGTTGCCGCCGTGCGCGTTGGCCGACGCTGCTTGCCACCAAGATTGGTGCCGCCTACCCTGGATGGCCGCCCCCACACACCTCCTGTCTCACGGGGAGGAAGAGAGAGAGGGGTTGGAGAGAGAGATTGGATGGGAGAGAGATATAGATAGGGAGATAAATATGGAAGAGAGATATATTAGAGATAGGAGAGGGAGATTAGGGATAAGGAAGGTAATTTGAATGGGTCAACTGAATGAAAACATTTAGCAACTTTTGAAATGATGTGATTGCTTTCCATTTTTAGGATGCTACAGTTATTTATTAGAACAATCTGTGACTTGTTAGTAAGACAAACATGTTATTCAGTAAACATGTTTAACATAGACAGCAACATAGACATAGATAGTAAACACATTGTATTCACACACACACACACATACATACGTAGACAGTAGTAGTTGTTTTTACAAGAGAACTTTGGTCTTTATGCCAAAGTTAAAAGGAAAAGAAAATTACAAAGTTTGGTTTTCTGGGCTTCATAAACTTCTTTGTCGACTTTTGGAGGAGGATCGGCAGTTGTGTCCTCAAATGACTTTAATATTTGTCTTTTCCTCTTGACTTCATCTTCCAACCTTTCGAAATCATAAATTAGGTCTATCATCTAGTAGAGGAAGCCATCCCTAGCTTCCTCAAAGTCGGCCACTGTTGTTTGATCGGCTAAAGAGTCTATGCGCCTCTCCATTGCCTCAATAGCTTCTAGGGCCTTGCGTGTTTCAAAGAGGAGGATGAGGTTGAGAGCCATGTCCCTTTCCCTAACCATGGATAGTAGCTTTTGTCAATAGCGAATGATTAGATTTAGTTGGCAAACTGCATCACTAATCACCTAGGGAAGGAGAGTAGGGTGTGAGTGGATGATCTACTTCAAACGGTAATTATCGCTCACCTATGTGAGGTTACAACTAAACAACTCGGTGTGGATGGATGAAAGAAAGGAGAGGATGGTTGCTAAAGGAATGGGCGCCATTATTGAAGAATTAAGGGATTGCAGTTGATGGAATAAAGGATAATCATTTTTATAAATTCAGTGTGTAAGACGAAGAGACGCATCGGGAAGATGAAGCGCCATTTTTATGTTTAAGGGAAACATATCACAAACGGTTCATTTTCAGAGTTGTCTATGAATCATCACAAATGGTTCTAGTTAAAAACCATCTGGGTTGTATCCATTATAACAAACGGGTTGTAACTAGAACCATCTGTGATTATTCACAGACAGCTCTGAAACGAATCATATGTGATAATTAGCCATCGCTAGTAACATAGACGGTCAGTCTTCTAAAACCGTCTGTGATAATAACAACACTGATAGTTCTTCAAACTCATCCGTGATGTGACGTCTAATATAACCTTTTTTTAAAGTAGTGCAAGCCCGTCACGCCGCTTGTGGCGACACCGTGTGGATCCCACCTCCTCACTAGTGGAGTGTCCGGGTGCGTCCACACCCTCGCACTTCCATCTAGAGATGTCACTTGCTCCTTCCGTGCCCACAAATTTGGCGCCGTCTCCTGCCTCGCGCTCAACAACAACGACTCGCTCCTCATCTCTGGCGGAGAGGACGACGAGGTGGCCGTGTTCCTGCTCCTCCGTATCCTCAATGTCAACAACATAGACACTGCGAACAACAACTCCAACCTCGCCCTCTACCGCGTCGCCGCGCACGTAGCGCCAGTAACCTGCGTCGCGTGCAGGCACGCCGGGTGCAACACTGTCGTCGCCTTGGCCTTCACGGATGGCATGTGCCAGGCCTGGAGCATGGCGGACGGCATCCACCTCTGGAACCTCATGCTCTCATGCACCGCATTCTCGATACCTAACCATGGACCACGCCACCTCCCACCTCTACGTCAGCGGTTCCGACGGCTGCATCCACATCGCGTCCCTAAACTCCCCGAACACAAAACACGGCAACAAGCGCATGGCATGCAAGCGGCAACGCCAACGTGGCAGTCATCGGAGCGGCCATGGCCAACGGGTTCAAGAACCTGGTGCTGTGCACGGAGGACAGCGGGGTGAGGGTGTTGGACCTATCGAGCGGGCTACTCGCCAGCATGTTCTGGATCGGCGGTGCAGTCAGCGATGTGCTAGTGGTTAAAAGGTTTGCCGGCAACATGATCGAGATGGCAGTGAGGTGTTCAGGGTTCACGACGCGCGAGGCGTGGAGAAGGGCAATGAGGAGGTGGGTATGGAGCATACTCTGCATGTGTGGGAGGTAGACAAGATGAAGGTCCGTGGAGTTGATCGAGATGACCATCGGAGTGTACAAGAGGAGCTTGCGACTGATGCTTCAGGAGGTGACGACCGTGGCAAATGGCACCAAGGGAGATGGTCATGTCAACGACTGATGGAATTCCGGCTTGAGGAGGATTTCGCGATCGACATTGTTAGCCTGCGCAAGCCTAACTATCGGCAATAAGCATGAACAAGTCGATATCGTCGATATATACAACATGCAAGCAAACTTGACAACTTTAGTAATTTTAAACTGAAAGTAGGGTCCAATATACATGTAAATGTCCATAGATGGAAAAACACATATTATTACGTGCTTAATTTGCTAAGAAATATCATTGTTTCATCGTGTCTAGCTACGGTAGGGCTCCAGTGGGATTTCACCGTGTGTGTCGGTGAGCGCGAGCAGCCCCTCACCCTCCGCGGAAGATCTGGCACATAATAACCTTGCCTCACCATCCAACTCGACTACACGTTTGCCTTTATTCTTTACTCTTTTTCTTTTCTCTTGTTCTTTCTCTTTCTCTTTTATTTTACTCTGTAATTATGTAAAAAAAGAGAGCGAGATAAGGTCTGCTATGTAAATCTGATTATGGTGTGAACCGCACCAAGATTCACCTATGATTGATATTAATTGCAAATATGCTCTCCGTCCTATGCAATAACGTACTTTTGTTCACAGTAAGACATTGAGCTAGTTATTATTTTGTAAGAGCATCTGCAATGGGTCTATAGCAGCTCTCTACAAGAGAGTCCATGTCATCAACTGTCCTACGTGGAAGATATTAAATGAAGAAAGAGAACGCAGCTCTCTACAGCTCTAGAGATAGTCTATAGCGCCAAACGAGGCAGCCTCCATAAATTCTGTGTGTGCATGTAAGCATCAAATAGCTATCCTTATAGATAGTTCTTTAGAATGCTAACTTTAGTGTATACTATATAGATGATGTGGAAGTCTTATAGTTAGTTGCTAGCTATAACCATTGCAGATGCCCTTAACGTAAATTTAGGCTTTATCAGATACAAGTGCTGACGTGGATTTACACAATTTATGATTCATCCACCTCATTAATTTACCACGTTTGAACTATGAACTTATGATCGATATAATATATTTTCCGAGGTAAATTAATTCTTTGGGACGCTAGTCTTCCTCTTTTCATGTGCATGTGCGTTGTTCCACCTTAACACTACAAGAATGCAGCTTTACCAGTTCTTTTCATGTTTAGTCCTGTTCAATACTTCTCACGTTTAGCTCTTTGCGTGTTGGGGGAACCCAGGCATTTTTGCTGTACCGTGTTTGCCTCTACGGCCCTATGAAAGGCAGTGCTGCTGTTCGTTTTGCTGCAACAGAACTCGTTGTTGAGACTTGTCGAGTCTAGCAGGTTGGTCGGGTTATCTCTTGCCGTCCATATTAAACTGCCAAATTCAACTACCAGGTACTGTAAATATCCTCGTTTCTTATTTCGTGACTAGCACTATCGACCAATGTTAATTAATTATATAACAAGAGTGAATATTGCTTCTCTTCTCCCAGGAAAAGCAAGCGTACAGCCTGCATGCACTTGTGGAGCAACGAGATACTGCCAAAGGGGCAACAACCAGTTCAAGGATTGCAGAGTGCAACAGAACCACACTCAAAGCCCGAAACAGAGGTAAATGAACATCACTGTATTATTTTCAGATACGTGCATACAGTATAGTTACCCTGCAGTAACAATTCTCCGCATACAGAATAGTATTTGTTTTTGTGTGACGTACGAGTTGGTAAGGGGTTATATCAGCTTGGTGTCAGGTCAAGCCCTGACACGAACCCGTTCAGTATGGCATGGTCATGTCATCTCGGCATTACTATTAAGAAACGCTGAGACAAATCATGATACAAGTATTGAACAGCTCCCACAACAAAATGCAATAGAAATAGTAAATATATTATTCTTGGTAGTAAACATGTAAGCACAACACGATTCACACTATAAATATATCTATCCATATTGGTCAATTTTATTGGCCATGGAGCTATAAATTTTCGTAAGTACTATATAACATCAAACATGTAATTGTTTTATTGGAGGGTCTAACTCGCCATCACCCATGAGAAACTGAACTCGTTGTTGATCACTCCTGCACTCTTTCAATTGAGATTCAATAACTTACAAATTTGGCAACCATGTGTGTCTATCATTTACTATGTTGTTTTGGCTCTTTGCTCTTGTTTCTTCTTGGCTGCATTGCAAATTTGGCCGCCTTGATACGCTTAATATTCACATACGCAAGAATTTGTTAACCTAGGCTGTATGACATGTGTCTGTATAGTTGGATACATCTTGATGTGCCAATTAGACTCCATGTTAGACAGAGCTATATTCATTCTACATCTCTACTATCTATAGTTGAAAATTGATATAGTTGTATTCCGTGTATATAAAACTGTAAAGAAAGCTTTAATGTTTGTATCCAATTAATTTGCACATTATTAACTTGGATTAATTTGTAAGAGCTATCTTTTTCATTTGTAATATATAAATAGATGGCATCCGGTACAGCTATCACTAGTTCATCAGGAGGGGCGCTGATTGATAGACGACTCCTGGAAGCCGCCAGAACTGGCGATGCCAGATCCATGAAGGACATGGCTTCACAGGATCCAAGCATTCTGTGTGGAACAACTCCACAGGGGAGCACCTGCCTTCACATATCCTCCCTTCATGGCCACGACGGATTCTGCAAGGATGTCCTGGCGCTAAACCAGTCCCTCCTCATCGATGCCAACTCGTACGGTGAGACTCCACTGCTCGCCGCTGTGACGAGCGGCCATACCTCTTTGGCTTCTGATTTACTCAGGCGCTGCCGTGCTCTGGGATTGAGTGGTGCAATCTTGAAGCAAGACAATGATGGATGTAATGCACTGCACCACGCCATCCGCAGTGGCCACAAGGACATTGCGCTGGAGTTGATATTAGCAGAGCCTTCCTTGTCGCAAGGTGTGAACAAATTCAATGAGTCACCCATGTTCATCGCAGTGATGAGAGACTTTACAGATGTCTTCGAGAAGCTGTTGGAAGTTCCTAATTCCTCTCACACGGGACCGGATGGCTACAATGCTCTGGATGCCGCTGTGAGGAATGGAAATTCAGGTGAGAACCACAGAGTATGATAGAATTTTACTCTACATTATAAACTGATTTTCTAATTAATATTGCTGTACGTGATTACTAATCCTCAACTTGCTATATACTCTACATTCCTTTGTTGTTAACCATCTTACATGCCTTGACTTGTTTGCAGGTGTTGCTAGAAATATTATGGAGAAGCGTCCTTTGCTGGCGAGAGAAGGACCAAGGAGAGAAGGAGCCAGGAGAGAAGGAGCCAGGAGAGAAGAAACAAGCAAGGGATACAAAACTCCAATGCTCACAGCTGTACTTTGGGACAAGGTTGACGTGCTACGAGTAATGTTGGAACATGATTGGTCATTAGGGTATGTAGTAACCGCAGACGATGGGAATCCTCTCCTTGTTTCGGCCGCATATCGAGGTCATGTTGGCGTTGCTCAAGAGCTTCTCAACCATTGTCCAGATGCTCCCTACTGTAAGTCAGATGGCTGGACATGTCTTCATCAAGCTGTACGGTCAGGTCATACGGAGTTTGTTGAATTTATCCTGAGGGCACCGCAGCTTCGGAAAATCGTTAACATGCGTAACAGGGAGGGAAAAACTGCTCTACATATCGCAGTCCAGAAGTGCAATCCGAAAATCGTTGCTGCCCTACTGTCTCACCAAGACATGGACTATACAATGCTTGACCACAATCGTAATCCAGCTGCTTGGGAATTAGGGCCTGCCATAGGTAGTGCCAAGACTTTAAACTGGGTAAGCATGTTATCAATATATTGGTCCATATAAATGTTTAGAAATATATTAGGTAAGCATGTTATCCGTATATTGGTCCATATAAATGTTTACAAATAAGGCACAAAGCAAGTACCGTTTAGGGGTGGATCCAGTGTGTTAGTATTGGTGTCAAGTGACCCCAATGCCATCGACCTTAACCCATGAAGAATTTAATGTTCATGGTGGTATTATAAAGTATATTACTAATTTATGCCTCTGCTACCCAAAGGTGTCCGTAGTGACCCCAATGACTTCTCATCCCGGATCCGTGCACCGTTAAACATTTGATTTTATCATCGAGCACAACTAATCGCTTGATCAGTAGCAAGATAGAAACTGTGCTGTGCTATTTAGCTTACACAAACAACCATTAAGTACAATTTCAATGGGAGAGGAGAAGCACTTTAAACCCCATGACTGTAATTCGTTTCAAGTTTAATTAGCAACCAGCTCACAAATAGAATTATTTGTTTAATTACATGGGACAATTCAGATTATAAAATAATCTTACATTTACATGTTACATAAAATGGTTGCAGCTAATTAAGGCATGTTGAAAATGACTTTTAGTTTCTGGCTTCTAGCTTTCAGAAATCATAAGCCATTTTGAATGCGTTCGTTTCTTCACGTGGCTTTTTTCTTCTTTTCTTCCTTTGCATTGTCCATAGAGGTATAACGTTTTTTTAAATTTTGCCTCTTTTTCCTTCATTTTCCTTTAATTGAGCCAAAAGCTATCGGCCACTATAATGCTTATTTCAGCCAAAAGCTAACGGCCACAGCCAAAAACTATTTATAAAAGCCGTTTTCAACGGGGCCTAAGAACAAAAATAATGAGAAATTCAGGAAGAAAATCAACAAACATGCGGAACAAAATGAGTGTATATAATAAAATTGTAGCTCAAAGTAACAACATGGAAATTATAAAAAGGTGCACCACCCCACATTTTCAAAGAACCTTTTGGCCTTAGCTCCAAATGATTTCAGCTTTTGACTTTTCTTGGCTTTCAGCTTATTTAAATCAGATGCCATTTCAAACGCATCGGTTTCTAATTTCAGCTTTGTTGGCTTTTTTTAGCTTTTTTGCCTTTCCTTTTTTTCTTATTTCTTTGTATTGTCCGTGATGATATAACGATTTTTTTCTATTTTTTGTTATTTTTCTGAGGAAAAGCTAACAGCTGCTACAATACAATTTCAACCATAAGCTAGATGGAGCGGGGTCTTGTTTTTGTTCCTCCTTACAATATTGCACAAATTATAGTTCTAGGCAAAGCCTTGTTAAAAAAATATCTTTATTTGATATATGAGTTACTCATGTGCTTATCGAATGTCGTAACAGAAATGATTCTCATCACATCTTTATCTTAACTGCAGTATTATGAGCGATACTACTATTCACATAGTACAGTAGCTGATATTAATTTGTTATTGTGAATTGCATTTGTCCATGCTTATGTTGAAAGCTTATTTTATTATTTCTTGTGATCCACGCAGAACGAAGTGTCCATGCTTATGTTGAAAGCTGATCCCAGAAATGCAACCTCTGTTCATAATCTTCATAAGCAAGCCAAGGCAGAGGTAACTAATGCATCAAGGAAGGATGCAAAGTCACTAACTCAAACATACACAAGCAACACGTCGTTAGTGGCGATCCTCATTGCGATAATTACCTTTGCCGCTGCTTTCACCTTGCCTGGAGGATACAGTAGTGAGACTGGAAGCGAGGGACTTCCCATCATGGCAAGAAAGTTTGCATTTCAGGCATTCCTGATCTCTGACACCTTAGCAATGTGCTCCTCACTCGCTGTCGCATTCATATGCATCATTTCAAGGTGGGAGGATCTTGAGTTCTTGCTTTATTACAGATCTTTTACTAAGAAGCTCATGTGGTTTGCATACACGGCAACAACTACGGCATTTGCAACTGGTTTGTACACGGTACTGGCCCCTCGGCTTCTGTGGTTAGCCATTGTAATATGCTTTCTGCCAATTTTAATGCCCATTCTTACTAAGCTGCTTGGTGAATGGCCTGTCTTGAAGCTCAGATTCCGGTTGGGTCGTGCGTTTCAGACTGAGTTCCTTGAGATGGTGTGACACCGTCAATTTGTCCTATCTTATATATTTTGCTTTGCAGTATTAGTTTTTAATTAATGTGTATTTTATATTGTTTGGATGATCATATTGTATTGTTAATTCTTGAATCTTGTCTATAATCCATACCATGTACTTTGAACATCGCTTATATGTTTGCCCATATGCTAATGAGTGGTTAATTACATCTTTTTTTTTGTCTCAATTTGGGTTTTCAGAATTTGATTTTCTCAAACTAATTTATAAGTTTATAAAAATATTGGGAGATAATTTGTTGTGACGGTACATCGAGAATCTACATCTATGAAGCCAGCTAGGTTTCCCTGAAAAATGGCGAGCCACATCACCTGTTTTTCCATAGCTGTCAGATCTTGCTCTCAAGCTATATGAACCATTCGAACCGGTCCATCACCACAATAGCAAAATATCAACAAGGTCCTTCGAGAAACATCAATCTCTTATCAGCCCTCCATTTCCCCATCCATTTGCGGCAAAATCAGAGTGAAAGCTCACTTTCTGAAAACTCCCTCCTCCCACAACCAGAATCGTAGTGGCGCAGAGGAAGGGAAGGCAGCAACACAGAGGAGGATGAAGAGTAGTGGGTCTCGTTTATTTCAGCTTGAGCTTTTTGTTTTTGGCTTATTTTTTATTATTCATAAATTTCGTTTTTGGCTTTTTTAAGCTTTTTTGTCAGTTCTTTTTTTGGTCCGTATTCGTTCACGGTCTGTAATGAGCTAACATATTTTTCTATTTTTAATTTTTTTTAAATTTAATTATGCCAAATAAGTCATCTTCAATTACAATGTAATTTCAATTGTTACAGTGTAATTTCAATCATAAACCACAGCTGTTCAGTCCAAGCAAGGCTGTGGTGCAAGTGGGACGGGCTGCGGATAGCCCGCGCTGGCCCCCTAGGCATTTGCGGCTGCCGTAGCCCGCAATGCAAAGACGCATGCAATTAGTCGGGTTCGGCGGCTGCCCGAAACACAGACTACTAGCAACACTACTCTTGCTTAGTAAAGACTACTCGCAGTATTACTCTTGCTTAGTGCAGACTACTAGCATTAGAATACTGCATGCATAAAGCATAATAAAAAAAATCCCAAAATAATGCTAAAAAAGGCTAAAAAATCTAAAAACCCAAAAAACATTTATACTCGGAAAAGGCTAGTACTTATTGGTAATGCTTTAGAAAAATCCCAAAATAATAATAAAAAAATCTAAAAAAACCAAAAAACATTTATACTCGGAAAAGAATTTTAACAGATAATTAGTTAACATGAATACTTCAACATTCAACAAAAAATTATTAGCACTCGGATGTGCTTAAGAACAAATTACATTAGCACATTCAGTCCTCCTGTTGTTAAGGTCCCTAGGAAGAACAGCAACACATTCTGTGGCTTCACATGGAAGAGAACACTGTCGAACACATTTACGAACATTAATCCATTCATCATCCTCTGCTCCAAATCCAGAAAAATGATCCTGTACGTCCTGAAACACAAAAAAACAAACAAATTACAGAATAAGGTCCCCAGGAAGAAGTTTGATGAATAGTGACTGATATCAAGATTGGATCTGAGCGAAAATCAGGAATAAATGTTGCCCAGAGGAGGAGATTTGGAGACAATGAGCGTGCTGCAGTGTTCCTCATTTTTATTGATGTGGTAAGCATTTTGATTGGTGCATTGTTGAATGGCCGTTATCAACTTTAGGGGAACTATAAAGGGTCATTCTTTTATTCAAAACAACTATTGTAAGAAAGTATTACAGAATTCAACTATTTCGATTTCTCTTTTTTTTTCCCTACAGTCTGGCCTAAGGTCTATACTTTTTATGATTTTTAGGCGTAGTATGAGGATTAACTTCAATCTTTTCCCATCAAGTAAAACACTGTTCAATCAAATGCAAATCACTTTATTGTATGCATGATTTTTTTGAAGATTGAATGCATCATTAAGACTAGATTGAAATATCCATACCACTCCCTCGGTTCCACATTACAAGTCAGTTTTCTTGCAAAATTGCGCTTCATGATGCTAATCATTAAGGAAATCAAGAGTACACATGCGTCGTTCCCTCCTCTTCTCGGCGCCATCTCCCCATGCCGCCGCCTCTTCGTTCCGCCGCCGACTGCTACCGCACACCGCCTCCTCCCCCGTCGCTCCCCTCCCCGCGCTGCCCCTCCTCTGCCTCCCCCCGCGCCGTCCATCCTCCTCCCTCTGCCTCCCCCCGCGCCGTCCATCCTCCTCCCTCTGCCTCCCCCCGCGCCGTCCATCCTCCTCCCCCGCGCCACCCGAGAGGGCCCATCGGCGCAGCGACGCTGTTGGGGTGAGGAAGAGGGAGAGATGAGGGGGAGGCAGAGGAGGAGGTGGCCCCACGGGGAAGGGGAGGTGGCCGGGCGAGGAGGACGCAGTGGCGCAGAGGAAGGGAAGGCCGCAGCACAGAGGAGGAGGAAGAGACGGTGCTGGGGAAGGAGAAGGTGCATCTACTCCGATCTCCGTACCCCCGGATGTGTGGTTGCATTAGATGGAGTCTGACTACTGAGGATGAGTCGTTGCTACAGATCACGCTAGCTGGCACCATGATGGTAATCACGAGAGGACACAAGAATGAAAAGCGCAATGAATGGCCGTGAAACCTTCTTAAGTTCATACCATGGCCGTGAAGCATACAATAGCTGATATTAATTTATTATTGTGAGCTGCATTTGTACCTTTCTTTTGATCCGTGCAGAACGAAGTGTTCATGCGTATGTTGAAAGCTGATCCCCAAAATGCAACCTCTATTTATAATCTTCATAAGAAAGCCAAGACAGAGGTAACTGATGCATCAAGGAAGGATGTCAAGTCACTGACTCAAACATACACAACCAACACTTCTTTAGTGGCGATCCTCGTTGCAACAATCACCTTTGCCGCTGCTTTCACCTTGCCTGGAGGGTACAACAATGATGTTGGAAGCGAGGGACTTTCGATCATGGCTCGGAAGCTAGCATTTCAGGCATTCTTAATCTCTGACATCTTAGCAATGTGCTCCTCACTCACTGTTGCCTTCATATGCATCATAGCAAGGTGGAAGGATCTTGAGTTCTTGCTTTATTACAGATCATTTACTAAGAAACTCATGTGGTTTGCATATATGGCAATAAGTGTGGCATTTGCACCTTGTATCCAGTGGTTGGCTATTGGAATTTGTTTTCTTTCAGTTTTAATGCCCATTCTTACAAAGGTGCTTGGTGGATGGCTTGTCTTGAAGCTCAGAATTCAGTTGGGTGATTCTCTCAAGTCCGGTCTCCTTGATATGGTCTGACATCAGCGATTTGTCTTATTGATTATAGATACGTTCTGTCATTACAGGTTATTTTGTTTATGCATCTCGCACATTGTTTGGCCGATCATACTACATTGTAATATTCTGGATTTATCTATAAATCCTAAACTATGTAATCTGAACATTGCTTATATTACTAGCTTATGTTAATTACTTAAGTTGATTGTTCTCATGGAATGGCCCTGATATGGTTTGGGGAAGTTTAGCGATAGATTCATGGAAAAGTACAAAGTAATTTATATAATTAGATGCAGTTGGTTGTACTGGTGTAGAGGGAATTTATCTCACTTTCATTAGTGCTCATTTTTTAGTGGTAAACAATTAACATTCATAAATTAGCATACCTAGCGTTGGAGTACACCTCGACCTTGTGGGGGAAAGATAAACTACGACCATCCGCATGGTCTAATAGTTTTCAACAAACTTGCCAATTGCCCCATAATTGAAGACTGGCACATCCTTTTGTGGTATTAGAGAGACATCAACTGATAATGCGGTAGATCTTCTGTGGTAGAAGGCAATAAGGCTTAGACTTCGCTGACGCAGAACACAATAACAGAACCTTCTCATGGTAATGTTCTGCACTACCATGTTGAAGCAAAGACATGCTGGCGTCGTGTTTAGTCTTGCACGTAAATTGACAATTCAACATGAATTCGTTCGGTCATACAAAAGAGAAGAGGTATATCCTAAACGTGACATGATTTTTTTTATTTCCTCATTTTGGTAAATGCATGCTAAATATGAAAACAAATTCTCTTTTGTGAGAATGGACCCATCTAGCCAGCAGATCATGTAGCAACCTATATGGTATATAAATCTACAATGCTAGCATGACAAGGCATGTATTTGATTCAATCTAGATTCATCTCATACAACACAAATACGCAAGTAATACTAACAAATAATCGATGCTAGTCTCTGGCATAATGTAAGCATTATCATAGACCAGGCTTCATTGATTAAGATATGATGCTCTGAAAAAGCATGCCTAACTGGAAAGATATGAAATTTGCTGAGTATGGCTCAACTGGCACCCTGAACTAAGGCTAATCTGAATACACATGAACTTCCTGATCTTGAGACCAATCTTCGAGTTTGAAATTAGCCATACTTTCTTGAGAGAGAGGCACAACTTGGTATCTGAAATTGCCATTGTTGCAAAGGCTAACGAATGGTCATATGCATAACTACAATACATTAGAGGTATGGAAAAAGTACATGTTTCATTTACAAATTTACTTTGAAGCAGTTCTCAGTGCTTCCTTTTTGTTACATTAGAGTTGTGCTTTCTTAAAAACAAAATAGGCTCCCTAGCTAGCACAATTTTGAAGGATAGCTACTGAATTGAGTGTGAAACATGTCATATATTGCATGCTTTCAGGAAAAAACAGTAATCCACGGGCACGAAAACGGAAAAGTACGCATCTTTTTTTAGGCCAGAAAAGAACGCAATTGAATTGAATGCGAAATATGTCATATATATATTGTGGAGAAGAACCAGGGTAAGGGTTGTTTCCCTTTCTTGAGCGGTAGCGAGACGCCTCCGTCGACGGCGGATGATCAGGTCGAGCTGACGGATGCAAGAAAGTCAGGGAAGGAGAGCAGGGCATGTGCGGAGAAGCTGCTCCAGATGCAAATTGCTGGCCGCCTATGTAAGGTTCCGGCCGAACAATTCTTGATGAACAGATGAGAGGAAGGAGATGATCACAAGAATAGTAGAAGCCATATTGTACGTACGTAGAAGAGACCTGGATTAGGCGCGCATATTTAACCTTTAGCACAGACGGTTCGTATACCCAAACATTAATGATATAGACGCTTCGTATAACGATCGAGAGACGTTAATTAGACGATCGAAACACGAAGCATTCTGAGATAAAGCTTATGATAGACGGTTCATACGGAACCATCTGTGATTAAACTGTCACAGACGGTTTATACTGGCAACCGTCAATGATATTTTCACAGACGGTTATTAACACGAACGGTCTGTGATAAATGAGACATCACAGACGGTTCGTACTACTAACTGAATCATCGCTACTGTCGTACGTGATCCAGAGACCAGAGATGAAAAAAAGAAGTGGGAAGAAGCAGATGGATAGTCGCTTAGCGAAGAAGTCGGCTATGTCGGCTGCTCACCGAAGAATCTGGGAATGTCTTTTTTTTGAACTTTTGTAATAAAATTGCCTTGAATTTTGCGGGAAAAAGAAGGATTGTCGGAGTGGAGAATGTTGTGGATGAGGACAATCAATTTGATGATCTGAATGTGTTGCTGTGCTTGCGTCTGTGAAGGTCTATCACAGACGGTTCTATTAACGAACCGTCTGTGATAAGCACAATCACAGACGGTTATTAACACTAACCGTCTGTGATAGTATGCATCACAAACGGTTCATGTAAATAACTGTCTGTGATAAGCAAATGTTACCAATACTTGGCGTATACCCAGGATTTTGATCTCACCCGTCCATTCTCTCCACATCGAATGGCTGGCACTAGTTCCTCCCACGGCTCAGCCCTTATTAATAACTTCTCATCAACCTTTCCACCGGTACTAGTCACGCGTGAGTTCATCCACTAGCTAGGTTCCCCTCCGCTGTGAGCTAGCGCCTCCGTCACGGCATGGCCGGCGGCTGGACAACACACTCTTGCCGTAAGTGTTGTAAGTGTGTCTTGTTCAGCCGCACGGTTGTGCCATGAAGGGTTCGTTAGCTTGTTATCCTGTAATAGATCGATCTGAATGTGTTGTTGTGCTTGCCTCTGTATTTGCTTGTTCCTCCACAACGCCGACTACTGCCGTTAGCTAGCGCCTCCGTCGCTGCACGGCGAGCGGCTGGACAACACACTCTTGCCGTAAGTGTGTCTTGTTCAGCCGCACCGTCGTGCCATGAAGGGTTCGTTCTTAGCTGTAATAGATCTGAATGTGTTGTTGTGCTTGCCTCTGTATTTGCTTGTTTTCATCTTCTTTCCAGAGGGCATGGGTAACATTATTTTATTGCTTGTTTGCGTACAGAGTGAACTATCACAAACGGTTTGTAGTGTAAACCGCTCATGAAGGACTATCGCGCATTTGGTTCTATATACGAACCGCTGCGTGATACGCATAAATCATGAGCGGTTGGTATTTCAACCGCTCGTGATATTATGGACTATCACAGACGGTTATTTATTCAAACCGTCTATGATAGGCAACAATCACGCAGCGGTTATTAATTTGAACCGCTCGTGATATTGTTTGTATCACGCACGGTTAATATTAATAACCGTCGGTGATAATTCGCGATGGTTATTAATATGAACCGTCTGTGATATATCATTTTCACAGACCGTTTGTGGTTGGAATAGTCTGTGATATTCTGTGTAGTATTAATTACTTGGCGTACTTGCTTGAAGGATGTCGACACTGATTTGTCTTCATTGCGCTGCATCGGTGGAGCAAGGTGGCCGGCTTTAGGGAGTTGGGGGTGAAAAAATATCACCGTCTTCTTAGTGATCTGATCAGAGGTTAGTATACTCAATTACTTAACATTCTTAGTGATCTGATCAGAGATTACTACTCAATTACTTAACATTCTTAGTGATCTGATCAGAGGTTAGTAGTAGGGGTAATAATCATTTTTGACACCCATTTGTCACTTGTGTAGCGTAGATGGACCGAAGCTAGATGTATATTGAGAACCGTGTGAGTGAAGAGTACATTACTGGCGTGTCTGCTTTTAGAAGGGCGACCAAGCTGGATATGTTGAAGAAGGGGATGAAATATATGTATTGCCCATGTATTGATTGTGATAATCTCAAGATGTTTAGCAACTCAGCGTAGATTGAAGCTCACTTGATTCGAAGGGGTTTCAGAAAAGGGTACAAATGTTGGACCAGTCACGGTGAAGAGAAGAGTACACAAGAAGGTAGTTATGACATAGTCGAGGGAGACAACGATATGCCAGTTGTGGACTGTTCTTTCGATCATGAGGATAGGTCGCAGGATGACAATCTAGATCAGATGTTACGTGATGCAGAAGGGAACTATAGTGAGAGAGAGTTTGGTAAATTCGAGGGCTTGATGGAGGAATCGAAGAAACCTTTATTCCCGGGCTGCAAGTCGCAATACACAAGGTTGTCATCAGTTCTAGAACTGCTAAAATTGAAGGCAAGCAATGGTTGGTCCGACAAGAGTTTCACGGCATTATTAGGTCTCCTAGTGGACATGCTTCCAACGGGAAATGTGTTGCCGAGAACCACCTACCAAGACAAGAAGATTCTTTGTCCATTAGGAATGGAAGTAGAAAGAATACATGCATGTCGGAATGATTGTATCTGTCTCAGAAAGAGTATGCTAGCTTACATGTTTGTCCGGTGTGCAAAGCATCCCGATACAAGCGTAAAAATGACTCTGATGATGGGAAGGGCATCGACGTAAAGCAAGGACCTCCTGCTAAGGTGATGTGGTATCTTCCTGTAATCCCCCGTTTGAAGCGTTTATTTGCAAACCGCAAGGATGCAAGATTGATGCGTTGGCACTGCGAGCAGCGTAAGAAAGACAGAATGATAAGACATATTGTTGATTCTGCCCAGTGGAGGAACATCGATAGGATGTTTGTGGATTTCGGTGTGGAACCGAGAAATATAAGGTTTGGGTTGAGTACAGATGAAATGAATCCTTTTGGTAACATGAGCAGCTGACATAGCACCTGGCTCGTGACTCTATGCATGTACAACCTTCCTCCTTGGCTGTGTATGAAGCGGAAATATATTCTGATGTCACTACTTATCCAAGGGCCGAAGCAACCTGGCAACGATATTGATGTGTTCCTAGCCCCATTGGTGGAAGATCTTGCAATACTGTGGAATGAAGGGGTACATGTATGGGATGCGGACAAACAAGAGAACTTCACTCTACGCGCCATGTTGTTTTGCACCATTAATGATTTTTCTGCCCTTGGTAACCTGTCAGGGTTGAGTATAAAAGGAGCCAAAGCGTGTCCGCACTGCTTAGATTATACCGAGAGTGTGTGGTTGAACAACTCGCGAAAAACTATGTACATGCGTCACCGTAGGTTCCTTCCAAAGTATCACCCATACCGCAAGATGAAGAAATAATTTGACGGAAAAAAGAGGATGACTCAGTACCAAGACTTTTTAGCGGGAAAGAGGTGTATGATATGGTCAAGGATATAAATGTTGTGTTTGGAAAGGGACGTAAATTGAGGAAGAACATGTGGAAAAAGAGATCAATATTTTGGGACTTGCCTTATTGGGAGCACTTAGAAGTTCGCAATTGCATCGATGTCATGCACGTAGAGAAGAATGTATGTGACAGTTTGATTGGTCTCTTACTGAACATTCCTGATAAAACAAAGGATGGTGTTAACGCAAGGCGTGACTTGGTCGCTATGAACATCAGGACCGAGTTAGCACCGATAGAGACCGATAAAGGCCGGACGTACCTTCCCCCAGCATGCTACACTCTGTCTAAGTCCGAGAGAACTGAACTGTGCCAGTCCTTACATGGTGTGAAAGTTCCATCCGGTCTCGCTAGGTCTGCGGAGTCCGCTCTCGCGCAGTCTCTTGTCTCCACTCTGTAGTGCCCCTGCTAGCTAGGTTTTGGTCCCTCCCGACGCCGCTGGTCCCTCCCGATGCCAGTCCCTCCCGACGCAGGTCCCTCCCGACGCCGCTCCCTCCCGACGCCCCTCTGACGCCGCTTCCTCCCATCGACGCCGTCGGTCCCTCCCGCCGCCGGTCCCTCCCGACGCCGCTCCCTCCGAGCTTCACATGTATTTTATGTTATATGCTTCACATGTTATATGCTCATGTTATATGCTTCACATGTTATATGCTTCACATGTTGGAAGGCCCATAGCTCACTGCAGTTAGTCAATTGTTAATACTTTGTCAAAGGGCATAAAGTAAGTGACACACTCCAGTGTATCTTGTTCAATGAACTTGATGCACTGGTTTATGTCACTTGATTCATAGAACTTTGACAAGCTGGGACCATAGCTCACTGCAGTTAGTTTTTTCTTAGAAGAGAGATGGCGTCCACACAGTCTTCGTCGTTGTCATCTGGGTCTCATGCTCCCAAGATTGCGAAAACTAAACGTGGCTGAGGAGTATCGAAAAGGCCAGAGGGCCGAATGACCATCACGGTGGTCTCTCCGAATGGGATCCCTCTGGAACCGACGAAAGCAGCATCATCATTTCGGACTACCTGCGGGATAATTGGAAGGCAACGGGTCCCCATCACCATAGCAAGCTGGAAAGATTTGACAAAGGATCACAAAAATCAGCTATGGGAGGAAATTACAAATTCGTTCGAGATCCCGGCAATCTGAGGACTCGTGCAATGGCGGCGCTCCTCGCGATGGGAAAAGCATGGAAGAATTTTAAGAGCACTCTTGTGACGGCACGTGTCCAAGGATGTCACGCCTTCACGAAGTATCCTTTCGTGTCGCGGAAACATGGGAGGCCTTTGTGCGGATGAAGACGACGACCGAATTTGAACAACAAAGTGCGATGCACAAGGCTCTCTAGTCACAAAACACGCACCCTCACGGACTTGGCACTCACAGTGCACGGGTAAAATCCGTAATGGAGGATGCGAGGATGAGGTCGCAATCCGATTGGAGGCCTCTCCGCCATTTGCCGGATCGCAAACGAGCGCTTCGAATCGGTTAAGAGCGAGGTCATCAACCACATCTTCGGTGTCTCTTTCAAAACCCCACAGATGAGGAAGTGTCCCAACGCTGGTAAAATATGTTAAACAACATAGTTGTTAACACCTCTTGAACTTCATGGGTTCAAAATAACATGATTAATTGCCTCTTGCAGCAATCATTGACTACCGAATCTTCTCGTGGCTCCTTTGAAGAATATAGGGAGATAGATTTACTATCACAGGCCTTGGGAAACAAGGAGGACCTAGGTCGCACACGAGGCATGGGGGTTTATGTACCTTGGAGGCACGGATTTCCAGATTACTCCGAGACATATAGGAGTAGGAAGAGATCCAAGGCGTCTGCATGCGAACAAATAAAGCAGAGCTTCGTGCTCAACTTGAGGAACAACTATCGCCTCACTTCAAGAGCGGTGCCTCACTTCGAGGAGAGATAGATTCGTTGCGGGAAGAACTGAGACAAGTCCGCAACCAATCGCAACCCACTCCTAGTACTGCGGTACCCAGTCCCCTTAACGTCGCAGTAGCAGCGTGTCCACACCAATTTCTGAACATAGCAATGCCCACTTACCTATTGATGACATTCAGGTAATGTACCTCTTTAGAATGGTACATAGATCTCTCTGGTGGACGCCTTAACTCATCTTGTATCGTTATGTAGGAGCCCATGCCTTGCAGCCTCAAAGTCAGGCTTGTTGGCTCTATTCCCATTGACGCTGGGCGCGGCATGGTGTATCCATTGCTGCCAGGGACGCTGGTGCACGGTGTACAAGTAGACACTGGTTTCATAAAGGTCCAGGTGGACATGATTAATGATATTTTTAAGACCGTCCCTCTTGAGAAGCCCCCAAATGAAGAGATTAAGACATTAGAGGATGCCGTCCACACATTCATTCAGTGGCCCAAGAGGGACATCATCCTCGACATGTCCATGCCACAATCTTCACATCCAGTGGCCCAAGAGGGACGTCACCCTGGACCGGGCACATCGGCTCTGGTGGCTCCACCTCCACCTCCAAATCCAGTAAAGTCTGTTGCATCGGCTCCTGCCGAGACGCCACCGAGAACATATCATAAGCGAGGCTCCAAGGCCTCCAAGGCTCATGCGAAGAAAATTAAGCCGCGTCCCGTGTCATGGAAGTTTACTCTAGGAGTGTCGTTGGTACCCGAGTCACAATTATCCCAGCTTGGTTTGATTTGCAATACATTGCATGCCTGGTACATGAAGAAGTCCAACATGAAGCCAATCCGGCAGAGTGCATTCACTCTGAAATATAAGGAGACACATTTCCTCCACGACTCGGGCTACATCGTCGTGACATTCGAAGATTTATTCTTACTATTCAATCTCGACGAACTCGACGCCTCACTTCTACGATGCTGGACACTGTAAGTGTACTGTACAATGAATACATTCACGTTATACAGATAAATGTCATTACTCTTTCTTTATGTATAGATACATGATCCAAGAAGTCCGGCGATCGCGACGACCGGTGGGTTTCCTCGACCCTCACTTGGTCTCCGAGCAATCTATCAACGCAGATACATCCTTCGTGCAAGGTTACATAACGAGGGGATTGATTGCTCACACCGACAAGGAGTACGTCATGGTACCCTTCAACCAAGGGTAAGTGCTTCACTAGTTGCCACACATATGTTTCATTTGTACTTTACATGCAGCATGAACTTAGGATTAATCACTATGGCGACACACATGACTAGGCATCACTGGATTTTGATTGTGATTGTACCAAAGTGGAGCAAGGTAATATACCTTGATTCCCTCCTTAGGAGCAACCACGACTTCAGTCGTGTGCAAGAAGTACTTAACAGGTAAACTCATTTCCTCCATACATAACTCTATTGTAATATTTCTTTTGTTTGCCACGGCCGAGGCTAAGTTTTTTGAATCACGTAGGGCGTTTGCTGATTATGTTGCCCAAGGAGGAAGACACGACAAATCCAGTGACACGCTACAACACAACACGCGATTTCTGGTACCCGCTACAACACAACAATTCTATATCATACTTTGTTATAATGCCTCTAGAATTGACAATACCGATGTATGTAATTCTATTTTTGCAGTGCCACCAGCAGCTACAGGGCAACGTATGTGGATTCTACGTTTGCCGCCATATGAAGGAAATCATGGATACTAAGATCAATGATCCAGAGGTTTGTCAGGTCCTTCCAATAATTATTATTTTTTGATTATATATATGTATTTATATTACACACACATGCTAATTAATGACTTAACATTGCTCCTAGCGACGGTGGTGGACTTCGACGAAAGTGCATATGATCTTGACAATCTAAATGCGACATTCGTGCAATCATCTCCCAATTCTTGCTAGCGAGAGGTCATAAATAAGAAGGAGAGTTCCACGCGGCAATGGTGATAATTAGATGTTGAAACATTGGATTCAATTGTACAAATCAAACAATTCCTTCAATTGAATTCATTTGTCAGATTTTGTGTAACGATTTTCATTCTATATATGTATGTGATCTGCTGGCCGTTTGTTACATTCATCTGTGTATCAAATTTTGTTGTAATTTACTATGAGTTGCAATTAACTTATATCTGTCATTTATCTGTAATCTGCTTGCTTGCTTGCTTTCAGAGGGCATGGCTAGCATATCCTGAGGCTAGCCAAAAAACAGTAAATAAAATGGATGATGCGCTTGGTATCACAGACGGTTCGTTGTTAAAAACCGTTTGTGATACAATATCACATACGGTTTCAAAGAGTGCCGTCTGTGGTGTGAATGATATCACAGACGGCCTTTACTACTAACCGTCGTGATATACACAATATCACGAGCGGTTAGTAATAAAACCGTCGTGATATTGTGTATATCATGACGGTCTTTATTACTAACCGTGCGTGATAGATTTAGTATCACGAGCGGTTGTTTGTAAAAAATGTCGTGATAGTCTCGTATTACAAAAACGCTCGTGATACGAGACTATCACAGACGGTTTTTTATAAACAACCGTCTGTGATACTCGTCTATCACAGACGGTTTGTAATAAAGACCGTCTGTAATGTGAGTTATTACAGACGGCTCGGGAACCGTCTGTGTTAACCACCAACTATCACTGACACCTAAACACTGACGGTTCAGGAACCGTCTGTGATGACGGTTCCGAACCGTCTGTGATAGGGCTGTCTGTAGCAGTGAGAGCTCCCACGTATTGTGGACCTGTGAGAAGTTAACATCAATTAAGTATACCGGCAGCTGTACTAAGTATATTGACAGCTGTACTTAACATCAGTTATGTTACAGGGAATACACATATACAATAAAAATAAAAATCAGAAAACATATCACGGAAATAGCCAAATAAAGGCTACAACAGATGTTATATGAAGTTATGAACCAGTCAGAAGCTTCTTACAATAGAAAGATAGACATGCCTTAGGTCCCTCCACAAACAAATAGCCACCAATTTTCATGCCACGAAAATGATGAGACATAATTCCTTGGGGATACATCGTCGTAACGAGAAAGAAAATTCGGAAAATAAGAGATGAATTCACAATGCGATACGCAAAGTTAAATTGCTGATAGAAGAAACAGCTTAATATAACAAATAAGGTTGTGAGACAAGATTAAAAACTAAAAAGGGAACATATTTATGAAAAGTTACCTCTATAACAAGCTCAAAGTATCTAAGATCAAAATCCAGAGTACTTGGAGTATAGGAACTACAATACATTAGAGGTATGGGAAAAGTACACGTTTCATTTACAAATTTACTTTGAAGCAGTTCTTAGTGCTTCCTTTTTATTACAAATTTACTTTGAAGCTACAAGTCTGACATTATTCCTAACAACTACCCATCCTTATTCTGTTTGTTTTCAAGAACACACTTAGTTCCTATAATATTATGACCGTGGGGAGGCTCAACTAAGATTTAGACATTGTTTCTCTTAAAATTCTCTCACTCATGCATGGCATTTATCCATGACTTATCATTAAGTGCATGGGTGATATCATGAGACTCAAAGGAAGCAACAAAAGCATAATGAGCATATGAGTCAAGAGAGATGAACCTCGATCAAGTAACTCACTCATGAAGTTCTCCAATGATCTGATCTAAAGGATGTCGCCATAGGAGATGTTGAGGCATTCATGAAGTCTCGGTGGTCTCTACCTCATGGGTTGTGGAGGTAGGAGTAGAGCCATACGGAGTTGAGGATGAAGTGGGAGCATGCTGTCTAGCTGAAGATGAAGTAGTTGAAGCAGGTGCTTCAGCTAGTTAAAGAGAAAGTAGATCAGCAGCCTCACCTTTTTCACTGCACTCATGGAAGATGCCCTTAGAATCTCCCAAAACCTTTATACCTACAATGTCTGGTCTAACCCCATTACTAGTCTCATCAAAAGTATCTTCACATGTCTCCACAATTTTGTTAGTCTCAAGATTAAGCACATTATAGCCTCAAGAATGAACATGATAGTCTAGAAAGATCCTATTTGGAGACCTAGACTCAAACTTACTGAGGTTGCCATGTTTAAGAATGAAGCACTTGCAACAAAAACTAACCACTTTGTGAAACATAAAACTACTTATTCTGGGATATAATCAAGTGACGTTAATAACTAGAACACAGCTATTCAAATAGATTCACACTCTACAATGGCTATAAAACTTTACCCACACTAGAACATCGGGCGCGCCTTGCGCGCCTTGCCATGACATCAATCGCAGGAGCTAATTCAGAGCACGAAGCCATCTCATTTAAGTATCATGATTCAAATGATGGCACAATAAATTTGGTAGATAGCGCCCACACCTCATAACACAGAGCACAAAGCAGCTACATAGCTAGGCAATGTTTGCATAGCTCTCACAACCCATAGGGTTTTGTGTAAGGCATATGTTACATGTTATGATCAGAATTCGTCACTACCAAACATAAAGCCGGTAGTTTAGAATACTGATCCAAATGACCATCAAAACTAGTGAAGTAGCTGCATGACGCTAAAGACTAAACCAGCAGCAAATAGTACAGCTTGCAGCCATGAAGTTTAAAAAAATAACATCCATCCAATTAACATAGCAGGCAGGTTCATGACACTACGTCAGACGCCAAGCAACGGCTGATCAGCGACTATACACACAACTTGTTGCAGCTGGTAGACGCAAAAGTAGTGAGCCCTCTTGTGCCAAAGCATATCACGATGACCTGTGAAAGAAAAAGGGATTTAGAATGTGGGCTATGTCACATCCCAAAAATTTGCTTTTTGGAAAAATTTAATTTCAAAATAAGTATTTTAAAGTAATTGAATTTTATTTGGCTTTTCTGAATTTTTTGGAGTTTAAAACCTATTTTTAAAATTTAAAAAGTAATTTAAATTATGAAAATAAAATACCAACAGTAGTTGGAAATAATTTTATTTAGTCCAAAATAACTCCAGAAGCTTCTGTGAATTTTTCTGGAATTTTTGGAGGTATTTTCATATTTTTTTTGAGGCCTAATTAATTTCCTAGCCTTTTGTGAAAATAAAAATCAAATTCCAAAAATAAAAATCCCTCCCTTCCCCTCCGGCCGACGCGTGGATGGCCCAGATCCGCCCACGTCGCCGCTCGGCCGATCCAGGCCGCATCTCCCCTCTCCCTCGCCGCCAAGCGGGCCAGGCCTGTCAGCCTCCCCCGCCTAACCCACCTCCTCGCCCGACGCGTGGACGGCTCGGATGAGCCGAGTCTCCGCGCGGGCCATCCAGCCGCCTGCTCCCACTTCGTCTCTCGACTCGCTGACCCGCGGACCCCTCCTGTCAGTCACCGCGTCCTGCTTCCGCTGCCACCCGGGCCCCGCCTGTCAGGCCGTCGTCTTCCCCGCGGAGCCGCCTCCTTCCTTTCTCTTCCTCCTCTTTCCTTCTTTGCGCCGGCGACCAAATCCGAGCCGGGTCCGGCCTTGCCTTCCCTGGCTCTCCCGGGTTTTGGAAAACCCGAGCCCCGCCGCGATCGAATCCCCTCTCCCCCGCGTCCTCCCTTCCTTCTTTGCCCCGATTTCCTTTCGGCCCCACTCCCTTCCTTTTTTCGGCCGACACACCGGCGAGGAATTGCCGCACCGTGCCCCCTCCTCCACCCCTATAAATACCCCCATCGGCCTCCCCTCTCGCCGCACCACCTCCCAGAGCGCTCCATCTCTCTCCCTAAGCCCCGAGCGCCGTCGCACCGAGAGTTCCCCGTGCGCCCACGGTAAGTACTCCGGTGAGCAATCGCCGCCGCCTCGGTGATTCCCGGAGCCCGCCGTCGCCACCTCGAGCTTCCTCGCACCCGGGTGAACCTCCCCGACACCTCGGCCGCCCCTCCCCGCCGCCGGAACACTGTCGCGCCGGAGAACCCGATCTACGCCGTCGTCTTCCTCGTCGCCGTCCCTCTCCGCTCATCGTCGCACCCCGCTGACCCCTCCAGCAGCACCGCCTTCGCTCCAGGGATGCGTTTTGGAACTCCACCGAACCTCCCCGGCCACCCCTCGCCGCCGGCAACCCCGCCTCCGTTCACTGCTGCCCGGGCCTCCCCGCAGGTAACCCTTAAGGGGATTACCTACCCTTATTGGGTAGGCAACGCCTCCCCGCTCACTTGGCTATCACCGCTCGCTCGTTTCCCCCTTAACTCCCTCGGCGCGCGTTCGAGCCTCCGGCTCCGCACGCTGAGGTCGAGTTTTTCTTTTTTATTTCGCAACTGACAGATGGGTCCCACCCGTCAGCGGCCGCCGGTCTGCACTGGCCCCTGTCGCCTGGGTCCCACCCATCTGCGTCAGCCTCTGACAAGTGGGTCCAATCGATGGGTCCCACTGTCGGTGACTAGCGATGTGGTCAGCGGCGAGGGGTCCCACATGTCGGCCGCCGCGATGAATCTTGTTTAGTGGACCCCACCTGTCAGTCTCTCGGAATAAAAATAAAAATTAAAATCTAATATTCCAGTGGGCCCCACCTGTCAGAAATTTGAGAATTTCTGGATTTATTCAAATCTGAGATTTTCAAATGAGCATAACTTTCTCATTTTAGCTCCAAATCCAGCCATTGAAATTTCTAAATTCATCTAAAATCATGATCTATCCAACTATGGCCTCTATTTGAATTTTTGAGTTTATTTGAAATTTTATTTGTATTTATTTGCTTTGTTTGCTTCGTCTTTTCTCGCGTAGATTCCAACGTTGTCGACGATCACTCCACCCAACAGCAAGAAGACCCAGAGAACCTGCAGGAAGGCAAGTCTCCTTTGATCATCTTGAACCCATGCTTTTGGAAATGTTTTAAATATTTTAAATTATGTGCATTGATATTTACATAAAACTTTAGTTCAAATACTTAGGAATTAGTTATTTCACTTTGTTATGCCCTCATTTGACATTGATTGCCATGTACCCTTGTCACCCTAGAGTTCCTTTGTCTCAATAATGAGATTATTATTAATCTTTGTGAATAGTAGTATGGTAGTGGGATGCTTAGCCTTGCTAATTATTACCCTTGAAATTTTGAAAATGGGAAATTAAGATTTATTGTTGAACCCTTGTGTTTATAAATGTAGTGGCAATTGGAGTTGTCACTGTTCTTTTAAAATAAAATAAAAATGTGAAAGTTGGTTTAGATTAGGGTGGATGGTTAGATTGGGTTGGTGCAGAAAGCACGAGAACTTGTTAAGTGTATGTTCCACCCTAGTCAATTAAGGACCGACGCTTGTGTTTGTCCAGACTGAGCATTAACCGTACAACCACAAGTCTATGTGGGTACGACCTAGCTGACTAACTTATGATAGTCTAGTTTAGGTGCCACCAGTGGAAAGTGGATGCCAGGGATGGACTAGTTATTCACAGTGAGGGACAGGGATTTACTGTACTCATATGGCGCAAGAGGGCTTGATTGGGCGGTTAGCCTACTGCGGTGAAACCTCGATGGGTGGTATCTAGCTAGATTAGAGTAAGGTAAAGGCTTTGTGATATTTTATCTGGGTCTCATGCCAAAGGAAGCGTGTTGACTTTTAGGATAATTTATCTCTTGTGGGTAAAGTTGTACAACCTCTGCAGAGTGTTAAACTATTCGAATAGCCGTGCCCACGGTCAAGGGCGGGCAAGGAATGCATTCACATGGTAGACTTTCTGGTTTTGGTTTTAAAAATCAAAAGTTTTGTATTCCGAGAGTGGAGGGAACTCTCGGAAAGGTATCCTGGCAGATGGAGCCAGAGAGGGTGGATGTAACCCGCAGTATTAAACTTGTTTAGTTAAAATTGATTAAACTAGTGTTGGTGGATGGAACCTTCACTATAGAATTAATGATAGTTTCTATTAAAACGCTTACTTCATCAAATTGATGCCTTTGAAAATAATTATTAGTAATTGAATTTTAAAATATTGCTTTGTGCAAAAGAACCATATAGCCTTCATTTGTCAAGCCTTGCATCTATTGCATTTTTCCCAAGACTTGCGGAGTACTTTATGTACTCACACGTTGCACTCAAAAATAAATCTCAGAGGAAGTTGAAGCTCAAGAAGGTGACTACGACTACTGCTTCGCTTGTGGCTGTGATGGATTTTTCCCAGAGGACTAGGTCGCGCTTCCCCAGTCAATTGCCTGTGGCGTATTGATGGGTCGTCATCGAGTTATCTTTTTCTTCCGCTGTGTTTCATGTGTGCGAGGTCTTAAACCTCCATTGTAATAATGAGACCTTGTGGTCAGTACTCTTAATTATTGTAATAAATCGTTGTTGGTGATGTTTCTCCATTCTGTTTAACTGTGTGCACTAGCTTTGATCTGGGACTAGTGCTGTAATACACAGAGGGTCCGGGTTTGGTAATCCGGGGGCCCGACAGGCTAAGTGGTGTAAGTAAATACACATGATGTTATTCTATATCAAGCACGAGAGTTTAGGCAACAGAAAAATTAGAACAAAAAAGCACCTAGGCTTGGCAGTGTCATCTCCGCAAGCATCGTCATCACCATCTTTGGTGATATCATCTCCGAAGAGCTTCTTTGCAGTATTTTTCTTAGGCGTCAGGCGAGACCTATAAAAGGTGTTGTGTCATGTATGTATATATAAAGGTGGATCCTGCTCGTGGCAGGAAACAAAGCAAATAAATGCATTGACAGTGGGGCTAACCTCTTTCCTGTCACGCTCCCTCGACTCTTCATTGAATCACCAAAACCAACATCAGAAGCAACCTATGGTGAAACAGGGAAAAAAAGGGTCACATCAGTTTAGGGTCCTAGGAAACTCATAAACAAATAAACAACTGCACTACACTTAAATGAGAACAATACCTTTGCCTATGTTTTTTGGACGTATTTCAAGCATCACAGTATAATCAATGTTCACATATCCTTTCAAAACTTAATAACCAAAAGGAGATTATTACATCATCAATTATCTTATGTTCAGTACTTTGGTGCAGAAGGGAAAACACTATATACATATACAGGGTTGCCGAGTTAACTACACAACTAATCTAACAAAAACCTGGGCAAAAGGCTACGCATTCCAGTTGAAAGGAACTCGACAACACCATGTATATGTAACGAATCATGTAAATGCAAAGAAACACTTCCTAGCACCAAAAGTCATCCTAGAGTGATCAAAACAGCACAGCTGTAAAGCAACGTCTCCTCTGCATACTCCCAGACAAAATATCTTCTATAAGGATAGACAGAAGGTCAAATAAGAACAGGCTCGTAAAAGCAAAAAAACAAAGATGCCTCATACTGTCTACCATGAGTAAACCTTACCCTGAGCACATTTGCACCACCACTGTCCTGTGGTGTCGTTGGTGACTCTGCAAGTGCTGCCACAGCACTAACAGGCTCCGAAAGTGTCTCCATTTGGAGTAAAGTCAGGTCTTGACTTTTCTGTGGAGTGTTATGCACATTGTACAGTAGTGTCAGAGGAAGCTAAGACAAATGGTATACATATGGATAATTTATAATTCTGACTGAAAGATGAATGTGTAAACTGCTGGGTTTTTTTTAGAAACAGCTTACCTCATCCTTAGCAGTGTCTATGGTACTCTGTGGCATCACTGGTGGTTCATGGATGAGAAGAGCTGCTTTACCTGGCGTAGTGCTCGAAGCATGGGTAGCATCTGAAGTAGCAGGTAGCGAAGGCAAAGCCAAGGGGGTACTTTTCTGTGTGTCCTGCATGCTGCTGCTTGCACCTTGAGAGAACATGTGTGATGATGACTGTGATCCTACAGGTGTCATTGGAAGAAGAGCATCGCTAGCATCTATTTCCCCAATTACTACATTGACCTGAAAACAGACGTTGCCAGAACCTATTGTATTCTCAGTGAAGCTGACATTCCATATGTAAACTTTCTCCAGGAGCTTCGTAATTTCATCTGGAATGAAACCACGTGGGTTGTCAGCAATGAGAGTATCAACCGTCTTCTTCGTGAGGCGTTGAGCTGTCCGTCCAAAGAGAATAAATTCAGTGTCACCCGTTTCGTCTCCGGCAACAATGCATAGTTTGTACCTACGGCAGACGGAGTATGTTAGAACATCTATTAGTACAGAGCAAGGTACTTAGTGCCATATAGTCAGAGAAGGTAGTAAACATTATTTGACCTTAGGGTAGGCGCACCAATGACACCACAGTCAGGACCAGTGCATCTGTATAAGTCACCATGAGGCTTGGCTGTTCTGAGGCACTTTTTGCAGGAGTTGTACCACCATGAACTGTCGATCTTTCGTACCGTCACCGTGACAAGAAACTCTTCTTTCTGTAAAAGATGTAGTGAAAGTTAGTAACCATCGACATTCATGGACATGGTAGAGGTATGAAATACGGTAATAAGAGCATACCTTATGTTTGAATGGGTGAAGGTACTTGATATCAGAGACCTTTTTTGGTTCAGCGGTAGCTTTGGGTTCACTTGAAGTCATTGGTTCATCCCATTTAACTGGCGCGTGCATGTTTGTCACCCTAATTAGGTGAGTGAGTAGATAAACTATTTGTTAAAATGCAGAAAAAGATGGCTGGCATTTGCAGGTAATAAATATTCAGTCCAATATATTACCCGGCCATAAGGCTTTTTGCTTCAGGGACATCAGGATTTATGTACCATTTGCACGCTGAACCGCCTGTCAGTGATACCTTGTCTGAAACACCAGGCATTAAGTCTAGGCTTTTGGTAGTAGTCAATGCACCATAACATAACAGGCGTACCTGCAAAGCGCTTGACAAGAGTGCCAACAAATATCACAACTTGTGTAGAAGTCTGCCCATCCTTGTGCACTTGTTCGCCTGGGAACGACATAGCCCGCTCACCCCAAAGCACAACATCAACTGTAGTATTGCTGTTGTTCCAGCGACAGCAATGTAAGAAGGTACAAAAACAACGTAAGAAAATGGACCTTATAGATATTTTTAACTACATTACACCCTATGGGTTAAGTCCTGCCTCCACCACCACATTTCACTTCCCTCTCTGTTAAATGTTAGATCTACCATGGATATAAAATTAAATGCAACAGCCGACTAAAAGGTTAGGCACAAATGGTCTGATACCCTTGATGCCGCTGCAGGGCTTCAGGTGCAAGTTCATATGGTTTAAAATCATGCACAAAAACAAGCAGGCATGTGAACAGAAACACATAAACACAGATGATAAGATGTAAACGTGGCAGGTATATTTTCTCTGGAAGTCCTAATAACTGACTACCCATGCTGAAAACATAAACAAAACCATGAACCAATTACTTAAGAACACAAAAAACATAATTGAATACTACTTTAGACGAATAAATCGTCTGTGCTGCGAAAAAGTACCGAAATGTAAAGGAAACCACAGATAATCTATCAAATAGACATTACTACTGTACAGGAAAACAAAATAACATGTTACGAACAATAGGCATGCGTAACTGACCCGCGCGTTGCCTACGGTGATAGTTCTCTTCAACCTGTCTGCTTGTCGCGATCTTGCCCGTAGCGTTGCAATATTTGAGATCATGGTGATCACTCCGATGACATCTAATTTGGGAAACGGTAACGCATAAGCAAATGTTGAATGCTTTCTGGGACGATAAATATATCTGTGTAGTAGTTTACCTACGAAGTAATCATTGCAATCAACATGTGACTGGAGCTGTTCGATGGGAGTAGGCACACACGGGAAAAGCAGGGGGGATTTCAACAACTTCCTCTACTAAAGTCCACCTTGTAAAGATAATCATGATGTCATTTGGCACTGGCTTGTACTTGCTGGATTTCTTGACTCGGAAATAGGAGAAGTTGTAAATGCCACCTTCCTTTATCAGAGACTTGAACTGTTCATCTAAACGCGGGTAAATCTGTGCGTGTACGCTGTTTCCCTATCCAAAAAGCAGTGTTAGAATCAAAGGCATTTGATCCGAAACTTTGTTGTAATAAAAAAAATACTCGGACAAAGGAAAGAAAACCCATGATTCGTTATTGACGATAATACATACCTCTTCATCAATCAGCACCAGATCAGTGTGTAGCAACTTAGTTTCATCATGAGGATTAAAGAAATCCCAAAACCTAGAGACACGCACACATATGTGCTCACTGCAGTCTCCAATCATAAGGGTGGGAAGCAGCACATCTCCCATCCGCAAGTATAGGAAAAAACATGGAATCATTAGAACAGGCAGTAACGAAAATTAGATCAGATAAGGGGTTGTAAAGGGTTTAGATAAAAAATGAAAATACCTTAGATCAAAAGATATCACATGCATCAAGTAGGTTCAGCAGATGAAATGCAAAGAAACGTACGAAAGTGATCAGGCAATGACTCCTGAAGTCATATATATAGGCAAGGTTATGTACAGAGCAAAATGCATCATATGGCAAGAGTCCTAGGATGACGCTGCACCTACGGCATCAAGGACCTCCCTGTAAACTACGTTTCGAGTCTGCGAGCCACACGAGCCATCATCATTTTCAATTAAAATCCTAAGGCCACCTCTTGACGTCGATCTTGAAACAGCAACATAAAGTTGTCCATGTGTAAAGACAGGTTTCTCGAGGTAAAGTCCAACCCTTGACAGGGTCTGTCCTTGGCTCTTGTTAATTGTCATCGCATAGCATATTCGCACTGGAAATTGTTTTCTCTGCAGCGTAAAGGGCCATTTCACATCTGTAGTGTTAAGGGCAATCCTTGGTATAAAGACCTTCTCACCAACATTAGAACCTGTCAATATTATGCACTGCAGCAAAAGCTGCCCAAGTTCAATAACAATTAGCCTTGTGCCATTACAAAGACCCATATTTTGATTAAGGTTTCGCAAGAGCATTACTACAACACCTTTTTTAGTACAAGCTTATGACGAGGGAAATTGTTTGCATCAATAGAATTTAAGAACTCTATAGGGTAGAGCAAATCAAAATCTGGTATGTGTTCAGACGATTTTGATATTGTGTCACAGCTTAGGTAGTGTATACTGTCTCCAGGAAGCATTGAGACAATACACGCATTTAGCTCATCAACTGTCGCATTATTTGGGCAGACAATGGCACGTGAAGATAAATATACAGGATTTTGGTAGTTTTCCAGTAAGTTTGGGTACACCTCAGACACAATAGCAGCAATTTTATCACCAGTAGTATGGGCCTGTTTGGCAGAGCTCCACCACTGAAAAAATGAATCTGGAGCAGTAGATCCACCAAAAACAGCTCCACCGTGAATTTGGGATCCCACCATGGAGCTAGACAAAACTGTTTGGCTTACACAGTAGCTCCAGATCCACGAAATTGAGTTTTTGGTGGGAATGGCCTGTTTTGCCCATGGGTTTTATGGTGGTATGGGATGGGGTGTGTAACCAGTGGCAAAAGGTGGGTAATTACCACCCAACTCCACGAGTAGGTACGAAACAAGGCTTCATGGAGCACCCCTTGAGGTGCTCCATGGATTTCATGAATCTGGAGCTAGATTCAGTATTTTGGTGGATCCAGATTTCGTGGAGCTGGAGCGTTTGGGTAAAAATTCGTGGAGTGGAGCTGTTTTTAGTGGATCTGGAGTTGGTGGAGCTCTGCCAAACAGGCCCTATGAATCAACAAATCGTTAGGAATTGTCACCCAGGAAGGCTCACGCTCCTCCCCCTTTTTTACAGTAGGGATAGTACCATCACCAATGGCTAAGACCCATTTGCTAAATCCCTCAAGCTCAGCACGCTCATTTCCTTCTAAGGACGGGTTAAGAAGTCGCATGTTCGTGCGCAACTTCAGAAGGGAAACATGCTGCCACAGCTTAGAGTTCGTAATAGACGCATTAACTATGCAGGAGCGTGAGCCTTTGCGCACAACAGGTAAAATCTATCGGAAATCACCTCCGAGAACAACAGGCTTTCCACCAAATGGGAGGATCGCATTCCTAGGATCATGTTCAGAAAGAATATCTCGCATAGTTCTATCTAAAGCTTCAAAGCAGCGTCGATGCATCATCGGTGCTTCGTCCCATATAATTAGGGCAGCAACCTGTATAAGCTCAGCAAGCATAGTACCCCTTTTCACGCTACATGTCCCAGCCTCTGTTATGTCAAAAGGTATTTTAAATCTTGAGTGCGCAGTACGGCCTCTTGGCAATAGCAAAGACGCTACACCAGATGACGCCACTGCAAGCACTATCCTTTTCTCAGACCTTAACTTCGCAATTATAGCATTCCATAAAAATGTTTTACCAGTACCACCATGGCCATAAACAAAGAAAAAGCCAGGAGATCCACGAAGAACACGGTTTGTTATTATGTCAAATACATTTTTTGGTCATCGTTCAGCCGCGAGACTAAAGATGCGGCATGCATGGACAACAGTAAGGGTTCAGGGTCAAGCTCATCACTAATTAGCCTATTATCGCATATGTTAACGTACTCTGCTGTCAGCTTTGGCAGGTTATAGTCATCCATGTTGCCACCGCTGTTTGCAAAAACATTCGTTAGTTTTTGTATAAGCAAAGCCAGTAGCTGTTCATGCGGAACAGTATAACATGGGTTCTGAAGCGCATCTGTAATCCTACGTCGTATGTCGTCTGTAAAGTAGAGCCAATATTTATCAAATAAAGCACGAACATCACCAACAGAACAGAAAAGCACCACAGTGACAAATAATTGTCTCAATTGATGCGACGATGCAGATACTATCGCTTTGTCAAACAGAAGATGCCACTCGTTGTCGCCCTCAAGTAACCCACGTGCCTCACAAGTCTCTCGAAAAGTAGTGTACACTTTATTGTTAAAGGTTCTCACGTCAACATAATTCCTCGCGCCTTTAACTATCATTAGAAGCCTTCGTAAGTAATATAGCTCCCCAGCAGTTGGATGAACATAGTACATACGACCAATTTTAGCACAAGGTGTTCTCTTTCTCCAACATCTCCCAGAAGCATCCCAAGACCATTCTTTTGGGAAGTCACAATATGTTAGATGTCTAGCTGCTTTGTGTCTCGAATTAGCTTCGAACCACGCAGTCAGCATTGTGCACTTTGCTGCAGGGCTAGCAAGTAACGCCTCCAGGTTAGCACCAGGTTCATATCGCACATGATTCATGCCAGGCAGATGGATGGCTAGCCGTTCTACTGGAGGTATCCTAAAGTGAATGTCAAACTCAAAAGCACGCCATAGGGCTTCGCAAGAAGAAAGAAATCTAGCATCAACGTATTCCTGAATCTCATTTTTTGGAGCCAACTGAGGGCCAGGAGATGCATTGGATGTCTTTGCAGTAACTTCAAAATATATTTTCGCTCGATCACTTCCTTTTGTAACATATTTAAACAGGTATTTAATCATGTTTGATTTGTTGCACCACTCGACATTGATATGCGCATTGTATTTCTTTAGCAAGCGCATATTGTACAGAACAACATTCCTGTTATCTAATGCGACGCCGTTTTTACATACATGTCTTCCATCATCCCTTCGTCTGTAAATAGTGAACCCAAAGTCATCCATGATAGTCTCGTCCTGAAACGACTTAGGAAAATTTTTCAAGCATCTATTATCTTTCATACATGGACATTTCTTGTTGTAATCACCACATGGGCCATGTATCATGAATTCGTCAACTAAAACGTAGCCAAGTGGGTCATTGTTGATGTCAGGAATCTCTGCGCAAATAAAACTATCGACAGCAGCAGCACTGAACTCAGAATTATTACCAGCCAGCCACACAAGGCAATGTATGTGCGGCAGGCCACGTTTCTGGAACTCAACGGTGTATAGAACTGCACATGGAAGGCCTAGTGTAAGACTCGTTAACAGTAAATTAAAAAGCCAGTACGTATCGGCAACATATACTATGACTTACGTGCAAGGACAGGACCAATCGGCGTGCCCTCCTTAATATCAGCTATGAATTCGTCGACTTTCATATGGAAAATGCGCACTACCAAGTCAGAACGGTCGCATGGTTGCTGCCCAGGCTCAAACCGTAGTGCATCTGTTATTTCTTTCCATCTAGTGTTACACGTGAAAGTCAAAAAAAGGTCAGGAGGGCCATAGACTCTGCATATGGCCATCGCATCTTGATAATTCATTACATGGTACCTCCTGCCGCCAGTAAAACTGGCTGGCACAATTACCCTACCACCAACTGAGTCGGCATTTATAAGGCCCTTATCAATGGCATCGGCTATTCCCTGAACCGTCTCAGATCGTAGTTCTTTTTGGTGGTCTGCTATGAACTTTAGTCTCGACCCTTCAATCGTTGAATACGCATCGACGTCTATTTGGTCACTTAACCTGCCATAGCAAGTGAACGGATTCACCCCATGTAATCTATAGTGCATGTGATATCTAACAAATTCAAGCATCGTGACATATTTACAGCCTGTCCCGTCACTGTCTTCAACATCCGAATATTTAATGCCAAGATGGTAGCCATGCTCCCCATAAGGAAATAGCAATGGGTACTGCAAAGCCATATAAGATGGGTGCAAGCAAGAAACACGTCTTAGTCCGCACTCTTTGTCCTGCACAAGGACATCATAAGTGTACTCATCGGCTGAGTAGTCACCGACAATTATAGTAGCGATCTCACCGCTTGAGGGTAAACTGTACTGAACATCGTGCCTTGTATTGCAGCCTAATAATTGTAGTGTTATTCTTTGATCACCCCCTTGTTCTAGATGTTCTCTAGCGAAGCGAAACGCCTTAACAAGCTGATTGTGTTCATTCAACATGCTTAACAAAGATATTGCTACCGCTGGGTCAGGCTGATCAGGAGCGTTATCATCACCCTCAAACATATTAAGTCTATTTTGTGTCTCGTTTTCAGTGTCGTATATGTAAAGCTGTGTAAATTTGGGTCGTGTACCATGGTGTGGCAGCAAGGTACCAATACGATGATGGACTACCCCATTAATCTTGAATACGTAAGGCGCAGTGCCACTGTTTACTGACCTGTCGATAGTAGCACCTAAAGAGGTGAATGCAAACAGAGAATTATAAGATCGAATCAGCCTTATAAATCTCTTTGAACGCGCATCACCATCAAAACGCAGTAGGTCAGCTAAGGGGGAAGGTGGTTTCGTGTAGGGTTTCAAATTAATTTTGCCTCCTCTACAACAAAGGTTGTACACTACTTTTCTCTTGGTGACAACAGAGGCGCTCTTGACACGCTCCTGGAACCAGAAGACAGCACCACAGTATGGGCACTCGTGCGATGGTCCGCCATAGTACGACCGGTCTGGGTAGGTATCTATAGTGACACAACAGGAAAACGTAGTGTTACGTAACCCACAGAAGACCATCCAACCCATATGAAGGTACAAAAAAATGGAACGCACACACCTTTCAGCGCCTCGACGTACGCCCTATCAAAAGGAGGCATGACACCTACTGGATCATTGCAAGAAGAAAAAAAAGCAAAGGAAGGGCAGAACGTCATATTATAACCACAGTGAAAGGTGAGGAAAAAAACAGAAGTCTGTAGGTTATTACCATCGGAAATGCATGGCGAACGGCCGTATGGCCTCTTACTGCGTATCCTAGCGAGACGACGCTGCCTGTTGGAGGTAGCAATCTCAGGAGAAAAGTCCATTAAGGACCTATTTCCTGATTGATGTGAAGTTGGTCTAATTAACAAACAACGTGCACCTTTTTTTCTCCTATAGCAAGACGCGATTGTCTAACGTATACTCACTTGTTACTTTCGGAGCAGCTGGCGACTGGCTAGACGTCCCCAGCTGTTCAGATTCATTGCCAGTTGCAAAGAAAGGGCGCCTAATGGAACCTAAGCATTTTCCCATAGTCTCCATAAATAGCACAAATGTGCTTAGGACAATATAGCCGATCTACATTGAGTAAACTATACACGGCAACATCATAGACCTTGGCAAAGCGAAAGGTGCCTTCTTTTCCTTTTTCACGACATCGCGCAACAATTTCACATGGAGAACCAGCCATCAAAACCCAGACTGCACAACGGCAATAAATCACAACCAATAACAAGAATAGATCAGCACATGAACAAATCGCATAACCAAACACCACAGAGTCACAATCAACAACATCCATGCACCAGGACAGGCCCTAGAAGTGTAGAATAAAAAGGGTGAGGATATTTACAACTACAAGAACAGGCAAGCGAAGAAGATGCGCCTATACAGCTTAGAAGAAAAGATCTTATAGACTATGGCCACTACCTATGAATGGGGAATTAGATGGTAAGGGAAGAAGAAGCACCTAGAGAGTTTAGCAAAACAGGTAAGTGCACCTAGAGAGGTTAGTAGAACAGGCAAGCACTTAGAGAGAATGAAGAAAAGAAGCCGACGCTACCAGCCACGCTGGCCAGACCAAGCCCCACAGCTTGACAAGCCACCACACTGAGGAATACAGTGTCATAGGCGAAAGCAAAAGAATCTCTCTAATGATTTCGCCCACGATCACATACCTACTCGGTGAATTTCATTGGCCATAGACTTAGTGACTCAACCAAACACCTAGCTCTCGTTGATGGAACAGGACAACAGACAAGAATGATCTATTGAGAGAGAGAGGGGTAAGAAATGAGGGCCATAAAACCTATCTACTACCCAGGGCCTTTCTGGTCACACAAAGCAGATTAGAAAACCACATGGAAAGTAATTACTTATGAAGCATGTAACCACGCTGATTAAGAAGACCAAACTTACCTTTGCAACCTGTTACCTCTGCACACAACAGAAGGCAGGAACAGCTTCAGCACCCAGATAGCAGCGAACAGTGATGAAGGAGGCCTTTCCGCAGCTGCAAGTGACCTGAACGATTTTCAGACCCGTTTACAATCAACATAATGACGAAACATAACTTTAACGGGACACATCATTTAACAATCTGTTATAGGCAACTATTACTACACTACCATCAGATTCCACAGAATTGATTCACCCAAAATGAAATCATCATTCAGGACGAAAGCAAACATATTACCTTCGACTCTGCAGAGGCACAATCAGGAAACCAGGGATCTCTATGCTAAGCTCAACGCAACCTGTTCTTAAACCTGGAACACCAAATCAAACCATCAGGGTTAGTTAAATACAGAGCATTAATTCTCAAGACTAAAACCTTAAGTTTCTTCTTATGGTTACCGTGGCCAAAGGGTCCTGAATATGTACTATGAGCCTTTAGTCTCTGCCATTAGTCCACCTTTACCATCGGCAAAAGCAAAGTCCAGCTTATATCACCAACAAATAACCTTCAGTTCGCATCAGTGTTTAGGCACGAGTACAAAAATAATCACAAGAAGAGAATAAAAGATTTTCCCAAGAAGAACACCGAAGACAAGGAAAAGATCAGCAAAAAGCTAAATGTAGAGAACATAAAAAAACCAGAAACATAGGAAGCGATTCTTAAAACCACGAGGCTAGTAGTATGCATTGCAAAAACAACAAAACCCAAAACACGAAAAGGTGTTTGCCTGCTACCACCACCCAACCAAGACAGAGCACCGCATAAACAAGAAATCGAGGGCAACCTAAAAAAATACCAAACCGCAAGGACACAAGTGCAGGACTTAGAGACGGAGAAGCCCCGGCAAGACCAACGCGCGCCCTCTCGCTGTGTGTGGGGCCAAACAACAGCGGGACCACCGGCCAGAGACGGGGGTAAAAAGCTCCCGTGTGACCGCTACGCCCGAGCGGCGTCTCGCCTCCTCGCCTGCTCCACGCGCGGTCCCGCATGAAGGTCGCGTACGTTCCCTCGCAGCGCACTCTCTCGCTGCGTGTGGGCTCAAACAACAGCGGGGCAACCGGCCAGGTTTTCCCAAGAAGAACACCGAAGGCAAGAAAAAATCAAGAAAAAGCTAAATACAGAGAACATAAAAATATCAAACATTTAGGAACCGAATGCTAAAACCACAAAGTTAGAAGAGTGTATTGCAAGAACAACAAAACCCAAAATACGAAAAGGCTCTTGCCTGCCGCCACCACCCAAACAAGACAGAGGACCATATAAACAAAAAAAACAAGGGCAACCTAAAAGAACTACTAAATCGCATGGACACAAGCACAGGAGTTAGAGACAGAGAAGGCCCGGCAACTTCAACAATTCACCTAGGCCATCGTGGATGCAGAACGAAGGTAAAACAGCAGGTCTCGCAAAGATCTGGAAAAGGAGGGGGAGGAAAGAATCTACTTATCTGCTCATCTGGTTGGAAGAGAGAGAGAGAGAGCGATGGCCGCGTGCGCTCTGCGCGACGGGACGCACGGGAGAGAGTAGCGCCGCCTATGCATTGTTCCGACGGGAAAGAGCGGCCATAGGTAGGGAAGAGCGGCCGCACACGCCCGTACGGCGAGAAAGTAGTGCTGCCTGTGCACTATTCCGACAGGACAGAGCGGCCATAGGTAGGGAAGAGCGGCCGCTCACGCTCGTATGACAAGGGAGTAGCGCCGCTGGCACTGTTCCGATACGACGGATGAGCCTCAAGGGAGATGAATCTGCTATCGGTGCAGAGGACGCACGGGTTACCTATGCATCTACCAGCTCCGTCCGCTTCGAGGGTGATACAACCCGCCTCCTCACAACCACTCGCTGCGTGTGGGTTCATACAAAAGCGGGGCCACTGGCCGGAGGTTTGGGTCGAATGGTCTCGCGTGGACCGCTACACCCGAGCGGCGCCTCGGATGCTCCGCGAGCGCTCCCTCTCCCCAGATGACCCCCCCCCGCCAGTCAAAGCTGCGGTGTAGTGCTCGCCACGCGTCGCCGCTCGAAGCCCTATCGCCTGCTCCGCGAATGCTCCCTCTCCCCAGACGGCCGCGCACGCTCTCTCGCTGTTTGTGGGTCCAAACAACAGAGGGACCACCGGCCAGAGACAGGGGTAAAAAACTCTCGCGTGACCGCTACGCCCGACCAACGCCTCGGCTCCTCGCCTCCTCCGCGCAGGTTTCAGGGATCTGTTGCGCAGGTCCCGAAACACCCCCTTTTTCCTATTTCTTTTTCTCCTCTTTTCTTTTTCTCCTCTTCTTTTCTCTTCTTCTTCCCTCTTTTTTTCCTTCCTTCCTTCCTTTCCCTTTTTCTTTTCTTTCCTTCTCTCTCTCCTCCTTATCCAGCTGGCCGAACCGGCCCTTCTTTTTCCTCTCCTGGCTCCCCCTCTCTCTCCCTTATCCTCACCTCTCTCTCTCTCTCTCTCTCCACTTGGCCGAACGGCATGCCCCTCCTCTTCTCCGCCCGGGGCGGCGCGGCCGGCCAAGCGCGGCGGCGCCAGCGGTTCTCCCGCTGCCCCTTCCTCTCCTCCCCTACCCCCCACTCTCTCCCTCCCACCGGTTCACCTCCAAGCGGCTCGGGGCACACGGGGTGGCTCACGGCCGAGCTCGGGCTCGTCGGCCCCGAGCTCGCCGCCGCCGCCGACTGCCTCGCCTCCACCACCCTCCCCTCCAAACTCACTCCCCTCCCTTTCTCTGGCCGCATGAGCTCACCGCCGCTGGCCTCGGGCCCTCCGCCGTCGACCTTCCCCCCTGCTCGCCCCCGCCTACCTCGCCTCAGATCCGACCGGCTCCGACAGGATCCACGCCTCCCCTGGCACGCGCGGCGGTGGGGCGTTGGGGCGCCGCCGCCTGGTCGGCTCGGCCAGCTGATGAGGACATCCTTTCCATGCATACAACCATGTCGACTCCATATCAAACTAAAACTATGATACAAGGACCAATGACTAGAGCGCGAGCACGTCAACTTAACCATCAGGTGAATGCGTTCCTAAGTTTGCATACAAATGTTTCAAAGAATGGAATACTATTTAATTCTTGTGATGATTTAATTGTCCTTAGGAACCATGGGGAAGAACCACATGAGCTCAAGTATAGAAGTGGAACCGTCAAGCGCAAACCAAGTCCTGTTCACGAGTTTGACTCGGATTCGGCCTTGTTGACAGCGCCTACTTCAAACGGCCGTAACTTTTGATCCAGAAGGTTTCTCGGGGCCCATGAGTACTCGTTGGAAAGCTCTTGAAATATACTTTCAGATGGATTCGGCCTCACCTCCAAATTCCATCCGAGTCGACCAGAAACTGCAAAACAATTCATGTCGCTTTTTCAGTCCGAGTCAAAGTGGGCCTTGGGCCTTGTAATTCGAGTCCTATTCGGCTTCCTTGTGTTTTGGCCGACCCTCCACCTTCCGTGACCCTTAAATAGGCAGCCGCACCCTCTTCTAGGGTTTGGGTTTTGTTTAGACTAAGTTAGCTTTTGCTACTTCGCCTTGTACTCGCGCGTGTCGGCTAGACCGCCCGGATACTTGTCTTCGGAACCCCACCGTTTTTCTGTTTTCGATTGAATCTTACATCGTTATTTGCAATTGAGTTGCTGTTCATCTTGTTCTTGCTTGTTCTTCGATTGCTTGCAGGAACAAGAACCCTCGTGGTTAGGTTGATCGTGCGCCGACAAGGTCACGAACAATATCTGGAGTTGGTGTATCGATCGCTAAGGCGCAACGTCCTTGGATGGTTGTAGTCGGGTCGTCAACGTCATCTCCTTCCCCAATCGAATCTACCACTCTCATCGAAAGATCGGGACCCCTAGTGCTATCACCAGCGGCCTAGCCGCCGTCCTCTGCTCCGCCCTACGCCTCCCTCGGCTCGCACCAGGTACACCCTCCCTTTCTTCCCTTAAAGCTATGGCGAGGGGACCTACCCGGTTGGTGGTTTGGGCGATGAAGAAGGTTGCGGCGATGGCGAGGTGGTTACCCTCTTCCTCACTGGAATGCTATCGGTTTGGCTTGACTTAAGAAGTGCTGGTTCCTGACTTTCGCAGGTTGCAATGCGCAGGTGGCTCACATGCACGCTAGGGCAGTATGCAGCTTGCCACCTCTCCCTGGCAGGGGTAAGGGCAGGTGAGGTGTCTTGTCAGCTGGCCCCCACCTTCTATTTTCTTGGTATTACATTCTACCCCCCTTAACAGAATTCGACCTCGAATTCTAGCGTTTAACATTCGCACGGAAGAGCAAAATAAACTAACTGCGCACAACATAACTTTAACTCATCCCCGAGGAGAACAACTCTGGGTACTTCTCGCGCATACGAGACTCCAACTCCCATGTCGCTTCTCGCTCGGACTGATGCGACCAAAGCACTTTAACATACTTTATCGCTTTATTCCTCAACACCTTCTCTGATTCCTCCAGAATTCGAACTGGACGGGACTCGAAGGTGAGGTCTTGCTTTAAGGACACCGGTTCTAACACAATCTCATGCCTCGGCATAAGAAAACCTCCAATCCTTTAGGAAAAAAAATACTCTCATAGCTTGCACAAAAGAGACAAGGCTACTCTTATTTGCAACAAGGAGAGCTCTTCTCTTTTACAAGAAAAAAATATCACGCAACATTCATGGAATCAACTCATTCATCCACAAACACCAACCCTTCTCCCAAAGCAGAAGGAAATTCGTTTCCCCACAGGAAGTCAATCCTCATCCTAATAAACAACTTTATGCCACATACACCATGCGAAATATTTCTACTCCCCAAATCAGTCTTTTCTTTTCCAAGAAAGGAAAGCATATTCTTTTAGGCATAAGGATAACGCCTTAGCCAAAACCACATAGACCACAAGTAAAATACGAAAATATCGCAACTTTCCACTTAAATCCACTATCCCTCGAAGTGGCCATGAACAATTTCCCAAATCAGGGGAACCCAAAATAATCCTTTGTCTATCGATCAATCACTTCTGTCGATAACACGAGAAATATTTTACTTCGTGTTCCTTAAAAAAAATCAGTATCGATCACACATCCATGTGACTAAACCCGCAAAAATAGTTCTCACTAACTCTCTTGGCAAGAATCATAGGTTCCCATGTTTCAACATATCAAAACATTCCAATTACCCATGTAATAGATTACACTCCTGACTACTCCTTTAAATAATGGTCATCAAACACGGTGGATAAAACAAATCACACCAACCCTCAACTTCTCACATCCACAGAATAAGGTAAGCTCCATCAGGATCTCATTTAACATCAAATAACTAAATCTTCCAATAGATCTACTTTAACTTTTCCTCGATTTTTTTAGCCTCTACTAACTGTCAACAAGTATGAGGTTCATAAACCAAGGTTCCCAATACTCCTCCAAGAACTCCGATATTAGTATCATCCTCGATCTATGTTATTGGAATCAAGTAATCTAAATCATTAACACCTAGGGATGATTACTTCAAAACATAGGTCGGGGAAGCTCTTTCACCACAATCTCCTACTCTCATCGCTACCCATGCTTTACCAACTTAAATGTGACATCTGTCACCATTATTTCCCATAGCCACTACCAGTTGCAATAACACAATCGACCATCGATTTCGCCTTAAGGCCAATTTTGTCCTTAATCAATTTCCCACCAGGATCATGGCCTAAGATCAACTCAGAACTCTATTAGCCACACAAATCTTTATTATCACCCTATTACCAACATATCAACCATCTCACGCTAGATCTAGTCCTAATAGAGCTTCATGTTATGAATTTAACGTTCATTTCAAGAGCAAGGGATTCCAATCCTTCAGCAACCCTCCAGAGTTAAGAAGTCTACCAGATTTAAACATCCAAAAACGGAACGAAATCCCAACAACTTTCATTCTCCAACAAGACAGAACTTTAGATTGAGTTCATCACTCACTCCCCCAAAACAACTACAAAACTCCCCCAACACGGGGATTCACTCTTTTAATGATGCAACACCTAGACAAGAGAACCATTCCCGCCGGCCATAGCATCACCTCACAACAAACACAATAGGCAATTAACACCAAGAAAACGGAGAGATGCAACAAAATCCAAATATTACGTTACCCTAGTTGACGCGCCCGGGCCCACTTTAGACTCTCAACTCAAGACAACCGAAATTACATGTTTGGGAAATGCTCAGGACTCATTCCTGAGTATGCCTAGGAGGTCGTTCCTAGGTATGCCCGAAACTTACGCGTTCGGGGGTGCCACGGACCACTCGTCCGGGAAATCTCATGTGCAGAAGTGAGGGAAGTCATGTAGCACTCATGACTCATGCACATAAATCAATCTGTGAGTCATGCGGATCTCCTACCGTACCTCCAAGCATTCATCATTGTTAGAACTGAACATGACCTCCTTCGAAGTCATGAACCCCAAATGATAATGCACGCCAAAACACAAAGTGTTTCTTCCAAATACCACATAGAAACCAATTAAAATTCTCTTCCCCAAAACCACAACAAGCCAATACCTCTTGTACTGCTTACACAGTTTAGCAAATATCAATTTGCTAATACATAAGTCATTGACTTTTGGTATCCCATCTTGAACCTTTCCACGGCTCACCGGATACTTTAATCTCCATATTTACTCTATAGTTCATCAAACACTACCACCTTACTGTACAAAACATCACAATCATAACAGCTATCAAGCGCGTATACCACAAGATGTGGTCAAGCTCTTTGATCAATAGGTCCACTACCAATAAATAATCCCATGAGCACCTAATTCCAAGGCGCTAACTAATCTCCGCCAGCTCAACTTTAAGGATGATCAATCACCCGTATTTTAGCACACATCGTATGTACTTTCATAAACCACAATTGCTTTTAAGCATAGAATCCGTCTGTTCTACTTCCGCAGGCGTGCATATAATTTCCTACGAAATGCAGTGGCAACTCCACCAACTCATGCTTTAATATTGCCACCAAATCTCACTAGAACATTATTAACTTCATCCCTCAAAATTTGGGTCTCAATCAACTCTATAACAATTCTTCCCCATTCAATTTAGCTGGAAGATTTATCCGACATTAAGATCCTCATTCTTATTCCCCCAACTAATCCCAATAGAGTTCTAACATTACAACTATTAGAATCTTCCAAAACATTGGTCATGATTATAATAATCAATCATGGTACGGGATTAGCGGACTTAGCTTTATAATCCTTCGCCTATTATCAATTGAAAGGTTAACTCCAGATGTGGGGTTTTCCACCAAAATAATAAATTAGCACACTTCTTAGCATGCCTAGATTGCACGATTGGGCTAATCAATTGGGACCATCACGACACCAGTCATTCGATGTGTCTCAACAGTCTAAGCAACTATAATCACCTACTTGTTCACCAATAATTCAGATCCAACTATTAAACAGAAAAGGATATGCTTTACACCGCTACTTCTCATGTTACTACTAAATCCTCATTGGGTTCAAATCATCTTTGATCGCACCACCATAACTAAAGATAATTACTCTCCTAGATTCTCACAATTTAGAATACCATGACCTACCAACTTGTTACTTTAACCACCGAATCCCACATATGCCTAATCCAACACTTCAACCACTATTGGATTTTGCCTTCTCTAACAAGAGTTATTGGTCTCATCATGCAAGTTACTCCAATCATTCTTATAATCAAAATTCTCCCGAACACCAGACTTGCATGGTACACTCCCCACTATCAGGTATTTACCACACAACTCAACAAGTTGCTAACCAAAGGGAATCAACTTCCTGAAACTGAAGCAAAACATCATTACCCCAATACCACAATTGGCAATATGACCAAGCCTCTCCAGTGGCCACGGTCTCAGTCTTTACTACATCGGTACACGACACAGTCACGGCAAAGTCCCGTAGGACACACAAATAACCAGTTCAAATGCTTGCTATCAACTCACAAGCATCAACATCAAGCATTGCAAATCAACAACATGACTAACAGAAGCGAAAATGCAATGCTTGACCCAAATCTCATCCTACTGCGCATACGTCCGCGTCATCTAGCTCTCGACATGTCTGTTCAAGACAGGTAGCCAATCACACCGCTAGCTCACAAACATCTATTTCAACAGCACAAATCAACATCAAGGCTGCGAAAGCGTAAATGCAATGTAAGACCCATTCCCCAACCTATGGTGCACCAGTGTGTCAAATTTTAATTTAATTATTAGGCCTAAGTCAAATTTTAGTTGAATAATTAACCTAGATTGTCAAATTTCTTTACCACGGATCTAACGCCCGCTCTGATACCAACTGTAACACCCCGCCCACCCTCTGGGCCAGAATGTTACCACCTCCGCATACTCTTACCATTTCGACAACACTAGGAGAATTTAAGCCAACACTAAGATTGTTCATATTGCTGCATTCGAAAACCACATTGCATTTTTAGCGATTACTCTAGCCTAGTAAAGGCTAGATAAACTGACAAAAGGTGATACAAAGAGTGCTGCTGGTTCGTGCCAAGTATTCATGTGCTATTCCCGCCCATACATGTCGTCCTCAACGGTCACCTAAAAACATCAATGAAGCAAGGGTGAGTCCACCGACTCAGCAAATACATAACAGAACGATAGGCACTACCAACATAAGTAAGCATTTAAACATAATCCACATATATCACCATGTTCGTGTCATCATTCTCATAGCCAACCATTGCTATGCCATCAATGCAATGCTTCATTACTCTACATGCTCATATGCTCACCACTTTGTAAGTACCGGTACTGCCGAGCGAACACCCGTCGATGTTCACCCATCGTGGGCCCGCCCTCTTAGGCACGGGACCCCTCCACTCCCGTGGAGGCCTACCGAAGCAGGTCTTACTCAAGAGCACTCCGGATTAGCCCGCTAGCTTTACTCATAGCTAGAGACTTTCTCACCACCCTCACTCTTGAGTGCTCCTTATGCAAATGCGTATGCCCATGATCATAATCATGCTCATTATTAACATTATTAGCAGATAAGCATCATTGCCTATCTCACTCCATCATCTTTACCATCATTTACCATGCAACCTTATGTCATGAAAACATCCCATTTCCACATAGATATCATGTAACCAACGCATTTCCACATAAATATCATCATATCAGGTAAACATCACATATTCATAAACCTTGGTCTACCGCTCTACCATGTACTTGCCTGTTAACCGAGCGGAGCGGAACGACGTGCGGACCGCGTCGACTCGCGACCTCCACCTGGACGAACAAACAATCCAATTTAACGCATCATACAAGACCAGAGATTAAATGGGCGCCGACGATACTATACGCATATCCCGTTCCTGGCGTAGAAACGCACGGGTTTCAGGGATCTGTTGCGCAGGTCCCGAAACACCCCCTTTTTCCTATTTCTTTTTCTCCTCTTTTCTTTTTCTCCTCTTCTTTTCTCTTCTTCTTCCCTCTTTTTTTCCTTCCTTCCTTCCTTTCCCTTTTTCTTTTCTTTCCTTTTCTCTCTCCTCCTTACCCAGCTGGCCGAACCGGCCCTTCTTTTTCCTCTCCTGGCTCCCCCTCTCTCTCCCTTATCCTCACCTCTCTCTCTCTCCACTTGGCCGAACGGCCTGCCCCTCCTCTTCTCCGCTCGGGGCGGCGCAGCCAGCCAAGCGCGGCGGCGCCGGCGGTTCTCCCGCCGCCCCTTCCTCTCCTCCCCTACCCCCACTCTCTCCCTCCCACCGGTTCACCTCCAAGCGGCTCGGGGCGCGCGGGGTGGCTCACGGCCGAGCTCGGGCTCGTCGGCCCCGAGCTCGCCGCCGCCGCCGACTGCCTCGCCTCCACCACCCTCCCCTCCAAACTCACTCCCCTCCCTTTCTCTCGCCGCATGAGCTCACCGCCGTCGGCCTCGGGCCCTCCGCCGTCGACCTTCCCCCTGCTCGCCCCCGCCTACCTCGCCTCAGATCCGGCCGGCTCCGACAGGATCCACGCCTCCCCTGGCACGCGCGGCGGTGGGGCGTTGGGGCGCCGCCGCCTGGTCGGCTCGGCCAGCGGCCTAGCCGCCGTCCTATGCTCCGCCCTACGCCTCCCTCGGCTCGCACCAGGTACACCCTCCCTTCCTTCCCTTAAAGCTATGGCGAGGGGACCTACCCGGTTGGTGGTTTGGGCGATGAAGAAGGTTGCGGCGATGGCGAGGTGGTTACCCTCTTCCTCACTGGAATGCTATCGGTTTGGCTTGACTTCAGAAGTGCTGGTTCCTGACTTTCGCAGGTTGCAATGCGCAGGTGGCTCACATGCACGCTAGGGCAGTATGCAGCTTGCCACCTCTCCCTGGCAGGGGTAAGGGCAGGTGAGGTGTCTTGTCAGCTGGCCCCCACCTTCTATTTTCCTGGTGTTACAATAAGGGGGTGGAATATATGTGCTTTCCATGCACTGATTGCGAGAATTTGAAGATGTTTAAGAACCGAGGGCAAATTGAAGTGCACTTGATTCGGAGGGGTTTCAAAAAGGATTATACGTGTTAGACCAGTCATGGCGAAGTGAATGATCATATGCCGCCGGATGACATCGCCGGTGAAGTGAATGATATGCCCCCGGATGACATCGTCGGTGAAGTGAATGATATGCCCCCGGATGACCTTCTTAAGTTCTTGCCATGGCCGTGAAGCATTACTAGTCCGCTTCTCGTCTCGCAATCGCTACTACTTCGTATGAGGTAACACTATTTCAGCCGCTTTATGTCCGATTTTGCTATAATTAGATCGCCGCTTCACAGCTTGATTATCGATCGATTCATTTTGATTTTTCTTGCACCTTACGGTCTTTCGCTAAATTAGAGGCAAATAATATTCAGGGAGTTGCTGATCAGCTTGAGCAAATACCTGTACGTAGTAGTTGTTTATGGCCTCTCACATACTTGTAGTACTATTGGTAATGTATCCATCCTAGAATTTAGGCAGTGGCACTGTGACAGAGCTCTATACGACCTTATTGTTAGCAGAAGATTAGAGTAACAGTTCAGCATCAATTAGATTCAACCTAGAAAAACGACCTTTGTGTGTGACACGATGCACACAGCGCGCACTTACCTATTAGTTCCGTTAGTGTCCATGAGCTATATTAGCTCTCCTTGTCCTATTAGTGTTCCTTTTTTTTTCTGAGATAGAGAGGATGTTATTATGACGGGCTTGTGCAGGCATGTGATATGTGAATTCTCAATTCAAAATCGTGAAGTTTACATTTAATAAGAATATAAATTTCATAATTACGATTTCAAAATTATGAATGCCAAATTTGGAGCTTATAGAAACTTCAAAATTTGTGTCTGCTATTTGCGTTGAAACTTGAAAGTGACTAGGATGTATGCGAACAGACACTTTTCTAACCATCTACTAATCATCCTACAAATGGGAGTGGTGAGAAGTGGAAAAAATGTTGGAAGAGGGAACATTTAAAAAACTTTTTGCAACTAAAATTTGAACGTCTCAATTTGTCTTCTCGGAAGTTTAGCTGAAACAGAGCCACACCCAAAGCACCAAACAGACAGGTAAATGAATGTCAATTCATAGCAGTAGATCAGATTTATTTCAGATAAGTACATACAGTACAATTACCCGTCAGTAACAATTCTCCACATATAGAACAGTATTTGTTTGTGTGTGAGGTACGAGTTGGCATTGCATGGTCATGTCATCGCTTGACACGAATCCGTTTAGCATTGCATGGTCATGTCATCGCGGCAACTATTAAACAAGTCAAGAAACGCTGAGACAAATCATGATACAAGTATTGAACAGTTCCCACAACAAAATACAATAGAAACAACAAATATATTATTCCAGTTCCCAGGTAGTAAACATTTAAGCACAACGCGATTCACGCTATAAATGGTGCTCTCCCTAATCCCTATGTTTCACACTATAAATGTTGCTCTCCCTATGTTTCACACTATAGCTGGTCAATTTTATTAGCCATACTGGAGCTATAAATTTTCGTAGGTACTACATAACATCAAATATATAATTATTTTATCGGAGAGTCTTAACTCGCAGTCACCTATGAGAAACCTAACTTGTTGTTGATCACTCCTGCACTCATTCAATTGAGATTCAATAACTTTCAAATTTGGGAACTTTTCACAAAGATTCAAAAACTTTCAAATTCGGCAACTTTCAATTGACACTCAAAACTTTCAAACAAGGAACGTTTAACTGATAACCATGTGTGTCTATCATTACATGTTGTTTAGCTCTTTGCTCCTGTTTCTCCTTGGCTGCATTGCAAGAGATCCATTTCGCCGTGATACGCTTAAGATTCACATATGCACGAATTTGTTAACTTGGGCTGCATGACATGTGTCTGTATAGTTGGATGTATCTTGATATGCCAATTAGACTCCATATTAAATAGAGCTATATTCATTGTACAACTCTACTATCTATACTTGAAAATTTATTTAGTTGTATTCCTTATATATAAAACTGTAAAGAAAGCTTCAATGTTTGTATCAAATTAATTTGCACATTATTAATTTCAATTCACCAAATAAATAGTGTAAATGTTTTTGCTTTATAATTTGTGTTATCAACGAGATTGCCGACTCATATGTAAAATCTATCCTTTTCATTTGTAGTATATAAATAGATGGCATCTGGTACAGCTAGCACTAGTTCATCAGGAGGGGCGCTGATTGATAGACGACTCCTGAAAGCCGCGATAACTGGCGATGCCAGATCAATGCAGGACATGGCCTCACAGGATCCAAACATTCTGCTTGGAACAACTCCACAGGGGAGCACCTGCCTTCACATATCCTCCATTCATGGCCACGACGGATTCTGCGAGGATGTCCTGGCGCTAAACCAGTCTCTCCTCGCCGTTGCCAACTCGTACGGTCAGACCCCACTGCTCGCCGCCGTGACGAGCGGCCATGTCTCTTTGGCTTTTGATTTACTCGGGCGCTGACGTGCTTTGGGATTGAGTGAGGCAATCTTGAAACAAGACAATGATGGATGTAATGCACTACACCACGCCATCCGCAGCGGCCACAAGGACATTGCGCTGGAGTTGATAGCAGCAGAGCCTTCCTTGTCGCAAGGTGTCAACAACTTCAATGTGTCACCCATGTTCCTCGCGGTGATGAGAGACTTTACAGAGGTCTTCCAGAAACTGTTGGAAGTTCCTAATTCAGCTAACACGGGAGCATGTGGCTACAATGCTCTGCATGCCGCTGTGAGGAATGGGAATTCAGGTGAGAACCACAGAGCATGCTCTGCATGTATCTCTACCTCTGGATTGCTTTTAGATACGTGCTAATATGATTAAGACTAGGTGTTCAAACATCATAGTATTTCATTTCAGCATCCTATATATAAATGTTTTATTTTACTCTCAGGTGTTATTACTTCCTAGTCATCTAGCGGCCACAAGTCTTGGGATACCAACCAGCAGATCGGGTTTTTGGGTGCGCATGGATCCATTAGTCCATCTGATAATTAAGTGACTTATATTAAAATAATAAGAAATATAGATGTGAGCGTACCAACCTGCTAGGTAATTGGATAGGATACATTTCATGATAAGCTTGAAGTATCGTTCCCTGGTGCATTTGTACGTACTCTTTTTTCATACGTATACATACATCTTTTCTATACGGATAGATACTACTTTTTTTTATTAAAGATGATACTACTTTGCTATATGTATATGTACACACTTTTTTCTTTACGTATAGATACTCCCTTTTTATAATGTGATGTATATGTACTCCTTTTCGTAAGTATGCATACTCCTTTGTGTAAGCATAACACCTTTGCATGGTAGTACACATGACTCGTTTCCACTCGAGATATTCATGCACCTCTCCGAATGGGCCGAAATTTGCTATGGTTTCTCCATTAAAATCTGGAGATGAGTGCGGGTATGGATCATAGAATCATCCGTATACATACTTCTTTTCTATCCGCATACATACTTCTGGAGATGAGTGTGGTCAGAGTTTTTTCGTATGTATACATACTTCTTTTCTATATATACTGATAGATACAACTTTTTTTATTGAAGATGATACTGCTTTACTATATATGTATGTACATACTTTTTTCTTTACGTATAGATACTCCCTTATTATATATGTGTATACTCCTTTTAAGCACGCATGCTCCTTTGTGTAAGCATAACACCTTTGCATGGGAGTACATGACTCGTTTCCACTCGAGATATACACGCACCTCTCTGATGGCCTGAAATCTACTATGGTTTCACCATCAAAATCTGGAGATGACTTATCGATCATAGAGTTATCATGGATTTAGTTGTGGCTTGTTCCCATTTTTTCTAGGGTCCCGACGCGTAGACGTGGAATGAATTAGGAAGTATGTGTTGGTTAATTAGGTAACCTTTGCCATATAAGTCGGCGTTGATTACGTTTTTGTGATTCACCTGTTTGGTCGCGTGACGTATGCTCCGTGATTCAAAACCTGGATTGGATTGGGTCTTCCTCTAACCCATGACTTTCAGCTTCGCTAGTCTCTCACTAAAGCACAAATCTTAAATAGTCAGCAACGGTAGATGAACAAAGGTGTAAATATAACCGAGAGTAATTAGTGTGTGTGTATATGGCAAACTGTAATTTGAATTATAAACTGATTTCTAGTTAATATTACTGTACGTCATTACTAATCCTCAACTTGATATATACTCTACATTTCTTTGTTGTTAACCATCGTACGTGCCTTGATTTGTTTGCAGGTGTTGCTAAAAATATTATAGAGAAGCGTCCTTGGCTGGCGAGAGAAGAAAGCGAGAAACACGGTACTCCAATGCACATGGCTGTACTTTCGGACAAGGTTGACGTGCTAGGAGTAATGTTGGAACATGATCAGTCATTATTAGGGTCTGTGTAACCGCAGACGCTGGGGCTCCTCTCCTTGGTTCTGCCGCATTTAGAGGTCATGTTGGTGTTGCTCAAGAGCTTCTCAACCATTGTCCAGATGCTCCCTACTGTAACTCACACTACTACAGAAAGCCTAATACTAGATGGCCAATTACAGATGGTTTGTGCCTAATACTAGATGGCCAATCACAGACGGTTTGACAAAACCGTCTGTGACCGACACTAACACAGACGGTTTTAATTTGGACACTGTCTGTGTTGGTGGCGTCAGAGAAAAGGCGTATCACAGACGGTTCTTAACAATGAACCGTCTGTGATACTAAAGTATCATAGACGGTTTGTATTAAAAACCGTCTGTGATAATCTGGAATTATCACAGACGGTTTTTTATTAAAAACCGTCTGTGATAATGGCAGTAGGCATTTATTGCGCTGCTCAGACTGCATCTGTCTTCATTTCGATCCAGATCTAGCCGCTGCTGCGCACTCTTTCGCTCAGGAGGCAAGCTAGGCGATTTCAGGCCAGTTAATTTGGTGGGAGGAGGCAGAGATTTAGCTTTGAAGATTCATACTTTCTTGGTTGCTCTAGATATAGTTAGTAATGAAATTTATTTTTTCTTTGCATGCATTACAATTTAGATCTAAGTAATTGGTGAGTGTTATTAATTGAAAATGGTTTGCAAAATTGTTGGTTATATAATAGTTATTGTGTTTATAATATGAATTGAGCTAGCAAATTAAGCCTCAATATAATATATGTGGCCGGTATATATGTAGTAATAATTAGTTAATTTAATTTTTAATACTAAGTTGTTATATATGTACGTAACGTAGGACCGAAGCTGGATGTATGCTGCGAGCCGTGTGAGTGAAGAGTACATTAATGGCGTGTCTGCTTTTACAAGAGCCACCGAGGAGGATATGTTGAATAAGGGGGTGGAATATATGTACTGTCCATGCACTGACTGCAAGAATTTAAAGATGTTTAAGAATCGAGGGCAAATTGAAGCGCACTTGATTCGGAGGGGTTTCAAAAAAAGTTATATGTGTTGGACCAGTCATGGCGAAGTGAATGATTATATGCCACCGGATGACATCGCCGGTGAAGTGAATGATATGCCACCGGATGATGTCGATTGTGGTTCAGATTCGGATAGGTTGCACGATGATAATCTGGATCAAATGCTTCGCGATGTAGAAGAGAACTATGATGAGAGAGAGTATGTTAAATTCCGGGGCTTGATGGAGGACTTGGAGAAACCTTTGTTCACGTGCTGCAAGTATACGAGGTTGTCGGCCGTGCTTGAACTGTTGAAATTGAGGCAAGCAACGGTTGGTCCGACAAGAGTTTCACGGCACTGCAAGGTCTTTTAGCGGACATGCTTCCGGAGGGAAATGAGTTGCCTAAAACCACGTATAAAGCCAAGAAGGTTTTTTGTCCGTTGGGAATGGAAGTAGAAAGAATACATGCATGTCCGAACGACTGTATCCTTGTAACATTCAAAAATTTGCTTTATGGAAAAATTTAAATTTAAATTAATTATTTTAAAGTAATTGGATTTTACTTGGCTTTTATTTGATTTTCTGGAGTTTAAAACCTATTTTTAAAATTTAAAAAGTATTTTAAAATATGAAAATTTAATACCAACAGTAGTTGGAAATAATTTTATTGTCCAAATATCTCCAGAAGCTTCTGTGAATTTTTCTGGAATTTTTGGAGGTATTTTCATATTTTCCTGAGGCCTAAATAATTTCCTAGCCTTTTCTGTAATAAAAAAATCAAATTCTAAAATTAAAATCCAACTCCCCTCCCTCCAGCCGACGTGTGGACGGCCCAGGACCGCCCACGTCGTCCCCTCGGAGCAATCCAGGCCGCACTCCCCTCTCCCTCGCTGCCTCGCGGGCCTAGCCCGTCAGCCCCGCCTTCCCCTCCCCTCGTGCCGACACCTGGCCGGCCCGATGTGCGCCACGCCACCCGCGCGGCCCATCCGTCCGTCCCTCCCACTTAAACCGCAACCACCGCCCGATCCACCTCCGGGCCACGTGGCCGCGATCCGCACCCCGCTCCCTTCTCTCTCTGCCCTACGGGCCCCGCCTGTCAGGCCCTTCTTCCCCACGGAGCGCCTGCCTTCCTTCTTTGTTCCTCCTCTTTCCTTTCTTGCGCCGGGGACCAATTCGAGCCGGATCAGGCCTTGCCTTCCCTGGCTTTTTCCGATTTGGAAGCCCGCGCGACTGAATCCCCCTAACGCCGCCCCCCTTTCCTTCTCCGCCTCCCCAATTTCTTTTTTCCCCCGCCCCTTCCTTTTTCCGGCCGACACTCCGTGCGAGCAATTGCCGTGCTGTCTCCCCCTCCGCCCCTATAAATAGCCTCTCCAGCTCCGCCTCCCTCCGCACTACCTCCCACAGCCCTTCCCTCTCTTTCCCGAGACCCGAAGCGCTCTGCCACCGTGCGCCCTCCCTCTCCGAGCTCCGCCACCCTCCGGCGAGCAATCCCTGCCGCCCCGGTCCTCCCCGAAGCCTGCCACCGCCACTCCGAGCTTCCCCTTGGCCGTGCGAACCTTCCCAGCGCCTCGGCCGAGCCTCCCCGCCGCCGGAGCACCGTCGCACCGGAGGACCCGTACTGCGCCACCGCCTCTCCTTATCGCCGGCCGTCCCTGCTCATCGCCGGACCCTGTTGACCCCACCGCCAGGACCACCTCCGCGCCCGGATCTCATTTTGGACCTCGCCCGACCCTCACCGGCCTTCTTCGCCGTCGGAGCCCGTCGCCACCGTCCACTGCTGCCCGACCATGCCAGCAGGTACCCCTCAAAAGGTTTGGTTGCCCCATATGGGTAGGCAAAGCCTCCCCGTCCGACTGGTTATCAGCGCGCTCTCTTCCGCCCCTCGGTTCCCTCGGTGCGCGTTCGAGCCCCCGGCTCCGCACGCTGAGGTTGAGCCTTTCTTCATTTTTCCGCGCTGACAAGTGGGCCCCACACGTCAGCGGCCGTCGTCTCGCGCCGCCATCGCTGCTGGCCCCACCCATCTGCTGCGCTGTCATCGACATGTGGACCCGGAGTCCAATGGGTCCCACATGTCAGAGGCTAAGTCAGTGGGCTCACTGTCCAGTGGGTCCCACATGTTAGAGGCTGATCCCGTGGGCTCACTGACCAGTGGGTCCCACCTGTCATAATCTCAGAATAAAAATAAAAGATTAAAATTTTAAATAATTTCAGTGGGCCCCACCTGTCAGAAATTTTGCAATTTCTGGATTTATTCAAACTGAGAATTTCAAATGAGCATAACTTTCTCATTTTAACTCCAAATTCAGCCATTCAAATTTTTAAATTCATATAAAATCATAATCTATCCAAATATGGCCTTTATTTGAATTTTGGATTTTATTTGAATTTTATTTGTATTTATTTGCTTCGTTTGCTTCATCTTTTCCCGCGTAGATTCCAACGTTGTCGAAGACCTCTCCGCTCCGCAGCAGGAAGACCCCGAGAGCGTGCAAGAAGGCAAGTCTCCTTTGATCATCTTGAACCTATGATTTTGAAATGTTTTAATTATTTTAAATTATGTGCATTGCTATTTACATAAAATATTAGTTCAAATCTTAAGGCATTAGTTATATCCAACCTTGTTATGCCCTCAATTGAATTGAATGCCATGTACCTATGTAACCCTAGAATTTCCTTTGTCTCAATAATGAGAGTATCATAATTATTTGTGAATATTAGAATGGTAGTATAATGCTTAGTCATGCTATGTAATACCCTTGAAATCTTGAAAATGGGAAATTATGAATTATCGTAATAACTTGTGTTTCTAAAGTTTAGTGGTAATTGGAGTTGCCACTGCTCTTTTAAAATAAAATAAAATGTGGAAATTGGTTTAGATTAGGGTGGATGGTTGGTTTGGGTTGGTGCAGGAAGCACGAGATCTTGTAACGTGTATGTTCCACCCTAGTCAATTAAGGACCGACACTTGTGTTTGTCCAGACTGAGCACTACTGTACAACCCTAAGTCTATATGGGTACGACCTAGCTGATTAACTCATATTAGTCTAGTTTAGGTGCCACCAGTGGAAAGTGGGTGCCAGGGATTTACTGGTTATTCACAGTGAGGAACAGGGATTTACTGTACTCATATGGCGCAAGAGGGGGCTTCGGATTGGGCAGACTTAACCCTTCTGCGGTGAAACCTCAGCGGGTGGTATCTAGCTAGTCTAGAGTGAGGTAAAGGCTTTGTGATAATTTATCTGTGTCTCACGCCAAAGGAAGCGTGGTGACTGTTAAGATAATTTATCTCTTGGGGGTAAAGTTGTACAACCTCTGCAGAGTGTAAAACTATTCGAATAGCCGTGCCCACGGTCAAGGGCGGGCATGCGCAAGGAATGCATTCACATGGTAGATTTCGGGTTTTGATTTTAAAATCAAAGTTTTGTATTCCGAGAATGGAGGGAACTCTCGGAAGGGTATCCTGGCAGTTGGAGCCAGAGAGGGTGGTTGGAACCCGCAGCTTTAAACTTGATCATTTGTAAGCTAGTGTTGGTAGATGGAACCTTCACTATTAAGTTAATGTTAGTTCTGTTAAAACATTTATTTGATTAACTTGATGCCTTTGAAAATAATTATTAGTAATTGAAATTAAAACCTTGCTTTGTGCAAAAGAACCATATAGCCTTCCTTTATCAAGCCTTGCATCTATTGCATTTTTCCCAAGACTTGCGGAGTACTTTATGTACTCACATGCTGCACTCCAAAATTAATAATTAGAAGAATATGAAGCCCAAGAAGGAGACTACGACTACTTCGCCGGTGGCTACGACAAAGGAATCCAGGAGTTCTAGGTCGCGCTTCCTCAGTCAATTGCCTGTGGCGTATTGATGGGTCTTCATCGAGTTTATCTTTTGCTTCCGCTTTATTTCATGTGTGCGAGGTCTTGATACCTCAATTGTAATAATGAGACCTTTCAGTCAGTACTCTCAATTATTGTAATAGCACGATGTTGGTAAGGTATTCATGTCTGTTTAACTATGTGCACTAGCTTTGATCTGGGACTAGTGTAGTAATACACAGAGGGTCCGGGTTTGAAAATCCGGGGTCCCGACAGAGATGGTATCAGAGCTAATTTTACTGTAGGACGTGACCTAGATTAGGAAAGGCAAACCATAAGGACTTATGTTTATAAAAAGAGTATATTATAAATATATAAGCCTCCTTGCTTCTACACTCTTCTTACTTAGTATCCTATTCTTGTCTTTAAATTCTCTTGTTAAAATCTTTTACTAATCTTCTCTTTTATTTCAACTTTGTAGATGGCCGGTTCATCCTCCACTGCCCCGTGGGCCTACTACTCACATGGGGAGGATGCTGGAGCATTCGCTAGCCTTCTTTGGCAACTGATGCAGTGCTTAGAGTACCGTCAGCCGCCCATTTTCAGGGGGCGGAAGACACGGATCCTGGACTGGGACTCTTGGTCGATGGAGGTACTCTTGTATGCACGGGATGGGGAATTCAACTCCCACACATACCCCATCAAACATCCCCGGTCCCGCTGCTTTGATGCTGTCCAGGATGCAGCACGCCTTGCCATTGATGACTTGTGCCATATGCACAAGGATGCTGTGCACCAGTCCCCCTTTTGCTTCTTCATCAACCCTCACGCAGGACAGAGGTATTCAGATCCCTTTGATATTCCAGCTGATGATCCTCGACTGTCGCACTAGGTGCAGCTCACGCAGGCGATGGCAGTCACTTATGCTAGAGCTTTGGAGGAAATTGGACAGCTCCGGATGCTTCTCACTTCCAGCTACCAGCACTCTGACACTCTCCGAGCTCAGCTTCGCCAGAGCCAGGCAGCAGAGTTCGAGTTGGGACATCTTCGAGTTGCAGCAGACTACACGCCGTCTTCGCCCGCACCAGTTGTCGTCCCCAACAACCCGGCACGTGCTCGACTTTCGGGGCTCCGCACCAGGCTCACAACACGCAAGAAGGTGCGACGTCCGAGTCCACTACCCAACCTCGATAGGAGTTTTGCAGATTTCGGTGCAGAACCAAGGAATATAAGGTTTAGACTGAGTATAGATGGAATGAATCCTTTCAGTAGCATGAGCAGCCGACATAGCACATGCCGCGTGACTCTCTGCATCTATAACCTTCCTCCTTAGTTGTGTATGAAGCGAAAGTATATTTTGCTGTCGATACTTATCCAAGGGCCAAAACAACCTGGGAATGATATTGATGTGTTCCTAGCACCGTTGGTGGAAGATCTAAAAGTACTATGGAACGAAGGGGTACAGGTATGGGATGCATACAAACGAGAGAACTTCACTCTGCGCTCCTTATTGTTCTGCACCATAAATGATTATCCTGCCCTTGGTAACCTATCGGGCCATAGTACAAAAGGTGCCAATGCTTGTACTCACTGTTTGGATGGTACCGAGAGTGTGTGGTTGAAACACTCACGCAAAACCGTCCACATGCGTCACCACTGGTTCCTTCAGAGGGCTCACTCATACTGCAAGATGAAGAAATAATTTGATGGAGAGAAGGAAGACGGTTCAACTCCAAGGCATTTAAGGGGACACGAGGTTTATGATATGATTAAGGATTTAGATGTTGTCCTCGGAAAGCGACATAAATTGAGGGCTCATGAGAAGAACTCCTGGAAGAAGAAATCAATATTTTGGGACTTACCTTATTGGGAGTACCTAGATGTTCGACACTGCATCGACGTCATGCACGCAGAAAAGAATGTATGTGACAGCTTGATTGGTCTCTTACTGAACATTCGTGATAAAACAAAGGACGGTGTCAACGCACGGCTTGACTTGGCTGATATGGACATCAGGCCTGAGTTAGCACCGACATGCACAGATAATGGACGAACGTACCTTCCCCCTGCATGTTACACTCTGTCCAAGGCTGAGAAAACAGAACTGTGCCAGTGCTTGCATGGTGTCAAAGTTCCGTCTGGTTACTCCGGCAATGTGAAGAAACTTGTTTCGATGCAAGATTTAAAGTTAAATGGCATGAAGTCTCATGATTGTCATGTGCTAATGACACAGATGCTCCCTATTGCAATTAGAAATATTTTGCCGATCAAAGTCTGAGAGACAATCATGAGGCTATGTTATTTCTTTAACACAATTGCTCAGAAGGTTATCGATCCCGAAGGACTAGATGCTCTGCAGGACAAGGTGGTGATGACTCTATGTCACCTTGAAATGTATTTCCCTCCTTCGTTTTTCGATATCATGGTCCATCTCATTGTTCACGTTGTGTGGGAGATAAAAATGTGTGGGCCCATATTCCTACGTAGCATGTACCCATTTGAGAGGTTCATGGGAATTCTCAAGTCCTACGTACGGAATCGTTCTCGGCCGGAGGGCAGCATCGTCGAAGGTTATGCAAGCGAAGAGGTCATTGAGTTTTGTGTCGATTATATGGCTCAGATTCAACCGATAGGTGTGCCTCAATCTCGTCATGAGGGGAGGCTGAAGGGTCTCAGAACTATCGGAAGGAAAGCAATCACTCCAAATATGGACACGTATACTCAAGCCCATTTCACGGTATTGCAACACATGACAGAAGTGGCGCCTTATGTCGACCAGCATAAGGACATGCTTCGGCAATAGAATCCGAAGCGGCCGGATGTTTGGATCATGAGGCAACACAATAATCGGTTCAACCAATGGTTGAAGGAGCAAATCGCTAGGAGCTCACCAAGTGAGACGCTGACATGGTTGGCAAAAGGGCCGACATTTACAGTTGTGACATGGCAAGGATATGACATAAATGGGTACACATTCTATACGCAGTCTCAGGATGTACAGAGCACTAACCAGAACAATAGTGTCCGCATAGATGCGTTTAGTACGGATGGGTCGAGAAACTCGTACTATGGCTTCATAGAAGAGATTTGGGAGCTCGACTATGTGGTTTTCAAGATCCCCTTATTTCACTGCCGTTGGGTGCATCTCCCACAGGTGAAGGTTGACAAGTACGGTGTCACGACTGTGGACCTCCAACGTGTCGGGTACAAAAATGAACCATTCGTACTCGCCAATCAAGTTGTTCAAGTTTTCTATGTAACCGATCCGGCAAATAAGAAACGCCATGTAGTTCTTCATGGAAAAAGGAGAATTGTCGGAGTAGAGAATGTAGTGGACAAGGAAGAATACAATCAATTTGACGAGTTACCTCCTTTTGGAAATGGCATAAGGGTCGACGACGAACAACGTGATGAAACTAGTTACGTACGCATTGATCATGATGAAGGGCTAATTTTTAAAGGAAATAAGCAAGTACAATGAGAATGTGCGACATATATGTGAATGTACATGTGAATTGGCATTTATGTATAGAACAATGCTGCAGTGTGATGTATATGTGAGTTGGCATTTATGTATATGTGATTTATATGTGTGATGTATATGTGAATTGGCATTTATGTATATGTGTGATGTATTTGTGTATTGGCATTTTATGTATATATGATGTATATGTGTGATGTATTTGTGAATTGGCATTTATGTGTGAATGCAGTTGGTTGGTGTTGTATATGAATGCAGCTGTTTGGCGGTTGATCATGAATGCAGCTAGTTGGTGTTTGTCTTAATAACTACAGTCGGGTAAAGGCTTATCACAGACGGTTCTAAACTTAGAACCGTCTGTGATATCAATATCACAGACAGTTCTACGTTTAGAACCATTTGTGATATCAATATCACAGACGGTTCTAAGTTTAGAACCGTTTGGGATATTGATATCACAGATGGTTATAAACTTAGAACCGTCTGTGATATTGATATCACAGACGGTTCTAAGTTTAGAACCGTCTGTAATAATCCTCCCTATATATACCCTTTGGCTAGGGTTTTCCGTATGCGCTGCAGTTATTCGATCTAGATCTAAATCCCGAGCCCGTCGTCGCCACCGCCTCCCCAAGCCCTCACCGGCCGCCTCCCCGAGCCGGTCTTGTGAGTGATTCTGTGATTTTTGTATGCAATCTGTGTGGGCTGTGCAAGTTTGCTAATCTTCCATATATTATCTGGCACTGGGAGACATAGATTGCCTATGGGATTTATAGTTGCTCGATGATGATAAATTCATATACTGAGATTGGTTCATTCAGTCTTTGAGCTCTAATAGCTGCCAACTCTGTTGTCATAATTAACTTTAAACCCCAGGAGACAATCTCTAGACATTGATATATTGTTCTTGTTCCTGTTGGTTCATGCAGTTTTCAGATTATAGCATGTTATTAAATTGATCTGTTAGGATTTAATCTTGACAAGTTAAAATACTGAATTATTGGGCAAAGTTAACTTGTATGGTCTTAATGCATTTAATCTGCTTTGCGAATATATGCATGCTGAATATATCTTGATCTTGAGATTGTAGAGTTTGTATCTAGAGCTCAAAAGACTGAATTCATTATTTGGCATAACCAATCAAGGAAAAGTATATGATTTAGTAGCGGGACGACCAAGATTAATCTTGTGCCTACAATTTGAGAGCACAAATTAATCAATTAAAACTTGAGCTTGTTGCTAGTCTTAATTGATACATGCCTTTTACATTGTCATACATATTCATGTTTAGACTGTTATTGATTCTATTATTGATGCTTGTTGCTTGTTGCTTCATATTCCTACCATTATATATGTATATATGTAGGTATATATATGTATATGTATGTATATACACATATATATGTATTGTAATCGCCTATATTGAGCGAAATAGATAGATATTGCACTTTCTTATCTTATGGGATGGCACTTTCTTATCTTATCCTAATAGACCCACAAATTGAGCAACATGTCATCCGCGCATTCTTCAACACCATCGCTGGAGGCGTCCACTCCAACATCAAGACGCCAAGGAAGAGGGCTATCGAAGAAGCCTGAGGGTCGATTTACCATCACAGCGGTCGATGGATCTGGGGTCCCTCTACAACCTAAGAAAGCAGTAAGCGCATTCCGAACATTGATTGGAATAGTTGCACGAGAATGAATTGAGATCACATTCAATTTGTGGAAGAATGTGCCTGAGACTCGGAAACGTGAGCTGTGGACCGAAATTTTGGCATCGTTCGAGATCCCAGAAGAACACCAAGACGCCGTGCAACGACAAACCTACCTAGCGGCGTGCAAAGTATAGAAGAACTTCAAGAGCACGCTAGTCAAGAAATACGTGGAGACGGACGAAACGCCTTTTCATAAATACTCATTCCTGGAACCACAATGGGAAGAGTTCAAGGCGATGAAGACGTCCGAGGATTTCAAAAGTACAAGTACGGCGCACAAGGCCCTCCAGGCAAAAAACACACACCCCCACAGACTTGGCACAGCTGGGTATGGGGGTAAAATCCCGCAGTGGAGGATGAAGGATGAACTGGCAGCCATGCAGGACATCGCCCCGCCATTTAGCAATCTCCCGGATGCCCACGCTCGAAGTTGGATTAGAGCAAGGTCATCTACAACGACATCGGGGGAAGTCTCCTTTTGAAACCCGTCAGACCAGCAAGTGTCCCAGCGCCTGGTAAGATATCGATCGAACTACATAGCTTGTAATTACTCTACAACTTCGTACGAATTGAAATGACATATCCAGGGAACAAGGGAGAATGATATGCTCTCTATGGCTCTGGGAAACAAGGAGCACCCGGGCCGTACGAGAGGCCTTGGGCTTTACGTTCCTTGGAAACATGGTTTCCAAGATGACTCCGAAATGTATCGGCGTAGGAAGAGAACCAAAGCCGAGCGTGAGGAGCGGCTACGAGAAGAGATCAAGGCATCTCTTATAGAGGAGCTAATGGGTGAGCTAGCTAATGTAGTCAGAGATGAGGTGCGGAAACATACAGAAAGTCAGCAGGCCGCCGCTCCTGTGCTAGCTAGCCCGCACAATCGTCCAAGTTGTTGCGCGTCTAATTCGACGGAAAGCGAGGCCAGATTTCCTGTGGACAACATCCAGGTAATAATTGGCCTATTGGAGTAGCTAATTTTGTATCGTTATGTAGGAGCCTACGAAGTGCAGGCTCCAAGTAAGATGTGCCTCTGTTCCCTTGTACGTTGCTTGGGGCCAGGCATATCAGTCTGCTATCGGGGCCATTGTGCACGGTCAACCTTTAGCGCCAGGCTACGCAAAAGTTAATGTGGATGGTGTGCATGCCAATTTTGAGGTCGTCCCGCTACTGAAGGCCCCCAATGATGAGATCGTGACTCTAGGGAAGGCCATTGGAACATTCATCCAGTGGCCCAAATGCGACATCTTCCTAGAGGCTTCTTCACCGGTGGCCGGACCAGAAGGGCAGCGCGAACCAGAGCTAAATGCACTGGTGCAATCTCCACAAGGGCAGTGCGAAGCAGAGCTACTTGCACCGGTGCTATCTCCACGGGTGCTATTCTCGCCAAAGCAACTTGCACCGTATGTACCATTACAGTCGACTACCATAAAGTCGACCTACAGTCAAGGCAGTGGCTAGGGCAAATCAAAGACGAAGGATGATGACGATATTCCGTACCTGCCATTGGCCCGCAAATTCATGCTAGGCGAGCCGATGATATTCCTGGAAGAGCACCTCTTAACCCTAGGACTTGGTTGCCAAAGATTCCACGCTTGGTATATGGAACAGTCCAATAGGCCAGAGGCAGAACAGCGCTCAGGTATCACTGTTAAATTCAAGCCGGAACATTTCATGCACGAAGTTCAGGAATGTGTCTTCGCGGTGACCTTTGACGATATATTTGGTCTTTTCACGCTCAACGCTCTCGACGCCTCACTCGTTCGATGTTGGACGCTGTAAGTCTGTACAATCACAGTCTCTGTTCATGTAATACCGATATATGTCACAATTTGTTACTTTTCCGTGTATATATAGAGATTCATGCTGACCGAAGCTAGGTCATCGAAATCACCAATTGGTCCTGGACCCACGCTTGGTCGCCATTGATACCATCAACGAGGATGCATCCTTCATCGAGAACTATATTACAAAAACACTGCTGGCTCACCGCGATAAGGAATTTGTTCTTATGCCATATAATGAGCACTTCCATTGAATTTTAATTGTAATAATACCAAAATGGAACAAGGCTATATACCTTGATTCTCTAAGTAAGAACAAATCCAAGTACACAGCTATCGCCCAAATACTCGATAGGTAAGTACATTGTATATTGTACTCTTTCTTTCCTTCCGAATGACTAATCTAACTTTTTCGAATAACGAAGGTTGTTCGCCACATACGTTCAACAAACACGTGGCTCGACGACAAGGGCCAAGGCCTTGAAACATGCTCGCAATTTTCGGGTATTCGCTAGCTACACATTAATTAATCATATACAACACTTAGTAGTAATGCCTTTTGATTTAAAACATTCTATTTTTTGCAGTGCCACCAGCAGCAGTCGGGCAACACGTGTGGATTCTACGTGTGCCACCATATGAGACTACTCCTCGATTCCACCAAGATCACCAATTCTAAGGTTTGTCAATCTTCCCACATTTATTTCATACATGTCAGGTTTTATATGTACGCACGTTGATATTCCTATCAACAGGCTGCACCCATCTCTACATCTGCATTGAAACAGCCGGACTTTGCAAAAATTCGAGGAGAGTTCATTTGGTTTTTGTGGACTAAAGTCATAAGATCAGATGGAGAGTTCCACTACATAGAATGATTTTTTATTGCTCTTATCAATCCGGAATCGAGGGCTCATGAAAGGAATAGATACATAATCAATAAACTTGTCAGGCGGCACAAGCTATACTTGGATGGCGCATTATTGTTATTCAAGTATTGCTTGTGCAGCTGACAAGTTCGTTGATTATAGCTCTGTTCCTTTCACGAGACCTCGATTCTGGAGTGATAGAGCAATAAAAAAAATGCAATTTTAGCACTGCGCACAACGATTCCGGAATCGATGTCTCGCTAAAGATATCCATAATCAACGAACTTGTGAGCTGCACAAGCAATACTTGAATGACAATGATGCAGCATCCAAGTATAGCTTGTGCAGCCTCACAAGTTCATTGATTATGGATCAGTTTCTTTCGCGAGATCTCAATTCCGGAGTGATAAGAGCAATAAAAATACATTGTGCGCAGTGGTAGCATTGCATTTTTTATTGCTCTATCACTCCAGAATCGAGGTCTCGTGAAAGGAACAGAGCTATAATCAACGAACTTGTTAGCTGCACAAGCAATACTTGAATGACAATGATGCCGCCTGACAAGTTTGTTGATTATGTATCTATTCCTTTCACGAGCCCTTGATTCCGAAGTGATAGAGCAATAAAAAATGCAATGTTACCATCTAAGTGCAAATGCAGTGTAGACCTTTTGTATTTCTGTATTTGTTAATGGATATTTTATTTCATTTCAATTAATTGATTTGCGAAATGGATGCTTTATATTTGTGAAATGAAGTGCGATGTGAATTGGATGTTTTATGTCTGTGAAATGAATTGAGATGCGAATTGGATGTTTTATGTATCTGAAATGAATTGAGATGTGAATTGTATGTATACATGTTTGATCTGCTTGTTTCAGAGGGCATGGCTAGCATTTCCTGAGGCTAGCCAATAAACAGAATAAGATTTAGGGGTAGAAAAGCATATCACAGACGGTTTGTAAGTAAAAACCGTCTGTGATTATAACCTATTACTGATGGTTTTTAACTAAAAACTGTCTGTGATAAATCCATATCACAGACGGTTGTTAACTAAAAACCGTCTGTGATAATCAGCTATCACAGACGGTTCGTAGTTAAAAACCGTCTGTGATATTGATATATCACAGACGGTTGTCGAACCGTCTGTGATAACATTCGATTATCACTGACCCATAAATTCAGATGGTTGAAAAACCGCTCGTGATGACGATTACGACCGCCTGTAATACGGTTTCTCGTAGTAGTGTCAATCGGCCGACATGTATTCATGTGGCTGTATGGTCGTCGACGGAGTTTGTTGAATATATCCTGAGGGCACCGCAGCTTCGGAAACTCGTTAACACGCGAGATAATAACGGAAAAACTGCTCTATATTACGCCGTCCTGAAGTGCAATCCGAAAATCGTTGCTGCTCTACTGTTTCACCTAGACATAGACTATACAATGCTTGACTGCAATAGTAATCCAGCTGCTTGGGGACTTAGGGGGTGCCGTATAGGGGTGGCAACGAGCCGAGCCAAGCCTGGCTCGGCTCGGCTCGTGAAAGCTTGGTAGAATCTCGGCTCGGCTCGGCTCGGCTCGGTTAGGATATCAAGCTTTTTTGTGGGCTCAGCTCGGCTCGTGATGCGGCTCGAGCCAGCTCGAGCCAGCTCGCGAGCCAAGGCGACAACCGATCAAGGTCAAGGTGACGGCGACAGCGATGGCAAGAGGAGGACAATCAGGAGCAAGAAGGTGGCAAGGAGCAAAACCACAGGCCAGCAAGCCGTAGGAGGAGGAGACCACCACCCAGACCAGCCGGTTCACCATCAACGGGGAAGGCGACCGCCGTCCGCCGAGCACGAGTCGCCGTCCTCGCCAAAGCAACCAAAACCCACCGGCAAAGGTAACCCCACGCACACATGAACTTAGTATTCATCTCAATACCAAACCTAGCTTACCACACATGACAAATCACTAGTAGTAACCAGTAATAGCTCTAGCAACCATGAACCAACATAAAGAATGCCACTAGAGGTAGAAGAGAGGGAGTAGAAGATGAGTAAAGGGGCAGGGGGCAGGGGCTCACCGAAGAGGGAGGCGGCGGCGTGCTGAGGCTAGGTCGGATCCGATCATCCGAGGGAGGAGGCGCCAGATCCGGGCCCTAGGCCACGGATCTGGCCGCAGCTCACCGGCGGCGCGAGCGGGAGGCGTGTTGGAGGGGCGGGGCAGTGCGGCATCGCTAGGACCGCCGAACACCGAAGGCGCGAGGGGAGCGCGGAGGCCGGAGACCGGAGTAGAGGCCGGCGCGGAGAAACCGAAGAGAGGCGTCGGCCGGGCCGCCGGGGCAAGGAAATAGGGAGAGGGTCAGAGGGAGGGGGCGCGTCCGCGCCGCCACGCGTGAGGCGTGACTGCGTGAGTGGAGGGAGAGACCGAGGTCCGAGAGGGAGAGAGAGAGTCAGAGAGAGAGGAGAGAGCCGAGTGGCGCTGTGGGGGACAGGGGCCAGGGGGAGGCCGGGAGCGGGAGGGGGCGTCGGGCGGGCTGGGCCGGGCAGTTGGGCCGAGCCAAGCTGGCTCGGGCTCGGCTCGTTTAGATCCCGAGCTTTTTTGCTAGCTCGGCTCGGCTCGTTTCATCCACGAGCCGAGCCAAGCCTTCACGAGCCCGAGCCGAGCCCGAGCTGGCTCACGAGCCCGAGCTTTTTTGCCAGCCCTAGTGCCGTACATGATGCCAAGACTTTAAACTGGGTAAGCATGTTCTCATGTATTGGTCCATATAAATGTTTACAAATAAGGCACAAAGCATGTACCGTTCAGGCAGAGGCGGAGCTGGACTTCGGGCCACCGAGACAATAGCTCGAGGCCTAGGTGAGAAAATCCCTGCATTTTATTGTAGCAATAAATAGTAAAGATTTTGATTTTTTTTTCTTTGTAGTGGGCTGTGCTGAGGCTGGGCCTCGGGCTGGCTATGCCCCTGCGTTCAGGGGTGGATCCAGTGTGTTAGTACTTGAAAAGTGACCCCAATGCCATTTGCCATCTACCTTAACACATTTGATTTTATCACTGATCACACCTAATCAATTGACTGTAGCTAGCAGTATAGGAACTGCAAGGCTGCTATTTAGCTCACACAAGCAATCATTAAGTACCATTTCAATGGGAGAGAACAAGCATTTTAAACGCCATGACTGTAATTCGTTTCAAGTTTAATTAGCAACCATTCTCACAAACAGAATTATTTGTTTAATTACATGGGACTATTCAGATTATAAAATAATCTTACATTTACATGTTACATAAAATGGTGGCAGCTAATTAAGATAAAAAATAATGAGAATTCAGGAAGGAATAATCAAACATGCGGAATAAATTTAGTGTATATAATAAAATTGTAGCTCGAAGGTAACAACATGGAAATTATGAAAGGTGCGCCACCCCACAATTTCAAAGCAACTTTTGTTTTTGTTCCTCATTACAATATCCCACTAATTATAGTTCTAGCCAAAGCCTAGTTCACAAAATTAATAATTTCTTTGTTTGATATATGAGTTATTACTGTGCTTATCGAATGTCATAACTATCCTCTCTTCTTTGATTACTTTGTTTCTCAACTTACAACAGAAATGATTTTATTATCACATCTTCTAAGTTAACTGCACTATTATGAGCGATACTATTATTCACAGAGTACAATAGCTGATATTAATTTGTTATTGTGAGCTGCATTTGTCCATACTTATGTTCAAAGCTTATTTTATTATTTCTTTTGATCCACACAGAACGAAGTGTCCATGCTTATATTGAAAGCTGATCCCCGAAATTCACCCTCTGTTTATAATCTTCATATGCATGCTAAGGCAGAGGTAACTAATGCATCAAGGAAGGATGCAAAGTCACTAACTCAAACATACACAAGCAACACGTCGTTAGTGGCGATCCTCATTGCAACAATTACCTTCACCGTTGCTTTCACATTGCCTGGAGGATATAGCAATGACACTGGAAGCGAGGGACTTCCCATCATGGCAAGAAAGTTTGCATTTCAGGCATTCCTTATCTCCGACACCTTAGCAATGTGCTTCTCACTCGCTGTCGCATTCATATGCATCATAGCAAGGTGGGAGGATCTTGAGTTCTTGCTTTATTATAGATCCTTTACTAAGAAGCTCATGTGGTTTGCATACATGGCAACAAGTACGGCATTTGCAACTGGTTTGTACACGGTACTGGCCCCTCGGCTTCTGTGGTTAGCCGTTGTAATTTGCTTTCTGCCAGTTTTAATGCCCATTCTTACTAAGCTGCTTGGTGAATGGCCTGTCTTGAAGCTCAGATTTCGGTTGGGTCATGCGTTTCAATCTGAGTTCCTTGAGATGGTGTGACATCGTCAATTTGTCCTATCTTATATATTTTGCTTTGCAGTATTAGTTTTTAATTAATGTGTATTTTATATTGTTTGGCTCATCATATTGTATTGTCAATTCTTGAATCTTGTCTATAATCCAACCATGAACTTCAAACATCGCTTATATCTTTACCCATATGCTAACGAGTGGTTAATTACATCTGTTTTGTCTCAATTTGGGTTTTAAGAATTTGATTTGCTCAAACTAATTTATAAATTTATAAAAATATTGGGAGATAATTTGTTGTGACGGTACATTGAGAATCTATATCTATGAAGATTGCTAGGTTTCCCTGCAAAATGGCGAGCCACATCATCTGTTTTTCCATAGCTGTCAGATCTTGCTCGAAAGCTATATGAACCATTGGATCCGGTCCATCACCACAATAGCAAAATATATCAACAAGTCCTTCGAGAAACATCAATTTCTTCTCAGCCCTCCATTTCCCCATCCATTTGCGTCAAAATCACGCTAGCTGGCAACAGCAAGTGGATAATGACGGTAATCATGACGGTAAGAGGGGCAAATTGATTGACTAGTCCATCCATTCAATTGCCATATATAGACTAATTAGGCACGATTAATGAAAGGTGCGTTGACTGGAAACCACCTTAAGTTCAGGTCATGGGAATTAGTGGAAGTCAATGGTGGGGGGCTGATGGAAGGTAGGGCTGGAAAAATAGCTCGAGGCTTGCGAGCCAGCTCGAGCTCGTGTGTTTTCGAGCCGAGCCGAGCCCATTATCTAGGTCACAAAAAAAACGAGTTGAGCTCGAGCCGCTCGTGCGGCTCGTTGGGTTCACGGTCGTGCTGTCCCAATGGCCCACGAAGACCTGACCCAGTGCCCCCAACCGGCCATTACCTTCCGACTCCCGTCCCGAATGATCCCCAATCAATTCCTGATCCCTAATCCTCTCTCCGCTGGTCCTCTCAAATCGGGATCGCGCCGACGTCTATCGCACCGCCACGCACCGTCCTCCCTTGGCCTGCCCCTCGCTCGTCCACCCCCTCTCTCCGGAGTAGGCCGCCATCCTTGTCTCCATCAAGGACTCCTCTCCACCTACCCCGCCGCCGCTGCAGGCCTAGACCCTTGCCAACTATGCCTCGCTCTGCTCCTCCTGGCCTAGCGTCGCCTGCAACCCTGCGGACCTGCTCCCGGACACCGACCTCCCAGCCTCCCAAGCCTCCTGCACCTTGACCTTGGCGGCAAGTTCTTCTCCGGCAACATCCCGCCTAGCTTTGGGTGCTTCGGGGCCATCGAGTTCCACTCCATCGTCGGCAACAACCATCGAGTTCATCAACCGCTTCCGCGGCGGCATCCCAGAGTTCGTCACCGAGCTTGAGTCCCTCCAGGACCTCAAGGCTCAAGTTGTGGCGGAACAACTTCACCGACGCAGAACCAGCTTACAGGCGACATCCTTAAGCTATGCAAGAGAGGTATTCTACTCTAAGTTAGCACATTGGTCTTCTTTGATGATTACTAGTGCGAAAGATTCCAGATAACATCCTAACTTCACTAACAATTGCATATCCTTGACCTGGCATGTTGCATATTCACTTCACTAACACATCTCTGTTCCATTGCTAATATACATTTCAAATGGCTTCTCTCGGGATGGAAATGTTGTTCGATAGCTTTCTCTGTGACTGTGATTCAGCATCTTCGGAGAACATTTCTGGTCATCCGGATGTCGAGAGATGCCCATCCTGAGAAACATCAATGGAGCTACAACCTTTTCATTTTCTTCTGCATTACCAGTAGCTGTAAGATATGCTTCTTACGGCCTTTTGTGAACTGCTGCCTAATTTCTTGCCCTCCTAACAGCAAAGCAAGACTCAACGAATTACTGATAGATTTCTTGCCTTGTTTGTCTGCTGGCTCGCGAGCCAGCTCGAGCCATCTTCCAAGCCAAGCCAAGTTGCCATTCTGGCTTGTTTCTTCAATGAGCCAAGCCGAGCCGCACTCAAGACCGAGCTTGGGTGAGCCTAGCTCGAGCCGGCTCGGCTCGGCTCATTTCCAGCCCTAATGGGAGGTGGGGGTGATGGGTTTTCTTTGACCAAGCTTTGACCAAGGTGTAATGTAGGTTCCCATGGAAAGGGAGGGTTAAAAATTGTAGGAAGTTGAAATTGTATATGTAACATATCTTTTGCCCAAATATCTGTAATACACCTTAACATAAACTTTAAAGTAAATTCTAAAACTGTATAATATTATTAAATTAGTATAAAATTAAATTCAACCTATATGATTCTTCAAATTCCATAGTAAATTCAATTTTGGAATTATATAGTTAGAACTAAAACTATATTCAGAATGTGAATTCAATTTTAAAATTTTGAAAGTTTGATTCCCTTGAAATAATAGAACTTATATGACGCCAACACACGGTTAGGAATTTAGAACTTCTATAACACCAAGACATCATTTAAATTATATATATAGCAAGTGCAGATGTATGGGTTGATGACTAGTTACTAAAATTATGAGCCAGCAAAGCTGAAGTTTGGATGCTGGAACAGTTGGTACATCTTACAACACCAGGGCATACCAATCCTAAACATACACAACAAAGCAAGGTTGTACAGAACGTATAAATCATTAACTGGAGTTTACCTAGCTAATAGTCGTTCACTAGGGCAGGAGCAGACGCATGTTGAGAGATGCGGGAACACAGGTCATGCGTCAATTTTAATTTTATTTTTAATTGCTTAGAGTTTAAATTTATACAGTGTGTATTCTTATATGCCAAAAACTAATACCTCCATGTGCCAAGAACTGTCCATCTAAAAAAGGAAGACTTAAACATGTTGACAAACAGAAAGAGAAAAGAAAAGAAAAACATTTATTATTCTATGATTTTAATTTAGACCATTTGATGAGGCTATCTAAGGCCCTACTCGGTTGGGCTGAAAAATAGTGGCTTATGACTAAAATTGCACTGTAGCTGGCTGAAATTGTACTGTAACTGAAGGTGGCTTATTTGGTGTAATTAAATTTAAAAATTTTAAAAATAGAAAAAATATGTTAGCTCATCACTTACAATGCAAACGAATACGGGAAAAAGGAACCGGCAAAAAAGCTTTAAAAAGCCAAAAATTCAGAAAAATACAAAATTTATGAATAGTGAAAAATAAGCCAGAAGCTCAAGCCAAAATGAGCGGAGCGTAAGTTTTATCCCAATGATTTTAATTCTGGGGATTTAAGCGATCTCAACCATCATCTTTACCTCTATATTACTGATGTACGAGCAGATAATAGATTCTCCTGTATAGAGATCATTAAGGAACTTTCTCAAATAATGGTTGAAAAAGGAAACACCTTTGCTATCCTTTAGTTTATTGACTTTTGAAGTTAGCACTAGTTTTGCTTGTTGCCTCTGCTATAGTTGAGAGATGCTTTTTAGCCATAAAAATTATGAAAAAACAACTTTACACAACCGCATCAGTGATCAGCTCATGAGTGTTAGTCTTATTTGCTATGTGGAGAAATACAAAATGGAGGGAGTTACCAATGATTCTATAATAGATCGCTTCCTGAATTTAAGAATCATCAAAACCAACTATAAAATATAATTTGCTTCACTTTATTTTATTATTGTGTAATTCTTTTACATAAAATTTTACTCACTTATTATTTTTGTTATCTATTTTATAGTCAATGAGGCCAGGTGTTGTTTTTTTTGCTGATACTAACATGTTTTGTTCTCATATTTATTCTATATCCTTTACTAATAGTAGATTTCTTGATTTTGGTATTGTCTGACAAACAGTTATTTACCATTGAATTTTATCATGAAGTTAGTTGTTGTTATAAAATTTAGAATACATTACTATATACTACATTATTGATAAATATATTAATAAGTATATATATGAAATATAAGATCTCTATATTGCTGTTATTATTGATCCACCACTGCACTAGGGTAGGATGCCGAAAAGATACAAAGGGTTACTTTCGGATGAATCTTTGGCATCTGACTGGGAACCACTTGTTATCCAAACTCGTCAGCTTGTTACAATCCGCTCGTACGTCAAGCTTTTATGAGCCAGCTGTGTTTAGTCGCATTAGATGGAGACTGACAACTGATTGCCAGCTATATGTGTGGGCACGATTGATGAAGGACTTTCTTGCTTGAAACCTTAAGTTCTTGCCATGGCCGTGAAGTATTACTAGTCTGCCTTCTGTCTCTGGCAACTGCTACCTGCTTCTGTATGAGGTAAGCACTATTTCAGCGAGTTTTATGTCTGAGCTTTGCTATAATTAGATCGCTTCTTCAGTTATCAGTCTGATTCATTTGGGATTTTTCTTGCATCTTACAGTGCTGCTAAATTAGAGGAAAATAATATTCAGGGAGTTGCTCAACTTGTGCAAATACCTGTACTGTAGTAGTTGCTTATGGCCTCTCACATACTTGTATACTCACCTATTTGTTCTATTAGTGTCCATGAGAAATATTAGTTCGCTTTGTCATATTAGTGTTTCTTTTTTTTTTTTTTGAGAGGACGTTCCCTTGATTATTAGAGCGCTATTGCTATTATATGTAGGCTAGAGCAAAATGGCCCAGCCTGGATTGGCCCGAACCAACTGTCTCAGCCCTGCCCGAAGCCTAGTTTATGGACGGGCTTGTGCAGTAATGTGATATTTGAATTCCCAATTCAAAATCGTGAACTGTAGATTTAATAAAAAATATAAGTTTCATACGTAAATACGATTTCAAAATTATGAATGCCAAATTTGGAGCTTATAGAAACTTTAAATTTGTCTCTGCTATTTGCATTGAAACTTGAAAGTGGCTTGGGTATATACATGTATGCAACTTACTTACACTTTTAGGATAGAATTTGCATAGAAATACCGTACCTTAGCTCATCTGCGAGCTTAGTCTCGGTCCATACCATCGACCATGGCTACCTCCAGGCGTCTTGTACATCAAAGATCAAGAAACTATTTTCGAGCATAAATTCTTCACAACTTGACTTACATTAGTATAAATATGCTTTATGCACCATGAATATAATGACTTAGACTCCACAACTCAACCCAAGGTCATTTTCCACAATTATCTAAAGCTCCCAGATAATCTTAGACATGGTCTGACCGCCATTGACAGGCTAGTCGGACTACCATTGATAGGTCGATCAGACCGCTCCAATCACTCTGGTCAAACCCCGGTAATAGGGGAGCCGGTATGACCATTCGCACCATGTTAGTACTAACGGTCCGGTAGTACCACCGTTCAAAACCCGGTCATATCGCTCTATCCGGTAGTACTATGGATCCCATTTGGTACTACCAGACCTGGACACAGCCCAAAAGACACTCCCTGAAAAATAGCTACCGCCAACTATAATCTGGTTTCACCGCACTTGCAGTAGTACCACGGCCACTAGGCCGATACTATTGCAAGCACCAGGCTAATACTATCACCAACACTAGCAAGAGGCAATCATGTTATTTTAGACCCCATGAAGTTCAAGAACTATTAACAACTAGGTAATTTAACATACCATACCAGGCATTGGGACACTTTCTCGTCTGGGGGATTTTTGAAAGACGAAACGCCCGAAGATACGGTTGATGACCTCACATCTGAAGGCCAAGACTTAAACTTATCAAGACTACCATGTTTAAGAATGAAACACTTACAACCAAAGACTCTAAAAGTAGAATTGAAATCAAAATCCAATAATTTAAATTTTAAGTAATAAACTATGTCCAAATCAAGACCAAATCAAATTCAAGAATGAGTTCAATTCAAAATTTGGGAATTCATGTTCAATTGCCAAACAAAAGCGAAATTTATGCCTTGGATAATTAAAATATAAATGCAAATTAAATCCCTACCCAAATTCAAAATTGGATTCAAAATTGATTTCAACTCAATCTAAAATTTAAATTCAAACTTAAATAAAAAATCAGAAAATAGGAAAAAAGAGGAAGTAGTGTTAGGCCTTGCATTTGGTTTTCTAACACATTTCACCTTTCCTCTCTCTGGATTGGCCCAAAATGCACTCTCATCATGCGCTCCCCGCCGACCAGGCTATGTTGAGCCTGTGTGTCTGTTCCCTACACGCATGCTTGCCTGTAGTCCTACCGCGCTGTGCTTCACTCCATACTTGCCCCTACGCGCTCGTGCCCGAACCGCACTCCACGTAGTGCGCCGCCCCAAACGCCACAACAAATGTTGACTAGGCTGCCGCCGTGTTCACATGACACATCCACCGACATCATTGTCATCCTATCTCACCGACCTCATTCAATTGCTTTGTGACACAGGGCAACGTACTGCCATTGCGTGGTGACGCCGTCACCTCACACTGACCAACGCCCTAGCAACCGGCCAGGAGAGCAGCCCCACTTATCAGTCTAAAGCCTTATCCAAAAGAAAATAAATAAGAAAAGAAATTAAAACATGTGGGCTTCATCTGATAGTGATAGGGACTCTCTCTACTCTGTTTATTTCTAGGATTTCTCCTAAATTTAAACTTTGGAAGGCTCGTTCTCACCCATTTTAAATTCACATTGAATGAAACTTATTTCTAAATTCATCTAACATCAAGAACTTTTTAATGGTAGTAAAACCATGAATTTTGAAGTTCATTTGCTTTTTTATTTGGATTTATTCATACATTTTGGTATTTATTTGATTTCCTGTGTGATGTTTTGAATAGACTATGAAGCCCGAGAAGAGTAGTAGTTCGAGTCAAGTCAAGATCCCCGAGACCAAACAGCTTGGGAGCAAGGCGAGTCAATACTTTGATCGTTTTTACCTACAATTGAATGTAAATTATGTTGATTCATATTATTAAATTGCATGCTTTAATTTATTATGTAAATTTGTATTCACATTAGCTCATAGTTAATTCCCTAGGAAAAATTGCTTAATAATACCACCTTGTCGCCCTAGATACAATGGTAAACACACTAGTTGTAAGTCTGTATCTAAACACCATGCTTAGTCTTGCTTAGATACTCGGGGCTTGAAATTGCCCTAACATCATTTCAAGCAAAAAACTTGTATTTGGGTAGTCATTGGATAAAAACGACTAGTACTTTGAGATAAAAAGATATTTTGATCCCTAAAATTCTAAACTTGCTTAAATATCTGGGTAAATGGTAAGAGCGGTTGATAAGGATAGAGCATAAGAATGTCACCTATGATAGAACTGCCTAGGTAACCCTAAAGACTGAATCATATATGACCTCCTATGGTAAAATAGTGCAACCACAAGTTTATAGTGGATATGACCTAACAAACTAATTTGCATCGATCTAGTGCAGGATGTGCCACTTGGTGGCACACAGTCAAGTGAGATGGACATAACCTTTGATGTAATGGCACAAGAGAGGGCTTCCAAAGAGGGTGGATAGAACCCCATAGTGATGGAAACCTTAGCGGCTATAGCCTCATTGGGGATATGCATTGTAAAGGCTTTGTGGTGACCTTCTTGATCTACATGTCTAAGAAAACATGTGGAATATAATAAGTTGGTTATCTTTTGTTGGCAAAGTGTGCGACCTCTACAGAATGAAAACTGTTCAAACATCCATACCCACGGTCATCGATAAGCTTTGGGAACCTGTCGGAGTTAGTATCTATTTACAAAATGAATTTTGTGGTTGGGATGAAAAACACAAGGGGTGAATAGAACCCTGAGTATGGTTTCCCCTAGGTGGATAGAACCTAGTGAAGATAAAAGGTGGATAGAACATAGGTATCAAAAATAGCATATGGTGGATGAAACTATGTAACAGGTGGATGGAACCTACACTTCTATTATTATTGCACACACTCTTACATTGTTTAAAAATATGGTTTAGTTGAAATTGATAAGTCTCAGGAATTTTTACTTATTATAACTTTCAACTGAAGCTTTTAGCAAATAAAAGATATCGGGCCTTCCTTGTTAAACCATGCATCTATATAACTGCATTATGTGTGTTAGCTCATAGAGCATAGTTGTTTGTGCTCACTCTCACTCACTCAATTAACTTAGAACTTGTGGAGCAATACCACTATGCCTACTATGCCCCACCCAGACCAGATGGAGAAGAAGATGGTGGAGGCTAGGATGATCCCTAGTAGTGTAGTTCTTTTCTCAGTTAGGCAGACTTTGAGGGTAATTGTGTGCACATCTATTATCCAGACTTCTTTGAAAGTAGTATGGCATCATTTATCCTAGTTGCTTGCTTGTGGCATGGTGACCTCACCTTTTACTTCTGCTACTGCTTTTGTGTAATGTAGATATTTTGCCTGATCAACCGTATTGTAAACCTTACATGTATGGGTTACTTAAACTCTAAAATGATTCTGCAATATATCTATGAGTACTATCTATTGATCTAGGGATTGTGCAGTGGAATCACATATGGTTCCGAATGGAAAATATGGGGTCTGACATAAAGAATTATAATGATCTGATCTGGCTGATGTCACCACTATAGATGTTGAGGAATTCCTAATGTCAAGTTGGGCTCTACCTTATAGGTTGTAGAGGTAGGAGTAGAGCCACACAGTGCTAAAGTAGAAGTGGAAATAGGCTATCCAGCTGAAGGTCAAGTAGATGAAGCAGGCACTTCAGCTAGCTGATGAGGAAGTAGAGCAATAACGTCATCTTCTTCATCGCACTCCTCGTGGAAGATGTTCTTTGAGTCTCCCTAAAACTGTGCCCTCGCAATATTTGTTATAGTCACTAGACAAGCCTCATCAAAAGTAACTTCGCAAGTCTTCACAACTTTGTAAGTCTCAAGATTAAGCATACGATAGCATCGAGAATTAGAAGGATAGCCTAGAAAGGTCACATCTGAAGGCCTTAAACTTATCAGGGCTACCATGTTTAAGAATGAAACACTTACAACCAAAGACTCTAAAAGTAGAATTGAAATCAAAATCCAATAATTTAAATTTTAAGTAATAAACTATGTCCAAATCAAGACCAAAAAATTCAAGAATGAGTTCAATTCAAAATTTGGGAATTCATGTTCAATTGCCAAACAAAAGTGAAATTTATGCCTTGGATAATTAAAATATAAATGCAAATTAAATCCCTACCAAATTCAAAATTGGATTCAAAATTGATTTCAAACTCAATCTAAACTTTAAATTCAAACTTAAATAAAAATCAGAAAATAGGAAAAAAGAGGAAGTAGTGTTGGGCCTAGCATTTCGTTTTCTAACCCAATTCACCTTCCTCTCTCTGGATTGGCCCAAAATGCACTCTCATCATGCGCTCCCGCCGACCTAGCTATGCTGAGCTTGTGCATCCGTTCCCTACACGCATGCTTGCCTGTAGTCCTTGCCACATTGTGCTTCGTTCCATACTTGCCCATATGTGCCCGTGCCCGAACCGCACTCCACGTAGTGCGCCGCACCAAACGCCGCTACAGTTGTTTGACTAGGCCGCCACCGTGTTCACATGACACATCCACCAACATCAGTGCCTTCCTATCTCACCTACCTCATCAATTGCTTTGCGACACGGGGCATCGCACTGCCATTGCGCGGTGCCACTATCACCTCACACTGACCACTGCCCTAGCAACCGGCCAGAGAGCAGCTCCTCCATGTAAGCTGCACTGCCTGGCTTTTCCACCTCATCATGTGTGCACTGTCTCATCATGACCCTTATGCCTACGCTGTGGTAACAACGGCTGCTCCTACTCCACTGCGTCATCCCCTCTGCCATGGTCGTGCATCGCCCATGCTCGGTTGCTCTATGGCTATAAATATTGTGCCAAGCTTCCCCGAACCTCACACTTCCTCAATCAAGTTTGCCCTTACACGAATTGAGGGGATGCTGACGTCTTCCTCAGCTCCAGCTGAAATCGCCCTTTCATCACTATCATCTCTCTGGTGAGCCTTTAACTGATTCTTCATTTGGAAGCATCCCCATACTACCCTATCACCTTGCCTCTACTCAATTTTAGCAGCTCGTGACCCCAACCCACTACCGCCATGGTCCTCTGTTGTGTCGACTCGACTGAACACTGCCAGCTCACCCCATGCATCCTTGAGCTCTGTTAAACCCTTCGATGAGCTCCCCCATGCCCCCTAGATGCTCTCAGCCTCCTTTAATTTCTTGTTGCGCAGCCAGGACACCACCATGATGGCCGAGCCTCGCCACCGCTTTGTGCCATTGTGCCGCCGTGGTGGTTCGTCTTCGGCCACTCCAAAACCACGCCTAGGACCGCTGAGGTCCCAGAACCTATTTTGGGAGTTGCTAGAGCTCACCGTTGCCTGGCTCATTGACGACGAGCTCGACAGTGCTCCTCCACAGCGAGAACACACTGTAGCAAGGTTAAAAAGAATTCAAATAATTAGTTTAAGTTAAATAGTCTTTGACATATGGGCCCAAATCATTAAGGATACGGTTTAAAGCGGAATTAAATGTAGGGAGTCACTGGCATGTGGGTCCAGTCCTATGCCCAGGGCCACCTATCAACCGCTCATCGCTTTTACTTAAACAAAATAATTCAAAAAGGAAATTAATCATGAGGGTCCCACATGCACCACTCATATAATTTCCTTTAGAGAAATATACCTAAAACAAATTAAAACTGGCCCAGCCCCACCTGTCAGTCTAAAGCCTTATCCAAAAGAAAATAAATGAGAAAAGAAATTAAAACATGTGGGCCCCATCTGTCAGTGAGAGGGACTCTCCCTCTCTCTACTTTATTTATTTTCAGGACTTCTCTTAAATTTAAACTTTGGAAGGCTCGTTCTCACTCATTTTAAATTCTCATTGAATGAAACTTATTTCTAAATTCATCTAACATCAAGATCTTTTTAGTGGTAGTAAAACCATGAATTTTGAAGTTCATTTGCTTTTTTATTTGGATTTATTCATACTTTTTGGTATTTATTTGATTCCCTGTGTGATATTTTGAATAGACTATGAAGCCCAAGAAGAGTAGTAAATCGAGTAAAGTCAAGATCGCCAAGATCAAACAGCTTGGGAGCAAGGCGAGTCAATACTTTGATCATTTTTTACCTACAATTGAATGCAAAATTTGTTGATTCGTATCATTAAATTTCTTGTTTTACCTTATTTTGTAAATTTATGCTCGCATTAGCTCATAGTTAATTCCCTAGAAACAAATTGCTTAATAATGGCCCACTCCTTGACCTTGGACATACCACATTGTCGCCCTAGATACAATGGTAAACACACTACTTGTAAGTCTGTATCTAAATGCCATGCTTAGTCTTGCTTCGATACTCGGGGCATGAAATTGCCCTAACATCATTTCAACCAAAAAAACTTGTATTTGGGTAGTCACTGGATAAAAATGACTAGTACATTGAGATGAAAAGATATTTTGATCTCTAAAACTCAAAATTTGCTTAAATATCTCGTTAAATGGTAAGAGCAATTGGTAAGGATAGAGCATGAGAATGTGACCTGTGATAGAACCGACTAGGTAACCCTAAGGACTGAATCATGTATGACCTCCTAATGTAAAATAGTGCAACCACAAGTCTATGGTGGATACAACCTGACAAACTAATTTGCATCGACCTAGTGCAGGATGTGCCACTCGATGGCACACAGTCAAGTGAGTTGGACATAACCTTTGACGTAATGGCACAAGAGAGGGCTTCCAGACAGGGTGGATAGAACCCCATAGTGATAGAAACCTTAGCAGGTATAGCCTCGTTGGGGAATTGCATTGTAAAGGCCTTGTGGTAACCTTCTTGATCTACATGTCTAAGGAAACATATGGAATATAACAAGTTGGTTGTCTTTTGTTGGTGAAGTGTGCGACCTCTGTAGAGTGAAAACTGTTCAAACATTCATACCCACGGTCATCGGTATGCTTTGGGAACCTGCCATAGTTAGTATCTATTTGCAAAATGAATTTTGTGGTTGGGATGAAAAACACAAGGGATGGACAAAACCCTGAGTATTGGTTTCCCCTGGGTGGATAGAACCCAGTGAAGATAAAAGGTGGATAGAACGTAGGTATCAAAAATAGCATATGGTGGATGAAACCATGTAACAGGTGGATGGAATCTACACTTCTATTATTATTGCACACACTCTTGCATTATTTAAAAATATGGTTTAGTTGAAATTGATAAGTCTCAGGAATTTTTACTTATTATAACTTTCAACTGAAGCTTTTAGCAAATAAAAGATCTTGGGCCTTCCTTGTTAAGCCATGAATCTATATAACTGCATTATGTGTGTTATCTCACAGAGCACAATTATTTGTGCTCACCCTCACTCACTCAATTAACTCAGAACCTGTGGAACAATAGCACTATGCCTGTTATGCCCCACCTGGACCAGATGGAGAAGAAGATGGTGGAGGCTAGGATGATCTCTAGTAGTGTAGTTCTTGTCTCAGTTAGGCAGACTATGATGGTAATTGTGTGTACATCTATTATCCGGACTTCTTTGAAAATAGTATGGCATCATTTAGTGCCGCCACTTGCTTGTGACAAGGTGGCCTTACCTTTTACTTCCGCTACTGCTTTTGTGTAATGTAGATATTTTTCCTAGTTGGTCGTAATGTAAACCTTACCCGTATTTGTTATTTAAACTCTGAAATGATTCAGCAATATATCTGTGAGTACTATCTATTGATCTATGGAATAGTGCTATGGAATGACAAAGGGTTCTGAATGGGAAATTTGGGTCCAACATAAAGACTTCCAATGATCTAATCCGGCATATGTCACCGCTAGAGATGTTGAGGAATTCCTGATGTTGAGGTGGCTTCTACCTCATAGGTTGTAGAGGTAAGAGCAGAGCCACACGATGCTAAAGAAGAAGTGAAAACTGGTTGTCCAATTGAAGGTCAAGTAGATGAAGCAGGTACTTCAGCTAGCTGATGAGGAAATAGAGCAATAAATTCATCTTGTTCATCGCACTCCTCATGGAAGATGCTCTTTGAGTCTCCTTGAAACTATGCCCCTGCAATATTTGTTATAGTTGCTGGACAAGCTTCATCAAAAGTAATCTCGCAGGTCTTCACAAATTTTTAAGTCTCAAGATTAAGCATACGATAGCATGGAGAATGAGAAGGATAGCCTAGAAAGATCACATTTGAAGGCCTAGACTTAAACTTATCAAGGCTACCATATTTAAGAATGAAACACTTACAACCAAAGATTTAAAATGAGACACACTAGACCTACAACCAAATCTCAATGCATAGGAAGTCTTGCACAACGAGGCTATCAAGAATACCTTGTTAGACATATAATAGATAGTGGAAATAGCCTCTACCAAATATCTTCTAGAAGTGGCATGCTCATCTAACATAGTCCTAGCCAACTCAACTAAAATAATGTTCTTTCTCTCAATTATACCATTCTGCTGAGGAACTCTAGGAGAGGAGAACGCTAAGTGCAGAAAGAAGAGAAGGATGAGTTCTTAAACTCAACCCATTTTCACTCCTAACTACCCTAAGAGCTCCTAGAAGATCAACTGCCAATCTAAGAGGTAACTCTCTAAAATAGCCAAAAGCCTCATCCTTAGATGCCCCGAAGTAAACCCATGAGTAACTAGAGTAATAATTAACAATGACTAACACATATCACTTCCCTCCTATTGATTAAACTCTAGAATGACTTATAGTGTCCATATGCAAGAGCTGTCCTAAGCCATCTATCATGACCATAGTAAGAGGTGGATGTGAAGTAGCAACCGTCTTACCGTGTCTACACGGCTAAATCCTTCCCACTCATGAGCTTAGGCAATCCCCTAATCAGATCCATGCTCTTGACCCATGTCAAGTGATCAAAACCAATGTATCCAAGCCTACTGTGCTAGAAAATAAGATCTCTAGACTTAGAAACAATAAGACACCTAAGCCCAGAAGAGGAAGACTCAGCAAAAATCAGCACTAAAAACTCTCATAAGATGAGAAATCCCAAAAACTAGATCCCCAGACAAATCTAGAACTCTACAAGCACCCCTCTAAAAGCTCCACCTCAAGACCATCATCAATTAATTATGAGACTGAAAGTAAATTGTACTTGAGCTTGCTTACCAAGGCTACAACCTTGAGAATAAAGTTGTTGTTAACATGGACTATGCCCTTGGACATCACGGTCCCAATAGAAGCATCTCTAAACATGATCAACTCATCACCGGACGCTCGGGTGAAGGAGAACCATGTTGAATTTCCAGTCATGTGTTGAGATCATTATGAGTCCACTAGCCATAGGTTCTCCTTCCTCTCTTGCCTGATCTACATCATAGAAGCAAAAAACCTCGAGGTCTCAGTACTGGGGTTAGTGATAAAAGACTTGGGAATTCAGTACTGAGATACACGAAGAGTAGAAGCAGAATCAGTAGAAGTATAAAGTGAAGATAGTGCAGAATGAGGCAAAGCATAGGTACCATGAGAACACACCCCTACATGAGCTCTGCCCAGACTCCCCTTGAACTCTCGCCTAGGTCTAACAAAAGGCTAGCTCTCACTGGCTGGTAGGCACTCATGGACCTATCCTACTCTCATGGTAACCTATGCTTAGACGAGATGCAGACCTAAAGCTATAAAAGAAGTCCTCAACAAATCTAGACCTAAAACTAGCTCTAGGAACACTCTGGGCTACAGGCACTCATCTAGCTCTCAGGGATATCTTTCTATCATTCTTCTCTTATCTAGCTCACCTGAAGGTAAACTAAACTAGGTGGTCATCCCTCTCATAGTAGGTGCAATAGTACTTTACTCGATGAGGAGTTTGACCTGTTGAAGAAGAGACACCTATTGCATAAGAGGGAGATTGTGAAAAGCTAGCAAATTTGAAGACATCTTGCTTGGTTCAGTCTTTGATTCAAACAAGCCACTCTTCAGAACTAATACCTTATGTGGATTTTCCTTAACAAGATAGTCCTGCTTAGATCAGTCTCTAACTCAAACAAGACATTCAAACCTAGACATCTATCCTTAACACTCAAATTAGACAGATCTAGGATCATGTTGAGGTTCTTTTTGCCACTGGAGAATCCCTCTAAGGTTTTCTTAAGGTAGTCATTTTCTTTAGCAAGGGTGACACATGAACTACACTCACTCTTCTTCACCGCTCTAGCATATATCTCCTTGTGAACAGCTTAATTTTAATACATGATGCAATCTTAATTTTTCTAAGCTGCTAGTCAAACTTAACTCTAAATACCTCATGCATTCATTACAGAATGAACATGCAATGGATGCAACAGGATCAAATTTCTTTGATGTAGAAGATGAAGCATGTTTTTCTTTAGCAGTGAAGTCATGTAGAGTACTAGTTAATGCATCAATTTTAGCAATTAACTTAGGACATTTTGAGTATGAGAGAGTCCTAGAGTGAAGAATCTCATCAGTTAATTCAGCAATTTTATCCATGACACTTTTAAGCTTTAAATCTAGCAAAGCACACTTAGACCAAGATAAAATACTAGCATTCATGTCCTTAGCTCCTAAGCATACAAGAGGTTTGCTAGACTAGAGTTGAGCAAGTTCACCATTTGCATGTTTTAGTTGTTTAGCATGAGATGCATACACTTTCATTTTAGCAACATTATCCCTAGTGACAAGCAACTCATCAACAACATAAACATGCAGCATAGTGCCAATATATGAACAAGCTTCCATCTTCTCAATTTTATAAACTGCTACTCTAAGCTGACTAGCAACATTAGAATGGACGATTATTAGCCTGTCTAACTCAAAGTGAAGAACTAGACAAGATTCACAATTATCATCATCAAGAATCAATTATCTAAGCCTAGCAATCTCAGCATTCAAGCTCTCAACTAAGAAATCATTATTCTTCATTTTGTTTTTGCATTTTCTGATATCACAATCTAGGTGAACTACAACACGAGACATCTCATCGTACGTAGGCTTTACCTCATCAGGGTTGCTATAGAGATCATTCTTGCTGGAGATGTCATTGGTGCTCGCCACGAAGCACATGCCGGTGAAGCAATCTGCCTTCTTCTTGCCTTGTGGCTTATCCTCCTCCTCGGACCCTAAGTCCAAGTCGCTCAAGTCAAGTTGCTCAAGAGTGGATAGGACCCGGTGGACTACCTTGCGGTAGTTGTGCTTCTTTAGCTTGGCATCCCAAGGTGGTGGACACTTGCAGTACTCCTTCTCCTCCTTACCGTTGAGCTTAGGGCAGTAGGCCCTAAGCTGGTTGAGTTCACCACACTCAAAGCACCAGATTGGACCTCCTTCTCCTCTCTTTCTCATCCTCATAGTGTTTAAGACTCTAGTGAAATTGATGGATAGGAGGGCTAGCTCATCCAAAAGAAGCTAGCTTATCATTACTCACAGCATACAAAGCAGATAGATAATTCAAAAGAAGCAGTCCCAAACCGATATGTCCAAAGCTCCAAGCACTTGGTGTGCATTTTTAGAGGCAAGATAGACCACACCGACAGCACGCAGTCACTAAGGATCTTGTAAAAGCGAGCAAAGAACTCATCTAAAAACTCTCCAGGTCTCATCTCAAACTTCTTGTATTCTTTATTGAACTAGGTCTGACGCACCTCCATGATAGCTGTAGAGCCCTCATGGTAATCAATGAGAGTCTGCCACATATCGTGCACTAAAGTGAGATGAGACACATAGTCAAATTTGTTTATGCCAAGTCCCTGAATCAGGAAGTTCCTAGCTTTGTTGTTTGCATGCACATCCGAAAGATTTGTTGGAGTGATATCATCATTAGTAGGGACAATATAGAAAGTCTTGACCTTCTCCCAAATAGAGTAGCCTTGAGCCTGAATATAGGTTGCCATCCTTGCCTTCCAATATGGGAAGTCAACCTCATCGAAGACGGATGGCTTGGGGGAATACTGATCTGTTGCCCAGGCTCGACCTATTAAGATGTATGACGAAGAGCTTAACCAAACTCTTATACCACTTGTAGGACCGATACTAGCAATCAGAAGAAGGAGTGAATGATTCTCGAAACTTTTCCCCCAAAGATATTCAATATCTTCACTCAAGTCACTATGAGAGTCACCAATTTACGATTACACCACCTAAGCTTAACAAAACAAGGTTAGAGACCTAAACCAACAAAATCAGCAACCTTCAGCTCAAGGCTGGTTAGACCGCCATGGATGGGCCATTTTGACCGCTACGGCCGGTCTGATGGCTAGGACAAGGGCGGTCTAACCACTGAGGCCAATCTGACCATAGGCGTAATGGCGGTCTGACTACCACCCTACGTCTAGAACAAAAAATTATGCAAATCCAAACCCTAATCCATGGAATTTTTATAAGAAGGCTCCAAATGACTAACTTTGAACACACCTTCTATAGGGACTTAGAAACCAGATCAAGGCAAGAAACACGAGGTTCTTTGACTTGGTTGTACTAATTTGAAGAAAATCCAGCTAAGGAGTAAGAACACCTTAAAACCCAAATTAATTCTTGCTCATAGGGATCTAAGACATGAGGTCTTTAAGATCTACTCCCACATGTTGTAACAAGGTAATCAAGGCAAAGATGCGAGCAAAAACCAACTAGAGCATGATTTCGAATTTCTTGCTCAAGAACATCAAAAACCAAATAAAGAACAAGTGAAACACCAAGAATGGATCAAAGATTTTATCTATTACTAGTAGAATGGGTGATTCATGTGCACAGGGATGGTTACAAGGTGCTCACAAAGCACCACCCCAACACACAAGATTTCTCGCATAGGGAAGGAGAGAAGAAAACTACTCAAGACTTAGACAATCTCTCTATGTCTCTCACCACCACTACCCTAGTTCTCCCGTCTCCTCCCTCATATAACTAGCACCACTTAGGGGGTCTCAACCTGCTAAGTAATTGGAAAACCCGTCAACCCCACCAACACGGGTTTTACACACCTTGGCATGCTTCTTAAAGCGTTTACAAGACTCAATCCACTAAACCCTTAGTGATTGATCCAGTTAGCCAAACCAGGTCACCTTGACCTAAAACACTTTCCTTTGTGCCTCCTTGCATCATGGTTTTGTCCATGTCTTAAACTCGGTATTTTAGTAAACTATCAAAATTCCTCGGTGAAACTTCCGAGCACCTTCCCTTGACTCTGTCTTCACCTTCACCTCAAATTATCTCTACATGCTTTGACTCACAGCCCGAAGTGCCTAATGACTAGCAATCATATATTCATGCATTCAGACCCCCACAAACTATCTCCACGTGCATCAGCCTCGCCACTTGACACACTACATGCACCAACTCACCTCTTCACTATTCTTATCTTCCCTGTGCTGCTTGAGACACGTAGCCTCGCTCGGACTTATATGACCGCACGGATCTCAACTCACCCACCTACTCTCAGTCTCTCTCTATCAACAGCTAACGTTCTCCAAGCAGCCTGCACATCCAAAGACCAAGCAACCATCTCGAGCACAAGTTCCATGCACTGGACTCACGTTAGTCAAAACAATGCATCATGTAACACAACATAACCAACAGCACTCATATCGTGCACACACTCAAATCACTCAAAAACACCACTTGCTATTCTTTGGCCACAGCCACTGGTTTGACCATCATGGTTTGGCCGGTCTGACTGCTTAAGAGCACTAGAAAATACTCTCTCTGAAATTTCAGTAAACTCTATCTAGTTTCAGCTCTAGTTTCTATTTCCCATGGTACCAAGTACAAACACATCCCCAAACAAGACTATATAAGTGTTTGTTGTGCAATTTTTAAAAGCCCATGTGGCTGGTCTGACCGCTTGTCCCATAACGGTCAGACTGCCAGCCACCGGCCAGTCAAACAGTCTTCCCATGGAAGGTCAGACCGCTGAGAACTTAACATCAACTCTAAACTTTTGAAATTTTTTAAAACTTTTGTAAAATTCAGTTTCAACTCAAATATCGTGCCTGTTATTCATCACAAACATATTCTAAACCTTCTACATGGTATTAGATTTGAGGGATGAGGAGACAGAAGATGTTGTCTTGGTGGAAGATGCGGAAGAGCTCTGCTTTGAATCCAAATGGATGGCTATTGGATTTGTTCTTACATCAAAGGCTTTTAGTCATGCAGCTCTATTTAGTTAAACGAGGTTTGCTTGGGGACAAACAAAAGATATCAAATTTAAAAGGAAAGTTAAATTTTCACAGAGTTTAGCAAGTTCTATCAAGAATTTCATAAGTTCCAATCAAGTTGCAAACAAATAAACAAATTTTAGAAAAATCATAGGGCATTCAAGTCGTTTCGATAGCTTCCACGGGGAGCCAATAGGGAGCTCATTGAAAACAAGGAGGACGATGAGCCGTAACGCTACCAAGCTCGCTACCTTGCTGGGCCCACATCCCCATGCCTAACTGCAGCTGTTCGTGGCAAGGCACAGTGGAAGCCGCTCATAGTACACCACTGTGCCCACTTGCGGCCACTCGCCATGAGCCTCGGTCAGCACCACAGGCTTCCTTCTGCTATTGCAGCGTCAGCCCAGCACTCGCCCCCGCCAATCACTAGCATCAGATATGGAAAGAGAGAGAGAGTTAGAGAATGAATGCATAGGATAAGGGTTGTGTGTATTGCATCGCATCATAAACAGAGATAAGGCAAGTGGGCTAGATCTCGGACGCCAATTAATTAATGGACTAGAAATCGAATAATCGGATGGTGTCCCATTAGATTTGCTTTGCATGGTGCTGTAGAGTAGTTTATAGCCGAATCTCCAGCTCACCTACAAGTGTACATACTATAATGGGAACGACTATGGGTCAGATGTATGATGGGAGTTTACCATCGTATGCTCCTCGCCATCAAATCTTCATAAACCAAAGCATTATCAAGTATCAACTCTCTGACCTTATTGATTGTGGCACAAAAATGACACCATTAAATGTGCAATGCTTTCGGACGCTCCTCCTCGCCCCACCAACCTGTCATTCGATGAGGGTGGCACTGGCCAGAAGAAGAGGCTACAGAAGCGGTCACGGCACCTTGCTCATTCGACCACTAGTTGCCATGTTGCCGCAACACCCTACCCTTGGCGGTCTAAGGAGAGAGGAGCAGGATGAGCATGGCTGTAATGGTGGCCGGCTTTATCAGAACAAGACCGGCGAGCCACCGAAGGGGCATGAGCTGAGATGTGAGCATGGGGATTGGGAGGTGTAGACTTGGTGGCGGGAATGGATGACTATGAGACAACTAATTCAATATGGCAAAACAGAAAAATCCCAAAATCACAACAATTAGTTCATTTGCTTGCAACAAATCTTTGCTCTGAATGCAAAAAACATGAAATCAACAAATAAATGTATGCAACAAATTTGACCTATTGGGGGCAACAAATACAAGAATCTATTGTAACAAAAAATGAAGCTTGTTGCAACAACAAAGAACGCCATTAAAACATCTGTAACATTTAATATCCGGTGGTACAACATTCAAAAATAACTGTTGTAATAACTTGACTTACCGTGTCAACATTTGAGATGAGCATAGAAGAGGATGGAGATGTAGCCTTTTAGCTTGTGGCCTAGAGACAAGAGGTCGAACACCGCAAAGAGAATCTTGCCGAGGAGGTCAGTAGCGTGGTCCTTAGCTGTTAGACTAGGATTTAGCGAATCTAAAATTCTTTGTGATACCACTGCACTATTCCCTGGGGCAATAGATAGTACTCACAGAATACATTATGAAACATTTCATACATGACGTAAACTGCACCAATACATTAATTATACATCATTAGAGTTCAAATAGACCACATGGGTCAAGTTTACAATAGGGGCTGAAAAAACCAAATGTATTCACTACATAAATATGAAAGTGATAGTGGAAGCGAGAGCAAAAGCAATAGGGGAGGGCACACTCACCACGAGCAAGCAACTGACTGGGTAAGAGAGAGCCTAGACAATTGGAGACTATCTTGACATCCTCCGTCTTCTTTACCATCAGCTCCTTGGACGTCATAGTAGGCGTAATGTCCTTAGTCCACAAGTTCTGAGAATTTTGTGAGCGAGGGTGAGCACAAACAATAGTACACCGTGAGCCAACACACAATTTGTAATGTTTATACATGCAAGGTGATGCAGACCAACTAAGGATTAGTTGATGTGTAGGGATGGCCCGATCTTTCCCGGTACGATCAGCGAGGTTCCTTCTCCTTGGATAGAGTCTTCTCCTTATCTTGATGCAGCAAACAATATTGATAAGGGCAATTTGCACTAGTATGCAAGGCGTATACTTCGACCCTAAACCGTGAATTCAACAAGAAGACACGAATTAGAAGAGATAAATCTTGTAGATTCGATGGGCAATCTCAAGAATCTCCTATTCTTGCCTTGCACCAACTCAGCAAACTGCAAACGAGAAAACCTTGCAATCACGCAATCTGGCTGTCACCAACCATCATGGCGATTTTCTTCTTTATTTCACGAGTCTAAAAACTTATCATATCATAGCCTAAGTTACAATGGGGCTAAGGCCCTGGCCTTATATTGGTGCACAATGCACGGCCTTGATTACAACTCACGCACTGCTTGGCCTAAGGCCGAAACAAACTCCAATACGAACTAAAAAGGAAATACCTAAACTTCTACCTCTGGTTTCTCTCTCAATTTGTGACTTAACCGTGAGGATTCTATAGCTGGAACCTTATCCATTGTGTGGGACTTCAAAATAGCTTTCCAAGGAGTCCAAGAACGCCCAAATCAGACTCCGTTTGTGAAAGTTATGGACGTTTTAATATCGGTCTTGCCAGCTGTCCCAATCCGAGTCCGAATCGATTTCAAATCTTTATATGTTTTGTTTCCTTGTTCAAGGGGCTTCCAAATCCATTTGAAACCTGAAAAGGAATCCTTCTCAACCTTTAGAAAGCTATGGTGTGGTCGGATTTTGCCCTTACTTGCATTGCAATACTCGGACTCCTTATATTTGGCAAGTCTCGCGCGTCTCTTCGGACAGCTCGTGCAGCTTCCAATGAAATTGCCATAACTTTGTGTAGGAAGCTCCAAATCAAGCACCGTTTGATTTGTTGGAAAGTAGACTTCATTATCTTTCCAAATATGTATTTTGTGTGCCTTAGAAACCTCAGAATTGACATTGAGAACTTCATGAACTTTGTGGACAGAACTGCAATCACGAGAACTTGATTGATCTTGTGTCTTCCTCTTTAGCCAAACTAACTTTCTTTCTTCTCCATCCACACCTCTAATTCCATATATTGTTGTCTTGTTTGCACTGCGTAAAGGAGGAACCACATAAGCATCCGCACAAACTAAGGTATTCTTCTCTCTTCCATAACCGATTGCTTCTTTCTCCTTGCACAATTCAGCACTACTAAGCCTTGTAACTTCAGATTGCATAGATGAAGCACAAATTAATGTAGTGCTCACACTCTTGGCCACATCACAAGGCTTTGACAAAGGTAGGCTTAGGCTCTTTTATTTGCTAAAAACAACATTTGAAGACTTACAATAATTAGAAAGTCCTATAACTTAGCATTTTGACTAAACCATTTTATTAAAGAGAGTGAAAGTGTGTAATATTTATAACGGTACAGATTCCATCCGCCATATGCTAGTTTTTGGTTACTAGGGTTACATCCACCCATTAACATCACTGGGTTACATCCACCCAGAAAAAGCCAAATTCAGGGTTAATCCACCCAACGAGTTTTCATCCCACCCACAAAAGATTTTTGAAATAGAGACTAACTATGTTTCCGTAGACATATGAATGAAGAAGATCGCCACAAAGATTCACATGTCCAAGGAAACGTGGAAACATAACAAGTTTATTATCTCTTGTGGGTAGAGCGTATAGTCTCTGCAGAGTATAAACTGTTCAAACTGTCGTGCTCACGGTAAAGAGCGGGCATGGGAACTTACTAGAGTTAGTTTCTATTTCAAAAATCATTGTGGGAGGGATGAAAACTTGTTGGGTGGATGTAACCCTGATTCAGGCATTTTTCCTAGGTGGATGTAACCCAATGTTGGTAATTGGGTGGATGTAACCCTAGTAAATAAAAAACTAGCATATGGTAGATAGAACTTGCACCATTATAAAATATTGCACATTGCAACTCTCTTTAATAAAATGGTTTAGTCAAAATGTAAGTCATAGGACTTTCTAATTATTGTAAGTCGTTCAATGTTGCCTCTAGCAAATAAAAGAATCTGAGATTACCTTTTGTCTCAGCCCTACATGTATAAATATTGCATTTTGTGTGTTTGACTCATGGAGCACTATTGTTGTGCCCATCCTCGCTCACAAAATCCCTCAAAATTTCGGAACCAAGATGACTATGTGCATTTCGAACTTCCAGGAGCTGGCAATGGAGAAAACAAATAAGCTTAGGTTGTTTTTGTAACACCCTGGCTTAACAAAAGTTTAAAATATCACCTACAACTACTATCGTTATTAATTTTAACCAACAAACAAGCATTATCAACACCTAGGCTTCAAGAATAATTGTTCAACATGATAATGAACATAAATTTTAGCAACACAGTAAACCATAAATTGATTTTAATATGAACCAAATAATTACCAAGAGGAATTGTAAATAAGTCTAAACTAAGGAACACATCAAATAGCAATATTACGAACCAAAATAAACTAAGTGAAACCACAAATTATCTGATTATTATAATGGAAGAGACTATATTGTTCATGACCAAGTGATGAAATGCTAAGTGGAGTGAAGAGCCATAAAGTGCAATATTCCATATTCTACTGCCACCCATGCATGATGCCTTCAATGTACATGTAAAAACAGCAATAAAGTAAGGGTGAGTCTACAACTCAACAAATACAAAGAAGAACAATAAACAAGCATCATCTTATTAGCAATTCATACCCATTTATCATTAACTCAATTTCCCATATATCATTCTCATCAATTTTCATTCATGTGTTTTATTATCTCAAATCACTTTTCACTTTTCATGAATGCAATGCTTATGCTCATGTCTCAACTCATCTTCTGTTTATACCGGTATAGCAGAGTGTAACACTGGTCGATGTTCACTCATGCCCGCACTTTTTAGTGCGGGATCAATTGCTCATCATTTTTCATATGGAGACCTCATTGCCCATATTTTACATATGGGGATCCCATCCCACTCCTATGGGTCACGTCTTTCCATTTTGAATACTCAACATGAAATACAATGATTATTATCTTTCTTCATTAGCAATTGATATACTCATCATTCTTTCATAGTCATCAACATCACCATCAATTTATGATAAACATGTGAGCAGTATAAAAAATATAAATCATCATGGCAAGTACTCAATCAATCAAATAATAATTTCAGCACTCAAGTTACCATTTTACCGTACGCTTGTCTTTCTAGTTGCAACAACTGGGAAGATTTGAAGGTGACAACACACTCGACGCTATGCCTCCTACAGTAAATATTCAAACTTAACATAAGCTACAACAATACAAGACAACACTTAATCGATAATGCTCCTACAAGCTTCCCAAATCCACCACTTCCCCCTTTTATAGGGCAATCACTTTTGCTGTTCAGGTACTAAAAATATCATAACTTTCAACTCTCACATCGTATTATAACAAACCATACAAGTTCTGGAATCTATTCAAATTCCCCACAACTTCCTAGTGATCAAATGTTCAGATTAAATCATCTAAACCCCCGTTTTTGACCTAAAAGACAGATATGTCATTTTCTGGACAATAAACTTCCAAAATTCATATATTTTAATATACACATGCAAATATATTGAACTATGATATTTTTGAGAATCTAAAGAAAATTACCAACTACTTTATAGTTATTCCTAAAATTTAGTTCTGCCATTAAATTAGTCGATTTAGTAATTTCCCACGACTGCGTCCAGTAGCAACCTGGTATGGGATAACAGCTTCCCAAAATTCATAACTTCTATTCTACTTATCGAAAAATATATATTCTCGGACTTTCAAGAATCTTTAAGAAATTACCTGCATCTTTCATGTAGACCAAATCACCAAACTAATCCATTTACTATTTTTAATTAATAGATTAATATATGCCACCAAAACACGATAAATTTACCAGACAGCAAAATTACAGAATTCATAGCTCGAAATCCAATCTCCCGATCAACATGAATAAAATTTTTACAGAAAGATATCAAAATCCTCTAGATTTTTCTAGTAGATAAACCCCAAATTATGCCCATACGATGTCTTAAATCACACTAGAGAATTACAGCAATTAATCAAGCTACTAATCAAACCCCCGATCAAATCTTGGTACTTCGCTCTGTCTAATCTCAACTCTAATATCTAATAAAAATACTAAAACAGAGAGGAAACATCTAGATTGTTACCTACGTGAAGAAGACCTAGATCGCGATGTCTTAACTCACTTTTTCTCCTCTCCCATCGATGTCTTGCTCACTTCGATCTCTTGTGCCCTGACATGCAGGCACGTATAGACACAATGACACGAACACCAGCACTTCTAGTCACCGCGGCAACACTAGCAGAGCAACGCACAGCATGCAGCAGGGCCATGAAGGCATGCAACCACTTGTAGTTACTCTGCAGCCCCATGCAGATGAGCAGTCACAAGGACGCCGCGTGAAGGCCGACGCGGCAACTGGCGGGAACTCGGCGTTGGCCGGCGCATGGCAACTCTTGCGCGCAGTGCTGGCCGGGTCAGCAAGAGAGCACGCGACGCGCGGCTGCCGTGCGACACGCGGGCACGCACGAGGGCGGGCGCGCGAGCGCTAGCGCGCGGGCAACTGCTTGCGATGGCACGCGTCGCGATGGCGATGACCGCTCCGGCGAAGGCGTGTGGCAGTGTTCGGCTTGAGGCCACCGAAGACGTTCGGCGCTCGACGACACAGGAATGTAGCGCACGGGCGCTAGCAGAGGCGGCGCAAGGTGAAGAAAAAGAAACAGGGCTAGGGCTATTTGGTTCTGGGTCTTCCTCTCTCCCACCTCCACTCGTTAAGCATGAACTCCAATATATTTCCAACTCCCGTACGACTCATTTAAAGAAAACAACTCCACTTCAATAATTTTAGCATCTTTTCATGTATTCTCTTTTCGCTATTTAAGAACAAATCCTCAAGATGGCATTTTCCTGGAGTATTGCATCCGCGCCACTGATTGCGTAACTCCAACTTCCCTCTCTAAAAATCCAAGCATCCCCTTTTCACACCTCTCTCTCTAATTAGGCATGAGTCTTTAAGAGGGATATTTCTAGAATATTACAGTTTTTCTTAGTAGTTGGTTTTTACCATAGTTGGGTAGACTTGATGGTAATTGTGTGTGCATATATTATCTAAGTTGGGTAGTATCTATCTCACACAATCTTAACTCCAGTCGTTTGCCTGTGTTAAAATGTGCCCTACCCCTTTTGCTTATCGCTTTCGTTGTTGTAATGAAACCATTTGGCCCAATTGGTTTTATGTAAACTCGACCTAATACAGTCTATTTCAACACCTGTTATATAATATTAATGAATGGTATGATTCTCGCTATATATGAAATGATTCGGTGATGTATCTGTGAGCACTATCTACTAATCTAGGAAAAAGTGCAGTGTTTTCACAGAGAATTCTGGATTGGCTAAATCCAGGTCCGACACATGCGTTCTGGATTGGCTATAACTCTAATGCTTACGATGAAAGTACAGTTCTGTTTCTTGTATAACTGTAACAGCTTCCATGTCTATACCTATTTAATCTATACAGTTATAATCTAAATCCATTATAATCGATGGTGTAGATCTTTCTATTTTCTCTTTGATTACATGCTAATTTCTATCACCCGAGAGCGAAGTATAAGCTACTTTTTTGTAATTTTAATAATATAATAATAAATAGATAGATGCTTTTTCTACTAAAATAAACAAATACTTCACTTGTAAGCAACCTCCTGCTCAACATATGTGAGTTCACCAATAGCTTGCCTTCTGTATGCAAGTCTCTTCCGTTCTGATTCCTACTGAACCATCACAACACTTGCACCGGCCAAACCACTCGATGCAACCCGTTACATCAACCTTGTCTTCTATGTTCTTGTCTACCATGCACCTTACTTGAGCTTTTCACCATCTCACTTGGTACCTTTAACAATTCTAGACATTGATTCCCCTAATCAAGTTCTATTTCTCTTTGCTATTAATCATAGTTGATTTGAAAACACCTTGTGCGGAAACAAGTTTTCATAATTTAACCTACGCTATTTAAAACATACATTATGCAACACATATGTAACAACTGAACACACCTAGAACCAGCCACGAACTTGAGTCTAACAAATTCCAACATGGTACATTGCGCAGTTGGACCTTCCAATTTGTCTATCTCCATAACAAACCTTCTCTCTGACCAGAGTTTGATTTGATGGTCTGTTTCGATTCGGATCTTTCGACTGCACACACAACAAGATTTCTAACGTTTCGCTGCAACTTAACTAACCCATTGTTGAGACTTGTCGAGTCTAGCGAGTTGGTCGGGTCATCTCTTGACGTCCATATTAAACTGTAAATATCCTCGTTTCTTATTTCGTGACTAGCACTATCGACCAATAGTAACTAATTATAATATAACAAGAGTGCATATTGTTTCTCTTTTCCCTGGAAAATTATAAGCAAGTGTACTGTCTGCATGCACTTGTGGAGCAACAAGATACTGCCAAGTGGCAACAAGGGAACAACCAGTTTAATTAAGGACTGCAGAGTGCTGCTTTCGTGGTGAAGAAAATCTATACATTACTACGTCTCAATTTATCTTCTCGGAAGTTTCACTTGCAACAGAGCCACACCCAAAGCCCGAAACAGAGAGGTAAATGAACGTCACTTTATAGCAGTAGATCTGTATTAATTTCAGACAAATACATACAGTGTAGTTACACTGCAGTAACAATTCCCCACATACCGAATAGTATTCGTTTGTGTGAGAGGTAACAGTTGGTCAAGGGGATAGATCGGCTTGATGTCAGGTCATACCCTGACACGAACCCGTTTAGCACAACACGATTCACACTCCCGATGTTTCAGACTATACTTGATCAATTTTATTGACCGTACTGGAGCTATAAACTTTACTGGAGCTAAACTTTCTAATAAGGAACGTTTAACTGACAACCATGTGTGTCCATTATTTAAAATGTTGTTTGGCTCTTTGCTCTTGTTTCTTCTCGGCTGCATTGCAAGAGATCGATGCCTCCTTGGTACGGTTAACATTCACATACGTAAGAATTTGTTAACTTAGGTTGCATGACATTTGCCTGTATAGTTGGATATATCTTGATGTGCCAAGTAGGCTCCATGTTAAATAGAGCTATATTCATTATACAACTATACTTGAAAATTTATATATATAGTTGTATTCCTTATATATAAAGCCGTAAAGAAAGCTTTAATGTTTGTATCTGATAAATATGCACATTATTAATTTGGAGTCACCAAATAAGTAGTGTAAATGTTTTTGTTTTATAATTTGTGTTATCAACGAGATTGCCGATTCATTTGTAAAAGTTATCCTTTTCATTTGTAATATATAAATAGATGCCAGCTGATACAGCTAGCACTAGTTCGTCGGGAGTGGCACTGATTAATAGACGGCTCCTGGAAGCCGCCAAAACTGGCGATGCTAGATCAATGAAGGACATGGCCTCACGGGATCCAAGCATTCTGCTTGGAACAACTCCACAAGGGAGCACCTGCTTTCACATATCCTCCATTCATGGCAAGAAAGGATTCTGCAACGCTGTCCTGGCGCTAAACCAGTCTCTTCTCACCGTTGCCAACTCTTATGGTGAGACTCCGTTGCTCGCCGCCGTGACGAGTGGCCATGCCTCTTTGGCTTCTGATTTACTCAAGTGCTGCCGTGCTCTGGGATTGAGTGAGGCAATCTTGAAACAAGACAAGGATAGATGTAATGCACTGCACCACGCCATCCGCAGCGGCCACAAGGATATTGCGCTGGAGCTGATAGCAGCAATTATGCAAGTACATATAAGTATGCAATTTACGTACACTTTTAGGATAGAATTAGTATAGAAATAATATTGCTAATTTTAATTTAATTTTTATTTCAAATTTAAGATATTTAGGGATTTTATATTGATGTTCGTATGGAAATTAAATTGCTAATTTTCTTTTATATTTTGTTCTGAAATTTAGTTATTTGTATTGTACGTGTCATGGGCTATACTTTTAATCTAAGTCATTATAATTTGGGTCCTCGGGTCGACCGATGGATGGCTTGATCCTTTTTCTGTTTTTCTAATTGATGTGAAAACTTCCTGGAAGTTCCTAATTAGTATACATACATATAGGGCTTGTTCTTTTTAGCTGAAACTTTTGGCTGCGGTTTGTGCCTTTTGGGCTGTTCGTACAAGAGATTACAGAGTAACAGAAACTCGCATGCGGTTTTTGCCGATATAAATGAAGTCGGTATATTATGTACTACAATTAACTAGTAGACTTTATATTGAAAAGATACTCCGTTTAAAAGCTAATTACTATAGAAAAGCTGAAAAGCAGCTTTTAGAAACCGAAAAGAACAGGCTCATAAATATATAGATATGGATAGACACATAGATCTGTAGACTTGACCAAAATGACCCAACTTGGATTGGCCTGAGCCAAATGTGTTGGCCCTGCCCGAAGCCTGGTTTATGGACGGGCTTGTGCAGGAATGTGATATTTGAATTCTCAATTCAAAATCGTGAAGTGCAAATTTAATAAAAATTTGGAGCTTATAGAAACTTTAAAATTTGTGTATGCTATTTGCATTGAAACTTGAAAGTTACTAGGATATATACATGTATGCAAACATACACTTTTCTAACCATCTACTAATCATACTGCAAATGGGTGCGGTGAGAAGTGGAAAAAATGTCGGAAGAGGGAAACATTTTAAAAACTTTTTGCAACTAAAAGTTGTATGCACCATAGCCATTCCCATTTGTATTTGGGATATTTAATTTAAAACTCAAAATGGTGTTGTAATTTTGTGATTTATATTCCCCAATTCATTGAAAATTATTATTATCTAATTAATATTAATAATTTACAAATGTAAAATGCATATTAAGTTTTATTTTTTGTATATTACAATGTGTCAAATAGATCCCGCATTACAATTATTTTGACTAAACCCATATGATAGATGGCAGCAAGTACAGCTAGCACAGCTAATTCATCAGGAGGAGCACAGATGGACGGACAGCTGCTGGAAGCAGCCATAACTGGTGATGCCAGATCAATGAAGGACATGGCCTCACAGGATCCAAGCATTCTGCTTGGAACAACTCCACAAGGGAGCACCTGCCTTCATATATCCTCCATTCATGGCCACGAGGGATTCTGCAAAGATGTACTGACGCTAAACCAGTCTCTCCTCGCCGTTGTCAACTTGTACGGTGAAACTCCGCTGCTCGCTGCCGTGGCGAGCGGCCATGCCTCTTTAGCCTCTGATTTACTTAGGTGGTGTCGTGCTCATGGATTGAGTGAGACAATCTTGAAAGAAGACAAGGATGGATGTAATGCACTGCACCACGCCATCCGCAGCGGCCAAAAGGGCCTTGCCCTAGAGTTGATAGCAGCAGAGCCTGCTCTGTCGGAAGGTGTCAACAATTTTGAAGAGTCCCCGATGTACATCGCGGTGTTGAGAGATTTCACAGGTGTTTTCCAGAAACTGTTGGAAATTCCTGGTTTTGCTGATAAGGGAGCCTTAGGCCACAACGCTCTGCATGCTGCTGTGAGAAATGGGAATTCAGGTGAGAACTGTAGAGTATGATAGAAAATGATTCCATACTCCGCGAGTATGTACTCCTATTTCTCAAATATCACTTATATGTGTTATACACTTTTTTTTCTTTTTGAATATGGTCCAATAGTAACTATAAGATACTCCAAATTAAGTGAATTGTATGAAAATTTTCCTTCAGGTTCATAGTCTTTTAGCATTATTATTGTATAGAAAAAGGGTACATGGCAAAAACAAAGGACTCCAATGAAATTTTTTTCATGCAATTCATATTGGGTATCTTAGAATTAGTATTTAAATATGTTAAGAGTGATAAAAGGCTCACTTAAATTGTATATCAAATGTGGAAGTATGTACTCTTGGGAGTTTGGGAGTAGTGTGCTAGAATATAAGGCAAATTGGAATTGGGATTCTGAAATCTAAGATTATGTAGAGCACAATTGTTTCTCTAATTAATATTACTGACATAATTACTAATCCTCTACTTGCTACGTACATTGTATATTAATTGGTTGTTCACCATCTTTCATGCCTTGATTTGTTTCCAGATATTGCTAAAAAAATTGTGGAGACACGTCCTTGGCTGGCCAGAGAAAGAAACAAGTCTGGGAATAGTCCAATGTATTTCACTGCAATTTGGGGCAAGGTTGACGTGATACGAGTATTGTTGCAACATGATCGGTCTTTAGGGTATGTGGTAAACAGAAAGGGCGTTCCTCTCCTTTGTTCTGCCGCATATCGAGGTCAAGTTGGTGTTGCTCGAGAGCTTCTTAACCGTTGTCCAGATGCTCCCTATTGCAGCGAAAAAGGTTGGACATGTCTTCATGAAGCTGTATACAGAGGTCATACGGAGTTCGTTGAATTTATCCTGGGGGCACCACAGCTTCGGAAACTCGTTAACATGCGTAACAGAGTGGGAAGAACTGCTCTACATCTCGCTGTCCTGAAGTGCAATCCGAAAATCGTTGCTTCTTTACTGTCTCACAAAGACATAGACACAACAATGTTTGACAAGCGTGGTAGTGCTATACCTCAGGAACTATTGAAATCCACGCAGCATGTCAAGACTTTCAATTGGGTATGTTACGAGTACCTTCTTGTCAACACACAGGTCCATATAAACGCTTCCAGATAAGACTTAAATATTTTGCATATTACTTAAAATGGTAGCAGCTAATTCAGAATAAAAAGAATGAGAAATTTGGAAGAAAATCAACAAACAGACGGAACAGGTTGAGTGTAGTACTCCTCGTCTCCCTTCCTCTTTATAATTTCCTGTCTGGATGCCTCTTATCTCACTAATTATTGTTCTAGGTGAAGTCCAGTTTGGATATATCATTAATTAAGCTGAAGCTTTGATTATGTCTCCTTTTAGGATCAGGAGTTCTTCTGGTAGGAAGAGAGATCGTCTACATAAACTTGTAATATCATTTTTTTTATGTATGGGTAACTCCTAGGCTTATCCAAGGTCATGACACATCCCCTCCTTTGATTAGTTTAGTTCTCAGCTTACAACAGAACTAATTTTATCATCACATTTTCTAACTTAATACTCCATCAGTCACTAAATAGATCGTCCTCACGCATTCAAGCATTCGTAACATTATAAAAAATTCACTTTTATAATAAATATTTTTTGTGATTTATAATAACATTATGATACAAATAACAGTCGAAGTAGCACTTTAGGGACTGTATTGATGTCCAAAATAACCTATATATAGTAATGGAGAGGGTAATGTATTACTCACATAGTAGAAAAGCTAAGCTTTATTATTATACCGTTTGTGAGTTTCACCTGTATATTTGTTTTGATTCATGCAGAATGAGGTGTTCATGCGTTTGTTCAAAGCAGATCCCGGAGCTGCTGCCCTTCTTTTCGTTTCTGATGTGAAGGAAAAAGTAATTAACGAATCAAGGAAGGATGCCAAGTCACTGACTCAAACATACACAAGCAACACTTCTTTAGTGGCGATCCTCGTTGCAACAATCACCTTCGCCGCTGCCTTCACCTTGCCTGGAGGATACAGCAATGATGTTGGAAGCGAGGGACTTCCGATCATGGCTCGGAAGCTAGCATTTCAGGCATTCATAATCTCTGACACCTTGGCAATGTGCTCCTCACTCGCTGTTGCCTTCATATGCATCGTAGCAAGGTGGGAGGATCTTGAGTTCTTGCTTCATTACAGATCCCTTACTAAGAAACTCATGTGGTTTGCATACATGGCAACCACTACGGCATTTGCAACCGGTTTATACACGGTATTGGCTCCTCGTCTTCTGTGGCTGGCTATCGGAATTTGCATTCTTACTGTTTCATTGCCCATTCTTACTAAGCTGCTAGGTGAATGGCCTGTCTTCAAGCTCAAGTGTCAGCTGGGTAAAACTGCCAAATTAGAATTCAATCCCCTTGATATGGTCTGACACAATCAATTTGTATTACAAACTCTTAGATTCCATCTAAATTTTGAACTATGTACTTCGAACCACTCTTGTATGTTGAGCTTGCTTTAATGATTGATTACTCGCAACTTTTTGTTTCGATTTGGGTTTTTTTATAAGTCGATTTTGCTCATAGGGAACAAAAATTGTCTTGATATTTTCAGGGAAGTTCAAGGATAGACTACGAATAATGAAAAAAGATACTAAATTATAAAGAGAGTAACTATGGTACATATGTATGTAATTTTAAGCGCATATCTTACAAGTGGAGGCTGTGGGGAGTGAAACATTTGTTGGGTGAGAAAAATTAAAGTTTCGAAATTTTTGTGCGATTAAAAGTTGTGTACAACAACCATCCTTTTTTGTACTTTCGTATAGTATATACACTAATGAATTAACATAATAGAGTTCATCTTCACCTTCATCTCCAAAGGCCGCTGTTATGGCTTCACTTGAAAACCATTGCTCTTCCACTACAATGTTGATAACAAATGCTTAACCATACTCGGCAAGATTAGTTCATTTAGAAAGGACAATGCTAATCCGCACTTTGACTAGTTCAGGAAGTCATGAACATGTGAAAATTGATATGTAATGCAGTTGCACAAAAGAGCAAAGACTGACAGAGGAATAACAATCTAAATTAACTTCATGGACAGCGAAGAAAAAAAATGATGGGTCGGCAGTGTTACACGATTTTACGCAAGCATGCTCTTAAGAAAAGAAATGAAACCCAATTATATAATTGGGCAAGTCAATTTGTTGGACCGAAATGGCGACAGAGGGGGGTGAATGTTGACTCTAAAAAAACTTGCCCCCAAAAATACACACCTAAAGCTTTCTCCTATAGCAACCAATGCTATGAAAAGGAAGGTGGGAAGAGCTCTCTGGAACCTTAAAACTAGCAAACCAACACAGAGACAAAACAACAGAGAGGAACCAACACAAGAAGGAGAAACACACCTGCTTGAAAATCTGGCCGGTCAGACTGCAAGTGACCGGGCGGTCTGACCGCTGCCTTGCCGCCGATCAGACCGGCCTGACCACACCGGTCTGACCGCCATGTTGGGTGCCAGAACAGGCAGCAGGCTGACAGAAATTCAGAAAACACTCAAAACTTCAGATTTCAAGGAAATTTGAGAAAAGAAGGTAATGTCCTCAGACTACTGGAACAAGAACATGTTCCAAATAGCTTAGGAACCTCAGGGAACAAAAGGTTTCAACCAAAGAGCAAGAATATCAGATTATGACAAAAATCTCAAATTTTTGGAAGAACTGAACCAAAACTCAAATTCCTCTCCAATCTTTTGATCCTTGGCTCATGAAACTTTGAGAATAGCTAATTAATAGCCTCAGGACTTAACATGCCAAATTTCATGCCATCTCATGGAGGAAATCAAAAACCACATCAAACCCTAGAGAAGAAAACAAGAACAGAGGAGGCCAAGATGCAAAAACTAAAATTAAACGTGGTTTGCTCTTAGGATTGACTAGCCAAATGGCCTTGGAGCATCTCCTAGATCACAGCAACCCATTTTGCTACTCCTCAGGAAGAAAGAACTCAAAAACACGAAAGCTCAAAAATCAAACAGAGAGGAGAACGAAGAACAGAAACAACAGAGGGAGCTCAAGAACTCAAACTCAAACAAAGCCATCTCAGATTGATATTGAGGATCACAGAGACGGCCCCATACGCGATTGATACAAGAGGAATGATTACATGGACTTCAACTCATCTCCAACCTCTCCCTCTCTCAAAAACAAGAACACTCAAGAACACTACATGCTTGGAGAGGAGCACGGGAGAACACACAGAGAGGAGACACACTCCCAACACACTCTGCCTCTCTCAACCACTAAAGCTCTAAAGCAAAACAACCTCTCCAAAGGTCATTTTGACTAAAGCAAACCCTAACAACCATGCACTCCCTCACAAGACATGCATGCACTTGAGAATCCCTCTCCTATTTATAGTCTTTGGCTAACGGGTCTCCAACCCGTTATGCCTGCTAAAACCCGAATGGAACCGCTTGCACCTGTGCAGCTTTGCGCTTTTACCGAAACGCCCCTCCTGCACCTTCCGGGAAGCTTCCGCGTTCCTTGTCATCCAAGCCTCACAACCACCTCGAGTCTCCGCCGTCTTCGACACATCCGACCGTTCTAACCTCGACACCGCCCTGTGTCTAGTTCGGTCACCTCATGCCTCGCCACGACTCCGCCTCGACATCCTGCAGCCATCACAGACAAGAAACACATCAAATAGTATCGCTCGACACATGTAAGCATAAATAGCATCAATGAACCAACTTACGCATGAAAGAGCCCAAACCCATCAAATCAAGAGAATATGCATCCTAATCAATTTGACCAGGTTTGACCAAGTCCGACCGAAGCCTATTGCACCACACAACGCCATGGTCCGAACCATACAAACCAAACTCGACTTTCCTAAACCTTTGTCAATTACTCATCATACACATGGGGTCACAACCACATGGTCTCTTAATCTCCCCCTTGATGAGTATATTGACAAACCCAGAAAAAGCGCAAAGTTGAGTTTGAAAAGAAGCAAGAGTCAAACATGGTCCAAGAGAAATCAAAGAGGCTAATGACCATGTCAACAAAGAAACACTAGAGCTACAAAAGAAGAAAGAGCAAATTGTTCTCCAAAACTCTAGAAAGTTCCCAAAATGGCTTTTTCTCTGCTATTCTCCCCCTTTTGGCAATAAACACATCAAGGATGCAAAAGAGAGAATAAGTCATGATGATGGATGAAATGGCTGAAGTTTGTTTATTTTAAGCATTTAAGCCATGAAGATTATCCAAAATGACCGTATGAGAATTACATCAAGCCATAACACATAAGTATGCTATCAAGATCATGACAAGACATGTAGAATCAAGCTAAGCCAAATAAGTCACAATCTGAAATTTAGTCAAATTTCTTAGTATGTCAAGTCAACCACGATTCTAGTCTAGCTAAAGGTATCTAAGGATGATGCAGGTCATGTCAATAGTCTAAGTGGAACCAAAAATCTAGTATTGAGTCAATTTAGAGTGCTACAAGTTCAAGAATGAGATATTTGTTTAAGTACTTGTTCTTTGTGGAATTAAGCAAATTGAGCACATTTGGCATGTTTTTCTTTATAAATCTCATGATTGTTGCCAACCAGATTTTTGTTTAGTCATGTGCTAGACCTCAAGCCTTATGCGACCACTCCAAGCAAGAAGCTTAAGAAGATGATCTTGGTCAACCAAAACTCCCCCTGAGTTCATGCCTAGTGCAATGGCAAGCCGTCTCATGAGAAAGAATTGGTGAGATCAGTTTTTTCGCACAAAAGAGATCTTTTTTTGCTTTCTTAAAAGGTTGTAATAACTTATGCTTCATCAAGAAACTAACATAGCTCAATCTAAAGCTCAATAAAAATTCAAGACTCAACTCAACCTATTTGACATGGCAGGAATCATAAAAGGATAACTAAAGAGAGACTAGTCTCAAGTGCTACCATGACATGAGATAATTCAAGTTGTGCATTTTTAAGCAATTAATCATGGCAAAAACTAGACTACACATATGAAGTCATGATCAATCTAGCAAGTAAGCACAAATCATGGCAAGGTGTAATGCAATGTAAACATGTCATAAAAGGATAATAATCAAGGCTCCATGTAGTTATATTACAATGCTAAATGAAGATGCAGAAAATCCTGCTCCCCCTCAACATGAGATGCACTTTTAGTTCAAGTTGAGTTATGTCAACATTAAGATCTAGAAGCTCCGAAATGAACTCCCCTTGAACTAAAACAATAAACAAGAGAAGCTGGCAAAGAAAATCCGAAAGAGCAGTCCTTAAAGCATAGATAAGACATAGAGGATACTATGGCTCAGACTGACTCTCATCTACCCCATTTGACTCTAAGACTATCAACTGATCATCTAGCACACTAAGGAGCAAACACGTACCCCGTCTACCCGAGGGTGGCTCGACCCTCGCTAGAACCTATAAGAAGTGAGTGAGCTCAACCTAGTGAGAAGTGAAGCAGCTGATAAGCAGCAACCTAGAATCACAAGATAAGAGTAAGAAGTCTAAGCAACTAGACAATAGAAACACTCTAATCTATGATAGAAGGACTAAACCCAATGCACCCGTATGCAATGCAATAGAAAGGAGTAAGAGCATAATAGACATGATAGAGCAATGAAGCACAAAACTCCCCCTCACAACAGTCCATAAGGACAAACCACCCCAAGCTCTCCCCGCAAGGCTGGAAACCTAGAGCTATCCAAAGGCTTGGTAAAGATGTCAGCCAACTGGTGGTCACTCTCCACAAACTGGAGCACTATGTCACCCTTCTCCACATGGTCTCGAAGGAAGTGATATCGGATATCAATGTGCTTGGTCCGAGAATGCTGCACTGGGTTCTTAGCAATGTTAATCGCAGAAGTGTTATCACAAAAGAGTGGAACACTGTCGATAACTAACCCAAAGTCCCACAGGGTCGAGACCATCCAAAGTACCTGGCTGCAGTAGCTGGCGGCAGCAATGTACTCGGCCTCTGCAGTGGACTGTGCAACACCGGACTGCTTCCTCAAGGACCAGGAAACAAGAGAAGTGCCAATGAATTGGTAGGTGCCAAAAGTGCTCTTCCTATCTATCCTACAGCCGGCAAAGTCTGCGTCCGAGTAGGCTCTCAAGGAAAGACAGGAAGAGGAAGAGTACCAGATAACATAGTCAATGGTAGCTCCAAGGTACCAAGAATGCGCTTCACTGCCTGGCGGTGAGATACACGAGGAGAAGCCTGAAACCGAGCACAAAGACACACAGCGAAGTGTATGTCCGGTCTCGAGGCAGTGAGGTACAAGAGGGATCCAATCATGCTACGATACTCCTTCGGATCAACTGGCTCGCCATCCTCATCTGGGTCAAGAGAAACTAATGTAGCCATGGGAGTTGACACGGGCTTACCATCACTCATGTCAAAGCATCTCAGGAGGTCACGAGTGTATTTGCCCTGATGTAAGAAAGTACCCTCCCGAGTCTGCCTGATTTGGAAGCCAAGGAAGAAGGTCAACTCGCCCATCATACTCATCTCAAACTCGGTGCTCATGACATCCGAGAACTGTGAAACAAGAGTATGAGAAGAGCCGCCAAAGATGATGTCATTCACATAGATCTGGACGAGCAGAAGGTCATTGCTATGCCTACGAATGAACAAGATCTTATCCACTTTACCCATCTCAAAACCATGACTCAACAGATAGGACTTAAGCCTCTCATACCAAGCTCTAGGGGCCTGCTTAAGTCATATAAGGCTTTGGAAAGCTTGAAGACATGGTTTGGGTATTTGGGGTTCTCGAAACCTGGAGGCTGTCTCATGTAGACTTCTTCCTCAATAAACCCATTGAGGAAGGCACTCTTGACATCCACCTAGTAAAGCTTGAAACCCTTAGAAGCTGCAAAGGCAAGCAGGATTCTAATGGCCTCAAGTCTAGCTACAGGGGCAAAGGTCTCCTCAAAATCTAGACCCTCAACCTGGGAGAAGCTCTGAGCTACCAGTCTAGCCTTGTTTCGAATGACTACCCCATCCTCACTCTGCTTGTTCTTGAACACCCACTTAATCCCAATGACATTGTGACCTCGAGGGGGCTCAACAAGCGACCAGACATTGTTTCTCTCGAAATTTTCTAACTCCTCATGCATGGCATTGACCCAAGACTCATCAGACAGAGCATGACAAGCGTCCTTGGGCTCGAATGAGGCAACAAAGGCAGAATGGAGACAGAAATATGACATGCCAGACTTTGAGCGTGTGACTCACTCAAAGAGGTCTCCAATAATCTGCTCGGAAGGATGGTCTTGCTGGATATGTCGGGGAGGCCCTGGATGAGATGAAGAAGTGGCCTCTACCTCATGAGCTGAAGAGGTAGGAACAGAGCCACTAGCTCCTGAAGAAGCGGAAGGCATGGGCTGATCACCTCGAGGTGCGGTGGAGGAAGGCACCTCAAGGGGAGGATGAGGAACTGGATCGGGTAAATAACCCTCATCTCCATCCTCCTCATCATCCACAAAGATGGGCTCAGACTGCTCTAAAGAACCTGAGATATCGGGCCTAGTCCCCGGACTGGCCTCGTCGAAAGTCACCTCATAGGTCTCTACCATTTTACTAGACTCGTAGTTCCAGACCCTATACGCCCGCGAAAAAGTCGAGTAACCTAGAAAGATACCATCGACTCGAACTTGTCTAGATTTCCGGACTTCAGAATGAAACACTTGCAACCAAATACGCGAAAATGAGAGACACTGGGCTTTCGCCCATATCTCAGCTCATAAGAAGTGCGATGCAAGTGTGCCCGAAGAAAAACTCTGTTCGAAACATGGCACGCGGTCGCTATAGCCTTAGCCAAAAACTTCCTAGGTGTAGAATACTCATCAAACATCGTCCTGGCTATCTCGACCAAGGTACGGTTCTTCCTCTTCGCGGCGCTATTTTGTTGTGGGACGTGCGGAGAAGAGAACTGGTGCTCTACATCTGTCTCATCCCAAAACCTTTCAAAGTAGGAATTCTTGAACTCTGTGCCATTGTCACTGCGGATCGCTCGTAAGGCACCCGGAAGCTCAACAGAAAGCCTACTGAAAAGACCTCAAAAATGTGTAAACGTCTCATCCTTCGAGGCTAAGAAAAACACCCAAAAGTACCTCGAGAAGTCATCGACCACGACAAGGACATACCACTTCCCTCCTGCTGACTGCACTCGAGCTGATCCAACTGTGTCCATATGGAGTAGCTGTCCTGGTGCATCGGTCATAGTCACTGTGACCGGAGGGTGAGAAGCGGCAACCATCTTGCCGTGCCAGCATGGAGCTCAAACAAGATCTTTGACCATCTTGAGTTTCGGCAGACCACGAATGAGATCGTGGCCGCTAACTCGGGTCAAATGGTCAAACCCAATATGACCAAGTCTCCTATGCCAGAAAGTAAGGTCACGGGACTCAGAAGCAACCAAACACCGGAGAGGATCACCAGAGGACTCAGAGAAATCAGCACGAAAGATCCTCCCAAAACGAGAAATCCCGCAAACCAGACTACCCGAAGAATCAAGAATTTTGCAAGAGTTTTTCTTAAAACTCACCTCAAAACCGTCATCGGTAAGCTGAGAAACAAAAAGCAAATTATACTGCAGCTTACTAACCAAGGCAACATCTTTATAATGAAAGACTCATTAACGCGCACTGTACCTTTGGCGATGACGTACCTAGATGAAGCGTCTCCGAAGGTGATCGTCTCATTACCTAGAGCACGGGCTAGGGAAGAAAACTAACGGAAGTCTCTGGTCATATGACGAGAACAACCAGAGTCTACAAGCCAAACATTTCCCTTCCCTGCCCGGCGAACCTAAGTCAAATAGAGAGTAAAGGCTTAGTACTGGGATAAATCAAGAGTGATTTTGGCACCCAATACTGAGTAACACGTCGAGCAGCAGAAGTAGTCAAGCACGACTAACCTCTAACTACCCTACGCTTTCTATCGCTCAAAGAAGCAGAAGGTCTACATGTAGACCTGAAGCTGTTGCTGGGTCCGACTGCTATAGGAGAGCGAATCGGAGCACCGGCAACATGCTGATCATGCCGCGGGTAGCCATCTCGATGGGGAAAACGAGATCTACCCTCAGAACAGCGGAAGTCACGACCAAAGGGAGCATGAGGACGAAAACCAGAAAACTCAGCAAAACCAAATCCTCGATGTTGCCCAAACTCATCGGAAACAAACCTAAACCTCGTGTTGGTCTTAGGTCCACTCAAGGTCTGGGGCTGACCCTAAATACACCTAAGAGCCTCAACACGGTCTCTACGCGTGCTCTTGGCATGCCTAAAGCATCGCTCGATCAAGTGTCCATCCTTCTAACAGAAGGTGCAATGATACTTCACCTTTTGAGAGGTAGAAGTAGCATAAGGAGGCTTCGCCTTCTGAGAGGCCAAAGCAACGGGTGGACTCACCTTGCTGTCAGAAATCCCTTAGACAAAGCCCACTGACTTAAATTGAACTTTCTCAGTTCTGGGCTTGACCTCGATCACACCTGCGGCTATGGGTCTGAGCACGGCAGGTGGATGCTTCCTAACATCCTCCAGAAAATCATATCCTAGACCTTGATTGAACTTGCAAATCTTGGACTGGTCTAGAATAAGATTAAGCTTCTTCTTGCCGCCTACAAATCTCTCGAGAGTGTTCATAAGGTACTGACACTCATGAAAGAGAGAGGTGCAAGAAGAGCAGGGAGAAGAAGAGACAGCAGAAGGTAAGGGAGCAGAAGAAGAACCAGTAGTAGAAGAGTGAATGGCTTGTGCACGCACAGCCGACTCAGAAGGGACAGACCTACTGCTATCCATTTGGTTCACGTTCCTAAGCGTCTGCACCTTACCCTTGGGCTTCTCCCCCACACCAGCACACACATTACAAGCAGAAGGTGGCTTCTCTAGAAGGTCCTTAGTTAGCTTCACACATTTTTCATCCAATGCACTCAAGTCAGATTTTAGTTTGTTACAATTAATGCATGGTGAGCTAACAGGGTCCTTAGAAGCATATTGAGCCAATTTGTTGTTATCATCAACTAATTCTTGAAACTGTTTGGAGACAGCTTCAAACTCAGCAGTAAGCTTAGGACAATTCACACATGAAGCAATGGGCTCAAGTAGAAAAGCTTGTAATTCAGCAATTTTATGATCTGCCCGTTTTAGGTTCATCTTCAAATTATTGCAATTTTCACAAGTCTCGGGCTGATCGAGAAGCATGGTATACAGACCTCTAAAAGCATTGTCCTTATCCTCACATGAGGTGCAAGATATAGTCTTAACAGTAGTAGATGAAGGAGGAACTACCCTACTCATCTCAAGTTCAGCAAGAAGACTAATATTCTCCACCTTAATCATGTCGAGCTCAGAGGACACACTGTCATGCAAGGTCCTTAGCTTCTCCATGTCATTCAGCAAAGCAGAGCAAACATCACAATCGTCACGGGAGGGAGCAGATCTAAGTGAAGTAAGCTCCCGTGATAAGCTCTCTACTTCCTTCTCCAACTCGCTAACCCTAGTTCTAGATCTAGCATGGAATTTCTATAGCTTAAGAAAAGTATCATTAAGCTGGTCGTATGAAGGGTATACCTCGTCGGAGTCGGAGTACAGCTCGCTGTCGTTGATCTCTCCCTCAAGGGCCATGAAGCACATGCCGGAGAAGTCGTCGTCGCCCTTGGGTTCTTGCTCGTCCTTCCCATCGTCATCACTCCACCCCTCCACCTCACTGAGGTCGAGGTCGTTGAAGGCGGCGAGGACGCGGTGGAAGAGCTTCTTGGCTTTGCCAAGGTCGCGGAACTTCTTCTTGCCATGGGCATGAGCGAAGGGCTTTTTGTTGCGGTTCTTGTCGATGTAGTCATTCTTGCTCACACCACCGTAGTCGCCCTTGCCCTTCCCCAGCTTGGGGCAGTTCGTTTGAATGTGGTTGGGGCCACCACACTCGAAGCAGATCACGGGTCCTCCTCTCTTTCCGTCCTCCTCTTGTAAGCATGGGAAAATTTTCTCGCTAGGAGGGCTAACTGGTCATCTGCAAGCTGCTCTAACTGATCATCAGTTACGTCACAGAGAGCAGCAAGCGAGAATCCACAAAGCGAATCAGAAGAAAGATCAGGAGCTGAAGTGGGATCGGTGACTAAGGCCATCGACTGCGACTTCGACCTACGAGAGACTATGTTAATCTCGTGAGTCTTGAGGCGTGAGTACAACGCATCAAGAGTCAAGGTCGAGAGATCGGTGGTGTCCTTGATGGTAGTCACCTTCATCTCCCAAACACGCAAATCAAGAGCCGTGAGCATCTGACGAGCATTGTCCGAGTCGGGGTATGTGAGACTGACCGCTCGGAGGTTGCTCAAGATCTTATGAAAACGCACAAAGCACTCATCGAGGGACTCACCAGCGAGCATTTCAAACTTGTTGTAATCTCGCTTGAATTGGTCCTGCCAAACTGTCTTGATCTGGGTGGTGCCCTCATGGTATGCATCGAGGGTCACCCAGATGTCGAAAGCCGACGTCAAATGAGAGATGCGTCGAACTCGCTTCGGCTCAACCCCTGAATGATGATGTTCCTTGCCTTATGTCACATCCCAAAATTTGCTTTCTAGAAAAATTTAAATTCAAATTAATTATTTTAAAGTAATTGGATTTTATTTGGCTTTTCTGAATTTTCTGGAATTTTAAACCTATTTTTAAAATTTAAAAAGTAATTTAAAGTATGAAAATAAAATACCAACAGTAGTTGGAAATAATTTCATTTAGTCCAACATATGTCTAGGAGCTTCTGTGAATTTTTCTGGAATTTTTGGAGGTATTGTCATATTTTTCTGAGGCCTGAATAATTTTCAAGCCTTTTTAGAAAATAGAAATTCAAATTCGGAAAAATAAAAATCTCTCCTCTCCCTCCAGTCGACGCGTGGACGACCTAGGACCGCCCACGTCGCCGCTCGGCCTGATCCAGGCCGCTCCCTCCTCTCTCTCGCCGCCAAGCGGGCCAGGCCCGTCAGCGACCCCGCCTTCCCCTCCTCCTCGCCCGGCGCGTGGCCAGCCCAGATGCGCGCCACGCCACCCCGCGCGCCCATCCGGCCGTTCCCTCCCCCTTAACGCGTACCCGCCGCCCGATCCACCTCTTCCGCCACGCGGCTCCATCCGCGCCGCCCGCACTCCTTCTCACTGCGTGCGGGACCCGCTTGTCAGATCCGTCGTCTCCCCCACGGAGACGCCTTCCTTTTCTTCCCCCTCTTTCCTTCTTTGCGGCAGTGACCGTATCCGAGCTGGGTCCGGCCCTTCCTTCCTCGGCTCACCCCGGTTTTGGAAACCCCAAGCCCCGTCGCGACCAAATCCCCTCTCCCCCGTGTCCTCCTTTCCTTCTCTGCCCCAATTTCCTTTCGGCCCCGCTCCCTTCCTTTTTCCGGCCAACACCCCGGCGAGGAATTCCCTGCGTCGTGCCCCTCCTCTTCCCTATAAATACCCCCGATGGCTCCGCCTCCTCCCGCACCAACTCCCAGTGCCCTCCACTTCTCCCCTTGAGCCCCGAGCGCCGTCGTGCCAGAAGCTCACCGTGTGCGCTCGGTAAGTGCTCCGGCGAGCAATCGCCCTCGCCTCGGTCTTCCCCAGCGCCCACCGTCGCCACCACGATCTCCCTCTCATCTGTGCGATACTCCCCGACACCTCGGCCACCCCTCCCCGTCGCCGGAGCGCCGTCGCACCGGGAGACCCGTACTGCGCCGCCGCTCCACTCGTCGCCGGCCACCTCCGTTCGTCCCCGAGCTTCGCCGACCCTTCCAACCGAACCCCCTCCACACCAAGATTACATTTTACACGTCAACCGAGCCCCTCCGGCCTTCCCTCGCCGCCGGCGCCGCCGCCTCCGACCACCTCTGCCCGGGCCTCCCGCAGGTATCCCTCAAGAGGGTTACCTACCCTTATTGGGTAGGCAACGCCTCCCCGCTCACTTGGCTATCACCGCTCGCTCTCCCTCCCCCTGACTCCCTCGGCGCGCGTTCGAGCCCCGACTCCGCACGTTGAGGTTGAGTTTTTCCCGATTTATTCGCACTGACAAGTGGGCCCGGAGTCCAGTGGGTCCCACGTATCAGAGGCTGAGTCAGTGGGCTCACTGTCCAGTGGGTCCCACATGTCAGAGACCGACCTCTGTGGAATCGCTGACCGGTGGACCCCACCTGTCAATCTCTCAGATTAAAATAAAAGATTAAAATCTAATTATTCCAGTGGGCTCCACCTGTCAGAAATTTGGGAATTTCTAGATTTATTCAAATCTGAGATTTTCAAATGAGTATAAATTTCTCATTTTAGCTCCAAATTCAGCCATTCAAATTTCTAAATTCATCTAAAATCATGATCTATCCAAATATGGTCTCTTTTGAATTTTTGGATTTTATTTGAATTTTATTTGTATTTATTTGCTTTGTTTGCTTCGTCTTTTCTCGTGTAGATTCCAACGTTGTCGATGATCACTCCACCCAACAGCAAGAAGACCCAGAGAACCTGCAAGAAGGCAAGTCTCCTTTGATCATCTTGAACCTATGATTTTGAAATGTTTTAATTATTTTAAATTATGTGCATTGCTATTTATATAAAATAATAGTTCAAATCTTAAGGTGTTAGTTAAACCAACTTTGTTATGCCCTCATTTGACATTGATTGCCATGTACCTTTGTCGCCCTAGAACTTCCTTTGTCTCAATAATGAGATTAATATTGATCTTTGTGAATATTAGAATGGTAGGGTAATGCTTAGTCATGCTATCTAATACCTTTGGAAAAATCTTGAAAATGGGAAATTAAGATTTATTGTTGAACCCTTGTGTTTATAAATGTAGTGGCAATTGGAGTTGCCACTGTTCTTTTAAAATAAAATAAAATGTGAAATTTGGTTTAGATTAGGGTGGATGGTTAGTTTGGGCTAGTGCAGAAAGCACGAGATCTTGTTAAGTGTACGTTCCACCCTAGTCAATTAAGGACCGACGCTTGTGTTTGTCCAGACTGAGCATTAACCGTACAACCACAAGTCTATATGGGTACGACCTAGCTGACTAACTTATGATAGTCTAGTTTAGGTGCCACCAGGGAAAGTGGGTGCCGTGGATGGACCGGTTATTCACGGTGAGTGACAGATTTCTTGTACTCATATGGCGCAAGAGGGGCTTCTGTTCGGGCGGTTAGCCTACTGCGGTGAAACCTCGTGGTGGTATCTAGCTAGATTAGAGTAAGGTAAAGGCTTTGTGATATTTTATCTGGGTCTCATGCCAAAGGAAGCGTGTTGACTTCTAGGATAATTTATCTCTTGTGGGTAAAGTTGTACAACCTCTGCAGAGTGTAAAACTATTCGAATAGCCGTGCCCATGGTCAAGGGCGGGCAAGGAATGCATTCACATGGTATATTTTCTGGTTTTGGTTTTAAAATCAAAGTTTTGTATTCCGAGAGTGGAGGGAACTCTTGGAAGGGTATCCTAGCAGTTGGAGCCAGAGAGGGTGGATGGAACCCGCAGTTTTAAACTTGGTCAGATAGACTGGATTAATTAGTGTTGGTAGATGGAACCTTCACTATAGAAGTAATGATAGTTCTGTTAAAACAAATATTTGTTAAATTGATGCCTTCGAAAATAATTAGTAGTAATTGATTTTAAAATATTGCTTTGTGCAAAAGAACCATATAGCCTTCCTTTGTCAAGCCTTGCATCTATTGCATTTTTCCCAAGACTTGCGGAGTACTTTATGTACTCACATGCTGCACTCAAAAACAATACTCAGAGGAATACGAAGCTCAAGAAAGAGACTACGACTACTTTGCATGTGGATTCGACAAAGGATTCTCGGAGTACTAGGTCGCGCTTCCCCAGTCAATTGCCTGTGGCGTATTGATGGGTCTTCGTCGGAGTTATCTTTTTGCTTCCGCTGTGTTTCGTGTGTGCGAGGTCTTGAAACCTCATTTGTAATAATGAGACCTTTCAGTCGGTACTCTCTATTATTGTAATAAAGTGTTGTTGGTGTTGTAATCATTTCTGTTTAACTGTGTGCACTAGCTTTGATCTGGGACTAGTGCGGTAATACACAGAGGGTCCGGGTTTGGAAATCCGGGGTCCCGACACCTTAGCATTCGCCTCAACATCAGCCGGCATTGATGTTCTCATCGGCAGGAACAACATATCGTACTTTGACCTTACGCCAGATGGCGTAGCCCTGAGCCTGAATGTAGGTCTCCATCCGACTCTTCCAGAAGGGATAGTCGATCCCACCGAAGACGGAGGGCTTGGTCGAGTACTTGTCTGTCGCCATGGCTCTAGAGACCGGTTAAGATCTATCGAGAAGAGCTAACCAGCTCTGATACCAATTGTTGGACCGAAATGGCGACAGAGGGGGGTGAATGACGACTCTAAAAAAACTTGCCCCCAAAAATACACACCTAAAGCTTTCTCCTATAGCAACCAATGCTATGAAGAGGAAGGTGGGAAAAGCTCACTTGAACCTTAAAACTAGCAAACCAACACAGAGACAAAACAACGGAGAGGAACCAACACAAGAAGGAGAAACACACCTGCTTGAAAACCTAGCTGGTCGATCGCTAGTGACCGGCGCGTCGACCGCTGCTTGCCGCCGGTCGACGGCCGGCCACACCACCGATCGACCGCCATGTTGGGTCCGGTCTGACCGGCTACTACAAAGCGGTCTGACCGCCCCTCGGGTTCCAGAACAGGCAACAGGCTGACAGAAATTCAGAAAACACTCGAAACTTCATATTTCAAGAAAATTTCATAAAAGAAGGTAATGTCCTCAGACTACAGGAACAAGAACATGTTCCAAATAGCTTAGGAACCTCAAGGAACAAAAGATTTCAACCAAAGAGCAAGAATATCAGATTATGACAAAAATCTGAAATCTTTGCAAGAACTGAACCAAAACTCAAATTCCTCTCCAATCTTTTATCCTTGGCTCATGCAACTTTGAGAATAGCTAATTAATAGCCTCAGGATTTAACATGCCAAGTTTCATGCCATCTCATGGAGGGAATCAAAAACCACATCAAACCCTAGAGAAGAAAACAAGAACAGATGAGGCCAAGATGCAAAAACTGAAATTAAACGTGGTTTGCTCTTAGGATTGACTAACCAAATCGCCTTGGAGCATCTCCTAGATCATAGCAACCCATTTTGCTACTCCTCAGGAAGAAAGAACTCAAAAACACGAAAGCTCAAAAATCAAACAGAGAGGAGAACGAAGAACAGAAATAACAGAGGGAGCTCAAGAACTCAATCAAACTCAAACAAAGCCATCTCAGATTGATATTGAGGATCACAGAGACATCCCCATACGCGATTGATACAAGAGGAATGATTACATGGACTTCAACTCATCTCCAACCTCTCCCTCTCTCAAAAACAAGAACACTCAAGAACACTACATGCTTGAAGAGGAGCACGGGAGAACACACAGAGAGGAGACACACTCCCAACACACTCTGCCTCTCTCAACCACTAAAGCCCTAACGCAAAACAACCTCTCCAAAGGCCATTTTGACTAAAGCAAACCCTAACAACCATGCACTCCCTCACAAGACATGCATGCACTTGAGAATCCCTCTCCTATTTATAGCCTTTGGCTAACGGGTCTCCAACCCATTATGCCTGCTAAAACCCGAACGGAACCGCTTCCACCTGTGCAGCTTTGCGCTTTTACCGAAACACCCCTCCTGCACCTTCCGGGAAGCTTCCGCGTTCCTTGTCATCTAAGCCTCGCAACCACCTCGAGTCTCGGCCGTCTTCGACACATCCGACTGTTCTGACCTCGACACCACCCTGTGTCTAGTCCGGTCACCTCGTGCCTCACCACGACTCCGCCTCGACGTCCTACAGCCATCACAGACAAGAAACACATCAAATAGCACCGCTCGACACATGTAAGCATAAATAGCATCAATGAACCAACTTACGCATGAAAGAGCCCAAACCCATCAAATCAAGAGAATATGCATCCTAATCAATTTGACCAGGTTTGACCAAGTCCGACCGAAGCCTATTGCACCACACAACGCCATGGTCCGAACCATACAAACCAAACTCGACTTTCCTAAACCTTTGTCAATTACTCATCATACACATGGGGTCGTCTCTCTCAATTTCCAAGATTTCAAAACGTTCAGCTTTCAGAAAATAGAACATTCCCAAGGAAGTGTCGCGTTCTTGCGCGTGAACGGTACGTCGGGTACTATAGCAGCTGACATTGTGGATTAGGATGGCTTCTTCTTCCAAACCAACTTATTTATTTTCTTAAATAGTTTGATTCCCTAATTTGGTGTAATACCACCAGATTACACCACCAGAACGCAAAAGAGAACAGAAGCGAAGAATGAAAATAACCCAAGGGAAAATAAAATAATTTTACCGTCAGAATCTTTCGGCTTTAGAATGTCGAATAAAAATAGTGCTCCTAGAGATTCCAAGACCATCTGAGACCGGTTGATGCCTTTCGCTATTGTGGGCTTCGTCATCCGGCAGAAAAATCTAGCCAACGCCCTCCCGCAGTAGACAAAGCCATCAAACAGTGCAAAGCCCACCTATTGGACCAAAAGTCCTTGAAGCCCACAGAGACCTAAGTAGGAGTTAGGGATAAGGGAGGGGCTGCCTGGTCATTACACACAAGAGAGAGATGTAGCCAAGATCCCCTCATTCTTAAGCCAGCATACCCCTTCTTGCTCACAACTCATGCATTCTCACAGCCAAGGTAAGAGCATAGCCAGCCAGAGCCGTTAACCACTGTTGTTCGGCCAAGGTAAGGCACAAGTTGAGCTCAACCACAGAGTGGTCTCACCCCCTTTTTCCCTCCAGCATTAGCACCTTATCGGCACGGCTTGTATACACCGGCGGCAAGTCGTGAGCACCACCGCACGCCCATGAGAAAGAGGACATGCTCTCCAGTGCACACCTCCCAATCATGTATCGTCGCGGTGGAAGCCTTGGGCTTTCCCCAAGTCAGGATGCACATAAGAGTAGAAGCAAACAAAAATGGAAGCTAAAACGAAAACGCAAGAGTAGAGGGAAGGAAGTAGACCATCCCAAGTAGAATTGGCCCAGGCTCTCGATCGGCTGTGCGCCATGGCCGGTGAACCCAAGGGAGAGCTGAAGGAGGTGGTAGGTACGCGCACCGTCGGATCCTGGCCAGCTACGAGCCGTGGCCAGCAAACTTGAGCCCGTGGAGGAGCGGTGCTGGAGGATCGGAGTCGGGCAGGCGGTGCCGGTCAAGGCCAGAACTTAGGGCCGGGCTGGAGTCAACGGCAACCTGGGGGCCGAGGTGGGACACTCGGGGGCCAACGGGTCAACGCGTCGCCGAGCTCCTGGCTGGCTGCGAGCCGTGGCTGGCGAGCCCACCGAGCAACGGCGCTGCAAGGGGCCGAGCCAGGAGAGCACCACAGGGTGTCGGGCGGCGGCGCTGAAGGGCCCACACCGGGTGGTTGGCGCTAGGCGTCGACGGCTGGTGGCGGCGCCCGTGGAGGGGCAGTGCAAGGGGATGACCACGCCCCAGATCTAGTCGGAAGCAGAGGGGAAGTGGGAGAGTTGGAGAGGAGAGGAAAGCACTGGGGAGGGGATGACCGGTGGCATGGGGAACGCCCCAGATCTAGATTGGGGGAGAGTGAGAAGGGGACATTCGGCCAAACCAAGTGGAGAGAGAGAGGAGTAGTAGCAAGGAGTAGGGGAAAGGAGAAGGGTGGCGGTGAGGCGGCACGGAGGCGATCGGTGGCGGGGGTGGCCGAACCCAGCATCCATATATCCTCCATTCATGGCCACGATGGATCCTGCAAGGATGTCCTGGCGCTAAACCAGTCTCTCCTCATCATCGCCAACTCGTACGGTGAGACTCCGCTGCTCGCCGCCGTGACTAGCGGCCATGCCTCTTTGGCTTCTTATTTACTCAGGTGCTGCAGTGGTCTAGGATTGAGTGAGGCAATCTTGAAACAAGACAAGGATGGATGTAATGCACTGCACCACGCCATCCGCAGCGGCCACAAGGACATCGCGTTGGAGTTGATACCAATGGAGCCTTCCATGTCGCAAGTTGTCAACAAATTCAATGAGTCACCCATGTTCAAGCGGTGATGACACATTTTGCAGATGTGTTCAAGAAACTGTTGGAAATTCATGATTCTTCTCATTCGGGAGCCAACAGGTACAATCATTTTCATGCTGCTACAAGAAATGGGAATCCAGGTGAGAACTACGGAGTCAAGAGCACTATAGAGAACGTACAGCAAACTAGCATTAGGATTGTGAATCTTAAGATTATCTAGAGCATAATTGATTCTCCAATTTCCTCTGATTATATTGTACATCGTTACGGCTACATCCTACATGCCAAAGAGTATCATCACTCCTTGGTTGCTAACCATCGTTCGTTCCTTGATTTGTTTTCAGTTATTGCTGATCCCCAAAATGCAGCCACTATTTATAATCTTCATAAGCAAGCCAAGGCAGAGGTAACTGAGGCATCAAGGAAGGACGTCAAGTCACTGACTGAAAAATACACAACCAACACTTCTTTAGTGGCGATCCTCATTGCAACAATCACCTTCGCTGCTTCTTTCACCTTGCCTGGAGGGTACAACAATGATGTTAGAAGCGAGGGACTTCCGATCATGGCTTGGAAGCTAGCATTTCAAGCATTCTTAATCTCTGACACCTTAGCAATGTGCTCCTCACTCACTGTTGCCTTCATATGCATCATAGCAAGGTGGGAGGATCTTGAGTTCTTGCTTTATTACAGATTGCAACTGGTTTATACACGATACTGGCACCTCATATCCAGTGGTTGGCTATTGGAATTTGTTTTCTTTCAGTTTTACTGCCATTCTTACCAAGCTGCTAGGTGAATGGTTTGTCTTCAAGCTCAGATTCCGGTTGGGTGATTCTTTCAAGTCCGATCTTCTTGATATGATCTGACATCAGCGATTTGTCTTATTGATTATAGATACGTTCTATCATTACGGGTTATTTTGTTTATGCATCTCGCACATTGTTTGACTGATCATACTCCTTTGTCTATGCAGAGTCATAGTCCTTGTCGCTAGGCTTTGGGTTCAAACCCGCAAGGTACCCATCGTCGAACAGCTGTATATTAAACAAGACATTGGATATCTTTCATCAATTGAGAAATTGGTGGGGACTGTTGTATATGTGAGGGAAATTTGGGAATTTCCCAACCGAGAAAAGGAAAAAAATGCTGGTGGGCCCACCTGTCGGTGGGCCGTTTGAGGAGATAAGGAGGAGACGGTTCGTCTCCTCCCCACAGGCCGGTGTGGGCGTGCGGTTCATCCGGATCTGCGCCTTCTTCAGGGCGACGACGACGGCAGCGACCGAGTTATGGGGCGCTGGCGATGGAGGTGGCGTCGGCGAGGGCGTTACGGCGCCAGCCACACCGCAGCCCGCCGCTCCTCTCCTCTCTCCGCTCCGCTATAAAGCCCGGGCCTCTCCTCTCTTCGGCATACAGCGAAATCTAGTGAGCTCTCTCCCCTCCTCTCTTTTCTTCGGTGGTGATCTCGGGTTCTTGGACGGTTGGCCGGCACTTTGTGCTCTGCCGACAGCCGTGAGGCTTGACCCGTGGTTAGGGTTTTTGATTTGAGCTTGAACCGGGAGATTCACCGTGAGGTTTGAGTTGTGCTTTGAGTGTTCTTGGCCGGAATACTCGCGTGGCGTGTGGTCTTGTGCGGCAAACCTCTACCTCGACTTCCTGTTGATTGCGACTGATACGGGAAGAAGGGCATTGTATCTCCAGCGACCATCTCCCTGCTCGGTTTGTGGGGGGCATTGGTTTTCTGGGACAGCGCAATCGCGTGCCTTGCTCATTTCAGTAACTTCGGGTGATTTCGAGTATCACCGTGTTGTGAGTATTCTGGTGCTTGATCTTTGCAATTTGGCGATATACCTCATATATCAGTGAGTTGTGTTATTTTGCAAAGATTGAATTCTGTGGGCCTTTAGCTCTATGATGAAATGACATACTGCTGAAATTTTATATGAATGTGAGGGTAGAGTTACTTTGAGTATTCAATTGAATCTGCTGATAGATTGTTCACTGGTATCAAATCTGCTAGCTGCTCTAGTTCTAATATCTGTGTGAGGTCTAGATTGGTCTTTCCTGACCTCTGCCGAACTTGTTAATTTGGGGTGCAGCTAGCTTTGTTATTGTCTGGTCTGTGCCAAACTTTGTAATTCAATAGGTTACTCTATCAGGTTGAATTCTTGTAGGTTCGGCTCTGTCCAGTCAGTTTATTTTGATCTGGAAATACTTGTAAATAGCAAGATTCAATTGTAGCTCAAAAGTAAATCTACAACTGTCATATAAAATTAAGATTAGGCATTGTCATGGCGGTGATGGCCAAGATTGATTCTTGTGCAACTCGCTTTCTGAGAGCAATTAATATTTCTCAAATTACAGTTCATATGCTAGGTTTAAACATATATGTTAATGCTACATTAAGATTAGCATGCAGATGTTCATGTTTACTTGTTGACATGCTAATTATGTTCATATATGTGACATCTATGTTGAGCATATGTTACTTTTGTCCTGGCTTAATTAATTCGCATGTTGATGTATTAGTTAAGTCATTTATGTGCCATGTTTATCATGCTTGGACTATTATAATTATTGCTGGAATTAAATTAAGGATTATGCTTATACCTCATTATTTACAACAATCCAGAAAACCAATATATAAAGAAATGGCTTCCTCATCTGATGTCGTGAAACCTGAAGTGTTTGACGGAGTCAATTTCAAGCGCTGGTAGGCAAAGGCAAAACTTTGGCTGACTGATTTTAAGCTCTTCTGGATCATTTCAAATCCACCGGCGTTTCCGCTGGCGATCCCTGAAACGATGAAATGGGAAGAAGCTAATAATGCAGTTTTAGCCCGTTTGCTGGCCATCCTGTCTAATCGCTTGTTTGACGTATATGTCAACTTCACGAATGCCAAGCAACTTTGGGATGAGCTCGATGAGAAATACTCTGAAGGAGATAATGGAAATGAGTCCTTTATCACAGCCAATTACTTGAACTACAAGATGGTAGAGGGGCGGTCGGTGATGGAGCAGCTCCACGAGCTTCAACTCCATGTACGTGACTTGAGTCAGTACGACTGCGTCCTGCCAGAGAAGTTTCAAGTAAACATCATCCTAGCCAAGTTACCGCCATCATGGCGTGACTTCGTGACTGCACGACGACATATGAAGGAGCGCTTGACACTGAATGAGTTGTCAGCAGCTATAAATGTCGAAGAACGTGCTAGGGCCGGTGAAGGTGCAGGGAAGGCTCAAGTCCAGGCTCATCAAGTTCAAGTTAAGAATGCTGGAGGCCCTGGGAAACCCAAGTTCAAGAATCAGCCCCAAGTCAAGCTCCAGCCTAAGAAAATGAAGAAGAAGGAGGACATCGTCTGCTTCGTTTGCAGTGAGGCCGGCCATAAGGCCAATCATTGCCGCAATCGGAAGGGCAGGGGTCCATCTCCGGGTCAGCACAAGAGATGCAAGGCTGAAGTTCATGTCGCGCTGGCTAGCACCAGCTCGGAAGAGTACGTACCTATGGCCTTTATGGCAAGTTCATCTATTGATTGGTGGATTGATACAGGTGCTACTAGACATATATGTGCTGATCGATCTTGTTTTTCTTCATTTCAGGGTGAAGGTGGTGGATCCATCTTAATGGGCAATGGAGCCGCCGCGACAGTGCGTGGGATTGGACAGGTTTGCCTGAAGCTCACTTCGGGCAAAACACTCATCCTAAGAGACGTGTTGTACGTGCATGCGATGACTCGCAATCTCCTTAGCGGGTCAATGTTATGTAGGCAAGGAATAAAGCTTGTGTTTGAGTCAAATAAGGTCATTTTGACCAAGTTTGGTAATTTTGTGGGCAAAGGCTATGATAGCGGAGGCATGTTCTGCTTATCCATTCTTGATTTGAATAATGTAAACATTTATAATGTTTCCCATTGCAATAAAGTTCATGATATTTGGCATTCATGGTTGTGTCATGTTAATTTTGAAGCCATTACGCGGTTGAGTAAGATGAGTTTAATTCCAAGCTATAATTATGAGAAAGGTTCAAAGTGCGAAGTGTGTGTGCAAGCTAAGTAGCCCCGAAAACCTTTTCATAGTGTTGAAGGGCGGAGCACTTCTCCACTTGAACTAATCCATTCTGATCTATGTGAGATGAATGGAATATTAACTAAAGGTGGCAAACGATATTTCTTAACTCTCATAGATGATGCGACTAAGTATTGTTATATTTATCTACTTAAGTCAAAAGATGAAGTACTTGAATACTTTAAAATCAATAAAGCTGAAGTTGAAAATCAACTAGAGAAGAAAATCAAACGGTTAAGATCGGACCGAGGCGGTGAATACATCTCACATGAGTTCTCCCAATTCTGTGAAGAAAGTGGAATAATTCACGAAGTTACTCCACCATACTCACCCCAATCTAATGGAATAGCCGAAAGAAAGAACCGAACTCTTTGCGACTTGGTTAACGCCATGCTTCAGAGTTCAGGTTTGCCGGACTATTGGTGGGGTGAGGCAGTTCTCACAGCTAACTATGTCCTAAATAGGGTTCCACCTCGCAATCAGGAGGAAACACCCTATGAAAGATGGAAGAGGAGAAAACCCAACTTATCCTATCTTCGAACGTGGGGATGCCTTGCAAAAGCGCATGTGCCGTTGCCGAAGAAAAGGAAGCTTGGTCCTAAGACCATTGATTGTGTCTTTCTAGGATATGCTATTAATAGCACATCTTACAGATTTGTAGTGGTCAAATCCGAGGTGAGTGACATTGCTACTAATATAGTGATGGAACCTCGTGATGCGACATTCTTTGAGCATGTGTTTCCTATGAGACCGAATGATGATAGTGGACATATCGGTATAGATGATCTCTCTATTCTTCCTAGTGTGGATAACACCGCTCCAGATTTGGAGTTGAGGAGGAGTAAGAGACAGAGGACCGAGAAGTCACTTGGGGATGACTTTGTCACCTACGCCATGGATGATGAACCACGAACCCTTTCAGAGGCATACGCATCTCCGGATGTGGATTACTGGAAGGAGGCAGTCCGTAGCGAGATGGATTCCATCATAGCTAACGGAACTTGGGAAATTACAGATATCCCGCCTGGTTGTAAGCCAGTAGGTTGCAAATGGATCTTTAAAAGAAAGCGTAGACCTGATGGTACTATTGAAAAGTACAAGGCCCGGTTAGTGGCTAAAGGTTTCACGCAGAAAGAAGGAGAAGACTATTTTGATACATACTCTCCTATGGCTCGTTTACCCACAATTCGAGTGCTTCTAGCATTAGCTGCGGCATACAAACTCCAAGTACATCAAATGGATGTAAAGACCGCTTTCCTAAACAGAGAGTCGGATGAGGAGATTTATATGCAGCAGCCTAAAGGATTTGTGGTTGAGGGGCAAGAAAGGAAAGTATGTCGATTGATTAAATCTTTGTATGGTCTAAAGCAAGCTCCTAAGCAATGGCATGAGAAATTCGATAGTACAATGACGTCGGTCGGCTTTTGTGTAAACGAAGCCGACAAATGTGTCTACTATCAGTTTAATGGGGGCGAAGGTGTCATTCTATGTCTTTACATAGATGACATATTGCTATTTGGGACCAACATAGATGTGATCAATAGCACAAAGTCTTTCCTTTCCCAAAATTTTGATATGAAAGATCTGGGTGAAGCTAATGTTATTTTAAACATTAAGCTCATAAAGGGTGAGAATGGGATTACTCTTTCACAATCCCATTATGTGGATAAAGTCCTAACCAGATTTGGGTTTATGGACTGTAAGCCAGCAGCTACACCCTATGATCCAAATGCAAAGCTACATAAGAACACTGGGCATGGAAAGGATCAACTTAAATATTCTCAAATCATAGGATCCCTGATGAACTTAACTAGTGCAACGAGGCCAGACATCTCATATGCTGTAAGCAGATTGAGTCGTTATACGTCCAATCCAGGAGATGATCATTGGATAGCACTAGAGAGAATACTAAGATATTTGAAGGGAACCTCTAATTTGGGAATACATTACTCGGGCCATCCGGCAGTTTTGGAAGGATTCAGTGATGCTAACTGGATCAGTGATTCGGATGACATGAAGGCTACGAGTGGTTATGTATTCACTCTAGCAGGTGGGGCCGTGTCGTGGAAGTCTTCTAAACAGACTATTCTCACACGGTCCACCATGGAGGCTGAATTAGTAGCTCTTGATTCAGCAGCTGTAGAGGCAGAATGGATTCGAGAACTCCTTTCTAACCTACCTGTGCTGGAAAAGCCTATTCCAGCCATACTGACCTACTGCGATAACCAAACCGTTTTGGTTAAGGCCAAGAGTAGGAAGGACAATATGAAGTCCTCAAAACACATAAAGAGACGACTTAAGTCGGTAAGACATGCCAGAGAGATGGGTGTTATTACAGTAGAATACATCCAGTCTGAAAGGAACTTGGCAGATCCTTTCACTAAAGGATTGGCGCGGAAGGCCATCCAAGCAGCGTCACAGGGAATGGGGCTTATACCCGTATAAAGGCTCACATTGGTAGTAATCTATCCTAGGAGATCGGAGATCCCGTGAACTAGGCTCTAGGACAACAAACTGTGTGAGATTAGAGAGCACATCTAACGTGTCCCATTAGCTGCAGTGCTCTTTCTGTATGGAAGGTTGAGCATTAGGTCTTAATGAATTCGATGTCTATATGACTTCGGGAATCGTCCTACAGGATTCCTAGAAGAATTCACCTACGTGAGTGAGATCGTGAGGTCGCGATCAAAGAAAGTTGAGGGTATACTTTCTTGAGCACTCATGAGATAGATACGGAGACATGACCGGAACGTCCCAACCCGAGAGGGAAAGGGCAAGCCGCCCAGTACAGAATGTGATTTGGGCGAAAATTCTCACACCAAGGCATTGGATCAAGGCGAAGTCCTCCTTTGTCTGTGCAGAGTCGTAGTCCTTGTCGCTAGGCTTTGGGTTCAAACCCACAAGGTACCCATCGTCGAACAGTTGTATATTAAACAAGACATTGGATATCTTTCATCAATTGAGAAATTGGTGGGGACTGTTGTATATGTAAGGGCAATTTGGGAATTTCCCAATTGAGAAAAGGAAAAAAAATGCTGGTGGGGCCCACCTATCGGTGGGCCGTTTGAGGAGATAAGGAGGAGACGGTTCATCTCCTCCCCACAGGCCGGTGCGGGCATGCGGTTCATCCGGATCTACGCCTTCTTCGGGGCGACGGCGACGGCGGCGACCGAGTTATGGGGCGCTGGCGATGGAGGTGGCATCGGCGAGGGCGTTACGGCGCTAGCCGCACCGCAACCCACCACTCCTCTCCTCTCTCCGCTCCGCTATAAAGCCCGGGCCTCTCCTCTCTTCGGCATACAGCGAAATCTAGTGAGCTCTCTCCCCTCCTCTCTTTTCTCCGGTGGTGATCTCGGGTTCTTGGACGGTTGGCTGGCTCTTTGTGCTCTGCCGACAGCCGTGAGGCTTGACCCGTGGTTAGGGTTTTTTATTTGAGCTTGAACCGGGAGATTCACCGTGAGGTTTGAGTTGTGCTTTGAGTGTTCTTGGCCGGAATACTCGCGTGGCGTGTGGTCTTGTGTGGCAAACCTCTACCTCGACTTCCTGTTGATTGCGACTGAGACGGGAAGAAGGGCATTGTATCTCCGGCGACCATCTCCCTGCTCGGTTTGTGGGGGGCATTGGTTTTCTGGGACAGCGCAATCGCGTGCCTTGCTCATTTCAGTAACTTCGGGTGATTTCAAGTATCATCGTGTTGTGAGTATTCTGGTGCTTGATCTTTGCAATTTGGCGATATACCTCATATATCAGTGAGTTGTGTTATTTTGCAAAGATTGAATTCTGTGGGCCTTTAGCTCTATGATGAAATGACATACTGCTGAAATTTTATATGAATGTGTGGGTAGAGTTACTTTGAGTATTCAATTGAATCTGCTAATAGATTGTTCACTGGTATCAAATCTGCTAGCTGCTCTAGTTCTAATATCTGTGTGAGGTCTAGATTGGTCTTTCCTGACCTCTGCCGAACTTGTTAATTTGGGGTGCAGCTAGCTTTGTTATTGTCTGGTCTGTGCCAAACTTTGTAATTCAATAGGTTACTCTGTCAGGTTGAATTCTTGTAGGTTCGGCTCTGTCCAGTCAGTTTATTTTGATCTGGAAATACTTGTAAATAGCAAGATTCAATTGTAGCTCAAAAGTAAATCAACAACTGTCATATAAAATTAAGATTAGGCATTGTCATGGCGGTGATGGCCAAGATTGATTCTTGTGCAACTTGCTTTCTGAGAGCAATTAATATTTCTCAAATTACAGTTCATATGCTAGGTTTAAACATATATGTTAATGCTACATTAAGATTAGCATGCAGACGTTCGTGTTTACTTGTTGACATGCTAATTATGTTCATATATGTGACATCTATGTTGAGCATATGTTACTTTTGTCATGGCTTAATTAATTTGCATGTTGATGTATTAGTTAAGTCATTTATGTGCCATGTTTATCATGCTTGGACTATTATAATTATTGCTGGAATTAAATTAAGGATTATGCTTATACCGCATTATTTACAACAAAAACATCTAGCTTCCCTTGTCAAAAATCAATACTTGTCTTGAACTGCAATATCCAAGATGCAAATATATGATGAGGAACTGTCTCAATAAACCGCTTCAAAACGATAGCAGAGAAACTGTTTCGTTTGTTTGTTCAGAAATAGCCATAAGCCAAAAAGAATAGAACCACCAAATAATCAAACATTCCAATGATATCATATCAGTCATAACTAGTGTAAGTGGGGGATGAGCCGATGTGACCATCTTATCATGTCAATAAGGCAAACAAACCAGATCTATCGACTTATCAATTTTAAGACTAGGAATTCCTCTAAATAGATTCATATTACTGAGCCGAGTTAGATGATCAAAATCAATATGATCTAATCTATGGTGCTAGAAGAACAAATCCTTAGAGATTGATGAAATAAGACACCTAAGATCAAAAGATGTTGAATATGAAAATCACTCTTAAACAAGCGACTAACTCGACTAATTTTGCATACAAGATCACTAGATGAATCCAAGATATAGCATGCATGCCTTTTAAAGTTCACCTTAAGATTATCGTCTAACAACTTTGAAACAAAAAGCAAGTTATAGCTTAACTTGCCGACAAGAGTGACGTCCTTTAAGATGAACTTGTCGTTGACGTGCACGGTGCCTTTAGCAAGAACTCATCATTGAGAGTTGTCCCGAAAAGTGATCATCTCATCGCCGGGGGTGCAAATGAGGGAGGAAAACCATCATAAGTCTCCGGTCATGTGGTGAGAGCAACCGGAGTCAATGAATTATATGATCTCCTTCCTCTTGCGACGAGCCTGCAGAGCATGAACAATCGTTAATATCTTAGTATTAGGGTTAGATAATAAAGATTTAGGTATCCAGTACTGAGATACATGAGAACAGGAGCAAAAACATGCAAGAATTTAAGTGAAGCATTAGCATCTGACCACAGGGCGGTCTGACCTTCTCAATAGAGCTGGTTTGGCAGTCGATTGGTCAAATCACATGGGTAGCACTGGTCAAAAATGATCTTATCGACTATGTGAAAATGGTCTGTCCATTGACTAGTCTAAACGAGCAGAAAACGCTGGTCGAAAGTCTCTTGAGAAGCCTGGGTGTTATAGACGCGGAAAGCGAGGGACTTCCCAATACGGCAACAAAGTTTGCATTTTAGGCATTCTTAATCTCTAGCAATGTGCTGCTTGCTTGCTATAGCATTTATATACATCGTAGCAAGGTGGGAGGATCTCGAATTCTTGCTTCATTACAGATCCTTTACCAAGAAACTCATGTTGTTTGCATACATGGCAACCACTACGGCATTTGCAACAGGTTTATACACAGTATTGGCCCCTCACCTTCTGTGGTTGGCTATCGGAGTTTGCATTCTTACTGTTTTATTGCCCTTTCTTACTAAGCTGCTAGGTGAATGACCTATCTTGAAGCTCAAGTTTCGGTTGGGTAAAACTTTCAAATTCGATCTCCTCGTTATGGTCTCGGTTGGGTAAAACTTTCAAATTCGATCTCCTCGTTATGGTCTGACACAACCCGTTTGTATTATAAACTCTTAGATTCCATCCAAAATTTGAACTTTGTACTTCGAACCACTCTTATATCTTGAGCTTGCGTTAATGATTGATTACTCGCAAACTGCTTGCCAGCTATGTCACATGGAGAAACTCAGGATCAATTAGTTATACTGGAATCAGCTACAGCTGACGCTAGCTGGCAACAGTAAGTGGCACCACGACGGTAATAATAAGAATACACAAGAGGGGCACAATTAACGAAGGACTTTCTTGCTTGCCTTGGGCGCAATGAATGAAAGGTGCGTTGACTTGAAACCTTTGAGTTCTTGCCATGGCCGTGAAGCATTACTAGTCTGCCTTCTGTCTCTGGCAACTGCTACCAGCTCCTGTATGAGGTAAGCACTGTCTAAGCGAATTTTATGTCTGAGTTTTGCTATAATTAGATCGCTTCTTCAGTTAACAGTCTGATTCGTTTGGGATTTTTCTTGCATCTTACAGTGCTACTAAATTAGAGGCAAATATTTATTCAGGGAGTTGCTCAGCTTGAGCAAATACCTGTAGTAGTTGTTTATGGCCTCTCACATACTTGGAGTACTATGGTATTGTATCCATCCTAGAATTTAGGAAGTGGCACTGTGGCAGTGTGGCAGAGCTGTATACGACCTTATACCCCATTGTTAACGAAAGATTAGAGTAACAGTTTAGCATCAATTTGATTCAAAAACGAACTTTGCATGTGATACGATGCACACAGCACACACACACCTATTAGTTCTGTTAGTGTCATGAGGTATGTTAGCTCTCCTTGTCCTGTTAGTGTTGCTTTGTTTTTTTTTTTTTGAGAGGATGTTCCCTTGATTTTTAGAGAGCTACTACTATTATGTGTAGACGAGCAAAATGAACCAGCCTGTATTGGCCCGAACCAGCTGTCATGAATGTTCTTGTGCAGGAATGTGATATTTGAATTCTTGATTCAAAATCGTGAATTGTAAATTTAATAAAATTGTCATCGATATGAGATAGGATAGTACATTTGTAGGCACCTCGGTCAGATTCGAAGACCACCAAAGATGCGAAGGAACCCAATAAGAATCACACATGAATGAATAAACAAGTCTATTGCATATACATATCTAGGGTTAAAAATGGCCTCCTCCTCCCTACTTATAAGGTATCTTATTTATAGAGTAGGAGGGGAGAAGCAAATGAAGTTATAAGTTTACCTTCGAGGTCTAGCTACTCCTAAGAGTATTTTCATCCTTTGCACCATGCGGCCCCGCCATATCCGAGAAGCTTCAAGAGTCGGTTTGTTCTAGCTCTGAACCCCCTCCAGGGTTGGCTTCGGATCTCGCCCAAGGTTAGCTCGTGGACTTCGCTGAGGTTGGATTGCGGACTTCGCTTGGGGTAGATCACCCGATGTGTGCCGTCACGCCGAAGTTGATGTGGGACCAAGGTGACACAGGCACCCTCCCTCAATAGTAGTCCCTCGCTGATCCGGGTAGTCATCGACCGCCCGTCCGAGCTGGCACACAGTTTGGAAAAAAGAGGTCGATGTGTGGCTTCGGGGCAACAACTTTTGATAACATGCGAGAAGTCATGGAATGTTACGGTACCTTAGTCTTCGAGCGGAGTTTGGGTGATAGATTACGTGGACTTCGGACTTAGCTTGAAACACCTTGGGTCTGGGGATTGCACGTAGTATGAGGAGGCACCCTTGCACCGTTGGAATCTCTTCGAGGGGAATGGGGTGGACGGTGTATCAGACCAGACTTCATCAAGGGGCGCCGGGTAGCCTTCGTCGAGAGGCGTATTTGCTTTTGGTACATAGACCAAGAAGATATTGGAATGATATGACTTCGGACTTAGCTTCAAATTTGAGACTTTTGACATAGATTCAAGAACTTTCAAATTTGGCAAGTTTCAATTGACTCTTAAATACTTTCAAGTAAGTAATGTGATGAACCATGTGGAGGTGACCACATGTGTATGATGAGTAATTGACCGTGGTTTAGATAAATCGAGTTTGGTTTGAGTGGTTCGGAGTCGAGTCGGTGCGTGGCGCATTTGGGCTCCGTCGGACTTGGTCATTCCTGGTCATTTGGATTTAGGTTGCATATTCAGATGATTCGACAGGTTTGGACTTCGGCATGAGTGAGTATGATGTACTTATGCTATTTTACGCTTTCATGTATCGAGCGGTGCTATTTGATGTGTTTCTTGTCTGTGTGGCTGCAGGACGTCGAGGCGGAGTCGTGGCGAGACACGGTGGACCGGACTAGGCGCAGGTGGCGCTGAGGTCAGAACGGTCGGGATGTGTCGAAGACGACGTGGACTCGAGGTGGTTGCGAGGCGTGCGAGGCAAGGAGCGCGGAAGCTTCCCGGAAGGTGCAGGAGGGGCGAAACGGGAAATTCGCGTGGCTGCACATGCGGGAGCGGGCTCCGTTGGATTTAGCGGGCGTAACGGGACGGAAACCCGTTAGCCAGAGGCTATAAATAGAGGTTGGTGGCTGCATGTCCACTTGAACACTTGAGGAGAATTAGGGTTTGCTAGAGTCAAAAGAGGCTTTGAGAGTTTGTTTTGGCTTTAGGCTTTAGTGGGTGAGAGTGGTTGGAGAGGCAGAGTTGTGTTCCCTCTGTCCCCTTCGATGGTTTCTTGGTAGAACAGAGTGTGTGCTTTCCCTCCTCAAGCATGTATGGGTGTGTTCTTGAGGTTTGAGAGTGTGAGAGGATGAAATGAAAGCTTGTAATCATTCCTCTTGTATCAATCATGTATCTCTCTTCCTCTAGATCAATATGAGATGGTGTTTGTTTCATATTTGACCTCTCTGTTATTTCTGTTCTTCGATGCCCCTTTTGGAGATTTCTTGATTTCTTGGTTTTGAGTTTTTGGCTGCTGGGATTGGCCAAAATGGGTTGCTCTGTGATGGGTTAGTGCCACAAGATCATTTGATCGATTTCCCAAAGAGCCAACCTTGTTTAATCTCAGTTTTCACATTTTGTGCTCCTCTGTTCATCTTTTTGAGTTTCTAGGGTTTGAGGTGTTCTCTTGTTCCCTTCAAGAAGATGCCCTGAGATTTGAGCTGGAGGATCCTAGAGCTATTGCTATTATTTCCTCAAAATTTCATGTGCAAAGGATTTATGAAGTGTGGGCAATTTGAGTGTATGTGCTCTTCTCTGAAGTTTATTGAGATTTCTAGGGTTTTGATGATTCTTGCAATTTTCTTGTTGAGTTGATCTGAGATTAAGTCTGGAGTACCCCTTGGCTATTGCTAATATACCTGCAAAATCTTAGAGCCAAAGGATAAAAGTTGGAGGAGTAATTTGATCTTTAGAGTTGTCTCGGTTCTTTGTCAGTTCTTGGTTCAATCTCTGAATTTCTTGTAATTTTGTGTTGCCTTTCAGTTGTTTGGGGTCCCTATTTTGTTGAGAATAGCTCCTTGGTGTTTGGGTCTGAAAAGAAAAGATTCATTTCTCTCATTTTCTTGAAAACAGCAAAAATCTGAAATTTTCAGTTTTCAGACCTTTCTACAATTTGGGGCTGTTCTTAATTCCCTTCATGAAAAATGACGAAACTTGGCATGCAGATTCCTATGGCTATTAAGTAGCTATCCTCAAAGTTCCGTGGCCAAAGCTTCAAGGATTGAGTGGGAATTTAAGTTTTTGTAGCTGCTGCCAGTAATTTTCAGATTTTGCCACATTTCTGAAATTCTTGCTCATGGGTTGGATTTCCTTGGTCTCTAGGTCTCTCTAGCTATTGTAATTACTTTCTTGCTTCCCTTGTCCAAAAAGAATAGAAGTGTCTCATTAATTCTCTTGGTTTTGGCAAGAAAAAGGGGAAGTTCAATCTGCTGTCTGAAAATTCAGGGTGTCTCTTTAGTTGGCAATTGATTTTCTTGACTTAGCTTCTCATAGCTAGTGGAAAGGAAATCAATTTGGGGGCAAAGTTTAAAGTTTCGACATTCAACCCCCCTTCTGTCGCCATTTCGGTCCTACATAATGTTTAACCGACAACCATGTGTGTCTATCATTTAACATGTTGTTTGGATTTTTGCTCTTGTTTCTTCTTGGCTAGCCGCATTGCGTGAGACCGATGCCGCCTTGATTCGCTTAAGATTCACATACGCAAGAATTTGTTAACCTGGGTTGCATGGCATGTGTCTATATAGTTGATGTATCTTGATGTGCCAATTAGGCTCTATGTTAAATAGAGCTATATTCATTGTACAACTCTACTACCTATACTTGAAAATTGATATAGTTGTATTCCTTATATATAAAACTATAAAGAAAGCTTTAATGTTTGTGTCCAATTAATTTGCACATTATTAATTTGGACTCACCAAATAAGTAGTGTAAATGATTTTGCTTTATAATTTGTGTTATCAACGAGACTGCCGACTCATATGTGAAATCTATCCTTTTCATTTGTAATATATAAATAGATGGCAGCCGGTACAGCTAGTACTAGTTCATCAGGAGGGGCACTGATTGATAGATGGCTCCTGAAAGCCGCGATGACTGGCGATGCCGGATCAATGAAGGACATGGCTTCACAGGATCCAAGCATTCTGCTTGGAACAACTCCACAGGGGAACACTTGCCTTCACATATCCTCCATTCATGGCCACCACGGATTTTGCAAGGATGTCCTGGCGCTAAACCACTCTCTCCTCGCCGTTGCCAACTTGTACGGTGAGACTCCGCTGCTCGCCGCCGTGACAAGCGGCCATGCCTCTTTGGCTTCTGATTTACTCAGGTGCTACCGTGGTCTGGGATTGAGTGAGGCAATCTTAAAACAAGACAAGGATGGATGTAATGCACTGCACCACGCCATCCGCTGCGGCCACAAGGACATTGCGCTGGAGTTGATAGTAGCAGAGCCTTCCCTGTCGCAAGGTGTCAACAATTTCGGTGAGTCCCCCATGTACATCGCGGTGATGAGAGGTTTTGCAGATGTGACGGAGAAACTGTTGGAAATTCGTGATTCTGCTCATTCGGGAACCTGCAACCACAACGCTCTTCATGCTGCTGTGAGAAATGGGAATCCAGGTGAGGACTACAGAGTAAGGATTGTGAAACTTAAGATTATCTAGAGCGTAACTGATTCTTCAATTTTCTCCAATTATATTGTACATCGTTACGGCTACATCCTACATGCCAAAGACTATCATCACTTCTTGGTTGTTAACCATCGTTCGTTCCTTGATTTGTTTTCAGTTATTGCTAAGAAAATTATGGAGACCCATCCTTGGCTAGCCAGAGAAGAAAACGGGGGCGGGAGAACTCCAATGCACATGGTTGTACGTAGGGACAAGACTGAAATGCTACGAGTATGGTTGGAGCATGACTGGTCTCTAGGATATGTAGCGAACCAAAAAGCTAATACTCCTCTCCTTGTTTCTGCCACATATCGAGGTCATGTTGGGGTTCCTCGAGAGCTTCTTAACCGTTGTCCAGATGCTCCCTATTGCGACGCGACAGGTTGGACATGTCTTCATGAAGCTGTATACAGAGGTCATACGGAGTTCGTTGCATTTATCCTCAGGTCACCACAACTTGAGAAACTTGTTAACGTGCGAGACAGCAGCGGAAAGACTGCTCTACATTACGCAGTCCAGAAGTGCAATCCAAAAATCGTTGCTACTTTACTGTTTCACAAGGACATAGACTTGACAATAAGGGACAACAATGGGCGCTCAGCCTTTTGGGAATTATGGGATGCCGCAGATAATGCCAAGACTTTAAACTGGGTGTGTATGTTTATAAATATATTGGTCCATATAAATGTTTACAATAAGGCACAGAGCAAGCACTGTATCGTTATTACTGTGCTTATCAAATGTCATACCTATCCCCTCCTCTCTGATTACTTTATTTGTCAACTTAAAATAGAAATGATGTTATCATCACATCTTCTAACTTAACTACACTATTATGAGCGAAACTAGTGTTCACATAGTACAATAGCTGATATTAATTTAGTATTGCGAGCTGAATTTTTACCTTTGTTTTGATCCATGCAGAACGAAGTGTCCATGCTTATGTTGAAAGCTGATCCCCGAAATGCAACCCCTATTTATAATCTTCATGAGCAAGCCAAGCAAAAGGTAACTAACGAATCAAGGAAGGATGCAAAGTCACTAACTCAAACATACACAAGCAACACTTCGTTAGTGGCGATCCTCATTGCGACGATTACCTTCGCCGCTGCTTTCACCTTGCCTGGAGGATACAGCAGTGACATTGGAAGCGAGGGACTTCCAATCATGGCAAGAAAGCTTGCATTTCAGGCATTCTTGATCTCCGACACCTTAGCAATGTGCTCCTCACTCGCTGTCGCATTCATATGCATCATAGCAAGGTGGGAGGATCTTGAGTTCTTGCTTTATTATAGATCCTTTACTAAGAAGCTCATGTGGTTTGCATACACGGCAACAACTACGGCATTTGCAACTGGTTTGTACACGATACTGGCCCCTCGGCTCCTGTGGTTAGCCATTGTAATTTGCTTTCTGCCAGTTTTAATGCCCGTTCTTACTAAGCTGCTAGGTGAATGGCCTATCTTGAAGCTCAGATTCCGATTGGGTCTTGCGTTTAAGTCTGAGTTCCTTGAGATGGTGTGACATCGTCAATTTGTCCTATCTTATATATTTTGCTTTGCAGTATTAGTTTTTAATTAATGTGTATTTTATATTGTTTGGCTGATCATATTGTATTGTTAATTCTTCAATCTTGTCTATAATCCATACCATGCACTTCGAACATCGCTTATATATTTGCCCATATGCTAACGAGTGGTTAATTACATCATTTTGTCTCAATTTGGGTTTTTAGAATTTGATTTGCTCAAACTAATTTATAAATTTATAAAAATATTGGGAGAGAATTTGCTATGACGGTACATCAAGAATCATATCTATTAAGCCTGCTAGGTTTCCCTGAAAAATAGCGAGCCACATCACCTGTTTTTCCATAGCTGTCAGATCTTGCTCTCAAGCTATATGAACCATTCGATCCGGTCCATCACCACAATAGCAAAATATCACCATGTCCTTCGAGAAACATCAATCTCTTCTCAGCCCTCCATTTCCCCATCCATTTGCGTCAAAATCAGAGTGAAGCTCACTTTCTGAAAACTCCCTCCTCCACAACCAGAATCATAGTGGCGCAGAGGAAGCGAAGGCAGTAGCACAGAGCAGGAGAAAGAGTAGTGGGGCAAGTGGGCCGGGCTGCGGATAGCCCGCGCTGGCCACCTAGGCATTTGCGGCTGCCATAGCCCGCAATGCAAAGACGCATGCGATTAGTTGGTTTCAGCGGCTGCCCGCAACACAGCCGCATGCAACACTACTCTTCCTTAAGTACAGACTAGCTGAATGCCCGTGCGTTGCTATGGATTTTAAAATTTTATCATACTACGTGTTCTAAAATTAACGAGTGGTAAAATTTGTTGGAACGTGCATATAAATATGTTCTAATTTTTTTTAAATCCGTAGCAACGCACGGGCATTCAGCTAGTGACCTAAAAATACAAGGGAATTTAAACTTTTCCTTGCAGTCGTTTAAATTGAACTCGACAAGCGATAGACAATTACAATACATTTAGAACTTCAACGGCAAGGATGAAAACAATTTGTAAAAGAATTGCGTAAGTAGGAGCAGTTAACTTAATTAAAATATATATAGCAGTCCGTAGTACATCAGTAATTAAATTACAATCCGTATAGGGTAAAATCGCTAACATTCATTGATCGATAATTAGAACTTATGTCAAGTCAAATAAAAATATTACAATTTGCATTGCATCATAGCGACAATCTGAATTACAACAAATATACGATTCTATGTCTCAACCAGATAACTATCTCAAAGACTAAGTAATAGTAATGCAACCGTATTTAGTCAGGAAGTGTGTGAAGTAATTTACACCCAAGTCCGTCTCATACATATTGCATTCGGGAATTAAAGAATAACAACAATTACAATATGCAGTATACATGAATACTAAGAGGAAGCTAGATTACAAGTAGGCCATTTCATACATTGGAGTCTGTTGTCAAATTGCCGCCACATCGATGTTTTCTTTGTGAGCGAATCCAATGTTTGTAATGCCGAAAAAGACCGGACAAAAGAACGAATAAAATAAACATAGGACAGAAGAGAGATACCTGACCGTCCCAGGACCAATCGGCACCTCTTACAACCGTAGGCTCATCACACGGTATTTATACAAACCGGATTAGTATAGGAACCAAACCATGCAAATCAAAAAGTCCATAATGCCATTTTCCAAAACCAAACCGTAACCGGGAATCATATACCACCGGAGGACCGCGGATCACCGCCTACACCGAGACAGCACCCGGCCAGACCAGTGACCCCGAGATAACACAGCCAGCCGAATAAAAACATAGAAGGAATCTGAGCACAGCATTCTTTGTTGCTCATTTGCACTCTCCCCATCTCTCTCAAACCAACAGAGAAAGCCCATCACTGAGGGAAGCCAGGCGACGAAGACCAAGCGGGCCGACCAGGCGTACGGCGAAGGCGACCGTGACAGCAGGAGGCCAAACCACAAGCCGGGAGCCATCAACCCTAGGAGGCCACCATCAAGCCACAGTTCCATCACCGAGAAGGCAACACCCACCAGCAAACCCTAACCTTTTCCTCCCACAAATCAACCGGCAACCCGTGAAGGTAAGCCATAGAATACTTCCACTCTAATACCTATTTTGTAGAAACAAGCATTGCATAGCTAAAGCTAAGAAGACACCATTAGTTGCCACCATCACCTCTAGTGCATCAAAGAACCATCACCGAGGGTAGTCACCGGATGAAGAAGAACACCTCCCATGCCTAATAACATACCGGTGCATCCCTGTGAACCAAAGCAGGATAACCATTAAATAATACCTCCACCGGCGAACATGTAGTACTCCTTGTCCATGTCCTCTTCAAGAATTGTATCTAGATCTACAATCACTTTTAGATGTGAATACATGAGCAGAATGGCATTTTTCTTTGTAAATGAGTGCTAAAATCAAGCAAAGAAGGTTACCATCATCCATATTTGAAATATTGTGGGTTTGGCGCCATAGTGATGAATTTTCCATGGATGAGGTGCCACCCTCCGGGCATTCCATGGATGAGGTGCCACCATCTGGGCATTGCATTGCGAGAGATTCAAGACATGGTGTATCTCGCCTAGTTGCATAGTTTGCATTCATTTTATCTAGGAGTGCTTGCCTCTCCTCTGGTGGTAAACATTTCTTAAGTGCTCTACGGCGTGCATTCTTCTCTTTTCTCTCCTCTTGTGTCAAACTCTGCCTACGAGCTCTTTGATTGGTGTTCCTCTCCTCAGGTGGTAAATTTTGTCTACGTACTCTTCTATGAGCATTAATCTCTTGTCTCTCCTCAGTTGTTAAACTCTGTCGACGTGCCTTTTCATGATCTCGCTTTGCTTGCCTTTGTTCAAGTGTAAGTTTTGCATACCACCTGTTTTGTCGATCACGTCGCGCTTGGATTCGTTTATATGCAGCTATTTCATGTTGGATATTTTGTTCACCAATGCTTGCTTTCCCTTGCTCACGAGAACGCTTTCGTCCTAAGATATAACCAAAGTAAATTTTATTGATGCATATTAAAAACATGTTTTCCCATATATATAATGTGTAGCTAAAGGTGGTACCCTTTGAGCTCTCTCCTTCTTCATGCAAGTTAGTTGAAGTGAGAGTACTATGAGCAAGAAAAGTCATAGATGCTTCGTTCAAAACTTCCTTATCTAAGGAAGCATAATTTGGGCCTACACCATCCGATGGTTCGTGTATTACGAGCCTTGTTGGAGTTCGTGGTATAACAATTGGGTAAGATCTCATTCCCTTTGCCAAGTTTGCATCCAGCACTATTCAAAATATTCATTTAAAATATTAATGCAAGCTCATGTTTTATTTTGAAAACTTGCACTTCAAGAATTACAATATAGGAACCTTTTTTCCCTTTGAGATCTTGGCTTGATGGCTATGACATCTTGCTAAAACACCTTTCCCTAAAATGAAAGGTGTAAGACAAAACAAATAATATGATACAAATGGCAAATTTAGCCTCGTCGCAAGGACATGGTTGTTCAAAACATAATTTCAGCCCCAAAGAAAATAAATTATACTAGCATGTACAACTTTACAACATTCAAGATAATTACATAGCACAATAAATTACATGTACAACTTTACAACTTTGAGTCTGGCCAGATGGTGGATCTGCTATAAGAACTATGTTATCTTGAATATGCTTACTTCTGCAACTATTTAGTGCATTTGGAAAGAAAGAAATGAAGCTTATTTTCAGAATAAGAAATGGTTTGGTGTGCAGGTTATTTTGATGAGAATAGCATCGACGTTAAAGAGCTGGAGGGTGCTTTGCCAAGATACACAATTGCCGGCGATGGATCAATGTACCTCGTTAATTGTGAACAGAGCAATGCAACCGGAGCGCCTGAAGTGGAGAGAAGATGGTGCTGAGACTGAAGGTGTTCAAAAGGCAACCGAAGGAAAACTCGCAGCTGAACACAAAGGCTCAGTTGTTATAGATACATATTTATTTGATTTCATCTGGTATTGTGGTGGAATAGAGTTATCTCGTTTTTTAAGTTGTTTTGGTGTCTGGCTAGCTACATTTTTTGAAAAAATGTTGCGAATGGAGAGATATTTCAGTTCCAAAATAGCATAACAAATAAGTGAATATGTGAGAGGAACAACCATTGGATAACAAAATTTGTCTAAATTAAATCTGATAGCAACTTTCACAAAATAAGCACCACAGCACAATCACCACAAACTATAATGATACATTTTTCACAAATGCTTTCCACGGCAATTTTCAAAATAAGCACCACGCAGCACAACCACCACAAACTGAGCCTAAATAATAACAGATGACATGATCAACATGTGGATTCGCTTGTGGATGAAACTATGTTACATTGTAGAGATAATACTTCTATAGTATGCTTACTTTCTTCTCAATATCCAAAGGCTTGGGCAAGAGTAACACAGAGGTCCATACAGAGAATAACACAGAGGTCCATACAGAGAATTTTGTTTAACCTAAAAATAAGCTAGACTTTGATTAAACCGATATAACCACAAGCTACAAAACAGATGAAAGTTGAGCTCAAATATAACATAAAAGATTGACAGATGAGAGTCGAGCTCAAATATTGAGAAAAATACAGCATTAGAACACTTCTAGATCTAAATAATATCAACCCAGGAAATTTGTAAACCTCAACTATGTCAGAGAACTATCCGTTTAGCTAGTACAGTTAGACATGTGAGCATCTGGTCAACATTTTCCCTACCAATCAGGAAAGAACTTCTTCAGCAAACACCAGCACGGTCTACATCCCCCTGAAGAAAGACGGCACATTGCACCTGCAAACAATGGGCAAAAACAAACAAATGCTGGGGTAACTTAGACTGACATGCCAACTCCAGCATATAACAATTGGATAGGCTAAAATAAATGAGATGATTTGTTGAGATAGAACAAATACTTAAATAGCTTCAAATCTGCAACTGAGATTACACGAACAAATATCTTGTTGAACATCAAATAAAAAACATTTCCGATATGTAGCAAAAATGTCCACCTGCTTTGCACGCTTCCCAAACGCAACGAGCATTGCATCGATGACATTGCTCTTCCCACTGCCATTTGGCCCAACAACAGCCGAAAAGCTCTGCAACCAAGATAGAAAAAATATCATATTTCTTTGTCTCTAAGAATCATCACTCAGTGAGCAACCTTGGAGAAAAAGCATTCCATATATTCAATTATATTTCGCACGAATCCTAACTATAGTGTGAAAATTCTGTGTTCCAAAGAGCTAAAACTGTAGTTTACTCTTTGACGGTATCTCTGTTTATAAGATTATAATTGACCATTGCTATGGCCATATGATACAAATATTCTGTATCCCCGGAAGTCAGAACGGTGCATTGGTGTTTTTTTGGGATAGCTGATGCTCGTGGTATTCTTTGGTCAATCTACACTTGAGTCCTTTTTTCCCTTCGCAAATACTATAGTTTCAGCAGTATAGGTAGTCTGCTCATTTGATAGGAGATAAAGAGAGGAAAAGAGAATATTCACAATAGCAACATAAACACTGGAACTAAACCATACAAAGCAAAAATCAATCTTGTTGTCTTCCCGCCTGCGCCGGCACGGAGAAGAAAGGGCATCAAGGGTCAGGGGGGAGGGAGAGAGGGGGGTAGGGTTTCAAGGAGGCGTACTGCCGTTCTGGCCAATGATGAAGTTGACGTGGAGTGGCACATGAAGTTCTCCAGGCGGCGGCGCGGTGTGGAGGAGGCGGCGACGGCAGCGCGGCGTGGGGCGGAGAAGGCGAGGGCGAAGCGCAGGAGCGGCGGCAGCGCGAGGTGGGGAGGAGAAGGCGAGGGCGGAGCGGAGGAGCGATGGGAGGAGGCAGCGGCGCGGGGGGAGGAGGTGAGAGAAGCGAGGGCGGAGCGGATCTGGCAGCGGCGATGGAAACCGAGGGGCGCGGGGTGGGGAGCAGCGGAAAAATCGAGGGGCGCGGGTGGGGAGGGGAGGAGGCGGCGGTGGCGGCGCGGTGGGGGGAGGAGGCGACGGCGGAGTGGAGGGGTCTTCCACCTCAACCCCACCTTCCGCCCATTAAACCCTAAACATGAAAACCTGGATGCAATAGTTAAGTCGCTGCATTCGACCACGCCACATGGTTGTAGCCAGGGCGCAGCGAGCGGGCGGAGGAGGCGGCGGCGGACGAGCGGTAGAGGAGGCGTCGGAGGAGGAGCGGAGGAGGAGGCGATGGTGGCGCGGGGTGGGGAGGAGGAGGCGAGGGCAGAGCGGCGAAGGTGGGAGGGTAGGAGCCGAGGGCGGAGCGGCGGAGGAGGGAGGGGAGCAGGCGAGGGCAGAGCGGCGGCGGAGGAGGGAGGGGAGGAGGCGCACGGGATTCGGTGGGGAGGCAGGCGCCTAGTCGTGAGGAGGGCGGAGGACTGTGGGGAGGAGGCGAGGCGGAGGTCTGACATGCATCATATTTGCATATATTTACATGCCATTTTACCCTCTTATTTTTCGCATTTTGGGACCATTTATCATCATTTACACGCTTTTATATATTTAATTGCTCGAAATGGACTATTTTACACTTTTTTGTGCTTTTCCACAGGCCGGCGCGATCGAGGCGCATAAACGACAAATTTGGCATTTTGGGGCTGCTCCGTACAGATGTACGCGTTGTCACGAATACGTAGGATCAAACCGCGCTGAAAACGGAGCTCCGGAGGGGCCAAAACAGAAGAAATTACGTTCGGAAGGGACTTGTTTGCAAACCCTAGAAATTTTGAGGCTAAATTGCAAAATGGAAAATCCCCATCTCCTCAAAACCTCCTACGCCGCCGCTGGATTTTTAGCCGGCCACTTCTTCTTTTCCTCACCTCCCCCATTGCTCTCCTCCCCCTTCTTCTTCTCCGGCGCCGGCGAGGGCCGGCCAGCTTGCCGGCGGCCACCTGCCTTCTCCGCCTCCCATCGCCGCCTCCTATCTCGGCCGCCCATCTACTCATCCACCCCAGCTCTGCGCCGCCATTTCCAGATCGCCTACAGCACCCCCGCTGCTCCTCCACCGCGCCTTCTCCGCCGCCTCTCGGCACCATCCACCGCACTGCCACTTCCCGTGCGCCGCCGCCCTGCTTACTTCCGGCTGCCACCTTCCATCTCTCTTTGGCCCCCCCCCTATTGCTTCTTCTCCCTCATCTCTTCCACCACCGGCCAATTTCCTCTACCGGCCGCCAATCGCTCTACTGCTGCGCCTCCCTTCTCCTCTACTCCACCAGATCCGCCTCTCCCAGCTGCTCCTCCTCTTCCTCTCCACAGAACCGCGCCTTCTCCCGTGTGCCCTCCTCTACTTCGCCGCCGCATCCTCTCTTCACCGGCCACATCGCCTCCACTCTCCACCGTGCCGCCTTCTCTCGGCGCACCACCGCTCACTACTCCCTGCTCTTCCACCGCGCCGCACCTCCCCTCACTGAGCCGCCAACAAGGTCTCAGCGCCGGAGGACTGTGGGGAGGAGGCGACGGCGGAGCGGCGAAGGTGGGAGGGTAGGAGGCGAGGGCGGAGCGGCGGAGGAGGGAGGGGAGCAGGCGAGGGCAGAGCGGCGGCAGAGGAGGGAGGGGAGGAGGCGCACGGGATTCGGTAGGGAGGCAGGCGCCCGGGCGTGAGGAGGGCGGAGGACTATGGGGAGGAGCAGAAGCTGCGCACGACATTCGATTTTGGGGAGGAGAGAAGCAGAGAGGCCCCACATGTCGGCGCTTTTTTTCTGTGAGAGGGTGGCAGAGCGTCGGACGCACCATCACCTTCAACTCGTTCTTTTAAGAGTAGAGACTACTAGCAGTACTACTCTTGCTTAGTGCAGACTACTAGCATTAGAATACTGCATGCATAAAGCAAACTAAAAAAATCCCAAAATAATACTAAAAAAGGCTAAAAATCTAAAAACCCAAAAAAACATTTATACTCAGAAAAGGCTGGTACTTATTGGTATGCTTTAGAAAAATCCCAAAATAATACTAAAAAAATCTAAAAAAACCAAAAAACATTTATACTAGGAAAAGCATTTTAACAGATAATTAGTTAACATGAATACATCAACATTCAACAAAAAATTATTAGCACTTGGATGTGTTTAAGAACAAATTACATTAGCACATTCAGTCCTCCTGTTGTTAAGGTCCCTAGGAAGAACAGCAACTCATTCTGTGGCTTCACATGGAAGAGAACACTGTCAAACATTGAGAGACCATGTGGAGGTGACTCTATATTTGTGATGAGTAATTGACTTTTGTTTTAGAGAGATTGAGTTTTGTTTTTGAAGTTTGTACTCTATCTGTAAGGTTTTAAGCCTTTATGACTTGGTCAGTAGTTGCTCTTACAACCACGTGGTCGGCAGTAGCATTTACGACCATGTCGGTAGGCGTCATGGTCAGCTGTGGCATTTACGACCACGTTGTCGCAGTCAATTTTACGACCACGTTGTGTGCCTTTGTGGTCGGCAGTCGAGTTTACAACTTAGTGGTCATATAAGTGCTTTTACGACTTGCCCTTTACGACCACGTTGTATGCCTCTGTGGTCAGCAGTCGAGTTTACAACTTAGTGGTCGGGAGTCGAGTTTACGACTTGGTGGTCGGGAGACACTTTTACGACTTCATGATCGATAGTCGAACTCTGCTTGGCCGTGGTCAATAGTCGTAACTCTGACTGGCCATGGTCAATAGTCGTAACTCTGTCTGTGTGGTCGGAAGTTATAGCGACCATGTGCGTTAAAGTCGTAGCTGCTAGCGATGGTCGTAGCATATGTATTCATGGTCGTAGCGACCTATGTGGTGGTCGTAACGACCTGTTGTGTGGTCGTAAACAGCTGAAAAGTCGTCTAGGGCTCCGACTACCTCATGTCCAGTATAAACGAGTGGTCGTAAGTGGTTTAAGACCAGTTGTCCTACTATGATTGTTCACTGAAATATTTTCTGATATATGCAGATTGATGAATCTTGTTTGTAGTGCGGTGCTATGTGATGCTTTGCTTGTTTGTGATGTTTGCAGGACTTTGGAGCTAGGTTATGGTGAGGCTTGGATGATCGGGACAAGACACAGGGAAGTGTTGAGGTCTAGAACGGTCGGGAGAAGCCGAAGATGACTAAGTCTGCAAAGTGGTTGTAAGCGTGGAAGGCAAGAAAGAAGGAAGCTTCAGGGAAGGTGCTGGAGGGGCATTTTGGTGATTTGCCCTACACATGCAAAAGAAGTTGTTCTGTTAAAGCTTTCTGTTAAAGCGTGTTTGTCTCCTGTATGTGTTAACGGGTGCGTATGAAAACCCGGTGTTAGGTGGGGTTAACGGGTTGTCCCTTGCAGCAAGAGGCTATAAAAGGAGTAGGAGAGCTAATCTTCGTGAGGCTCTAGGGTTTTTTGTTCTTCTTGCGTGCGTTCTTGTTTTTGGTTTTGGAGCACTCGTGCTCTTGGTCCTCCAAGATGGACTGGCTATACAATCAACTCCCAGAGCAATATATCGTCTTTTGATCTATGTTTGTGTATGCTCGTATGCGTGGAGTTGAGTCTATTTTGTTCGTTTTGGATGTCATCCTCTGTTCTTGATTGGCTCTTCACTCTCTTGACCTGAGAGTTCTGCTTTTGGTTGATTTGTTGATAATCTGACCTACCTGGTGTTGGAAAATCATATACGAATCCAGCTTGGCTGCTCTATTCTCACTTGCATGGCCTGATTGTCCCCTTGCCCTCTCAGTCCCTATTTTAGGCGTTCTCATGATTACTTGTGAAGATCTCATTTCAGTTGCTAAGTTTAATTTTCAATTAAAGATTAGAGCAATTTCTTGAGATCCTCACCTCCCTGTGTGCAAAGTTTCTTGGCTAATTGTTCTTTAAGTCGAAAGTTATTTGGAATCTTGGCCTTGTGGTCGTGCGCCTTGCTGACCCTCCTCTACTTTTCCGAGAGCATTACGACCATGTTCAGTTGTGTTAGTTTTGGGGTTTCAATTGCTTTCGACCATGTTGATCTTCCGGTTGCAGAGTAGTTTCGACCACGTCGGTTGTTTGACCACTCTTTGGCTTACGACCGCATCGATTATGACCACGTAGCTGACTAGTTTACGGTCATGGTCCCTAATTGGTTACGACAACATTGATTGTTTGAATACTAGTTAGCTTTCGATCACGTTGTCTACGACCACATTTGTCTTTGCTGCAACCATTTCCGATTACGTTGGCTCTGGTCTCGACAGTCATCGACTTGGACAATCTCTGACCACGTTGTCAGTTATCAACCACATAATCGAAGCTTACGACCACGGTGTCGTGCTTACAACTACGTTGTCGATATCCGACCGCGCTGCCAGTCTTCAACAACGTTCAGTTTTCTGTTGTGTTCCCTTCGCAGTTCTGTTTCTCCAGTGGGATCTCAACTCGAGTCTTCATAACTCAGTAGTTATTGGACAAAAGAGTTAAGTGGATACTTGGAGAATTTTTGAAGGCACTATTCACCCCTCTCTGTTGCCTGTCCGGTCCTACAAACACATTTACGAACTTTAATCCATTCATCATCCTTTGCTCCAAATCCAGAAAAATGATCCTGTACTTCCTGAAACACAAAAAAAAAACAAATTACAGAATAAGGTTCCCAGGAAGAAGTTTGATGAATAGTGACTGATATCAAGATTGGATATGAGCAAAAATCAGGAATAAATGTTGCCCAGAGGAGGAGATTTGGAGGCAATGAGCGTGCTGCAGTGTTCCTCATTTTTGCTGATGTGGTAAGCATTTTGATTGGCGCATTGTTGAATGGCCGTTATCAACTTTAGGGGAACTATAAACGGTCATTCTTCTATTCAAAACAACTATTGTAAGAAAGTATTACAGAATTCAACTATTTCGATTTCTCTATTTTTTTTCCCTGAAGTCTGGCCTAAGGTCTATACTTTTTATGATTTTTGGGCGTAGTATGAGGATTAACTTCAATCTTTTCCCATCAAGTAAAACACTGTTCAATAAAATGCTAATCACTTTATTGTATGCATGATTTTATTTTGAAGATTGAATGCATCATTAAGAATAGATTGAAATATCCATACCACTCCCTCGGTTCCACAATACAAGTCAGTTCTCTTGCAAAATTGCGCTTCATGATGCGAATCATTAAGGAAATCAAGAGTATACATGTGTTGACTGAATTCCCTTGCAGGTATTAGCTGCACTATTCGCCATAGGAGCCGCCGCAGGCTTAGGTTACGGCTTTCTTTATTGCCTGTCCGGTGCTACAAATATATTTACGAACTTTAATCCATTCATCATCCTCACACTCTAATCATTAATGAAATCTAGAGTATACATGTGTTGACTGAATTCTCTTGCAGGTATTTGCTGTACTATTCGCCATGAAAATCAATTCATACCTTCAGCGTTATGAAAAGAGAAATATGATGATTTGCCCTACCTTTCTTTGTAAACAGCTCATTTGCCCCATAGTTGATATGAATTGATTATTTACCCCATCTTGAATTTTCATTTGATCATTTGCCCTCTTTGCATTTCCAAATCATTTCCTATTTTTGTAATGCTAAATTACCTTAGAAAATGACCAAATTGCACCTGGGTCAAAAAGGTTCCCTTCTCTGTCAAACGCGGTTACCGTTTCGTAGGCAAAAAAAAAAAAATCAAAGGCTGGTAATTTCAATTGCTTCTTTGGATTCGATCTCAGTTCTTGTCCTGCGCCTGACGATTCATTAGGTTTTGGTTGGTCGCGGCCTCAATTCTTGTTGTTTCCGTGGACTGAACTAAGAATTTTAGGGCACGGGTGTGCGTTTCTTGTCCTTCCTTTCAGCAGCTTTGCAAATAAATTGTTTTAGTAGTTCTATTTTTGGTGCGAATGTGTGATCTTTTCATGGATGTCGAACCCAATTGGAGCTGTTCTAGTCTGTCGTCGCAACTTTGAAATTTCAGATAGTTTAGGGTCAAGCACATCTTAAGAAGGGGATGGGAAAATCGGATGGCGTTTGATAGAGGAAGGAATCGGATCGGCGTTTGAACAGGGGCAATTTGATCATTTTCTAATATAAATTAACATTACAAAATTAGAAAATAGTTTGGAAATGCAAAGAGGACAAATGATCAAATGAAAATTCAAAGATGAGGCAAATAATCAATTTATATTAACTGTGGAATAAATGAGCTGTTTGCAAAGAAAGATAAGGCAAATCATCAAATTTCTTTTATGAAAATCGATTCACACCTTCAGATTGGAAGAATTTCTATAAGGGCATCTCCAATGGTCTGAGTCAGCTAGCTATATGCATGTACACATCAGCATATATCCTATGTGGAGGAAAGAGAGTATGCAAAAAAAATCGAGCCAGCTCTTCCTTAAGCACTAGTCTATAACGCCAAACGAGGCAGCCTCTATAAATTCTGTATGTGCATGTAAGCATCAAATAGCTATCCTTATAGATAGTTCTTTAGAATGCTAGCTTTAGTGTGTACTATATAAATGATGTGGAAGTCTTATAGTTAGTTGCTAGCTATAACCATTGGAGATGCCCTAACAAAGTGGACGGGAGAACACAGCCACTTCCATGGGGAAATTTAACTATTTGCCACTCTTAAGAATGCCACCTATTCAAATGCCACTTTCTTCGTTGCAATTAACATTTTGCCACCCTTAAGATGCGGTTGACTAATTAATCGCTACTTTCGAGCCCACGAGGCGCCAAATCACTGCCATGTCAGCATCCTTCGCTCCCGAGCGAGCAGGGACGAGGCGCGGGCGGCGGTGCGGCGCGGGTGAGCGGGAGCGCGATCGCGGCGCGGGACGGCGGGCGCAGCGCGTGTGCAGCACGGGATGCCGGTGTGAGGTGGCGGGCGGGCCAAGGCGTCGGCGCGCGCAGCGGCGGGGCGGGTCAAGGCGTCGGTGGCGCGATGGCGCGCGACGGTCCAGGGCTAGGGGACCACGGGAAGGGGAGGAGAGGAAAGGTACCGAGGTCCACGCCGCCGCCGCCGTCGCCGGTTATTCTGCCGGCACCGCTGCCCGTGCTGCGCCTCCGTCCCCGCCGCCACGCTGCGCCTCCGTCCCGCGCCGTGCCGCACCGCCGCCGCGCTGCGCTACACCGCCGCCCGCGCCTCGTCCCCGCTCGCTCGGGAGTGAAGGATGCTGATATGGCAGTGATTTGGTGCCTCGTGGGCTCGAAAGTGGCGATTAATTAGTTAACTGTATCTTAAGAGTGGCAAAATGTTAATTACAATGAAGAAAATAATATTTGAATAGATGACATTCTTAAGCGTGCCAAATAATTAAATTTCCCACTTCCATGCGCCAAGAAGGGAGCATGGGTATCACGAGAGATCGATCGGCCTAAACCAGAATCCCTGTCGATCTCTCTGTCTCCCCCTCGCGATCCAATCTCGCCGGCGCTGCATCTTTTCCCTTCCCCTTCCCCGGCGCCGGCGCCCCCCATCCCCGCCGTTGTATCCCCGCGTCATTCCCTCCTCTTCTCGGCGCCATTTCCCCATGCCGCCGCCTCTTCGTTCCGCCGCCGACCGCTCCCGCACACCTCCCCCGTCGCTCCCCTCCCCGCGCTGCCCCTCCACCTTCGCAGCGCTGTTGCCTTCTCCACCCGTGCGGCGTCCCTCTGCCTCCCCCCGCGCCGTCCATCCTCCTCCCCCGCGCCACCCGAGAGGGCACATCGGCGCAGCGAAGCTGTTGGGGTGAGGAAGAGGGAGAGATGCGGGGAAGGCACAGGAGGACGTGGCCCCGCGGGGAAGGGGAGGTGGCCGGGCGAGGAGGACGCAGTGGCGCAGAGGAAGGGAAGACCGCAGCACAGAGAAGGAGGAAGAGACGGCGCAGGGGAAGGAGAAGGTGCATCTACTCCGATCTTCTTACCCCGGGATGTGTAACCGGTTGCATTAGATGGAGTCTGACAACTGAGGATGTGTGGTTGCTACAGATCACGCTAGCTGGCACCATGATGGTAATTACGAGCGGACACAAGAATGAAAAGTGCAATGAATGGCCGTGGTGAAACCTTCTTAAGTTCATGCCATGGCCGTGAAGCATACTCTGCCTTGTGTCTCTGGCAACTGCTCCCTGCTTCTGTACGAGGTACGCACTATTTCAGTCTGATTCGTTTGGGATTTTTCTTGCATCTTACAGTGCTGCTAAATTAGAAGCAAATAAGATTCAGGGAGTTGCTCAGCTTGAGCAAATACCTGTAGTAGTTGTTTATGGCCTCTCACATACTTGTAGAACTATTGGTAATGCATCCATCCTAGAATTTAGGAAGTGGCACTGTGGCAGAGCTGTATACGACCTAATACCTCATTGTTAGCGGAAGATTAGAGTAACAGATTAGCATCAATTTGATTCAACCTAGAGAAACGAACTTTGTATGTGATACGATGCACACAGCACACACCTATTATTTCCGTTAGTGTCCATGAGGTCTATTAGCTCCCCCTGTCCTATTGGTGTTCCTTTGTTTTTTTAAGAGGATGTTATTGTGTGGACTTGAGCAAAATGGCTCAGCCTGTCTTGGCCCTAACCAAAGCCTAGTTTATGGACGGGCTTGTGCGGGAATGTGATATGTGATGTGTACATTTAATAAAAATGTAAATTTCGTAATTACGATTTCAAAATTATGAATGCCAAATTTGGAGCTTATAGAAACTTTAAAATTTGTGTCTGCTATTTGCATTGAAACTTAAAAGTGACTAGGGTATATACATGTATACAATTTACGTATGTACATAAATACATACATACATAGATATGTAGACTTGCAAAATGACCCAGCTTGGATTGGCCTGAGCCAAATGTGTTGGCCCTGCCCGAAGCCTGGTTTATGGGCAGACTTGTGCAGGAATGTGATTTTTGAATTCTCAATTCAAAATCGTGAGGTGCAAAATTAGTAAAAATATAAATTTTCGTAATTACGATTTCAAAATTATAATTGCCAAATTTGGAGCTTAAAGAAACTTTAAAATTTGTGTCTGCTATTTGCATTGAAACTTGAAAGAGACTAGGATGTATGCGAACATACACTTTTCTAACCATCTGCTAATCATCCTACAAATGGGAGTGGTAAGAAGTTTTGCTGAAACAGAACCATACCCAAAGCCCGAAACAGACAGGTAAATGAACGTCAATTTATAGCAGTAGATCAGTATTAATTTCAGATAAGTACATACAGTGTAGTTACCCTGCAGTAACAATTCTCCACATACAGAATAGTATTTGTTTGTGTGTGAGGTATGAGTTGGTCAAGGAGTTAGATTGGCTTGATGTCAGGTCATGCCCTGACACGAACCCTATTAGCATGGCATGGTCATGTCATTGCGGCAACTATTAAACAAGCCAAGAAACGCTGAGACAAATCATGATACAAGTATTGAACAGTTCTCACAACAACATACAATAGAAACAATAAATATACTATCCAATTCCCAGGTAGTAAACATTTAAGCACAGCATGATTCACACTATAAATATTGCTCTCCCTAAGTTTCAGACTATAGTTGATCAGTTTTATTGGCCATACTGGAGCTATAAATTTTCATAGCTACTATATAAAATCAAATATGTAATTGTTTTATCGGAGAGTCTAACTCAGCATTCACACATGAGAAACCTAATTTGTTGTTGATCACTCCTGCACTCTTTCAATTGAGATTCAATAACTTTCAAATTCGGGAACTTTTGACAAAGATTCAAAAACTTTCAACTTCGGCAACTTTCAATTGACACTCAAAAACTTTCAAATAAGGAACGTTTAACTGACAACCATGTGTGTCTATCATTTAACTTGTTGTTAGGCTCTTTGCTCTTGTTTCTTCTTGGCTGCATTGCAAGAGATTGATGCCGCCTTGATAAGCTTAAGATTCACATACGCAAGAATTTGTTAACCTGGGTTGCATGACATGTGTCTGTATGGTTGGATGTATCTGAATGTGCCAATTAGGCTCCATGTTAAATAGAGCTATATTCATTGTACAACTCTACTATCTATACTTGAAAATTGATTTAGTTGTATTCCTTTTCCTTATATATGAAACTGTAAAGAAAGCTTCAATGTTTGTATCCAATTAATTTGCACATTATTAATTTGGATTCACCAAATAAGTAGTGTAAATGTTTTTGCTTTATAATTTGTGTTATCAGCGAGATTGGCGATTCATTTGTAACACACACACACACACACACACATGCACACACACACACACACGTAGATGGCAGCCGGTACAGCTAGCAGTTCATCAGGAGGGGCACTGATTGATAGACGGCTCCTGAAAGCTGCCATAACTGGCGATGCCGGATCAATGAAGTACATGGCCTCACAGGATCCAAGCATTCTACTTGGAACAACTCCACAAGGGAGCACCTGCCTTCACATATCCTCCCTTCATGGCCACGACAGATTCTGCAAGGATGTCCTGGCACTAAACCAGTCTATCCGCGCCGTTGCAAACTCTTATGGAGAGACTCCGCTGCTCGCCGCCGTGATGAGTGGCCATGCCTCTTTGGCTTCTGATTTACTCAGGTGCTGCCGTACTGTGGGATTGAGTGAGGCAATCTTGAAACAAGACAACAATGGATGTAATGCACTGTACCACGCCATCCGCAGCGGCCACAAGGACATTGCACTGGAGTTGATAGCAGCAGAGCCTTCCATGTCGCAAGGTGTCAACAAATTCAATGAGTCACCCATGTTCATTGCGGTGATGAGAGATTTTGCAGAAGTGTCCGAGAAACTGTTGAAAATTCGTGATTCTGCTCATTCGGGAGCCTACAGCTACAATGCTCTTCATGCTGCTGCGAGAAATGGGAATGCAGGTGAGAACTACGGAGTCAGGAGCACTATGGAGAACGTACAGCAAACTAACATTAGGATTGTGAAACTTAAGATTATCTAGAGCATAATTGATTCTCCATCTTCCTCTAATTATATTGTACATCATTACGGCTACATCCTACATGCCAAAGACTATCATCACTCCTCGGTTGTTAACCATAGTTCGTTCCTTGATTTGTTTTCAGTTATTGCTAAGAAAATTATGGAGACCCGTCCTTTGCTGGCCAGAGAAGAAAACAAGGGTGGGAAAACTCCAATGCACATGGCTGTACGTAGGGACAAGGTTGACGTGCTACGAGTAATGTTGGAACATGATTGGTCATTAGGGTTTGTACTACGCACAAAAGATGGGACTCCTCTCCTTATTTCTGCCACATATCGAGGTCATGTCGGTGTTGCTCAAGAGCTTCTAAACCATTGTCCAGATACTCCCTATTGCAGACCAGATGGCTGGACATGCCTTCATGAAGCTGTATGGTCAGGTCATACGGAGTTCGTTGCATTTATCCTCAGGGCACCACAACTTCAGAAACTTGTTAACATGCAAGATGGCAAGGGAAGACTGCTCTACATCTCGCAGCCCAGAAGTGCAATCCAAAAATCGTTGCTGCTTTACTGCTTCACAAGGACATAGACTTGACAATAAGGGACAACAATGGTCGCCCAGCCTCTTGGGAATTACGGGATTCCGCAGATAATGCCAAGACTTTAAACTGGGTACGTATGTTTATAAATATATTGGTCCATATAAATTTTGCAATTAGGCACAAAGCAAGCACTGTACTGTTAAACATTTGATTTTATCACTAAGCACACCTAATAATTTGATTGTAGCTAGCAGTATAAAAACTGCAAGACTGCTATTTAGCTTACACAAACAATCATTAAGTACCATTTCAATTGGAGAAGAGAAGCATTTTACACCCCATGACTGTAATTCATTTCAAGTTTAATTAGAAATCATCTCATAAACAGAACTACTTGTTTAATTACATGGGACAATTCAAATTATAAAATAATATTACATTTACATGCTAAATAAAATGGTTGCAGCTAATTAAGAACAAAAATAATGAGAAATTCAGGAAGGAATAATCAAACATGTAGAACAAATTGAGTGTATATAAATATATAATAAAATTGTATCTCGAAGGTAACAACATTGAAATTATGAAAGGTGTGCAACCCACAATTTCAGAGCAACTTTTGTTTTTGTCCTCCTTACAATGTTCGACTAATTATAGATCTAGCCAAAGCCTTGTTCACAAAATTAATAATTTCTTTATTTGATATATGACTTATTACTGTGCTTATCGAATGTCATAACTATTCCCTCCTCTTTGATTACTTTATTTCTTAACTTACAACAGAAATGATTTTATCATCACATCTTCTAACTTAACTGCACTATTATGAGCTGATATTAATTTATTATTGTGAGCTGCATTTGTACCTTTCTTTTGATCCGTGCAGAACGAAGTGTCCATGCGTATGTTGAAAGCTGGTCCCCAAAATGCAACCTCTATTTATAATCTTCATAAGAAAGCCAAGGCAGAAGTAACTGATGCATCAAGGAAGGACGTCAAGTCACTGACTCAAACATACACAACCAAGACTTCTTTAGTGGCGATCCTCGTTGCAACAATCACTTTCGCCGCTGCTTTCACCTTGGCTGGAGGGTACAGCAATGATGTTGGAAGCGAGGGACTTCCGGTCATGGCTCGGAAGCTAGCATTTCAGGCATTCTTAATCTCTGACACCTTAGCAATGTGCTCCTCACTCACTGTAGCCTTCATATGCATCACAAGGTGGGAGGATCTTGAGTTCTTGCTTTATTACAGATCCTTTACTAAAGAACTCATGTGGTTTGCATATATGGCAACAATTGTGGCATTTGCAACTGGTTTATACACGGTACTGGCACCTCGTATCCAGGGGTTGGCTATTGGAATTTGTTTTCTTTCAGTTTTAATGCCCATTCTTACAAAGGTGCTTGGTGGATGGCTTGTCTTGAAGCTCAGAATTTGGTTGGGTGATTCTCTCAAGTCCGATCTCCTTGATATGGTCTGACATCAGCGATTTGTCTTATTGATTATAGATACGTTCTGTCATTACGGGTTATTTTGTTTATGCATCTCGCACATTGTTTCGCTGATCATACTACATTGTAATATTCTGGATTTATCTATAAATCCTAAACTATGTAATCTGAACATTGCTTATGTTACTGGCTTATGTTAATTTCTTAAGTTGATTGTTCTCATGGAATGGCCCTGATATGGTTTGGGGAAGTTTAGCGATAAATTCATGGAAAAATACAAAGTAATTTATATAATTAGAAGCAGTTGGTTGTACTGGTGTAGAGGGAATTTATCTCACTTTCATTAGTGCTCATTTTTTAGTGGTAAACAATTAACATTCATAAATTAGCATACCTAGCGTTGGAGACTTGGAGTACACCTCGACCTTGTGGGGGAAAGATAAGCTATCCGATTGCACCCCTAGTTGGAGTACACCTCGACCTTGTGGGGGAAAGATAAACTACGACCATCCGTCCATCCGCATGGTCTAATAGTTTTAAACAAACTTGCCAATTGCCCCATGCATAATTGAAGACTGGCACATCCTTTTGTGGTATTAGAGAGACATCAACTGATAATGCGGTAGATCTTCTGTGGTAGAAGGCAATAAGGCTTAGACTTCGCTCACGCAGAACACAATAACAGAACCTTCTCATGGTAATGTTCTGCACTAAATATATATTTGCAGGTTGCTACAACTGAAGCAAAGACATGCTGGCGTCGTGTTTAGTCTTGCACGTAAATTGACAATTCAATATGAATTCGTTCGGTCATACAAAAGAGGAGGTATATCCTAAACGTGACATGATTTTTTTATTTCCTCATTTTGGTAAATGCATGCTAAATATGAAAACAAATTCTCTTTTGTGAGAATGGAGAATCTGTAGGTGCCGACATATAACTATGCTATAAGAACAATGAGACAGCAGTACTTGCTGTTGATATATTTGTAGCTTCTCATCTAGCCAGCAGATCATGTAGCAACCTATATAGTATATAAATCTACAATGCTAGCATGACAAGACATGTATTTGATTCAATCTAGATTCATCTCATACAACACAAATACGCAAGTAATACTAACAAATAATCGATGCTAGTCTCTGGCATAATGTAAGCATTATCACAGACCAGGCTTCATTGATTAAGATATGATGCTCTGAAAAAGCATGCCTAACTGGAAAGATATGAAATTTGCTGAGTATGGCTCAGCTGGCACCCTGAACTAAGGCTAACCTGAATACACATGAACTTCCTGATCTTGAGACCAATATTCGAGTTTGAAACTAGCCATACTTTCTTGAGAGAGGCACAACTTGGTATCTGAAATTGCCATTGTTGCAAAGGCTAACGAATGGGCATATGCATAACTACAATATATTAGAGGTATGGAAAAAGTACATGTTTCATTTACAAATTTACTTTGAAGCAGTTCTCAGTGCTTCCTTTTTTGTTACATTAGAGTTGTGCTTTCTTTAAAACCAAAGAGGCTCCCTAGCTTGCCCAATTTTGGAGGATAGCTACTGAATTGAGTGCGAAACATGTCATATATTGCATGCTTTCAGGAAAAACAGTAATCCACGGGCACGAAAACGGAAGAGGACGCACCTTTTTTTAGGCCAGAAAAGGACGCAATTGAATTGAATGCGAAATATGTCATATATTGCATACTTTCGGGAAAAACAGTAATCCACGGGCACAAAAACGGAAAAGGACGCACCTTTTTTCAGGCCAGAAAAGGACGCGCCTTCATCTGTGGCAACCATTCGAAGACCCAAAAATTAGCCCAAGTGTGGTCTCAATTTGTAATATCCTACTTTGATCGTATGCAAGAATATATACTGGAATTCATCTTGCAATGTAGTGGATCTGCGTACACCTGACATTAGTTTCTTGGACAAAAAAAGAACCAAGGAGCTAGCTATAGCAGCAGATTAACTGAAAATCACCAACTGATGTCGAATACAAATACAATGTGCAAATCTGTGCATAACGACACTGAATGCCTTTGTAGGATTTCTAAGACCCAATTCAAGTCCAGAATTCAAAAGACAAGAAGAGCTCGAAAAAATTGATACTATGCCACTCCTTTAGAGTGGCTTTGATAAAATGCCACCATTTAGATGGCAATTGTTAAAATGCCACCTAATATATGATTAGCTCTATGATTTACCATTTTAGAGGTTTTAGCCATTTCTTTTTCGTTTTTTATTTTTTCCACCGAAATTGCATTGGAAATGACCACTTTACCCTCCACACCTGCGGTATCACATCTTCTACGTGGAATGTATGGAAAGCTGCGGCATGGAGAATGTTTTGTTTGAGTTGCTTTTTTTTTTTGTCATGATGTATTAGCCGGTGACTTGCGTGCAATGCTCATTCCTCATGGTAAGACCTGCCATTCGAAGGATGTCAGCAACTTCTCGCTTCTCGGCCAATTCGTCGCTTTCAGCCGTCCAAGCCTCGGATAAGATGACGAATGATTCATCTGTTCCAGCCGTGCGAGCCTTGATCAGCGAGATGATTCCGAGCGCACGGAGCGAGCCGCTTGAACGGACGCGGCGGAGCCGGATCGTTACCACGCGCGTATCTTTCGACATCGCACCTCCGATCGCGTGACGGATCGCTCGCCACCGTAACCGCGGCGCAGACCCGGGGAACAATCGTGTCCAGAGCAGAAGCAGCAGGTCGCGGCGCGTCTCCGTTGGCGCCGATGCGATGCGATGCGAACGAGACCACTTGGTACCGGTGGTACAGTTAGTATCAGTCGCTCGCGCACACGGTGGATCGCTGGGGGGGGGGCCGATGGCGCGGCGGCGGTAGCGGCCGGGACGCGCTCGCTGGCTCGCGCGTAGAGCGGTCGGTTGGACGTCGCCGTCGGGGAGTTAATTGGTGAGTGCCCGATCGATGGAGGCCAACGCGCGCGCGCCCCGTGAGCCCGCGACAGAGAGAAAGAAGATGTGATATCGCAGGTGTGGAGGGTAAAGTGGTCATTTCCCATGCAATTTCGGTGGGAAAAAATAAAAAACGAAAAAGAAATGGCTAAAACCCATAAAATGGCAAATCATAGAGCTAATCATGTATTAGATGGTATTTTAACAATTGCCATCTAAAGAGTGGCATTTTATCGAAACCACTCCAAAGAAGTGGCATAGTATCAATTTTCTCGAAGAGCTCCCACGTATTGTGGACCTGTGAGAAGTTAACATCAATTAAGTATACCGGCAGCTGTACTAAGTATGTTGGCAGCTGTACTTAACATCAGTTATGTTACAGGGAATACACATATACAATAAAAATAAAAATCAGAAAACATATCACGGAAATAGCCAAATACAGGCTACAGCAGATGTTATATGAAGTTATGAACCAGTCAGAAGGATAGACATGCCTTAGGTCCCTCCACAGACAAATAGCCACCAATTTTCATGCCACGAAAATGATGAGACATACTTCCTTGGGGATACATCGTCGTAATGAGAAAGAAAATTCGGAAAATAAGAGATGAATTCACAATGTTATACACAAAGTTAAATTGCTGATAAAAGAAACGGCTTAATATAACAAATAAGGTTGTGAGACAAGATTAAAAACTAAAAAGGCAACATATTTATGAAAAGTTACCTTTATAACAAGCTCAAAGTATATAAAATCGAAATCCAGAGTACTTGGAGTATAGGAAGAGTAAAGTCCATTACCGGTCCTTAAACTTTTTATGCTGTGTCATCCCGGTCCATAGACTTTCAAAGTGTGTCATCCCGGTCCATAGACTTTCAAAGTGTGTCATCCCGGTCCTTAAACTTTCAAAGTGTGGCAATATCCTATATAGTTGTAGCAGTGAACTTTTTATGCTGTGTCATCCCTGTCCATAGACTTTCAAAAGAAATTGCCACACTTTGAAAGTTTAAGGACCGGGATGACACACTTTGAAAGTCTATGGACCGGGATGACACAGCATAAAAAGTTTAAGGACCGGTAATGGACTTTACTCGTATAGGAACTACAATACATTAGAGGTATGGGAAAAGTACACGTATCATTTACAAATTTACTTTGAAGCAGTTCTTAGTGCTTCCTTTTTATTACAAATTTACTTTGAAGCTACAAGTCTAACCTTATTCCTAACAACTATCACATCCTTATTCTGTTTGTTTTCAAGAACACACTTAGTTCCTATAATATTATGACCATGGGGAGGCTCAACTAAGATTTATACATTGTTTCTCTTAAAATTCTCTCACTCATGCATGGCATTTATCCATGACTTATCATTAAGTGCATGGGTGATATCATGAGACTCAAAGGAAGCAATAAAAGCATAATGAGCATATGAATCAGGAGAGATGAACCTAGATCAAGTAACTCACTCATAAAGATCTCCAATGATCTGATATGAAGGATGTCGCCATAGGAGATGTTGAGGCATTCGTGAAGTCTCGGTGGTCTCTACCTCATGGGTTGTGGAGGTAGGAGTAGAGCCATACGGAGCTGAGGATGAAGTGGGAGCATGCTGTTTAGCGGAAGATGAAGTAGTTGAAGCAGGTGCTTCAGCTAGTTAAAGAGGAAGTAGATCAGCAGCCTCACCTTTTTCACTGCACTCATGGAAGATGCCCTTATAATCTCCCAAAACCTTTATACCTACAATGTCTGGTCTAATCCCATTACTAGTCTCATCAAAAGTAACTTCACATGTCTTCACAATTGTAATACCTGGGCCGCTCAACCCAGCCCAGCCCGGCCCATCTCACAAATATCTATATGAGATCGAGAGAGAGACAGAGGGAGAGGCAAAACCGATTTTGCTCTCTCCCCCAAACTCACCTCTGCTGTTGCTGCTCCCCTCGCGCGTTGCTGCCAGGTGCCGCTGGGTCTCGCCGTCGCCGCCGCTCGCCGCGCGCGCGCCGCTCGTCGCCTCGTCGCCGACGACTAGCCCGTCGACGCCACCGCTCCGTCGGCCGCACCTCGCCGCCTCCAGCCTCGCGCCTCGCCGCCCGCAGCTCGCCGTCGTGCGTCGCCCTTTGGCCACCGCCGCTGGTGCTGCCGCTGCTCGTGCACGCGCCGCCGCCCCTTAGCTCGCCGCCGTCGCCGCTCCCCTGTTTCGCCGGCTGTGCGCCGCGCGAGGGAGCAAGGGGGAGGGCCGGCTCCGGCGGGGAAGGAGAGGAGAGGGGCCGCGCCGGCCGATTAGGAGGGAGTGAGGAGGAGGTTGTCGGCGAGTGAGGAGAAAAAGGAAGAGGGAGGCATCGGTGTGGGAAGAAAAAAAAAGAGAGGCCGGCGTGAAGAGAAGAAAGAGAGTGAGAGCTGTCGGCCGGTGGGGAGAAAAAGAGGAAGGAGCCGACTGAGAAAGGAAAAAAAAGGAGAAAAGAGGAAAGGAAGAAAGAGAAGAGAAAAAAAGGGAAAAGGGTGACCTGCCGTCAGATTCGTCAGATCCGGCCAAGAGTACCCCGATCCACGATCCTGTCGCTCGGGGCTTAGGGTAACGCCTCGAAACCTTCTCCCTGTTTATTTGCCGAGTCGGGCATTATTAATACCGATTACTCGAATTGATGCATGTGATCAGTTAGATCTCGTTTATTAATATGAATGCCTGGACGACGAAATTGGTACTGCCACCGTTGATCTGGTCGATCTGTGGCAGAAGAGGAGAAGGAAAGCACAAATTGAGGTTAAACAGTATAACTGATTAAAGTGAGATTAAACGTGTAGAAATTGATCGGCGAGTATAAATAATGTGATCGCTCAATTTATAGACTGGTTAAGCATCGGATCAATGTGAGGTTGTCCGGTGAGACAGGAGTGGGTTATGTCGATTGGACGTTTGAGCGATGTTATTTACTCGTAATTGAATGTATTGCATGAGTGATAGATTGAAATAATTAATATTTGTTCAGGTGGCGGTTCGAGTTTGGTGTCGTCCACGCACCGTCCGCCAGGTTAACAGGCAAGTGCATGGTAGACAGTAAATTGTGATGAATGTTATCCGTGCTCATGCCATGGTTTACAGTATTTATGAGATGATGCGTGTGATTATGTGCTAATCATACCTTGATGAGTAATGTTTATGATTAGACATTCACATTTGAGGCATATTGCATCATGCAAAGTGCATAAGAGCCAGGTCGGTGAGAAAGTCATGACTAGTCCGGAGTGCTCTTGAATAAGAGCAAGGTCGGTGAGAAAGTCATATGACTAATCCGGAGTGCTCTGGAATAAGACCTACAGAGGTAGGCAAATGAGTGGTCCATCGACGGGTGGACGCTCCGCTTTACCGGTATAAGCTACAGTTACAGAGCATACAGATGCATTGCATGATATTGCATTGCATTACGAAGTGAAAGTAATCTGATTTCTGATTCTGATTATGCATTACGATTTACGATTCTGATTGTGCATTACATTCCACGATTACAATTGTGTATTACATTTACGATTCTGATTGTGTATTACGATTTACTGATTCTGATTGTGCATTACGATTTACGATTCTGATTGTAGTTTACTGATTTATGATTCTGATTGTGATTTACTGATTTACAGCTAGATTGTGATTTACAGTTTACAGCTACAGTTGTGATTTACGATTTATAGTTACTGATTGCGCTTTACAGTTTATGGACATAGAATTGATTTACGGTATACAGTTACAGACTTAGCCTACAGTTTACAGTCATAGAGTGGAATTACAGATTACAGTTCATGAAATTGATTGAAATTGCTAAAGTGATGTTACTGTTTCATCGTGTGCTTGCTGAGTCTTCGGACTCACTCTTGCTTTGTCGTTGTTTTTATGTGAAGGATGACGACATGCATGGAATGGGGATAGTCCTTTTGGGCACTGCACTTGTAAAATAACAGTTTAGCGGTATACAGAGCTTTTATGTTGAATTTAGGGTTTAGCTTGCTAGCAGTGGAACCCTAAGCTTGTTTATTTTATGGTTGGCAAAGTATGAAGTTAGTTGCTTTTGCAATTATCCTATTGTTAATTGTGGTTTGATAACTGTGGGTAAGGATATTAAAAGGAAATTGAAGTGCTGCTAAAAGTTGAATAGCAACACTCGTGAAGTGGTAAGTGGATGGTGGTAGCATCTTGGGCCCTGTGGAGGGTCGGGGTGTTACAGTTGGTATCAGAGCGGGCGTTAGGTCCGTGGTGGAAAAAAAAACCTTAGGCCTAATGGTTAAATTAAAACTTGACACACATGGGTGCACAGTAGGATGGGATTGGGTCAAGCATTGCATTTTATTTTCGTTAGTCATGTTGATTTGTAATGCCTTGAGGTTGATGCTTGTGAGTTGATAGCAAGCATCTGAAGTTATTTGTGTGTCCTACGGGGCCTTGCTGTGATTGTGTCGTGTACCGACGCAATAGAGACTGAGATCGTGGCCACGGGAGAGGCCTGGTCATGTGGCCATTTGTGACAGTGAAGTAGGGATGTTTTGTTTCAGTTTTGGGAAATTGGTTCCCTTTGGTTAGCAACTCGTTGAGTTGTATGGAAATACCTGATAGTGGGGAGCGCTCCAGGCAAGTCTGGTATTCGGGGGAATTTTGATTATATGAATGATTGGAATGAGTTGGGAGGACTAGAATGGGGATCTTGATGTCGGCTAAATCTCCCAGTTAAATTGGGTGGAGAAGAATTGTTGTACAGCTGAGTGTGACTCAGATTTTGAGGGAGGAAATTAGTAATGTTCTAGTGAGATTTGGTGGCAATATTTAAGCATGAGTTGGTGGAGTTGCCACTGCATTTTGTAGGAAATCATGTGCACGCATATGGAAGTAGAACAGATGGATTCTATGCGTAAAAGCGATTGTGGTTTACGGAAGTACATATGATGTGTGCTAAAAATCTGGGTGATTGATCATCCTTACAGTTGAGCTGGTGGAGATTAGTTAGCGCCTTGGAATTAGGTGCTCATGGGATTATTTATTGATAGTGGCTCTTTTGATTAAAGAGTCTTGATCGCATCTTGTGGTATGCGTATTTGATAGTCGTTATGATTGTGTTGTTTTGTACAGTAGGGTGGTAGTGTTTGATGAAGTATCGAGTAAATATAGAGAAATAAAGTATCCGGTGAGCCGTGGAAAGGTTCAAGATGGGATACTAAAAGTCAATGACTTATGTATTAGCGAATTGATATTCGCTAATCTGTGTAAGCAGTACAGGAGGTACTTGCTTGTCGCTGTTATGGGGAAAAGAGTTTTAATTGATTTCTATGTTGGTATCTGGAAGAAATGCTCTATGTTTTGATGTGCATTAGCATTTGGAATTCATGACTTCGGAGGAGGTCATGTTCAGTTTCTAATAATGACGAATGTTTGGAGGTACGGTAAGAGATCCGTATGACTCACAGATTGATTTATGTGCATGTGTCATGAGTGCTACATGACTTTCCTCATTTCTGCATATGAGATTTCCCGGACGAGTGGTCCGTGGCGCTCCCGAACGCGTAAGTTTCGGGCGTACCTAGGAACGAAGTCCTAGGTGTACTCAGGAATGAGTCCTGAGCATATTCAACACATAATTTCGGTTGTTTTGAATTGGGAGTTTAATGTAGCCCGGGCGCGTCAACTAGGGTCATGAAAGATTTGGATTTTTGTTGCATCTCCCTGTTCCTTGGTGTTAATTTGTCTATTGTTTATGGCTAATAGAAAACTAGTTGATCTTATGCCATAATCCTGGTGAGAAATCAATTAGGGATAAAATCGGCCTTAAAGGCAAAACCGGTCGTCGATTGTGCTATCGCAACTAGTAGCGTCTATGGGAATAATGGTGACTGATGGCACAGTTAAGCTGGTAAAATATGGGTAGCGATGAGAGTATGATATTTTGGTGAAAGAGCTTCCCTGACCTATGTTTTGAGGTAATCATCACTAGGTGTTAATGTTTTAGATTGCTTGATTCCCATAACATAGATCGAGAATGATAATGTTTTCGGAGTTATTGGAGGAATATTGGAAACCTTGGTTTATGAGCCTCATATTTGTTGATAGCTATTGGAGGCTAAAAGATTGAGGAAAAAAAATTGACGTAGAGCTATTAGAGGGTTTAGTTATCGATGTTAGCTGAGATCTTGAATAGAGCTTACCTCATTTTGTGGATATGAGGAATTGAGTACAGATGGGTGATTTTTATGTTCATTGTATTCGGTGATCATTGACTGATGAAATAGTTAGAGAAATGAATCATTTCATGAGATGAAGTTGAGCATTGATGGAGTTCATCGTGGTGTAAATAGAGCATGAGTTGAAACCCTCGAGAATAAGGGTATTGGAGGAATCGAATTAATAGAATCGAATACGGATTTTGATAGGACAGGTGAGGTTACCTGTCGACAATATGTCGCTGATGGAGGTTTGCTTGAGTACTTTGCGAGTCGGGTACTAAAGCATCCTTAGATTCAGGTGAACATTGCCTTAGGATTGAATTGGTTTTGTAACTCATAGATTGGTGTTGGAAGGACGAATTGTCCTACGACAATCTAATGAGTGTTTGAAATAATTGACTGATGTTTAATGGATTATTTTGGGTTCCCTTGATTTGGGAATTCATTCAAGTTCACTTTGAGGGAAAGTGAAGTTGAGTGGGAAATTGCGAGGTTTTCGCATTTCTTGTATGATTGATATGATTTTTTTTCGTTAAAGCGTTATTTGGTTGCTTTAACGAGTGTGCTTCCTTTTCGTTGAAAAGAAAAGGCTAATTTCGATAATCGAAATTTTTCGGATGATATGCGGCATATTGTTTGTTAGGACAAGGAAAGGTTTCCTATCCGTTTTTTCTCTCATTCGAGAGGATTGGTTGTGATGAAGTGATGTTCTATGGGGAAATGAATTCTCAACTATTTTGGAAGAAAAGTTATTTGTGGATGAAGAGATTGATCCTATGATTGGATTAACTTTATAAAAGACTTTGCTTTGTAAAAGCGAGTCGGGTTTATAAGGGTTATGTGATATTTCTCGCATGAAAGAGAAGAGCTCTCTTTGTTGTGAACAAAAGTAGCGTTGTCTCTTTTGTGCGAGCGATGAGACTAATTTTTTGGAGGATTAGGGATTTCCTTATGCCGAGGTATAAGACGTTAAAGGTTATTGAGGTGTGTTGGTTGTGTTAGAACAGCACAAGTTGAGACAGCTGTGGCTGGAATCAACAATTCCAGAACAGGTGAAAGAAGCGTAACAAGACGATAGGTTGCTTCAAAAAAAAAAGTGAGGAAGCGCCTCGATGAAGGAAAATCGGGGGACTTCAACCTTGATGAGTCGGGCGCAATACGGTTTAGGGGCCGTCTTTGCGTGCCACAAAAGGCTCAGGTCAAGGACGACATTCTAAGAGAGGCTCATCGTACCCCGTACACGGTACATCCTGGCGAGAACAAGATGTATCGGGATTTGAAAAAGAGTTTTTGGTGGAAGAGAATGAAAGTGGATGTCGCACAATATGTGGCGTCTTGCGGGATTTCCCAGCAAGTGAAGGCTGAGCATAAGCGTCCTGCTGGATTAATACAGCCTTTAGAAATTCCACAGTGGCCATGGGATGATGTTACCATGGATTTTTGTGATCGGCTTGCCTCGTAGCCAGCGAGGTAAGGATGCGATTTGGGTAGTGGTGGACCGATTCAGTAAGTCCGCGCATTTCATCCCTATTCGTACGACGAATACGGCGAGTGATTTGGCACCTGTCTATGTGCGTGAGATAGTGAGATTGCATGGTGTGCCCAAAACGATAGTTTCGGACAGAGATGCCAAGTTTGTCTCCAAATTTTGGGAGGGCTTGCAAAGCGCTTTGGGCACAAAACTTCAGTTTAGTACTGCTTTCCACCCACAGACAGATGGGCAATCCGAACGCACAATTCAAACACTAGAGGACATGTTAAGGTCCTGTGTTCTGTCGTGGAAAGGTAGCTGGGAGGATCAGTTGGCACTCGCGGAGTTCGCCTACAATAACAGCTACCATTCCAGCGTTCGGGCCACGCTATTTGAGGTTCTGTATGGACGCAAATGTAGATCGCCACTTTGTTGGGATGCCATAGGCGAGAAGGCAGTTTTGGGTCCAGATAGGCCCAACAGACAGTGGAACGAGTGGCGGAGATTAGACAGAATGTGCTAGCTGCCCAGAGTAGGCGGAAGAGCTATGCGGATATTAGAAGGCGAGACTTAGAATTCGAAGTGGGGGATCATGTGCTATTGAGAGTGTCTCCCACTAAAGGGATTGTGAGATTCGGGATTAAAGGGAAGCTTAGTCCACGGTATATTGGGCCGTTTCCGATTCAGGCACGAATTGGAAAGTCGGCATATCGTTTGGGTCTTCCCGAGTCAATGCGATGAGTGCATAATGTGTTTCATGTTTCTATGTTGAGAAAATACTTAAGGGATCCGGAACATGAGATTGTTCTAGAACCATTGCCCCTTGAGCAAGACCGCACCTTCGAGTCCTGTCCAGTTCGGATTCTGGAGGAATCGGAGAGAGTGTTGAGGCACAGAACGTTAAAGTATGTTAAAGTCCTATGGTCGCATCAGACTGAGCGAGAAGCGACATGGGAATTGGAATCTCGCATGCGCGAGAAGTACCCAGAGTTCTTCTCTACGGGTACGCGTTACAGTTAATTTATGTTTGATTTAGTTGTTTGTTTTCGTACGGATTACTGAGTTGCAGAATTCGGGGTCGAATTCTGTTAAGGGGGGTAGAATGTAATACCTGGGCCGCTCAACCCAGCCCAGCCCGGCCCATCTCACAAATATCTATATGAGATCGAGAGAGAGACAGAGGGAGAGGCAAAACCGATTTTGCTCTCTCCCCAAACTCACCTCTGCTGTTGCTGCCCTCGCGCGTTGTCGCCAGTGCCGCTGGTCTCGCCGTCGCCGCCGCTCGCCGGCGCCGCCGCTCGTCGCCTCGTCGCCGATCGACTAGCCCGTCGACGCCACCGCTCCGTCGGCCGCACCTCGCCGCCTCGGCCTCTACGCCTCGCCGCCCGCAGCTCGCCGTCGTCGCGTCGCCCTTTGGCGCCGCCGCTGGTGCTGCCGCTGCTCGTCTTGCGCGCCGCCCCTTAGCTCGCCGCCGCCGCCGCTCCTGTTTCGCGGTGTGCGCGCGCGAGGAGCAAGGGGAGGGCCGGCTCCGGCGGGGAAGGAGAGGAGAGGGGCCGCGCCGGCCGATTAGGAGGGAGTGAGGAGGAGGTTGTCGGCGAGTGAGGAGAAAAAGGAAGAGGGAGGCATCGGTGTGGGAAGAAAAAAAGAGAGGCCGGCGTGAAGAGAAGAAAGAGAGTGAGAGCTGTCGGCCGGTGGGGAGAAAAAGAGGAAGGAGCCGACTGAGAAAGGAAAAAAAAGGAGAAAAGAGGAAAGGAAGAAAGAGAAGAGAAAAAAAGGGAAAAGGGTGACCTGCCGTCAGATTCGTCAGATCCGGCCAAGAGTACCCCGATCCACGATCCTGTCGCTCGGGGCTTAGGGTAACGCCTCGAAACCTTCTCCCTGTTTATTTGCCGAGTCGGGCATTATTAATACCGATTACTCGAATTGATGCATGTGATCAGTTAGATCTCGTTTATTAATATGAATGCCTGGACGACGAAATTGGTACTGCCACCGTTGATCTGGTCGATCTGTGGCAGAAGAGGGAGAAGGAAAGCACAAATTGAGGTTAAACAGTATAACTGATTAAAGTGAGATTAAACGTGTAGAAATTGATCGGCGAGTATAAATAATGTGATCGCTCAATTTATAGACTGGTTAAGCATCGGATCAATGTGAGGTTGTCCGGTGAGACAGGAGTGGGTTATGTCGATTGGACGTTTGAGCGATGTTATTTACTCGTAATTGAATGTATTGCATGAGTGATAGATTGAAATAATTAATATTTGTTCAGGTGGCGGTTCGAGTTTGGTGTCGTCCACGCACCGTCCGCCAGGTTAACAGGCAAGTGCATGGTAGACAGTAAATTGTGATGAATGTTATCCGTGCTCATGCCATGGTTTACAGTATTTATGAGATGATGCGTGTGATTATGTGCTAATCATACCTTGATGAGTAATGTTTATGATTAGACATTCACATTTGAGGCATATTGCATCATGCAAAGTGCATAAGAGCCAGGTCGGTGAGAAAGTCATGACTAGTCCGAGTGCTCTTGAATAAGAGCAAGGTCGGTGAGAAAGTCATATGACTAATCCGAGTGCTCGAATAAGACCTCAGAGGTAGGCAAATGAGTGGTCCATCGACGGTGGGCGCTCCGCTTTACCGGTATAAGCTACGATTCTGAGCATACAGATGCATTGCATGATATTGCATTGCATTACAAAGATGTAAAGTGATACTGATTTACGATTCTGATTATGCATTACGATTTACGATTCTGATTGTGCATTACAGTTCACAGTTACAATTGTGTATTACGATTTACGATTCTGATTGTGTATTACAGATTTACGATTCTGATTGTGCATTACGATTTACGATTCTGATTGTAGTTTCTGATTTACGATTCTGATTGTGATTTACGATTTACACTACGATTGTGATTTACAGTTTACAGCTACAGTTGTGATTTACAGTTTATAGTTACAGTTGCGCTTTACAGTTTATGGACATAGAATTGATTTACGGTATACAGTTACAGACTTAGCCTACAGTTTACAGTCATAGAGTGGAATTACAGATTACAGTTCATGAAATTGATTGAAATTGCTAAAGTGATGTTACTGTTTCATCGTGTGCTTGCTGAGTCTTCGGACTCACTCTTGCTTTGTCGTTGTTTTTAGGTGAAGGATGACGACATGCATGGAATGGGGATAGTCCTTTTGGGCACTGCACTTGTAAAATAACAGTTTAGCGGTATACAGAGCTTTTATGTTGAATTTAGGGTTTAGCTTGCTAGCAGTGGAACCCTAGGCTTGTTTATTTTATGGTTGGCAAAGTATGAAGTTAGTTGCTTTTGCAATTATCCTATTGTTAATTGTGGTTTGATAACTGTGGGTAAGGATATTAAAAGGAAATTGAAGTGCTGCTAAAAGTTGAATAGCAACACTCGTGAAGTGGTAAGTGGATGGTGGTAGCATCTTGGGCCCTGTGGAGGGTCGGGGTGTTACAACAATTTTGTTAGTCTCAAGATTAAGCACATTATAACCTCAAGAATGAACATGATAGTCTAGAAAGATCCTATTTGGAGACCTAGACTCAAACTTATTGAGGTTGCCATGTTTAAGAATGAAGCACTTGCAACAAAAACTAACCACTTTGTGAAACATAAAACTACTTATTCTGGGATATAATCAAGTGACGTTAATAACCAGAACACGGCTATTCAAATAGATTCACACTCTACAATGGCTATAAAACTTTACCCACATGATATAAACATCACACCATGTCATCAATGTCACGTGATACCAAAGGTACTCGATTTTAGAGTTCATGAGAAAGATTTAACATTACCAACCCTAACAACAAACCATGTTATGATACCTTCTTAAGACATGGAGAGCCCTCTATAATCCTAAGAACTCCTACATTGTGTTGGAAAGCTTAGCAGTCCTCACAGAGCCCCTAGGAACATAGAGATACTCTACTATGCTTGCACTAGCCTAAAAATTCACTTATCAACTATCACCTGCTGTTTATTGCTAGAACATAACAACTTATTATGCTAGGATCTCCCCATAAGAGACACATGTGGTTGTACAAATTTGCTTGGGTCTATGGCATAATAGATTGGCTCTTAGTGACCTGGGCGAAACAACTATAACCTTCGATCTCGTGCAAACTGCACTAGTCTCCACACACTATTCGTTCAAGTCTAAATCATTTTTATTTTCACATTTTTATCTAAAATACCAAATTTGATTCCTCTCACCATATATACAAGTGTTTCCCATGGTTAAACAATTTATTGAGTTGATCCAACCTAGGTAAAACTAATGTCGATATATGCATGGCTAAGCATCACTAAAACATACCAGCTAAAACTCCACAATTATTCGTACGAATAAAGGATAGTGATACTATGGAGACAACAGTGAGGATAGAAGCCTTTTTCAAAGGAGGATCAATGCAATAATTGGGTATAACTACCAACCTTAACAACATATCTATTTTACTAAAATGCATGCATACATAATTGATAATAATTTTGTAACACAATATACATAATAGTGAAAATATGGGATCTAACATGATAAAAGGATGTGTTTTCCTTGCGTGTTGGATGTTGGGTCTTGCTCAAGCTCAACTTCGACAACTTGTGGAATATCGGTATCTAGTTGGTAAAAGCTAAATAACAAAAATAAGTGCTAAATAAATTTTAAAAAGAGAAAAATTAAATATTTTCCATATTATGTAATTTCATGATTTTTGAAAGAATTAGAGACAAAAATTACTCAAATCAGAGTTCATATGAGGGAAACGAACTAATCGAAGTTTTGTCGGAGATAAATTCCAGAAAATGGAAAGAGAAAATACTGTGCTGAGGGCTCGTCATCGAAGGTGTATTTTTTTCAATTCATTAACCAACAAGGAAAGAATATTCCAGCTAAACCAAAGGCGTCCTCATAATTTTTGGATTTTCAAAGCAATTAAAACTGGCAAGGCTCACATGTCATCGACACATTTTTAATAAGTCAGTTTTAATTATAAAAAACTGGTATGTTGGACCCACATTCATTGGCTCATTAGCGCTTAAACTTGATTAGATGTGCCATTAGGCCACTTGACAGGTGGACCCCGCTTGATAGGTGGCCCCACGTGGTAGAGAGAGAAGAGCAGAGCCGGCGTGGCCAAGCTCCCTAGCAAGCTCGCCGGCGGGATGTGGACGTGGAGAGGCGAGGATGACCAGAGGAATGGAAAGAGGGAAACCTGATAGAGGTAGCTGAGGTGATAGCTTCGAAGGATATGCCTTGTAGGTCGCTAGCAATGAGGTTTGGCGGTGACGCGGGGGCAGGGCCACAAAGCAATGTGCAAGAGGGCGAGGGGGCAGCAGTTGAGACATGGGAAAAGGTTTTTGGAGTAGTTGAGGCATGAAGCAGCGTGGCTTGAGGACCAATTATCACTGGTGTGGCGACGATGGCAACTTCTACGGTGAAATCATCTGGGGCTGGGCTCGGTGATTCACTATTTTAGGCAGCAAATTGAATGGTAGGATTGAGAGAGGTGATCATCTATCACAAGGCAACGCGAACAGAAAGCAGAGATCTCATCGGATCAAGGAAGTAAGCTCGGTGGGGCACAGTGAGGTGCGTGTACCGGAGCTGGAGATGATAGCACGTTCTGACTGCTCTGGTGGGAAAGAAGCATTGCCAGCTGTCACAGGGAGAAGCTCAGGATCACTTAGTTATTGTGGAATAAGTACAAATCACGCTAGCTGGCAACAGCAAGTGGCACCATGACGGTAATAATAAGAATACATAAGAGGGGCTAATTGATTAACTTAGCCCATTCATTCATTTGCCATATAGTATAGTCTAATTAAAGAAGGACTTTCTTGCTTGACTAGGGCGCAATGAATGAAAGGTGCGTTGACTTGAAACCTTCTTAAGTTCTTGCCATGGCCGTTGAAGCATTACTAGTCTGCCTTGTGTCTCTGGCAACTGCTACCTGCTTCTGTATGAGGTAACACTATTTCAGCCAGTTTTATGTCTGAGTTTTGCTATAATTAGATCGCTTCTTCAGTTATCAGTCTGATTCGCTTCGGATTTTTCTTGCATCTTACAGTGCTGCTAAATTAGAGGCAAATAATATTCAGGGAGTTGTTCGATCAGCTTGAGCACATACCTTTAGTAGTTGTTTATGGCCTCTCACATACTTGTAGTACTATTGGTAATGTATCCATCCTAGAATTTAGGAAGTGGCACTGTCGCAGAGCTCTATACGACTTTATTGTTAGCGGAAGATTAGAGTAACAGTTCAGCATCAATTTGATTCAACCTAGAAAAACGACCTTTGTGTGTGACACGATGCACACAGCGCACACTTACCTATTATTCCGTTAGTGTCCATGAGGTATATTAGCTCTCCTTGTCCTATTAGTGTTCCTTTTTTTCTGAGATAGAGAGGATGTTATTATGACGGGCTTGTGCAGGCATGTGATATGTGAATTCTCAATTCAAAATCGTGAAGTTTACATTTAATAAGAATTTAACTTTCATAGTTACGATTTCAAAATTATGAATGCCAAATTTGGAGCTTATAGAAACTTCAAACTTTGTGTCTACTGTTTGCATTGAAACTTGAAAGTCACTAGGATGTATGCGAACATACACCTTTCTAACCATCTACTAATCATCCTACAAATGGGAGTGGTGAGAAGTGGAAAAAATGTTGGAAGAGGGAACATTTAAAAAAACTTTTTGCAACTAAAATTTAAACGTCTCAATTTATCTTCTCGGAAGTTTCGCTGAAACAGAGCCACACCCAAAGCACCAAACAGACAGGTAAATGAACGTCAATTTATAGCAGTAGATCAGTATTAATTTCAGATAAGTACATACAGTATAGTTACCCGTCAGTAACAATTCTCCACATATAGAAAAGTATTTGTTTGTGTGTGAGGTACGAGTTGGTCAAGGGGTTAGATCGGCTTGATGTCAGGTCATGCCCTGACACGAACCCGTTTAGCATGGCATGGTCATGTCATCGCGGCAACTATTAAACAAGTCAAGAAACGCTGAGACAAATCATGATGCAAGTATTGAACAGTTCCCACAACAAAATACAATAGAAACAATAAATATATTATTCCAGTTCCCAGGTAGTAAACATTTAAGCACAACGTGATTCACACTATAAATGTTGCTCTCCCTATGTTTCACACTATAGTTGGTCAATTTTATTAGCCATACTGGAGCTATAAATTCTCAAAGGTACTATATGACATCAAATATATAATTATTTTATTGGAGAGTCTTAATTCGCAGTCACCTATGAGAAACCTAACTTGTTGTTGATCACTCCTGCACTCGTTCAATTGAGATTCAATAACTTTCAAATTCGGGAACTTTTGACAAAGATTCAAAAACTTTCAAATTCGGCAACTTTCAATTGACACTCAAAACTTTCAAATAAGGAACGTTTAACTGATAACCATGCGTGTCTATCATTTAACATGTTGTTTAGCTCTTTGCTCTTGTTTCTCCTTGGCTGCATTGCAAGAGATCCATTTCGCCACGATACGCTTAAGATTCACATATGCAAGAATTTGTTAACTTGGGCTGCATGACTTGTGTCTGTATAGTTGGATGTATCTTGATATGCCAATTAGACTCCATATTAAATAGAGCTATATTCATTGTACAACTCTACTATCTATACTTGAAAATTTATTTAGTTGTATTCCTTATATATAAAACTGTAAAGAAAGCTTCAATGTTTGTATCCAATTAATTTGCACATTATTAATTTGCATTCACCAAATAAGTAGTGTAAATGTTTTTGCTTTATAATTTGTGTTATCAACGAGATTGCCGACTCATATGTAAAATCTATCTTTTTCATTTGTAATATATAAATAGATGGCAGCCGGTACAGCTAGCACTAGTTCATCAGGAGAGGCGCCGATTGATAGGCAGCTCCTAAAAGCCGCCATAACTGGCGATGCCAGATCAATGAAGGACATGGCCTCACAGGATCCAAGCATTCTGCTTGGAAAAACTCCACAAGGGAACACCTGCCTTCACATATCCTCCATTCATGGCCACGACGGATTCTGCGAGGACATCCTGGTGTTGAACCAGTCTCTCCTCGCCGTTGCCAACTCGTACGGTGAGACCCCACTGCTCGCCGCCGTGACGAGCGGCCATGTCTCTTTAGCTTCTAATTTACTCAGGCGCTGCCGTGCTCTGGGATTGAGTGAGGCAATCTTGGAAGAAGACAATGATGGATGTAATGCACTACACCACGCCATCCGCAGCGGCCACAAGGACATTACGCTGGAGTTGATAGCAGCCGAGCCTTCCCTGTCGCAAGGTGTCAACAATTTCAATGAGTCACCCATGTACATTGCGGTGATGAGAGATTTTACAGATGTCTTCGAGAAACTGCTGGAAGTTCCTAATTCCGCTCACACGGGAGCATGTGGTTCCAATGCTCTTCATGCCGCTGCGTTGAATGCGAATTTAGGTGAGAACTACAGAGTATGATATATATATATATATATATAGCAAACTGGAATTAAATTATAAACTGATTTTCTAATTAATATTACTGTAATCATTACTAATCCTCAACTTGCTATACTCTACATGCTTGGTTGTTGACCATCGTACATGCCTTGATTTGTTTTTAGGTATTGCTAAAAAAATTATGGAGAAGCGTCCTAGGCTGGCGAGAGACGAAAACGAGGCACACATTACTCCAATGTACGTGGCTATACTTGGGGACAAGGTTGACGTGCTGCGAGTAATGTTGGAACATGATTGGTCATTAGGGTCTGTAGTAACGACAGACAAAGGGAACCCTCTACTTGTTGCTGCCGCACACGAAGGTCATGTTGGTGTTGCTCAAGAGCTTCTCAACCATTGTCCAGATGCTCCCAATTGCAGAGCAGATGGTTGGACATGTCTTCATGAAGCTGTATGGTATGGTCATACGGAGTTTGTTGCATTTATCCTGAGGGCACCGCAGCTTCGGAAATTTAGCTTACACAAACAACAATTAAGTACCATTTCACTGGGAGAGGATAAGCATTTTAAACCCATGACTGTAATTCGTTTCAAGTTTAATTAGCAACCATCTCACAAAAAAAAGTATTTGATTAATTATATGGGACAATTCAGATTATAAAAGAATCTTACATTTAGACATTGTTTGGATGGGACAAAATACCGGCCCATCCAAACAAGACCTTACATGTTACATAAAATGGTTGCAGCTAATTAAGAACAAAAATAATGAGAAATTCAGGAAGGAAATAAACAAACATGCAGAACAAATTGAGTGTATATAATAAAATTGTAGCTCGAAGGTAACAACATGGAAATTATAAAAGGTGTGCCACCCCACAATTTCGAAGCACCTTTTGTTTTTGTTCCTCCTTACAATAACCCCACTAACTACAGTTCTAGGTTAAGCCTAGTCCAAAAAATTAATATTCTAGTCTAGCTTTGATTGTGTTTCCTTCTAATTACGATTTACGATTAGGAGTCCACTTGTTTAAAATTTTCACTTATGCCTGATAAGTCATATTGGTTTACTAACACCCCTACAAGTCAATTAACCATATAATTACCTCTAGCCATTTTTCTCACTTCCTCATAAACTTGTGTCTAAATTTTCATAACATCAATGACCATGCAATCCATCCTCTTGTCTTGTCAGCTGATCAGAATAACCCAATCCCTCCTCTTCCTCACCAATCAGATATGAATCACTTGTGGGAAAACACCACTATCACCAACGATGACACTAAGACGAAAAGAGGGAGGCCACTGGTGGAAGACGGGAAGTGAATGGGTTTAGTGAGGATGACCGTTGCGACCGTTGCCGCTGATGTTTAGTGTGATGTTGAAATGACTTGTAGAGTGTTAATAAACCAAAAAAAATGTAGGAAGCTAGGTAAGTGAAAAATTGAGTGACATCTAGGGTAGGTAGATTTTTTTCATATAACTTCACATATCATCTTTATTTGGTATATGAGTTATTACTGTGCTTGTCGAATAACTATCCCCTCCTCTTTGATTACTTTATTCCTCAACTTACAACAGAAATGATTTTATCATCACATCTTCTAACTTAACTGCACTATTATGAGTGATACTATTATTCACATAGTACGTAGCTGATATTAATTTATTATTGTGAGCTGCATTTGTACCTTTGTTTTGATACACGCAGAACGAAGTGTCCATGCTTATGTTGAAAGTTGATCCCCGAAATACAACCATTCTTCATAATTTTCATAAGCAAGTCAAGGCAGAGATAACTGATGCATCAAGGGAGGACATCAAGTCACTGACTCAAACATACACAAGCAACACTTCTTTAGTGGCGATCCTCGTTGCAACAATCACCTTCGCCGCTGCTTTCACCTTGCCGGGACGGTACAGCAATGATGCTGGAAGCGAGGGACTTCCGATCATGGCTCAGAAGCTAGCATTTCAGGCATTCATAATCTCTGACACCTTAGCAATGTGCTCCTCACTGGCTGTTGCCTTCATATGCATCATAGCAAGGTGGGAGGATCTTGAGTTCTTGCTTTATTACAGATCCTTTACTAAGAAGCTCATGTGGTTTGCATACATAGCAACCACTGTGGCATTTGCAACTGGTTTATACACGGTACTGGCCCCTCGGCTCCTGTGGTTAGCTGTTGGAATTTGCTTTATGCCAGTTTTAATGCCTATTCTTACAAAGGTGCTTGGTGAATGGCCTGTCTTGAAGCTCAGATTTCGGTTGGGTCATGCTTTCAAGTCCGATCTCCTTGATATGGTCTGACATCAGCGATTTGTCTTATTGATTCTACATACGTTCTGTCATTATGGGTTATTTTGTTTATGTATCTCGCACATTGTTTGGCTGATCATACTATATTGTAATATTCTGGTTTTATCTATAAATCCTAAACCATGTAATCTGAACATCGCTTATATTACTGGCTTATGTTAATGAGTGATTACTGACATCTTTTGTTTCGATTTCGATTTCTTATAAGTTGATTGCTCTGATGGAATGGGCTTGATATGGTTTGGGGAAGTTTAGCGATAGACTAATAATAATGGGAAAAATACAAAGTAATTTATACAATTAGAAGCAGTTGGTTGTCCTGGTATGGAGGGAATTTATCTCACTTTTATTAATGCCCATTTTTGAGTGGTAAACAATTAACATTCATAAATTAGCATACCTAGGATTGGAGTAAATCCATAAGGCCGCTATTACCACTTCACTACGAAACCATCACTTTTTCACTAAGGCCCTGTTTGGAATGCGGGAATTTTTCCCGATTCCTGCGGGAATTGAACTGTTTCCTGCAAAATTCCTATGAAATTCCTGTGAAATTCCTCTGTTCCAAACAGGCCCTAAGCAGGTCAGCACAAATGCTTAAGCACACCCAACAAGATTAGGTAGGTAACGCTAGCCTGCGGAGTTTCACTCCTGAATAGGCTGACATGTGAAAGTTTAACATATATTTTAGTTGAAAGTCAGAAATTGAGAGACAGAATTTGTGTAAAGCACTTTCTGAATCTCAAGAAAAAATTTTATCGAACATGGAAACGATGCTTTTTTGGTACCAACGAGTTTTCCTCCCGGAAGACATCTAGCTTCCCTTGTCAAAAATCGATACTTGTCTTGAAGATGCAAATATATGATGAGGAATGAAGATGTGAATTCAGTAAGGTCAGAGCGGCATGCTTCTCTTACAGAATTGACCTTAATAGCTAAAACTTGACACAAACAATATTAAAGATTTGCCATCGCATATAAGTCGACCCACGAGGCCTCGAGTGATAGTGCGAGAACAATCTGTGTTCACTTCCAGTTCCAGGTTAGTGGTAGAAAAGAAACGGAACTAATGTTTGTAGGCAAGCATGCACCTCAGAAAAGAAACGGACACCAACTATATACTTATGGCGCATTGCCACAGCTGATGATTTTTAGTTCTAGCACAGGTGCTTGTGCAAACAAATCGAGTCCAGCGTGCCCAGAGCAGGCCCACGTCTGCCCAACCAAGTAAAATGCGGTGCTTCCGTCAAACTGGAGATGATTCATGCCATGACCAACCAATCACCATTGACCTTGAGCGTTCCAAAGTATGGAGTTTTCGTGGAACCATCAACAGAAAAAAAAAGAAACGCAAAAACCTAGACGAGCGATAACGCGATATTGTTTAACATTACTTAATCTACTAGCCACTACAGCTAAAATTTTGATGCTGATATCCATCTTACAACATCAGGACATACCCATCCTAAAGATACACAACAAGGAAAGACAAAATGATACAGATCTTACAAACCAAATGGGACATCTTGGAGCTTACCTACGATTTTTCACCAAGGCTGGATGCCGAAAAGATACAGAGCAGGATTGCATTCATATCGACCTGACTATTCAGAAGTTTTACAACAACTCCTGGAATATTTGGCATCTGAATAGCACCACCCATCATACAAACGCATCTAGTTTGCTACAATAAGCTCATCCATCTTTTCGATATCAACATTCTGTGGCTGCATGGTCAATTCATCATCAGCAGCGCTAAAATGGTACTTCTCTCCAACAGCTCTCAGAAGCTGGTAAACTTCAAACATCGTAGGTCTTTCCTTCGGAGCAGAAAGCACACAGGAACACGCAACCTTCATAAATTGAAGCAGCTCAACATCATTGTCCTTTCCAATCAAGGACTTATCAATTGCATCCTGAAGTATAGAGTTATTCGATAGGTATGTTATCCAATCCACCAAACTCCCTTTGAAGTTTTCTGGGGCATCTGACACATGTGTGGGCTCTTCACCAGTGACGAATGTGCTCAGGTGTGTGTCAATGGGATTCATAAGCCTTGCTAAACCAAAATCAGAAATCTTAGGCTCATAGTCATCATCCAGTAATATGCACTTAGAACTAATGTTCCGATGAAGAATGCGAGGGTTGCAACTGTGATGAAGCCACGCCAACCCTCTAGCAGCCCCAGTGGCGATTTTTAGCCTCGCTGGCCATTCCAGTGCCTTAATTTCTCTCACTGCTTTGTTGGTGCAGCTCATCATAGAGGGAACCCTTGGGCATGTACTTATATATACCAAGAGTCTCTCTTTCTTAGCAATGCAGTAGCCTAAAAGAGGAACTAAGTTGCGTTGCATTACATTTCCCAATGTTAACATCTCAGATGTGAATTGGCTCTCCGAATGCTGAGTATCCTGCAACCTCTTGATAGCAAGGAATGAACCATCAGGAAGTGTAGCTTTGTACATAGTTCATATTGTGCGGGAGATAAAAATATATGGGCCCGTGTTCCTACGTAGCATGTACCCGTTCAAGAGGTTCATGGGAATTTTCAAGTCCTATATACGGAATCAATCTCGGTCGAAAGGCAACATTGTCGAAGGTTATGCAATCAAAGAGGTCATTGAGTTCTATGTTAATTACATGGCTCAGATTGAATCGAAAGGTATACCATGATCTCGCCATGAGGGGAGCCTCAAGGGTATCAGAACCATCATAAGGAAAGCAATCATTCCAGATATGGATGTATATGGTCAACCCCATTTTACAGTCTTGCAACACATAACAGAAGTGTCCCCATATATCAATCAGTACAAGGACTTGCTTTGGCAACAGAATCTAGAGCAGCCGGATGTTTGGATCATGAGACAACACAACAATTGGTTCAACCAATGGTTGAAGGAGCGACTCGCTAGGAGCTCAACAAATGATATGCTGACATGGTTGGCAAAAGAGACAACATTTACAGTTGTGACATGGCAAAGATATGACATAAATGAGTAGACATTCTATATGCAGGCTCAGGATGTAAAGAGCACTAACCAGAACAGTGGTGTCCGCATAGATGTGTTCAGTATCGATGGGTTGAGCAACTCCTATTATAGGTTCATAGAGGAGATTTAAAAGTTCAATTATGTGCTTTTCAAGATCCCCTTGTTTCGGTGATGTTGGGTCCATCTCCCACAGGTGAAGATTGATAAGTATGGTCTTACTACCGTTGACCTGAAATGTCTCAGATACAAAGATGAACCATTCGTATTAGCTAACCAAGTTATTCAAGTTTTCTAAATAACCGACCAGGCAAATAAGAAGCGCCACGTAGTTCTTCATGAAAAAAGGAGGATTGTTAGAGTTTAGAATGTAGTGGATGAGGAAGAATACAATCAATTTAATGAGTTGCCTCCTTTCGAAAATGGCATAAGGGTCGAGGAAGAACAATATGACGAAACTAGCTACATACACGTCGATCATCATGAAGGGCTAAGTTTTAAAGGAAATAAGCAAGTGGAATGATGAATGAAATGTTTATGTGTCATATATTCTGCATTTGCATTTATATATGTGTATGAGAATGTGTGATATATATGTGAATTTGCATATATGTATATAAGAATATGTGATATATATGTGTGAATTTGTTTTATATATGTGTATGAGAATGTGTAACATATATGTGAATTTGCATTTATGTATATGAGAATGTGTGATAGCTGTGAGGATCATCATAAACGGTTTTTCTTTAAAACCGTCTGTGATGATTACTATCACATACGGTTCTATTTTAGAACTATCTGTGATACTTAATTATCACAGATGATTTTTATTTAGAACCATCTGTGATAATATCTATCATAAACAGTTCTGAAATAGAATCGTCTGTGATTATTCCCCTATATATATTGCGCTCTAGGGTTTTCACCACTATACTAACGCTACACCCGAGCTCTCCTCCTTCGAGCGCGCTGCCTCCCCGAGTGCACCTCCTCCCCCGAGCATGTCGCCTCCCTGAGCACGCTGCCTCCCCGCGTGCGCCGCCTCCCCTAGCACGCCTCCTCCCCTAAGCACTCCTCCTCCCCTGAGCACGTCACCTCCCCGAGCACACCGTCTCCCCCGAGCTCTCCTCCTCCCCCAAGCACATCGCCTCCCCGAGTGCGCCGCCTCCCCCAGCAAGCCTCCTCTCCTGAGCACTCCTCCTCCCCCGAGCACGTCACCTCCCCGAGCATGCCGCCTCCCCGAGCACACTGCCTCCCCCGAGCCGTATAGTGAGATTTACTTTATGTTCTAGATTGTGGCTTTTTAATTGCTCAATAAGGAAATTGGTCAAGATTGAAATCTCAGTGATAATCTAGGATTATTCTGCTAGTTTGAATTCACATTCGCTAGTTGTATACTTCTGTGCACTTGGTAGCTTTGTTAATAGTCTCTTGCTCAGAATTACTTACTGCTGTCCTTTGGCTTTGCTAAATATATGTTGGTTCTCGATGCTCTTGACATTTATACTACACTGAGGTAATATTTAATTAGATAATCTAGTAGAATTTTTGAGGAATTGTCACTGTGATCATTGAAATATTGACAAGAGTGGAAGAAGGCCAAGTTTAGAACTTGTGCAACTCCTCATCTGAGAGCAAAAACACACTTCTTAATTTGTGCATTATGCAGATTTTTAATGCCTACTTTTATGTACTATTCAGCATATTGCCGTATGTTAATGACATGAATAGTTTATATGTTTCGAGAGATAATACATATATATTCATGTCATTTTCATATTGCTCAATTCTATTATCTTTTGAAGATGTTGTCCGCTTATTCTTCGACATCGTTGCCGGATGCGTGTGATGCACCGTCCTTTGAAAAATCCTGAAAAGGAAGAGGACTATCGAAAAAACTTGAGGGCTGATTTACCATCACGGTGGTCGATCCGTCTGGGATCCCTCTCAATCCTCGCCGAGCAATGTCTGCATTCTAGAGAATAGTCGAAATAGTTGCACGAGAACGGATTGAAATCATATTCAATTCGTGGAAGAAGGTGTCTGGAGCTCAGAAAAGTGAGATACAGATGGAAGTTTTTCGACCATTCGAGATGCCGAAAGAACACCAGGCCTCCATACAACGACATGCGTTGCTAGCGGCATACAAAGCATGGAAGAACTTCAAAAGCCTGCTTGTCAAGCAATACGTGGAGGATCTGACGCCCTCCCACAAGTACACATTCTTGGAACTGCAATAGCAAGAGTTTATGCATATGAAGATGACAAATAATTTTAGGAGTGAAAGTGCGGTGCATAGGGCCCTTTAGGCAAAAAAACACGTACCCACACAAACTCGGCACTGCTGGGTATGTGGGTAAAATCCCGCAATGGAGGGAGGAGGATGAGCAGGCAATCCTACGGGACACTACCCCGCCATTTGCCGGGATTCCAGATGAGCATGCCTGAAACTGGACAAAAGCAAGGTCATCTAACGTGTCGTTGAGGGCATCTCCTTTCGAAACCCCACAAACAAGGAAGTGTCCCACCACCTGTTAAGATATCGAACTTTCTAGCTAGTTTATAATTACTCCATAACTTTATAGGAAGTGAAATGACATGTCAGGCTCTTGCAGGAAGGGCTGAGTGTTGAATCCTCCAAAGGCTCATTCCAGGCAGTCAGAGAGAGATATACTCTCTACGGCCCTGGGAAACAAAGAGCACTCAGGTCGCATGAGAGGCATTGGTCTTTATGTTCCTTGCAAACATGGTTTCTTAGAGGACCCCGAAGCGTACCGGAGTAGGAAGAGAGCCAAAGCCAAGTGCGAGGCATGGCTACGAGAGGACATTACGGCATCCCTTAGAGGTGAGATGCAAAGGTATGTTAGAGATCAGTTGGAAAGACACGGCATCTCAAAAAATCAAAAGGAAGCCCCCACTACTCCTGTGCTAGGCAGCCCCCCAACCGTCGGAGTAGCTGTGCGTCCAACCCTACCTCGGAGAGCGACCACCGATTTCCTATTGATGACATCCTGGTAATAATTATTATCTCTGGAATGCTCGATCCACTGATAGGCCTATTGGAGTAGCTACTTTTGTATCGTTATATAGGTGGCAACGAAGTGTAAGCTCCAAGTGAGATATGTCTCTGTTGCCCTGTGAGCTGCTTGGGGCCAGGCGTATCCATCCGGGCCTAGGGTCTTGGTGCATGGTGTATCTCTAGCACCAGGTTTCGAAAAAATGAATGTGGACGGTGTTCATACCATTGCAAGGTCGTCGCGCTGCAGATGCCCCAAAACGACGAGGTCATGACTCTAGGGCAGCCATTGGCACATACATCTAGTGGCCCAAGAGGGACATATGCCTGGAGGCTCCTGCACCAGTGCCAAGTCCACTTGAGCTATCTGCACCGGTGCCATGTCCATGGGAGCTATCTGCACTGGATCTACTTGCATCGGTGTCAAGTTCACTGGGGCTGTCCACACCAGAGCTACCTGCACAAACACAGCAAGGGCGCCATGCATCTATATCTCATGCCCGTCCATCTACTGTGAAGTCGACCTACAGCCGAGGCATTAAGGGAAAAATGAAGAAGACCGATGATGAGATTCCCTACTTGCTGTTGGCCCGAAAATTAGGCGAGCCATTGGTCATCCCGAAAGAGTTCCTCCTAATCCTAGGATTGGCTTACCATAGTTTGCATGTATGGTACATGGAACAAGCCTACAAGCCGAAGGAACAACGATGGTCGGGTTTCACCGTCAAGTTCAAGCCGGATCATTTTCAACACAATATTCATGACATACTTATGTAGGTTCTACTAGATTCTAATTGTAATTATACAAAAACGGAACAAGGTAATATACCTAGATTCCCTAAAGAGGACCAAAACTGACTTCACAGTTGTCCAATAATTAATCGACAGGTAAACATATTTCCTCCATAGATAACTCTACTGTAGTTTTTCCTTCCCAATGACTAAGGCTATCTTCTTAGAATCATATAGATTGTTTACCACGTACGTTGCAAAGATACGGAAATCCAAAACGATGGATGCCCTGCGACACGATCTACATTTCTTGGTATTCGCTTGTATACATTAATCCTATATGACACTTCATAGTAATGCTTATCGATCTAACAAATTCTATTTTGGTTGCGCCACCAGCAGCCGCTGGGCAATACCTGTAGATTCTATGTTTGCCACAACATGCAACTACTCATCAATTTCACGAAGATCAATATTGATCCTCAGGTTAATTTGTCAATCTTGCAATAATTATTTCATACTTAGCAATTTACATATGTATGCACGACATTGATCTTCCTACCGATAAGTTATGTCCATCGTTACAACTTTGTTGTAACAGCCCGACCTCTCAGAGATTCGAGGACAGTGTGCATACTTCTTGTGGAGAATTTCACTGCGACGAGATTTGAGCTTAATTATTCATGTGTACATGTATTTGTTCATGGATGGGCAATTTATTTCATTTCAGTTAATTGATTTGTGAAATGGATATTCTTCTTTCTGAAATTAATGAATGTGAATTGGATGAATATATACTGTGTTGATACGTTTGTTTCAGAGGGCATGACTAGCATTTCCTGAGTCTAGCCAACTAATAGAAATAGATTTCTGAATAGAAAAGAATATCACAGACGGTTTGTAGTTGAAACCATTTGTGAAATACTGCATCACAGACGGTTCGAAAGCCGTCTGTGATGATCTCATATTATTACTGACCCATAAACTGAAACGGCTCATGAAACCATCTGTAATGATGTTTTGAACCGTCTGTGATGACTTATTCTATAGTAGTGGAAGGATACAACCTCACCCAAATTTTAGGTGATTTACCCTCTGATTTGGTGCTACGTAGTTTAGCCAGCCCTTGTTTAATTCAACTACTAATCTTTAAGCAAATTGTTTCACTTTAATTAATTTATATTATTGTTTTATAATTACATATAATATTTCAAATTCAAGACTTACTTTCTTGTACAACTCAACCATATTAATCCTTCTTTTAACATAGCCACCACGAATCTTATAAGCATTTATTAGCTAAAGATTGCAAACATGTACAAATTATAATATAATATCACATTAGCTTATGCACCATTTTTGTAAAATTAATTATGAATTTTTAATATTAAAAATATAATATTCAGATTTTTATTTTGGAATATTATAATATTAAAAAAGAAATTACTAAGTTTCTGTCGTAGTCTACATAGAATCCTCCTGAGAAAAAACATTTTAAATAGAAATAGACTAATTCTACTTGATGTAGTCTATGTGAACGCCGTTCAACATTTTTTAGTAAATTTCACAAAACTGCAATCTCACTAGCTAAACTACATGAAACTCCGTCAGCTGCTAGCCCTCCAGACAGGTTGGGCCCACCTGTCATAGTCATAGGTCGCATTCCAGGCGTTACGATGTGCCATGCGGGTGGGCCACTTATACCACTGGATGCCCCGCATCCTCGTCCCACCTAAGCCTTGCCGTCACGAGCGCTGTGGGTTAGGGTTATAAACCAGATGAGCTTGAGCAAGCTTGGCCTTCTAAGCTTAAGCTCAGTAGCTCTAGTAGAGTTTGAGTTGGGTCCGGGCCTAGATCTGAGCTTAAGTCGAGTTTGAGTTGGATCTGGGCCTAGATCTGAGCTCGAGCTCGGCTCAGCATAAGCTTGAGTAGGCTCGAGCTCGGCTCGTTGAAGCTCGATAACAATTAAAATAATTTATTATGCACTAGTTTTCAATAATAAGAAAAGTTCGAGTTCAAACTCGGCTCGAGTAAAATCAATAATAGTCAAAATAATTCAAATATACACTAATTTTCAACAATAAGAAAAACTCGAACTCGAGTTCGACTCAGATAAACTCGGTAAGAGTTAATATGTATCACTATTTAAGGTCGAGTCGAAACTCGCGAACTATTCGAACTTGGTTCGGTGAAACTCGCGAGCTAGACATGAAGCTTGAATTTGACTCGTTTAAAATTTAAATCGAACTTAAATCAAACCTAAAATAAGCTAAACTTAAGTAGCTTACGAGCCTCAAAACTTTTTTCGGCTTACTATGGTCGCTCAGTGGTTTGCAGCCCCCATCTCCCTCGTCTAACTGGTGGGCCAGGGGAGGTGGTTGAGGTGGCCCGTCCACGTGGCACACCATAAGAGCCAAAGCGCGTGTGATTCTGTCCAGTGGGCCCGACCTATTGGGAGGGTTAGCAGCCGATGGAGTTGCACATATGTGAAAAAAAAATCGTACGTTATCGCTGTAATTTTGTGAAATATCCACTGAAAGTTGTAGCAAATTAATAATTTAGCTAGTAAATTGCAATTTTGTAAAATTTACTCATATTTTTTTACACCAATTTTGTAAATTGCTCTGGGCTGCTTTGGGCCTTTGTTCTGCCCTTGTCCCGCAGTCGCCAACACAAGCTTCGTTGCCACTATCATTGTCTCCTCCAACACACGTTATTCGGTGATCTCTAAGGCAGTGTTTGGTTCGAGGGACGGAGACATCCCAGGTGGGATATCCCATCTTAGGGTGGTGTTTGCTTCCGGGACAAGTAGAGTCAAGGACATCCCACTAGGAATATTCCTTGTAGATCCGGGATCAGGCAATCCTCTTTTTTTCATGGGACAGAGTCATCCCACGTGGGATAGAGTCATCCCACCTCTTTGTTTTTTAAGTACTATTTTGTTTAAATTTTTTTTAAAAAAAACTCAAAGGCTTATGTGTACAAACATATCAACAATAGCCTCCAATTTTTTTTAAAAAAAAACTCAAAGGCCACACATGTCCCACCTTCATCCTTCCATCCAAACAAAGGATGTGACCATTCCATCCCACTTTATCCTTCCAACCAAACAAAAAACAGGGATGACTCTATCCCCCTAACCAAACAAAAAATAGGATCATCCCATCCCAAAATCAGGGACAGGACCATCCCATTCCACCTTGTCTCTAAACCAAACACAACCTAAAACGCTAGAAGAGCAGAAATGCCATTCCTTGATGTTATTTCTCCAGCTGGTGTTGTAGAGCCAACTTCCCCTTTCTTTTATCGTTTTACCATCTTTGTTTCTAAAAGTATGGGAATTCAAGCTCGCGATTTCTTCCGCTACAACCGAGTGCTCTACCAATATAATATATAGACCACCCATAAAACTTCTAAATTAATCAAACTCAATAAGAGACATGCGAAAGTCGTAATCAAGTTTGGCAACTTAAAGGGCAAAAATTAATGCAGAAAATCGAGGATATCTACTGTTGGAATTTATTATTTTCCTTTGTGAGGTGCAGTTTACTTGTAACAACTGCATAAAGGGACACATACGTATCTCCTGTTCCGAATTCTGTGCATCGGGGGGAGGCGGCAGAGAGTGGGCTGGGTGGAAGCGCCGGGTCACGGCGGCGGCGGAGTTCGAGAGGGCCGCGGCGGGGGTGGATGGGCAGAGGGAGCGGTCCATGGCGCTCAACAGCGAGGGCCTCGAGATTCGTGTACTCTCTCTCTCTGGTTACGTGTTGGCTTCCATTCTGAATTTGGCGATCAAAAAATTGTCACCTTTGCTTTACTTTCCCCAAGTTAGAAAGTGTTCACCTGAAGTGTTGTACTAGTTGTAGATACTTGCTCTTTGGAAGAGGAGAAACAAATCAGTTATGGATAATCTCGATTCATTGGTCATAGTTGTTGCCTTAATTTGTCCCAGGCAGACACCATTAATTGACGAAGCTTCTGACTTACTGTTAGATACAGAAGCAGAAGTACTAGTGTCAAAAAAAAAAAAGAAAGGGAGATGTACTGGTGTGCATGGCCGAGTGTGAAGTTGAGAGCAGGACATACTAAACCTATTTTTGTAGGGATAGATCCCGGATGTTGTTCTTTGCGAGATGGTTAGGGTTCTTTGTGCAGGTATAATAATACTTTTACTTTTGTATCAGCACAGCGCTTACTTTTGTAGAAAAGAATGACATGTTCAGCAGGACGGTGGTCATGTCAAAAACTCACCGACCGAATCCATTAGACCCCCTCCCGCAAAATAATAATAATAATAATAGAGTTGTTTTTATTTCTTTGTTGGTACATGAACAGGGATGTTGGCTTATGATGTGTATCAATTGAAACCGTCTGTAAAATACTACATCACAAACAGTTTAAAAGTCGTTTGTGATGATTTTGTATTATTACTAACCTATAAACTTTGACGGCTTACGAAACCGTCTGTAATAATATTTTTGAATCGTCTGTGATGACTTAATCTGTAGTAGTGTGCCTTCGTATGTATGATTGCAACGTAGCTTAGTGCATGCCTTGCCTGCACCACCTCGATCATTTGTCACATTTGAACTGATGAACCGTATAAGATGGATTTCTGATGTGAAGTAATTCTTCTAGATCGCTAGGTGATCCTTTTCTCTCTTCGTGTGCACATCGTATTCCTTACATGGACACGTTAATTAATTAACACTGCAAGAATATACTATCCAACTTTATATGTGCTTAGTTTGAAGCACGCGCTATGCTACATTGCAAGCTAGGCTAGCTTACCCTTTCTTCTTTGAACATGGTACGTTTATCACCATTTTGCTTGTTCGATCGGGTAACCCAGGCATCTTTGCTGGTTTTTGCTTGCTCGTATAGGTCGCAGTGCTGAAAGGGACAAATGCCTTGCGTACCCTAGCTATTTGTTCTGCTGCAACTGACCCGTTGTTGAGATTTTGTCGACTCTAGGAAGTTGGCCTGGTCATCTCTTGCCGACAAAGATTAAACTGCCAAACTGAATCACCAGGTACTCAAGTATCCTTGTTTCTTATTTTGGGACTAGCCGCCATAACAGGTGATGCCAGATCAATTAAGTACATGGCCTCACAGGATCAATAAAACTGAAAAACATCCATAGAGGAAATCAATAAAACTGAAAAACTAATTGGGTATATGTAGTAACATTTTAATTGAAAGGTAACAACATAGAAATTATGAAAGGCTTGCCACCCCACAATTTCGAAGAATGTGTTGTTTTCATTCTTTTTTGTAAGAGAAATTTGCATATTTACTAACTAAACTTTGTAAGCTCTCGCATCACTGGCCATCCTGAACTTGCAAATTAAATTACCAGTACTCTAAACTTGCTTATTTTTACCTATTGTTCTAACTAAATTTGATGATGAGGCACATTAGTTGAAAGTCAGTTAATGAGGTGGACCAAATCTGTCAAATACTTGGATCTGTTGTTTCTCTTTGAACTATGCAGACAACAACTACACGCATATACAAACTAGCATCACTAAAATCCTAATGCATGTCATTCCAGCAACAAATTTTCTCTCTTTTTTTTTTGAGAAATCAGCTATTTTGTTTGGCATGCATAATATTGCGCTCCTTGTAGTCCAAAATAGACATCTTTGTAGAGATGGTTTTGGTTTGCAAATACGTGCTTATTGTTTTTGTCTTTTTGAGGCAATGTCCACCTAATGGCACTATTAAAAAAGAGTCATCACAAACGGTTCAAAACTATCATCATAGACGGTTTTTTGAACCGTCTGAGTTTATGTGTCAGTGATAATTAGAAGTTATCACAGACGGTTTGTGAGCCGTCTGTAATAAATACATCACAGACAGTTTATAACTAGAACTGTATGTGAAAACACTATCACAGATGGTTCTAACTATGAACCGTCTGTAATACTCACACATCACAGACGGTTCTAGCTACCAACCGTCTGTGATGTGTGAGTATCACAAACGGTTTTTAATAAAAACTGTCTGTGATAACTTCATTATCATAGACGGTTCTTATCTAGAATCGTCTGTGATACTTCCCCATCACAGACGGTTTATACCACAAAACCGTCTGTGATAGTTCATTCTATACTAATTTTTTTTCTATTTTTCGGCTAGCCTCAAGAAATGCTAACAATATCATCCGAAAACAAGCAAATACAGCAACAAACATAACAACACATTCTATTTTCATTAATATTAGAATCCACCGTTACAACATCACAAGATACCGAGTAGGTTACCCATAGCACTGCATACATAAGAGGATACTTACAATTTTACAAAGATAAACTTCACAGCTACAAATTCAGAAAAATGCTTACACTACATTAAACTACAATCTAAAACAAGTGGTGCGAAAAATTTTTCAAGTAGCAAAAACAAAAGGGCAACAAACACCATTTTTAGCTTCTATGCCGGCCTTCTTCCTTTCCATCTTGCCATTGCCTTCTTCCTTCCATCTTGCTTCAAGTGAAATTTCAATCGTTCTTGCTGAATCCTTCCTACCCTTGCCGTGCACAAATGAGTTGGAGTAGTACTGGAGGTATTGGTTCTTCAAGTAGGAGAGGGGGTTAATAAGGGGCGAGGTGGGGAGGAGAACGGTGCCTGCAATTCGATGCGGAGAAAATGGACGGATGAGATTGGGATCCTGGGGGATATGCTGCGGATCAATGACGTGGTGAGTCATCATAGACAGTTCAGATTACAAACCATCTATGATAGAGACATCACAGACGGTTCATAACAACAACCGTCTATAATATCACAAAGACAATATACCGGTACAATATAAATAGCTAGTCTCAAAAGATAAAATAGCAAAGTTCTATATGGCTTATATATACTCATTTGAAAGGTTTCAACGAGATCTACAACTTTGCAATTGAGACAAAATCCAAATTCCAAAGGGAAGATTGAAAATGTTGGCAAAAACAGAAACCAAAAACTTGCAACGCAAATTTGGGCTAAAGATGGCCGATTTTGAGGGTCTTAGAGGGCGACTAGCACAAGCGGGTCATTTGTTTGGATCGGACTCGTCATTAGCTTTCCAACGAGTACAAGCACATCGAAAACGGACACCGTATGTAATAGTTATGCCCGTTTTACTGAAAGTGTCTCAAAACTGAATCCTACTCGGACTCAGGCGGGAAATTATGAAATTTTGGGGGATTGCAAGGCAGGAAACATATCACAGATGATTTTTAACACAAACGCTCTGTGATAATATCATTATCACAGACGGTTTTTAATAAGAACCGTCTGTGATACTTCACAGACAGTTCTTGATAAGAACCGTTTGTGATGTCTACCATTATCACAGACAGTTTGTATTAAAAACCGTATGTGATAATGAAGTTATTACAGATGGTTTGTATTAAAAACCATATGTGAAAATACCACAGACGGTTTTTCGTATGAACCGTCTGTGATACTTGCAGCACAGTCGGTTCCTAAGAATCGTCTGTGATATAAGCGTCCAGTTTAGCCTCCTTTGTAGTAGTGTGGGCCTATCAACTTCTTATTGGTAGTGGTGTTAGAGAGATAAGTATGTGATTAATAGGGCAAACTATGTTACAAACCAAGGTATTAACTACTTTTTTAATATGTATTAGAGCGTATTGCCCAATAATATAATATTACCCTCAATCTGAGTACATACAGGTAATCTAACTACTAGTAATATAAGACGGGAATGTTTTGTTCATTCCCAAGGAAACTACTAGGGTTCCTTTATAGTGTTATGAAAATTTAGAATTTGAATATAAAAGAACAAATTTCAAACCTCAGAAACACTAAGATTTTAAAAAATGAATTTCAAATCCTATTTGTATTTATGTAATTTAATTTATTTATTTATTTAAAAGTTTAGAATTTTCAGAATTTGAATTAAATGATTTAAAAAATATAAGTTTCAAATTCTAAAAAGTGAATTTTCATAAATCAAAATACCAAATTTTGATATACAAAAATTTTATAGGGCGTATTTTCTCTTGACACATAAACCAATGAAACATTGAAAATAATTAGACTACCTCTAATTATTATCTCTATGCACTATATTCAATGCATAGATGTAAAGAATATCAAGTAAAACTGGATATTTATTAAGAGTATAATAGAAACATCATACTAATTTTACATTGAAATATAAAATACGTCACATATTTATGGATAAAAGCATTCAAAAAATACACTCTACAAAGTTGGATGGAGGGAGTAATATTTTGGCTTGATCTAACCCTGAGCGCATCACTTGGTAGTCACTGTTGAGGAACCGTCGCTGGCGACCAGTCCGAGCGATTCCTCTGTTTAGAAATAAGAACGAATCAATCACAGAATCACAGAAGAATAGATTGAACACATAGAGAGATAGAGAGAACTCCTGGTCTTTCTTTATTGCTTTATTCATGTGTACATAATGAGGGGGTATGGCTCTCTATTTATAGTCTACGGTGGGGTGCCCAAATATGCCAGGACTCTGGGCTGGGCCCAGGGTTTCCTAACACTCCCCCTTGGGCACTCACCCAACACGCTCATGCCTCGTCAAAACTCCATAAAAACCCAGTGGGAAAATTTTGGAGAAAGAGTACATGATGCATGTGATGCTGCGATGCACGAATTGCCTCATTAAAAACCTTGGTCGAGAAACTTCATAGAAAACTCATCAAGGGAAAAAGAGTACAATTCACCCAAATTCATTTGGTCTTCAGATTTTTATCCTTTGGGTACTTAATCTTCGTGATCAAGATTTATCAGCGGGCTTGTGAGAATTCTCCCCCTGAATTCTGCACTTCTCTAAGTCTCATCATTCCAATTCCACGCACACACCTTTCAAAGCTAAATGCGGGGAGTGATTTAGTGAACAAATCTGTGAGATTTTCACATGACTTGCAGTTTTTTAATCTCGTCCATCTTTTATAATTCATGTGCATAGAAGAACTTGGGGTTGATATGCTTACATAGCCCGTCTGCACTTGTGCAACGCAAGCTGCATTATCTTCATGGATAATTGTGGGGTTTGCATAATGTTCATTCCACATGACTGCTGGATGTAGTGAACAGTTCAGCGGAACCAAGCGCACTCTCGTGCGGCTTCATACAGTGCTATAATGTCTGAGTAGTTCGTCGAAGTAGCTACAAGGCTTTGCTTACACGATTTCTAGGAAATTGCAGTTCCACCACATGGAAATACATAGCCTGTTTGCGACTTAGCGATATGCGGGTCAAACAGATACCCAGCATCTGCATAGTCAATCAAGTTTAGATCTTGATTCTTTCTATAAAATAGTCCAAGGTCCTTGCTTCCTTGGAGGTATCGGAAGGTGTCCTTTATGCCCTGCGAATGCCTTTTGGTGGGCTCTGCACTGTACCTTGCTAACAAGTACACGGCAAATGCAATGTCCGATCTAGCGCAGTTTGCTAAGTACATGAGCGCACCAACTATACTCAAGTATGGGAATTCCGGTCCCAGGACTTCCTCCCCCTCTTCCCTAGGTCGGAAATGATCTTTTTCTTGCTGTAAAGAGCTCCGGATCATCGGTACTTTCGAGGGAAATGCCTTCTCGAAGCCAAACCTTTCAAGTACTGTTGGACCGAAATGGCGACAGAGGGGGGTGAATGGCGCTCTCAAAAATTAAATTCGCCCCTCAAGTACCCACACTTATGCTTCTTCTCCAATAGCTATGGAAGCTATGAAGATAGAAGATAGGCACTACTAGAAACCACAGCAACAAAGCCAAACCAGAACCAGAAAGAAGCAGCCAAGAAAAATAAATTCAGAGCAAGTCTGATTGCAAGCGGTAGTACCGCTGGGACGAGCGGTAGTACCTCTGAGCGGTAGTACCGCTATGCCGAGCGGTAGTACCTCTTACCGGAGACGTTCGGACCGTCCGAACGTTTCATCGCTGCTGATCGGACTGGTCCAAACAGAACCGGTAGTACCGCTAGGACGAGCGGTAGTACCTCTGAGCGGTAGTACCTCTCGAGGAGCGGTAGTACCTCTCGAGAAAATCAGCAAACAGGATTTTCAGAAAACTGATAAAATCGCAAAGATTCTTGGATTCTTGGCTTGGGAAACTTTGAGGATAGCTAGGGAATACTCCCAGAAGAATAAGCCAAGAGCCAAAAACAAGAAACCACTCCAAGAAGCAAGAATTTCAGATTTGGGATAAAAATCTGAAATCTTACAAGAACCGAGCCAAAAACCAAATTACTCCTCAACCTTTGATCCTTTGGCCATGAAACTTTGAGGATAGCTAAAAGATAGCCTCTGGACTCTAGGTACCAAGTTTCATGCCATCTCAAAGAAGGAAACAAGATTTTAACCAAAACCCTAGAAATACAAAACAAGAACAGGGGAGGCTCAAAAACGAAAATCTGAAATTAAACAAAGTTTGCTCTTGGGAAACTTGATCAAATGATCTTGAGGCATCATCCCAACATAGAGCAACCCATTTTGGGCCTTCCCAGCAAGAAACAACAAGAACCTCAAAAAGTCAAAAATCAAGCCTAGAAACCATCGAAGGGCAAAAACCACAGAGAGCCAGAGACTTGATCAAATTCAGCCAAAACCATCTCATGTTGATAGAGAGGAAAGGAGATACATGATTGATACAAGAAGAATTATTACAAGATCCTCAACTCATCCTCTCCCTCTCCCTAGACCTCAAGAACACAACCCATACATGCTTGGTAGGGTGGAACAAACACACAGGCACTCAAGAAACCATCGAAGGGGACACAGAGGGAATACAACTCTGCCTCCTTCAACAACTCACAACCACTAAAGCCTAAAGCCAAAGCAAACTCTAAAGCCTATTTTGACTAAAGGAAACCCTAAAATCCCTTAAAGTGTTCAAGTGAGCATGCAGCCACCACCTCATATATATTGTCCTTGGCTAACGGGTCTTCGCCCCGTTACGCCCGCTAAGTCCAGCGGAGCCCGCTCCCGCTTATGCAGCCTTGCGAAATTCCCGATTCGCCCCTCCTGCACCTTCCGGGAAGCTTCGCGGTCCTTGTCGTCCACGACTCGCAACCACGTCGAATCTCCGTCGTCTTCGACACATTCGACCGTTCTGACCTCAGCGCCACCTGTGCCTAGTCCGGTCCACCGTGTCTCGCCACGACTCCGCCCGATGTCCTGCAGCCACACAGACAAGAAACACATCAAATAGCACCGCTCGATCCATGAAAGCGTAAATGGTATAAACACACCATACTTACACACACTGAAGTCAAAACCTGTCGAATTATCGGAATAAGTATCCTAATCCCATACGACAAAGTCTGACCAAGTCCGACCGAGCCCGTTGCACCATGCAACGTTAAGGTCCAAACCACCCAAACCAAACTCGACTTACCTAAAGCGATGTCAATTACTCATCATAAACACGGGATGACCTCCACATGGTCTCTCAATCTCCCCCTTGATGAGTCTATTGACAAACCCAGAAAAACGCAAAGTTGAGTTTGAGTTTGAAGAGTCCAACATGGTCCAAAGAAGAAAAAGAAGCAAGTGACCATGTCGGCAGAAAGATCACTAGAGCAACAACTGAAAGAGCAAATTGTTCTCCAAAGCTCTAAAATGATCCCAAAAGACTTTTTCACTTCTATTCTCCCCCTTTTGGCAATAAACACATCAAGGATGCAAAAGAGAGAATAAGATCACAAACATGGATGAAATGGCTGAAGTTTGATTATTTCTAAGTATTTTGAGCCATGAGAATTATCCACGATGACCATAATGAACTACACCAAGCAATAACTCAATAAAAGGCTATCTAGATCATGACAAGATATGTATATCCGAGCTAGAGCACATAGATGACGATCTGAAATGTAATGCATTTTATGAGCATGTCAAGTCATCAATAAGCAAAGTCTAACTAGAGATATCCAAGGATGATGCAGGCTATGTCAATAAGCTAAGCGGAACAAGGAAGCTAATATTGAGTCCAAATAGAGTGCTATAAGCTCAAGATTGAAACATTGTTTAAGTACATGGTTCCTTTTGTAGCTTAAGCAAATTGAACACATAAAACATTGTCTTTTTAAAGCTCATGGTCACTTCCAACCCAATTTTTTTTCATGTGCTAGATCTCAAGCCTTATGCGACTACTCCAAGCGAGAAGCTTAAGAAGATAGTCTAGGTCATCCAAAACTCTCCCTGAGTTCATGCCTAGTGCAATGGCAAGCCGTCTCATGAGAAAGAATTGGTGAAATCAGCTTTTTCGCACAAAAGAGATCATTTTGCTTTTTAAACATGTTGTACTAACTTATGCATCATCAAGAACTAATATAGCTCAACTTAAGGCTCAACAAAGATTCAACGCTCAACTAAGCTTATTTGACATGGCATGAATCATAAAAGGATAGCTCAAGAAAGACTAAACTCAAGTGCTAGCATGACAAGTTTTAATTCACGTAGATCAATTTTAATTCACTTATCATGGCAAAAGCTAGTCTACACATATGAAGTCATGATAAATTTAGCAAATAAAGCACAAGCCATGGCAAGGTGTAGAGCATTGTACGCATGTCATAAAGGATAATAATCAAGGCTCAATGTAGTTATATTATAATGCGAAATGCTAAAAAGCAAGAAAATCCAGCTCTGCCTCAACATGAGATGCAACTTTTAGTTTATGTTGAGTTATGTCAATACTAAGCTCTAGAAGCTCCCAAATGAACTCCCCCTGAACCAAAGCAATAAATCGAGAAGCTGGGAAAGAAAACAGCAAACAGGCAGTCCTTAAAGCATAGATAAGATATAGAGACAACTATGGCTCAGACAGACTCTCATCTACCCCATATGACTCCAGGACTATTAGCTTGACCGTAAAAAACACACACTAGAGAGCAAACACGTACCCTGTCTACCCGAGGGTGGCCCAACCCTCGCTAGAATCTACAAAAAGTGAGTGAGCTCAATCTAGTGAGATAAGAAATAGCTAATAAGAAGCATCCTGGAAGCACAAGATAAGAGTAAGAAGTCTATGCAACTAGACAAGAGAAGCACTCTAACCTATGCTAGAAGGACTAAGCCCGATGCACCCCGAGTGCAAAGCGACAGAAATGAAACAGAAGCATAATCAAAATAGTAAAACAGTAAAGCCCAAAGCTCCCCCTCACTACAGTCCATAAGGACAAACCACCCCAAGCTCTCCCCGCAGAGCTGAAAACCTCGAACTATCCAATGTCTTAGTGAAGATGTCAGCCAACTGGTGGTCACTCTCCACAAACTGGAGCACTATATCGCCCTTCTCTACATGGTCTCTAAGGAAGTGATAACGGATATCGATGTGCTTGGTCCGAGAGTGTTGCACTAGGTTCTTAGCAATGTTAATCGCAGAAGTGTTATCACAAAAGAGTGGAACACTGTCGATAACTAACCCAAAGTCCCGCAGGGTCGAAGCCATCCAGAGTAGCTGACTGCAGCAGCTGGCTGCAGCAACATACTCGGCCTCTGCGGTGGACTTTGCAATACCGGACTGCTTCCTAGAAGACCAAGAGATGAGAGAAGTGCCAATGAATTGGCAAGTGCCAGAAGTGCTCTTCCTATCTATCCTACAGCCAGCAAAGGCTGCGTCCGAGAAGGCTCTCAAGGAAAGACAGGATGAGGAAGAGTACCAGATACCATAGTCAATGGTAGCTCGGAGGTACTGAAAGATGCGCTTCACCGCCTGACGATGAGATACGCGAGGAGAGGCCTAAAAACGAGCACACAGACACACAGAGAAGTGTATGTCTGGTCTCGAGGCAGTGAGGTAAAGAAGGGAGCCGATCATACTTCAACTCTTTACGATCAATCGGCTCGCCGTCCTCATCCAGGTCAAGATAGGTCAGAGAAGCCATGGGAGTCGACATAGGCTTACCATCACTCATGTCGGCGTCTCAGAGGTCACGAGTGTACTTTCCCTGATGAAGAAATGTACCCTCCCGAGTCTGCTTGATTTGGAAGCCAAGGAAGAAGGTGAACTCACCCATCATACTCATCTCAAACTCGGTGCTCATGACATCCGAGAACTGTGAAACCAGAGTATGGGAAGAGCCGCCAAAGATGATGTCATCGACATAGATTTGGACGAGCAGAAGGTCATTGCCAAGCCTACGGATGAACAAGGTCTTGTCTACTTTACCCATTTCGAAACCATGACTCAACAAGTAGGACTTAAGCCTCTCATACTAAGCACGAGGGGCTTGCTTAAGTCCATACAGAGCTTTGGAAAGCTTGAATACATGGTTTGGGTATTTGGGGTTCTCGAAACTAGGAGGCTGTCTCACATATACTTCTTCCTCAATGAAGCCATTTAGGAAGGCACTCTTGACATCCATCTGGTAAAGTTTGAAACCCTTAGAAGCTGCAAAGGCAAGCAGAATTCTAATGGCTTCAAGTCTAGCTACAGGGGCAAAGGCCTCCTCGAAGTCTAGACCCTCGACCTGAGAAAAGCCCTGAGCTACCAGTCTAGCCTTGTTTCGAATAATGACCCCATCCTCGCTCTGCATGTTCTTGAACACCCACTTAGTCCCAATGACATTGTGACCTCGCGGGGGCTCGACAAGCGACCAGACCTTGTTTCGTTCGAAATTTTCTAGTTCCTCATGCATGGCATTGACCCAAGACTCATCGGAAAGAGCATGAGAAACATCTTTGGGCTCGAAAGAAGCAATGAAGACAGAATGGAGACAGAATTGAGATAAGCCAGATTTTGAGTGGGTCACACGCTCGAAAAGGTCTCCAATCATCTGCTCTGAAGGATGAGCTTTCTGGATATGTCGGGGAGGTCCAGGATGAGAAGAAAAAGTGGCCTCTACCTCGTGAGCTGACAAGGTAGGAACAGAGCCACTAGCTCCAGAAGAAGCAGAAGGCATGGGCTGATCGCCTCGAGGTGCAGTGGAAGAGGGCACCTCGGGGGGTGGATGAAAGACGGGATCGGGTAGACAACCCTCATCTCCATCGTCCTCATCATCCACAAAGATGGTCTCGGACTGCTCTAAAGAACCTGAGATGTCGGGCCTAGTCCCCGGACCGGCCTCGTCAAAGGTCACCTCACAGGTCCCTACCATTTTATTAGACTCGCAGTTCCAGACCCTATACGCCCGCGAAGAAGGCGAGTAACTTAGAAAGATACCATCACAAGAACGTGACTCAAACTTGTCTAGGTTCCCAGACTTCAGAATAAAGCACTTGCAACCAAACACACGAAAATGAGAGATGCTGGGCTTTCGCCCGTATCTCAACTCATAAGAAGTGCGGTGCAAGTGTGCCCGAAGAAAAACTCGATTTGAGACATGGCATGCGGTGGCTATAGCCTCAGCCCAAAACTTTCGCGGTGTAGAGTATTCATCAAGCATCGTCCTGGCCATCTCGATCAAGGTACGGTTCTTTCTCTCCACAATGCTATTTTGCTGTGGGACGTGCGGAGAGGAGAACTGATGCTCTACACCTGTCTCACCACAGAAACTCTCGAAGTAGGAATTCTTGAACTTCGTACCATTGTCACTGCGGATCGCTCGTAAGGCACCCGAGAGCTCAACAGAAAGCCTACTGAAAAGACCTCAAAAATGTGAAAATGTCTCATCTTTCGAGGCTAAGAAAAACACCCAAGAATACCTCGAGAAGTCATCGACTATGACAAGAACATACCACTTCCCTCCTGCTGACTGCACTCGAGCTGGTCCCACTGTATCCATGTGGAGCAGCTGTCCCGGTGCATTGGTCATAGTAACTGTGACCAGAGGGTGAGAAGCGGCAACCATCTTGCCGTGCCGGCATGGAGCACAAACTTGATCTTTGACCATCTTGAGTTTCGGCAAACCACGAATGAGATCGTGGCTGCTAACTCGAGTCAAATGGTCAAATCCAATATGACCAAGTCTCCTATGCCAGAAAGAAAGGTCGCAGGACTCAGAAGCAACTAAACACCTGAGAGGATCACCAGAAGACTCAGAGAAATCAGCACGAAAGATCCTCCCAAAACAAAAAATCCTGCAAACCAGACTACCCGAAGAATAAAGAATTTTACAATTATTTTTCTTAAAGCTCACCTCAAAGTCGTCATCGGTAAGCTGAGAGACTGCAAGCAAATTATACTGCAGCTTACTAACCAAGGCAACATCTTTCAAAATGAAAGAATCATTAATGCGCACTGTAACTTTGGCGATGACACGCCCAGATGAAGCGTCTCCGAAGGTGATCGTCTCATCACCTGGAGCACGGGCAAGGGAAGAAAACCAACGGGAATCTCCGATCATGTGTCGTGAACATCCGGAGTCTACGAGCCAAATCTTTCCCTTCCCTGCCCGGCGAACCTAAGTCAAACATAGAGTAAAGTCTCAGTACTGGGGTAAATCAAGAGTGATTTTGGCACCCAATACTGAAAGACACGTCAAGTAGCAGAAGTAGCCACACACGACTGACCTCTAGCTACCCTACGCTCTCTGTTACTCAAAGCAGAAGGTCTATGAGCAGACCTGAAGCTGTTGCGGGGTCCGACTGCTACGGGAGAGCAAGTCGGAACACCGGCAACAAGCTGATCACGCCGCGGGTAGCTATTTCGATGGAGGAAACGAGATCTACCATCAGGACAGCGGAAGTCACGACTAGGAGCATATCAAGGACGAAAACCAGAAAACTTCAAAAAACCAAGTCATCGATGTTGCCCAAACCCATCAGAAGCATCTGAAGCAAACCTAGACCTCGTGTTGGTCTTAGATGCACTCAAAGTCTGGGGCTGACCTTGAATACGCCTAAGAGCTGCAACACGGTCTCTCTGCGCGATCCTAGCGCGCCTGAAGCATCGGTCGATCGTATGTCCATCCTTCTGACAGAAGGTGCAATGATACTTCGCCTTTTGAGAGGCTGAAGTAGCATGAGATGGCTTTGGCTTCTGAGAGGCCGAAGCTGCAGGTGGACTCACCTTGCTATCAGAAATCCCGTGGACAAAACCCGCTGATTTGAATTTAACCTCATCAGACCTGGGCTCGACCTCGATCACACCTCCTACTATGGGTCTGAGAATAGCAGGTGGATGCTTCCTCATATCCTCATAGAAATCATATCCTAGATCCTGATTAAACTTGCAGATCTTGGATTGGTCTAGAATAAGATTAAGCTTCTTCTTGCCGCCTACAAATCTCTCGAGGGTGTTCATAAGATACTGACACTCCCGAAAGAGAGAGGTGCAAGAAGAGCAGGGAGAAGAAGAGACAGCAGAAGGTAAGGGAGCAGAAGAAGAACCAACAGCAGAGGGAAGAATGGCTTGTGCACGCACAGCCGACTCAAGGGGCAGTCCTCATCGCTAGCCGCTTGGTTCACGTCACTAAGCTTCTCAACCTTACCCTGGGGCTTCTCCCCCTTCTCCACAATCACATTACAAGTACAATGTGGCTTCTCTAGAAGGTCCTTAGTTAGCTTCACACATTTCTCATCCAATGCAATCAAGTCAGATTTTAGTTTGTTACAATTAATGCATGGTGAGCTAACAGGGTCCTTAGAAGCAAACTGAGCCAACTTCCTATCATGATCAATCATATCTTGAAACTGTTTGGAGACAGCTTCAAGTTCAGCAGTTAACTTAGGACAGTTCAAGCATGAATCAATCGGCTCAAATAAAGAAGCTTGTAGTTCAGCAATTTTATGATCTGCCCGTTTTAAGTTCATCTTCAAGTTATTGCAATTTTCACAAGACTCGGGCAGATCAAGGAGCATGGCATAAGGTCCTCTAGCAGCAATGTCCTTAACCTCACATGAGATGGGAGAAGTAGTCTCATCAGTAGTAAGTAGGGTAATGACCATCCTACTCAACTCTAACTCAGCAAGCAGACTAACATTCTCCACCTTAACAATATCAAGCTCGGAGGACACACTATCATGCGAGGTCCTTAGTTTCTCCATGTCACCCAACAGAGCACAGCATGTATCACAATCATCACGGGAGGGAGCAGATGTAAGTGAAGTAAGCTCCCGTAATAGTCTATCTACTTCCTTCTCTAACTCAGTACACCTAGCCCTAGCTCTAGCATGAAAACCACCTAGCTTAAGAAAAGCATGATTGAGCTGGTCGTAGGTGGGGCATACCTCGTCCGAGTCGGATGTACTCATTGTCGCTCAATTCGCCCTCGAGGGCCATGAAGCACATGCCGGAGAAGTCATCGCCGCTCTTGGGATCTTGGTCACCCGTCCCGTCATCGTCGCTCCATCCCTCCACCTCGCTGAGGTCGAGGTCGTCGAACGCGGTGAGGACACGGTGGAACAGCTTCTTGGCCTTCCCGAAGTCGCGGAACTTCTTCTTGCCTTGAGGGTGCGCTGGTGTCTTCTTGTTGCGGTTCTTGTCGGTGTAGTCGTTCTTACCTGAACCACCGTAGTCGTTCTTGCCCTTCTCCAGCTTGGGGCAGTTTTCCCGAATGTGGTTGGGGCCACCACACTCGAAGCAAATCACGGGTCCTCCCCTCTTTCTGTCCCTCCTCCTCTTGTAAGCATGGGAAAACTTCCGAGCTAGGAGGGCCAGTTGCTCATCCTCGAGCTGCTCTAACCGATCATCGATTCGTCACATAGAGCAGACAAGGGAAAACGCAGCGAATCGTAGAAGGACCAGAAGAAGAAACGGGATCGGTGACCAAGGCCATCGACTGTGACTTCGACCTACGAGAGACAACGTCAATCTCGTGAGTCTTTAGGCGCGAGTACAGCGCGTCAAGAGTCAATGTCGAGAGGTATGTCGTGTCTTTGATGGTGGTCACTTTCATCTCCCAAACACGCAGATCAAGTGCCGCGAGCATTTGACGAGCGTTGTCCGAGTCGGGGTATGTGAGACCGACCGCTCGGAGGTTGCTCAAGATCTTGTGGAAACACGCGAAGCACTCATCGAGGGACTCACCAGCAAGCATCTCAAATTTGTTGTATTCTCGCTTGAACTGGTCCTGTCGAACCGTCTTGATCCGGGTGGTGCCCTCATGGTATGCGTTGAGGGTCACCCAGATATCGTAGGCGGACGACAGGTGTGAGATGCGATCGAACTTGCTACGACTCAGGCCCTGGATAATGATGTTCCTTGCCTTAGCGTTTGCCTCAACATCATGCATATTCCCAGCATTGATGTTCTCATCGGCAGGAATAACAAACTGGACCTTGACCTTGCGCCAGATAGCGTACCCCTGAGCCTGGATGTATGTCTCCATTCGGCTCTTCTAGAAAGGGTAATCGATACCATCGGAAATGGGCGGCTTGGTTGAGTACTTGTCCGTCGCCATGGCTCTTGAGACCCGTTAAGATCTATTGATTAGAGCTAACCAGCTCTGATACCAATTGTTGGACCGAAATGGCGACAGAGGGGGGGGGGTGAATGGCACTCTCAAAAATTAAATTCGCTCCTCAAGTACCCACACTTATGCTTCTTCTCCAATAGTTATGGAAGCTATGAAGATAGAAGATAGGCACTACTGAAAACCACAGCAACAAAGCCAAACCAGAACCAGAAAGAAGCAGTCAAGAAAAATAAATTCAGAGCAAGTCTGACTGCAAGCGGTAGTACCGCTAGGATGAGCGGTAGTACCTCTGAGCGGTAGTACCGCTATGCCGAGCGGTAGTACCTCTTACCGGAGACGTTCGAACCGTCCGAACATTTCCTCGCTGCCGATCGGACTGGTCCGAACAGAACCGGTAGTACCGCTAGGACGAGCGGTAGTACCTCTCGAGAAAATCAGCAAACAGGATTTTCAGAAAACTGAGAAAATCGCAAAGATTCTTGGATTCTTGGCTTGGGAAACTTTGAGGATAGCTAGGGAATACTCCCAGAAGAATAAGCCAAGAGCCAAAGACAAGAAACCTCTCCAAGAAGCAAGAATTTCAGATTTGGGATAAAAATATGAAATCTTGCAAGAACCGAGCCAAAAACCAAATTACTCCTCAACCTTTGATCCTTTGGCCATGAAACTTTGAGGATAGCTAAAAGATAGCCTCTGGACTCTAGGTACCAAGTTTCATGCCATCTCAAAGAAGGAAACAAGATTTTGACCAAAACCCTAGAAATACAAAACAAGAACAGGGGAGGCTCAAAAACGAAAATATGAAATTAAACAAAGTTTGCTCTTGGGAAACTCAAACTTGATCAAATGATCTTGAGGTATCATCCCAACATAGAGCAACCCATTTTGGGCCTTCCCAGCAAGAAACAACAAGAACCTCAAAAAGTCAAAAATCAAACCTAGAAACCATCGAAGGGCAAAAACCACAAAGAGCCAGAGACTTGATCAAATTCAGCCAAAACCATCTCATGTTGTAGAGACCCGAATATGCAAATCCGGACTTTCCTGTGTATTCTGCACTAGTCCAGGATCATGCTAGTGCACATAGTATAAACAAAGATGAAATATCGAACATATCACGATTTACTAAGAAAAGACTCAAATACTATTAATAATTATCAGAGTGCGACCCTATGGCCAAGCTTACAATTAATAGCCTGAAAGGCTTAAAGAAACTAGCAGCGAAAATCCAAAAGAAAGCGCAGCAGCCAATCGACACGCCCACAGGCTATCGAGTGGAGAACGAAGCCTAATCTATGAGGATGTCGAAGTACTCCCCTTCTGGAACCTCCTGCTGGTGATACTCCTCCTCCTCAACTGAGCAACAGGGGCATAAAGCCGTGAGTACATTGGTACTCAGCAAGCCGTTTGTAACAAATGAATGCAATATAACATGCAAGGCTTAACAATGGATGGCTGAAAGGTTAATTTTGCAGAAAGCAGTAATTTAAAGTAAATACAATAAATAGATTGAAAAGCGAACTTCGAAAATGATAATAAATAAGTAACCAAAGGAATTGAGACCAACCACAAGTGAACTAACCATTCACCCAAGGAATCCACCATGAACCAAGATCCATGAAATGAACCACCAGTGAACTAACCATTCACTTTCCAACTTAACCCAACCAGGTTTTTATGAAAACTCTACCCCTCGTGTGAAATCACCGAGCATTGTCCATGACTGAGGACAAGGCTATTCGAATAGTTTTACACTCTGCAGAGGTTGCACAACTTTTCCCACAAGAGATAAGTCATCTTAATAGTCAGCATGCTTCCTTAGGCATAAGACCCAGATAAATTATCACAAAGCCTTTACCTCACTCCAATCTAGTTAGACATCACCCGCTAAGGTTTCACTGCTGAAGGGTTAACCACCACAGTCAGAAGCCCCCTCTTGCGCCGTATGAGGACAGTAACCCTGTTCCTCACTGTGAGCAAACCAGTACCCCTAGTACTCACTTACCAATGATGATATCTGAACTAAACCTTTGCAAGTTAATCAGCTAGGTCTATCCCATACTAGACATGTGGTTGTGCGGTAAGACTCAGATCAATGGCGCACAAAGTTAAGTCCTTAAATTTACCCAGGCGAAACATCCACATCCCTGAAGTGTTAACCACACTTCTCCCCTTTACTGCACGATCATTCGCCCGAGTGAAAACCAATTTTGTATAACCAACACCAATGACACTACCCATGTCATGGCACACAAATTTTATAGCTGTGGTTGTCCACCACGTTCAAGTATATCATTAAGTCAAGATTAATTAACTGATCACATATGATGATAACCCAACGTACTAGTAATAAGCATGGCTAAGCAATTTAGACGCGCAACCCATGTGACAACTAATATTGCATCACTAAGTAATTACCCATCCTATGGTGACAATAGAATCATGGCAACCAAATTATCAAGGAGGGATTAATCAATTTGGACAATAACTACCAATACAAGGGTTTGATAATAAAATAGCGATGCATGATAATGTAAAACAAAGTAATACATGATAGATTTGAAAACTAGGTTCAACATGATCAAAGGACACGACTTGCCTTGGCCTTGCTTAGTTGACGGATCTTGATCTTCAAACCCTGCTTCGGCTCCTTCGAAAACGTGATCTAACGAGAGAGAAAACGGAACAAAAACACAAAACAAGATCAAATAAAATTCAAATGAACTCTAAAAACTTCCAAACCTGGACCAAAAGGAAGAGCTCAATTTTAGATGAATTTAGGAAAAAGAATCGGGTCAATCGGAGCTAGGACGAGGGAGAACGGACTCTGGGAAGTTTAAATCTACAGAAAATCGGGAAATTAGAAAATCGCACTGTGCTGTGGACCGGGCGTACGGAGAGCTGAGTCTACGGTGGATGCGGCGCACAGAACAGTGCGGGCGGCGGGCTGCTGGCGCAAGCGGCTAGGGCTGACGCGGCAGCTGACGTAGCTGACATGTGTGCGGGTAGGGCTGACGTGGCATGGTGACGGGGCAGATCGGCTCCCGGGTCTACGGGGTTCCGGCTGACATGCGGGGCCCACATGGCGGCGGGGCGCACGGTGAACGGCGTCCACGGGAGCGGCGGCGGGCTAGCGTCGGGCGGCCGACGCGCGGCGCGGGACCGAGGCGACGCGGCGAGCGCGGCGAGGCGACGCGGCGCGGTCGCGCCAGCAGGTGCGGGGCAGCGCGCCGACGGGTTCGGCGGCGGGTTCAACCGCGCGAGATTCGGTGGCGGCGACGAGGGCGACGGCGACTCTCAGCGAAGATGATCGGCACGGCGGCGGCTGGCGGCGGCGGCGGCGGCGGACGAGGAGAAGCCGGTCGGCCTTAAATACACGGACGCCGAGAGTCCAAGGCGGTCACGGAGGGGAGTCCTGGACGGAGACAGCGAGGCGGTGGCGGCGGATAAGGCAGGCGGCGGCGCTCTCCGGATCGGAGACGGGGAAGAGTCCGGGTCGGGGACGACCCTGACAGGTGGGCCCCACCTGTCGGTGGCCCAGGGGAGCGGTGGCTGCGATCGAGTGCGGGCGGGGCGGACAGCGGGGATGGTCGACGCGTGTCGACCATCCGGCGGAGGAGCGGCGCGATCGCGGCGTGGATGCGCGCGCGCGTGGCGGCGCGGGCGAGCCGGCGGCGGGTTGGCTGGGCCGACTTGGTGGGTTTCGGCCCACCGGCCGGTTCAGGGGTTTTTAGGGATTTTCTTTTTCCAGAAATTCAAGTAAATACTTTTGAGCTCTAGAAAATAGCAAATAAATCCAGAAAAATCCCAGAAAATTCCAGAAAATACCTTGAGACTCAGGGAACTCAAATAAAATACTTTTGGCACATGTTAATGTTTAACTTAATCATATTAAATCCTTTTCATTCATAAAAATTTCATTTAAGCTTTAATTAATTTCAGAAAAATGCAAAATGGTGAATTTTATTTTAAAAGCTTCAAAAAGGCTCTGAAAATCAGGATGTTACACATGTTGATAGAGAGGAAAGGAGATGCATGATTGATACAAGAGGAATGATTACAAGATCCTCAACTCATCCTCTCCCTCTCCCTAGACCTCAAGAACACAACCCATACGTGCTTGGTAGGGAGGAAGAAACACGCAGGCACTCAAGAAACCATCGAAGTGGACACAGAGGGAACACAACTCTGCCTCCTCCAACAACTCACAACCACTAAAGCCTAAAACCAAAGCAAACTCTAAAGCCTATAATGACTAAAGGAAACCCTAAAATCCCATGAAGTGTTCAAGTGGGCATGCAGCCACCACCTCATATATATAGTCCTTGGCTAACAGGTCTCCGCCCCGTTACGCCCGCTGAGTCTAGCGGAGCCCGCTCCCGCTTGTGCAGCCTTGCGAAATTCCCGATTCGCACCTCCTGCACCTTCCGGGAAGCTCCGCGCTCCTTGTCGTCCACGACTCGCGACCACGTCGAATCTCTGTCGTCTTCGACACATCCGACCGTTCTGACCTCAGCGCCACCTGCGCCTAGTCCGGTCCACCGTGTCTCACCACGACTCCGCCCGATGTCCTGCAGCCACACAGACAAGAAACACATCAAATAGCACCGCTCGATACATGAAAGCGTAAATGGTATAAACACACCATACTTACACACACTGAAGTCAAAACCTGTCGAATTATCAGAATAAGTATCCTAATCCCATACGACAAAGTCTGACCAAGTCCGACCGAGCCCGTTGCACCATGCAACGTCAAGGTCCAAACCACCCAAACCAAACTCGACTTACCTAAAGTGATGTCAATCACTCATCATAAACACGGGATGACCTCCACATGGTCTCTCAAGTACCTTCTGGGTGTAGGTCGACTAATGTACCAAGATCCTTCAGGGACATGCTCAAACTGTAGGCCTAGGCAAAACTTGGTCTTGCCTAAATCTTTCATTTCAAATTCTGACTCCAAGTAGGAGCTTGGTTCTTTTATGTCTTCGGTTGTCCCAATGATATTCAGATCATTTACATACACAGAGATTATACAGAATCCATTCTGGGATCGCTGTATAAATACACAAGGACAGTATTCATTGATCGTGTAGCCTTTCTTGCAGAGAAAGTCGCTCAAGCGATTATACCACATTCTTCCATATTGTTTCAGTCCATACAGTGACTTTCTGAGTTTCACACTATATAGATTTCTATTTGCTCTGTCTTGGTTCGGGAGAGTGATTCCTTCAGGGACTTTCATATAAATCTCTGAATCCAAGTTACCATAAAGGTATGCAGTCACAACATCCATCAATTTCATTTCTAAGTTCAAGTTCACTGCCATTGAGATCAATTATCTAAAGGTAATTCCACTCATGACTGGGGAGTAGGTTTCTTCATAATCAACTCCAGGATGTTGAGTGAAACCTTGGGCTACTAGTCTTGCTTTGTATCTCACTACTTCGTTTCTTTCATTTCTCTTTTGAACAAATACCCACTTGTGCCCAACGCGGTGTACATGGGGAGGCGTGTGGCATACAGGTTTAAATACCTCTCTTTTGTTCAGAGATAGCAATTCAGTTGCTATTGCCTTCTTCCAATCTTCCCAATATGATCTTTTCTTATATTCAGCGAGCCATCCAGGCTCGGGATCAAGATTGATGATGGAGGCAATTTTCTTTGCGAAGTAGATATCGATGTTAGCTGTTGTCCTATTCAGGGACTCTCCCGTGTGCACATAATTTATAGCTATTTCTTCATGAGTTGCTTCTTCTGGAGCGATTGCTTCTGCTGGAGCTTCACCTTGCACATCGCTTCTTTCAATTGCGATGGCAAGTCCCTTTAGTTTTTCGGCTTCGATGCGCGCGCACATATCCATGCCGATGGGGATATTCAGATCCGGTATGCCCTTTTCTAAACATGTCATATTTGTGCCAGGTCTCAACTGGCTCCCCTTCTCATGCTGGGGGACTTCAGTGATCGGCTGTGGTAAGTCCTTCTTATCCTTCTTCACCAGGCGTCCCCGGTTACTAAGGATTCGAGGAACCGGAGTTCTCGTCCTCATTTTTTTCTGAGGCCTCTGGACGAGATTAGGGATACGTTCTGCTTTCTTTGGTATTTCAACCCTCTCCGGTGCAGTGCGTGCAGGCACATGCGACTTAGTCACGCTCTTCAAATCACTAAAGTGATCAGGCAGCTAATTTGCTAATGCTTGCAAATCAATTGTCTTCGGGACTTCTCTTGTCTTTTGGACTTCTCTTGTCTTCTGGACTTCTATTTGCTTCACTAATGCGCGGGTCATCTGCATGGATTCCCGTGGATTGCCATGTAATGTCTTTAGGACTTCTCTAGTGTGCGAGTCATCTGCATGGATTCCCGTGGCTTGCCATGTAATTTCCCGACATTCTTCATCAAAGGGTTGATTTCCTCCCCCTAATGTTCGAAAATTTTCGGTGGTGACACTTGCGCTAGTTGCATAGGTGAATGGATGTTGTAGGCCGAAGGTTTAAGGTTGGTGAGATTCGTTGCATGTAGAACTGCGTGTCCCCAACATGTAGTTGGCAAATTACAATTATGCAAGAGGGGTCGGGCAATATTTAATTCTTTTAATTAAAGCCTCTGCCAAACCATTCTGGGTATGGACATGCGGTACCGAATGCTCAACTGCCATTCCCATCGCCATGCAAAAATCATCAAATGCCTTTGAGGTAAATTCTCCAGCGCTGTCCATTCAGATGGACTTGATATGATGATCTGGAAACACATTTCTGATGTGAATGATCTTCGAGATCAATTTTGCAAAGGCATGGTTTCTTGTGGACAATAAACCCACATATGACCACTTCGAAGAAGCGTCGATTAGCACCATGAAATACTTAAATGGCTCTGAGACGGGCTGAATGGGACCGCAAATGTCTCCCTGGATGTGCTTCAGGAATGCAGGAACTTCATCCTGCACTTTCAGAGTGGAGGGTCTAGTAATTAGTTTCCCGGTGGCACGTGCAGGGCGCACAAAATCTTCATGATTCAGGAAATTCTTCACATTAATATTATGCCCATGCGAGTAATTTATTATGTTTCTCATCATCCTAAGACTTGGGTGGCCTAATCTGTCATGCCAGAGGCAGAAGAGTTCAGAGCTTCTAAATACTGTCTTCAGAACAGTGTACGCTGCAGGCGCCTTAATGTTGGTATAATATAGCCCAGTTTCAAGTGAAGGAAATTTTTCTAATATTCTTTTGTCATTCTCTTCACGCTTCATGATGAGCAGGTATTCCTTACCGTACTCTTCGTCAGTCTCAACGTGAACCCATTGGCGCAAATATTCTTAAAACTTAGGAGAGTTTTAGCCAATTCTGGGTACAATAAGGCTTCTTCAATTACCAAAGTTGTGCCCATTGTGGCTCTTCTCGAACCAGTTATACATGCATCGCTTCTGGCGATTGTCGTAAGGCTGCCAGTGCTCTTACGAATCGACTGAAAATACTCAATCTCTCTTAAGATGATATGCGTTGTGCCGCTGCTAGCTAAGCACACTTCCTTCATAGGGCGCTACACGTGTTCTAATATAAGGTATTTATTAACATGAATGAGAAGGCAATCAACACATAAATAAAATACTCCAATATCAGAACATATCATGCCATCATAAACTGCATAAATGAATGAATTCTTCAAATATCATCCAACCATCACGAGAAAATAACAATGTTTAAGTACCATCCATGAAAATTCTAACATATTCTTCCACACAAAATAAATGACAATTAAAGTCTAAATGCATTCTGTGCACTAGACTTCTTCTGCTATTCTCTTAGGGGTGACATTCTCTTCTAGAGAAATCATGGAGGTGGCTATTTCTAGGTCGAGAGGGGGTGCTGCTGTCGTGATGGTTTCAACCTTCACCAGTGTAGTCAGCTACTCCGAACTCTCCCCCTCAGCCAATGCAAAGTGGGCTTCATGCTGCCCTTTGCCATCCCGCTGCCTTTGGCTTGCTGGCCTTATTCTCTCGTGGAGCATCTGTTTCGCCTTTCTGGGCTGCGGCCTTACCCTTCCTTCCCCTTTTCTCTATCAAGGGCTTTCGCACCTTGTTGCTCCCGGTGTTGGCTTCACGGCCAGTGGAGCTCCCAGATGGCTGAGTGACTTAGTTCTTGCGGAGAACTTCGTCCTGAGCTTCCGCAACTTGCATCATATCAATCAATTCGGCATATTCCTCATAGCTGTCTTGACGATAATTGCGTGCGGATTGTACTGCAATGGGGTGGAAGGATTTTCTCAATTTTCTGTATTGAGGTACAAATCCTGTGTAAGGTAGAATTGTTTTCCCTGACCATCTTAAAGTCAGCAAACCTCAGTCTGATCCACTTTACTCTGCTTGAGGAAGAATGGTGTACTTTAGCCTCTCAAACCTGCTTCTTGAGTGCGGTCCAGAGTGCTAGCGCGCTCTTCTCCGCCATACACTCATTCTTGAGAGTGAGGCAGAGGTGGTGCCTGAGAAAATGAAGTGTCTGATCATTCTCCTCAGGTGTGGGTTGTGCGTCATTCAGTCCGTCAATCCCAAAAGCCGCGCAGAGCTTCTTGGCTCCAAGCACAATCTCGACATCGGATGCCCATGTCAGATAGTTTTGGCCATGTTGGGCCAGCTCCTCGAACTCCTGGTTCGTGATTATAGTCATCTACATGCGTATATAAGTTTACTGCTGGTAAACATGCACGGAATAATTTACTGCGGGTAAATAAATGGTACAATAAGTTCTCGTAATGTTTCATAATTTTCTATGCATTTTCTATAATTTTACTGCTAATTTCAGTGATTAAAAGCAATTAAAACAATTACAATTAATCAAAACAGTAAATAAATACATAAAATACAGAGAATAATAATGGCATAAATAAATAAGCTTCAAATGCTAAAAATAATTCAAAATTCAGATTCCCGAGGCCCTTTTATGCTAGAATATATATTTTCAGCAAATTCTGCAATTTTTGGGGGTTTCTACGCAAACTTTCAGTTCAGAGAAAAATTCCCGTAATTTTCTGATTTACCGAGGGGTTTTCTGCAAAAATCTGGACCCATATGTAAACCTGAGGACCTATCGGTAATTTTCAGAATTAACGGGACCTTTCTGCAAAAATTAGGACTTAAATGCAAGTTTTAGAGGCCTTTCGATAATATCACAGAAAGTGGAGGGGTTTTTCGCAATTTTGCCTCCCACCCTCTCGGCCGGGCCGATTTCTTTCTCTCCTCCCGTCTGGCCCACTTCCCATCTCCAGCCCATACACCTCCACTCACACCGGCCCATACGGCCCATTCCCGTCCGGATCAAAGGCAGGGGTAGGGTTTCCCCCTACCCCTGTTCACATGGGGGTGGCGGCGACTCCCGATTCGGGCGAGAGCGCGGGCGTGGGCTCCGGCCGGTGAGACGGCGGCGCAAGGCGGTGGAACGGCGGCGCAAGGCGGCGGGGCCGAGTGGTGATGCGCGTGCTGGCACAAGAACCCGAGGCGGCGGCCGGTGCGCATGCAGGTGCAAGGAGCTAGGGCGGCGGCCGGTGCGCGTGCAGGCGCAAGGAGCCGAGGCGGCGGCCGGCGGCATGGCCACTTCGGTGGATCTGGCCCAGCGGGGCGGATGGCGGATCCGGTGCGGTCGGCTGGCGACCAACCGGAGGGCCAATCGACGGCGGCTCTTCCCGAGCGGGAGGCGGAGCTATCGGGAGTGGGCGGCCCGAGAGTGGCGGCGCGCACAGCTGCACCCATTGGCAGCGGTCCGAGCGCGAGAAGCGGCGGGCTCAAGCGCGGCGGGCGGAACCGAGGCTTGCGGCGGCGCCATGCGACGCGCGCACGGCAAGCGATGGCCGGGATTGGCGCGGCTGCTGGCGGCGACAAAAATCAGGAGGAGTGCCATGCGGGGCGCGGCGGAAGAGCTTCGGGCTCGGCTGCCCCAGGTGGCACGCATGCGGGCGCGTGCAAGGAGGCTGGCGGTGGGCGGGCGCCGGCAGGAGCGGTTCGGTACGGCGACACAACCCGAGGCCGCCTTCTCCCCCCGGGGCGGTGGCACCTTTCGGCATGCGCAGAAGCCTAGGCGGAAGGCCGGTTCGGCGGCTCTTCCCGGAGGCTGAGGGCGGCGCGCAGGGCCATGCCCGGATGGCCATAGTCGGCTGCGGTGGTCCATCGCAATTTCATGCCAGCGGTGGCGGCAGCTTCAGGCCGGCACCCTGATTTTATTTTTTTCTCTGCAGCAACCATGCAATTCAATTTCTTCATGCGCAGAGACCGAACTGAAAACAATCTCTTTTTTCATGCAATGATCGTGCAGAAACAAATAAAACCATGCAAATTTTTTTCGATTCTAATCTACGATGCAATCAACATCTACCCCATTTCGCAATCTACCGATCGACATTGTGCCGGCGATTTCAGATTTGCTCGCGGTAGATTTGGGGCGGATTTGCATCGTTTCTAATCTACAGTGCAATCAACATCTACCCCGTTTCACAATCTACCGATCGGCATTGTGCCGGCGACTTCAAGTCTGCTCGCGGTAGATTAGGGCGGATTTGCACCGTAGAGATTCAATCTAGAACGCGAAAAAAAAATACAGATTCAAAAGCGATCTAGAAAATTCAATCTGTGCTTCGATGATTACCTCGTTCACCGGAGCGAAGTCGTGCTGATAACGTGTTGAGGAACCGTCGCTAGTGACCAGTCCGAGCAATTTCTCTGTTTAGAAACAAGAACGAATCAATCACAGAATCACAGAAGAATAGATTAAACACACAGAGAGATAGAGAGAACTCCTGGTCTTTCTTTATTGCTTTATTCATGTGTACATAATGAGGGGGGTATGGCTCTCTATTTATAGTCTACGGTGGGGTGCCCAAATATGTCAGGACTCTGGGCTAGGCCCAGAGTTTCCTAACAGTCACCTGCTCCCACATCTCCCAGACCGGATTATGGAAATTAATTGCAATTTGCTCTCCTTCCTATGCAATAACGGTTATTCACAGTAAGACATTTAGCTGGGTTTTTTTTGCGAACCTAAATGTATGCTTTATCAGACAAGTGCTCACGTGGATGTACACAATTTATGCTTTCTCCACCTTATTAATTTACCACGTTTGAACTCTGAACATATGATCAATATAATATATTTTTCCGAGGTAAATTAATTCTTTGAGACGCTAGTCCTTTTCCTTCCATGTGCACGTGCGTTGTTCCTTGAGGAGCTTACTCGATGCTTTCGACATGGTATGCTTATTACTTTGCGTGTTGGGGGAAACCCAGGCATTTTGGCTGTTACCCTGTTTGCCTCTGCGGCTGTATAAAAGGCAGTGCTCTTCTATTCGAGTCTAGCAAGTTGGTCGTGTCATCTCTTGTCGTCTATATCGACTACCAAATTCAAGTACCAGGTACTGTAGATATCCTCGTTTCTAATTTCCTGGCTAGCACTACCAGGTACAACAAGAGTGAATATTGCTTCTCTTTTGCCAGGAGTGTAAGCAAGCGCACTGTCTACATGCACTTGTGGAACAAGATACAGCCAAGTGGCAACAAGGCAACAACCAGTTCAAGGATTGCAGAGTGCTGAAAATATATACGTTACTACCTCTCAATTTATCTTCTCGGAAGTTTCACTGCAACAGAGCCACACCCAAAGCCCGAAACAGAGAGGTAAATGAACGTCAATTTATAGCAGTAGATCAGTATTAATTTCTGATAAGTACATACCCCTCCATCCCGTAATACAAGTCTATAATCCACCATACGCCTGTTAAATGACATAGTAAAACTACTCATCTACTTTTCAGCATTAAAGTATGTGTATATAGTGAAAATAGTGTATTAGCTACACATTTGATCTCCACAATAGAGATTCAATAATTTTCAAATTCAGGAACTTTTGACAAAGATTAAAAAACTTTCAAAATCAGCAACTTTCAATTGACATTCAAAACTTTCAAATAAGGAACATTTAACCGACATCCATGGTGTCTATCATTTAACATGTTGTTTGGCTCTTTGCTCTTGTTTCTTCTTGGCTGCATTGCAAGAGATCGATGCCTGCCTTGATAAGCTTAAGATTCACATACGCAAGAATGTGTTAACCTAGCCTGCATAACATGTGTCTATATAGTTGGATGTATCTTGATGTGCCAATTAGGCTCCATGTTAAATAGAGCTATATTCATTGCATATACCACTCTACTATCTATACTTTAAAATTAATATAGTTGTAATCCTCATATATAAAATTGTACAGAAAGCTTTAATGTTTTTATCTAATTAATTGCACATTATTAATTTGGACTCACCAAATAAGTAGTGTAAATGTTTTTACTTTATAATTTGTGTTATCAATGAGATTGCCGATTCATTTGTAAAAGCTATCCTTTTCATTTGTAATATATAAATAGATGGCAGCCGGTTCAGCCGCCATCTATTTATATATTACTAGTCCATCAGGGGGGACACTAATTGACAGACGGCTCCTGAAAGCCGCCATAACTGGTGATGCCAGATCAATGAAGGACATGGCCTTACAGGATCCAAGCATTCTGCTTGGAACAACTCCACAAGGGAACACCTGCCTTCATATATCCTCCATTCATGGCCACGACGGATTCTGCAAGGATGTCCTGGCGCTAAACCAGTCTCTCCTCGTCGTTGCCAACTCGTACGGTGAGACTCCGCTGCTCGCCGCCGTGACGAGCGGCCATGCCTCTTTGGCTTCTTATTTACTCAGGTGCTGCCGTGGTCTGGGACTGAGTGAGACAATCTTGAAACAAGACAAGGATGGATGTAATGCACTGCACCACGCCATCCGCAGCGGCCACAAGGACATTGCACTGGAGTTGATAGCAGCGGAGCCTTCCATGTCGCAAGTTGTCAACAAATTCAATGAGTCACCCATGTTCATTGCGGTGATGAGAGATTTTGCAGATGTGTTCGAGAAACTGTTGGAAATTCGTGATTCCTCTCATTCGGGAGCCAACAGCTACAATCCTCTTCATGCTGCTACGAGAAATGGGAATCCAGGTGAGAACTACGGAGTCAAGAGCACTATAGAGAACGTACAGCAAACTAGCATTAGGATTGTGAATCTTAAGATTATCTAGAGCATAATTGATTCTCCAACTTCCTCTAATTATATTCTCCTACTTCCTCTAGTTATTGCTAAGAAAATTATGGAGACCCGTCCTTCGCTGGCCAGAGAAGAAGACAAGGGTGGGAAAACTCCAATGCACCTGGCTGTACGTAGGAACAAGGTTGACGTGCTACGAGTAATGTTGGAACATGATTGGTCATTAGGGTTTGTACTAAGCACAAAAGATGGGGCTCCTCTCCTTGTTTCTGCCGCACATCGAGGTCATGTTCGTGTTGCTCGAGAGCTTCTTAACCGTTGTCCAGATGCTCCCTATTGCGACGCGACAGGTTGGACATGTCTTCATGAAGCTGTATACAGAGGTCATACGGAGTTCGTTGAATTTATCCTGAGGGCACCGCAGCTTCGGAAACTCGTTAACATGCGAGATGCCAAGGGAAAGACTGCTCTACATTACGCAGCCCAGAAGTGCAATCCCAAAATCGTTGCTGCTTTACTGCTTCACAAGGACATAGACTCGACAATAAGGGACAACGATGGTCGCCCAACCACTCGGGAATTACGGGATTCCGCACATAATGCCAAGACTTTAAACTGGGTACGTATGTTTGTAAATATATTGGTCCATATTAATTTTGCAATTAGGCACAAAGCAAGCACTGTACCGTTAAACATTTGATTTTATCACTAAGCACACCTAATCATTTGGCTGTAGCTAGCAGTACAGAAACTGCAAGGCTGCTATTTAGCTTACACAAACAATCATTAAGTACCATTTCAATTGGAGAGGAGAAGCATTTTACACCCCATGACTGTAATTCGTTTCAAGTTTAATTAGCAACCATCTCATTATAAGCAGAACTATTTGTTTAATTACATGGGACAATTCAGATTATAAAATAATATTACATTTACATGCTACATAAAATGGTTGCAGCTAATTAAGAACAAAAATAATGAGAAATTCAGGAAGGAATAATCAAACACGTAGAACAAATTGAGTGTATATAATAAAATTGTATCTTGAAGGTAACAACATGGAAATTATGAAAGGTGTGCAACCCCACAATTTCAAAGCAACTTTTGTTTTTGTTCCTCCTTACAATGCCGACTAATTATAGATCTAGCCAAAGCCTTCTTCACAAAATTAATAATTTCTTTATTTGATATATGACTTATTACTGTGCTTATCGAATGTCATAACTATTCCCTCCTCTTTGATTACTTTATTTCTCAACTTACAACAGAAATGATTTTATCATCACATCTTCTAACTTAACTGCACTATTATGAGAGATACTATTATTCATAGAGTACAATAGCTGATATTAATTTATTATTGTGAGCTACATTTATACGTTTCTTTTTATCTGTGCAGAACGAAGTGTCCATGCGTATGTTGAAAGCTGATCCCCAAAATGCAGCCTCTATTTATAATCTTCATAAGCAAGCCAAGGCAGCGGTAACTGAGGCATCAAGGAAGGATGTCATGTCACTGACTGAAAAATACACAGCCAACACTTCTTTAGTGGCGATCCTCGTTGCAACAATCACCTTCGCTGCTGCTTTCACCTTGCCTGGAGGGTACAGCAATGATGTTGGAAGCGAGGGACTTCCGATCATGGCTCGGAAGCTAGCATTTCAGGCATTCTTAATCTCTGACACCTTAGCAATGTGCTCCTCACTCACTGTTGCCTTCATATGCATCATAGCAAGGTGGGAGGATCTTGAGTTCTTGCTTTATTACAGATCCTTTACTAAGAAACTCATGTGGTTTGCATACATGGCAACAAGCGTGGCATTTGCAAGCTGGTTTATACACGTATCGGCACCTCGTATCCAATGGTTGGCTATTGGAATTTGTTTTCTTTCAGTTTTACTGCCCATTCTTACCAAGCTGCTAGGTGAATGGCTTGTCTTGAAGCTCAGATTTCGGTTGGGTGATTCTTTCAAGTCCGATCTTCTTGATATGATCTGACATCAGCGATTTGTCTTATTGATCATAGATACGTTCTGTCATTACGGATTATTTTGTTTATGCATCTCGCACATTGTTTGGCTGATCATACTACAATGTAATATTCTGGATTTATCTATAAATCCTAAACTATGTAATCTGAACGTTGCTTATATTACTGGCTTATGTTAATGAGTGATTACTACATCTTTTGTTTCAATTTTGATTTCTTAAGTTGATTATTCTCATGGAATGGGCTTGATATGGTTTGGGGAAGTTAAGCGATATTGATTCATGGAAAAATACAAAGTAATTTATATAATTAGATGCAGTTGGTTGTACTGGTATAGAGGGAATTTATCTCACTTTCGTTAGTGCTCATTTTTTAGTGGTAAACAATTAACATTCATAAATTAGCATACCTAGCGTTGGAGTACACCTCGACCTTCATCTCCAAAAGGCCGCCATTACCACTTCACTACGAAACCATCACTCTTTCACTAAGCAGGATAGCACAAATGCTTAAGCACACCCAATACAGAGTTACATATAGTTGTGAGTTATAGTTTACAGTTACAGATTTGATTTCACTACAAATTTTTGGGCCTATTGCAACGGCGCCGAAACGTTGCAATAGGCCCAAAATGGTTGCAATAGCACATGTTGCAACGCTAACTTTTCGTTGGGAGGCGTGGCAAGAAGTTGCGTGGTCTAAAGTTTGGGCCACGATATTTCGGTTCGTTGCAATAACGTTTACCTATTGCAACGCAATAAAGCATTGCAATACATAGTTTATGCAACAATGTATTGCGTGGCAAAAACAACTATTGCCACGTAAAGAATTCGTGGTAATAGGACATAGTGATATTGCCACGCAAAGAATTCGTGGTAATAGATTCAATTGCCACGCACATACTTTGGTTGCAATGACCTCTATTGCCACGCTTGCTATTTTCGTTGCCATAGCTTCTAATGCCACGCTTGTTCTTTTGTTGCTATAGACTTTTTTGGTACGCTGTTTTTTCGTTGCTATAGCATATATTGCCACGCCAAAAGTTGAAGGGAATAGTGTATATTACAACGTATTGCTTTAGTAGCAACAAGAATTATTGCAACGCCATTAATGTTTGTCACAACAGGAATCAACCGATGTAGTAAAATCATTATATCAAAATAGAATTTGTTGCTACACATATCTGAAATGAAACCAACTTTATTTGTGACAATAATTTGAAGTTGTATTACAAGCATCACTAAAATGTCCTAGCTATCACTGCATTGAAGCTTGGCTTGACCTCATTGAATAGCTTGAATTGACCTTAGCTTCCCATGGCTTGAGCATCGCACTCAATTTGTTCCTTCCTCTGAATAAAATCATTCAAAATGGCATATGCATCAGTTGTTCAGCTCATCACGACAAAGAAACACATTGTAAATGGAATAAATTTTTATAACATGAATACATATGTTCATTCTTGCATCAATGCAATCTGTTTAGAGATATAGACATGATTGTCAAAATATGTAGAGCTCAAGAACCACCGAAAGGTAGATGATGAATAACCCAACCAAAAATCAAGAACATGTATCCTCAGAATATGTAGAGGTATATATATGCAGATAAAGGTAGAGTCTGATTATAGCCACAAGATTATTTTGCTGTACAAAAAAATAATGTGAAGTGCACTAACAAGAAACATTTGTATAGAGAATTTGTCATTGAGCATACCATATAGCATGGCCAAACAATTAAACCATCGGCCCGAATAGTCATTCCAACTAATCCACATGCCAAAGGATACTTTCACTGATCATTTGTGATTTTTAGGTCGTGTGGTGGCGGATCCAGAATTTGGAATGTGTATATTCAAAGTTACAAAAAAATCACGTAATTCATTGAGCCTATGCTGTTTTCTGAACCTCTAGCCCTAGTACATCTGCAAAAGGCTCTAGGAGATTTGCTCATGACTAGTGTTGATATCTCTTTTATAGTAGATATATCAATCATGTTCAGTCTCCTTCGATGTCTGAATTTTGTTAGAATTCCTTGGTAGCTCATATCACAAATTTACTACCTATGTTTACACTTTACGATGTGTCCTACACCCTACATACGCCAAAACTTGTTTACTAACATCAATTGTCGTGAGTAAACCGATGCAGAAAATTGAACCAAAAAGGCATGATTACAGCTTGAACCAGGTCAAATGCTACAGCTTGTTTGAATTAAGAGCTTGTATAAGTTCAGCCTAAGCAAATTAATCATCAAAACACATAAAAGCTAATTCATCATCTTAACCCCCAACACCGAAAAAGTAATAAGTAGTTGATTGCTGAAAATGTCTTCTTGCACCTATTAAATGTTCCGATGATGTTTCTCATCCACAGATGTTCCTTGTGCATACGAGCAGTAGGTACATGCTGATGAAACTAAGAATGGGTACTAACATGAAATCAAGCATACCTTTGGCTCCCCAGATTCCTTCAGTTTAATCAGTTTAATCATCATAATCCATAAATCAACATAACATTTCACATCCATGATCGCAGTGCATATAACCAACAGTTTAATCAGTGCTCAAATTAACAGAGTACTACACATTCACAAATCTCATGCAAACATCACAAATTAACATTTCACAGTGAGCACAAGCATCCATTCACAGTGCAAAAGTCCATAATTCACCATCATCACAGGAATATCATCCAAATTCACAATACCAGATTAACATGCACAGTTTCATGTAGTAATGATAATCAAGAAAATTAAACAAGAAAATAAAGGAAAGAGAGAGGATTTGGAGATTAACCGTAGAAGACAGAGGAAGCTGAGGTGAGTGGCGCAGAGGAGTAGGGTCGGCTGGCGACTGGAAGCGGAGGAGATGACCAAGGACGGGTGTCGGTGGCGCGGCGAAGATGTTGATGAAGCGTCGGAGTTGTGGAAGAAGGTGAGGTAGCCGATGCGGTGACGCGATGGCGATGCAGAGGAGTTGAGGTGGCCGCCGGCGTTGAAGTGGAAGGCGGCGCCGAGGATCGTCGATGAAGAGGTAGCAGAGGAGTCGCCGTCGGTTGGGGTGGAGACTGGTGGCGGCGCACGGGAAGAAGGCGGCCGGAGAGGGGTTCTGGAGGGGCGGCGCCGTGGAGTAGCAGATGTGGCGGCCGGAGAAGGCGGCGCGGATGGAAGAGAGGCGGCGGTGAGGAAGTAGCAGGGGGCGGCGCGCCGGTAGGGAGAAACGGCCGGAGGGAGAGGCACAGACAGAGGCGCGGTTGGGAGATGGCTAAAGAGGGAGACGGGTGGTGCGGTGGAACAGGGTGGAGAAGGAAACGGGGCGGCCGCCGGACGAGGTAAGGCCCGGCCTCGCCGGCGCCGTGACTGGAGAAGAGGGGGGAGGAAGCAGAAGGGGGCTAAGGACAGAGAAAACCGGGCTCGACTCTCTCCAGGCGGCGGCTAGGGATTTTGGAGATGGGGATCTTTTTGGCATTTTGCACATTAGCCCTTCAACTTTCTAGGGTTTACAATTAGGTCCCTTCCCCAATTTAGTTTCTTCTGATTTGGCCCCTCTGGAGCTCCGTTTTCAGCGCGGTTTGATCCCACGCGTTCGTGACGACGCGTACAACTGTACGGAGCAGTCCTGATTTGTCGTTTATGCGCCTAGATCGCGCCGGCCTGCAGTAAAATACAGAAAAATGTAAAATGGTCCATTTCGAGCATTTAAATATAGAAAATAGTGCAAATGATGATAAATGATCCCAAAATACGAAACATATGAGGGTAAAATGACGGCAAATTATATGCAAAAATGACGCATGTCAACTGGATAGCTAAACAAAAGCCCACGAATCAAAAGAATTGCAATAGAATACCATATTGCAACGAAACACATTACTCTATAGCAACAAAATTTACACGTGGCAATATAAATATGTTATTGCATCGATTTAGTTTTTCGTTGCAATACGCAACTACCTACTGCAACGCCGTTGAAGATTATCCCAACGAAAAAACATCGTGGCAATAGTATCACCCAATAGCAACGAAATTATATATGGTTGCAATAGGAGCAAATAATTGCAACGAAAATCAACACTAACGCAACAGAGTAGTGTCGTGGCAATATATCCAACCTATTGCAACACTTTTTCAAAATGGTTGCGATAACACCTACCTATTGCAACGACATTCACGAATATCGCAATGCAATATAATAGTGGCAATAACGTCCACCTATTGCCACCGTTTTGGAAAAACGTTGCAATAAATCCTACCTATTAGAACCAAATTGGTGGCGTTGCAATTTCTTTCGTGGCATTAGGCCAAAAATCTAGTAGTGTTTACAGTTTACAATACAGAGTTGATTTACCGTTACAGTTACAACATTGATTTACAGTTACAGTTACAGCATTGAATTACAGCTTATAGACATAGAATTGAGTTACAGTATACAGTTACAGACTTAACTTACAGTCTACAATTATAGAGTGGATTTACAGCTTACAGTTCGTGAAATTGATTGAATTGCTACAGTGATGTGTACCGTTTTATCGTGTGCTTGCTGAGTCTCCGGACTCACCCTTGCTTTGTTGTTGTTTTTAGGTGAAGGATGATGACATGCATGGAATGGGGATAGTCCTTTTGACACTGCACATATTAAATAACAGTTTAGCCGTACACTGAGTTTTTTGTTTAATATAAGTCTAAGACTTGTGGCTCGCCGTTTGGTTTAACTCGCTTGCGAGCCAGGATGGCGGGTCTCCATGGTCGAGGAGCCCACCGTTTCTGTTTATGTTATAACTTGTGAAATATGAAATTAGTTGTTTTTGCAACTATCCTACTGTTATTTGTGGTTAGCTTCCTGTGGGTAGTTATCTAAAAGGAACAGAGGAAGTGATGTTAAAAGTTGAATTAGCAACACTTTTGAATTGGTAAAGGTGTGTGGTAGCATCTTGGGCCCTGTGAAGGACCGGGGTGTTACATTAACATTCATAAATTAGCATACCTAGCGTTGGAGTACACCTCGACCTTCATCTCCAAAAGGCCGCCATTACCACTTCACTACGAAACCATCACTCTTTCACTAAGCAGGTCAGCACAAATATAATGCTTAAGCACACCCAACAAGATTAGGTAACAAAGTGGGTAACGCTAGCCTGTGGAGTTTCACTCCTAAATTGGCTGACATGTGAAATTTAAATTGAGAGACAGAATTTGTGTAAATCACTTTGTGAATCTCAAGATTTTTTTTTTTTACCGAACATGGAAACGATGCTTTTTTTTTTGTACCAACGAGTTTTCTTCCCGTGTCGCCAAGGAATCGAACCCGGAAAACATCTAGCTTCCCTTGTCAAAAATCGATACTTGTCTTGAACTGCAAGATCCAAGATGCAAATATATGATGAGGAATGAAGATGTGAATTCAGTAAGCTTAGAGCGGCATGGTTCTCTTACAGAATTAAACTTAATAGTTAAAACTCGACACAAACAATATTAAAGATCAGTGGCGGACCCAGGATTTTACCAAAGGGTATGCCGCACCAAAATTTTCATATGCAATTCGGTAAAACCATTTGCCAATCGGTAAATAATTGTAAAATTTACACCGTAATTCGGTATACAGACACTAAATAATATGATAAGTCTTAAATTCAAGGATTAAGTTGAAAACTTGTACAAATTACAATAGAAATAGTTCAAACACCATACTAATACTCTCAAATATACAATTATATCATCTTCATTCACTTCAAAGAAAATATCCCCCTCAATGAATGTGACTAGACAATCATCCAAAAGACTATTACTTGGGGCTTTATATATAAGGGACTGCCTACCATAGGATTGCCGTAATACTCACCATTTTCTACGTGAAATTGAATGTAGAAGATTTGTGAGTTCAGGGCAATTCTTTAAAAGTTTCACATCATCTGATGCCACTACATATTCTGGTATACTTAGCTTAAGGAACTTCAACGCGCTAGTGGTTAGCTTTAATTTGTCTATATTTGGCACATCAGCATGTAACGTCTAGAGAAAATTCAGCTAGTAATATCTAGAACTAACTGAAACGGAGACCTCCAACTGAATTCAGCGTTCTAGCGGTGTACTTGTCCAGATAAATCCATCCATCTATGCCATCTTTTAGATAATATATTACTCTCTGTAATCTTCCTTCCAGATCGTTTAACACCAAAAAATTGGTTTTTATCAGAGCAGACGAATGAGGGAGGAAGAGCATAGGAAGCCCTGACTGACCCCCATTGGATGCCTTGGCCTTGTCCTTCTTAGAGACGATGCCGATGCACCTCCCCTCGCCGTCGAGCACCGGCAGGCCGGACTGGTTGGCGAAGAAGGCGTCGATCTCGGCGAGCTCCTGGCCCGGCATGGCCACCTGCACCGGGTGCGACATGACGTCCCCGAGCTTCGCCGTCGGGCTCATCTGCTGTTCCACAAATCCAATCGCCACACGCAGCCACGAATGAAATCATTAGATCCAAGAACTCCAAGAGCTAGCACATACAAGAACGAATGCAAGCTCGCCACCGAAACCTTGTCTTTGGTGATGATCTGCGACTGGAGGTAGGCGCGGAGGTCGTCGTGGCTGAGGAGGGAGAGGATGCCCTCCGGGTACTCGTCGATGGCGGGGCGCAGGTCCTCCGGCACCGCCGCGACCACCATTGCAGCCCCGCGCCTCCGCACGCCCACGCTCAGGACAGCCGGCGCGCGCTGCGGCACGGCGGGGAGGAGCGCAAGGGCACCCCGGACGGCAGCGAATGCCGACGACGCCATGGACGACGAAGCTGATGCCATGAACCGGCAGGCGAACCGTCAGCGCGTTCAGCTGGGCCCCACCGCCCCAGGGTATGGCCACGGCATACCCTGTGGGTCCGCCCCTGTTAAAGATTTGCCGTTGCATATAAGACCCACGAGGCCACGAGTGATAGTGAGGTAACAATCCATGGTCACTTCCAGGTTAGTGGAAGAACAGTATCATCTATTTTTAGTGTAATATTCCGGCCCAACCCAGCCCAGCCCGGCCCATCCCGTAGCCCTATAAAGGGAGGAAGAGCCAGGTGGAGGAGGTAGCGAAGGCCATTTTCGCTTCTCTCTCGTGCGTACCTAGCTGCTGCTGCTCCCCCTCACGTTGTTGCCATTGCTTGCGCTTGCTGTCGTTGGTGTCGCCATGTCCCGCCGTCGTCGCCCCATCCTGTGTCGCCGGTACGCCAGCGCCATCAGGCCACTAGCGCTGCCGCTGCTGCAGCCCTCCTCCCATCGCTTGCCGTCGCCTTCCCCGCGTCGCCGCCGACGACCAGCGCGCGCGCGCTCTGCTGCCACTCGCTGCGCTGCGCGCCGCCGTTCTGCGTTATCGCCGCCCCGCTCGTGCGAGCAGCGACCCCGCTGCTGTTTGCGCGTGCCATCGCCCTCCGGCCACCGCTGTCGCCGCTCCCCCTACTCTGCCGGCTGCGCGCTGCGCAAGGGAGCAAGGGGGAGGGCCGACTCCGGCGGGGGAGAAGAGAGGGGGCCGCGTCGGCCGATTGGGAGGAAGAAGAGGAGGTGCGGGGAGTGGGAGTGAGGGAGAGAGGAGGGAGTTGCCGGCAGGTGAAGAAAAGAAGGAAGTGAGCACCGGCCGAAGGGGAAGGAAGGGAAAAGAAAAGGAGAGAGAGAGGGAAGAGAGGAAAAGAAAGAAAGAAGAGAGCGCCGGCTGGAAGGAAAAGAAAAGAAGAAAGAGAGAGAAAGGAAAGAGGAGAGGAAAAAAGAGAAGGGGAAAGTTTGACCCGCCACCAGATCTGCTCGATCCGATCAAGAAAAAGGAGGCAGTGTCTCGATCCGGTTGTTCGGGGTTTGGGTAATGCCTCGAAAACCCTTCTCCCTGTTTATTTGCCGAGTCAGGCATAGGTTTATGTTGATAATTAGAATTGATGCATGTGATCATTTAATTATTGTTATTAATATAAATGCCTAATCGATGCGATCCGTACTACCACTGTTGGTCTGGTTGATCCGTGACATGAGAGGAAGGGGAGAATAAATTGAAGTTAAATAATGTAGTTGATTAAAGTGAGATTAAGTGTGTAGAATTTGATTAACGAGTATAAATAGTGAAATCGTTAATTTTACAGATTGGTTAAGCACCAGGACAACGAGAAGTTGCCCGGTGGTACAGGATTTGATTATGTCGGGTTGGACGTTAGAGCGATGTCATTTGCTCGTACATGAATGTATTGCATGAGTGATGATTGAGATGATTAATGCTTGTTCAGGTGGCGGTTCGAGTCTGGTGTCGTCCACGCACCGTCCACCAGGTTAACAGGCAAGTGCATAGTAAAGCGGTAAATTCGGGTAATGTTTATTGGTATATGATTGATGATGCATTGCTTATCATGTGATGGTAAGTTAACTATTTCTGGATGCATGATGAGAACTGATGAATGACGGTCGTTGAGACATGACATGTTGATATGCATAAATGTGAATTGGCATTGCATTCATGTCAGGGAAATAGATGGCCTTTGTGGCATCTATGGTCTACTTGGTTTGGACCCTCCACGGGAGTGGAGAAAGACCTACTTCGGTAGGCATCCCACGGGAGTGGGAAATAACCTACTTCGGTAAGCACTCCACGGGAGTGGAGGTTGTGGTCCCCGTATGAAAGAGGACGGGCATATGGTCCCCGCATGGAAACAAGGCGGGCCTGGGTGAGCATTGATGGGTGATTGCTCTGCTATACCGGTATAGGCTAAAGAGCTTAGAGAGAGGAGCATGTGCATATGCATAATGATTGATTGATAAGAGCTTAAAGAGTTTGAATGGTATCAAGTAGTGATTGAACCTATGATGAGTATGGTCTGATTTGTGAACCTGTCATTGACTATTTTGCTTTGTACTTGCTAAGTCTCCGGACTCACCCTTGCTTTATTGTTGTTTTTAGGTGAATGATGGCGACATGCATGGATTGGGAATAGTCCTTTTGGCACTGCACATATGCAATAACAGTTAGCTTTACAGAGCTTTTATGTTTAATCTAGTATTAAGTTTTTCGGTGGCTCGCTGTTTGGACTAGTTTGTTAGCGAGCCGTGATGGTGGGACTCACATGGTTGTAGAACCTAAGTCTGTTTATGTTATAGTTTGTGTAATATAAAGTTAATTGGCTTATTGCAATTATCCAATATTTATCTGTTGTTTTCTCCCTGTGGGTAATCCAAACAAAAGAGGATGTGCTGCACAAAATTGGATTAACAAAAGAGTAAAGCTAGCGGACTAATCCGGAGTGCTCTTGAGTACGACCTACTTCGGTAGGCCTCCACGGGAGTCGAGAGACCCCCGTGCCGAGATGGGTGGGCCCAGATGATAGGTGAACATCGACGGGTGTTCACTCGGCAATACCGGTATTTGCAATGTGATGAGCAAATGTGCATGTAGAGCAGGGTTGCATTGCATTGATGATTTGGCAATGTGGAACGTGGAAATGCATGTGAAGTATGTACGGTCAATGTGGAACCTTGAGAATGGTGGTATGAGCATGGCTATGTATACAGAATATGTTGGTTGGATTAAGTTGTTTTCATGTTGTGTTAGTATTTATCGTTCTATTATGTACTTGCTGAGTCCTTGGACTCACCCTTGCTTGTTTGTTTATTTCTAGGTAATCGTTGGGGACGCCGTGTCCAGGGAGGGAGTAGCACATGAATAATCTTCACAAACTAGCCGCATTCCCTGTACCACCTTTTGTCAATTTACGTTAGTCTCTACTAGTCTGCTAGAGAAAGGGCTAAAAGGAAAACTATGGTGTATCTTTTCGCTGCTACCTAAATATATTAGTGTTGATTCTCTAGTTTCTAAAGGAAAGGTAAGAATTTGCAATGGTGGTAGCATTCCGGGCCCAGAGGATGGGCAGGGTGTTACAGTTAGTATCAGAGCGGGCGTTAGGTCCGTGGTAGAAAAATTTGATAACTTAGGTTAATTATTCAATTAAAATTTTACTTAGGCCTAATAATTAAATTAAAATTTGACACACTGGTGCACCATAGGATGGGGAATGGGTCTTGCATTGCATTTACACTTTCGTTAGCATTGATGTTGATGCGTGCTGTTGGAATGGATGTTTGTGGGCTTGTTGAGTGACTGGCTATCTGTCCTGATCAGATATGCCGAGAGCAAGAGGATGCGAGCATGGTCATGGCCGTGCCCAAGTGGAGCCACCGCTTGAGGTTCAACAGGAGGCATCGGGTGCAGAAGTTGCTTCCGCCGAACAGTCCGTAGCTAGAGATCCAGCAAGGTAGTCAGCCTTGCTGCAGGAGTTCTTAGAGGAGGTCCGTGTGCTTCGCCGGCAGCCACTGCTGCGACCGTTTCTGCTGCTGCCCCTGTTGCCGTTCCGGCCGTAACAGAGGCAAGAATGGGCCTTCGTGAGTGGTTGGCCTTGCGGTTAGATACCTTTGATGGTTCGGGCACACCAGTCCAGGTTGCAGATTGGTTGCACTACATGGAGAGGCAATTCGGAGCCCTTGAGATGAGCTCACAGCTGAAAGCTCGCTACATGGCTTTTCAATTGAAGGGTCAGGCGGACATCTGGTGGGAAAGAGTTCTTTCCACCAGGACCCCTGCACAAGGTCCTGCTACCTGGGAAGTCTTCACCGAGCAGTTCAAAGCGAAGTATTACCCAGATTCTTTTGTGGAGAGTTTGGAGGTCACCCTGTCGACCTTCGAACAGAGAAAGATGACCGTGGTTGAGTACGAGGCGGCATTCAATAATCTGATCAGCTTCGTGCCATCGGTCGCAAGCAATGACTTTGAGAAGGCCAAAAGGTTCCGCCAAGGGCTCAACTCCGAGTTCCGGCATGTCATGGGAGCTACTGCGCTGCGTGACTTCCGATCCGTGGTAGAGTAGGCCAAGGGGATGGAGATGGAGATGCAGCTCACTAAAGGGCTGCAACCCTCTGGTGGTCCGAGCGCTTCTGGTGGTGACGAGAAGAGGAGCTTCGCTGAAGGGGGTAGGTGTAGGATCGGATATGGCAACAGAGGGGGTGAATGGTGCCTCTTAAAAATCGCCCCTCAAAGTATCCACAATGGAATCTCCTCCGATAGCTATGAAAAACTATGAAGCAGATTCAAGCTCTCTGGATGTTCATGCTGAACAAACACGAATGACGCAAGGAAGAAAACATAAGAACAAGAAGGAAGATAGAGCACAAAAGACGCAGCACCAGAAAAAGAAAAACCTGTGGGGGCCAGGCCGGTCAGACCGCCGCATGCAGGCCGGTCTGACCGCCGCATGCAGGCCGGTCTGACCGCTTGTCGCAAACCGGTCCGACCGCCCCCGTCCACCCGGTCTAACCGCTTGGGTTAGCGGTCTAACCGGCGTGGGTGGATCGGTCTGACCGCCGGTATAAAACCGATCAGACCGCCCCTAGTTCGGGCAGGAGCAAAAGTCAGTGTGCGACTGACTGAAAACTGAAAATACTGCAATACGCTTATTTCAAGCAAAATTTGTGAGATTCTCTTGTTCTCCTCAAGCCTATAGAGCAGTACCTTGTTCCAAACACCACCAAGACCAAAGGAATCACAAGAATTTATCAAGGGAGCTAGGAATCAAGTTTTTGACAAAAATCTGAAGATTTGAGCAGATTTGCAAATTTCTCTCCATTCTCTAATCCCTTGCTCATGAGACTTTGAAACACACTAAGACATGATCTCAGGTTGCTATATGAACCAATTTTGAAGCAAACCTTCATCCAAGCTCATGAGGCCAAGCTTCCCCTGACTACAAACCCTAAACAGTGAAAAATAGAGGAGTGATGCGCATGAGAGAAAAATGAGACATTTTTCATTTGGCTCTTTGGGAATCAACTGACCAAATGGTCTTGAGACCACATCCCATCACTGAGCATCTCATTTGCAACTAGAGAACAAAGAACCAACTCAAGACATCATACAAGAACAGAAGACAACAAATAAACACAGGCAAGCACAGAAAGTAGGAAATCAAGTCATTTCCAACACAAGACTTCTCGGATTGATATTGAGGAATAGAGATGAATGATTGCAAATGGTTTACAATCACTCACTACGTCCCCATACGCAGTAGAGAGAAATCACTACATACTTTCTCAGTGAGGACTCACGCACACACACACACTGAGAACTCACTCCTGCTCACTCCTTAGAGCTCTCTCCCTACAGGAATGCTACACACCCATTTCTTGACATCTCCAGAGCCTCCTCCACTCCGCTTATGAAGGCAATAGCTCATACCCATATGGAAAATCAAGAAGTGTCATACAACAACCACTCCCTCACCTCACACACCACATGAGGCAAAAGTCAAGGAGTCAAACCAGATGGAGGGAAATCAGCCTTCCACCTCCAAACTTGAGTCAAATCTCCAATTTGCCCTCAAGCACCTTCCCGGAAGCTTCCCGCAACCGGTACCCTGACCGTCTAGACCTCGACTCCTCCCTAAGTCTAGTCCCGGTCCGCTCCGCTGCACACGACCGCACCCGGCATCCTGACCGTCTGGACCTCCGACTCCTCCCTGAGCCTAGTCCCGATCCACTCGCCGCTGCCCGTCGTGTCCACCCGATACCTACCGAGACCTCCGACTCCACCTGAGTCTAGTCCTAGTCTGCTCCGTCGCACGTGACCACAACCGACCTCCAACCGTCTGGACCTCCGACTCCTCCGTGAGCCTAGTCCCGGTTCGCTCATCATCGCCCTGTCGTGTCCATAACCGGTAGCTCCAGCTCTGGTTCCTCGTCTCCTGACTCGCAACCACCGTCTCGCCGCCCTGACACCACCTGGAGTCTACACACTACCTGCTGCTGAGTCCGCAGGTCGACCTGACGTGGTGACAGGTACTCTGTTAGTGGACTCATGTGAAGCCCTTGTTCTTTTTGACTCCGGTGCTACCTATTCATTTGTGTCCTGGGAGTTTGCTAGGAAGGCCAAGCTGAGTGTTTAGCAGATTTCCCAATCGGTTAGGGTAGTACCCCAAGGGGTATCATTGCTAGCTCCACAGTATGCCCTGGCTGTGTGGTTACAATAGATGGCAAGGGATTTATTGCCAACCTCATGGTTATTCAGTTCGAGCCTTTCGATGTTATCCTTGGCATGGACTGGTTGCATCGCTACCAAGCTGTGATTTCCTACTCTGGAGGACAATTACCTTGCAAGCACCTTCAGGGAAGGAGATAATCTTTCAAGGGAATGCACCCACGTGTTCCCTCCTTGTGTTGGCCAGCTTATTCCCTAGCCAACGAACAATGAAGTCTGGGTTACTCCTAACAATTGCGGAGAAGCCAAGTGCACCTTTGCACATTGAGGATATTCCTGTGGTGCGTGAGTATCCTGATGTGTTTCCCGAAGAGCTTCCGAGTATGCCACCCAAGCGAGATGTGGAATTCAGAATTGATCTTGTTCCTGGCACAAGACCTATTTTCATGTCCCCCTACCGTTTGGCACGACCCTTGCAGGAAGAGTTGAAGAAGCAATTGGATGAGCTATTATCCAAAGGCTTGATTTGTCGTAGTGTGTCACATTGGGGAGCCCCTATCCTTTTCACCAAGAAAAAAGATGGGAGTTGGCGCATGTGTATAGATTACCGTGCTCTCAATCAGGTGACCATCAAGAATAGATACCCATTGCCTCGCATCGAGGACTTGTTTGATCAATTGAAAGGAGCCAAGGTGTTCTCAAAAATTGATCTACAATCTGGGTATAATCAAATCTGAGTGCAGGAGCAAGACATAGAGAAGATAGCTTTCTCCACAAGATATGGGCACTATGAGTTTACAGTTATGTCCTTTGGACTGACTAACGCCCCTGCTGTTTTCATGGAAACGATGAACAGTATGTTACACAAGTACCTGGATGACTTTGTAGTGGTGTTCATTGATGATATCCTGATTTATCCCAAGACGAAGGAAGAACATGAGCAGCATCTGAGGCTCGTGCTTGAGACTCTGAGGAAGAATCAATTCTTTGCCAAATTGAAGAAGTGCGAGTTCTGGATTTTTGAAGTGAGCTTCCTAGGCCATGTAATTAACCAGGAAGGCATTTCAGTAGATCCAAGCAAGATTTCCACCGTCGTGGATTGGAAGAGGCCATCTAATGTTAAAGAAGTGAGAAGTTTCCTTAGCCTAGCTAGTTACTACCGGCGCTTCATGAAATACTTCTCTATTATTGCCAAGCCAATGTCTCAGCTCACACAGAAGAATGTGAAACTCTAGTGGACTGATGAATGTGAGCACAGTTTTAATACTTTGAAAGAGAAGTTAGTAACTGCTCCTGTTCTCACACTTCCTGAGCCAGGGAAGCGTTTCACGGTCTACTTAGATGCGTCTCGAGTGGGTCTAGGTTGTGTGTTCATGCAAGATACCAAAGTGATCGCGTATGCCTCGTGACAGTTGAAGAAGCATGAGCAGAACTACCCAACTCATGATTTAGAGCTTGCCGCCGTGGTTTTTGCTCTAAAGATTTGGAGGCATTACTTGTATGGAGAATCTTGTGATATCTTCATTGACCACAAAAACCTCAAATACATTTTCACTCAGAAGGAGCTGAATTTGAGGCAACGGAGGTGGTTGGAGCTTATCAAAGACTATGATCTCACCCTTCAATACCATCCGGGCAAGGCAAATGTGGTTGCTGATGCTCTTAGTCGCAAGATGACACCCTCCACTCTAGGTTGTCTCGTTGCTGACTTTGAACGGATGGGAATTTCCTATTGTTTCGCTGGTACAACACAGGCTGAGATGCAACTGGAACGAGGAAAGGAGGCGCAACAGCATGATCGGTTGCTTCAGCAAGTGAGGAAGTGCCTTAATGAAGGGAAAACGGGGGATTTCAGCCTTGATGACTCAGGTGCTTTGCGATTCAAAGGCCGCCTTTGCATGCCGCAAAAGGCTCAAGTCAAGGATGATATTTTGAGGGAAGCTCACCGTACCCCCTACTCGGTGCATCCTGATGAGACTAAGATGTATCATGATCTCAAGAAAAGCTTCTGGTGGAAGAGGATGAAAGTGGATATTGCCAAGTATGTGGCATCTTACGGGGTTTGCCAATAAGTAAAGGCTAGGCATAGGCGTCCCGCTGGGCTATTGCAACCTTTGGAGATTCCTCAGTGGCCATAGGATGATATTACCATGGATTTCGTAATCAGCTTACCTCGTACCCAGCGAGGTAAGGATGCGATTTGGGTAGTGGTGGACCGATTCAGTAAGTCTGCGCACTTCATCCCCATTCGCACAACGAACTCTGCAAGTGAGTTGGCGCCCATCTATGTGCGAGAAATTGTGAGATTGCATGGTGTTCCCAAGTCGATAGTTTCGGACAGAGACGCTAGGTTTGTCTCCAAGTTTTGGGAGAGCTTGCATGGCGCTCTGGGCACAAAACTCCAGTTTAGTACTGCTTTCCACCCGCAGACGATGGACAGTCCGAACGCACCATTCAGACACTAGAGGACATGTTGAGGTCCTGTGTTTTGTCCTGGAAGGGTAGCTAGGAGGATCATTTGGCACTTGAAGAGTTTGCTTATAACAACAGCTACCACTCCAGTGTTCGAGCAGCGCCATTCGAGGTTCTGTATGGGCGAAGGTGCAGATCGCCACTTTGTTGGGATACCGTGGGCGAGAAATCCATTCTAGGCCCGGATTGGGTCCAGCAAACAGTGGAATGAGTAGTGGAAATTAGACAAAATCTGTTGGCTGCCCAGAGTAGGCAGAAGAGCTACGTAGATGTCAGGAGGCGAGAACTAGAGTTCGAAGTGGGGGATTATGTGCTCCTGAGAGTATCTCCCACTAAAGGCATAGTGCGATTTTGTACAAAAGGGAAGCTTAGCCCGAGGTACATTGGGCCATTTCCAATTCTGGCACGGATTGGAAAGGTGGCATACCGTTTGGATCTCCCTGACTCCATGCGAGGAGTGCATAATGTATTCCATGTGTCGATGTTGAGAAAGTTCTTGCGAGATCCAGAGCATGAGATTATGCTAGAACTAGTGTCCTTAAAGCAAGACCTCACCTTCGAGTCCCGTCCAATTCGGATTCTGGAGGAATCAGAGAAGGTGTTGAGGAATAAAGCGATAAAGTATGTTAAAGTTCTCTGGTCGCATCAGTCTGAGCGAGAAGCGACATGGGAGTTGGAGTCTCGCATGCGCGAGAAGTACCCAGAGTTGTTCTCCTCGGGTATGAGTTAAAGTTATGTTATGTGTAGTTCATTTTATTTTGTCTTCTGTGTGATTGTTGAACACCAGAATTCGGGGTCAAATTCTGTTAAGGGGGGTAGAATGTAATACCACTATATTGCAAAAGAGAGAATTAGGGAAGGTAAGGGTGGTTTTTGCCGTCAGACCCATCGGCTTTTAGAACGCCGATTAAGTAACGCTCACCGAGGTTCCCATACCACCCAGGAACGGTCGGCACCGTCTAGAAAGCCGCATAAAAGTAGCGCTAAAGGTTCCCAGACCGTCCAGGGCCGGTTGGCACCGTCTCGCGTTGTGGGTTTTCGTCATTTGGCAAAAAATCCCTTTTTACCTATTACCGATTTACCTGCCACAGTAGAAGAGCACCAAATAGTTTAGGGCTACCATTGGACCAAAAAGCCGTTAGCGCCATATCAAGCCTAGGCTAAAGGGGAGGGGCAGAAGCGGCATTTCACAAGGAGAGTGATAGCCATGCCTCTTAATTAGACAAGCTACCTCACCTACTCTACTATTCCAGCCACCCCACACTTCATCACCTCTGCCATAGCCAGAGCCAAGTCAAGCCCCGGCTCATTTCACTCCCCCAGCCGAGAGAAAGAGAGAAGGTAGGGAGAGAGGGGAGGCAAGAAGGGGAGGGCAAGGTGAAAAGGAGGTCCCAAGGAGCTCAGAAGGCCAAGAGTGAGCGCTTCATCGCCGATGACGGGGAACGTCGATGGCCGCCGAACGCACACCAAGCCAACCCGTGAGTACAACCACCTTCCCTCCACATCCCCATAGTGCACAATAGCACACAAAAGAAGAAGTAGGCCACACAATAGCAAACCGTCCTGCAGAAGGAGGTGGCCGGCCGGCTGCAAGCCCTGGCCGTGAGCTCACCCCGTAGGCCACACCAACCGAGCAGCGTCGCTCAACACCTCGTCGCCGTGCGCGCGTAGGGGAGGTAGCTGCCGGCAAGGTGCAGCCGGATCTGGCCCAGGCCGGCCGGATCTGGCCATGGCTGGCCAGAGGGGAGGAGTCGCGGCGGCAGTTCGGCGGTGAACTGGTCGGCCAACATCCGCACATCGGAGGAGGCCATGCAGGAGTGGTCGTGCTAGCACGAGCTCCCCATGATTCATGGGGGTGACGGCCGGCGGCGGCGAGCTCGTGAGCAGCCGCATGCGAGAGAGAGGGAGAGGGAGTGAGATTGGAGGGGAGGGCGGAGGAGGCGAAGAAGTCGGCGGTGGCGAGCTCGGGGCCGGCGAGCCCGAGCTCGGCCGTGTGCCACCCCGCGCGCCCCCAAATCGCCTGGAGGAGTGCGTGTAGTATCATCGTCGCCTATTTAATCTCTTGATCTGTTATGATGTGTTAAGTCAGATTAATCGCTAGTACAGGTGGAGGTCCTGAGTCGACGTCGTCCTCACATTGCTTCGCTCCGCTTGATTAACAGGCAAGTGCATGGTAGAGCGGTAGATAGTAGAGATTATGATTATGCGATACTTACAAGATGTGATAATGTTTATGTGGAATTGCGATGATTACATGACATGATGCTTATTTATGGATGACAATGAAAATGACAATGGCATATGCATTTGCATTATGTGCACTCAAGAGTGAGGGCGGTGAGAACGTCCCTAGCTACGAGTAAAGCTAGCGGACTAATTCGGAGTGCTCTTGAGTAAGACCTATTTCGGTAGGCCTCCACGGGAGTGGAGAGACCCCCGTGCCGAGATGGGCGGGCCCAGATGATGGGTGAACATCGACGGGTGTTCACTCGGCAATACCGGTATTTGCAACGTGATGAGTAAATGTGCATGTAGAGCATGGTTGCATTGCATTGATGATTTGGCAATGTGGAACGTGGAAATGCATGTGAAGTATGTACGGTCAATGTGGAACCTTGAGAATGGTGGTATGAGCATGGCTATGTATACAGAGTATGTTGGTTGGATTAAGTTGTTTTCATGTTGTGTTAGTATTTATCGTTCTATTATGTACTTGCTGAATCCTTGGACTCACCCTTGCTTGTTTGTTTATTTCTAGGTGATCGTTGAGGACGCTGTGCCCGGGGAGGGAGTAGCACATGAATAATCTTCACAAACTAACCACACTCCCTGTACCACCTTTTGTCAGTTTATGTTAGTCTGTACTAGTCTGCTAGAGAAAGGGCTAAAAGGAAAACTATGGTGTATCTTTTCGCTGCTACCTACATATATTAGTGTTGATTCTCTAGTTTCTAAAGGAAAGGTAAGAGTTTGCAATGGTGGTAGCATTCTGAGCCCAGAGGATGGGCGGGGTATTACAATAAAACTGTAAAGAAAGCTTTAATGTTTGTATCCAATTAATTTGCACATTATTAACTTGGATTAATTTGTAAGAGCTATCTTTTTCATTTGTAATATATAAATAGATGGCATCCGGTACAGCTAGCACTAGTTCATCAGGAGGGGTGTTGATTGATAGACGACTCCTGGAAGCCGCCAGAACTGGCGATGCCAGATCAATGCTTCACAAGATCCAAGCATTCTGCGTGGAACAACTCCACAGGGGAGCACCCGCCTTCACATATCCTCCCTTCATGGCCACGACGGATTCTGCAGGGATGTCCTGGCGCTAAACCAGTCCCTCCTCGCCGATGCCAACTCCTCGTATGGTGAGACTCCGCTGCTCGCCGCTGTGACGAGCGGCCATACCTCTTTGGCTTCTGATTTACTCAGGCGCTGCCGTGCTCTGGGATTGAGTGAGCCAATCTTGAAGCAAAGACAATGATGGATGTAATGCACTACACCACGCCATCCGCAGCGGCCACAAGGACATTGCTTTGGAGTTGATATTAGCAGAACCTTCCTTGTCGCAGTGATGAGAGACTTTACAGATGTCTTCGAGAAACTGTTGGAAGTTCCTAATTCCTCTCACACGGAACCCGATGGCTACAATGCTCTGGATGGCGCAGTGAGGAATGGAAATTCAGCTGAGAACCACAGAGTATGATAGAATGTTACTCTACATTATAAACTGATTTTCTAATTAATATTACTGTACGTCATTACTAATCCTCAACTTGCTATATACTGTACATTCCTTTGTTGTTAACCATCTTACATGCCTTGACTTGTTTGCAGGTGTTGCTAGAAATATTATGGAGAAGCGTCCTTGGCTGGCGAGAGAAGGAGCAAGGAGAGAAGAAACAAGCAATTGATACAAAACTCCTATGCTCACAGCTGTACTTTGGGACAAGGTTGACGTGCTACGAGTAATGTTGGAACATGATTGGTCATTAGGGTATGTAGTAAGCACAGACAATGGGACTCCTCTCCTTGTTGCTGCAGCACATCGAGGTCATGTTGATGTTGCTCAGGAGCTTCTCACCTGAGAAGCACTTTAAACCCCATGACTGTAATTCGTTTCAAGTTTAATTAGCAACCATCTCACAAATAGAATTATTTGTTTAATTACATGGGACAATTCAGATTATAAAATAATCTTACATTTACATGTTACATAAAATGGTTGCAGCTAGGCCCGTTCAAAATGACTTTTAGTTTTTGGCTTCTAGCTTTCAGGAGCCAGAAGCCATTTTGAATGCGTTCGTTTCTTCACGTGGCTTTTTCTTTTCTTTTCTTCCTTTGCATTGTCCGTGGAGGTATAATGGTTTTTTTTTCATTTTGCCTCTTTTTCCTTCATTTTTGTTTAATTGAGCCAAAAGCTATCGGCCACTATAATGCTTATTTTAGCCAAAAGCTAATGGCCACAGCAAAAACCATTTGTAAAAGCCATTTTCAACGGGGCCTAAGAACAAAAATAATGAGAAATTCAGGAAGGAAATCAACAAATATGTGGAACAAAATGAATGTATATAATAAAATTGTAGCTCAAAGTAACAAAAAAGGTGCGCCACCTCACATTTTCAAAGCACCTTTTGGCCTCCGCTTCAAACGGCTTCAGTTTCTGACTTTTCTTGGCTTTTGGCTTATTTAAACCAGATGCTACTTGAAACGCATCGGTTTCTAATTTCGGCTTTATTGGCTTTTTCAGCTTTTTGTCTTTTCTTTTTTCTTATTCCTTTGTGTTGTCTGTGATGATATAACGTTTTTTTTCTAATTTTTGTTATTTTTTCATAGAAAAAGTTGACAGTTGTTACAATACAATTTCAACCAGCGGGATCTTGTTTTTGTTCCTCCTTACAATATTGCACAAATTATAGTTCTAGGCAAAGCCTTGTTAAAAAAATTAATAATATCTTTATTTGATATATGAGTTACTACTGTGCTTATCGAATGTCATAACAGATGATTCTCATCACATCTTTATCTTAACTGCAGTATTATGAGCGATACTACTATTCACATAGTACAATAGCTGATATTAATTTGTTATTGTTAGTTGCATTTGTCCATGCTTACATTGAAAGCATATTTTATTATTTCTTGTGATCCACGCAAAACAAAGTGTCCATGCTTATGTTGAAAGCTGATCCACGAAATGCAACCGCTGTTTATAATCTTCATAAGCAAGCCAAGGCAGATGTAACTAATGCATCAAGGAAGGATGCAAAGTCACTAACTCAAACATACACAAGCAACACGTCGTTAGTGGTGATCCTCGTTGCGACAATTACCTTCGCTGCTGCTTTCACCTTGCCTGGAGGATACAACAGTGAGACTGGAAGCGAGGGACATCCCATCATGGCAAGAAAGTATGCATTTCAGGCATTCCTGATCTCCAATACCTTAGCAATGTGCTCCTCACTCGCTGTTGCATTCATATGCATCATTTCAAGGTGGGAGGATCTTGAGTTCTTACTTTATTACAAACTTTTACTAAGAAGCTCATGTGGTTTGCATACACGGCAACAACTACGGTATTTGCAACTGGTTTGTACACGGTACTAGCACCTCGGCTTCTGTGGTTAGCCGTTGTAATTTGCTTTCTGCCAGTTTTAATGCCCATTCTTACTAAGCTGCTTGGTGAATGACCTGTCTTGAAGCTCAGATTCCGGTTGGGTCGTGCGTTTCAGTCTGAGTTCCTTGAGATGGTGTGACATCGTCAATTTGTCCTATCGTATATATTTTGCTTTGCAATATTAATTTTGCTTTGCGGTATTAGTTTTTAATTAATGTGTATTTTGTATTGTTTGGCTCATCATATTGTATTGTTAATTCTTGAATCTTGTCTATAATCCATGCCATGTACTTCGAACATCGCTTATATGTTTGCCCATATGTTAATGAGTGGTTAATTACATCTTTTTGTCTCAATTTGGGTTTTCAGAATTTGATTTGCTCAAACTAATTTATAAATTCATAAAAATATTGGGAGATAATTTGTTGTGACGGTACATCGAGAATCTATATCTATGAAGCCTGCTAGGTTTCCCTGCAAAATGACGAGCCACATCACCTGTTTTTCCATAGCTGTCAGATCTTGCTCTCAAGCTATATGAACCATTCGATCCGGTCCATCACCACAATAGCAAAATATCAACAAGTCCTTCGAGAAACATCAATTTCTTCTCAGCCCTCCATTTCCCCATCCATTTGCGTCAAAATCAGAGTGAAGCGCAGAGGAAGGGAAGGCAGCATGCAAAGACCAAATGCAGACTACTAGCAGTACTACTCTTGCTTAGTGCAGACTACTAGCAGTATTTATATTCGGAAAAGCATTTCAACAGATAATTAGTTAACATGAATACTTCAACAATCAACAAAAAATTATTAGCACTTGGATGTGCTTAAGAACAAATTACATTAGCACATTCAGTCCTTCTGTTGTTAAGGTCCCTAGGAAGAACAGCAACACATTCTGTGGCTTCACACGGAAGAGAACACTGTCGAACATATTTACGAACATTAATCCATTCATCATCCTCTGCTCCAAATCCAGAAAAATGATCCTGTACTTCCTGAAACACACAAAAAAAACAAATTACAGAATAAGGTCCCCAGGAAGAAGTTTGATGAATAGTGACTGATATCAAGATTAAATCTGAGCGAAAATCAGGAATAAATGTTGCCCAGAGGAGGAGATTTGGAGGCAATGAGCGTGCTGCAGTGTTCCTCATTTTTACTGGTGTGGTATGTTAGTAATCCTTGGACGTGTGTTAGTTATGCATGGTAGACTTGCACGTAGGTTCTATTCTTAGCTACTGCATGCGCACGAGCACCGTTTCATTGTGATCGCCGTGCGCGTAGGAGATCGTGGCGAGAATAGCTTGCGCACGACCCTGGAACGATTGGTCGTGGGCAACATCGTGGACGTGGGGATGCACGCGTCCGTGGCGTGATGTGTGGCTAACCACCGGGAGTTCCTGCACTTTGTATTCAGTATATAAGGAGCAATAGATGATCTGAAAAGCAGCCGTTCCATTGCTGCACAAAAGCCCTTTGTGCTGTAGTTTCTTTTCCCTGGTACTCGCGGAGCCAAGTAGTCAGACGAAGCCGACTTATGACCACGTTCACCGTGGTCGTAAGGTTGTGGTCGTAAGTTCCTACGACCACGTCTACGACTACGTCCGCGACCACGTCTACGACTACGTCTACGACCATGTAGAAGCTACGACCACGTTGGAGGCTACGACCACGTTAAAGGTGGTCGTAAGGAGTTCGACCACGACTGAAGAACTCTGACAATTGGTATCAGAGCCTTGCGTGTGCCTGGGCGGTCGTAAGCCTTCAAGCAGATCATGTCTTCGTGAGGCCGAACAAGCAAGGGTGACGACTCTGGCGGCAGTGGGAGCAAGACTCCACCACGCCGTTCGCAATCTCGGCGTCCGACTCGGTCGCCGACACGCCGTGGCCGCACCCGTGGGCCGCGCGAGGCCGTCGTCGAGCGCGTCATCTGAGACTCGGGCGGCTCGGGACAGTGGCCGCAACTGACGAAGACCAACTATAATGAGTGGTCGCTGCTCATGAAGCTTAAGCTCCAGGCGCGTTACCTATGGGACGTGGTCAAGCACGGCGACGCCGACTTCCATGACGACCGCACCGCACTGGAGGCCATCTGCAGCGGCGTCCCCCCCGAGCTCGTCTCCACCTTGGCGACCAAGCCGTCGGCCAAGGAGGCATGGGAGGCCATCAAGATGATGCGCATCGGCGACGATCGGGTGCGGAAGGCGACCGCACAAAACCTCCGGGCCGAGTACGAGCAGATCGCCTTCCGCGACGGAGAGTCGGTCGAGGATTTCGCCCTGCGTTTGACAAACATCGTACAGTGGCTGGTGACACTCGGCGACCCGGAGCCGGACCACACGGTGGTGGCCAAGTACCTGCGAGTCGCCCGACCGAGGTACAAGCAACTCGTCGTTTCTATTTAAACCCTTCTCGACATCTCCACGCTCTCGCTCGAAGAGGTGACGGGGAGGCTCAAGGCGGCGGACGACGATGGACCTGTGCCAGCACAGACCATCAGCGGCAAACTGCTGCTCACGAAGGAGCAGTGGATCGAGCGCTACAAGAAGCGGGACCAAGAGTCCAGCCGCGGCGGGTTGGGCTCTGGTGGCCGTGGCAAGCGTCGCGGAAGAGGCCACGGTCGTGGCGCAGGCGGCAATGGCGACTCGCGGGCCAGCTCGAGCGCGGGCCGCGCCAGGCCCGACGACCTGTGCAGAAACTGCGGCAAGAAAGGCCACTGGGCAAAGGATTGCCGCGGGAAGAAGAAGGAAGAGCAGGCTCATGTGGTCCAGGATGACGAGCCCACTCTTCTACTCGCCCTCGGTGCAGTACAGGAGGAGAGGATCGAACCTCAGGCGCAGCCGTCGCCACCAGCTCCAACTCAGTCGACTACGGCAAACATGGTCGTAAGCTCTCACGACCAGTCGACCATGACGCCGATCCAAGATGATGGGCAGCTCCACCTCATCGAGGACAAGGTTTTCGCTGCCTTCGACGTCTCAGGTAATCGAGACTCGAAGTGATGGGTCCTGGACACCGGCGCATCCAACCACATGTCGGGATCCTATGCGGTGTTCTCCAACCTCGACGCCAGCGTCACCGGGACGGTGCGGTTCGGCGACGGTTCCGTCGCCCACATCGAAGGGAGCGGCACCATGCTGTTCTCGTGCAAGAACGGCGAGCACCGCGCTCTCGCTAACGTCTACTACCTGCCGCGCCTCACCGCCAACATCATCTCTGTTGGCCAGCTCGACGAGATCGGGTACCAGGTGCTGGTGGAGGACGGCGTGATGCGAATCCGCGACGAGGAGCGCCGCCTGCTCGCCAAGATCCACCGCAATCCGGGCCGGCTATACGTGCTCGACATCAACATCGCATGACCAGTCTGCCTGGCGGCACGCGCCGACGAGGATGCCTGGATCTGGCACGCCCGGTTCGGGCACATCCACTTCGCCGCACTGCGCAAGATGGGAAGAGAGGGGTTGGTCCGAGGCCTGCCTCTGCTCACTCGAGTGGAGCGGTGTGCGAGCCCGCCTCGCCGTAGCACCGGCGGGCCCCATTTCCCAGCCGAGCACCGAGGCGGTTGGCGTAAGCACTTCAATCGCTCCACGGAGACCTCGCGCCCCATTTGCCACCGACACCGAGCGGGAATCGGTATTTTCTCCGCTTGTCGATGACTATTCTCGCTACATGTGGCTATCGCTGCTGCCCACCAAGGGCGCGCGCGGCGCGATCAAGCGCATTCGGCGCGCGCGGAGCGCAAGAGCAGAAGAAGTTGTTGGCCTTGCGGACGAATCGCGGAGGAGAGTTCGCCGTGACAGACTTCGTCAAGTACTGCGCCGAACTTGGTGTTCGGCGAGAGCTCACAACGCCGTACACGCCACAACAGAACGGTGTCGTAGAGCGTCGCAACCAGTCTATCGTGGGCACGGCGCGCAGCATGCTCAAAGCAAAGGGGCTCCCAGGCGTGTTATGGGGGGAGGTCGTCACGACGGCGGTCTACCTCCTCAACCGCTCGTCGTCAAAGAGCACCGGCGGCAAGACGCCGTACGAGCTCTAGACCGGGAGTCCACCGGGGGTACATCACCTCCGGACGTTTGGGTGTGTCGCTCACGTCAAGGTGGCCACGCCGAACTTGAAGAAACTCGACGATCGTAGCCGCCGAATGATCTTCGTCGGCTACGAGCCGGGATCCAAGGCATACCGGGTCTACGACCCGGTGACCCGGCGTGTCCACATCAGCCGCGATGTGGTGTTCGATGAGGCGGCGCAGTGGACCTGGACCGAGGGCCAGGGCGGCAAGGCAGAGGACTTCGTCGTCGAGGATTCCATCATGGCTTCGCCCGGAGTGATCACCACCACTTCGACCACCGCGCGTACATCGGCCGGGACTGCAGTCTCACCTTTGTCCTCGCCAGCTTCATCCCAAGTCTCACCAGTGCACGACACTGGGAGCACGAAGCCGAGTCCGCAGGCACACCAGGGTAACGCACCGATCGAGCTCGTCTCACCACCTGGAGTCGGTGCATACGAGATGCTGGACGCGGATCACGACGACGAAGCCCCGCTCCGATTCCGTGACATCGACAACGTGCTGGGGCCGGCTACGCCGCCCGAGCTCGCCTCACGGGAGCTGGAGGAGCAGCTGCTGCTGGCAAGTGACGCCGAACCGACGTCGTTTGCGGAGGCATAGGAGCATGAGAATTGGCGCCATGCGATGCTCGACGAGTTCACCTCGATCGAGGCCAACGACACCTGGGAACTCGTGGAGCCACCGCCTCGACTACGCCCGATCGGACTCAAGTGGGTCTACAAGACCAAGAGAGACGAGGCCGGGCTCGTCGCCAAGTACAAGGCTCGGCTCGTCGCGAAGGGGTACGTGCAACGCCAGGGGATCGACTACGACGAGGTCTTCGCTCCGGTGGCACGACTTGAGTCCGTGCGATTGTTGCTGGCCTACGCCGCAAGCAAGGGCTGGGCGGTGCACCACATGGACGTCAAGTCCGCGTTTCTCAACGGCGAGCTGCACGTCGAGCAGCCCCCCGGGTTCATGCTCAAAGGGCATGAGCACAAGGTACTTCACCTGATCAAGGCTCTCTATGGACTTCGCCAAGCCCCACGCGCCTGGTACTCCAAGCTGGACGCCTCGCTACTTAAGCTTGGGTTCGTGTGGAGTGCCTCCGAACACGCCGTGTACCTGCGCGGTCAGGACGCACGACGCCTCATCGTGGGGGTCTACGTCGACGACCTGGTGATCACCGGCGGCAACCACTCCGACATTAACAAGTTCAAGCAGGAGATGAAGTCGATGTTCCAGATGAGCGATCTGGGGTTGCTGAAGTACTACCTCGGGTTGGAGGTGGTGCAGTCAGAGGACGGGATCACCATGAGCCAGAGAGCTTATGCGGCGAAGATCCTTGAGAGCGCTGGTCTGGTTGGTTGCAACACAAGCAACATTCCCATGGAGCCCCGATTGAAGCTAAGTAAGTTGAGCTCTGCACCTGCTGTCGATGTCACTCAATACAGAAGCATAGTGGGTTCTCTTCATTACTTGGTGAATTCAAGGCCAGACTTGGCATTCTCGGTGGGCTACATCAGCCGGTTCATGGAGAACCCGACCACCGAGCACATGGCAGCCGTGAAGAAAGTGCTCCGATACATTGCTGGGACTCTGCACTATGGCTGTCAGTATAAGAGGAAGAAGGAGGCTCAGCTGGTCGGCTACAGCGACAGTGACCTTGCAGGTGACATTGACACAAGAAAGAGCACCACCGGTGTCCTCTTCTTCCTCGGCACCAACATCATCACCTGGCAATCTCAGAAGCAAAACGTTGTGGCTTTATCCTCGTGTGAAGCAGAGTACATCGCCGCAACGACAGCAGCTTGCTAGGGAGTTTGGTTGGTGCGGCTCCTTGCGGAGCTCAAAGGCAAGAAGCCGGGTGCCATCAATTTGAAAATCGATAACCAGTCGGCCATCTAGCTCAGTAAGAACCCCGTCTTCCATGATCGCAGCAAACACATTGATGTTAGATACCACTATATTCGTGAATGCATCGAGGAGGACAGGGTCAGGGTTGAGTCCATTGGGACTGCCGAGCAGTTGGCTGACATCTTGACAAAGGCCCTGGGACAAGAACGGTTCTGTGAACTTCGTTCAAAGATTGGGGTCGATGATGTACAACGCACACGCAAGGATTAGGAGGAGAATTTGTTAGTAATCCTTGGACGTGTGTTAGTTATGCATGGTAGACTTGCACGTAGGTTCTATTCTTAGCTACTGCATGCGCACGAGCACCGTTTCGTTGTGGTCGCCGTGCGTGTAGGAGATCGTGGCGAGAATAGCTCGCGCACGACCCTGGAACGATCGGTCGTGGGCAACATCATGGACGTGGGGATGCACGCGTCCGTGGCGTGATGTGCGGCTAACCACCGGGAGTTCCTGCACTTTGTATTCAGTATATAAGGAGCAATAGATGATCTGAAAAGCAGCCGTTCCATTGCTGCACAAAAGCCCTTCGTGCTGTAGTTTCTTTTCCCTGGTACTCGCGGAGCCAAGTAGTCAGACGAAGCCGACTTACGACCACGTTCACCGTGGTCGTAAGGTTGTGGTTGTAAGTTCCTACGACCACGTCTACGACTACGTCTGCAACCACGTCTATGACTACGTCCGCGACCACGTCTACGACCACGTTGGAGGCTACGACCACGTTGAAGGCTACGACCACGTTAAAGGTGGTCGTAAGGAGTTCGACCACGACTGAAGAACTCTGACATGGTAAGCATTTTGATCGCCGCATCGTTGAGTGGCCGCTATCAACTTTAGGGGAACTATTTTTGATTTGAGGGTTCTCCTAACATTTGAGAGCTTGATTTTTTTTGCATCTACTCCAGCAGCAGCTCTCAAATCAGGGCCCTCAAATTTATCCTAATAGACACTGCCATGTGGGACCCATTCATCATCCTAAACCAAAATTTGAGGGCTGAGGATAAAAACACAGGTCCAGCAGGGCCCCTACTCAGGCCCTCAAAAGTAGGGGCCTCCTCCAGGGTCCCCAGGAATGAGGGCTTGATGGGTGAATTTGAGGGCCTTCTACTTTTGAGGGCCTGAGTAGGGGCCCTGCTGGACCTGTGTTTTTGTCTTTAGTCCTTAAATTTTGGTTTAGGGGCTTGTTTGAGGGCCCTGCTGGAGTTGCTCTAAAGGGTCATTCTTCTATTCAAAACAACTATTGTAAGAAAGTATTACAGAATTCAACTATTTCGATTTCTCTTTTTTTTTCCTACAGTCTGGCCTAAGGTCTATACTTTCTATGATTTTTAGGCGTAGTATGAGGATTAAATTCAACCTTTTCCCATCAAGTAAAACACTGTTCAATAAAATGCTAATCACTTTATTGTATGCTTGATTTTATTTTGAAGATTGAATGCATCATTAAGACTAGATTGAAATATCCATACCACTCCCTCGGTTCCACAATACAAATCAGTTCTCTTGCAAAGTTGCACTTCATGATGCTAATCATTAAGGAAATCAAGAGTATACATGTGTTGACTGAGTTCTCTTGCAGGTAATTGCTGTACTATTCGCCATAGGAGCTGCCGCAGGCTTAGGTTATACGGCTGAACTCCAGCGTTATGAAAATCGATTCACACCTTCAGATTGGAAGAATTTTTATGGTCTATTTTTTTTTGTTACGGCTTATAACTTTTGATTGAAGCTTGTGACTTGTAGGTTATTTATGTGAGAAATTACAAAGTAATAAAAACTCACGTGTGGTTTTTACCGATATAAATGAAATTGGTATAATATATACTACAATTAACTAGTAGACTCTATTTTAAAAAGACACTCTATTTAAAAATTAAGTACTATAGAAAAAATAAAAAGTAATTTTTAGAAGCCGAAAAGAAAAGGCTCTGTAACACAGTGGACGAGAGAACACAACCACTTCCATGCGCCAAGAAGGGAGCATGGGTATCACGAGAGGAAAATTGTATATGTACCCCATAGTTAGTAGGCACTTGTAGATTTGCCATACACTTGAGTGGCCTTGTAATTTTACCCCATAGTTGATATGCCTCCTTATTATTTTGCCTCATTACCCATTTAGCTGCTATTTTAATTTCGTTTTTCATTTTTTAGGTAGGAAATGACAGATCTACCCCTACCTATTTTAATTCAGTTTTACTCCATCACGTCATCGTATTTTTATCACTTGCGTTTCACACCACACTGGTAGTTATCCACAAGAATTCAATCATATTTTGGTCTCCTTTGGTACCTGGTGTTGTTCAATTTCTTGTGTACATGCATCATGCAACAACTGATGCTGTTAACAGGTTACGATTGTTCATGCACCATTCACCATTGTTATGTACACAATCAGCTATTAGCTCGCAATCACAATGATTTGGATTGAACTGGTGCTGTTTTTTGTGATTAGCTATTAGCTACCAGCAGTAATCCATACATGTCTAGTGCTCATCGAGCAGCAGAGAGCCAAAATACGACCATGTCAAGGCAGCAGCCGCATGCACCTGAATGCACAAATTGATCACGAAAATAACCGTAGTTCAATATCTATTCAGCTTTGAAAATAATATCTTGTATTTCAATTCGTCATGTGTTCGACAAGGAACATTTTATATCTTCACTCACATAGTCACGTTTGATACAACTCAATGTTATTTTTTCAACCTGGATTTAAAAAATTCTACATTTAACTTTTTACATCTAAATAATTACAACCAAGTTTACAAACTTTTAAAACCTCTGAAACTCTGGCTCCCTGCAGCAGGCAACAAACTTTTTCATTGAAGCAACCAAACTCATTCGTGGCCTCCATCAGAAGACTTTCTTGCTTCTTGTAGTCCTGCTCTATCTCTATCTCTATCTCTATCTCTATCTCTACTCCTAAAATCCACCAGTTCAGTTCTTTCCTACGCCCACCCCAAATTGTGCCCCCAGCAGTCATGAGTTTTCCTACGTCCACACCAATTCGTGTCCCAGGAAAACCAACCAGTGAAATCAAGGATCAATTCCCACCTTTCTCTCTCCTTACCCACTCATATCCAACGATCCAAATCTATCCTACTCTATAATCTCTATATCTCTATATTATATATATACCCCTAAAATCCACCAGTTCAGTTCTTTCCTACGCCCACCCTAAATTGTGCCCTCAGCAGTCATAAGTTTTCCTACGTCCACACCAATTCGTATCCCAGGAAAACCAACCAGTGAAATCAACGATCAAGGATCAATTCCCACCTTTCTCTCTCCTTACCCACTCATATCCAACGATCCAAATCTACCCTACTCTATAATACACCAAAATTTTCTTTACTAAATACCTTCTCCCTGCGCCCAATTCCTGCTGGGGGTACGGGAGGACGGCGTCTCCCTCCTCTCCCCTCCCCTCCCCCTGCGCTCCGCCCCAAACCCTAGCCTCCCACCCAGATCGCCGCCTTCGTGCTCGCCTCGTCTCCGCGCTCTCGGATGGATCCCACCGGATCGGGCGCTCCGCCGCCGCCCAAGGTGAGATGGGTTGTCCTCGTATGGTTCTTGGTTTGTTTTGGGGTTGGGGCGCGAGATGGTGACGTCGTGGCCTGCGTTCTCGCAGGAATCGGATCAAGCAAGCCCCGCGGATCAAAATCTGATCTTTTCTTGATTTCGCCGCCGGTCGATTCTGCAGGTGCCTGACGCGATGCAACCGCCGATGGGTAACGAGAGGCCGCCGCCCACCGCCCCCGGGCGGCCCGTCTCCGGCTTCGTGCCCAGCGGCGCCGCCCCGCCGCCGTCGGTGGCCTCCTCGCCGTTCGCCGCCGCTACTCCGCTCATGCACCCCGGCGCCTCCCCCCTATTTGACAAGCATGGCGTATCGGATTGGGACTATCTCCTCCAGATTCACCGGGGCGCAACCTCACCACCTCCGGCCGTCGACATCACCGTCACCTCTCCCCGCCGCTCCTCATCGCATCCTCCCGTGCGCCGCCGACGCCTCAACAGCTCCACCACCGGCGCATCACCACTCCACCGACGGCGGCTTCTTCACTGCTTCCCCTTCAGCGCCGCCGCTGGCCACCACTTCATCAACAGCTCCACCACTCCGTCGCGGGCTCGCGGCTTCCTCCCTTCCAGCCTCCACCCAGGCATCCACAGAGGACAAATACCATCTCCCCCAAACCAGATCGTGCTCTGAACCCGGCGGCGGCGGGCGACGGCGACGGTGAGGCCCGGACGCCGCGTTCGATCTAATAGGTGCGCCCCCTCCTCATCGAAACCTGACCAACTTTTTGCGCGATTCACGTGTTCGGTGTTGCTGGACGAATGGTTGCCTGGCCGGTCATTCGTGTGGCTAGATTCGGCTTTCTGGGTGGAATCGGTGCTGCATTTCGTGTAGGATGGAGGGATCGTTTCCACGGGCTGTGGAAGCGTGTGCGAGATCGTGGGCGATCTGTGCTGGAGTTGTACGGGAACATTTTGGTGGGTTTCAGAGGCACGAGGGCGAGTTAGTTGGGTTTCAGGGGTTTTTTTTCTTGGGCGATTTTGGGGGAAACACGGAGCGATTCCTTGAGATCGTCTGATCTAAGGCCGAGAATACGGAGATGTGGCCGTAGCTTAGTTGCAGGGGATTCCCGTCGTTTAGGTATGTCTTATTTGTTTGCCCTGGATTCATTTTATATTAGGCTGCAGCTCAATGAACTGAGGTAAAATTCGAGTTTGCTCATTCCAAGACATTGGGTTCTAGATCTAGGCATGCCAGAAGTGGTTATCCTTAAAACCTTAGCCATTAAGAGTGGGGTGCCAATGATTAACCTTCTGACTGGAGCGGGATCCTAAAAAGGTTATTGTGCCTGGAAATTGAATTGGATCACCCTGTTTTCACATGGTTCTAATTGTCATGGAGAAAAAGGAATGTACAACATCAGCTTGAAACTTGGGAGATGAAATATTTCTAAATGGTGGGCATTTCACATCTGTGCTTTCTAGACAATCCCATGTTTTGTTTTTTAAGTGCTTATTTGACTTCATGTTAGTTGCTGCATATCAGAAATGTTGTTGCTAAATTTAAAATGCTGGGCATTTCACATCTAGGCTTTCTAGACAATCCCATGTTCTGTTCTCTTTTAGTGCTTATTTGACTTCATGTTAGTTGCTGCATATCAGAATTTCATTCTGTTGTTCTTTGCTTTACACAGAAACATTAGGAGAAGCACGCTGAACAAATTAACCTATGGGATTTCATTTATTCTGACCCGGATATCTCAATAATGTGGACGTTCAATCCTTTTGATCGGAAAGTACAGAGTGGATTGGAAGGCCGCACCATTGATATTGGAAACGTGAAGATCACTGTGCGTAATGCCATTGCACAAGGAGGTTTCTCTTGTATATATCTGGCATGTGACGCATTGCATTCATCAAAGCAGTACGGATTGAAGCACATCATCTGCAATGACTCAGAATCACTTGATCATGTCATGAAGGAGATCCAGGTGATGAACCTCCTCGAAGGGCATCCTAATGTTGTCACGCTGATTGCCCATGATGTTTTTGACATGGGCCACACAAAGGAGGCACTGCTTCTGATGGAGTTTTGCGAGAAGTCCTTGGTGAGTGCAATGGAGAGCAGAGGTAGTGGTTACTATGAGGAGAAGAAGGCACTTTTGATTTTCAGAGATGTCTGCAATGCAGTTTTTGCGATGCATGGGCAGTCACCACCAATTGCCCATAGGTAGGTTAAAAGATTCATTTAGAAATATCAAAGGAAGGTTCCATTCCCATTCTTTAAGAATGCTTTATGATATTTGCATGTTGGTTTTTGCAGCGTTTATGCTGTTCTGTTTCACTATTTGATGAGGTGACTTGAGTTTACTTCAAAATTACTGGTACATTAGTAAATTGAGTATCGCTATTTGTTTGCTTGTATTACATTTGTATTCTGTTGTATCCTGGGCTTGAGTACGAAATCCTGTACCCTGTAGGCTCTAGCTTGGTTATCTGTGTGCAACAAATATTAAATGCAACTGGTTTTTCCCTGCATGATTGTTTCAGATTTGGTGTGATCAAGGCACTTGGTTTGAACTTTTAAGTTGTTGAAAAACACTTTTACCTTTGTTACTCACAAATACCTTACATTCTGCCTCTTTTCTGTATTCTGTAGGGATCTGAAAGCTGAAAATGTTCTTCTTGGATTAGATGGTGCATGGAAACTATGTGATTTTGGAAGCACATCAATAAATCATAAATGCTTTGACAAGCCAGAAGAGATGGGGATTGAGGAAGATAACATTAGGAAGCATACAACCCCAGCATATAGGGCCCCTGAGGTTAGCGAACAGCCATCTGTATCACAGCTTAAAATTTTCAAACCTTGTATAGCCTCCAGTTATCCCATGTATGCATTTATGTTTTCTTTTTTTTTCAAACCTTGTATAGCCCCTGAGGTTCCGGATGTTTGTGTAATTATCTTGAGATTTGGGGCATCAGGCATTGATCATGGCGTGAAAGGTCCTTCCAGAAGCTGCTTTCAGATTTATTTATTGGAGGTCTTGAAGAAGTGCCTGTAATCTAGAGCATACTGCCATTGAATCAGCTTTCTCTGGTATTTTGTATTAATTGCCATGTTTGGAATGAGTAACTAGCGGCAGATCCTATTTAATAAATGAAATGATTAGGCACATCAGAAAAATATTCGTACGCGGTCGGACTGGCATTGGACTGAAGTACTCGTAGGCGGTCGGTTGTGCCTGAGAGGCTTGAACGTGGTCGTAGACATCTTGAAATCGGTCGTATGGCTTCGTGGTGAAGTCGTAGACCTTGTGCATTTGTTGGTTCATTATTTCGATCGGTCGGAACGACTCGGGATGAGGTCGTAGACTTTGAGCGATAAAGTCATAGCGAGTTGTATGTGGTCGTGGCAAGCTAGCGATGGTCATAGCTTGTGTCTTGGTGACAAAAATATTTGGTTATACAATATATGAGACGTGAATCTTAATGAATCTTATTTTGTATTTTACCGTAGCGTTAGCACGGACACACTACTAGTTTTTTTTGTTACCCTGAAATGATTTGACCAGGAAATGAGTTGCCAGGACACAGACTACACTACAAAACAAATAGTTAAACACGCGAGCTCGGGGTCGCCAGGCGTGGTGGCTACGCCGGCCAAGTGCGGCCAGATTAGGGTCACCGTGTTGAGGTTCGGGATCGATCTATCAGGCGATAGAGAAAGGTAAAGGTAGAGGTAGATCTGTCATTTTCTGTTTCAAAAAATAAAAAATAAAATTAAAATAGCAGTTAAATGGGTAATGGGATAAAATAATAAGGAGGCATATAACTATAGAGCAAAATTACAAGGTCACTTAAGTGTAGGACAAATCTACAAGTGCCTACTAATTATAGGATACATGTACAATTTATATCCTATAGTTAGTAGATACTTATAAATTTATCCTACACTTGAATCACCTTGTAATTTTGCCGGCCTAAACTTGAGCGCGTGGAGGGGTTGGACGGCCTGAGCTCACTTTCACTCTCGATCTCTCTCTCGTCCCCTCGCGATCCAATCTCGCCGGCGCTTTATCGTTTCCCTTCTCCTTCCCGGCGCCGCCGCACCCCATCCCCGCCGTTGTATCCCCGCGTCATTCCCTCCTTTTCTCGGCGCCATCTCCCCATGCCGTCGCCTCTTCGTTCCGCCGCCGACTGCTCCCCACACCGCCTCCTCCCCCGTCGCTCCCCCTTCCCCCCACCTCCGCAGCGCTGCTGCCTTCTCCACCCGTGCGGCGTCCCTCTGTCTCCCCCCGCGCCGTCCATCCTCCTCCCCCGCGCCACCCGAGAGGGCACATCGGCGCAGCGACGCTGTTGGGGTGAGGAAGAGGGGGAGGCAGAGGAGGAGGTGGCCCCGCGGGGAAGGGGAGGTGGCCGGGCGAGGAGGACGCAGTGGCGCAGAGGAAGGGAAGGCCGCAGCACATAGAAGGAGGAAGAGACGGCGCGGGGGACTGGGGGAGGAGCAGGTGGCGACGCGGGGCTGAGGCGCTGGGAAGGAGAAGGTGCATCGACTCCGCTCTCCTTACCCCGGGATGTGTGGTTGCATTAGATGGAGAAGCTCAGGATCAATTAGTTATTGTGGAATCAGCTACCTAGTCCATGACGGTAAGAATACGCAAGGGCAAATTGATTAACTTAGTCCATCCATTCACTTGCCATATATAGACTAATTAGGCACGATTAATGAAGGGTGCATTGACTTCAAACTTTCATAAGTTTGACTAGTGCGCAATCAATGAAAGTTGCGTTGACTTGAAACCTTCTTAAGTTCATGCCATGGCCGTGAAGCATTACTACTCTACCTTCTGCCTCTGGCAACTGCTACCTGCTTCTGTATGAGGTACGCACTATTTCAGCGAGTTTTATGTCTGAGTTTTGCTATAATAAGATCGCTTCTTCAGTTATCAGTCCGATTCGTTTGGGATTTTTCTTGCATCTTACAGTGCTGCTAAATTAGAAGCAAATAAGATTCAGGGAGCTGCTCAGCTTGAGCAAATACCTGTAGTAGTTGTTTATGGCCTCTCACATACTTGTAGTACTATTGGTAACGTATCCATCCTAGAATTTAGGAAGTGGCACTGTCGCAGAGCTGTATACGACCTTATACCTCATTGTTAGCGGAAGATTAGAGTAACAGTTTAGCATGAATTTGATTCAACCTAGAAAAACGACCTTTGTATGTGATACGATGCACACAGCACACACCTATTATTTCCGTTAGTGTCCATGAGGTCTATTAGCTCTCCTTGTCCTATTGGTGTTCCTTTGTTTTTTTATAGGATGTTATTGTGTGGACTTAGCAAAATGGCTCAGCCTGTCTTGGCTCTAACCGAAGCCTAGTTTATGGACGGGCTTGTGCAGGAATGTGATATGTGAATTCTCAAGTCAAAATTGTGATGTTTATATTTAATAAAAATGTAAATTTTGTAATTAAGATTTCAAAATTATGAATGCCAAATTTGGAGCTTATAGAAACTTTAAAATTTGTGTCTGCTATTTTCTTTGAAACTTGAAAGTGATTAGGGTATATACATGTATACAATTTACATATGTACGTAAATACATACATACATAGATCTGTAAACTTGCAAAATGGCCCAGCTTGGATTGGCCTGAGCCAAATGTGTTGGCCCTGCCAGAAGCCTGGTTTAGGGGTGGACTTGTGCAGGAATGTGATTTTTGAATTCTCAATTCAAAATCGTGAGGTGCAAAATTAGTAAAAATATGAATTTTCGTATTTACGATTTCAAAATTATAATTGCCAAATTTGGAGCTTATAGAAACTTTAAAATTTGTGTCTGCTATTCGCATTGAAACTTGAAAGTGACTAGGACGTATGCGAACATACACTTTTCTATCCATCTGCTAATCATCCTACAAATGGGAGTGGTAAGAAGTTTTGCTGAAACAGAGCCACACCCAAAGCCCGAAACAGACAGGTAAATGAATGCCAATTTATAGCAGTAGATCAGTATTAATTTCAGATAAGTACATACAGTATAGTTACCCTGCAGTAACAATTCTCCACATACAAAGTAGTATTTGTTTGTGTGTGAGGTGTGAGTTGGTCAAGGGGTTAGATCAGCTTGATGTCAGGTCATGCCCTGACACGAACCCGTTTAGCATGGCATGGTCATGTCATCGTGGCAACTATTAAACAAGCCAAGAAACGCTGAGACAAATCATGATACAAGTATTGAACAGTTCCCACAACAAAATACAATAGAAACAATAAATATATTATTCCAGTTTCCAGGTAGTAAACATTTAAGCACAGCACGATTCACACTATAAATATTGCTCTCCCTATGTTGCACACTATAGTTGATCAGTTTTATTGGCCATGCTGGAGCTATAAATTTTCGTAGCTACTATATAAAATCAAATATGTAATTGTTTTATCGGAGAGTCTAACTCAGCATTCACCCATGAGAAACCTAACTTGTTGTTGATCACTCCCACACTCTTTCATTTGAGATTCAATAACTTTCAAATTCGGGAGCTTTTGACAAAGATTCAAAAACTTTCAACTTCGGCAACTTTCATTTGACACTCAAAAACTTTCAAGTAAGGAACATTTGACTGACAACCATGTGTATCTATCATTTAACTTGTTTTTTGGCTCTTTGCTCTTGTTTCTTCTTGGCTGCATTGCAAGAGATTGATGCCGCCTTGATATGCTTAAGATTCACATACGCAAGAATTTTTTAACCTGGGTTGCATGACATGTGTCTGTATGGTTGGATGTATCTGAATGTGCCAATTAGGCTCCATGTTAAATAGAGCTATATTCATTGTACAACTCTACTATCTATACTTGAAAATTGATTTAGTTGTATTCCTTATATATGAAACTGTAAAGAAAGCTTCAATGTTTGTATCCAATTAATTTGCACATTATTAATTTGGATTCACCAAATAAGTAGCGTAAATATTTTTGCTTTATAATTTGTGTTATCAGCGAGATGGCAGCAGGTACAGCTAGCACTAGTTCATCAGGAGGGGCATTGATTGATAGACGGCTCCTGAAAGCTGCCATAATTGGTGATGCCAGATCAATGAAGTACATGGCCTCACAGGATCCAAGCATTCTGCTTGGAACAACTCCACAAGGGAGCACCTGCCTTCACATATCCTCCCTTCATGGCCACGACGGATTCTGCAAGGATGTCCTGGCACTAAACCAGTCTATCCTCGCCGTTGCCAACTCTTATGGTGAGACTCCGCTGCTCGCCGCGGTGATGAGCGGCCATGCCTCTTTGGCTTCTGATTTACTCAGGTGCTGCCATGCTCTGGGATTGAGTGAGGCAATCTTGAAACAAGACAACAATGGATGTAATGCACTGCACCACGCCATCCGCAGCGGCCACAAAGACATTGCGCTGGAGTTGATAGCAGCAGAGCCTTCCCTGTCGCAAGGTGTCAACACATTCAATGAGTCACCAATGTACATCGCGGTGATGAGAGACTTTGCAGATGTGTCGGAGAAACTATTGGAAATTCTTGATTCTGCTCATTCGGGAACCTACAGCCACAACGCTCTTCATGCTGCTGTGAGAAATGGGAATCCAGGTGAACGTACAGCAAACTACCATTAGGATTGTGAAACTTAAGATTATCTAGAGCATATTTGATTCTCCAATTTCCTCTAATTATATTGTACATCGTTACGGCTGCATCCTACATGCCTAAGACTATCATCACTCCTTGGTTGTTAACCATCGTTCGTTCCTTGATTTGTTTTCAGTTATTGCTAAGAAAATTATGGAGACCCGTCCTTGGCTGGCCAGAGAAGAAAATGAGGCTGGGAGAACTCCAATGCACATGGTTGTACGTAGCGACAAGACTGAATTGCTGCGAGTATTGTTGGAGCATGATTGGTCTCTAGGATATGTAGCGAACGAAAAAGCTAATACTCCTCTGCTTGTTTCTGCCGCATATCGAGGTCATGTTGGTGTTGCTCGAGAGCTTCTTAACCGTTGTCCAGATGCTCCCTATTGCGACGCGACAGGTTCGACATGTCTTCATGCAGCTGTATGGCATGGTCATACGGAGTTCGTTGCATTTATCCTCAGGGCACCACAACTTCAGAAACTTGTTAACATGCGAGATGGTAGGGGAAAGACTGCTCTACATCTCGCAGCCCAGAAGCGCAAGCCAAAAATGGTTGCTGTTTTACTGCTTCACAAGGACATAGACTTGACAATAAGGGACAACGATGGTCGCCCAGCCTCTTGGGAATTACGGGATTCCGCAGATAATGCCAAGACTTTAAACTGGGTACGTATGTTTATAAATATATTGGTCCATATAAATGCTTACAATAAGGGCACAAAGCAAGCACTGTACCGTTAAACATTTGATTTTATCACTGATCACACCTAATCATTTGACTGTAGCTAGCAGTATAGGAACTGTAAGGCTGCTATTTAGCTTACACAAACAATCATTAAGTACCATTTCAATGGGAGAGGAGAAGCGTTTTAAACCCCATGACTGTAATTCGTTTCAAGTTTAATTAGCAACCATTCTCACAAACAGAATTATTTGTTTAATTACATGGGACAATTCAGATTATAAAATAGTATTTCATTTACATGTTACATAAAATGGTTGCAGCTAATTAAGATAAAAATTAATGAGATTCAGGAAGGAATCATCAAACATGTGGAATAAAATGAGTGTGTATAATAAAATTGTAGCTCGATGGTAACAACATGGAAATTATGAAAGGTGCGCCACCCCACAATTTCAAAGCAATTTTTTTGTTCCTCCTTACAATATCCCACTAATTATAGTTCTAGCCAAAGCCTAGTTCACAAAATTAATAATTACTTTATTTGATATATGAGTTAGTACTGTGCTTATCGAATGTCATAAGTATATCCTCCTCTTTGATTACTTTGTTTCTCAACTTACAACAGAAATGATTATGTATCATCACATCTTCTAACTTAACTGCACTATTAGGGAACTCCCAATAAATCCTAGTCAACAATGTCTATAGTATTAATTAGCATGCCAACTAGGATTTGTGATGTTGACAGAAAAATAAAGGAGAAAGATAGATAGAAATAGTGTCTTATGCAAGACATTGCTTGAGCACGAAATCTAATAGCAAAATATTGAATCCAATGAGGTGAGGGAGAGGGAGGAGAGTTAGGTGAATTTATTTCTTAGGACCAAGAATATCTACAGCTATTTCTTAGTGACATGGAGAGGCATGAACATTGCTTTGTAATGTCTTGATTGGGAATTCCCTTACAAGCCATACTATTATTCACGGAGTACAATAGCTGATATTAATTTATTATTATGAGCTGCATTTGTACTTTTCTTTTGATCCACGCAGAACGAAGTGTCCATGCTTATGTTGAAAGCTGATCCCCAAAATGCACCCTCTATTTATAATCTTCATAAGCAAGCCAAGGCAGAGTTAACTAATGCATCAAGGAAGGATGCAAAGTCACTAACTCGAACATACACAAGCAACACATCGTTAGTGGCGATCCTCATTGCGACAATTACCTTCGCCGATGCTTTCACCTTGCCTGGAGGATACAGCAGTGAGACTGGAAGCGAGGGACTTCCCATCATGGCAAGAAAGTTTGCATTTCAGCCATTCCTGATCTCTGACGCCTTAGCAATGTGCTCCTCACTCGCTGTCGCATTCATATGCATCATAGCAAGGTGGGAGGATCTTGAGTTCTTGCTTTATTACAGATCCTTTACTAAGAAGCTCATGTGGTTTGCATACACAGCAACCACTACGGCATTTGCAACTGGTTTGTACACAGTCCTGGCTCCTCGGCTTCTGTGGTTAGCCATTGTAATTTGCTTTCTACCAGTTTTAATGCCCATTCTTACTAAGCTGCTTGGTGAATGGCCTGTCTTGAAGCTCAGATTCCGGTTGGGTCGTGCATTTAAATCTGAGTTCCTTGAGATGGTGTGACATCGTCAATTTGTCCTATCTTATATATTTTGCTTTGTAGTATTATTTTTTATTAATGTGTATTTTATATTGTTTGGCTTATCATGTTGCATTGTTAATTCTTGAATCTTGTCTACAATCCATACCATGTACTTCGAACATCGCTTATATGTTGGCCATATGCTAATGAGTGGTTAATCTATTTGTCTCAATTTGGGCTTTTCAGAAGTTGATTTGCTCATTGGTAACGTGATAGGGTTCACGGAAGTTCAAGGATAGACTGGGTAATGGAAAAACACAAACTAATTTATAAAAATATTGGGAGATAATTTGTTGGGTCGTTACATTGAGAATCTATATCTATGAAACCTGCTGGGTTTCGCCGCAAAATGGCGAGCCACATCACCAATTTTTCCGTAGCCATCAGATCTTGCTCTCAAGCTATATGAACCATTCGATCCGGTCCATCACCACCGTAGCAAAATATCAACGAAGTCCTTCGAGAAACATCGATTTCTTCTCGGCCCTCCGTTCCCATCCATTTGCATCAAAATCGGGGTGATGCTCACATTCTGAAAACTCCCTCCTCCCACAACCAGAATCCCTTGCGATCCAATCTCGCCGGCGCCGCATCTTTCCCTTCCTCGGCGCCAGCGCCGCCCGTCCCCACCATTGTATCCCCACATCATTCCCTCCTCTTCTCGGCGCCATCTACCCATGCCGCCGCCTCTTCATTCCATCGTCAACTGCTCCCCACACCGCCTCCTCCCCCGTCGCTCTCCTCCTCGCGCTACCCCTCCACCTCCGCAGTGCTACTGTCTTCTCCACCCGTGCGGCGTCCCTCTGCCTCCCCCCACGCTGTCCATCGCCCCCCCTCCCCCCAACACCACCTGAGAGGGCACATCGGTGCAGCGACGCTGTTGGGGTGAGGAAGAGGGTGAGATGCGGAGGAAGGCAGAGGAAGGAGGTGGCCCTGCTGGGAATGGGAGGTGAGCGAGCGAGGAGGATGCAGTGGCGCAGAGGAAGGGAAGGCCGCAGCACAGAGAAGGAGGAAGAGACGGCGCGGAGGAGAAGGTGGTGACGCGGGGCTGAGGTGCTTGGAAGGAGAAGGTGCATTTACTCCGATCTCCTTACCCCGCCCAAATCCAGGCCTTCACATCTGCACCCCAAATTCCCACCCCAATCTCCCTTCCCCTCACTCCTAGCACCATTTCCTCCTTCCATCTCTCCTGTGTGTGTGGTTCTAATCTACCATGGTGTATGTAAAATGTTTCATCTCTCCTTGAGTAATATGTGCGTGTGTAATTGGTATTGGTTCCGATTATTCTGAGGGTACTGGTGTCATTAGTCCGTGTGCTTCCAGGTTTGACGGGACCATTGTGACCGACGCATTAGGGATTTGGGGGGCCATCGTGCGGCTCTTCGTTAGGGCATGTACAACGCTTAGACGGCACCGTAGCTAGAATATATGTCTGATTATAGCGGATTATAGCGGATGTGATTCCTGAACTGCTGATTAGATGATCACGAATATATGTCTGACGCAGGGTAGCTAGAATAGAATGCACTGAGTTCTCAGTTCTTATATACTGTTATTTGACATGGAGATGGCTTCCATCATTGCAAGTTTTATGTCTTTGCAATTCACAAATTGTTGATGTGTACATGGTTCACATGTCTGGGACCTTCATGAGCAATTGTGATGTTTGAAGCATTTATAGTTTTCTGATTTAGGCATGGATTATATAATAAATCTGGAGTATGTTTCAACAAGATTATGCCAGTTTTTATATAGCCAATCTTGGAATACTGATGGGTTTGAATTTCCTTTTATTTTTTTAAGCTCTTAGTAGGCCTTATTTACTAGGAACAAGTTAATTGAGATTTTGATATTTGATTCTCTTCTAAGGGAGACTTGATGAGAGAATTTCAGTGGAAGAGAAGACTTGATACTGAAAAACTGAGATGAGATTTCTATTTGTTTTCCCTACTTTGCAAGATTGGATGCTGTTTTTGGTCATGGAGAAGGGAATGATTTAGTCTTCTGCGGATTAAAGACCTTTGCCCACTTTTGTAAGAGGTTGAAGATTGATGATGGTTTGGGCTTCTTGTTTATGTGACTTTCTAGTTGTGGATTTATGGTTTCATACTATATTAATATATCATTTATATTGATGGTTCTAAAAAATATTGTAATTATGTTCATCTTATTTATGATTGATCTGTTTTGTATCAAGAAGCAACACAATGGTATACATGAATCATATTCATGCTTGATCATGGCTGTATGCATGCATTAAATAGTTTGCAGACAGTCAAATAGACGACTCATTGTACAAGATATCTGTTCAGTTATCTGTGTGTGAAGTGGAAAGAACTTGCAGACAGCAACCTGTCTGTGAGTTGTACATGCCCTTAAGCTTGAGGGTGGTGACTCTGATGGTGGCTGGCTCAACACGTACACATATTTTTGAAAAAAAATGTCTTGGATGCTTCTCTTTTATTTATCTTTCGGTTGACCATTTTTTTTAAGATGTCCGGTTTGACAATTTTTGAAGAGCGTGTTGCGAATTCGCAGCAGTGGTTGTTGTTGAGGAACCGTCGCTAGCGACCAGTCCGATCGATTCCTCTGCTTAGAATAAGAACGAATCAATCACAGAATCACAAAAGAATAGATTGAACACAGAGAGATAGAGAGAACTCCTAGTCTTTCTTTATTGCTTTCAATTGCATCAGGTGTACATAATGAGGGGGTATGACTCTATTTATAGTCTAAGGTGGGGTGCTTAAATATGTCAGGACTCTGGGCTGGGCCCAGGGTTTCCTAACACTCCTCCTTGGGCACTCACCCAACACGTTCATGCCTCACTAAAACTCCATAAAAACCTAATGGAAAAAATTTAGAGAAAGGGCACATGAGACATGTTATGCTGCGATGCACGAATTGCCTAATTAAAAAGCTTGGTCGAGAAACTTCAGGAAAACTCGTAAGGGCAAAAGAGTACAATCCACCTAATTTCATTTGGTCTTCAGGACTTTATTCTTTTGGGTACTTAATCTTCATGATCAAGATTTATTATCGGGCTTGTGAGAATTCTCCCCCTGAATTCTGCACTTCTCTAAGTCTCATCATTATAATCCCTTGCACACACCTTTCAAAGCTAGATGCGGGGAGTGACTTAGTTAACAAATCTGCGAGATTTTCACAAGACTTAGTATGCAGTACTTTAATCTCGTCCATCTTTTACAATTCATGAGCATAGAAGAACTTGGGGTTGATATACTTTGTGAGATGACTCTTCACATAGCCCGTTTGCAATTGTGCTACGCAAGCTGCATTATCTTCATAGATAATTGTGGGGGGTTTGCACAATGTTCATTCCACATGACTGCTGGATGTGGTGAACCATTCGGCGAAGCCAGGCGCACTCTCGTGCGGCTTCATACAGCATTATAATTTCTGAGTGATTCGTTGAAGTAGCTATAAGGCTTTGCTTAGACGATTTCCATGAAATTGCAATTCCACCACACAGAAATGCATAGCCTGTTTGCGACTTAGCGGTATGCGGGTCTGATAGGTACCCTGCATCTGCATAGCCAATCAAGTTCATATCTTGATTCTTTCTGTAAAACAATCCAAGGTCCTTATTTCCTTGGAGGTATCGGAAGATGTCCTTTATGCCCTGCCATGCCTTTTGGTAGGCTCTGCACTGTACCTTGCTAAGAGGTTCACGGCAAATGCAATGTCCGGTCTAGTGCAGTTTGCTAAGTACATGAGTGCTCCCACTGCACTCAAGTATGGAAATTCCGGTCCCAAGACTTCCTCCTCCTCTTCCCTAGGTCGGAAAGGATCTTTTTCTTACTGTAAAGACCTCCCGATCGTCGGTATTTTCGATGGGAATGTCTTCTCAAAGCCAAACCTTTCAAGCACCTTCTGGGTGTAGGCCGACTGATATACCAAGATTCTTTTAGGGACATGCTCAAGCTGTAGGCCTAAGCAAAACTTGGTCTTGCCCAAATCTTTCATTTCAAATTCTGACTCTAAGTAGGAGCTTGCTTTTATATCTTCGGCTGTCCCGGTGATGTTCAGATCATCTACATACACAGAGATTATATAGAATCCATTCTGGGATCGCCATATAAATACACAAGGACAGTTTTCATTGTTCGTGTAGCCTTTCTTACAGAGAAAGTTGCTTAAGCGATTATACCACATTCTTCCAGATTGTTTCAGTCCATAAAGTGACTTTCTAAGTTTCACACTGTACAGATTTCTATTTGCTCTGTCTTGGTTCGGGAGAGGGATTCCTTCAGGGACTTTCATATAAATCTCCGAATCCAAGTTACCGTAAACATATGCAGTCACAACATCCATCAATTTCATTTCTAAGTTCAAGTTCACTGCCATTGAGATCAAGTATCTAAAGGTAATTCCACTCATGACTGGGGAGTAGGTTTCTTCATAATCAACTCCAGGACGTTGAGTGAAACCTTGGGCTACTAGCCTTGCTTTGTATCTCACTACTTCATTTCTTTTTCGAACAAATACCCACTTGTGCCCAACGGGGTGCACATGGGGAGGCGTGCGGTATACGGACCTAAACACCTCTCTTTTGTTCAGAGATAGCAATTCAGTTGCTATTGCCTTCTTCCAATCTTCCCAATCTGATCTTTTCTTACATTCAGCGAGCGATGTAGGCTCGGGATCGAGATCAATGATGGAGGCAATTTTCTTTGTGAAGTAGATATCGATATTTGTTGTTGTCATATTCAGGGACTCTCCCGTGTGCACATAATTTATAGCTATTTCTTCATGAGTTGCTTCTTCTGGAGCGATTGCTTCTTTAGGAGCTTCACCTTGCGTATCGCTTCTTTCAATTGCGGTTGCAAGTCCCTTTAGTTTTTCGGCTCCGATGTGTGCGCACACGTCCATGCCGATGGGGATATTCAGATCCGGTATGCCCTCTTCTGGGGGTGTCATACTTGTGCCAGGTCTCAACTGGCTCCCCTTCTCATTCTGGAGGACTTCAATGATCGGTTGTGATAAGTCCTTATTATCCTTCTTCATCAGGCGTCCCCGGTTACTAAGGATTCAAGGAACCGGAGTTCTCGTCCTCTTTTTTATTTTTCTGAGGCCTCTGGACGAGATTAGGGATACCTTCTACTTTCTTTGGTATTTCAACCCTCTCCGGTGCAGTGCATGCAGGCAGCTGATTTGCTAATGCTTGCAAATCAATTGTCTTCTGGACTTCTATTGTCTTCTGGACTTTTATTGTCTTCTGGACTTCTATTGTCTTCTGGACTTCTCTTTGCTTCACTATTGCGCGGGTCATGTGCATGAATTCCCGTGGCTTACCACGTAATTTCCCGACATTCTTCATCAAGGGGTTGATTTCCTCCCCCTAATATTGGGAAATTTTCGGTGGTGATCCTTGCGCTAGTTGCATAGGTGAATGGATGTTGTAGGCCAATGGTCTAAAGTTGATGAGATTCACTGCATGTAGGACTGTGTGTCCCCAATATGTAGCTGGCAAATTACAATTTTGCAAAAGGGGTCAGGCAATACATTAATTTTCTTGATTAAAGCTTCTGCCAAGCCATTCTAGGTATGGTCATGCGGTACTGAGTGCTCAACTGCAATTCCCATCGCCATGCAATAATCATCAAATGCCTTCAAACTAAATTCTCTGGCGTTGTCCATTCTGATGGACTTGATGTGATGATCAGTGAACATATTTTTTATGCGAATGATTCGCGAGATCAATTTTGCAAAGGCGTGGTTCTTTGTGGACAACAAAACCCACATATGACAACTTCGAGGAAGCGTTAATGAGCACCATAAAATACTTAAATGGCCCTGAGATGGGCTGAATGAGACCACAAATGTCCCCCTGGATGCGTTCCAGGAATGCAGGGACTTCATCCTTCACTTTCAGAGTGGAGGGTCTAGTTATTAGTTTCCCGGTGGCACATGCAAGACACACAAAATCTTCATGATTCAAAAAATTCTTCACATTAATATTATGCCCATGCGAATTATTGATTATGTTTCTCATCATCCTAAGACCAAGGTGGCATAATCTATCATGCCAGAGATAGAAGAGTTCAGAGTTTCTAAATACTGTCTTCAGGACAGTGTAGGCTGCAGATGCCTTAATGTTGGTATAATATAGCCCAGTTTCGAGTGAAGGAAGTTTTCTAATACACTTTCCATTTTTTTCGCGCTTCGTAATGAGCAGGTATTCCTTACCATACTCTTCTTCAGTCTCAACGTGAAAACCATTGGCGCGAATATCCTTAAAACTTAGGAGAGTTCTAGTCGATTTGGGTACAATAAGGCTTCTTCAATGACCAAAGTTGTGCCAATTTGTGGCTCTTCGTGAACCAATTATTCATGCATCGCTTCTGGCGATTGTCGTAAGGCTGCTAATGCTCTTACGAATCGACTGAAAATACTTAGTCTCTCTTAAGATGGTATGTGTTGTGCCGCTGCTAGCTAAGCACACTTCCTTTATAGGGCGCTACACGCGTTCTAATATAAGGTATTTTATTAATATATAATAGAAGGCATTCGACACATAAATAAAATACGCCAATATCAGAACATATCATGCCGTTATAAACTGAATAAATGAATGGATACTTCAAATATCATCCAACTATCACGAGAAAACAAATACTAAAGTACCATCCATGCAAATTCTAACTTGTCCTTTTCACACAAATAAATGACAATTAAAGTCTAAATGCATTCTGTGCATCAGACTTCTTCTGCTATTTTCTTGGGGTTGACATTCTTTTCAAGAGAAATCATGGCGTCGGCTGCTTCTAGGTCGAAAAGGGGGTTGCTGCTATTGTGATGGTTTCAACCTTCACCAGTGCAGGCAGCTACTCCTAAACTCTCCCCCTCAGCCGATGCAAAGTGGGCTTCATGGTGCCCTTTGCCATCCCGCTTTGGCTTGCTAGCCTTATTCTCTCGTGGAGCATCTGATTCGCCTTTTCGGGCTGTGGCCTTACCCTTCCTTCCCCTTTTCTTTATCAAGGGCTTTCGCACCTTGTTGCTCCCGACGTTGGCTTTACGGCCAACGGAGCTCCCAGGTGGCTGAATGACGTAGTTCTTACAGAGAACTTTATCCTGAGCCTCCGTAACCTGCGTTATATCAATCAATTCGGCATATTCCTCATAGCCGTCTTGACAATAATTACGTGCGGATTGTACTGCATTGGGATGGAAGGGTTTTCTCACTCTTCTGTATTGGGGTACAAATCATGTGCAAGGCGGAATTGTATTCCCTGACTGTCTTAAAGTCGGCAAACCTCAGTCTGATCCACTCTTGCTCTGCTTGAGGAAGAATGGTGTATTTTAGCCTCTCAAACCTGCTTCTCAAGTGTGGTGTAGAGTGCTAGCGCTCTTCTCCGCCATGCACTCATTCTTGAGAGTGAGACAGAGGTTGGGCATCATGCGGTCCGCCAATCCAATAGCTGTGCGGAACTTCTTGGCTCCAAGCACAATCTCGACATCGGATGCCCATGTCAGATAATTTTGGCCATGCTGGGCCAGCTCCTCGAACTCCCGGTTCGTGATACCAATCATCTACATGTGTATATAAGTTTACTGCTGGTAAACATGCACATAATAAATTACTACGGGTAAATAAATGGAACAATAGGTTCTCGTAATGTTTCATAATTTTCTATGAATTTTCTATAATTTACTGCTAATATCAGTGATTAAAAGCAATTTAAACAATTACAATTAACCAAAATAGTAAATAAATACAAAAAATACAGAGAATACAATGGCATAAATAAATAAGCTTCAAATGCTAAAAATAAATCAAAATTCGGATTCCCAAGGGCCTTTTATGCTAGAATATAAATTTTCAGCGAATTTTACAATTTCTGGGGGTTTCTGCGCAAATTTTCAGTTCAGAGAAAAATTCGCGCAATTTTCTGATCTACCGAGGGGTTTTCTGCAAAATTCTGGACCTGCTCGAAAATTTGAGGGCTTATACGTAATTTTTGGAACTACGAGGCCTTTTCTGCAGAAATCTGGACTTTCATGCAAGTTTTAGGGCCTTTCGGTTTGGGAACCGGTAGGGTTTTTTCGCAAAATTTCCAGTGCCCCCTTCCCCCGGCCGGATTTTCCTCTTCCGGCCCATTATGCCATGGCCCATGCGGCCCGTATACCCTCCCGGCCGGCTTAACATCAAACTAGGTTTCCCCCCTTGCCCTATGACTTCATGGCGGCGGCAGCGTCGACACATACGGGTGCGGCCAGCCGGCTTAGGGGTTCGGCTGGTTGGTGGGAGGCGCCTCAGCGGTAGGGCTGGCTCGGGCGGTCCGAGTAGTCGGCTCGGGTGGCATCCACATGGGGCAGAAGGCGGTGCACACCAGGCGGAGGCGGTAGCCGGTGGCAGAAGGCGGGCGCGACGCGTATGGCGACAAGCCCGAGGACGGCACGCACGGAAGGTCGCGCGGCGGCGGCGTCTGAGACGGGCAAAGAAGCCCGAGGGGGCGCGTGCAGGAGGGTCGGCGTCGGGTGGAGCGGCGCGAGTGGAGCCGACGCGAGGCGGCCGGCGCGTCTTTGTGGCGCATCGACAGAAGCCGCGCGGCGGGCGCGGTGGGTGGTCGGCGTAGGTGCGGCTGCGAGCCGGCGAGACGAGGCGGCGTATGCGCGTGTAGGCGCAGAGTGGCGCGGTGGAGGCCGATCAGGCCGGCGGCACGGAGCCGAGCAGCGCAGCGCGCGCGGCGCGCAGCGACCGAGGCAGGACTTCCCGTCTTCGGGCGAGTGGCGATGCCTCAATCTTCGGCCGGGGTGATGCACTGCTGCAGGTGGCGGCGGCTCCACGACTTCTAGCCAGGAGGCAACCGGTGCGACGCATAAGATGGCTTCGTGTGTAGCTACCTCGTGCGGCGGAGGCACGGTGCTTTGTGGACCGAACGAGCATGGGCGCAGGACGGCATCCAATGGCAAGACCGACGGCGGCGGCGGTGGCGCCACGTGCGAGATGCAGTGGCCCGTGCGGGGTGCGCGTGCGGCCGAAAAACCGAGCGGTCGGCGACTACTACGTTCGGGCAGCGCAGACACCGACGGCGGTAGCTTTATGCAATGGCGCCGGCTACTGGCCGGCGGCCGGTGGCGCGCGTACTGGCACGGCGGCTGCTACCATTTGATCTTCCCTTTTTTCTGTGCAGACGTTCATCCAGAAACAGAACAGGAAGAAAACAATGCAAAATTTCCTTTTCTTTTCCGTTTCTAATCTATAGTGCAATCAACATCTACCCCGTTTCGCAATCTACCGATCGACATTGTGCCGGCGACTTCAGGTCTGCTCGCGGTAGATTAGGGTGGATTTGCACCGTATTTTTCTTTTCTAATCTACAGTGCAATCAACATCTACCCTTTGATGCAATCTATCGATCGGCATTGTGCCGGCGACTTCAGGTCTGCTCGCGGTAGATTAGGACGGATTTGCACCGTAGAGATTCAATCTAGAATGCAAAAAGAAAATACAGATTCAAAGCGATCTAGAAAATTCAATCTGTGCTTCGATGATTACCTTCGTTCACTAGAGCGAATTCGTGCTGATAACGTGTTGAGGAACCGTCACTGGCGACCTGTCTGATTGATTCCTCTACTTAGAACAAGAACGAATCAATCACAGAATCACAGAAGAATAGATTGAACACAGAGAGATAGAGAGAACTCCTGGTCTTTCTTTATTACTTTCAATTGCATCAGGTGTACATAATGAGGGGGTATGACTCTCTATTTATAGTCTAAGGTGAGGTGCCTAAATATGTCAGGACTCTGGGCTGGGCCCAGGGTTTCCTAACAGTTGTGTTCGTGGTTTCACAGTTAACACCCCCACCATGCACGAAGCATTATGGGCCTAACTACAGAACTTTAGACCAAAGCCACGTCGAACAATATGACGTACTCGGCAAAAGTAGCACGATAGCCTTTTTTTTCAAAAATAGTCTTTAGATGTTATTTTTGTAAAAAAAAAATAATCTTCTCTCTGGGCTCAGAAAACACAACAGATGACAACTGTGACCTACTGTGTCCCTTAGCTTGACAGGCCGAGGTGTCTGACAATGATTCTCGTGGCTTTTCAGCTGGGCTTGGTGCTGCCTCGTGCGCCCCACATGGGCCTATCGGTCGACAATGTCTCTGCGTGCATATAAAATGACTCACATCTCTCTCTGCTGTCTCATTTGAAGCCGCGCAGTTATGTATCTTCCCTATCGAGCGAGAGAAAGCCGAGAGAGAGGAAAGAAAGAGCTACTAGAAAGGAGTTTGAATTAGTTTTTTTGATGTGGTTTTGCTGCAAATTTAGAGGATTTCGTAGTCCTAATTGGTGTATTTCCGGTAAAGACCTTCACTAAGAGTATGTTTCATTTGCCTACGAGAAATGCACTTAATATATCATTAACATTTCGTTAGCTTAATGGTGGTTTGGTTGTATAGAATGTGCTCTATAATCATGTGTTAGATGATGTATGTATTTAGTTCGTGTACACGATTTTTTGTAATTACCCATATTAGTGATGTATTAATGTCGATAATAATGATTCTTCATTAATAGCCGGCCTTTTCTACTGTTATGTGTACATGTTATTATTTACACTTTTTTACTTTATTTATAATATTAGTGATATATTATTTGTAACTTCAGATCGAAGCCATGTCGAATGATACGACACGCGACAGAGATCAGATGAATGTGGTCTTTCGCCATGGGGCTGGGCAATCATTGCTATATTAGAGATGGGGGAGTTTCCGGCCTCCAGCCTATGTCATGTCATCATTTTTACAAAAAGGCTCCTAGGATTTGCACAATAGCGTAAGAGTCCTCGATTTTTACAAAAAGATCCCTGTCACATCATCAGTTTTCGTGAAAAGGCTCTCTATTTTTTAGAAACTACGTATAGACCCTTAGGTTTTTCAGGTAAGCCCTCCTTTCCCTTGATAGCGCCCCACGATTTTTTCAAAATTACGTATGAGTCCTTGATTTTTAGCAGAAAAGACCTTGGATTTTCTGGAATTACATACAGGTCCTTGCTTTTTGTACAAAATGCTCCCTACAAATTATCGGCTCTTTTACTTTGATCCATACAGTAACTAGCGTGGCACTGCTGCTAGTTATTTAACACTGGTGGAGGATTGCGGAAGAAGCGATGCGTCCACGCATGGTTGCTGTCAGCCTATCAGTGAACCGGCATGATACAGTTAGGGCGGTTCTTTATCGGAGGTTAACTGGCACATGCTCTAAAATCTTTTGATATATCTGATGGCAGAGTCACTGAAAATTATGAGAGAAGGAATTGGTGGACGTGGTGGAAGAAATGTGGACCGTTCGTTTTTAGAGTACAAAGACGCACATATACCATACCATATACACTCATACTTTACGTACATATTTATGTGAATGAGTCTAACACATACGCTATTATAAAACGAAGACCAGAAGTTTTATGTAGCGCAGACGTACGTTTTAAGTACTAAATACAAGTATATGCATGTATATACCCTAAAAATAGAACGTACTGAATTTTAAATCCGGACGGATGGCCTACACGATGACAGCGCCACCAGTAGCTCGGTTCCCCGAAAGGTGGACTGTTCTGGAGAAGAAGCAAGAAACATGGCAGCTTTTCACAGAGACATTGGGTGGGTGCTTAGGGATTAGTTGGGGCTTCTCCATATTATGTTGTTCTCTTGGGCTAAAAACGTCCTTAACATCTAATGTGCCGAGTACAGGTCGTTTAATTAATTAGTGTCTCTCCATATTATGTTGTTCTATTGGGCTAAAAACGTCCTTAACATCTAATGTGCCGAGTACAGGTCGTTTAATTAGTGTCGATTAATAAGTGGAGAAGATCAGAACTGATAAATACAAAAAAGAACTGTTAAAGATAGGAAGATCTACAAAAAATAAATGTGCATCCAACTGGTTTGATTAAAAGGGTGATGTGGCACAATTAGGAGGCTGCTAGTCGATTATAGAGGTAAGGAGTATGTTGGAAGCGAGTTGCGGTTAGGAAGCTAGCATTTCATGTATTCTTGGGGCGTTCTTTTGAGCTATGTCTTATGATTTTTAACTACAGTTTATTAGTCTAATAAATAATGATCGATTGTTGAAAGAAACTATTGATGTTTTAATATCGATTTTACGTATGATTTGTTTGAATTTGGGGAACTCTTAGAAGGCTCGGCGTATATGGCTGCGAAATAGAGACACGGGAAACTTTATCCTGGTTTGGGCCTTCTTCTAGGACAATAACAACCCTACGTCCAGTATGATTGCTAATTGCTGAAAAGTGGTTTACAACAGAGAATTACACGAATGGCTAGTGCTATCTTGCATGAATGATCTACTGAATTGTCCTCCTCTCTTCCTTTGACATTAACCTCTAAATAGCTGGTGAAGCGATGGCAGTTGTCCCATGCTGGAAGACGCCTTGATGCTTCAAATGATAACCGCTTGACGGAGGTTTTTGACAGTTTGCCTGAGTCAGATGTTGTGTCCTGGAGTGCCATGATCGGTGCGTATGCGAACCATGGGGAGCCAGAAGAGGCTCTCGAGCTATTCTCCCTAATGAAAAGTGAAGGGGTCAGGCCTAGTTCATTCACATTCACTGCGGTTCTAATGGCGTGTGGCCATCAGGGGCGGAGAGAAGGGGCGGCGAGGCCTGCCCCCAATGGTCCACTGCACTTCATCCCAATGGTCCATCCACCAGTACCACCGTACTGCACGCCCGTGCCCATGCAAAAGGAAACGGCGTCGGGCCGAAGAGTCACATTCATGCGCGGCGTCTTTGGTGTCTGCGAGTCTGCGACTCGTCTCCCATCTCCTGATCTCCATCTCCCATCTGACCATCTCGCCGTACAGAGCAAGCCGGCGCCCAGCGCAAAGGTGAGCAGAGGTAGAGCGCAAAGGTGAGTAGTTTATTTATTGATCCCTTTCACTGTTTCACAATCACAGATCACAAATCGCTGTTAATTCTATGATTAATTTTCTTTTAAATTTTTTACCTTCAATTTAGGCATTTAGCATTTGATCAAGAATTCAAGATGAAGAGATTAAGAACGATCGATAGTTTTTTTAAGCCGAGATCAAGCTCTGGCAATGGCAACGATGAAAACACTAATGCAATCAATAACAATGATCGGCATATAGAACCGACTGATGAGCAAACTCCCAATCAAGGTACTTTTGCTCCATCCCTAGCCGAACCAGAACCAGCAGGAGTTGTAACTACGGCATTTGAGAGGGATCCGGGCAAGCGTGCTCAAATAAAGAATTTCCCACCTGCAGAACAAGATGAAGCTCTACGGTTTTATATATCCGAGGGTCCGTATCAGCCAATATTGACAGAGTATCCATTTAAGGGTCCTTTAGAGCACCGTCGTCGATTTAATAGTGGTTGGTTCAAAGAGTTTTGGTGGCTTGAGTATTCACCACACACAGATCGTGCATATTGCCTGCCATGTTTTCTCTTTTCAAAAAAACCAGCAGGGAGGAGTGGCTCTGACACATTTACAGTTAAGGGATTTCAAAATTGGAAGAAGGTTCATGATGGAGATAATTGTGCTTTTCTCACTCACATGGGCCGCGATGCTAGTTCAGCTCATAACTATTCAGTTCAGTGTTTTAATAACCTCAAAAATAGTATGGCTCATATTGACAAGGTGATTGTTAAACAAAATGAGAAAATTGTCGCAGATGCAAGACTTAGGCTTACTACTACAATTGATTGCATTAGGTAATAACACTTTCTATGTATGCCATGTTTTCCTTACAAATAAAAATTTATATGCACTCAATATACAATCTAACGATTGTTTATGCTTTTTATGTCATCGGTGGTTGACATTTCAAGCATGCCCATTTAGAGGTCATGATGAGTCTCCAGATTCTATCAATCGGGGCAATTTTCTTGAACCGATGAAACTGTTGGCCTCTTATAACAAGGATGTGAAAGTGTTGTGTTAGAAAATGCACCAAGAAATGCAAAGTATACTTCCCAGGATGTCCGAAGGAAATTCTAAGCATATATGCTAGAAAAGTGCAGACCATGATTAGAGAAGAAATTGGGAATAGCAAGTTTTGTATAATGGTTGATGAAGCTCGGGATGAATCTAAAAGGAACAATGGCTATAGTTATTCGTTTTGTCAAGAAAGAAGGACTTATAATGGAGCGTTTCCTTGACCTTATTCATGTAAAAGACACACTGCAATGACGCTTAAGGAGTCAATTTGTGCTGTTCTAGCGATAATAACTTGAGTGTGAATGATATTAGAGGTCAAGGCTATGATGGGGCAAGCAACATGAGAGGAGAGTGGAATGGGTTGAAGGCTCTAATTCTTGGTGATTGCCCATATGCATATTACATTCAATGCATGGCCCATCAACTCCAAATGGCTCTTGTTGCGAAGATCACGTGAGGTACATGAGGTGCACAACTTTTTCCGAATGCTAATTTTATCATAAATGTTGTTAGCGCTTCTACTAAGCATAACGATGAGTTACTAGCAAAGCAAGTCTGCAGATATTGCTCATGAAATTGAACTGGAGAACTTGATACAGAAGAGGAGAAAATCGGATGGTGTCTCTACAGAGGTCGGGATACTAGATGGAGTTCCCATTATAAGTCAATCCGAGTTTAAAAAGATGTTTGGTGCTACAGATTAGTGTTTTGCGTAGCATTGCAAATGACCGCTTACATACTGGATATTCTAGAGGGGATGCTTTGGAGGTGCTCTCCGAATTATTGTCACATTTGATTTTGTGTTTATTCTCTATATGATGGAAAAGATAATGAAGATCACGGATGTGTTGTGCCAAACTCTCGTAAGAAATCTCTAGATATTGTAAACGCAATTGATTGCGTTTCTAACACAAAATCATTGCTTAGTGACTTGAGAAATGATGGTGGAACCACTTCTTGAGGAGGTGAAAGCCTTTTGTGACAAGCACGAGATTGAGATTCCGGATTTAAATCGCAAGTAAGTTATTATCTTACCTTCAGTTTTTTAATATGAGCACAAATACATATTTTTTTTATTCTTATGGTACATATCTAACTTGTTTAACTACATGTCGCAATTTGTAGGTATGTGGATGTGACCAAATCTCGGAACAAAAATGATAATACCACCACTCTTCACCATTATAAAATAGATGTGTTTAATGTTGCGGTCGACCAACAGTTGATTGAGTTAGAAGATCGATTCAGTTCTCAAGCAACAGAGCTTCTATCACTTTGTGCCTCAGTAGATCCAAAAAAGATGGCTTTGACATTTCAAAGATAAGTACTCTGGTGGAAAAGTATTATCCCGCTGATTTTTCAAGTCAAGATCAAGCTCAATTGGAGTGTCAACTACCACATTTTCAACTTGATGTATGCAACCATCCAGAGCTAAGTACATTGCCATCACTTGCTGATCTAACAAAGGGACTAGTGAGATTAGGTAAAAATTCTATTTATCCAATGGTCGATAGATTGCTAAGATTAGTCATAACTCTTCCAGTATCAATAGCGACCACTGAGAGAGTCTTTTCAGCCATGAAACTTGCCAAGACACATACTAGGACTAAAATGGGAGATGGCTTTTTGCGAAGCTACATGATAGTTTATATTGAAAAGGAATTGGCAGCCAAGATTAGTTCCAATGATATTATCAAACTTATGATCTAGTTGGTAATTGTCGTGCTAAATTCAAGTTAGTGCCATTCAGGCCTTGTTGACGAAGGCTTGAAGCATTTCAACAGCATCGTCATCACCGACTACCAGATGTCACCGACACTTGAGCACTACGCCTGCATGGCTGACATGCTGGGACGTGTTGGTAGACTTGTTGAGGCATATGAAATCATCAGGGGAATGTCCATGCGACCAGACAAGTGCGTGTGGGGTGCATTCCCTGGTAGTTGTATGCTTCATGGCAATCTGGAGTTTGCTGAGTTCATCGCCAAGGATCTCTTCCAGTCAGGCTCTAACGATGTCACATTTTATGTTTAGACGGCAAACATTTACTTTGGACTGTTGGAAGATGCAGAAAGGTTGAGGAGAACCATGAAGGAGATGGAACTCAAGAAGGCGGTTGGGCGTAGTTTAGTTCGTACTTATAGAGAAAGCAGATCCATGATGAGGTAGCGAACCTGTTGTAAAATTTGTAATCTAAGGTTGGTTGGTTGATGCTAACATATGTATTCACATGCTGTTTGGATGTTCAGAGTGCACCATCCGTAAGCTATATATAGGCTCATGCCAACCCTTGGGCCTTTGTTCGAAGCCCTACGTGAGGAGCTATGAAGATGCGAGGAGAAAGCCTAGGCGAGGCGGCGGCGAGACAACTGCGATGTAGCGCGACGAGGTGGCGGGCACGTGGAGAAGCTAGGGTGGCGACATGATGACGTCAGATGGGGGGTGGCCTCCAGATGGCCAGCACTGCGCCGCTATGGGCCTGTAGAAGTGCGGATCTGGGCAGGGCCACGGGGTTGGCCTGGCCGGTCGGGGTAGCAGCCAGCAAGCTGCGTATATATGTAACAAGCCGCCAATTGGTATATATATTCTGTTATATTTACTCTTGTTGATGTTGTATTGTGTACTGATGATTGATGAAATTGGTATTTGGTAATTGTCTAATTGATAATTTTTGATGAAGTCATGAAATTTATAATTTATTCGTAAAATTGCTATAATGGAGAAACGAACTTTGAATAACTATTTCATAAATAATTTAAGAAGTACTCTCCCAATCCATAATCGTTACTCAATTGAAGCATATTTGTATGTTTTGGGTTATACTTTCATTAGCGAGATACCTTCATTGCATTTCTTTTTTTACTTTACTTCTCTCCTATTTATATACGAATTTAAATTACACAAAAATGTAAAATTATATTTATTATAATTTAGTTTAATCTTTTAATCCCACCCTCTATTTTATTTCAGGCTTCTACACTACTTTGCATCCTGCCTCACCTTACAGGGCGATGCCCGATCTCCAATAGCTCAGCATGCAACTCCATGCCGTGCGGTGGAGCGATACGGCCCCTCTAACACCTGAAGGCGTCCAACACCTACTGAGCATTAGGAAAGTCCACGTTCCTATTTAGGCACATTTACAGTACTCAAGATGAACATCAGTTGTTCATTCTTTTTGATTAATTAAATCAGATTAGTTAGAATTTAACTATATTATTATTTGATAGTAATAATAATAAAATTTCAAAAATGGTAAAATTATAAAGAAATGGCAAGGTGCAGTGGCGCTACGGCACATACAAGAGACAGTGCCGACAACGTAGGGAACACGGTAGAGGTGAGGGTGGCAGCGACGAAAAGGATTAATAATAGATTCAGAGAAAAAGTCTATAACACTGTCACAAAAAAATTAGATTTACAAAGAAAAATCTATTATGTTTTTATAATTTATGATTAGATTTTATTTTTACTACCATCATTTTAGTACTACTAATAGAATGTTCTGTAAAAACCCCCCTCTATTTACACCGAGATGGAATGTATGTATCAGATACAAGAGCCACCATGCCAAAGCTATCTGCAACATTCCAAGGACACCATAGTATGCAGATCAAGGTTGAAGATAAAACATTATGGTATCCTCATATTCTTGAACATTCCAGTACAAGGATTCGGACAGCAGGGGCGGAACTTTTTGAGGGCTAAACATGGCCATGGCCAGAAGATTTCTTAAGCATGTACTTGGTTTCCGACATAAATGCTAAACTAACCTCTTCTTTCAAAAATTGGCAAGGAAATTTCATCTCTTCTTTCAAAACTTGGCAAGGAAATTTCATCTCTTCTTCAAAACTTGGCAAGGAAATTTCATCATATTGGTCCCCTTGATATTTCCCTTCAAGCTGTGACGCTATCGGACAGAGACGAAGTGATGCAAGAGGAGGACACCGAACAATGAAGGTACGTACACTGTACCTCTGTATAGATCCATTCCTCCCATCATCACTTAGCTAGAATCACCTATTTGGACGAATTGTATCTCAATCGGTTTGTACTAGCTAATTAAGTGTGTGACTATAATAGATTCTTGTGTACTACCCAGAAACCCCTTTTTAATTTACAAATTGGTAGCGGTCTCTACTAGAATATAACGACCCCTAAATACACATAAAGATCATATTTAACGAGCCAATATAGTGCTCATGTGTTAATCCCTTCGCTCCATGATATGAGATACGTGCCATCTTTTCATAGCTTGATTCTTTGCTCGATTTTATAGTGGATTACTTAGTTGTAGTTAGCTTCTCAACCATAATCGGTACGGTTATGCACTTTCCTAATCCAACCACGTTGAGGAGTCTAGAGATATCTCTCCCATTAAAGAAGATGGGCAAATTCCATCTCGATGGCTTACATTCATTCGCATGTTTTATAACCTAAAACCTATCTTTATGACCATAAATAGAGTAGCGTTTGACAATCGCTAAATAAACTATTATACATGTAGGAAAATATAATGACCTCGGGTCTAAGGATCCATAAAACGCGATCATCGATTAGTATATATGCTAATCCATAAATCATAAGTGTGTCAAATAATAATATAAGACCAAGGATATTTATAATAACATCATAAACATAAATAAAGTTTTACAAACAAATTATATAGTTACTATTTAATATAAATGATAGTTTACTCGAGAGACAAAATAACTATTATTCAGAAGTTAATATACATATAACTATTATTCAGAAGTTACTGCCACATCCACATCGGACACAATGCACATCGTCCTAGCTAGTACTGTACAAGCTGCGCACGGAATCTTGGAACGCTTTTCGAAGAACTTGACTTTTGAGTGACGTGTTTTGTCATTGCAGAGATCTAGAAGAGAAAGTACCTTATTTCTTTGTTTTTTGATATTTTTGCAATATTGACTGAAAATATACTATAAGGATGTTAACTTTTTCTGAGTAACTCAATTTAAAAAATAAAATATTATATCATTACAAACAATATAAAAGAAAAAGGAAAAGAGAAAAAAAAAGCAAAATAGCCAAAAAGACAAAATTAAGAAATCAGAAGCAAAAATTATTTGGAGCGAGGCCTTTAAGCTACATCAATTTGGTCCTCCTCGTCATGCAACTGTACTTCATATCATTCTCACCAATTTGTGCCAATTAGGAATGAAAACGGAGCCGAATTTAGTAGAATTATCCGACTACTGAGTTCAGATTTGTTGAATCTATATACTTAATATCTGGATTCGAATAGAAAACGGATCTAAATTCGAATGTTGATCTAGCGAAATCCTGGATGTCGGATACAAATCCAGTATAGCTTGATGCAGATTTGGAGCTGGATATCCGAATAAAATCTGGATTCGAAGTCGGATATCCAGATAAATATATGGATTCGACAGGTATAATAGCAGTAACAGTTAGCTAATACGTATCTTTTACATTTGACCTCCAAATTCGGCATATTATATATGTATTTCGATCATCTCAACGAGCCCATCGTCATAGTGGACTCTAATTTGGCATTTCATTTTTTTTATTTCGGCACATCCCAAATAAAGCTTTTTGCATGCTTTTTTAGCCAAATTTGATATGTTTATAACCAATTTATTTGCAACATATCTAGAATTAGTTAGGATTAGTGGCAAAATGATACCAATGATCAATGATTACGTGATAAACTAGGAAAAAATGGTATAAATATTACTATAAAATCGGTATCAATTTGCTAAACTTTATTGTGTCATAAGATATGGAGTTGTCCTCAGAACTTGTATTATACAAATACATGAGATAAATGGTTCATTTGTTACTGTCAACATTTAATATACAGTTACATGCTAGAGTCAGCTATTTATCAATTTAAAATGTTAAAACAATTTGATGTCATATTTTAAATAGGAGAGGTTACGAATAATTATCAGAATAAAAAATAGTCTAATTCGATCCGATTTTGAGTATAATTCGATTCAAATTCATATCTGACATTTGTCTGGTCCGTATTTATATGCAATGTTTGTCTAATTCATATTTGAATCTGAGAAAAAAAAATATAAATACGAATATAATTTAAGTACTATCAAATCCCTATCTGATCTGTTTTCATCCCAACTGCCAATCCTGCTGCTCAGTTTATCCCGTGGATCTTAGACACTTCGGTATTCCAGTGTCGAGAAATGACGCACTGCTACTTGTAAGTTGGTGACATCTGCCTGGCCAGACTGAGTTTTGATGGGTGTGCCTAGCCAGAATTCATACGCCAAAAGTGAAGCATGCCGACCATTATGCACCTTACACAAAAGCAGACCGTTCAAACCTTCTATGCTAGGTAGCTTTTCTGTTGCTTTCCCTTTGACGAGACTCTCTTTTCTCTTTTCCTTTCTCGTTTTCTCCCTGGCTGTTGCTCCCTCTACTCCGCTCCTGTCCCAAAGGAGAAACCCTGCACTGCAACCTTTCTCCTCCATGTCCCCTCTCTCATCTACCCTTGCTGCACACACACTCTCCTCCCGTCACCACTCCGCTAGCTGCGGCTTACTCTGATCCCTGCACCTGCGGTGCCGACGCCCGGCCAAGTTTCCGGCATGGCGTCTCGCTGGCCACCGTGCCCAGGTTGGCGTACCACCCCTAATTAGCTCGCTTCCTTTCTTGCTCAGGTAATCTAGCTATCTCCTCCTACCTCTTCTTGATCTTTTCCATTCTTCTTGACAGCCGCATGACACAGCTGGTCTATTTTCTTTTTCTCCAAAAAAATTGTTCCAACTGTTGTTTCTACTTATGATTCTTCTTAACATTTTAATGGACGCTAATATCTGATACTGTATCTATTGCATTGAGGCACTAGGTTTGAGCTACCAAATGTAGAGCTTAACCGAATATTATATGTAGAATACAAAAGAGAAAAATCAACATTCCTCGAGGACCATTTCATGGCCAACTCAAAATTTAAGCACACGAACATCACCTTGACGTGCTCTCAACAAAATAACGCAAATGTATATGTTCACTAGGATGCAAATGACCATAAACTTGCCAAGATTGAGGCACTAATGAAATGGTTAGTCTTTACTTTTCAGAAAGGATTCTTTACTTGTGCAATGAGGAAACTAATTAATGTTGCTTTAGTGAAAGCAGATATTAAAGTGACACTTGTGCTAACCTATTTCTTTATAGTATGAACGCCTTTTTTCTACCAAAATTTTCTGATATGACCAAAGTATTATTATTTATGAAGAAATGGAAAATAAAATTCCAGCGAAACGCCTGTCGTTATATAATACAAGTATTAGCTCTACATGAAACGCTAGTGTTGTCCAATCCTAAACGTGGAGCTTTTCTAGCCTAGAAATCCCTGTCCTATGTAGGATCGTCGATAGTAATTAGATGAATTTTTTGTACGGATAATCCATTTTTATTCGAAATTACAGAAATATACCCGTGGAAATTTTTTTTACAAAAATAGGCTCCAGTCGCCCAATGGTTGGGCGATTGAGCCTTTCGCCCAACCCAACAGCGACAACTGAAAAATCTCCCAACCGTTGGACGATTAATTGCAGTCACCTCACCGTTGGGTGACTTTTCTCCAGTCACCCTACCATTAGGCGATTTTCATGCAGTCGCCCAACCATTGGGCGACTGCATTCAACCCTTCGCCAAAAATAGTGAAAATTGGTGGAGCTGTTCTTCATACATCCAAAAGTCTCCAGAAAAAATTTGAGCAATTTCGGCTACAGGATCAAAAGTTATAGCAATTTCAATTAAGGCCGAAACGAATTTGAGTCCGTTTCCGACACACCTTCAGTAAAACGGGCATAACTTTTGCATACGGTGTCCGTTTTCGACGTTCTTGTACTCGTTGGAAAGCTAACAACGAGCCCGATCTAAAACAAATGACCCTGAAAATCGGTCATCTTTGGACCTAAACCTGCGTCGCAAGTTTTTGGTTTCTGTTTTTGCACTTTTTCTTGGTCTTCCTTTCGGAATTTGGATTTTGCTTCAACTGAAAAGTTGTAGATCTTGTCGAAACCTTTCAAATGAGTATATATAAGCTATATAAAACTTAGCTATTTTATCTTTTCAGACTAGTTGTTTATATTGCATCGGTATATAAAACTTGTGATAGGGAGTATTACAGACGGTTTGTATGTAGAACTGTTTATGATAATCTGACCGTTGGGCCTGTCGATGCCCTCAACCCAATCCTAGCTCAGAGACACGAATTCTCAGTAACATCAAAATATCATTTACCATCGTATGTACCGATCGTTCTACGGTTAATCATTCTTAAAAAAAATTTCCAAAATTTTTTACACACCTACAACATATAATGAACATAAACTTTTATTACAACTCCAGCAAATTTTTTACCAGTTTAAAAGTACAAAATTAAAAAAAATTTAAAACATTCATGGGGACCTGAGTGCAGTCGCCCAACCATGGGAGATTCAATTTTTTGCCACCCTTAAGATTGACACCGGAACTCTGTCACTTACATGTGGGCCCACCTGAGTCACTGACAATGGGCCCGAGTGGCAAATCTGTTGCCATCCGAGTCGTAAGGGTGGCAAATAAATAAATTTTCCCCCAACCATTGGGCGACTGCATGAAAGTCGCCTAACGGTGGGGCGACTGCAATTAATCGCCCAACGGTTGGGAGATTTTCCAGTTGTCGCTGTTGGGTTGGGCGAAAGGTTCCAATCGCCCAACCATTGGGCGACTGGAGCCTATTTTTGTAAAAAAAATTTCCGCGGGTATATTTTTGTAATTTTGAATAAAAAATGGATTATCCGTACAGAAAATTCGCAATTAGAACGGGGTGAATGATTGCAATACCTAGCATAAACTTTTTCTTCAATCTGCTGGCTTCCGATTTTTCAACTTGCCAACATGGAAAAAATAGACACACAAAAAGACAACAAAAAGAAAGAAAAGAAAATATTTTTTCTCCCTGTTACTGTAGCAGATAAAAAACAGAGCCCATCGCTCAGTCAACTCTGCAGCGAATAAACCAAAAAAACTTTTTACTGTTTATCATACTGTAGCAAAATAATAACAAATTGCAATGTCGCTTCCGTGGTCGCTGTAGCGCTGCATGTCTTTCTTTGTCCTTCTGATCCCTAATACACTAATCTCTTTTTCCTCTCTCCTAACACATTAATCTCTTTTTCCTCTCTCCTACCTAACTTCTCTGGTTGCTGTTGATCTTCAAGAGCAATGTATAATAAAACAAAGACGTCGCTTTCAATATTTAATCTCCTACTGGCTTCGCATGTGCCCAGACATGAGGCCTACCGTAGGACCCGCGATGTGAGTAGCGTGATAATGCCTCGCGATGAGGCTTTCACGCGCATAGCACTACTTGCACACCACGCGAACCGAGGCACAAAGATGAGGTCAACGATGGCCTAAGCACTGGTACAAGATGCGCTGCCGCTAGTAAATTTTTTTGGAATAGATTTAAATTTTATTTTTGAATCATGGTGGCTACAAAGTGTCTTTCTAGCATCTCTAAACTTTAGCATGAAATTAATTTCTCCAAAAGTCACAGGTTAGCCTCCAACCCTATATTTATAGTGTAGGGCCCAAAATCTGGGCTTATCCTAAGCCCACGAGTTCTAATCTAATTCCAACAAATAAGCGACCTGAAACCCTTCCTAACACGGGTTTTTCAAAATTCCAACATTTCCAACTCATCACGTGTCGAAGCCTAAGCCTATAGGACTACGACTCCCATAGTTTTTCTACGCATCATCCACCTTTGATCTCCATGTGCTCTAGCATGGCCACCTCGTGACATCCTCGACCGCCTGGACCTCAAATTTCCCCCTCCTAGTTTCGGTCTTCCTCGTCACTGACCATGACCGTCTCCACACCCAACCTGCACATGCAAAGACCAAAGAACGTTTTTTGGGCACAAATTCTCTCCAACTTGACTAATATTAGTCCACACACACGCAACACACCACACAACCAATGTTGTCAATTATTCATCACCAAAATATCCTAGACCTTGCCACATGATCTAACATCCTAGCTTCTGGAAGGTGTGCTACTCGACAGAATATTGTACCACTTCGACTGTTCATAACATAGCACTGTACCATTTTTTTTCAAAAGTGATCATGGATGCCCGTTTTTGCAAAAAAATGACTCCCTCCTAGAACTTGAAAGGTGTGGCAGGCAACACCTATCACCTGCCGTGCCCTCCTATCTCGGCAAGCCGGCGCACCCATGGCAAGGCGCGCGAGTGCGACAGGACGGGACGACGGTGCAGTAGGCTGGCATGCAACATGGCAAGCAGGGTTACCGAGCTCCCTTGGCTCGGCAGGAGCTGCTGAGCCAGGGGCTTAGCAGCTCTGCTGCCTAGGCTCCAGTACATGGCTCCCGGTGGCTGTCTACCCAATTAACCCATACTAACTCACTAAACATCTGGTTTTGTTAGAACTTTTTTAGAGAGGCGCAATGGGAGGTTTGGACAGGCTGATGAATCAGCACCACCTACTCTATACTCCATCTTTTAAGTAGTGCAGATAAATTATTGAAAAAATTTGTAGAAAACCAACCAGTTTCACAGCATCGACCATCAATATCTTTGATGAAATTGTAACGTTCGCAACTACGAGGTGACTTATCAGGCTGGCCTTCAGCTCCTGGAAAACACTTCCCTGAATTTCCAACCACTATGGTTGTCACCTCCTCGATGATGAGCTTTGTTGGGCCTCAAAGCACTCATATGTCCAAAATGGACTTTGTTTGTGAAAGTTATAGATTTTTTTAATACGGGCCCTACTGGATGTGCTGAACCGAATCTGAATTGACTTCAAATATTTGTATCTTTTTTCCTTGTTTTTGTGGCTACCAAATCTGTGTGAAACAAGAAAAGGAAACCTTTTGAACCCTTGGAAAGTCGTGAAATATCATGAAGTCAACAAAAGATACCGTATAACCCATGGACTCATCAACTCTCACACGTCGCCCAACCTACCTATGCAGCATGCACTCCAATGACCATAACTTTTCATAGAAATCTTCAAATCATGTGTCATTTGATGCCCATCCTCTTGAGCAAGATTGAGAGCAAGTGTATTGCATTCAAATCCTTTGAGCTTTCTTGGCACTTGATTGGAGCCAAGTGAAGGTTCTAAGCTTGTTACTTTTGGAGGTTGCCGCCTTCTAAACAACTTGGAAGAGGTAGACTGGTAATCTCTTCAAGAATCTTGTGAAGAGGTCCGGTGCTTATGAAGGTCTGTACTCACCTAACTGGAGAGGGGAAGAGTAACCACTGATGGATTGAGGAAAGCTCATTTGTGCATGGAGTTGGTTTGATTCGTTTAAGCTCTCTCAACATGGATTTATATAGATTGGCAAGTCTCCGAGATACGGAAAGAATTCTCTTGTGTTTGTCTTGTGGTTTATTCCTTAGCTCTTTACTTTATGTATTTATATTTCTAGAAATTGAATTACTTGTCACTCTAGAATTGCAAACCTTGCTTAGACTTAGATTGTTGGTGCACTTAGTGAGATTTATATTATTTAGGTCTTGAATTGTGCAAAAATGAAATTTAGTTTATACTTGCTCAAAAAGCAGGTTTTAGCCGAAAGTTAAAACTTTGTATTCACCCCTTCTAATCGGTTATTCTTGATGTTACAGTAGATCTAAGTGATCCCTGCAACTATTATAGGGGCTACTTATCTCTACAGATAAAATGATGGAATGATTAGGTGGAAACCCATCTTTGGAAAGATGGAAACATAGAAACCATTTTAGTTTAGGCAGCGAATCAACTTGAAAATTTCCCAAAAACTGTAGATGCAGACATCAATTTAATCTACCTATTTATAAAATTCCAAATTCAAATATAATACGTATTAATGTCAATGAAAATGAGGAAATTCTAATAAAGGACAAATCAAAGGATACAGAAAAGGAAAACTTATAACTTGTCTGTTAAGCTATTCCAAATTAATACATTTTTGAGGGATTCGAAATTAATATTCATGATAGTTCCGCACCATCTCTCTTATTTTCTTATTAGTGCCGGTATTATTATTAGTGTTGAAAGAAGTACTTAATCTAAAATAAAGTATGGAAAGAAGTACATCATCGTACGCACTGACATACATATATTCGTGTTATAGCTTACAAGAAGTGCGTTGGAGAGACAGGATTGTAAGAGCTAAATTAAGCATGAACTTGACAATGGAGGGCTTGTTGCAATTATGGAATGAGTGGGAAATCCAGTTGGTGGTGCTCCTCAGCTTCTTCTTGCAAATCTTCCTCTTCTTTACCGGCAGCATCAGGCGGTACAACACCAACACGCTGCTTAGGCTTTTCATCTGGTTAGCTTATGTGGGGGCAGATATGGTTGCAGTATATGTCCTTGGCCTAATATCCAGATATGATCAGAGCGCCACGACATCGGTTGGATGCCACGGAATTAGGGAATCGAATGGATTCAGTATGAGTCGCCACCAAATAGCATTCTTCTGGGCACCTTTCCTCCTCATCCATCTCGGTGGGCAAGACACCATGACTGCTTTCGCCATTGAGGACAACAACCTATGGCTAAGGCACCTGCTGAACTTGACCATACAAGTCTGCCTCGCCTTATACGCCTTTTGGAAGTCGGCAGGTCGCCACAACTTGCAGCTTTTAGCTCCAGCCATCCTTGTGTTTCTTGCTGGAATCATCAGGTATGGAGAGAGGACATGGGCGCTTAAGTGCGGTAGCCGAGATGGCCTTAAGGAAACAAGTTGGCAAATGGTAAAACGGAATGTTGAGGCCGACAAGGGCAGCTATACCAGCAAAATTTGCTATGCTCTAGGCTCAATGCGAGGTGTTCGGGATCTCTTCTCAGGACGCAGCACCTCGCAAATGAAAGAGCGTGAGATCTTCAGGTTCCAAGTAGGCAGCTGGCCCCCGGACCAAGTGCCCAAGTTGCTAGAGGTTGAGCTTGCCATGATGTATGATGACCTCTACACCAAGGCCCTGGTGCTTCGGACAAGGAGCGGCATCGTACTCCGGTGCATCAGCCATGTATCCATGATAGCTGCATTTGTGCTCTTCCTGATTGCAAGCAACAAACAACAGTACAGCAGAGCTGATGTCGCGATCACCTACGCACTATTCATCGGTGGCTTTGGGCTGGAAGTTTGCGCCTTCGTTCTGGTTGGCATGTCACCATGGACTTGGGCGTTCTTCAAAGATCGAAAGTGTGATAGATTGGCCCGGATGTCTTGGCTTCTTCTCTCTAGTAGTATTGGATGGCCAGAGAAAAGGCCACTGTGGTCAAACTCCATAGGGCAATACAACTTCCTGAGCTACTGTATGGGCTTTGACCTGTCAAGGTCATCATCCAAACTAGTGATCATCATCAGAAAGATGATGAATGCAGTTGGCAAGAAGCTCTGGGTCCGCAAGCTACGGCACACTAAGCATGTCAAGGTCAACAAGAACGTTATGGACAGTGTCGTAACATGGGTTGGACGGCTCGCCCGCGAAGAGTTCACAAGGATTACACAGCAGCAACACTGGGTAAATCTTCGCCCAATTATCAATGCTACACTGAACTCTGCTGCTAATTCTTTCGGTGATAACATTGTCCTCTTGCATATATACACAGACTTGCACCTAAGGAAATGCCCTGGTGACATCGACATGGACACAGACACATCAAGCACACTTATGGACATATGTAGAAAGATATCCAATTACATGGTCTACCTGTTGGTTGTGCAGCCTTCCATGTTGCCACTCAGTGGCACCGCAGATGACACAACAGCAGCATTTTACGAGAACATCAGCAAGAAAGGCGGCAGCAAGCAAGATGTTCTGGACACTGCTTACCAGCTAGTGGAAGATAGGCTGGAGTTTGGTTACGAGGAATGCTTGAAAGAGCAGGAGGAACCTGGGCCATGGCGTGAGACACTGATGGAGATCAGAGATATGTGGATGAGGCTGCTCATTTACGCGGCTGGCAAGTGCCAAGTGGAGCTGCAGGCCCAGCAGCTAGGCAGAGGAGGGGAGCTCCTTACCTTCGTCTGGTTGCTCATGGCGCATCATGGCATTGGAGATGCAGCTCATCAAGTCGACCTGATAACTGGTAATGAAAGTATGTCAGGGCAGTTTTGTGCATTCCATTTTCCTAAAGAATCAGAACAATCGACTGCATAGATAGAGTATTGCGCATATTGATCAGTTTATTTTATGCTTATTTGCTTTATCTTGAACTGTGCTCAGTTACTAATGACTAATAAGTAAACAGTTCATCAGATTATCTCTGGACAGAGGGCTTGGACTGCTCCTATGCAAGCAGGGCTCTTAGAATATTGCCATGGTTTTAACCGACTTAGAGACGGGATAAATCCAACACATTTTCTGTCAAGTCTCTCTGGCTTTGTTTGATATTGTGGTACACTATGGCAAAATTGTTCGGAACCACCTTTGGGGGTTGTTTGGATCATTTATTTAAGCAAAACCATATTTTGTTGAACTGGATTTAGAGCCTAACAACTTAAATTTTGTTTGGTTAGGACAGATAAAACGAAATAAAAAAAATCAGGTTTTTAGTAAAACGCACATTGGGTCCTCGCTACGACAAGTTGTTCACTCTAGAAGCACCAACTTCTTGGATTGGCAGTGAGGTAAAATCTAGAATATCTTTTTCAAATTCACGTCGCAATATTTTGAAGGATTAAAAGCCAGTCAAACTCTACATAAAAGGCAGCAAACTCCACCATAGTTACTACAACAAGCATATGCATGACTATTGTACGACACGTGCGAATATCCTTGACCAAAATTTTGTAAAGTAACTGACAGAAACTTTCCAGGTGCAACACTCGCTGACTGAAGAAAATGCGTCAACCCTTCTGTAGACACAACTAGATGGGTGAAGTGTATATTGTGTAAGGATACAGTGACAATTTGTATTTAGGCAAGGACCTTTGTTTTTTACTAGTTTGCTTCACGTATATAAGGAGTCTGAATATCAAGCAACCAGTGTCACTTATGAATTACAGATAGATAGCACCACACAAGTGGTTAATCAGCCAGCCAAACTTGCTATTCTCTACACAAGCGCCGTGTTTTTGGGGCGATTCTTAGTACCTAGTAGCATTTTTTACCTGCTCGGAGAGGTGAAGCCTCCGGATTAGCACGCTTCCAAGCCCTAGCCCTCCCTACAAATAGGAGAAAATTCACAGGAATTCATCTGATGAACAAGCCGCGGAGCCGTAATTAACCAATCAAACAGCACGACTAAGCGGCAAGTTCGATTCCTCCTTTACCTGCTCTGCTTGGAGACGCTTCCAGATTAAGCCTCGAAACCCTACTCCTCCCTTCCAAAAATACAGAGCGAAATCCCCCCGTTAGTTAAGCTACGCAGGCAAGCGTGGTTAACCAAACAAAGTTCAACTCCGCGGAAATGCGGGGCACCGGAGCTCTTGCGGGCGGTGCTGGAATCCGAAGAGAGGAGGAGAGGCGAGCCACACCGCGTGCGGAACTGCGAGAGGGCGAGCACTTCCCCCTCCATTTGCTGGGGTTTTGGGGTTGGCGTCTCCGCACAAGTGTAGGGAGAGGAGTGGAGGCGACGACGAAGATGGAAATGTGCCAGGCTTCTGATTTTCCACCACTTAGCTGAAATGTTGGATTTGATCATCGATTGGCTGGTGTCTGAGCTTGGATCAAAGAAGCTAAAGGTTATGGAAGAGTAGGGATGGTAATTATACCCGTTTACCCGTGTATCCATAGGTAAATACCCTAATAGAGTTGGGTATAGGATGGATTTTTTACCCACGGGTAGGAAAATGGGGGGAAAACTCTGCCCATCGGGTAAATGGGCACGGGTATGGGTTAGCTATACCCGTACCTGTCTCGCCCATTTACCCGTGAAATGGACTGACAAGTGGGCCCTCCTGAAATAGTAAACCCTAAGTCTTCCTAACATCCACCGGTCCAAATCCAAATCTCGGGCGGCGGCGGCCCAGTCCCTCTCGGCTAAGCGCCTCCCAGTCCCAGACTCCCAGCTACTCCCAGCCAACCTCTCCTCCTCGTCGACACACCAAATCGCCGCTCCTCGCCGACACACCAAATCACAGCCCCTCTCCGCCCCTCGCCGCCCCTCGTTCCGTCGCTCCTCCACTGACCAGATCCGCTCCTCGCCGCCCCTCGGCGCCCCTCATCGCCCCTCGTTCCCCCGCTCCTCCACCGACCAGATCCGGCCGCTCCTCGGCGCCCCCTCGGCGCCCCTCGTTCCACCGCTCCTCCACCGACCAAATCCGGCCGCTCCTCGGCGCTCCTCGCCGCCCCTCCAATCTTCCAGTGAAGTAAGCCTTATTTCTACTCTGTTAAGGTGTTGATATATACAAGTCTAGGTGAGGTCAAGTAGGTTGATAGTTGCTTGATGTTTCTATGTTAGCTCCAGTTAATGTCTGCCCTATACTCTTTTGGATGATATTATCAGTTGCAGACTTGCAGTATCAACTGATGATGTGGCTTCATCCAAAACAACTATTTTCCTTTTCATTAGCAATACCCTGGAAAGATTGTTTACCTCCCATATTTCAGTGTCCAGATGCTGTTGTAGAGGATCCAGGTTTGTTCTAACAGTCCCTTGGAACAGATATGTGATATGTCCACTCCATCTATTACTAGTTTGCTTCCGGTACATATGTGTGAATTTGTGATGTAGTGGTGATGTTTGAATGTGAATATGTGATGTACTCAGTTCACGGGTAAACGGGTAAGCCCGCGGGCGACGGGTATGGGCGGGGTTTTTTTACCCGTGGGCGGGTACGGGTATGCCCGTGGGCGAAAATTGGAGTCGCGGGTACGGATATGGGCGAGCACTACCCGTACCCGCTGCGCCCGATTGCCATCCCTATGGAAGAGGAAGTGTTGCTTCCCAATAGAATTTTGATCCCGTGGAGGTTAGCAATTGGAGAAAACTTTCTGAGCGGACACTATGGTGAAATCCTAGTCTTCTAGGCGTACATAGAGTGCGGATTCAAATTGCTGGTGCATATGTTCTTGTCAAAGGTTTTGGTGTTCTATGAGATCGAATTAGTCAATCTAGCACCCAATTCTATCACTCACCTGGGTATCTTCATCCATCTTTGTGAAGCGTATTTGGGGATTCCAGCAAATTTGAAGCTCCTCAAATACTTTTACAAGATGATAGACCTTCAGTCCCTTCGTGATTTGTTCATCTGTTTGCCTTTTATCTCATCTGTTCACAAACCGACTCAATATAGAATCCTACAAATTCAAGTTCATTTCTATCTCTTCTGAGCCATTATATACGACCCCCCGTACCTCTCTGAACCCTTTCCAATCTTTGCCACGCATCCTCAAGCGCCAAATCACCACCGTAATCAAGAGCCCTTTGTTCCCAAAAATTATTTGTCGCTCCAAAACTGTACCTTTATCACCTTAGGCTATCCTTGTCTCAGGATTGAGATTATATTACTGCTTAATTAATTTTAGAATGGTCGAAGTGCTTAGACAAGCTATTTGGTCATTATAACCCCAAGGGTCGAAAACTATTATCATATGCTTTAATCATTTCATTCTAGTAACTTTGTGGCAATAGGTATTGCTATTGTATTTATAAGTAAAATAAAATGATAAAAAATTTAGACTTAGGTGGATGGTAAGTTTGGGTTTATGCAGTTTGGGTTGGTACAGATTGAGCACAAGAACTTGTAACGTGAATGTGCCATCCTAGTCAGTTAAGGATCGACTCCTGTGATTGTACAAACTGAGTACTACTGTATAACCACAAGTCTAAATGGGTACGGCCTAGCTAACTAATTTACAATGGCTTAGCTTAGATTCCTCCAGATGGCTGAATGTAGGGTGTTAGACAGTAGCATTCAACATGGTGCAAGAAGGGGGCTTCTAACTTGGGCAGATTGAACCTATTCAGTAATGAAACCTTAGCGGATAGATCTAGTTAGGCTGACACATTGTAAAGGTCTTATAATAATTACTTAGTTGCAAACCTTTGGAAGTGCGTTAGACAGACAATATATGTTGATTATCTCTACCTTTGGAAGTATGTTAGACAGACAATATATGTTGGTTATCTTTTATGGATAAAGTTGTATAACTTCTGCATAGTGTAAAACTATTAGAATAACTGTGCTCATGGTCAAGGACAGGAAATGTGTGCTTTCATATGGTACATTTATGGATTTAATTTTAAATATAGATTTTGGGAATCTGTGAATGGTTAGAGCTTTTAGCTGTGCTCTGCAGCTAGCGCCAGTCAGGTAGATAGAACCAGATTTATTGAACCTTAGTAGTTAGAGCCTTACTACTAGTGTTGGCAGTTAGAGCCTTCACTAAAAATTATCTAGTTTAAGGTATTGCAATTAATTTGTTAAATTGATGCTTTGAAAATATATAATGGTAGTTAAACCAAAAATGTTGCTTTGTGCAAAAGATACATATTATCTTTCCTTTGTTAAGACTTTCATATAACTATATTTTCCCAAGACTTGTGGAATACTCTATTTACTCACCTTGCGACACTCTCTTGAGTATTGCCCAAAATTGTTTCAATTGAAGCACTTAACCTTCGTCTTGTCACATTCACCGGTGGTTAGTCTAGCTTTCTTGTCGTCGAGGCTGCCTCTGCCCTAACAACCTTGCTTGACATTGGATTGGTTCTATTTGTAACCAAAGCTAGTTGAAGTGGGCTTGCTACCTTCTGAAGAAGATTGTCCTTGAGTCTTGTTCTTGTGGTGACCCATCTTCTCCTCGGTGAGGAGCAGACGACCTCCTCCTTCTCCATTTTCCCCATGCTCCTAGCATTCCTCCACAACCCTAAGATAGCCTACAAGTTCCTCAAGTGATAGTGTCCTTAGATCAAGCATCTGCTCAATCGAGATAGCCACCATCATAAGCCTCTTTAGGACTACACGGAGGAATTTCTTGACAACTCTTTCGTCTTCCAACTGGTCATTGAATGCCTGAATGGAGTTGATAACTCCACTCAGCTGCATCGCAAAGTCATCGACTGCCTCAGTTTCCTTCATGCGTAATGATTCGAACTCATTTCATAGCGTTTTCACCTTTGCTTCGTGTACGTGTTTGCCTCCCATGTGCATCGTCCTGATTGCCTCCCAAGACACCCTGGCCGAGTCCTTGTTGCCGAGCATTGGCAACATCTTGGAGGGTATAGCTTGGAGTGTAGCCACTAGCGCCATTTGATCAAGCCTGAAATCTGCACCGCCTGGTTCAATCGCCTCCCACACTCCTTGAGCTTGGAGGTTCACTCTCATGATGAGAGCCCAGTTAGAGTAGTTTGTCCGCGTGAGTTGCAGATAGCGTAGAGTCACACCCACCTCCTTGGGCACCGTCTGTGCCACAAGCTCTCGACATCCACTGCTGCTCCCACTCCCGAATGGCATCGGTGAGATGACCTTGCACCTTGAGGCATCATCACAGGACCTGGCTAAGAAACTGCTCTGATACCGAATGTCAGAAAAAACCAACAACTCTCTAAATCTCACCGTGCTGGGTGATGAACATTATCATCAGCAAAGTAGATTTCAGAGGATTTAGACAGGAAGTTTGGAATACACGCAAGGAAGAATTTTGTGTCGTGCTTAACCACCTCATGACTTTTCAGTTTTATCTCTTTTGTTCATAGCTAGATGGGTCAGTTACATGCAGAGATGTGGCCCGATTCTTCCTCAGATCGCAACACGATCAGGAATACCCATTCCACCGAAAACTGAATTAATAGAGAAGAATAACATGTAGACTACTCACTACTTCCCTGGCTAACATGCAAAACAGAGCAAATAGCAAAGAAAAAATGTGGTGAAGTGAAAATACATCAACAAGGTGAGGGTGTGGGACCTAGTGAGTGGGCTACTCGCCGGCATGTTCTGGATCGGTGGTACGGTCAGCGACGTGCTAGTGGTTAAAAGGTTGGCCGGTGACATGATCGGGTAGCAACAAGGGGCTTAGGGTTCACGACGGCGAAGCGTGGGGGAGAGCCAATAAGGAGGTGGGTATGGGGCATACGCTGCGCGCGTCGGAGATGGACATGACGAGGTCCGTGGAGTTGATCAAGATGGTCATTAGAGTGTACAAGAGGAGCCTGCGGCTCATGCTTCGGGAGGTGACGACCGTGGCAAATGGCACCAAGGGAGATGGTCATGTCAACGACTGATAGAATTCTGGCTTGAGAAGGATTTCGCGATCAACATTGTTAGATTTTTGAAGGATTGTGTAAGCAAGTTAGATTGTGTTTGGATAATTTGCTGGAATCACATTACTCTTTATAGATGAGATCGCGCCATTCCTAGCGCATTAAATCCAACTTTTATTTTATTGAAACATACTGTGGCTTGTTCCTCGATGTCGTCACGCTATTCTTGTCACATTAAATTCAACTTTTATTTTGTTGAATCATACCATAACTTCTTCCTTGATGTTGACAACTCGTCTCTGCGTTGTTTCCACTTTCGCCACTCATTGCCCTACAACCCGCCTGCCATGTTGCCCCGCACCGTCCCTCATCCACCTCCTCTGCCATCCCGGCTACTGCCCCTCCACGCGACGCCACTCCCTTGTGCCTCACCTCACCTCTTGCCCTCTGACATTGCCTCTTGCCTCACATCCTCCTTTCGGCCACCACCTCTATCATCTCGACAGGTTGTGCCTAGCACGACATGGTATTGTGTGTGCCATGTGAGTCAACCCACTTTGTGGAGGTGTCAGCCCAAACACAGCATGGCTGATCGGGTTGAGCCAGCATGACCTATTTAGATGTGAGTTGTGTTATGATTAGATCAAGCTAACATACTGTGCTTCAGACTAGCACAGTTAACAGGTTTATTGGGCCACCTCTAAGTATGTGGTGCTGGCCTTGGGCCTGGAATTGAGTTTAGAAAGGAGTGCAGCGTTGAGTCTCGAGCAACAGGAGAAGAATGAGAGGAAAGCTTGCTTCGTACTAGCGTTGTTCGTGCATACACGTTCGTGCGTATAGCAGCACGGCAAGTATTGAACAGTTCCCACGAAAAAGTACAATGGAAACAATGAATGTATTATTCTAGCTCGCAAGTAGTAACTATGTCGGCTCAACACGACTCATTAAGGTGATGATCATTTTGGCTTCAGCTTTTAACTTTTGGCTTATTTTTCACTATTCATAAATTTCGTCTTTTTCTGAACTTTTGGCTTTTTGTTGAGCTTTTTTGCCGGTTCTTTTTTTCTCGTATTTGTTTGTATTATACGTAATGGGCTAACATATTTTTTATATTTTTTAATTTTTTTAAATTTAATTAAGCTTCTACTTCTAGCTTTTTAATTTCATCTGTTTTGATTTTTTTGCTTTTTTTTCTTTGCTCCTTTGCATTTGTCCGCAATGATATAAATTTTTATTTTTATAGATTTAATTACGTTGATAAAAGTTATCAGCTGATACAGTATATTTTCAACCGTTACAGTGTAAAATAAGTCATAAGCTAGAGTTTATAAACCTAAATGAACACCATCAATGGTAGGTACAATATGATATTAGCTATGTAATTATTTATTTTTGTTTTTATTTTGTTTCCTTTTCTACAATTATGTAAAGGATACATGCAGTGGCAGAGCCAGTTTTAGAGCTTGGGCAAGCCTAACTATGGGTAATAAACGCGAACAAATCTATATATACAATATACAAGTAAACTTGAGAACTTCAGTAATTTTAAACTGAATGTAGGGTCCAATATATATGTGAAAATATCCATAGATGAATAAAACACACATTATTACGTGCTTAATTTGCTCATAAATGTCATTGTTTCATCGTGTCTAGCTACGGAAGGGATCCAGTAGTGGTATTTCAGGGTGGCTGTCGGTGAGCGCGAGTAGCCGCTCACCCTCCCCGGAAGATCTGGCACATAAGGTGTGTTTGGTTGGAGGCCACAATTTGCCATGTCTCAACTTAAGAATTTGCCACACTTGTGGCTAGCCAAATTTGTGGCAAAAAAAGGTGTTTGGTTGATAACTAAGGTATGGCAAAAACTTTGTGGCTAGTGTTTGGTTCACTGCCACAAAAGTGTGGCAAAACATTGCGGCAAGTGTTTGGATTACTCCACATGTAGGCTAAACACACTAGTGTAAAAATCATTATTGGAGTAACAACGATACCAACAGTATGAACAATCCACCATTATACCATACATTTCAACAGTACCATACAGTCCATAAGCAATATAATACAATAGTGCAACTCCCAACAACCAAAATATTAGGTAGCATTCATCCCACATGAGTTTTCATAACCTACCAACAGCCAAAATAATCACAGAACCAATAGTCGCAATGCTCCATCCACCATCACATAAAGATCCATCTACCAACAACCAAAATAAGCATGTACTATTAACAACACAGATTCTAGTCATTGCTAATTGTCTCACATAGCCAAAATAAGTTGACATCCAACATGAACTTCAGAGGTTAGTTCCATCCTTCTCACATAAGAACTTGAACACCCAAGCATTCAGAGTAGAATCACTTGCACTACACAGCCAACCACGCTTACCTTTGTTCTCCTTGGATGACAGGAAATCTCCAACAAGAACCCTCTGATCAGCTGTTATTGGGAAAGCCTCTAATCTTTGCCACAACCGCTCATGAGGATCAGTAGGTTGTGGCATTGGAGGAGGGGTAGTGGATTGAAATGCATCCCAAAGTGATTTCATTGTAGCAGCTATTTCATAAGTGGAATCTGCAAAATGACTCTTCTTTTTTGAGTGCTTCTTAGTTGGGGAGTTGCTGCCCCTTGTATGCTTCTTACTAGCTCGACTAGTGCTGGAAGAGCTATTATCCATAGTGGCATTCCTAGTTGGAGTTGGCAAAGTATCAGAATCCTCAGCAAGGTCTTCAGGTTGAGTGTAGGAGTTGAGGTCAATAAGATCTCTTGAGTCATCATCACTATGTGAGCCATCACTACCATCCAAGCATGTATTCTGATCTCTAGCCAAAGAACCATCAGCACTAGATCCTGTAAATAGCCCTTGCATCTCATGGAAGAACTTGATTGGCTTAGATAGTAGGCGCCTTGCTCTGTCCTATACTCAATGCAAACAAGATAAATTAATATGTGTAGTTCAGATGCTGAAATAAAACATTCAACTAACTTAAGTGCAAATAACTTACACATAGCCTTGCCTTTTCTGATTCTGAAATGGTTAGCAAGTTTCTGGTATAGTCAAATGCATTTCCACTCTTGCTCAAGGCTGCTGCAATGAACTTCCAATTTTCTTTATGGTACCTGTAGTGACGGTCCACTTGATCAACAGTCACCCCCATTGCAAACTTCTTGTTTAAAGCATCTGCACACAACATGAGATGTTGCTTCCTGAACTTAAACCCTGCATGTTGTTTTTTCAAGTACTCCATGCACCACTCTAGCATCAACTTGGTCTGATCCTCATGCCAGGTCAAGGACCTCTCACGAGAGGATGCAAGTGCATCATCTTTCACCTTTGCTTTGGTCATTGCTGATTACATCACCACAAGATAACACATGACAGATCATACTCAAATAAACTCATAGAAACATGATAATAGAAACATGGCAGATCAATAAATGTCAAGATATACTCAAGTTCAGTACATTAAATGGTAGATCTCACTCATACACAATACATAGAAAAAATGAAGTGGAGGAGGGCGCCGCCGCCGGGAAGGGGTCGCCACAGCCGGGAGGAGGGCGCCGCAGCCGGGAGGAAGGTGCCGCCGGGAGGAAGGCGCCGCTGGCAGGGGAGCGCACGGCCGGGAGGGGAGCGGCGCCGCGGCCGGGAGGGGGCGCCGCGGCTGGGGAGCACTGACCTCGAGGCCGCCGTCGCCATGGATCCGCGCGCTTGGAGGGGAGGGAAGGAGCGGGGGCCGAGCTCGGAGGGGAGGGAAGGAGCGGCGGCCGAGCTTGGAGGCGTCGGTGGGAGCGGCGGCGGGCGCACCGACCTCGAGGCCGCCGTCGATTTCTCAAGGCGCTGTCGCCATGGATCCGGGCGCTCGACCTTGGAAGGGACGGAGGGACTGGCTGCCGAGCTCGGAGGGGAGGGAAGGAGCGGCGGTCGAGCTCGGAGGGGAGGGAAGGAGCGGCAGCCGAGCTTGGAGGCGTTGGTGGGAGCGGCGGCGGGCACACCGACCTCGAGGCCGCCGTCGCCATGGATCCGGGCGCTCGACCTTGGAAGGGACGGAGGGACTGGCTGCCGACCTCGGAGGGGAGGGAAGGAGCGGCGGCCGAGCTTGGAGGCGTCGGTGGGAGCGGCGGCGGCGGCGGAGGAGGAATCGAGCGGCAAGGGAGAAGGCGCGCGAAGTGGAGAGGGAGGGGATTTCTTCCTGGCGAGAATAGGTCTTCTGGCGCGCGCGAGGGCAGTGTGGCGGGGATTTTCCCCACCACACTTTCGCTGTACAATTTTGTGGCGGCAGGGATGGCACGCCTCAGTTTACTTACCAACCAAACAGCAGCCAAAGGAGGTGTGGTATGCCTAAGTTGAAGTGTGGCAGCGTGTGGCCTCCAACCAAACGCCCCCATAATGTTGCCTCACCATCCAACTCGACTACACGTTGGCCTTTATTCTTTATTCTTTACTCTTTTTCTTTTCTCTTGTTCTTTCTCTTTTATATTACTTTGTAATTATGTAAACAAAGAGGGTGAGATAAGGTCTGCTATGTAAATCTGATTATGGTGTGAACCGCACCAAGTTTTACCTATGATTGATATTAATTGCAAATATGCTCTCCGTCCTATGCAATAACTTTTGTTCACAGTAAGACATTTAGCTAGTTATTTTTTTTTGTAAACCTAAATTTAGGCTTTATCAGACAAGTGCTGACGTGGATGTACACAATCTATGATTCATCCACCTCATTAATTTACCACGTTTGAACCATGAACTTATGGTCGATGTAATATATTTTCCGAGGTAAATTAATTCTTTGAGACGCTAGTCCTCCTCTTTTCATGTGCATGTGCGTGTGCGTTGTTCCACCTTAACACTCCAAGAATGCAGCTTTACCAATTCTTTGCAAGCCAGCTATCCCCTTTCTTCTTTCGACATGATATGTTTAGTCCTGTTCAATACTTGTCACGATTAGCTCTTGTCGTGTTGGGGGAACCCAGGCATTTTTGCTGTACTGTGTTTGCCTCTACGGCCCTATGAAAGGAAGTGCTCTTCTGCTCGTTTCGCGGCAACTGAAGTTGGTCGGGTTATCTCTTGCTGTCCATATTAAACTGCCAAATTCAACTACCAGGTACCATAAATATGCTCGTTTCTTATTTCGTGACTAGCACTATCGACCAATGTTAATTAATTATATTAGAAGTGAATATTGCTTCTCTTTTCCCAGGAAAAGCAAGTGTACTGCCTGCATGCAATTGTGGAGCAACGAGATACTGCCAAGTGGCAACAACCAGTTCAAGGATTGCAGAGTGCAGTTTTCGTGGTGAAGAAAATCTATACATTACTACGTCTCAATTTATCTTCTCGGAAGTTTCACTGCAACAGAGCCACACCCAAAGACCGAAACAGAGGTAAATGAACATCACTGTATTATTTTCAGATACGTGCACGTAACAAAATACAATAGAAACAATAAATATATTATTCTTGGTGGTAAACATGTAAGCACAACACGATTCACACTATAAATATAGCTATCCCTATTGGTCAATTTTATTGGCCACACTGGAGCTATAACTTTTCTTAGGTACTATATAACATCAAATATGTAATTGTTTTGTTGAAGAGTCTAACTCGCCGTGAACTCGTTGTTGAGCACTCCTGCACTCTTTCAATTGAGATTCAATAACTTTCAAATTTGGAAACTTTCCACAAAGATTCAAAAACTTACAAATTTGGCAACCATGTGTGTCTATCATTTACCATGTTGTTTGGCTCTTTGCTCCTGTTTCTTCTTGGCTGCATTGCAAGAGATCGATGCCGCCTTGATACACTTAATATTCACATATGCAAGAATTTGTTAACCTAGGCTGCATGACATGTGTCTATATAGTTGGATGCATCTTGATGTGCCAATTAGACTCCATGTTAGACATAGCTATATTCATTGTACAACTCTACTATCTATAGTTGAAAATTGATATAGTTGTATTCCATGTATATAAAACTGTAAAGAAAGCTTTAATGTTTGTATCCAACTAATTTACACATTATTAACTTTGATTAATTTGTAAGAGCTATCTTTTTCATTGGTAATATATAAATAGATGGCATCCGGTACAGCTAGCACTAGTTCATCAGGAGGGGCGCTGATTGATAGACGACTCCTGGAAGCCGCCAGAACTGGCGATGCCAGATCCATGAAGGACATGGCTTCACAGGATCCAAGCATTCTGCGTGGAACAACTCCACAGGGGAGCACCTGCCTTCACATATCCTCCGTTCGTGGCCACGACGGATTCTGCAAGGATGTCCTAGCGCTAAACCAGTCCCTCCTCGCCGTTGCCAACTCGTACGGTGAGAATCCGCTGCTCGCCGCTGTGACGAGCGGCCATACCTCTTTGGCTTCTGATTTACTCAGGCGATGCCGTGCTCTGGGATTGAGTGATGCAATCTTGAAGCAAGACAATGATGGATGTAATGCACTACACCACGCCATCCGCAGCGGCCATAAGGACATTGCGCTGGAGTTGATATTAGCAGAGCCTTCCTTGTCGCAAGGTGTGAACAAATTTAATGAGTCACCCATGTTCATCGCAGTGATGAGAGACTTTACAGAGGTCTTCGAGAAACTGTTGGAAGTTCCTAATTCCGCTCACACAGGACCCAGTGGCCACAATGTTCTGCATGCCGCTGCGAGGAATGGAAATTCAGGTGAGAACCACATAGTAAGATAGAATATACATACATATACATATATAGTATGTGTGTGCGCGCGCGTGTATATATATATGGCAAAGTGTAATTTGAATTATAAACTGATTTTCTAATTAATATTACTGTACGTCATTACTAATCCTCAACTTGATATATACTCTACATTCCTTGGTTGTTAACCATCGTACGTGCCTTGATTTGTTTGCAGGTATTGCTAGAAATATTATAGAGAAGCGTCCTTGGCTGGCGAGAGAACACTGCGTGGGACTCAGTACTCCAATGCACATGGCTGTACTTATGGACAAGGTTGACGTGCTACGAGTAACGTTGGAACATGATTCGTCATTAGGGTCTGTACTAAGCAAAGACGGTGGGAATCCTCTACTTGTTTCTGCCGCATATCGAGGTCATGTTGGTATTGCTCAAGAGCTTCTCAACCATTGTCCAGATATTCCCTACTGTAGGCCAGATGGCTTTACATGTCTTCATCAAGCTGTATGGTCAGGTCAGACGGAGTTTGTTGAATTTATCCTGAGGACACCGCAGCTTCGGAAACTAGTTAACATGCGTGACATCAACGGAAAAACTGCTCTACATTACGCAGTCCAGATGTGCAATCCGAAAATCGTTGCTGCTCTACTGTTTCACCCAGACATAGACTATACAATGCTTGGCCGCAATAATAATCCAGCAGTTTGGGAATTACGGGATGCCACAGATCATGCTAAGACTTTAAACTGGGTAAGCATGTTATCAATATATTAGTCCATATAAATGTTTACAAATATATTGGGTAAGCATGTTATCAATATATTGGTCCATATAAATGTTTACAAATAAGGCACAAAGCAAGTACCGTTCAGGGATGGATCCAGTGTGTTAGTATTGGTGTCAAGTGGAGTTTTTGTCACTTTTGGCACATTTTGAACTCGTATTTGCAAGAATAGCCATAGTCACGTGACAACTGCAAAAGTATCACTTCTGCCGCATGGTCACCGGGCGGAAGCACCGTGGAGTTGACACGTGGCCAGGCCGTGTGACCGCGCTCCTGCTGCTAGGCCACCGGGCTCCAGGTTGCCGTGGTCGAATTCTAGTGGTCGTGGGATGCCGTGGTCGGAGCTACAGTGGTCGAACAGGCTGCCATGGCCGAATATGGCAGTGGTCGAACACGGGTGCGGTCGAAAGCGATTGCGGTCGAAAGCTGCGGTGGTCGAAAGCGGATGCGGTCGAAAGCTTTTGCAGTCGAAAGCGGAGGTGGTCGAAATTGGTTGTGGTCGAAAGCGGCTGAGGTCGGAGGCTGCTGTGGTTGAATAGACTGCCATGGTCGTGGGACTACACTGGTTGGAACTACCGTGGTCGGATACGGCAGTGGTCGTAAGATGCCCTGGCACGCCACGTGGCGATATGTGTTGAGTTTGTGCTCCACCTAGTGCCATATGGTGTCCATGCGGCTAGGTGGCTGAGGTGGTAGGCAACTTGGAGCCTGGTGGCCGGGTGGCAAGCCCCTGCCACACAACCACAGGGCTCCACTAGCCATGTGTTAGCTCCACGGCGCTGCCGCCCGGTGACCATGCTATTTTTATAAATACAAGTTTAAAACATACCAAAAAATGCAAAAAAACTCTATCAAGTGACCCCAATGCTATCTACCTTGAACCATGAAGAATTTAATGCTCATGGAGATATTATAAAGTATATTACTAATTTATCCCACTAATTATAGTTCTAGGAAAAGCCCAATTCAAAAAATTAATAATATCTTTATTTGATATATGAGTTATTACTGTGCTTATCGAATGTCATAACAGAAATGATTTTCTCATCACATCTTCTAACGTAACTGCAGTATTATGAGCAATACTACTATTCAAATAGTACAATAGCTGATATTAATTTGTTATTGTGAGCTACATTTGTCAGCTTATGTTGAAAGCCTATTTTATTATTTCTTTTGATCCACGCAGAACGAAGTATCCATGCTTATGTTGAAAGCTGATCCCCGAAATGCAACCTATGTTTATAATCTTCATAAGCATGCTAAGGAAGATGTAACTAAAGCATCAAGGAAGGATGCAAAGTCACTAACTCAAACATACACAAGCAACACTTCGTTAGTGGCGATCCTCATTGCGACAATTACCTTCGCCGCTGCTTTCACATTGCCTGGAGGATACAGCAATGAAATTGGAAGTGAGGGACTTCCCATCATGGCAAGAAAGTTTGCATTTCAGGCATTCTTGATCTCTGACACCTTAGCAATGTGCTCCTCATTTGCTGTCGCATTCATGTGCATCATAGCAAGGTGGGAAGATCTTGAGTTCTTACTTTATTACAGATCCTTTACTAAGAAGCTTATGTGGTTTGCATACACGGCAACCACTACAGCATTTGCAACTGGTTTGTACACGATCGCCCCTCGGCTCGTGGTTAGCCATTGTAATTTGCTTTCTGCCAGTTTTAATGCCCATTCTTACTAAGCTGCTTGGTGAATGGCCTATCTTGAAGCTCAGATTCCGGTTGGGTCATGCTTTTAAGTCTGAGTTCCTAGAGATGGTGTGACATCGCCAGTTTGTCCTATCTTATACATTTTGTTTTGCAGTATTATTTTTCAATTAATGTGTATTTTATACTGTTTGGCTGATCATATTGTATTGTTAATTCTTGAATCTTATCTACAATCCATACCATGTACTTCAAACATCGCTTATATGTTGGCCATATGCTAATGAGTGGTTAATTACATCTTTTTGTCTCAATTTGGGTTTTCCAAAAGTTGATTTTGCTCATTGGTAACGTGTTAGGGTTCACAGAAGTTCAAGCATAGACTGGGTCATGGAAAAACACAAACTAATTTATAAATTTATAAAAACATTAGGAGACAATTTGTTGTGAAGTACATCGAGAATCTATATCTATGAAGCCTGTTGGGTTTCCCTGCAAAATGTCAAGCCACGTCACCCGTTTTTCCATAGCCGTCAAATCTTGCTCTCAAGCTATATGAACCGTTCAATTCGATCCATCACCACCGTAGCAAAATATCGACGAAGTCCTTCGAGAAACATCGTCCTCCAGCCAACTATCTTCTCCTCGAGATCATCCCGATTAGCGCCGCAGTCGCACCAGCTCTCCTACCTAAGTACACACGTCCTGGGATGTAATACCGTACGTCGGTTTGCTAGCACTAGCGTGCACGGCAGGGGTTATGAGAGGTGGCGGCTAGGGTTTCGACAGGTGTGTTTCGGGATACCTTCCTCAGCCTCGCACCTCTCTTAATATAGCCTTCAATTGGATCCTTATCCAATACGAGCAGAGATCGAATCCAACTCAAAAACTATCATCCAAACCCTTATCGTTCTAGCCCCATTAAGTGTGTGACCCTGTGGTTCATGTATATTTGACCATAGGCTGAAAACTCCTTTTCGGTCCATAAGTCGGTAGTGGTCCCTAGAAGGACATAATGATTCCCAAACGTACATAAAGATCATATCAAACGAACTGATAAAGTGCTTATATATCAATCCCTTTGTCTCATGATACCAGATCGAACTCAAGACGAGAAGCGTGCCATCCTATGATAGCTCGATCCTTCACGTGAACCTGTAGTGGTTTACTCAGGTGTGATTGACTTCTCAACCACATTCGGCATGCCCGTGCACTTCCTTAATCCAACCACATTGAGGAGTTCAGAGATATCTCTCCTGTTATATAAGAGGGACAAATTCCATCTTGATCGCTCATATTCCTCCGTATATTTCATAGTAAACCCGAAAGATACATTTATTACTGCCCAGTCACAGAGTAGTGTTTGGTAACCCTTAAGTAAACTATTACATATGTAGGAAACAATGATGATTTTAGGTATAAAGATGCTACATACACTATGTATGAGACCAACTAATGACACTTAAGAATATAACAATTCCCGCAGTGTCTCATGATGGGTCAATCCAACATCATGTTCTTCAACATGTGTCCACATTATTGATTTGATATCTCATATCCATGATCTTTGAAATATGCTCATTAATCAATACATGTGCTAATCTGTAAATCATAATTGTCCCACATAATGATATAAGATCAAGCATAATTTAGAATAACATCAAAACATGAATAAAGAGTTTCACAAACAAGTCATATACTTGTTGAAAATATGAAAGACATTTATTTAAGGGGCAAAATAACATATTATTTAAAAAATCATAAATATAAAAGTAATACAATCATCTCCATGATTGCCTCTAGGGCATATCACTAACAAATGAGTGGTTAATTACATCTTTTTGTCTCAATTTGGATTTTTCAGAGGTTGATTTTGCTCATTGGTAACATGGTAGGGTTCATGGAAGTTCAAGGATAGACTAGGTAATGGAAAAACACAAACTAATTTGTAAATTTATAAAAATATTGAGGGATAATTTGCTGTGACGGTCCATTGAGAATCTTTGTTGACCGTTGGGTTTCCCCGCAAAATGGCGAGCCATGTCACCCATTTTCCATAGCCATCAAATCTTCTCTCAAGCTATATGAACCATTTGATCCGGTCCATCACCACCGTAGCAAAATTTCAACGAAGTCCTTCGAGAAACATTGATTTCTTCTCGTCCCTCTGTTTGCATCAAAATCGGAGTGATGCTCACTTTTTTTGAAAACTCCTCGATCTCTCTCCCCCCTCGCAATCCAATCTCGCCGGCACCACATCTCTTCCCTTCCCCAACGCCGGCGTCACCCATCCCCACCGTTGTATCCCTGCGTCATTCCCTCCTCTTCTTGGCGCCATCTCCCCATGCCGTCGCCTTTTCATTCCGCCGCCCACACTGCCTCCTCCCCCGTCGCTTCCCTCCCCGTGATGCTCCTCCACCTCCGCAATGCCACTGCCTTCTCCACCCGTGCAGCATCCCTCTGCCTCCCCTACTGCCATCCATCCTCCTCTCCTGCACCACCCGAGAGGGCACATCAGCGCAGCGATGTTGTTGGGGGTGAGGAAGAGGGATAGATGCGGGGGGAAGGTAGAGGAGGAGGTGGCCCCGAGGGGAGGTTGCAGTGGCACAGAGTAATGGAAGGCCGCAACACGAGAGGAAGGAAGAGACGGCATGGGGGAGGAGGTGGTGACTCGAGATTGAGGCGCTGGGAGGACGAAGGTGCATCTACTCCGATGTCCTTACCTCGCCGTTCGTCCCCTCCCTTGTCAGACCCAGATTTTATAATCTGGAATCTACTGTGTTTAACTGCACTATTCCCTGGATCAGTAGATAGTGCACACAGTTACAGTAATGGACATCAAATTACATATCATGCGGAAATATAATTACAATAGTAAACTTACTCATGGGCCGGTTAGGCCGACATCACTAAATTGTAGCAGCGGAAGAACGAAGCACACAGGTGGGACCTTCAGGACATGCCCACAAGCAGCCAACTGGAGGGTCGCGGCCTAGTTCTTGCCATCTCCATCTTCTTCACCATCTTGCCAGCCGTAATGCTGAGGCGTAGTGATCTGATTCCTGATTCTGAATTTTGTCGCAAAAGCGAGTATGAGCACTCCGACCCCGTGCTCAGCAAGCCAATACACAGAATGCATTATATAAGCATGTATGGCTAATCAAGGGATGGCTTAGGTTTATTTTACTTTTGCGAAGAGTGCTTTTGAATACAATTATATAAAAATTACCTAAGACCTAGCAATTTGAACACAAGTATATGTTGTGAATGAATGCAATAATAATAGTGATTCAGATTCCATCCACCGTTACACGGCATCCGCACCATATAGCAATTTTTCAGCGTTATAGCCACTTAACTTACCACTGGGACGACACCCAGGACAATTCCAAACTAGGGCAGTCCATCGCCCTACAAGTTCCCATTCCCGATTTTCAATATTTTGTAAACAGAACTATATCTAGTTAAGTTTCCATGTCTGCCCTTAACCGTGGGCACGGCTATTCGAATAGTTTTGACTCTGCAGAGCTTGTACACTTTCACCACAAGAGATAATCAACCCATTGCCCCACATGATACCTTAGACATGTGGTTGAGCAGACCATCACGGTGACTTTTCAAAGTATCGATGCCCTTTTGTCATCTCACATTTATGGAAGCTGCCCACTTGCGGTGGGTCCCATCTGTGCGCGGGATGTTTTCCCTTGCCACTACGCAGCCGGACTTCTACCTCTCCGCAACGTAGGACAGCTGGAAAACTTCACCCTACACTGGTGTCCCTTCAGGCCCCCTTGCCATAGCTTAACCCCTTCAAACCCCTACCAGTGAGATGAGTCCGGAAGCTTCAATAAAGTTACTTAGCCAAGTCGTACTTTACGGACTTGTGGTTGTACTGTTTTACCTGGGAGGTCATGACAAGATTCGGTCCTTAGATGTATCTGGGCGGTCTATCACAAACCCACTTTATGCATCCATCACTAACTCAATTTTGTGCTTCCACTGCACCACACATACACACCTTCGAACCAATCCGCCCAGATATTAAAGCAAGTTGGGGATTTTGGGAGCATAAAATAACCATATCAAAATATGCCAGTCATTCCCACTATGACTGCACAAACCAGTTTCTCCTGATTAAAAGTGACAATGATGTTCGGGGGGTATTTCTACGCCCCTGAGCACTTATGCAGTATTGAGCGTAGCATAACATTAGGGACTTATTTTCGAAATGTAACTGTTATAATTTTACTAGGGCGACAAGGTTCGTTCATCCAAACATTTCAACAGAGGGTATAATATTATTCAAGGTAACAGTGACATATAACTAGAATATTGAATTTAGCATGTATTTGCATAAAAATAATAGCATGCAATTTGTTAAATTGAAACAAAGTAATTTGCATGAAATATAGGTTCAATATGATCAAAGTATTGACTCGCCTGGCGCGGTTTACGTGGTCTTGAGCTCACACAATGCTTTCTCTTGAGCTTCGGATCTTTTCTTCACTTCGCTCTTGATTTCGCTTGATCCGTGGAATCTTCGGACTTCAGTTTCTAATTACGCGACAAACGACTGAATCCAAAATGAAAGCAAATAACTCAAAAGATCCAAATAAATCCAAATAAATTCAACTTAGTTTTATTATAAGTTATTGGGTGATTTGGGTAATTTGAGGCAAGGCTGGCGGCAGAGAATGATGTCTTGACCTTTTATTAGTAGTTTCTTTCATTATTTTTATTTTTATCAAGGAAGTTCCATGAGTTAGAACGGACCTCACGAGTAGGTATTATTTTGTCGAGCGTTATTATTCAGGGCATTTTGGCTTACCGATTTAATTTTAGAGTCTAGGTTTATATCATTTATGGGGTGACTTTTGTGTAGCCTCAATTTTCACTAAACCTATTTCAACTTGAATTAGGATTTAGCTGTATGGGCCATACATTGTCATTTCATGCTCATCATTATCATTTACTAAACCTAGTATTAAGATTTAATTAATAGTACCATTATTATTTCATTTATGCTTTAGTTACTATTATGCTTATCTTTATTTTCTAATTTTAGTCTAAACTTAACAATCTGAGCAATGCTTGATAGGTATCACTTTATGTGACCCTAATTACTCGTGTTAATGGTTCTGGACTTACTTTAGTGTATCTATATGTCCGTGAGGTTATTTTTTTGTATTTGATGACCTAGGGCTACTATATGTTAGCGTATATATATATATATATATATATATATATATATATATATATATATATATATATATATATATATATATATATATATATATATATATATATATATATATATATATATATATATATATATATATATATATATATATATATATATATATATATATATATATATATATATATATTATGACTTTTAATCTGAGCGCTATCTGGAAACTATTGCTTCTGTTATTTTATCCCCTAATAGCTTGGGCTTACTATACATGACAATACTCCGTTACCATTATCATTTAAGACTACCATTTAAGATTTCATGATTGGCAGTATTCTAATGATAGGGTTACATGTACGTATTTTAAATAGGGTCTACGGCGAACATAATTACTAGTGGCTACGTGCAAGCTACCCGCATTCTCTACCCACATATTTATAAACACATATATACATATAGATGCTTATATAATCATTTACTTAGACAGTTTTTACATTTTAATTGTTATTAGCCTTAGTTATAATTTATTTATCTAGTAAGGGTATATTTTAGTATGTGCTAGTTAGCAAAATCTACCACTAGAGTTCATTTAATGGTAACTTTTTAAATGTTAGACACAAATCTAACTTTGATTATGGGTAAACTCTATTAAATTTGGATAAAAAGAAAATATCAAATTAACAAAATATCACCAGAAATTCAAACGAACTTTAAAAATTATGATTTCAGTTCTATTGGATAGATCTTGAATTTAGATGAATTTAGAAATTTGTCTCACTTAATTTGGAGTTAAAATGAATAAGTTATGATCATTTGAAGTTCTCAGTTCAGTTAATTCCAAAAATTATTAAATTTCTGACAATGGGACTCACATGTCATTTTCTTTTTATTTTAATTCTTTTCTTGCTGTGCCACTGACAAGTGGGGCCCAGCTACTGTTCAGTGGGGTCCACTGTCACATGCAGGCTCTGTGCGGGTTGTCACCGCCAGTGGGGCCAGGGGTCACGTGGCGCTCAGGCTACAGTGCCGACAGTGGGGCCCACACATCGTGAGGATTTTAAAAGAAATTGCTTGACCGCAGGCGCAGAGCCGGGGGCTCGAACACGCGCCGTGGGAGTGGGAGCGGGGGGGGGGGGTGAAGAGACTGACGCTGATAGCCAAGTGGGCGGGCAGGCTTTGCCTACCCCATAAGGGTAGCTTACCCTTTTGAGGTAGCTCGGGGAAGCGGCCGGGCAGAGGAAGAAGAGGACGGCGGCGCCGGCGGCGAGTGGTGGCTGGAGAAGTCCGGTACGTTCGTGGAATACAATCTCCGGGCGTCGGTGAGGCTTCTGGTGCAGTCGGTGAAGGTGAAGGGGCACGGTGGCGGGTCGGCGGCGTGCGATGGCGGCGATTCGGGGAGGCTGTTGTCGCCGGCGAAGCTCGGGCGATGGGAGACCCGAGGGAGGAGGGGGTCGACTTCGCCGTGCTCCCGCGAAGCTCTGGGAGCTTGGGATGGTTTCGGGGCGGTCGGGATTGGCGGCGGGGGCGACGCCGGAGTCCGGGAAGAAGAAGGGGGCCGACGGCGATTGGAGGGCTCTCGGGCCAATTACTTATAGGGGAGGGAAGAAAAGAGTAACGCGGCGTGCTTGGAGCTCACAGACGCGGCTTTTATAGCCGGGAGAGGGGGCGCGTGGCAAGGCGACGGTGGCCTCCGCCCTGTGCACGCTGGTGAGGGGGAATGGACGAGATCCTCTCCGGGATTGCGCGGGAGAGAGATAATGCGGTGCTTTGAACTTGCTCGGGGTGTATAAGAGAGAGGGTAAGGGATTGGCTGCGGCAGAGAAGCGAGCGAGAGAGAGAGAGAGAGAGCGACGACGCGTGCGCGGGGAAGAAGAAGCCGGGGAGGAAGAAGAGAGCGAGCGGGGCCACTGCGCAGCGGGGAGCGCCTGGCGAGTGGGGGCCGCGAGGCAGCAAGGCGCGGGTCGCGGGCCCGCGACGCAGTGAGGCGTGAGGCGCGATGGAAGCGGGTCTACCGGCCAGCGGAAGACGACGCGCTTGAGAGCGAGCCCGCGCTCGTCAGCGCGCGCGCGCTTCGGGAGCTGGCGTGGCGGCCCGGCGCGGCGCTAGCCGCATGCGGAGAGAAAGCTGGGCCGGGGTGACGGCCGGCCCGGTTCTCCCCTTTTTTTTCTTTTCTCATTTCTTTTATTTCTATTTTATTTTTATTTTATTTGGCTTTTGCATTTGAAATTGCATGTATATACATTTGCACATATATCTTGGGATATACACCTATATACATATTTTCACTTTTCTCTGATATTTGGTGTATGTACACATATATTTATTTATTTATTCTTTCACATAGTATACATGGACATATATATTATTATTCATATGGGTTTGCATTTATATATACTTGCTAGCCTCCTTAGATTTTCTTGCCAAAATTTTTTAAGGATATTATCTCATACTTAATTACATTTCTCCCCTGGTAGTTTATGGATCATCTTTTCAGATTCTTTATCGGGTGCTCATGTTTTATTATTTTATGTATGGATTTCCTCCTTCTTTTGACTTTTGGAGTTCCTTTATTTTTACAAAAAGCCAATAAACTCCAAATTCAAATGTAAAGCCAATAAAATAATCCAAAATCTTCATAACTTTAGAATTATATTTTTCAGGATGTTACAAATCTACCCCCCTTAAATAGAATCTCGACCCCGAGATTCTGGTAGAGTAGAAAGAAGCAGATGAGGTTAAATTGGACTAGCAATAGGCTTTACTCATTGCAATGGTCTTGTAAATTTCTCAGTCTGATCTGCTTAGATCTAATACAACATCATTGTACTTCCAAAATAGTCATACATCAGTTTGACACTTCCAAAAGTACTTATACACCATAGTAGTCTCTCGACTTTCTTATCTATTCTTGCTACCCCCCTTAAATAAACGACGTCTGATATTAGTCTTCCTTTCCAACTTCAGGCCTGACAAGTCTTGCTCTACCACATTCTACACATATGTTATTTAAGGAGGCTTCCTGGTCGGGTGGCGGCACTTTTGTAGTTACAGCTTGTTCCTTTTTGAAGTCGATAGGGTTTCCTTTGACAGAGTTGGAGCTAATGGTGACGACATCCTTCATTTGCTTGTTCGATTTCCGTTGAGGGCAGTCTCTCACATAATGTCCTGAGTCACTGCATTTGAAACAGTTGAACCCATGGCCTGGTTTCCTCTGAGGGCCTTGATTGGTGGTGATAGCATCTCCGGCTGATCTTTCTAGATTCCTTTTCTCAGGGCAACTGCGCATATCATGTCCTTTTTCTCCGCAATAGTAGCAGATGGTATTCTTTCGGGGTCTGCCTAATGTAGTGGTGCGGTTGCCCATCATGCGGCGATTTGTTCTTAGTTGTCTTTGTGAAGTGGATCTGAGTGCATACTTGGACGAGCGGTAAGGACCAAAGTGAGTAAAAACCATTGGTTCCTGCTTCTTGCTTTTAGCCTTATTCTTGGCCATTGAGGATGCCTTGACGATGACTGGAATAGTGGGTCTATTGCAGAACAGAGACCTGAGTTTTGATCCTCTTGCAGGCTAAGGCTTCTTAGTTGTTATCTTTTTCAGAGATGTTATCTTGGTTATCTGCTATCTCTTGCCTGCAGACCTGACGAGGTTTTCAGCAATAAGGTGAGGGGGAATTAGCATGGGGTGAGTGCGAATCGTAAAGATAAGATATTCTAAACCCATTCAAATTTTCAGGAGAATGTACCCCGGAAGCTGGGGTGATATACAACCACGCAAACTTTTAAAGCAAGCTCTTCCCGTGACTGCAAAATAGAACGTCCGAGGGAAAAAGGCAGTGCACAGGGCCCAAGGAAAATCTGGCAACAATACAACGTCTACTCGGGGAAGCACACATAAGAAGGCATAAGGCTTATCTGCATAGTCCGTTTTTAAAACGAGACCACCTTATCTTCATGAATTTCGTCGATAATCCTAATCTTAAATTTTGGAGCAAGGGTATGAGAAGGTGAATAAAAGTTTTCTCTCAAAATCCACAGAAGGAAGAGGAAAGTATGGGAAGGTAACTAGTACTCATTCTTGTAATTGTTTTGGAAATACAAAACCTTACAATACCCCTTTTCTTTGTAAAGTTATACTAATCTCTCCATTATCCGTCAATGATTTGATTCACTCCCATATGATCTTTATACATAAGGCCTAGAGTCCAACGGCCTTGACAATTTAACCTTTATTTTTGTGATTTGCTCTTAGGCTATCTTCCTTCAGCATTTAATCACAATATTTTTGCTGTCTGAAACTCCAAACAGTGGGTATCCTCATTTATTCAATCCACCATTCATACACTTCTTATTGTGTCTTTTTAATTTCATTATACCTGCTATGGGTATCTAGCCTTCGCATAAGTCCTAACTTCCACCATAGATTTATAATTCAAGTCTCATATTTCACTGTGTCCCTATAATCCCAATCTTAAATCTATTATTTGCCAACTTAATCAGCTCAATCTAATGGGAGTCTAGTATGCCTTATCTTAGATCCACCAATGACCTTTATATTGAGACTTTCTAATAACCCAGTCTGGTATCATTGATTTAAATCCATAATTTGCTTACTCGCGATCAACCTAGATCTTCACTATCTCCAATCCGATTCATTGTTTGATGTTGTCGGTTAGGTTTATACTCCAATAGTTATTATAATTTCTAAATATTTCTGTCACTCCATCCAGCTATTAATCATATCCCATTATTCCATGGTTATAAGCATCTTCCAGGGATCTCTCAATTCATTGGTGTTGCAATCCTTTAATTAGTTTCGCACTCTTTATTTCTTCCGGACTTTACTTATTGGTCTGATTGATCTATTCCATTAAGCTCCACCAATTTATTTATCCAAATTCTCACTATTGTTCCTCCAAGGGTAGCACAATTGTGGAGGCTAAGCTTCTAGGTTCAGCATCATAATTCTTAGCCTAAAGAATGTCCTCACAGAAAATTTACAAGGGAAGTACTGGATTTTCATCGCATTTGAATTCGGGGTAAGAGGGCTTCAGAAGTAAAATAGCTATTGCAGCATATAGATAAGGGGGAAATCATCTAAGAGAGATGAGAATGAGCAATATAGCTTATACTTGTGAAAATAGATATCATGGAAATAAGTCTAGTCATGGACTAACGGCCAAGCTAACTAGGTCACGACCTGCAGTCGATATGCTCTGATACCATCCCTGTCAGACCCAGATTTTATAATCCGGAATCTACTGTGTTTAACTGCACTATTCCCTGGATCAGTAGATAGTGCACACAGTTACAGTAATGGACATCAAATTACATATCATGCGGAAATATAATTACAATAGTAAACTTACTCATGGGCCGGTTAGGCCGAAATCACTAAATTGTAGCAGCGGAAGAACGAAGCACACAGGTGGGACCTTCAGGACATGCCCACAGGCAGCCAACTGGAGGGTCGCGGCCTAGTTCTTGCCATCTCCATCTTCTTCACCATCTTGCCAGCCTAATGCTGAGGCGTAGTGATCTGATTCCTGATTCTGAATTTTGTCGCAAAAGCGAGTATGAGCACTCCGACCCCGTGCTCAGCAAGCCAATACACAGAATGCATTATATAAGCATGTATGGCTAATCAAGGGATGGCTTAGGTTTATTTTACTTTTGCGAAGAGTGCTTTTGAATACAATTATATAAAAATTACCTAAGACCTAGCAATTTGAACACAAGTATATGTTGTGAATGAATGCAATAATAATAGTGATTCAGATTCCATCCACCGTTACACGGCATCCGCACCATATAGCAATTTTTCAGCGTTATAGCCACTTAACTTACCACTGGGACGACACCCAGGACAATTCCAAACTAGGGCAGTCCATCGCCCTACAAGTTCCCATTCCCGATTTTCAATATTTTGTAAACAGAACTATATCTAGTTAAGTTCCCATGTCCGCCCTTGATTGTGGGTACGGCTATTCGAATAGTTTTGACTCTGCAGAGCTTGTACACTTTCACCACAAGAGATAATCAACCTATTGCCCCACATGATACCTTAGACATGTGGTTGAGCAGACCATCACAGTGACTTTTCAAAGTATCGATGCCCTTTTGTCATCTCACATTTATGGGAAGCTGCCCACTTGCGGTGGGTCCCATCTGTGCGCGGGATGTTTTCCCCAGCCACTACGCAGCCGGACTTCTACCTCTCCGCAACGTAGGACAGCTGGAAAACTTCACCCTACACTGGTGTCCCTTCAGGCCCCCTTGCCATAGCTTAACCCCTTCAAACCCCTACCAGTGAGATGAGTCCGGAAGCTTCAATAAATTTACTTAGCCAAGTCGTACTTTACAGACTTGTGGTTGTACTGTTTTACCTTGGAGGTCATGACAAGATTCGGTCCTTAGATGTATCTGGGCGGTCTATCACAAACCCACTTTATGCATCCATCACTAACTCAATTTTGTGCTTCCACTGCACCACACATACACACCTTCGAACCAATCCGCCCAGATATTAAAGCAAGTTGGGGATTTTGGGAGCATAAAATAACCATATCAAAATATGCCAGTCATTCCCACTATGACTGCACAAACCAGTTTCTCCTGATTAAAAGTGACAATGATGTTCGGGGGGTATTTCTACGCCCCTGAGCACTTATGCAGTGTTGAGCGTAGCATAACATTAGGGACTTATTTTCGAAATGTAACTGTTATAATTTTACTAGGGCGACAAGGTTCGTTCATCCAAACATTTCAACAGAGGGTATAATATTATTCAAGGTAACAGTGGCATATAACTAGAATATTGAATTTAGCATGTATTTGCATAAAAATAATAGCATGCAATTTGTTAAATTGAAACAAAGTAATTTGCATGAAATATAGATTCAATATGATCAAAGTATTGACTCGCCTGGCACGGTTTACGTGGTCTTGAGCTCACACAATGCTTTCTCTTGAGCTTCGGATCTTTTCTTCACTTCGCTCTTGATTTCGCTTGATCCGTGGAATCTTCGGACTTCAGTTTCTAATTACGCGACAAACGACTGAATCCAAAATGAAAGCAAATAACTCAAAAGATCCAAATAAATCCAAATAAATTCAACTTAGTTTTATTATAAGTTATTGGGTGATTTGGGTAATTTGAGGCAAGGCTGGCGGCAGAGAATGATGTCTTGACCTTTTATTAGTAGTTTCTTTCATTATTTTTATTTTTATCAAGGAAGTTCCATGAGTTAGAACGGACCTACGAGTAGGTATTATTTTGTCGAGCGTTATTATTCAGGGCATTTTGGCTTACCGATTTAATTTTAGAGTCTAGGTTTATATCATTTATGGGGTGACTTTTTGTGTAGCCTCAATTTTCACTAAACCTATTTCAACTTGAATTAGGATTTAGCTGTATGGGCCATACATTGTCATTTCATGCTCATCATTATCATTTACTAAACCTAGTATTAAGATTTAATTAATAGTACCATTATTATTTCATTTATGCTTTAGTTACTATTATGCTTATCTTTATTTTCTAATTTTAGTCTAAACTTAACAATCTGAGCAATGCTTGATAGGTATCACTTTATGTGACCCTAATTACTCGTGTTAATGGTTACATACTTACTTTAGTGTATCTATATGTCCGTGAGGTTATTTTTTTGTATTTGATGACCTAGGGCTACTATATGTTAGCGTATATATATATTATTATGACTTTTTAATCTGAGCGCTATCTGGAAACTATTGCTTCTGTTATTTTATCCCCTAATATCTTGGGCTTACTATACATGACGATACTCCGTTACCATTATCATTTAAGACTACCATTTAAGATTTCATGATTGGCAGTATTCTAATGATAGGGTTACATGTACGTATTTTAAATAGGGTCTACGGCGAACATAATTACTAGTGGCTACGTGCAAGCTACCCGCATTCTCTACCCACATATTTATATGTACATATATACATATAGATGCTTATATAATCATTTACTTAGACAGTTTTTACATTTTAATTGTTATTAGCCTTAGTTATAATTTATTTATCTAGTAAGGGTATATTTTAGTATGTGCTAGTTAGCAAAATCTACCACTAGAGTTCATTTAATGGTAACTTTTTAAATGTTAGACACAAATCTAACTTTGATTATGGGTAAACTCTATTAAATTTGGATAAAAAGAAAATATCAAATTAACAAAATATCACCAGAAATTCAAACGAACTTTAAAAATTATGATTTCAGTTCTATTGGATAGATCTTGAATTTAGATTAATTTAGAAATTTGTCTCACTTAATTTGGAGTTAAAATGAATAAGTTATGATCATTTGAAGTTCTCAGTTCAGTTAATTCCAAAAATTATTAAATTTCTGACAGTGGGACCCACATGTCATTTTCTTTTTATTTTAATTCTTTTCTTGCTGTGCCACTGACAAGTGGGGCCCAGCTACTGTTGATGGGGTCCACTGTCGATGCGGGCTCTGTGCGAGGTGTCACCGCCATGGGGCCAGTCGTGGCGCTCGGCTACACAGTAGACAGTGGGGCCCACACTGCGGTGGGGATTTAAAAGAAATTGCTCGGCCATGACAGCGGGCCGGGAGCTCGAGCAGCGCGCGAGGCGGCGAGGGGAGAGGACGCGCGATAGCCAAGTGGGCGGGGAGGCTTTGCCTACCCCATAAGGGTAGCTTACCCTTTTGAGGTAGCTCGGGGAAGCGGCCGGGCAGAGGAAGAAGAGGACGGCGGCGCCGGTGGCGAGTGGTGGCCGGAGAAGTCCGGGACGTTCGTGGAATACAATCTCCGGGCGTCGGTGAGGCTTCTGGTGCGATCGGCGAAGGTGAAGGGCACGGTGGCGGGCGGCGGCGTCGCGAGCGCGGTTCGGGAGGCTGTTGTCGCCGTGGCTTCGGCGATGGGAGACCGAGGAGGAGGGGTCGACTTGCCGCGTGCTCCGCGAAGCTCTGGGAGCTTGGGATGGTTTCGGGGCGGCCGGGATCGGCGGGCAGGGCGACGCCGGAGTCTGGGAAGAAGAAGGGGGACGACGGCGATTGGAGGGCTCTCGGGCCAATTACTTATAGGGTAGGGAAGAAAAGAGTAACGCGGTGTGCTTGGAGCTCACAGACGCGGCTTTTATAGCCGGGAGAGGGGGCGCGTGGCGAGGTGACGGTGGCCTCCGCCCTGTGCACGCTGGCGAGGGGGAATGGACGAGATCCTCTCCGGGATTGCGCGGGAGAGAGATAATGCGGTGCTTTGAACTTGCTCGGGGTGTATGAGAGAGAGGGTAAGGGATTGGCTGCGGCAGAGAAGCGAGCGAGAGAGAGAGAGAGAGAGAGAGAGAGCGGCGACACGTGCGTGGGGAAGAAGAAGCCGGGGAGGAAGAAGAGAGCGAGCGGGGCCATCTGCGCGGCGAGGCGCTGGCGAGTGGGGCCGCCAGCGGCGGCGCGGTCGCGGGCCGCGACGCAGCTGATGGCGTGAGCGTGATGGAAGCGGGTCCACCGGCCAGAGGAAGACGACGTGCGCGAGGGAGCGGGCCCGCTCGTCAGCGGGAGCGAGCGCGCTCGGGAGCTGGCGCGTGGCGCCGGCATGGCAGCAGCCGCATGCGAGAGAAAGGCGGGCGGGGTGACGGCGGCCAGTTCTCCCTTTTTTCTTTTCTCATTTCTTTTATTTTTTTTGTTTTTATTTTATTTGGCTTTTGCATTTGAAATTGCATGTATATACATTTGCACATATATCTTGGGATATACACCTATATACATATTTTCACTTTTCTCTGATTTTTGTTGTATGTACACATATATTTATTTATTTATTCTTTCACATAGTATACATGGACATATATATTATTATTCATATGGGTTTGCATTTATATATACTTGCTAGCCTCCTTAGATTTTCTTGCCAAAATTTTTTAAGGATATTATCTCATACTTAATTACATTTCTCCCCTGGGAGTTTATGGATCATCTTTTCAGATTCTTTATCGGGTGCTCATGTTTTATTATTTTATGTGTGGATTTCTTCCTTCTTTTGACTTTTGGAGTTCCTTTATATTTACAAAAAGCCAATAAACTCCAAATTCAAATGTAAAGCCAATAAAATAATCCAAAAGCTTCGTAACTTTAGAATTATATTTTTCAGGATGTTACATCCCTCCCCCTCCAAGCCTTCATATCTGCACCCCAAATTCCCACCCCAATCTCCCTTCCCCCTTCCTCCTAGCATCATTCCCTTCTTCCATCTCACCTCTGTGTGTATTTGTGTGTTTCTAATTTACCGTGGTGTATGAGCAATTTTTATTGGTTTCAAATCCTTGAGTAATATATTTGTTTGCAATTACTATTGGTTCCGATTATTGTGAGTGCTTGGCTTGCTTCGTGAGATGGTGCTGGTGTCATTAAACATGGCCATTGTGACCGGCGCGTGAGGGATCGGGGAGTTCATCGTGTGGCTCTTCGTTAAGCATGGCTTGAGGGTGGTGAGTGCGGACATGGCACATGGCGGAGAAACCATGGTCTCTGATGGTTGCTCAACATATCGATGGGGGCTCAACATGTATATATGTTTGTTGACAAACGGCGAAGAGCTCAATGAGCTTGCTTTTATGTAATTTAGTTAATATGTATAAGTGAAAATAGGTTGTCTCTGTGGTTTCGCAGGTAACACCCCCCACCATGCAAGAAACATTATGGGCCATTGTCGAACGATATGACAGGGGGCGACGAAGATCGAATGAATGTGATCTTTCGCCATTGGGCCGGGTAATATAAGAACTCTAATAAGCAGAAGAATTCTGAGGCTCCTTAGTGACTCCGTACACCTCGGCCGCTAGTCCCCCTGCGCGCCGTGTCTCCATCCACGCCGTTTGCGGTTTGGCCTGGCCTGCCATGGGCTACGTTCGTGCGTGCCTTGGGCCCGCACAAATGTGCCCTCCGTCTGGTCTCCGCAACCTCAGGCTCTGGGCGGCCATGGTACCGTGTCCTACCGGGTGTCGTGCCTCTGCTCGATGCGCGTGCCTCCTACGCTCCTGCTCACGGCGCGACAGCTTCGTACAGCCCCCGTGCCTCGCATGCTCTCCACCTATTCTCTTTCATTTCTGTGATCGAGCTGTTCTCCTGTCCTTGTGAATCGCAGGTGCTTTCTTCGGTTCCGGTTCAAGGTTGTCGTTCCTTCCCTTTCTTTTGCTTTTGCCTACTGCGTATCCATCGTTCGTCCTCGATTTCGTTTTGATTGCTTTTGATTATTTCTCTAGCTTTTCGGGCCGTGCTTTCTGGTCTAGGTTTTCATTCGTGTTCGGTTTCGTTTCGATTTGTGGCACCGGCGGCGAGAAGAGCATTGGCGAGCCCCATGCCACCCTGAGCTGGCCTGGTCTATTCCTGCATGCACAGACTCGCCCTCACATCCTCCCTGTGGTCGTTGCTGAAACAAACCAAAAATTCCAAAAGGAATTTGAATTCTGCTTGATTTTGATTTCTTGAGTTTCCTAGCCAAATCTTGCTCCCATCTCAACCGTCCTTGCCTCAATTCCACTGCCAAGTGATCCCCACCGTCTTTCTACGCACATTCACTGTTCATAGTCAGATTTTTTCGCCGCCGCCCTGTTTTGCCACCTACCGAACCGCCTCAACCTCGCGCGCCATCTGGCACCTTCCCTCTCTCTACCCACCCTCTGCAACACTTGTCAGGCTTGTACACCCCTTCATACCCCTCAGACCCATCCTGCTGTGCGCCAGTCACCAGCTGCAAGCTCGCCGCCGCCCCTTTGTACCCACAACGCGCAAATATCTCACGGTCGACCTGACAGGCGTAGGGAACTTTTGACCGCCGCAACACCCTGCCCGAGACGCTAGGCGTTCTCCCCTGCCAGCCCTCCCCGACCCTTCTCGCCCCCCTGTGCCGCCACCACCCTGACCCTCTCGGCATTGAACCGCCTTCGGGCGCCTATAAAAGCCGCAGACCCTCCTGGACCATTCCACACTCTCCCGTGAAGCTCCCTACATGCCCAATTGGTCCCTCATCGCCCTCACCGCTGGCCATCACCAATAAACCGCAAAGTAAGCCAAACCCTAATCCTTGCTCTACCGTTCATTTATTTTCAATTGCTCCCGTTTGTAGCCTCTACATACTCCTAGAAATAGTCTCAAACCCTTGCCCTAGCTCCCCGAGCCTTCCTCTCCTCTGCAACCAGAGACTGTCGTTTGGCCATGGCACCTCACCGTGGCCAGCATGCCACAGACCTCCTCAGCCCAAACCACCGCCACCCGAGCCACCGTGGTCACTCCTAGATGGTTAAAAAGTAGCCGATTAGAAGAGAAGACCTCCCGGTAGTTCATGTGCCCTTCAAATACTCCGAGAAGAAATCACCTCACCGTCGGCCAACCGTAGCCTGCCGACTGCCACCAAGCCCGAAAATGGGTTCTCCTCAGTCCCTTGAGTCCACCCATACCCTCGGTTTTTGCTGGAGATGACCGTGGCATCGGGAATCGATAAGGTGAACAAACTAGATCCGTTGACTTATCAATCTTAAGACTAGAAATTCCTCTAACTAGATTCATATTACTAAGCCGAGCTAGATGATCAAAGCCAATATGACCTAATCTATGGTGCTAGAAGAACAAATCCTTAAAGACTAATGAAATAAGACACCTAAGATCAAAAGATGCTAAATACGAACAATCACCCTTAAACAAGCGACCAACTCGACTAATTTTGCATACAAGATCACTAGATGAATCCAAGATATAGCATGAATGCCTTTTAAAGTTCACCTTAAGATTATCGTCTAATAACTGTGAAACAGAAAGTAAGTTATAGTTCAACTTACCGACAAGAGCGACGTCTTTTAAGATGAACTTGTTGTTGACGGGCACGGTACCTTTAGCAAGAACTCGTCATTGAGAGTTGTCCCCAAAAATGATCATCTCATCACCGGGGGTACGAGTGAGGTACAAGTGAGGGAGGAGAACCATCATGAGTCTCCAGTCATGTGGTGAGAGCAACCAGAGTCAATGAATTATATGTTCTCCTTCCTCTTGCGACGAGCCTACAGAGCATGAATAATTGTCGATACTTTAGTACTAGGGTTAGACAATAAAGATTTAGGTATCCAGTACTGAGATACATGATGAACATGAATAAAAACATGCAAGGATTTAAGTGAAGCATTAGCATCTGACATATTTCAACCAGTCGATCGTTGAAAAGCAGGTTTGACCACGGGGCGGTTTGACCTTCTCAGTAGAGCTGGTTTGACAGCCGACCGATCGAATCGCATGGGCGACACTGGTCAAAAATGATCTTATCGACTATGTGAAAATGGTCTAGCCATCGACTAGTCTAAACGAGCAAAAAACGCTGGTCGAAAGTCTCTTGAGAAACTGGTCCGACCACGGGAAACAACTGGTTGAGAATCTTGTTCGACCACTCTGGTCCGACCAAGAGAATCCTGTTTGGATGCCTCTTATCTGACTAATTATTGTTCTAGGTGAAGTCCAGTTTGGATATGACATCAATTAAGCTGAAGCTTTGATTATGTCTCCTTTTAGAGTCAGGAGTTCTTGTGGTAGGGAGAGAGAGATCGTCTACTTAAACTTGTAATACCATTTTTTATGTATGGGTTACTCCTAGGCTTATCCAAGGTCATGACTTATCCCCTCTTTTGATTAGTTTAGTTCTCAATTTACAACAGATTTGATTTTATCATCACATTTTTCTAACATACTATTCCATCCGTCATTAAATAGGTCGTCCTCACGCATTCAAGCGTTCCTAGTTTTTACCACCAATGTCCAAAACAAAGTTGCATAAATTAATTGGCCATATGAATATGGTATTACTAGATTTATAAAAAAAATACTTGTGTAATAAATATTTTTTGTGATATATAATAACATTATGAATCAAATAACAGTCAAGTAGTACATTACGGCTGTGTCGATGTTCAAACTGATCTATATTGATTTGAAGTTGTTCATATTGTTTTACTTTATACTTACTGAGTCGTGGACTCACTTTTACTTTATTGTTATTTTTAAATGAACGTTGAAGACGATATGTATGGGTGAAAGAAGAATATGAGATCTTGCACTTTTGTAGTCTTTCACTTCACCTAACGTTCAATAATTTATCGTCACAATCAATTTAGACTATTCAAGCAATCCTTAGATGATATATGGTTTCCTTTAGCTTCTTATGGTGTTACAATGTTGCCACTTATTGAGTTTGTTTAGCTCTAGTATTGATTTGTCTTATTGATTATTTAGTTTATCTTAAGATCAATTTATTGGTTCCCGTGTTGCTGAAATTTCTATTTATGATTATGTTGTTTGATTATTTTTTAAGCTTAGCTATTGGTAATATTTAATTAATGGTTTAAATTAGTAGCGATTATAGTTGTGGGTGATATTCTGGACTTTTCTTAAGTCAGGGTGTTACAGACGAGGAAAGCGAGGGACTTCCCAGTACGGCAACAAAGTTTGCATTTTAGGCATTCTTAATCTCTGACACCCTAGCAGTGTGTTCGTTGCTTGCTGTAGCATTTATATACATCGTAGCAAGGTGGGAGGATCTTGAATTATTGCTTCATTACAGATCCTTCCCAAATAAACTCATGTTGTTTGCATACATGGCCACCACTATGGCATTTGCAACAGGTTTATACACGGTATTAGCACCTCACCTTCTGTGGGTGGCTATCGGAGTTTGCATTCTTACTGTTTTATTGCCCTTTCTTACTAAGCTGCTCGGTGAATGACCTGTCTTGAAGCTCAAATTTTGGTTGGGTAAAACTTTCAAATTCGATCTCCTCGTTAGGGTCTGACACAACCCGTTTCTATTATAAACTCTTAGATTCCATCCAAAATTTGAACTATGTAATTCGAACCACTCTTATATCTTGAGCTTGCGTTAATGATTGATTACTCGCAAACTGATTGCCAGCTATGTCACATGGAGAAGTGTAAATTTAATAAAATTGTCATCGATATGAGACAGGATAGTATACTTGTAGGCACCTCGGCCAGATTTAAAGACCGTCGAGGATACGAAGGAACCCAATAAGAATCACATACGAATGAATAAACAAGCCTATTGCATATACATGTCTAGGGTTAAAAATGGCCTCCTCCCTACTTACAAGGTGTCTTATTTATAGAGTAGGAGAGAGAAGCAAGTGAAGTTACAAGTTTATCTTTGAGGTCTAGCTTACTCCTAAGAGTATCTTCATCCTTTGCACTATGCGGCCACGCCATATCCGAGAGGCTCCAGGAGTCGGTTTGTTCTAGCTCTAGACCCCCTCCAGGGTTGGCTTCGAACCTCGCCCGAGGTTCGCTCGTGGACTTCGCTGAGGTTAGATTGCGGACTTCGCCTGGGGTAGATCACTCGATGTTTGTCGTCACGCCGAAGTTGATGTGGGACCAAGGTGGCGCAGGCATCCTCCCTCAACAGTAGTCCCTCGCCGATCCAGGTAGTCATCGACTGCCCGTTCGAGCTGGCACACAGTTTGGAAAAAGAGGTCGACGTGTGGCTTCGGGGCAACGACTTCTGATAACATGCGTGAAGTCATGGAATGTTACGGTACCTTGGTCTTTGAGCGGACTCTGGGTGATAGATTACACGGACTTCGGACTTAGCTTGAAACACCTTGGATCTAGGGATTGCATGTAGTATGAGGAGGCGCCCTTGCACCGTTGGTATCTCTTTGAGGGGAATGGGGTGGACTTGGTGTATCAGACCAGACTTCATCAAGGGGCGCTAGGTAGCCTTCGTCGAGAAGCGTATTTGTTTTTGGTACATAGACCATGAAGATATTGGAATGATGAGACTACCCCTAATTATTATCCCAAGCAATATAATCAATGCATGCATGTAGAAAATATAAAGTAAAGCTAGATATTTATTAGGGATATAGAGGAAATCTCACATTAATTTTACATTAAAATATGAAATATGCCTTATATGTATGAACTAGGCCATTCAAAAAATGTCCTATAAACTTGGATGGAGAGAGTATTATATAACATCACATATGTAATTGTTTTATTGAAGAGTCTAACTCACAGCCACCCATGAGAAACATAACTTATTGTTGGGTGGGTTCTTTTGGGCTGTGCCTTATAGGTTATAGTTGTTGGGTTCTGGTTATTTGTAAGAAACAGTACGTAAAGAAAAATAGCTGTAAATGATTTTGGCCGATATATTTGAACTTGGTAAAGTGCCTACTACAATCTTTTGGTAGATCCCATTTTGAAAAACATGCCGTTTAAAAGTTAGTTACTATAGAAGCCAAAGCCTAAGCATAAGTGGAAAAGAACCCACCCATTGACCACTCCAACACCCTTTCAATTGAGATTCAATAACTTTCAAATTCCAGAGTTTTGACATATATTCAAAAACTTTCAAATTTGGCAAGTTTCAATTGACACTTAAATACTTTCAAGTAAGTAATGTTTAACCGACAACCATGCGTGTCTATCATTTAACATCTTGTTTGGATCTTTGCTCTTGTTTCTTCTTGGATGCATTACGCGAGATCGATGCCGCCTTGATTTGCTTAAGATCACATACGCAAGAATTTGTTAACTTGGGTTGCATGGCATGTGTCTGTACAGTTGATGTATCTTGATGTGCCAATTAGGCTCTATGTTAAATAGAGTTATATTCATTGTACAACTCTACTATCTATACTTGAAAATTGATATAGTGGTATTCCTTATATATAAAACTGCAAAGAAAGCTTTAATGTTTGTATCCAATTAATTTGCACATTATTAATTTGGACTCACCAAATAAGTAGTGTAAATGATTTTGCTTTATAATTTGTGTTATCAACGAGACTGCCGACTCATATGTAAAATCTATCCTTTTCATTTGTAATATATAAATAGATGGCAGCCGGTACAGCTAGTACTAGTTCATCATTGGGGCACTGATTGATAGACGGCTCCTGAAAGCCACGATAACTGGCGATGCCAGATCATTGAAGGACATAGTCTCACAGGATCCAAGCATTTTGCTTGGAACAACTCCACAGGGGAACACCTGCTTTCACATATCCTCCGTTCGTGGCTACAACGGATTCTGCAAGGATGTCCTGGCGCTAAACCAGTCCCTCCTCGCCGTTGCCAACTTGTACGGTGAGACTCCGCTGCTTGCCGCCGTGACGAGCGGCCATGCCTCTTTGGCTTCTTATTTACTCAAGCGCTGCCATCATCTGGGATTGAGTGAGGCAATCTTGAAACAAGACAAGGATTGATGTAATGCACTGCACCACGCCATCCGCAGAGGCCACAAGGACATTGCGCTGGAGTTGATAGCAGCAGAGCCTTCCCTGTCGGAAGGTGTCAACAATTTCGGTGAGTCCCCCATGTACATTGCAGTGATGAGAGATTTTGCAGATGTGACGGAGAAACTGTTGGAACTGCTCATTCGGGAACCTGCAACCACAACGCTCTTCATGCTGCTGTGAGAAATGGGAATCCAGGTGAGGACTACGGAGTAAGCACTACTACAGAAAACCACATTACAGACGGTTCAGAAACGTCATCACAGACGGTTTTCTGAACTGTCTGAATTTATGGGTCAGTGATAATCGAAAGTTATCACAGACGGTTTTTGAACCGTTTGTGATTATTAGATATCACAGACGATTTTTCATTAAAAACCGTCTATGATTATCAGATATCACAGACGGTTTTTAGTAAAAAAACCGTCTGTGATATTCCTTTCTTCTAAATCTAAATCTGTTTCTGTTTATTGGCTAGCCTTAGGAAATACTAGACATGCCCTCTGAAACAAGCAGATAATCACAGACATAAAACATACAATTCACACATCTCATTTCATTTCAGATACATTTCACATCTCAATTTATTTCACAGACATAAAACATCCAATTGACAACGCACTTCATTTCACAAACATAAAGCATCCATTTCGCAAATCAATTAATTGAATTGAAATAAAATATCCATTAACAAATACACAATTACAAAAGATTGACAAACCTTAGAATTGGTGATCTTGGTGGAATCGAGGAGTAGTCTCATATGGTGGCACACGTAGTATCCACATGTGTTATTTGGCTGCTGCTGGTGGCACTGCAAAAAATAGAATGTGTTAAATCAAGTGGCATTACTACTAAGTGTTGTATATGATTAATTAATGTCTAGCTAGCGAATACCCAAAAATTGCGATCATGTTTCAAGGGCTTGGCCCCTGTCGTCGAGCCACGTGTTTGTTGAACGCATGTGACAAACGACCTTCGTTATTCAAAAAAGTTAGATTAGTCATTCAGAAGGAAAGAAAGAGTACAATGTACAATGTACTTACCTTTCGAGTATTTGGGCGATAGCTGTGTACTTGGATTTGTTCTTACTTAGAGAATCAAGGTATATAGTCTTGTTCCATTTTGGTATAATTACAATTAAAATCCAATGGAAGTGCTCATTGTATGGCATAGGAACAAATTCCTTATCGCGGTGAGCCAGCAGTGCTTTTGTAATATAGTTCTCGACGAAGGATGCATCCTCGTTGATGGTATCAACGGCGACCAAGCGTGAGTCCAGAAACCAATTGGTGATTTCGATGATCTAGCTTCTGATCATGAATGAATATATATATATATATATATATATATATATATATATATATATATATATATATATATATATATATATATATATATATATACATAGAAAAGCAACAAATTGTGACATATATCGGTATTACGTGAACAGAGACTGTGATTGTACAGACTTACAGTGTCCAGCATCGAACGAGTGAGGCGTCGAGAGCGTTGAGCGTGAAAAAACAAAATTAATTACTAACCATATCTAGAGCAACCAGGAAAGTATAAATCTTCAAAGCTCAATATCTGCCTCCTCCCACCAAATTAACTGGCCTGAAATCACCAAGCTTGCCTCCTGAGCGAAAGAGTAAAGCACCAGCTAGATCTGGATCGAAATGAAGACAGATGCGGTCTGAGCAGCGCAATAAATGCCTAGTGAGCATTATCATAGACGGTTTTTAATAAAAAACCGTCTGTGAATTATCACAGATGTTTTTTGTTTAAAACCGTCTGTGATAACCAGCTCATCACCGACGATTTTGTATTAAAAACCATTTGTGATAATCTGGGATTATCACAGACGGTTTTTAATACAGACCGTCTGTGATACCGAAGTATCACAGACGGTTCATGGGTAAGAACCGTCTGTGATACTCGTTTTCTCCGATGCCGTCAACACAGACGGTGTCCAAATTAAAACCGTCCGTGTTAGTGTTGGTCACAGACGGTTTTGTCAAACCGTCTGTGATTGGCCGTCTAGTATTAGGCTTTCTGTAGTAGTGAAGGATTGTGAAACTAGAGATTATCTAGAGCGTAAGTGATTCTTCAATTTTCTCCAATTATATTGTACATCGTTACGGCTACATCCTACATGCCAAAGATTATCATCACTTCTTGGTTGTTAACCATCGTTCGTTCCTTGATTTGTTTTCAGTTATTGCTAAGAAAATTATGGAGACCCATCCTTGGCTAGCCAGAGAAGAAAACGGGGGCGGGAGAACTCCAATGCACATGGTTGTACGTAGGGACAAGACTGAAATGCTACGAGTATGGTTGGAGCATGACTGGTCTCTAGGATATGTAGCGAACCAAAAAGCTAATACTCCTCTCCTTGTTTCTGCCACATATCGAGGTCATGTTGGGGTTCCTCGAGAGCTTCTTAACCGTTGTCCAGATGCTCCCTATTGCGACGCGACAGGTTGGACATGTCTTCATGAAGCTGTATACAGAGGTCATACGGAGTTCGTTGCATTTATCCTCAGTCACCACAACTTGAGAAACTTGTTAACGTGCGAGACAATGTGGAAAGATCGCTCTACATTACGCGATCGAAGTGCAATCCAAAAATCGTTGCTACTTTCTTTGTTTCACAAGGACATAGACTTGACAATAAGGGACAACAATGGGCGCCACCTTTTGGGAATTATGGGATGCATGAGATAATGCCAAGACTTTAAACGGGTGTGTATGTTTATAAATATATTGGTCCATATAAATGTTTACAATAAGGCACAGAGCAAGCACTGTATCGTTATTACTGTGCTTATCAAATGTCATACCTATCCCCTCCTCTCTGATTACTTTATTTGTCAACTTAAAATAGAAATGATGTTATCATCACATCTTCTAACTTAACTGCACTATTATGAGCGAAACTAGTGTTCACATAGTACAATAGCTGATATTAATTTAGTATTGCGAGCTGCATTTTTACCTTTGTTTTGATCCATGCAGAACGAAGTGTCCATGCTTATGTTGAAAGCTGATCCCCGAAATGCAACCCCTGTTTATAATCTTCATGAGCAAGCCAAGCAAAAGGTAACTAACGAATCAAGGAAGGATGCAAAGTCACTAACTCAAACATACACAAGCAACACTTCGTTAGTGGCGATCCTCATTGCGACGATTACCTTTGCCGCTGCTTTCACCTTGCCTGGAGGATACAACAGTGACACTGGAAGCGAGGGACTTCCAATCATGGCAAGAAAGCTTGCATTTCAGGCATTCTTGATCTCCGACACCTTAGCAATGTGCTCCTCACTCGCTGTCGCATTCATATGCATCATAGCAAGGTGGGAGGATCTTGAGTTCTTGCTTTATTACAGATCCTTTACTAAGAAGCTCATGTGGTTTGCATACACGGCAACAACTACGGCATTTGCAACTGGTTTGTACACGATACTGGCCCCTCGGCTCCTGTGGTTAGCCATTGTAATTTGCTTTCTGCCAGTTTTACTGCCCGTTCTTACTAAGCTGCTAGGTGAATGGCCTATCTTGAAGCTCAGATTCCGGTTGGGTCGTGCGTTTAAGTCTGAGTTCCTTGAGATGGTGTGACATCGTCAATTTGTCCTATCTTATATATTTTGCTTTGCAGTATTAGTTTTTAATTAATGTGTATTTTATATTGTTTGGCTGATCATATTGTATTGTTAATTCTTGAATCTTGTCTATAATCCATACCATGCACTTCGAACATCGCTTATATATTTGCCCATATGCTAACGAGTGGTTAATTACATCATTTTGTCTCAATTTGGGTTTTTAGAATTTGATTTGCTCAAACTAATTTATAAATTTATAAAAATATTGGGAGAGAATTTGCTATGACGGTACATCAAGAATCATATCTATTAAGCCTGCTAGGTTTCCCTGAAAAATGGCGAGCCACATCACCTGTTTTTCCATAGCTGTCAGATCTTGCTCTCAAGCTATATGAACCATTCGATCCGGTCCATCACCACAATAGCAAAATATCACCATGTCCTTCGAGAAACATCAATCTCTTCTCACCCTCCATTTCCCCATCCATTTGTGTCAAAATCGAGTGAAGCTCACTTTAAAACTCCTCCTCCACAACCGGAATCATAGTGGCGCAGAGAAGCGAAGGCGAGTACGAGCAGAGAAAGAGTAGTGGGGCAAGTGGGCCGGGCTGCGGATAGCCCGCGCTGGCCACCTAGGCAATTGCGGCTGCCATAGCCCGCAATGCAAAGACGCATGCGATTAGTTGGTTTCGGCGGCTGCCCGCAACACAGCCGCATGCAACACTACTCTTCCTTAAGTACAGACTAGCTGAATGCCCGTGCGTTACTATGGATTTTAAAATTTTATCATACTACATGTTCTAAAATTAACGAGTGGTAAAATTTGTTGGAACGTGCATATAAATATGTTCTATTTTTTTAAATCCATAGCAACGCACGGGCATTCAGCTAGTGACCTAAAAATACAAGGGAATTTAAACTTTTCCTTGCAGTCGTTTAAATTGAACTCGACAAGCGATAGACAATTACAATACATTTAGAACTTCAACGGCAAGGATGAAAACAATTTGTAAAAGAATTGCGTAAGTAGGAGCAGTTAACTTAATTAAAATATATATAGCGATCCGTAGTACATCAAGAATTAAATTACAATCCGTATAGGTAAAATCGTTAACATTCATTGATCGATAATTAGAACTTATGTCAAGTCAAATAAAAATATTACAATTTGCATTGCATCATAGCGACAATCTGAATTACAACAAATATACGATTCTATGTCTCAACCAGATAACTATCTCAAAGACTAAGTAATAGTAATGCAACCGTATTTAGTCAGGAAGTGTGTGAAGTAATTTACACCCAAGTCCGTCTCATACATATTGCATTCGGGAATTAAAGAATAACAACAATTACAATATGCAGTATACATCAATACTAAGAGGAAGCTAGATTACAAGTAGGCCATTTCATACATTGGAGTCTGTTGTCAAATTGCCGCCACATCGATGTTTTCTTTGTGAGCGAATCCAATGTTTGTAATGCCGAAAAAGACCGAACAAAAGAACGAATAAAATAAACATAGGACAGAAGAGAGATACCTGACCGTCCCAGGACCAATCGGCACCTCTTACAACCGTAGGCTCATCACACGGTATTTATACAAACCGGATTAGTATAGGAACCAAACCATGCAAATCAAAAAGTCCATAATGCCATTTTCCAAAACCAAACCGTAACCGGGAATCATATACCACCGGAGGACCGCGGATCACCGCCTGCACCGAGACAAAGACCGGCGGACCGGTGACCCGAGATAACACAACCGGTTAATAAAAACATAGAAGGAATCTGAGCACAGCATTCTCTGTTGCTCATTTGCACTCTCCCCATCTCTCTCAAACCAACAGAGAAAGCCCATCACCGAGGGAAGCCAGGCGACGAAGACCAAGCGGGCCGACCAGGCGTACGGCGAAGGCGACCGCGACAGCAGGAGGCCAAACGACAAGCCGGGAGCCATCAACCCTAGGAGGCCACCATCAAGCCACAGTTCCATCACTGAGAAGGCAACACCCACCAGCAAACCCTAACCTTTTCCTCCCACAAATCAACCGGCAACCCGTGAAGGTAAGCCATAGAATACTTCCACTCTAATACCTATTTTGTAGAAACAAGCATTGCATAGCTAAAGCTAAGAAGACACCATTAGTTGCCACCATCACCTCTAGTGCATCAAAGAACCATCACCGAGGGTAGTCACCGGATGAAGAAGAACACCTCCCATGCCTAATAACATACCGGTGCATCCCTGTGAACCAAAGCAAGATAACCATTAAATAATACCTCCACCGGCGAACATGTAGTACTCCTCGTCCATGTCCTCTTCAAGAATTGTATCTAGATCTACAATCACTTTTAGATGTGAATACATGAGCAGAATGGCATTTTTCTTTGTAAATGAGTGCTAAAATCAAGCAAAGAAGGTTACCATCATCCATATTTGAAATATTGTGGGTTTGGCGCCATAGTGATGAATTTTCCATGGATGAGGTGCCACCCTCCGGGCATTCCATGGATGAGGTGCCACCATCTGGGCATTGCATTGCGAGAGATTCAAGACATGGTGTATCTCGCCTAGTTGCATAGTTTGCATTCATTTTATCTAGGAGTGCTTGCCTCTCCTCCGTGTGTAAACATTTCTTAAGTGCTCTACGGCGTGCATTCTTCTCTTTTCTCTCCTCTTGTGTCAAACTCGCCTCGAGCTCTTTGATTGGCGTTCCTCTCCTCGGTGGTAAATTTTGTCTCGTACTCTTCTATGAGCATTAATCCCTTGTCTCTCCTCGGTTGTTAAACTCGTCGACGTGCCTTTTCACGATCTCGCTTTGCTTGCCTTTGTTCAGTGTAAGTTTTGCATACCACTGCTTTGTCGATCACGTCGCGCTTGGATTCGTTTATATGCAGCTATTTCATGTTGGATATTTTGTTCACCAATGCTTGCTTTCCCTTGCTCACGAGAACGCTTTCGTCCTAAGATATAACCAAAGTAAATTTTATTGATGCATATTAAAAACATGTTTTCCCATATATATAATGTGTAGCTAAAGGTGGTACCCTTTGAGCTCTCTCCTTCTTCATGCAAGTTAATTGAAGTGAGAGTACTATGAGCAAGAAAAGTCATAGATGCTTCGTTCAAAACTTCCTTATCTAAGGAAGCATAATTTGGGCCTACACCATCCGATGGTTCATGTATTACGAGCCCTGTTGGAGTTCGTGGTATAACAATTGGGTAAGATCTCATTCCCTTTGCCAAGTTTGCATCCAGCACTGTTCAAAATATTCATTTAAAATATTAATGCAAGCTCATGTTTTATTTTGAAAACTTGCACTTCAAGAATTACAATATAGGAACCTTTTTTCCCTTTGAGATCTTGGCTTGATGGCTGTGACATCTTGCTAAAACACCTTTCCCTAAAAGGAAAGGTGTAAGACAAAACAAATAATATGATACAAATGGCAAATTTAGCCTCGTCGCAAGGACATGGTTGTTCAAAACATAATTTCAGCCCCAAAGAAAATAAATTATACTGGCATGTACAACTTTACAACATTCAAGATAATTACATAGCACAATAAATTACATGTACAACTTTACAACTTTGAGTCTGGCCAGATGGTGGATCTGCTATAAGAACTATGTTATCTTGAATATGCTTACTTCTGCAACTATTTAGTGCATTTGGAAAGAAAGAAATGAAGCTTATTTTCAGAATAAGAAATGGTTTGGTGTGCAGGTTATTTTGATGAGAATAGCATCGACGTTAAAGAGCTGGAGGGTGCTTTGCCAAGATACACAATTGCCGGCGATGGATCAATGTACCTCGTCAATTGTGAACAGAGCAATGCAACCGGAGCGCCTGAAGTGGAGAGAAGATGGTGCTGAGACTGAAGGTGTTCAAAAGGCAACCGAAGGAAAACTCGTAGCTGAACACAAAGGCTCAGTTGTTATAGATACATATTTATTTGATTTCATCTGGTATTGTGGTGGAGTAGAGTTATCTCGTTTTTTAAGTTGTTTTGGTGTCTGGCTAGCTACGTTTTTTGAAAAAATGCTGCGAATGGAGAGATATTTCAGTTCCAAAATAGCATAACAAATAAGTGAATATGTGAGAGGAACAACCATTGGATAACAAAATTTGTCTAAATTAAATCTAATAGCAACTTTCACAAAATAAGCACCACAGCACAATCACCACAAACTATAATGATACATTTTTCACAAATGCTTTCCACGGCAACTTTCAAAATAAGCACCACGCAGCACAACCACCACAAACTGAGCCTAAATAATAACAGATGACATGATCAACATGTGGATTCGCTTGTGGATGAAACTATGTTACATTGTAGAGATAATACTTCTATAGTATGCTTACTTTCTTCTCAATATCCAAAGGCTTGGGCAAGAGTAACACAGAGGTCCATACAGAGAATTTCGTTTAACCTAAAAATAAGCTAGACTTTGATTAAACCGATATAACCACAAGCTACAAAACAGATGAAAGTTGAGCTCAAATATAACATAAAAGATTGACAGATGAGAGTCGAGCTCAAATATTGAGAAACATACAGCATTAGAACACTTCTAGATCTAAATAATATCAACCCAGGAAATTTGTAAACCTCAACTATGTCAGAGAACTATCCGTTTAGCTAGTACAGTTAGACATGTGAGCATCTGGTCAACATTTTCCCTACCAATCAGGAAAGAACTTCTTCAGCAAACACCAGCACGGTCTACATCCCCCTGAAGAAAGACGGCACATTGCACTGCAAACAATGGGCAAAAACAAACAAATGTTGGGTAACTTAGACTGACATGCCAACTCCAAAGCATATAACAATTGGATAGGCTAAAATAAATGAGATGATTTGTTGAGATAGAACAAATACTTAAATAGCTTCAAATCTGCAACTGAGATTACACGAACAAATATCTTGTTGAACATCAAATAAAAACATTTCCGATATGTAGCAAAAATGTCCACCGCTTTGCACGCTCAAACACAACGAGCATTGCATCGAGGACATTGCTCTTCCCACGCCATTTGGCCCAACAACAGCCGAAAAGCTCTGCAACCAAGATAGAAAAAATATCATATTTATTTGTCTCTAAGAATCATCACTCAGTGAGCAACCTTGGAGAAAAAGCATTCCATATATTCAATTATATTTATACGAATCCTAACTATAGTGTGAAAATTCGTGTTCCAAAGAGCTAAAACGTAGTTTACTCTTTGACGGTATCTCTGTTTATAAGATTATAATTGACCATTGCTATGGCCATATGATACAAATGTTCTGTATCCCGGAAGTCGAGCGGTGCATTGGTGTTTTTGGGATAGCTGATGCTCGTGGTATTCTTTGGTCAATCTACACTTGAGTCCTTTTTCCCTTCGCAAATACTACGCTTTCAGCGGATAGGTAGTCTGCTCATTTGATAGGAGATAAAGAGAGGAAAGAGAATATTCACAATAGCAACATAAACACTGGAACTAAACCATACAAAGCAAAAATCAATCTTGTTGTCTTCACTCACTGCGCAGCACGAGAAGAAAGGGCATCAAGGGCGAGGGAGGAGAGAGGGGTAGGGTTTCAGGAGGCGTCTGCCGTTCGGCGGTGATGAAGTTGGCGTGGAGTGGCACATGAAGTTCTCCAGCGCGCGCGCGGTGTGGAGGAGGCGGCGGCAGCAGCGCGTGGGAGGAGAAGGCGAGGCGAGCGCGCGGAGCGCGGCAGTGCGGGGTGGGGAGGAGAAGGCGAGGGCGGAGCGGAGGAGCGATGGGAGGAGGCAGCGGCGCGGGGGGAGGAGGTGAGAGAAGCGAGGGCGGAGCGGATCTGGCAGCGAAGCGGCGGAAAAACCGAGGGGGCGCGGGGGTGGGGGGAGCAGCGGAAAAATCGAGGGGGCGCGGGTGGGGAGGGGAGGAGGAGGAGGCGGCGGCGCAGGGTGGGGTGGGGAGGAGGAGGAGGCGGCGGTGGCGGCGCAGGGTGGGGGGAGGAGGAGGCGACGGCGGAGTGGAGGGGTCTTCCACCTCAACCCCCACCTTCCACCCATTAAACCCTAAACATGAAAACCTGGATGCAATAGTTAAGTCGCTGCATTCGACCACAGCCACATGGTTGTAGCTGGGGGGCGGCAGCGGAGCGGGGGGCGGAGGAGGCGGCGGCGGACGAGCGGTAGAGGAGGCGTCGGAGGAGGAGCGGAGGAGGAGGCGATGGTGGCGCGGGGTGGGGAGGAGGAGGCGAGGGCAGAGCGGCGAAGGTGGGAGGGTAGGAGCCGAGGGCGGAGCGGCGGAGGAGGGAGGGGAGCGAGCGAGGCGAGCGGCGGAGGAGGGAGGGGAGGAGGCGCACGGGATTCGGTGGGGAGGCAGGCGCCTAGTCGTGAGGAGGGCGGAGGACTGTGGGGAGGAGGCGAGGCGGAGGTCTGACATGCGTCATATTTGCATATATTTACATGCCATTTTACCCTCTTATTTTTCGCATTTTGGGACCATTTATCATCATTTACACGCTTTTATATATTTAATTGCTCGAAATAGACTGTTTTACACCTTTTTGTGCTTTTCCACAGGCCGGCGCGATCGAGGCGCATAAACGACAAATTTGGCATTTTGGGGCTGCTCCGTACAGATGTACGCGTTGTCACGAATACGTAGGATCAAACCGCGCTGAAAACGGAGCTCCGGAGGGGCCAAAACAGAAGAAATTACGTTCGGAAGGGACTTGTTTGCAAACCCTAGAAATTTTGAGGGCTAAATTGCAAAATGGAAAATCCCCATCTCCTCAAAACCTCCTACGCCGCCGCCTGGATTTTTTTAGCCGGCCACTTCTTCTTTTCCTCACCTCCCCCATTGCTCTCCTCCCCCTTCTTCTTCTCCGGCGCCGGCGAGGGCCGGCCAGCTTGCCGGCGGCCACCTGCCTTCTCCGCCTCCCATCGCCGCCTCCTATCTCGGCCGCCCATCTACTCATCCACCCCAGCTCTGCGCCGCCATTTCCAGATCGCCTACAGCGCCCCCGCTGCTCCTCCACCGCGCCTTCTCCACCGCCTCTCGGCACCATCCACCGCACTGCCACTTCCCGTGCGCCGCCGCCCTGCTTACTTCCGACTGCCACCTTCCATCTCTCTTTGGCCCCCCCTATTGCTTCTTCTCCCTCATCTCTTCCACCACCGGCCAATTTCCTCTACCGGCCGCCAATCGCTCTACTGCTGCGCCTCCCTTCTCCTCTGCTCCACCAGATCCACCTCTCCCAGCCGCTCCTCCTCTTCCTCTCCACAGAACCGCGCCTTCTCCCGTGTGCCCTCCTCTACTTCGCCGCCGCATCCTCTCTTCACCGGCCACATCGCCTCCACTCTCCACCGTGCCACCTTCTCTCGGCGCACCACCGCTCACTACTCCCTGCTCTTCCACCGCGCCGCACCTCCCCTCACCGAGCCGCCAACAAGGTCTCAGCGCCGGAGGACTGTGGGGAGGAGGCGAGGGCGGAGCGGCGAAGGTGGGAGGGTAGGAGGCGAGGGCGGAGCGGCGGAGGAGGGAGGGGAGCAGGCGAGGGCAGAGCGGCGGCGGAGGAGGGAGGGGAGGAGGTGCATGGGATTCGGTAGGGAGGCAGGCGCCCGGGCGTGAGGAGGGCGGAGGACTGTGGGGAGGAGCAGAAGCTGCGCACGACATTCGATTTTGGGGAGGAGAGAAGCAGGGAGGCCCCACATGTCGGCGCTTTTTTTCTGTGAGAGGGTGGCAGAGCGTCGGACGCACCATCACCTTCAACTCGTTCTTTTAAGAGTAGAGACTACTAGCAGTACTACTCATGCTTAGTGCAGACTACTAGCATTAGAATACTGCATGCATAAAGCATACTAAAAAAAATCCCAAAATAATACTAAAAAAGGCTAAAAAATCTAAAAACCCAAAAAAACATTTATACTCAGAAAAGGCTGGTACTTATTGGTAATGCTTTAGAAAAATCCCAAAATAATACTAAAAAAATCTTAAAAAACCAAAAAACATTTATACTAGGAAAAGCATTTTTAACAGATAATTAGTTAACATGAATACATCAACATTCAACAAAAAATTATTAGCACTTGGATGTGTTTAAGAACAAATTACATTAGCACATTTAGTCCTCCTGTTGTTAAGGTCCCTAGGAAGAACAGCAACTCATTCTGTGGCTTCACATGGAAGAGAACACTATCAAACATTGAGAGACCATGTGGAGGTGACTCTATGTTTGTGATGAGTAATTGACTTTTGTTTTAGAGAGATTGAGTTTTGTTTTTGAAGTTTGTACTCTATCTGTAAGGTTTTAAGCCTTTATGACTTGGTCAGTAGTTGCTCTTACAACCACGTGGTCGGCAGTAGCATTTACGACCATGTCGGTAGGCGTCATGGTCAGCTGTGGCATTTACGACCACGTTGTCGCAGTCAATTTTACGACCACGTTGTGTGCCTTTGTGGTCGGCAGTCGAGTTTACAACTTAGTGGTCATATAAGTGCTTTTACGACTTGCCCTTTACGACCACGTTGTATGCCTCTGTGGTCAGCAGTCGAGTTTACAACTTAGTGGTCGGGAGTCGAGTTTACGACTTGGTGGTCGGGAGACACTTTTACGACTTCATGATCGATAGTCGAACTCTGCCTGCCGTGGTCGATAGTCGTAACTCTGACTGGCCATGGTCAATAGTCGTAACTCTGTCTGTGTGGTCGGAAGTTATAGCGACCATGTGCGTTAAAGTCGTAGCTGCTAGCGATGGTCGTAGCATATGTATTCTTGGTCGTAGCGACCTATGTGGTGGTCGTAACGACCTGTTGTGTGGTCGTAGACAGCTGAAAAGTCGTCTAGGGCTACGACTACCTCATGTCCAGTATAAACGAGTGGTCGTAAGTGGTTTAAGACCAGTTGTCCTACTATGATTGTTCACTGAAATATTTTCTGATATATGCAGATTGATGAATCTTGTTTGTAGTGCGGTGCTATGTGATGCTTTGCTTGTTTGTGATGTTTGCAGGACCTTGGGGCTAGGTTATGGTGAGGCTTGGATGATCGGGACAAGACACAGGGAAGTGTTGAGGTCTAGAACGGTCGGGAGAAGCCGAAGATGACTAAGTCTGCAAAGTGGTTGTAAGCGTGGAAGGCAAGAAAGAAGGAAGCTTCAGGGAAGGTGCTGGAGGGGCATTTTGGTGATTTGCCCTACACATGCAAAAGAAGTTGTTCTGTTAAAGCTTTCTATTAAAGCGTGTTTGTCTCCTGTATGTGTTAACGGGTGCGTATGAAAACCCGGTGTTAGGTGGGGTTAACGGGTTGTCCCTTGCAACAAGAGGCTATAAAAGGAGTAGGAGAGCTAATCTTCGTGAGGCTCTAGGGTTTTTTGTTCTTCTTGCGTGCGTTCTTGTTTTTGGTTTTGGAGCACTCGTGCTCTTGGTCCTCCAAGATGGACTGGCTATAGAATCAACTCCCAGAGCAATATATCGTCTTTTGATCTATGTTTGTGTATGCTCGTATGCGTGGAGTTGAGTCTATTTTGTTCGTTTTGGATGTCATCTCTCTGTTCTTCATTTGGCTCTTCACTCTCTTGACCTGAGAGTTCTGCTTTTGGTTGATTTGTTGATAATCTGACCTACCTGGTGTTGGAAAATCATATACGAATCCAGCTTGGCTGCTCTATTCTCACTTGCATGGTCTGATTGTCCCCTTGCCCTCTCAGTCCCTATTTTAGGCGTTCTCCACGATTACTTGTGAAGATCTCATTTCAGTTGCTAAGTTTAATTTTCAATTAAAGATTAGAGCAATTTCTTGAGATCCTCACCTCCCTGTGTGCAAAGTTTCTTGGCTAATTGTTCTTTAAGTCGAAAGTTATTTGGAATCTTGGCCTTGTGGTCGTGCGCCTTGCTGACCCTCCTCTACTTTTCCGAGAGCATTACGACCATGTTCAGTTGTGTTAGTTTTGGGGTTTCAATTGCTTTCGACCATGTTGATCTTCCGGTTGCAGAGTAGTTTCGACCACGTCGGTTGTTTGACCACTCTTTGGCTTACGACCGCATCGATTATGACCACGTAGCTGACTAGTTTACGGTCATGGTCCCTAATTGGTTACGACAACATTGATTGTTTGAATACTAGTTAGCTTTCGATCACGTTGTCTACGACCACATTTGTCTTTGCTGCAACCATTTCCGATTACGTTGGCTCTGGTCTCGACAGTCATCGACTTGGACAATCTCTGACCACGTTGTCAGTTATCAACCACATAATCGAAGCTTACGACCACGGTGTCGTGCTTACAACTACGTTGTCGATATCCGACCGCGCTGCCAGTCTTCAACAACGTTCAGTTTTCTGTTGTGTTCCCTTCGCAGTTCTGTTTCTCCAGTGGGATTTCAACTCGAGTCTTCATAACTCAGTAGTTATTGGAGAAAAGAGTTAAGTGGATACTTGGAGAATTTTTGAAGGCACTATTCACCCCTCTCTGTTGCCTGTCCGGTCCTACAAACACATTTACGAACTTTAATCCATTCATCATCCTTTGCTCCAAATCCAGAAAAATGATCCTGTACTTCCTGAAACACAAAAAAAAAAACAAATTACAGAATAAGGTTCCCAGGAAGAAGTTTGATGAATAGTGACTGATATCAAGATTGGATATGAGCAAAAATCAGGAATAAATGTTGCCCAGAGGAGGAGATTTGGAGGCAATGAGCGTGCTGCAGTGTTCCTCATTTTTGCTGATGTGGTAAGCATTTTGATTGGCGCATTGTTGAATGGCCGTTATCAACTTTAGGGGAACTATAAACGGTCATTCTTCTATTCAAAACAACTATTGTAAGAAAGTATTACAGAATTCAACTATTTCGATTTCTCTATTTTTTTCCCCTGAAGTCTGGCCTAAGGTCTATACTTTTTATGATTTTTGGGCGTAGTATGAGGATTAACTTCAATCTTTTCCCATCAAGTAAAACACTGTTCAATAAAATGCTAATCACTTTATTGTATGCATGATTTTATTTTTAAGATTGAATGCATCATTAAGAATAGATTGAAATATCCATACCACTCCCACGGTTCCACAATACAAGTCAGTTCTCTTGCAAAATTGCGCTTCATGATGCGAATCATTAAGGAAATCAAGAGTATACATGTGTTGACTGAATTCCCTTGCAGGTATTAGCTGCACTATTCGCCATAGGAGCCGCATGAGCTTAGGTTACGGCTTTCTTTATTGCCTGTCCGGTCCTACAAATATATTTACGAACTTTAATCCATTCATCATCCTCATACTCTAATCATTAATGAAATCTAGAGTATACATGTGTTGACTGAATTCTCTTGCAGGTATTTGCTGTACTATTCGCCATGAAAATCAATTCATACCTTCAGCGTTATGAAAAGAGAAATATGATGATTTGCCCTACCTTTCTTTGTAAACAGCTCATTTGCCCCATAGTTGATATGAATTGATTATTTGCCCCATCTTGAATTTTCATTTGATCATTTGCCCTCTTTGCATTTCCAAATCATTTCCTATTTTTGTAATGCTAAATTACCTTAGAAATGACCAAATTGCACAGGGTCAAAAGGTTCCTTCTCTGTCAAACGCGTTACCGTTTCGTAGGCAAAAAAAAAAATCAAAGGCTGGTAATTTCAATTGCTTCTTTGGATTCGATCTCGAGTTCTTGTCCTGCTTTGACGATTCATTAGGTTTTGGTTGGTCGCGCCTCAATTCTTGTTGTTTCCGTGGACTGAACTAAGAAATTTAGGCACGGTGTGCGTTTCTTGTCCTTCCTTTCAGCAGCTTTGCAAATAAATTGTTTTAGTAGTTCTATTTTTGGTGCGAATGTGTGATCTTTTCATGGATGTCGAACCCAATTGGAGCTGTTCTAGTCTGTCGTCGCAACTTTGAAATTTCAGATAGTTTAGGGTCAAGCACATCTAAAGAAGGGGATGGGAAAATCGGATGGCGTTTGACAGAGGAAGGAATCGGATCGGCGTTTGAACAGGGGCAATTTGGTCATTTTCTAATATAAATTAACATTACAAAGTTAGAAAATAGTTTGGAAATGCAAAGAGGACAAATGATCAATTGAAAATTCAAAGATGAGGCAAATAATCAATTTATAGCAACTGTGGAATAAATGAGCTGTTTGCAAAGAAAGATAAGGCAAATCATCAAATTTCTTTTATGAAAATCGATTCACACCTTCAGATTGGAAGAATTTCTATAAGGGCATCTCCAATGGTGCAGTCACTAGCTATATGCATGTACACATCAGCATATATCCTATGTGGAGGAAAGAGAGTATGCAAAAAAATTCGAGCCAGCTCTTCCTTAAGCACTAGTCTATAACGCCAAACGAGGCAGCCTCTATAAATTCTGTGTGTGCATGTAAGCATCAAATAGCTATCCTTATAGATAGTTCTTTAGAATGCTAGCTTTAGTGTGTACTATATAAATGATGTGGAAGTCTTATAGTTAGTTGCTAGCTATAACCATTGGAGATGCCCTAACAAAATGGACGGGAGAACACAGTGGGAAATTTAACTATTTGCCACTCTTAAGAATGCCACCTATTCAAATGCCACTTTCTTCATTGCAATTAACATTTTGCCACCCTTAAGATGCGGTTGACTAATTAATCGCCACTTTCGAGCCCACGAGGCGCCAAATCACTGCCATGTCAGCATCCTTCGCTCCCGAGCGAGCGGGGACGAGGCGCGGACGGCGGTGCGGCGCAGGCGTGGGGACGGAGGCGCGGGCGGCGGTGCTACGCGGGTGAGCGGGAGGCGCGATCGCGGCGCGGGACGGAGGCGCAGCGCGTGTGCAGCACGGGATGCCGGTGCGAGGGGTGGCGGGCGGGCAAAGCGCCGCGGCGCAGAGCGGCGGGGCGGGCAAGGCGTCGGCGGCGCGATGGCGGCGCGCGCGGTCAGGCTAGGGGACCACGGGAAGGGAGGAGAGGAAAGGTACCGAGGTCCACGCCGCTGCCGTCGCCGTCGTCGGTTGTTCTGCCGGCACCGCTGCTCGTGCTGCGCGCGTTTCGCCCGCGCGCGCGCTCCGTCCCCGCTTCGCCGCGCGCTGCGCCTCTGTCCCCGCCCGTGCCGCACCGCCGCCCGCTCCTGCGCCACACCGCCGCCCGCGCCTCGTCCCCGCTTGCTCGGGAGTGAAGGATGCTGACATGGCAGTGATTTGGTGCCTCGTGGGCTCGAGAGTGGCGATTAATTAGTCAACCGCATCTTAAGAGTGGTAAAATGTTAATTACAATGAAGAAAATGATATTTGAATAGATGGCATTCTTAAGAGTGGCAAATAGGTAAATTTCCCACTTCCATGCGCCAAGAAGGGAGCATGGGTATCACGAGAGATCGATCGGCCTAAACCAGAATCCCTCTCGATCTCTCTCTCTCCCCCTCGCGATCCAATCTCGCCGGCGCTGCATCTTTTCACTTCCCCTTCCCCGGCGCCGGCGCCCCCCATCCCCGCCGTTGTATCCCCGCGTCATTCCCTCGGGGAAGAGGGAGAGATGCGGGGAAGGCACAGGAGGACGTGGCCCCGCGGGGAAGGGGAGGTGGCCGGGCGAGGAGGACGCAGTGGCGCAGAGGAAGGGAAGACCGCAGCACAGAGAAGGAGGAAGAGACGGCGCAGGGGAAGGAGAAGGTGCATCTACTCCGATCTTCTTACCCCGGGATGTGTAACCGGTTGCATTAGATGGAGTCGACAACCGAGGATGTGTGGTTGCTACAGATCACGCTAGCTGGCACCATGATGGTAATTACGAGCGGACACAAGAATGAAAAGTGCAATGAATGGCCGTGGTGAAACCTTCTTAAGTTCATGCCATGGCCGTGAAGCATACTCTGCCTTGTGTCTCTGGCAACTGCTCCTGCTTCTGTACGAGGTACGCACTATTTCAGTCTGATTCGTTTGGGATTTTTCTTGCATCTTACAGTGCTGCTAAATTAGAAGCAAATAAGATTCAGGGAGTTGCTCAGCTTGAGCAAATACCTGTAGTAGTTGTTTATGGCTTCTCACATACTTGTAGAACTATTGGTAATGCATCCATCCTAGAATTTAGGAAGTGGCACTGTGGCAGAGCTGTATACGACCTAATACCTCATTGTTAGCGGAAGATTAGAGTAACAGATTAGCATCAATTTGATTCAACCTAGAGAAACGAACTTTGTATGTGATACGATGCACACAGAGCACACCTATTATTTCCGTTAGTGGCCATGAGGTCTATTAGCTCCCCCTGTCCTATTGGAGAAATTTCGATATTTGACACTGAATACGTGCGCCTCTCAACTTTTAACCCCCAATTCGCAAGCCTTTGGAAATTTAACCCTGTCACTGCGAATTCTTTTGATTCAAGGGATTCTCCTCATTTTCTCTCCTTTTTTATTTTCTTTAATGTATTATGCAACCTGAATTGACTAAAATGCCCTTGCAGTAAACCCTAACCTATTTTAGGCATCAACTCTTGTGTTCCTCTTGTGCGGAGCTAAGCTCTCCCCTTGTCATTTTCCCTGATCCTCCTAATCCAAACCTCCAAACCCCAAATCCCATCCCCATTTGGCCGTGCAGAGGAGAGAAGGGAGGAAGGAAGGCCGGCGCGTGGCGCGATGGGCGGCGACCTGTACGCGCTCGACTTCGACGTCGTCCTCTGCGACAGCTACGGCGAGAGCTCCCTCTCCGCCGTTAAGGTCTCCTCCTCCTCCTACCTCTTGTTTCTTGGAGCATGTACACGTTTATCCCTCCATTCACACCTTTTTTTTTTTGCACTAATATGTTACTCTGTGTTTGTGAGCGATCTGGTTTGGTTTGGCAGGCCGCGAAGGTGAGGTGGCCGTGGGTGTTTGAGCAGGTTGACGCTGCCATGGAGGAGTGGATCGTGGAGCAAATGTACACGGTAAGCCCAATTAGTTCCCACACAGCCACACTAGATTTTTTTTTTCCGATTTATCTCTGGATGGGTATGACGACCGTGCAGTATAGTTTCATGACACGGCTGTAGATACTGATTAGCATATACTAACATTCTAATTTTGCAGCCGGGTTGATTGTGTAAGTGAGCTTGATGTGTGGGAAAGGGAAAACAACAGTTGCAAAATGTTTGGGCTGGTAATAGTTTCAATGTGGTTTAAGCGCTCAAGTAATTTGTCATTTGAATGATTTGCTCACTTTAGCAGACAAAAGCGTGTAAGAAAAAAAAAAGATAAGCTAAAACAAAGTCATTGTCTAACTGTAGAATGTTATAGGACAGGAAAACTAAAAGAAAGTAGACTACAGATAGTACGACGTATTAGTGTTGCAATACCCACCAGAGTTGGAACAAAGTGCATTCGAATGTACTATCTAGTGATCTACCGGAGCTATCCTCTTCTACTAACTTTTGCTCCATGATCCACTCCTCCATGGCGGCGTCAACCTGCTCAAACACCCACGGCCACCTCACCTTCGCGGCCTGCCAAACCAAACCAGATCGCTCACAAACACAGAGTAACATATTAGTGCAAAAAAAAAGGTGTGAATGGAGGGATAAACGTGTACATGCTCCAAGAAACAAGAGGTAGGAGGAGGAGGAGACCTTAACGGCGGAGAGGGAGCTCTCGCCGCAGCTGTCGCAGAGGACGCCGTCGAACTCGAGCGCGTACAGGTCGCCGCCCATCGCACCGCGCGCCGGCCTTCCTTCCTCCCTTCTCTCCTCTGCACGGCCAAATGGGGATGGGGTTTGGGGTTTGGAGGTTTGGACTAGGAGGATCAGGGAAAATGACAAGGGGAGAGCTTAGCTCCGCACAAGAGGAACACAAGAGTTGATGCCTAAAATAGGTTAGGGTTTACTGCAAGGGCATTTTAGTCAATTCAGGTTGCATAATACATTAAAGAAAATAAAAAAGGAGAGAAAATGAGGAGAATCCCTTGAATCAAAAGAATTTGCAGTGACAGGGTTAAATTTTCAAAGGCGTGCGAATTGAGGGTTAAAAGTTGAGAGACGCACGTATTCAGTGTCAAATATCGAAATTTCTCGTCCTATTGGTGTTCCTTTGTTTTTTTAAGAGGATGTTATTGTGTGGACTTGAGCAAAATGGCTCAGCCTGTCTTGGCCCTAACCGAAGCCTAGTTTATGGACGGGCTTGTGCGGGAATGTGATATGTGATGTGTACATTTAATAAAAATGTAAATTTCGTAATTACGATTTCAAAATTATGAATGCCAAATTTGGAGCTTATAGAAACTTTAAAATTTGTGTCTGCTATTTGCATTGAAACTTAAAAGTGACTAGGGTATATACATGTATACAATTTACGTATGTACATAAATACATACATACATAGATATGTAGACTTGCAAAATGACCCACTTGGATTGGCTCGAGCCAAATGTGTTGGCCCCGCCAAGCCCGGTTTATGGGCGACTTGTGCAGGAATGTGATTTTTGAATTCTCAATTCAAAATCGTGAGGTGCAAAATTAGTAAAAATATAAATTTTCGTAATTACGATTTCAAAATTATAATTGCCAAATTTGGAGCTTAAACAAACTTTAAATTTTAAAATTTGTGTCTGCTATTTGCATTGAAACTTGAAAGTGACTAGGATGTATGCGAACATACACTTTTCTAACCATCTGCTAATCATCCTACAAATGGGAGTGGTAAGAAGTTTTGCTGAAACAGAACCATACCCAAAGCCCAAAGCAGATGGTAAATGAACGTCAATTTATAGCAGTAGATCAGTATTAATTTCAGATAAGTACATACAGTGTAGTTACCCTGCAGTAACAATTCTCCACATACAGAATAGTATTTGTTTATGTGTGAGGTATGAGTTGGTCAAGGAGTTAGATTGGCTTGATGTCAGGTCATGCCTGTAATACCTGGGCCGGCACGGCCCAGCCCGGCCCAACCCAGCCCATGTCATGCCCATATAAAAGAGGCATCTAGAGAGGGGAAGAAGCAAAAACCCGATTTTGCTTTCACCCCCGAGCTCACCTGTCCCGCATCTGCTCTCCCCTTGCGCTGCTGTCGCCGCTCACGTTGCCGTCGGCGTCGCCGCTTGCTAGCCCAGCGCCGTCGCTGTCGCTGCCGCCGCCTTACCTCGTGCTGCCGCCGCCCGAGTGCGCATCGCCGCCCCTGTCGCGAGCCGCCGCCGCTGCGCGCGCGCGCGCGAAGCTCCGGCCGACGCCGCTTCTTCACTCGCACGCGTCGCCGCCCATAGCTCGCTGCCGTCGTCGCCTTGCTTCCCCTGACCGCGTCGCCCGTCGCTCGCGCCTGCTTCCCCGCTCTCGCTGCCATCGCCCCACGGGAGTGGAGGGCTGGCCGTGGGAGCAGAGGGGGAGTCTCCAGCCGTGAAGAAGAGGAGGCGCGGGAGTAGGAGTGAGGGAGTGAGGAGGGAGCTGCCAGGCGAGTGAGGAGAAAAAAGGGAGGAGGGAGGCGTCGGCGTGAAAAGCAAGAAAGGAAGAATAGGTGCCAGCGTGAAAAAGAAAGGAGGAGGAAGAGTGTGGCCGGCCGACTGGAAAGAGGAAGAGGAAAAAGAAAGAAAAGGAGAGAGAGAGAGAGAGAAGGAAGAGAGGAAAAAGAAAGAGGAAAAGGGGGAAAGTCTACCCGCCGCGAGATCTGCTAGATCCGGCCGAGAAAAAGGAGGCACTGTCCCGATCCGATCGCTCGGGGCCAGGGTAACACTTCGAAACCTTCCCCTGTTTATTTTACCAAGTCAGGCATAGGGTGATATGTCGATAATTAAATTTGATACATGTGATCATTTAATTGTCGTTATTAATATAACTGCCTGAATGACGAAATCGGTACTGTCACAATTGATCTGGTCGATCTGTGGCAGAAGGGGGAGAAGGAGAGTGTAATTTGAGGTTAAACAGTATAACCGATTGAAATGAGATTGAGTGGGTAGAATTCGATCTACGAGTATAAATGATGAAATTGCTAAATGTTCGAATTGATTAAGCACCGGGGCACTGGGAGGTTGCCTGGTGGGACAGGATTGGGTTATGTCGATTGGACGTTAGAGCGATGTATTTACTCGTACATGAATGTATTGCATGAGTGATGAATTGAGATAATTAATGCTTGTTCAGGTGGCGGTTCGAGTCTGGTGCCGTCCACGCACCGTCCACCAGGTTAACAGGCAAGTGCATGGTAGAACAGTAAATTGTGGTGAATGTTTGGTATTCATGTTTCCATACCATGAATTACAGTGTTTATGAGATGATGTATATGAATTGTGCTAATCACAACTGGATGAGTACTGTTTCTGATTAGACATTCATATTTGAGGCATATTGCATCATGCAAAATGCATAAGAGCCAGGTCGGTGAGAAAGTCATGACTAGTCCGGAGTGCTCTTGAATAAGTGCAAGGTCGGTGAGAAAGTCATATGACTAGTCCGGAGTGCTCTGGAATAAGACCTACAGAGGTAGGCAAATGAGTGGTCTATCGACGGGTGGACGCTCCGCTTTACCGGTATAAGCTACAGTTACAGAGCATACAGATGCATTGCATGATATTGCATTGCATTACAAAGATGTCGAAAAGTGATACTGATTCTGATTAGAATTGTGATTTACATTGCGACGATTGTGCATTATTATTTACTGATTCTGATTGTGCATTCTGATTTCTGATTCTGATTGTGCCTTTCAATTTACAATTCTGATTGTGATTTACAATTTACGATTCTGATTGTGATTTATGATTTATAATTCTGATGTGATTTACTGATTTCTGATTCTGATTGTGCATTCTGATTACATTCTGATTGTGATTTAGATTTACGATTCTGATTGTGATTTACAGTTTACAATTACAGTTGTGATTTGCAGTTTACAGATTACAGTTATGATTTACAGATTACAGTTATAGTTAGGATTTACAATGTACAGTCACAGAATTGATTTACAGTTTATAGTTACAGAATTAAATTACAGTTTACAGACATAAGGTTGAAATACAGTTTACAGACATAGAATTGGTTTACAGTATACAGTTACAGACTTAGTTTATAGTTTACAGTCAAAGAGTGGGATTACAGCTTACAGTTCATGAAGTTGGTTGAAATTGCTAAAGTGATGTTACTGTTTTATCGTGGGCTTGCTGAGTCTTTGGACTCACCCTTGCTTTGTCGTTGTTTTAGGTGAAGGATGACGACATGCATGGAACGGGGGATAGTCCGTTTGGCACTGCACTTGTAAAATAACACCTTAGACATATACTGAGCTGGTATGTTGAATCCAGGGTTTAGTTCGCTAGCAATGGAACCCTGAGCTTGTTTATATCATAGCTTGTGAATTATGAAGTTAGCTGCTTTTGCAATCATCCTACAGTTACTTGTAGTTTGATCCCTGTGGGTAATGGTATAAAAAGGAACAGGGAAGGTGCTGCTAAAAGTTGAATTAGCAACACCATTGAATTGGTAAGGGTGTGTGGTAGCATCTTGGACCCTGTGGAGGGTCGGGGTGTTACAGTTGGTATCAGAGCGGGCGTTAGGTCCGTGGTACAGAAATTTGAGTTAGGCCTAATACTAAAAATTGACACACATGGGTGCACAGTAGGATGGGATTGGGTTAAGCATTGCATTTTTGTTTTCGTTAGTCATGTTGATTTGCAATGCTTTGAGGCTGATGCTTGCGAGTTGATGCCAAGCATTTGAATTTGTTGCTTGTGTGTCCTACGGGACTTGGCTGTGATTGTGTCACGTACCGACGCAATAGAGACTGAGATCGTGGCCACGGGAGAGGGCCTGGTCATGTTGCTATTTGTGACAGTGAGGTAGTGATGCTTTGTTTCAGTTTGGGAAGTTGGTTCCCTTTGGTTAGCAACTCGTTGAGTTGTATGGAAATACCCGATAGTGGGGAGTGCTCCATGCCAGTCTGGTATTCGGGGGAAGTTTGATTATACGAATGACTGGTATTATGATGGTCCCAATTGATTAACCTAATGTGCAATTTAGGCATGCTAAGAAGTGTGCTAATTTATTGTTTTGGTGGAAAATCCCTCAGGGAGTTATCCTTTCATTTGGCATTGGGCGAAGGATTATAGATCTAAGTTTACCAATCTTGCACAGTGATAGATTACTATAATCACGACTGAAATTTTGGAAAGATTTTAATAGTTATGATGGGAATGAGTTGGGAGGACTAGAATGGGGATCTTGATGTCGGATAAATCTCCCAGTTAAATTGGATGGAGAAGAATTGTTGTACAGCTGAGTATGACACAAATTTTGAGGGATGAAACTTTAAATTTTAAAATTTGTGTCTGCTATTTGCATTGAAACTTGAAAGTGACTAGGATGTATGCGAACATACACTTTTCTAACCATCTGCTAATCATCCTACAAATGGGAGTGGTAAGAAGTTTTGCTGAAACAGAGCCACACCCAAAGCACCAAACAGACAGGTAAATGAACGTCAATTTATAGCAGTAGATCAGTATTAATTTCAGATAAGTACATACAGTATAGTTACCCGTCAGTAACAATTCTCCACATATAGAAAAGTATTTGTTTGTGTGTGAGGTACGAGTTGGTCAAGGGTTAGATCGGCTTGATGTCGGTCATGCCCGACACGAACCCGTTTAGCATGGCATGGTCATGTCATCGCGGCAACTATTAAACAAGTCAAGAAACGCTGAGACAAATCATGATGCAAGTATTGAACAGTTCCCACAACAAAATACAATAGAAACAATAAATATATTATTCCAGGTTCCGGTAGTAAACATTTAAGCACAACGTGATTCACACTATAAATGTTGCTCTCCCTATGTTTCACACTATAGTTGGTCAATTTTATTAGCCATACTGGAGCTATAAATTCTCAAAGGCACTATATGACATCAAATATATAATTATTTTATTGGAGCGTCTTAATTCGCAGTCACCTATGAGAAACCTAACTTGTTGTTGATCACTCCTGCACTCGTTCAATTGAGATTCAATAACTTTCAAATTCGGGAACTTTTGACAAAGATTCAAAAACTTTCAAATTCGGCAACTTTCAATTGACACTCAAAACTTTCAAATAAGGAACGTTTAACTGATAACCATGCGTGTCTATCATTTAACATGTTGTTTAGCTCTTTGCTCTTGTTTCTCCTTGGCTGCATTGCAAGAGATCCATTTCGCCACGATACGCTTAGGATTCACATATGCAAGAATTTGTTAACTTGGGCTGCATGACTTGTGTCTCAGATAGTTGGATGTATCTTGATATGCCAATTAGACTCCATATTAAATAGAGCTATATTCATTGTACAACTCTACTATCTATACTTGAAAATTTATTTAGTTGTATTCCTTATATATAAAACGTAAAGAAAGCTTCAATGTTTGTATCCAATTAATTTGCACATTATTAATTTGCATTCACCAAATAAGTAGTGTAAATGTTTTTGCTTTATAATTTGTGTTATCAACGAGATTGCCGACTCATATGTAAAATCTATCCTTTTCATTTGTAATATATAAATAGATGGCAGCCGGTACAGCTAGCACTAGTTCATCAGGAGAGGCACCGATTGATAGGCAGCTCCTAAAAGCCGCCATAACTGGCGATGCCAGATCAATGAAGGACATGGCCTCACAGGATCCAAGCATTCTGCTTGGAAAAACTCCACAAGGGAACACCTGCCTTCACATATCCTCCATTCATGGCCACGACGGATTCTGCGAGGACATCCTGGTGTTGAACCAGTCTCTCCTCGCCGTTGCCAACTCGTACGGTGAGACCCCACTGCTCGCCGCCGTGACGAGCGGCCATGTCTCTTTGGCTTCTAATTTACTCAGGCGCTGCCGTGCTCTGGGATTGAGTGAGGCAATCTTGGATGTAATGCACTACACCATGCCATCCGCAGCGGCCACAAGGACATTGCGCTGGAGTTGATAGCAGCCGAGCCTTCCCTGTCGCAAGGTGTCAACAATTTCAATGAGTCACCCATGTACATTGCGGTGATGAGAGATTTTACAGATGTCTTCGAGAAACTGCTGGAAGTTCCTAATTCCGCTCACACGGGAGCATGTGGTTCCAATGCTCTTCATGCCGCTGCGTTGAATGCGAATTTAGGTGAGAACTACAGAGTATGATATATATATATAGCAAACTGGAATTAAATTATAAACTGATTTTCTAATTAATATTACTGTAATCATTACTAATCCTCAACTTGCTATACTCTACATGCTTGGTTGTTGACCATCGTACATGCCTTGATTTGTTTTTAGGTATTGCTAAAAAAATTATGGAGAAGCGTCCTAGGCTGGCGAGAGACGAAAACGAGGCACACATTACTCCAATGTACGTGGCTATACTTGGGGACAAGGTTGACGTGCTGCGAGTAATGTTGGAACATGATTGGTCATTAGGGTCTGTAGTAACGACAGACAAAGGGAACCCTCTACTTGTTGCTGCCGCACACGAAGGTCATGTTGGTGTTGCTCAAGAGCTTCTCAACCATTGTCCAGATGCTCCCAATTGCAGAGCAGATGGTTGGACATGTCTTCATGAAGCTGTATGGTATGGTCATACGGAGTTTGTTGCATTTATCCTGAGGGCACCGCAGCTTCGGAAATTTAGCTTACACAAACAACAATTAAGTACCATTTCACTGGGAGAGGAGAAGCATTTTAAACCCATGACTGTAATTCGTTTCAAGTTTAATTAGCAATCATCTCACAAAAAAAAGTATTTGATTAATTATATGGGACAATTCAGATTATAAAAGAATCTTACATTTAGACATTGTTTGGATGGGACAAAATACGGCCCATCCAAACAAGACCTTACATGTTACATAAAATGGTTGCAGCTAATTAAGAACAAAAATAATGAGAAATTCAGGAAGGAAATAAACAACATGCGGAACAAATTGAGTGTATATAATAAAATTGTAGCTTGAAGGTAACAACATGGAAGTTATAAAAGGTGCGCCACCCCACAATTTCGAAGCACCTTTTGTTTTTTGTTCCTCCTTACAATAACCCCACTAACTACAGTTCTAGGTTAAGCCTAGTTCAAAAATTAATATTCAGTCTAGCTTTGATTGTGTTTCCTTCTAATTACGATTTACGATTAGGAGTCCACGTGTTTAAATTTTTCACTTATGCCTGATAAGTCATATTGGTTTACTAACACCCCTACAAGTCAATTAACCATATAATTACCTCTAGCCATTTTTCTCACTTCCTCATAAACTTGTGTCTAAATTTTCATAACATCGATGACCATGCAATCCATCCTCTTGTCTTGTCAGCTGGTCAGAATCACCCAATCCCTCCTCTTCCTCACCACCGGCTACAGTGGCTTGAGAGACACTAGGACGAAGAGAGGGAGGCCACTGGTGGAAGAGGGGAAGAGAATGGGTTTAGTGAGGATGGCCATTGCGACCGTTGCCGCAGATGTTTAGTTTGATGTTGAAATGACTTGTAGAGTGTTAATAAACCAAAAAGAATTGTAGGGAGCTAGGTAAGTGAAAAATTGAGTGACATCTAGGGTAGGTAGATTTTTTCATATAACTTTACATATCATCTTTATTTGGTATATGAGTTATTACTATGCTTGTCGAACGTCATAACTATCCCCTCCTCTTTGATTACTTTATTCCTCTACTCAACAGAAATGATTTTATCATCACATCTTCTAACTTAACTGCACTATTATGAGCGATACTATTATTCACATAGTACAGTAGCTGATATCAATTTATTATTGTGAGCTGCATTTGTACCTTTGTTTTGATACACGCAGAACGAAGTGTCCGTGCTTATGTTGAAAGCTGATCCTCGAAATACAACCTCTCTTGATGATCTTCATAAGGAAGCCAAGGTAGAGATAACTGATGCATCAAGGAAGGATGTCAAGTCATTGACCCGAAAATACACAACCAACACTTCTTTAGTGGCGATCCTCGTTGCAACAATCACCTTCGCCGCTGCTTTCACCTTGCCTGGAGGGTACAACAATGATGTTGGAAGTGAGGGACTTCCAATCATGGCTCAGAAGCTAGCTTTTCAGGCATTCATAATCTCTGATAGCTTAGCAATGTGCTCCTCACTGACTGTTGCCTTCATATGCATCATAGCAAGGGGGGAGGATCTTGAGTTCTTGCTTTCTTACATATCCTTTACTAAGAAGCTCATGTGGTTTGCATACATAGCAACCACTGTGGCATTTGCAACTGGTTTATACACGGTACTGGCCCCTCGGCTCCTGTGGTTAGCTATTGGAATTTGTTTTATGCCAGTTTTAATGCCTATTCTTACAAAGGTGCTTGGTGAATGGCCTATCTTGAAGCTCAGATTTCGGTTGGGTCATGCTTTCGAGTCCGATCTCCTTGATATGGTCTGACATCAGCGATTTGTCTTATTGATTCTACATACATTCTGTCATTAGGGGTTATTTTGTTTATGTATCTCGCACATTGTTTGGCTGATCATACTATATTGTAATATTCTGGTTTTATCTATAAATCCTAAACTATGTAATCTGAACATCGCTTATATTACTGGCTTATGTTAATGAGTGATTACTGACATCTTTTGTTTTGATTTCGATTTCTTATAAGTTGATTGTTCTGATGGAATGGGCTTGATTTGGTTTGGGGAAGTTTAGCGATAGACTAATAATAATGGGGAAAATACAAAGTAATTTATACAATTAGAAGCAGTTGGTTGTCCTGGTATGGAGGGAATTTATCTCACTTTTATTAATGCCCATTTTTGAGTGGTAAACAATTAACATTCAGAAATTAGCATACCTAGGGTTGGAGTAAATCCAAAAGGCCGCTATTACCACTTCACTACGAAACCATCACTCTTTCACTAAGCAGGTCAGCACAAATGCTTAAGCACACCCAACAAGATTAGGTAACAAAGTGAGGGTAACGCTATCCTGCGAAGTTTCACTCCTGCATTGGCTGACATGTGAAAGTTAACATATATTTTAGTTCAAAGTCAGAAATTGAGAGACAGAATTTGTGTAAAGCACTTTCTGTATCTCAAGAAATTTTTTTATCGATCATGGAAACGATGCTTTTTTTTTTCCTACCAAACGAGTTTTCCTCCCATGTCCCCAAGGAATCGAACCCGGAAAACCAATACTTGTCTTGAACTGCAAGATTCAAGATGCAAAGATATGATGTGGAATGAAGATGTGAATTCAGTAAGCTTAGAGCGGCATGCTTCTCTTACAGAATTGAACTTAATAGCTAAAACTCAACACAGACAATATTAAAGATTTGCCATTGCATATAAGACCCACGAGGCCACGGGTGATAGTGAGACAACAATCTACGTTCACTTCCAGGTTAGTGGAAGAACAGTATCATCTGTTAGTAGGCAAGCATGCACCTCAGAAAAGAAACGGACACCAACTATATACTTATGGCGCATTGCCAAGATTTCAGATCATTCAGCTATTTATTTTGGCTGGGCTTACGGCTACAGCTGATGATTTTTAGCTCTAGCACGGATGCTTGTGCAAATAAATCGAATACCGATAAACTGCTTCGAAAAGACTGTTCGATAAACCACTTCAAAACGACAGCAGAAAAACTATTTCATTTATTTATTCGGGAATAGCCATAAGCCGAAAAAATAGGGCCATCAAATAATCAAACATTCCAATGATATCGTATCAGTCCAGCGTGCCCGGAGCAGGCCCACGTCTGCCCAACCAAGTAAAACTGGAGATGATTCATGCCATGACCAACCAATCACCATTGACCTTGAGCGTTTGAAAGTATGGAGTTTTCGTGGAACCATCAAAAAAAGAAGAAGAAGGAACCGCAAAAACGTAGACGAGCGATAACGCAATATTGTTTGACATTACTCAATCTACTAGCCACTACAGCTAAAATTTTGATGCTGATACAGTTGATCCATCTTACAACATCAGGACATACCCATCCTAAAGATACACAACAAGGCAAGGATATACGAATTGATACAGATCTTACAAACCAAATGGGACATCTTGGAGCTTACCTACGATTTTTCACCAGGGCTGGATGCCGAAAAGATACAGAGCAGGGTTGCATTCATATCGACCTGACTATTCAGAAGTTTTACAACAACTCCTGGAATATTTGGCATCTGAATAGCACCACCCATCATACAAACGCATCTAGTTTGCTACAATAAGCTCATCTATATTTTCGATATCAACATTCTGTGGCTGCATGGTCAATTCATCATCAGCAGCGCTAAAATGGTACTTCTCTCCAACAGCTCTCAGAAGCTGGTAAACTTCAAACATCGTAGGTCTTTCCTTCGGAGCAGAAAGCACACAGGAACACGCAACCTTCATAAATTGAAGCAGCTCAGCATCATTGTCCTTTCCAATCAAGGATTTATCAACTGCATCCTGAAGTATAGAGTTATTCGATAGGTATGTTATCCAATCCACCAAACAACCTTTGAAGTTTTCTGGGGCATCTGACACATGCGTGGGCTCTTCACCGGTGATGAGTTCAAGCAAGACAACTCCAAAGCTATAAACGTCCCCTTTTGAAGTGGCCACAAGGGTATGTGTATACTCAGGAACTACATACCCCAAGTCGCCAAACTCACCGTTGACAAATGTGCTCAGGTGTGTGTCAATGGGATTCATAAGCCTTGCTAAACCAAAATCAGAAAACTTAGGCTCATAGTCATCATCCAGTAATATGCACTTAGAACTAATGTTCCGATGAAGAATGCGAGGGTTGCAACTGTGATGAAGCCACGCCAACGCTCTAGCAGCCCCAATGGCGATTTTTAGCCTCACTGGCCATTCCAGTGCCTTTCTCTCACTGCTTTCTTGGTGCAGCTGTGTTGAATAACTCAGGCATGTTCACAGGTTCTTTTGTTGGTAGCTTGAGTCTAGTTAGTCATTTGCTATTCTTTGGTTGTTTTTCTGTTTTCTCTAAACCCGAACAATCTGGTTTGGGAGTTAAGTTGTTACCGAGTCTTACGGCCTGATCTGGCACGATCTGGAATAGTGGTTAGCACTATGGCAGAACGTGGAACACAATAAGCGGTCTGTTTTGTGTTGTATCAACAGCTATTTATATTCTCAATAGAGTCAATGAAATGTGGCGCTTGCTGCACAAAAACATCTGGTGTTCTATTACTTTTGATTCTTCCCTGCCCATTCCAGAAACCTGTCGTGGAACACCGGCAATTTCTCGCCGCCGGCGAACTCACAAACGCGCACTCAAGAACACAATGAACACAAGTGTTTGGTGCTGCAAAAACGGGGCAGCGTTTTCTGATGTATTACATGTTTATTTAAAGGAAACAACTGGCTGTTAGCCTTCTCACTTTGCTTAATGCACAGCACAAACGCATCCTTAAAGACACACAACCATTCACTACTAATCTGAAACGGAAAAGTAAAAACAATAGCTAACTGAAGCAGTCACTACACACACACCCATTCACTACTAAAGCTGAAATGGAAAAAGTAAAGCTGAAACCAAACTGAAACGGAAGCACTAAAAATGAGAAACGGTGAGCCGCTTGGAGTAATTTCAACAAAACCAACCATCAGTTCAGATCCTACGGTAACTGAATTTCTTCAGTTACTGTAGCTAGTTTGACAACAGATTTCCAGCTGTAGTTTGTAGGTGTTTTTGCTGGTACTGACTGAAGCTTGGGTTTCTCTGGCAATTGGTATCAGAGCGACCGTACCTGGGAGTAGACACTATCAATCGCTTGAACTGAGATGGCGCGTCCACGTTCGGCTTCACCACCCTGGCGATCTCGCAGGGAGACGACACCACAAGCCGAGAGCAGCAACAGCCGCGCTGAGCGTGGATTGGTGATTCATCGCGTCACCAAGGAGATCAACGGCAGTGGCTCATTCCCGGTGCTCACGAAGATGAACTACTACGACTGGGCGGTGCTCATGCGCGTGATGCTGCAGGCACGGGGCTTCTGGGTAGCGGTGAGCGTCGGGACGGATGACTATGTCGAAGAGCAGATGGTGCTCGAGGTAATTTGCAAGGCTGTCCCGGCCGAAATGATGGGTACTGTCGCAAGCAAGGCCACCGCCAAGATCGCGTGGGACTCGATCAGTATGATGCACGTCGGCGTCGACCGCGTCCGCAAGGCCAAGGCGAACACACTCCGCCGTGAATTCGACACCCTCAAGTTTCGTGACGGGGAGACGGTGGACGAATTCGGCATTCGCATCAATGGGCTTGCGAACCAGCTCGTTGTGCTCAACGACGGGTACACCGAGGAGGAAATCATCCGCAAGTTTCTCCAAGCGCTCCCGCCGAGGTACTCTCATATTGCAATGGCTATTGAGACTCATCTTGATCTCAACGAGGTCTCGGTGGAAGAGCTGGTCAGGCGTCTCAAGGCAGCGGAGGAACGTCACGATTTGAGCACCGGCAGCGGGTCCATTGCGAGGCTGAACCTCACGGAAGAAGAGCTTGTGGCGCGAGTCGCGACACGGCTGCAGCTCGGCGGCGAGGGTCCGACTCCAGGCTCAAGCTAGCGGAGAGGACGCAGCCGGGGGGCGGCAAAGCTCGAGGAGGCAGAAGGCATCAGAAAGGAGGCAGAAATGCCACCAGTGGCGCGGCTGGAACGGTCAGCAACGACCAATGCAGATACTATGGTAAGACGGGCCATTGGGCTCGCGAGTGCAGGAAAAAGAAGCGGGATGAAGCGGCCCATATGGCCCACGTTGAGGAGGCTGAAGAGTCCACGCTGTTGGTGGCGATAGCTTCAGTCAAAGCAACTTTCCCCATCTCACCGCTGCTGTCCGAAAGCTCCACGCCCCCTGAAAATCGCATCCCGATCCAGCTCCAGGAGAACAAGGTCACTTCCTCTACTCCGTCGCCGCCGCCCACAAGCTTGACACCGTCACCGGATCTCTCCTCAATACATCTCGAGGAGAGCAAACTCTTCGTCTAGCTCGGCGATGGCACGAAGGAAACTACACGCGATGGATTCTTGACACGGGTGTCACCAACCACATGACGGGAGCAAGAATGGCCTTCTCCGAGCTCGACATCGGCGTCCAGGGAACCGTCAAGTTTGGTGATGGTTCCATCGTTGACATCGAGGGGCGCGGAACCATCCTCTTCAAGAACAAGAAGGGTGAGCACCAGGCACTCTCTGGGGTGTACCATATCCCGCGCCTCACCGCCAATATCGTGAGTTTGGGGCAACTCGACGAGGAGGGGTTCAAGATCCAGATCGAAGGCGGCGTACTCAGAATCTGGGATGATCAGTGGCGGCTACTAGCGAAGGTATCCCGCTCGATGAACCGGCTTTATGTCCTCAAGCTCAACGTGGACAGGCATGTGTGCATGGTGGCGCAAGGAGATGACGTGGCGTGGCGCTGGCACGCAAGATTCGGCCACCTCAACTTTCACGGACTCCGCAAGCTGGCGCAGGAAGACATGGTGCGTGGGCTGCCGCGGATTGATCACGTTGATCAAATCTGGGACAACTGCTTAGCGGGGAAGCAGCGGCGTCTGGCCTTTCCCAGTGAGGCGAAGTACCGTGCGGAAGACAAGCTTGAGCTGGTGCACGGTGACATCTACGGGCCCGTAACTCCGGCAACCCCGAGTGGCAAAATTATTTCTGCTCCTCGTCGACAATTTGAGCGCTTTATGTGGCTCATCCTGCTGAGCTCCAAGGACCAGGCAGCGTCGGCAATCAAGCGGTTCCAAGCAAGTGCGGAAACTGAAGCCGGAAGAAAATTGAAGACACTGCGTACCGATCGTGGCGACGAGTTCATAGCGCGCGCATTCGCCGAGTACTGTGCTGAGCAGGGGGCCCAGAGGCATCTCACCTCCCCATATTCCGCACAGCAAAATGGTGTGGTCGAGAGACGCAACCAGACGGTAATGGGGATGGCCAGAAGCATGATGAAGGCCAAGTCGGTGCCAGGGTGGTTTTCTGGGGGGAGGCGGTCACCACAGCCGCCTTCATCTTGAACAGGGCCCTGACCCAGAGCGTAGATGGGAAGACGCCGTATGAAGTGTGGCATGGCTCCAAGCCTCCGGTGCATTTCTTCCGGACTTTCGACTGCATCGCACATGTGAAGAACACCGGCAAGCACCTGGCCAAGCTCGACGACAGAAGTACGCCGATGGTGTTCGTTGGCTATGAACCAGGAACGAAAGCTTACCGCTTCTACAACCCCATCACGCAGCGTGTGCATATCTCACGTGATGCTGTGTTCGAGGAAGAGTGTGCTTGGGATTGGAGTGCAGAGAAAGGCGTTGGACCGAACGACGACGCTGACCCATTTCATGTTGAGTACGTCACGGTGCTGACAAGACATGGAGAATCTGGCGGGGTGGCAGTGCCCGCAACACCAACAGTGACATCTCCAACAACTTCGATGCCAGGCAGCGCGGCGATGCCCACGTGCGGGTCTGAGCCTCACACACCGTCCCTGACACCGGCGCCTGGAGTTGAGTTCATTTCGCCACCAAGCGGCGAACTGGATCTGGACGACAACCACGACAACGCTCCTCTCCGATTCCGTGCCATGGACAATTTGCTCGGGGCATCATCAACTCCGGGTCTTGCTGAAAGACAAGTTGCCGAGGAGCTCATGATGGTGATCGGAGAAGAGCCAGCGACAGTATTGGAGGCAAAGCAGAGCAGGGAGTGGCGAGCAGCAATGCTTGAGGAGATGACCTCCATCGAGCATAACAAAACTTGGACCCTGGTGGACCTTCAGCAGGTCAGCGTGCCATCGGATTGAAATGGGTATTCAAGCTCAAGCGCGATGAACATGGGGACATAACCAAGCACAAGGCCTGACTTGTAGCGAAAGGGTATGTACAGTGCCAGGGGATTGATTTTGAAGAGGTTTTCGCGCCAGTCGCCAGAATGGAATCTGTGCGAGTGCTCCTGGTCGTGGCAGCTCACCGGGCTTGGACGGTGCATCACATGGATGTCGAATCGGCGTTCCTCAACAGTGAACTTAGTGAGGAGGTCTACATCGAGCAACCACCTGGATTTGTTGCTACCGGGCATGAGCGCAAGGTGTTAAAGCTTCACAAGGCACTCTACGGGTTGCGCCAGGCGCCACAAGCGTGGAATGCTAAACTCGACGACAGCCTTCACACGCTTGGTTTCTCCAGAAGCGAGTGCGAGCACGGGCTGTACATGCACGGCGCTGGAAGACCCCGGTTGGTGGTGGGTATCTATGTCGATGATCTCATCATCACGGGGGAGACCACTGAAGAAATTGGAGCTTTCAAGGAGGAGATGAAGACTCTGTTTCGCATGAGCGATTTGGGCATCTTGTCATACTATCTCGGTATCGAGGTCCGGCAGAAACAGCACGGTATTGAGCTTTCTCAAGCTGCGTACGCCAAGAAAGTGCTCAACAAGGCAGGCATGAGTACTTGCAATCTGTGTGCAGCTCCAATGGAGACAAGACTCAAGCTCTCCAAACAAAGCACCTCACCGGCGGTTGACTCGACAGAGTACCGAAGCTTGATCGGTAGCTTGCGGTACCTCATGCACACTCGGCCTGACCTAGCTTTTGCCGTTGGATATTTGAGCTGTTTTATGGAAGATCCAAGGCAAGAACACATGGCGGCAGTGAAGCACCTGCTTCGGTATGTGGCTGGTACGATTGACTATGGCCTGGTGTACACAAAGGGAAACACTGAGCTCAGTCTCGTAAGCTACAGCGATAGCGACATGGCGGGAGACGTCGATAACAGAAAGAGCACGACTGGGATCCTTTACTTCCTCGACAGCAATCTGGTGGCTTGGCAATCGCAGAAGCAGCGGGTGGTAGCTCTATCATCATGCGAAGCAGAATACATTGCTGGCACAGCAGCTACCTGCCAAGGGGTGTGGCTAAGGCGTCTTCTAGAGGATGTGCTCGGCGCCAAGTCGTCTCCGCCTCTACTCAAGATGGAAAACATGTCTGCAATTTCCCTCAGCAAAAATACTGTACTTCATGATCGAAGTAAGTACATTGACACCAAATTTCATTATATTCGAGAGTGTGTGGATAGTGGGGCAGTGCATCTGGAATTCGCGAGCACCAAGGAACAACTTGTGGATATCATGACGAAGTCACTCGGGAGATCCAGGTTCCAGGAGCTCCGTGAGCTGATAGGCGTCATCAAGCTGAAGTGGACAATGCCAGACTTAGGGGGAGATTGTTGAATAACTCAGGCATGTTCACAGTTTCTTTTGTTAGTAGCTTGAGTCTAGTTAGTCATTTGCTATTCTTTGGTTGTTTTTCTGTTTTCTCTAAACCCGAACAATCCGGTTTGGGAGTTAAGTTGTTACCGAGTCTTACGGCCTGATCTGGAATAGTGGTTAGCACTATGGCAGAACGTGGAACACAATAAGCGGTCTGTTTTGTTTTGTATCAACAGCTATTTATATTCTCAATAGAGTCAATGAAAAGTGGCGCTTGCTGCACAAAAACATCTGGTGTTCTATTACTTTTGATTCTTCCCTGCCCATTCCAGAAACCAACCATCAGTTCAGATCCTACGCTAACTGAATTTCTTCAGTTACTGTAGCTAGTATTGACAACAGATTTCCAGCTGCAGTTTGTAGGTGTTTTTGCTGGTACCGACTGAAGCTTGGGTTTCTCTGACAAGCTGATCATAGAGGGAACCCTTGGGCGTGTACTTATATACCAAGAGTCTCTCTTTCTTAGCAATGCAGTAGCCTAAAAGAGGGACTAAGTTGCATTGCATTACATTTCCCAATGTTAACATCTCAGATGTGAATTGGCTCTCCGAATGCTGAGTATCCTGCAACCTCTTGATAGCAGGAATGAGCCATCAGGAAGTGTAGCTTTGTACATAGTTCCTGATCGACCAGTTCCAATAATATTTTCCTTAGTAAAATCTCCTGTTGCCTTCATGAGATCATTCAACTTCATCTTTGAAACCGATTTCTCAAACATTGATACCTAAATGACAAAAACAAATGTGACAACACAGCAAGCCAAAAAGTATCTCTAAATGCCTAGGCTGACAAAAATGATATTTTTGATATGTATTGTGCCTAAAATAAATGCCTGAGAGCTCTACTAGTAGTTAAAGATGATATGACTTCCTCGTGGGGGAAAAGATAAAGATATGGCTGGATAAGAAAATGGGAATTCTGCTTTTATAGAATGCAAAGATGTCAATCTGAATCTGGTGAACCCAATATCCTCAATTCTTGAACAGCTATAAGCGTAGCACAGTATTGTGATCTCTTGAACGTACCAACCAACAAGCAATTGATTATCAGAAAAATTAGAAAAAGGGAAAAACTAACATTTAAATAGATAGATATACAGATAAATACAAACTAAAGGACTAACTCAAAATGCTTGGGGGGGCATACCTTCACTCCTTTTGCTCCCTTGATAGTCTTTGCCCACTTATTTTCTTCCACATCCTTTTCCTTCTTCTTAGCGGGCATTTTCCGCAAGAAAATGAATAAAATAACACCGACAATTATTGAAGTGATAACTGCACCAGCGATAGCAGAACCAACACTTACCCCTGTACGGCTGCTTGAAGTGGCGGTGCAATCACTGGTCAGAGGTTTCCCACAGAGGTCTTGGTTTGCAAAATTGGATGCTGAAAGATGAAGGAATCTGCCCTGACAATTGATTATCAGCAACATTAAACTGGGTTAGGTGAGCAAGACCACCAAGCTGCCCTGGGATTGTACCAGTCAATTCGTTATTTTGCAAACTGAGAGTATTGAGATAAGTACCGTTGGTTGCATTAGATTAAGTCTGACAACTGATTGCCAGCTGTCACATGGAGAAGCTCAGGATCAATTAGTTATTGTGGAATAAGTACAAATCACACTAGCTGGCAACATGTAATGCCCATGGCAAAGAAAAAAAAGAAGGAAAGCGAAAAAATTGTTGTCAGAACCTTAGAGGTAAATTTCGGGCAGGGTAGCTCGTTCATGAAGATACCTAACCGTTCGGGGGCAGTCGGCACCTTCTCACAGCCGTAGGCTCATCATTTGGTATAAAACAGACCTGAATCATTTGTGAAGAGCATAGAAGTAAGTCCAGAAAAAAAATCCCAAGGCCATCACATATCCAAAGGGTATCATAACGCTACAGTGCGAGGACAGCACACCATCTCCAGGATAGCTAGCGCCACCCTCCAGAACAATCAGCCGAGAGCCACAAAGGCAAGTTCCAGTGCGCACGCTCCCAGAAAGTGTTATGTGATACTTCTCTTGTAAAAGAGAAGAGCTCTCTTTGTTGTGAACAAAAGTAGTGTTGTCTCTTTGTGCAAGCGATGAGAGATTTTCTTGGAGGATTGATGATTTCCTTATGCCGAGGCATGAGACATTAAAGGTTGCCAAGGTGTTGGTCATATTAGACCAATCACAGGATATCGTGAGAATTGAATTTATGTGCGGAGTGTGCAATGTGTTCCCTTTTCTATGCTGAGATAGTATTTAAGGGATCTAGAACATAGGGTTGTTCTAGAGCTGTTGTCCCTTAAGTAAGGCCTCATCTGTGAGTCCTGCCCAGATTGGATTCTGGAGGGATCAGAGAAAGTAGTAAGGCATAGGACGTTAAAGTATGTTAAAATACTGGGGTCTCGTAACAGTCTAAGCGAGAAGTACCCGAAGTGGTTTTCTACGGGTATGAGTTGTTGTCTGTTCAGCTTGTGTCATGATATTCTTCATGTGGATTGTTTAGCACCAGAATTCGGGGTCGAATTCTGTTAAGGGGGTAGAATGTAATACACCTCACCATGTTCATGCGAGTACAGAATAAGGGGCAGAAGAGAAGAGGGGGACTCACCATGGACGAAGAGAGGTGGCAGCGCTCTGCCGTCAGATCGGTAGGCGCGCCCAATGGCCGCCACCCACTCCCCCCGTGCGAGGGCGGCCTCGAGCCCCGTCATACCTAACCATGACAGCCACCTCCATGCCTCTGTCCTAGTAAGCCAAATCAACTCAAAATAACAAATAAAGCAAGCACAAACCAGAGAAATCCACAAGTAGAAGCGCCAGAGCCGGGCCGTAGGCCACGAATCTAGAACCAAGAGCTGGGGTAGGGGAAGGAGAGGTGGAGAATGGAGGAGGGGAGAGATGAGAAGGAGAGACTGAGGCGGCGCAGTGAGCAGAGGAGAGACCGGGGCGATGCGGCGAGCGGGGGAAGAAATCGCGAGCAGAGGAGGCGACGCATCCGAGCGAAGATGGGGAGGTGAGGCGACGACGGAGAGAAAAGAAAAAAGAAAAGGAAAAGGGAAAGAAAAGAAGGGGAGGAAGGAAAAAGGGAAAAGGAAGAAAAATAAAAGAAAGAAGAGGAAACAAAAAAAAGAAGTGAAAAGAAAAGTGGAGAAAAATGAAGAGAAAAAGATGGTAGACGTATAAATAAGATTTGTCTACGATTGTAGACGATCATTAAATTATGATCGTTTGGGTACCGGGGCATCGGAAATGTCAGACTCAGATTTTTCAATCAGGAATCTTCTGTGATTCCACCGCACTATTCCCTGGATCAGTAGATAGTGCTCACAGATTACAGTTCTGAATATCAAAAGTACATATCATACGGAAGTATAAATATAATAGTAAACTTACTCATGGGCCGTTTAGGCCGAATTCATTAAATTGCAGCAGCGGAAGATCGAAGCACACAGATGGGACCTTCAGGACATGCCCACAGGCAGCCAACTAGAGGTGCGCGATCTAGCCCTTGACGTCTTCATCTTCTTTGCCAGCATGTCCAATCTTGTTGCTGAGGCGAGGTGATCTGATTCCTGATTCTAAATTTTGTCGCAAAAGCGAGTGTGACACCAACCACCGTGCTCCACGAGCCAATACACAGAATGCAAATAAATAGTATGCATAGCTTAACAAAGGAGAGGCTCAGGTTATTTTATTTGCCAAAAATCGCTTTTAGTAGCATTGTTATTATTTAATCATAGTGTTATTGTTACTGCCTACACTCCACCTAGCGACTACCATAATCGACTTAATCCACCAAAATACACTTTCTTTATTGTTTGCTGTCTAAGACTCCCAACAGCGATTATCATCAATTATACAATCCACCAATCATACCTTCATTGCTTCCTAGATCCCCAAATAGCGAGTATCATAACTGATATAATCCACTGATCAATTACTGCCTAAAACTCCAAACAGCTAGCGACATCATTTATCTAATATCATTTATTTATTCCACCAGTATCTTTTGCATTCTAAATTCTTAACAATCCAATCCTTTCGTTATTGATCCACAACCATAATTTGCTTCTTCAATAACCAATCTTATTTTTCCATTATCTATCTCTAACTAATTCATGAGTATACATCCACCAACAATATCATTGACCAAGTATACGATTCACTAGTATATATCCACCAAGTATATCATTGATTAGGTCTACGATTCACCAGTATTCATCCACTAGGAATATCATTGATCAAGTTTATACTCCAGGAATTGTTATCATACCCCAAACTCCCAAAATCAATTTATCCATCCAGAACTCGTTCAAATCCTATTAATCCCTATATTGTCAACATCTTCCAAGAATTATAAATATCAGTGTTGTAATCCAACCATTACCTTTGCATTTCCTAATACTCCAAAAATCATATAATTCATCTATCTAGTCTATAAATCCATTTGGGCTCACCAATTTATTTCTCCTAGAATCCACACTATTGTCTCCTATTTATGATCGACATGAATCCATCAATACCTTTATATATTTACCACAAACACACATCTCCTCTACTCATGACTCTATATATTCCTCCATATATTTCATCTTGTAAGAAGGGAAAACATTTTATTTTTGAATTATGATACATAAAAATTCCCTGAGACCTAGCAGTTTTGAACAAAACATAGTGTTCAAGAAAATGCAATAATAATAGCGATCCAGATTCCATCCACCGTTACATGGTATCTGCACCATATAGCATCTTTCAGCGTTATAGCCGCTTAACTTACCACTGGGACGACACCCAGGACAACTCAAATCGGGCTTTCCATTGCCCTTCCACTTTTCATTCCCACCCACAAAGTTTTGAAATAGAACTATATCGGTTAAGTTCCCATGTCCGCCCTTGACCGTGGGCACGGCTATTCGAATAGTTTTGACTCTGCAGAGTTTGTACACTTTCACCACAAGAGACAATCAACTCGTTGCCCCACACGATTCCTTAGTCATGTGGTTGAGAAGACTATCACAGTGACTTTTCAAAGTATCTAGCCCATTTTGTCATCTCACCTTATGGTAGCCGCCCACTTGCGGTGGGTCCCATCTATGCGCGGGATGTTTCCCACAGCCACTAACGCAGTTCGGGCTTCTACTTCCCGCAACGTTAGGACAGCTGGGAAACTTCACCCTCCACTGGTGTCCCTTAGGGCCCCCGTGCCCGTGCGTGCCTCTAGTGAGATGAGTCCGGGGTTTCGATAAGTTTATTTAGCCAAGTTGTATTTTACAGACTTGTGGTTGTACTGTTTTACACAGGAGGTCATGACAAGATTCAGTCCTTAGTGGTATCTGGGCGGTTCTACCACAAACCACACTCTCGTGCACCCCTGCACCATACCCCCGAACCATCCGCCCAGATAAATAAGCAATTTGAGGTTTTGGGGAATATAAAATAACCATATCTAACATACACCAGTCATTACCACCATGACTGCCCAACCAATTTTTCTCAGGATTAAAAGTGATGCTAGGGCGCTCCCGCGCCAATGAGTATCTAAGCAAAACTAAGCATGACATATAATTACGGACTTACTTTTGAAAAGTTACCATTATAATTTTGCTAAGGCGACAAGGTTCACATATTCAAGCATTCCAAAGGAGGTGTAATATTAATCAAGCAAACAATGGGCATATAACTAAAATCTTAAATTAACATGTATTTGCATATAAAATAATAGCATGCAATTTGATAATTTAAACCAAAGTAGTTTGCAGAAAACGTAGGTTCAACATGATCAAAGTATTGACTCGCCTGGCGCGGTTTACCGCGGTCTTGAGCTCACACGATGCTTTCTCTTGAACTTCTATTCTTTATCTTTGCTTTGCTCTGACCTCGCTTGATCCGTGGAATCTTCAGGACTCCAATTTCTAACTACGCGCTAAACGACTGAATACAAGCAAAAGCAAATAACTCAAAGGTTCCAAATAAACCCAAATAAAACTCAATTTTAGTCTCATTATAAGTTAATGGGTTATTCGGGGGATTGGGGCAAGGTCGATGGTAGAATGTGATGACTTGATCTTTTTATTAATAATCTCTTTTATTATTTTTGTATTTATCAAGGAAGTTCCATGAGTCGAGTTAGACCTATGAATCGGCATACGAGATTAGCGGTGTATTATTTTGGTCGAGCGCTATATTCAGGGCGTATGTTATATATAAGCGATGTATACAATTTTTAGTTCACCGAATTGATCTTATAGTCGGGGTTCGTTGTATTTTGTGGTACGATGTTTTATGTACCCTTAGTTATTGCTAGTCATAGTGTAAGTTGAATTAGGATCCATTTATACGGGTCCTAACTTGCTATATTCAAATATGTCCAACACTATTATTAACTAAATCTAACGTTAAGATTTAATTAATGGTAACATTATTATTTTGTCTACACTTTAGTTATTATTAGACTTAGCTTTATTTTTAATTTGAATTTATTTACCCAGCAAGGCTTGTTATACGGGTTCATATTTTTAATATAGCCATGTAATTAAATCTACCAAGGAGATTTGTTTTTAATGACGGTATGTTAGGGCTTATATGTTAATTTATAATTTGAACATTTAACCCAAGCGGTTTTTCTTCATCTATGCCTTTAATTAGTTTTTTTTATAATTATTCAAACCATATTAATTAATCATACCTGAACTAATTCAAATTTAAATTTTTAAATAATCTTATTTACACCCTAGTTAAATTTTATTAGCTTTTTTAAATTATTCTCTAATTTTCCTTGATTTTTATTAATTAAAATGAGTCACAAAAAGTGCAGCCGGCTGGATTCGAACTCGGGTTGCTTGGGTGAACGCACGCGCAGTTAGCCAATTGGTGTCGAGTGTTACCTGATGGATCGGGGACAGGAAATGGAGTTGAGCTGAGGATGCAACGTTGGAAACAGAGGAGGCTTCGGGCGGGTACGGCCGACGGTGGCGCCGGCGAGGGGCGGTCGGAGAGGAGCGGTTGAGGGGAAAAATGGAACCCCGGCGGCAAGTGGAAGACGTTGGTCGAGTCGCCGGTGACCGGGGTCACCGGAGAGAGGTCGGCAGCGTGTGGCGGCGGCCGGCGGTGAAGGTGGAATGGGGCAGCGCCGTTGCGTGGGAGAGAGGGGATTGGAGAGGAGCGTGAGCAGGAGTGGGCCACGGGGGTGCTCACTGACAAATTGGCCGAGCCGGAGGGAAGCCACGGCGAGCTGGCGGCAATGGCCTACGATGGCGCGGGCGAGTGCACGACGCCGGCGAGCTGGGGCGGACCATAGCTCCGGCCGGTGGCGGGGAAGTCTTCGGGGTGGCGTGGGGGTGCTCTCCCGCAGAGGAATCGAGCCGAGGAGTCACAGAGGAGAAACGGCGCTGGCGGCGGTGGTTTTCGGCTGGACGCGGGGAAGAAGGCCGTGCAGTGAGCTCGGCGCGACGGCGGTTCGATTAAGCGAGGGAGGGGGTAGAGGAGGAACGAGTATACGCCGTGATGCGGCCGGATTGGCGGGGGATTCACCGGGGTGCCCGAATGGCAGGGAGGCAGTGGCGGCGGGCTCTCGGGTGCTGGGCGAACAAAAGGAACAGGGGAGGAAGAGGAGTGGCGTGGGAGCTTCTTATGGCCATGGGGAGGCTATGGAAACGGTGGGCGGCGCGGGGAAACCGTGGGCAACGACAGCGCATGGATGCCGCGTGGAGGAAGGAAGCTGAGCGCAGCAGAGAGGAGCGGCGCGGGCGCGCTGGGGAAGAAGAGAAGAAAGAGAGGGAGGGGCGGAGCTGGGCCCAGCGGCCAGGGAGAAGGGAAACGGGGGAGGAGAAGAAATGGGTCGGGTCGTTCGGCCGACCGAATGCATTTCTTTTTTTTTGTACATGGATGTATATATATATATATTTACATTTTCATATATTGTTATTTTGCTGGCTTATTTAATTTTGCATATTTTTATTTCCTATTGCTAAACTCTTTCTTGCACAATTTGTATACACACACACACACACATATATATATATGTATGTATGTATATGTGTTTGTATTCTGTTCACCCGCTTTCATTGCTATTTATGCCATTATTTTCAAAATGAAATTTTATATTCTTAACTCAGGTTTCTCTCTTCTTATACTGGATCATCTTTTCAGATTCGTATTTACAATTTTAGTTTTCTATTATTTGCACATTCCCCTTTTAGGGTATTATTAATGCTTGTTTCTTTTTGAGCTTCTTATATTTTTGGAACCTCAACCAAATTCCAGAAAAACACCATAAAATTCAAATAAAATATATTACAAATATAATTCAAAAAGCTTCACATTTTCAAACTCAAATTTTTGGGATGTTACAGGAAAGGTGTCCGGTGAGAGAGATTGTTGGTATCGAATTTACGCATAGAAACGCTTTCGATTGTCTATATGCATAGAATCGATGTTGTTTGCATGCTGGTGCAAATTATAATATTGAATTGAGTGTTTGGGGTGATGCTTCCAGGTGGAGGTTTTGGGTTGACTCACCTCCACGCATCGTCCCTAGGATAATTAGGCAAGTGCATGGTAGAACAGTAAATGGTGGTGAATGTTTGTTATTCGTGTTTCAATGCTATGATTTACAGTATTTATGAGATGATGTATATGAATTGTGCTAATCATACCTTGATGAGTACCGCTTATGATTATACATCCATATTTGAAGCATATCGCATCATGCAAAATGCATAAGAGCCAGGTCGGTGAGAAAGTCATATGACTAGTCCAGAGTGCTCTTAAATAAGAGCTAGGTCAGTGAGAAAGACATATGACTAGTCCGGAGTACTCTTGAGTAAGACCTACAGAGGTAGGCATCTCCACAAGATGGAGGGAGAGGGTAACATCGACGAGTATACCTTCCGCTATACCGGTATAAGCTACAGTTACAGATGCATTACAGATGCATTGCGTAGCATTGCATGAAAGTGACAGAGAATGTGATACAGTTTACAGTACAGATTTGCTTTACAGTTTATAGTCATAGAGTTGATTTACAGCTTACAGTTCGTGAAATTGATTGAGTGCTAAAGTGATATCATTGTTTTATCGTGTGCTTGCTGAGTCTTCGGACTCACCGTTGCTTTGTCGTTGTTTTTTTAGGAATTTGTTGAAGGCGACATGCATGGGCGGGAGTAGCACAGTTGTTCACATGCAACAGTAATTCACATACCATCTACAGTTGACATATTTAGCCTTGGATGGTCTGAGTACCTTTTTGGTAATTAGCAAATTTATACCTCTGCTGCGCTTAGTGTCAAGTGTAACGGCTTTTGTCGTCTGGTTGATATTTAAATAAAATAATTGCTTCGCAAGACCAGCGGCAAAAGTTGGAGTTGGTAACATTATAGAGTAGGTGATAGCACTTTGGGCTCAGAGAGGAGCCAAGGTGTTATAGTTGGTATCAGAGCGGGCGTTAGGTCCGTGGTGGATAATTTGGTAACCTAGGTAGTCTTAATCAAGAATTTGACTCAGGATTTGTTATTAAATTAAGACTTGGCTTAGGTTATGCAATTGCTAAAACTTGACACACTTTGCTGCATAGCAGAATGGGATTTGGGACTTGCATTGCATATGTGTTTTCCCTAATTGTAATGTTGATTTGTACTGCTAAAGTTGATGATTGTGAGATGATTGTGTGATTTCTTCTCTGTTGTGAACAAAGATGCCGAAGGGTAGAGGTCGTGGTCATGGTGTTTGTCGTTGCTGTGGTCGCGGGCGCGGTCCGACAGTGCCACCACCTCTAGCTGAGGAGAGTATTGGCGATGTGGGTGAGGATGTTGTTTCGGCTGTTCAACCAGTTGCTGGTGTTATAGTAGATTCAGTAGCCCAGTTGCGAAATCTTCAGAGAGAGGTTCAAACACTTCGTCAACAAGTACAGGAGTGTCGCTATGTTTTAAAGAGAAGGAACTTTGAGAGTAGAGGCAAGTTTTTTAGCAACCCGTTCCCAAGAGATTTCAGAGGGGCCAATGTTCTCTATCATTGACTCAACCTGTCTACCTGAGGCCGTTTTCTTTTGCAACGCCTCATTCTTCCCCGACGACCCCAACAAATCCATATCGTCCTGTCCCAGGACAAGGCATGATCTGTTTCAAGTGCGGTGGAGGGCACCATGCTGTCGAATGTTCTTGGACGGGAAAGTGTCGACATTGTAGTCGATTAGGCCACAAGCAGTGGGTTTGTCGTCAGAACCCCTCTAGTATCATTAAGTGGGAGCCAATATCTGCATCACAACCCCCTTCTTCTTGGGCGCCATCTACCGAGTATTTCTGGCGTCCTGCACCAATTGTTCTAGTTCAGCATGTTGTAACGCCATCATTTCCGGTGTCGCCACAGCAAAGGGTCAGATCTCTTGCTATTTCGGCGCTACCCAAAAACCACGCATCTACTATTTGAAAGTTTAGGTGACCTTACAGTTGTAGCAGTGGTGTGTTTTGTATAAACCCCTGAGTTTGGTAACTCTTAGTTGAAGTGTGTACTTTTGTGCGTTTGATGTTGGAGGCTTGTTAGTAGTATGGGTTGATGTTGATGTTATGTGGTAGTTATGTTTGGAAAGACCCTGTACCTAGTAGTAAACATCTTCTGGGGTATTCGAATGGGTATAAGTGTTTACCTTGACTTGTCAATATGATCGTGTTTTATGGTGGTTAAAGTAACAATCTGGCAGGGCATGGAATTCTAAATTGTGAGAACCTAGAATGGTAATTAACTTTAGTTATGTTTGTGGGATCGAAGTTGATTTGAATCCAATGGCGATTTAATATTTACATGAGAAGTAGCGGCGTAAGGCAAATTCATTTTTGTTTAATAGTTGGATTTGAATTATTGGTGAACTAGTCGGTGATTATACTTGCATAGATTGTTGAGCTACATTGAATGATTGATTATTATAATCACGACCAATGTTTTGGAAAGTTCTAATAGTTGTAATGTTAGAACTATTGGGATTAGTTGGGAGGATAAGAATGGGGATCTTGATGTCGGATAAATCTCCCAGCTAAAGTGAATGGAGAAGAATTGTTGTAGAGCTGAGTGAGACTCAAATTCTGAGGGATGAAGCTAATAAAGTCCTTGTGAGATTTGGTAGCAATCTCTAAGCATGAGTTAGTGAAGTTGCCACCGTATTTGTGGGAAATTATGAGCACGCCTTTGGAGTTAGAACAGATGGATCTTATGCTTAAGACAAACGTAAAGGTAGTTCATGGGAGTACATATGTTGTGTGTTGAAATCTAGGTGATTGATTATCTCTAAAGTGTTGAGCTGGTGGATTTTAGTTAGTGCCTGGATCAGGTGCTTATGGGATTGTTAACTGGTAGTGGATCTTCTGGTGACAGAATTATGTCCACACCTTGTGTGGTTGCACACGAGATAGTCACGATGACTATGCTGTTGTGTGCAGAAAAGTGGTAGAGTTTGGTGAGTTTTGGGAAGGTTTATATTGATGAATGCTAAACTCATAACATGAAGCTTTATGAGGCTTACATCTATAGTGAGGTTGGTTGATATGTTAGTAATGAGGTGATAATAAAGATTTGTGTGGCTAATAGAGTTCAGAGTTGATCTTGTGCCATAATCGTTATGGGAAATTGATTGAGGAAAATATCGGCCTTAGGGGCAAAACCAATTGTGTTGCTACAACCGGTAGCATCTACAGGGAGTGATGTAACTTAACATTACATATATGTTGGTGAATCATTGATAGTGTCAAGAATGAGATTTTTGGGTGGAAGTTTCCCCGAATTATGTTTTGGACAACTGAGCTTCAGATTTGTTGATAGCTAGTGTAGTCTAAAAGATTTGAGGTAAAGTTGAAGCAGAGATGTTACCTAAAATCCTGAATGGAGCTTACCTCATTTTGTGGATACGAGGAATTAAAACAGATGGGTGATTTTTATGTTCACCGTGTTCGGTGATCATTAACTGAGGAAATAGCCAAAGTAATGATTCATTTCATGAGTTGAAGTCAACCATGGATGGAGTTCATCGTGGTGCAAATAGAGTATGAGTTGAAACTCTAGAGAATAAAGGTATTGGAGGGATTGAATTAATAGGATCCAATACAAATTTGATGGGGCATATGGAGTTATCTGTCGACAGTATGTCGCTGATGAAAGAGGTTTGCTTGAGTATTTTGCAAGTTGTGTACTAAAGCATCCCCAAATTCATGTGAACATTGCCCTAGGATTGGGTTGATTTTGTAACTCATAGATTGATGTTGGAATGACGAATTGTCCTATTGCAATCTAATGAGTATTTGAAATGATTGACTGATGTTTAATGGATTATTTTGGGTTCCCTTAATTTGGGAATTCATTCAGGTTCACTTTGAGGGAAAGTGGAAGTGGGAAGTTGCGGGGTTTTCACATTTCTTATGTGATTGATATGATTTTTCGCTAAGGCGTTATTTGTACGCTTTAAAGAGTGTGCTTCCTTTTCTTTGAAAAAAAGGGGCTAATTTTGAGAATACAAACTTTTTCGCATGATATATGCGGCACATTGTTTGTTAGGATGAGGATTGGTTTCCTGTCTAGTTTTCTCTCTTGAGAGGATTGATTGTGATGAAGTGATGTTCTGTGGGGAAGTGAATTCCCAACTATTTTAGAAGGAATATTGTTATTTGTGGATGAATGGATTGATCCTATGATTGGATTACCTTTATAAAAGATTTTGCTTTGTACAAGCGAGTCGGGTTTATGAGTGTTATGTGATACTTCTCTTGTAAAAGAGAAGAGCTCTCTTTGTTGTGAACAAAAGTAGCGTTGTCTCTTTGTGCAAGCGATGAGAGATTTTCTTGGAGGATTGATGATTTCCTTATGCCGAGGCATGAGACATTAAAGGTTGCTAAGGTGTTGGTCATATTAGACCAATGACAGGATATCGTGAGAATTGAATTTATGTGCGGAGTGTGCAATGTGTTCCCTTTTCTGTGCTGAGATAGTATTTAAGGGATCTAGAACATAGGGTTGTTCTAGAGCTGTTGTCCCTTAAGTAAGGCCTCATCTGTGAGTCCCGCCCAGATTGGATTCTGGAGGGATCGGAGAAAGTAGTAAGGCATAGGATGTTAAAGTATGTTAAAATACTGGGGTCTCATAACAGTCTAAGCGAGAAGTACCCGAATTGGTTTTCTACGGGTATGAGTTGTTGTCTGTTCAGCTTGTGTCATGATATTCTTCATGTGGATTGCTTAGCACCAGAATTCGGGGTCGAATTCTATTAAGGGGGTAGAATGTAATACACCTCACCATGTTCATGCGGGTACAGAATAAGGGGCAGAAGAGAAGAGGGGGACTCACCATGGGCGAAGAGAGGTGGCAGCGCTCTGCCGTCGGTTTGGTAGGCGTGCCCGATGGCCGTCATCCACTCCCCCGGCGCGAGGGCGGCCTCGAGCCCCGTCATACCTAACCACGACAGCCACCTCCATGCCTCTGTCCTAGTAAGCCAAATCAACTCAAAATAACAAATAAAGCAAGCACAAACCAGAGAAATCCGCAAGTAGAAGCGCCAAAGCCGGGACGTAGGCCACGAATCTGGAGCCAAGAGCTGGGGTAGGGGAAGGAGAGGTGGAGAATGGAGGAGAGGAGAGATGAGAAGGAGAGACTGAGGCGGCGCAGTGAGCGGAGGAGAGACCGGGGTGACGCGGCGAGCGGGGGGAGAAATCACGAGCAGAGGAGGTGGTGCATTCGAGCGAAGATGGGGAGGTGAGGCATTGGCGAAGAGAAAAGAAAAAAGAAAAGGGAAAGGGAAAGAAAAAAAGAGGAGGAAGGAAAAAGGGAAAAGAAAGAAAAATAAAAGAAAGAAGAGGAAACAAAAAAAAGAGAAAAGAAAAGTGGAGAAAAATGAAGAGAAAAAGATGGTAGACGTGTAAATAAGATTTGTCTGCAATTATAGACGATCATTAAATTGTGATCGTTTGGGTACCAGGGCATCGGAAAGGTGTCCGGTGAGAGAGAGATTGTTGGTATCGAATTTACGCATAGAAACACTTTTGATTGTCTATATGCATAGAATTGATGTTGTTTGCATGCTGGTGCAAATTGTAATATTGAATTGAGTGTTCGAGTGATGCTTCTAGGTGGAGGTTTTGGGTTGACGCTCCTCCACGCATCGTCCCCGAGATAATCAGGCAAGTGCATGGTAGAACAGTAAATGGTGGTGAATGCTTGTTATTCGTGTTTGCATGCTATGATTTACAGTATTTATGAGATGATATATATGAATTGTACTAATCATACCTTGATGAGTACCGCTTATGATTAGACATCCATATTTGAAGCATATTGCATCATGCAAAATGCATAAGAGCCAAGTCGGTGAGAAAGTCATATGACTAGTCCGCAGTGCTCTTGAATAAGAGTCAGATCGCTGAGAAAGATATATGACTAGTCCGGAATGCTCTTGAGTAAGACCTACAGAGATAGGCATGTCCACAAGATGGAGGGAGAGGGTAACATCGATGGGTATACCTTCCGCTATACCGGTATAAGCTAAGTTACAGATGCATTACATATGCATTGCATAGCATTGCATGAAAGTGACAGAGAATGTGATACAGTTTCCAATACAGATTTGATTTACAGTTTACAGTCGTAGAGTTGATTTACAGCTTACAGTTCGTGAAATTGATTGAGTGCTAAAGTGATATCACTGTTTTATCGTGTGCTTGCTGAGTCTTCGGACTCACCGTTGCTTTGTCATTGTTTTTTTAGGAATTTGTTGAAGGCGACATGCATGGGTGGGAGTAGCACAGTTGTTCACATGCAACAGTAATTCACATACCATCTACAGTTGACATATTTAGCCTTGGATGGTCTGTGTATCTTTTCGGTAATTAGCAAATTTATACCTCTGCTGCGCTTAGTGTCAAGTGTAACGGTTTTTGTCGTCTGGTTGATATTTAAATAAAATAATTGCTTTGCAAGACCAGCGGCAAAAGTTAGACTTGGTAACATTATAGAGTAGGTGGTAGCACTTTGAGCTCAGGGAGGAGCCGGAGTGTTACACAACAGCAAGTGGCACCATGACGGTAATAATAAGAATACATAAGAGGGGCAAATTGATTAACTTAGTCCATCCATTCATTTGCCATATAGTATAGTCTAATTAATGAAGGATTTCTTGCTTGACTAGGGCGCATTGAATGAAAGGTGCGTTGACGTGAAACCTTCTTAAGTTCTTGCCATGGCCGTGAGGCATTACTAGTCTGCCTTCTGTCTCTGGCAACTGCTACCTGCTTCTGTATGAGGTAACACTATTTCAGCCAGTTTTATGTCTGAGTTTTGCTATAATTAGATCGCTTCTTCAGTTATCAGTCTGATTCGTTTTGGATTTTTCTTGCATCTTACAGTGCTGCTAAATTAGAGGCAAATAATATTCAGGGAGTTGCTCGATCAGCTTGAGCAAATACCTGTAGTAGTTGTTTATGGCCTCTCACATACTTGTAGTACTATAGGTAATGTATCCATCCTTAGAATTTAGGAAGTGGCACTGTGGCAGAGCTCTATACGACCTTATTGTTAGCGGCAGATTAGAGTAACAGTTCAGCATCAATTTGATTCAACCTAGAAAAACGACCTTTGTGATGCACACAGCACACACTTACCTATTGGTTCCGTTAGTGTCCATGAGGTATATTAGCTCTCTTTGTCCTATTAGTGTTCCCTTTTTTTTCTGAGATACAGGATGTTATTATGGACGGGCTTGTGCAGGCATGTGATATATGTGAATTCTCAATTCAAAATCGTGAAGTTTACATTTAATAAGAATATAAATTTCATAATTACGATTTCAAAATTATGAATGCCAAATTTGGAGCTTATAGAAACTTCAAACTTTGTGTCTGCTATTTGCATTGAAACTTGAAAGTGGCTAGGATGTATGCGAACATACACTTTTCTAACCATCTACTAATCATCCTACAAATGGGAGTGGTGAGAAGTGGAAAAAAAGCTGAAAGAGGGAACATTTAAAAAACTTTTTGCAACTAAAATTTGAACGTCTCAATTTATCTTCTCGGAAGTTTCGCTGAAACAGAGCCACACCCAAAGCACCAGACAGACAGGTAAATGAACGTCAATTTATAGCAATAGATCAGATTAATTTCAGATAAGTACATACAGTATAGTTACCCGTCAGTAACAATTCTCCACATATAGAACAGTATTTGTTTGTGTGTGAGGTACGAGTTGGTCAAGGGGTTAGATCGGCTTGATGTCAGGTCATGCCCTGACACGAACCCGTCAACTATTAAACAAGTCAAGAAACGCTGAGACAAATCATGATACAAGTATTGAACAGTTCCCACAACAAAATACAATAGACACAATAAATATATTATTCCAGTTCCCAGGTAGTAAACATTTAAGCACAACGCGATTCACACTATAAATGTTGCTCTCCCTATGTTTCACACTATAGTTGGTCAATTTTATTAGCCATACTGGAGCTATAAATTTTCGTAGGTACTATATAACATCAAATATATAATTATTTTATCGTAGAGTCTTAACTCGCAGTCACCTATGAGAAACCTAACTTGTTGTTAATCACTCCTGCACTCGTTCAATTGAGATTCAATAACTTTCAAATTCGGGAACTTTTGACAAAGATTCAAAAACTTTCAATTTCGGCAACTTTCAATTGACACTCAAAACTTTCAAATAAGGAACGTTCAACTGATAACCATGCGTGTCTATCATTTAACATGTTGTTTAGCTCTTTGCTCTTGTTTCTCCTTGGCTGCATTGCAAGAGATCCATTTCACCACGATATGCTTAAGATTCACATATGCAAGAATTTGTTAACTTGGGCTGCATGACATGTGTCTGTATAGTTGGATGTATCTTGATATGCCAATTAGACTCCATATTAAATAGAGCTATATTCATTGTACAACTCTACTATCTATACTTGAAAATTTATTTAGTTGTATTCCTTATATATAAAACTGTAAAGAAAGCTTCCATGTTTGTATCCAATTAATTTGCACATTATTAATTTGGATTCACCAAGTAAGTAGTGTAAATGTTTTTGCTTTATAATTTGTGTTATCAACGAGATTGCCGACTCATATGTAAAATCTATCTTTTTCATTTGTAATATATAAATAGATGGCAGCTGGTACAGCTAGTACTAGTTCATCAGGAGGGGCACTGATTGACAGACGGATCAATGAAGGACATGGCCTCACAGGATCCAAGCATTCTGCTTGGAACAACTCCACAGGGGAGCACCTGCCTTCACATATCCTCCCTTCATGGCCACGACGGATTCTGCAAGGATGTCCTGGCGCTTAACCACTCTCTCCTCGCCGTTGCCAACTTGTACGGTGAGACTCCGCTGCTCGCTGCCGTGACAAGCGGCCATGCCTCTTTGGCTTCGGATTTACTCAGGTACTACCGTGGTCTGGGATTGAGTGAGGCAATCCTAAAACAAGACAGGGATGGATGTAATACACTGCACCACGCCATCCGCATTGGCCACAAGGACATTGCGCTAGAGTTGATAGCAGTAGAGCCTTCCTTGTCGCAAGGTGTCAACAACTTCAATGAGTCACTCATGTTCCTCGCGGTGATGAGAGATTTTATTGAGGTCTTCCAGAAACTTTTGGAAGTTCCTAATTCAGCTCACACGGGAGCATGTGGCTCCAATGCTCTGCATGCCGCTGTGAGGAATGGAAATTCAGGTGAGGAATGGAACGTTTTTGTGATTCACCTGTTTTGTCGCGTGACGTATGCTCCGTGATTCAAAACCTGGATTCGATTGGGTCTTCCTCTAACCCATGATCGACTTTCAGCTCCGCTAGTCTCTCACTAAAGCACGAATCTTAAATAGTGAACAACGGTGGATGAACAAGGTGTAACTATACCGGAGAGTAATTAGTGTGTATATGGCAAACTGTAATTTGAATTATAAACTGATTTCTAATTAATATTACTGTACGTCATTACTAATCCTCAACTTGATATATACTCTACATTTCTTGGTTGTTAACCATCGTACGTGCCTTGATTTGTTTGCAGGTATTGCTAAAAATATTATGGAGAAGCGTCCTTGGCTGGCGAGAGAAGAAAGCCAGGAGGAACGCAGTACTCCAATGCACATGGCTGTACTTTGGGACAAGGTTGACGTGCTACGAGTAATGTTGGAACATGATCGGTCATTAGGGTTTGTAGTAAACACAGTCCATGGGACTCCTCTCCTTGTTTCTGCCGCATTTAGAGGTCATGTTTGAAAAGCCCCAAAAATTCAAACCAAAATTTTTTTCCTTGATTTTTGCTGGATTTTTGAGTGAATTTTGGAAACTTTCCCTTTTTGGAAAGTCTCCCGTTTTCCGCCTTCCTTTTTCGGCCTGGCGCCATTCCCCTTTCCGCTTTTCCCCTCTCCCAGCGCCTCCCTCTTTCCTCTCCTGTTGGCGCCGCTCCCCTCCCCGCTTTCTTCCTCCCCTGGCGCCGCCTCGCTCCCTCCCCTTCGCTCGCGCCTTCCTCCCTCCCCGCCTTCTCCCTCGCGCACGTGCTCGCGACCGCGCCTGCGACCGCTCCACATCACAGACTTACGCCCGCGGTTTCGCCCCGTCTTCGCCGTGCTGACGCCACCGGATCGACGCCAGCACCACCGCGCATTGCCGCCCCTTCGCGTGGCCCCACCTGCCAGCCTCCCCCTTAGTTCGGTCGTCGCCCAGTCCTCCCTGTTGACGGTGACCGCGCCTGGACCTTCTTCCCCACGAAATCCCCTCCCTCCGCCCGGGTATAAAACCCATCTCTGCCTCCTCACTCTCCCTTCGCTTCCCGAGCTCCCCCACCACCCTCACTCACTTCCCACTGCCTCCAAGGGTCCCCAGGAGCAACCAATCGAGGCCTAGCTGCCCCGGGCCCCGCCGCCATCCTCCCCTGCGCCGGCAAGCCCGAAAAGGCAATCTCCCTCTACCCTTCTCCATTCACCAATTCATCTGTCCCCGAGCGCCTCCACGGTCCCCTGACGTTTTTGGTAAACACCCCAGGCCAAGGGAACCTCTGTGGAGCTCCAGCACCGACGATCACCGCCGATCAAAGGTGCTTCCCGTGGCCAGCTCTCCTCAAAGCTTCCCCGCCAAACACTCCACTGCCAATGTAAGCCTCTTGGCCCCCTGTCCGTGTAACCGCAGTCGGTTGAGCTATCTCACCGCCGATGACCCCCTCCGCCACCGAATAGCCGAACTCCCCCTCTCTGCCTTCTGCTGTCCCCACTGGTCCCCTCACCTCCCTGAGCCCCAAATTGGATTCCCTGTGTCAAGCTCCACCTGTTGGCACCCTCCCCTGCCGCCGGAGTCCCTCGCCGTTGCCAGAGAGCGGAGCCCCACCATCCCTGCCCCTCTGCCTTGCGTGCCCGGCAAGAGGTAGACGAAGGGGAGACGTGGCCCCTCCTCCGCCGACTGATCCTCTCGTCGCCTTCTAACCGCAACCGCCCGATCCTCCCATACCGTTTCGGCCGCCCCCTTCTATCCCAACCGTCCGATCTTCATAACTGCACCATCCCGCGTCCGTCGGATCTCCCCACCATACCGCTTCGCCCACCGCATCCGGGCCGCAACGCTGGGACACGCGTCGCTCATCCGAGTCGCGCGGGCGCGCGTTGGCGTGGACCGCCGCCTGCTCCGTCGCGCCCGAGCGCTGCTCTGGCGGGCGCGCGTCGCTCGTGGGCCGCGCTGGCCATTCGGCGCGCGGCTGCGATGATGCTAGGCTGGCACTGTGGCTTTGGGCCGGCCCAGTACTATTCACACCAAATTTCCAGTAATTTCCCAATTTCTAAAAATCCCAGAAAATCCAAATAAATCCTAGAAAATCACAGAAAATCCCAAAATTCCCAAATTTCACCACTTTGCTCCAAATAATATCCTGGACCCATTTTTGACTTTCATTTCCACAGATTCATTCCAGATAAATTCCAAAAATTCCCCATTTGGAGATTTATGCATTTTACTCCTTTTTAATAGATTATTTTTCCTCGCTTGATTAGTCTCAAGCTGGACTTATGTTATTTTATGTGTTTGTGCTAGTTTCGGAAATCTTGGAAGTTCAGTTGCAGACTCAGGATCCAGGCGCTTCTACGTTCGAGCTAGCCGAGATCGTCCAAATCAACGGCAAGTCCCAAATCCTTTGATCATGTTGCATCCCACAATATTTAATTATGTTACTATGATATTTGCATTAAGCTAGTTCTGAAAAGCTAGTTCAAAGTAAAATAAAATGTTTAGAATGACCCGCTATGTAGATAAACCTACCACCGACAAACGCCATGTAAACTTGTAGCCATACCTTTGTTAACCCTAGAAATAATTACTTGGTAACCTAAATAATTGTAAGTTATTATTATCACTCAAAGTCTTACACTAATAAGGTTGCGGCTGCGGGCCAATAGGAATTGCAAACCCGACTCTAGGGTAGGGTGGAATGGGACACCGTGCCCTAGAGCGGAGAGTGCCGGCGTGCACAAGGTAGGGTAAGGGTTGGGGAAGGAGCAGTGAGATAGCCTTCGCCCATCTCTTACCCTAGGATTGAAGTTAGGGTAAGGGTGTTGTGGGGAACCGCGAGACGGTCAGCGCCCACCGCTTACCCTAGGTTGGAGGTCGCGGACCTGGCGAGGTACGGACCCCGGGAAATGTAAGGACTAGACCCTTACGCTGAGCAAATGACATAGTGATCGCTCAACCACAGGAGTTGACTTGTCAACACTAGTTTAGTAGCTGCTCAACTCAATTGAAACTCTACAGGTGTTGAGAAGGCTTGGTGTTGAGAAAGCGAGGTTAGGTAGGCCGTGCTGCGGATGCCTAACAACGATAAAGTTCACTCAAAGCAGACGGGAGTTATATTGTGCCAGACCCGAGTGAATTCTATCGGGTAGAGACTATATAAAGAATTGAGCAGTGAAACGACCTGGCTCTCTTAACTCTTTAGCGGGAGTTAAGGGATCGTGTGAGTAAAGCTGAGAAAACTCTGCAAAGTCAAATAAATGGTATTCGAATACGCCGTGCTCCCGGTTATTGGAACTGTGTCACTTGGGTGATTCCAGCAGTGAAGCTTAAGTAGTTTTGTACATGCTTTAACTTGATTAGTTGGTTAATTAACTTTTGTTGAAAAACCCCTGAGATCTTAAGAAGTAGTTTTGAGTCCGTTTTATCAAAATGTTTGCAAATAAAACTGCATCCACTCAAGTTAATAAACCAAGTATACTCCCTTCCATTGTAAATCCGTGCATGTAGTAAGATAGAATCCCTTTGGGGTTTGCTGAGCCGGTTGTTTGGCTCACGGCTTGCTTAATCCACTCTTAGAGGATCAAGACGAAGGTGAAGGTCTCCCCGTTGAGGAAGTCCCGGAGGATCTCTTCTTCGATGAGGACCCGTGGCTTTAGGTCTTCACCGCGCTCGAAGCGGGCCTTGGAAGTCTTTTGTAATGTAATTATACTTTGGGCTTGCACGCCCCGCTGTCAAAACTGGATGTTATTCCATATGTGAAATATATGCTGGACTTTTGTTGTAAGCATGCAATGGTATACTCTTGCGCGACACTCCATAACTGTTCATGCGTGAATAGTTGCGAAATGTCGTGTCCGTACGCGCCCCTGGAAACGGGAGGCGTTACAATGTTGGTGTTGCTCAAGAGCTTCTCAACCATTGTCCAGATGCTCCCTATTGCGACAAAAATGGCTGGACATGTCTTCATGTGGCTGTATGGTCAGGTCAGACGGAGTTTGTGGAATATATCCTGAGGGCACCGCAGCTTCGGAAACTCGTTAACATGCGTTGCAGTGAGGGGAAAACTGCTCTACATATCGCTGTCCAGAAATGCAATCCAAAAATCGTTGCTGCTCTACTGTTTCACCTAGACATAGACTATACAATGCTTGACAGTTATTGTGCTCCAGCTGCTTGGGAATTAGGGAGTGCCATAGATCATGCCAAGACTTTAAACTGGGTAAGCATGTTATCAATATATCGGATAAAATGGTTGTGGCTAATTAAGGCCCCTTCAAAACGACTTTTGGCTTCTAGCTTCTATTTTTTAGAAGCTGGAAGCTGTTGTTTCTTTTTTTCTTTTTTCTTTGTATTGTTTATAAAGATATAATGGTTTTTTTTATTTTTCTTTATTTTCTTTTAATTGAATGGTTCTGCCAAAAGCTATCAATCACTACAATGCCCATTTCGGCCATCAGCAAAATCCGTTGAGGGGCCTAAGAACAAAAATAACGGGAAATTTAGGAAGGAAACCAACAAACATGCTGAACAAATTGAGTGTATATAATAAAATTGTAGCGCGAAGTAACAACATGGAAATTGTAAAAAGGTGTGCCACCCCACATTTTTAAAGCACCTTTTGTTTTTGTTCCTCTTTACAATATCCCACTAATGATAGTTCTAGGCAAAGCCTTGTTTAAAAAACTAATAATATCTTTATTTATACAAGAGTTTTTATTGTGTTTATCGAATGTGATAACTATCCCGTCCTCTTTGATTACTTTATTTCTCAACTTACAATAGAAATGATTTTTTAATCACATCTTCTAACTTAACTGCAGTATTATGAGCGATACTATTATTCACATAGTAGAATAGCTGATATTAATTTATTATTGTGAGCTGCATTTGTACCTTACTTTTGATCCACGTAGTATGAAGTGTCCATGCGTATGTTGAAAGCTGATCCCCAAAATGCAACCTCTATTTATAATATTCATAAGCAAGTCAAGGCAGAGATAACTGATGCATCAAGGAAGGACGTCAAGTCACTGACTCAAACATACACAACCAACACTTCTGTATTGGCGATCCTTGTTGCAACAATCACCTTCGCCGCTGCTTTCACCTTGCCTGGAGGGTACAACAATGATGTTGGGAGCGAGGGACTTCCGATCATGGCTCGGAAGCTAGCATTTCAGGCATTCTTAATCTCTGACACCTTAGCAATGTGCTCCTCACTCACTGTTGCCTTCATGTGCATCATAGCAAGGTGGGAGGATCTTGAGTTCTTGCTTTATTACAGATCCTTTACTAAGAAGCTCATGTGGTTTGCATACATGGCAACCACTACCGCATTTGCAACTGGTTTATGCACGGTACTGGCACCTCGTATCCAGTGGTTGGCTATTGGAATTTGTTTTCTTTCAGTTTTATTGCCCTTTCTTACCAAGCTGCTTGGCGAATGGCCCGTCTTGAAGCTCAGATTTCGATTGGGTCAAACTTTCAAGTTTGATCTCCTTGATATGATCTGACATCCGCGATCTATCTTACTGATTCTAGATACGTTCTATCATTACGGGTTATTTTGTTTATGTATCTCGTGTTGGGAATCACTCCCTCTCTAATGTTGGGAATCACTCTCTCTCTCTTGGAGTTTTTCACAAACACTCACTAGACTGAGTCTTTTCTCTGGTGGACACAAGAACAGGGGCTGGACAACACACATAGAGCTGATTTGTTGATGTAGGCCACACAGCCCTCATCGTTTTGTTTCATATATAGACTCAAACATGCAAGAGAATAACCGGCAGACCCATTCCGCCGTGACTCACGGCATGATCCTGAACTAATGCTACATGCAAAGACCATGCATGCAAGTCAGGACCCAGCCTCAATTTCGCATCGTGGCCCTTTGACCCGGACTAGCAGTACACCATGCATGCACCTCCTATTTTAACTAGCCAGCATGCACATCTCATGCAGCTCATGTTACACGTCTCAGATTTGTTGGCACCTCCAATCCGGTCGCTTCGCACAGCTCGATCCACATGAACCAACAGCCACCATGCTTGAGCGCTTCCCACGCATCGCCGTGACACTTCTCTTGGCATCACACACTGCTGTAATGCAACTTCCTATGCTAGTACATATTCTTGACTACATGCACATGAATAAAATAAACATGCATATGCACTAATGACAAGATTACAGCTAACAATTATCCCCCTAATCTTGTCATCTTGTCTCCACTCACAGAAGAGCTAGTTCGACGCTTGCGTAACCTTGACCTAACAAAGCTTTCTCCTCCTTTTCTTTCTTAGGACATTCCCAAGCAAAATGTCCAAATTCTTCGCAGTTGTGGCACTGTACCTTACTTTTATCTTTGCGCCATTCGCCGCGTCCACGGCCGCGACCTCGTCCTCGTGACGAGTTGTGTCCTCTTATCACGAGAAGTTGCTCTTCCGTCCGCGTGTCCCGCCCCTTGAGAAGCTCCTCGTGCGCCTTCAGTGATCCAATGGCCTCCTCTACAGCCATCTGGTTGATGTCAACAAATAACGCTATCGATGAAGCAACATTGATGAATTTATCAGAAACGGATCATAGCAGCTTCTTCACGACATACTTCTCTTCCATCGGTCTCCAAGCTCACGAATGCACCCAACGAGCGTCGTGAACTTCACCGCGAAATCATCCACGGACTCTGCATCACTCATCTTAAGATTATCAAAATCCGAGCGCAAGGATTGGATCCTTGCCTCCCGGACACGTACGCTCGACGCCCACATGCATGGAGTGTAGCGCTGTCCATACATCAAACATGGTCTCCTTCTCCACAACTCGCAGTAGGGTCTCGTCGTCGATTGACTAGGAGATGATTGTCAAGGCCAGCTGGTCCTTGCTCTCATCAACATCTTCGGACGAGTCCTCGCGAACAACGGCACCCCATGCGCCGTTGGCTCGTAGGAGGTATTTCATCCTCATCGCCCATGCCGCTTAGTTTGTCCTTGTCAGCATCGGGAATGGAAGCCTCGCCACCGTCGTAGTTGTCATCGAGTTGCCCAAGCCACTGCCCACAATGGCGTTGCTCGGTGAAGATCCATCGCGCGACATTGTCTTCGTCATAACCTTGCTCTGATACCAAATGTTGGGAATCACTCCCTCTCTAATGTTGGGATCACTCCCTCTCTCTTGGTGTTTTTCACAAACACTCACTAGCCTGAGTCTTTTCTTTGGTGGACACAAGAATAGGGGCTTGACAACACACACACAGAGCTGATTTGTTGACGCAGGCCACACAGTCCTCATCGTTTTGTTTCATATATAGACTCAAACATGCAAGAGAATAACCGGCAGACCCATTCCGCCGTGACTCACGCCATGATCCTGAACTAATGCTACGTGCAAAGACCATGCATGCAAGTCAGAACCCAGCCTCAATTTCGCATCGTGGCCCTTTGACCCGGACTAGTAGTACACCATGCATGCACCTCCTATTTTAACTAGCTAGCATGCACATCTCATGCAGCTCATGTTGCACATTTCAGATTTATTGGCACCTCCGATCCAACCGCTTTGCTCAGCTCGATCCACACAACCCAACAGCCACCATGCTTGAGCGCTTCCCACGCATCGCTGTGACACTTCTCTTGGCACCACACACTACTGTAATTATAGCTAACATCTCGCACATTGTTTGGCTAATCATACTATATTGTAGATTCTGGACTTACCTATAAATCCTAAACTATGTAATCTGAACATCGGTTATATTAGTGGCTTCTGTTAATGGGTGTGATTACTGACTTCTTTTGTTTCGATTTCAATTTCTTATAAGTTGATCGTTTTGATGGAATGGGCTTGATATGGTTTGGGAAAGTTTAGCGATAGACTAACAATAATGGAAAAATAAAAAGTAATTATATAATTAGAAGCATTTGGTTGCACTAGTATGGAGGGAATTTATCTCACTTTTATTAATGCTCATTTTTTAGTGCTAAACAATTAACATTCATAACTTAGCATACCTAGGGTTGGAGTACACCTCGACCTCCATCTCCAAAAGGCCGCTATTACCACTTCACTACGAAACGATCACTCTTTGTAGAACCGAATAGGCAATAGAGGAGGAGGGTGAATGGTGCCTTCAAACTTCCCCAAGTATTCACACAAACCTTCTTCTTCAATAGCTACCGAGCTATGAAGTTATAAGGTGAAGTCTTACAAGAATCTGGAAAACAGACCGACAACAGAGGGAACAAAGATCTGGCCGAAAACAGAGCAAAGAGCAAACGCAGAGCAGAGGAAGAAGACACATGACCGCAAGATCTGATTTCTGAATAACTTTTGATTCACGGATCAATTGGTCATGAGACTTCAAATGAAGCAAGATAACATCCTCTGGCCAAGAAAAAACAACGAGGTCAAAACTTTTCTGCCAAGAACGAAACAGAGGACGAGGTCAAACACAAAATAGAGGAAGCCAAAGGCGCACAACCGCAAGATCCAATTTTCGAATAACTTGTGATTCTTGGATCAGTTGATCATGGGATTTTAACCATAGTAAGAACACGTCCTCTGCCTAAGAAAATTCAGAGAGGTTGAAACTTTTCTGTCGAGTAGAGAACTCGAAACAGAGGAAGTCAGTCGGTAAAACGAACGGAGAGAAGAACAGAGAAAGAAAGCTCAAGACCGCAAAGAACAAACTGACAAGATAACTCAAATAAAGGCACAGAGATGAATGATTGCATAAATGGAGCTTTCTATAGCCATTCCGAGTGAGAGGACATGAAGCACACGTGCTCCACTCCAGAGAACAACTCATGCAAAATACAGAATGCAAACCTAGAGTTTTTCGGGAACAACCTCCCCGAGCACTCGAGCTCTACCTTCTCTATTTATAGCCCTCACAAGCGGGGGTAACCCGTTAGCCCCAACTAACACCGGGTTTTACACACGCGCACACTCGTGACAACCCGTTAACCCCGCAGGTCATAGTGCTTTAACAGAAATCATTCCCCTTTTGCAGGCCATGAGTCAATTCTCCAAATTGCCCCTCAAGCACCTTCCCGGAAACTTCCTGTTCTTGCACGACCGCACCTGCTTCCGACCGACTAGACCTCGACTCCTCCTGAACTTAATCCTGGTCCACTTTGTTGCACACGACCGCACCCCGACATCCCAACCGTCTGGACCTCATCTCCTCCCTGAGCCTAGTCCCGGTCCTCCTCGTCATTGCCCATCGTTTTTACCTCTGGCAGCTCCAGCTCTGATTCCTCGTCTCCCGGCTTGCAACCACCTCACTAGCCTCAATCATCTTTGGCATCTCTTGATCGTCTGGACCTCAACACCTCCTGTGTCTAGTCTCAGTCCTCCTACGCCTCACCATTACCTAGCTCCGAAGTCCTGCAACCACACAGACAAGCAAACCATCACATAGCATCACACCAAACACTAAGATCATAAATCTGCACCAGAGAAATGTACTCGTAAAACATTCCTGCTAATCGTAAACCACTTACGACCGGTCGAACTCACAAAATATGCAACATTAATAGCCTACGAACACATCCCAGATCATTACGACCACCCTAGAAGTCCATATGACTGATTACCAAAGGCTACGACCGCTTACTACGTGATCGAAATACCTTCTGACCACGTTCATCACTTTCCATCATGGTCGAACCCCGTTCAGACCACGTACACCGAGTTTCACCGTGGTCGAAACCCTTCTGACCACGTACAGCGAGAACGCACTGCCTCACAACCACGTACAACATGGTCGAAGTTTGCCGACTTCCGACTCTCGAGCGCAGTCGAAGAACCGACTGCAGATTACCGACCACAGCGGTCGAGGCTTCAGCTACCAACCGTAGCCAACATGATTGAAGTCCCGACTTTGACATCCAAGCACGAACACTGTGGTCGAGTCCCCCGACTTTAGAACGTGGTCGACATCCCGACTGCTGTCTTCCGACCACGGCCAGCCGATCCTCCCAACTTTCGACTACGGCCAGACGATCCTCCCGACTTCTAACAGTGGCTAGCTGCCGCTCCCAACTTCTGACCACGGCCAACATGGTAGTAAATCTGTCTAGCGACTTCCGACCACGGCCAAAGTGGTCGTAAACCAGTCTGGAGACCTCCGACCACGGCCAATGTGGTCATAACAGCTTCCGACCACAACCAATGTGGTCGTAACGACTTCTGACCATGGCCAATGTGGTCATAACAGCTTCTGACCACAACCAATGAGGTTGTAAGCCTTCCAACCGACTTCGAGCTGCCGACAACGTGGTTGTAAGAGCTTCCGACCACTCGCAAGGGCTTACGACTAAGCATAACTTGCTCAACCCAAACTCAATCATTCTAAAACAAGTGTCCATTACTCATCACAAACATGGGATCACCTCCACATGGTCTCTCACTAAGCAGGTCAGCACAAATGCTTAAGCACACCCAACAAGATTAGGTAACAAAGTGAGGGTAACGCTAGTCTGCGGAGTTTCACTCCTGAATTGGCTGACATGTGAAAGTTAACATATATTTTAGTTGAAAGTCAGAAATTCAGAGACAGAATTTGTGTAAAGCACTTTCTGAATCTCAAGAAAAATTTTTATCGAACATGGAAACGACGCTTTTTTTATACCAACGAGTTTTCCTCCCGGAAAACATCTAGCTTCCCTTGTCAAAAATCGATACTTGTCTTGAAGATGCAAATATATGATGAGGAATGAAGATGTGAATTCAGTAAGGTCAGAGCGGCATGCTTCTCTTACAGAATTGACCTTAATAGCTAAAACTCGACACCACTACTACAGAAAAGGTCATCACAGACGGTTCGAAAACGTCATCACAGACGGTTTTGTGAACCGTCTGTATTTATGGGTCAGTGATAATCGAAGGTCATCACGAGCGGTTTTGCCAACCGTCGTGATTATGAGCTATCACGACGGTTTTGAGTGAAAACCATCTGTGATAGCCGATAATCCTGAGCGCTTTTACTAAAAATCGTCATCATAATCGATATCACTGACGGTTTTGAGGAAAACCATATGTGATTATCAGCTATCACGACGCGTTTTCTCAAAACCGCTCGTGATAGCTCATAATCCTGAGCGGTTTTATTCAAAACCGCTCGTGATATCGATATCACTGACGGTTTTTAGTAAAAAACGTCTGTGATTATCAGCTATCACAAACGATTTTCACTCAAAAACCGTCTGTGATATTCCCTTCGACCCCTACAGATATTTCTATTATTGGCTAGCCTCAGGAAATGCTAGCCATGCCCTCTGAAACAAGCAGATAATCACAAACAAAAATATACAATTCACACATCTCATTTCCTTTCAGATACATTTCACAGACATAAAACATCCAATTGACATTGCACTAACATAAAGCATGCATCCATTTCGCAAATCGAATAATTGAATTGAAATGAAATACCCATTAACAAATGCACAGTTACAAAAGATCTACACTGCATTTGCACTTAGTGATAAGACCAATAAGAAATCATGGTGCGCAGTGGAACTGTCCTCCTGGCGTTATGACTTGAGGCAGCAAAAAGTACGCCAACTCTCCTCGAACCCCTCCAAGATCAGACTGTTTCAATGCAGTTGACGGGATGGACGCAGCCTGTCGATAGGAATATCAATGTGCGTATATATGTAACGTGATAAGTATGAAGTAATTATGGGAAGAGTGACAAACCTTGAGATTGGTGAGCCTCGAGGAATCGAGGAGTAGTTCCATATGTTGGCAAACGTAGTATCCACATGTGTTGCCCTACTTCTTTGTGGCACTTTGCAAAAATGGAATGTGTTAGTTCAAGAGGCATTAGTACCAACTGTTACATAGGATTAATTAATGTGAAATAGCGAATACCTTAAAATCTTGAACATGTGTCAGCAGGCCTTTGGCCCCGCGCTTCGAGTCATCTCCCATTTCAATGTACCTCGCGAACGCCCTACGTAATTCGAAAAAGTTAACCTTAATCATTCGGAAGGAAAGAAAGAGTACAATGTAGATATGTATGGGGAATATGTGCTTACCTATCGATTACTTGGCTGACAACTGTGAAGTCCATTTTATTCTTACTTAGGGAATCAAGGTAATATACCTTGTTCCATTTTGGTACAATTACTATTAAAATCCAATGAAAGTTCTGATGGAAGGGCATAAGTACATATTCCTTATTGCGGCAACCCAGCAGTCCTGATGCAATGTACCTCTCGATGAGGGGTGTATCCTGGTCGATGGTTTCCTTGGCGACCAAGTGTGGGTCCAAGAAACCAGCTGATGAGTTGGATGATCTAGCTTTAATCAGCATGTGTCTATATATATATATATATATACACACGAAAGCAAAAAATTAGATATGGCATTTATCGGTATGACATTAACGGAGATTGTGATTGTACACACTTACAGCGTCCAGCATCGAATGATTGAGACGTCAAGAGCGTTGAGCGTGAACAGATCGAATAAATCCTCAAAGGCGACCACGAACATACACTCTTGAAGACTGTGGTAGAAATCATCCGACGTGAATTTGACAGTGATACTTGAGGTCCGTTCTCCCTCTGGCTTATTGGACTGCTGCATATACCACGTGTGCAATTGCATGCAACTATGTGTTAGCTTTCGGAGGTCTTTTTGCTCGAGCAACGGCTTGCCAAGCACGAATTTGCGGGCCAAAGGTAGGTACGGAATATCATCATTGGTCTTCTTTGCTTTGCCCTTGCTGGCCTTGCTGCCTCGGCTATAGCTCGACTTCACGGCAGTTGACTTTGAAGGTAGCATGGTGCAAGTTGCTCTGCGAGAATAGGACCGTGGAGATAGCACCGGTGCAAAGATCCGTGGTGGAACCGATCGGTCTTGTAATGGAGATGACACCGGTCACGATATCCGGTGGTGGAACCGACCGTCTTGTAATGGAGATGGCACCGGCAATATCCGATGGTGGAACCGATCGGTCTTGTAATGGAGATGGCACCAGCATGTTGCTCGTCCGCCACCGTGAAGAAGCCTCCGGAAGATGTCGCTTTTGGGCCACCGGATGAATGTTCCAATGGCCTGCCCTAGAGTCACGATCTCTTCGTTGGGGGCTTCGTGGCGGGACCACCTCAAAATTGACATACACACCATCCACATTAACTTTTGCGGCTCGGCGCTAAAGCTTGACCGTGCACCATGGCCCGTTACAGCATTTAATATGCAGCCCAAGCAAGCGTACAAGGAATGGAGCCATATCTCACTTGGAGCCTGCAATTGTAGGCTCCTACATAACAATACGAAATTAGCTACTCGAATAGGCCTACCAATGGAGCAAGCATTCGAGAGGTAATAATTATTACGTGATGTCGTCCACGGAAATTTGGGTGGGTTTGCGTCGGATTGGATGCGCAGCTACTCGGACGGTTGTGCGGGCTAGCTAGCATAGCAATGGCGGTGGCGGCTCGCGACTTTCTCGTCTGTTTCCGCACCTCATCTCTGATTACATCAGCCATCTGAGCTAATAGCTCCTCTCGAAGAGATTCCTTGATCTCTTCTCGTAGCTGTGCGTCACGCTCGGCTTTGTTTCTCTTCCTACGCCGATTTACTTAGATCGAGGGTTCGGGGAGGCGGAGGCGACGACGGGCTCAGGATTTACTTAGATCTAGATCGAATAACTGCGCAGCGCACAGGGAAAACCCTAGCCAGAGGGTATATATAGGGAGGTTATCACAGACGGTTCTAACTCAAAAACCGTCTGTGATATCAATATCACAGACGGTTCTAAGTTTAAAACCGTCTGTGATAGTATAAATATCACAGACGGTTCTAAGTTTATAACCGTCTGTGATAAGCCTTTGCGACTGTAGTTATTAAGACAACACCAATAACCATAGCTGCATTCATATCCACCACCAAACAGCTGCATTCATATACAACACCAAACAGCTGCATTCATATCAACCATCACATGTACATCACACATATACATCACATATACATAAATGCCAATACTCATATACATTTTGTCACACATTTTCACATATACATCTCAAAATTGACTACATCACACATTTTCACATATACATCTCAAAATTGACTGCATCACACATTTTCACATATACATTCTTATTGTACTTGCTTATTTCCTTTAAAAATTAGCCCTTCATCATGATCAATGCGTACGTAACTAGTTTCGTCACGTTGTTCATCGTCGACCCTTATGCCATTTCCAAAAGGAGGTAACTCGTCAAATTGATTGTATTCCTCCTCATCCACTACATTCTCCACTCCGACAATTCTCCTTTTTCCATGAAGAACTACATGGCGTTTCTTATTTGCCGGGTTGGTTACATAGAAAACTTGAACAACTTGATTGGCGAGTACGAATGGTTCGTCTTTGTAACCGACACGTTGGAGGTCCACGGTCGTGACACCATACTTGTCAACCTTCACCTGTGGGAGATGCACCCAACGGCAGCGAAATAAGGGGATCTTGAAAACCACATAGTCGAGCTCCCAAATCTCTTCTATGAAGCCATAGTACGAGTTTCTCGACCCATCGGTACTGAATGCATCTATGCGGACACCGCTGTTCTGGTTAGTGCTCTTGACACCTTGAGACTGCGTATAGAATGTGTACCCATTTATGTCATATCCTTGTCATGTCACAACTGTAAATGTCGGCCCTTTTGCCAACCATGTCAGCGTCTCACTCGGCGAGCTCTTAGCGATTTGCTCCTTCAACCATTGGTTGAACCGACGGTTGTGTTGCCTCATGATCCAAACATCCGCCGCTCGGATTACATTGCCGAAGCACATCCTTGTGCTGGTCCACATAAGGCGCCACTTCAGTCATGTGTTGCAACACCGTGAAATGGGCTTGAGTATACGTGTCCATATCTGGAGTGATTGCTTTCCTTCCGATAGTTCCGAGACCCTTCAGCCTCCCCTCATGACGAGATTGAGGGACACCTATCGGTTAAATCTGAGCCATATAATCGACACAAAACTCAATGACCTCTTCGTTTGCATAACCTTCGACGTGCTGCCCTCCGGCCGAGAACGATTCCGTACGTAGGACTTGAGAATTCCCATGAACCTCTCAAATGGGTACATGCTACGTAGGAATACGGGCCCGCACATTTTTATCTCCCACACAACGTGAACAATGAGATGGACCATGATATCAAAAACGAAGGAGGAAATACATTTCAAGGTGACATAGAGTCATCACCACCTCGCCTGCAGAGCATCCAATCCTTCGGGATCGATGACCTTCGAGCAATTGTGTTAAAGAAATAACATAGCCTCATGATTGTCTCTCGGACTTTGATCGGCAAAATATTTCTAATTGCAATAGGGAGCATCGTGTCATCAGCACATGACAATCATGAGACTTCATGCCATTTAACTTCAAATCTTGCATCGAAACAAGTTTCTTCACGTTCGAGTAACGAGACGGAACTTTCACACCATGCAAGCACTAGCACGATTCTGTTTTCTCACCTTGGACAGAGTGTAACACACGGGGAAGGTACGTTTGTCCATTATCGGTGCTTGTCGGTGCTAACTCGGCCCGATGTCCATGTCACCAAATCAAGCCGCGCGTTGACACCGCCCTTTGTTTTATCACGGATGTTCAGTAAGAGACCAATCAAGTATCGCACATATTCTTTCTACGTGCATGACGTCGATGCAAATGCGAACATCTAGGTACTCCCAATAAGATAAGTCCCAAAATATTGATCTCTTCTTCCAGGTGTTCTTCTCATGAGCCCTCAATTTACGTCCCTTTCCAAGGACAACATCTAAATCCTTAACCATATCATAAACCTCGTGTCCCCTTAAATGCCTTGGAGCTGAACCGTCTTCCTTCTCTCCATCAAATTGTTTCTTCATCTTGCGGTATGAGTGAGCCCTCCAAGGAATCGGCGGTGACGCATGTAGACGGTTTTGCGTGAGTGTCTCACCACACACTTTGGTACCATCTAAACAGTGAGTACAAGCTTTGGCACCTTTTGTACTATGGCCCGATAGGTTACCAAGGGCGGGATAATCATTTATGGTGCGAGAACAATAAGGAGCGCAGAGTGAAGTTCTCTCGCTTGTATGCATCCCATACCTGTACCCTTCGCTCCATAGTACTTTTAGATCTTCCACCAACGGTGCTAGGAACACATCGATATCATTCCCATGTTGTTTTGGCCCTTGGATAAGTATCGACAAAAAATGTACTTTCGCTTCATACACAACCAAGGAGGAAGGTTATAGATGCAGAGAGTCACGGGCCATGTGCTATGTCGGCACGCTCATGCTCTTGAAAGGATTCATTCCATCTGTACTTAGTGCAAACCTTATATTCCTTGGTTCTGCACCGAACTCTGCAAACCTCCTATCGATGTTTCTCCACTACGCGGAATCAGCAAGGTGTCTTATCATTCCATCCTTCTTGCGCTCCTCCGAGTGCCAACGCAGCAGTTTTGCCTCCTTTGGATTTGCAAATAACCTTTTCAAACGGGGAATTATAGGAAAATACCATGCCACCTTAGCAGGAGGTCCTTTCTTCGCCTCTGTTCCCTCGCCATCATCTGATTGATTGTTACGTTTGTATCGGGATGCGTTGCACACCGGACATACATGCATGTTTGCATACTCTTTACGGTAGAGGATACAGTCGTTCGGGCATGCATGTATTCTTTCTACTTCCATTCCCAACGGACAAAGAACCTTCTTGGCTTTATACGTGGTTTTAGGCAACTCATTTCCCTCCGGAAGCATGTTCGCTAAAAGACCTAGCAGCGCCGTGAAACTCTTGTCGAACCAATCGTTGCTTGCCTTCAATTTCAATAGTTCAAGCACGGCCGACAACATCGTGTACTTGCAGCCCGTGTACAAAGGTTTCTCTGAGTCCTCCATCAAGCCACGGAATTTAACATACTCTCTCTCATCATAGTTCTCTTCTACATCGCGAAGCATCTGATCCAGATTATCATCGTGCAACCTATCCGAATCCGAGCCACAATCGACATCAGCCGGTGGCATGTCATTCACTTCACCGGCGATGTCATCCGGGGGCATATCATTCACTTCACCGGCGATGTCATCCGGTGGCATATGATCATTCACTTCTCGATGACTGGTCCAACACGTATAATCCTTTTTGAAACCCCTCCGAATCAAGTGCGCTTCAATTTGCCCTCGGTTCTTAAACATCTTCAAATCCTCGCAGTCAGTGCATGGACAGCACATATATTCCACCCCCTTATTCAACATATCCTCCTCGGCGGCTCTTATAAAAGCAGAAACGCCATTAATTTACTCTTCACTCACACGGCTCACGGCATACATCCAGCTTCGGTCCTACGTTACGTACATATATAACAACTTAGTATTAAAATCTAGATTAACTAATTATAACTACATATATACCGGCCACATTTATTATATTGACACTTAATTTGCTAGCTTAATTCATATTACAAACACAACAGCTATTATATAACCAACAATTTTGCAAATTAACCATCTTCAATAACCACTCATGGATTACTTAGACCTAAATTGTAATGCAATTAAAGAAAAAATAAATTTCATTACTAACCATATCTACAGCAACCAAGAAAGTCTGAATCTTAATTCAAAGCTTAATCTCTGCCTCTTCCCACCAAATTAACTGGCCTGAAATCGCCTAGCTTCCTCCCGAGTGAAAAAGTGCGCAGCAGTGGCTAGATCTGGATCGAAATGAAGACAGATGCGGTCTGAGTAGCGCAATAAATGCCTTAGTCATTATCACAGACGGTTTTTAACTAAAAACCATCTGTGATAAATATTATCACAGACGGTTTTTTATAAAAAACCGTCTGTCATAAGCTTCATACCAGAACGCTTCGCGCGTGTTTTGATGCCAGAACGCTTCGTGTTTCGATCGTCTAATTAACGTCTCTCGATCGTTATACGAAGCGTCTATATCATTAATGTTTGGGTATACGAACCGTCTGTGCTAAAGGTTAAATATGCGCGCCTAATCCAGGTCTCTTCTACGTCGTACAATACAATATACAATACAACATGGCTTCTCTTGTTCTTGTGATCATCTCCTTCCTCTCATCTGCTCATCAAGAATTGTTCGCCGAACCTTACACAAAGGCCAGCAATTTGCATCCGGAGCAGCTTCTCCGCACTCCGCCCGCTCTCCTTCCCGACTTTCTTGCATCCGTCGACTTGACTGATCCTCCGCCGTCGATGGAGCGTCTCGCCGCCGCAAGAAAAGGAAACACCCTCACCCTGGTTCTTCTCCACAATGTGCGCAAAGCGGAAGAAGCTCTACACGCATTGGAGAGACTGATGGATAGCCTTGCCGATCAAGCAAATACGGCAGATTCTGAGGAATCTTTTCATGATATCCTCTATGACCTTATGGATGCTGCTGATCATTTGCCTAGGCTGGAGGAGGAAGTGCTGAGGACAAGGGCAATCTTAACGGCGTTCGAGAATTTAGCGGCTGATCCTCCAAGTCCCCAAGTCAAAGAAGAAGCGTACGAAGCCCAAAAGATTACAATCTGGGAAATTCTTTACCTGTGTGACTTTTGTAATAAATTTGCCTCTAATTGAAATTAATAAATTTGCCTCTAATTGAAATTAATAAATTTGCCTTTAATTTGTGATCTCTTGTCTCAGTAGTTCTGTAGTTATGTTATTAGAAGCAATGTGTACTTATATATTAACCTCTGATCTAGAATATGACAGACAAAGGGACATCACAGACGGTTCTTGTTAAAAACCGTCTGTGAACATTCACAGACGGTTCTTAACAACAACCGTCGTGATAGTCGACACAAATGCGATTTTTAATAAAAACCGTCGTGATAATCAGATTATCACGCACGGTTTTAATAAAAACCGCTCAGGATATTCGATATCACGACGGTTCAGCGGTAAGAACCGCTCGTGATACTCCTTTTCCCACCACAAATACCATAGACGGCCTTCAAATTAAAACCGTCTGTAATAGTGTACATTACAGACGGTTTCACAAAACCGTCTGTGATTTGGCGTCTACTATTAGCCTTTCTATAGTAGTGCACAAACAATATTAAAGATTTGCCATTGCATGTAAGACCCACGAGGCCACGAGTGATAGTGCGAGAACTCTGTGTTCACTTCCAGTTCCAGGTTAGTGGAAGAACAGTATCATCTGTTTGTAGGAAAGCATGCACGTCAGAAAAGAAATAGACACCAACTATATACTTACGGCACATTGCCAAGATTTCAAATCATTCAGCTATCAAATAATCAAACATTCCAATGAAATCATATCAGTCCAGCGTGCCGGGAGCAGGCCCACGTCTGCCAAACCAAGTAAAATGCGGTGCTTTCGTCAAATTGGAGATGATTCATGCCATGACCAACCAATCACCATTGACATTAAGCGTTTGAAACTATGGAGTTTTCGTGGAACCATCAACAACAAAAAATTAAAAGAAAGAACCACAAAAATATGGACGAGCGATAATTCGGTACTGTTTAACATCACATAATCTACTAGCCACTACAGCTAAAATTTTGATGCTGATACAGTTGATCCATCTTAAAACATCAGGATACACCCATCCTAAAGATACACAACAAGGCAAGGATGTGCAGAACGTTCGACGTTATTGGATTAAATGAAGTAATCCTACGCCTAAGAAATTAATCCATGGTAGCTGCTCAGTTAAGTTTCAGTTTTCGTTTTTTTTCAGTTTGCGCTGCGTCGTTTGATTGCGTCAGTTTCCTGAGGAAGTTATCGCCTGGGAGTGTGTGTTTCAGTTTCTCAGTGTGAGTAGCAGCAAAGCAAGTCTGCCCTGGGAACACATACATGAGCTGAAGCACAAAGATGTCTGCTTGATTGATTCTTCCATTGGCTCTTGTCCTTCTGTGTGCGCCCGTGTGCGTGCAATCTTGCGCTGTTCTCTCTCCTGCTGCAGTTCTTGCAGCTCTTCTGCAGAGAGGGCACAGATACAGATTGGGAGACAAAGGAGGTGCGAGTGAGTTCACCGGGGCGTAGCTGACAATTGGTATTAGAGCACAATGTCAGCTCCTGCGCGTGGCATGTCACGAACTCCTCCTAGGCGCGACCGTGCTCGATCACCGTCCACTCCCTCGCGTCGACCGCGGCACCGTGATGCCGATGGCCGCGATGTCGTTGTTCGGGAGGTGATCAGGGAAGCCGGTAGTCCAGCGACCTACCCCATGCTCACGCGCACAAATTACACCGATTGGGCGGTGTTGATGCGAGTAAACCTATAGGCGCAAGGCCTGTGGGATGCTGACCGACCGCCAGGCCCTCTCCGCCATCCTCGTGCTGTGCCACCGGAGATGTTCCGATCTATCACCAGCAAGGATACCGCGAAAGAGGCCTGGGACGCCCTCTAGACCAAGCGTTTGGGGGCCGATCGCGTTCGCGAGGCGAAGGCCCAGAAGCTGCGACAAGAGTTCGAGGCACTAAGATTCAAGGACGGCGAATCAATTGAAGACTTTGAGCTCCAGATGCAGGGGCTGGTGAGCGATCTCAGCCTCCTCGGTGACGAGATCCCAGAGGAGAAGATGGTTCGCAAGTTCCTACGTGTCGTCCCTAAGAGGTACCACCAGATCGCTGTCTCGATTGAGACATTGGTTGATTTGAGCACCTTGACAGTGGAGGATCTCTCCGACCGACTGTTGGCTATCGAGGACCGGTATGACTCCAACAATGAGGAATCCGGTGGCCTGCTCCTCACAGAGGAGGAGTGGGTGGCGCGTACCAAGAAGCGCACCGGGCAAAGTTCAACGACCAACGGCAACGGAGCGAGCGGGAGCGGTGGCTCCACTCAACGCGGGCGGCAGCGCATCCGCGACCACAGGAACACGCGCGAAGGCGACGGTCGTGCCGACAAGGCCGGGCAGCCCCAGGATACGGGCCGTGACGTCAAAAAGGACCAGTGCCACTACTGTGGCAAACTGAGCCACTAGGCCAAAGCCTGTCGCAAAGCCCAGCGCGACAGGGAAAACTTGGCACAAGCAAATTTGCTGCAGGTAGAAGAGGGACAACCCGACGGAAATGAAGCCGCACTTTTGTTGGCCCAAGCCCACGCCTTCACCACCAGCGCCGAAGATTTAACCAACGGGAGCGAGGTGATTTTGAACGAGCAACGCGCGATGGTGACGCTCGGTGACCCAATCGACCCCGCTTGGATTCTCGACACGGTGGTGTCAAACCACATGACGGGGTCACGCGAAGCCTTCACCGAGCTCAACACCAACATCCGTTGCTCCGTCAAATTCGGCGATGGCTCCGAAGTGCGGATTGAGGGGCGCGGCATCGTGCTCCTCTCATGCAAGACCGGCGAACATCGAGCTCTCAGCGGAGTCTACTACATCCCTCGCCTACGCTCGAACATCATCAGCCTCGGCCAGCTTGATGAGTCCGGCTCCAAGATCGGGATCGAGAACGGAGTGTTAACCCTTCGGGACCCGGCACGCCGGTTGCTGGCGCGAGTCCAGCGTGACGCAACCCGGTTTTATGTGCTCGACGTCAACATTGCACAGCCGGTTTGCCTCGCGCTCAAGAGCGGAGATGAAGCGTGGTTGTGGCATGCCAGGTTTGGCCACCTCAATCTAGAGTCTTTGCGCAAGCTCGGCCGCCGCAACATGGTGCACGAGCTCCCTGTGATCGACCACGTTGACCAAATCTGCGACGGCTGCCTGGTGGGGAAGCAACGTCGAGCATCTTTCCCACGAGAAGCCAAGTACCGTGCGGAGGGATGCTTCGACCTTGTTCATGGCGACCTCTGCGGGCCGATCTCTCCAGCAACACACGGCGGCAAGAAGTATTTCCTCCTTCTCATTGATGACCTCTCCAGGTACATGTGGCTGATCCTGCTATCCAGCAAAAGCGACGCGCCGAAAGCGATCAAACACTTCAAGGCTGGGGTAGAGATGGAGACCGGCTGCAAACTGCGCGTGCTGAGGACTAATCGTGGTGGTGAATTCACCTCTGTGGAGTTCGGCCTCTACTGAAACGAGCAGGGGATCGGGCGCCACCTCACCGCACCCTACTAACCGCAACAAAACGGCATCGTGGAACGCCGCAACCAGACGGTGGTGGCTATGGCGCGGTGCATGATGAAGGCGAAGGACATGCCCGTCGAGTTCTGGGGGAAAGCAGTGACGACGGCGGTCTACATCCTCAACCGATCGCCCATGAAGAGCGTCCCCGACAAGACTCCATACAAGGTGTGGTATGGTAGAACACCTGCCGTGCATCATCTCGGCACGTTTGGGTGCGTGGCGCATGTAAAGGTGATGAAGCCGCACCTGAAGAAGTTGGAAGATCATAGCAAGGCTATGGTGTTCCTCGGCTATGAGCCTGGCAGCAAGGCTTACTGCGTCAGGATTAGGGGGAGATATATTGGATTAAATAAAGTAATCCTATGCCTAAGAAATTAATCCATGGTAGCTGCTCAGTTAAGTTTCAGTTTTCGTTTTTTTCAGTTTGCGTTGCGTCGTTTGATTGCATCAGTTTCCTGAGGAAGTTATCGCCTGGGAGTGTGTGTTTCAGTTTCTCAGTGTGAGTAGCAGCAAAGCAAGTCTGTCCTGGGAACACATACATGAGCTGAAGCACAAAGATGTCTGCTTGATTGATTCTTCCATTGGCTCTTGTCCTTCTGTGTGCGCCCGTGTGCGTGCAATCTTGCGCTGTTCTCTCTCCAGCTGCAGTTCTTGAAGCTCTTCTGCAGAGAGGGCACAGATACAGATTGGGAGACAAAGGAGGTGCGAGTGAGTTCGCTGGGGCGCGGCTGACAGACGTCACAAATTGATACAGATCTTACAAACCAAATGGGACATCTTGGAGCTTACCTACGATTTTTCACCAGGGCTGGATGCAGAAAAGATACAGAGCAGGTTTGCATTCATACTGACCAGATTATTCGGAAGTTTTACAAAAACTCCTGTAACATTTGGTATCTGAATAGCACCACCCATCATACAAATGCATCTAGGTTGCTAAATAAGCTCATCCAGCTTTTCGGCATCAACATTCTGTGGCTGCATCGTCAATAAGCAGCCGCTCCTGGAAGATCTGGCACATAATAATCTGTGGTCCTATTTTTCGTCTTTATTCTTTTCTCTTGTTCTTTCTCTCTCTTTTATTTTACTTTGTAACTAGTAAAGTGCCTGTGCGTTGCAACGGAGTATCAAATAAAGGTGATACCTACTATTAAACATAATCTCAAACTAAACATTGAACATCAATTTTATCTTACGTCATCATGTATCATGCAAAGCATAAATGTTCACACTCATAAATAAATCAAGCATTATATTAGCGAAACATGATAGAACAAGCAAGCATCATATTAGTGAAGCATGATAGAACTACAGTTAGCCTAAAGAAAATATCATTCAGGTTTATCATTCAAAAATCTATGCAAATAATTTTCAGAAAGATAGGCATGAATAACAATATTTAGTTGAACAAGGTTCAAATTTTGGACAATTGAAAGATTTAACTGCTTTACAGTAAGAACCATCAAATAGTAACAATTGTCCATGAAGATATAGTTATAACCACTAAAAACATATATTTCATACAACATTTCTTTAAAAGTACGATATTATTTCACCAAGCATTTCATTTGAGAAAACTCCCTTCACAAAACTTAACACAAACTACAAAGACTCTGGGATATCCCAAGTGATAATTCATTTCTGGCATGCAATCTATGAGCCTTCAGGAGGAAAGAGGTAGTTATTAATCCCTATGTGATGTAGCAAGAAGATAAAAAGCACATTATGAAAGTAAGACAAATCCAATGACATTATTTTTATGTAGTCAATTTATGTACTTTAACATATATTAAAGGTCAAAGTTTTAGAACATTAACCACATGAATCCCAAACAGACTTACATTGCGAGACGGAGGGATTAATATGAATCAAATCCGGATTGGCCTGTGGACCAACTACCAGTCCGTTCTCCACAGGCCAATCCCTCAGTTTTCTTGCGCCAACATGTGGGCCCAAAGTCTCCACGCTGCCTCGCTCCTCCGCAGAAATCGCTCCGCCCTCGCCTCCTCTACAGAACTGCCGCCTCCTCCTCCCCCGCTTCGCCCTACAGAAATGGTTGAAGTTTAGGAGGCAGATGTGGAGGGCTCCCAATCCAGGACTTACTTTGTTAAGATAAAAAATGAAAATGAATGTCAATAAGTGCTAAATTGTTTAATTTCATGTGCTTGAACAAAATGATTCAATATTGAACTTGTAGCTCTCTAAATTGACTCAATTGTGAGCTCTAGTTTTAGCCCTTGTTGGGCCCGCATTTTTTCTCTGTATATAACTCTTTACTATTAATTTATTCGTTATACTCTAGGGGTCCCACCCTATAGTCTCTGAGTTCAAAATTTTGACTCAATTGTAGATTCTTGGTTCTATTTAGTTTATTGAGATGACTTGACTCATTTTTAGATACCTTTGGCTAAATTATGATCTTGAGCCACTTGGTATACTAAAAATCCATTTAATTTTAGCTTATTGATCAGTTGGCTTTAGTTTTGCTATATATGGTTTGCCATGATCTAGAATAAGTACTTCACACAATATGGCTTGGTGTAATACTTATAAGGTTACTTTGGATAATTTTTATGGCTCCATATGCTAAAAATGAATAAAATGCAGTCACTTGCTAAATTCAATAGCTTTAATCCATTTCTGTCTCATATAATCATTTTCAGTCTTTGCATTCCTCTTATGACCATTTTAAGTCTCTCTTTAGAAAATTCCTTCTCTATGTCTAAAACCACCTTCATTTTCTAGTTTTGAGGAATTGTCAATGGGTTCATCAAGGGAAGATTAAAGGGCCATGTAAAAAGGTCCAAGTTATTGTTGTGATGAAATATTACAAATTTTGTAGAGTAGTTATTTGATTTTGCAAATATTGCATTTTGTCTGGATCGTTTTCTGAATCCTGCAGGGAAACCGGTCAAACCACAGGTGTGGCAGCGGTCATACCATTCGGCGATGGTACTGCTATGGTGTAGTAGTCATACCACTGAGCGGTAGTACCACAGAGGTGCTGCGGTCATATCATAGGGCGGTAGTTTCAAAATTTAGTTGGGGTGGCTTTTTTCCAGAGAGATCTAGTTGTGTAGTGCGAGGTGTGGTAGTACCGACCTTGGTGGAAATTCCTGAGTTTTGGGAAATTGAGTTATAGGTTGATTTGGGTTGACCTAGGTCAGTGCATTAATGTTGAATGAAGTATGTTTTGACTAACGTGAGTCAAGTTGCAAAGAATTTGTATCTGAAAATGATTTTTTTGTCTTTAGATATGCATGGTCGCTTGGAGTCAACTATGGTCAACGGTGAGGATCAGAGCTATGCTCATAGAAGAGCCAAGGCCCAAAACAATCATGGAGTCCATATGAGATGGTGAGCTCAAGCATGGTACAAAAAAGGCGAGCAATATTGAAGAAAAAATCAAACTACAGGACGTACTATGTGACTTGGTTGGTCCAAGTGAGGCGTGGTTCGATGATCTAGAATGAGAGAGACTAATTGACGTTTGACAAGCCAATGGTGCATCTACACGTTGCATACATGGTGAATACTTGCAATGGAAGGAGATGATTGGGTCAAGAAAGTGTATTTTGCTAATTTGACCGAAATACCGGAAACGGTTTTGGAAGAAAACCGCAGCGCTTGGAAAGGCGATTTAGGTCATAGAGAAGTTGGTTTGATCAAGATGGATTAATGCTTAGGACTTCACGGATTCGAACTAATGCACTTTAAAAAATGTGCATTAGTGAACATATGTGAGTAAAACCCGTATGTGGGGGTTTATCAGGTTCCCCCATTATGTTAAATGGATAGTATCCACTAAGGGTTAGATGTGATTAATTAACCAATCTATTTAAGTAGGTTGGGATAGAGACTTGTGTTAACCATCCAACTTATCTCTTTTGTGTTCTCTTATTTAGGGTTAGGATTTGAGAATTGAGTGTTTGGTGTGCTCTCTGTCCTCTAATGTGTAGTAGGTGTAAATCTTGCATTCTCAAACAGTAATAGAGTCAATCTTTGATCATATCTATGGGCTTGGTGGGAATGGCCACTTTTGGTAGGATGGGGTGTGTAACCAGTGGCATTGATGGGTAATTACCACCCAACTCCATGGTGGAGCACCCCTTGAGGAGCTTCATGAAATTCATAGATCTGGCCCTCAGATCCAGGATTTTGGTGGATCCAGATTTCACGGAACTAGAGCGTTTGGGTAAAATTTCGTGAAGTGGAGCTGTTTTTCATGGATCTGGAGTTGGTGGAGCTCTTCCAAACAGGCCCTATGGCTATCTCTTATCTTGATTGATTTAGTTAATTTTTAAATCTCCACTCTTCTTTTTTTTTATCTCACTATGCCAAAAATCTATCACTACCCATCTACTCATTCAAACATTCCTACTTTTCGTCGGCGAGCCGGATTCGAAGCAGAGAGCAGCAGCGCGTTTTTCGCCTCGGTCCAAGCGGCGGCAGCGTTCCCTTTTTCGGTCCAAGTGAAAGGCTGCAGCAGTTGTCGGCATCGGTGGGAAAAAAATTTTGGCCAGAAAAGAAAACAAGGGTGGGAATACTCCAATGCCTTGATTGATTACTCGCAACTTTTAGATTCCATCCAAAATTATAAACTCTTAGATTCCATCCGAAGTTTGAACTGTGTACTTCGAACTACTCGTATCATATGGAGGTCCAGTTCTTTTTAACTTCTAAAAATTAGTTTTTAATTTTTCTACAGTAACTAGCTTTTAAATAGAGTATTTTTTTAAGATATAGTCTACTAGTTAATTATAGTACATATTTTATTGACTTCATTTATATGGGCAAAAACTATATGTGAGTTTCTGTTACTCTGTAATCTTTTGTACAAACAGTTCAAAAGTCACAAATCACAGCTAAAAACCATAAACCGCAGGTAAAAAGAACAAACCCGCAAAGCCTCGCAACTTTTATGATTGTGGAATCAGGTACAGATCACGCTAGCTGGCAACAGCAAGTGGCAGCATAACGGTAAGAATACACAACGGGCAAATTGATTAACTTAGTCCATCCATTCACTTGATATATAGTTTAGTCTAATTGGGAATGAAAGCACTATTTCATTAAGTTCTTGCCATGGCCGTGAAGCATTACTAGTCTGCCTTCTTCTGTATGAGGTAAGCGCTAGTTCAGCGAGTTTTATAATTATATCGCTTCTTCAGTTATCAGTCTGATTCGTTTGAGATTTTCTTGCATCTTACAGTGCTGCTAAATTAGAGGCAAATAATATTCAGGGAGTTGCTCAGCTTGAGCAAATACCTGTAGTAGTTGTTTATGGCCTCTCACATACTTGTAGTATTATTGGTAATGTACTGTGGCAGAGCTGTATATGACCTTATACCTCACTGTTAGCGGAAGATTAGAGTAACACTTTAGCATCAATTTGATTCAACCTAGAAAAACGACCTTTGTATGTGATACGATGCACACAGCACACGCTCACCTATCCTATTAGTGTTTCTTTTGTGTGCGCGTGTGTGTTTTTTTTAGAGGATGTTCCCTTGATTATTAGAGAGCTACTGCTATTATGTGTAGACTTCAGCAAAATTGCTCAGCCTGGATTGGCCCGAACCAACTGTCTTGGCCGTGCCCGAAGCCTAGTTTATGGACGGGCTTTTGCAGGAATGTGATATTTGAATTCTCAATTCAAAATCGTGAAGTGTAAATTTAATAAAAAATTTCGTAATCACGATTTCAAAATTATGAATGCCAAATTTGGAGCTTCTAGAGACTTTAAAATTTGTGTCTGCTATTTGCATCCAAACTTGAAAATGGCTAGGGTATATACATGTATGCAATTTACATACACTTAGGATAGAATTTGTATAGAAATACCGTACCTCAGTTTATCCCCGAGCTTAGTCTTGATCTATACTGTCGACTATAGCTATCTCCAAACACCCTGCACATCAAACACTAAGAAACTATTTTTAGACACAACTTCTTCACAACTTAACCCACATTAGTCAAAACATGCTTCATGCACCATTGATGTAATAACTTAGACTCCACAACTAAACCATAACTATTTTCCACAATTATCCAAACCCCTCAGATAGTCTCAAACATAGCTGGTTTGACCGACATTGACAGGCTAGTCAGACCGCTCCTATCAACCTAGTTAAACCATGATAACAGGGGAGCCGATATGACCGCTTGCACCATATGTACTAATGCCTCGCTAGTACCGCGGTCTAAAGCTCAGTCATATCGCTCTATCCAGTAGTACGGTGGATCCCATCTGGTACTACCGGACCAGGACATAGCCCAAAATGACACTCTCTGAAAAATAGCTACCGCCAACTATAATCCGGTTGTACCACACTCAGTAGTACTGCGGCCACCAGGTTGGTCCTACTGCCAGCACTAGGCCGGTACTATCACCAACACCAGGCTGGTACTATAGCCTGAAACTAGACGGCAAGAATAAAAACTTGTAAACTTTCATAAACTCAAATCTCAAATCGATATAATTGCCAATTGTTCAACACAAGTGAACCATTGATATTCTCAACATGGTTCTTCAATTTGTTTGGTCTATCTCACTAAAGTAAATCCTAGGCTAGGAGCCATCTACAACTACCTCCTGAGTTTCAACTTTTCAATTAATTTCATTAAGTCAATTTGATTGATCTCAAGCCATTGTCGACCATATCAAGCAGAGAACTTAAGAAAATGGTCTTGGTCATACATAACTCCCCTGAATTCATGCTAAGTGCAATGATAAGCAGTCTGATGATAACGAAATGATGAAATACAATGATAAGCACAATTGAGATCATCTAAAGCAACAAAAGGGCAAAAACTACTACATGCTTTACAATGGAACTAAAAAACTCTACCTAAACAAGACTCAGATTCAAAACACAACTAAGCAATTTGCTATGATAGGAAACAAAAAATGATCACTAAAGCTATACTATTAAAAAAAATTGTATTACATTCAAGTTGAGCGATTTTTATGAACGAGGCAAGGCACAAACTGAACTACACATGTAAGTACATGATAAAGAAAGCTTAGTAAATGTAACATCCCAAATCTCATATGTTTGAAATTGTGAAAATTTTAAAACTTTTCTTACATTTTGGTTGACATTTGAATTTTTGTTGAAATCTTATTTGGGTCTTTACGGATTTTTTGCTGCGCAGAATTAATCACCAGGAATAATTCCCAAATGACAATAATAATCATGATAATAGAAGGACGAAAAACCTGACAGCAATGAACTATGACTTAAAAATATGAGAACATAAAGTTTAATTTATCGACATAAAACCCGAGCTTAACAGAAAAATCGAAGGAAGGAAAATTAGAATCGGAATACTAAATTAAAGCAAGAATTTAATGAAACAAATTATGGCCCAAAAATTAATTTGGAAAGCGAAACCAAAACCTAGGAAATACAAATTTTACATCCAATTAAAAACTAAAACACAAAATCAAAATAAATAATTCCCAGAAGCAAAGGTGAGTGACTCACAGTAACAAAACATAGGGATAGTTTGAATAATGAAACATGAGTTCAAAAATCCAAGGATTTAATTCAAATATAATTCATCTAATCAAAAGCCAAAATGTTTTGAAGAACATTTGAGTAAAAGTTTGAGTTTGAAATTTATTTCGAAATCAAAGTGATTAGAAACCAAATGAAGCAAGAATGTGAAATTGAAATACAAATCAGAAAATAAAAACCTTAAAGAAAGAAATTCTAAACTAAAAAATGGGAAATTCAAATTTTAAATCAATTTCTAAAGCAAAATTTAAATTTAAATTGGAGTCTCAAAAATCAAGTTCCAAATCATGCGAGCATTCTCTTTCTTCTCCTTTCTCTGCAAGTGGGCCCTAGCCTTTCCTTCCTTCTCGTCCTTCCCTCCCTGCTTCCTTTCTTTCTCTTGGCGCCAGCCTGGCCAACAGGCCGTGCACTAGTAGTGGTGCCATGCCGACCATCACGCCCTTGCAGCGCATCGCCATCACCATGCCGCAGCCATCGCATCTCCATGCCCTACAGCGCCCGTGCTCCCCTGCTGCCTGCACCCACATTGTGTCATGCTATCATCGTGCCGGCCGCACGTTGGCACCCATGTCGCACCTTTTGCTCAGTTGCCGGCACTAGTGCAGCATAGCACCCCATACTCGCGCTACAAGTAGCTCCTAGCTTCTTCCCCTTGCACCTCCCCTCATCTTCCTCCTTTTCGAGCTCAAAGTCGCTAAGCTGCGCGCTGGCTGTTGTTGTGCCCTCACCACTCCGACCACCCTGGTGTGTTTTCTCCTAGAGAAACCGTGTCACAGTGTGTTCCCAGATGTCCTCTCCTCCCCCTTTCATTTAATTGAGATTTCATTCATCGAGTTCGCTGGAATGGCCACCTATCCCCAATTTTGGCCGAAATAGCCACCGTGGACGCCATTCCTCGTCCAGAGCACTCCGGTCCAATTCTTCGCCATTAGAGCATCTCCTTGCCGTCCTCGACTTCCCCCAATCATCGGCGACACTAGCCTCTGTTGCCGGAGCACCTTAGTCCCCTTCGCCTCCGTTGACTGCATTGGTACACTCCCCGTGGTCCCCTCTCACTCGTTCTCTCTCCACTTCTCTCCTTCCCCTTCCAGCGCCGATGCCCCTTCTTCGCTGTGCGCGTCGGGCGCCGTGAGCCCCTGCTGTCCACACTCAGATCCACCCCAGGAACCAATGTCGCCTCTCGTGCATTCACCGACCTCCCCTTGACCCGTTTTGGTTGTTGCCCTTGCCTCTCTGGTCCCGTCACTGACGACACCGTGGTGTGGCCGGCGCCGCCCGCATCCCCTATTTTGGCTGATTGCCTTCCCTATATATTATCTAGACCCACTACAATCGATGGTGTAGATCTTTCTATTTTCTCTTTGATTATATGGTAATTTCTATCACCTGAAAGCAAAGTACTATCTTCTTTTTTCTATAATTTTAATAATATAATAAAAATAGATAGATGCTTTGATGCTTTTCTACTAAAATAAACAAATACTTCACTTGTAAGCAACCTCCGAGCTTAGCATGTATAGGTTCATCAATGGCTTGTCTCATGCATATAAGTCTCTTCCAATCTGGTTTCTTCCGGACCACCACAACACTTGCACCAGCCAAACCACTTGGTGTAACACATTGCATCAACCTTGCCTTCTATGTTCTTGTCTATCACGCACCTTGCTTGAGCTCTACCAGCTCACTTGGCATTTTTAACCGTTATTGATTCCCCCAATCAAGTCCCATTCCTCCTTGTCATTAACCATAGTTTACTCCAAGCCATCTGCACACTGATAAACCAACAAATCTTGTGAGGGCGCAAGTTCTTCATAACTTAACCCACATTAATTAAAATATGTATCATGCAACAAATATATATGCAACAAACCATCACACCTAGAACCAGCCACGAGCTTGAGTCTAACAAATTCCAACATGGTATGTTGCACTGTTGGACCTTCCAATTTGTCTATGTCCATAACAAATCTTTTCTAACCGAAGTCCGATTTGATGGTCTATTTCGATTTGGATCTTCCAACTGCACACACAAGAAGATTTCCAAACGACTTTTAGCTCTGGGCTTCTAAATTTCAGCTTTTGTGGTTTTTAGCCATTTTATGGCTTTTTTGTTTTTCTTTTTCCCTCTTATTCCTTTGTATTGTTCCAAAGATATAGCAGTGTTTTTCAATTTTTTGTTTTTTAGTATTTTTATCTTTTTTACTCAGAAACAGTCAAACTACTGCTACAGTGTGTTTGCAGCCCACATGAGTCAGCAACAACCACAGCTAGCTTTAAAACAGATTAGCCCTGCTCAAAAGGGCTTATTTTGAGTAGCTTTTGGTTGAAAATTACTGTAGCTAGCTGAAAAAACACTGTAGCTGACAGTGGCTTATTCGGCGTAATTAAATTTAAAAATAGAAAAAAACAGGTTAGCCCATCACGGACAGTACAAACGAATACAGGAAATAATAGAACCAACAAAAAAGCTCAAAAAAGCCGAAAAACAAAAAAAGATGAAATTGTTGAATAGTGAAAAATAAGCCAGAAGTCCAAGTCGAAACGAGCGTGGCCTAGATCAGGGCCTAACCAGTTGTTGTGACTTGTCGAGTCTAGCAAGTTCGTCAGGTCATCTCTCGCCGTCCATATTAAACTGTAAATATCCTCGTTTCTTATTTCGTGACTAGCACTATCGACCATTATTAACTAATTATATAACAAGAGTGAATATTGCTTCTCTTTTCCCAGGAAAAGTATAAGCAAGTGTACTATCTGCATGCACTTGTGGAGCAACGAGATACTGCCAAGTGGCAACAAGGCAACCAGTTCAAGGATTGCATAGTGCTGTTTTCGTGGCGAAGAAAATCTATACATTACGTCTCTATTTATCTTCTGGGAAGTTTCACTGCAACAGAGCCACACCCAAAGCGCGAAACCGAGGTAAATGAACGTCACTTTATAGCTGTAGAGCAGTATTAATTTCAGATAACTACATACAGTATAGTTACCCTGAAGTAACAATTCTCCACATACATAATAATATTTGTTTGTGTCTGAGGTTAAGGGAATAGATCGGCTTAATGTCAGGTTATGCCCTGACACGAACCCGTTTAGCACAACACGATTCACACTAAAAATATCGCTCTCCCTATGTTTCACGCTATAGTTAGTCAATTTTATTGCTGGAGCTAAAAACTTTCAAATAAGGAATGTTTAACCGACAACCAACAGTAAACATTTACCATGTTGTTTGGCTCTTTGCTCTCATTCTTCTTGGCTGCATTGCAAGAGATTGACGCTGTCTTGATACGCTTAAGATTCACATACGCAAGAATTTGTTAACCTGGGTTGCATGACATGTGTCTGTATAGTTGGATATATCTTGATGTGCTACTTAGGCTCCATGTTAAACAGAGCTATATTCATTATACAACTATACTAACTATACTTGAAAATTGATATAGTTGTATTCCTCATACATAAAACTGTAAAGAAAGCTTTAATGATTGTATCTAGCTAATTTGCACATTATTAATTTTGACTCACCAAATAAGTAGTGTAAATGTTTTTGTTTTATAATTTGTGTTATCAGCGAGATTGGCGATTCATTTGTAAAACCTATCTTTTTCATTTGTAATATATAAATATTTCATTTGTAATATATAAAATAGATGGCAGCCAGTACATGTAGCACTAGTTCATCAGAAGAGGCAACGATTGATAGGCGGCTCCTGAAAGCCGCCATAACTGGCGATGCCAGATCAATGAAGGACATGGCCTCACAGGATCCAAGCATTCTGCTTGGAACAACTCCACAGGGGAGCACCTGCCTTCACATATCCTCCATTCATGGCCACGACGGATTCTGCAAGGATGTCCTGGCGCTAAACCAGTCTCTCCTCGCCGTTGCCAACTCGTACGGTGACACTCCGCTGCTCGTCGCCGTGACGAGCGGCCATGCCTCTTTGGCTTCTTATTTACTCAGGCGCTGCCGTGCTCTGGGATTGAGTGAGGCAATCTTGGAAGAAGACAATGATGGATGTAATGCACTGCACCACGCCATCCGCAGCGGCCACAAGGACATTGCGCTGGAGTTGATAGCAGCAGAGCCTTCCCTGTCGCAAGGTGTCAACAGATACAATGAGTCACCCATGTTCCTCGCGGTGATGAGAGACTTTACAGAGGTCTTCCAGAAACTGTTGGAAGTTCCTAATTCCGCTCACACGGGAGCCTGTGGTTTCAATGCTCTGCATGCCGCTGCGACGACTGGGAATTCAGGTGAGAACTACAGAGTATGATATATATAGCAAGCTAGAATTTAAATTATAAACTGATTTGCTAATTAATATTACTGTAATCATTACTAATCCTCAACTTGCTATATATATACTCTACATGCTTGGTTGTTGACCATCGTACATGCCTTGATTTGTTTTCAGGTATTGCTAAAAATATTATGGAGAAGCGTCCTTGGCTGGCGAGAGACGAAAACGAGGCACACAATACTCCGATGCACGTGGCTGTACTTTGGGGCAAGGTTGACGTGCTACGAGTAATGTTGGAACATGATTGGTCATTAGGGTCTCTAGTAAGCACAAATAATGGGCTTCCTCTACTTAATTGTGCCGCACATCGAGGTCATGTTGGTGTTGCTCAAGAGCTTCTCACCCATTGTCCAGATACTCCCCACTGTAGGTCAGATGGCTGGACATGTCTTCATCAAGCTGTATGGGCTGGTCATACGGAGTTCGTTGAATATATCCTGGGGGAACCGCTGCTTCGGAAACTCGTTAACATGCGATGGTCATGCGATGGAAAAACTGCTCTACATTACGCAGTCCGCAAGTGCAATCCGAAAATCGTTGCTGCTCTACTGTTGCACCCAGACACAGACTATACAACGCTGGACCGCAAAAGTGTTCCAGCTGTTTGGGAATTAATACCGGGTCCAGCTGCCATAGATCGTGCCAAGACTTTAAACTGGGTAAGCATGTTATCAATATATTGGTCCATATATATGTTTACAAATAAGGCACAAAGCAAGCACCGTGCCACTATTAATTAAACATTTGATTTTATCACTGAGCACAACTAATTTAGCTTACACAAACAACAATTAAGTACCATTTCAATGGGAGAGGAGAAGCATTTTAAACCCCATGACTGTAATTCGTTTCAAGTTTAATTAGCAACCATCTCACAAATAGAAGTATTTGATTAATTATATGAGACGATTCAGATTATAAAAGAATCTTACATTTAGACATTGTTTGGATGGGACAAAATACCGGCCCATCCAAACAAGACCTTACATGTTGCATAATATGGTTGCAGCTAATCAAGAACAAAAATAATGAGAAATTCAGGAAGGAAATAAACAAACATGCGGAACAAATTGAGTGTATATAACAAAATTGTAGCTCAAAGGTAACAACATGGAAATTATAAAAGGTGCGCCACCCCACAATTTCAAAGCACCTTTTGTTTTTGTTCCTCCTTACAATAACCCCACTAACTACAGTTCTAGGTTAAGCCTAGTTCAAAAAATTAATATTCTAGTCTAGCTTTGATTGTGTTTCCTTCTAATTATGATTTACGATTAGGAGTCCACGTCTTTAAATTTTTCACTTATGCCTGATGAGTCATATTGGTTTACTAACACCCCTACAAGTCAATTAACATATAATTACCTCTAGCCATTTCTCACTTCCTCATAAACTTGTGTCTAAATTTTCGTAACATCGATGACCATAAAATCCATCCTCGTCTTGTCTCAGCTGGTCAGAACACCCAATCCCTCCTCTTCCTCACCACCGGCTACAGTGGCTTGAGAGACACCCAATCAGATATGAATCATTTGTGGGAAAACACCACTATCACCAGCGAAAACACCACTAAGACGAAGAGAGGGAGGCCACTGGTGGAAGAGGGGAAGAGAATGGGTTTAGTGAGGATGAGCGTTGCGACCGATGCCGCTGATGTCTAGTTTGATGTTGAAATGACTTGTAGAGTGTTAATAAACCAAAAAAAATGTAGGAAGCAAGGTAAGTGAAAAATTGAGTGACATCTTAGGGTAGGTAGATTTTTTCATATAACTTCACATATCATCTTTATTTGGTATATGAGTTATTACTGTGCTTGTCGAATAACTATCCCCTCCTCTTTGATTACTTTATTCCTCAACTTACAACAGAAACGATTTTATCATCACATCTTCTAACTTAACTGCACTATTATGAGCGATACTATTATTCACATAATACAGTAGCTGATATTACTTTATTATTATGAGCTGAATTTGTACCTTTGTTTTGATACACGCAGAACGAAGTGTCCATGCTTATGTTGAAAGCTGATCCCCGAAGTACAGCCATTCTTTATAATCTTCATAAGCAAGTCAAGGCAGAGTTAACTGATGCATCAAGGAAGGATGCAAAGTCACTAACTCAAACATACACAAGCAACACTTCTTTAGTGGCGATCCTGATTGCAACAATCACCTTCGCCGCTGCTTTCACCTTGCCTGGAGGGTACAACAATGATGCTGGAAGCGAGGGACTTCCGATTATGGCTCAGAAGCTAGCATTTCAAGCATTCATAATCTCTGACACCTTAGCAATGTGCTCCTCACTGACTGTTGCCTTCATATGCATCATAGCAAGGTGGGAGGATCTTGAGTTCTTGCTTTATTACAGATCCTTGACTAAGAAGCTCATGTGGTTTGCATACATAGCAACCACTGTGGCATTTGCAACTGGTTTATACACGGTACTGGCCCCTCGGCTCCTGTGGTTAGCTATTGGAATTTGCTTTATGCCAGTTTTAATGCCTATTCTTACAAAGGTGCTCAGTGAATGGCCTGTCTTGAAGCTCAGATTTCGGTTGGGTCATGCTTTCAAGTCCGATCTCCTTGATATGATCTGACATCAACGATTTGTCTTATTGATTCTACATACGTTCTGTCATTACGGGTTATTTTGTTTATGTATCTCGCACATTGTTTGGCTAATCATACTATATTGTAAGAGGAATTTTACTATCCTTGAAGGGGAAGAAGTACCAAATTTAAGTCATTGATCATACTGATCGGACGATTGAGATTTGGCAGTACCTAGTGGTACCGGATGCGAGGTACCAAGAGGTACCACACTGATTGAACGGCTGGATCTAATTTGATACCTCTTGATACCTTGTATCTCTTAGTACCTCCTTAAGGATAGGAAAACTGCTCATATTGTAATATTCTGGTTTTATCTATAAATCCTAAACTATGTAATCTGAACATCGCTTATATTACTGGCTTATTTAATGAGTGATTACTGACATCTTTTGTTTTGTTGGCCCAGCTTCTATTCACACACACTAGCACTCGGCGCTGAATTTTTCACTCGGCACTGCACACCAGTGCCTTTTTTTTTTGTTTTATTTCACTTCACCACAGAGATACACACAAACTGACTACACACTTAAATAACCACACACATGCATACGAGGTTTGCTCATCTGGCCGCACGACTCGGCCAAGCACTCCCTACATGCAAGCCATAACCACCTACATGCAAGCCGTAACCACCTACATGCAAGCACTCCCTACATGCAAGCCATAACCACCTACATGCAAGCACCACTAAAGTAACACATGCATACAGTAAGATATCCGATCCTTTTATCACGCTACATCTCCAGGCACCACACTCCAGAAACATGTAAACAATAAGATTAAGTCTAACATGTTTCGATTTCGATTTCTTATAAGTTGATTGCTCTGATGGAATGGGCTTGATATGGTTTGGGGAAGTTTAGCGATAGACTAATAATAATGGGAAAAATACAAAGTAATTTATACAATTAGAAGCAGTTGGTTGTCCTGGTATGGAGGGAATTCATCTCACTTTTATTAATGCCCATTTTTGAGTGGTAAACAATTAACATTCATAAATTAGCATACCTAGGGTTGGAGTAAATCCAAAAGGCCGCTATTACCACTTCACTACGAAACCATCACTCTTTCACTAAGCAGGTCAGCACAAATGCTTAAGCACACCCAATAAGATTAGGTAACAAAGTGAGGGTAACGGTAGCCTGCGGAGTTTCACTCCTGAATTGGCTGACATGTGAAAGTTAACATATATTTTAGTTCAAATTCAGAAATTGAGAGACAGAATTTGTGTAAAACACTTTCTGAATCTCAAGAAATTTTTTTATCGAACATGGAAACGGTGCTCTTTTTTCCTACCAAACGAGTTTTCCTCCCGGAAAACATCTAGCCTCCCTTGTGAAAAATCGATACTTGTCTTGACGATGCAAATATATGATGAGGAATGAAGATGTGAATTCAGTAAGGTCAGAGCGGCATGCTTCTCTTACAGAATTGACCTTAATAGCTAAAACTCGACACAAACAATATTAAAGATTTGCCATTGCATATAAGACCCACGAGGCCACGAGTGATAGTGCGAGAACAATCTGTGTTCACTTCCAGTTCCAGGTTAGTGGAAGAACAGTATCATCTGTTTGTAGGCAAGCATGCAACTCAGAAAAGAAAAGGACACCAACTAATACTTATGGCACATTGCCAAGATTTCAGATCATTCAGCTATCAAATAATCAAACATTCCAATGAAATCATATCAGTCCAGCGTGCCCACGTCTGCCAAACCAAGTAAAATGCGGTGCTTCCGTCAAATTGGAGATGATTCATGCCATGACCAACCAATCACCATTGACATTAAGCGTTTGAAACTATGGAGTTTTCGTGGTGTTAGAAATAGTTTGTGACGTGTTGATGTGTCAATATAAATCCTGCAGGACGGCATGAGAGTCCATGGTTGTAGGTCTGTTACTAAAGATAGAATCTGTAAAATAGAAACTGTTGTATAGGATCCCTAGAAACATGGGACTCTCATGCCGTAATCACCGGAGGTTGTTGCCTTGTATATGAGCTGCGCTATTGGCGTTATAAGAGCATGTCCAATGCAGGCGCTTAGAGAGATGCTTAGTAATAAAAAATTGATTTTTCTTGCCACATAGGATAGATAAGGTGCTTATTTTGAAGCATCGATGCTTAAATAAGCACCGGTGCTTAGTAGGTGTTTATGTGTATAACTATATCTATTAATAGATAATATAGCATCTAAGTACCTATGGAAGAGATGTTTGCATTGGAGGAAATAACTTTTGCATGGATGCTTGATAATGTGGCTATATTCTCTCTTTTTAAGCACTCATATATAAGCATCTTGCATTGTATATGCCCTAAATCAACACGTACGGCGCCCCTGGCTATCATCTTGCTAAGCGCTTTCATCATCTGCCCTCTGTATTTTACACGTGGAACCATCAACAAAAAAAAACTAAAAGAAAGAACCGCAAAAATATAGACGAGCGATAATTCGGTACTGTTTAACATTACATAATCTACTAGCCACTACAGCTAAAATTTTGATGCTGATACAGTTGATCCATCTTAAAACATCAGGATACACCCATCCTAAAGATACACAACAAGGCAAGGATGTGCAGAACGTTCGACGTCACAAATTGATACAGATCTTACGAACCAAATGGGACATCTTGGAGCTTACCTACGATTTTTCACCAGGGCTGGATGCAGAAAAGATACAGAGCAGGTTTGCATTCATATCGACCAGATTATTCGGAATAGCACCCGAACGCATCATACAAACGCATCTAGGTTGCTATAATAAGCTCATCCAGATTTTTGGCATCAACATTCTGTGGCTGCATCGTCAATAAGCAGCCGCTCCTGGAAGATCTGGCACATAATAATCTGTGGTCCTATTTTTCGTCTTTATTCTTTTCTCTTGTTTTTTTCTCTTTCTCTTTTATTTTACTTTGTAATTATGTACAAAAAGAGGGTGAGATAAGGTCTGCTATGTAAATCTGATTATGGTGTGAACCACGCCAAGATTTACCTATGATGGAAATTAATTGCAAATATGCTCTCCGTCCTATGCAATAACTTTTATTCACAGTAAGACATTTAGCTAGCTATTTTTTTGTAAACCTAAATTTAGGCTTTATCTGACAAGTGCTGACGTGGATGTACACAATTTATGATTTCTCCACATTAATTTACCACTTTCGAACTCTGAACTTATGATCAATATAATATATTTTCGGAGGTAAATTAATTCTTTGAGACGCTAGTCCCTTTCTTTTCATGTGCATGTGCGTTGTTCCTTAAGGCACGCCTTAGCAGCTTTACATGTCCTTGGCAAGCCAGCTATCCCTTTCGACATGATACGTTTAGTTCTTTGCGTGTTGGGGAAACCCAGGCATTTTGGCTGTACCGTGTTTGCCTCTATAAAAGGCAGTGCTCTTCTATTCGTTTTGCTGCAACTTAACCAGCCCATTGTTGAGACTTGTCGAGCCTAGCAAGTTGGTCGGGTCATCTCTTGCCGTCCATACTAAACTGCCAAATTCAACTAGCAGGTACTGTAAATATCCTCGTTTCATATTTCGTGACTAGCACTATCGACCAATATTAACTCATTACATAACAAAAGTGAATATTGCTTCTCTTTTCACTTATAACCACGTTGATGGCAGCCTTGCACAAAGCCTATCCATGCAAGCGTGCGCATCAGTCCCTTAACTCCCACCGAATGTCTGCAGTAGACCGACTCCAAAGCCCATGAGGACGACACTGAACACCTCGGGGTCCAAGGAGAAGCTGCGTATGAGCCAGTCTAGGACATCTCCGATTCTAGCATTCTCTGCATCCGGGAGTACCATACGGACCTACAGGAAACTGCTCAGGCCAACACCGTATGGACTTTTACGAATGGTACCAACATCATAATGCACTTTCAATGTTGTGAGTTCCGACATGACTAATTTCTCACTGTAAATATTACCATTTGACAACATGCATTCACTAAATACATGCTAAACAAATATGTAGCTACACGTTGCCTACATTCGGATAAGAACAAGAACGGATGAGACTATTACCTTTACACAAAGATATTTTTTTCTTATCAATGAGCTTCCTTCATCTTCCTTTCTAACCTCATGAGCTCCTCTCCTTCTCCTGAACTCCTCTCCTCTCCTTCACTCCCTCTCCTGAGCTCCTCTCCTCTCCTTCACTCCCACCCCAAGCTCCTCTACTTCTCCCTGTCTCGTGCTCTCCCTCTCCCAAGCTTCTCTGCTTCTCCTCCTCTTTTTTCGCCTCTCAAGCTCCTCTCGTTCTTTTTGTGAGAGAAATGATGAGAGCCCGTGAGCGTGTTGGGTCAAAGAGAAAAGGATGGGCTGGCAGCAAGTAGTTGTCCAACAGTTAGGCGACTTACCCATGTCACCCAATGGTTGGATGCCTAGATTGTGTGGCGACATGAGATCAAAAGTGCAAGAAAAACAATTCATAGGTGTATTTTTATAATTCTAAATAAAAAATTAATTATTTAAAAATTCTGGCGAGGCTAGGTAGTCCACATTCATTTTCGATTTATGCCATCGCTATCACGGACCATACCTTGGGCATAATCATTTGCAAGCATAGCAACCATAGAACATCACAGAGAGGAAGAGAGTAGAGGAGAGAGTAGTATACCCTGGGTGAGACAACAGCAGTGATGGCATGCCACCGCCAGCCATTCACGCATACCCGACGGCCATCGTACCCCCTGATGTTGGGGAAGCCTCGGGCCCATCTGATGAACCATGTGGAGGTGACCACATGTGTATGATGAGTAATTGACATTGGTTTAAATAAGTCGAGTTTGGTTTGAGTGGTTCGGAGTCGAGTTGTTGCGTGGCACAATCGGGCTCGGTCGGACTTGGTCAAACTTGGTCGTTGGGATTAGGATGCATATTCCGATGATTCGACAGGTTTGGACTTCATCTGTGGTAAGTATGATGGTATTTACACTTTCTTGTATCGAGCGGTGCTATGTGATGTGTTTCTTGTCTATGTGACTGCAGGATGTCGAAGCGGAGCTGTGGTGAGACACGAGGTGACCGGACTAGACACAGGGAGGTGTCGATGTCAGAACGGTTGGATGTGTCGAAGATGGCGGAGATTCGACGTGGTTGCGAGTCGTGGACGACAAGGAGGGCGGAAGCTTCCCAGAAGGTGCAGGAGGGGCGAAACGGGAATTTCGCAAGGCTGCACAAGCGGGAGCAAGCTCCGTTGGACTTAGCGGGCGTAACGGGGCGGAGACCCGTTAGCCGTGGGCTATAAATAGGTTGGAGGGGCTGCATGCCCTCTTGAACACTTCAAGGGATTTTAGGGTTTCCTTTAGTCAAAATAGGCTTTAGAGTTTGCTTTGGCTTTAGGCTTTAGTTGTTGTGAGTTGTTGGAGGAGGCAGAGTTGTGTTCCCTCTGTGTCCCCTTCGATGGTTTCTTGAGAGTCTGAGTGTGTCCTCTCTTGTAAAATCTTGTAGTGTGGAGTTCTTGAGATGGAGAGGGAGATGAGTGATTGAGAGTCTTGTAATCATTCCTCTTGTTCTAATGTCCATGCGTATCGGGACTCCTCTATATTCATCTTTGGTTTGGAATGGAAATCTGAAGTTATTTCTTGTTCCTGTCTGTTTCTGTTCTTCGATGCTCACTATGTTGGATTTTTGAGCTTTTTGAGTTTTGAGTTCTTTCTTGCTAGGATTGCCCAAAATGGGTTGCTCTAGGTTGGGATGATGCCTCAAGATCATTTGATCAAGTTTCCCAAGAGCAAACTTCATTTAATTCTAGATTTTATTTTTGAGCCCTATCTGTTTATGTTCTTGCATTTCTAGGGTTTAGGTGCAAATCCCATTTCCTTCCTTGAGATGGCTTGAAATTTGACATGGAGAGTCCAGAGGCTATTGAGTAGCCATCCTCAAAGTTTCATTGCCAAAGGATCAAAGATTCGACGGGAATTTGAGTTTTTGCGCAGCTCTCTGAATATTTTCGGTTTTGGGCATAAATCTGAAATCCTTTTATTTTTCTAGTGGATTCTTTGTTTTGGCTCTTGGCTTATTCTTCTGGGAGTGTTCCCTAGCTATCCTCAAAGTTTCCCAAGCCAAGAATCCAAGAATCTTTGCATTTTTCTCAGATTTCTGAAAATCCTGTTTACAAATTTTCTCGAGAGGTACTACCGCTCCTTGAGAGGTACTACCGCTCAGAGGTACTACCGCTCGTCTCAGCGGTACTACCAGTTTTGTTTGGACTAGTCGGATCGGTAGTGACAAAACGTTTGGACAAGTCCGATCTTCGTGCGGTACTACCGCTCCTCGAGAGGTACTACCGCTCATCTCAGCGGTACTACCGCTTGCCGTCAAACCTGCTCTGAAATTATTTTTCTTGGCTGTTTCTTTCTGGATCTGGTTTAGCCTTGCTGTTGTGACTTCCAGTAGTGTCTTTCTTCTTTCTTCATAGCTTCCATAGCTATTGGAGAAGAAGCGTAAGTATGGATACTTGAGGGGCGAATTTATTTTTTGAAAGCGCCATTCACCCCCCCCTCTGTCGCCATTCCGGTCCAACAATTGGTATCAGAGCCGGTTAGCTCTAATTCATAGATCTTAACTGGTCTCAAGAGCCATGGCGACGGACAAGTACTCCACCAAGCCGCCCATTTTCGATGGCATCGATTACCCCTTCTGGAAGAGCCGAATGGAGACATACATCCAGGCTCAGGGGTACGCCATCTGACGCAAGGTCAAGGTCCGGTTTGTTGTTCCTGCTGATGAGAACATCAATGCTGGAAATATGCATGATGTTGAGGCAAACGCTAAGGCAAGGAACATCATAATCCAGGGCCTGAGTCGCAGCGAGTTTGACCACATATCTCATCTTTCGTCCGCCTTCGATATTTGGGAGACCCTCGATGCTTACCATGAGGGCACCACCCAAATAAAAACGGTGTGACAGGACCAGTTCAAGCGAGATTACAACAAGTTTGAAATGCTCGCTGGCGAGTCCCTTGATGAGTGTTTTGCGCGTTTTCACAAGATTCTGAGCAACCTTCGAGCGGTCGGTCTCACATACCCCGACTCGGACAACAATCATCAGATGCTCGCGGCACTTGATCTGCGTGTTTGGGAGATGAAAGTGACCACCATCAAGGACACGACAGACCTCTCGACCTTGACTCTTGACGCGCTGTACTCACGCCTCAAGACTCACGAGATTGACGTTGTCTCTCGTAGGTCGAAGTCATAGTCGATGGCTTTGGTCACTGATCCCACGTTGGCTTCTGGTTCCTCTTCTTCTGATTCTCTTTGCGGATTCTCCCTTGCTGCTCTCTGTGACATAACTGATGATCAGTTAGAGCAGCTTGCGGATGAGCAACTGGCCCTCCTTGCTCGAAGATTCTCCCATGCTTACAAGGGGAGGAGGGACAGAAAGAGAGGAGGACCGGTGATTTGCTTTGAGTGTAGTGGCCCCAACCACATTCGGGCAAACTGCCCAAGCTGGAGAAAGGCAAGAACGACTACGGCGGTTCGGGCAAGAACGACTACACCGACAAGAACCGCAACAAGAAGCCTCCAGCTCCTGCACAAGGCAAGAAGAAGTTCCGCAACTTTGGCAAAGCCAAGAAGCTCTTCCACCGCGTCCTCACCGCTTTCGACGACCTCGACCTCAGCGAGGTGGAGGGATGGAGCGATGACAACGGGACGGGAGACCAAGATCCTGTAACATCCTGATTTTCAGAGCCTTTTTGAAGCTTTTAAAATAAAATTCACCATTTGGATTTTTCTGAAATTAATTAAAGCTTAATTGGAATTTTTATTAATCAAAAAGATTTAATATGATTAAATTACATATTAATATTTTCCAAAAATATTTTATTTGTGTTCCTTGTGTCACAAGGAATTTTTCTGTATTTTCTGGGATTTTTCGGAGTTTGTTTGAGCTCAATTTGAAATTTCCAAAAAAAAAAGAAAAGGAGAGAGAATGAACGGTACCCGCGGGGTACTGTTCATCCGTCTCCCCCAGCGCAGGCAGCGATCGCTCGATCCAGCTCTGTACAGATTTTTTCCCGTTTTTCTCTCTCTTCATAACTTCCAATCCGGACATTATTTGAATGTCTTCCCAAAAGGAAAGTTGTGCCAAATCACGCAAGGAATCCATCCCAATTGGTCTCTTTCCGTTTCGTTCATCCGTTTGCCTTTTATCTCCAATTTTTCGAAACGAACTCTAAACCGAAATCCACAAATTGGAGTCGGTTTCTACTTCTTCCAAGCCTATAAATAGGACCCCTTGGCTCCTCTAAACCCATCCCAAGCCGTGCCAAGTCCCCCCAAAGCTCAGGACGCCGTCGGCACCGAGCCCCTCCGGTCCCGAATTTGCTCGTCGTGTCTCGAGCGATTCGGTGAGTTTTTCCGTGATTCTTTCGCGTCACATTGTGCCATCATATCCCATCTACCTTCTAGCCAAGTTAATTTGGTTTTGGTGCAGCCAATCTCCCGGAATCGAGTTTTCCCCAATCTAGGTCAAGAGCGCTTCCCGACGTCGATTCGTCGCCTCCGGTAAGCTTTAGCCCTTGCCGTAATTTTTCTTAGACTTGCCTCGCCACGTTCTACACCGTGCTCACTCCCTTTTCCCCAAAAAGCCTTCACAAATTTTTGCCTCCGAACCTCGCCATGTCCGTCAATGGCATCCCGTGTCCCCCATCTGTCCGGCGATGTTTTCACCAATCCGTTCGCGTCACTTTGTGCCAAACCATCCTAGGTAGCTACCCTCCAAGTGGTTTTAGATTTCGTTCACCGAGCACCAAGATATTAAGTTTTTCCTTTTTCCTTCCGGACGTTGTTCAATCATCGATTGCGCCGTCTCCAATGGGTTTCTGGCCGAGCCGATAATTTTCCTAGCTTCGCCAAGCCGCGTTCTAGCCCGTGCTCACCCTACTTCTCCATGTTCCATGCCCGGATTTTATTCCTCTCTCCTACCCATGTCGTTCTAGCCGCCCGTGCCGTTGCCGTGCTCCGATTGGCGTGCCGTCGCTTCCTATGTGTGCCTTAGATCCTTAGCAACCTATTTTGCTAGTTGGATTCACCTCCCATGCCTCCTCTCGCCGGCGCTAGCCTTCTCGCCAAAAGTACTGTTCTCGGATGAACAGTAATATCTGTGAATTTCCAGCATTTCCTCGCCCCAGCAAACTTTAGATCGCTTGTTCTCCTTCGTCCGAACTCCGATCGACCCGATTCTTCTTCCTAAATTCATATGAAATTGAGCTCTATCTTTTAGTTCTGGTTCTACAGTTTTTGGAGTTTATTTGGATTTTATTTGAATTTGTTTTTGTGTTTCATTTCGCTTTCTCTCTCGTTAGATCACGCGTTCGAAGGAGCTGAAGCCGGATTCAAAGATCAAGAATTCCTAACTGAGCAAAGCCAAGGTAAGTCATGTCTTTTGATCATGTTGAACCCAGTTTGCAATCTATTATTTAATTATTTTGTTTTAAATTATCTTGCATCGCTATTTTTATTCAAACCCTTGTATTGGTAGTTTCGTCCCAATTGGTTATTTCTCTCCTTGATATTTTGGAATACCTTGATGCCATTGTCACCTTAGGTTGGGAATTTAATTAGTGATGCTATGTTATTTGTCACATTGGGTTGGTACGATTAGAATGCTTAGCCTTGCTTATCTTGCGAAAGGGTTCATCATCACATGTGATTAATTAATTTGACTTAATGAGATATCGAATCGTGGTTGGTGCCACTGTTATAAAATTTGTGCCGTGACGTTGGTGCGTCATTGGCGGTGGTATTACAAAATTGGTTTTCACTTGGGCGATTGATCGTGTAGTAAAGGGGGTGCGAGAGGCACATGGGATGTGGATGTTTCGCCCGGGTAATTCTTAAGGACTTAACTTTGTGCGCCATTGATCTGAGCCTTATCGTACAACCACATGTCCAGTATGGGATGGACCTGGCTAATTAATTTGTGATGTTTCAATTTCGGTTCCGTCGTTGGGATGATTGTGGTGTGGTTGGAGCCATGGATCCACAATGGCGCAAGAGGGGGCAATTATCGACTAGGGGGTTACCCTACTCGACGGCGAAACCTTAGCGAGGCAGAACTGGGTTGAGATTGAACATTGTAAAGGCCTTGTCATGATCTCCTCGCCGCACACCTAAGGAAGTGTGTAACTCGCGTGGCAATCCGGGATGATCATGTCTTGTGGGTAAAGTTGTACAACCTCTGCAGAGTGTAAAACTATTCGAATAGCCGTGTCCTCGGTTATGGACAATGCTCGGTGATTTCACACGAGGTATAGTTATTTCTAAAAAGTTTTGGACAGTGGATGGTTAATTCACTGTTGGTTTAACTTGTGGATGGGAGGTCCATAAGTGGTTAGTTTAGCTTATGGATGGGAGATTCATAAGTGGTTACTTCAATTCCTTTGCTTATTGTTTATTATTTTTTTACTTCAAATGTGCCTTCAATCTATTTATTGTATTTTCAAATGCCGTTTTATGCAAACTAACCTTTTAGCCTTCCATTGGTAAGCCTTGCATATTTTATTGCATTCATTTACAAACGGCTTGCTGAGTACCAATGTACTCACGGCTTTATGCCCCTGTTGCTCAGTTGAAGAGGAGGAGTATCACCAGCAGGAGGTTCCAGAAGGAGAGTACTTCGACGTCTTCGCGGATTAGGCTTCGTTCTCCACTCGATAGCTTTGTGGGCGTGTCGATTGGTCGCTGCGCTTTCTTTTGGATTTCATTGCTAGTTTTGTTAAGCCCTTCGGCTAGTCTATTGTAAGCTTGACCATAAGGTCGTACTCGATGATTATCAATATAATTTGGTTTTTCCTTAGAATATCGTGATATGGATGATATTTATCTTTGTTCACACTGTGTGCACTAGCGTGATCCTGGACTAGTGCAGAATACACAGGAGAGTCCGGATTTGTATATTCGGGTCTCTACAGATCCCAAGAGCGGCGATGACTTCTCCGGCATGTGCTTCATGGCCCTCGAGGGCGAACTGAGCGACAGCGAGCTGTACTCCGACTCGGACGAGGTATGCCCCACCTACGACCAGCTCAATCATGCTTTTCTTAAGCTAGGTGGATTTCATGCTAGAGCTAGGGCTAGGTGTACTGAGTTAGAGAAGGAAGTAGACAGATTGTCACTAGAGATTATTGCTCTTACATCTGCTCGCTCTAGTGATGATTGTGATACATGCTGTGCGCTTTTGGGTGACATGGAGAAACTAAGGACCTCGCATGATAGTTTGTCTTCTAAGCTTGATACGCTTAAGGTGGAGAACATTAGTCTTCTTGCTGAGCTTGAGATGAGTAGGGTAGTTCCTGTTTCATCTACTACTGTTGAGACTAGTGCTTGCACCTCATGTGAGGATAAGGACAACGCATTTAGAGGTCTTTATACCATGTTGCTCGATCTACCCGAGACTTGTGAAAACTGCAATAATTTGAAGATGAACCTAAAACGGGCAGATCATAAAATTGCTGAATTACAAGCTTTTCTCCTTGAGCCTGTTGCTTCTTGTGTGAATTGTCCCAAGCTTACTGCTGAGCTTGAAGCTGTCTCCAAACAATTTCAAGAATTAGTTGATAACAACAATAGATTGGCTCAATTTGCTTCTAAGGACCCTGTTAGCTCACCATGCATTAATTGTAACAAACTAAAATCTGATTTGATTGCATTGGATGAGAAATGTGTGAAGCTGACTAAGGACCTACTAGAGAAGCAACCTTCTGCTTGTAATGTGTGTGCTGCTGAGGGGGAGAAGCCCAAGGGTAAGGTAGAGACGCCTAGCGACATGAACCAATTGGCTAGTAGTAGGACTGTCCATTTTGAGTCGGCTGTGCATGCACAAGCCACTCGTTCCTCTGTTGTTGGTTCTTCCTCTTCTACTCCCTTACCTTCTGCTACTCCTTCTTCCCCCTGCTCTTCTTGCACCTCTCTCTTTCGGGAGTGTAAGTACCTTATGAACACTCTCGAGAGATTTGTAGGCGGCAAGAAGAAGCTTAATCTTATTCTAGACCAGTCCAAGATTTGCAGATTTAATCAGGGTCTAGGATATGATTATTATGAGGACATGAGGAAGCATCCACCTTCTGTGCTCAGACCCATAGCACCAGGTGTGATCGAGACCGAGCCCAGATCTGATGAGGTCAAATTCAAATCAGCGGGTTTTGTCCAAGGGATTTCTGACAGCAAGGTGATACCACCTGCTGCTTCGGCCTCTCAGAAGCCGAAGCCCTCTCGTGCTACTTCCACCTCTTAGAAGGTGAAGTACCACTGCACCTTCTGTCAGAAGGATGGACACACAGTCGATCGATGCTTCAGGCGCGCCAGGATTGCGCGTAGAGACCGTGCTGAGGCACTTAGGCGTATTCAGGGTCAGCCCCAGACCTTGGGTGCACCTAAGACCAGCACGGGGTCTAGGATTGTTTCTGATGGGTTTGGGCAACATCGAGGACTTGGTTTTTCTGAGTCTTCTGTTTTTCGTCCTCATGCTGCTCTTGGTCGTGACTTCCGCCGACCTGAGGGTACATCTCATTTTCCCCATCGAGACAGCTACCAGCGGTGTGTTCAGCCTGGTGCCGGTGCTTCGACTCGCTTGCTCAGAGCGGCGGACCCAAGAACGACTCTAGGTCTACTTGTAGACCATCTGCTTTCCTGAGTGACAGAGAGCGTAGGGTAGATAGAGGTCGATCGTGCTTGACTACTTCATCCGCTCGGCGTGTTGTTCAAGATTGGGTGCCAAAATCACTCTTGATTTACCCAATCATCGAGACTTTACTCTGTTTGACTCGAGCTCGCCGGCCGGGAAGGGAGAGGTTTGGCTTGTAGACTCCGGGTGTTCACGACACATGACCAGAGACTCCCGTTGGTTCTCTTCCCTAGCTCGTGCTCCAGGTGATGAGACGATCACCTTCGGAGATGCTTCATCTAGGCGCGTCATCGCCAAAGGTACAGTGCGTGTTAATGATTCATTTCTTTTGAGGGATGTTGCCTTGGTTAGTAAGCTGCAGTATAATTTGCTTTCAGTCTCTCGGCTTACTGATGACGATTTCGAGGTGAGTTTTAAGAAAAATGCTTGCAAAATTCTTGATTCTTCGGGTAGTCTGGTTTGCGGGATTTCTCATTTTGGGAGGATCTTTCGTGCTGATTTTTCTGAGTCTTCTGGTGATCCTCTCCGGTGTTTGGTTGCTTCTGAGTCCCGCGACCTTTCTTTCTGGCATAGGAGACTTGGTCATATTTGATTTGACCATTTGACCCGAGTTAGCAGCCACGACCTCATTCGTGGTCTGCCGAAACTCAAAATGGTCAAAGACCTAGTTTGTGCTCCTTGCCGGCACGGCAAGATGGTTGCCGCTTCTCACCCTCCGATCACAGTGACTATGACCGATGCACCGGGACAGCTGCTCCACATGGACACAGTTGGACTAGCTCGAGTGCAGTCAGCAGGAGGGAAGTGGTATGTCCTTGTCGTGGTTGATGACTTCTCGAGGTATTCTTGGGTGTTTTTCTTAGCCTCGAAGGATGAGACGTTTACACATTTTCGAGGTCTTTTCAGTAGGCTTTCTGTTGAGCTTCCGGGTGCCTTACGAGCGATCCGCAGTGACAATGGCACGGAGTTCAAGAATTCCTACTTCGAGAGGTTCTGCGATGAGACGGGTGTAGAGCACCAATTCTCTTCTCCGCACGTCCCACAGCAAACTGGCGTTGTGGAGAGAAAGAACCGTACCCTGGTCCAGATGGCCAGGACGATGCTCGATGAGTACTCTACACCGCGGAAGTTTTGGGCTGAGGCTATAGCTACCGCGTGCCATGTCTCAAATCGAGTTTTTCTTCGAGCACACTTGCATCGCACTTCTTATGAGTTGAGATATAGGCGAAAGCCTAGTGTATCTCATTTTTGTGTGTTTGGTTGCAAGTGTTTTATTCTGAAGTCTGGAAACCTAGACAAGTTCGAGTCACGTTCTTGTGATGGTATCTTTCTAGGTTACTCGACTTCTTCGCAGGCTTATCGAGTTTGGAACTGCGAGTCTAGTAAAATGGTAGAGACCTGTGAGGTGACCTTTGATGAGGCCAGTCCAGGGACTAGGCCCGATATCTCAGGTTCTTTAGAGCAGTCCGAGCCCATCTTTGTGGATGATGAGGACGATGGAAATGAGGGATGTCTACCTGATCCAGTCACTCATCCTCCACCCCCTGAGGTGCCTTCTCCCACCGCACCTCGGGGAGATCAGCCCATGCCTTCTGCTTCTTCTGGAGTTAGTGGCTATGTTCCTACCTCATCTGCACATGAGGTAGAGGCCACTTCTTCATCTCATCCTGGACCTCCTAGACATATCCAAAAAGCTCATCCTTCTGAGCAGATTATTGGAGACCTATTCGAGCGTGTTACCCGCTCAAAATCTGGCTTATCTCAATTCTGTCTCCATTCTGCTTTCATTGCCTCCTTTGAGCCCAAGGATGTTTCTCATGCTCTTTCCGATGAGTCTTGGGTCAATGCCATGCATGAGGAGTTAGAGAATTTTGAGAGAAACAAGGTCTGATCACTTGTTGAGCCCCTGCGAGGTCACAATGTCACTGGAACCAAGTGGGTGTTCAAAAACAAGCAGAGTGAAGATGGGGTAGTCATTCGGAACAAGGCTAGACTGGTAGCTCAGGGGTTTTCCCAGGTTGAGGGTCTAGACTTCGAGGAGACCTTTGCCCCTGTAGCTCGACTTGAGGCCATTAGAATCCTGCTTGCCTTTGCAGCTTCTAAGGGTTTCAAGTTTTACCAGATGGACGTCAAGAGTGCCTTTCTCAATGGCTTTATTGAGGAAGAAGTCTACGTCCGACAGCCTCCAGGTTTCGAGAACCCCAAATACCCAAACCATGTCTTCAAGCTTTCCAAAGCGTTGTATGGACTTAAGCAGGCCTCCAGAGCTTGGTATGAGAGGCTTAAGTCCTACTTGTTGAGTCATGGGTTTGAAATGGGTAAAGTGGATAAGACCTTGTTTATCCGTAGGCTAGGCAATGACCTTCTGCTCGTCCAGATCTATGTCGATGACATCATCTTTGGCGGCTCTTCCCATGCTCTGGTTTCACAGTTCTCGGATGTCATGAGCACCGAGTTTGAGATGAGCATGATGGGCGAGTTGACCTTCTTTCTTGGCTTCCAAATCAAGCAGACTCGGGAGGGTACCTTCTTGCATCAAGGCAAGTACACTCGTGACCTCCTGAGACGCTTCGACATGAGTGATGGTAAGCCGGTGTCAACTCCGATGGCTTCTACAGCCTATCTTGACCCAGATGAGGATGGCGAGCAAGTTGATCAGAAAGAGTACAGAAGTATGATCGGTTCCCTTCTTTACCTCACTGCCTCAAGACCAGACATACACTTCTCCGTGTGTCTGTGTGCTCGTTTCCAAGCTTCTCCTCGCGTATCTCACCGCCAGGCGGTGAAGTACATCTTTTGATACCTTCGAGCTACTATTGACTATGGTATCTGGTACTCTTCCTCCTCCTGTCTTTCCTTGAGAGCCTACTCGGATGCAGACTTTGCCGGCTGTAGGATAGATAGGAAGAGCACTTCGGGCTCTTGCCAGTTCATTGGCACTTCTCTTGTCTCATGGTCTTCTAGGAAGCAGTCCGGTGCTGCACAGTCCACCGCAGAAGCCGAGTACGTTGCTGCAGCCAGTTGCTGTAGCCAAGTGCTTTGGATGGCTTCGACCCTACGGGACTTTGGGTTAGTCATAGACAGTGTTCCACTCTTTTGTGATAACACTTCTGCGATTAACATTGCTAAGAACCCAGTGCAGCATTCTCGGACCAAGCATATTGATATTCGCTTTCACTTCCTTAGAGACCATGTAGAGAAGGGTGATATAGTGCTCCAGTTTGTGGAGAGTGACCACCAGTTGGCTGACATCCTTTGGATAGCTCTAGGTTTTCAGCTCTGCGGGGAGAGCTTGGGGTGGTTTGTCCTTATGGACTGTAGTGAGGGGGAGCTTTGGGCTTTACTGCTTTACTATATTGATTATGCTTCTGTCTCATTTCTGTTGCATTGCATTTGGGGTGCATCGGGTCTAGTCCTTCTAGCATAGGTTAGAGTGCTTCTCTAGTCGAGCTGCTTAGTCTTTCCCTCTCATCTTGTGATCTAGGATTCTGCTTTATTAGCCGCTTCTCTCTTTTCACTAGGTTGAGCCCACTCACTACTTGTAGGTTCTAGCAAGGGTCGGGCCACCCTTGGGTAGACAGGGTATGTGTTTGCTCCTTAGTGTGCTAGATTACCGCCTAATAGTCCTAGATTCATATGGGGTAAATGAGAGTCAGTCTGAGCCATAGTTGCCTCTATATCTTTTCTATGCTTTAAGGACTGCCTATTTGCTGTTTTCTTTGCCAGCTTCTCGATTTTATTGCTTTAGTTCAGGGGGAGTTCATTTGGGAGCTTCTGGAGCTTAATATTGACATAACTCAACTTGAACTAAAAGTTGCATCTAATGTTGAGGGGGAGCTGGATTTTCTGCATTTTTTTAGCTTTCTGATTTTAATATAACTACATTGAGCCTTGATTATTATCCATTTATGACATGGTTATAATGCTTTACATCTTGCCATGACTTGTGCTTATTTGCTAGATTTATCATGACTTCATATGTGTAAACTAGCTTTTGCCATGATAAGTTAATTAACAATTGCTCAACTTGAATTAAAACTTGTCATGCTAGCATTTGAGTCTAGTCTTTCTTGAGCTATCCTTTTATGATTCATGCCATGTCAAATAGGCTAAGTTGAGCATTGAATCTCTATTGAGCCTTAGTTTGAGCTATGGTAGTTCTCGATGATGCATAAGTTAGTACAACTTGTTTAAAAAGCAAAAAGATCTCTTTTGTGCGAAAAAACTGATTTCACCAATTCTTCCTATGAGACGGCTTGCCAATGCAATTGGCATGAACTTAGGGGGAGTTTTGGATGACCTAGACTATCTTCTTAAGCTTCTCGCTTGGAGTAGTCGCATAAGGCTTGAGATCTAGCAGATGATAAAACAAAAATCTGGTTGGCAACAACCATGAATTTCAAAAGAAAATATGTCATTTGTGCTCAATTTTTTCTTAAGCTACAACAAGAACCAAGTACTTCCACAAATGTTTCATTCTTGAGCATATAACACTCTAGTTGGACTCAATATTAGCTTCTTGGTTCCGCTTAGCTTATTGACAAGGCCTGCATCATCCTTAGATGTCTCTAGCTAGACTTTGCTCATTGATGCCTTGACTTGCTCACAAAATGCACTTCATTTTCAGATTGTCATCTATGTGCTCTAGCTGGCATATACATATTTTGTCATGATCTAGATAGCTTTTTATTGAGTTATGGCTTGATGTATTACATTATGGTCATTTTGGATAATTCTCATGGCTCTAAATGCTTAGAATAATCAAACTTCAGCCATTTCATCCATGTCTTGTCATATTCTCTCTTTTGCATCCTTGATGTGTTTATTGCCAAAAGGGGGAGAATAGTGGTAGAAAAAGCTAGTTGGGATCATTTTAGAGCTTTGGAGAACAATTTGCTCTTTCAATTATTGCTCTAATGTTCCTTCTGTCGACATGGTCATTAGTTTCATTTCCTTCTTTGGACCATGTTGGATTCTTCAAACACAACTCAACTTTGCGCTTTTTCGGAGTTTGTCAATATACTCATCAAGGGGGAGATTGATGAACCATGTGGAGGTGACCACATGTGTATGATGAGTAATTGACATTGGTTTAACTAAGTCGAGTTTGGTTTGAGTGGTTCGGAGTCGAGTCGTTGCGTGGCACAATCGGGCTCGGTCGGACTTGGTCAAACTCGGTCGTATGGGATTAGGATGCATATTCCGATGATTCAATAGGTTTGGACTTCATCTATGGTAAGTATGATGGTATTTACGCTTTCTTGTATCGAGCGGTGCTATGTGATGTGTTTCTTGTCTATGTGACTGCAGGATGTCGAAGCGGAGCTGTGGTGAGACACGAGGTGACCGGACTAGACACAGGGAGGTGTCGAGGTCAGAACGGTTGGATGTGTCGAAGATGGCGGAGATTCGACGTGGTTGCGAGTCGTGGACGACAAGGAGGGCGGAAGCTTCCCGGAAGGTGCAGGAGGGGCGAAACGGGAATTTCGCAAGGCTGCACAAGCGGGAGCAAGCTCCGTTGGACTTAGCGGGCGTAACGGGGCGGAGACCCGTTAGCCGTGGGCTATAAATAGGTTGGAGGGGCTGCATGCCCTCTTGAACACTTCAAGGGATTTTAGGGTTTCCTTTAGTCAAAATAGGCTTTAGAGTTTGCTTTGGCTTTAGGCTTTAGTTGTTGTGAGTTGTTGGAGGAGGCGAGTTGTGTTCCTCTGTGTCCCCTTCGATGGTTTCTTGAGAGTCTGAGTGTGTCCTCTCTTGTAAAATCTTGTAGTGTGGAGTTCTTGAGATGGAGAGGGAGATGAGTGATTGAGAGTCTTGTAATCATTCCTCTTGTTCTAATGTCCATGCATATCGGGACTCCTCTATATTCATCTTTGGTTTAGAATGGAAATCTGAAGTTATTTCTTGTTCCTGTCTGTTTCTGTTCTTCGATGCTCACTATGTTGGATTTTTGAGCTTTTTGAGTTTTGAGTTCTTTCTTGCTAGGATTGTCCAAAATGGGTTGCTCTAGGTTGGGATGATGCCTCAAGATCATTTGATCAAGTTTCCCAAGAGCAAACTTCATTTAATTCCAGATTTTATTTTTGAGCCCTATCTGTTTATGTTCTTGCATTTCTAGGGTTTAGGTGCAAATCCCGTTTCCTTCCTTGAGATGGCGTGAAATTTGACATGGAGAGTCCAGAGGCTATTGAGTAGCCATCCTCAAAGTTTCATTGCCAAATGATCAAAGATTCGACGGGAATTTGAGTTTTTGCGCAGCTCTCTGAATATTTTCGGTTTTGTGCATAAATCTGAAATCCTTTTATTTTTCTAGTGGATTCTTTGTTTTGGCTCTTGGCTTATTCTTCTGGGAGTGTTCCCTAGCTATCCTCAAAGCTTCCCAAGCCAAGAATCCAAGAATCTTTGCATTTTTCTCAGATTTCTGAAAATCCTGTTTACAAATTTTCTCGAGAGGTACTACCGCTCCTCGAGAGGTACTACCGCTCAGAGGTACTACCGCTCGTCTCAGCGGTACTACCGGTTTTGTTTGGACCAGTCTGATCGGCAGCGACAAAACGTTCGGACAAGTCCGATCTTCGTGCGGTACTACCGCTCCTCGAGAGGTACTACATTGCTCGTCTGCAGTACTACCGCTTGCGATCGACTGCTCTGAAATTATTTTTCTTGGCTGTTTCTTTCTGGATCTGATTTAGCCTTGCTGCTGTGACTTCCAGTAGTGCCTTTCTTCTTTCTTCATAGCTTCCATAGCTATTGGAGAAGAAGCATAAGTGTGGATACTTGAGGGGCGAATTTATTTTTTGAAAGCGCCATTCACCCCCCCTCTGTCGCCATTCCAGTCCAACACCATCGTAGCAAGCCATAATAGCATAACACTTCCACCCTCACCATGCATGCACAAGAATCATCTCAAATCGCAAATTAATGCAAGCAAAATTAAGAACAAGAAGAAAGTGAAATAAGGGAGGAGTTAGTGGTGGAGCATGGAGGGCAATGGAGGTCGATGCATGGAGGGAAGGCGGTCAGCCGACAGGGGAGGCTGGGCTGTAGGCTAGGGCCGAGCTACAGGGCGGCAGCCGGAGGGCTACAAGAACGGCGCAGGGAGACCGGGTGGCAACAAGAGGCCAACCGGGCGTAGGAGCTAGCGACACCAAGGAGTAGGAGGGCGGAGCTAGCGCCGACTGAATCAAGAATAGAGAGAGCGGTGGCAGTAGAGACAGAGCCAGGAGGAAGGAAAATGAGGAAAGGCAAATGGTGGAGAAATGGAAAGAGAAGAGAGGAAAGGGATAAGCCAGGAGTGGTCACTGAGGGCCATTCGGCCTAGGAGGAGAGAGATTAAGTGCGCACTAATTCGATTCTCGTATTGTCATTGCTCTGTTGCATTTCTAAATAGCCTGTTAATGTTAGTAGTATTTAAATTACAGAAACTCATCAATAATAATTCTTGAATATTAAAATGAAATAATCATCATCCATCGGCTAAAATTGTATGCAGTGATTTAAAATTTATACGCAGCGATTTAAATAGCAATTAAATTGTAAAAATCCGCAATCGTCTAAATTAATTTTGGGGATTTTCATGAACTCCTTATTATAATTTAATTTAATTTTCTGTATCCGTAAATTAAACTATAGCATATGTGCTAACTGTAGGAAAAGTACCAGTACCAAAGGGATAAATTCACCTAAGTGAACCAAAAATCCAGATTTTCAATCTGTACTTAGGTAAGCATACTTTTGAACATATGATCAAATTATCTTTAGTAAAACAAGTATTGACCTACTAAATTATTATCACCCTGCATAAAAAGTGAAATCATGTTTTAATCTGAATAAATGCTATGAGAAAGAAATGAAAGAGATCGCACTCTCAATTGCTGGAGCAGTTGACCCGCAGGATAAGAAAATGGTAGGTAGTTAGAAAAGCCACTGTCATACCGATAAATAAGAGGTGGGTGGAGGGTCTCTAGATAAAAAGGGGGCAGGTATGGGACCTTCTATATATGGGTATAATAAAAGGACTAACCAACTTTTACTTGTGTATAAACCGTATTATTGTATCAACCATAGTCTTGTTTAGGACAGACAAAAAATACTAGTCTACCAAAGTTAATTATAACTTTATTTGGGTATGCGAGACTAGGTAAGGCCAAAAAGGGCAAGACCCATGGTGGGAGCTAGGTGATAGATTGAGGCTCCTCAACACATGTCGGGCGATGGACTAAGCCTCCCTGACACACAGTTAGCAAGATGGTGACCACTAAGGTGGGTGCTAGGTGATGGATTGAGCCTCTTTAGCACGTGTCGGGTGATGGACTAAGCCTCCTCGGCACAGAGGTCAACATCATGATAACTGGATGGAGTTATAATACACTGAAGTAGAAAAAACGTTCTGAATCCTAACTTTAGTATCGCATATAAGGAAATGTGAATGAATCTATTGTAGTCAGTGTTAGGATGGCTATCAGTAAAGAGATACAAGCCTGCGTAGTAGTCAATAAAATCGTGAATTCACGCATGTCTCCTGAATTGAAGGCTACGAAAGCCTCCAGAGAGTCTTTTTCCTAAACACGAATGACTAGTAGTTGTACAAACTAAAAGCCTACCATTTTCCAAACCTAAAAACTTATTTTAAGAATGAGGATGAGAAGAGATATGAATGTTGATCTGATGATGTTAGAATAAGATTGCATATTTGCTAATAATGTTTGCTGAGTATTTTTGTACTCACCCTTGCTATTAATACTCCTTATTAGAGGTAAGTCGATACGACGATATACACAGGTATACGAAGGTCTCTGTTGGGCATAGCTTCACCAAAGGGAGTGAGTTCGGAGTATGACGTGTACAAGATGAAAGCCCCGAGGTGGGATGAGTAGAAGGCGGCCGGGAGTCATTTATGTGAACTTGAGTATATTAGTTTGTAGCTATCTACTATTTATGTGAACTTGAGTATATTAGTTTGTAGCTATCTACTTGTCTCCATCTTTGTATAATTATTAGTAAAATCATTTTCTTTTGAAGTATTGTAATATTCGGGCAGAACTTTTTATGCCCTGTTTCAAACTATAGCCCTACGTTGCAATGGTATTGTAATAATATTGTACCGTCCCTAATTACTATTCTACTACAATACTCTTATAGGCTCATTAGAGCAAGTCTTATAATACAGCCTTCAGCTGGCTGTATGAATACTTACAGCTCACTTTGCAGCCTACTCATATAGTAGTTACAGCCAGCTGAAGGTTGTATGACCTACCCCTTCCTCTCACAAAGTTTCTTGGTTCTTGTGCTTCAGCTGGCTGTAAGCTTACAGCCCATCTCTCTTCTCTCTCCTCCTCTCTCTCCTCCACCTCAGCATACAGCCAGCTTACAGCCTCTTATAATACTTGCTCTTATTCGTTGGACAGGTGTTATACCTAACAAACAAATAATAATCCGTTGACTAGTATTATTATCTCTTGTAATGACGCGGATCGTCCCAATGTGCAATTTTGATTGGTTCCAAATCGTTGGGTGCATGTGCAATTGCTGTTGGTTCCGATTAGTTTTGAGTGCCTGGCTTGCTTTCGTGAGATGGTTCTGGTGTCATTCTTAGAAGATTACTCTGTATGCTTCCAGGTTGGACCAGAAATATGCCATTGTGACCGGCGCGTGAGGGATCGGGAATTTGGGAGGTGATGAGGGTGGTGATTGCGGACATGGCGCAAGGCGGGGAAACCGAGGCATCCGACGGTGGCTCCACATCTAGATATGTTTTTACAAAATAAATGTCTTAGATGTCTCATGTCTGTCATGCTCTCTTTTATTTTTCTTTCGATTGACTTTTTTTAGGATGTCCGGTTGGACAATTTTTGAAGAGCTCAATGAGCTTGCTTCTATATAATCCGCTTGATATGTATAATGAGAAAATTAATATTTATTGTACGACTTAGTATTATGTTCTGATGGTATGTATCATATTTTTTTAGAATTCGTTGTAATGCATCGGCAATTCGGCATCCTACTAGTTAAGAGTCGACGCACCAGCAATTGACTTGGAGGAAGTTGTGTACGGTGAGCCCGGCGTTGAACGTCTTCAACAAATTGATTATGGGACTTTGGGATTTCTAACCAAACGATGTGTTGTTTGTTGACGAACGACGACAGCGTTTGATCGAGGCAAACACAGTGCAGGCTTTCACCGAATTCTGGAGATCACGTTGCAAATTGGCAGCGGTGGTTGCCTCCGTGGTTTCATAGGTAACACCCCCCACCATGTCAGGGGCGACGGAGATGGGATGAATATGATCTTTCGCCATGGGGCCGGGTAATTATTTGTGACCTTTGGATTAGAGATCAAAAGACCCATTATTTTTAAAGGGAGAGATTATTTTAAGGGGAAGGGGGTAGAATTCAAGAGGAGGGGGAGTATTCATAGCCATTGAATCTCTAATCCAATAGTCTTAAATCTAGATGATAGTTAGGAAGAAAACACCCGAATAACATTTAACAAAACCCAATTATTTAACACTGGCGAGGGGCTGCCTTCATGCACGGGGCTTGCCGACGAAGCGATGCGTCCACGCACGGTTGGTGTCAGCCTATCAGTGAACCGGCATGATACAGTTAGGGCGGTTCTTGATCGACGGTTAACTGGCACATGCTCTAAAATCTTTTGATATATTTGATGGCAGTAACTGAGAATTTTTTTATGGGTACAAGACATGCGCACACAACTCACACACATCACACATATGCATGTGCTTTCCTTACATGTTCTCGGAAATTAAACCGAGGCTTAGAGACCTCCATAGTGCGAAAACATACTATCTTACGTAACATGTATGCAGGAACGGACCCTCAGGGGGTCAGGTGGGGCTGGCGCCCTCCTTATCCCAAGCATATATATGTATGAAATGTCGTCAAAATTAAGATCAGAAACAGAGGAATGGAGTAGCGTTTTAGTTCGTCTCAAGATATGTAGTTATGTTGTACCTCCTCTTCTTCTCTAGATAGAGCCTGGCAAGAACAGATGCTGGCACCCGGCATTGTTTCTTGACGCGGCACCTCGGACGAAAACTAGCACGAACAAATTGTCAGAACAGTTACTGCCGAAATTGGAAGTAGAGATTAGAGTCGGGACTGAAGTTGGAGGGATTAGTTACTAGCGTACCTGAAACCGATGGGCAGTATGTTGTGCGGCTCCATTGGGTCGCCCGGCAATAGCACAAGGTCATTCAACTCTCGAGTCTTATAAGCCAAGTCCTTTACAATCTCTGCCGCCTTAAGCCTCACTCGTCCCCAGTCCAGGGAAGGCCTGCATACATATCAACGTACGCGTACGTCGCGTAGTTATGCAAGATTTGAGTCTCAAGAACAGAAAGTTGGAGTAATAAGTTACTAACATATGTATCTTGCGCATCATGCAAATGTATGAAAGGGGTATGAAATATGAATGTGTTGGGTGCTGATAATATATGATGTTCTTCTTTCAGGTGGTCTTAGACTCAGACGCTGGACTCTCTCGTGGATTTGGTAGGATCCATCACACTGCAGAGCACAGAGCACTTCACCGCCGTAAGTCTTTTCTTCGACGAGGTTGCTTATAGCATGCTTGTCTAAACTCGTTCATAGCAATTCTGAACTAACTTTGGCTTTATCCGTTCCTTGCAAGACTGTTCATATGACAACAGGCTACCTATCTCTCACCGGCAATGTGACATGCTACTGCAGCTGGCAATTCGGCATTCAGCAAAGTGAGTAAATTCTATTAGTCCTCTAAATTTTGATCTGACTCCGTCGCTATACGAATGCATATATGTTCCATAAATTATTTAGTTGACAGCACGCGGAGCGGACTCAAATACACGTGGCGCTCCCAGGTCCCAGCCAACTGTGCTTGATGCGGATCCACCTAGCAAGCTAGCTGAACCACGTTGTTTTGGCCCTGATCTTTCACGATACGCCTTGTTGGATGCCCTCCTTGTTCTAAGAAGGTTCTTGCAAACCCAAGAACAGTGTATACCTCCAAGATAAGCCTTCTCCCACGCACACTGCAACACGTGAACGGAGGGTAGAGAAACCGAAGTTTCAGCAAGTAGAATCCAACACCACAATTGGATTCAACACACCAAGAGCAATTCCTCGATGGAAATCTCAAGAACACGCCAACAATGGCCACCAAACTATGGTGATTTTCTGGTTTTTATTTCTCAATTCATAGCCTAGGTTACAATGGGGCTAAGGCCCTGGCCTTATATTGGTGCACAATGCACGGCCTTGACTAAAACTCACGCACAACCTGACCTAAGACCGAAACAAACTCCAATACAAACTAAAAAGGAAATATCCAAACTACTACCACCGGATTCTCTCTTAATTTACGATCTAACTATGAGGATTTCGTGGCTGACACCTTGTCCATTATGTGGGGCTTCGAAATAACTTTCCAACGAGTCCAAGAACGCCTAAATCAGACTCCGTTTGTGAAAGTTATGGACGTTTTAGTATCGGTCTTGCCAGTTGTCCCAATCCGAGTCCGAATCGGTTTCAAATTTTTATATGTTTTGTTTTCTTGTTCAAGAAGCTTCCAAATTCGTTTGGAACCTAAAAAGGAGTCCTTCTCAACCTTTAAAAAGTCATGATGTGGTCAGATTTTACCTTTATTTGCATTGCAATACTCGAACTCTTTATGTTTGGCAAGTTTCGCGCGTCTCTCTGGACAGCTCGTACAGCATCCAATGAAATTACCATAACTTTGTGTAGGAAGCTCCAATCAAGTGCCGTTTGATTCGTTGAAAAATAGACTTCATTATCTTTCCAAATATGTCTTTTGTGCACATTAGAAACCTCATAATTGGTATTTAAAGTTTCTTGAACATTGTACACAGAACTGCAAGCACTAACTAAAATTGTAGTGCTACTTGGTGCCACATCAGTGCTTCGCCCAGTTCCAGGTCACTGAGAATTATGAGAAAAGGAATTGGGGGACGTGGTGGAAGAAAGGTGGACTGTACTTCTGGAGAAGAAGCGAAGAAAAAGCGCAGCTTTTCACAGACAGGGACAGTGGCTGCTTAGGGATTAGTTGGGCCTTCTCCATATTATGTTGTTCTCTTGGGCTAAAAACGTCCCTAACATCTAATGGGCCGAGTACAGGTCATTTAGTTAGGGTCGATTAAGTGGAGAAGATCAGAACCGATCAATACAAAAATAATTGTTAAAGGGTATGATAAATGTGCTTCCAACGGGTATGATTAAAAGGGTGATGTGGTACAATTAGGAGGCTGCTTCTGTAGTTAATTATAGAGGTAAGGAGGATGTTGGAAGCAAGGGACTTCCCAGCACGGTTAGGAATCTAGCATTTCAGGCATTCTTGCTATCAGACACCTTGGCGATGTGCTCCTCACTTGCTGCTGCCTTCGTTTGCGTGATAGCAATGTGGGAGGATTTTGGCTTCTTGCTTCAACAAGGTCCTCTACAAGGGAGCTTATGTGGTCTGCATACATGGCAACGCATTTGCGACTGGTTTATACACGGTAGTGGCCCCTCGTATCCAGTGATTGGCTATTGGAATTTGTTGGCTATCAGTTTTATTGCCAATTATTACTAATCTGCTAGGTGAATGCTCTGTTTTGAAAGCTAAAATTTCTGTTGGGTCATGCTTTTAAGTCAGAGCTTCTTGGTATGTTCTAGCAATGTCAAATTGCCTTGTTAGACTTCTACCCACTTTCTGTCCTACTTTTTTTTAGGAACTCTCCGGGAAGTCGCTAGGGCACAAAGGCTACACCTAGCTGGTCCGGATTTGAGTCCTCACCTATCTTAGAAGAAAAATTAGGGGGATATCTCTCCCCCTAGTCCCCTTCTTGTTCTACCTTTTTTTTTCTGAATTTATGCATGTCGTTTGCATGTTGAGGCTATATTGCCTCTCTATAATACACTTCCCGACGTTCCCGTCGACAAGGAATTCAAAATGCCAACGGCCAGCCTCCAAGCAGACTATTGTTGAGAATTAACGAGTTTCCACGAGGGGCCCAAGTCCAAGTGACCATCTGCAGATTATTGATCAACCTGGCCCATGCGTAGCCCGCGGAACCCGTGTGGTCCATGGGCGGCCCGAGGGCCAAGGTTGCATGCTAACTAATTGATCTGCAGTCTGCGCATCCTTAGGTTGTTCTTTTCGGTTTATGGTTGCGGCTTGTAGCTTTTGACTCTAATATAAACGTTTATGGGAATAAATCGAATGCTGATAAGTCGTTTCGAAAAGGTTGTCCGATAAACTGTTTCGAAAATGCAGCGAAGAAACCATCTCATTTATTTGTTTAAGAGAAACCATAAACCAAAAAGAGCTGAACCTAATTGGCCAATGGTTGTCTATCCATCATCCCATTTCATTTGCCAATGCTGTCTATCCATTATCACCATTTCAATTGCATGCCTGCACCACCTCGATCATTTGTCACGTTTGAACTGATGAACCCATAGATGATCGATTTCTGAGGTGAATTAATTCTTGGAGATCGCTAGTTGATCCTTTTTCTTTTCGTGTGCACATTGCATTCCTTAAAAGGCACACATTAATTAATCAACACTGCAAGAATATATTCCCCTTGTTCCTTGAACACGGTACGTTTTTCCCCATTTTGCTTATTCAATCGGGTAACCCAGGCATCTTTGCTGGTTTTTGCTTGCTCGTATAGGACGCAGTGCTCAAAGGGACAAATGCCTTGCGTACCCAAGCTACTTGTTTTGCTGCAACTTAACTGACCCGTTTATGAGGTTTTGACGTCGACTCTAGCAAGTTGGCCCGGTCATCTCTTGCCGTTGAAATTAAACTGCCAAACTGAATCGCCAGGTACTCTAGTATCCTTGTTTCTTATTTCGTGACTAGCACCTTGTGAGACTGATCGTTCATCTGTAAAAACTATCTTTTTCATTTGTAATAGATGGCAGCCGGTACAGCTAGCACTAGTTCATCAGGAGGGGCACCGATCGATGGACGGCTCCTGAAAGCCGCCATAGCTGGTGATGCCACAAACGTAAGATTCACAAACGTAAGAATTTGTTAACTTAGGTTGTATGACATGTGTCTGTATAGTTGGATATATCTTGATGTGCCAATTAGGCTCCACGTTAAATAGAGCTATATTCATTATACAACTATACTGAAAATTGATATATATATAGTTGCATTCCTTATATATAACTATAAAGAAAGCTTTAATGTTTATATCCAATTCATTTGCACATTATTAATTTGGAGTCACCAAATATGTACTGTAAATGTTTTTGCTTTATAATTTGTGTTATCAGCGAGATTGACGATCCATTTGTAAAACCTATCTTTTTCATTTGTAATATACAAAATAGATGGCAGCCAGTACAATTAGCACTAATTCATCAGGAGAGACACTGATTGATAGGCGGCTCCTGAAAGCTGCCATAACTGGCGATGCCAGATCAATGAAGGACATGGCCTCACAGGATCCAAGCATTCTGCTTAGAACAACTCCACAAGGGAACACCTGCCTTCACATATCCTCCATTCATGGTCACGACGGATTCTGCGAGGACATCCTGGCGCTGAACCAGTCTCTCCTCGCCGTTGCCAACTCGTACGGTGAGACCCCACTGCTCGCCGCCGTGACTAGCGGCCATGTCTCTTTGGCTTCTGATTTACTCAGGCGTTGCCGTGCTCTGGGATTGAGTGAGGCAATCTTGAAACAAGACAAGTATGGATGTAATGCACTGCACCACGCCATCCGCAGCGGCCACAAGGACATTGCGCTGGAGTTGATAGCAGCAGAGCCTTCCCTGTCGCAAGGTGTCAGCACATTAAATGAGTCACCCATGTATATTGCAGTGATGAGAGATTTTACGGAGGTCTTCGATAAACTATTGGACGTTCCTAATTTCGCTCACACGGGAGCCTATGGCGACAATGCTCTGCATGCCGCTGCGACCACTGGGAATTCAGGTGAGAACTACAGAGTATGATATATATATAGCAAACTGGAATTTAAATTATATAGCAAACTGGAATTTAAATTATAAACTGATTTTCTAATTAATATTACTGTAATCATTACTAATCCTCAACTTGCTATATACTCTACATGCTTGGTTGTTGACCATCGTACATGCCTTGATTTGTTTTCAGGTATTGCTAAAAATATTATGGAGCAGCGTCCTTGGCTGGCGAGAGACGAAAACGAGGACCACAATACTCCAATGCACCTGGCTGTACGTAGGAACAAGGTTGACGTGCTACGAGTAATGTTGGAACATGATTGGTCATTAGTAATTCCTCTCCTTGTTTCTGCCGCATTTCGAGGTCATGTTGGTGTTGCTCAAGAGCTTCTCAACCAGTGTCCAGATGCTCCCTACTGCAACGTAAATGGTTGGACATGTCTCCATCAGGCTGTACGGTCAGGTCAGACGGAGTTTGTTGAATTTATCCTGAGGGCACCGCAGCTTCGGAAAATCGTTAACATGTGTGCCAGCAATGGAAAAACCGCTCTACATCTCGCGGTCCACAAGTGCAATCCGAAAATCGTTGCCGCTCTACTGTTTCACCCAGACATAGACTATACAATGCTTGACCGCGATCGTAATCCAGCTGCTTGGGAATTACAGGGTGCCGCAGATCATGCCAAGACTTTAAACTGGGTAAGCATGTTATCAATATATTGGTCCATATAAATGTTTACAAATATATTAGGTAAGCATGTTATCAGTATATTGGTCCATATAAATGTTTACAAAGCAAGTACCGTTTAGGGGTGGATCCAGTGTGTTAGTATTGGTGTCAAGTGACCCCAATGCCATCGACCTTAACCCATGAAGAATTTAATGTACATGGTGGTATTATAAAGTATATTACTAATTTATGCCCACAGTTACCCAGTGTGTCTGTGGTGACCCCAATGACTTCTCATCCTGGATCCACACACCAACTAATCATTTGACTGTAGCACCGTTAAGCATTTGATTTTATCACTGAGCACTACTAATCAGTTGACTGTAGCAGCATAGAAACTGTGCTGATGCTATTTAGCTTACACAAACAACCATTAAGTACCATTTCAATGGGAGAGGAGAAGCACTTTAAACCCCATGACTGTAATTCATTTCAAGTTTAATTAGCAACCATCTCACAAATAGAATTATTTGTTTAATTACATGAGACAATTCAGATTACAAAATAATCTTACATTTACATGTTACATAAAATGGTTGCAGCTAATTAAGGCCCGTTCAAAATGGCTTTTAGTTTCTGGCTTCTAGCTTTCAGAAGTCAAGCCATTTTGAATACGTTCGTTTCTTCACGTGGCTTTTTTTCTGTTCTTCCTTTGCATTGTCCGTGGAGGTATAACATTTTTTTTCATTTTGCCTCTTTTTCCTTCATTTTCCTTTAATTGAGCCAAAAGCTATCGGCCACTATAATGCTTATTTCAGCCAAAAGCTAACGGCCATAGCCAAAAACCATTTGTAAAAGCCGTTTTCAACGGAGCCTAAGAACAAAAATAATGAGAAATTCAGGAAGGAAATCAACAAACATGCGGAACAAAATGAATGTATATAATAAAATTGTAGCTCAAAGTAACAACATGGAAATTATAAAAGGTGTGCCACCCCACATTTTCAAAGCACCTTTTGGCCTCTGCTTCAAACGGCTTCAGCTTCTGACTTTTCTTGACTTTCGGCTTCTTTAAACCAGATGCCACTTGAAATGCATCAGTTTCTAATTTCGACTTTGTTGGTTTTTTTAGCTTTTTTGCCTTTTCTTTTTTCTTATTCCTTTGTATTGTTCATGATGATATAACATTTTTTCTATTTTTTATTATTTTTTTCAGAAAAAGCTAACAGCCGCTACAATGCAATTTCAACCATAAGCTAGATGGAGCGGGGTCTTGTTTTTGTTCCTCCTTACAATATTGCACAAATTATAGTTCTAGGCAAAGCCTCGTTAAAAAATAATAATATCTTTATTTGATATATGAGTTACTATTGTGCTTATCGAATGTCGTAACAGAAATGATTTTTTTCATCACATCTTCTAACTTAACTGTAGTATTATGAGCGATACTACTATTCACACGGTACAATAGCTGAAATTAATTTGTTATTGTGAGCTGCATTTGTCCATGCTTTTGTTGAAAGATTATTTTATTATTTCTTTTAATCCATGCAAAACGAAGTGTCCATGCTTATGTTGAAAGCTGATCCCCGAAATTCAACCTCTGTTTATAATCTTCATAAGGAAGCCAAGGCAAAGGTAACTAATGCATCAAGGAAGGATGCAAAGTCACTAACTCAAACATACACGAGCAACACGTCATTAGTGGCGATCCTCATTGCGACAATTACCTTTGCCGCTGCTTTCACCTTGCCTGGAGGATACAGCAGTGAGACTGGAAGCGAGGGACTTCCCATCATGGCAAGAAAGTTTGCATTTCAGGCATTCCTGATCTCTGACACCTTAGCAATGTGCTCCTCACTTGCTGTCGCATTCATATGCATCATTTCAAGGTGGGAGGATCTTGAGTTCTTGCTTTATTACAGATCTTTTACTAAGAAGCTCATGTGGTTTGCATACGTGGCAACAACTACGGCATTTGCAACTGGTTTGTACACGGTACTGGCCCCTCGGCTTTTATGGTTAGCCATTGTAATTTGCTTTCTGCCAATTTTAATGCCCATTCTTACTAAGCTGCTTGGTGAATGGCCTGTCTTGAAGCTCAGATTCCGATTGGGTCGTGCGTTTAAGTCTGAGTTCCTTGATATGGTGTGAGATCGTCAATTTGTCCTATCTTATATATTTTGCTTTGCAGTATTAGTTTTTAATTAATGTGTATTTTATATTGTTTGGCTGATCATATTGTATCGTTAATTCTTGAATCTTGTCTATAATCTATACCATGTACTTCAAACGTCGCTTATATGTTTGCCCATGTGCTAATGAGTGGTTAATTACATCTTTTTGTCTCAATTTGGGTTTTCAGAATTTGATTTTCTCAAACTAATTTATAAATTTATAAAAATATTGGGAGATAATTTTTTGTGATGGTACATCAAGAATCTATATCTATGAAGCCTGCTAGGTTTCCCTGCAAAATGGCGAGCCACATCGCCTGTTTTTCCATAGCTGTCAGATCTTGCTCTCAAGCTATATGAACCATTCGATCCGGTCCATCACCACAATAGCAAAATATCAACAAGTCCTTCGAGAAACATCAATTTCATCTCATCCCTCCATTTCCCCATCCATTTGCGTTTCTGAAAACTCCCTCCTCCCACAACCTGAATTATAATGGCGCAGAGGAAGGGAAGGCATCAGCACAGAGGAGAACGAAGCCCGCAATGCAAAGACGCGTCCAATTAGTTGGGTTCGGCGGCTGCCCGCAACACAGCCGCATGCAAAGACCAAATGCATACTACTAAAAACGCTACTCTTGCTTAGTACTAGCAAAGCATTTTAACAGAAAATTAGTTAACATGAATACTTCAACAATCAACAAAAAATTATTAGCACTTGGATGTGCTTAAGAACAAATTACATTAGCACATTCAGTCCTTCTGTTGTTAAGGTCCCTAGGAAGAACAGCAACAAATTCTGTGGCTTCACATGGAAGAGAACACTGTCAAACACATTTACGAACATTAATCCATTCATCATCCTCTGCTCCAAATCCAGAGAAATGATCTTGTACTTCCAGAAACACAAAAAAACAAATAAATTACAGAATAAGGTATTAAGGTCCCCAGGAAGAAGTTTGATGAATAGTGACTGATAGATTGGATCTGAGCGAAAATCAGGAATAAATGTTGCCCAGAGGAGGAGATTTGGATGCAATGAGCGTGCTGCAGTGTTCCTCATTTTTACTGATGTGGTAAGCATTTTGATTGGCGCATTGTTGAATGGCCGTTATCAACTTTAGGGGAACTATAAACGGTCATTCTTCTATTCAAAACAACTATTGTAAGAAAGTATTACAGAATTCAACTATTTCGATTTCTCTATTTTTTTTCCTACAGTCTGGCCTAAGGTCTATACTTTTTATGATTTTTAGGCGTAGTATAAGGATTAACTTCAATCTTTTCCCATCAAGTAAAACACCGTTCAATAAAATGCTAATCACTTTATTGTATGCATGATTTTTTTGAAGATTGAATACATCATTAAGACTAGATTGAGATATCCATACCGCTCCCTCGGTTCCACAATACAAGTCAGTTCTCTTGCAAAATTGCGCTTCATGATGCTAATCACTTGTCGAATGCCCGTGCGTTGCTACGGATTTTTAAAATTTATCATACTATATGGTTTAAAACTTATGGGTGGTAACAATTTTTAAAATATGTATACAAACATGTTCTAAAAGTTTTTAAATCCGTTAAGTAAGTCGAAAGCCATCGATCACACCTCATGGCCATAAGTCGAAAGGTATCGACAACACCTTGTGATCGTAGGTCGGGAGCCCCTGAGCACACCTCGTCATCGTAAGTCAGAAGCCATCAACCATCATGCGTGATCGTAGGTCAGGAGCGATCGACCATCACTGGTGGTCATAAGTTGACAGCGGTCGACAATCGATCGTGGTCCTAAATCGGGAGCCTTCGACAATGGCTCATGATCGTACATCAGAAGCCGGCGACTATCGTTCGTGGTTGTAAGTCGGAAGCCATCGAGGATACCTTGTGGTTGTAAGAAAGAACACATCAATCAGCACTCGTAGTCGTAAGTCGGAAGACATTGACCACATCTTGTGGTCATAAGTCGAAACACATCAATCAGTGCTCATGGTCGTAAATTAGAAGTCGTCGATCACACCTCGTGGTCATAAATTAGAAGTTGTCGACCATCGCGCGTGATCATAGGTCGGAAGCGGTCGACCATCGTTGGTGGTCGTACATTGGCAGGCCTACGGTGTGCTTGTGCCATGTCGCCCGACTGCCGGCGCCAACTTACTCGGCCCCGACTTCGACCATGGTCCCGACTTTGACCACTGCCCCGTTCGACTTCGACCACTGCCCCCTTTAACTACTGTCCCCTTCGACCACGACCCTTCAACGTCAACCACTTCCCCCTTCGACCATGGCCCCCTTCGACCATGGCTTCGACTTCGACCACCTTGTGGATCTTTCCATCGAGGGTGGGGAGCTCAATTTCAGGGTGACCTGGGGGTAGGCGACAAGGATGTCCAACTGGAAGGGGAACTCGTAGCAATGGAGGTTGTGGATGAACCAGCAAGTGCCCTCCGGGTTGGTGCTACGACTATGACCATGACCACTACGACCACGTCTACGGGCGCTACGACTACACCATGACCACGACTTCGAGCACTGCCCCTTTTGACTTCGAGCACTACCTCCTTCGACTTTAAGCACTGTCCCCTTTGACTTCGACCACTGCCCCCTTCAACCGCTTTTCCCTTCGACGTTGATCACTTCCCCCTTCGACCACAGATCTTTAACTTCAACCACGGATCTGCGACTTCGACTACTTCCCCCTTCGACCACTATCCCCTTCGACCATGGCCCTTCGACATCAACCGCTTTCCCTTTCGACCACGACCCCTTTCGACTACGGCTTCGACTTCAACCACGGATCTTCGACTTTGACCACGGATCTTTGATTTTGACCACTGCCCCCTCGACCACTGTCCCTTTCGACCACGACCCTTCAACAACCATGGCCCTTCGACGTTGACCACTTCCCCCTTTGACCACTGTCTCCTTCGACCACTGTCCCCTTCGACCATGGCCCTTCGACGTCAACCACTATCCCCTTCTACCACGGCCCTTCGACGTCGATCATGACTTCAACTTTGACCACTGTCCCCTTCGATGACTACGGTCTTTCGACATCGACCACTTCCTACTTCGACCACCGCCCCTTCAACCACGGCATCGACTTCGACCATGGATCTTCGACTTCGGCCACGGTCTCTCAACCATGGCCCCCTTTGACCACAACTCTAACGTCGACCACAACCCCCTTCAACCATGGCCTCGACGTCGACCACAGATTGACTTTGTCCATGGCCCTTCGACTTCGACCACTGCCCCTTCAACCACGGCTTGGACTTCGACCACAACCCTTCTACTTCGACTACGGCCCTTCGATTTTGACTACGAACCGACTTCATCCATGGCCCTTTGACTTCGACCATGGTTTGGACATTGACCATCACCCTTCAACTTCGACCACGGCCTAACTTCAACCACAACCCTTCAACTTTGACCGTGGATTGACTTCGCCCACGGCCCTTCGACTTCGACCACTGCCCCTTCGACCATTGTCCCCTTCGACCATGGCTTGGACTTCAACCACGGCCCTTCGACTTTGAGCACGACCTGACTTCGACCACCGCCCTTTCGACCACTGCTTTGACTTCGACCAAGAATCTTTGACTTTGGTCATGGCCCCCCCTTCAACTACGGCTTCGATTTTGACCACGGCCCCTCGAATTTGGCCATGGAGCCTCGACCACGACCCCATTAGACCACAACACTAACTTCGACGACCAGCTTGGGAGACCAAAATCGCCAGACAACGCGACGGGCTTCGAGTGAAGAGTAGAAGGAGGAGAGAAGCTCACCGGGCGAGCGACTGCTCGGCGACGGCAGCGGGGGAGAGCCACGTGGGCAGGCGTAGTAAGAGGAAGCCACCGCAATCGCCGAGTGCCTTTCTCTCTGTCCACTAGCCGCTGTCGCCAAGCGCCATTCCTCCGATCCACCACCCGTTGTCGCTGAGCGTCGTGCCACTGGTTGAAGGGGCGATGGGAGATGGAATTGGTGGCGCCCTAGAGAAGTTGGGGGACTACGACCAAACATTGTCGCGCGGGGAAGGAATTGGTGGCGACACCAAGGCGGAGGAGGAGGAGGCGTGACACGAGAGTTCGAGGGAGAAGGAGGCAGTGGTTGCGGGAGGTGGAGGTCGAGAGGCGGCGGCGGGCAGATGGGGAGAGGAGGCGGCAGGCAAATGCGTTAGGGAGGCTGCGACGAGGAGATGCAACGCTGCTGGGGGAAGTTGGGGGACTGCGACCAGACGCTGCTATAAGGGGACGAAATTGGTGGCGGCGCTGAGAAGGAGGAGGCGCAGCACGAGGGTTCGGGGGAAAAAGGAGGCGGCGGTTATGGGAGGTGGAGTGGTTGCGGGAGGCAGAGGATGTGGGGCAAAAGAAGAGGAGTGCGGTCTACGTGTCGGCCCGATGTTTTCTACAAGGAGCGAAAGAATTACCTACATGCGGATCTAGACGGTTGATCTTTGATCGGACGGCTGAGAAGAGAGGAGGGAGAATGGACCGATGACAACCAACTCTTATTTTTATAACAGTAAAGATTAAGGAAATCAAGACTATAGATGTGTTGACTGAATTCCCGTGCAGGTATTAGCTGTACTATTCGCCATAGGAGCTGCCGCAGGCTTAGGTCCAGCGTTATGAAAATCGATTCACACCTTCAGATTGGAAGAATTTCTATAACACAGTGGACGGGGGAAGAACACCAGTTCCATGCGCCAAGAAGGGAGCATGGGTATATCATGAGAGATGATCGGCCTAAACTTGAGCGTGTGGAGGGCTCCTGTGGTTAGCCATTGTAATTTGCTTTTTGCCAGTTTTAATGTCTATTCTTACTAAGTTGCTTGGTGAATGGCCTGTCTTGAAGCTCAGATTCCGGTTGGGTCGTGCATTTAAATCTGAGTTCCTTGAGATGGTGTGACATCGTCAATTTGTCCTATCTTATATATTTTGCTTTGTAGTATTATTTTTTAATTAATGTGTATTTTTTATTGTTTGGCTTATCATATTGCATTGTTAATTCTTGAATCTTGTCTACAATCCATACCATGTACTTCGAACATTGCTTATGTGTTGGCCATATGCCAATGCATGAGTGGTTAATTATATCTTTTTGTCTCAATTTGGGTTTTTCAGAAGTTGATTTGCTCCTTGGTAACGTGATAGGGTTCACAGAAGTTCAAGGATAGACTAGGTAATTTTAAAACACAAACTGATTTATAAATTTATAAAAATATTGGGAGATAATTTGTTGTGACGGTACATTAAGAATCTATATCTATGAAGCCTGCTGGGTTTCGCCACAAAATGGCGAGCCACGTCACCAATTTTTCTGTAGCCATCAGATCTTGCTCTCAATCTATATGAACCATTTGATCCGGTCCATCACCACCGTAGCAAAATATCAACGAAGTCCTTCAAGAAACATGGATTTCTTCTCGGCCCTCTGTTTCCGTCAAAATCGGACTGATGCTCACTTTTTGAAAGCTCCTCTCTCCCTCCCTCGCGATCCAATCTCGCCGGCGCCGCCCATCCCCACCAGTGTATCCCTACATCATTCCCTCGTCTTCTTGGCGCCATCTTCCCATGCCGCTGCCTCTTCGTTCCGCCGCCGACTGCTCCCCACACTGCCTCCTCCGCCGTCGCTCCCCTCCCCGTGATGCCCCTCCACCTCCGTAGTGCCATCGCCTTCTCCACCCGTGTAGCGTCCCTTCGCCTCCCCCCTACCGTCCATCCTCCTCTTCCGCGCCACCTGAGAGGGCACATCAGTGCAACAACACTGTTGGGGTGAGGAAGAGGGAGAGATACAGGGTAGACAGAGGAGGAGGTAGCCCCACGGGGAAGGGGAGGTGGTCGAGCGAGGAGGACGCAGTGTCGCAGAGTAAGGGAAGGGCGCAGCATAGAGTGGGAGGAAGAGACGACGCGGGGGATGAGGTGGCGACGCGGGGTTGAGGCGCTGGGAGGGAGAAGGTGCATCTACTCCGATCTCCTTACCCCACCGTTCGTCCCCTCCCTCCCCCTCCAGGCCTTCACATCTGCACCCCAAATTCCCACCTCAATATCCCTTCCCCTCACTCCCAGCATCATTCCCTTCTTCCATCTCTCTTCTGTTTGTATGTGTGTGTTTCTAATTTACTGTGGTGTATGTGCAATTTTTATTGGTTCCAAATCCTTGAGTAATATATGCGTGTGCATTTACTATTTGTTCCGATTATATGGTGGTTCACATATAGATATGTTTGTTTACGAACGGTGAAGAGCTCAGTGAGCTTGCTTTTATGTAATTTGCTTAATAATATGTATAAGTGAAAATTGGGAGCTTTTTCCTTTTGTGGCCCTTTATGCCATTTTTTTAGCAATTCTGGCCCCGTACTATTTTTTTTACACTTTTGGTCCTCCTCTGCGCGGATTAACGGACGGTGAACACATGCACTGATGCACGTGCCGCGCCCCTGCAGCACGGAAGGTCGGCTAAGCACCGAGTGCGGCCGGTGGTGGGGCCGCCGAGCTTACGCGCCACTAGAGTGCACACCAAGTGGCGGCCGCGCCACCGGAGCACGGGAAGGGGACGCGCCACCCAGCGTTGAATTCCCATTCGCGTGGTTTTATGGCAATGGCAGTTCAGTGAGGCAGAGGGACAGTTAATCCCCTTTATACAGTGAACCGACACAGTATGGCAATGGCAAGTACCTAACCTTCTTTTAGTCTGCTTCCTCTTCTAGTTACATACTTTGTTTATACCAGCAAGTAGGCAATGCATGCCATAAGTACTACATCAAACCACGCGGATGGAAATTCAATGCTGCGCGATCACTTCCCGCCCTCGGGTGGCGCGGCTGCCCATCACCAGCAGCGCTCGGCGTCCAGCTGCGGTGTGCGGTGACCTTTCGTGCTGCGGAGGCGTGGCATGCACCACGTGTCCGTTGCCCATTCATCTGTGTTCGAGAGAGGGCAAATCCATTAAAAAAATGTCACGGAGACAAGAATTGCAAAAAAAAAAAAAAGGCACAATGGTACTACAAAGCAAAAAAATTCGAAAATTGGTGTTCCTTGTGCGGCTTGGTATTAGGACTATTCTTTTTAGTTTTGATTTACGGTTTTTGGTTTTTAGATTGTTCGTGAGAGAGTACAGGGTAGCAGAAACTCGTGTACTATTTTGACCAATATAAATAAAATCACTGCAGTGTATACTATAATCAATTTGCTCTATCTTGAAAAGACACACCGTTTGAAAGTTAGTTACTGTAGAAAAAGCTGAAAAGTAGCTTTTAAAAGCTAAAAAGAAAAGATTTATTATATTTTGATGATATGTATCACTTTTTTTAATCCGTTGTAATGCATGGATATCCTACTAGTCAAGATTTGAGGCACCAGTAGTAATGTAGGATTGAATTGGAGGAAGTTGTGTATGGTGAGTCAGGCGTCGAACGTCTTCAACAAATTGATTATGGGACTTTGGGATTTTCTGACCAAACGATGTGTTGTTTGTTGACGAACGGCGACAGCGTTGGCGCAAACACAGTGCAGGCTTTCACCGAATTCTGGAGATCACGTCGCAAATTGGCAGCAGTGGTTGTCCCCGTGGTTTCACAGGTAACACCCCCCACCATGCAAGAAACATTATGGGCCTCACTAAAGAACTTCAGATCAGATCGAAGCCATGTCGAACGATATGACAGGGGCGACGGAGATCGGATGAATGTGATGCTTCGCCAGGGGGCCGGGTAATATAAGACCTCTAATGGGCGGAAGAAGTCGAGCCTCCTCAGCGACTTCGTACACCTCGGCCGCTAGTCTCCCGCGCGCCGCGTCTCCCTCCACGCCGTTTGCGGTTTGGCCTGGACTACGTTCGCGCGCGCTTTGGGCCCGCACAAATGTGCCCTCCATCTGGTCTCCGCAATCTCAGGCTCTAGGCGGCCATGGTACCACCTCCCACCGGATGTCATGCCTCTGCTCGCCACCTACTCTCTTTCGTTCCTGTGACCGGGCTGTGCCCCCGTCCATGCAAATCGCGGGTGCTTTCTTTGGTTCCGGTTCAAGGTTGCCGTTCCTTCCCTTCATTTTGCTTTTGCCTACCGCGGATCCGTCATTCGTCCCCAGTTTCATTTCGATTGCTTCTAGCTCTTGCTCTAGTTTTTTGGGCCGTGCTTTCTGGTCTGGGTTTTTGTTCGTGTTCAATTTCGTTTTGATTTGTGGCGCCGGCGGCGAGAAGAGCATCGACGAGCCCCATACCGCCCTCGGCCGGCCTGGTCTATCCCCGCCCGTACAGACTTGTCCTCACGTCCTCCCCGTCATCGTTGCCACCGCCGGTGAGTCTACCGGGGAAGGGAGGTGTTCCCTCTCTCTCTGAATCTCGCGTTCTTCGTCAGTTTGGGGTGGCAGCATGCAGCAAGGAGGTGCAGCGATCGACACCACGATGGACGCACAGCCGTGCTATCCAGATCAGGACTCAGCACTGGCCAGCTGCTAGCCAGTGCGCTTCAGTCGAGGCCGGTCGTGCTCCTGCGATCGTTTCAGAGCTCCACGATGAGTTCTGACCTCTTTCCCAGTCTCTGTTTCTCTCATTCTCTATCAATTTGGGGTAGAGTTTCTTCATCCCTCCGTTTCCAGCTCCGTGCACGTGCGCTGCACGTACCTGGTTATCAGTAGGCCGCCCATCCAGGGTGCCTACACGCCGAAGCAATTTTAGATCCAGGTTGCCTTCTTCTGGGTTTCAGATTGCTAACTGTTGCTCTCTTCTGATGAGAAGAGGCATCATATCTCAAAATTGAAGGCTAGGTGCCAAAATCAGTAAAGCCGACTGTCTTCAGGTTAGTCCTGCTTGAAAATTCAGACCTTTCCGCAAGTCTACATGTTGTCTTTTGCTACTATGGTTTCAGTCTCGGATTGAAAAATTTTTCGCCAGGCAGCGAAACAGACGAAAGAGACGAAATTTCGGGATTTCGTCCAAAATTTCGGACGAAAATTTCAAATAACATTTGAATTTTGATGAATTTTAACCAAAATCTGGATGAAATTGGATAAATAACTGGAGAGATTCTCGTGGTCGCTTGCGCGCACGGCCTGGGAACACAGCCGACCGACGAATAGCGCCTCATCGCCGCCCAGGCTGCTCGCCTCGACCCACCTCGGCGGTGACGACCAGAGGTCCGCCACGAACACCACGAACCTGAACGTCCTCATAGGGCCCAGCATGATCCTACAGACCATGAGTAGCACGCCGCAGCATGACCTGACGAGGTAGTGATTGTGGAGTTCCCCCGGGTTGTCAGATCCCGGTAGGAATCCGACTGGGAAGTGGAATATCACAGGAGAAATCTGGAACATAGCAAAAGGAAAATCGCTAGAACAACTAAGCTAGAGCAAAACTAGGGCTACAGTGTATTTCAGTATGACGGCGTTGCTTTCTATTTCCTTCCAGAAATGTATATATATGAGAGTACATAATTCAGGATTAAGACTAAGAAGTCTTTACTGTAATTACATCCAGATTATATCCAGATTAACTAAGCTTTAAACATTAATCAAAGTGGGATCATTAAATCACTAAACAAGCTATAGCCAGGAGTAATGAGAGCCATTGATTCTTCTTCCCGCGGCAAAACACCATCTCAGCCGTCTGTTGCAATGAGCCTGGAGAGAGCGAAACGTTATCTTCAGCGTTCAGCGCCTTCATCAGTCCTTCAGCTATTGCCGGTTATGACACGGGTGTAGCCGCTGTCGATGACGCGCTCGACGCAGCCACGCAGGAGACCCTGGGCTCGCCGGTGTCCTCATAGCTGACGTCGAAGGCGAGAAGGTCCTCGTCGTTGATGAGAGCGTAGATCCTCCCGTCGCAGAAGGCCATGTCCTCGTACCACCTCCACCGGTCATGCACGCTGAGTGACCACGAGAATCCCTGCAGCCAGCGTGCAGACCGCGACCTTGGCGAATTGCTCGTGGCCGATGATGGCGCCGCTGCTCTGCGTCGTCGAATCGATTGAGAAATGAGGAAATGGGGAATTAAGGATCGACGGATCGTTGCCGTGAGCCAAGAAGTCGGGTAGGTGGGCTATGGGCTGCGTTGTAGATGGACTGTGCGGTTCTCCGGGGCCATCAATTCAAATGGCAACGAAAATTTGAACGAACGCCGTTTCTTTCGCTGGGCAACGAAACAAATGAAAGAACGAAATTTCGCCGAAATTGTTAACCCTTCAGCTGGTCTATTCTTTATTTTTGTCTTTCGTTGTATTCCTTTTAGTATGGCATCAGGTTAACATAATGGAAAATCTATAAGAAAATGATGTGCTGGTACTGCTCTCTTATTTGTTTTTGAAGATGTACCCATTCCTCACATGATATATTCCTATTTGTTTACGAATTGAACGGTTTCACAGCCTTGCAATAAACGCAAAGAGAATATGTGATTGAGAATGTAAACTTTCAGTGCCATTTTTTACTTCCATCCTTCGCTCATCAATTTGTTCTAGATGGTAATGTACCTGCTCTTTCTTGCTTCTCCCAAGTTTTTATGGAGTGTTTTATTTGGGTTATCGGTTTACCATATGAAAATAAAGCTCTCCATTTCTGCTCCTAGAAAGTACAGCTAAATATGAATAGTTCTGCCTGTGCCTACTATGATCCTACCATCTGCGCTGCACGTACCTGGTTATCGATAGGCCGACCATCCAAGGTGCCTGCACGCCGTAGCAGTTCCAAATCCAGGATCACCATTCCGCTCCTCTCCATGACTGTAGTTTGAGCATTGCCTTCCCCTCAGCACAAAGCCACAAAAAAAAAAAGAGGTTCTCGCAGGCAAGGCTACCGCAATATGTGTTTCGGTTCTTTTTTTGTGTGTTTCGTATTGAAACAATGAGATCTATTGAACAGTTCCTCAGTTTCTTAGGCTACGTGCAGTCGTTAAAGACTGTAATTAATTGCAATGATTTTGTTCCTTTTCTTTTTCGTTGATCGTTGAATCGTTGGGAAGGTAATTCAACATGTCTTTTCTGCAAATCCAGTTAGGTGTTTCTTATATACAGGTTGTGCTTTTACTTGGTAGCTTATCTAAAGACTGATTAGTAATTTAGTATAGTTTCTTGCAAACTTTTATAATATCAAATATGCTCAGATTGATCACAGGTGTTCCTTTTGCATGCTACCCTTACAGATGCAACGCTACCTGTATCATCTACTCAATTGCCTATTGAGGTGTCCTTCTGGTCATCATTTTAGTAGAGTGATGTCATGGAAAATAGAGATAAGGATCACATTTCAGACTCAACATTGCTTTTTTCTAAACTTCAATATTGCTTTATTATCTGCATGTGAGATATGTGTTCTTTATCTTTTTTCTGTTGCCCTGAATTATTGTACTCGATTTACGCACACTGAATACAGATGTACACTTGACTGAATTTTGGACAACAATGTGCTTGGTTGTAGAGATTCGAATATGCAAATCCGGACTCTCCTGTGTATTCTGCACTAGTCTAGGATCATGCTAGTGCACACAGCATAAACAAAGATGAAATATCGACCATATCACGATTTACTAAGAAAAATCTAAATTATCTCTACTCCTAAAAGAAGGAGTTGAAGGTGATGGTCAATCCTACGCTTCGCTGTCCTTAAAAAACTTGCGCGCTACGCGTCCGCCTTCTCCGCGGTCCCGCTCTCCTCTCTCCGCCCGATCCGCTCCGCCACCGCCGCCACCTCCTCCTCCTGCCCACACCGCGCCGCTGCCTCCTCCCCTCCTCCCCTGCTCCTCCGCTCCGCCGCCGCCTCCTCCCCCCCCCCCCCCCGCGCTGCTGCCGCCGCCTCCTCCCCTGCTCCTCTGCTCCGCCGTCGCCTCCTCCCCTCCCCCGCTTCTCTGCTCCACCCTCGTCTCCTCCTTCCCACCCTGCGCTGCCGCCTCCTCCTCCCCCCGCTCCTCCGCTCCGCCCTCACCTCCTCCTCCCCCGCTCCTCCGATCCGCCCTCGTCTCCTCCTCCACTTCGCGGGCAGCGTCACTTGCACACTGCCAATGAGCCACCCGTTCACTGCAGGATCTGCGATGGTCGGTGATGGAGAGGAAGGGGATGGAGGCAGACAGGGTTAGGTCAGTCGGTGGTGGCGGCGTCGGCGGAGAAAAGGGCGCGGGCGAGCCCATCCCTTATTGCCCTAACCACCGCTCGAGACAATATCCCCTTCTGGTCCAGATCCCTGGATCCCCTTCTCCCTCCTCCCAGTTCTCGCCTCGTCGCCCTCCCATAAGTGCAGCCGCGTCCCCCTTCCCCTCACCATATCTGGCACGCCCACAACTGTGTCACACTCCTCCCCAATGAATCAGCATCGCATTGCCTCATCCTTTACCGTCCATCCATTCGGCCAGCCTGCGCTACAACTAGGGTTCCAGTCAGCAAAGGCCACCGCTACTAGCAACCAAGACCTTTCTCGGTGATGTCGGTTCTATTGGCCTCAACCACCCGGGAGGAGACATCGCAATGCTGGAGGTAGCGCCACACGCCAGTCTGGCTTGTCTCGAGGCGGCCGGCCAGCGAGATCCGTGGCGAACCACGATAGGTTAGCATGCTATTGCTTAATCTACAGTGGATTTCTTGCTCTGCCATTCTTGAATTTGGTCATATTTGGGCTATTTATTTAGATCTCAGGCAGCAAGTTTTGGTCAAAAAAAGCCTTCAGTCACGGTGGATTTCTGAAGGTAATTCCATTTTCCCATTTAAGTTTAGTTAGAGAAATCTGAGGCCCGCAGCCTGGCATGCCCTACCTCTCTCGTGCACCCTTCCTCTATTAATTGAAAAATTATGATTCGTATATTCAGTTTCCCCTTTTCTTCATTGCCCATGATCATTGGTATAATGCATCTCTATATAAATTGTCATGTATTTGTGCACTTCCTTTGTTGTAGATGAAACATTTGTCACTACAATTGCTGAGCAAATATTTTGCCGAAAGCCATCTCCATTGATCTCACGCCAAATGAAGCCAAAAAGTTCAGTCATCTATTTTCCTTTCAAGTGAATCCTAACATGGATCATGTTTTCAATTATTTGGTATTAGATCACGTAATAACTGCTTGACAAAATAAGTAGAAAACTACTTAGATTTGAGAGTATAAGCATTTCTCCTTTATTTTTCCTGTATCTATGGTTCTGAATGATCTGTTGCTAGCTGCTATATAAGAATAATTTAGCTTTGTAATTGCAGAATGGGTTGCAGTAGAGACCTCTATACAAGTGCAGTCTCTATGCAGCTTCTGATGCCAGAAAGATTCTATAGCAAAGTGTTGTGTTAATGTATTGACAATCAGGTACTTGCACTTTTTTATTGGATCTACATGCCTTTTTTAGCTGATTGTTCAATGCTAATTTGTCTCTTTAAATGGTCCACATCAATATTAGGCAAAGAAGATAGCTATATATACATGGTACTTTGTTGGTGGGTAATGCTATGTTACTGAAAATACCAACTCACTGCTAAAAAAAGTTATGACTTAGGTAAAAACTTCCCCTTTGGGTAGCTAAGCTGAACACGTCAAAATGATGTGGGTGTATTTTTGTTGTCAGTAACAATTCACTGCATTATAATTTGATAGCCAATGTCTTGTGTTTATATTTTCAGGTATTTGCTTCATGTGTGCCAAACAATTTCCAGGACAGCCAATCCGCGACAGAAAATAATTAGCAGCCAACATGGCTTCATGATAGCTATAATGCAAACTTCGTTATTACCAGAGCTTAGTCACCTGAAATGACACTGCAAGTGATTTACAGAATGAATAGTGTGCTCTGTTTAGCTTCTTTCATTCACCTTTACAAGACACGTGTAGTGTATATCCTACTCTTGTGAGAGTTGATGCTTTCTCATGCAGCTAATTATGAATTTTACTGTTGCTTGTGAGGTTGGCTTATTGCAGATGATGCCATGCTATCTTATTACATCCTTAGATTAGAATTTTTCTCCTTTACCATACTTTGGCCTCCAATTCTGTTTAGTCTTCAGGATTTAAATTTATCGTTGTCTTTTCTGAATAGATCACTTGGTGTATTTTTCCTATGACAAGCAATTTCCTTTTTTTTCTTTGTATACATGATTTGAGGATGGGGAGGCAACCACAAAGGAAATTGACTGGTGCCTTAAAGATTTTTTTTGCCAATCCTTTTGTCGTTGATTCCGCTTCTTTCCTCCCGTAGTCAGGGTTAGTTCTTTGTATATGTGCTTTCCCATTCTTTGGTTCTTTACGATTGGTTCTTCTACACGTTGTTCTTATTATGGAGCATAGTTTAATCATTTTCTTTTCTGAGTGTCAGGTTTTCAGAGAGATACTAATCACTCTTTCCTACTACTATCGCTGGTCCATTTGGGCAGAGCTTGGGGAAGACAATGTTAGCTTTAGAGGCACGCCAAGCCAACAAGTATGATTACAGATTTTGTCGATCGATTCATCTGAAGAGCTCCTAATTTTCTTTGGATTTATATCATAGAATGATATAAGATTCATTGTTCTCTGCTTTTAGTTTCTGTTTCCCTTACGTTTCACCAATTTTCCATTAGTTGATTCATAGGCAAGGTTCGAAAATTCTTGGAGAAGTTTGTATCCCCTAAACTGATACTCCCAAGTAATTTATGAAAAATAGAGTTCCAAATTTTTTCTGGATTTGTAGATTTAGCTTTAAGGATGCTAATATCTTCACAGACATATGTATTCAAATGAACTCCATTCTTGAATCTTTCATAAAGGCCTGTAAAGCTATTTATGAAGGGAATTGACATAGCATAAAGAGGGGAGTTCATTATTGATATGTCTACAATGTGAGTTTGGTCTACCATGCTTTTGTGTTCTACATGCACTTTCTCAATGAGCTATGTTAACATGCATGAAACTAATAGATTTCAGTATAACATATTGGTAGTTTTTGCAAGTGCACTGATGAAATTGGAAGGTACTTTACCAGTTGCTCTATATTCCAGTATCTTAGTGCAATTGATATGTCTTGAAACTATATAGTGTATATATGTAGATACTATATGTTATATTTGGTCATATTTGGGATCTTTATTTGGTCATATTTGCACTTTACCAATTCTTAACAATGTATTTGACCAAATAAACTCCCGCGCACCCGGTGGCGGCGGAGCCGCACACGAGGTGCTCGATGGCAATGTCAACGGCGGCGAGGTACTGCGCGACGTCGTCCTCGGGGGCCTCGAAGACGAGGGCCTCAGGGGTGGCATCCCAGAGCAGGATGAGCTGCTCGGCGGGTCGGCGGCGGCGGCGGGATCTCGGACGATTCGGAGGTGGCGAGGTCGGGGGAGGGGAAGAGGTCTGCGGTGATGGAGGAGAGGCGGTTGTCGAAGCCGGAGAGGATGCGGATCATGTCTTCGGCGGCGTTCTTGGAGGTGGCGAGGAACTTGACGATGTGCTGCGCGGCGGCGAGGACCTTGTCGCTGCCGCCGCCGCCGGCAGCAGCGGGGGATTCCGGGGGAGGCGGCGGCGCCGCCGACATCGCCGGCCGCGTGTGGGTTGTGTTGGGTGAGGATTAGTGGAGGGAGCGGAGGTAACTTGGGTGTTACGCCGCCGTCGCCGTTGCTGCTTCTCTGATCGCTGGATGGGTGTGTTACAGCGTCGTGTCTCGGACCCGTCGTGGGGAAGAACGCAAGTGTACGGCCACGCTGTCACACGGCGGTCAATCGTTCCTCTGCTTCTCTTTTTTCAGATCCTCTGCTTCTCTGATTGAAGAAACCAGTGAACCGTTTGGCCGCCCAGAATTGAATTGAATTTATTCAATTTGATTCTAAATTCTATTCTAATTGAAATTAAATTGAATCTGATTTAAATGAATTCAAAATCTATTTTTTCTCTTTGGATGTCATTTGGAATTTTACAAGGCTGTGAAGCTCCCCTGTGCACCTAGGTCAGTCAATATGCACAAAGTAGTTTTTCTACACGTTAAATCATCTCTAATAAATTTTAGATAATTTTGTGAGAAAATTATTGTGTGAATACAAGGTTCAAATTCCAAACACCAAATTTTACGAAATCATTCTCTACAAGGTTGTGGGGCCACCTATATACCTAGGCTCATCAATGTACACAAATTAGCTTCGAAAAGTCGAATACCGATAAGTTATTTCAAAAAAATAGTAGAGAAACCATCTTATTTGTTTGTTTGAGAAAATTTATAACTCAGCTATAAATTAAAAAAAACATTATTTATCCCCTCAAGTACATATGGGCATTCTTCCTTGCTGTTTGAAACGAAAATTTGACTTGCACAAGGCACAGGCGAAGAATTTGTAGCTTTGTGCTTCGTTCTTGATAGAACTATACACAGATCGTGCACTGTTTCTTCCTATTTTGGGTGCAGTTTTTTTTGTTGTTGTAGCTTATAATTTATGGCTACGACTGATGACTTTTAGCACTATCATAAGTATTTGTGTGAACGAACCAAATACAGATCTCTACTCCTTAAAAGGAGTCCTCGCCCCTCACTCCCGACGCGACGACGCCGCGGTCCGCCTGCTGCACTTGCACGACGCCACTACGACGCCGCCCTCGCCTGCACCGCCCGCCTCCCAGCCTGCACTGCCCCGGTGCCCCCTCCTTCCGGCCTGCGCTGCCCGTCTCCTGGCCAGCGCCGCTCCGATGCCCCCCTCCCGGATTTTAAGTTAGGAAGATTGGTTGAGCTCAAGTGTTCTTAGCCTCAGGTTTTGAAGTTCTTGTCTCCGCCTTTTAAGTCCCTATTTTCGCATTTGTGCATCATCTGTTGGTACACTACACACACCATCCACCAACATGTTTGCGTGGTCAGTCGGTGACATGCACGCAGACCGTTTGACTTAGGATCGTGGAATGTCTACCATACACTTACGGACGGTCCCAAGATAGGACTTGATCAGTTTGGTTTTGAGTGTTGTTTTCCATTGTGTTTTAAGATAGGACTTTTTGTCTGCACTCTTTGGGAAAAAAGTTTTCGGTGGTCGCCATTTGGTGGATGCCTTCTGCACCATGCTCTTTAAATATTCTTTTTTATGCTATGTTGAAATATTTCTTGGCTGAAAAATACCTCTATTTGTTGTGAAAGGTTGAAGCCATCAAAAAGACCTCGGAGTATGTCGCGTGTAGCTCAGAAGAGTGGGTAAGGGGCATGGTTAGTGTGTAGGCCGAAAGAAAGTTTACCTGCTGTATCTTGTGTATGTGGTTCACCCAGTTCTTATTGTTTACTAGCTAAATTTTAGAATATATTGTACGCATGTTCTAAAAAAATTTACCACCTATTAGTTACAGAACATGTAGTACGATAAAATTTTAAAATCCGTAGCAACGCACGGGTATTCAGCTAGTATTAATAATCATCAGAGTACGACCTTATGGCCAAGCTTACAATTAATAGCCTGAAAGGCTTAAAGAAACTAGCAGCGGAAAAACCAGAAATAAGCGTAGTAGCCATTCAACATGCCCACAGGCAATCGACTGGGGAGCGAAGTCCTAATCCGCGAAGTCGTTGAAGTATCCTCCTCCAGGTAGCTCCTGCTGATCTGGTCCTTCCTCCTCAACTGAGCAAATATAGATGAAGCCGTGAGTACATAGAGTACTCAGCAAGTCGTTTGTAACAAAGGATGCAATATAGTATGCAAGACTTACCAAAGGATGGCGGAAAGGTTAATTTTGCAGAAAGCAATAATTTAAAGTAAATACAATAAATAGATTAAAAAGCATGCTTTGACAAATGGTAATAAATTCATAATCAAAGGAGTTAAGACCAACCACGAGTGAACTAATCATCCACCCCATGAATTCACCCGTGAACTACCCGTTCACTTAACCCAACCAAGATTTCATGAAAAACTCTACCCCTCGTGTGAAATCAACGAGCATTGTCCATGACCGAGGACACGGCTATTCGAATAGTTTTACACTCTGCAGAGGTTGCACAACTTTACCCACAAAAGATAAATCATCTTAATAACCAGCATGCTTCCTTAGGCATGAGACCCAGATAAATTATCACAAAGCCTTTACCTCACTTCAATTTAGCTAGACATCACCCACTAAGGTTTCACTGCTGAAGGGTTAACCACCACAGTCAGAAGCCCCCTCTTGCGCCGTATGAGTACAGTAACCCTGTTCCTCACTGTGAGCAAACCAGTACCCCTGGTACTCACTTACCATTGATGATATCTGAACTAAACCTTTGCAAGTTAATCAGCTAAGTCTATCCCATACTAGACATGTGGTTGTGCGGTAAGACTCAGATCAATGGCGCACAAAGTTAAGTCCTTAGATATACCCAAGCGAAACATCCACATCCCTGAAGTGCTAACCACACTTCTCCCCTTTACTGCACGATCATTCGCCCGAGTGAAAACCATTTTGTATAACCAACACCAATGACACTACCCATGTCATGGCAATCAAATTTTATAACTGTGGTTGACTACCACGTTCAAGTATACCATTAAGTCAAGATTAATTAACCACATGCATGTGATGATAGCCCCAACGTACTACAAGCATGGCTAAGCAATTCTAAGCGTACCACCCATGTGACAACTAGTATTGCATCACTAAATAATTTCTCATCCTATGGTGACAATAGAATCATGGTATTCAAATTATCAAGGAGGAAATAATCAATTAGGTCATTAACTACCAATACAAGAGTTTTATAATAAAGTAGCAATGCATGATAATTTAAAACAAAGTAATACATAATAGATTTGAAAACTGGGTTCAACATGATCAAAGGACACAACTTGCCTTGGCCTTGCTCAGTTAGGAATTCTTGATCTTCAAATCCGATGTCAGCTCCCTCGAACGCGTGATCTAACGGGAGAGAAAACGAGACGAACACACGAAATAAAATCAAATAAAATTCAATTGAAATCCAAAAATTCTCAAACCTGAACCAAAAGGTAGAGCTCAATTGTAGATGAATTTAGGAAAAAGAACCGGGTCAATCGGAGTTCAGACGAGGGAGAACGGGCCTCTGGAAAATCTAATTTGGAGAAAAAGGTTGAAATTCGGAAATCGCACTGTGCTGTGGATCCGGTGCACGGATTAACCGGTTTACCGTGAACCTGGCGTATGGAATAGTGCGGGGCGAACAGTTGCTGGCGAGGCGGCTAGGGCTGAGGTGGCGGCCACGTGGCGACACGTGTGCAATCCTGGCTGACGTGGCATGCTGACGGGGCGGGGTGACATGGCACGCTGATGTGGCATCGGGCGGCCTCGGTTGCTGACGTGGCTGACTGGTGGCGCTGACGTGGCGTGACACGTCGGCCCAGGGCTGACGTGGCCCGGCTTACGTGGCGGCTAACTAGGCTCAACGGTGCACGGGTCTATGGGACCGACACTGATCAGTGGGCCCCACAAGTCAGAGACATGGCGCACCGTGGACCGGATCCACCGGAAGGCGAAGCGGCGGGGCGCACGAGTGCGGTCCACCGCGGCGGCGTCGCGAGCACGGCGCGACCGAGGCGGCCGGCGGCGGGTGCGATGCGGGCTTGGTCGACGGGGTGATCGGGCGGCGGCGGACTTGGCCGGCGGCAACTGATGCGGCGGCGGAGCTCACCGGCGGCGGTGGATGACGGTGGTCAGCGGCGGCGAAGATGGTTGCAAGGGCGTCGGAGACGAAGACGCTCCACGAAGGCGACGGCTCGGTGAGAGGACCGGCGACCTTCGACGGCGGCGCCCTGCACGGTGCTGGCTAGCGGCGGCTATGGGACGAGGAAGACCCTGGGGGTCGGGGCCCTTATATACCCGGGCGGCGGGGTGTTCACGGCGGACACGGAGGTGGTGTCCAGGTCGGTTACGGTGGCGAAGATGGCAAGTGGCGGTGGTGTCCCGCTCGGAGACGGAGGCGGAGATCCGGGCGGTGACGACGCCTGACAGGTGGCCCTACCTGTCGGTGGCTTAGGGCGAGCGGTGGCTGTGATCGCATGCGGGCAGGACCGCCTCCCTGGATAGGCGACACGTGGCCGCCATCCAACGGGCGCGAACGCCGGCGCGGATGCGCGCCGCGTGGCAAGGGGCGGGGCAGGCCAGCTGCGGAGCGGGTTGGGCCGGCTTGGTGGGTTTCGGCCCACTGGATGGTTTAGGGATTTTTGGGATTTTTATTTTTCCAGAAATTCAAGTAATACTTTTTGAGCTCTAGAAAATAGCACATAAATCCAGAAAAATCTTAGAAAATTCCAAAAAAATTCCTTGAGACTCTAGGAACTCAAATAAAATATTTTTGGAAAATGTTAATGTTTAACTTAATCATGTTAAACCCTTTTAATTTATAAAAATTTCAATTAAGCTTTAATTAATTCCAGAAAAATGCAAATGGTGAATTTTATTTTAAAAGCTTCAAAAAGGCTCTGAAAAATCAGGATGTTACATTGGTGTTATGCTGCTAGAGGTAAGCAACTCTCTTTTTCCTCTTTTTTCTCAGATGGCATCGATCAACAGATGTCAATATATTTCTTATTTCGAATTGTATTGGTTAGTATATAACAGCCGCAGGAACTAATTGCAGAGAGTAGTTTGCTTTACCATTCCATTATAGTGTAGTTTGATTTAAGCATACGCACGTTGGTTTTGATGCTTGTTTCTTTTTTGCCACGACAGCTGGCTCATTTCACATGGTTTATGTGTGACAGAATGGTATTATGGACCTCAAAGCTACAGAAAAAAATAATTACATGTTTTTATTCAATTTATGCCGTTGCAAAATTCTACAAAAAAAAAACAGTTTACATGTTGGATGTAGAAATCTTGAGGTTTGGTTGAGTGGGTTTACAAATTTCTAATCGCTTGTTCGGCTCCAGATTACTATGGCTCAAGTGCTTCTTATAGTGTTTAGTCTTTGATTGTCCATGAAAAATGCAAATGTCTTCTACAGGGGAGCCTTGCAGCTGGAGCTAGGGGCTGCAGCTACTCCAGGTTTACCTAAACTTTTTGGCCGAGCATTTGTTTATGATCAAAATAGCTCAAATAAGAATAAATAGCTATAATCAAAGTGTATTCCATGCTTTGTAGATAAGTTATTTATCTGACGTAAGGAAAATAGACATTTTCAGGGGTATGTTTAATGGATGTGACAATGTATGTCTCCATAATACAGACTATATACCATATCATGAGGATATTTGATCACTGATTACAGAGGAAAACTAGGGAACGCTCACTACTACAGAAAGCCTAATACTAGACGCCAAATTATAGACGGTTTGACAAAACCGTCTGTGACCGACACTAACACAGACGTTTTTAATTTTGACACCGTCTGTGTTGATGGCGTCGGAGAAAACGAGTATCACAAACGGTTCTTACCGATGAACCGTCTGTGATATTCCAGTATCACAGATGGTTTTAAATATAAAACCGTCTGTGATAATGCCGTGGACATTTATTGCGCCGATAAGAACCGCATCTGTCTTCATTTCGATCCAAATCTAGCCGGTGTTGCACTCTTTCGCTCAGGAGGCAAAGCTAGGCGATTTCAGGCCAATTAATTTGGTGGGAGGAGGCAGAGATTGAGCTTTAAAGATTCATATTCCTGGTTGCTGTAGATATGGTTAGTAATAAAATTTATTAATTTTTCTTTGCATTACAATTTGGATCTAAGTTTTGGTGAGTGTGCTATTGAAGTTGGTTTGCATCTATGTACTTGACCATACATGATCAGTTCCCGTCATGTGGGAGGCCAAATTTGTCAAAATTGTTGGTTATATACCTTCAGCGATCGCTGGGGAAATAGCTGTTGTGTTTATAATATGAATTAAGCTAGCAAATTTAGCCTCAATGCATGTGGCCGGTATATATGTAGTAATAATTAATTAATTTAATTTTTAATACTAAGTTAGTATATATATACATAACGTAGGACTGAAGCTGGATGTATGCCGCGAGCCGTGTGAGTGAAGAGTACATTAATGGCGTGTCTGCTTTTACAACAGCTGCCAAGGAGGATATGTTGAATAAGGGGGTGGAATATATGTACTGTCCATGCACTGACTACGAGAATTTAAAGATGTTTAAGAACTGAAGGCAAATTGAAGCGTACTTGATTCGGAGGGGTTTTAAAAAGGGTTATACGTGTTGGACCAGTCATGGCGAAGTCAACGATCATATGCCGCCGGATGACATAGCCGGTGCAGTGAATGATATGCTGCCGGATGACATCACCGGTGAAGTGAATGACATGCCGCTAGATGATGTCGATTGTTGTTCGGATTCGGATAGGTTGCACGATGACAATCTGGATTAGATGCTTCGCGATGTAGAAGAGAACTATGATGAGAGAGTATGTTAAATTCCAGGGCTTGATGGAGGACTCGGAGAAACCTTTGTTCACGTGCTGCAGTCAAAGTACACAAGGTTGTCGGCTGTGCTTGAACTATTGAAATTGAAGTCAAGCAACGGTTGGTCCGACAAGAGTTTCACAGTGCTGCTAGGTCTTTTAATGGACATGCTTCCGGAGGGAAATGAGTTGCCTAAAACCACGTATAAAGCCAAGAAGGTTCTCTGTCCATTGGGAATGGAAGTAGAAAGAATACATGCATGTCCGAATGACTGTATCCTCTACCGTAAAGGGTATGCAAACATGCATGTATGTCCGGTGTGCAACGCATCCCGATACAAACGTAACAATCAATCAGATGACGGCAAGGGAACAGAGGCGAAGAAAGGACCTCCTGCTAAGGTGGCATGGTATTTTCCTATAATTCCTTGTTTGAAAATGTTTTTTGCAAATTCAAAGGAGGCAAAACTACTGCGTTGGCACTCGGAGGAGCGCAAGAAGGATGGAATGCTAAGACACCTTGCTGATTTGGCCCAGTAGAGAAACATCGATAGGAGTTTTGCAGACTTCGGTGCAAAACCAAAGAATATAAGGTTTGGACTGAGTACAGATGGAATGAATCCTTTCAGTAGCATGAGCAGCCGACATAGCACATGGCCCGTGACTCTCTGCATCTATAACCTTCCTCCTGGGTTGTGTATGAAGCAAAAGTATATTTTGCTGTCGATACTTATCCAAGGGCCAAAGCAACCTGGGAATGATATTGATATGTACCTAGCACTATTGGTGGAAGATCTAAAAGTACTGTGGAACGAAGGGGTACAGTTATGGGATGCATACAAATGAGAGAACTTCACTTTGTGCTCCTTATTGTTCTACACCATAAATGATTATCCTGTCCTTGCTAACCTATCGGGCCAGAGTACAAAAGGTGCCAAAGCTTGTACCCACTGTTTAGATGGTACCGAGAGTGTAGCCGCCGGTTCCTTCGGAGGGCTCACCCATACCACAAGATGAAGAAACAATTTGACAGAGAGAAGGAAGACGGTTCAGTTCCAAGGCATTTAAGGGGAAAAGAGTTTTATGATATGGTTAAGGATTTAGATGTTGTCCTCGGAAAGGGACGTAAATTGAGGACTCATGAGAAGAACATCTGGAAGAAGAGATCAATATTTTGGGACTTACCTTATTGGGAGTACCTAGATGTTCAACACTACATCGATGTCATGCACGTAGAAAAGAATGTATGTGACAGTTTGATTGGTCTCTTACTAAACATTCGTGATAAAACAAAGGACAGCATCAACACACGGCTTGACTTGGCTGATATGGACATCAGGCCTGAGTTAGCACCGACAAAAACAGATATTGGACGAACGTACCTTCCCCCTGCGTGTTACACTCTGTCCAAGGCTGAGAAAACAGAACTGTGCTAGTGCTTGCATGGTGTCAAAATTCCATCTGGTTACTTCGGCAACGTGAAGAAACTTGTTTCGATGCAATATTTGAAGTTAAATGGCATGAAGTCTCATGATTGTCATGTGCTGATGACACAGATGCTCCCTATTGCAATTAGAAATATTTTGCCAATCAAAGTCTGAGAGACAATCATGAGGCTATGTTATTTCTTTAACACAATTGCTCAGAAGGTCATCGATCCCGAAGGACTAGATACTCTGCAGGACGAGGTGGTGATGACTTTATGTTATCTTGAAATGTATTTTCCTCCTTCGTTTTTCGATATCATGGTCCATGTCATTGTTCATGTTGTGTGGGAGATAAAAATATGCGGACCCGTATTCCTACGTAGCATGTACCCCATTTGAGAGGTTCATGGGAGCTCGCCAAGTGAGACGCTGACATGGTTGGCATAAGGGCCAACATTTATAGTTGTGACATGGCAAGGATATGACATAAATGGGTACATATTCTATACACAGTCTCAGGATGTAAAGAGCACTAACCAGAACAGCGGTGTCCGCATAGATGCGTTCAGTACCGATGGGTCGAGAAACTCATACTATGGGTTCATAGAAGAGATTTGAGAGCTCGACTACGTGGTTTTCAAGTTCTTCTTATTTCGCTACCATTGGGTGCATCTCCCACATGTGAAGGTTGACAAGTACAGTGTCACTACCGTGGACCTCCAACGTGTCGGGTACAAAAACGAACCATTCATACTCGCCAACTAAGTTGTTCAAGTTTTCTAAAAAGGAGAATTGTTGGAGTAGAGAATGTAGTGGACGAGGAAGAATGCAGTCAATTTGACGAGTTACCTCCTTTTGGAAATGGCATAATGGTCGACAACGAACAACGTGACGAAACTAGTTACGTACGCATTGATCATCATGAAGGGGTAATTTTTAAAGGAAATAAGCAAGTAGAATGAGAATGTGCGACATATATGTGGGCATTTGCATATATGTATATAACAATGCATGTATGTGATGTATATGTTTAGAACCATCTATGATATTTATTATCACAGACGGTTCTAAGTTTAGAACCGTCTGTGATATTAATATCACAGACAGTTCTAAACTGAGAACCGTCTGTGATAAGCTTTATATATAACCCCTCACTAGGCTTTTGCACATACACTGCGCAGTTATTAGATTTAGTCGCTCTCCCAAAGTCCCGATCGAGCCCGTCACCACCGCCGTCCCCGAGCCCATAGCTGGCCGCCTCCGTCCCCCCGAACCCCTCGCCGGCCGCCTCCGTCGAGCCCCCGAGCCCCTTGGCGGTCGTCGTCCCTCGAGGCCCTCGCCGGTCACTGTATCCCGAGCCCCTCGCCGGTCGCCATCCCCCGAGCCCCTCGCCGGCCGCCTCCGTCGGGCCCCCTAGGCCCTCGCCGGTCGCCGTCCCCCGAGCCCCTCGCAGGCTGCCTCCTCGGACCTCCGTCCACGCCGCCGTCGCCATCACCTTATTCGGTACCATCTTCTCCAACTCTCAGATCCAATACTGCAATGCTCCTTAGGTAGAGTATGGTCTTGGAATAATATGGTCTCCCTGCCCTTGTTTATGGTTTAAGTCCTCTCCTTAAGATCTAAACATATTGAGCTTTGGTCTTGGAATAATATGGTCTTGGAATAATATGGTCTTTCAGTTTTGATAGGATTTACCAACTTTGGTCTAGGTACCCTGGATGTATGTCACATTAAACTTGTTCCTATTCCAACTCGGTCTCCTAGCAGCTGATGCTTTCTCATATACCCTAACATACCAATATGCCTCCATCAGACCCTAAGGTCTCTGACCACTAACATAATGTTTAATATCTCCTCTGAGACCACCAATAAAACAATTCAGTAAGAAGTGCTCTTGTAAGTATGGATGGTCCCTTTTTACCAGTGCCATGCATTCTTCAAATCTACCAATGTAATCGCCTATATTGGATTGATATTGTTTGCTTGCCTCTTTTTAATCTTATTATCACTAATAGATAGATTGCACTTTCTTATCTTATGGTATGGCACTTTCTTATCTTATCCTAGTAGACCCACAAATTGAACGAATCATAGTATGGTATATATGTTCTATTGAGCGAAATAGATAGATTGCACTTTCTTATCTTATCCTAATAGACCCACAAATTGAGCGAATCATAGTATGGTATATATGTTCTATTGAGCGAAATAGATAGATTGCACTTTCTTATCTTATGGTATGGCACTTCTTATCTTATCCTAATAGACCCACAAATTGAGCGAATCATAGTATGGTATATATGTTCTATTGAGCGAAATAGATAGATTGCACTTTCTTATCTTATCCTAATGACCCACAAATTGAGCAACATGTCATCCGTGCATTCTTCAACATCATCGTCGGATGCGTCCGCTCCACAATCAAAACGCCAAGGAAGAGGGCTATTGAAGAAGCCTGAGGGCCGATTTACCATCACAGAGGTCAATGGATCTGGGACCCCTCTCGCCCCTCACCAAGCAGTATGCGCATTCCGAAGAATGATCGGAATAGTTGCATGAGAACGAATTGAGATCCATTCGATTCGTTGAAGAGCGTACCTGGGACTCGGAAACGTGAGCTGCTGACAGAAATTTTGGCATCGTTCGAGATTCCAGAAGAACACCAAGACGCCGTGCAACGACAAGCCTTGTTAGCGGCGTGCAAAGCATGGAAGAACTTGAAGAGGATGCTTGTTAAGGACTACGTGGAGAAGGACGAAATGCCCTTTCAAAAATACCCATTCCTGGAACCACAATGGGAAGAGTTCAAGGCGATGAAGACGACCAAATATTTCAAAAGTACAAGTGCGGTGCACAAGCCCCTCCAGGCAAAAAACACACCCCCATAGACTTGGCACAGCTGGGTATGCAGGTAAAATCCCACAGTGGAGGAGGGAGGACGAACAGGCAGTCCTACAGGACACCGCCCCGCCATTTGCCAATATCCCGGATGATCGCGCTTGAAATTGGATTAGAGTAATGTCATCTACAACGACATCGGGGGACATCTCCTTTCGAAACCCTGCAGACCAACAAGTGTCCCAGTGCCTGGTAAGATAAAGATTGAACTACGTAGCTTGTAACTACTCCACAACTTCGTACGAAGTGAAATGACATGTTGTGCTCTTGCAGAAAGCGTTGAGTGTTGAATCTTCGTAGGTATCATTCCAGGGAACAAGGGAGAAAGATATACTCTCCGCGGCCCTGGGAAACAAGGAGCACCCGGGTCGTACAAGAGGCCTTGGGCTTTACGTTCCTTAGAAACATGGTTTCTAAGATGACTTCGAAATGTATCGGCGTAGGAAGAGAACCAAAGACGAGCGTGAGGCACTGCTACGAGAAGAGATCAAGGCACCTCTTAGAGACGAGCTGGCTGATTATGTCAGAGATGAGGTGCAGAGATATACAGAAAATCAGCAAGCTGCCGCCACCGCCGCTCCTGTGCTAGCTAGCCCGCACAACCTTCCGAGTAGTTGCGCGTCCAATCCGATGGAAAGCGAGGTCAAATTTCCTGTGGACGACATCCTGGTAATAATTATTATCTCTCGAATGCTTGCTCCATTGATAGGCCTATTGGAGTAGCTAATTTTGTGTCGTTATGTAGGAGCCTATGAAGTGCAGGCTCCAAGTGAGATATGCCTTCGTTCCCTTGTACGCTGCTTGGGGCCAGGCATATCCGTCTGGTATCAGGTCCATGGTGCACCGTTAAGCTTTAGCGCCAGGCTTTGCAAAAGTTAATGTGGATGGTGTGCATGTCAATTTTGAGGTCGTCCCACTACCGAAGCCCCCCAACGACGAGATCGTGACTCTAGGGCAGGCCATTGGAACATTCATCCAGTGGCCCAAAAGAGACATCTCGCTGGAGTCTTCTTCACCGGTGGTAGGACCACAAGGGCAGTGCGAACCAGAGCTACATGCACTGGTGCCATCTCCACAAGACTTATCTCCACCACCGCTACCTGCACCAGTGCTATCTCCACGGGTGCTATTCTCGCCAAAGCAACTTGCACCGGTGCTTCCTTTACAGTCGACTACCATAAAGTCAACCTACAGCCGAGGCAGCAAGGGCAAAGCAAAGAAGACCAATGATGATATCCAGTACCTACCATTGGCCCGCAAATTCGTGCTTGCCGAGCCGTTGGTCGAGGAAACGCGCCTCCAAATCCTAGCAATTAGTTGCCTACAATTGCACAAGTGGTATATGGAACAGTCCAATAAGCCAGAGGGAGAACGACGCTCAGGTATCACTGTCAAATTCGCGCCGGATCATTTGGAGCACAATATTCAAGAGTGTGTCTACGTGGTCACCTTTGAGGATTTATTCGATCTTTTCACGCTCAACGCTCTCGATGCCTCACTCATTCGATGCTGGATGCTGTAAGTGTGTACAATCACAGTCTCTGTTCATGTCATAGCGATAAATGTCGTATATAATTTGTTGCTTTCGTGTGTGTATATATAGACACATGCTGACTAAAGCTAGATCATCCAAATTATCGCTTGGTTTCTTGGACCCACACTTGGTCGCCATGCATACCATCGAGGAGGATACACCCTTCGTCGAGAGGTACATTGCAGCAGCACTACTGGCTTACCGCGATAAGGAATATGTACTTATGCTCTACAATCAGAACTATCATTGGATTTTAATAGTAATTGTACCAAAATGGAACAAGGTATATTACCTTGATTCCCTAAGTAAGAATAAAATGGACAACACAGTTGTCAGCCAAGTAATCGATAGGTAAGTATATTTTCTCTATACATACCTATATTGTACTCTTTCTTTCCTTCTGAATGACTAAGGTCAACTTTTTCGAATCACGTAGGACGTTCGCTATGTACGTTGCAAAGGCAGGTGTCTCGATGCAAGGGGCCAAAGGCCTGACACATGTTCAAAATTTTAAGGTATTCGCTGTTACACATTAATTAATCCTATGCAACAGTTGGTAGTAATGCCTCTTGAATTAACACATTCCATTTTTTGCAGTGCCACCAGCAGCAGCCGGGCAACACATGTGGATTCTACGTTTGTCACCATATGGAACTACTCCTCGATTCCTCGAGGATCACCAATTCCAAGGTTTGTCAATCATCCAATAATTACTTCATACTTATCACATTATATATATACGCACATTGATATTCCTATCGACAGGCTGCGTCCATCCCATCAACTGCATTGAAACAGTCCGACCTTTCACGAATTCAAGGAGAGTTGGCGTACTTTTTGGTGGTTGGAGTCATAAACTGCGCACAATAGTTTTTTTATTGCTCTTATCACTCCGGAATCGAGGTCTCGCGAAAGAAACAGATCCATAATCAATGAACTTGTCAGCTGCACAAGCAATACTTGAATGACAATCATGCACCATCCAAGTATAGCTTGTGCAGCCTGATAAGTTCGTTGATTATGGATCTGTTCCTTTCGCGAGACCTCGATTCCGGAGTGATAGAGCAATAAAAAATGCAATGTTACCATCTAAGTGCAAATGCAATGTAGATCTTTTGTAATTGTGTATTTGTTAATGGATATTTTATTTCATTTCAACTGATTGATTTGCGAAATGGATGCTTTATGTTTGTGAAATGAAGTGCGATGTGAATTGGATGTTTTATGTTTGTGAAATGAATTGAGATGTGAACTGGATATTTTATGTATGTGAAATGAATTGAGATGTGAATTGTATGTATACATGTACATCTTGCTCTGCTTGTTTCAGAGGTTATGGCTAGTATTTCCTGAGGCTAACCAATAAACAGAAATAGATTTAAGGGTAGAAAAGAATGTCACAGACGGTTTTTAGTTACAAAACGTCTGTGATAGGTGATAATCACGGACGATTTGTAAGTAAAAACCGTCTGTGATATATCAATATCACAGATGGTTTTTAACTAAAAACCGTCTGTGATATGGATATATCACAGACGATTGGACAACCGTCTGTGATGACATTTCTGAACCGTCTGTAATACAGTTTTCTGTAGTAGTGGCTATATGTGATAGCATATTTACATGATGGTTTTTTTTAAATTGAGTTTTCATAACCAGTTTAAAAAATATGGTTTTTGTGATTCAATAATTGTGAGTTTCAGTCTTTATGCTTAGCATTGTTTCGTTTCTGATTAAGTGATTTGCTTTATGCCAATCAACGCTTTTGATGTTGGTTTTGTTCACAGCACATGTGTCGGATCTTCTGACTACACACATCGCACAACTGGAGGGGTCTTTAATGTTGGCTTTGCTTTCTTTTCCAAATCCACATTTAGTTTTGTGATTAACTAAATGTTTAATTGGTTACACTTGCATTATGTAGTGCCTAATGGTGACTGTGAGTCCTTACTGCTAAACTCACTTTTGAGCTCCAGTGTTTGCTTCACTGCATGCATCTTAGTTTTGAATAACTGTGTGTACGTACGTACTAAGCTACCTCTCTGGACATCTCATGCATGCAAATGATCTCAAACACCATCACCTTGTCTTTCTACGTTTTCTTGTTATTAGTCTCACAGGGTTTCATTCCCAGGATCTCAGACTGGCATTCCCACCATTGCTGCAGGAGTACATGGTGTAGTCAAGCCAAGCATCCCGGTTCCCATGCTTGTTCTTGTTGTGGTCGTGCCTGGAGTTTCTGCAACATGGTCATGCCCTCTGACTTCATCCTATGTGGTTATAGTGTTAGAAGCTACTATGTGGTCATTAGGATCTACGACCACATTATGGTCAGATCCTCCGACTATGCCCACCATAGTCAGTGTGTCAATTACATAGTCACCAAGACCTACATTAGTATTAGGAGGATAATGCACTATGAAGATGTTTTCCATAGGTTGTACCTCTGCTGAGGGATCTCTACTCCCTCCCACTTCCTCTCCTTCTTGAACACGGCATCACGAGTCACCACAACTTGTCGTGTTGTCAGATCAAACATCCGATAGCCTTTCGTCTTTGAATCATACCGAATGAACACAATTTCCTTGTTTTAATCTGCTCATTTGGAGAGGTGTGGTGTGGTCATCTTCACATGTGCAATACACTCGAAAGTGCGGAGGTGACCCACACTTGGCTTGTAGTCGTAATAGGCTTCGTAAGGAGTTTTGTCGATGACACTTTTCATTGGCACCCGATTTAAGGGATAAACAACAGTCGAGACCGCTTCCCCCCAAAATTCTCCTGGGACACCCATGCTCTTCAACAGACCCCTCGCCATACCAACCACCATCCAATTCCTCCTTTTGACCAGTCCATTCTGTTGGGACGAGTTAGGCATTGTCAGGTAACACCTAATTTCCAATAGTTCGTAGTAGTCATCGAACTCATTCGAGGTAAACTCGCCACTGTGGTTGGTGCATAGAGCTTTCAGCCTCTAATGCTTTTCCATCTTGGCTGTAGCCTTGATCTTCTTGAATGCTTCGAATGCTTCATCTTTGCTTTGGAGTAATGCCAGCCACATATACCTTGTACAGTCATCTACTAGGAGTACGAAGTAACAATTTCCTCCAAGCATGGTTAGAGTGATTGGCCCGCAGATGTTGTTGTGCCACAACTCGTGAGGAATGACTGCTCAGTGTAGTGATGTGGTCAAAAATGGGTTTCGATGTTGTTTTCTAGTAAGACAAACATCATAGATGCAATCCACGTGCTCGATCTTGGGCGTGCCTGTACCATCTTCTTATGAACCAAATCCTTTATAGCATGAAAGTTCACATGCTCATACCTAGCATGCCATCTTCATGCCTCTTCTATGCCTCTTGATAGAAGATACTCTGGGAGAGCAAGATTGATGTGTAACACATACATCCGGTTTCTTGATCTGCCCACTTTAGCCAATATCCTTCGAGTTCTGTCTAAGATTGACATTACTCCTCTTTCGACAACAATCTTGCAGTCATTCTTGTCTAGCTGACCGAGACTGAAAATATTGCTTCTCAGCTTTGGGATGTAGTAAACATTCATGAGAATACAATGTTCACCCATGGAACACTCCAATAGTACTGAGCCCCTTCCTTGTATCTCCACAGCTGAACCATCTCCAAATTTGACTAAACCTTTTACCTTCGTGTCAATCTTAGCAAACTTCTCCATGCATTGGGTCATGTGGTTACTTGCACCGGTGTCTAGGTACCAAGCCTTGTTTTGGGTGTTGCTAAGCTTCAGTGTCACCTTTTCTTCATGCAGGAATACCTCTTCTTCAGGTGTTGGGACTATATGGATGAGTTTACCCACTTTGATCATAATTAGTTGAGGGTCGTCAACGTTCTAGTTCACTACGAGATTCACCCTTGCTCTTCGGTTCGACTTTGGACACTCTTTTGCAAAGTGCTCGTACTTGTTGCAGTTGAAGTACTTGACCTTGGTCTTGTCGAAGTCTGCCGGCAATCATTCATCGACAACACGTTTGCCTTCTCCCCAACCATCGCCTTGTCCATGGCTGTGTCCCTGACCTCTTCCATTATGACCTTCTCTCTGAGTGTTGCTCGAGCCCTCATTCTTCTTAGTCTTTGAGCTCTTCTCTTCCTACTTACTTTTGGTAAAGAGTAGCTTGTCTCCTCTATCCTTCGAGTGCCGTCAACCCTTGATTCCTTCCTCAAAAGTTTTTGAGATGACCAATCGCCTCTGAGACCAACATCGTTTCGACATCGCTGAACTATTTGATTATCTCGATAATCTGGAGGAATCAATCAAGAACCAAACTAAATAGTTTTTTGACAATGTTGCTTTCGTCTAGCTTCACGCTGAGCGAGCAGATCTCACCCACCAGAGTGGTGAGTTTCATGGAGTACTCAGTGATCATCTCATCCACCAGAGTGGTGAGTTTCATGGAGTACTCAGTTGCTATTTGAGCCTTCTTGACACGATTTTCGCCTACCCACATCTCACTGAGTGCGAGCTAGGCTTCTTCCACCATCTCCTTCTTGGCGATTAATATCATCATGTTATTTGGCACCGCTTGGGAGATGGCCACCATCGTGTCTTGATCCTTGTCACCGTCGTCGTCTCTATCTTTGACCGCTGACCAAACCTCTAGTGAATGCAAGATTAACTTCATCTTGATGGCCCATATGCCATAATTCGTTTTGCTCAACATCGGGTATTGAATCAGGATCGTGGCGCTTCTTGTTGTTAGCTTGACAAGCACGCCTATCTTCGATGGATCGAGTACGTTGCCTATGGTCTTGGCAAGCTCTCCTGAATTCGATGGATCACTAGTGTTGCCAACCATTGCTTTGTCCCCTTGAAAAAATGGCCAAGGCCCTCAACGAGTGATGAACGTCAACCTTCGAGATCACACACACAAATACAAGTAAACACATATTGATTTCTTCTCTTCCGTGACATGATGCAATGTGATGCAACTGCATCCTTTTCTTCTTTCTTACATAGAGAAGTAACATACAAGACTTTGAAACCAACATGGCATACCACATTGAGAATCTAACACGGAAACATCTCGATTTTCTTTTTATGGCCACTCTGAATCCTAAACAGACTCTGAATCCTGACCCCTTATGACTACGACTGCTACAGTGTTCTCACAACATACGACTGCTACAGTACCTTTATGACTTACGACCATCACAGTCGTAGAACGTGGTCGTAAATTCAACCAGACCTAAATACAACTAGATTAACTCTATCAGATAATGCTATTGTTTTCTATCGTTGTTATCCTCGACCTCAACTTTATGGCCACACGCCTCTTTGCTTCACCGTGGCCTATTCATTCTCTCCTGCTGACTCCATCCTTTTCTTCAAGTTTTTTCTCTGTTACCACTGTTGACAACTTCCTCAAATTGATCCGCTCCTCCAAACTTCAGCCACAAAGATTCATGTGCTTTTGCTATTTCGCCATCATGTTTGAGGACTACATCTTTGGTTATCATGATTGTCTATGTGTTTTTCCTACATAAAGTCAGGATCCTAACCATCTTATAGATAGAATTCCTTTCATTTAACAATCACAAATAGACCACGCAATTACGTGGCTAGATATTATGATACAGTTGTCTTTTATATACAACTCTACCACATATGATAGAAATACAATTGTATTTAATATACAACTCTAATATACATATATGATTTAATCTGCACCATTATAATCTGGCCTCACCAAAATAATTGGTAGAGATGCTTATCTTTTTCTCGATTAATATAAGAATTTTTAGGATTTTTTCTTTTTTAGGATTATTGCGGGATTTTCTTGTCCTCAAAATGAAGGAGGTGCCTTGAATCTCACTAGTTATTTTTATTTATATATATTATAGTGGTAACGAAGGTGGATATTGGCTCCCTTCTTTTGGCTTCACTATTGCAGAACAAGCTATACTGGATGCCTCATCACAGTCAGTTCATAGGGAACCGTCTGTGCTGTAATTATCATAGATGGTTTTACAAGCTTGACTGTGCATCGTCTGTGATATGTAACTGTCATAGACGGTTCTTACTAATAACCGTCTACAAAACGGTTATTAATACGAACTATCTGTGATAATTACAGATGTCATAGATGATTTTTAATTAGAACCATTTGCAATAGTTCACAGATGGTTATTAATGTGAACCATTTATGATAATTACAAACATTGCAGATGGTTTTTAATTAGAACTATCTGTGATAGTTCATAGATGGTTATTAATGAGAACCGTCTGTGATAATTATGTATAACAAACGGTTCACGATTGAACGTGTTTGAGATACGTTGTGTTATTAAATGCGTATTTAGTAGGGTCTCGCCAGATCTATCTTCATTGTGCTACATTGAAGAGGCGGCCGACTGGCTTGGGGAGTCCGATGAAAGCATAACATGTAGATCTAGCTTGTAGATTGATATGTTCTTGGTAATTAGAGGTTAGTATTTGCTTCTAATTAGAGGTTAGTATGTTCTGTGACGGCTGCAGGACGTCGAGGCGGAGACGTGGCGAGGCACAAGGTGACTGGACTAGGCACAGGCGATGTCGAGGTCAGAACGGTCGGATGTGTCGAAGACGGCGGAGACTCAAGGTGGTTGCAAGGCTTGGATGACAAGGAACGCGGAAGCTTCCCGGAAGGTGCAGGAGGGGCGTTTCGGTAAAAGCGCAAGCTGAACAAGTGGAAGCAGTTCCGTTCGGGATTTAGCGGGCGTAACGGGTTGGAGACCCGTTAGCCAAAGGCTATATAAGGAGGGGATGTCTCCTTGTGGATGCATGCATTCCATGGATTCAAGGGGGTTGTTAGGTTTTGCTTTAGTCAAAATGGCCTTTGGAGAGGTTGTTTTGCTTTAGGGATTTAGTGGTTGAGGGAGATAGAGGTTCTGTTGGAGTGTGTCTCCTCTCTGTGTGTGTGTTCGTGAGTTCTCCTCTCCAGGAGGCATGTAGTGTTCTTGTGTTCTTGAGTCCTGGGAGAGGGAGAGGATGAGTTGATACTCCATGTGATCATTCCTCTATATGTAATCATTCATCTCTCTTCCTCAATATCAATCTGAGATGGTTTTGTTTGAATTTGATTGAGTTCCTGTCTCTCTGTTGGTTTTTGTCTCTCGATGCTCTCTCCATGATTTCTTGGATTTCTGTTTTTGTGTTGATTCTTGCTGAGAGTGGCAAAATGGGTTGCTCAATGATGGGGATAGGTCTCAAGATCATTTGATTGATTTTTCCCGAGAGCAAATTGAACGAATCAAAGATTCTCTTTTGTCACCTCCTCTGTTCATGCAATTTCTAGGGTTTTGGAGGCAGGGGACTCATGATTTTCTTGTTTCCCTTCCCAAGTTGGCCTGAGTTTTGGTCTGGAAAGTTCTTGGATCTTTGCTAATCCAATTGCTAAAGCTCATGAGCAAAGGATCCTAGATGGATGAGTAATTTGGGATTTGGTTCAGATTGTGCAAAAATTCAGATTTTTTGTCATAATCTGAATTACTTGCTCTCCTGATAAATCTTATGGTTCTTGAGGTGTTATGCTATTTAGGTCTGTGTTATGCTTTTTTGGCTTAAGAAGATCCGCAGAAAACTATCAATTTTTCTGCCCTTTGAAGATCTGCAAGTATCAGCAATTTTCGGGCTGTGTCTAAACTTCTGCTACTGCCAGAAATCTAGGCCGGTCTGACCGGTACTAAACCGGCGGTCAGACTGGGACTTAGCCGGCGGTCAGACCGCCTTTGGACTTGCGGTCTGACCGGCTCCTCCCGAGCGGTCTGACTGGCCGTAGCCCACCGGTCTGACTGGTCCTCTCCTGCAGGATGTGCTGTTCTTGTTTCTCTCTTGATTGCTCGTTCCCAGTTTCTTTCTCTTGCTTTGTATCGATGTTTTTCATGTCCTTCCAGTGAGCTCATGACTTTGGACATGATCTTCGTTAATAGCTCTTAATAGCTATTGGAAAGAATTTGGATGTGAGCACTCTTCTTTGCTTGTTTGAGGTTACCTCGAGTATTTGTTGCCCTCTTCATAGCTCTGTAGCTACTGGAGAGAAAGCTTTTTCGTGAGTCCTTTCTGGGGGCAAGTTTTAATCGTCGACATTCACCCCCCTCTGTCGCCAATTTTGATCCAACATTAAGAATGGGTCACTACTCCTATTTTACTTCAATATATTCTTACTTGATATATATTGCTTCATGGATAACACATAGCTAGCTACTTAATTTAGATATGGGAAATTTATTATAAGGTGAATAACAAGTACGCGACAGACAGACAAGTACGCGACCAAACCCTCGATTTTCGATGGGATTGATTATCCCTTCTGGAAGAGCCAGATGGAGACGTATATCCAGGCTCAGGGGTACGCCATTTGGCGAAAGGTAAAGACCCGATATGTTGTTCCTACCGATGAGAACTTCAATGTTGGAAACATGGCTGATGTTGAGGCGAATGCGAAGACGAGGAACATCATCATTCAGGGTCTGAGCAGAAGCGAGTTTGATCGCATCTCTCATCTGTCGTCGGCCTTCGACATCTAAGAGACCCTCGATGCATACCATGAGGGCACCACCCAGATCAAGACGGTTCGATAGGACCAGTTCAAGCGAGATTACAACAAGTTTGAAATTCTCGCTAGCGAGTCCCTCGATGAGTGTTTTGCGCGTTTCCACAAGATTTTGAGCAACCTCTGAGCGGTCGGTCTCACATACCCCGACTCGGACAACGCTCGACAAATGCTTTCTGCTCTTGATCTGCGTGTGTGGGAGATGAAGGTGACCACCATCAAGGACACCACAGACCTCTCGACTTTGACTCTTGATGCGTTGTACTCACGCCTCAAGACTCACGAGATTGACATTGTCTCTTGTAAGTCGAAGTCACAATCGATGGAGTTGGTCACTGATCCCAGTTCGACTTCTAAGTTCCCTTCTGATGGAGTTTCTGGTTTTTCTCTTGCTGCTGTTTGTGAGATGAGTGATGACCTATTAGAACAGCTTCCAGAAAACCAACTTGCTCTCCTAGCCAGAAAGTTTTCCCACGCATACAAGAGAGTGAGATATCGGAAGAGGAGTGACCCGATCATTTGCTTCGAGTGTGGTGGCCCCAACCACATTCGGGCAAATTGCCCCAAGCTGGAGAAGGGCAAGAGTGACTTCTACGGCATGAACAAGAACGACTACATCGACAAGAACCACAACAAGAAGCCTCCAGTTCACGCTCAAGGCAAGAAGAATTTCCGCAACCTTGGCAAAGCCAAGAAGCTCTTCCACCGTGTCCTCATCACCTTCGACGACCTCGACCTCAGCGAGGTGGAGGGTTGGAGCGATGACGACGGGACAGGTGATCAAGAACCCAAGGATGGCGATGACTTCTCCGGCATGTGCTTCATGGCCCTTGAGGGCGAAGTGAGCGACAGCGAGCTGTACTCCAACTCCGACAAGGTATACCCTTCATACGACCAGCTTAATGATGCTTTTCTTAAGCTAGGTAAATTTCATGCTAGATCTAGAGCTAGGGTTAGCGAGTTGGAGAAGGAAGTAGAGAGCTTGTCACGGGAGCTTACTTCACTTAGATCTGCTCCCTCCCGTGACAATTGTGATGTATGTACTGCTCTGCTTGGTGACATGGAGAAACTAAGGACCTTGCATGATAGTGTGTCCTCTGAGCTAGACATGATTAAGGTGGAGAATATTAGTGTTCTTGCTGAGCTAGAGATGAGTAGGGTAGCGCCTCCTTCATCTACTACTTTTGAGGTTATTTCTTGCACCTCATGTGAGGATAAGGATAATGCTTTTAGAGGTCTTTATACCGTGCTCCTTGATCTGCCTGAGTCTTGTGAAAGCTGTACTAATTTGAAACTAAACCTAAAAAAGGCAGATCATAAAATTGCTGAACTACAAGCTTTTCTTCTTGAGCCTATTGCTTCGTGTGTTAATTGTCCCAAACTGACTGCTGAGCTTGAATCTGTTTCCAAACAATTTCAAGAGATGATTGACAATAATAACAAATTGGCTCAACATGGTTCTAAGGACCCTGTTAGCTCACCATGCATTAATTGTAACAAACTAAAATCTGACTTGATTGCATTGGATGAGAAATGTGTGAAGCTAACTAAGGACCTTTTAGGGAAGCCATCATCTGCTTGTAATGTGATTGCTGGTGTGGGGGAGGAGCCCAAGGATAAGGTAAAGACGTTTAGCGATGTGAACCAACTAGCTAGCAGTAGGACTGTCCCTTCTAAGTTGGCTGTGCATGCACAAGCCATTCACTCCTCCGCTGTTGGCTCTTCTTCTTCTACTCCCTTCTGCTGTCTCTCCGCCCCCTGCTCTTCTTGCACCTCTCTCTTTCGGGAGTGTCAGTACCTTATGAACACTCTCGAGAGGTTTGTAGGAGGCAAGAAGAAGCTAAATCTTATTCTAGACCAGTTCTAGATTTGCAGATTTAATCAAGGTCTAGGATATGATTTTCTTGAGGATATGAGGAAGCATCCACCTGCTGTGCTCAGACCCATAGCCGCAGGTGTGATCGAGATTGAGCCCAAGACTGAGAAAGTTCAATTTAAGTCAGCGGGCTTTGTCCAAGGGATTTCTGATAGCAAGGTGATTCCACCTACTGCTTCGGCCTCTCAGAAGGCGAAGCCTCATCGTGCTACTTCTACGTCTTCGAAGGTGAAGTATCATTGTACCTTCTGTCAGAAGGATGGACACTCGGTTGAGCGATGCTTCACGCGCGCCAAGATTGCGCGTAGAGACCGTGCTGAGGCTCTTAGGCGCATTCAGGGTCAGCCCCAGACTTTGAGTGTACCTAAGACCAACACGAGGTCTAGGACTGTTCAGCTTGATGGGTTTGGGCATCATCGAGGACTTGGATTTTCTGAGTTTACTGGCTTTCGTCCTCGATATGCTCCTGGTCGTGACTTCCGCCATCCTAAGGGTAGTTCTCGTTTCCCCCATCGAGATGGCTACCCGCGGCGTGATCAGCATGTTGCTGGTGCTCCGACTTGCTCTCCCACAGCAGTCGGACCCAACAACAGCTCCAGGCCTGCTCGTGGACCTTCTACTTCTTTGAGTAACAGAGAGCGTAGGGTAGATAGAGGTCAGTCATGTTTGACTACTTCATCTGCTCGACGTGTTACTCAGTATTGGGTGCCAAAATCACTCTTGATTTATCCCATTACTAAGTCTTTACTCTCTGTTTGACTCAGGTTCGCCAGGCTGGGAAGGGAGAGGTTTGGCTCATAGACTCCGGTTGTTCTCGTCATATGACCGGAGACTCACGTTGGTTCTCTTCCCTAGCCCGTGCTCCAGGTGATGAGACGATCACCTTCGGAGACGCTTCGTCTGGGCGTGTCATCGCCAAAGGTACAGTGTGCGTTAAGGAGTCTTTTATTTTAAAAGATGTTGCTTTGGTTAGTAAGCTGCGATATAATTTGCTTTCAGTCTCTCAGCTTACCGATGACGGTTATGAGGTGAGCTTTAAGAAAAACAATTGCAAAATTCTTGATTCTTCGGGTTGTCTGGTTTGCGAAATTTCTCGCTATGGGAGGATCTTTCATGCTGATTTTTTTGAGTCTTCTGGTGATCCTCCCAGGTGTTTAGTTCTTCTGAATCCCGCGACCTTACCTTCTGGCATAGGAGACTTGGTCATATAGGATTTGACCATATGACCCGAGTTAGCGGCCACGATCTTATGGTTCTTGAGGTGTTCTGCTATTTAGGTCTGTGTTATGCTCTTTTGGCTTAAGAAGATCCGCTGAAATCTATCAATTTTTCTGCCCTTTGAAGATCTGCAAGTATCAGCAATTTTCAGACTGTGTCTGAACTTCTGCTGCTACCAGAAATCTAGGCCGGTCTGACCGGTACTAAACCGGCGGTCAGACCGGGACTTAGCCGGTGGTCAGACCGCCTTTGGACTTGCGGTCTGACCGGCTCCTCCCGAGCGGTCTGACCGGCCGTAACCCATTGGTCTGACTGGTCCTCTCTTGCAGGATGTGCTGTTCTTATTTCTCTCTTGATTGCTCGTTCCCAGTTTCTATCTCTTGCTTTGTGTCGATGTTTTTCATGTCCTTCCAGTGAGCTCATGACTTTGGAAATGATCTTCGTTTCATAGCTCTTAATAGCTATTGGAAAGAATTTGGATGTGAGCACTCTTCTTTGCTTGTTTGAGGTTACCTCGAGTATTTGTCACCCTCTTCATAGCTCTGTAGCTACTGGAGAGAAAGCTTTTTCGTGAATCCTTTTTGGGGACAAGTTTTAATAGTCGACATTCACCCCCCCTCTGTCGCCAATTTCGATCCAACATTAAGAATGGGTCACTGCTCCTATTTTACTTGAATATATTCTTACTTGATATATATTGCTTCATGGATAACACATAGCTAGCTACTTAATTTAGATATGGGAAATTTATTATAAGGTGAATAACAATTTGTTGTGGTTACAGACCAAACAGAGAGAGAGATGGTAGTGGAGAGTGAGAAGAGTCCTGCCTCTCCCCCCACCATACAAACGTATATATATTCATATGGGGAGTGCTCTTACAATTAGGCCCTTACATTAGCTTATGTCTATCAGGGGCATTGGAGTCATTGTACATGCCCTACTATGGGCTCTACAACACTCTAACATGCCTGCTGGGTTTAGGTGGGGGCCACCCCTACAACACAATTATGTGTAAGTATTAGGCTATAGCTAGTTGTAGCAGCATTAATAATCTAATTTGACACTAATTTGTTACATGCGTAGTGTAGATGGATCAAAGTTGGATGTACGTTGAAAACCGTGTGAGTGAAGAGTACGTTAATGACATCTGCTTTTAGAAAAGCGGCCGAGTAGGATATGTTGAAGAAGGGGATGGAATATATGTATTGTCCATGCATTGATTACGATAATCTGAAGATATTTACCAACTCAGCGCAGATCAAAACTCACTTGATTCGAAGTTGTTTTAGAAAGGGGTATATTTGTTGGACCAATCATGGTGAAGAGAAGATTATATAGGAAGATAGTTGTAACATCGTCGAGGGAGACAACAATATGCCGGTTGTGGAATGTGCTTTCGATGAGGATAAGTCGCATGATGACAATCTGGATTAGATGCTACGTGATGCAGAAGGGAACTATAGTGAGACAGAGATATTGGTAAATTCAAGGACTTGATGGAGGACTCGATGAAACCTTTATTCCTGGGCTACAACCCGCAATACATAAGGTTGTCATCCGTTCTTGAACTACTGAAATTGAAAGCAAGCAATGGTTAGTCGGACAAGAGTTTCACGGCGTTGTTAGGTCTCCTAGCAAATATTCTTCCAGAGGGAAATGTGTTATCAAAAATGACCTACCAAGTGAAGAAGATTCTTTGTCCATTAGGAATGGAAGTAGAAAGAATACATACATATCCGAATGATTGTGTCATCTATCGTAAAGAGCGTGCAAACTTACATGTTTGTCTAGTGTGCAAAGCATCCCAATACAAGTGTAAGAATAACTCTAATGACGGCGAGGACATCGAGATGAAGCAAGGACCTCCTTCTAAGATATTGTAGTATTTGCCTGTAATTCTCTGTTTGAAGCATTTATTTGTGAACTGAAAGGATGTAAGATTACTGCGTTGGCACTTAGAGGAGCATAAGTAAGATGGAATGATAAGACACATTGCTGATTTTCCTAGTGGAGAAACATTGATACGATGTTTGTAGATTTCGGTGTGGAACCGAGGAATATAAGGTTTGGGTTGAGTACAGATAGAATGAATCCTTTGAATAACATGAGTAGCCGACATAGACTTGGCCCATGAATGTTTGCATGTACAACCTTCCCCTTGGCTGTGTATGAAGTGAAAGTACATTTTTATGTCACTACTTATCTAAGAGCCGAAGCAACCTAGAAACGATATTGATGTGTACCTAGCACCATTGATGGCAAATCTTGTGACACTATGTAATGAAGGGGTACAGGTATGGGATGCAAATAAATGAGAGAACTTCACTCTGCATGCCATGTTGTTCTGCACCATCAATGATTTTTCTACCCTTGGTAACCTGTCGGGGTTGAGTACAAATGGAGTTAAAGTTTGTCCACACTACTTAGATTATATCGAGAGTGTATGGTTGAACAATTCACACAAAACTATGTACATGTGTCACCGTAGATTCCTTCTAAGGTATCACCCACACCATAAGATGAAGAAATAATTTAACAAAAAAGAGGATGACTTAGCTCCAAGGCCTTTCAGCGGGAAAGAGGTCTACAATATGGTCAAGGATATCGATATTGTGCTTGGTAAGGGTTGTAAGTTGAGGATCCACAGGAAGAACATATTGAAGAAGAGGTCAATATTTTGGGACTTGCCTTATTGGGAGCACTTGAAATTCACAATTGCATCGATGTCATGCACATAGAAAAGAATGTATGTGATAGCTTGATTGGTCTCTTACTGAACATTCATGACAAAACAAAGAATGGTGTTAACGCACAGTGTGGCTTGGTCGCTATGAACATTAAGACTGAGTTAGCACCAATAGAGACTGATAAATACCAGATGTACCTTCCTCTAGCTTACTACACTCCATTTAGTTTGAGAGAACTAAACAATGTTAATGCTTGCATGGTGTGAAAGTTTCATCCGGTTACTCCGTTTGCATGAAGAAACTTGTTTCCATGGAAGATTTAAAATTAATTGGCATGAAGTCTCATGACTATCATGTGCTAATGATACAATTTCTTCCTTTTGCAATTAGAAGTATTTTGCCAAACAAGATTCAAGTGACAATCATAAGGCTACGTTATTTCTTTAATGCAATTGCTCAGAAGGTCATTGATCCCGATGGACTAGATGCTCTATAGACTGAGGTGGTATTGACTCTATGCCATCTTGAGATGTATTTGCCTCTGTTATTTTTGATACCATGGTCCATCTCATTGTCCACCTTGTTAAAGAGATAAAGATATACGGCCCCGTGTTTCTACGTCATATGTACCCATTTGACAGGTACATGGGAATTCTCAAGTCCTATGTACGCAATCAATCTCAGCCGAAGCGTAGCATCATCGAAGGTTATGCAACCAAAGAGGTCATTAAGTTCTAAATCGATTACATGGCTCAGTCAAACCGATATGTGTGTCTCTATCTCATCACGAGGGGAGGCTAGAGGGTATTGAGACCATCGGAAGAAAAGCAATAACCCTTGATCTGGATATGTATATTCAAGCCCATTTCACAGTCTTGCAACACATGACTAAAGTGTCTCCGTACATTACGGAGCACAAGGACAAGCTATGCATTGAAGGTGTAATTCACTGGGAGGTCATCAAGTGAAACATTGCAATGGTTGGCAAAAGGGTCAAATGTTATAATTATGGCATAGCAAGGATATGACATTAATAGGTACATATTTTATACGACAGATCAGGATAGAAAGAGCACAGTCTAGAACTCAGGTTTCTGTATAGATGCATTTCATGAACACTTCAGTACCGCTGGTTGAAGCTCCTACTACAGGCTTATAGAGGATTGGGAGCTCTACTACATAATTTTCAAGATCACTCTATTTTAGTGCCATTGGGCTCAATGCCCACAAGGTGTAAAAGTCGACAAGTACGATGTCACTATTGTAGACCTCGAATGTGTAGGATGCAAAGATGAACCATTTGTACTCATGAGGCAAGTTGTTCAAGTTTTTATGTAACTAACCTAGCAAATAAGAAATGCCACATAGTTCTTCATAGAAAAAGAAGGATCGTCGGAGTTGAGAATGTCATGGATGAGGAAGAGTGCAATCAATTTGATGAGTTGCCTCTATTCAGAGACGATATTATGCTCAAGGGAAAACCAAGTGATGAAGCAAGCTATATGCATGTCGATCATCATGAAGGGCTTTATTTAAAAGGAAATAGCCAAGTGTAATGATCCCACACAATGAACACCTATTTGAAAATTATTCCAATGTAATTATGAAAAACTTAGCATGAAATTAAGGAATTATTCTATTGTAATTGATTCAATAATTAATAAATAATTACATCTGTAATTGTATATGCTTGCTTTTTTCATAGGGTATGGCTAGCACTTCCTGAGGCTAGCCGAAAAATAGCATTTGTTGTAGCTAAAGAAGAAACTATCATAGGTGGTTTAGTAGCACAAACCATCTATGATATAAGTATCATAGACGGTTCCATAATATAACCATCTATGATATGGTACTATATCACAAATAGTTCCATAATAGAATAGTCTGTGATATGCTACCATATCATGCCGTTCCATAATAGAACTGTCTGTGATACTAATATGTCTATGATAGTTCCTCGTATAAGTAGTGCCCGGTAGGGTTTACGCCCTCACTCACTCTCTCGACCACATTCTTTCACCTCCTCACCTCCCGACACTTAGTCGAGTCCAACTCCCCGCTGTTGCCTCCAGTTGGATCGACAACTTCGCCATTGCCCCCAGCCAGATCCATTGTCGCCCTAGCCAGATTCGCTGTCGCCTCCAGCCAGATTCGTCATCACCCCGGCCAAATTTGCAATTGCCCCTAGCTGGTTCGACCACCTCACCTTCGCCTCCAGCCGGATCCATCATCGCTCGGCCAAATTTGCTGTTGCCTATTGCCCGAGCCGAATCTGCCGTCGCCCCCAGCTGAATCAGTCATCACCCCATTACAAGTTTATGATTTGATTAGTACATGGGTATACAAGTAAAATCCTGCAATAGAGGATGCAGGACAAGGTCGCAATCTGATCGAAGACCTTCCCACCATTTGCCGGGATAACAAATGATCACACCCATAAATGGTTAAGAGCAAGGTCGTCAACCACTCTTTCAAAAACCTTGTAGACAAGGAAGTGTCCTAATGGCTGGTAAGATATATTAAATTATCTAGTTGTTAATAGGTCCATAGCTTTATGGGGTCTAAAATAACATGATTGCATCTTGTAGCAAGCATTGACTACCAAATCTTCCTAAGACTCCTTCGAAGCAATCAAAGAGAAGGATATACTATCCACAACTCTAAGAAACAAGGAGTACCTAGGTCACACGCGAGGCCTGGGGGTTTATGTACCTTGGAGGCACAGATTCCCACATGACTCTAGGTGTATAGGAGTAGGAAGAAATCCAAGGTTGAGCACGATGAACAAATGAAACAGGTGCTTTGTGCACAACTTGAGGAAGAGTTGTCTGCCTCACTTCGAGAGAAGATAACTTCGAGGAGAGATAGATTTATTGAGGGAAGAACTGAGAGAAGTTCGCAACCACTCACAAGTCACCCCCATTATTGCGGTACCTAGTCCCCCTCAACATCGGAGTAGTTGCATATTCGTGCCACTTTCTAAACATAGCAAGATCCATTTACCTATCGATGACATCCAGGTAATGTATCACTTTACAATGCTATATAGATAGACCTGGTGGATACCTTAGCTCATCGTGTATTGTTATGTAGAAGCCCACACCGTGTATCCTTAAAGTCAGGCTGTTGGCTTTATTCCCATTGACGCTAGGCAAGGGATGGCGTTTCCATGCTTGTCAGGGACGCAGCTGCACAATACCCAGCTAGGGATCGATTTTGTGAAGGTTTAGGTAGACATGATTAATGACATTTTTAGGGCCGTTCTACTTGATAAGCCCTCAAACAAAGAGATCATGACACTAGGGGATGCCATTCACACATTCATCCAGTGGCCTAAGAGGGACGTCACCGTAGACCCTTCAGTGCTACGATCTCCACATGACCATGCCTATCAAATAGAACTCTTTATGACTCCACCTCAAGCTCTGCTTTAGAATGCCATCACATCGGCTACTATGGAGATGATGCTCAAGATGTATCACGAGCGAGATGTTAAGGCCCAACTGAAGAAGATTAAGGTGCTTCCCGGGCCCTGGAAGTACAAGCTTAGAGTTTCATTCGTCCCCAATCACAATTACCCAGCCTTGGACTAGTTTGTAGGGCTTTGCATGCCTGGTACATGGAGAGGTCCAACTGAAAGCCAAACCGGCAAAGTGGATTTACCATGCGATACATGGAGGCGCATTTCCTCCACGACTCGGGCTACCTCGTCATGACCTTCGAAGACTTATTCTTACTATTCAACCTTGACAAACTCGATGCCTCACTCCTACAATGTTGTACACTATAAGTGCACTGTATAATCAAGTTCTACATTCACGTAATACTGATAACTGTCACAACTCATTGCTTGTGTATAGATCCATGATCCAATAAGTCTGGCGATGGTGAGAACCAGTGGGTTTCCTCGACCCACACTTAGTGTCTAAGCAATCTATCAAGGAAAACACATATTTTGTCAAAGATTACATAACAATGGGATTGCTTACTCAGAGTGATAAGGACTACATCCTGGTACCCTTTAACCTAGTTTCCATACAAGTTTCATCTATACTTTATATGCAACATGAACTTAGGATTAATCACTATGGAGATATACATGAGTAGGTCTCACTGGATTCTGATTGTAATTGTACCAAAGTGGATCAAGATAATATACCTTGATTCACTACTTAGGAACAACTACGATTTTACCTATGTGCAACAAGCAATTGACAGGTAAACTCATTTCCTCCATACATAACTCTATTATAGTCTTCCCTTCATTTCCATCATTCAGCTTTCACGTTGCCTAGGGAGGGAGACACAAGGAATCTAGCACCACACTACGCCACGGGACACAATTTTTGGTACCCGCTACAACTTATGTATGATCTACAGGGCTACAGGGCAACACATGTGGATTCTACATTTGCAGATCTATGGAGGAAATAATGGGCACTAAAATAAAAGATCCAGAGGTTTGTCAACCTGTCAATATTTATTTTGTGATTATCAATTTATATATATGTATATATATGATAATGACTTTAAAATTCCTAGCGACATGGCATGTAATTCGACTCCAGTGCATTCGATCTTGACAAACTCACCGAAGTTCGAGGAAAGCTCTCCGAATTTTTGATGGCGGAGGTCATTCACCCAAATGGAGAGTTCAATCCTAGTGATGATGATTAGATGTTCAAACATTTAATTCAATTGTAATTCACTCAATTGTGTTTAATCAAATAATTAATTCAATTGTAATTCATTAAGTTATTTAGTTCATTTGTGAGATATGTGTATTGATTGTTGTGTGCTATATATGTTATTTGCTTGCTTATTTTCAGAGGGCATGCTTAGCATTTCCTAAGGGTAGCAAAAAAACAGATAATAATTTAGCTATTCAAATAGCTATCGTAGATGGTTTGTAACACCAAACTGTCTGTGATATGTTAGATATCATAAACGGTTGTGTCTCTACGACTTCTGTTATATATGACATATCACAAACGGTTTTTGGTATTAGCTGTCTGTGATATGTAAGATATCATAGATGGCTATTTTTAAGAGCCGTCTGTGATATATCAATATCTGACATATCACAAATAGTTGTTTTGAAAAACCGTCTATGTTGTAACTTATCATAGACGATTTGAGAACTGTCTATGATAACCACTGTTATCATAGACACATAAATTCAGACGGTTTAGAAACTATCTGTAATGATGGTTTTGAACCGCCTGTGATGACTCTTTTTATGGTAGTGCTTATAGCTTATGGCTTATCTACAGTAACTAACTTTCAAATGGTGTCCATGTCTTTTCAAGGCTGGGTCTACAAGTCGATTATGGTAGACATTATACTGACTTTATTTATATGTGCCAAAATCATACGCAAGTGCCTCTCTCCCTGTACTCTCTCTCGTAAACAACCAAAATTCGAAATTTTAAGTCAAAAGCTATAAGCTACAATCCAAAAGAATCCATCCGATTCGTCAGAAGCAAGGGACTTGCCATCACGGTTAGGAAGCTAGCATTTTCAGGCATTCTTGATATCAGACACCTTGGCGATGTTCTCCACACTTTCTTCTGCCTTCGTATGCGTGATAGCAACGTGGCTTAGTGCATGCCTTGCCTGCACCACCACGATCATTTGTCACGTTTGAACTGATGAACCATATATGTGGATTTCTGAGGTGAATTAATTCTTGGAGATCGCTAGCTGATCCTTTTTCTTTTCGTGTGCACATTGCATTCCTTACAGGCACACATTAGTTAATTAACACTGCAAGAATATACTATCCATCTTTACATGTCCTTAGTTTGAAGCACGCACTACTACAAGGCAAGCTAGGCTAGCTTCCCCTTTCTTCTTTGAACATGGTACTTTTATCCCCATTTTGCTTGTTCGATCGGGTAACCCAGGCATCTTTGCTGGTTTTTGCGTGCTCGTACAGGACGCAGTGCTGAAAGGGACAAATGCCTTGCGTACCCTAGCTATTTGTTTTGCTGCAACTGACCCGTTGTTGAGATTTTGTCGACTCTAGAAAGTTGGCCTGGTCATCTCTTGCCGACGAAAATTAAACTGCCAAACTGAATCACCAGGTACTCAAGTATCCTTGTTTCTTATTTCGGGACTAGCCGCCATAACAGGTGATGCGAGATCATTGAAGTACATGGCCTCACATGATCAATAAAACTGAAAAACATCCATAGAGGAAATCAATAAAACTGAAAAACTAATTGGGTATATGTAGTAACATTTTAATTGAAAGGTAACAACATAGAAATTATGAAAGGCTTGCTACCCCACGATTTCGAAGAATGTCTTCTTTTCATTCTTTTTTGTAAGAGAACTTTGCATATTTACTACCTAAACTTTGTAAGCTCTCGCATCACCTAGCCATCCTGGACTTGCAAATTAAATTACCAGTACTCTAAACTTGCTTATTTTTACCTATTGTTCTAACTAAATTTGATGATGAGACACATTAGTTGTTCATATGAAAAAAAAGTCAGTTAATGAGGTGGACCAAATCTGTCAAATACTTGGATTTGTCACTACTACAGAAAACCCTATTACAGACGGTTCAGAAACGTCATCACAGACGGTTTTCTGAACCGTCTGAATTTATGGGTCAGTGATAATAGAAGGTTATCACAGACGGTTTCTGAGCCGTCTGTGGTGTAAATATCACAGACGGTTTTTTGTTAAAAACCGTCTGTGATGTTCTTTTCTACCCCTAAATCTATTTCTGTTTATTGGCTAGCCTCAGGAAATGCTAACCATGCCCTCTGAAACAAGCAGATCAACATGTACATGTATACACACAATTCACATCTCAATGCATTTCACAAACGTAAAACATCCAATTCACATCTCAATTCATTTCACAAACATAAAACATCCAATTCAAATCGCACTTCATTTCACAAATATAAAGCATCCATTTCGCAAATCAATTAATTGAAATGAAATACAATATCCATTAACAAATACACAATTACAAAAGATGTACATTGCATTTGCACTTAGATGGTAACATGGCATTTTTTATTGCTCTATCACTCCGGATCGAGGAATCGCGAAAGGAACAGATCCATAATCAACGATTCCGGATGGATAAGAGCAATAAAAAATCATTGTGGGCAGTGGAACTCTCCATCTGATCTTATGACTTTAGACCACAAAAAGAAAGCGCACTCTCCTCGAATTTGTGCAAAGTCCGGCTGTTTCAATGCAGTTGTAGAGATGGGCGCAACCTGTCGATAGGAATATCAATGTGCGTACATATATAACCTGACAAGTATGAAATGTGGGAAGATTGACAAACCTTAGAATTGGTAATCTTCGAGGAATCGAGGAGTAGTCTCATATGGTGGCAAACGTAGAATCCACACGTGTTGCCCGGCTGTTGCTGGTGGCACTGCAAAAAATAGAATGTGTTAATTCAAGAGGCATTACTACTAAGTGCTGTATAGGATTAATTAATGTGTAGCTAGCGAATACCCCAAAATTGCGAACGTGTTTGAAGGGCTTGGTCCCTATCGTCGAGCCACATGTTTGTGCAACGTACGTGGCAAACGACCTTTGTTATTCGAAAAAGTTAGATTAGTCATTCGGAAGGAAAGAAAGAGTACAATGTAGTTATGTATGGAGAAAATTTACTTACCTATCGAGTATTTGGGCGATAGTTATATACTTGGATTTGTTCTTACTTAGAGAATCAAGGTATATAGCCTTGTTCCATTTTGGTATAATTACAATTAAAATCCAATGGAAGTGCTCATTGTATCGCAACATAGAACCGTCTGTGATAGTTATACTATCACAGACAGTTCTAAACTTAGAACCGTCTGTGATAATAAATATCACAGACGGTTTGGAATACGAACCGTATGTGATAAGTCGGAGGCTGTTATTATCATATATGAAGCGTCAGAGGCGGTTTGGAATACGAACCGTTTGCCGCGCGTATTAATATCAGAGACGGTTTGCAATATGAACCGTCTGTGATAATGCTTATATATGCACGCACTATTCCATTTCTCTGATCATCTCTTCTTCGATCATCACCACATTTCTCAACAATGACATCTAAAATTCTTTTGCTCTCCTTCCTCTCATCTATCCATCATGAGTTGTTTGGCCGCAACCTTACACAAGCGGCCAACAATTTACGTCTGGAGAAGCTCCTCCGTTCATGCCCTGCTCTCCTTTCTCGACTCGCTTCCATCGTCCGTCAACTAGACCTCATCATCCGCCGTCGACGGAGGTGTCTCGTTCATCATCACGAAAGGGAAACCGCCCTCAGCCTCATTCTTCTCTACAATGTCCACAAAGCGGAGGAAGCTCTTGCGGAAGTGCACACTGTCATGGATAACCTTGGCGATCAAGCAGAATTGGCCGATTCTGAGGAAGTTTATCATGGCATCCTCTTTGAGATTATGGGCCATGCTAATGATTTGCCTGGGCTAGAGGAGGAAGTGGAGAGGGCAAGGACAATCTTCATGATATTTGAGAACTCAGCGGCTGATCCTCTAACTCCAGAAGTCGAAGAAGAAGCATATGAAGCCCAGAAGATTAAAATCTGGAAATCACTTTTTCTCTTACATTTGTAATAAATTAAATTTTCCTTGAATTCCCAGAAGATTAAAATCTGGAAATCTCTTTTTCTCTTACATTTGTAATAAATTAAATTTTCCTTGAATTAAAATCTGGGAATCTCTGTTTGTCGAACTTTTGTAATAAATTAAATTTGCCTTGAATTAAAATCTGGGAATCTCTGTTTGTCAGACTTTTGTAATAAATTAAATGTGGTGTTTGTGACGGGAAAAAGGAGTATCACAGACGGTTTTTTATTAAAAACCGTCTGTGATAATTCCAGATTATCACAAACGGTTTTTAATACAAACCGTCTGTGATACTTTAGTATCACAGACGGTTCGTCGGTGAGAACCGTCTGTGATACTCATTTTCTCCGACGCCACTAACACAGACGGTGTCCAAATTAAAACCGTCTGTGTTAGTTTCGGTCACAGACGGTTTTGTCAAACCGTCTGTGATTGGCTGTCTAGTATTAGGCTTTCTGTAGTAGTGTTGTTTCTCTTTGAACTATGCAGACAACTGCTACATGCATATACAAACTAGCAACACTAAAATTCTAATGCATGTCATTCCAGCAACAAATTTTCTCTTTTTTTTTTGAGAAATCAGCTATTTTGTTTGGCATGCATAATATTGCGCTCCTTGTAGTCCAAAATAGACATCTTTGTAGAGATGGTTTTGGTTTGCAAATGCGTGCTTATTGTTTTTGTCTTTTTGAGGCAATGTCCACCAAATGGGCCTATCAACTTCTTATTGGTAGTGGTGTTAGAGAGATAAGTATGTGATTAATAGGGCAAACTATGTTAAAAACCAAGGTATTAACTATTTCTTTTTTTAATATGTATTGAACTAAAAGGACATCATTGTTGGATTGGAGAGCGTATTTATAATATTACCCTCAATCTGAGTACATACAGGTAATCTAACTACTAGTAATATAAGAAGGCAATGTTTTGTTCATTCCCAAGGAAACTACTAGGGTTCCTTTATAGTGTTATAAAAATTTAGAATCTGAATATAAAAGAACAAATTTCAAACCTCAGAAACACTAAAATTTTAAAAATTGAATTTCAAATCTCATTTGTATTTATGTAATTTAATTTATTTATTTATTTAAAAGTTTAGAATTTTCAGAATTTGAATTAAATGATTTAAAAAATATAAGTTTCAAATTCTAAAAAGTGAATTTTCGTAAATCAAAATACCAATTTTTGATATACAAAAATTTTATAAGGCGTATTTTATCTTGACACATAAACCAATGAAACATTGAAAATAATTAGACTACCTCTAATTATTATCTCTATACACTATATTCAATGCATGGATGTAAAGAATATCAAGTAAATCTGGATATTTATTAAGAGTATAATAGATACATCACACTAATTTTACATTGAACTATAAAATACGTCACATATTTATGGATAAAAGCATTCAAAAAATACGCTCTACAAAGTTGGATGGAGGGAGTAATATTTTAAATTATTAAATCAAAATTCTATATGAAAACCCAAAATTCAAAGACTTAAAATTTAAAATTCGAGACTACAATTTGCATAATTTTGAAGTTTTAATATGGGGGACATTGTGTGATGGAATAGAGTTGCGTTTTTTTTGGCTCGATCTAACCCTGAGCGCATCACTTGGTAGTCACCTGCTCCCACATCTCCCAGACCGGATTATGGAAATTAATTGCAATTTGCTCTCCTTCCTATGCAATAACAGTTATTCACAGTAAGACATTTTTTTTAGATAACGGAACTAAGTTCCAGCCTCTACCATCAGGATGGTACACAGCTGAGAGTTTAACACAATCCAAAGCCATCAGGCTCAAGCTCTTACAACCAAGAGACAGGAAAAGAAGCAACAAGGTTCCGCCCACCCAGGACGAGCGACTACAAACAAGGAAGAGAACTAGGACTAAGCTTTAATTCGATTCCAAAAGCTCCACCCAAACTTTTTGAAGACCGCCATAATCATCGTCTCCAAGTCTCGGCATCCGCGTTTGAACGCCGGTCGCTCCTCCTCCTTATGTAGCAGGGACCACTGTCGGATCCAGTATGTCGCCCTGAAAATTACCTGTAAATAGGTAGTAGACTTAATTTTGTTAAAAACCATATCGTTTCTATTCAACCAAAGAGCCCAACAAAGCGCAGCTGCTCCTGATAAAATTTGGTTTCTAAGCTGAAGACACAAGCCATTTAGCCAAGAGCCAAATAAATTAGAGAAACTAGTGGGTGGTTGAATTCCAAAAGTGAAAAGCACAGTATTCCAAACAAATCTCGCAACATGGCATTCAAAAAACAAATGTTGAATAGTCTCTAAGGAACTACAGAAACAACATTTGACACTTCCTTGCCAATTCCTTTTTGCCAAGTTATCTTTCGTGAGAGTGACTCCCTTAATTAAAAACCAAAGGAAAATCTTAATTTTCAGCGGTACCCTTAACTTCCAAAGAGGGTTTTTTTCCGGAAGAACTCCCTGTTGTATCATGTTTCTATACATGGACCGAACTGAGAACAAGCCCTTCTTGCTATATTTCCATAGGAACACATCCCTCTCACTTGTGAGGTTAACGCAGACCACTTTAGACACTAGGTCATACCAAGAAATCAAGTTTTCGTTTACCAAACCTCTCCTAAAAGACACATTAAGCGGTATAGTCTGTAAGACATGTGCTACCGTATCATCTTTCCTTCTCACTATTCTGTAAAGGTTTGGATAAACCTCTCTGAAAGGCTTGTCCCCTAACCAAACATCCTCCCAAAATCTAATTTGTCCCCCACTTTGCACCTTAAAACTTCCACCGGCGAAAAAATCATCCTTTACCTTCATAAGGCCGCTCCAAAACTGAGAATCTCCTGGTCTATGTTGCGCTTGAGTCAGGGATTTGTTAGATAAGTATTTCTTTCTTAGAAGATTTTGCCAAACCCCATCATCATTAGAAAGCTTAAACAACCACTTGCTCAACAGACATCTATTTTGAATTTCTAGGTTTTGTATGCCTAGTCCACCAGAGTCTTTAGGCATACAAAGGACATTCCACCTAGCGAGCCGATATTTCTTTTTGTGTTCATCGCATTGCCAGAAAAAACGTGAGCGATAATAATCTAATTTTTGAAGAACTCCTCTAGGGACTTCAAAAAAAGATAACATAAACATAGCTAAACTAGTTAGCACCGAATTAATCAAGACTAGTCTCCCTCCAACCGAAAGCAATTTTCCTTTCCAACTAGAAAGTTTTTTTTGGAACTTCTCCTCAATACAGGCCCAATCCTTGTTCGATAATTTTCTATGATTCATCGGTATTCCTAGATACCTAAAAGGAAGACCCACCAGTTTGCACCCAAACAGTTTTGCATATTCTTGTTCACAATCCTTAGCTGTGCCATAACAAAAAAAGCTCACTTTTGTGAAAATTGATCTTGAGCCCCGATAATTGCTCAAAGGTACTAAGCACAAGCTTGAGATTCTTGGCTTGGAGCGTGTTGTGATCCAAGAAAATAATAGTGTCATCCGCATATTGGAGAATAGAAAGACCATCCTCCACAAGATGGGGGACCACTCCCTTGAATTGTCCATTGGACTTAGCCCGGAAAATCAAGGTTGCTAGCATATCCGCTACTAAATTGAACAAAATAGGAGATAAGGGATCACCCTGCCCTAGGCCTTTCTTAGTTCGAAAGAGACGACCTACCTCATCATTAACTTTAACACCAACACTACCTCCTCGAACGATTTGATCAATCCATTTGCACCATAAAGGTGAAAAACCTTTCATTCTCAACGTTCGTTGTAGGAAACACCATTTTACCTTGTCGTAGGCTTTCTCAAAGTCTAGCTTTAAGATCACCCCGTCTAACTTTTTCCTATGTAGCTCATGAATGGTTTCGTGCAAAATGACCACTCCTTCTAAAATATTCCTACCCTTCATAAATGCCGATTGTGATGGCTGGATCACTTTTTGAGCCACTAGGACTATTCGGTTTGTCATTACCTTTGTAAATATTTTAAAGCTGACATTTAATAAACAAATGGGCCTGAACTGTTGAATCTGTGTAGCTTCCTTTTGCTTTGGTAATAATGTAATTATACCAAAGTTAAGGCTGAAGAGTGGGAGATTGCCCTTGTGAAATTCGGAGAAAAGAGGCAAGAGGTCATCTTTTATTAAATCCCAAAAAACTTGGTAAAACTCAGCCGGGAACCCATCTGGCCCGGGAGCTTTATTATGCTCCATTTGAAATATCGCCTCTTTGACTTCCTTCTCTGAAAAAATCGTCGTTAAGACTTCATTTTCTGATTGAGATACTTGTGCAATATCATTCGTGAAGGACTCTATCATCGAAAAATTATTACATCCGGGTCTCCAAAGAGTCCTTTATAGTAATTAGTGATGAATCTTTTAAGATTTTCATCGCCCTCGATTATTCCTTCCTCTTGCTCAAGCCGGAAAATCCTAGTTTTCCTATGTTTTCCATTGGCCACTAAATGAAAATACTTAGTATTGCAATCACCAGACAACAACCTAGTAGTCTTGGCTCTTTGATACCATTTGATTTCTTCGTCCCGCAAAAGGATAGCAAGTCTCTCTTTATAATAATTTTTAAGATCAACTTCCCTCCTGCTGAGTGGCTGAGTCTCCGCCTTTTTTTATCTAATTCATCAGCTTTCCTAATCAGCTCAGCCTTTTCTTTCTTAAACTTGCCACTAACATTCTTAGCCCAACCCCTTAGGAATTGTCTAAGCCTTCGAATTTTATTTTGCCATCGATGAAGTGGTGTTTTGCCTCTCTGTTCCATTTTCCAAACATCCTTAACCAACTCATAAAAATCGTCCCTCAACAACCAACCAAGCTCAAACTTAAAACCCGATTGTTTGTTGCCATGGGTGCCATTACCAGTATCTAAGAGTAATGGGGTATGGTCTGATATTTCCCTTGTCAATGCTTGTACCGTTGCGAGTGGAAATTTTGACTCCCATTCCGTACTCACTAAGATCCGGTCTAGCTTTTCATAAGTTGGTGATTCCCTAGAATTGGCCCAAGTAAACTTCCTATTTGAGAGATCGAGTTCCCTTAAATCCAAGCTATCAATGATAGCATTAAACAGGAAGGGCCACCGATCCTCATATCTATCGTTACTCTTTTCCTGCGGGTTCCGAATGATATTAAAATCTCCACACACAAGGACAGGGTCAGTTTCTTTTACACAAGTTTGGACCAATTCAGTGAGGAAGGCTTCTTTATGTTCTACCTGTGCAGCCCCATAAGTTGCAATAAGAACCCAATGAAACCCATCCGCTTTGTTCCTGAGTCGAAACTTCACATAGAAGTCTCCTTCACTAATACTTCCAATGTCGAAAATTTCCAAGTTAATCCCAAGAAGGATGCCCCCGGACCGGCCATGAGGTTCCATCCAGTGCCAAATATATTCTTGCCCCCCACAAATATTGTTAAGGACAGTCTTCGAAAAATCTTTCTTCCCGGTTTCAAGAAGAGCGATAAAGTCTAGCTTTTGCTCTTTTGACAAATCAGAGAGGAATCTATATTTAGCCAAGTCTCTAAGACCTCTGCTATTCCAGAAGATTCCTTTCATTGTGAAACTCGTTTGTGTTTTTTAATTACCCGCACTTTTGGCTTCCTCTTTGCCCTAGACAAAGAAAGAGATTTATTTTTCTTAAAAACAGTTCTGAAATCACAACTTAGGTGATCATTTTCATCATCCATAATTTCTTCCATCATATCACCACATAAGTGACCAAGAGCAACATTTTCTACCTCATCATCATCTTCATCACTGAACAACCCAGAATTAGAGAAGACCTCCGTTCTAGACGGCTCGGTTCTAATTCGCGCTAATTCAACATCCTTTAAAAGACTAATAGAATTAGAGACCAAACTAGGATTGCTACCCAAGCTAACCCCTAGATTAGAAATACTCGAGGAAATGGCAACATCAGAAAAGGGAATGAAAGAGAAGTCATTGATGTTACCTCCACTGAAGTCCAGGTTCCTCCAAGCCGCCCTCTTTTTCGCCTTCTTCAAAGAGTCCACATCATTGTGCTTAGCCAACCGAGGACTTGAACGTTTCGACGTCATCTGCACTGCTTCGATGGCCGCGGCAGCCATCACACCCACCCCAACCGGATCCATCCCAACATCACCTTGTTCACCCGCTGCACCCACCTGAACGCGACCTGCACCAGCCGCAGCCTTAAGAACCGCACAGGCAGTTCCAGATGAAGCACCTGAGTCACTGCCAACTCTTCCACGCACAGCACCAAAGTCCTGGACACCTGCACCCGCCAGCAAGCTGTCTGGACCATGCGAAATGCCACCCAGGCCAGCCCCTCCATCGCTGCCAGAAGAAAGACCCTTTTCCAAGGAATTAGTCCCACCGTCCTCAACACCATTGTTGTTATTGTCCTCCTCCATATCATCAGATGACTTGGCTTTCTTAGTCATCCGATCCTCCTCACTTTCATCTTCGTTCTTCCCAACCCCTCCATCTCCATTATCCCCAAAATCCAGCTCCACCTCATCACCATTCTCATCAAAACCCACCTTCTCCTTCTCAAATTTGAGCTCAAAGTAATGATCCCCGATCACAACATCCATGCTAGGTGGAATTAAAGCGGGATCCAAAACAGCGACTAGGATACGCCCAAAATCATTGTTCCTAGTAGTGACCATGTCCACCATTTGGGTTGATCCGAACAAAGTTCCAACTGCCCAAAAGTTAAGATATTCCCTCAACCTTTTCCGCAAACCTGTCACCTGAAGCCACACCTTTGGTAGGAGAAACCCTTCTTCTTTGACATGCCATTCCTGGAATTTCAACCTAGCTCCAGTAGCAATCCCATTCACCTTCACATCAGCCCCACCATAAGCAATAGATCTCTGTAATTCAGCTTTAGAGGGGGACTGAACTACAAAGGAATTCTCCTCCTTTGACTCAGGTTCCCACTTCTACTTTACCGGGATAATCCTCTGAAGTTGCAGCACAAGTTGCTCCTTAGACAGATACCCGCCAACAACAGTCACCAAAGCACTTTTAGAATCTTTCTTCCTCGGAAGCGGAGCGTGAGGAATATGAAAGAAGCCCAGACCTGCCACTGAGTAGCCTACCGCATGAGCAACAGGTTTTGGAAGCTTTAGCACCGGGCAGCGATGATTCACATGATCGTGCCCATCACAAATGTAACAATACACTTCATTCACACACTCGGCAACAGAGTGCCCTTTCTGAGAACAACGGCTGCAAATTTTTGACTTGCTACCCAACTTATATCCAGCAGGCTCACCAACACCCTCAGCAGCTCCAACAGCCTCCAAGTCCGCCTCCACAGGAACAGCATCATTCTGAATGAGAGCTCCAACAGAGAGCGGCGGCGCCGTGACTATGGTGGCCGCAGGCTCCGTATGCGCCGTGCCCCCAAGCACCTGACCCGGCACTGACAGCCCTGCTCCAGCTGACCCACCTGCACCCCGGCCGAGTCTGCCAGCCATGCCACCGCGTTGAACTGAGAAGCCCCGGCCGCCACGGGACCGGAAACCGCGTCTCGGCCATCCCCGGCTACGAGCCGAGGAGCCAAAACCACCAAAGCCGGGGTCGAAGCCCTGGGCGGGGCCATGGAAGGCACCACCGAGGCGTTGGCCTTCACTGCCTTCTCCCTGAAGGTGACGATGATGAGAAGTCCCAGCCCCTCTACCTCGCCCAACGCCCCCGGATTCATGTTCCTGGTGGCCGACACCGCGAGCATAGCCCCAGTTGCCACCACCGGAACCACCACCGCCCACCATCGCTGGCTCCAAAGAGTCACTCGTCGACAGAGAGGTGGAAGTTGAATCGAGAGCCCTAACGCGCCTGTGACCTGCACGGGAGAAAAATAGACGAAGACCAGAAGGAAAACGAAACCGGGCCGCGCACCTGGACCGGCCCAAACAACGCAGCCGTCCCGCCTCCGTCTGCTCACCTCCCCGAGTGGGACCCACAACTGCTCGCAGACCGATTTCAAAATTTGAAACGCGCCGGCGCCGGATCTCGGCTGCGGCGGCCGACATCGAAGAAGATGAAGCAGCCGAACCCACACTGAGTCCATGCGCCGGCCTCCGAGGCGAAACCACCGTCGCCCTGGCCATGGCAACCTCCAGAGAGAGCCGCGGCGACGACCTCCGCGCAGGCAGAGGCCCACGCCAAGGTTTGCAGACCAGCCGCCGCTGAGCAATGTCCCTGACGACTCGGCTGGCCAGTCGACCCTTCTTCTCCCCAGCTGAGGCGGAACGAACCTCCGGAGACGGAACATCGGTCGTTAACAGCTGGTCTTCTGCCATCAACACGTCGTCCATAGAGTACCCCAAAGACAACGCATCGTGGATGAACCCTACTGCTGACGGAGATCTGGACTCCCCATGGACCTCAACCTCTTCCTCATCTGAAATTACCTCGCCCGACAACGCCCAAAACCTGGAACCCGAAAGGCCATGGCTAAGTACCACTTTTGGCGCCGACGGCCCCATCTTTGCCGGTGCCGAGTGCCTCCATACAGCACCCAGAACCGACACCCCATCAGGACGCCGCCCTAACTCCCCGCCGGCGACTGAGTCCGGCATCGACTGACACTGCTGCACCTCCTTCCTTCACTCCGTTGAGCTCTGCTACTCAGCCGCTTCAAGATGCTCATGTATATATGTGCAGAAATCTATAATAAGACATTTAGCTGGTTTTTTTTTGCGAACCTAAATGTATGCTTTATCAGACAAGTGCTCACGTGGATGTACACAATTTATGATTTCTCCACCTTATTAGTTTACCACGTTTGAACTCTGAACTTATGATCAATATAATATATTTTTCCGAGGTAAATTAATTCTTTGAGACGCTAGTCCTTTTCCTGTCATGTGCACGTGCGTTGTTCCTTGAGGAACACCTTCAGAAGAATGCAGGTATGCTTATTACTTTGCGTGTTGGGGGAAACCCATGCATTTTGGCTGTACAGTGTTTGCCTCTGCGGCTATATAAAAGGCAGTGTTCTTCTATTCGAGTCTAGCAAGTTGGTCGTGTCATCTCTTGCCGTCTATATTGACTACCAAATTCAACTACCAGGTACTGTAAATATCCTCGTTTCTAATTTCCTGACTAGCACTACCAGGTACAACAAGAGTGAATATTGCTTTTCTTTTGCCAGGAGTGTAAGCAACAAGATACAGCCAAGTGGCAACAACCAGTTCAAGGATTGCAGAGTGCTGAAAATATATACATTACTACCTCTCAATTTATCTTCTTGGAAGTTTCACTGCAACAGAGCCACACCCAAAGCCCGAAACAGAGGTAAATGAACGTCAATTTATAGCAGTAGATCAGTATTAATTTCAGATAAGTACATACCCCTCCATTCCGTAATACAAGTCTATAATCCACCATACGTATTGATGAAGAAAACACTAAATTTTAAAAAAAACTTAATGCTATTATACCATGTATGCCCCTGTTAAATGACATAGTAAAACTACTCATCTACTTTTCAGCATTAAAGTGAGGGTATATAGTGAAAATAGTGTATTAGCTACACATTTGATCTCTACAATAGAGATTCAATAATTTTCAAATTCGGGAACTTTTGACAAAGATTAAAAACTTTCAAAACCGGCAACTTTCAATTGACATTCAAAACTTTCAAATAAGGAACATTTAACCGACATCCATGGTGTCTATCATTTAACATGTTGTTTGGCTCTTTGCTCTTGTTTCTTCTTGGCTGCATTGCAAGAGATCGATGCCTGCCTTGATAAGCTTAAGATTCACATACGCAAGAATTTGTTAACCTAGCCTGGATGACATGTGTCTATATAGTTGGATGTATCTTGATGTGCCAATTAGGCTCCATGTTAAATAGAGCTATATTCATTGCATATACCACTCTACTATCTATACTTTAAAATTAATATAGTTGTAATCCTCATATATAAAATTTTACAGAAAGCTCTAATGTTTTTATCTAATTAATTTGCACGTTATTAATTTGGACTCACCAAATAAGTAGTGTAAATGTTTTTACTTTATAATTTGCACGAGATTGCCGATTCATTTGTAAAAGCTATCCTTTTCATTTGTAATATATAAATAGATGGCAGCCGGTTCAGCCGCCATCTATTTATATATTACGTACTAGTCCATCAGGGGGGGCACTAATTGATAGACGGCTCCTGAAAGCCGCCATAACTGGCGATGCCAGATCAATGAAGGACATGGCCTTACAGGATGCAAGCATTCTACTTGGAACAACTCCACAAGGGAACACCTGCCTTCATATATCCTCCATTCATGGCCACGACGGATTCTGCAAGGATGTCCTGGCGCTAAACCAGTCTCTCCTCGTCGTCTTCAACTTGTACGGTGAGACTCCGCTGCTCGCCGCCGTGACTAGCGGCCATGCCTCTTTGGCTTCTTATTTACTCAGGTGCTGCCGTGGTCTGGGATTGAGTGAGGCAATCTTGAAACAAGACAACAATGGATGTAATGCACTGCACCACGCCATCCGCAGCGGCCACAAGGACATTGCGCTGGAGTTGATAGCAGCAGAGCCTTCCATGTCGCAAGTTGTCAACAAATTCAATGAGTCACCCATGTTCATTGCGGTGATGAGAGATTTTGCAGATGTGTTCGAGAAACTGTTGGAAATTCGTGATTCTTCTCATTCGGGAGCCAACAGCTACAATCCTCTTCATGCTGCTACGAGAAATGGGAATACAGGTGAGAACTACGGAGTCAAGAGCACTATAGAGAACGTATAGCAAACTAGCATGAGGATTGTGAATCTTAAGATTATCTAGAGCATAATTGATTCTCCAATTTCCTCTAATTATATTGTACATCGTTACAGCTACATCTTACATCGTGCTTTCCTTGATTTGTTTTCAGTTATTGCTAAGAAAATTGTGGAGACCCGTCCTTCGCTGGCTAGAGAAGAAGACAAGGGTGGGAAAACTCCAATGCACCTGGCTGTACGTAGGAACAAGGTTGACGTGCTACGAGTAATGTTGGAACATGATTGGTCATTAGGGTTTGTACTAAGCACAAAAGATGGGGCCCCTCTCCTTGTTTCTGCCGCACATCGAGGTCATGTTGGTGTTGCTCAAGTGCTTCTTAACCATTGTCCAGATACTCCCTATTGCAGACCAGATGGCTGGACATGCCTTCATGAAGCTGTACAGTCAGGTCATACGGAGTTCGTTGAATTTATCCTGAGGGCACCGCAGCTTCGGAAACTCGTTAACATGCGAGATGGCAGGGGAAAGACTGCTCTACATTACGCAGCCCAGAAGTGCAATCCAAAAATCGTCGCTGCTTTACTGCTTCACATGGACATAGACTCGACAATAAGGGACAACGATGGTCGCCCAGCCACTAAGGAATTACGGGATTCCGCACATAATGCCAAGACTTTAAACTGGGTACGTATGTTTCTAAATATATTGGTCCATATCAATTTTGCAATTAGGCACAAAGCAATCACTGTACCGTTAAACATTAGATTTTATCACTAAGCACACCTAATCATTTGGCTGTAGCTAGCAGTATAGAGACTGCAAGGCTGCTATTTAGCTTACATAAACAATCATTAAGTACCATTTCAATTGGAGAGGAGAAGCATTGTACACCCCATGACTGTAATTCGTTTCAAGTTTAATTAGAAACCATCTCATTATAAGCAGAACTATTTGTTTAATTACATGGGACAATTCAGATTATAAAATAATATTACATTTACATGCTACATAAAATGGTTGCAGCTAATTAAGAACAAAAATAATGAGAAATTCAAGAAGGAATAATCAAACATGTAGAACAAATTGAGTGTATATAATAAAATTGTATCTCGAAGGCAACAACATGGAAATTATGAAAGGTGTGCAACCCCACAATTTCAAAGCAACTTTTGTTTTTCTTCCTCCTTACAATGCTGACTAATTATAGATCTAGCCAAAGCCTTGTTCACAAAATTAATAATTTCTTTATTTGATATATGACTTATTACTGTGCTTATCGAATGTCATAACTATTCCCTCCTCTTTGATTACTTTATTTCTCAACTTACAACAGAAATTATTTTATCATCACATCTTCTAACTTAACTGCACTATTATGAGCGATACTATTATTCATAGAGTACAATAGCTGATATTAATTTATTATTGTGAGCTGCATTTATACGTTTCTTTTGATCCGTGCAGAACGAAGTGTCCATGCGTATGTTGAAAGCTGATCCCCAAAATGCAGCCTCTATTTATAATCTTCATAAGCAAGCCAAGGCGGAGGTAATTGAGGCATCAAGGAAGGACGTCAAGTCACTGACTGAAAAATACACCGCCAACACTTCTTTAGTGGCGATCCTCGTTGCAACAATCACCTTCGCTGCTGCTTTCACCTTGCCTGGAGGGTACAGCAATGATGTTGGAAGCGAGGGACTTCCGATCATGGCTAGGAAGCTAGCATTTCAGGCATTCTTAATCTCTGACACCTTAGCAATGTGCTCCTCACTCACTGTTGCCTTCATATGCATCATAGCAAGGTGGGAGGATCTTGAGTTCTTGCTTTATTACAGATCCTTTACTAAGAAACTCATGTGGTTTGCATACATGGCAACAACTGTGGCATTTGCAACTGGTTTATACACGGTACTAGCACCTCGTATCCAATGGTTGGCTATTGGAATTTGTTTTCTTTCAGTTTTACTGCCCATTCTTACCAAGCTGCTAGGTGAATGGCTTGTCTTGAAGCTCAGATTTCGGTTGGGTGATTCTTTCAAGTCCGATCTTCTTGATATGATCTGACATCAGCGATTTGTCTTATTGATTATAGATACGTTCTGTCATTACGGGTTATTTTGTTTATGCATCTCGCACATTGTTTGGCTGATCATACTACATTGTAATATTCTGGATTTTTCTATAAATCCTAAACTATGTAATCTGAACATTGCTTATATTACTGGCTTATGTTAATGAGTGATTACTACATCTTTTGTTTCAATTTTGATTTCTTAAGTTGATTATTCTCATGGAATGGGCTTGATATGGTTTGGGGAAGTTTAGCGATAGATTCATGGAAAAATACAAAGTAATTTATATAATTAGATGCAGTTGGTTGTACTGGTATAGGGGGAATTTATCTCACTTTCGTTAGTGCTCATTTTTAGTGGTAAACAATTAACATTCATAAATTAGCATACCTAGCGTTGGAGTACACTTCGACCTTCATCTCCAAAAGGCCGCCATTACCACTTCACTACGAAACCATCACTCTTTCACTAAGCAGGTCAGCACAAACATAATGCTTAAGCACACCCAACAAGATTAGGTAACAAAGTGGGTAACGCTAGCCTGTGGAGTTTCACACCTAAATTGGCTGACATGTGAAAGTTAACATATACTTTAGTTGAAAGTCATAAATTGAGAGACAGAATTTGTGTAAATCACTTTGTGAATCTCAAGAAATTTTTTTTATCGAACATGGAAACGATGCTTTTTTTTTGTACCAACGAGTTTTCTTCCCGTGTGATCGCCAAGGAATCGAACCCGGAAAACATGTAGCTTCCCTTGTCAAAAATCGATAGTACTTGTCTTGAACTGCAAGATCCAAGATGCAAATATATGATGAGGAATGAAGATGTGAATTCAGTAAGCTTAGAGCGGCATGGTTCTCTTACAAAATTAAACTTAATAGCTAAAACTGGACACAAACAATATTAAAGATTTGCCGTTGCATATAAGACCCACGAGGCCACGAGTGATAGTGAGGTAACAGTCTATGGTCACTTCCAGGTTAGTGGAAGAACAGTATCATCTGTTGTTAGGCAAGCATGCACCTCAGAAAAGAAACGGACACCAACTATATACTCATGGCGCATTGCCAAGATTTCAGATCATTCAGCTATTCGTTTTGGCTGTGGCTTTTGATTACATCTTATAATTTTTAGCTCTAGCACGGATAATTATACAAATGAACCGAACGCCGATAAACTATAAACTGCTTCGAAAAAGCTATCCCGATAAACCGCTTCAAAACGACAGCAGAGAAACTATTTCGTTTGTTTGTTCGAAAATAGCCATAAGCCAAAAAGAATAGAACCACAAAATAATCAAACATTCCAATGATATCGTATCAGCCCGGCGTGCCGGGAGCAGGCCCACGCCTGCCAAACCAAGTAAAATGCTGTGCTTCCGTCAAACTGGAGATGATTCATGCCATAACCAACCAATCACCATTGACCTTGAGCGTTTGAAAGTATGTTGTTTTCGTGGAACCATCAACAGAAAAAAGAAAAAAGAAAACTGCAAAAATGTAGACGAGCGATAACTCGATACTGCAAAAATTGATACAGATCTTACAAACCAAATGGGACATCTTGGAGCTTACCTACGATTTTTCACCAGGGCTGGATGCCGAAAAGATACAGAGCAGGGTTGCATTCATATCGACCTGATTATTCAGAAGTTTTACAACAACTCCTGGAATATTTGGCATCTGAATAGCACCACCCATCATACAAACGCATCTAGTTTGCTACAATAAGCTCATCCAGCTTTTCGGTATCAACACTCTGTGGCTGCATGGTCAATTCATCATCAGCAGCGCTAAAATGGTATTTCTCTCCAACAGCTCTCAGAAGCTGGTAAACCTCAAACACGGTTGGTCTTTCCTTCGGAGCAGAAAGCACACAGGAACACGCAACCTTCATGACAACAATCGTAATCCAGCTGCTTGGGAATTAGGGCCTGCCATAGATCGTGCCAAGACTTTAAACTGGGTAAGCATGTTATCAATATATTGGTCCATATAAATGTTTACAAATATATTAGGTAAGCATGTTATCAGTATATTGGTCCATATAAATGTTTACAAATAAGGCACAAAGCAAGTACCGTTTAGGCGTGGATCCAGAGTATTGGTGTCAAGTGACCCCAATGCCATCGACCTTAACCCATGAAGAATTTAATGTTCATGGTGGTATTATAAAGTATATTACTAATTTATGCCTGCAGTTATCCAGTGTGTCTGTGGTGACCCCAATGACCTCTCATCCTGGATCCGTGCACCGTTAAACATTTGATTTTATCACTGAGCACAACTAATCAGTTGACTGTAGCAGAATAGAAACTGTGTTGATGCTATTTAGCTTACACAAACAACCATCAAGTACAATTTCAATGGGAGAGGAGAAGCACTTTAAACCCCATGACTGTAATTCGTTTCAAGTTTAATTAGCAACCATCTCACAAATAGAATTATTTGTTTAATTACATGGGACAATTCAGAGTATAAAATAATCTTACATTTACATGTTACATAAAATGGTTGCAGCTAATTAAGGCCCGTTCAAAATGACTTTTAGTTTCTAGCTTCTAACTTTCAGAAGTTAGAATCCATTTTGAATGCGTTCGTTTCTTCACGTGGCTTTTTTTCTTTTCTTCCTTTGCATTGTCCATAGAGGTATAACGTTTTTTTTTCATTTTGCCTCATTTTCCTTCATTTTCCTTTAATTGAGTCAAAAGCTATCGGGCACTATAATGCTTATTTTAGCCAAAAGCTAACGGCCACAATCAAAAACCAGTTATAAAAGCCATTTTCAACGGAGCCTAAGAACAAAAATTATGAGAAATTCAGGAAGGAAATCAACAAACATGTGGAACAAAACGAGTGCATATAATAAAATTGTAGCTCAAAGTAACAACATGGAAATTATAAAAAGGTGCACCACCCCACATTTTCAAAGCACCTTTTGGCCTCAGCTCCAAATGGTTTTAGCTTCTGACTTTTCTTGGCTTTCGGCTTATTTAAATCAGATGCCATGCAGGGTCTTGTTTTTGTTCCTCCTTACAATATTGCACAAATTATAGTTCTAGGCAAAGCCTTGTTAAAAAAATAATAATATCTTTATTTGATATATGAATTACTACTGTGCTTATCGAATGTCGTAACAGAAATGATTCTCATCACATCTTTATCTTAACTGCAGTATTATGAGCGATACTACTATTCACATAGTACAGTAGCTGATATTAATTTGTTATTGTGAGTTGCATTTGTCCATGCTTATGTTGAAAGCTTATTTTATTATTTCTTGTGATCCACGTAGAACGAAGTGTCCATGCTTATGTTGAAAGCTGATCCCCAAAATGCAACCTCTATTTATAATCTTCATAAGCAAGCTAAGGCAGAGGTAACTAATGCAACAAGGAAGGATGTAGAGTCACTAACTCAAACATACACAAGCAACACGTCGTTAGTGGCAATCCTCATTGCGACAATTACCTTCGCCGCTGCTTTCACCTTGCCTGGAGGATACAACAGTGAGACTGGAAGCGAGGGACTTCCCATCATGGCAAGAAATTTTGCATTTCAGGCATTCCTGATCTCTGGCACCTTAGCAATGTGCTCCTCACTTGCTGTCGCATTCATATGCATCATTTTAAGGTGGGAGGATCTTGAGTTCTTGCTTTATTACAAATCTTTTACTAAGAAGCTCATGTGGTTTGCATACACAGCAACAACTACGGCATTTGCAACTGGTTTGTACACGGTACTGGCCCCTTGGCTTCTGTGGTTAGCCATTGTAATTTGTTTTCTGCCAGTTTTAATGCCCATTCTTACTAAGCTGCTTGGTGAATGGCCTGTCTTGAAGCTCAGATTCCGATTAGGTCGTGCGTTTTAAGTCTGAGTTCCTTGAGATGGTGTGACATCGTCAATTTGTCCTATCTTATATATTTTGCTTTGTAGTATTAGTTTTTAATTAATGTGTATTTTATATTGTTTGGCTGATCATATTTTTATGTACATCGAACATCGCTTATATGTTTGCCCATATGCTAATGAGTGGTTAATTACATCTTTTTGTCTCAATTTGGGTTTTCAGAATTTGATTTGCTCAAACTAATTTATAAATTTATAAAAATATTGGGAGATAATTTGTTGTGATTGTTGTGATGGTACATTGAGAATCTATATCTATGAAGCCTGCTAGGTTTCCCTGCAAAATGCCGTGCTGGGAGATAATCTTGCTCTCAAGCTATATGAACCAGTCGAGAAACATCGATTTCTATTTCTTCTCAGCCCTCCATTTCCCTATCCATTTGTGTCAAAATCGGAGTGAAGCTCACTTTCTGAAAACTCCTTCCTCCCACAACCAGAATCGTAGTGGTGCAGAGGAAGGGAAGGTAGCAGCACAGAGCAGGAGGAAGAGCAGTGGGGCAGGCTGCGGATAGCCCGCGCTGGCCACCTATGCATTTGCGTAGGTATGATTTTTATGATTTTTGGGCGTAGTATGAGGATTAACTTCAATCTTTTCCCATCAAGTAAAATACTGTTCAATAAAATGCTAATCACTTTATTGTATGCATAATTTTTTTTGAAGATTTAATGCATCATGAAGAATAGATTGAAATATCCATACCACTCCCTCGGTTCCACAATACAAGTCAGTTCTCTTGCAAAATTGCGCTTCAAGATGCTAATCATTAAGGAAATCAAGAGTATACATGTGTTGACTGAATTCTCTTGCAGGTATTTGCTGTACTATTCGCCACAGGAGCTGCCGCAGGCCTAGGTTATACGGCTGAACTCCAGCGTTATGAAAATCGATTCACACCTTCAGATTGGAAGAATTTCCACAACACAGTGGACGGGAGGACACAACTACGTTCATGCGCCAAGAAGAGAAGCGGAAGGGAGCATGGGTATCACGAGAGATCGTTCGGCCTAAATTTGAGCGCGTGGAGGGGTTGGACGGCCTGAGCTCACTTTCGCTCTCTCTCTCCCCCTCGTGATCCAATCTCGCCGGCGCTGCACCTTTTCCGTTCCCCTTCCCCTTCCCTGGTGTCGGCGCGCCCCCATCCCCGCCGTTGTATCCCTGTGTCATTCCCTCCTCTTCTTGGCACCATCTCCCCATGCTGCCATCTCTTTGTTTCATCGCTGACTACTCTCACACACCGCCTCCTCCCCTGTCACTCCCCTTCCCGCGCTGCCCCTCCACCTTCGTAGTGCTGTTGCCTTCTCCACCCATGCGGCGTCCCTCTGCCTCCCCTCGCACCATCCATCCTCCTCCCCCACGCCACCCGAGAGGGCACATCGGCGTAGCGACGCTGTTGGGGTGAGAAAGAGGGAGAGATGTGGGGAAGGCATAGGAGGTGGTGGCCCGCGGGGAAGGGGAGGTGGCCAGGCGAGGAGGACGCAGTGGCACAGAGGAAGGGAAGGCCACAGCATAGAGAAGGAGGAACACAGCCGCATGTAAAGACCAAATGTAGAGATGTTGGGTTAATCTTGTTGTATGTGTGTTTTGCTCATGTGTGTGTGAGTACACTGTATCTGTGATTGATATGACCAGTCGTTGTGTTGTCGTTACGACCAGTACTAAAGCTACACCGAGTATTGTAGCTCCAAGTACTTCGTGGTCATAACGCCATGGTCGGTAGTCGATAGTCGATGGTCGTGGTCAATAGTCAATGGTCGTGGTCGATAGTCGATGGCCGTGGTCGATAGTCGATGGTTGTGGTCGATAGTCATAGTCGAGAGTCATGGTCAGTAGTCGTTAGTGCATACTCGAAGAAGTATTGTGGGCATCATACTCAGAGAAGTACCGTGGACGTCATACTCAGAGGAGTACAGTGGATGCCATACTCGTATAAGCACTAAAGCACCCGGAGGACTCGAAGCCTGTGTGTGGTTGTAGCGCTGTGGTCATGGCGCCTATGTGCGTGGTCGGTTATGACCACGTTGTGTGTGGTCGTAGCGCCGTGGTCATGGCGCTTATGTGTGGTCGGTTACGACCACATTATGTGTGGTTGTAACAACCAACATCGTAGTGTCTGTGCGTGTGGTCGGTTATGACCACATTATGTGTGGTTGTAACAACCAACATCGTAGTGTCTGTGCGTGTGGTTGGTTACGACCATGTTATGTGTGGTCGTAATGACCAAAGTCGTAGTCATTGCCGTCGCGGTCGTAGCTCCTTCGTGTTTGTGGTCGAAGCTCCATTGCAGTAGTCGAAGACAAGCTGAGGATGAAGCCAGCGGTCATAGTCGTACAACGATCACTGTAGCAGTTGGTACCAGGTGTCAGCACGGATGATCGTGGGTGACGCAAGTCATCCTCGGTCGGCTAACTGCCTTTATCAGCTCTACCTTGTCGTTCTCATCTTCGGCAAGCAGTCCACGACCGTGTGTATCAAAGATGGAAGAGGCCTATGTCGTGCAAAAGTTTTTTCATACCGTGCCTAAGAAGTTGTCTCCAATCGTCACCACAATTGAGCAATTCGGCGACATGAAAAGCATGTCGGTCGAAGAGCTAATTGGTTGGCTGAAGATTTAGGAGGAGGCAGAGCATCACTACGACAATGGCAACGGAGACGAGGAGCACTTGCTCCTGACACGCACAGAGTGGGAGGCCCGGTCGTCGAAGAAGGAAGGTGTAGGCTCCTCAGGTGGTTCTGGAGGCGGTGGTGGCCATCGATACTGAAAAAGGGACAAGGCAAAAGTAAGGTATTTCAATTGTAATGATTACCGACACTTCACTTCAGAATGCCATAAACCCAAGAAGGAGGCAGCGAAGGCGCATCTCATCGTGGTAAAGGCCAACGATGAACCGACGTTGATGTGAAGAACCTGTAACAAGATTGAGGGGGTGATTGTTGGGTTAATCTTATTGTATGTGTGTTTTGCTCATGTGTGTGTGCGAGTACTCTGTAGCGTCATACTCAGAGGAGTACTGTGGACATCATACTCGGAGGAGTACTGTGGACGTCATACTCAGAAGAGTACAGTGGACACCATACTCGTATGTGTACTGAAGCACCCAGAGGACTCAGAGTCTGTGTGTGGTCATAGCGTCGTGGTCGTGGTGCCCGTGTGTGTGGTCGGTTACGACCACGTTGTGTGTGGTCGTAGCACCATGGTCATGGCACCTGTGTGTGTGGTCGGTAACGACCACGTTGTGTGTGGTTATAATGACCAACGTCGTAGTGTCTGTGCGCGTGATCGATTATGGCCACGTTGTGTGTGGTCGTAACTACCAAAGTTGTAGTCGTTGGCATCACGGTCGTAGCTCCTACGTGTTTGTGGTCGAAGCTCCAGTGCAGTGGTCGAAGATAAGTCGAGAATGAAGCCAGTGGTCATGGTCGTATGACGATCACTGTAGCAGTTGGCAGCAGGCATCAGCACGGGTGATCATGGGTGACGCAGGCCGTCCTCGGTCGGCTAACTGCCCGATATGGTCAAGTGGCTAGTCATTGTAGCGGTCATCATGGACTGGTCGCTGAAGCACTCAGGAAGCTAAGCGAAGCGGCATGGGCAGGCGGCGATCACTGTAGCAGCCATGGGTGGCTGAGTTGAGCGAAAGCGATAGGAGTCGTAGTGAGTGAGTGGCCTGAGTGGCCGGTTCTGTCTATATATACTCTGTAAGTCATTGAGAGAATTGAACCAGTGTATAATAGAGAAAACATAGTAGAAAAGGTGCATCAGTTTGCATCGCACAATTGTGCCTCAGTTCTTGTGTTCAGTCCTTTATCAGCTCCACCTTGTCATTCTCATCTTTGGCAAGTAATCCACGACTGTGTGTATCAGAGTCCACAGCCAAAGCGTGCGTTTGAGAGAGCCAGAGCCAACCTCGGGTGAGCAGTCGTAAACCACTTACAACTGCTGATGCCGAATGGGTTACGACCACTGAGTGAAGTGTTCCGAGTGTCGTGTCCCCCTCAAGTCTACTCTGTTCCCTGTTCGACAACAAAACACTTAGGCGTTTGGGCATGTTGATCCTCGGGTGATTTCCCAACAGAGACTACTAGCAACACTACTCTTGCTTAGTACAGAACACTACTCTTGCTTAGTACAGACTACTAGCATTAGGTGAGAACCACAAAGTTTGATAGAATGTTACTCTACATTATAAACTGATTTTCTCATTAATATTACTGTACGTCATTAGTAATCCTCAACTTGCTATATACTCTACATTCCTTTGTTGTTAACCATCTTACATGCCTTGACTTGTTTGCAGGTGTTGCTAGAAATATTATGGAGAAGCGTCCATCTTACATGCCTTGACTTGTTTGCAGGTGTTGCTAGAAATATTATGGAGAAGCGTCCTTGGCTGGCGAGAAAAGGAGCAAGGAGAGAAGCAAGCAAGCGACACAAAACTCCAATGCTCACAGCTGTACTTTGGGACAAGGTTGACGTGCTACGAGTAATGTTGGAACATGATTGGTCATTAGGGTCTCTAGCAAGCACAGATGATGGGAATCATCTCCTTGTTTCGGTCGCATATCGAGGTCATGTTGGCGTTGCTCAAGAGCTTCTCAACCATTGTCCAGATGCTCCCTATTGTGACTCAACTGGCTGGACATGTCTTCATCAAGCTGTATGGTCAGGTCATACGGAGTTTGTTGAATTTATCCTGAGGGCACCGCAGCTTCGGAAAATCGTTAACATGCGTACCAGCAAGGGAAAAACTGCTCTACATCTCGCAGTCTAGAAGTGCAATCCGAAAATCGTTGCTGCTCTACTGTTTCACCAAGACATAGACTATACAATGCTTGACCACAATCGTAATCCAGCTGCTTGGGAATTAGGACCTGCCATAGATCGTGCCAAGACTTTAAACTGGGTAAGCATGTTATCAGTATATTGGTCCATATAAATGTTTACAAATATATTAGGTAAGCATGTTATCAGTATATTGGTCCATATAAATGTTTACAAATAAGGCACAAAGCAAGTACCGTTTAGGGGTGGATCCAGTGTGTTAGTATTGGTGTCAAGTGACCCCAATGCCATCGACCTTAACCCATGAAGAATTTAATGTTCATGGTGGTATTATAAAGTATATTACTAATTTATGCCTACAGTTACCCAGTGTGTCTGTAGTGACCCCAATGACTTCTCATCCTGGATCCGTGCAGTGGCGAACCCAGGAAAAAATTGGAGGTAGGGCGAAGTCTAATGGCGGATCCCGAAAAAAAACTAGGTAGGCTAAAGTCGGAAGCGTGAAATAAACAGTAGTACCCAAAAGCAAAACAATCCATGATCAAACTATGTTGCAATCACACTAATAATAGTATGTGATACGAAATAGAAGCAACAACTATAATTCGCATGTTAACATATGTAAATAACGGAAGGACAATGAAAAATACCTCACTAATGAAGCTTAATCCACAATTGTAGATGAATAGTAAAAGAAACAACCTGTTAATTGTGAAAGATAGATAAATCAGTAGTGTCACAATTCGATAATAGAATATAAAAGTTGCAATAAAAAAGAAGACAAAAAATACTTGTGCGGTCGCCGTTCCGCTTTCCTTGGTACTTCTGCTTGACAATTTGCTAAAATAGCTATTCAAATCCTTTTTATTCATTTTTGAATTAGAACAAGCCTTAGATCACTGTTTCTGGAGAGGTAAAAATGTAAGTACCCTCATTTTAACAAGCTAGTTTACATATTCTACAATCTACATAAAATTTTTACAAATTATCAAAACTAATACTTAAATACACAAATCTACATAAAATAGAATTTATAAAATGAAACTATAAAAGTGCAATATATAAAATTATAAAAGACTAAAAGTCTAAAAGTAATTACCAAGAAATACTATCCCTTGCAGCTTCTGCTCCTACCAAGAAATGCAAATGCAGTAATGCTAGTATTTAGTAGTCTCCTCTACTCAGTGTCTCAGTCCCGACCGCTCTCATTCCTCAAAGGCAGAAAGGCAGAGGCTCAACCGCTCAAACAAATCCGCCGCCGCCGAGACTCCGAGTCACCGACGCCCCAGTACCCGGCCACTGCTCCTCGCCTCCGACGCCTCGCCTAGTCTCCCTCCGACGCTCGGTGCTATTTAGCTTACACAAACAACCATTAAGTACCATTTCAATGGGAGAGGAGAAGCACTTTAAACCCCATGACTGTAATTCGTTTCAAGTTTAATTAGCAACCATCTCACAAATAGAATTATTTGTTTAATTACATGGGACAAATTCAGATTACAAAATAATCTTACATTTACATGTTACATAAAATAGTTGCAGCTAATTAAGGACCATTCAAAATAACTTTTAGTTTGTGACTTCTAACTTTTAGAAGTCACAAGCCATTTTGAATGCGTTCGTTTCTTCACGTGGCTTTTTTTTCTTTTCTTCCATTTGCATTGTCCGTGGAGGTATAACAGTTTTTTTTCATTTTGCCTCTTTTTCCTTCATTTTCCTTTAATTGAGCCAAAAGTTATCGACCACTATAATGCTTATTTCAGCCAAAAGCTAAAGGCCACTGCAAAAAACCATTTGTAAAAGCCATTTTCAATGGGGCCTAAGAACAAAAATAATAAGAAATGAGTGTATATAATAAAATTGTAGCTCAAAGTAACAACATGGAAATTATAAAAAGGTGCGCCACCCCACATTTTCAAAGCACCTTTTGGCCTCCGCTCTAAACGGCTTCAGCTTCTGACTTTTCTTGGCTTTCGGCTTATTTAAACTAGATACCACTTGAAACGCATCGGTTTCTAATTTTGGCTTTATTGGCTTTTTCATTTTGTTTACCTTTCTTTTTTCTTATTCCTTTTACATTATCCGTGATGATATAACCATTTTTCTATTTTTTGTTATTTTTTCTCAGAAAAAGCTAACAGTCGCTACAATGCAATTTCAACCATAAACTAAATGGAGCAGGGTCTTGTTTTTGTTCGTCCTTACAATATTGCACAAATTATAGTTCTAGGCGAAGCCTTGTTAAAAAAAAATAATAATATCTTTATTTGATATATGAGTTACTACTGATGTTTATCGAATGTCGTAACAGAAATGATTCTCATCACATCTTTATCTTAACTGCAGTATTATGAGCGATGCTACTATTCACATAGTACAATTGCTGATATTAATTTGTTATTGTGAGTTGCCTTTGTCCATGCTTATGTTGAAAGCTTATTTTATTATTTCTTGTGATCCACGTAGAACTAACTGTCCATGCTTATGTTGAAAGCTGATCCCCAAAATGCAATCTCTGTTTATAATCTTCATAAGCAAACTCACTAACTCAAACATACACAAGCAACACGTCGTTGGTGGCGATCCTCATTGCGACAATTACCTTCATGTCGGCGCTGCATCTTTTCCCTTCCCCTTCCCCGGCGCCGGCGCCCCCATCCCCGCCGTTGTATCCCAGCGTCATTCCCTCCTTTTCTCGGCGCTATCTCCCTATGCCGCCGCCGACTGCTCCCGCACACCGCCTCCTCCCCCGTCGCTCCCCTCCCCGCGCTGCCCCTTCACCGTCGCAGCGCTGTTGCCTTCTCCAGCCGTGCGGCGTCCCTCTGCCTCCCCCACGCCACCCATCCTCCTCCCCCGCGCCACCCGAGAGGGTACATCGGCGCAGCGACGCTGTTGGGGTGAGGAAGAGGGGAAGGCAGAGGAGGAGGTGGCCCCGCGGGGAAGGGGAGGTGGCCGGGCGAGGACGACGCAGTGGCGCAGAGGAAGGGAAGGCTGCAGCACAGAGGAGGAGTCTACTCCGATCTCCTTACCCCGGGATGTGTGGTTGCATTAGATGGAGTCTGACAACTGAGGATGTGTGGTTGCTGGCTGGCACCATGATGGTAATCACGAGAGGAAAAGTGCAATGAATGGCCGTGAAACCTTCTTAAGTTCATGCCATGGCCGTGAAGCATAGTCTGCCTTGTGTCTCTGGCAACTGCTACTTGCTTCTGTACGAGGTACGCACTATTGCAGTCCGATTCGTTTGGGATTTTTCTTGCATCTTACAGTGCTGCTAAATTAGAAGCAAATAAGATTCAGGGAGTTGCTCAGCTTGAGCAAATACCTGTAGTGGTTGTTTATGGCCTCTCACATACTTGTAGTACTATTGGTAATGTGTCCATCCTAGAATTTAGGAAGTGGCACTGTCGCAGAGCTGTATACGACCTAATACCTCATTGTTATTGGAAGATTAGAGTAACAGATTAGCATCAATTTGATTCAACCTAGAGAAACGAACTTTGTATGTGATACGATGCACACAGCACACACTTACCTATTATTTCCGTTAGTGTCCATGAGGTCTATTAGCTCTCCTTGTCCTATTGGTGTTTTTATAGAGAGGATGTTATTGTGTGGACTTGAGCGAAATGGCTCAGCCTGTCTTGGCCCTAACCGAAGCCTAGTTTATGGACGGTCTTGTGCAGGAATGTGATATGTGATGTGTACATTTAATAAAAATGTAAATTTCGTAATTACGATTTCAAAATTATGAATGCCAAATTTGGAGCTTATAGAAACTTTAAAATTTGTGTCTGCTATTTGCATTGAAACTTAAAAAGTGACTAGGGTATATACATGTATACAATTTACGTGTGTACATAAATACATACATACATAGATATGTAGACTTGCAAAATGACCCAGCTTGGCTTGGCCTGAGCCAAATGTGTTGGCCCTGCCCGAAGCCTGGTTTATGGGTAGACTTGTGCAGGAATGTGATTTTTGAATTCTCAATTCAAAATCGTGAGGTGCAAAATTAGTAAAAATATAAATTTTCATAATTACGATTTCAAAATTATAATTGCCAAATTTGGAGCTTATAGAAACTTTAAAATTTGTGTCTGCTATTTGCATTGAAACTTGAAAGTGACTAGGATGTATGCGAACATACACTTTTCTAACCATCTGCTAATCATCCTACAAATGGGAGTGGTAAGAAGTTTTGCTGAAACAGAGCCACACCCAAAGCCCGAAACAGACAGGTAAATGAACGTCAATTTATAGCAGTAGATCAGTATTAATTTCAGATAAGTACATACAGTGTAGTTGCTTGATGTCAGGTCATGCCCTGACACGAACCCTATTAGCATGGCATGGCCATGTCATTGCGGCAACTATTAAACAAACCAAGAAATGCTGAGACAAATCATGATACAAGTATTGAACAGTTCCCACAACAAAATACAATAGAAACAATAAATATATTATCCAATTCCCAGGTAGTAAACATTTAAGCACAGCCCGATTCACACTATAAATATTGCTCTCCCTAAGTTTCAGACTATAGTTGATCAGTTTTATTGGCCATACTGGAGCTATAAATTTTCATAGGTGCTATATAAAATCAAATATGTAATTATTTTATCGGAGAGTCTAACTCAGCATTCACACATGAGAAACCTAACTTGTTGTTGATCACTCCTGCACTCTTTCAATTGAGATTCAATAACTTTCAAATTCGGGAACTTTTGACAAAGATTCAAAAACTTTCAACTTCAGCAACTTTTCAATTGACACTCAAAAACTTTCAAATAAGGAACGTTTAACTGACAAGTGACAACCATGTGTGTCTATCATTTAACTTGTTGTTTGGCTCTTTGCTCTTGTTTCTTCTTGGCTGCATTGCAAGAGATTGATGCCGCCTTGATACGCTTAAGATTCACATACGCAAGAATTTGTTAACCTGGGTTGCATGACATGTGTCTGTATGGTTGGATGTATCTGAATGTGCCAATTAGGCTCCATGTTAAATAGAGCTATATTCATTGTACAACTCTACTATCTATACTTGAAAATTGATTTAGTTGTATTCCTTTTCCTTATACATGAAACTGTAAAGAAAGCTTCAATTTTTGTATCCAATTAATTTGCACATTATTAATTTGGATTCACCAAATAAGTAGTGTAAATGTTATTGCATTATAATTTGTGTTATCAGCGAGATTGGCGATTCATTTGTAATATATATATATATATATATATACATATATATATATATATATATATATATATATATATATATATATATATATATATATATATATATATATAGATGGCAATGTACAGCTAGCACTAGTTCATCGGAGGGCACGATTGATAGACAGTGCTGAAAGCTGCCATAATCGCGATGCGAGATCAATGAAGTACATGGCCTCACAGGATCCAAGCATTCTACTTGGAACAACTCCACAAGGGAGCACCTGCCTTCACATATCCTCCCTTCATGGCCACGACGGATTCTGCAAGGATGTCCTGGCACTAAACCAGTCTATAACTCTATCCTCGCCGTTGCCAACTCTTATGGTGAGACTCCGCTGCTCGCCGCCGTGATGAGTGGCCATGCCTCTTTGGCTTCTGATTTACTCAGGTGCTGCCGTGCTGCGGGATTGAGTGAGGCAATCTTGAAACAAGACAACAATGGATGTAATGCACTGCACCACGCCATCCGCAGCGGCCACAAGGACATTGCGCTGGAGTTGATAGCAGCGGAGCCTTCCATGTCGCAAGGTGTCAACAAATTCAATGAGTCACCCATGTTCATTGCGGTGATGAGAGATTTTGCAGAAGTGTCCGAGAAACTGTTGAAAATTCGTGATTCTGCTCATTCGGGAGCCTACAGCTACAATGCTCTTCATGCTGCTGCGAGAAATGGGAATGCAGGTGAGAACTACGGAGTCAGGAGCACTATGGAGAACGTACAGCAAACTAACATTAGGATTGTGAAAGTTAAGATTATCTAGAGCATAATTGATTCTCCAACTTCCTCTAATTATATTGTACATCATTACGGCTACATCCTACATGCCAAAGACTATCATCACTCCTCGGTTGTTAACCATCGTTCGTTCCTTGATTTGTTTTCAGTTATTGCTAAGAAAATTATGGAGACCTATCCTTTGCTGGCCAGAGAAGAAAACAAGGGTGGGAAAAGTCCAATGCACATGGATGTACGTAGGGACAAGGTTGACGTGCTACGAGTAATGTTGGAACATGACTGGTCATTAGGGTTTGTACTAAGCACAAAAGATGGGACTCCTCTGCTTATTTCTGCCGCATATCGAGGTCATGTTGGTGTTGCTCTAGAGCTTCTAAACCATTGTCCAGATACTCCCTATTGCAGACCAGATGGCTGGACATGCCTTCATGAAGCTGTATGGTCAGATCATACGGAGTTCGTTGCATTTATCCTCAGGGCACCACAACTTGAGAAACTTGTTAACATGCAAGATGGCAAGGAAAGACCGCTCTACATCTCGATGCAAGATGTAGATTGCTCTTTTCGGCTAGCCTCAGGATATGCTAGCTATACCATCTGAAAGCAAGCAAGATCACGTCTATATAGCATAGGATAATCATTACATAAATCTCACAGATGAATAAAACAACACAAGCAGATCACATATATAGCATGACAAACGCTACACATATCTCACAAATGAATTGTTTGATTAAGCACAATTGAGTGCTTATAATTGAATCCAATGTTTCAACATCTAATCATTATTGTCGGGGTGGAACTCTCCAGTCTTGTTTATGACATCTGCTAGCAAGAAATGGGAGAGGTTTCCTCGAATTTCGAGGAGTTTGTCAAGATCAATTGCACTTTCATCAAAGTCCACACGCTGTCACTAGGAGTAATGTTAAGTCATTAATTGGGAGAGGATCATTTGTCTTAGCATCCATGATTTCCTTCATATGGCAGCAAACGTAGAATCCACACACGTTGCCCTGTAGCTACTGGTGGCACTGCAAAAATAGAATTACATACATAGGTATTGTCAATTCTAGAGGCATTATAACGAAGTGTGATATATGATTGCTGTGTTATAGCGGGTATCGGAAATCGTGTCCTGTGTCATAGTGTGTTGCTGGATTCGTTGTGTCTCTCTCCCTGGGGAACATAAGTGCTAAACAACCTATGTGATTCCAAAAAATTTAGCCTCGGCCATTGCAAACGAAGGAAAGATTACAATGGAGTTATGTATGGAGGAAATAAGTTTACCTATCAATTGCTTGTTGCGTATGAGTAAAGTTGTGGTTGCTCCTAAGTAGGGAATCAAGGTATATTACCTTGCTCCACTTTGGTACAATCACAATCAGAATCCAGTGAGACTTAGTCATGTGTGTTGCCGTAGTGATTAATCCTAGGTTCATGTTACATATAAAAGTACAAATGAAACTTGCGTGGCAACTTGTGAAGCACGTACCCTTGGTTGAAGGGTACCATGATGTACTTCTTATCACTGTGAGCAATCAATCTACTTGTTATATAATCTTGGATGAAGGATACATTATCGTTGATGGAATGCTAAGAGACCAAGTGTGGGTCGAGGAAATCCACCGGTTGTTGCCATCACTAGACTTGTTGGATCATGTATCCATACATAAGTAAAGAGTAATGACATTTATCGATATGATGTGAATGTAGAGCTTCATTGTACAGTACACTTACAGTGTCCAGCATCGTAAAAGTGAGACGTTGAATTCGTCGAGGTTGAGTAGTAAGGATAAGTCTTCGAAGGTCACGATGAAGTAGCCCAAGTCGTAAAGGAAATGCGCCTCCATCTATCTCACAGTGAATCCACTGTGTCGGTTTGACTTCATGTTGGACCTCTGCATGTAGCAGGTATGCAATGTATTGCAAACTAGTGCAAGACTGGGTAATTGTGACTCGGAGACCAATGACACTCCAAGAATGAACTTGCATTGCTGCGAGAGGTGCCTTAATCTTCTTCGATTGGGTCTTAGCACCTTGCTTACAATATATTTTTGGCATCGTCTCCACAGGAGCCGATGCAACAGGCTTCAGAAATGAAGCTGGAGGTGGAGCCACGGGAGCCGATGTGACAGGTCTAGGGCGATGTCCCTCTTGGGCCACTGGATGTGGATATCGCGGAATGGATGAGTCGAAGGTGATGTCCCTCTTAGGCCACTGGATGAATGTGTAGACAGAATCCCCTAATGTTGTAATCTCTTCATTTGGGGGCTTCTCAAGAGAGATGGTCCTAAAAACATCATTAATCATATACACCTAAACCTTCACGAAACCGGTCTCTAGTTGGGCGACATGCACTAGCGTCCTTGACAGCCATGGATATGCCATTCCCCGCCCAGCGTCAATGGGAATAGAGCCAACAAGTCTAACTCTGAGGATGCCAGGCGTGGGCTCCTACATAACGATACAAGATGAGCTAAGGTGCCCACCAGATAGATCTATCTATGTAGCATTCTAAAGAGGTACATTACCTGGATGTCATCGATAGGTAGGTGGGTGTCACTGTGTTGAGTAATTAGTGTAGACGCGCAGCTACTCCGACATTGAGGGGGACTGGGTACCGCATTAACAGGGGTGAGTTGCGATTGGTCGCGGACTTGTCTCAATTCTTCCCTCAATGAATCTATCTCTCTTCGAAGTGAGGCGGTCTTCTCTTGAAGTGTGGCAGATAGTTGTTTCTCAAGTTGTGCACGAAGCTCATGTTTTATTTGTTTATCGCGATAGGCCTTGGATCTCTTCCTACTCCTATATGTCTTGGAGTCATTTGGGAATCCGTGCCTCCAAGATATGTAAACTCCCAGGGCTTGCATGCGACCTGGTTGTTCCTTGTTTCCCAGGGCTTATGATAGTATATCTCTCCCTGTATTCTTCAAAGGAGCCTCGGGAAGGTTCGGTAGTCAATAATTGCCGCAAGAGGCAATCATGTTATTTTCAAACCCAAGAAATTCAAGAGGTATTAACAACTATGTATTTAACATATGTTACTAGGCGTTGGGACATTTTCTCGTCTGTGGGGTTTTTGAAAGAGGAGACACCTAAAGATGTGGTTGATGACCTCACTCTTAACCAGTTTCGAGCGCACTCATTTGCGATCCCACAAATGGTGGGGAGGCCTCCGATCGAATTGCGACCTCGTCCTGCATCCTCCACTGTGGGATTTTTCCTGCGTACCCAGTGGTGCCGAGTCTGTGAGGGTGAGTGTTTTGTGACTGGAGAGCCTTGTGCGTCGCACTTTGTTGTTCAAATTCAGTCATTCTCTTCACCTGCACAAAGGCCTTCCATGTTTCCAGCGACACGAAAGGATACCTTGTGAAGGGTATGAGATCCTTGGCCACATACTGTGTGACAAGAGTGCTCTTCATGTTCGTCCATGCTTTTTCCATCGTGAGGAGTGCTTGCCGTTGCACGAGTCCCTGTATTTCTACTGGGATTATGAACGAATTTGTTATTTCTGCCCACAGCTGTTTTTTCTGATCCTTTGCCAAAACTTTCTAGCTTGCTATGGTGATGGGGACCCATTGCCTTCCAATGATCCCGTAGGTAGTCTGCAATGCTGCCGCTGCTTTCTTCAGTTGCAGAGGACCCCATATGGAGAGACCACCATGATGGTCATTCGTCCCTTTGGACTTTTCGATACTCCTCTCCACATTCCAAGTAGGTAATTTGCAAATAAACAACACATAAGTCAGAGGAGAATCACTCCAATGCCAAACCCTTCCTTTGTTTTTTTCCTGAATCAGAAAAACCACACATGCCAACATAAAATCAACTCAAACCACAAAAGACTTTAGCTATCATCACATAGCTCAAACAAGAATCAAGAGAGCATTCCAAGGAACGTGCAATAACTACCGATAGTAGTGTAGTAACGTCATATTAATACACCTTTAGAATATGACCATATAAAACATCCACCTCATACTAACATCATAAGGGACACACACAATAAAAACCAGTAGTTGTGTAGTAACTTCGGATTACTACACCTCTAGAATCTGATCATGCCTCCGACTCATAGTAATGTTGCAAGGAACATGTAGTAACATATGGTAAAATGTACAGTAATTTCTGAGCATTGTGTAGTAATAGTAACATGCCATTCTAAATAGATCTTGTAGCTAACAAGTGAGGTATATATGATGAAGTATTAAAGATCATAAAACAAAGTTCTATGAATCGAATTACATACACCAGTGTCTCAAGTTCATTGAACCTGACACACTGGAGTGTGTAACTTGCTTCATGCCCTTTGAAGGTCTATGTGGCATATATTATTGCTACAAGGTCCCTTTGGAACAGTAACATGCCAGTCCAAATAGATCTTGTAGCTAACATATATATCATGAAGTACTAAAGATCATAAAACAAAGTTTTATGAATCGAATTGCACACTAGTGTCTCAAGTTCATTGAACTTGATACACTGGAGTGTGTAACTTGCTTCATGCCTTTTGAAGGTCAATGTGGCATATATTATTGCTACAAGGTCTCTATGGAACAGTAACATTCCATTCTAAATAGATCTTGTAGCTAACAAGTGAAGCATATATCCTGAAGTACTGAAGGTCATAAAACAAATTAGCCAACTATTGAAGATCACAAAACAAATTAGCCAACTATTGGGACAGACCATAAGATTGAGAAATGACAGTAATAGTAACATTTTAGAGCTCAAGTTGGAATATCCAATTTTAGTATTAGATATTGTAGCTAACACGAGAAGCATATATCATGAAGTACTGAAGATCACAAAACAAATTAACCAACTAGTGAGATTAGATCTTGTAGCTAACAAGTGAAGTATATATCATGAAGTACTATATATCATGAAATATTATACCAGTATCATCATCGAGTTAATTGCTATACTACAAAATTGTATACTAAATTTTCGATACTAAAAATTGTACTAAAATTTCTATACTAAAATTTCTATACTAAATTTTATATATTAAAATTGAACAAAAATTTATACACTAAAATTGGTATACTATAAAATTCTATCGTAAAAATTGTACTAAATTTTCTATACTAAAATTTCTACACAAAACAATCCTACAATAAAAATTTCTATACTAAATTTCTATACTAAATATACTACAAAAACTTTCGAAATATACCTAAATTTGAAGATCTCGCGCGCTCTTTTTTCCCCTCCTCTTCTTCTCCTCCTCTTCTCTTCTTTCCCTTCTTTCTCCGCTACTCTCTCGCGTCGCCAAACGAATGCGCGATGGAAAAGCAACCGCAGCCGCGGCCGGGCTTGCCGCTCGGATTTTAACCCGTTGCTGTCGCCCAACCGTTGGGTGGCAGGAGACACTATCGCCGAACAGTATAGCGACTGCATGTCAGCCGCTCAACGGTTGGGCGACAGCAATAACTCGCCCAACCGTTACCAAACTGCCTAGGTGTCGCGCTGTGGTTGGGCGATTTTCGCTAGTCGCCGAATGGGGGCCGACTCGAGCCTATTTTTGTAAAAAATTTTGTGGCGGGTATATTTCTGTAATTTTGAATAAAAATGGATTATTCGTAAAAAAAATGCCTTGGGCTGGCAATGGCAATGGGCTGAGATGGGCCACATTTTGGACAAGAGTGCTAGGCTTTAGCTAGGTTTCGCCCCAAAATGTTTCAGAATTTTTTTAATTGATTTTTCATTAGATTTAATTTTAAAAATGCATTTGAGCTCAGAAAATTACCAAACTAAGCTTGACAATTTTGAAAATGTTTGGATATGCACTTTGGATCATTAAAAATTTAAATAAAAAATTCTAGGATTCTGACATACTAAAAATATTTTAGAAAATTTATTTTTGGCTGCACAAAGTAGGAAGAGAATTCCATAATTTTCCAATTTTTTTTGAAAATACACCAAAATGTAGAAATGTGGTTTTAACTTTATTTAAATTAGCTTTTCGAAATTTAGGATGTTACAGAAAAAGTGAGTTACGTTAGGAAAATCTGGAATATTAGGAATTTGAATTCAAATAGGTAAGGCATTTGATATTTAATCTGTAGTATATATAAATTAAAATTTGAAAACATAATTAAATTCGTGATGTATGTATGTATGTGTGTATGTATGTATGTATGTATGTATGTATGTATGTATGTATGTATGTATGTATGTATGTATGTATGTATGTATGTATGTATGTATGTATGTATGTATGTATGTATGTATGTATGTATATTCAAATCCAAATTAAATTCAAATTCATAACATGTATATATATTGGACTAGACCATACTATACCCCCTTCCCTCCTTCCCTATCCCTCCCGTCCCATAGAATTGGGGGGGGGGGGGTTATACAATATTTATTCTATAGGAGGGTATAGAAAAATTGTAGGAAGTTGAAATTGTATCTGTAATATACCTTTTACCAAAATATCTATAATACACCTTATCATAAACTTTAAAGTAAATCCTAAAACTGTATAACATTTTTAAATTAGGTCAAAATTTAATTCAAACTACATGCATGTTCAAATTCCATAGTAAATTCAATTTTGGAATATATATAATTAGAATGAAAACTATATTCAGAATGTGAACTCAAACTGAATTTTGAAAGTTTGATTCCCTTGAAATAATAGAACTTATATGATTACAACACACGGTAAGGAATTTAGAACTTCTATAACACCAAGACGCCATTTAAAATATCTAGCCTGTGCAGATGCACGGGTTAATGGCTAGCTAGTTACTAAAATTATGAGCCAGCAGAGCTAAAATTTGGATGCTGGAACAGTTGGTACATCCTACAACACCAGGGCGCACCAATCCTAGACGTTCACAACAAAGCAAGGATGTACATAATGTATAAATCACTAACTGGAGTTTACCTAGCTAATAGTATTGTTCACTAGGGTATATAGGATGCCGAAAAGATACAAAGGGTTCCTTTCAGATGGACCTGATTATTCCCATGTTTTACAATATCTCCTAGAATCTTTGGCATCTGACTAGGAACCACTTGTTATTCAAACTTGTCCAGTTTGCTACAATCAGCTCGTACGTGATGCTTTTATGCGCCAGCTATGTGTGGTTGCATTAGATGGAGTCTGACAACTGATTTCCAGCTATGTCGTAATATAGTGGCTATGGCGTAAGCAGACAAAACTAATCTTTATGTGGATGCCAACATTCCAATTTGAAAAAAAAAACACAATCTAATTCTAGTGGAGCTTTACTTTGCTTTGCTTAAAAATTATTGTTTTCTACACACCTTGAAAGAGCTGTATAAAAACTGGATTGTGCTGGCTGCTAACCAGATGAAACTAATAGTAACGTGGATTCTGACAATTGAATTTAAAGAAGAAGCAATGGAGGCTGCAGATGTGTCAAACCCCCCAGATTTAACGAAAACTTGAATTTCTCCACGGTACTTTTGTATTTTGAACTTTACAAACTAGCCAAACCTTATTTTTAGAGGATGCTGTAGCAGCTAGTAAACATATTTCCTTATTTTTAGAGGATGTCATCCAAGAAGTTGAGTACGTCAAGGAAGATGCAAGAATATATTGTATACCTCCTTGAATGTCTCCTAGTTTTCTGTTATTGTGGTGTGGAACCAGCTAGCTGACAACACTACAACAGCAAGTGGCACCATGACGGTAATCATAAGAATACACAAGAGGGCAAATTAATTAACTTAGTCCATCCATTCACTTGCCATATATTAGCCTTATTGGGCACAATTAATGAAGGACCTTCTTGCTTGACTTGGGCGCAATGAATGAAAGGTGCGTTGACTTGAAAGGTGCGTTATTAGGGCTTGTTCTTTTGGGCCAGCTATGTGTGGTTGCACTAGATGGAGAAGCTCAGGATCAGTTAGTTATTGTGGAATCAGCTGCAGATCACGCTAGCTGGCAAAAGAAAGTGGCACCATGATGGTAATCATAAGAATACACAAGAGGGGCGAATCGATTAACTTAGTCCATCATTCACGTGCCATATAGGCTGATTAATTGGGTACAATTATGAAGGGTGCATTGACTTCAAACTTTTCTTAAGTTTGACTTGGGCGCAATGAATGAAAGGTGCGTTGACTTGAAACCTTCTTAAGTTCTTGCCGTGCCCGTGAAGCATTACTAGTCTGCCTTCTGTCCGGCAACAGCTACCTGCTTCTGTATGAGGTAAGCACTATTTCAGCGAGTTTTATGTCTTAGTTTTGCTACAATATTAGATATCTTCTTCAGTTATTAGTCCGATTATATTCGTTTGGGATTTTTCTTGCATCTTACAGTGCTGCTAAATTAGAGGCAAATAATATTCAGGGAGTTGCTCAGCTTGGGCAAATACCTGTAGTAGTTGTTTATGGCCTCTCACATTTCCTGCAGTACTATTTGTAATGTATCCATCCTAGAATTTTGGAAGTGGCACTGTGTGGCAGAGCTGTATACGACCTTATACCTCATTGTTTGCGGAAGATTAGAGTAACACTTTAGCATCAATTTGATTCAACCTAGAAAAACTCACCTATTGGTTCTACTAGTGTCGATGAGGTATATTAGCTCTCCTTGTCCTATTTGAGAGGATGTTCCCTTGATTATTAGAGCAACTGCTATTATGTGTGGACTTGAGCAAAATGGCCCTGGCCGAACTAACTGTCTTGGCCCTGCCCGAAGCCTAGTTTATGGACGGGCTTGTGCAGAAATGTGATATTCTCAATTCAAAATCGTGAAGTACACATTTAATAAAAATATATAAATTTCGCAATTACGATTTCAAAGTTATGAATGCCAAATTTGGATTATATAGACGTTAAATTTTATGTCTGCTATTTGCATTGAAACTTGAAAGTGACTAGGATATATACACATATGCAATTTACGTACACTTTTAGGATTGAATTCGTATAGAAATACCATTGCTAATTTTAATTTAATTTTATTTCAAATATTTAGCATTTTACTGTGAAGTTAGTATGAAAATTAAATTGCTAATTTTTTATTTTTTATTCCGAATTTCGGATCTTTTTATTATACAGGATATGGACTATATCCTTTAATTTAAGTTATTACAATTCAGATCCACCACATGGACGGCTAGATTTTTGTCCTAATTAACGTGGAAAATTCCTCTAAGTTCCTAGTTAGTATACATACATTTATAGAAATATAGATATAGGTAGATCATAGATCTGTAGACTTGGAAAATGACCCAGCTTGGATTGGCCGAGCCATATGTGTTGGCCCTGCCCGAAGCCTGGTTTATGGAAGGGGCTTGTGCAGGAATATGATATTTGAATTCTCAATTCAAAATCGCGATGTGTAAAATTAATAATAGTATAAATTTTGTAATTATGATTTCAAAATTATAAATGCCAAATTTGGAGCTTATAGAAACTTTAAAATTTGTGTCTGCTCTTTGCATTGAAACTTGACAGTGACTAGGATATATACATGTGTGCAAACATACGCTTTTCTAACCATCAACAAATCATCCTACAAATGGGAGTGGCGAGAATTGGAAAAATGATGGAAGAGGGAACATTTTAAAAACTTTTTGCAACTCAAAGTAGTATGCACCATAGCCATTCCCATTTGTATTTCGGGATATTTCATTTAAAATTTAAAATGGTGTTGTACTTTTGTGATCTTATATTCCCCAATTCAGTGGAATTATTATTGTCTACTTTAGTATTAAATAATTCACAAATGTAAAATCCATATTAAGTGTTATTTTTTGCATATTACAGTGTTTCAAATAGATCCCGCATCACAATTATTTTAACTAAACCCATATGATAGATGGCAGCAAGTACAACTAGCACAGCTAGTTCATCGAAGGAGCACAGATGGATGGGCGGCTGCCGGAAGCAGCCACGTCTGTGACACGAGATTGATGAAGGAGATGACTTCACAGAATCCAAGCACGCTGCTTGGAACAACTCCACAAGGGAACACCTGCCTTCACATATCCTCCATTCATGGCCACGAGGGTTTCGCAAGGATGTCCCGGCCCTAAACCGCCTCTCCTTACCGTTGCCAACTTGTACAATGAGACGCCTCGCTCACTGCCGTGACAACGGCAATGCCTCTTTAGCTTCGTGTTATTGAAACGCTGCCGTCAGCTAGGATTCAATGAGGCAATCTTGCAACAAGACAAGGATGGATGTAATGCACTACACCACGCCATCCGCAGTGGCCACAAGGGCCTTGCCCTAGAGTTGATAGCAGCAGAGCCTGCCTGCCGAAAGGTGTCAACAATTTTAATGAGTCCCCATGTACATCGCGGTGATGAGAGATTTCGCAGATGTTTTCGAGAAATCGTTGGAAATTCCTAATTCCGCTCACACGGGAGCCTGTGGCTACAATGCTCTGCATGCTGCTGTGAGAAATGGGAATTCAGGTGAGAAACTGAGAGTATGATTGAAAATGATTCCATACTCAGCTAGTATGTACTCTCATTTCTCATATACCACTTATATATATGTGTTATACTCTTTTTTTCATTTTGAATATGGTCCAATAGTAACTATAAGATACTCCAAATTAAGTGCATTGTTTGAAGATTTTCCTTCAGGTTCATAGTCTTTTAGCATTATTATTGTATAGAAAATGGATACATGGCAAAAACAAAGGGATTATAACGAAATTTTTCACGCAATTGTAGTAGGTATCTTAAAATTAGTATTTTAAATATGCTAAGAGTGATAAAGCTTCACTTATGTTGTATATTAAATGTGGAAGCATGTACATCTAGGAGTTTGGGAGTAGATTGGGGTTCTGAAATCTAAGACTATGTAGAGCACAACTGTTTGTCAAATTAATATTACAGTACATAATTACTAATCCTTTGCTACGTACATTGTATATTCATTGGTTGTTAACCATCTTTCATGTCATGATTTGTTTTCAGTTATTGCTAAAAAGATTGTGGAGACACGTCCTAGGCTGGCCAGAGAAGAAAACGAGGATGGGAGTACTCCAATGCAACTCACAGCAATTTGGGGCAAGGTTGACGTGATACGAGTATTGTTGCAACATGATTGGTCTTTAGGGTATGTCGTAGGCTCACAGGGATATCCTCTCCTTTATTCTGCCGCATATCGAGGTCATGTTGGTGTTGCTCGAGAGCTTCTTTACCATTGTCCAGATGCTCCCTATTGCGGCGGCGTAGCTGGCTCGACATGTCTCCATCAAGCTGTAGACGCAGGTCACACAGAGTTTGTTGAATTTATCCTGAGTGCACCACAGCTTCGGAAAGTCGTTAACATGCGTAACAGTGAGGGAACAACTGCTCTACATCTCGCTGTCCAGAAGTGCAATCCGAAAATCGTTGCTTCTTTACTGTCTCACAAAGACATAGACACAACAATGCTTGACAACGATTGTTCTGGTATACCTCAGGAACTATGGAAAACCACGGAGCATGTCAAGACTTTAAATTGGGTATGTTACTAGTACCTTGTTGTCAATACACACTTCCATATAAACGCTTCCAGATAAGATCGACATAAATATTTTTGATATTACTTAAAATGGTAGCAGCTAATTCAGAATAAAAAGAATGAGAAATTTGGAAGAAAATCAACAACAGACGGAACAGGTTGAGTGAAGTATTTCTCGTCCTCCTTCCTCTTTATAATTTCCTCACAAATTGTTGTTCTAGCTAGGTGAAGTCCAGTTTGGATGTCATTAATTAAGCTGAAGCTTTGATTATGTCCCCTTTTAATTAGGATCATCAGGAGCTCTTGTGGTAGGAAGAGAGATCGTCTACATAAACTTGTAATATCATTTTTTTTATGTATGGGTTACTCCTAGGCTTATCCAAGATCATGAGTCGTGACATATCCCATCATTTGATTAGTTTAGTTTTGAACTTACAACAGAACTCATTTTATCATCACATTTTCTAACATAATACTCCATCGGTCACTGAATAGGTCGTCCTCACGCATTCAAGCATTCCTAGTTTTAACCACCAATATCTAAAAAAGGTTGCATAAAATAATTGACCGACCATATGAATATGGTATTACTAGAGTTATAAAAAAATAATTTTGTAATAAATATTCTTTGTGATTTACAACAACATTATGATACAAATGACAGTCAAAGTAGTACTTTAGGGACAGTATATCGATGTCTAAAATGACCTATATTTTGTAATGGAGAGAGTAAAGTATCACACACATGGTAGAAATCCTAAGCTTTATTATTATACCGCTTGTGAGTTTCACTAGTATATTTATTTTGATTCATGCAGAATGAAGTGTGCATGCGTTTGTTGAAAGCAGATCCCGGAGCTGCTGCCCTTGTTTACTTTTCCGATATGAAGGAAGACGTAATTAACAAATCAAGGAAGAATGCCAAGTCACTAACTAAAATATACACAAGCAACACTTCTTTAGTGGCAATTCTCGTTGCGACAATTACCTTCGCGGCTGCTTTCACATTGCCAGGAGGATACAGCAGTGACGCGGGAAGCGAGGGACTTCCCATTATGGCAAGAAAGTTTGCATTTCAGGCATTCTTAATCTCTGACACCCTAGCAATGTGCTCCTCGCTTGCTGTCGCATTTATATGCATCGTAGCAAGGTGGGAGGATCTTGAATTCTTGCTTCATTACAGATCCTTAACCAAGAAACTCATGTGGTTTGCATACATGGCAACCACTACGGCATTTGCAACAGGTTTATACACGGTATTGGCCCCTCATCTTCTGTGGTTGGCTATCGGAGTTTGCATTCTTACTGTTTTATTACCCTTTCTTACTAAGCTGTTAGGTGAATGGCCTGTCTTGAAGCTCAAGTTTCGGTTGGGTACGACATTCAAATTAGATCTCCTTGATATGGTCTGATACAATCAGTTTGTATTATAAACTCTTTGATTACATCCAAAAATTGAACTATGTACTTCGAACCACTCTTGTATGTTGAGCTTGTGTTAATGATTGATTACTCGCAACTTTTTGTTTCGATTTGGGATTTTTCATATGTTAATTTTGCTCATAGGGAGCAACAATTGTACGCAATTTTATGCTACAAGTGGAGGCTGTGCGGAGTGAAACATTTGTTGGGTGAGAAAAAATTGAAGTTTGAAAACTTTTGCGCGATTAAAAGTTGTGTGTACAACAAGCATCCTCTTTTTTACTTTCTTCTTAGTACATACACTAATGACTTAGATAGAGTTTAGATAGGGTTTATCTTCACCTTCATCTCCAAAGTCCGCTAGTGTGGCTTCACTTCAGAACCATTTCTCTTCCACTACAATGTTGACAACAAATGCTTAACCATACTCGGCAAGATTAGTTCATTTAGAAAGGACAATGCTAATCCGCACTTTGACTAGTTCAGGATCGGAATTTATGAACATGTGAAAATTGATATGTAATGCAGTTGCACAAAAGGGCAAAAACTGACAGGGGAATAACAACCTAAATTAACTTCGTGGACAGCGAAGAAAAAAATGATCGGTTGGCAGTGTTATATAATTTTACGCAAGCATGCGCTCAAGAAAAGAAATGAAACCCAATTATATAATTGGGCAACATATCAATTGCCAATATTTCAAAACGTTCAGCTTTCAGAAAGCAGAACATTCAAGTGTCACGTTCATGCGCGTGAACGGTACGTCGGGTACTGTAGCTGCTGACATTGAGGATTAGGATGGATTCTTCTTCCAAACCAACTTATTTATTTTTCTTGAATAGTTTGATTCCCTAACTAGGATAAATAATATTTTTTGGTATCCTATCTATTAGTTAGAAAGATTATTATTAGATTGATCTTTATATATGTTTGGTAGATGAGCCAAGGAGATCCATTTTAATCATTGACATTAAAAAGTAGGGTACGACTACAAATCGTGCGTGCAACAGTGATCTGCATGCACACCCGGCAACTAACTATTTACGGTTACATATTCGCCACACACACCGTTCTGTTGCTATTTCTAGGCTGCTTGGCATGCCATTTTTCTTATGCTTTTCGTTTTTAATCCTATACATGTATTGTGTATTTTTTTCATGATCTCACAATCGAATAAGAAAAGTTGAGCAAATTCGGTTGCATTCTCTCTCTACTCACCAGAGATGAAAGGTAAGCCATCACAAATTTTTAAGGGAAATCAGAATGAATTAAACTAGAACAATGTTTGGGAGCAAGTCAAAACGAATTTGAGAGCAAAGTACAACAAATTCGAATGCAAATTAAGACAAATTTCGGATCAAATCTTGATAAAAAGTGAAAGCAATATAGAATATTTTGGAAAACAAACCGTGGTTATTTCTAAGCAAATCGGGTAAATTTGAGAGTAGTAAGCACAAATTTCATAAGCCAGTCAGGTTAAATTTCAAAGCAAATCAAGATAAAATTAAAAAAAGCAAGTTTGGACAAATTTGAGAGCATGCACCATGAGGACGTGGATCTCGTTGTCTAGAAGGCGGGAGGCCCAAACGATGTCGTCTGTAGACATGGAGGAGAGCTGGTCGTCCTCACCTCATCAACGGCCATTGCAACTGGTGGCGCGGTGGCTGGTGACGACACCGCTTGGGGCGCCCTCTCTGTTCTTGCAAGTAGGGGGTTGTGGCTTGCAGAAGGTGTTGACGAAGATGCCTCTCAAGTCACTTGTGCTAGATGTGTTGGGCCTAGGCTTGGGTTCGGCGGTCTTCCTACTTCATTTTGAGAAACGCCATGATCAGACTGGAGATGATTCATGCCATCTCCAATACAAATCACCATTGGTTGAAAGCATTCAAAAATAGATAGCTGTCATGAAACCATAAACAAAAATGTAAAAGAAAGTGCCACAAAACTGTAGACAAAATGATAACTAATACTGTTTAACATTACTAAATCTACGAGCAATTAGAGCTATAATTTGGATTCCGATATTTTTACCCATCTTACAACACCAGGCCATATATACCAGTTGTAAAGATACACAACAAGGCAAGGATGTACGCTGACTGCTCCCGCACACCACCTCCTCCCCCGTCGCTCCCCTCCCCGTGCTGCCCCTCCACCGTCGCAGCGCTGTTGCCTTCTCCAGCCGTGCGGCGTTCCTCTGCCTCCCCACGCGCCACCCGAGAGGGCACATCGGCGCAGCGACGCTGTTGGGGGGTGAGGAAGAGGGAGAGATGAGGGGAAGGCAGAGGAGGAGGTGGCCCCGCGGGGAAGGGGAGGTGGCCGGGCAAGGACGACGCAGTGGCACAGAGGAAGGGAAGGCCGCAGCACAGATGAGGAAGAGATGGCGCAGGGGAAGGAGAAGGTGCGTCTACTCCGATCTCCTTTACCCCGGGATGTGTGGTTGCATTAGATGGAGTCTGACAACTGAGGATGTGTGGTTGCTACAGATCACGCTAGCTAGCACGAGAGGACACAAGAATGAAAAGTGCAATGAATGACCGTGAAACCTTCTTAAGTTCATACCATGGCCGTGAAGCATAGTCTGCCTTGTGTCTCTGGCAACTGCTACCTGCTTCTGCATGAGGTACGCATTATTTCAGTCCGATTCGTTTGAGATTTTTCTTGTATCTTACACTGCTGCTAAATTAGAAGCAAATAAGATTCAGGGAGTTTCTCAGCTTGAGCAAATACCTGTAGTAGTTGTTTATAGCCTCTCACATACTTGTAGTACAATTGGTAATGTATCTATCGTAGGGATGGCCCCCACCTAAGCCCAGTGTAACACCCTGACCCTCCACAGGATCCAAGATGCTACCACACACCCTATTACCCTTTCACAAGTGTTGCTAATCCAACTCTTAGCAGCATTTTCCCTGACCTTTTTATATCATTACCCACAGGGATCAAACTACAAATAACTGTAATATAATTGCAAAGACAACTAACTTCATATTTCACAAGTGCAGTGCCAAAAGGACTATCCCCATTCCATGCATGTCGTCATCCTTCACCTAAAAACAACGACAAAGCAAGGGTGAGTCCGAAGACTCAGCAAGCACACGATACAACAGTAACATCACTTTAGCAATTTAATCAATTTCATGAACCGTAAACTGTAATTCCACTATAACTGTAAACTGTAATTCAAGTCTGTAACTGTATACCGTAACTCCATTCTATGTTTGTAAATCAAACGTTCTATGTCATCTGATCAGAAATCAATTCAGAATCAGAAACTATAAATTAAGTCTCAGAATCAGAAATCGTAATGCACAATCAGAATCGTAAATCAGAATGCCCAATCAGAATCAGAAATGTAATGCACAATCAGAATCGTAAATCTGTAATGCCCAATCAGAATCAGAAATCGTAATGCACAATCAGAATCAGAATCAGATCACTTTACATCATCAGTAATGCAATGCAATATCATGCAATGCATCTGTATGCATCAGAATCGTAGCATATACCGGTATAGCGGAGCGCCCACCGTCGATGGACCACTCATTTGCCTACCTCAGAGGTCTTATTCGAGCACTCGGACTAGTCATATGACTTTCTCACCGACTGCTCTTATTCAAGAGCACTCCGGACTAGTCATGACTTTCTCACCGACCTGGCTCTTATGCATTTTGCATGATGCAATATGCCTCAAATGTGAATGTCTAATCATAAACATTACTCATCAAGGTATGATTAGCACATAATCACATGCATCATCTCATAAATACTATGAATCATGGCACGGAAACACGAATATCAAATATTCACCACAATTTACTGTTCTACCATGCACTTGCCTGTTAACCTGGCGGACGGTGCGTGGACGGCACCAAACTCGAACCGCCACCTGAACAAGCATTAATTATTTCAATTTATCACTCATGCAATACATTCAATTACGAGTAAATAACATCGCTCAAACGTCCAATCGACATAACCCACTCCTGTCTCACCGGGCAACCTCTCATTGACCCGATGCTTAACCAGTCTATAAATTGAGCGATCAAATTATTTATACTCGCCGATTAAATTCTACACGCTTAACCTCACTTTAATCAGTTACACTGTCTAATCTCAATTTATTCTCTCCTCCCTCCTCTGCCACGGATCGATCAGATTAACAGTGGCAGTACCGATTGTACCACCAGGCATTTATATTAACAACGATAATTAAATAGTCACATGCATCGACTCTAATTATCGGTATACTATTTATGCCCGACTCGGTAAAATAAACAAGGGAGAACGGTTTTCGAGGCGTTACCCTGGCCCCGAGCGATCGGATCGGGACAACCTTCCTTTGACTCAACCAGATTGGGCAGATCTGGCGGCGGGTCAACTTTCCCCTTTTTTTCTTTCCCTTCTCTTTCTCTTTCTTCTTTTCTTCTTTTCTTTCTTTCTTTTCCTTTCTTCCTTTTCTCTCTCTTTTTTTTTCTTCCACCCGGCCGACCGCTCCCCTCTTCCTTTGCTTTTCACGCCGGCGGCTCCTTTCCTCCTCTCTTCTTCACTCCACCAGTGGCTTCCTCCTCTCCCTCACTCCCCCGCGCCTCCTTCCTCACTCCCTCACCCAGCCGTGCCCCCTCCCCCTCTCCTTCCGACCGGAGTCCGGCCCTCCCCCTCGCTTCCTTGCGTGGCGCGCAACGAGCAAAGCCGGGGAGCGGCGACGGCGGCGGCCAAAGGGCGGCGAGCGCGCGGGGTGAAGCAACGGCACCGGCGGCTCACACGGGCGGAGCGGCGACGCGCGAGGCGGCGGGGCTAAGGGCGACGGCTGCGCGCGCAGCGCGCAGGCGGCGGTGCGTGCTAAGGCGAATGGGACGGCGGCGATCGCGAGGGCGACGGCGGCACCGGCAGAGACGACGGCGTGCGCACGAGCTGGGCGGGATGGCGCACCAGTGGCGGCGCACGCGCGCGCGCGTGTGGCGGCGGCGCCGGGCTGGTGAGCGACGCGATGGGGAGCAACAGCAGCACAGGTGAGTTCGGGGGAGAGAGCAAAAATCGGTTTTGCTTCTCCCTCTGTCTCTCTCTCTCGTATAGATATTTGTGGGGTGGGCCGGGCTGGGCCGGACTGAGCTCATACGGCCCAGGTATTACACCCAGCCGGCATGTTAGAAGGCTGTAAGGCCCAAGTGGGACATGTGTAAGGACATAAGTACCCTCGAGAGGATACTCAAATGTAAGGCTCAAATGTAAGGGTATTATTGTAAAACACTCCCCATGTGGGTATATATATCGTCCAGGCCATGGGGAGAACCCAAAGCATTGCTCACCTAACTCCCCACTACTATACTCTCTCTCTCTCTGTTTGGTCTGTAACCACAATAGTATCCATCCTAGAAAATTATGAAAAAAATGTAAATTTGAATGCCAATAAAAATGTAAATTTCGTAATTAAAATTTCAAAATTATGAATGCCAAATTTGGAGCTTATAGAAACTTTAAAATTTGTGTCTGCTATTTGCATTAAAACTTAAAAGTGACTCGGGTATATACATGTATACAATTTACGTATGTACATAAATACATACATAGATAGATCTGTAGACTTGCAAAATGAACCAGCTTGGATTGGCCTGAGCCAAATGTGTTGGCCCTGCCCGAAGCCTGGTTTATGGGCAGACTTGTGTAGGAATGTGATTTTTGAATTCTCAATTCAAAATCGTGAGGTGCAAAATTAGTAAAAATATAAATTTTGGTAACTACGATTTCAAAATTATAATTGCCAAATTTGGAGCTTATAGAAACTTTAAAATTTGTGTCTGCTATTTGCATTGAAACTTGAAAGTGACTAGTATGTATGTATGCAAACATACACTTTTCTAACCATCTGCTAATCATCCTACAAATGGGAGTGGTAAGAAGTTTTGCTGAAACAGAGCCACACCCAAAGCCCGAAACAGACAGGTAAATGAACGTCAATTTATAGCAGTAGATCAGTATTAATTTCAGATAAGTACATACAGTGTAGTTACCCTGCAGTAACAATTCTCCACAAACAGACTATGGAGAACGTACAACAAACTAGCATTAGGATTGTGAAACTTAAGATTATCTAGAGCATAATTGATTCTCCAACTTCCTCTAATTATATTATACATCGTTACGGCTACATCCTACATGCCAAAGACTATCATCACTCCTCGGTTGTTAACCATCGTTCGTTCCTTGATTTGTTTTCAGTTATTGCTAAGTAAATTATGGAGACCTGTCCTTTGCTGGCCAGAGAAGAAAACAAGGGTGGGAAAACTCCAATGCACATGGCTGTACGTAGGGACAAGGTTGACGTGCTACGAGTAATGTTGGAACATGACTGGTCATTAAGGTTTGTACTAAGCACAAAAGATGGGACTCCTCTCCTTATTTCTGCCGCATATCGAGGTCATGTTGGTGTTGCTCTAGAGCTTCTAAACCATTGTCCAGATACTCCCTATTGCAGACCAGATGGCTGGACATGCCTTCATGAAGCTGTATGGTCAGGTCATACGGAGTTCGTTGCATTTATCCTCAGGGCACCACAACTTGAGAAACTTGTTAACATGCAAGATGGCAAGGGAAAGACTGCTCTACATCTCGATGCAAGATGTAGATTGCTCTTTTTCGGCTAGCCTCAGGATATGCTAGCTATACCATCTGAAAGCAAGCAAGATCACGTCTATATAGCATAGGATAATCATTACATAAATCTCACAGATGAATAAAACAACACAAGCAGATCACATATATAGCATGACAAACGCTACACATATCTCACAAATGAATTGTTTGATTAAGCACAATTGAGTGCTTATAATTGAATCCAATGTTTCAACATCTAATCATTATTGTCGGGGTGGAACTCTCCAGTCTTGTTTATGACATCTGCTAGCAAGAAATGGGAGAGGTTTCCTCGAATTTCGAGGAGTTTGTCAAGATCAATTGCACTTTCATCAAAGTCCACACGCTGTCAATAGGAGTAATGTTAAGTCATTAATTAGCATGTTAAGTCATTAATTGGGAGAGGATCATTTGTCTTAGCATCCATGATTTCCTTCATATGGCAGCAAACGTAGAATCCACATACGTTGCCCTGTAGCTACTGGTGGCACTGCAAAAATAGAATTACATACATTGGTATTGTCAATTCTAGAGGCATTATAACGAAGTGTGATATATGATTGTTGTGTTATAGCGGGTATCGAAAATCGTGTCCTGTGTCATAGTGTGTTGCTGGATTCGTTGTGTCTCTCTCCCTGGGGAACATAAGTGCTAAACAACCTATGTGATTCCAAAAAATTTAGCCTCGGCCATTGCAAACGAAGGAAAGATTACAATGGAGTTATGTATGGAGGAAATAAGTTTACCTATCAATTGCTTGTTGCGTATGAGTAAAGTTGTGGTTGCTCCTAAGTAGGGAATCAAGGTATATTACCTTGCTCCACTTTGGTACAATCACAATCAGAATCCAGTGAGACTTAGTCATGTGTGTTGCCGTAGTGATTAATCCTAGGTTCATGTTACATATAAAAGTACAAATGAAACTTGCGTGGCAACTTGTGAAGCACGTACCCTTGGTTGAAGGGTACCATGATGTACTTCTTATCACTGTGAGCAATCAATCTACTTGTTATATAATCTTGGATGAAGGATACATTATCGTTGATGGAATGCTAAGAGACCAAGTGTGGGTCGAGGAAATCCACCGGTTGTTGCCATCACTAGACTTGTTGGATCATGTATCCATACATAAGTAAAGAGTAATGACATTTATCGATATGATGTGAATGTAGAACTTCATTGTACAGTACACTTACAGTGTCCAGCATCGTAAAAGTGAGATGTTGAATTCGTCGAGGTTGAGTAGTAAGGATAAGTCTTCGAAGGTCACGATGAAGTAGCCCAAGTCATAAAGGAAATGCACCTCCATCTATCTCACAGTGAATCCACTGCGTCGGTTTGACTTCATGTTGGACCTCTGCATGTAGCAGGTATGCAATGTATTGCAAACTAGTGCAAGACTGGGTAATTGTGACTCGGAGACCAATGACACTCCAAGAATGAACTTCCATTGCTGTGAGAGGTGCCTTAATCTTCTTCGATTGGGTCTTAGCACCTTGCTTACAATATATTTTTGGCATCGTCTCCACAGGAGCCGATGCAACAGGCTTCAGAAATGAAGCTGGAGGTGGAGCCACGGGAGCCGATGTGACAGGTCTAGGGCGATGTCCCTCTTGGGCCACTGGATGTGGAGATCGTGGAATGGATGAGTCGAAGGTGATGTCCCTCTTAGGCCACTGGATGAATGTGTAGACAGAATCCCCTAATGTTGTAATCTCTTCATTTGGGGGCTTCTCAAGAGAGATGGTCCTAAAAACATCATTAAGCATATACACCTAAACCTTCACGAAACCGGTCTCTAGTTGGGCGACGTGCACTAGCGTCCTTGACAGCCATGGATATGCCATTCCCCGCCCTGCGTCAATGGGAATAGAGCCAACAAGTCTAACTCTGAGGATGCCAGGCGTGGGCTCCTACATAACGATACAAGATGAGCTAAGGTGCCCACCAGATAGATCTATCTATGTAGCATTCTAAAGAGGTACATTACCTGGATGTCATCGATAGGTAGGTGGGTGTCACTGTGTTGAGTAATTAGTGTAGACGCGCAGCTACTCCGACATTGAGGGGGACTGGGTACCGCATTAACAGGGGTGAGTTGCGATTGGTCGCGGACTTGTCTCAATTCTTCCCTCAATGAATCTATCTCTCTTCGAAGTGAGGCAGTCTTCTCTTGAAGTGTGGCAGATAGTTGTCTCTCAAGTTGTGCACGAAGCTCATGTTTTATTTGTTTATCGCGATAGGCATTGGATCTCTTCCTACTCCTATATGTCTTGGAGTCATTTGGGAATCCGTGCCTCCAAGATATGTAAACTCCCAGGGCTCACATGCGACCTGGTTGTTCCTTGTTTCCCAGGGCTTATGATAGTATATCTCTCCCTGTATTCTTCAAAGGAGCCTCGGGAAGGTTCGGTAGTCAATAATTGCCGCAAGAGGCAATCATGTTATTTTCAAACCCAAGAAATTCAAGAGGTATTAACAACTATGTATTTAACATATGTTACTAGGCGTTGGGACATTTTCTCGTCTGTGGGGTTTTTGAAAGAGGAGACACCTAAAGATGTGGTTGATGACCTCACTCTTAACCAGTTTCGAGCGCACTCATTTGCGATCCCACAAATGGCGGGGAGGCCTCCGATCGAATTGCGACCTCGTCCTGCATCCTCCACTGTGGGATTTTTCCTGCGTACCCAGTGGTGCCGAGTCTGTGAGGGTGAGTGTTTTGTGACTGGAGAGCCTTGTGCGTCGCACTTTGTTGTTCAAATTCAGTCGTTCTCTTCACCTGCACAAAGGCCTCCCATGTTTCCAGCGACACGAAAGGATACCTTGTGAAGGGTATGAGATCCATGGCCACATACTGTGTGACAAGAGTGCTCTTCATGTTCGTCCATGCTTTTTCCATCGTGAGGAGTGCTTGCCTTTGCACGAGTCCCTGTATTTCTACTGGGATTATGAACGAATTTGTTATTTCTGCCCACAGCTGATTTTTCTGATCCTTTGCCAAAACTTTCTAGCTTGCTATGGTGATGGGGACCCATTGCCTCCAATGATCCCGTAGGTAGTCTGCAATGCTGCCGCTGCTTTCTTCAGTTGCAGAGGACCCCATATGGAGAGACCACCATGATGGTCATTCGTCCCTTTGGACTTTTCGATACTCCTATCCACATTCCATGTAGGTAATTTGCAAATAAACAACACATAAGTCAGAGGAGAATCACTCCAATGCCAAACCCTTCCTTTGTTTTTTTCCTGAATCAGAAAAACCACACATGCCAACATAAAATCAACTCAAACCACAAAAGACTTTTGCTATCATCACATAGCTCAAACAAGAATCAAGAGAGCATTCCAAGGAACGTGCAATAACTACCGATAGTAGTGTAGTAACGTCATATTAATACACCTTTAGAATATGACCATATAAAACATCCACCTCATACTAACATCATAAGGGACACACACAGAAAACCAGAGTTGTGTAGTAACCGGATTACTACACCTCTAGAATCGATCATGCCTCCGACTCATAGTAATGTTGCAAGGAACATGTAGTAACATATGGTAAAATGTACAGTAATTTCTGAGCATTGTGTAGTAATAGTAACATGCCATTCTAAATAGATCTTGTAGCTAACAAGTGAGGTATATATCATGAAGTATTAAAGATCATAAAACAAAGTTCTATGAATCGAATTACACACACCGTTGTCTCAAGTTCATTGAACTCGACACACTTTGGAGTGTGTAACTTGCTTCATGCCCTTTGAAGGTCTATGTGGCATATATTATTGCTACAAGGTCCCTTTGGAACAGAACATGCCAGTCAAATAGATCTTGTAGCTAACATATATATCATGAAGTACTAAAGATCATAAAACAAAGTTTTATGAATCGAATTGCACACTAGTGTCTCAAGTTCATTGAACTTGATACACTGGAGTGTGTAACTTGCTTCATGCCTTTTGAAGGTCAATGTGGCATATATTATTGCTACAAGGTCCCTATGGAACAGTAACATTCCATTCTAAATAGATCTTGTAGCTAACAAGTGAAGCATATATCATGAAGTACTGAAGGTCATAAAACAAATTAGCCAACTATTGAAGATCACAAAACAAATTAGCCAACTATTGGGACAGACCATAAGATTGAGAAATGACAGTAATAGTAACATTTTAGAGCTCAAGTTGGAATATCCAATTTTAGTATTAGATATTGTAGCTAACACGTGAAGCATATATCATGAAGTACTGAAGATCACAAAACAAATTAACCAACTAGTGAGATTAGATCTTGTAGCTAACAAGTGAAGTATATATCATGAAGTACTATATATCATGAAATATTATACCAGTATCATCATCGAGTTAATTGCTATACTACAAAATTGTATACTAAATTTTCGATACTAAAAATTGTACTAAAATTTCTATACTAAAATTTTCTATACTAAATTTTATATATTAAAATTGAACTAAAATTTATACACTAAAATTGATATACTATAAAATTCTATCGTAAAAATTGTACTAAATTTTCTATACTAAAATTTCTACACAAAACAATCCTACAATAAAAATGTCTATACTAAATATACTACAAAAACTTTCGAAATACACCTAAATTTGAAGATCTCGCGCGCTCTTTTTTCCCCTCCTCTTCTTCTCCTCCTCTTCTCTTCTTTCCCTTCTTTCTCCGCTACTCTCTCGCGTTGCCAAACGAATGCGCGATGGAAATGCAGCCGCAGCCGCGGCCGGGCTTGCCGCTCGGGTTTTAACCCGTTGCTGTCGCCCAGCCGTTGGGCGGCAGGAGACGCTATCGTCGAACGAGACAATGATCGCATGTCACCGCTCAACGGTTGGGCGACAAGAATAACTCGCCCAACCGTTACCAAACCGCCTAGGTGTCGCACGTGGTTGGGCGATTTTCGCTAGTCGCGAATGGGGCCGACTCGAGCCTATTTTTGTAAAAAATTTTGTGGCGGGTATATTTCTATAATTTTGAATAAAAATGGATTATTCGTAAAAAAAATGCCTTGGGCTGGCAATGGCAATGGGCTGAGATGGGCCACATTTTGGAGAAGAGTGCTAGGCTTTAGCTAGGTTTCGCCCCAAAATGTTTCGGAATTTTTTTAATTGATTTTTCATTAGATTTAATTTTAAAAATGCATTTGAGCTCAGAAAATTACCAAACTAAGCTTGACAATTTTGAAAATGTTTGGATATGCACTTTGGATTATTAAAAATTTAAATAAAAAATTCGTAGTATATATAAATTAAAATTTGAAAACATAATTAAATTCGTGATGTATGTATGTATGTATGTATGTATATTCAAATCCAAATTAAATTCAAATTCATAACATGTATATATATTGGACTAGACCATACTATACCCCCTTCCCTCCTTCCCTATCCCTCCCGTCCCAAACCAATTCCCTTCCCTTGTCCCTCCCCGCACTTGAACTCCCTCTCTGTTACTTACTTCCCTCATTCCTCACTAAAACTGGTTAAAAAACGATCTATTTTCATTGAAAATCTCCGTCTTGTAGTAATATTGCAAGGAACGTGCAATAACTACTGATAGTAGTGTAGTAACGTCATATTAATGCACCTTTAGAATATGACCATATAAAACATCCACCTCATTCTAACATCATAATTAAGGGACACAAACAATAAAAACCAGCAGTTGTGCAGTAACTTCGGATTACTACACCTCTAGAATTCGATCATGCCTCCGACTCATAGTAATGTTGCAAGGAACATGTAGTAACATATGGTAAAATGTACAGTAATTTCTGAGCGTTGGAGGGAGATGTAAGCATGAGAGGAAGTCACGTTATTGCATGAAACCCACCATGTTACTATGGCTTGCAAGATGATTACTAACGTTTCTAAGCACGGATGAGAGACGTGGGGTTTTTTCTACTATTGATTGCAAACTTTTAAGTTACAATATCTCGTTAACCAAACATCCGGTATGCTATTCATTTGCACAGTTGTATTTAAAATTATTGGCTTAATAAAATTATGTCCATGTTGAATATATTTTGACACTACAAAAGTCCGTGTTACAGCAATACCGCAAGAGGGTTACTATACCAGTTTTAGCAAGGAGGGGTGGGAGTCGGTGAAAGTCGGTGGTGGGGGCTGATGGGAGGTGGGGGTGATGGGTTTTCTTTGACTGAGCTTTGGCCAAGGTGGAGGGTAGGTTTTGGCCCATAGAATTGGGGTTATACAATATTTATTCTATAGGAGGGTATAGAAAAATTGTAGGAAGTTGAAATTGTATCTGTAATATACCTTTTACCAAAATATCTATAATACACCTTATCATAAACTTTAAAGTAAATCCTAAAACTGTACAATATTTTTAAATTAGGTCAAAATTTAATTCAAACTACATGCATGTTCAAATTCCATAGTAAATTCACTTTTGGAATATATATAATTAGAATGAAAACTATATTCAGAATGTGAACTCAAACTGAATTTTGAAAGTTTGATTCCCTTGAAATAATAGAACTTATATGATTACAACACACGGTAAGGAATTTAGAACTTCTATAACACCAAGACGCCATTTAAAATATCTAGCCTGTGCAGATGCACGGGTTAATGGCTAGCTAGTTACTAAAATTATGAGCCAGCAGAGCTAAAATTTGGATGCTGGAACAGTTGGTACATCCTACAACACCAGGGCGCACCAATCCTAGACGTTCACAACAAAGCAAGGATGTACATAATGTATAAATCACTAACTGGAGTTTACCTAGCTAATAGTATTGTTCACTAGGGTATATAGGATGCCGAAAAGATACAAAGGGTTCCTTTCAGATGGACCTGATTATTCCCATGTTTTACAATATCTCCTAGAATCTTTGGCATCTGACTAGGAACCACTTGTTATTCAAACTTGTCCAGTTTGCTACAATCAGCTCGTACGTGATGCTTTTATGCGCCAGCTATGTGTGGTTGCATTAGATGGAGTCTGACAACTGATTTCCAGCTATGTCGTAATATAGTGGCTATGGCGTAAGCAGACAAAACTAATCTTTATGTGGATGCCAACATTCCAATTTGAAAAAAAAAACACAATCTAATTCTAGTGGAGCTTTACTTTGCTTTGCTTAAAAATTATTGTTTTCTACACACCTTGAAAGAGCTGTATAAAAACTGGATTGTGCTGGCTGCTAACCAGATGAAACTAATAGTAACGTGGATTCTGACAATTGAATTTAAAGAAGAAGCAATGGAGGCTGCAGATGTGTCAAACCCCCCAGATTTAACGAAAACTTGAATTTCTCCACGGTACTTTTGTATTTTGAACTTTACAAACTAGCCAAACCTTATTTTTAGAGGATGCTGTAGCAGCTAGTAAACATATTTCCTTATTTTTAGAGGATGTCATCCAAGAAGTTGAGTACGTCAAGGAAGATGCAAGAATATATTGTATACCTCCTTGAATGTCTCCTAGTTTTCTGTTATTGTGGTGTGGAACCAGCTAGCTGACAACACTACAACAGCAAGTGGCACCATGACGGTAATCATAAGAATACACAAGAGGGGCAAATTAATTAACTTAGTCCATCCATTCACTTGCCATATATTAGCCTTATTGGGCACAATTAATGAAGGACCTTCTTGCTTGACTTGGGCGCAATGAATGAAAGGTGCGTTGACTTGAAAGGTGCGTTATTAGGGCTTGTTCTTTTGGGCCAGCTATGTGTGGTTGCACTAGATGGAGAAGCTCAGGATCAGTTAGTTATTGTGGAATCAGCTGCAGATCACGCTAGCTGGCAAAAGAAAGTGGCACCATGATGGTAATCATAAGAATACACAAGAGGGGCGAATCGATTAACTTAGTCCATCATTCACGTGCCATATAGGCTGATTAATTGGGTACAATTATGAAGGGGTGCATTGACTTCAAACTTTTCTTAAGTTTGACTTGGGCGCAATGAATGAAAGGTGCGTTGACTTGAAACCTTCTTAAGTTCTTGCCGTGCCCGTGAAGCATTACTAGTCTGCCTTCTGTCCGGCAACAGCTACCTGCTTCTGTATGAGGTAAGCACTATTTCAGCGAGTTTTATGTCTTAGTTTTGCTACAATATTAGATATCTTCTTCAGTTATTAGTCCGATTATATTCGTTTGGGATTTTTCTTGCATCTTACAGTGCTGCTAAATTAGAGGCAAATAATATTCAGGGAGTTGCTCAGCTTGGGCAAATACCTGTAGTAGTTGTTTATGGCCTCTCACATTTCCTGCAGTACTATTTGTAATGTATCCATCCTAGAATTTTGGAAGTGGCACTGTGTGGCAGAGCTGTATACGACCTTATACCTCATTGTTTGCGGAAGATTAGAGTAACACTTTAGCATCAATTTGATTCAACCTAGAAAAACTCACCTATTGGTTCTACTAGTGTCGATGAGGTATATTAGCTCTCCTTGTCCTATTTGAGAGGATGTTCCCTTGATTATTAGAGCAACTGCTATTATGTGTGGACTTGAGCAAAATGGCCCTGGCCGAACTAACTGTCTTGGCCCTGCCCGAAGCCTAGTTTATGGACGGGCTTGTGCAGAAATGTGATATTCTCAATTCAAAATCGTGAAGTACACATTTAATAAAAATATATAAATTTCGCAATTACGATTTCAAAGTTATGAATGCCAAATTTGGATTATATAGACGTTAAATTTTATGTCTGCTATTTGCATTGAAACTTGAAAGTGACTAGGATATATACACATATGCAATTTACGTACACTTTTAGGATTGAATTCGTATAGAAATACCATTGCTAATTTTAATTTAATTTTATTTCGAATTTCAAATATTTAGGATTTTACTGTGAAGTTAGTATGAAAATTAAATTGCTAATTTTTTATTTTTTATTCCGAATTTCGGATCTTTTTATTATACAGGATATGGACTATATCCTTTAATTTAAGTTATTACAATTCAGGATATGGACTATATCTGCTTGTCCAGTTTGCTACAATCAGCTCGTACGTGATGCTTTTATGCGCCAGCTATGTGTGGTTGCATTAGATGGAGTCTGACAACTGATTTCCAGCTATGTCGTAATATAGTGGCTATGGCGTAAGCAGACAAAACTAATCTTTATGTGGATGCCAACATTCCAATTTGAAAAAAAAAAACACAATCTAATTCTAGTGGAGCTTTACTTTGCTTTGCTTAAAAATTATTGTTTTCTACACACCTTGAAAGAGCTGTATAAAAACTGGATTGTGCTGGCTGCTAACCAGATGAAACTAATAGTAACGTGGATTCTGACAATTGAAATTAAAGAAGAAGCAATGGAGGCAGCAGATGTGTCAAACCCCCCAGATTTAACGAAAACTTGAATTTCTCCACGGTACTTTTGTATTTTGAACTTTACAAACTAGCCAAACCTTTTTTTTAGAGGATGCTGTAGCAGCTAGTAAACATATTTCCTTATCTTCAGTTTTCTCAATAAGTTTTGCCTTATGTCCAGGTATTTAACATTAGATGAGACTGATAGACTCGTTGATCTGAGATTTGAAGACGACATCAGGGAGGTGTTCGACCATTTCAAGGCACAGAACGCTGCTATTTTCTGCCTCCATGCCGGAGAAGATTCAGAATTTTCCTAGGAGTGCCCTTGTGAAGCAGCAGCAGGAGCAGCAAATCTTGATGTCATCCAAGAAGTTGAGTACGTCAATGAAGATGCAAGAATTGTATACCTCCTTGAATGTCTCCAGAAGACTCCACCCCCTGTCCTAGTTTTCTGTTATTGTGGAACCAGCTAGCTGACAACAGCAAGTGGCACCATGACGGTAATCATAAGAATACACAAGAGGGGCAAATTAATTAACTTAGTCCGTCCATTCACTTGCCATATATTAGCCTAATTGGGCACAATTAATGAATGACCTTCTTCCTTGACTTGGGCGCAATGAATGAAAGGTGCGTTGACTTGAAACCTTTTTAAGTTCTTGCCATGTCCGTAAAGCGTTATTAGGGCTTGTTCTTTTGGGCCAGCTATGTGTGGTTGCATTAGATGGAGAAGCTCAGGATCAGTTAGTTACCGTGGAATCAGCTGCAGATCACGCTAGCTGGCAACAGAAAGTGGCACCATGATGGTAATCATAAGAATACACAAGAGGCTGATTGGGCACAATAATGAAGGCGTGCATTGACTTCAAACTTTTTCTTAAGTTTGACTTGGCCGCAATGAATGAAAGGTGCGTTGACTTGAAACCTTCTTAAGTTCTTGCCATGCCCGTGAAGCATTACTAGTCTGCCTTCTGTCCGGCAACAGCTACCTGCTTCTGTATGAGGTAAGCACTATTTCAGCGAGTTTTATGTCTTAGTTTTGCTACAATGTTAGATATCTTCTTCAGTTATTAGTCTGAATCGTTTGGGATTTATCTTGCACCTTACAATGGTGCTAAATTAGAGGCGCAAATAATATTCAGGGAGTTTCTCAGCTTGGGCAAATACCTGTAGTAGTTGTTTATGGCCTCTCACCACTACCGGGTTCAGCAGCTTTGCCGAGTGCCGGTGGCACTCGGCAAAGCACGAAAAACACTCGGCAAAGTCTTTGCCGAGTGCCACCCACGGCATAGATCACACGTCATAGTTTCTAACGGCAAAAAGCTCTTTGCCGAGAGCTTTTCATCGAGCACTCGGCAAAGCCTTTGCCGAGTGCCGAAACGACCCTCGGCAAAAAAAGGACAGTGGACGGCGAGAACACGGTGACGGCGTCGTTTGCCGAGTGCCAGGACGGAATGGCACTCGGCAAAGCTTTTAACTTTGCCGAGTGTCATGGTAAAGACACTCGGCAAAGCCTTGAAGTTTGCCGAGTGTCATGGTAAAAACACTCGGCAAAGTTTAAAACTTTGCCGAGTGTTTTTACCACGACACTCGGCAAAATCACAACACTCGGCATAGTACGTTCCCAGAATGCCCAGAAACGTTACTTTGCCGAGTGTTTTTACCATGACACTCGGCAAAGCCTCCCTTTGCCGAGTGTAACACACGGCAAAGTGGCCAAAAACTGCCTATTTTAATTGTTTATTGCACCCCACTCAAACAAATCACAATATCACGGATATATCAACAAGTAATCACCACAAGTAATCACATATATCACATATAGTCCACAATATATCACATATAGCACCACAAGTCACAATATATCACATATATCACCGGCCACAAGTCACAATATATCACATACACTACAACAAAATGAACATATTAAGACGTTTTATTTAAGACGCTTTGAATCATGTCTCTCTTTTTAGAACCACAATTGAAATAGAGACGCAGTTTGAGACGCTCTAAAGGGTTGCACGCTATTAAATTCTATTAAAACGGCTGCTGAGACGTTTTGGAGTACGTCTCATGTATAGAGACGAAATTTTAGATGTCTTATTTATCATTTGAGACGTCTTATCTATTATCTCCATATAAGAATATTAAAAAAAAACAAAATGGTGTAAGTAACGGTATATATATAAAACATAAAAAATATCAATCTCAAAGTTCGAACTCACAACCTGATAATTTTCTTTCACTTTTGTTCAGTGGCTGAAAACATAAAAAAATATCAATCCCAGGGTTCAAACTCCCAACCTAAGGTTTAGAATGTTCACGTATTAACAGGGGCGGAATTGGGTCCCTGGGAAGGTGGGCTTTAGCCCAGGGTATAAAAATATATGTAGGATATTTATAGCTCAGGTAATTTGAGTCCAACTCGGGATAATATTGGCAAAATTCAACCCAGATCTGTAACATATTTTACTATTGACCGCCACTGTCTCCGCGACTCCACGCGCTCGACCCACGACTTCAGCCTTCAATACGTATTTTACTGCATTGCCCACTGCGCTTCGATGCGGCCCATTTCGCGCGACCGGCGACTCGGCGAAACCGACAAAGCCTCGTCCCGACAGCTCCTCCTTCGACTCCCACCTCGGCCCATTGCTCGTCGCCTCTTGGACCCGCTCGGCGTCGCCCCCCTCGAGTCCGCCCCCTCTCGACCGCCCCCTCCCGGCGTCGCCCGCATATCCGCCCGCCTCCCGGTCCGTCCCCCTCGGCGCCGCCCGCCTCCCGATCCGCCCCCTCTCGGCGCCTCCCGCTCTGGCGTCGCCCGCCTCGAGTCCGCCCCTCTCGACCGCCCCCTCCGGCGTTGCCGGTCTGCGCGAGCCTCGCGGATCCACCCACCTCCGCCTCCGCTGCTCCGCGGATCCGCCGCCTCCGCCGCTCCGCCGCCTCCCGGATCTGCCCGCCTCGCTGTCGGCTTGGTAACGAGATTCAAGCCAAGGGATCTTTTCGATATGGGTGTGCAACAGCTAGCAGCTGATACAGAGTAGAGCATGGTTGTGTGCTTTCAGTGACAAATGCAGGTAGCAGGGATTTTTTGTTTCGTGAACAATTTAGGTTGCTGTACCATCTGTTACATTCAATGATGAGATGAGTCTATATGATCAACACTTAACATGATCCTTGGAGATGTTGAGGAGATCGTGACAACTGTTGAGATTGATGATGAAACATATGAAGAAATTGTGCACGTAGGTGCTCTGTCCTATCCTTTTAAATTTTGATGAGTATTTGGAAATTCTTTTCTGGATTAGTGAGGTAACAATACATACTTCTACTTTAGCAAATTTATTCTACTGTGATATTTTTGTTAGGGCCAATGCTACTGGCCATAACTTCAAAAATATGTATTGAAAATGATAACTCAACTAAATGTGGGGTGTACTATATTAAGTTATATTCCACACATTACACTTCAGCTTTTGAAAACTGCTATTTTTTTAAATTGACTTGAATGTCATGTTCCTTAAGTCCTTCTAGAGAAGACATGATGCTAGGTTGAAACCGCTATTTTTTGATATCTTGATTAGCCTTGTCTGTGTTCATCAAGGCAAACATGTACGCACCATCCTATCATGTGTTACTGAGGGTAGCAGCAGAATATTAGAAGGCAAGAAGAGGAGTTCATATATAAAATATATTGGTTACATGACTGGATACGATAGCAGTATCACTGAACAAAGATCATGAAGTTTTTCTATGTTGAAAGAAAACTAGATTTAATTATACTATGCTCTCTGGAAGGCAAAGCCTTTGTATTCATCATTTCTTTGGCTATTGCTGTTCATATGAGTTTGCAACTTCATGTTTTACCATTCCATGACTTCAGTTAATTTAATTATATGAATATGGTCCACCACATCACCCTCTACTTTGTAGATTTACCTTATATATTCCTTTTTGGGATTGTATACAACGCAGTATTCAAAAGACAGTGTTCTTACAGGGCATGGATGAAGGGAACCTGCAGATACAGGACGAGGAGGAGATCATTAGTGCAATTACACATGCTCTTTGTTCAGCAGATGACAAGGAGTGTGTGTTATTTGTTGATCTGCTACTGTTTTCTGATGGATTATAGGTTTAGCATGTGATACCATTGTGTAACAACTGCTTGTGTGTGAATTGATCTGATTGAGGTGCTAGTTTCTGCGCCATGTCGAATTACTCTGGTGTTCATTACCAGCTTAATTGCCAAAGAGTAGTCTTGTTTGGAGTAACATGTCTTACAAGTGAAATGCGCTGTATTTGAGTGACTAGGCTTAGCAGTATTGGAACTTGGAAAAATGTAGACTTTCGGCAAAGATTGGTAAGATTATAATATAAATATAATCTTACCTACATGCTAGTTTAATTTAAATACTACGTACTCAAGTGAAAGTCGCATGTTTAATTTTAAGCTCATTCGGAGAACATATGCTCACTCAAATAGGATAATATGGCCAGATGACGAACGCAAAGCACAAGTCCACCTCCCAGGATTTTTTGTGTGTGCTACATATAACAATCGAGTGGCGAATTTCTATGGCATGTTTGTCGTGCAAGTGAAAGTCGCATGTTTAATTTTTAGCTCATTCGGAGAACATATGCTCACTCAAATAGGATAATACGGCCAGATGACGAACGCAAAGCACAAGTCCAACTCCCAGGATTTTTTGTGTGTGCTACATATAACAATCGAGTGGCGAATTTCTATGGCATGTTTGTCGTGCAAGTGAAAGTCGCATGTTTAATTTTTAGCTCATTCGGAGAACATATGCTCACTCAAATAGGATAATACGGCCAGATGACGAACGCAAAGCACAAGTCCGCCTCCCAGGATTTTTTGTGTGCGCTACATATAACAATCGAGTGGCGAATTTTTATGGCATGTTTGTCGTGCAAGTGAAAGTCGCATGTTTAATTTTTAGCTCATTCGGAGAACATATGCTCACTCAAATAGGATAATACGGCCAGATGACGAACACAAAGCACAAGTCCGCCTCCCAGGATATTTTGTGTGTGCTACATATAACAATCGAGGGGCGAATTTTTATGGCATGTTTGTCGTGCAAGTGAAAGTCGCATGTTTAATTTTTAGCTCATTCGGAGAACATATGCTCACTCAAATAGGATAATACGGCCAGATGACGAACGCAAAGCACAAGTCCACCTTCTAGGGTTTTTTGTGTGTGCTACATATAACAATCGAGTGGCGAATTTCTATGGCATGTTTGTCATGCAAGTGAAAGTCGCATGTTTAATTTTTAGCTCATTCGGAGAACATATGCTCACTCAAATAGGATAATACGGCCAGATGACGAACGCAAAGCACAAGTCCACCTTCCAGGGCTTTTTGTGTGTGCTACATATAACAATCGAGTGGCGAATTTCTATGGCATGTTTGTCATGCAAGTGAAAGTCGCATGTTTAATTTTTAGCTCATTCGGAGAACATATACTCACTCAAATAGGTATGTTCGGAGAACATGTTTAATTTTTAGCTCATTCGGAGAACATGTTTGTCGCGCAATTGAAAGTCGCATGTTCATATCAAAGAGTTTATAGATATTAACTTAAAAATTTCTTCTAACATTTCTATATGCGAAGTTATTGATGATGGTATTAATCTAAAATTCTTCATTTCTAGAGAGAAAGTTTCTGCAAATTTTGTACAAAATTTTTTTAATTCAGTTCGATCCAATGACTTCAATTTAATCGGCCCGTACTAAATTTTAATCTACTCATGATATTAAATTTATTTTTATTTTATTATATATATATATATATATGTAATTAGAAGTACTTATTAACGATGAATGCTCAAGTTAAATATTTGCAAAGAAAGATTTTATGACGCCCGCTTCTTATCTCTCTTCTAATCTCTCTCCCTACCCTCTGTTCAGCCGAAATGAGTGGCTGGGCTTCCTCCTCCTCTCTCAGCGCCGCCCAGCCCCTTGCTCTCGCGCCTCTGGCCGCCTGTGTCCATGGGATCGATCGGCCTCCATGCTCTAGCTAGCGCCCCCGGTCTCCTGGTGCCGCCTCCAGCCAACTCCCTTCAGGCCCCCCTCCAGGCTCCCTTCCGCCTCCAGGCTCCAGGCGTGCAGCTCCCTCCCTCCCTGCTGCGACTCCGGCCGTGCAGCCCCCATGGCGCCTCCGGCCTCCATGCTTATGCTGGTATGCTTTTGGTTATTTTTGATTTGTGGATTTGATTTGATCAGAAGGATAGTGGTACTGGAGTACAAAATCCCCAAAAAAGAGTACAAAATAGCAGAAATTGGACTCGAACCTTTTACCTATTGCCTGGAAGAATACCTTGGTAACCAGCACACCGCCACGAGAAACTAGTGCTGAGAGAATTTTGTTACGTAGAAATAAACAAACATCGATTCCGAAATATATTTTGTTTACCGCTCCAGCGGATAATTTTTTCCCGCTTTTCTATCGGAAAGTTTCGCTAATATATATATCGCGATCTATTTTTCCCCGCCTCCTCTTCCTTTCCCTTCTCCTTCCGTAACTGAAATCCAATCGCGACGGCGCGGTGGCGGTGCTTTGTGCTTCGCTTCTTCCTTGCGCAGGTGTTCCTCCTTGCCGTCACAGGGGATCGATCTAGGTTATCTTTTTTTGCTCTTATTTTGTTTGCTTGGTCCATCACGATGGGTCTGTGCCGTCGAACGGTTGTAATTACGGACAACGAGGGAGTCTTCCAATGGGTTCCTTTAGCTGATCAATTTTGGGGGGTTCCGTTAGCTGATCAATTTTGGGTACAATCTGTTCAGCAGGCTAGGTGGCATAGTCTCAACATGTAGTTTTATAATATCCTAATTTATTGTCTATTTCTTTGTTTGTTCTGTACATTCCTGTTTTCACAAATAATTAAGGTACATATGCGTGTCGTAACTTCCATTACGTGGGGTTGACTTCATAATTTTTTGTGGCTGTAGTTAACAATTATGATGAGGGTACCAAGGCGGCTACGGAAGTTAAACCTAGATGTACAAGGTGTAGGACATGCAGAAGTTGAAGAAGAAAATTGGCACTTCAATTGTGAAAATATAGATGGAGATGCACAATCTAAAGATGATGATTTGCACATGCATACTGAAGATCATGATGAAGGTAATATACAACAGCAAGAATATAATGTAGAAGATCATCCACATGTTGATAACATTATAGCAGAGTTGCCTCTTGCATCCAGAAGACCAATTAAAATAATGTGTAAGTTGCATAAGGTTTCATTTTTTTGAATTTCTAAGTGCATATGATTTTCCTATGACGTATAGTTCAAATGGTCCAAAATGTAGGGCAAAATGGAGAAGTGCGGCAGATTCTTGGAGATTTTAAGGTAAAAACATGGAGCAATTAAAGCAAGGTAAGGTGATTGTGAGACGGATGAAAATGGTGTTCGAATGATAGGTCAGTTCCATTCTTGGCTCAGATCTTGGTCACTTGCAAAGAATTCAACATTTGCACCATCGCACATTCCAAAATGGGACGATGAATTATTTGTGGAACCACATAAGAGCATAATCACTGATGTGGAGGTGAACTACTATTTAATATTTAGTAACATGTATCATCATGCTTTTACACTACTAACTTCTGTTTATATCTTTTAAAGATTAAATTTATCTACCCCTCTGAGACTAAGCATCTTACAAGAGACTGGATCCTAATGAAAGTTGGAAAGGGGTGGAGATCTTACAAACATCGTTTGAAGAAAAGGTATTTTAATCGTGATGAGAGGACTCTAAATGAAATATTAAAAGATGTCCCAAAAGGTGTTAATGAATATCAATGGGGTGCTCTGCTTGCAATATGGTGTCAGGACCAACACAAGGTGACAAGTCAATTTTTAGGCTAAACTTGTATTCGAACTTTGTCTTCTAATTCCCATTATTGACTGAAGCTTTACTATTTCCAGAAATTATGCGAGAAAAACTCTGAATGCACGAAACAACAGAAGAATCCGCATACAACTGGGAGAAAAAGCCACGCTAGGCTTTGTAAAGAGATGGTGTTAATTGTTTTAGACTTAAATGTTGTTATTATTAAAGATAAAAAGCTATCTAACCATAAATTTGATAAATCTTCTAATTTGGTTTGTTGCACAGGAAGAAAAAAATAAAGGAAAAGTACATGATATTGACGTATGGGATGCAGCCCATAAGAAAAAGGATGCACGTATGAAGGAAGTACTGGTATATTGCTTTTGTTGTAAGTTGCATTTAGACTAAAGACCCCTCTGATAGCAGCCTAGACAGAAATTGGCCAGTTTCCAGAGGATTTCCAACCAACTCATTATTTCTAGTTTATCAAATGTTTGTGTTTCCTAAGCATTAGATGTATGATTTGTAATCCAGTGAAGAAACAGCCCATTAGATGTATGATTTGTAACCAGCTGCAGCTGATTTCCACTGGTTTCAGAACCTTGTTAATAGCAGTAGGAAGAAATAATAACAGATCCTGAGAATCCTCACCACATCACAGGCTATAGCAGCAAATGCAATAATTTTGAAGCGATAGAGTAATATGCATATATACTAGTTCAAGCAGATATCTAAAGTGGATGCTTATGATCCATTATTTGTCAGTTAAGCCATCTCAAATCCCATATGAGATTATTACTCGTGAATATGTGAAAAATCAACCCAATTTTTTTAGTTCCATTCATTCTGGTTCTTATCCCTGAAATTTTGATTTACTAAATACATATGTACTTATGTAGGAAACAGCTTATGATGAGTTAGCTAAAAGGAAATATGATAACTATGGCATTATTTCATCAAAAGATTATGATGAAGTATTTCGAAGTGTAGTTGGAAAAGAGACAAAACTTCGAGGGTACTACGATCAGAAGAATTGGAGCCAAATACAGGTTTCTCAGGAAGTAGATGACATTGGGCAATCTGAGCAACAAGAAATGCTTAAAGGAGCAGTAAAAGCAATGAACAATAAAATAGAGGACATGAGTGGTAATATGAATCTCATGCAGGCCTTCATAGAGAGAAAATTCCCTGGAGAGGATTGGAGAAACATGATGCTAGCAGAAGAAAATAATGAAGTAAGCACCTATGGCTCATCTTTTTTTAAGATCAATTAACAAATACACTATGTGCTAACAATATGTTTTTGGTTTTCCTTTCAGGTTGATACTTCTGAACAAGTTGGTAATGATATCCCATTTGAGTTTGAAAACAATCTTGACGAACTGTAACACTAACCTACATGGTCATGAGCTTAATGCGTGGTAATGATAATTAGCAGGGCTTTAGAAAACATTGTCCTTCCGTCCCCTCATTTCCAGCATAGCCTTTTCCTTTTTTGGGTCTGGCATATATTCCTTGTTTGATTAGTCTTCCATGTGGATACATCCCACCTGATTTCTTCAAAAAACAAGAGGGCATAAAGTCAAATTTTAGTCCTTTTTTAATCTTAAAAGGATGATCTCTGCCACATGATGATCTTTCCAGAAATTGCTAAAGCTAACGTAAATGTATAGTCTAGTCTAACCAAATTAACATGAACGTAGAGATCGAGTGCAGGTGAATGCACATATGGTTGGTATTAGTAGGAAGTCTGTACTCTGTACAAATGGAATGAAGTTATATTTTTTTTCTTTGAGATAGAATGTGACTACCCATGTCATTATCATTAGAATATGACACCGGTTGATGGATTATTACTCTATCATAACATTGTTTTATTCCATTCTACACCAAACAATGTGCAGGTGTTGTATGAACCTGGAATATTTTAAACTGATGCTTTGCCAAAGTTTTATGTTGTTATTTTATTTATAATTTGCAGCAATTGCATTCTGTCAGTTTTACTTCAACTAAACGTATTCGTGCCAATCCATCTGTACCACATGAACACATGATTGCCAAGGTAACTTATGAAAATCGCACTATGCTATTGAACCATGTGCTTTTGCAATATGTAGATTAACTTAATTTACTTTCAATTGAAGCAATCAAGCACTAAAAGCTCTGCCAAAAGGTCTAAAGCTATTCAGGGGTACAAGGAATCAACTACGGCACATGACCTTGGAACTAATAAGGTATGTGCAAACTAAGTATGGAAAAATTGAGTAGCTTAACACCGATCTAGTAACTCGTGACTCCTGTATTTTATTATAGGTTGACATTTTTGATCAAATTGGTAATGACAATACTAATGGACTTGATAATAACCTTGAGAGGTCATATCTTTGGTGTTCATGCCGTACAAATTATGTGTAGGTGATGTAGTGCTTGCGTGCTTGATAAATTTTAATCGATGCTTTCGCAATATCTAAATATTTGCATTTATTGTAAGCTGCAGCAATCACATATTAGTAAGTGTACTAATGCAATAGATCGTCATGCCAATATATCTGTACCATATGAACAGACAACTGCCAAGGTGAATTATGAAAATATCACTGTTTCAATGAATCAACTTGGCTTTAATAACATGTATATAATGTCCATACATCAAATGTCCATACATCTTTACGAAACAAGTAATGACGTTCTTCAATTACTAGCTGGAAATAAACATACATATTATTTCTAGGGGATTTTGGTCTAGATATTAGTAAAGAGAGAATGAAATTTGATGGCTTCATGCAGATCCATTGTGGAAAATTTCAGGTTTTGTTATTAATTATGGCAAGTTGATATTCAAGTTAACAACCAAGAATACTTGCATGACGTGGAATGGACTGTAGCATTATGCATATATCAACTCACAAAGATACATACGATTACATACAGTTTTTGCTTGACTTGTATTGCAACTTGCTACTACAAGAATTGAACCTACATAATTGCTGAAAAACAACGAAACAAACAAAGCATCTTTCATCCTTGCTATCTTCTCGGCTGATTGCAATGGATTTGCAGCTCATTGTTCGATCGCAAGTGTAACAATGAATTGTAGCTTTGAAAACCTCGACAACTTGGGTACAACTGTTTGCTAGCTTCATTGGCTAACCTATAGTATGTTTCCATGTCTACATCTTGCTCTCTCTCATATAAGGAGAGTTGTTCTAGTAAACCTTTACCAAATCAACCAATGATTGTAAAGGTGTGTTATGCACATCTTATTCTAGCACTGAAAATTTCCTTATTCTCACAATTTATATAACAAAACTAAATTTGAATTGCAGCAAGCAAGCATTGGAAGCTCTGCAAAAGGCCCAAAAGCATCAAGGTTATGTGGAACCAATTTTACAACATGAAAAAGCCACTCAGGTTAGATTCAAACTATTGATCAAGAAAATAAATTTATTATGGTTGCATGTTACTTGCAGTAGTATTGCTGATCATGTTTGCAGATGCACTTGTTTTTAATTGTTTAAACTTTCTAACACAGGGGCCTCAAACAAAGAGAGTACTAGAGGACAGTTCATCTAATGCAGTATGTGTTACCATTTTTTAATAATAAACCAAGTATTTTATATGTTAAGGAATGACAATGCTCATTTTTTGTGAATGACAATGACATTTTTCTTAAAATGATAGGATCAAAGGGTAGTGTACCTATTTTCATTGAATCCAATATACAAAGGTAAAGTTGTGGCCAAAGGAAATTTAGTGAGTTCGGATAGCACACATGTGGTTGGAGGAAACATGCTTGGAGATGAATATTATGGGGTGGCTATTCATGGTGTTACAAATATTGGTGATGAGAGGCTGCCTAGACCATTTGAAAAATACTGTACGGTAAAGGATGCAATTGGTTGTGTTGTTGCTTGGCCACGGTTCTACGTAAGATCAATTCTTTGAACTACAAGAATAATTTTCCTACCAGAAATATTTGTGTCTTGTTACTCATATAATATCTTTTGCTTCAGGTAAAAAAGCCTAAACGTTCTACTCGCTAGGTATGCCACTTCTAGTTTAATTAACTAAACTTGTACTGTAATATTTTTCATGATTGCTCATATCTGATATTTTGTTGTTAATATTGCTATGTTTGTAGGATATGGAGGACTATGAAAAGAAATGCAGAGCGGAAGACCTGATGCACAATTTTCTGATTGAAGAAATAGACCTGATGATTTATTATAGCAGTTTTAAAAAAGATGTGTGTCAAATTGGAGGATGTTTTACCGACATGTGTTTATCGCATATTAGATTTTTATTTAGTTGTGAACTCTGTTGATTTAAATGGATGCTATAATTATTTGTAAACCTCTCTTATGTAAACTTCTTTGGGGTTTGGAGGGTGCAATGATGATGAATTTGTCAATTGCCAATGGTTTGCCCGGGGTGTGGCTTGGTTCCAGTTGTAGTTGGTTTGCTTTTCTTATAACAGTACTATATCTGTTGTGCTACGCCAATTCCTTATATTTTATAAAATATATACTCAATATTATGGTGCTGCCTATAAAATTATTAATAAATATATGAAATATTATATTCTCATACGGATACGTATTTGTGTGTATAGAAGAAAATATATACCAATCAAAATAAAAATACATACTACATAGGACATCTTGAGACGGCACATAACGTCTCAATGCACGTGCCTATATTAATTGAGACATGGTGCAGCCGTTTTTATAAAAGCGTCTCCAACTTTATAAGGATACAGTGCAGATGTCTCTAATGAACGTCTCAAATAATATAGGCACGCCTTAGAGAGCGTCTCTATATTTTTGAGACGGTTCATATAGAGACGTTTCTATGACGCTTTATAAAAGCGCCTCAGTTGACTGTGGGAGACGAAACAGAACGTCTCTAACCTACAAATATGATGTCTCCCCACGGATGTTTTGTTGTAGTGATATCACAAGTCACAATATCATATATAGTCACAATATATCACATATATCACCACAAGTCACAATATATCACATATATCACCACAAGTCACAATATATCACATATCACAAGTCACAATATCACATATAGTCACAATATATCACATATCACAAGTCAGAATATCACATATCACATATAGTCACCCCGACTGATGTGGTGGGTCATGAGGCATATTATTCGAAGCCGCCGATTGATTCTGCACAAAGGAGAAGAGATTGCATGTGTGAGACAAGATTTAAGGTAGGAACATACAAACTTAAACATTCATACTCCACTAGAAACTCACAGGAGTAGTTGCAGGAGGAGGTGGAGGGAATAGCTCCGGTGGCAGAGGTTGACCCATCCTCTCACCAAAACTTTGCATCCACTGAAACATCTGCTCCATCCTCTGCCGCTCGGCCTCATTCCTCTGCCGATCGGCCTCCATCCTCGCCTCCATCTCCTCCCGTAGCCTCTTCTCTTCTTCCAGTTGGGCCTACAATATTTCACCCCAATGTTACAATGCAAAGCAAACGTATGTAAAAATTAATGAACGACGAATAAAACAGAAATAACCTGGAGTGCCTCCATCCGGGACTGTGCAGTGTCCGGTCGTGGGCGTATGGCCGGGCTTGAGCTCGTGCTCCTTGCTCGAATCTGGGATAGAGTGGGAGTAGTGGCCGTGTCGAGTGTGCTGTCGCCAATCCAGTACCGCCCATGCTTCTTGCCTCCTCCCACCCTCATGACGACTTCTCCATCAAGGTCCTGGGTGCTCGGATCGTACTCTGGCCCATGGACCGCCCTTGCCATCGATGTGTACTCACTGAGGCGGTTGTGGACGGTCGCATTCCTGTACACCGAGGGCGGGTCCTCCGGGTTGTAGTCGACGTCGGACGTCGCCTTGCCCTTGTGGGCCAAAGCCCACACCTTGAACTGGGAGCAAGGCTGGCCACCATGTGACGGCATCGCGAAAAACAGCAAGATGATTAGATATTATGCAGAATTGAGCGTTACAATAAAGAAATGAATTCGCGTACCCATGTAGCCGCGAATTCGTCGAGGCTACGGTTGCCTTGATGGTGTGGTGCACCTGGCATCATCAAACGCCGCTCCCGGCAAGCGCAGCGCGTCTCCTCCCACTCGGCGGCGCACCACTTGTCCACCATCTGTGCCCAGCACTGGAGATGCTGGGCGCACCACCACGGAGGCACCTACACGTCATCAAGTATATGACATATAAGAAGATCAAATTAAGCGTACTTAATCTCAGAAAAAATCAGTATTAATGTTCTATATTTACCTGCATGTATTCTTCCCGGGTCAGCCTCATGTTTCTTGCTTGAGTTTTGTTGATCTTCACTCCAAGGTAGGTAGCGTTGTATGTTACGATGGCCTGGACGCGCGCCTCGTAATGCATGTCCTTCACGAGTTTAGAACAGGCTTTGTGAGCCACACTAGCCGCCTTGGCCTCATATCCATCCTGGCATCTGAAGAAATCCTGCATATAGACACAATGTATCCAGTCATTATTTCAAGAATGTCCAATGAATGTGATGTATTGAGAAATGTAGTGCGAGGAAGACTTACCCACAGCTCGGCCGTCACCCGCTGCGCCTTGTTGACGAATACCCTGCCATCCCGATCTGGTAAATCGGGGAAGGCGACGTAGTGGTCCCATGTGTAGGCCGGCTCCTGCCCTCCGCCAAACGCAACCAGGCCAGGGAAGTGTAGCCTGCACAAAAGACCCAGGGTGCCATTGATGATGAAATTCCCTACACCAACGAGAAACAAGGGGGTTGGATGCAGAATAGTGACTACTCGAGAACAAGTTTGTTGACAACTTACCGCATGTACGGCTCCACTTCGGAAAGGTTGTTCAACACATATAGCATGATAGTGCGCCACTCTTCATGTTTCAAGGTCTTGGGGGTCGCATCACTTGCACTTCCGAGTTGCCCTCGGAAAATGCTGAGGTTCGATTCATTTTCACCAAAGATTGTAACGAGGGGGTGGATTGTGCACGCTAGGAAGGTTGTCACCATAGTACGTTGTTGTGAAGTTTGACACCTCCTCCAAAATGTATGCCTCTGCAACGGAAGCCTCAATTTTGCATTTATTTTTACATTTAGTTCGATGAACCTTTAGACATCTCTCAATTGGATAGCACCAACGGCCCTGCACGGGCCCCCCCATTCGTGCCTCATACGGGAGGTGCAAAATCAAATGCTGCATCGGATTGAAGAAGCCGGGTGGAAAGATCTTCTCCAACTTACAGAGCAACACAGGTGCCATTCTTTCCAAGTCTGCAATCACGGTCCGAGATAACTCCTTGGCACAAAGCTGGCAGAAAAAATTGCTCAACTCTGCCAGCACTAGCCAGACATGCTCAGGAACATAGCCTCGAACCATCACCGGAAGAAGCCGCTCAAGCCATATGTGGTAGTCATGACTCTTGAGCCCATTGATTCGCATAGTAGATAAGTTCACTCCCTCCTCGATTCGCTGCATACCCATCAGGGAACATTAACGTTTGGAACCATTGTAGTACTTCCCTCCTTTGGGGCCTGGTCAAGGCGAATTCGGCCTTAGGCTTTCTCCATGTCCTGCCGCCTCTAGGAGGCTTCATTTCTTGCTTTGGTCTATCGCATAACGTTGCCAGATCCACTCTAGCCTTAATGTTGTCCTTTGTCTTATCAGGAATGTCCATGATTGTTGCCCAAAGTGCCTCGACGACATTCTTTTCAGTGTGCATTACATCAATGTTATGTGGAAGAAGAAGGTCATCAAAATAGGGGAGCCTCAACAAGCCCGACTTATGAGTCCATGCATGTTGCTCACCATATCCCACAAAACCACCTTCTTCTTGATTGACCTCGAGAGCATCTATCTGAGCACGAACCGCGGCACCGGTCATCATCTGCGGTGCAGGGTCTATAACTACGACACCTTTCGTAAAGTTCTTGACGTCTCGTCTGAATGCATGGTCAAGAGGGAGGAATTGTCGATGTTTGTCGAACGAAGAATACTTGCCACCCTTCAGCAACCAAATGAACTTCAGAGCTACCTTGCATACTGGGCATGGGAACTTCCCGTGAACACACCAGCCGCAGAATATCCCATACGCCGGGAAGTTATGCAGGGAGTAGTGGTACCAAACATGCATTTTGAAGTTTCTCTTTGTAGCTCGGTCGTATGTCCATACCCCTTCCTCCCAAGCACGGACCAATTCATCAATCACAGGCTCCATGAACACACCCATATTATTCCCTGGGTGTTCAGGAATTATCAATGACAAGAATATGTTCTGTCGTTGGAAGAGGACGCCGGGGGGGAGATTGAGGGGGATAACGAACACGGGCCAACAAGTGTATGGGGCGGCCATCATTCCATAAGGATTGAACCCATCTGTTGCCAGCGCAACACGTACATTACGAGCCTCTAGAGCTTTCTCACGATGAATCACATCAAAGTGGGTCCATGCTTCACCATCGGATGGATGTACCAGCTTCTCAGGATTGTATCGACGTCCATTTTTGTGCCATGTCATCTGTTTCGCGGTTTCCTCGGTCATGTATAGCCGTTGGATCCTCGGTATGAACGGAAGGTACCGTAGGATTTTCACGGGGATCGCAAGCTGCCTCTTCTGACCATCACCAGAGTCCACCTCCAGGAACCTAGAGGATCCACACTTTCCACAGTACTTTGCTTCCGCGTGTTCTTTCCTAAATAGGATGCACCCCTTCGGACAAGCATGTATCTGCTCATATGGCATCTTAAGTGCACGAAGGAGTTTCTTTGACTCGTACATGCTCTTTGGCAGAATGTGACCCTCCGGAAGCATGCTGCCAAAAACTGTCAACATAGCATCGAAGGCGTCTCGACTCAAGCTAAACTGGGACTTCAAGGCCATTACGCGTCCAATGCCATCTAGTTGAGAAACCTTCGTCTGGCCGTGAAGGGGTTTCTGTGCCGCAGACAACATGTCGTAATACGCCTTTGCGGTTGCCTCTGGCTCCTCCTCCCTACGTCCTTCAGCGAAGTGTGCTTCATGATAGTCATTTAACATGTCTCCTACCCCGCCATCAGCATCGTAATCCTCGACGCGTGGTCTCACGACCTCCTCTCTCATACGATCGGATTCACCGTGGTAGATCCACCGGGTATAGTCTGCCGTAAATCCAAACTTGCAAAGATGTTTACCCATGACCTCCTTTGTTTGTCGACGCGTGTTTGCACATCCGCTGCGCAGGACACCAAGTGGCATGCGCTCCTTTAACCTTGGCAAATGCTAGTTCCAAGAAAGCATAGGTCTTCTCAATCCATTCATCGGACAACGAACCCTGCCTTGAGCGGCCCGTGTACATCCACTCACGGTCATCCATCCTCTAACATATCAGGGAGTAATATAAGAATCAAATGCATCTACACGATCTTTCTCCTATCTAATAGGTGAAGATAGGTCCTAATCCCACCGAGGATGCGTAGATGAGGTTAGTTTCATGCTCTACTCCTATCCGAGACAATTCCGGCAGCACCTCCCATTGTTCTCCAAATACACGTCTGGCGGGGAGATTGTGTATCCGGAGAACAACAGGAGATGCTGCCAAACTCGCCACGGATCGGAGTAGACCATGGAAACTAACCCCATCTACGCATCCTCGGGTTGTCCAAAAAACGTGGACAATTCGAAACAGATACGGTTATAGATATGCAAAGATCTGCATATTTCCAACCGTATCTCTTTCGAACGGGAGACGCCTAACTAGGTTACGCCTAACCAGAGAATAAACTGGGCCGACCAATCAGAGAATGGCATTCAACAAAGTGATATAGCAATAACAAAGTGATATACCAATCAGATATGGCATTCAACTCCCCCTCATTCTTTAGAACATTAACACATCAGTATAGCAATAGCATATTTCATAAAATATAACAATGGGGATAAAAAGAGATATCATGACAATTAGACATGCAGTAAGAAAACAGAGATATCATGACAATGGGGATAAACTACTAAATATCAGAGCAATCACTAACATGAAAATAGATTATGGACCACATACAACATGAACAATAACTAAAATGATTATTATAGTCTGTATGATCTTGGATTAATTATGCAGAGCTGTTGATTGATGAAATGATCCTACTTTGAATTTAGGAAAGAATTAGATAACAATACTCCGACATCCTAAATATACTCAATGTATGTTCAGATATTTACTTGGATGCTAACATTGACCTTCTTCTGCAGTCACATGAGCCCATACAAAATGAGAACATCTATGACTTTCTACAAAACCCTGAAGTTCGGGATTTTGAAAAGAATTGTATGGATACCTGCTGTCAAAGTTCTGAAAAAGCTTCCAAATGGTGTCCTACAGCATAGGTAAAGAATCAAATCAACACTGAAAAAAGGGAAAACAAGAACAACACATAGCATGAGATGTGTTAAACACTTAAGTGGCAGTGAAGCAGCAATGCATCAACAATGCGCATAAGAGCTCTATACATGAAATATCTTCGTTACTTGTTTTGCAGGAATCATTCCCTCTAATCATACTATTTTTCGTATCTAAATATTTGCTACTACATGTATATCACAGGGAAACATGCAAGCATAGATGCATCTTGTATGTCTAGTATCGGTCACGGCACATTAAACTACTGTTATATACCATGCATCTATGCATACAAGAAAATACTAGCAAACTACAGGATATATGGACTACTGTTACTACTGTTACTACAGGATATTCATGATGCTAGGGATCAAGATTGTGATCTTTCTACGACAGCACTTCAATTTTATTTGCTTAGGAAGCATGGATATCATATTTCTTCTGGTAAGATGCTAAAAACAACTTTTATCATCATAATGACACTATGAGAAGGACATTTAATTTTGAACACACCGCTGCGAAAAAAATTGCAAAGAGGATGAGGTGGTGTTTGTCGCTTCCAAATTGCAGGATATATGGACTTATATATGCTAAGCATTAGCCATACCGCTAATTCAATTATGAATATGCAAAACAGCATTTTTATTTCAAAATCATGTCCTTTGATTTATATGCATTATTTTCTGCATTTGCTTCCAAGTCTATTTGAGGTGCTTAAAATTTCTAATATTGTAGATGTATTTCTGAAGTTCAAAGACAACCAAGGAAATATCGCAAGTAATGATACGAGATGTTTACTGAGTCTTTATGATGCTGCACATCTTAGAATTCATGGGGAAGAAATACTTGACAATATTCTGCTAACTCTGTATTGCAAGGAGCTAAAAGATCTTACACTGTAAGAAGACTCACTAACATATATAGCATAACGAAGTTGTAAATAATTACTTGCGTCGGGCGGGGCGTCGGCGGCGGCGGCGCATGGCGGCCTCGGCGTATAGGGCGGGCGGGCGGCGCGCGCGCGCGGCGCGCGCGGCGCGGCGGCGGCGGCGCGGCGCGCGCGGCGGGGCAACGGGCGGCGCGGCGCGCGGCGCGGCGGCGGCGTGGGCGGCGGGCGGGCGTGGCGCGCGCGCGGGATTGAATGTGTGCAGGTTGCGTGTGTGGCGCGCCGCGGGGAATTAAAGTTATGTCGTGTTGTTTGCCGAGTGCCCCCCATCGGGCACTCGGCAAAGCCCTGATACTTTGCCGAGTGCCGCCGATCTGGCACTCGGCAAAGCCCTCATACTTTGCCGAGTGCCGCCGATCTGGCACTCGGCAAAGCTCATCCTTTGCCGAGTGTCACCCACAAAGCACTCGGCAAAGATTTTTTTTTAATTATACTTCCATTCCTCTCTTTCTTTTCCAAATTTGTTTTACAAATTTGTTCGAATGTACTTTGAAAATGCCTTGTCAAATTCACTCAACAATGCATATTCGATGCTTCTACGAATATTAGACCATTATTTCATGCAGTTATAGCTCAATTTCAATTTTTATCAATTCAAATTCTATAATTGCAGTTTACAAATTAAAATTATCAAACGGATCCGAAAAATTACCAAAATTTAACATGAAACAATCTCTGTTGTCTATTGCCTATACAAAAAGTTTTGTAGTCAAACCACAATTCGACCGTCACTTTGACTCCAAATCTTACCGGATCCTTCTCAACTCTACGTTTCTTCTTCAGAAATGTTTCGGTTTGTAAGCATCGTACATGACAACTTATGCGAAATCTTATCAATTTTTTACCATAGTCTCCACGTATGATATCATGACATCTTGACAAATCTCATGATTTTCAGACTTCGTTTCCTTTTTTCAAAATTTTAAAACCATTCGGCCACAAGTTCGTGGTCGTGTTTCCTGAACAAGATGTTCGAAATTCCTTTTTTCCTTTCATAGGTAAGGCCTCAAACCAGGCTGAATAACATGAATACCATTTTTCTACTCATTTTTTCCTATTATTTGAATCACTTGCAGTTCAAATTTGACTTCATTCAAAAAAATTGATTGAAATGCAATTAATTAATTAAATATAGCAAACTAATACAAAAATATACCAAATTTTACAATGGAGTACCATATGTTGTATGTGCAGAGTAGAAAAAGTTTGAAGGGTAGGAAAGGAAAATGTTTTTATTACTTTGCCGAGTGCCCCAAAAAAACACTCGGCAAAGAGCTCTTTGCCGAGTGTCAGCTCCAGACACTCGGCAAAGTTTTAACGGCGGCAGCTGACCTCTAACGGACGGCGGTTGGTGCCGAGTGTTTTATGTTTTGCCGAGTGTTTTTTGTCAGCACTCGGCAAAGATCCTCGTTTGCCGAGTGTCTACTCTGAAGCACTCGGCAAACATATTGTTTGCCGAGTGTTTTATTTTCGCCGAGTGTTTAGATGGAGGCACTCGGCAAAGTTATTGTTTACCGAGTGCCCGAGGTATTGCACTCGGCAAAACTCCAGACACTCGGCATATAGCAGCTTTCCGGTAGTGCACATTACCTGCAGTACTATTTGTAATGTATCCATCCTAGAATTTTGGAAGTGGCACTGTGGCAGAGCTGTATACGACCTTATACCTCATTGTTAGCGGAAGATTAGAGTAACACTTTAACATCAATTTGATTCAACCTAGAAAAACGACCTTTCTATGTGATACGATGAACACAGCACACACTCACCTATTAGTTCTATTAGTGTCCGTGAGGTATGTTAGCTCTCCTTGTCCTATTTGTGCAGAAATGTTATATTTGAATTCTCAATTCAAAATCATGAAGTGTACTTTTAATAAAAATATATAAATTTCGCAATTACAATTTCAAAATTATGAATGCCAAAATTTGACTAAACCCATATAATAGATGGCAGCAAGTACAACTAGCACAGCTATTTCATCAGGAGGAGCACAGATGGACAGACGTTTGCTGGAAGCAGCCACATCTGGTGACACGAGATCGATGAAGGAGATGACTTCACAGAATCCAAGCACGCTGCTTGGAACAACTCCACAAGGGAACACCTGCCTTCACATATCCTCCATTCATGGCCACGAGGGTTTCGCAAGGATGTCCGGCCTAAACCGATCTCTCCTTACCGTTGCCAACTCGTACAATGAGACGCCACCGCTCACCGCCGTGACAATCGGCAATGCCTCTTTAGCTTCGTGTTATTGAAACACCGCTGTCAGCTAGGATTCAATGAGGCAATCTTGCAACAAGACAAGGATGTATGTAATGCACTACACCACGCCATCCGCAGGGCCACAAGGGCCTTGCCCTAGAGTTGATAGCAGCAGAGCCCGCCTGCCGAAAGGTGTCAACAATTTTAATGAGTCCCCATGTACATCGCGGTGATGAGAGATTTCGCAGATGTTTTCGAGAAACTATTGGAAATTCCTAATTCCGCTCACACGGAGCTGTGGCTACAATGCTCGCATGCTCTTGTGAGAAATGGGAATTCAGTGAGAAACTGGAGAGTATGATAGAAAATGATTCCATATTCAGCAAGTATGCACTCTCATTTCTCATATATAACTTGTATGCATGTGTTATACTCTTTTTTTCATTTTGAATATGGTCCAATAGTAACTATAAGATACTCCAAATTAAGTGAATTGTATGAAAATTTTCCTTCAGGTTCATAGTCTGTTAGCATCATTATTGTATAGAAAATGGTTACATGGCAAAAACAAAGGTTCGAACGAAATTTTTTCATGCAATTCGTAGTAGGTATCTTAAAATTAGTATTCAAATATGCTAAGAGTGATAAAGATTCACTTTAGTTGTATATTAAATGGGGAAGCATGTACTTCCAGGAGTTTGGGAGTAGTGTGCTAGAATATAAGGCAAATTGGAATTGGGATTCTGAAATCTAAGACTATGTAAGTAGAGCACAATTGTTTGTCTAATTAATATTACTGTACATAATTACTAATCCTTTGCTACGTACATTGTATATTCATCGGATGTTAACCATCTTTCATGCCTTGATTTGTTTTCAGTTATTGCTGAAAAGATTGTGGAGAAACGTCCTAGGCTGGCCAGAGAAGAAAACGAGTGTGGGATGTCTCCAATGCATCTCACAGCAGTTTGGGGCAAGTTTGACGTGATACGAGTATTGTTGCAACATGATCGGTCTTTAGGGTATGTGGTAAGCGCAAAGGGCAATCCTCTCCTTAATTCTGCTGCATATCGAGGTCATGTTGGTGTTGCTCGAGAGCTTCTTTACCATTGTCCAGATGCTCCCTACTCTAACTCAGAAGTGAAACTGAGTATTGTTAAGCTTCTTGAACCTGGAAAGATTGAAGTGAAACTTGAACCAAAACAAACTGTGTTTAAATCTGCTGGCTTTGTGCAAAATTCATCAAAATATAATATAGGTGCTAGCTCATCATCTCAAAAGATTAGTGGTTATGTTAAATTTCATTGCACCTATTGTGGAAGAGATGGACACTTGAATGAATTTTGCTTTAGACGTGTCAAGAAAGAGAGAAAGGAAAGATTGAATGCTTTGAGACAAAAACATGCAATGTCTTTTGTTCCTAGAACTAATGTGAAAGCTATGTTTTTTAAGAACTTTCATGATGGCTTTAAATCTGCTTCACATGCTAGATTGCGTTTTAATTCAAATGATTCACGTTCTTTTGGCATTCTAATCATCCACATACACGTGATTTTGGTTCTAGCTTTGTTGCTCCTGTTCGTCGTGTGTCACAGTACTGGATTCCTAAATCTTATTTCACTAACCCAAGTACTGTGAGATCGATGTTTCCTGTGATGTAAGAACAGCTGACAAGGATGGAGAACATGAGCTAGATTGGGTTCCAATCTTTTACATCATTCTTGATGGGAACAATTAATAGTTCTTCACTTTCTTTGATGGCTTGCAAGAGATTTCACGTTTTGAGAGACCATGTGGAAAAAGTGATGTTGTCTTACATCTTGTTAAATTCTCAAGTTGCTGATTTGCTCATGAAATCGCTTGATACTTCTCGTTTTCCTCAATTGCGAAGTGAGTTGGGAGTATTACATCTTATGGGATTATTCTGAGGGGGAGCTTGTTGTTTAAAAATTTCGAAAGCTTTGTTTATTATCCTTGTCAAATAACTCATCAAATCCAAGTCATTGAAATCAATTGAGTAGTAGAGCTCTCTTTATCATATCTATTCATATGTTGTGTAGCCTTGATCGGATCATTATAATTAAACTGCTACATTTGAATTAAAAGCATGACATGACGGAATACTTTGACTAGATTAATTATAGTTATTACTTTGCGATGTCCATCGAAAAGGATTAGCTTGATTGTGAGTCTTATTTTAACTCTTGGTTATGAGGCTCGCATGTTTCATGTTCCAATTCTTATGATCACTCAATTTGGCATGTTATTAAAAAAAGTATATAAAGAAAAATTGAAAAGATGTATGCTTCAAGCATACCATGGTGAACAAAAAAGGCACAAAAGTGCGCAAAATGAAAAGAAGTATGCTACAAGCATGCCACATGCCTAAGAATTGAGTGTGGAGCAATAAGTTGTTACATGAGACTGCTAGTCCGTCTAGAGTTAAAATTTGCTTCACTTTTAGGCTTTGACGTTTCGTTGTGATATCTCATTGTGCTCTTTATAATTGGTTTGGTCATTGTTGAGATGCCTGTCATTGATATAAATTGCTTAATCATATTGAAAACTTGTTTTGACATTGCTATATGATATATGGCTTTATATGATCTAGATAGCTCTACTCAAAAATATGACTTGGTTGTGATATTAAACAAATGCAACGTGACTTGGATAATCTACAAAGGTTCTAGATTTTTATTATCATTGCTCTTTCTTAGAATTATTCATTCTTTAAATTTTCTTGATGATTACATTGCCAAAGGGGGAGAGATTTGGTATGCTTTATGAGAAATTAAAGAGAATTTGGGGAGAATAAAATTGTCTCTCTTGTGTTGAGGGGGAGAGATTTGAGACTTATGGTTTAAAATATTTTTTCGGCTTCAGTTCTTCACTTATATCTATTTGAAGCTAATTCATCATAAAATTTTGTGGTGTTGTCAATGTATTCATCAAGGGGGAGATTGTTAGACCATGTGGCCAGGTTTATAATATTTCGGGTGATGAATAATTGACAATGGTTAATTTGTTATGATGAATATTTGGTGATTTTATTTAGCGATGTTATACGAGGTGTGTGGTGCGTGTATGGACTGATGTTGGTCAAGTCGAGACGAACTTGTGCCGGAAGAATGTTCTTTGGTCTTTGCATGTGCAGGTTGAGCATGGAGGCGATCATGGTCGGTGACGAGGTGGACCGGAACTAGGATGGGGAGATCCGAGTTTCAGACGGTCAAGGAGGTCACGAGATGATTGGGCTCATGCTTGGGGCGCATGGAGATCAAAGGTGGATGATACGTGGAGAAGCTACAGGAGGTGCGGTCCTGGAGGCTTCGACACGTGATGCGTTAGAAAAGTCGTGAGTGTGAAAACCCGTGTTAGAAGGGTTTCGGGTCCCTTGAACATTAGTGGGCCAAAAGTCTAGTTAGAGTTGGATTAGGATTATAAGTCCTAATTGGAGTTGGATTAGGATTTTAAGTCCTAGTTGGAGTTGGATTAGGATTATAAGTCCTAGTTGGAGTTGGATTAGGATTCTAAGGCCTAGTCGGTGTTGGATTAGAATTTTAAGGCCTAGTTGGAGTTGGGTTGTGTGTATATATATATGCATGCGGCGGTATGGCAAGAGGTGTACCGAGAAGCCGTGAGCTAGAGATAGAAATTGTAATCGGCGGTTTTTGAGCGGGGAAAAGAATCTAATCGAGTTCCTTATCGCCGCTGCTGTCTTTCCGAAGGCTTTGTGGAAGGCGCTTCGCGTTGCCGTCGAGACTCGTTGATTGAAGAGCAAGCGATGGCCTGGTTTGTGCGGCAGTAGATTTTTCTCTCGCTGGCGAGTCATCAAGCGACAACGGCTGCACGTGGCGGCAGTGTTTGTTTTTTGTTCGGAAGTTGTGAGCGGCTGCTGGCGTCTTCAGATATCAACACGCATCATCTCTTCAATTCATCAATCCAGTCACCTGCGTGGCGCACGTGAAGAAACAGACACATGCATTTTTGAGGAGAGAAGAAAAGGGGATTAGAGAGGTGATTAAGTGAGGCAATAATACATCAAAGGGCTTGCATGCAGAGTTGAAGATTACGTTGCGTGCATGCATGGTTTTGATGGATAATTGAGAAGAGCCTCACGATGAGAAGACAAGCAGCTGAGACACGGCAGTGAGCGCCCGGCCGAGGTTCTGCACGGAATCCTATTTTTGGTGAGATTGATTAGAGCCTTTCTTTTGGGAATCTTTTATTCTTTTCATATGCTAATTATTGATCCATAGCTGGTCACTAGATCCATCTGGTAGTGATTATTCTTGCATGGTAAGTCTGCCGATTGATGCTTATTATCAGGTCACATTTTCACAAATTGTTTTGATGCCAATTGCTGTTGATCGATAATTTGATGCAACCAGTGAGAACGTTTGTGATTAAAGAGGTAATTAAGGCAAAGTGCAAATTAGGGCTTAATAAAATTCTCGTCATTATCTTTATCAGCGAGATTGTTTATTTTATACCTCGAGTTCTAGATATCCGTTTGACGTGATTCCAGTTGGGTTAGTTCAATAATTTTGTCTAGTTTATTCAGTCAAAATTTCAGGTCAATCGAAGTTACGGTTTTTTATCGGAATCAGTTTTAGTGAGAGTACATTATTCTGTCCAGAATTTTTAAACGAGGCTTAAATAGGTTTTGTGTTTAGGGGAGAGTCTTAAATTTTATTTTTAGCTTCCGCAATCATTCACCCCCCTCTGATTGCCTATCTTAGTGTGAATCGATGGTACAAGTGGTATCAGAGCCAGGTTTATTTTTCTAATTGATCTTAACCGGTGATTAGAAAACATGTCGACGGATAGGTATTCCACAAAACCTTGTGTTTTCGATGGTGTTGATTTTCAGTATTGGAAAGCGAAGATGGAGGCATATATTCAAGCTCAAGGCTTTGCAATATGGGAGATGGTCTACAAGCCTTATCAAGTGCCCGAGAACGATGATGTGACAGCGGCGAACATGGCACAAGTGGAGACAAATAGCAAGGCAAGGAACCTGATAATTCAAGGATTAGGAAAGAGTGATTTTGATCGTGTTGTGCATCTTAAATCCGCATATGAGGTATGGAAAGCATTGTGTGATTATCATGAGGGTTCATCTACTATTAAAGAGGTACGTCAAGACATGTACAAAAAGGATTACATGCGTTTTGAGATGAAACCTGGTGAATCAATAGATGATCTCTTTGCCCGCTTTAATAAAATTCTTAGTAACCTACGTGCTGTTAATGTTACTCATACTGATGCTGAAAATGCACGTCAATTACTTGGAGCATTAGATATGTCGATATGGGAGATGAAGGTTACATCCATTAGAGAATCTACTGTCATGAGTACACTTACATTAGATGTACTTTATTCTAAATTGAAAACTCATGAATTAGATGTTTTGCTAGAAAAATAATGGTAATAAATCAATTGCTTTAGCTTCACAATCTAGCAAGTCTAATGGTGATAATTCTTCTACTAGCTATGCTTTGTCTTCTTTGTCTTCACTAACCGATGAACAGCTAGAGCAACTCCCGGAAGATGTTTTGGAACTCCTCTCTACACGCTTTACAAGAGCCTTACAGAATGTGAGATCAAGAAAGAGAGGAAATTTTGGTCCTCAAAGGTGCTATGAGTGTGGTGATCTCAATCATATTCGTCCTAAATGTCCAAAGTTTCTAGCAAAATTTGTAAGGGAAGAAAATGAGAAGGAAGAAGAGATGGAGAAAGAAAAAAGGAAGAACAAAAAGAAGGGCTATATAAATCGCAAGGTGGTGCATCGTGTTCTTGCGGCTCTTGAGCAAATTAATTTGAGTGATGTGGACACGGACAGCGAGGATGATACTCCCAAAGGCAAGAAAGATTTAACTGGGTTGTGTCTAATGGCAAGTAGCAAAAGCTCCACCCACAATGATGATCTTGACAGCGACAACTACAATGAGGTAGAACCTTCTTATGATGATTTAGCTAAAGCTGTTGCTAAACTTGGTACTTTGCTAGAAAAGAAAGATAAAAAGATTAAGAAATACGATACATTGATTGAATCTCTAAATTCTGAAATTGCAAGACTTAGAGTTTTAATTCCTGATGATGAATCTTGTGAGTCTTGTCAAATTTTACATTCTGAATTAGAGAATGCTAGGTCACTTAATGCTTTAAACATGGATCAACTTAGAGATGTAACAGCTAAATTTGATGAACTAAAATTAGAACATGACTCTTGTGATGAAAAATTGAAATGTGCTAATGATGAAATTGGAAAGTTGAAGTTTAGTTCTTCTTCATGTTTAGAATCAAGTATTTTAAATGCTCAATCTAAAGCTTGCTCTAAATGTGATTTGCTAGAAGCTAGACTTAGTTCATCTCAGGAAACAATTCAACAGATGCTTTATCATGAGATATCTTCTTGCTCTAACTGTCCTAAGCTAAACACTGAAATAGAAGTTTTAACTAGACAACTTAATGATTTTGCTGAAAAAGAAAGATTGGCTCAATCTAGTGCTTCTAAAAATTTTGTGAATGAACCTGTTAAATGCACAACTTGTCCTACAATAGCTAAAGAGAATGAGTACTTGAAAGACACTTTAGAGAGATTTTCTTTTGGCAAGAAAAATTTAAATATGATTCTAGACAAGTCAAAAATAAGTGTGAAAAATCGTGGTCTAGGATTTAATTCTGTTGAGCATGGCAAGAATAATCCTCCTAAGGTTGTTAAGCTTCTTGAACCTGGAAAGATTGAAGTGAAACTTGAACCAAAACAAACTGTGTTTAAATCTGCTGGCTTTGTGCAAAATTCATCAAAATATAATATAGGTGCTAGCTCATCATCTCAAAAGATTAGTGGTTATGTTAAATTTCATTGCACCTATTGTGGAAGAGATGGACACTTGAATGAATTTTGCTTTAGACGTGTCAAGAAAGAGAGAAAGGAAAGATTGAATGCTTTGAGACAAAAACATGCAATGTCTTTTGTTCCTAGAACTAATGTGAAAGCTATGTTTTTTAAGAACTTTCATGATGGCTTTAAATCTGCTTCACATGCTAGATTGCGTTTTAATTCAAATGATTCACGTTCTTTTCGGCATTCTAATCATCCACATACACGTGATTTTGGTTCTAGCTTTGTTGCTCTGTTAAGTCGTGTGTCACGATCTCGGATTCCTAAATCTTATTTCACTAACCCAAGTACTGTGAGATCGATGTTTCCTGTGATGTAAGAACAGCTGACAAGGATGGAGAACATGAGCTAGATTGGGTTCCAATCTTTTACATCATTCTTGATGGGAACAATTAATAGTTCTTCACTTTCTTTGATGGCTTGCAAGAGATTTCACGTTTTGAGAGACCATGTGGAAAAAGTGATGTTGTCTTACATCTTGTTAAATTCTCAAGTTGCTGATTTGCTCATGAAATCGCTTGATACTTCTCGTTTTCCTCAATTGCGAAGTGAGTTGGGAGTATTACATCTTATGGGATTATTCTGAGGGGGAGCTTGTTGTTTAAAAATTTCGAAAGCTTTGTTTATTATCCTTGTCAAATAACTCATCAAATCCAAGTCATTGAAATCAATTGAGTAGTAGAGCTCTCTTTATCATATCTATTCATATGTTGTGTAGCCTTGATCAGGACTGTTTATAATTAAACTGCTACATTTGAATTAAAAGCATGACATGACGGAATACTTTGACTAGATTAATTATAGTTATTACTTTGCGATGTCCATCGAAAAGGATTAGCTTGATTGTGAGTCTTATTTTAACTCTTGGTTATGAGGCTCGCATGTTTCATGTTCCAATTCTTATGATCACTCAATTTGGCATGTTATTAAAAAAAGAGTATATAAAGAAAAAATTGAAAAGATGTATGCTTCAAGCATACCATGGTGAACAAAAAAGGCACAAAAGTGCGCAAAATGAAAAGAAGTATGCTACAAGCATGCCACATGCCTAAGAATTGAGTGTGGAGCAATAAGTTGTTACATGAGACTGCTAGTCCGTCTAGAGTTAAAATTTGCTTCACTTTTAGGCTTTGACGTTTCGTTGTGATATCTCATTGTGCTCTTTATAATTGGTTTGGTCATTGTTGAGATGCCTGTCATTGATATAAATTGCTTAATCATATTGAAAACTTGTTTTGACATTGCTATATGATATATGGCTTTATATGATCTAGATAGCTCTACTCAAAAATATGACTTGGTTGTGATATTAAACAAATGCAACGTGACTTGGATAATCTACAAAGGTTCTAGATTTTTATTATCATTGCTCTTTCTTAGAATTATTCATTCTTTAAATTTTCTTGATGATTACATTGCCAAAGGGGGAGAGATTTGGTATGCTTTGCGAGAAATTAAAGAGAATTTGGGGAGAATAAAATTGTCTCTCTTGTGTTGAGGGGGAGAGATTTGAGACTTATGGTTTAAAATATTTTTTCGGCTTCAGTTCTTCACTTATATCTATTTGAAGCTAATTCATCATAAAATTTTGTGGTGTTGTCAATGTATTCATCAAGGGGGAGATTGTTAGACCATGTGGCCAGGTTTATAATATTTCGGGTGATGAATAATTGACAATGGTTAATTTGTTATGATGAATATTTGGTGATTTTATTTAGCGATGTTATACGAGGTGTGTGGTGCGTGTATGGACTGATGTTGGTCAAGTCGAGACGAACTTGTGCCGGAAGAATGTTCTTTGGTCTTTGCATGTGCAGGTTGAGCATGGAGGCGATCATGGTCGGTGACGAGGTGGACCGGAACTAGGATGGGAGATCCGAGTTTCAGGCGGTCAAGGAGGTCACGAGATGATTGGGCTCATGCTTGGGCGCATGGAGATCAAAGGTGGATGATACGTGGAGAAGCTACGGGGTGCGGTCTGGAGGCTTCGACACGTGATGCGTTAGAAAAGTCGTGAGTGTGAAAACCCGTGTTAAGAAGGGTTTCGGGTCCCTTGAACATTAGTGGGCCAAAAGTCTAGTTAGAGTTGGATTAGGATTATAAGTCCTAATTGGAGTTGGATTAGGATTTTAAGTCCTAGTTGGAGTTGGATTAGGATTATAAGTCCTAGTTGGAGTTGGATTAGGATTCTAAGGCCTAGTCGGTGTTGGATTAGAATTTTAAGGCCTAGTTGGAGTTGGGTTGTGTGTATATATATATGCATGCGGCGGTATGGCAAGAGGTGTACCGAGAAGCCGTGAGCTAGAGATAGAAATTGTAATCGGCGGTTTTTGAGCGGGGAAAAGAATCTAATCGAGTTCCTTATCGCCGCTGCTGTCTTTCCGAAGGCTTTGTGGAAGGCGCTTCGCGTTGCCGTCGAGACTCGTTGATTGAAGAGCAAGCGATGGCCTGGTTTGTGCGGCAGTAGATTTTTCTCTCGCTGGCGAGTCATCAAGCGACAACGGCTGCACGTGGCGGCAGTGTTTGTTTTTTGTTCGGAAGTTGTGAGCGGCTGCTGGCGTCTTCAGATATCAACACGCATCATCTCTTCAATTCATCAATCCAGTCACCTGCGTGGCGCACGTGAAGAAACAGACACATGCATTTTTGAGGAGAGAAGAAAAGGGATTAGAGAGGTGATTAAGTGAGGCAATAATACATCAAAGGGCTTGCATGCAGAGTTGAAGATTACGTTGCGTGCATGCATGGTTTTGATGGATAATTGAGAAGAGCCTCACGATGAGAAGACAAGCAGCTGAGACACGGCAGTGAGCGCCCGGCCGAGGTTCTGCACGGAATCCTATTTTTGGTGAGATTGATTAGAGCCTTTCTTTTGGGAATCTTTTATTCTTTTCATATGCTAATTATTGATCCATAGCTGGTCACTAGATCCATCTGGTAGTGATTATTCTTGCATGGTAAGTCTGCCGATTGATGCTTATTATCAGGTCACATTTTCACAAATTGTTTTGATGCCAATTGCTGTTGATCGATAATTTGATGCAACCAGTGAGAACGTTTGTGATTAAAGAGGTAATTAAGGCAAAGTGCAAATTAGGGCTTAATAAAATTCTCGTCATTATCTTTATCAGCGAGATTGTTTATTTTATACCTCGAGTTCTAGATATCCGTTTGACGTGATTCCAGTTGGGTTAGTTCAATAATTTTGTCTAGTTTATTCAGTCAAAATTTCAGGTCAATCGAAGTTACGGTTTTTTATCGGAATCAGTTTTAGTGAGAGTACATTATTCTGTCCAGAATTTTTAAACGAGGCTTAAATAGGTTTTGTGTTTAGGGGAGAGTCTTAAATTTTATTTTTAGCTTCCGCAATCATTCACCCCCCTCTGATTGCCTATCTTAGTGTGAATCGATCCTACAAAAAGCTAAGCTTTATTATTATACCGTTTGTGAGTTTCACTTATATATATATTTGTTTTGATTCATGCGTTTGTTGAAAGCAGATCCTGGAGCTGCTGCCCTTGTTTACTTTTCCGATATGAAGGAAGACGTAATTAACAAATCAAGGAAGGATGCCAAGTCACTAACTAAAATATACACAAGCAACACTTCTTTAGTGGCAATTCTCGTTGCGACAATTACCTTCGCGGCTGCTTTCACATTGCCTGGAGGATACAGCAGTGACGCGGGAAGCGAGGGACTTCCCATTATGGCAAGAAAGTTTGCATTTCAGGCATTCTTAATCTCTGACACCCTAGCAATGTGCTCCTCGCTTGCTGTCGCATTTATATGCGTCGTAGCAAGGTGGGAGGATCTTAATTCTTGCTTCATTACAGATCCTTTACCAAGAAACTCATGTGGTTTGCGTACATGGCAACCACTACGGCATTTGCAACAGGTTTATACACGGTATTGGCCCCTCATCTTCTGTGGTTGGCTATTGGAGTTTGCATTCTTACTGTTTTATTACCCTTTCTTACTAAGCTGCTAGGTGAATGGCCTGTCTTGAAGCTCAAGTTTCGGTTGGGTACAACATTCAAATTACATCTCCTTGATATGGTCTGATACAATCAGTTTGTATTATAAACTCTTAGATTCCATCCAAAATTTCAACTATGTACTTCAAACCACTCTTGTATATATGTTGAGCTTGGGTTAATGATTGATTGCTCGCAACTTTTGTTTCGATTTGGGATTTTCATAAGTTGATTTTGCTCATAGGGAGCAACAATTGTAGTCTTGATAGTGTTCAGGGAAGTTCAAGGATACACTACGAATAATGGAAAAGGATAGACTAAATTATAAAGAGAGCAACTATGATACGAATGTACGCAATTTTATGCACGTATCCTACAAGTGGAGGCTGTGGGGAGTGAAACATTTGTTGGCTGTGAGGCTACAAGTGGAGGCACGTATCTTTGTTCTCGTAAGCAGGGGGTTGCGGCTTGCTGAAGGTGTTGATGAAGATGCCTGGGCTTGGGTTTGGTGGTCTTCCTACTTCATTTCGTGAAACGCGGTTCTTATTCTAGTTACATATCTATTCAAAAATGTAAAGGGGTATTCAGCACTTGCTTTTCCAATACAAATCACCATTGGTTGAAAGCATTCGAAAATTGATAGCTGTCATGAAACCATAAACAAAAATGTAAAAGAAAGCACCACAAAACTGTAGACAAAACGATAACTAATATTGTTTAACATTACTAAATCTACGAGCAATTAGAGCTAAAATTTGGATTCCGATATTTTTACCCATCTTACAATACCAGGCCATATATACTAGTTGTAAAGATACACAACAAGGCAAGGATGTACGGAACGTTTAACATCATTTTTTGCGAGGGAACTGTTAGAATTGGGCCTACGATAGAAAGGTCCATTCATTCCTAATTCCAACATGGCATAATTTAGTACTGTTGTTATATGGCCACAATAGTGGGTACAGGATACTCCTTCCTCCTTGGGGGATACGGAACTAAAAGAGCTAGAAAGCCAACAGAGAGAGAGAGAGAGAGAGAGAGACAGCTGGCTAGTGAAAATGAATGGGTCCTTCTTCATACCCCTTTGGGAGTTTATATACATGAGGTATACAGGATGTAATTTCCTATCCTTCCACTCAATAATTATAATTAGTAAGGGTACACTGGTACATTCCTTCATACCCATACCCCCTATACTATTGGGCTTGTCACAAGGCACAGTAGCTAAACCTAATGGCCATAAGGGCTGTCACCTCCATAACAGTACTCCCTTAACAAGTACGGAGATCCCAAGGAGCGAGCTGACGCGACTAATTGCCCTAACCCCCATGCCTCAACAGCAAGCACGAAGGTTTCGAGTGGCAAGCTAACGCAATTGCTAGCTCCAACACCCTAGGGTCTAGATGCTACCAATCTCCCAGGACAGGTTCTCCTTTCACTAATGAGCCTGTCGCCATCCCATCGAGGTTGTACCCCCAGTGTAGGTGGCACACAGAAGAGTAAAAATTGACAGGGGCATAACAATCTAGATTAACATCGTGGACCACTTTCTATTGTGCCTGCTTGTAGGACCACTTCGTGCCGCGTTTCACTCCCTTTCTATTAGCTTGCTTGTAGGACCACTTCGTTAGTAATTTCCAATGAAGTAGTAAGTGTGTACAAATTTATAAGACACCGGCACTCACCCCCGTGCACAGGAGACAGCACTGTAGGTCCGACAGGTACCGGCACAGCTTGGAAGAGACCAAATTGCCGCATCACTCGCTGCGGTGAGTAGTCCTCCAAAAAGATGTCGTAGATGAGCTTCCGGCCCGTCAGCCAGAAAGCCCGGTCACGCCAGCACAGACTCGACAATCCATCGGGAGCACGGTCCTGCACTACCTCCTGCGAGTACGGCTCCCAACACACGTCGTCGCCCGTGAGGCGGTCGATCTGCTCAACAAAGGGCAGATACGCCCGTGTGACCTGGACATGTGTGAACTGCACCTGCAAGGATGAATAGATGTTACATACGACCGTCGTAGAAATAACTAATTGACATATGACTTACCCGTCGAACGACACCAAATAGAACCCATTGTCGGCTGGTCGATGTCTCCCCCCTGATACATGTCGGGCCCGTATGGACTCATGTCGTCTAGCACTGGTCGTCCGAGGCTGAAGCGCTCGAATGACCACAGCTGCAGTAGTAGGGGACAACCCACTAGGATCGAGTTCACCTTCGTCCTCGAGCACGCACTGCATAGGCCGCGTTAGGTCACGGCAAGTACGGCCGATCCCCAGCTGACCTGGGGGGGGGCTCGCCGTCCGCGATCACCCTGGCATAAGCGATCAGGCACGCATCGACGCTGTCGCCGTGGCTGCTGGTGAAGAGCACCCAGCCAAAGAGCCACAGCAAGTACGCCTCTAAGTGGCGCAAGACCTGGTGATCGTCCGCTCCACCTAAATGCAAACAAGATGTTATTAGTCCATAATAACGCAAATAAGAGCTTCGATGACACGATCGATTGTAAAGACCACATACCCGGAACTGTGCCAGCCACCTCAGTGATAGCCCATGGGTCTGTTTCGTCAGGAAGATGTAGTACTCACCCACGGCACCCGGTGGAAGGACCCCCTCGAATCTAGCGAGTAGGTCATCGTGCCACTCGACCGGGGTCGCTGGTAGGAAGGCAGTGCCTCCTGCGATCAGAAGGCCAAGAAGCAGGGACACGTCCTACAGGGTCGGCGTCATCTCCCTGAATGGGAGGTCGAAAGTGTGCGTCTTGGGCCGCCGACGATCCACCAAAGCCGTCGGCAAGGAGCGGTTGAATGGGAAGCGTCGTGATCGATCCCCGACCTTGTCCCTGCCCGCGGCCAAGGCGGGTCCATCCTCCTCCGTGGCATGCACCATCCGGGCAATAGGGAGTAGCCCGACATCTCGTAACCTGCAAAAAAAGTAAAGGTCAGCATGAAACGTTCTTACGGCAACACCAAAACAATGGCGTAGTGCAAACCTGGCTGTCCAACGGGCGTCGAGTCTCCAGGCCACGCAAGATGTGCGCGTCCGGACCACTCCCACCTCAACTGGCTCATCCGCGCTCCTCGGTGGCGGCACACGACGGGAAGCGTGATGCATGCGGTCCACGTGCTCGTCCAACAGGGAATACTGCTAATCACGCGCCATACCTGCATGCAGATTTCATACGCATGTTGTTACTTTTGTAAAATTACATGTTTAATAAATTTAGCATAACAAATAGTTAACTTTTTCTAGCTAGATCTATAGTACGGTTGCTTTCTATACTAAAAATTGTACTAAAATTTCTATAGTAAAATTTTGTATACTAAATTTTGTATACTACAAATTATACTAAAATTTCTATACTGAAATTGCTATACTACAAAATTCTATACTAAAAATTGTACTAAAATTTGTATACTAAAATTATCTATACTACAAAATTCTATACTAAATTTTCTATTTTAAAAATTGTACTAAAATTTCTATACTAATATTTTCTATACTAGATGTTCTATACTAAAAATTGTACTAAACTTTCTATACTAAAATTGTTATACTACAAAATTCTATACTAAATTTTTATACTAAAAATTGTTCTAAAATTACTATACTAAAATTTTCTATACTAAAAATTGTACTAAAATTTGTATACTAAAATTATCTATACTACAAAATTCTATACTAAAAATTGTTCTAAAATTTCTATACTAAAATTTTCTATACTAAATATTCTATACTAAAAATTGTACTAAAATTTCTATACTAAAATTGCTATACAAGAAAATTGTATACTAAATTTTCGATACTAAAAATTGTACTAAAATTTCTATACTAAAATTGATATACTATAAAATTCTATCGTAAAAATTGTACTAAATTTTCTATACTAAAATTTCTACACAAAACAATCCTACAATAAAAATTTATATACTAAATATACTACAAAAACTTTCGAAATATACCTAAATTTGAAGATCTCGCGCGCTCTTTTTTCCCCTCCTCTTCTTCTCCTCCTCTTCTCTTCTTTCCCTTCTTTCTCCGCTACTCTCTCGCGTCGCCAAACGAATGCGCGATGGAAAAGCAGCCGTAGCCGTTGCTGTCGCCGAACAGCACAGCGACTGCATGTCAGCCGCTCAACGGTTGGGCGACAGCAATAACTCGCCCAACCGTTACCAAACTGCCTAGGTGTCGCGCTGTGGTTGGGCGATTTTCGCTAGTCGCCGAATGGGGGCCGACTCGAGCCTATTTTTGTAAAAAATTTTGTGGCGGGTATATTTCTGTAATTTTGAATAAAAATGGATTATTCGTAAAAAAAATGCCTTGGGCTGGCAATGGCAATGGGCTGAGATGGGTCACATTTTCGAGAAGAGTGCTAGGCTTTAGCTAGGTTTCGCCCCAAAATGTTTCGGAATTTTTTTAATTGATTTTTCATTAGATTTAATTTTAAAAATGCATTTGAGCTCAGAAAATTACCAAACTAAGCTTGACAATTTTGAAAATGATTGGATATGCACTTTGGATATTAAAAATTTAAATAAAAAATTCTAGGATCTGACATACTAAAAATATTTTAGAAAATTTATTTTTGGCTGCACAAAGTAGGAAGAGAATTTCATAAATTTCCAAATTTTTTTGAAAATACACCAAAACGTAGAAATGTGGTTTTAACTTTAATTAAATTAGCTTTTCAAAATTTAGGATGTTACAGAAAAAGCGAGTTACGTTAGGAAAATCTGGAATATTAGGAATTTGAATTCAAATAGGTAAGGCATTTGATATTTAATCTGTAGTATATATAAATTAAAATTTGAAAACATAATTAAATTCGTGATGTATGTATGTATGTATGTATGTATGTATGTATGTATGTATGTATGTATGTATGTATGTATGTATGTATGTATGTATGTATGTATATTCAAATCCAAATTAAATTCAAATTCATAACATGTATATATATTGGACTAGACCATACTATACCCCCTTCCCTCCTTCCCTATCCCTCCCGTCCCAAACCAATTCCCTTCCCTTGTCCCTCCCCACACTTGAACTCCCTCTCTGTTACTTACTTCCCGCATTCCTCACTAAAACTGGTTAAAAAACGATCTATTTTCATTGAAAATCTCCGTCTTGTAGTAATATTGCAAGGAACGTGCAATAACTACTGATAGTAGTGTAGTAACGTCATATTAATACACCTTTAGAATATGACCATATAAAACATCCACCTCATTCTAACATCATAATTAAGGGACACAAACAATAAAAACCAGCAGTTGTGCAGTAACTTCGGATTACTACACCTCTAGAATTCGATCATGCCTCCGACTCATAGTAATGTTGCAAGGAACATGTAGTAACATATGGTAAAATGTACAGTAATTTCTGAGCGTTGGAGGGAGATGTAAGCATGAGAGGAAGTCACGTTATTGCATGAAACCCACCATGTTACTATAGCTTTCAGGATGATTACTCACGTTTCTAAGCACGGATGAGAGACGTGGGGTTTTTTCTACTATTGATTGCAAACTTTTAAGTTACAATATCTCGTTAACCAAACATCCGGTCTGCTATTCATTAGCACAGTTGTATTTAAAATTATTGGCTTAATAAAATTATGTCAATGTTGAATATATTTTGACACTACAAAAGTCCGTGTTACAGCAATACCGCAAGAGGGTTACTATACCAGTTTTAGCAAGGAGGGGTGACATGGGAGTCGGTGAAAGTCGGTGGTGGGGGCTGATGGGAGGTGGGGGTGATGGGTTTTCTTTGACTGAGCTTTGGCCAAGGTGGAGGGTAGGTTTTGGCCCATAGAATTGGGGGGGGGGGGGGGTTATACAATATTTATTCTATAGGAGGGTATAGAAAAATTGTAGGAAGTTGAAATTGTATCTGTAATATATATACCTTTTACCAAAATATCTATAATACACCTTATCATAAACTTTAAAGTAAATCCTAAAACTGTATAATATTTTTAAATTAGGTCAAAATTTAATTCAAACTACATGCATGTTCAAATTCCATAGTAAATTCAATTTTGGAATATATATATAATTAGAATGAAAACTATATTCAGAATGTGAACTGAAACTGAATTTTGAAAGTTTGATTCCCTTGAAATAATAGAACTTATATGATTCCAACACACGGTAAGGAATTTAGAACTTCTATAACACCAAGACGCCATTTAAAATATCTAGCCTGTGCAGATGCACGGGTTAATGACTAGCTAGTTACTAAAATTATGAGCCAGCAGAGCTAAAATTTGGATGCTGGAACAGTTGGTACATCCTACAACACCTGGGCGCACCAATCCTAGACGTTCACAACAAAGCAAGGATGTACATAATGTATAAATCACTAACTGGAGTTTACCTAGCTAATAGTATTGTTCACTAGGGTATATAGGATGCCGAAAAGATACAAAGGGTTCCTTTCAGATGGACCTGATTATTCCCATGTTTTACAATATCTCCTAGAATCTTTGGCATCTGACTAGGAACCACTTGTTATTCAAACTTGTCCAGTTTGCTACAATCAGCTCGTACGTGATGCTTTTATGCGCCAGCTATGTGTGGTTGCATTAGATGGAGTCTGACAACTGATTTCCAGCTATGTCGTAATATAGTGGCTATGGCGTAAGCAGACAAAACTAATCTTTATGTGGATGCCAACATTCCAATTTGAAAAAAAAACACAATCTAATTCTAGTGGAGCTTTACTTTGCTTTGCTTAAAAATTATTGTTTTCTACACACCTTGCAAGTGCTGTATAAAAACTGGATTGTGCTGGCTGCTAACCAGATGAAACTAATAGTAACGTGGATTCTGACAATTGAATTTAAAGAAGAAGCAATGGAGGCTGCAGATGTGTCAAACCCCCCAGATTTAACGAAAACTTGAATTTCTCCACGGTACTTTTGTATTTTGAACTTTACAAACTAGCCAAACCTTATTTTTAGAGGATGCTGTAGCAGCTAGTAAACATATTTCCTTATCTTCAGTTTTCCCAATAAGTTTTGCCTTATGTCCAGGTATTTAACATTAGATGAGACTGATAGACTCGTTGATCTGAGATTTGAAGACGACATCAGGGAGGTGTTCGACCATTTCAAGGCACAGAGGCAGACGTTGCCCTTTTCTGCCACCATGCCGGAGAAGATTCAGAATTTTGCAAGGAGTGCCCTTGTGAAGCCGGTTATTGTCAATGTGCGAAGGGCAGGAGCAGCAAATCTTGATGTCATCCAAGAAGTTGAGTACGTCAAGGAAGATGCAAGAATATATTGTATACCTCCTTGAATGTCTCCTAGTTTTCTGTTATTGTGGTGTGGAACCAGCTAGCTGACAACACTACAACAGCAAGTGGCACCGTGACGGTAATCATAAGAATACACAAGAGGGGCAAATTAATTAACTTAGTCCATCCATTCACTTGCCATATATTAGCCTTATTGGGCACAATTAATGAAGGACCATCTTGCTTGACTTGGGCGCAATGAATGAAAGGTGCGTTGACTTGAAAGGTGCGTTATTAGGGCTTGTTCTTTTGGGCCAGCTATGTGTGGTTGCACTAGATGGAGAAGCTCAGGATCAGTTAGTTATTGTGGAATCAGCTGCAGATCACGCTAGCTGGCAAAAGAAAGTGGCACCATGATGGTAATCATAAGAATACACAAGAGGGGCGAATCGATTAACTTAGTCCATCATTCACGTGCCATATAGGCTGATTAATTGGGTACAATTATGAAGGGGTGCATTGACTTCAAACTTTTTCTTAAGTTTGACTTGGGCGCAATGAATGAAAGGTGCGTTGACTTGAAACCTTCTTAAGTTCTTGCCGTGCCCGTGAAGCATTACTAGTCTGCCTTCTGTCCGGCAACAGCTACCTGCTTCTGTATGAGGTAAGCACTATTTCAGCGAGTTTTATGTCTTAGTTTTGCTACAATATTAGATATCTTCTTCAGTTATTAGTCCGATTATATTCGTTTGGGATTTTTCTTGCATCTTACAGTGCTGCTAAATTAGAGGCAAATAATATTCAGGGAGTTGCTCAGCTTGGGCAAATACCTGTAGTAGTTGTTTATGGCCTCTCACATTTCCTGCAGTACTATTTGTAATGTATCCATCCTAGAATTTTGGAAGTGGCACTGTGTGGCAGAGCTGTATACGACCTTATACCTCATTGTTTGCGGAAGATTAGAGTAACACTTTAGCATCAATTTGATTCAACCTAGAAAAACTCACCTATTGGTTCTACTAGTGTCGATGAGGTATATTAGCTCTCCTTGTCCTATTTGAGAGGATGTTCCCTTGATTATTAGAGCAACTGCTATTATGTGTGGACTTGAGCAAAATGGCCCTGGCCGAACTAAGTACTGTCTTGGCCCTGCCCGAAGCCTAGTTTATGGACGGGCTTGTGCAGAAATGTGATATTCTCAATTCAAAATCGTGAAGTACACATTTAATAAAAATATATAAATTTCGCAATTACGATTTCAAAGTTATGAATGCCAAATTTGGATTATATAGACGTTAAATTTTATGTCTGCTATTTGCATTGAAACTTGAAAGTGACTAGGATATATACACATATGCAATTTACGTACACTTTTAGGATTGAATTCGTATAGAAATACCATTGCTAATTTTAATTTAATTTTATTTCAAATATTTAGCATTTTACTGTGAAGTTAGTATGAAAATTAAATTGCTAATTTTTTATTTTTTATTCCGAATTTCGGATCTTTTTATTATACAGGATATGGACTATATCCTTTAATTTAAGTTATTACAATTCAGATCCACCACATGGACGGCTAGATTTTTGTCCTAATTAACGTGGAAAATTCCTCTAAGTTCCTAGTTAGTATACATACATTTATAGAAATATAGATATAGGTAGATCATAGATCTGTAGACTTGGAAAATGACCCAGCTTGGATTGGCCGAGCCATATGTGTTGGCCCTGCCCGAAGCCTGGTTTATGGAAGGGCTTGTGCAGGAATATGATATTTGAATTCTCAATTCAAAATCGCGATGTGTAAAATTAATAATAGTATAAATTTTGTAATTATGATTTCAAAATTATAAATGCCAAATTTGGAGCTTATAGAAACTTTAAAATTTGTGTCTGCTCTTTGCATTGAAACTTGACAGTGACTAGGATATATACATGTGTGCAAACATACGCTTTTCTAACCATCAACAAATCATCCTACAAATGGGAGTGGCGAGAATTGGAAAAATGATGGAAGAGGGAACATTTTAAAAACTTTTTGCAACTCAAAGTAGTATGCACCATAGCCATTCCCATTTGTATTTCGGGATATTTCATTTAAAATTTAAAATGGTGTTGTACTTTTGTGATCTTATATTCCCCAATTCAGTGGAATTATTATTGTCTACTTTAGTATTAAATAATTCACAAATGTAAAATCCATATTAAGTGTTATTTTTTGCATATTACAGTGTTTCAAATAGATCCCGCATCACAATTATTTTAACTAAACCCATATGATAGATGGCAGCAAGTACAACTAGCACAGCTAGTTCATCAGAAGGAGCACAGATGGACAGACGGCTGCTGGAAGCAGCCACGTCTGGTGACACGAGATTGATGAAGGAGATGACTTCACAGAATCCAAGCACGCTGCTTGGAACAACTCCACAAGGGAACACCTGCCTTCACATATCCTCCATTCATGGCCACGAGGGTTTCTGCAAGGATGTCCTGGCCCTAAACCAGTCTCTCCTTACCGTTGCCAACTCGTACAATGAGACGCCACTGCTCACTGCCGTGACAACTGGCAATGCCTCTTTAGCTTCTGTGTTATTGAAACGCTGCCGTCAGCTAGGATTCAATGAGGCAATCTTGCAACAAGACAAGGATGGATGTAATGCACTACACCACGCCATCCGCAGTGGCCACAAGGGCCTTGCCCTAGAGTTGATAGCAGCAGAGCCTGCCCTGTCGAAAGGTGTCAACAATTTTAATGAGTCCCCCATGTACATCGCGGTGATGAGAGATTTCGCAGATGTTTTCGAGAAACTGTTGGAAATTCCTAATTCCGCTCACACGGGAGCCTGTGGCTACAATGCTCTGCATGCTGCTGTGAGAAATGGGAATTCAGGTGAGAAACTGTAGAGTATGATTGAAAATGATTCCATACTCAGCTAGTATGTACTCTCATTTCTCATATACCACTTATATATATGTGTTATACTCTTTTTTTCATTTTGAATATGGTCCAATAGTAACTATAAGATACTCCAAATTAAGTGCATTGTTTGAAGATTTTCCTTCAGGTTCATAGTCTTTTAGCATTATTATTGTATAGAAAATGGATACATGGCAAAAACAAAGGGATTATAACGAAATTTTTTCACGCAATTCGTAGTAGGTATCTTAAAATTAGTATTTTAAATATGCTAAGAGTGATAAAGCTTCACTTATGTTGTATATTAAATGTGGAAGCATGTACATCTAGGAGTTTGGGAGTAGATTGGGGTTCTGAAATCTAAGACTATGTAGAGCACAACTGTTTGTCAAATTAATATTACAGTACATAATTACTAATCCTTTGCTACGTACATTGTATATTCATTGGTTGTTAACCATCTTTCATGTCATGATTTGTTTTCAGTTATTGCTAAAAAGATTGTGGAGACACGTCCTAGGCTGGCCAGAGAAGAAAACGAGGATGGGAGTACTCCAATGCAACTCACAGCAATTTGGGGCAAGGTTGACGTGATACGAGTATTGTTGCAACATGATTGGTCTTTAGGGTATGTCGTAGGCTCACAGGGATATCCTCTCCTTTATTCTGCCGCATATCGAGGTCATGTTGGTGTTGCTCGAGAGCTTCTTTACCATTGTCCAGATGCTCCCTATTGCGGCGGCGTAGCTGGCTCGACATGTCTCCATCAAGCTGTAGACGCAGGTCACACAGAGTTTGTTGAATTTATCCTGAGTGCACCACAGCTTCGGAAAGTCGTTAACATGCGTAACAGTGAGGAACAACTGCTCTACATCTCGCTGTCCAGAAGTGCAATCCGAAAATCGTTGCTTCTTTACTGTCTCACAAAGACATAGACACAACAATGCTTGACAACGATTGTTCTGGTATACCTCAGGAACTATGGAAAACCACGGAGCATGTCAAGACTTTAAATTGGGTATGTTACTAGTACCTTGTTGTCAATACACACTTCCATATAAACGCTTCCAGATAAGATCGACATAAATATTTTTGATATTACTTAAAATGGTAGCAGCTAATTCAGAATAAAAGAATGAGAAATTTGGAAGAAAATCAACAACAGACGGAACAGGTTGAGTGAAGTATTTCTCGTCCTCCTTCCTCTTTATAATTTCCTCACAAATTGTTGTTCTAGCTAGGTGAAGTCCAGTTTGGATGTCATTAATTAAGCTGAAGCTTTGATTATGTCCCCTTTTAATTAGGATCATCAGGAGCTCTTGTGGTAGGAAGAGAGATCGTCTACATAAACTTGTAATATCATTTTTTTTATGTATGGGTTACTCCTAGGCTTATCCAAGATCATGAGTCGTGACATATCCCATCATTTGATTAGTTTAGTTTTGAACTTACAACAGAACTCATTTTATCATCACATTTTCTAACATAATACTCCATCGGTCACTGAATAGGTCGTCCTCACGCATTCAAGCATTCCTAGTTTTAACCACCAATATCTAAAAAAGGTTGCATAAAATAATTGACCGACCATATGAATATGGTATTACTAGAGTTATAAAAAATAATTTTGTAATAAATATTCTTTGTGATTTACAACAACATTATGATACAAATGACAGTCAAAGTAGTACTTTAGGGACAGTATATCGATGTCTAAAATGACCTATATTTTGTAATGGAGAGAGTAAAGTATCACACACATGGTAGAAATCCTAAGCTTTATTATTATACCGCTTGTGAGTTTCACTAGTATATTTATTTTGATTCATGCAGAATGAAGTGTGCATGCGTTTGTTGAAAGCAGATCCCGGAGCTGCTGCCCTTGTTTACTTTTCCGATATGAAGGAAGACGTAATTAACAAATCAAGGAAGAATGCCAAGTCACTAACTAAAATATACACAAGCAACACTTCTTTAGTGGCAATTCTCGTTGCGACAATTACCTTCGGCTGCTTTCACATTGCCAGGAGGATACAGCAGTGACGCGGGAAGCGAGGGACTTCCCATTATGGCAAGAAAGTTTGCATTTCAGGCATTCTTAATCTCTGACACCCTAGCAATGTGCTCCTCGCTTGCTGTCGCATTTATATGCATCGTAGCAAGGTGGGAGGATCTTGAATTCTTGCTTCATTACAGATCCTTAACCAAGAAACTCATGTGGTTTGCATACATGGCAACCACTACGGCATTTGCAACAGGTTTATACACGGTATTGGCCCCTCATCTTCTGTGGTTGGCTATCGGAGTTTGCATTCTTACTGTTTTATTACCCTTTCTTACTAAGCTGTTAGGTGAATGGCCTGTCTTGAAGCTCAAGTTTCGGTTGGGTACGACATTCAAATTAGATCTCCTTGATATGGTCTGATACAATCAGTTTGTATTATAAACTCTTTGATTACATCCAAAAATTGAACTATGTACTTCGAACCACTCTTGTATGTTGAGCTTGTGTTAATGATTGATTACTCGCAACTTTTTGTTTCGATTTGGGATTTTTCATATGTTAATTTTGCTCATAGGGAGCAACAATTGTACGCAATTTTATGCTACAAGTGGAGGCTGTGCGGAGTGAAACATTTGTTGGGTGAGAAAAAATTGAAGTTTGAAAACTTTTGCGCGATTAAAAGTTGTGTGTACAACAAGCATCCTCTTTTTTACTTTCTTCTTAGTACATACACTAATGACTTAGATAGAGTTTAGATAGGGTTTATCTTCACCTTCATCTCCAAAGTCCGCTAGTGTGGCTTCACTTCAGAACCATTTCTCTTCCACTACAATGTTGACAACAAATGCTTAACCATACTCGGCAAGATTAGTTCATTTAGAAAGGACAATGCTAATCCGCACTTTGACTAGTTCAGGATCGGAATTTATGAACATGTGAAAATTGATATGTAATGCAGTTGCACAAAAGGGCAAAAACTGACAGGGGAATAACAACCTAAATTAACTTCGTGGACAGCGAAGAAAAAAATGATCGGTTGGCAGTGTTATATAATTTTACGCAAGCATGCGCTCAAGAAAAGAAATGAAACCCAATTATATAATTGGGCAACATATCAATTGCCAATATTTCAAAACGTTCAGCTTTCAGAAAGCAGAACATTCAAGTGTCACGTTCATGCGCGTGAACGGTACGTCGGGTACTGTAGCTGCTGACATTGAGGATTAGGATGGATTCTTCTTCCAAACCAACTTATTTATTTTTCTTGAATAGTTTGATTCCCTAACTAGGATAAATAATATTTTTTGGTATCCTATCTATTAGTTAGAAAGATTATTATTAGATTGATCTTTATCTATGTTTGGTAGATGAGCCAAGGAGATCCATTTTAATCATTGACATTAAAAAGTAGGGTACGACTACAAATCGTGCGTGCAACAGTTGATCTGCATGCACACCCGGCAACTAACTATTTACGGTTACATATTCGCCACACACACCGTTCTGTTGCTATTTCTAGGCTGCTTGGCATGCCATTTTTCTTATGCTTTTCGTTTTTAATCCTATACATGTATTGTGTATTTTTTTTCATGATCTCACAATCGAATAAGAAAAGTTGAGCAAATTCGGTTGCATTCTCTCTCTACTCACCAGAGATGAAAGGTAAGCCATCACAAATTTTTAAGGGAAATCAGAATGAATTAAACTAGAACAATGTTTGGGAGCAAGTCAAAACGAATTTGAGAGCAAAGTACAACAAATTCGAATGCAAATTAAGACAAATTTCGGATCAAATCTTGATAAAAAAAGTGAAAGCAATATAGAATATTTTGGAAAACAAACCGTGGTTATTTCTAAGCAAATCGGGGTAAATTTGAGAGTAGTAAGCACAAATTTCATAAGCCAGTCAGGTTAAATTTCAAAGCAAATCAAGATAAAATTAAAAAAAGCAAGTTTGGACAAATTTAAGAGCATGCACCATGAGGACGTGGATCTCGTTGTCTAGAAGGCAGGAGGCCCAAACGATGTCGTCTGTAGACATGGAGGAGAGCTGGTCGTCCTCACCTCATCAACGGCCATTGCAACTGGTGGCGCGGTGGCCATTGCAACTGGTTGCCAAACAGGTCCGATGAAGAATGTGTGACCCATCCCACTGCAGTGGAACGCTTGAGCAATGCGAAGGCTGTGCATGTTTCAGCCGGCGAAGACACCACCTTTGTCGTCGCAGATAATGGCGATGTCTACTCCTTTGGATTGGGGGAATCCTTTAATCCAGGATTTCAGGTTTGATCAGTCTCTCTAAGATGCTTTTGATCCCTGAACTGCTGAATTTATCGTTTCATTGCTCTTGGTTTCAGGAGAAAAAGGAGAAGGTTGTGCAATACATGCTTGTGTATTCTTTGTAGTAACAATAAAAAAAGAAAAAGGATCGATTCATATGAACCATTGGGCCATTGGTTCTATTCCATCCATATAAGATGGATCCAAGTTGGGACAAATTTGAGAGCACGCACCTTGAGGACGTGGATCTCATGGGAGGGCAGCTGGTTAACAGCACCGTCATGCCACTTGGGTCCAGAGACACCTCGATCAGGCCTACCCTCATCATCTTGGGTCATGCCACTTGGGTCTAGAGACATTTGTCTTCTGACCAAAAAAGACTATACATGGAAATGCAGTGCACCCATCAGACTGGAGATGATTCATGCCATCTCCAATACAAATCACCATTGGTTGAAAGCATTCGAAAATAGATAGCTGTCATGAAACCATAAACACAAATGTAAAAGAAAGCACCACAAAACTGTAGACAAAACAATAACTAATACTGTTTAACATTACTAAATCTACGAGCAATTAGAGCTGAAATTTGGATTCCGATATTTTTACCCATCTTACAACACCAGGCCATATATACCAGTTGTAAAGATACACAACAAGGCAAGGATGTACGGAACGTTCAACATCATTTTTTGCGAGGGAACTGTTAGAATTGGGCCTACGATAGAAAGGTCCATTCATTCCTAATTCCAGCATGGCATAATTTAGTACTGTTGTGATATAGCCACAATAATGGGTACAGGATACTCCTTCCTCCTCAGGGATACAGAACTAAAAGAGCTAGAGAGCCGACACAGAGAGAAAGAGAGAGAGCTGGCTAGTGAAAATGAATGGGTCCTTCTTCATATCCGTTTGGGAGTTTATATACATGAGGTATATAGGATGTAATTTCCTATCCTACCACTCAATAATTATAATTAGTAAGGATACACTGGTATATTCCTTCATATCCATACCCCCTATACTACTGGGGTTGTTGCAAGGCACAGTAGCTAAACCTAATGGCCATAGGCTCGGGCTGTCCCGTCGAGGCAATGTCTACAAGGCGGGTGATGAAGTCCTACGCCAAAATTAGGCTGCCCCACCGAGGCGATATCTATAAGGCGGGTGGCGAAGTCCCGTGCCAAAGCCGTGGCCATCCTGTCAAGGTTCTGCCTTTGATGTACATGGCATGTAGAGGTGAAGGCAGGGGTCGAGTCACCCGCCAATGCGAAGCCTACAAGGCAGGCGGTAAAGTCCCACGCTGCAACTGTAGCCATCCCATCAAGGTCCAACCTTTGACAAGGGCAACATGTACAGGCAAAGGCAAGGGTCAGGCTGCACCGTCGAGGCGATGCCAACAAGATGGGTGGTGGAGTCCTACGGCGAAGCCATAGCCATCCCATCAGGGTCTTAGTCTTGCCTCTGATGCGAGCGGCATGTAGAGGTGAAGGCAAGGGTCGGACGAGTGTTTCCCTACCACGAAAAAGGTCACCCATGGAGGGTGAAGCGTGCATAGACTGAAAAGGGTGCTACGTATGTGGAGGTAGAGAGGCTGGACGACCATTCCCCTACCTTTGAAAATAGGGCCCGTGGAAGGTAGGCGTCAGCGGTATATGCCTAGACGGGTGCTACGTGCACGAAGTTAGGAAGGCCTGAACATCGTTCCTCTACCTTCGAAAAGTGCGCTACGCACGCGGAGGTAGGGAGGCTAGACAATCATTCCCCTACCTTCAAAAATAGCACCCACTGAGGGCGAGCACGAGCGGCGTAGGCCCAGATAGATGCTATACACGCGGAGATTGGGAGGCTGCACCGCTATACCCCTACCTCAAAAAAGAGTGCCTGAGGAGGGCGAAGCACTCTGTGGACATGAGTAGAGTAGGTCTAGATGGGAGCTACATGCACGGAGGTAGAGAGGTTGGACAATCGTTCCCCTACCTTCCAAAACAGCGCCCACGGAGGGCAAAGTGCACATAGGCCGAGCAAGGCGCTACATACATGGAGGTAGGGAGCCCAAACAATTGCTTCCTAACCTTCGAAAATAGTGCCCACGGAGGTCAGGCATGAGCGGTGTAGGCCCAGACTAGAGCTACACATGTGGGGGTAGTGAGGCCTGACTGTTGTTCCTCTTCCTCGAAAAAGAGCACCCACAGAGGGTGAAGCACTCAACGGGCATGTGCGGCATAGGCCCAGACAAGCACTACGCATGCAGAGGTAGGGAGGCCAGATGACCATTCCCCTACCTTTGAAAACAACACACGTAGAGGGTGGCGTGAGCAGCGTAGGCCCAGATGGAATCTACTCATGTGGAGGTACGGAGGCTAGACTACTGTCCCCCTACCTCAAAAAAGAGTGCTCGCGGAGGGCAAAGTGCTCCACGGGTGTAAGCAGCATAGGCCCAGATGGTTGCTACACGCATAAAGGTAGGGAGGCCAAACGATCATCCCCTACCTTTGAAAATAGTGCCCGTGGAGGGCGAGCATGAGTGGTGTAGGCCCAGATGGGCACTACGCACACGGAGGTATAGAGGTTGGACCGCCATTCCCCTACCTTGAAAAAGAGCACCCGTGTAGGGCGAAACACTCTGCCGGTGTGAGCAGTGTAAGCCCAGACGGGTCCAGATGGGCCCAGGTAGGGAGGTCGGATGATCATTCCCCTACCTTCCAAAATAGCGCCCAGGGAGGGTGAAGCGTGCGTACGGTGAGCAGGGCACTACGTACGCGGAGGTAGGGAGGTCGGATGACCGCTCTGTAAGATTGAGGAGGCCGACTAGAGGGGGTGAATAGGCGGTCTAAAAATTCTCTTGAAATTAATATTAGCAATTCAAGACCTTTTCTATTTGCCTAAACCAAGTATATAATGCGGAAGCTAAAAACAATTTGGTTTAGCTCAAATAGCGCCTAGAACAAATAAATTCACTTAAGTGCACCAACAATTCTATCCTAGGCTAAGCTTTGCAATCCTAGGTTTACAAACAATCAAATTGAGTCTATGAATGTAAATTGCTTGAAAGTAAATAGAGTACAAGAAAGCAAACCACAATGACACAATTACTTTTTATTGTGGTGTTCGGAGACTTGCCGGTCTCTCCTAGTCCACGTTGAGGTAAGCCCGAACAAATCGGACCGGCTCCACAAATTAAGCCTTCCACCTCAAATCACTAGTGATAGCTCTTTCCCGCTTGTACCATCCTGAAAATTTGAATTTGAAAATGTGAAGCTTTTGAATTATTTTTAGCAATATATTTTATTTGAATTTGGAGTTTATGATATACTTATGAAAATTTGGTTGAGGTTCCAAAAATTAAGAAGTTCAAGAAAGGAACAAACATGTTCAAATACTAGAGAATTAAAATTTAAAATTTTGTATCTAAAAAGATGATCCATAAAAGGAGGGAGAAAACTTGAATTACAATATAAAATTTTTGATATTGACAAAAGTATTACAATGGGGCAACAAAAATACACAAAGAAATCCAATGCCTGTCTATAAGAGCCGCTGAGCCTGCTGAACCCTTCCCCATGCTCTCTACTTCCTCCCACAGTTTGCAATCAGGCACCCACTGCACGTAGCTCGCCGGCGCCCTCATCTTCCCCAACTCCGGCCACATCGATTTCCACCGAATCTTGCCATAAAAACTCGATTCCCGCTCCCCACATCATCCCCGGAACGTCACAGTCTTATTCTTGGCCTTCCCCGCGCCTCCCGTAAACCGTAGCTCACCGGCACCGGAGCTCCCTCCCGAGTCATTGCCGCCGCTCGCCGTCGGCTTGCCACCGAGCTTCCCGGTCCCCGCCGGCACTCCCATCGGCATCACCGCAGCACCGGCATTCCATTTTGGCACTCTCCCGCACATCTCCAGCCACCCCTCACCGCCGGCACCGCTGCACTGTAACATCCTGATTTTCAGAGCCTTTTTGAAGCTTTTAAAATAAAATTCACCATTTGGATTTTTCTGAAATTAATTAAAACTTAATTGGAATTTTTATTAAATAAAAAGATTTAATATGATTAAATTGAACATTAATATTTGTTAAAAATATTTTATTTGTGTTCTTTGTGTCACAAGAAATTTTTCTGTATTTTCTGGGATTTTTCGGAGTTTGTTTGAGCTCAATTTGAAATTTCCAAAATAAAAAACAAATCAGGAGAGAGAATGAACCCACACGGTACTGTTCATCCGTCTTCTTCCCGCAGCCCCGATCGATCTCCAGCTCTGTACACATTTTTTTTCCTCTCTCTTCATAACTTCTAATCCAGACTTTATCTCAATGTCTTCCCAAAAGGAAAGTTGTGCCAAATCATGCAAGGAATCCATCCCAACTGGCCTCCTTCCGTTTCGTTCATCCGTTTGCCTTTTATCACCAATTTTCTGAAACAAACTCTAAACCGAAATCCACGAATTAGAGTCGGTTTCTACCCCTTCCAAGCCTATAAATAGGACCCCTTGGCACCCCTAAACCCATCCCAAGCCGTGGCTAGTCTCCTCAAAGCTCAGGACGCCGTCGGCATCGAGGCCCTTCGGTCCCGAATTTACTCGTCGCGTCTCGAGCTATTCGGTGAGTTTCTTCGTGATCCTTTCGCGTCACATTGTGCCATCATGTCCCATCTACCTTCTTGCCAAGTTAATTTGGTTTTGGTGCAGCCAATCTCCCCGAATCGAGTTTTCCCCAATCTAGGTCATGAGCGCTTCCCGACGTCGATTCGTCGCCTCCGGTAAGCTTTAGCCCTTGCCGTAATTTTTCTTAGACTTGACTCGTCGCGTTCTACGCCGTGCTCACCTCCTTTTCCCCAAAAAGTCTCCACAAATTTTCGCCTCCGTACCTCGCCATGGCCGTCAATGGCATCTCGTGTCCCCCATCTACCCGGTGATGTTTTCACCAATCCGTTCGCGTCACATCGTGCCAAACCATCCCAGGTAGCTACCTTTCAAGTGGTTTTAGATTTCGTTTACCGAGCACCAAGATATTAGGTTTTTCCTTTTTCCTTCCCGACGTCGTTCAAACGTCGTTTGCGTCGTCTCCGGTGGGTTTCTGGCCGAGCCGACAATTTTCCTAGCTTCGCCAAGCCGCGTTCTAGCCCGTGCTCACCCTACTTCTCCATGTCCTATGCCCGGGTTTTATTCCTCTCTCCTACCAATGTCGTTGTAGCCGCCCGTGCCGTCACCGTGCCCCGTTTAGCGTGCCGTCGCTTCCTATGTGTGCCTTAGGTCCCTAGCAACCCATTTTGCTAGTTGGATTCATCTCCCATGCCTCCTCTCGCCAGCGCTAGCCTTCTCGCCAAAAGTACTGTTCTCGGATGAACAGTAACATCTAGGGGTGGAAAAAAAGCTCGTTAGTGGGCTCGTTGGCTCGGTTCAAAATTGCTTCAATTATACTTGCTAATTGGTTAAACATTAAAATGAGTTGATTTCAAATGAATTTGAATTTTGGTCAAGCTCGGCTCGGCTCGGCTCGTTAGCTCGTTTCTAAAAATACTTTTAAATTATTCGTAAAATGATATTAAATCAAAATATACCAATTTTAGAAAAAGCTCGATAAGACGAGCAGTTGGCTCGATATCCACCCCTAGTAACATCTGTGAATTTCCAGCATTTTCTCGCCCCGACAAACTTTAGATCGCTCGTTCTCCCTCATCCTAACTCCGATTGACCCGATTCTTTTTCCTAAATTCATATAAAATTGAGCTCTATCTTTTGGTTCAGGTTTGATAATTTTTGGAGTTCATTTGGATTTTATTTGTTTTTATTTCTTGTGTTCGTCTCGCTTTCTCTGTCGTTAGATCACGCGCTCGAAGGAGCCGACGCCGGATTTGAAGATCAAGAGCCGTCAACTGAGAAAGGCCAAGGCAAGTCGTGTCCTTTGATCATGTTGAACCCAGTTTGCAATCTATTATTTAAATATTTTGTTTTAAATTACATTGCATCGCTACTTTTATACAAACTTTGTAATTGGTAGTTATCACCCCAATTGAGTAATTCCCTCCTTGTTAAATTTGAATGCCATGATGCCATTGTCACCATAGGTTGGGAAACTTAGTAGTGATGCTATGTTACGATCACATTTGGGATGGTACGATTATTACGCTTAGCCATGCTTTTAGTATCGTTTGGGTTCATCATCAAATGTGATTAATTAATTTGACTTAATGATATATCGAATCGTGGTTGGTGCCACCAATATAAAATTTGTGCCATGGCATTGGTGTGTCATTGGCGTGGTTATACAAAATTGGTTTTTACTCGGGCGAGTGATCGTGCAGTAAAGGGGGGAGTGTTGGAGCACTTCGAGGGATGTGGTAGTCTCGCCCGGGAATACTTAAGGACTTAACTTTGTGCGCCATTGATCTGAGTCTTACCGTGCAAACCACATGTCCAGTATGGGATGGACCTGGCTAATTAATTTGGGATGTTTCAATTTCGGTTCCGTTGTTGGGATGATTGTGGTGTGGTTGGAGCCATGGATCCACAATGGCGCAAGAGGGGGCAATTATCGACTAGGGGGTTACCCTACTCGACGGCGAAACCTTAGCGAGGCGGAACTGGGTTGAGATTGAACATTGTAAAGGCCTTGTCATCATCTCCTCGCCGCACACCTAAGGGAGTGTGTAATCCGGTGGCAATCCGGGATGATCATGTCTTGTGGGTACAGTTGTGCAACCTCTGCAGAGTGTAAAACTATTCGAATAGCCGCGTCCTCGGTCATGGACAATGCTTGGTGATTTCACACGAGGTATAGTTACTCTTGGAAAAATTTGTAGATGGTCAGTGGATGGTTAATTCACTGTTGGTTTAGCTTGTGGATGGGAGGTCCATAAGTGGTTTACTTCATTTCCTTTGATTATTTATTATTGTTTTAATTACAATTCGCCTTCAATCTATTTATGGTATTTCCAATGCTGTTTTATGCAAATTAACCCTTTCAGCCTTCCATTTGGTAAGCCTTGCATATTATATTGCATCATTTGTTACAAACGACTTGCTGAATACCAATGTACTCACGGCTTTACGCCTATGTTGCTCAGTTGAGGATGAGGAGTACTACCAGCAGGAGGTTCCAGGAGACGAGTACTTCGACGACTACGCGTTCTAGGCTTCGCTCCCCACTCGATTGCCCGTGGGCCTGTCGATTGGCCACTGCGTTTTATTTTGGATTTCCGCTGCTATTTTGCTAAGCCCCTAAGGCTATTGAGATTGTAAGCTTGACCATAAGGTCTCACTTTTGGATATTGATTAATAATTTGAGTTTCCCTTATTTAATATCGTGATTGTGGTGATGATTACCTCTATGTTTGACTGTGTGCACTAGCGTGATCCTGGACTAGTGCAGTATACACAGAGAGTCCGGATTTGCATATTCGGGTCTCGACATGCACCGAGCCTCCTTTGCTCCAACGCCCCCACCACCGGTTCAAGTGAATTCATTCGCCCCCATCGGTCAGGTAACACCCGAGCCGAGTGCGCATTCGCCTGTGCCACCCGCGTTCGAGTCCTGTGACCGCAATAAAATGTGGATTTTAGATGTTTTGCTAAGCTGCAGTAAAGAGGCGATTAAGAAAGTAATTAATATGCAAAATAGTTATTAGAGTACAGATAAGTTTAATTAATGCTCAGACATAGTTAGTAGAGACTAAAGGCAATTAATTAGTGATTAATGATCACCATAAACACTAATGTTGGATTAAAACAGGAAGTTCTCACTGACATGTGGGCCATGCCCCAATTATTTAAATAATAGCCAACCCCACTTGTCATATGCCTAGTGCATAGAATATAAAAATAAAATAATGATTTAGAAATATATAGTGGGACCCACATGTCAGGATTCTTACAATTTCTGGATTTAATTAAATTGAAAATTTTAAATGGGCATAACTTATTCATTTTAACTCCAAATTGAATGAAACAAATTTCTAAATTCATCTAAATTCAAGATCTATCCAATGGAATGAAAACCAAGAATTTTAGAGTTCATTTGAAATTTTGGTGAAAATTATGGACAAATTGGAATAATCTAGGGAATGTAGTAAATTTAATTAGGAGGTAAAATAAGGTTACTTATTACTTAATATCTGATTATTTACTATATGAACAACTAATATAGCGTAAATAGTTAATTGAGGTCTAATTATCAAATGAAGGCATGAATAAAATATGATTCAACTTACAGTCCAAAGTTAATAAATATCCTAATTAAAGACACATTCAAGATTACTATTAAGGAAAAATGAATAATACGATTACCCATAAAAGCGAAATTTGAAAGATTCCCCTAATTAGAATTAAGATATGTGTCCTAACCTACCATGCCGCCATTACTAGAGTCTCAGAGGTAGACTTAATTAGATAACACTATTGAAATAGGACCCCATATGACAGGCTTGGCTTTATGAGAACAAGGATTTAGGTAATATTAACTTATGTCAGATGCTAAGTTAAACAATAAAATAAAAATGTCAGTTGATCCTCAGAATACCTTCAATTAAAAGGTCATAATTAGATATTAAAATATAGTGACTTTGGTTAAATATCCACATGTAATAAAGGTTACTTTTACTTATAATATAAACGTATATGCCCTGAATATTAGCACTTGACAAAAGAATGCTCCGCTCATAGGTCTAACCTAACTCAAGGAACTCCCTTGACAAATACAAAAATAATAATAAAAGAGATCATTAATAAAAAGATTAAGTCATCGTAATTCTACCACCGACCTTGCATCAAATCACTTGAATCACTTATTAACTCATAATAAAACTAAATTGAGTTTATTCGGATTTATTTGGATCTTTTGAGTTATTTGCTTTTATTTGGATTCAGTCGTTTGTCGCGTAATTAGAAATTGGGAGTCGTGAAGATTCAGTGGATCAAGCGAGATCAAGCTCGAAGTGAAGATAGAGACCTAAAAGCTCAAGAGAAAGCATTGTGTGAGCTCAAGACCATGGTAAACCGCGCCAGGCAAGTCAATACTTTGATCATGTTGATCCTACATTTTCTGCAAATTATTTTTGTTTAAATTATCAAATTGCATGCTGTTATTTTATATGCAAATACATGATTAATTCAAGATTCTAGTTATATGCCCATTATTTAACTTGATTAATATTACATCTCCTTTGGAATATTTGAATGTGTGAACCTTGTCGCCCAAGCAAAATTATAATAGTAACCTTTCGAAAATAAGTCCCTAATTATACGCCATGCTTAGTACTGCATAGATACTCGGGGGCACTGAAATGCCCCAAGCATCATTACCATTTTTAATCATGAGAAACTGGTTTGGGAAGTCATGGTGGTAATGACTGGTATATGTTGGTATGATTATTTTATGTTTCCAAAAACCCTAACTTGCTTAAATATCTGGGCGGATGGTACGAGGGTGTGTGTGTGGTGCAGTGGAAGCACAAAGTGGGTAGTGGTAGAACCGCCCAGATACCACCAAGGACTGAATCTTGTAATGACCTCCTGTGTAAAATAAGTACAACCACAAGTCCGTAAAGTACAACTTGGCTTAGTAGATTTACCGGACCCTGAAAGTCATCCTCACAGGAGGAGGAGGTGAGGCAGTGCAAGCGGCTGTCTGTGTGACGGCTTGAATGGGACACTCGCAGAGGGTGAAGTTCTGCTATGGCGGGCTAGCAGTGTGGACAGCCAGCTGCTAGACGTTCAGAAGGAGAACATCCCGCATAACATATGGGACCCACCGCAAGTGGGAGCGACCCATGACTAAGGTACTTTGAACGGTTACTGTGATGGTTTGCTCAACCGCATGACTAAGGAATCATGCGGGGCAACGAGTGAACTATCTCTTGTGGGTAAAGTGTGCAAACTCTGCAGAGTCAAAACTATTCAAATAGCCATGCCCACGGTCAAGGGCGGACATGGGAACTTAACCAGATATAGTTATATTTCAAAAACTTTGTGGGTGGGAATGGAAAAGTGGAGGGCAGTGGAAAGCCCTGATTTGTGTTGCCCTGGGTGTCATCCCAATGATAATGTAAGCGGCTATAACGCTGAAGGTCTAGCATACGGTGCAGAGACCATGTAATGGTAGATGGAATCTGGATCGCTATTATTATAGCATTCTCTTACACATTATGTTTTTGTTCAAAACTGCAAGGTCTTAGGAAATTTCTATGTATTGTATTTTTAAAACAATGACAATACTTCTCACAAAATAAAATGTCAGGAAGAATAAATAGAGTCATGAGTAAACAAGTTGGCTGTTTATAGTAGACACATAAAATTGTTGGTGGATTCATGTCGATCATAAAAAGGAAACGATAGTGTGGATTCTGGGAGAAATAAATTGGTAGAGCATAAATGAATATATAGGCTAGATAGATGATTTAAATGATTTTGGGGAATTAGGGAGTGCAAAGGTAATTGCTGGATTACAACACTGATAACTAATATAAATTCTTGGAAGATGTTGGCGATAATGGGATGAATAGGATTTGATCAAATACTAGATGGATGAATTGAATTTTAGGAATTTAGAGGAATGAGAAATCCATTTAGAGGAATGATAACACTATTGGTCATGGTGGCAACGAAGATGAAGATGTCAAGGGCTAGGTCGCGAACCTCCAGTTGGCTACCTGTGGGCATGTCCTGAAGGTCCCACCTGTGTGCTTCGTTCTGCCACTGCTGCAATTTAATGATTTCGGCCTAATCGGCCCATGAGTAAGTCTACTATTATATCTACGCTTCCGTATGATATGTACTTTGATAATCAGAACTGTAATCTATGAGCACTATCTACTGATCCAGGGAATAGTGCAGTGGAATCACAGAGGAATCCGGATTGTAAAATCTGGGTCCCTACACCGCTCCGGGTAAGTGAGCTACAACCTTCACAACTTCGCCGGGTCTTCTCATAACCTTCTTTGAGAAGATCACTGCGCACGACGCCTCCCACACAGTCTAGGAGCTGGCAAACTCCAAGAGTAACAAGTCAAGTCCCTCACTTGACTCTCACCACGTGCAACGAATGCACAAGCTCAACTCGGACACAAAGTCCACCTGTAGATGCAATACATGCACTCTAGATCACCTCTCCTCTCTCACAAAGTGCAACACATGCACAATTGAGTGGAGAGCCTCACTCTAGCTCAAGAACACAGCAATAAGTCAAGCAACACCATCTCCAACCAGCCTTGAGGAGGTATTTATACACCTCCCTTAAAAACTAACTATTGAAGGAAAGAGAGGGCTGAAATTAGCTCGACGGCCGGAACTACCGTCGTTATACGGTCGGTAGTTCCACCCTCCCAACGGTCACAAAAAAAACTAGCCGTTGGGCTGAAAAACCGGTCAGACCGCCACACAAAACCTAGTCAGACCGCCATTTCCGGTCAGACCGCTCAAGGACCGGTCAAACTGCTCTCAAGAAAACCCTCAGAGTCGCTCTCTGGAAAAAAGTGTCCGGGCAAAATGTAGAACTACCGTTGGTTGGTCAGACTGCCGTTACCAGGCCGGTCTAACCGCCGGGATCGGTCAGACCTCCATATCAACACCGGTCAGACCTCTATTACAAGGGCGGTCTGACCACCATTATAAGGGTGGTTTGACCTCCAAATGAACATCGGTCAGACCTCCAGGTCATAACTTTTGACTCCGATGTCGGAATTGAGTGATCTTGAACTCTATGGAAAGCTTATTCAGAGGGCTACACAAACCATCTATTTGCATGATCTCAAACATATTAGATCAATTAATAAATCAAAAGACATCCAAAGAGTCACTACTATGGTCTAATGTCAAAGGAAATAGTAACAAACAATCTTAGACCATGCCAAGGGATAATGCATGATCTCCAACTTTTGCAAAATACATTTGCAAACTTAGATCATGTCAGAAGGAGTAGGTTCATGGACTTCAACCTTTTGCAAAACACATTTGCAAAGTATAGTCACATGTTACAAGGATTCACCACGTGAGCTTCAACCATTTGTAAAACACATTCGCAAATGCAAGCCTCATGCCAAGATGAGCTAGAGCAAGTGAGGTTGAGCCATCAACACATGATGAGACTCAAACTACTAGACATGACCCCTCTTAATAGTACGACAACCTATACTAGCAATCCGGTCTTTCAACCAAACACCAAGACTGGTAAAAGACTAGGGACACATCCTTAGCCCTAACTAGTCATATCTTTGCCTTGGGTCATCGTCTCGATATGCATCAACTCATGATGTATCCTTTTCATCAACTCCATCAACACATGATGGTCTTCCTCGACTTGAAGATCAACACATGATCATCTCCTCATGCATCAACGTCTTCTTCTTTGATGGCCTTCAACATATGAAGCCATCTTCTTCTCAATCTTAACTTGATGATCTTCAACCCATGAAGTCATCCCAAGTCATCCTCATTTGTGGAACCTAACCTATTCATCCAACTCATGGAAAATGTTAGTCCACAAAACAATTGTCATCAATAACCAAACTTCACCATTAACACATAATGGAGGGACTAAATTTAACAATCTTCCCTTTTTGGTAATTCATGATAATATCAACAAATAATGAGATAAAGATAATTGATTTGCGAGTATACAACTTGTACACAACAATTATATACTCTAAGATAAGCTTTAAATAAAGCTTACTTATCTGGTTGTCATTAATCATCCAACCATTAACACATAATGGAGAAATTAGATGACAACCCGATTGCATATGAGTATATATGAACTACACAAGCTATATATACTCAAGAATGTATTTCAATGTAAAGATCCCAAATATGCATATTGAAAGAAGCATGGATCAATACTTATGAAACTCCAAAATATAGAGAGCTCCCCTTAAATGTGTGCATACAAGCGTATATAATGACGACATATGTACATATTCATTTTGGACTATTTGAGGAGGTCAATCTATATTTTGTATCTAAGGAATGCATTAGTAAATGAGAAAGTGATTTTGAATGCATATCTCTTTGATTTCACCTTTCCATGCAAATGAGACTAAACATAAATAAACTTAAGCAAGCATATTAGTCTCATATATGCATTTGTCATTGTCACCGAAACATTATAATGGTATTTGTCATTGTTACCAACATCTTATAATGGTATTTGTCATTAACACCAAAACCAACTTAATCAGATCTTGATCTTTCAATCTCCCTTTTAATTAGCTTAATCGGAGCTTGATCTTTCATGCTCCCTACCGCGGAGGGCGGGCGTGAGCGGTGTAGGCCAAACGGGAGCTATGCACGTGGAGGTAGTGAGCCCGGACCACCGTTCCTGTACCTGAAAAGGAGCGCACAAAGGGAGCGAAGCGCTCTGCGGGTGCGAGCGGTGTAGTTCCCGATGGGCACTACGCGCGCGGAGATAGGGAGGCTGAATGACCCTTCCCATACCTTCGAAAATGGTGCCCACAGAGGGCGGGCGTGAGTGGCATAGATCCAAACAGGTGCTACGCACGTGGAGGTAGGGAGGCCGGACCGCCGTTCCCCTACCTCAAAAAAGAGCGTCGGCAGAGGACGAAGTTGCTACAAGACTTTGCTTAGATGATTTCCATGAAATTGCAGTTCCACCACATAAGAATACATAGTCAGTTTGTGACCTTGCGGTATGCAGGTCCGATAGGTGCCCCCATCTACATAGCTAGTTATATTCATATCTTAGTTCTTTCTATAGAACAACCCATGATCCTTACTTCCTTGGTGGTATCAGAAGATGTCCTTTATTCCCTACCAATGCCTTTTGGTAGGTTTTGCACTTATGCCTTGCTAATAGGTTTACAACAAATGCAATATCTGATCTAGTGCAGTTCGCTAAATACATAAGTACTCCTATTGCACTTAAGTATAGGGATTCCGGTCCCAAGACTTCCTCCCCCCTCTTCTCAAGGTTGGTATGGATCCTTGTCTTGCTGTAAAGATCTCCCGATCATCGGTACTTTTGATGGGTATGCCTTCTCAAAGCCGAACCTTTGTAACACCTTCTGAGCGTAGGCTGACTGATGTACTAATATTCCTTCATGGACATGCTTGAGTTGCAAACCTAAGCAATATTTGGTTTTACCCAAATCTTTCATTTCAATTCTGATTTCAGGTAAGAACTTGCTTCTTTTATGTCTTCCATAGTCCTGATGATATTCAGATCATCTACATATACTAAGATTATATAAAATCTATTCTAGGATCATCGCATAAATCCACAGGGACAATCTTCGTTATTCGTGTAACCTTTCTTGCATAGAAAGTCGCTTAAGCGATTATACCACATCCTGCCTAATTGCTTAAGTCCGTACAGTGATTTCCTGAGTTTCACACTGAACAAATTTCTATTTTTTCTGTCTTAGTTCGGAACAGGGATACCTTCAGGTACCTTCATATAAATATCCGAATCCAAGTTTCTATAAAGGTATGCAGTTACCATATCCATCAATTTCATTTCTAAGTTTAGGTTTACTACCATTGAGATTAAGTATCTACAGGTAATAGCACTCATGACTGGAGAATAGGTTTCCTCATAATCAACTCCTGGACGTTGAGTGAAATCTTATGTAACAAGTCTTGCTTTATATCTTACAACTTCATTTCTTTCATTTCTCTTTTGAACAAATACCCACTTATGCCCTATAGGGTGCACGTGGGGAGGCGTGCGACTTACAGGTCCAAATACCTCTCTTTTGTTCAGAGATAATAATTCAATTTCTATTGCCTTTTTCCAATCTTCCCAATCTAATCTTTTCTTACATTTAACGAGTGATGCAGCAATTTTCTTTGGAAAATAGATATCAACATTGGCTGTTGCCCTATTCATAGATTCTCCCGTGTGCACATAGTTTATAGCTATTTCATCATGAGGCCTCTGGACGGGATTAGGGATACCTTCAAGTTTATTTGGTATTTCAACCCTCTTAGGTGCATTGCGTGCAGGCACATGCGACTTGGTCATGCTCTTTAAATCACTAAAGTGATCAGGCAGTTGGTACAGAATGCACAACTGTAATTCCTATTGCCATGCAATAATCATCAAATGCCCTTGAAGTAAATTCTCCGACGCTGTCCATTCTGATGGACTTTATGTAATGATTAGGGAAAATATTTCTAATGTGAATTATCTGCGATATCAGCTTTTCAAAAGCATGGTTTCCCATAGAAAATAAACATACGTGTGACCATTTCAAGGAAGTATCGATGAGTACCATGAAATATTTAAAGGGCCCTGATAGTGGTTGTATGGGACCACAAATGTCTCCTTGGATGCACTCCAGGAATGTAAGGACTTTGTCCTTTACAAAATCATCGTGATTTGGAAAATTATTTACATTAATATTATGTCCCTGTGAATTGTTAATTATATTTCTCATCATCCTAAGACCTGTGTGACCTAATTTGTCATTCTAGGGACAGAAGAGTTCAAAGCTTCTAAATATTATTTTTAGGGCAGGTGCCTTGATATTAGTGTAGTATAGCCTTGTTTCAAGTGAAGGAAGTTTCTCTAATACCCTTTTTCCATTTGCTTCATGCTTTGTAATGAGCAGATATTCCTTATCATACTTTTCTTCAGTCTCAACATGGAAATAGTTGGCACAAATATCCTTGAAACTTAGGAGAGTTCTAGTTGATTCTGGGTACAATAAAACTTCTTAAATGGCCAAAGTTGTACCCATTGGGAGTATAATTGTGGTTCTTCCTGAACCTATTATACATATATCGATACCGGCGATTGTTGCAAGGCTACCAGCATTCTTGCTAATCGATTGAAAGAATTTTGTCTCTCTCAAGATGATATTCATTGTGCCTTTGTCAGCTAAGCATACTTCATCCATAGGGCGCCACATGTGTTCTAATATAAAGTATTTTATTAATATGTAGTAGAAAGCAATCAACACATAAATAAAATATTTCAAATACTCGTACATATCATGCCACCATTAACTGAATAAATGAATGAATTATCCAATATCATCCAACCATTATGAGAAAATAAACTATTTGAGTACCATCCATGCAAAATCCAACTTATTCCTTCCGCACATAAAATAAATGACAATTAAATTCTAAATGCAGTCTATGCATTAGACTGAATCTGCTAAGAAGTTAGAGACTTCGACTGCTATCTTCTTGGGGGTGATATGCTCTTCCAGAGGAAATAATAGCAGCGGCAGCTGCAATGTCAAGAGGGGGTGCTACTGCCAGAATGGAGTCAACCTCCATCGACACAGGCAACTACTCAGAACTCTCCCCCCTCAACAAAAGCAAAGTAGGTTTCATGCTGCCCTTTCCCACCCTTCTTCTTCTTGGCCTGAAAGGCATCGATGATATGTTGCAACTCTTTACAGATCCGCGACCAGTGCGCCCACTTGCCACACTATTAGCAGGTTTGGTCTTGCTGACCATAGGGCTTGTCATCCCGCTTTGGTTTGCTTGCCTTATTCTCACATGGAACATCTGACTTGCCTTTCTAGGCTACGGCCTTACCCTTCCTTCCCCTTTTCTTCATTATGAGCTTTCGCACCTTGTAGCTCCTAGCATTGGCTTCACGACCAGCGGAGCTCCCATGTGGTTGTGTGACAAAGTTCTTGTGGAGAACTTCATCTTGAGCCTCTGCAACCTGCATCATATCAATTTATTCAACATACTCCTTGTAGCTGTCTTGACCATAGTTGTGCGCATACTGCATTGCATTAGGATGGATGGTGGACAGGGTCTTCTCAATCTTTTGCTTATCTGTGATCTACTTGCCACAAAGTTGAAGATTGGTATATATTTTGTGCAGAGCAGAATTGTACTCCCTGATTGTTTTGAAATTAGCAAACCTCAATTTGACCACTCTTGCTCTGCCTGAGAAAGGATGGTGTACTTTTGTTTCTCAAACCGCTTCTTGAGTGCAGTCCACAGTGCTATCTAACTCTTTTCTGTCATGTACTCATTCTTGAAAGTGAGACAAAGGAGGTGCCTAAGGAAGTGAAGCGCTTGATCATTTTCCTCAAGGATGAGTTTGGCATCCTGCAGTGCATCAATCCCAATGCAAGCATGGAGCTTCTTAGCTCCAAGTATTATCTCGACATTGGAAGCCCAAGTCAAGTAATTTTGGCCATGCTGGGCTAGCTCATCAAACTCCTAGTTCATGATGCTTGTCATCTATATGTGTATGAAAGGAGTATATAAGTTTACTACCAGTAAACATGCACAAATAAATTTAGTACAGGCGGCAAGTTCGCTGTGTGCAATTTTCCTGTTTTTGAATTTATAGTGCAATCAACACCTACTCTTTTATGTAATCTATCGATCGACATTGTGCCGACAACTTCAAGCCTGCTCGCGATACATTAGGGCGGATTTGCAAAGTAGAAAATAATATAGAAAGGAAAATCTATGGAATTTAATGTGATTTAGATATATGCAATTCAATCTATGAGTGCTTCGATGATTACCTTCGATCCACGGAGCGATTCGTGTTGATAACATGTTGAGGAACCGTCACTGGCGAGTCCAGTATGATCGATTTCTCTCCTATGCAAAGAGACGCATCAATCACAGCGTAATGCAAATAGTAGACTGGAAACACAGAGATAGGAGGGGAACTCCTGTTTTTTCTTTATTGCTTTCTCTTTTCACGTGTGTATAAAATAGCTAATGGGACTCCCTATATATAGCCTAGTGGCGAGGTGGCCACCATAGACCAAGGCTTCAAGCCCAGGCCCAGATTTCCCAACAGTGACAATTATCTTCACGATTGCTTTCACATTGCCTGGAGGATACAGCAATGATGCGGGAAGCGAGGGAATTCCCATTATAGCAAGAAAGTTTGTATTTCAGGCATTCTTAATCTATGACACCCTAGCAAATTGCTCCTCGTTTGTTGTGGCACTTGCACTTTTCTTAATTTCACCAACTGGAAAGATTTGAAGGTGACACACACCAGAAGCTACTCCTCCAACAGGAAATACTCAATCTCAAAACCAGCCATTGTAATACAAGACAACCCTCATATTAAATCATCTATATCCCCCATTTTTAACCTAAAAGACAGATCTGACATCTTCTGTACAGCAGATTTATTAATTCTATATCTTTTAATCTACATGTGCAAATATATTAAACAATGTCGTTTTTATAATCTACAAGAAATTATCTATCATTTCTAGTTATTTCAAAATTTTATCTAGCATTAACTTAGTCAAATTAATATTTTCCAACGACTGCATCTAGAGCAACCCAGTACGGGGCAACAGCATCCCAAAATTCATATCTTCTAATCTACTTGTCTAAAAATTATATTCTTAGACTTTCTGAAAACATTAAGAAATTACCTACAAGGTTCATGCTGATCAAATTTCTAGTTGGGATCATTTACTATTTTTAATCTACTAATTATTATAGACTGACACAACATGACTAATTCTACCAGGCAGCAGAACTGTAAAAATCATTACTTACTATCTACTCATTTGATTGCCATGAATAAAAATTATATAGAAAGCTATTGAATTTCTCTACAACTCGCTATTAGATAAAATTTTTCAAATTATGACCATAGAATATCCGTAAAAATAGTACAGCAGTACAACAGACTAAACTGATCTAGTTCCGATTTTCCCCATGAGCAAAAGCCATCTCCCTCTCTAATTTGGAAACTAATCATCTAATTAAAAAATGGGTGTTGATTAACAGAGGAATCAAATCATTACTATCACCCAAAGCTTTCTGTTCAAGTTCGATAGAAGCAATACCAACCTTGAAGATCGTCCACATGCTAGTGTTCACGCATGTACACACGTGCATGAAACTAGCACGCACGCTGGCATGGAAAGCCCCCTGCGGCGACACCCGCGCTCGCAAGTGGCTTCTGGCACACGACGCGTGGCAGGGGTTGGAGCAATGGCGCAAGGGCCGGCGATTTTTGGACACTGTTGGACCCATGGACATGTGGAATTCCATTTTTGGCCCCCCATTGCAAAAAATTCCAAAATTGGACCCCATTCGAGCGCGCGATTACGGGGGGATGACACGTGCCCCGGTCTTGCGCTGGGGACGCAGTCGCGCAGTCGGGCGGGGCAGACGCGCGCTCGGCGAAACGTTCGCGCGATCGGGCGCTGGTCGCGCGCGAAGGCGGACGGACGCGCGTCGAAGCGGCAGACGCGCTACCGGGGGGCGGCGAGCGCGGTGGGAGTGGAGCGAGGCGGTCGTGCGATGCGGTACCGCACGACCGGTGAACGATCTTGATCGTCGCGGTACCGCACCGCACGACCGGGGCACGTGTCATCCTCCCTTAAATCGCGCGCTCGAATGGGGTCCAATTTTGGAATTTTTTGCAATGGGGGGGGGCCAAAAATGGAATTCCGCATGTCCATGGGTCCAACAGTATCCAAATTTCAGGGCCGGCTAGCGGCGCAGACATCAACGCAAGTGCACGGCAGCTTTATTCTCCCTTTGGCAAAGCGTGGCACAAAATTAATACGCGACACCGATCGGCTGGCGATAGGAAACCAAGAAGGCTTTTCTCTTTCCGTACGAGTCCTTTTATCAGAGTTTTTGTACATATAGCACAGTTTACATTTGCATTTACGAAAATGGTAATATATGGATGGTATTACTAAAAATAATATTTTTGCCGTTCAGTGGCCGGGCGGCCATGCCGCAAAGCTGACTCGTGGGCTCGCTGCTGGTGGCAGATAGCCTGCCGCCCCGCCACTAGACAGTAGGGCCTACCACCCAGACATCTGGCTACCACCCCCACCAACCGGCCTGCTGCCCCATGGGCAGACGGCAGGTGATTAAACCGGCTAATTAGCCCACTTAATTACTAATCTTAATTTTTTGTATACTATTTGTTTTAATTTTTAAATATAGTAAATGAGCATGGAAAATTATGAAATTTTATATGCTGCTTTTGGACAGAATGTGCTTGAAAGTGTAATTTATTGGCAATTTTATCCATTGTGATTGTTGCTCAAAAATTTGTAGGATTACCAAATACTATTTGAATTTTCAAATATAGGAAATAAGCTTGAAAAATTACAAACTTTTATGTGCACCCTCTTGTGACAATGTACTTGACTGTGTAATATTTTGATAATTTTATCCATTGTAAATATTTCTCAAAAATTTGTACAATTACCAAGTGATTAGCAGGTGCGGCAGAGGTGGGTCATTTCATTTTCTTTGCCTTGTTTAATCCATATTTTTGGTTTTCATTGCTTTGTTTAATCCTCATGTGAACAAAGTGCAATGCGCCACCGTAGACATTTGGCTCATATGAAAATTGAGCACTCGTGCAAGAAACAGACCACCGAAAGTGTCACTTGCATCGTGTCTGTCTCCCCACACGTAGTTCACTCCTGTCATTAACGGCTCATTATTAGTGTGTGCTTCACTATCGCTCTTGCTATAAATTTCAAACAGCGCGCACTCACATTCTTACAGTCTCTTCGCTGACACTCCTCGCCTTGCAGTCTCTTCGCTCACACTCCTCGCCTGCGGTCTTCATCCCCTTTCTTCACAACAAATAAAATATTATTTAATGCCATTATTAGCTGTCAAATTAACATGTAATTTGTTTTCATATGAATTGTCTTTGTTAAATGTGTACATAATTAATTGTAGTAGTTTAGTATTGATTAAATATATGTTGTTTAATTGTATATTTTTTATATGCATTTATGTTGACTGCATTAGATATTAAAATCGTAACTACTAAGTGTAGCAATTAACTAAACAACGATGCTAGAGGAAAGAATATATTACAAACATAAAAAAGAATCTCTAGCAAACTTCCTATTGCATTATGTATGTTGCATACTATTATACTGATTAGTGCTACTGCTAGCTTGTATAGTATAAAAAAAGCTGGGTTTATGATCACATTACCTTCGGACTGTTCTTTATGGACACAAGCATCACCCATGCTTATACTACTCTTTTATGATAGCATATCATGCTATTTAGTCCATAAATCCAGTGGAGGGTACGACGTGATAGAAGCCTATATATGTATATATCAGATCTTAAGCAGCACTATTGCTTATTAACTTAAGTACTTAATTTGCTTGCTTTCGATCAAAAGACAACAGAGGTAGAGAAAAGTAAAAGGCTAGATATATAGTAAAAAAACTATACTGACAAACAATTATGATAAGTAGCATCAAGGCCCAGATGTTTTTCTTGACTAGATTATGAGCATGTGTTTATATGCACCATTGATTTGGACCAGTACGCATTTGCAGTGTTCATTTTAGTCCTAAATGTGTATTATTTTATACTATTTATTCCATCGCAAATTTTAATTCGTAGTATTTTACTGTCATTATCAATCTTCACACTTATATTTGATCTATCCTATTTGTTGAAAGGTATGGTTTTACTGAAGCTTCTCGAATAGTTCTACGATGAGAACCACCAGTGCCACTCATGGATGATGGGTGGCACGGCTGGACCTCCGCCCTTGAAGCTACGGGGTGGGAGGGATCCATGGGAGGTAGACGAGCGCTACGTCCCAATCCTGCGGGCCACGAGCTTGTTGCCTTTTGCGAGGCTGGTCTTTGTTGGACGTGAGTTCACCATCGATGGTAGCCTGCTCGTGGCACTAGTGGTTAGGTGGAGGCTCAAGATGCACACATTTCACTTTCGGTGGGGTGAGATGATGGTCACTCTGCAGGACGTCTCGTTCTTGATCGGTCTCCCTCTTCGGGGTGATGCACTTGTTCCAGCCCTTGCACCAGCAGACTGGAAGGAGAGGCTGGCGGACTGGTTCAGCCTGCCTATCCCAGAGGGTGCTCGTGGTGTCCCCTGCACTTGGTTGAACAATTTCAGTGTGTGCCCATAGGATGCACCGCTCGAGGTCATTACGATACACCTCATCGCGTACCTTATTCAGTTATTTGGTTTGAGCATATTTCCAGCCACACACGGCGACATTTGCAACGCCGAGTTCATCCGCCTTTCCGAGTCTTCGGTTGATGTGGAGTTTGGGGCGATGCCTCAGTACAGCTAGGGATCAGCCATCCTGTGCACCACATATCGGGGGTTGTGTGACACTTGCTAGTGGCCACTACTAATAACCCCAGCTTGGTCATCTGTTACATGCTCCTGCAACTGTGGAGTTGGGAGCATTTCCCTATCAGGCGTCCAAGCCATCGCAATCTACCAAGTCTTCTTGGCGTCGTAGTTCTAGCCTTCGATCATTCATGGACCGTTTCGATGAGGAGGTAACTTACATACAAATTTATGTTTTATTTTCCTGTTAGGCCTTACGTACCGCTAACATCATAGCGTTCTTCCGCCGTAGGTCTGTCATCGAGATACAACACTTTTGACATTTGGGAGGTACGAGATTCACATTCTACATGCAAAATATTTATTGTGACTAACATCATTTCATCTTGCAGCCTCCAATTCTATATAGGGGTGACATCGAGTCCACCGATGATGATACAGGCCTCCCAGATGCTTCTAGTGAGTGGTACACAGTGCTAGGGTTTGCATCATATGCACGACAGAGCTCATCATTCACACCATACCAGGGTTTCGAGACTTTGGTGGGCAAAACTCCTATGGCTTCGCTGCCACGTCATACAGTCAAGGCGAGAGTTCCTCAGCACCATGAGGGGGATTTCTAGAGTCCTTTGTTCATGAAATTATTGCTGGTGGCCCATAGTTCCGCATGTCTCAGCTGAAGGACATCAACGCTTACTGGACCCAGCATGTTGTACATCAGCCTACTGGACCACCACCGGTCACCAAACAAACGGAACGGTCTTCATACCTCCTCTGAACTGACATGCAAGCTTTGGACCAGCTGACATATCCCACGGGATATGCTCATGCTCAACGGAAGACAAGGCAATGCACGGAGAGGCAGACGCGGTGAGGAGATAGTAGTGGCTTAGATGGGTGAGCCGGATGAGCCATATCGCATCCTGTGCGATGTGTTTTTTACTATTACATGTACTTCTATAAAGATTCATAATATATAAAATTCTTCAACAAAATAGACAATTACTATGACTATGTTAGGATACTACACATAAAATTTTGTAATTTTTGCAACTCGTTTGCTACATGTAACGTCTCCTACAAATATCGTAATCTTATGAATTGTTTAGCAAAATTAACAGTAGATAAAATTGTCCAAAAATTGCACATTCAAGTAGGTTGTTGCAAGAGACCACACATAAAATTTTATAATTTTTTAAGCTCATTTTCTATATATAAAAACTCAAAGATTACTTGGTAATCATATGAATTGTTTAGCAGCATTCACAGTGGGCAAAATTGCCAAAAAAATATATAGTCAAGAACGTTGTGTCCAGATGCTGTTGTAAAATTTTGTAATTTTTGTAGCTTATTTGCTATATTTAAAAATTCGAACAATTAGTATAAAAAATTAAGATAGGTAATTAAGTCAGCTTAATTACCTGCCATCTGCCCATGGGAAGGCAGGCCAGTTGGTGGGGGCGATAGCCAAGTGTCAGGGTGGTAGGCTGCCCGGCCACCAGATGGCAAAAATACCCTTTTTGCTAATACGGTTTGCATACTACCATTTTCGTAAATACAGATACAAAACAGTGCCATCTATGCCAAAAACTCTTTTTATCATGAGAAAAGATAGACTCGATCCTCAACTATCCCCACATACTACTAGTTCTTGGAAAACAGACTCTCTCTAAAATTTCACAACATCCATTTTTTGTATTTCTTTTTCTATAATTACACACAAATCCTTCAGAATTAAATTTGGGGTACTACATTTTAGTTTTCTTAAATTTAAAAAATAATTTTCTGTGCAACTTAAAGATCAATTTTAAATTGAAAATATTTTTCCTAAGTTCAAAACTATCTCAGGAATCTATCAAATTCCTGGGAATTGTGTAACTTTATTTGGTATTAATTAAGCCTAAATGAATTTCTAGTATTTTCTAAAATCCAAAAATGAATTTTATATCTCCAAACCATTCTCGGGCCGAATTGTTCAGCCCGTTTTCTTTTTTGGCCAGCTTCCTTTCTTCCCACACTAGCCCGCGTCGCTGCTTCTTCCTCTGTCACTTGGCCCCACCTATCAGCTTCATCACCTACCTCGCACCCCCATCGTCGAGTACGAGCCAAAGCCACACCCACCTTCCTTCATTGCCGCACCATTCCTGGCAACCCTTACCTTCTTCACCCTGCCAAATCTCTCATGACAAGCGATCAGAATCACTCTGATCCCCGTGCATTCTTTCCTTTTATTTCCCCCTCTTTCCTTTCCCCACCATGATCTTCAGTGAGAAATCTCTGCACTGTGCCCCCTTCTTGACCCAACACAAACCCCTCCCTGGCACCACAACACCTTGCCTCTCTTCTCTCCTCCCACAAGCCCTTGCACCGAAGCTTCCTCTCTGAGCTTCTCCGCCAGCTCTGATGAAATTTTTCTGGTGAAGGGAGCAGAGCCAGGCTATGCCATCAGTGACAAAGCTTCACCGAGCCTTTGTTGACCTTGTCCACCTCTTCTTCACCTCGGAACACAGCCAAAACCGCCGATTCACAGGAGCTCGAGACCTCGCCATTGCTTCAACCTCACCATTGGCCATCACCATCGTCCCTAGGTGCCACAATGTTGTCCAATAGAATCCCCAGTGCATCTCATCATCCTCCACTAGACATCGTAGCGCCGGTGAACCTCAGTCACAGTGTCACTGCCACCAGTCAGCCACATGGCAGCCCTGTCAACACCACGCATGTGCCACGTTAGCTCTCTGAGTCTAGTCAATGTCTATGTCAGCATTTGCGTGGCATCACCACATCATCCGCGAGCCCAGTCCACCATGGACCAAGTGCCAATGTCGTGGGCTCGATTAATAAACCTGTCCCGCATGTCAGTGACTCGTAGTTTTTTCTTTAAAAAATTCTGTCAAAAAATTAAAATCCTCGCTCACAACATCGTGACACAATAACTCCAAATTTCCTTTAGAAAGAAAACAAAACAATTCCAAAAAAAACCCAAAACAGTAGTTTCTTTCTCTTTTTTCACTGAATTTAGTCTTCAAGAAGCCCGTTTTCCCTCGTTTTAAATCTGTTTAACTCCATTATTTTTTATAAATTCAACTAAAATCCTAAATTTTCATTTTCTATAAACTTTTTGAAATTTAATTTTTTTTTTCCAATTTTGGTTGTATTTTCTCATTTAAATGTTGACATTTCAAACAACTTCAACAACTACGAGGATTCGTAGATGCCACTTGAGGAGCAAGGCAAGTTATATCGTTTATCATATTGACCCTAATATTTTCAACTATTTATGTTCCGTTTTAAATTATTGTGCATGAGTATTTCTATTGAAGTGTATTTAAATCTTATTTTAAATATAGTTATTCCCAATATTTTTGAATTGGCCATTCTGAACATTCAAAATCCACATACCATGTCACCATAGGTAAAACTATAGTTTGTATACAATAGTATTGACTAGATTTTTTTGTAGCAAATTGCTTATCCATACTTAGACTAGAATCTACGTTGTTTTTGGCAAGAATAGTTCATACAACTTATGGAATTACAAAATTAGCCTTACCAATGTAGTGCCACGAAAGTATAAAATATTTTGGTCAAAATAAAGTATCTGCTAATTTTATTAGCCACCACACCTTAACTCCTTTGCACAAACCCCACACAGAGTCAGTAGCAATGGATGAGAGGAGCTGGAAAAGTAAAATAGATAGCCTTCTTTAAAAAAATGATTTTAATTAATAATATATTTGAACTATGTTTACAATTACCTAAGAATGTAATACACCGAATGGAAAATTTTCTACTAAAACTTCAGTGAAGTTCCCTCAGGATGTATTTTGAGTAGAAGATTTTGCACAAATTTAACTGTCTATATAATGTCAAATAAATATCTCAACGATAACCTAATTGTCAGAAAAATTGACTTATAATTAGGAGAACAAAAAATCAAATAATTGACATGGATAAAAATCGATACCAAAAATGCAAACAATATATAATAAATCTAACCAAGTACATGGGATAATTTAGATTATAAATTATTAGGTCTAGTGATCATCTCATGATTCATGCTATGTCAAATAGGTTAAGTTGAGTTTTGAAACTAAATTGAATTTTAGATTGAGCTATGCTAGGTCTTGATTGAAGTATGAGTTAATTTTAGCATTTTGGTTTTGAACTAAGCAAAGCAAATAACAAAAAATGTTCTCTTTTATGCGAAAAAACTGATATCATCAATTCTTTTTCATGAGATAGCTTGCCATTGCACTAGGCATAAACTCAAGGAAAGTTTTGAATGACCTATACCATTCATTTAACCTTCTTACTTGATATGGTCGTAGCACGGCTTAAGACACATGGCTAAGAAGGCCAAACATGTAAAAATAGTTGAATCTTAGAAGGCAGTTATAGATGGCTCCTAATTCAAGACTTGCTCGAGAAGGGTCGGCTGGCTTGGGCGCGACGAAGGTGGCGGTCAAGGGCGCGAGAAGCAACGCTGTACGGGGCGGTTGTCGGCTGTGAGGGGAAGTCGCGCGAAAGTTGCAGAGGCTGGGGCGCGCGAACGGCGACGGCGCTGCCACGCATTGCGGCCGGGTCAGAGCGGGGCTGGCGAGGCGTACGGCGCCGTGATGAGCAGGGGTAAGCTGGCGAAGGCGCGCGGGCGCTAGAAGGCGCGAGGAGGCGCGGGGAGGTCGGCAGCGGCAAAAGATCAGCAGCGGCGGCGAAATATCAGTGGCGGCGGTGGATTTTCAGACAGCACACAATGCCGGCAAAATCTCCCCCGTTTAAGGCAACAATGGCATGGATTAGGAGGTGAATTGCTTTGAGATTAGTGTGAATTAGGGCTAGGAAGGAGATGGGCAAAAGAAAAACAGGAATTCAAATCAAATTTTGATTTTGACAAAGTTCGTTTTGTTTCACACTTGATCTCGCTCATACAGTAGCTCAGTTCATATGAAATTGAATCAGAACGTTGGTGTCTGCATGCATACAACGAGGTTACGATCGAGGCCATGACCAAATGCAATGTAAAGAGGCAGCTCCGATGGTTTCGATCTTGTCTTGCCTAATCTGCTCAAAAGGAATTTATCTGTCTTGCCTAATGTCTTGGAAGCAAAATAGATGCTTAATTACTTGCATGGCAAAGCGTGGCGGGGCGAAGCGATGCGACATGGTGGTGCAGCGTCTCCTTGCCAGGTGAGAGAAGAAGGTCGCTGGCAGGTGGCAGCCAGAAGAGAGAGAGAGAGAGAGAGAGAGGAGCTAGGGAGAGGGAAAAGAGAATGAGATTTTGGCCCGATTCTTTTAGGCTAAATTTGGCTTATCATTGTACTATCTACAGTAACTAACTTTTAAACGGTGCATTTTTTCAAGACGATGTCAATAGGAAAACTGTAGTAAAAAAGTGTACTGAGTTCAATTTACTAGCCAAAATCACATGCAACTATTTTTCTCTACATACTGTCTCTCACGAACAACCAGAATTTAAATATTTAAACCATATGCCATAAGCCTGACTTGTGGGTCTACTACCTAGTGGAGGATCATGTCACAAAAAACCGCCCGTGAAAACAGCTTTAAGACTTGATTTGCACGGAGGCACGGAAAGTAGATGGTAGTGAAGTTATACGACGAAAATTAAACACTGATAAGAGGTGAAGTATCAAAAATAGACCTTTTCTTTCAAAATTTAGAAAATTTACCAACAAATTCGAAACTCCAAAAAAATATTTTTCTCAAAATCCTGAACTTTAATTTCAGAATGTTACAAGAGTTGTCATGAAACATCAGCAAAAAATGCGAAAAAGAAAAAATATAGACAATGGATCGGTAATTCAAAACCGTTTAATATCTATCAATCTAGAGCTATACTAATTAAAGGCTTTTCTAGGAGCCTCTGCGTTAATCTTAAGAGATGAAAAAACTATAAATTATCATGTTAATAAAATAAAACGAAAAAAATATAAACACTGGTTTATCCGAGGAAAAAAAGAGAAAGATCCGACCATCCGTATATATTGGACTACGATTTCAATGGCTTACATTTATTAATTGGAGGAATCAAATGGTAGATTTGGAAGGAAACATAAAGCACTTTGGATTAGACTCATCAGTTTTAGGTATTCCTTTCGATTGATTTGATAAAAAGAGAAGAGGAAGAAGTATCCAGCATTTCTCTCATAAGTCATGAAGGAATACAAGCCAAGGTGGCTGTGGCAGGTTCATTGGGTCTCGGGTGAGGTGAAAATATCACAGAAAAAAGGCAGTGCAAGAGATCTCTAGGTGTTTATAAATAGTGTATCTTCGAAAGATGCACTCACCAGTAATATAATGAGAGCGATATTGGGGAAAATGATGGTACTTGGAATTTTAAAATTCCAACTCCACATGTGTTTATTATATTAATTCCATAATCAGTGGCTAGCACACACATTCAACAATGCTCACATCACATTCATACACATACAAATAAAACAGAATAGCATGATATAGATAAACAACCAAAACTAAGTCGTACAAAACCAAGTGTTACAACTCACCCACCGACCAATGAAACATTTCACATAATATAAAGTTTTGCAGTGGATAAACAAAAATGAAGGCATCGGAAACTAGAAAGCATGCCTTATCCCTTCCACAGGCAACCGACTAGGTTAAACCTTAAAAATCGACGTCATCACTGCTAAAACTCGAAGCGTAAAATTATCCGAACTGCGGGTCCTCCTCAATATCTTCTGAATTTGTCCAACAAACAATCATGAGTACAACATTATACTCTGCAAGACTTTTAAAGCAAAGATTGTATAGTATCCAAGCTTAAACAAATATGGCTATCCTATCTAGTTTTAATTTGCATAAAGTGAGCTTTTATTTGCAATAGATAGTAATATAGATTGCAACCGATGAGTGAAAGAACATTTGACATTGATTGAAGACATAATAACAAAGCTTAAAATAGCATAGATAAATAGGTAGCTTTCTGCCATAGAATTAAAACAATGGTGAAACCTTCCTCCGAACAAGTTATGCATGGATTTCTTATCCATACATTCCCTGAACCAATTTACAAAACATAAACTACCTATTGTAAGATATAACTAAGTGACATACATAACCAGGGACATGGTTATTTGAATATATTTACACTCTGTAAAGTTTGTATAACTTTACCCAAATGACATAAATATCCGACCATATCTTTCATGTCACGCGATACCAAATGTATCCAATTTGAGAGTTCATGACAAAACTTTTACATTACCAGCCTTAACAACAAACCACGATATAATACCTTCCTAAGACATGGAGAGCCCTCCATAATCCTAAGAACTACAACATTGTGTTGGAAAGCTTAGCTGTCCTAACATAGTACGTATGAACATGGAGATACTCTACCATGCTCGCACTAGCCCAAAAATTTGCCTATCAACTACCACCAATGGTTTATTGCTAGAACATGGTAAATTATTATGCTAGGGAATCCCTATAAGAGACACTTGTTATTGTATGAATTTACTTGGATATATGGCACAATAGATCGGTCCTTAGCGAATAGCGACCCAGGCAAGACAACCACAACCCGTGATCTCGTGCAAACTGCACATGTCTTCACACACTATTTGCCCAAGTCTAAATGAATTTTCTTTTCACACTATTAATCAAAATTCCAGAGCTAATTACTCTCACCATATATATAAGTATTTCCCATGGTTAAACAATTTATTCAGTTGATCCAGCCTAGTAAAACTAATGCCGATATATGCATGGCTAAGCATCACTAAAACATACCATCTAAAATTCCAAAATTATTTGTACGAACAGTGGATAGTGATACTACTGTGACAACAGTGAGGATAGCAATCTTTTTGAAAGGAGGATCAGTGCAATAATTAGGTATAACTACCAACCTTAACAATATAGCCACTTTACCGAAATGCATGTTAACATAATGATTTCGTAACAAAACATACATAATAGTGAAAATATGGGATAAAACATGATCAAAGGAGGTGCTTGCCTTGCATGTTGGACATTGGGTCTTGCTCAGGCTCAACTTCGGCGACTTGTGGGACGTCGGTACCTAGTCGATAAAATTCAAATAACACAAACAAGAGCTAAATAAATTCAAATAGAGAGAAAAATTTAAATATTACAAAATTTCATGATTTTAGACAAATTTAGAGGCAAAATTGACACAAATCAGAGTTCGTATGAGTGAGAACGAGCTAATCAAGTTTGTTGAGAGATAAATTCCAAGAAAGAAAAGAGAAAGCACTGTGCTAAGGGGGTGCCATGGAAGTCATATTTTTCTGAAATCCATTAACCTACAAGGAAATAGTATACTGGCTAAACCGAAGGCATCCTCACAATTTTTGGATTTTCAAATTAAAGAATTAAAAGGGTCTGGGCCCACATGTCAGCGACACATTTTAATAAATTTGTTTAAATTATAAAACTGACATATGGGACCCACTTCTCATAGACTCATTAGCGCTAAACTTTTAGCTGTGCCAGAGAGAGAAGAGCAGAGCTAGCATGACCGAGCTCCCTGGCGAGCTCGCTAGCAGTGATGTGGGCATGGAGAGATGAAGTTGACCAGAGGAATGGAAAATGGGAAGCCTAACGGAGGTTGCTGAGGTGATAGCTTCGAACGAGAGGCCCTGCAGGTCGCCGATGATGAGGTTTGGTGATGACGCGGGGTTGGGCCATGGAGAAATGGATGAGAGAGCGAGGGGGTAGAAGTTGTGACATGGAGGGCCATGGAGAAATGGATGAGAGAGCGAGAGGGCAGCGGTTGACACATATGAGAGACGTGGGGTTTTTTCTACTATTGATTGCAAACTTTTTAAGTTACAATATCTCTTTAACCAAACATCTGGTCTGCTATTCATTTGCACAGTTGTATTTAAAATTAGGCTTGATAAAATTATGTCCATGTTGAATATATTTTGACACTACAAAAGTGCATGTTACGGCAATACCGCAAGAGGCTTACTATACTTTTTTTAGCGTGGATGGGTGACGTGGGAGTCGGTGAAAGTGAGTGGTGGGGCCTGATGGGAGGGGGTGGGGGTGATGGGTTTTCTTTGATTGAGCTTTGGCCAAGGTGGAAGCAAGGTGGAAGGTAGGTTTTGGCGTATAGAAAGGAAGGGGTATACAATATTTATTGTATAGGAGGGTATAGAAAAATTGTAGGAAGTTGAAATTGTGTCTGTAATATACCTTATCATAAACTTTAAAGTAAATCCTGAAACTGTATAATATTTTTAAATTAGTACAAAATTTAATTCAAACTATATGCATGTTCAAATCCATAGTAAATTTAATTTTTGAATATATATAATTAGAACCAAAACTATATTCAGAATGTGAATTCAAACTGAAAATTTTGAAAGTTTGATTCCCTTGAAATAATAGAACTTATATGATGCCAACACACTGTTAGGAATTTAGAACTTCTACAACACCAAGACGCCATTTAAAATATGTAGCCTGTGCAGATGCACGGGTTAATGACCAGTCACTACTACAGAAAACTGTATTACAGATGGCTCAGAAACGTCATCACAGACGGTTATCTGAACCGTCTGAATTTCTGGCTCAGTGATAATAGAAGGTTGTCACAGACGGTTTTCAAACCGTCTGTGGTGTAAATATCACAGACGGTTTTTGTCTAAAAACCGTCTGTGATAATTGATAATTAAAAACCGTCTATGATAGTTGATAATCACAAACGGTTTTTACTGATAATCACAGACGATTTTTAGCTAAAAACCGTCTGTGATATTCTTTTCTACCCCTAAATCTATTTCTATTTATTGGCTAGCCTCAGGAAATGCTAGACATGCCCTCTAAAACAAACAGGTCAAGATGTACATGTATACATACAATTCACATCTCAATTCATTTCACAAACATAAAACATCCAATTCGCATCTCAATTCATTTCACAAACATAAAAGCATCCATTTCACAAATCAATTAATTGAAATGAAATAAAATATCCAAAAAAAAAATACACAATTACAAAAGATCAACACTGCATTTGCACTTAGATGGCAACATTGTATTTTTTATTGCTCTATCACTTCGGAATTGAGGTCTCGCGAAAGGAACTGATCCATATGTAATACCCCAAAAGTGATTCGAGAGTTAATCGATTAATTGAAGGGAAGGATGTCAGACCTGGATTTTTCAATCTAGAATCTACTGTGTTTCACTGCACTAATCCCTGGATCAGTAGTTAGTGCACACAGATACATAGCTGAATCATGTCATACAACGCACGATAATATTACAGGATTTGAAATACACCGCATCGGGTGACTGTTTACAAAAGGGCCGCTTTGGCCAAATGTCATCATTACATACACACAGCGGAAATAGTAGCAAAAGTAAACCCAAAACCACAGGCAAGCGACTAGAAGGGTAATGTGTGCATTATATGTCACCAGGTAACCAGTAACATACGTGCACACAAAGCCAGAAGTCCACTTGTCTATGTCTAACCAACGTGGCCTACGCTTTAGTTTCCTTCGTTGCCCTTTTCCTCCATAGCATGAGTATCCCCGAAGGCATAATGGTCCTGCGTTCCTATTTCTATGTTGAGTAATGCGAGTGTGAGCACACATCCACCGTGCTCAGCGAGCCAACACACAGAATGCAACATATAACATGCCAGGCTTATCAAGGAATGCTCGGGGTTATTTTGTTTTGCAAGGAGTGCTTTTGAATACAATTAATTAAAGAATCCCTATGACCTAGCAGTTTTACAAATCATGACTTATATTTATGACATATTATAAAAATTCATTTTAGCACAGATGCCATCCACCGTTACATGGCTTCTGCACCACATAGTCTCTTTCCGTGTTATAGCCGCTTAATTCACCACTGGGACGACACCCAGGACAACTCAAATTAGGGCGGTCCTTTGCCCTCCAGATTTCCATTCCCATTTCCAACTCATTTTCAAATAGAACTATATCTAGTTAAGCTCCCATGTCTGCCCTTAACCGTGGGCACCGCTATTCGAATAGTTTTGACTCTGCAGAGTGTGTACACTTTCACCACAAGAGGCGATCAACTCGTTGCCCCACACGATTCCTTAGTCATGTGGTTGAGCAGACCATCACAGTGACTTTTCAAAGTACCTCGCTCCTTCCATCATTTCACCCTATGGGTCGTTCCCACTTGCGGTGGGTCCCATACGTTGTGCGAGATGTTCTCTTTCTGAACGTCTAGCAGCTGGATACTCCCCGGCTAGCCCACCACAGCAGAACTTCACTCTCTACGAGTGTCCCATTCAAGCCGTCTCATAGATGGGCGCTTGCACTATCTCACCACCCTCGCCTGTGAGGATGACTTTTAGGGTTCGGTAAGTCTACTAAGTCAAGTTGTACTTTACAGGCTTGTGGTTGTACTGTTTTACACGGGCTATCATGACCAGATTCAGTCCTTAGGGTTACCTGGATGGTTCCACCACAATTCCCATTTTTATGCGTCCACTGCACCACATACCAGCCCCCAGTCCATCCACCCAGGTATTTTAGCATCTTTGGGGTTTTTCGAGAGCATAAAATAATGTACAGATATACCCCAGTTACTCCCACTATGACTGCCCAGATCATATCATATTTGCAAATGAAAATTGTTGGGGCGTGTAGGTACCCCGTTTATTTAGCATTTCTAAGAAACACTACATAGTAGGGACTTATTTGCAAAATCTACGGTATTACGTAGTTTACTATGGTGACAAGGTTCACTTATCCAAAAGTGTTCAATGGCATAATACTAGCAAGCATAATAACAGGGTTGTAACTAGCATTATCAACAACTAAAGTAACTTAACTCATAAAATAATAGCATGCAAGTGGTTAACTTAAAAGAAATTAACATTTATATAAGGGGGCTAAGTGTTCATGCCCTCGTTTTCAAGAGAAATGGTGATTTTGCCCTCATTTTTTAAACTTTGTGATTTTACCCCTGTGTTTTTGAACTAAAGGGAGAGTCTGCCCCTATTCCGTTAAAGCCAGTTAACGGTGTTAATTTTTGCACGAATAGACAAGTTTGTCCATGTGATTTTATCCCTTTTGTTAGAGAACTTTGTGATTTTACCCCTGTTTCGAAATTGAAGTTTTGACATATTTGGTAGGGATGTTGTCAATAGAATTAGACACAAATTTATGCATTCATTTTATTAATATAAATCTGGACAAAATTTGTCAATTTTTGCAAACATCACATTCAGCCATTAAATGTAGAACCATTATGATTCATATATATGTGCCATCTTGAATTTAGAATTTGTCTAACTTGAGAGCTGCACGCATTGACCAAAAATACGAAGAAGATGGGTACACGAATTTCAGCGACTAGCCCGCGAAGTGACAGCAATTACTTACGCATAATCAAATTGACAATTTCACAAGTCACCATTGCTACCATTACCAACAGAGCTCCGTTATTGCTACTTGATTGCAAAACCATTGCTACCATCAGGCCGCCGGCGGCTCGATCTGGAGAACGGTGGTGGCGGCTCGGCCGGGGCGTTGTCGTCGGCCGGGAGCAGAGAGAGGGAGGCTAGCCCTAGCGCGGGCTCGGGACTTCACAGGCAGAGCCGCGGCCGGAGGGGGCACGCGGCGAAGGCAGCGGCTGGAGCGGAAGGGCGGGGCGAAGATGGAGGCGCCGGCGTCCCAGTGCAGGGTGGAGCGGCGGAGGCGCTGAGGGCTGAGGCGGATGAAGGAGGAGAAGGAGGCTGGCGGACGGGTGGGGGCGGAGCAGGCCGACAGCTGGGTGGGGGCGGAGGAGGAGGAAGAGGAGGTGGCGGATCTGGGGGCGGAGGAGGAGGCTGGCGGCCTGGTGGGGGCGGAGGAGGAGGAAGAGGAGGCGGCGGATCTGGGGGCGGAGGAGGAGGCCGCGGCTGGTGGGGCGGAGGAGGAGGAAGAGGAGGCGCGGATCTGGGGGCGGAGGAAGAAGCCGGTGGCCTGGTGGGGGCGGAGGAGGAGGCCGGCAGCCTGGTGGGGGACGGAGGGGCGGGGCGAAGAAGGAGGCGGCGGCGTCCGTGGAGCGGCGGAGGGGCCGAGGGGGGCAGAGACGCGACCGGGAGTGGGGGCGGAGAGGCGAGAGGGAGTGGAGACGCGAGAGGGTGTGGGGGCGGAGAGGCAAGAGGGAGGCGGCGGCGTCCGTGGAGCGGCGGAGGGGCCGAGGGGGGCGGAGACGCGAGCGGGGGTGGGGACGGAGTGGCGAGAGGGAGTGGAGACGCGAGAGGGAGAGGGGGCGGAGAGGCAAGAGGGAGTGGAGGGAGTGGGGGCATTCTTGTCTTTTCGCTTGGGCATCTTTTTTTAACCATTTAATCCTCCAGTCTTAACGGTCTCACAAAACAGGGGTAAACGGAGTCTTCATTTCAAAATCGCGAGGGCAAAATCACAAAGTTAAAAAAGCAGGGGTAAAATCACATTTGCAGTCGAGAACAGGGGCAGAAACACCAAATTCTCTTTATATAAACATGGGTTCAACATGGTCAAAGTGTTAACTCGCCTGAGTCACGGGGGTCTTGGTCTTGGTCTTCTGAAGCGTCTAAGGTGGCAGCCTCAGCTTTTTCTTCTTAAGCCTCGTACGCTATTTTATCGCGCGAAAAACCCAAATAAAAGAAAACCAACAATCACTCAAAATATCACTAGAAATTCAAATAGACTCAAAAAATCAGGGTTCTAGTTTCATTTGATAGATCTTGAATTTAGACGAATTTAAAAATTTGTCCCAATCAATTTGGAGTTAAAATGAATAAATTACACTCATTTAAAGTCCTCAGCTCTTGGAAATTCCAGAAAATTAGAAAATCCTGACATGTGGGTCCCACTGGTTATTTTTAATTCATTCACATTATTTTATTTCTATGTACAGTGTCTATGATAGGTGGGTCCTACTGACATTTTAAATTCATTTCTGATATTTTATTATTTCAAGTATTGTATCTATGACAGGTGGGGCCTACTTGTTTTAATATTTATTTTATTTCCATCTCAGGGTGCTACTGACATGTGGGACCATCCACTGTTCTTACTGACGGGTGGAGTCCACATGTCAGTGGAAACTACCCAACTAACACTCCTTAATCATATATGTTATTACTCCTAACTCATCACATTATCATTAATTAATTATTCTTCTGACAGGTGGGGCCCTGTGGTCAGTGGCCGCTCGGGCTGTAACCACTAACAAATGGGGCATACCTGTCAGCCCGAAAGAAAACAAAGAAAACTTAACCCGGTGCTGCGGAGCCGGAGGCTCGAACGCGCGCGGCCGAGGAGTTGGGGGAAGAGTGAGCGCGCTAGCCAAGTGTTCCTCAGGGTGTTACTTACCATATAAGGATAAATTATCCTTTTGGAGTATGTCGTGGAGGGGGGCCGGGCAGAGGAGGCTGAAGGCGGCGGTGGCGCTGGAGTATCGGCGGTGAACGGCGGTCGGAGAGGGCCGGGTGACACCCAAAATGCGTTCCCGGGAGTACGGTGGTGCCGGTGGTGCGGTCGGCGAGGGCCAAGAGGGTGCGGTGGCGGCCGGCGGCGTGCGGTGGCAGCGGTTCAGAGAGGGATCTCATTGTTGGTGGTGTACGGCCTTCAGGAGGCACCGAAGAGACCGGGGGTGAGCTCGCGGGGTTCTGAGTGTGGTGTGGGCGGATGCAATTGGATTTTTGTTGCGGAAATCGATGGGGGAAGGGGTTGTCGGAGCCGGTGAAGAAAGTGGGCGCGGCAGCGATTACAAAACTAGGCTTCGATTGGTTTCTACAACAGCACGAGGGTGGAGTGGAGAGTTCATGGAAGTGCTCAGAAGTTCTTATAGAGGGCCGAGCGATGCTGGCATCGAGAAGCCGCTTGCGCGGTCATGTCCGTGCACGGCGGAGCAGCGGCGGGGCAGGGATAACATGACTCAAATGGGCATGATGACCTGGGGTACTTGAGGCAGGGCAGAGAGAGCTCGATGTCGCGCACGCGATGAGATGGGTGGAGCGGCGCTAGGAAGAAAAAGAGGGCGGTGGCAAAGCCGATGGCGCGGCGGACCGATGGGCGGAGGCGACGTTGTCCAACAGTCCGAGGCGGGGCGACCATTGGTCCGAAGGGAGGGAGCGACAGCCCGTGAGAGAGAGAGAAGGGGTGGAGAAGAAAAACAGTAAGAGGGGAGGGGGGCCTCTCGGCAGTGAGGCAAGGGGAGGTGGGCTGTGTGCGCGCCAACGGGGAAGAGAGGTGGGGGCTGGCTAGGCCGAGTCGGCCTGGTCTGGCTCCCCCTCTAATTCTTTTTTTTTATCTCTTTTGCTATTATCACTATTTTGTACATACATATATATTTCTATTCCTCCATTTACTGGTTTATTCCCTTGTATGCCTTATTCTCATTTTGTATGAATATATTTATGTGTTTATATATATATATATATATATATATATATATATATATATATATATATATATATATATATGTAAATGTTGACCTTTTAATTTGCTTGCCACTATGTTACTCATACCCTTATCTTTATGGCTTATATTTTATGTTTGATTACAATTCTCTCCTTATATTTTATGGATCATCTTTTCAAATTCTTATTTTAGATTTTCAACTCTCTAATATTCAAACATATTGGTCTCTTTTGATCCTTTTAACTTTTAAGTCCCTTCGTCCAATCTTTAGGAAAAACAATCTAAACTCCAAATTCAAATGAAATACACTGCAAAATAATCAAAAGCTTCATATTTTCAAATTTAAAATTTTCAGGATGTTACAAACCTACCCCCCTTAAAAAGGATCTTGACCCCGAGATTCAGCCTAGCTAGTAAACAAGTCGAGGTAGTCTCTTCGCAGTTGATCTTCACGTTCCCAGGTGGCTTCTATCTTGGAGTGATGGCACTCGTAGACACTTCTTGAGTTGAGACACGTGGAAAACGTTGTGTATATCAGATAGATTCGGGGGTAGCTCCAGCTGGTAGGGAACCTCTCCTTTCTTAGCCACAATTGGAATTGGTCCGACATAGCGTGGGGTAAGCTTGCCTTTAACCTTGAATCGCTTAACTCCCCGTAATGGGGATACTTTCAGATAGATGTGGTCCCCAGCTTCAAAACTTAATGCCTTCACCTTTTATCCGCATAACTCTTTTGCCTGGACTGAGCTACTAGCAATCGGTCTCTGATTATGCGAACCTTTTCTTCAGCCTGTTTTAGGGTATCTGGCCCGAAGATATAACCTTCTCCTGCTTCTGACCAGTGAAGCGGGGTTCGGCATTTTCTTCCATACAATGCTTCAAATGGGGACATTTGAAGACTGGCTTGGTGACTATTGTTGTAGGCAAACTCAGCATACGACAGATATCTGTCCCATTCTTTTGAGAAATCCAGGGTACAAGCTCGGAGCATGTCCTCCAATATCTGGTTTACTCTCTCAGTCTTACCGTCTGTTTGAGGGTGGTAGGCCGTGCTAAAATCCAAGTGGGTGCCAAGAGCTTCATGTAGGCTAGCCCAGAAATGCGAGGTGAATTGGGAACCTCGATCTGAGACTATCCTTTTTGGCACACCGTGTAAGCACACGATGCGGGAAATGTACAGCTCCGCTAGCTTATCTCCCTTGTATGTAGTTTTTACAGGTATGAAATGGGCAACCTTGGTCAACCTGTCAATTATAACCCATATAGAGTCATATCCTGATTTGGTTCACGGGAGTCCGGTGATAAAGTCCATCCCGACTTCTTCCCACTTCCACTGGGGTACTTGCAATGGTTGTAATAATCCTGCTGGCCTCTGGTGTTCAGCCTTAATTCTCTGGCATACATCACAGCAGGCTACATGTTCTGCAATGTCTCTTTTCGTACGGGGCCACCAGCAGAACTGCTTCATGTCATGGTACATCTTGGTACTTCCAGGGTGGAGAGAGTACGGAGAGCTGTGAGCTTCTCTCAGTATCAAGTTTTTAAGATCTTTCTGATGTGGCACAACGATACATGTCCCGTACCGTAGAGTACCTTCATGATCAATGTTCATTTTGGGAGCCTTCCCTGCTTCCATCAACCTTTTTATTCTCAAAACGGTTGGGTCCCCTTGCTGAGCAGCCATAATTCGCTCTTCTATACTCGATTGGATTTCCATGGTGGCTAGAGTGCCTTGCTCTACTATTTCCAAGTTCAAAGCTTTTAACTCCTTGTAGAGCTCAGGTTGATGTTCTTGCACCATAAGGTTATTGCAATAAGCCTTATGGCTTAAAGCATCTGCTACCACATTGGCTTTCCCAGGATGGTAGTGCACACTCAAATCATAATCCTTGATCAATTCTAGCCATCTTCTTTGCCTCAGATTTAGGTGAGATTGATTAAAGAAATACCTGAGGCTCTTGTGATCTGTGTATATATCACAGTGGTTCCCAATCAGGTAATGCCTCCAAATCTTCAATGCATGCACTACTGATGCTAGTTCCAAGTCATGGGTGGGATAGTTGACTTCATGGGGGCGAAGCTGTCTAGATGCATATGCTACAACCTTGCCTCCTTGCATCAGTACGCACCCAAGCCCCTGATGTGAGGCATCACAGTATACTTCAAAGTCCTTGCGTATATCTGGCAGTACTAGCACAGGGGTGGTGGTCAACCTCTTTTTCAGCTCTTGAAAGCTTTCCTCACAAGCTTTGGACCATTCGAATTTCTGTTCCTTCTTAAGCAGCTGAGTCATTGGTCTGGCAACTCGGGAAAATCCCTCTATAAACCTTCTGTAATATCCGGCCAACCCAAGAAAACTCCTCACTTCCGTGACGGAGGTGGGCTGTTGCCATTCAGTTACTGTCGCTATCTTGGTAGGGTCAACGGACACTCCTCCTGCAGACACTATGTGTCCCAGGAAGCTAATATCACTCAGCCAGAACTCATTCTCCAGTGCCAGGCGAAGATGTTCTGCATGGTCCTCTGCATTCTTGGAGTATATGAGGATGTCATCAATAAACACCACCACAAACTTATCCAAATACTACATGAATACCTTATTCATGAGGTTCATGAAATATGCTAGGGCATTTGTTAGTCCAAAAGACATGACCGTAAATTCATACAGTCCATATCTAGTGGTGAAGGCTGTTTTGGGTATATCTTCAGCTCTAATTTTTAGCTGGTGATAGCCCGATCTCAGGTCTATTTTGGAGAATACGGTGGCTCCACCAAGCTGATCAAATAGATCATCAATCCTTGGAATGGGGTACTTGTTCTTGATGGTTACCTCATTTAAGGCCCGGTAATCCACACACATCCTTGCAGTACCATCCTTCTTCTTTACAAACAGTACTGGAGATCCCCATGGGGATGAGCTAGGTCTGATGAATTCCTTCTCTTGCATTTCCTGGAGTTGTTTCTTCAATTCCTCCAACTCTTCTACCGTCATTCTATATGGCCTTTTGGATACTGGAGCAACTCCTGGCTTCAAATTGATCACAAACTCCATATCTCTATCCGGGGCATTCCAGGCAATTCTTCAGGGAATACTCCAGGGTAATCTTGTACCACTATCATTCCTTCTAGGGGTACATCTTCACAATAGAATATTGCACGGCCCCATCGGTACGGGCGATCCACCTTCACTTCTATTGTTAACCTAGGGCACTTGGTTAGCTTGACTTTCCTAGTGGCACAGCTTATGATTCCATCATATCTCGCTAGCCAATCCATCCCTAGTATGATGTCTAAGGTCTGGGAGGGTAAAACTATTAAATCTGCTAGGAAGTCACATCTTTCCGTTGTAATCACTACCCCAGGGCACACTAAGGTGGCGGTAATTGCACCAGCTGGTGAATTAAGCACCAATGGTTTCTTTAAGGGATAGATAGGTAACCCCAATTTATCAGTATACCCCTTGGATATAAAAGAATGCGAAGCTCTTGAATCAAATAGTACTTGTGCTGGTACGGACCTAACAGAGAACGTACCCATTAAAACTCCCACGGCCTCCTGTGCTTCCTCAGCTGTAATATGATTGACTCGGCCGCGGTTGGGTACTGAGGTACTCTTGCTGGCCTGTGAGCTTTGATGTCCCATGTTAGGTGCTGAGGCCTGGCTGCGGGTAGAGGTGGTCCCTAGATTGATCTTCACTGGATTTGTCTGACGTTGCGGGCACTGGCTGACGAAGTGTCCCTTCTCTCCACATCCGAAGCAGCTCCTGTTGGTGGCAGGGTTCGCCCCAGTGGACTGGCTGGCTTGGCGCATCTGGAAGGAGCCTCCACTTGGACGGGGTGCTGGAGTAGAAGCACTGGATTGACTGGATCTTGAGAAGGAGGGGTTGTTGAAGAATTTCCGAATGAACCTCCCTTGGGGCCGTTGAACTGACAACTTCCGTTTGCGGCTGGCCTCCAGGTTCTTCTTCTCATTTTCCAAGACCAATGCCTTGTTCACCAGCTGGTGGAAGCTAGTGAAGTCTTGGATGATCAGTTGAACTCTCAACTCTTGATTCATCCCTTCAAAGAATCTATCAATCTTTTCTTCTTCTTCCGCTATATCCTTCGGGGCATAACGGGCCAGTTGTGTGAACTTTGTAAGATATTCATTAACTGACATGTTGCCTTGCTTGAGGGTGCGAAATTCATTCTTCTTCATCCTCATTACTCCTGTTGGAATGAAATTGGCCTTGAAGGCTGTTCTGAACTCTGTCCAGGGTATGGCTTCCATGTCATTCCTTGCAGTGCCCTCTTCTTGGCCTTTGGCGGCCAGATAGTTTTCCCACCACGCCGCTGCAGCTCCTTGGAGCTGATGCATGGCGAATATGACCTTGTCCTCATCTGCGCATTTGGCTAGGCGCAGCTTCCTTTCGGTATCTCGAAGCCAATCCTCGGCTTCGAGTGGCTCGTCGGCTGACGAAAAAGTGAGTGGCCTTGTCCTCTGGAAATCAGTCAAGTCAGCCCTATGCCCGGTGGAGCTTCCTTGCTGACCATGGTAGATGGCCTGCAGCAGTTGTGTTTGCTACGCCATCACTTGAGCCATTGTGGGGTGTTCTGGAGGGTTGGGAAGGTTATCATCTTGGTTTTGGTTTCTGTCTTGCCCTTCAGGTAAGGCTCCTGGTGTAGAGTCACCCTCGGTTTGATGGGGGTTAGCGTTGGCCCGAACCCTCGTTGTCCTTTGGCTGGCCATCTGTTGTTATAGCTCTACAATTTAATACTAATACTAGGCAGCTAAAATAAGAACACCATTCCATGCAATAAAAGCCAATAAAGCATAATGACAAGATAACTCACAACATAAAGTCTGCATTACACAAACACCACATAGCCAGCATTTTTAAAGTTCTAGACCAAGCTGGACTTACAAAACATACCACATAACACAATTAGAGTTCATAATTATACATCACAGAATTAGGAAACTAACAAAAGCTGATACTACCATAACTAGGGAACCTGCACCTAGTACTGCTAGCCAACCTACTGTAAACGTCCTACTCCTCCATAGGCCCAACACCTGGGCTAGAGGGGCTGTAGCCCGGTGACTGGGAACAAGAACGACTACCACTGAACTCAGAAGGGTCAGTGTCGGATTGGGAGCGGGAACGGTTACGGCTACGGCTGTAGCGGGTCTCCCCACGGTGCAGAGCGGACTGCGGCCCCGGGGGCCATACGCTCTTGCGAGCGGTAAGTCTGGTGCGTAGTCCCCCTGAGCCTGGCGGGGGTGGTGCTGGGGCCGAAGCTAGTGTAGGGGCCGGCTGGGACTGGGCACGTGCAGCAGCTGCGTCCGCCTTGGCCTCTGCTAAGGCTGCCTCACACGAGGCAAGCCGCTCTGTGGGTGGCGTGCAGGCGCTCTCGCAGCACCGTGATCTCCTCCTGGGCCCTGACGTGGGTCGTCCCCAGAGCCTGAGTGAGGTCCACCTGATGCGTCAGCATCGGGTCGTCCTCCATGTCGGGGGTGAGGGTCTCGTCGTAGCGGTCGCCATCTCGACGCAGCAGGTAGTAGAAAAAGGGAGTCTGTCATAGCGTGGGTCCGTGAAGGTCGCAGAGGCGGGCCACAGCCAAACGGGCTGCATCCTGGAGCGCTGCGGTCACGGTGCCCCTCTTGTGGGTGGTCGGGAAAACATGAGGAGGGTCCCTCTCGTCCTTGGCATCGATGTAGACCTCCACAAGCCAAGACTCGTCTGCTCCAACTCTGGTCCTCCTGCCCCGGTAGATGGGCAGCTTCTTGTAGCCCAAGTAGTGGATTAGTCTACGAAGCAAGCTCGCAAACTCCCCCTCCCTCACGCCATGGGCTAAAAAGTCCTAGTGTCCCTCAGTGGCGGCTCCTGCCATCTGTAGTTTACAATACTTAACGTTAGTAACTTTTGAAAATAACAACTGAAAGAGTAGAGTAGAACAGAGCTAGGAAGGGTACGAACAGCAATAATACATTATATTTTGAGAAGTACTTTTTATATATTTTAAAATTATAACCCTATGGTCCTTCTAACGGCCATCCTAAGGCTTTTACCCTACAGTCGTATGCTCTGATACCAGCTCTGTCAGACCCGGATTTTTCAATCCAGAATCTACTGTGTTTCACTACACTAATCCCTGGATCAGTAGTTAGTGCACACAGATACATAGCTGAATCATGTCATACAACGCACGATAATATTACAGGATTTGAAATACACCGCATCGGGTGACTATTTACAAAAGGGCCGCTTTGGCCAAATGTCATCGTTACATACACACAGCGGAAATAGTAGCAAAAGTAAACCCAAAACCACAGGCAAGCAACTAGAAGGGTAATGTGTGCATTATATGTCACAGGTAACCAGCAATATACGTGCACACAAAGCCAGAAGTCCACTTGTCTATGTCTAACCAACGTGGCCTACGCTTTAGTTTCCTTCATTGCCCTTTTCCTCCGTAGCATGAGTATCCTCGAAGGCATAATGGTCCTGTGTTCCTGTTTCTGTGTTGGGTAATGCGAGTGTGAGCACACATCCACCGTGCTCAGCGAGCCAACACACAGAATGCAACATATAACATGCCAGGCTTATCAAGGAAGGCTCGAGGTTATCTTGTTTTGCAAGGAGTGCTTTTGAATACAATTAATTAAAGAATCCCTATGACCTAGCAGTTTTACAAATCATGACTTATATTTATGACATATGATAAAAATTCATTTTAGCACAGATGCCATCCACCGTTACATGGCTTCTGCACCACATAGTCTCTTTCCGTGTTATAGCGGCTTAATTCACCACTGGGACGACACCTAGGACAACTCAAATTAGGGCGGTCCTTTGCCCTCCAGATTTCCATTCCCATTTCCTACTCATTTTCAAATAGAACTATATCTAGTTAAGCTCCCATGTCTGCCCTTAACCGTGGGCAAGGCTATTCGAATAGTTTTGACTCTGCAGAGTGTGTACACTTTCACCACAAGAGGCGATCAACTCGTTGCCCCACACGATTCCTTAGTCATGTGGTTGAGTAGACCATCACAGTGACTTTTCAAAGTACCTCGCCCCTTCCATCATTTCACCCTATGGGTCGTTCCCACTTGCGGTGGGTCCCATACGTTGTGCGGGATGTTCTCCTTCTGAACGTCTAGCAGCTGGCCACTCCCCTGCTAGTCCGCCACAGCAGAACTTCACTCTCTACGAGTGTCCCATTCAAGCCGTCTCACAGATAGCCGCTAGCACTATCTCACCACCCTCGCCTATGAGGATGACTTTCAGGGTTCGGTAAGTCTACTAAGTCAAGTTGTACTTTACAGGCTTGTGGTTGTACTGTTTTACACGGGCTATCATGACCAGATTCAGTCCTTAGGGTTACCTGGATGGTTCTACCACAATTCCCATTTTTGTGCGTCCACTGCACCACATACCAGCCCTCAGTCCATCCACCCAAGTATTTTGGCATCTTTGGGGTTTTTCGAGAGCATAAAATAATGTACAGATATACCCTAGTCACTCCCACCAAGACTGCCCAAATCATATCATATTTGCAAAAGAAAATTGTTGGGGCGTGTAGGTACCCCGTTTATTTAGCATTTCTAAGCAACACTACATAGTGGGGACTTATTTGCAAAATATACGGTATTACATAGTTTACTATGGTGACAAGGTTCACTTATTCAAAAGTGTTCAATGCCATAATACTAGCAAGCATAATAACAGGGTTGTAACTAGCATTATCAACAACTAAAGTAACTTAACTCATAAAATAATAGCATGCAAGTGGTTAACTTAAAAGAAATTAACATTTATATAAACATGGGTTCAACATGGTCAAAGTGTTAACTCGCCTGAGTCACGGGGGTCTTGGTCTTCTGAAGCTTCTAAGGTGGCAGCCTCAGCTTCTTCTTCTTGAGCCTCGTACACTATTTTATCGTGCGAAAAACCCAAATAAAAGAAAACCATCAATCACTCAAAATATCACTAGAAATTCAAATAGACTCAAAAAATCAGGTTCTGGTTTCATTTGATAGATCTTGAATTTAGACGAATTTAGAAATTTGTCCCACTCAATTTGGAGTTAAAATGAATAAGTTACACTCATTTAAAGTCCTCAGCTCCTGGAAATTCCAGAAAATTAGAAAATCCTGACATGTGGGTCCCACTGGTTATTTTTAATTCATTCACATTATTTTATTTCTATGTACAGTGTCTATGACAGGTGGGTCCTACTGACATTTTAAATTCATTTCTGATATTTTATTATTTCAAGTATTGTATCTATGACAGGTGGGGCCTACTTGTTTTAATATTTATTTTATTTCCATCTCAGGGTGCTACTGACATGTGGGACCATCCACTGTTCTCACTGACGGGTGGGGTCCACATGTCAGTGGAAACTACCCAACTAACACTCCTTAATCATATCTGTTATTACTCCCTAACTACTGCCATTACTGTTAATTAATTATTCTTCTGACAGGTGGGGCCCTGTGGTCAGTGGCCGCTCGGGCTGTAACCACTGACAAGTGGGGCCCACCTGTCAGCCCGAAAGAAAACAAAGAAAACTCAACCCGGCGCTGCGGAGACGGAGGCTCGAACGCGCACGGCCGGGGAGTTGGGGGGGGGGAGAGTGAGCGCGCTAGCTGATGAGGACATCCCAGCTCAGCATGTTCAATCACATATCAACCATTCACCATCAAGCATAAAGGATACAAATCAAGGTCCACTTACACGAAGTCGTGCCAAGAAAATACAAGAACAGGTGAATTCATTCCTAGCTAATTTTGATTTCAACATATCTCAGGATGTTATACTACCTAAATGTTCTACATTGATGTTACTTAGGTTTACACATGAAGCGGAGGAAGCTACTTGGCATGAGGAACAAATACAATGCTACGATCAGACCACCTGGCTGACCGCACCTACAGCCACAAAGAAGCAACCATAACTTTTGATTTCCGAAGGCTCTGGGGGTCCATGAGTACTTGATGGAAATCTTATCAAGTCTAGTTTCCAATGCAACAAACCCCACGTCATTTGGACTTTCCAATAAGAAGTTATGATCGAATTAGTGGAGACTGTTCAGAAGGCTAACAGTCACGCGAGACCTCCTCGGGAATTCATCTCGTGGAGACCTTTCACCTAGCCTACCTTCAGAAATTCCAAATCCTTTTCACACTCAACTAGGAGGGTTGTTCCTAGTATAAATACCCCTTGTATCTAAACAATTGGGGTGATTGAATCATTGTGATAAACCATAGTCTTGCAGCCGAGCTGCTAAGTGTCTTACTCATACCATTGTTCTTCCTTGTTCTTCTTGGACTCGTGAAGAGATCCCTTTGGGATCCCCTAATTCGTGCTCTAGGCTTTCGGGCCTTTTGTGTGGGTTAGTCCCGGATTGTGGTTCTGCGGTCGTTCGGAGATCGAATCGAAGTCCTCAAGGTTTCGGTGTCTCTCTCCCCGTCGTTTGGTCGCATCCAACCTTGGCAGGTATAAAGCTAATTACCCCGCTATTCGCAGCAAGTTATCCTCGGTTCTTTAGCCTACTGTCGTGAAGATTGGGCCATCCCAAGGAGGTTCCTACCATTTGGTATCAGAGCAAGGTTGTCACGGTAGGTCTTACCATCATATGTTATTGTTTTGTTCATCTCCTAGAGTCCACTGAAAAAACCACAAAAAAAATCCCATAGCCTTTTCACGCATCATTACCTTTGTGTCGTTGTGTTCATCAAGTTGCTAGTCACCATCTTTACTTATATAGTGTTTTGTTTATTTGTTATCCGCACCCCTGTTAGTGTCAAAAAAAAAACAAAATAAAAAGAGAAGAAAGAAAGAGTCAAAAAAAAAGAGAAGTGAAAAGTAGGGGCTGTGTTGCGGATTACAAAACTGAAAATTTCAGTTCTGCATACTAAAATTTGTGGTGTTCTTAACAGCAACGTTTACATATCTTTTGAACGGTTTACGCCACTTGGTTACAGTACCGCAGCCTTCCTTGAACAGCCACCTATAGCTCCACAAAAATCTGAAAACCGGACCTCTCGACTCGTAAACCTTTCAACCGCTTAACCACAGCTGAATTACTATCACTTTTTGCGCACTCACAGTCCTTGAGAACGAGCAAGAGCTTTGGTAAGTAAGAGGTGAGGTTGTGTGATTCCACAAATTTTACCTATTCCAATTTTTTTTATTCATAGTTCTAACATGGCATGATCTAATGATTCGAGTGTTGGGGGTGGTCGTCATGGAGACGATGAACCACCAGTTGTGCGGGCTGAGTTACGGCAACTACAAAACTCACTGTTGGAGGCCATGGAGAGGATGTTCAATGAACGTCTCCCAGCAGCGGCCGGAAGGGATCCACGTCATCAACATGAAGAATCTGATGGTGAAAATTCTGGTGCTGGACATGACTTCCATGTCCACTTCAGAGATGGTCGTGGTGGTGGTAGGCATGCTGGTCACAATGGCCGGCATGATGGAGGATATCACAGGCGTGGTCGTGACCACCGTGTGCGTTTTGATGATGAAGAATTTGATGATTATGACCATGATGAGGGATATGACAATAACGAAAATCCTTTTGCAAATAATGGGCGGTTTGAGCGGCGCCATGATCATCGCCGACGTGCTGGCCATGAAGAAAGGGAACATCACCGTGGTCGTCACAATAGGGATGATCCGGACAGCATTGCTCATGTCAAGTTGAGTATCCCAAAATTTACTGGACGAGAAGATGCAGATGCATATCTTGATTGGGCTGAGCAGTGTGATCAAATTTTTAGAGTACATAATCTCTCTGATCAGAGGCGTGTAAATCTTGCTTCAGTTGAGTTCTCTGGTTACGCTCTCACTTGGTGGAATCAAATACAGGAGAATCAGCTTGTGTTGGGGCGTGAATATATCAACACATGGGAAGAAATGAAGCAAGTGATGAGGAGGCATTTTGTGCCATCAATCTATCAGCGTGACCTTCGCAATAGGTTGCAAACTTTGAAGCAAGGATCCAAATCGGTTGGTGATTATTATAAGGAGATGGAGTTGCTATTAGTGCGAACTGGAATTAGAGAGGATCCTGAATCAAAAATGGCAAGATTTTTGAATGGCCTCAATGAAGAAATTTCTGGTTTTGTTGAGATGTTTCCGTATAATAATTTGCAAGACCTTGTTGATCAAGCTATGCGCACCGAGAGAAAAATTCAGCAAGAGGGACGTGGAAGGTCTTATGGAAGCTGACCTATCTCAGCTCCATGGCATAGGCAGCAGCAAGGTACCTCTGTTGTTGGAGGTCGGTCCCAAGGTGCTGCACCTAGAACTTCTCCATCCATTGCTCCTGCAAAGACGACGGTTTCTACAGCTTCTTCACCTGCCATTCAACAACGCCTTGCTGCAAGTACAGCAGCCCCTTCTGTTGCTTCGGCTGCTGCTTCCTATGCACGTAGCCGAGAAATTGTGTGCCATAAGTGCCATGGTCGTGGACATGTTGCTGCACAATGTCCAAGTAGGAGGACTATGATAGTAAATGAACAAGGTGAATGGGAATCTGAAAGTGAGCAAGAAGAAGATGGCATACAAGAAGAAACAGTGGGCAATGATGGGAGTGAGATCCAACCCGACGAAGGTGATAATAATTGCTTTATTTCTCTTCGAGTGCTTAGTGTTACTGCTGTAAAAGAAGAGAATGGACAGCGACACAATCTCTTCCATACTCGAGGCATGATCAAGGACAAGTTGTGCAGAATTATTGTTGATAATGGTAGCTGCAACAATATTGCAAGTCAAGAATTGGTTGAGCGAATGGGGTTAAAACAGCGGCGCCATCCTACTCCATACAAGATGCAATGGCTTAATGATTGTGGTACGCTACGTGTAAACCATGTTGTGACAGTTCCTTTCTCTATTGGGAAGTATAATGATCATGTGGAGTGTGATGTGGTGCCTATGCAAGTATGCCAACTGCTGCTAGGAAGACCATGGTTATATGATGGTGATGTTCAGATTTTTGGTCGAACCAACAAGTTATCTCTCATGTACAAAGGAGAGCGAATCACTTTGCTTCCTTTGACACCGGAGGAGATATTGAAGGATGATGTAAAAAGAAAACAGCGAGAGAGTGAGAACCACTTACGAGTGACCCACAAACATAGTGAGGGAGTGAATCCAAAGCCAAACAAAACTCCACAGCTACAAAGAACCAAGCCAATGGGAAAAGAGGGATTAGTCATGATGGCTAGGAAAGGGGATTTAAAAGAATTGAGTGAACCCAATGCCATGTTCTTTGTACTCTGTGCACAAGGACAATTTTCTTTCCACTAACGACTTACCCTCTATATTGCCAAGTGTTGTTTATGATGTGTTGCAGGAATATAAGGATGTATTCCCGGATGAAGTACCACCAGGGCTACCACCTAAGAGAGGAATCGAACATCAAATCGACCTTGTCCCTGGTGCCCCACTTCCAAACCGAGCCCCGTATCGCACCAACCCGGAGGAAACAAAGGAAATTCAGCGCCAAGTTCAAGAGTTGATCGAGAAAGGGTATGTAAAAGAAAGTCTTTCACCATGTGTTGTTCCTGTTCTTTTAGTTCCAAAAAAAGATGGCTCATGGAGAATGTGTGTTGATTGCCGAGCTATTAATAACATAACAATAAGATATAGACATCCAATACCTAGACTGGATGACATGCTTGATGAGCTTAGTGGTGCTATCATTTTCACAAAAATTGACTTGAGAAGTGGCTATCACCAAATCCGAATGAGAGAGGGAGATGAGTGGAAAACTGCTTTCAAAACCAAATTTGGGTTGTATGAATGGTTGGTGATGCCTTTTGGTTTGACCAATGCACCTAGTACTTTTATGAGATTGATGAATCATGTACTTAGAACTTTTATTGGCAAGTTTGTTGTGGTTTACTTTGATGATATCTTGATTTACAGCAAGTCACTTGATGAACATGTTGCACACATCCAATGTGTACTTGCTGTCCTGCGTGAGGAACAATTGTATGCTAACCTTGCCAAGTGCACTTTTTGCACCGACAAGGTAGTCTTTCTTGGCTTTGTTGTTTCAGGTCAAGGTGTGGAGGTGGATGAGGAAAAGATCAAAGCTGTTCGTGAGTGGGTGACTCCACAAAATGTGAGCCAAGTGCGAAGTTTCCTTGGCCTTGCTGGCTTCTATCGTCGGTTTGTACAAGATTTTAGTACCATTGCTGCCCCAATCAATGACTTGACAAAGAAAGAAGTGCCTTTCAAATGGGGAGAAGCACAAGAGAAGGCATTTGCAGAGTTAAAAATGAAGTTGACAACAGCCCCACTCCTTGCACTTCCGGATTTTGGTAAGACATTTGAAATTGAATGTGATGCAAGTGGTGTAGGGATTGGAGGTGTGCTCATGCAAGAAGGAAGGCCTATTGCATATTTCAGTGAAAAGCTAAGTGGTCCAACTCTGAATTATTCAGTTTATGATAAAGAATTATATGCTCTTGTGAGGAGTTTGGAAACATGGCAACACTACCTTTTGCCTAAAGAATTCGTAATACATTCAGACCATGAATCTTTGAAACATCTTAAAGGTCAACTAAAACTGAACCGAAGACATGCAAAATGGAGTGAATTCATTGAGTCTTTTCCTTACATTGTCAAGTACAAAAAGGGAAAGGATAATGTTGTAGCAGATGCTTTGTCTCGACGTCATACTTTACTATCACAACTTGATGCTAAAATTCTTGGTTTGGAAAGTATCAAAGATTTGTATGCTACTGATTCATATTTTGCTGAACCATTTTCCAAGTGTTGTGTTGGCAAGGGCTGGGAAAAATTCCATTTGCATGATGGGTTTTTGTTTCGGACTAATAAACTCTGCATTCCAGATGTTCTGTTCGTCTCATGCTTGTGCAGGAAGCTCATGCTGGTGGACTTATGGGACACTTCGGTGCCAAGAAAACCGAGCAAGTCCTAGCTGATCACTTCTTTTGGCCTAAGATGAGAAGAGATGTTGAGCGACATGTTCTTCGCTGCGTAACATGCCACAAAGCTAAGTCACGCTTGAACCCTCATGGATTAAATACTCCTTTACCTATCCCTAGTGTGCCATGGGAAGACATTTCCATGGACTTTGTTCTTGGTTTACCTCGAACCAAGAGGGGGAGGGATTCCATCTTTGTTGTTGTTGATAGGTTTAGCAAGATGGCTCATTTTATTCCATGCCATAAGAGCGATGATGCTTCATATATTGCTGAATTATTTTTCAGGGAAATTGTAAGACTTCATGGCGTGCGCGGACCATTGTTTCAGATCGTGACACCAAGTTTTGAGCTACTTTTGGAAGACCTTATGGGGAAAACTTGGGACAAAATTGCTGTTCTCTCGACATGCCATCCACAAACCGATGGTCAAACTGAAGTTGTGAACCGAACATTGTCGACAACTGCTGCGAGCTGTTCTCAAGAAAAATTTGAAATTATGGGAGGAAAGCTTGCCTCATGTGGAGTTTGCATACAACAGGCAGTACACTCGACCACTAAGTTTTGTCCATTTGAGATTGTATATGGTTTCAAACCTCTCGCTCCTATCGATCTTTTGCCTTTGCCTATGCAGAACGTGTAAATTTTGATGCAAGCAAACGTGCAGAATTTGTCAAGAAGCTTCATGATCGAGCAAAAGAAAACATAGAAAAGATGACCAAGATGTACATGAAACGTGCCAACAAGGGGCGTAAGAAGATGTTATTTGAACCAGAGACTTAGTTTGGGTGCATTTGCGCAAGGACCGTTTCCACTGAACAACGCAAGTGCAAGCTGCAGCCACGCGCCGATGGTCCTTCAAAGTGCTCCGCAAGATCAATGACAATGCATATGAAATTGAACTTCCAAGTACGTATGGTGTAAGCCCAACCTTCAATGTCTCCGATCTGTCTCCATTCTTTGGACCAGAAGCGTCGAGGACGACTCCTTTTCAAGAGGGGGAGGATGATGAGGACATCCCAGCTCAGCATGTTCCATCACATATCAACCATTCACCATCAAGCATAAAGGATACAAATCAAGGTCCACTTACACGAAGTCGTGCAAGAAAATACAAGAACAGTGAATTCATTCCTAGCTGATTTTGATTTCAACATATCTCAGGATGTTATACTACCTAAATGTTCTACATTGATGTTACTTAGGTTTACACATGAAGCGGAGGAAGCTACTTGGCATGAGGAACAAATACAATGCTACGATCAGACCACCTGGCTGACCGCACCTACAGCCACAAAGAAGCAACCATAACTTTTGATTTCCGAAGGCTCTGGGGGTCCATGAGTACTTTATGGAAAGCTTATCAAGTCTAGTTTCCAATGCAACAAACCCCACGTCATTTGGACTTTCCAATAAGAAGTTATGATCGAATTAGTGGAGACTGTTCAGAAGGCTAACAGCCACGCGAGACCTCCTCGGGAATTCATCTCGTGGAGACCTTTCACCTAGCCTACCTTCAGAAATTCCAAATCCTTTTCACACTCAACTAGGAGGGTTGTTCCTAGTATAAATACCCCTTGTATCTAAACAATTGGGGTGATTGAATCATTGTGATAAACCATAGTCTTGCAGCCGAGCTGCTAAGTGTCTTACTCATACCATTGTTCTTCCTTGTTCTTCTTGGACTCGTGAAGAGATCCGTTTGGGATCCCCTAATTCGTGCTCTAGGCTTTCGGGCCTTTTGTGTGGGTTAGTCCCGGATTGTGGTTCTGCGGTCGCTCGAGATCGAATCAAGTCCTCAAGGTTTCGTGTCTCTCTCCCGTCGTTTGGTCGCATCCAACCTTGGCAGGTATAAAGCTAATTACCCCGCTATTCGCAGCAAGTTATCCTCGGTTCTTTAGCCTACTGTCGTGAAGATTGGGCCATCCCAAGGAGGTTCCTACCACTAGCCAAGTGTTCCTCAGGGTGTTGCTTACCATATAAGGATAAATTATCCTTTTGGAGTATGTCGTGGAGGGGGCGGCGAGGAGGCCAAGGCGGCGGCGGGCGCTGAGTATCGGCGGCGAACGGCGGTCGGAGAGGGCCGGGTGACTGTCGAGACCCGAATATGCAAATCCGGACTCTCTGTGTATATTGCACTAGTCCAGGATCACGCTAGTGCACACAGTCAAACATAGAGGTAATCATCACCACAATCACGATATTAAATAAGGGAAACTCAAATTATTAATCAATATTCAAAAGTGAGACCTTATGGTCAAGCTTACAATCTCAATAGCCTTAGGGGCTTAACAAAATAGCAGCGGAAAATCCAAAATAAGACGTAGTGGCCAATCGACATGCCCACGGGCAATCGAGTGGAGAACGAAGCCTAGAACGCGTAGTCGTCGAAGTACTCTCCTCCTGGAACCTCCTGCTGGTAGTACTCCTCATCCTCAACTGAGCAACATAGGCGTAAAGCCGTGAGTAGATTGGTACTCAGCAAGCCGTTTGCAACAAATGATGCAATATAATATGCAAGGCTTACCAAATGAAAGGCTGAAAGGGTTAATTTGCATAAAACAGCATTGGAAATACCATAATTAGATTGAAGGCGAATTGTAATTAAAACGATAATAAATAATCAAAGGAATTGAAGTAAACTACTTATGGACCTCCCATCCACAAGCTAAACCAACAGTGAATTAACCATCCACTGACCATCCACACATTTTTCCAAGAGTAACTATACCTCGTGTGAAATCACCGAGCATTGTCTATGACCGAGGACGCGGCTATTCGAATAGTTTTACACTCTGCAGAGGTTGCACAACTGTACCCACACGATGTGATTAGCCTCAGCTTAACGTAATCACAACAAAGCCTTTACAATGTTCAATTCCAACTCAATCCCGCCCGCTAGGGTTTCGCATCACACCCCCCCTTGCGCCTCATGGAAATCAGCAACCATGTTCAACCCAACGAGATTGAAATTGAAACATCCCAAATTAATCAGCTAGGTCTGTCTCATACCAGACATGTGGTTTGCATGGTAAGACTCAGATCAATGGCGCACAAAGTTAAGTCCTTAAGTGTACCCGGGCGAGTCTACCACATCCCACGAAGTGCTCCAACACTTCCCCCTTTACTGCACGATCACTCGCCCGAGTGAAAACCAATTTTGTATAACCACCGCCAATGACGCACCAACGTCACGGCACAAATTTTATAACAGTGGCACCAACCACGATTCACCGTGGCACCAACCACAATTCAATATCTCATTAAGTCAAATTAATTAATCACATGTGATGATGAACCCAAACGATACTAAAGGCATGGCTAAGCATACTAATCGTACCACCCCAAATGTGATCGTAACATAGCATCACTAATAAGTTTCCCATCCTATGGTGACAATGGCATCATGGCATTCAAATTTATCAAGGACGGAATTACTCAATTGAGGTGATAACTACCAATTACAAGGTTTGTATAAAAGTAGCGATGCAATGTAATTTAAAACAAAATATTTAAATAATAGATTGCAAACTGGGTTCAACATGATCAAAGGACACGACTTGCCTTGGCCTTGCTCAGTTGACGCCTCTTGATCTTCAAATCTGACGGTGGCTCCCTCGAACGCGTGATCTAACGAGAGAGAACGAAACAAAGAGACAAAATAAATTCAATAAATTCAAATGAACTCCAAAAATTCTCAAACCTGAACCAAAAGATAGAGCTCAATTTTAGATGAATTTAGGAAAAAGAATCGGGTCAATCGGAGCTAGGACGAGGGAGAACGGGGCTCTGGAAAATTAAATCTACAGAAATTCGGGGAAAATAAAAAATTGCACTATGCTGTGGACCGGGCGCACGGGAGACTGGGTCTACGGTGGACTCGGCGCACGGAACAGTGCGGCAGATTGGGCTGCTGGCGCAGGCGGCTATGCTGACGTGGCACCCACGTGGCGTGACACGTGTGCGGTAGGGCTGACGTGGCGGGCTGACTCGGCCTGCTGACTCGGCATGGTCCACGGGCGAGGCTGACAGGCGGGTCCCACCGGCCAGAGGCACGGTGCACGGTGGACCGGGCGCACGGGAAGGCAGAGCAGCGAGCACGGCCGGCGTGGCCGCCGCGACGCAGCGCTGGGACCGAGGCGCCACGCGCGGCGCGGTCGCGCGGCGCGCGCGAGCGCGGCGGCGCGGCGCGGCGGCTGGCGGCGATGGTTCGAACGGCGGCGGCGGGTCGGCCGCGACGACGGCGAGAGACGGCGGCGGGACAACGGCGGAACCGAGGGCGCGGCGGGCTCACCGGCGACGACGACGACGGCGGCGACGGCGGCGGCAGCAGCGGCGCACGCCGACGACGGCGGTGGCGCGGACGGCGGCGAACGGTGGCGACGGCGGTGGGCGGTGGCGGCGGCGGCGGCGGCGGCTGCGCGCGACGGCGACGGCGGCGGACGGCGACGGCGGCGCGAGGGCGGACGCTAAGTCCCCGCCGGACTTCGGACGCCGCCAGCAGTGGGCCCCACTGCCGCTGGCCCGGCGGCACGGCCGGGATCGAACGCGGAGATCGGACGGTCACGATGCGTGCGGGCGGCGGGTTAGGGTTAGCGGGCGCGCGAAGCGCGAGCGGACGACGCGATGCGTCGTGGGCGCAGCGCGGCGGGGATGGGCGACGCGTGGCGTCCATCGGGAGGGTCAAGGCGGGCGCGGGCGCGGCTGGATTATCGCCGCGTGGCTGGGGCGAGGCGCGGGTTGGGCCGGTTCGGTGGGTTTCGGCCCGCCGGCCGGTTCGGGATTTTTCTTTTTCTTTTCTTTTTTCCAGAAATTCAAATAATTCATTTTGAGCTCTAGAAAATAGCAAATAAATCCGGAAAATTCACCAAAAATTCCAGCAAATTCCTTGAGACTCAAGGAATTCAAATAAAATAGTTTTGGCAAATGTTAATGTTTAATCTAATCATATTAAATCTAAATAAATTCTGAAAATTCATTTTAAGCTCTAATTAATTTCCAGAAAAATCCAAATGGTGAATTTTATTTTAAAAGCTTCAAAAAGGCTCTGAAAATCAGGATGTTACAGTGACACCCAAAACGCATTCCCGGGAGTACGGTGGTGCTGGTGGTGCGGTCGGCAAGGGCCAAGAGTGTGCGGTGTCGGCCGGCAGGGTGCGGTGGCGGCGGTTCGGAGAGGGATCTTGTTGCCGGTGGTGTACGGCCTTCGTGAGGCACCGAAGAGACCGGGGGTGAGTTCGCGGTGTTCTGAGGGTGGTGTGGGCGGATGCAATTGGATTTCTGTTGCGGAAATCAACGGGGAAGGGGTTGCCGGAGCCGGGGAAGAAAGTGGGAGCGGCGGCGATTTACGGAACTAGGCTTCGATTGGTTTCTACAACAGCACGAGGGTGGAGTGCAGAGTTCATGGAAGTGCTCAGAAGTTCTTATAGATGGCCGAGCGATGCTGGCATCGAGAAGCCGCTCGTGCGGTCATGTCCGTGCGCGGCAGAGCAGCGGCGGGGCAGGGATAACATGACTCAAATGGGCATGATGACCTGGGGTGCTCGAGGCAGGGCAGAGAGAGCTCGGTGCCGCGCACGCAATGAGATGGGTGGAGCGGCGCTAGTAAGAAAAGAGGGCGGCGGCAGAGCCGATGGCGCGGCGGACCGATGGGCGGAGGCGACGTTGTCCAACGGTCCGAGGCGGGGCGACCATTGGTCCGAACGTGCGAGGTGGCGGGCTGGGCTGCGGTCGGGACAGGAGAGCGGAGGGAGGGAGCGGCAGCCCGTGAGAGAGAGAAGGGGTGGAGAAGAAAAACAGTAAGAGTGGAGGGGGGCCTCTTGGCAGTGAGGCAAGGGGAGGTGGGCTGTGTGCGCGCCAACGGGGAAGAGAGGTGGATAACACCTCAATCCCTTAAGGATAACAACTCGAAATTCATATCACACCCACACATACTCATTTACTGCACCCCATGGATGCTATCCCGATCCTCACACTATTTGGATTCCACTCTGATCCACTATTCCCACACAGAGACGCTGAGCCTCCAAGGTTCTAGCATAGAACACCAAACCACAATTTTCTATCTCCAGGGCTCTTATGGATGTCAAACAACTTTACACCCACAATCTCACCAAAGTCAATCGCATGACCACACCAACTAGTTGCCATACACCTCTTAAAGGACTTTACAACTCGAATTGATTACCCCTTTCTTAGAAGAGGCAAAAAGAAGTAAATTTCAGCACAAAGAAAGATGTTACCATCTGCAATAGACACAAGACCAAGAGAAATAGCAATGATCTTGGACAACAAAGATAAGATCACAGTTGAAGGCACATGCCCCTCAAGAAGAAAATATCAAATCTCAACCAATAAGAATACAGTATTGCCATTTAAGCTCGAAAACTCTTATGCAGCCAAAATAAGAAGTCAAGCACACCTCAAAAAGAAATTGCACAACATGACTTCAACCTCCAATACTTTTACCACACTCTTTCTTTTAACAAAGAGAACAACTTTCTTTGATTACGGTATTACCTTGACAATTCCAACAAAAGATTTGAAGACCACAACACATTAATCCCTAAAGAACTAATAAAATCTCTCAACGCGTCACTTTGCTCAAAACAATTTCAGCTGCCACATAAGTCATGAGATCCAAAAGATTGTGTACGCAAATATCAAAGCTTTTGATTTAAATAGTATCATGGAAGTTATCAAATTCTTTTATTTATAGAACATTCAACCTTATCATCACAACCACATACTGGCAATCATACTAACAGCAGAATAAAACAATCTTAACAAGAATCATCATATCCTCAAATCCCTTCATGAACTTTTCCAAAAGAAACACCAGAAATCACTTCATCATGTTTCTATTATCTAAATAAGATTGCAACTACTTAATCTGGGGAAAGCCTAGTGCACAAGCCACCATAATAGAACAAAGCTCTTAAACAAGATGATACTAGAACATAACAATCTCACAAAACATGCTAGTATAAATCTCTTATTAGATTTCATATATTCAATTCTTATCAATGCTCAACTCTAATTTAGCACAAATTGATTGTATTCTAGTCATTACTGGCAATAATTGATTACTATTTTATCATAACAACATTCATGATCCTAACTCCGTTTTACAATCATAAAACAATCATGAGCATAGATTCAGTATCCCACCTTACGTTCAGAAATTAGAACGAAATATCTTTAAACTTCAATAATACCAGCTTTGCAAGATAAGATTCTACAAGTCAATACATCAACCTTCATCTATTCCTTTATACCTGTTTCAACAATTTGACATGGTGAAAGATAGATTAAACTAGCAATTGTGCATGCTCATAAAGTATCTAATAAAGGACAGATTAAAGGTCAATATTACCAAGGCAATATTTCAACACCTCCTTACTTAATAAATTCCAAACGGTCAGATTAATTACTAAAGACAGAAATAATTCAATTTATCCAATAGGATAGAAATTTAAACAATCATAATAATCATTCCAATTCTTTCTTGCACGCTCCTCAATAACTCCATGAGTTCCAATCATGTATAGACAAATTCATAATCACAGTTCTTCAAAAAACTATTACAAGGCGATATCAAATTAATCAACTATATTTTCGAGGATGCTAATTGAAATTAATTATGCACTACGCTAACATCTCAACTTGATAATTCATACCTTATGAATTAGTTTATATGATTACCACCTTCCCACTTAAGCATAGTAAAACACCACAAAGGGTTTTTAACACTCTCTTTCAGAAAGGAGAGGCATTAAACTTCAACACACGAAATAATTTAAAAGAAATACGTAGACCAAAGGCTTTAACATATTAATGAGTTTGCAACACAAAATTTCCATTAATAAAAATACCAAGCGAACCAATGAGCCATGATTCACAACAAGACAAAACTCCCACGAAGGGACTATCCTTGCATTTCAACAATATTCACAAGTAGCAACAGTGTCTCAATAGTCCGAAAAGAAACAATAATTGCTTCAAAGAACATGTAGAGACCAATTGCAAAACCTCGACTGCAATGAACCGCTATCTCAAGAGAAATTCATTAACCACAATAGGCCAAGAATTGGCCAAAATCAACTTAGGGGAGATAGCAACTTTTCTAAAGAAACTCACTCACAACATTTGCAACTAAGTTACTCGAGGTAACCACATCGCTAACTAGCAAATACAACCTCTACATCTTATCATTGACAATTCTCACTTATAACAGTCATAGGAGCAAATCATAATCATACAAGATTACCTCATAACGTAAATCATCAATACAACATGTCAAAAGCATAAATGCAATGCTTGACCCTTCCCATCCTACAGTGCACCAGTGTGTCAATTTAATAATTTAATTACCACGGACCTAAAGCCCACTTTGATACCAACTGTAACACCCCAGGACCCACTTACCCTGGGATGCCACTAAAACCACTCCACAACTAGCCAATTTACAAGATAAATTAAATTGGCAACAATTACTAAACAAGATAGTATAAGCGGAAGCATAAACAACTAAGGAGTAACAGGATAGTGATAACAATTCAATGTTTAAAACATCCTCCAACAATTTAATCTAAAACATAGTTCACAAATTTAACATTATTTAAAATGTAAACAAAACTATGCAAAGGTCTAGAATCCTTTCAACTTTATTACAGCATAAAAATATGATTCACGTGCATGAGTGTGGTGCCGCTCTACCCTTCCCATGCATGCTCAAAGTCCACCTGTAGGGAGGGGGAAACAAGGGTGAGATAAAATCTCAGCAAGCAAACTATTTAATAGGCTAATTAAACTAAAATAGTTTAATCATCAACATTTAATCTTCCACAAATAACAATGTTTATATCCTCAACCTCAAATCACATCAACGACGGTAAAGCATTAGCAAATAAATCTTATTTGACTACTTTAAAACCTCAACCACTACCACTACCAAAGACAATAAAGCATATATATGTTTTACTTCAATACTTTATTATTTCTCACATCCACAACTGCTACCAACAATTACTACAAGAGAAAAGAATCTCATGCCACAATCACAACCTTTACCATACACAAGGGACGAACCCCATCCCACGACTACAACCACATTCCTCATACCACAAGTAGCTCACATGAGCCAATTCCACATTACAACTATGAAGTTGTATATTCCACATTACAACTATGAAGTTGAATATTCCACCAAAATAACTTCACCACAATACATTGCATAAGTATGCAAATGATCTTTCTACAATGCAATGCATATGAATGCTTTCATGCTATGCTCCACATCACTCTTTCCCAGCGGGAGAAGAGGTGCATCGTATTACGGCAATATACGATCTTTGTCCAGTCTGACCACGGCTAGGTGCGGCGACATCCACATATGCAAATGTCATGATATGATATGAATGATATGATAATCATAAACCACATGAATTCCAACCACAAAGGAGCATCAACATGCTCACAACATATCCACAGCCACATATCCACCACATATTTGTTTTCATATTCCGCATTAGCACACTAAACAAATTTCCACATGATTATGAGCAATTTATCCAAACATATCAATTGATCAATAATTGCTACCATCACAACCACAATTATTCACTAAGAATACTACCACCTAGACCACAATATACTCATAAACGTTTCTACCCCACAACTATATAGATTCACTAAAAACAATCCCGCATATCCACAATTAATCCATCAAGATCATAAGCAATTGAATTCATAAAAATACTACCATCTAGACCACGTTAAGGAAACATGTAAAAAAGACATAGCATCACCAATTAATAGAATTAATTAGTGTGAAGGTAGCATAATTAACGAGTTAAACAGTAGCACAACCGCTACGTTTACTTGCCTCAACCGTTGAAGCGAAGCAGTCACGTGCGCTCAGGAGCAAAACCACCTGTCCACAAGGTATCTCTCAGCACAATGCTACAGCATACAAAATGCGAACTAAAAATTAAAGGCGTCGCTAGAACCCCGAACCCACACATACACCTCTCCGCTCAACGATTCAACATTCTATCCACTACAGTAGCGCTGCTTAATATTTTTGTATCTTTAAAAATATTAATCCATTTACAGAAAACTATATATCTCTGGATTCCTCACTTAAATGCCTTCATTTTTTATGTAGATCATATATTTTTATTTTGATCATGGCTAGGTGTAACTTAATGCACAAAACAGAGGAAGTTCTCTGTTCTGGCAAACTGGATAGCAAGATTAAAACGCATCCCAACAATAGTACAGGGGTCCAAAAAATATAATTTTTATACAGCAGCTAGATTACTGAATTCCCTACAATTTTTTAAATTTCAATCATAATAAAAAAAATCATTTACTACCCCTAAATCGCAGTTGAACAACAGACTGTCTCAATCTGCTCCCCTGATAGACAGCGGTATTCCCGACCCTGCTACACCTAGATCCCACAGCCAAAAATTCTGAAAAATATAGTGCTGCGCGAATCAATCTACAGGCAGACAGCAGGTAATCTCTAATCGAGCAATCAATCTATTAATCCCCTTCAAATTATGTGCCAAGAACCCTAATTAATCTATAAAACAGAGGGTTTGGGATTAGGAAAAATTACCTAAATGATCCCTTGGGATCATCCCTCTTCTTCCCTCCTCTTCTTCTCCTCCTTCCCTTCTTCTTCCTTCTCTTCCCTTTCTTCTCTTCCCTTTCTTTTTCTCCTTGGCACCAATGGACAACAGCTTGTAGGGTGATGGAGGGGGGAAGGGTGCGGCCAGGGGTGGAAAAAAGGGGTGAGGGGCAAGGGAGGGGGGTTTATAAAGGGGGTGCTAGGGTTTGGGAGGGGGTACAGGCCCCCATTTGGGCTGGCTGGCCCAAAGCGGCTAGCCCACCCCTCCAGACAACCCAAAATATTTAAATTAGTTGTTTTAATTTATTTTTTAAGTTTGGACAACTATTCAATTTAATTTTCACCTGTCGCGATTTACCGAAAAATCGGGAAATTCCGCGATTATTTTAGAAACCTACGCCGAATCGACGATCAGGATATTACATTGTTCCCACTTGCGGTGGGTCTCATATGTTGTGTGGGATGTTCTCCTTCTGAACGTCTAGCAGCTGGCTACTCCTCTGCTAGCCCGCCACAGCAAAACTTCACTCTCTACGAGTGTCCCATTCAAGCCGTCTCATAGACAGCCGCTTGCACTATCTCACCACCCTCGCCTGTGAGGATGACTTTCAGGGTTCGGTAAGTCTACTAAGTCAAGTTGTACTTTACAGGCTTGTGGTTGTACTGTTTTACACGGGCTATCATGACCAGATTCAGTCCTTAGGGTTACCTGGATGGTTCTACCACAATTCCCATTATTGTGCGTCCACTGCACCACATACCAGCCCTCAGTCCATCCACCCAAATATTTTGGCATCTTTGGGGTTTTTCGAGAGCATAAAATAATGTACAGATATACCCTAGTCACTCCCACCATGACTGCCCAAATCATATCATATTTGCAAAAGAAAATTGTTGGGGCGTGTAGGTACCCCGTTTATTTAGCATTTCTAAGCAACACTACATAGTAGAGACTTATTTGCAAAATATACGGTATTACATAGTTTACTATGGTGACAAGGTTCACTTATTCAAAAGTGTTCAATGGCATAAATAGACTCAAAAATCACTAGAAATTCAAAATATCACTAGAAATTCAAATAGACTCAAAAAATCAGGTTCTGGTTTCATCTGATAGATCTTGAATTTAGACGAATTTAGAAATTTGTCCCACTCAATTGGAATTAAAATGAATAAGTTACACTCATTTAAAGTCCTCAGCTCCTGGAAATTCCAGAAAATTAGAAAATCCTGACATGTGGGTCCCACTGGTTATTTTTAATTCATTCACATTATTTTATTTCTATGTACAGTGTCTATGACAGGTGGGTCCTACTGACATTTTAAATTCATTTATGATATTTTATTATTTCAAGTATTGTATCTATGACAGGTGGGGCCTACTTGTTTTAATATTTATTTTATTTCCATCTCAGGGTGCTACTGACATGTGGGACCATCCACTGTTCTCATTGCGGGTGGGGTCCACATGTCAGTGGAAACTACCCAACTAACACTCCTTAATCGTATCTGTTATTACTCCCTAACTACTGTCATTACTGTTAATTAATTATTCTTCTGACAGGTGGGGCCCTGTGGTCAGTGGCCGCTCGGGCTGTAACCACTGACAAGTGGGGCCCACCTGTCAGCCCGAAAGAAAAAAAGAAAACTCAACCCGGCACTACGGAGACAGAGGCTCGAACGCGCACGGCCGGGGAGTTGGGGGGGGGGGGAAGAGTGAGCGCGCTAGCCAAGTGTTCCTCAGGGTGTTGCTTACCATATAAGGATAAATTATCCTTTTGGAGTATGTCGTGGAGGGGGGCCGGGCAGAGGAGGCCGAAGGCGGCAGTGGCGCTGGAGTATCGGCGGCGAACGGCGGTCGGAGAGGGCCGGGTGACACCCAAAACGCATTCCCGGGAGTACGGTGGTGCTGGTGGTGCTGTCGGCAAGGGCCAAGAGTGTGCGGTGGCGGCCGGCAGCGTGCGGTGGCGGCGGTTCGGAGAGGGATCTTGTTGCCGGCGGTGTACGGCCTTCGGGAGGCGCCGAAGAGACCGGGGGTGAGTTCGCGGTGTTCTGAGGGTGGTGTGGGCGGATGCAATTGGATTTCTGTTGCGGAAATCGACGGGGAAGGGGTTGCCGGAGCCGGGGAAGAAAGTGGGCGCGGCAGCGATTTACGGAACTAGGCTTCGATTGGTTTCTACAGCAGCACGAGGGTGGAGTGGAGAGTTCATGGAGGTGCTCAGAAGCTCTTATAGAGGGCCAAGCGATGCTAGCATCGAGAAGCCGCTCGCGCGGTCATGTCCGTGCGCGAGAGAGCAGCGGCGGGGCAGGGATAACATGACTCAAATGGGCATGATGACCTGGGGTGCTCGAGGCAGGGCAGAGAGAGCTCGGTGCCGCGCACGCGATGAGATGGGTGGAGCGGCGCTGGGAAGAAAAAGTGGGCGGCGGCAGAGCCGATGGCGCAGCGGACCGATGGGCGGAGGCGACGTTGTCCAATTGCCCGAGGCGGGGAGACCATTGGTCCGAATGCGCGAGGTGGCGGGTTGGGCTGCGGTCAGGACGGGAGAGCGGAGGGAGGGAGCGGCGGCCCGTGAGAGAGAGAAGGGGTGTTGAAGAAAAACAGTAAGAGGGGAGGGGGGCCTCTCGGCAGTGAGGCAAGGGGAGGTGGGTTGTGCACGCGCAAACGGGGAAGAGAGGTGGGGGCTGGCTAGGCCAAGTCGGCCTGGTCTGGCTCCCCCTCTAATTCTTTTTTTTATCTCTTTTGCTATTATCACTATTTTGTACATACATATATATTTCTATTTCTCCATTTACTGGTTGATTCCCTTGTATGCCTTATTCTCATTTTGTATGAATATATTTATGTGTTTATATATATATATATATATATATATATATATATATATATATATATATATATATATATATATATGTTGACCTTTTAATTTGCTTGCCACTATGTTACTCATACCCTTATCTTTATGGCTGATATTTTATGTTTGATTATAATTCTCTCCTTATATTTTATGGATCATCTTTTCAGATTCTTATTTTAGATTTTCAACTCTCTAATATTCAAACATATTGGTCTCTTTTGATCCTTTTAACTTTTAAGGCCCTTCGTCCAATCTTCAGGAAAAACAATCTAAACTGCAAATTCAAATGAAATACACTACAAAATAATCAAAAGCTTCATATTTTCAAATTTAAAATTTTCAGGATGTTACAAAGGACCATATAGAAAAGAGTTAAATAGGGATTTTTGGATGGGGAATTTCTGAAAATCCTGGCAACCTAGGCTTGGGCCTTGGCGCAAGAGGTGCCTGGCCAAAAAGGGGGGAGGCACCCCTCCCCCAAACCCTAGCCGCTACCCCCTTCTCCCCTCTCCTCTCCCCTTGTGGCCGTCTCCTCCCTGCCCTTGCACCCCCGCCAGCAGCCCCTCTCCCTCCCCTCTCCTCCATTGAAGCCCCTACCGGTGGAAAAGATCTCCATTCGCTGCCAGTCGAGCGGAGGAAGGAGATCAATCGCAGCGAGGCAATTGGATCCGGAGGAAGGGAAGAGGAAGGGAAAAAGGGGAAAAGGAGAAGAGAAGGAGTTAATGGGGCGTTCATTGTAATCTACATCGGTTCATCAAGGGTAATCCCCATTGTTCCCCAAGTAGATGCATTTTTTTTAATAGTTGTTGCAATATCGGTATTCTGGGCAGTCTGGACAGTTTGTGTTAGACGGCTGTTTTGGGGTAGTTTCGTGGGGATTAAGATCTGGACTTATCCTAGAGAGTTGTAGAGGACGTCGTTATCTTTCCGTGAAGTGCTAGAACACATCATTCGGACCTTTTAAGCAGAAGTTATGATTTTTCTAGTAGGACTGTTCCGCAGATCGGGAGTTTTCTGTCAGGTTTTGGTAGATTGGATTGGGCGATTAGAAAACGGGAGAATAAGAGGATCTCCATATTATGAAAGATGTATATAATTCTCTTAGCATTCCAGGAAGGTCAAGAAATCATGATTCGAAAACTCATGCTGAAAGTTATGGCAATTTTAGTGCTCTGTCCAGAGGACCCGATGTGAAATTGATGTTTTAGAAAATTGAATAGTGCGCATAGAAGATGGCCGAATCAGGGAGGCTCACCAACTAGGTTTAGTTAGATAATTTAATTATATTTCTAGCAAGTATAAGAACACCCTATTCGAACTCCTGTACCAATAGATATGAATTTTTGAAGTTGACTGTCCATAGAGGTAGGCGGGATGACCTGTAGGATTTGGGAATTGGAACCAAGTTAGACGAATTTATTAGTTCATGATTGTTTTTATTTGGGCAAAGGTCTGCTACTGTTATCTTAGCAAATATTATAATTACTATTCAGGTGGAGGACGGATCCCAGGCGGAGCACCTTCTGCATGTCCCTCGTTTTCTCACGGTTAAGGCAAGTATAATGATGGTATAAAAATTGATAGTGTGGAATGTCGATGTTTGATCTATAATATGAATATATGTGTTCATGGTTGCGGTAAGAATGTATTGGAGTTGTTTATGGGTGATTGCAATTTACCGTGTTCATGAGTTGCATGGATAATGTGAATGCAAGATTTATTTTATTGAGACATTCACGCATATGCATCATGTTGATCTATTGAAGTCTTGCTCACGAGATGACTAAGCGCCTTGGTCCCCGTCATGTTGATGACATGACGGGCTAAAGGTCCCCATACTTGTGGAGTATGGGCAATTGGTCCCTGTACTAGGTGGTACAGGCATGGGTGTGCATCGACGGATGCACACTTTGCATTACCGGTAAAATACAAAAGAGAAAGAGCTAAAGAGATTTTTGATCATCTTGCATAGCATGGCTTATTGATATGGTTGATGGATGAATGTGTGAAGTGATGTTCATGAATGTTCTTGTTACTATCTATTATATTTGCTAAGTCGCTGGACTCACTCTTGTTGTTGTTGTTTTTTTAGGTACCGTTATGAGGTCGGCATGCATGGGGAGGGGAAGGAATAAACTTGTTGCACTTGCACGTTCCACCCATAATGGAAATAAAGGAAGAAAAATTAAATATAAGACGCAAGGACTGTGTAAGTACCATTTGACTATTACCCTTGGATTTTAATTGTAATAAGAGTTTAGAATAGTTATGGTGCTCATGTTCTCTCTCTAGGTATTATATCCATGAATGGTTTAGTAATATTTAATCTATTTTCTTAGCATTGAACTTATTACTTGAGGATTATCTATTATAATTGATACTGCTTGTGAAATCTCTGATTTAGATAGATAAACAAAGGAGGCTCTGCCGAAATTTTGTATAACGCAATTAGTTAATATTGCTTTACTTCTAGTTGGGTAGCATTCCAGGTCATTGTTTGGCTGGGGTGTTACACCATAATCAACGAACTTGTTAGAGTGAACAAGCTATACTTGGATGGTGCATGATTGCCATTCAAGTATTTCTTGTGCACCCAACAAGTTCGTTGATTATGGATATCTTGCTTTCGTGAGACACGTTGGAGGTCCACGGTAGTGACGCCATACTTGTCAACCTTCACCTGTGGGAGATGCACCCAATGGCAGCGAAATAAGGGGATCTAGAAAACCACATAGTCGAGCTCCCAAATCTCTTCTATGAACCCATAGTACGAGTTTCTTGACCCATCGGTACTGAACGCATCTATGCGGACACCGCTGTTCTGGTTTGTGCTCTTTACATCCTGAGACTGCGTATAGAATGTGTACCCATTTATGTCATATCCTTGCTATGTCACAACTGTAAATGTTGGCCCTTTTGCCAACCATGTCAGCGTCTCACTTGGCGAGCTCCTAGCGATTTGCTCCTTCAACCATTGGTTGAACCGACTGTTGTGTTGCCTCGTGATCCAAACATCCGGCTGCTCCGGATTCTGTTGCCGAAGCACATCCTTGTGCTGGTCGACATAAGGCACCACTTCAATCATGTGTTGCACGACCGTGAAATGGGCTTGAGTATACGTGTCCATATCTGGAGTGATGCTTTCCTTCCGATAGTTCCGAGACCCTTCAGTCTCCCCTCATGATGAGATTGAGGCACACCTATCAGTTGAATCTAAGTCATATAATCGACACAAAACTCAATGACCTCTTCGCTTACATAACCTTCGACGATCCTGCCCTCCAGCCGAGATCGATTCCGTACGTAGGACTTGAGAATTCCCATGAACCTCTCAAATGGGTACATGCTACGTAGGAATACGGGCCCGCACATTTTTATCTCTCACATAACGTGAACAATGAGATGGACTATGATATCAAAAAACGAAGGAGGGAAATACATTTCAAGGTGACATAGAGTCATCACCACCTCGTCCTGCAAAGCATCTAGTCCTTCGGGATCGATGACCTTCTCAGCAATTGTGTCAAAGAAATAACATAGCCTCATGATTGTCTTTCGGATTTGGATCGGCAAAATATTTCTAATTGCAATAGGGAGCATCTGTGTCATCAGCACATGACAATCATGAGACTTCATGCCATTTAACTTCAAATCTTGCATCGAAACAAGTTTCTTCACGTTGCCGGAGTAACCAGACGGAACTTTGACACCATGCAAGCACTAGCACAGTTCTGTTTTCTCAGCCTTGGACAGAGTGTAACACGCAGGGGGAAGGTACGTTCGTCCATTACCAGTGCATGTCGGTGCTAACTCAGGCCTGATGTCCATATCAGCCAAGTCAAGCCGTGCGTTAACGCCGTCCTTTGTTTTATCACGAATGTTCAGTAAGAGACCAATCAAGCTGTCGCATACATTCTTTTCTACATGCATGACGTCGATGCAGTGTCGAACATCTAGATACTCCCAATAAGGTAAGTCCCAAAATATTGATCACTTCTTCCAGATGTTCTTCTCATAAGCCCTCAATTTACGTCCCTTTCCGAGGACAACATCTAAATCCTTAACCATATCATAAACCTCATGTCCCCTTAAATGCCTTGGAGCTGAACCATCTTCCTTCTCTCCGTCAAATTGTTTCTTCATCTTATGGTATGGATGAGCCCTCCGAAGGAACCGGTGGTGACACATGTAGACGATTTTGCGTGAGTGTTTCAGCCACACACTCTCGATACCATCTAAACAGTGAGTACAAGTTTTGGCACCTTTTATACTATGGCCCGATAGGTTACCAAGGGCAGGATAATCATTTATGGTGCAGAACAATAAGGAGCGCAGAATGAAGTTCTCTCGTTTGTATGTATCCCATACCTGTACCCCTTCGTTCCACAGTACTTTTAGATCTTCCACCAACGGTGCTAGGAACACATCAATATCATTCCCAAGTTGTTTTGGCCCTTGGATAAGTATCGACAACAAAATATACTTTCGCTTCATACACAACCAAGGAGGAAGGTTATAGATGCAGAGAGTCACGGGCCATGTGCTATGTCGACTGCTCATGCTACTGAAAGGATTCATTCCATCTGTACTCAATCCAAACCTTATATTCCTTGGTTCTGCACCGAAGTCTGCAAAACTCCTATCGATGTTTCTCCACTGCGTGGAATCAGCAAGGTGTCTTAGCATTCCATCCTTCTTGCGCTCCTCCGAGTGCCAACGCAGTAGTTTTGCCTCCTTTGGATTTGCAAAAACCTTTTCAAACGGGGAATTATAGGAAAATACCATGTCACCTTAGCAGGAGGTCCTTTCTTCGCCTATGTTCCCTCGCCATCATCTGATTGATTGTTACGTTTGTATCGGGATGCATTGCACACCGGACATACATACATGTTTGCATACTCTTTACGGTAGAGGATACAGTCGTTCGGACATGCATGTATTCTTTCTACTTCCATTCCCAACAGACAAAGAACCTTCTTGGCTTTATACGTGGTTTTAGGCAACTCATTTCCCTCCGGAAGCATGTCCGCTAAAAGACCTAGCAGCGCCGTAAAACTCTTATCGAACCAACCGTTGCTTGCCTTCAATTTCAACAGTTCAAGCACGGCCGACAACCTCGTGTACTTGCAGCACGTGAACAAAGGTTTCTCCGAGTCCTCCATCAAGCCCCGGAATTTAACATACTCTCTCTCATCATAGTTCTCTTCTACATCGCGAAGCATCTGATCCAGATTATCATCATGCAACCTATCCGAATCCGAACCACAATCGACATCATCCGGCGGCATGTCATTCAATTCACCGGCAATGTCATCCGGCGGCATATCATTCACTTCACCGGCGATATCATCCGGCGGCATATGATCATTCACTTCGCCATGACTAGTCCAACACGTATAACCCTTTTTGAAACCCCTCCGAATCAAGAGCGCTTCAATTTGCCCTCGGTTCTTAAACATCTTTAAATTCTCGCAGTCAGTGCATGGACAGTACATATATTCCACCCCCTTATTTAACATATCCTCCTCGGCAGCTCTTGTAAAAGCAAACACGCCATTAATGTACTCTTCACTCACACGGCTCGTGGCATACATCCAGCTTCGATCCTATGTTACGTACATATATAACAACTTAGTATTAAAAATTAAATTAACTAATTATTACATGTATTGAGGCTTAATTTGCTAGCTCAATTCATATTATAAACCCAACAGCTATTATATAACCAACAATTTTGCAAACCATCTTCCATAACACTCACCAATTACTTAGATCTAAATTGGAATGCAAAGAAAAAATAAATATCATTACTAACCATATCTAGAGTAACCAGGAAAGTATGAATCTTCAAAGCTCAATCTCTGCCTCCTCCCACCAAATTAACTAGCCTGAAATCGCCTAGCTTGCCTCCGGAGCGAAAGAGTGCGCAGCAGCGACTAGATCTGGATAGAAATGAAGACAGATGCGGTCTGAGCAGCGCAATAAATGCCTAGTGCCATTATCATAGACGGTTTTTTAGCTTATCACAGACATTTTTTATTAAAAACCGTCTGTGATAATCTGGGATTATCACAGACGGTTTTTAATACAGACCATCTGTGATACTAAAGTATCACAGACGATTCATCGGTAAGAACCGTCTGTGATACTCGTGTTCTCCAACGCCGCCAACACAGACGGTGTCCAAATTAAAACCGTCTGTGTTAGTGTCGGTCACAGACTGTTTTGTCAAACCATCTGTGATTGGCCGTCAGTATTATGCTTTCTGTAGTAGTGAGTTACTAAAATTGTGAGCCAGCAGAGCTAAAATTTGGATGCTGGAACAGTTGGTACATCTTACAACACCAGGGCACACCAATCCTAAACGTACACAACAAAGCAAGGATGTACATAATGTATAAATCACTAACTGGAGTTTACCTAGCTAATAGTATTGTTTACTAGGGTTGGATGCCGAAAAGATACAAAGGGTTCCTTTCAGATGGACCTGATTATTCCCATGTTTTACAATATCTCCTAGAATCTTTGGCATCTGACTAGGAACCACTTGTTATTCAAACTTGTCCAGTTTGCTACAATCAGCTCGTACGTGATGCTTTTATGCGCCAGCTATGTGTGGTTGCATTAGATGGAGTCTGACAACTGATTTCCAGCTATGTCGTAATATAGTGGCTATGGCGTAAGCAGACAAAACTAATCTTTATGTGGATGCCAACATTCCAATTTGAAAAAAAAACACAATCTAATTCTAGTGGAGCTTTACTGTTGAAGTATAAGTGAATTGCCCATCTTTCCTCATCAGCTTAAGCTTTTGGGTGAACTGGTTGGTGCATGAAACTCAATATGGTATCAGAGCCAAGAGGTCTCGAGTTCAAGACCTGGCCGACGCAATTAAAACAAATTAATTGCAGTCCACTTCTATTCCACGTATTAGGCCTAAGAGACCATACACGTGAGGGGGAGTGTTGAAGTATAAGTGAATTGCCCATCTTTCCTCATCAGCTTAAGCTTTTGGGTGAACTGGTTGGTGCATGAAACTCAATATTTACTTTGCTTTGCTTAAAAATTATTGTTTTCTACACACCTTGAAAGAGCTGTATAAAAACTGGATTGTGCTGGCTGCTAACCAGATGAAACTAATAGTAACGTGGATTCTGACAATTGAATTTAAAGAAGAAGCAATGGAGGCTGCAGATGTGTCAAACCCCCCAGATTTAACGAAAACTTGAATTTCTCCACGGTACTTTTGTATTTTGAACTTTACAAACTAGCCAAACCTTTTTTTTAGAGGATGCTGTAGCAGCTAGTAAACATATTTCCTTATCTTCAGTTTTCTCAATAAGTTTTGCCTTATGTCCAGGTATTTAACATTAGATGAGACTGATAGACTCGTTGATCTGAGATTTGAAGACGACATCAGGGAGGTGTTCGACCATTTCAAGGCACAGAACGCTGCTATTTTCTGCCTCCATGCCGGAGAAGATTCAGAATTTTCCAAGGAGTGCACTTGTGAAGCAGCAGCAGGAGCAGCAAATCTTGATGTCATCCAAGAAGTTGAGTACGTCAATGAAGATGCAAGAATTGTATACCTCCTTGAATGTCTCCAGAAGACTCCACCCCCTGTCCTAGTTTTCTGTTATTGTGGAACCAGCTAGCTGACAACAGCAAGTGGCACCATGACGGTAATCATAAGAATACACAAGAGGGGCAAATTAATTAACTTAGTCCGTCCATTCACTTGCTCAAGGACCGGTCAGACAGCTCTCAGGAGAACCCTGAGAGTCGCTCTCTGGAAAAAAGGGTCTGGGCAAAACGTGGAACTACCGCTGGCCGGTCAGACTGCCATTACCAGGCCGGTCTAACCACTGGGACTGGTCAGACCTCCATATCAACATCAGTCAGACGTCTATTACAAGGGCGGTCTGACCTCCATTATAAGGGCGGTCTGACCTCCATTAGAGGGGATGCTGGATGGCACCGACGTGGCGCTGACACAGTGCCACATCAGCGGTCACGCAGGCACGGGGGCAACGCCGGCTGGAGGCGCACGAGAACTGCGGCGGCGGCGCTCCGGTGCTCGGCGGCCGGCGGCGACTGGCACACGATCGAGTGGGGGTGACGGGGCTCTCGAGGAGAGGCGCGGGCTTACCGTGGGCGACCGGAGGCGAGAAGAGGCGACGTCGGCTCGGGTCCAACAGCGCGGCAGCGCTCTGATGGAAGGGGAGCACGGCGGACAGGTGGAGGGGTTTCGCAGCAAGGCGAGGAAGCCGAGGGGGTCGACGGTGAGGCGCGGGGACGCCGGAGTCGGTGGCAATTGCTTGTCGGAGCGGTCGCCGGCGTTCGGGAGGAGGAGGCACGACGCGGGGGAGCTCGGGCGGCGGAGAGGGGAAATTGAAGGTGGAGGGAGATGGGGCGAGGTGAGGAGGTGCTCCGGCGAGGGTTTAAATAGGGCGGAGAGGAGCGGGGGCGCGTGGATTTGTCGCCGGAGTGGGGAGGCGGTTGCGGGAGAGGCGTGGGAAGGTGGGGGAGTGGGGACGTGGAGAGAGGGGAAGAAGGTGGGCGCGGCTTGTGGGAGGGGAAGGGAGGTGGGCGGTGCACCTGGGAGAGCGGGGGAGGCCGCGAAGGGCGGGCGGCCGTTGCGGCTCGGCGGCGGCGTGGGAGGACGGAGGAGGCGGTCGGGGAAGACAGCCCTGACAGGTGGGGCCGAGGTGCAGAGGGAGAGAGGAGGCGCATGCGGCTGGGATGGCACCACGCGGCAGGGGCGCGCATCGAGCGGCGGAGAGAGGGGCGGGGCGCGGACGGGCGGATGGGGGCGAGCAGGGTGGCGTGGCGCGGATCGGGCCGGCCACGTGTCGGCCCGGGCGAAGGGGGAGGCAGGTTTGCGGGTGGCAGGGATGGGGCGACGTGGAAGAATACGAGCCATCTACGCAGCGGCTGGAGAGAAGGGGAGGGATTTTATTTTCTGATTTTAGTTTTTGATTTCCAAAAAACCCTAGAAAATCCATTAAGCCTCAAAAAAATATGAAATTAACTCCAAAAATACAAGAAAAATTCACAGAAGTTTCTTGAGACATTTTGGACTTAAAAATATTTCTAACTAATGTTGGTATTGTATTTTCATACCTAAAATACTTTCTATTTTCAAAATAGATTTTAAAACTCCAGAAAACTCAGAAAACCCAAATAAAAGCCAATTAAATCCAAATAATTAATTTGAATTAGGATTTTTATATAAAATCAAAATATAATTTTATTTAATAATATTTTTAGGTTTTAAATAAAATATTTTTTTAAATCCAGCCTTTTCGAAAACAAAAATCCAAGGCAAATCCAAAAATAAAATTTAGGCAACAAAATTACTTATTTAATTTAAATTTTTATTTATTTATTTATTTTTATTTTAATAAAAACCTGGGCTGTTATAGAGTTTTGTGTTGACCACTTTTTCAAATACTCAATAGATTTTAATTTAGATAAATTTGTCATTTAATCCAAAAACAAGATCATATAAGATCCTTTTGAGGCCAAATCTTCCTTTAGATTTATAAAATAGAAATTTTTACTCAAAATGCTTTGAAATCATTTGAAATACATAGTTAAGTACTTTTATTTAGTTTTTCACACTTTTTAGCCTTTTGAACAAGATTTTGATTTATTGACCAAAGAGGCTCTTTTGAAAAGGTAATCTTGCATATCATTTGATTATGATTCCATGAATAGCAAAAGAGAATGAAACACATTCATTCCCAAGAACCATAAATCATTTTTGGGCAAATAAGTAAAAAATATTTTTCCAATAGTAATATTTTACCCTTTTTGCTTTAGTAAGCACAAAAGTATTATACATGTTTCACAAAGAAAAACTCCCCCTTACACAAGGTTTCTTCTTGGCAATTTCTTTTCCTTTGACACACAAAGGATTCTCCTCTTCTTGATTTTCTTCCCTTTTCTTATCTCTTCCTCCTTTGATTAACCATGTTTCTTCTTATGTCATCTAGCACAAGGATTAATGAGTACCACTTGTCCATAATTTGTGTTGTTTAACCTTTTGTGGTTCTTTGGTCTGTTCTACGAGAGCACATACCACTTTGATCTTTATATCACTTAAGATGACATTCGAAATCACTTGTAAGAATATACCACATGCAAAAAAGAAATGTCACTTAAAATAGCACTTGGAGGAGGATGATATCATCAGAGGATAAACCACTCGTAAAGGTGGATACCACTTGGAAGAAGATGATATCATAGGTGAAAGAGCTTGGTTAAGAAAGATTTGCTTACCAAATTGGAGGAATCCAAGAGACATCAATTGGAGGAATAAGGATATCACTTAATTTTCACAACAAAGGGATACCACTTTAGGAAAATGGATGATATCACTTGAAAAGATAGGAATGAAGCTCTTGTCAATGTCAAGTTAGTCAAAAGTATACCACTCTTTTAGAGATTGCCATTTTCATGAAAAGAATCAAATTAAAAACAAAATGGCATATGGAGTCAATAAATACTTGAGGGTAGCTAGCAAGGATTCATAAGGATCAATTTGACTGAGAGGAGCAAAGGAAATGGCTGAGGAAATTGGAAATCAAAATTTGAATCAAAACAGCCATCATCAGAAAAAATTTGGAAGTACCGCCGACCAAATTACAGTTGAACCGCTGATACCGGTCTGACCGCCAAACATATTGCGGTCTGACCACTCCGGCCGGTTAGACCGGTCCTGACACACCAGTCAGACCGGTTCCGGGTGGTACCGCAGAAAAACCTCTGGTAATTCCGATTTTTCTGGGAGTACGCTAAGAGGTTGGATTTTTGAGGAGAGGTTTGATATAATATTATACATCACTCCAAAGCTTTTCACAAAGAAACATAAACCTCTTATGGAGCATTTCCAACTATATGCCAAGATTAAAAACTAATCTTTGAAAAGAGTTTTAATCTTTTTCAATATAATTTTTAACAAATTAGTCTTTCAATTTTCCAAAACAAGCTCATTTTCAATAAATTTTTCAAGATTGCAAAAATGAGCATTTAGGGTAATTTTAAGCATTCAATTATATGTATGAGTTGTAAATACCCTTATGAGCCAATATACGTCAATAGAGTTAGCTCAAATGGTAAAACTCACTTAAGTGCTAGATCGTGACCACTTAGGTCAACTTAATATTTTGGATGAGTTTTGAAATAAAATAACTTTTGATTGGTTGGCCTTTTGGAAAACTTTTGAATACCAATAATGTTTCAAATTGCCAACTCTAGGTTTTTGGTATTGAACACATTTTCAAATTCCTTTTAGAATTGATTTTGGGGAATTTTTAAGTTTGAAGCCAAAACAAGATACTAAATAGATAGTTTTGGGTTGGAAACTCAATTTTACTTGAAATAAGATTTCTAAAGCAAAAAAACTTTTGTAAAACCTTTGAAAAGCATTTGTGTACATTTTTCAACTAGTTTTTCAAAGATACACTAGTAATTTCAAAATTTTGACTTTTGGCCAAATGGCTTAATTTTGAAAAACAATATTAGCACTTAATTAATATGGACACACTTAGGGATGTGATACACATGAATATGATTTAGCACTCCCCCTTATTGTGCCACTTACATCTTGCTCATGATTACAATTATGAACTTTTAGAACAAGAGCAAGAGAAACCCCTTTTAAATGATTTTCATGAAATGCAACCTACACAAGGCTAGGGGCTAAATATATTAAATGTAGATACTTGTTACCGAGATGGCATTAGTTCATGATGTGACAAGATCATCCTCAAACTTGGCTTCCATTGTGCCCATGGTGGAATTCACCTCTTCATGAATGAGCCAAGCCTCTAATGCCTCTCCAGGTACCTATTAAGTATTTAAGCGCATTTTGGTACCCAAAACTTGGTTGGGTCCATGAATGTTAGTCACAATAGATTTGGCCACCCAAATGACCCTAACATTCAAATTTTGTGATCTAACATCTTTAGCAAACACATTGCCATTTCTATCTTTCCTAAGCAAATATTGTTCATTAAATAGAGATGGCTTAGGAATGATATCTTTGGGACAATCCTTACTAAAATGTCCCTTTTCCCGGCAATTGTAGCAAGTTAGGCAATTATTACCTCTTCTTATCTTCTTTCCTTTCTCATTCCCGATTTGCCTCTTCATTGATAGATTTTTCTTCTTTTCCACCTTGTTGGGGCACTTAGAGGCGAAGTGACCCATCTTGTTGCATCCAAAGCATTTGACTTTGTTGGATTGTTCTTTAATTTGCTTTGGAATGCTCTTCACCTTTTCCTTGGAGGTGAAACCAATACCTCTCTTGTCATTTGATTTTCTTTGACTTCCTAATATTATGTCAAGAGTGGCCTTCCCTTTGTAGCTTTTCTCCAAGTCATTTTTTAATATTGTGACTTGGGCCTTGAGCTCATTGTTTTCCTCTACAAGGTTAGTATTGCAATGCATAGAGAAAGTAGAAGCATCTAATTGTGAGCAACAAGGCAAATCTAGCAAATCATCATAAGATGTGGATAAATTAATTTTAGATGAATTGCAAGAGCTAGGAGCTACACATGGCATATCATCTATTAAATCACAAGTTATGCCTATATCCATATTAGGTTTAGTATATTCCTTGAGAAGAAGAATTTCATATTCTTTTTTTAAACTTGTTATAATTATTTTGGAGGGAAACATGTTCATTCTTCAAAATTATATATTTAGCTTTTTCTTTCCTAAGGAATTCATTTAATTCTTCTAGCATATCCATCAACTCATTATAAGAAGGTGCATCATCATTATCATTAAATTTTACCTTCTTATTACCTTTTGCCTTAAAGCATCGAGTTGATGTGGAGGGAATGGTGGACTCTTCATCGTCGGAGCTAAAAGTTGAGCATTCTTCTCCCGACATCCACTCTTGTATGCAATCCTTATCGGATGAGGTGAACGCTTCATATTTATCATGAATTTTCGTCCACATATCATGAGCGCTATCAAGATTGTATTTCGTGTTGAACACCTCTACACTCAAAATACTAAATAAAGCATTAGTAGCTTGAGCATCGAGATGTGAGCATTTCTCATCCTCAATTGTTGGAGCAAGAGGATCCTTAGGAGGAGAAAAGCCCACATCTACAATCCGCCATATATTTAGGCTCATGACCTTAAAATAGCAAATCATGCGGATTTTTCAATTTGCATAATTTGTGCCATCAAATAGAGGTGGTTCATCTAGGTGCACAATCCCATTAGTTGCCATCATTTAACTCTCTAGGCGGTTAAGCCTAATATATGAGAGACCCAGCTCTGATACCACTTGTAAGATCGAGGAGGCCGACTAGAGGGGGTGAATAGGCGGTCTAAAAATTCTCTTCAAATTAATATTAGCAATTCAAAACCTTTTTTATTTCCTGGCAATTTCTGAAAATCCTAAATCGAAAATCAAAATTAATTCCTCTCCCTTCTCCTCCGGCTGCCACGTGGACGGCCAGATTGCTACCCATGTCGCCGCCTGATCCCGCCTCCCCTCTCCTCGGGCTGCCAAGTGGCCGGCCCGGATCCTCCCGCACCCCGCGCCTCGGCCCATCCGGCCCGTCAGCGCCCACCCGCTCTCTGCCGCCTGATCCGCCTCTTGCCACGCGTCACCATCCCCGCCGTCCGCACCCCGCCCCTCCCTCTCTCTTTGGCCGCCTGACCCCACCTGTCGGCGCCGCTCTCCCCTTCTCTCTGCCACCGCGGGCCCCGCCCGTTAGGCGCGTCTTCCCCGCGAGCGCCGCCGCCTCCCGCAACGGGCGCCCGCCCTACCCGGCCACCTCCCCCACTCCCCGCGCACGCCGCCTCTCCCCTTCGTGCGCCGCACGCCCCGCACCCACTCCCCCGCCTTCTCCGCGCCCCCATCTCCCCTGATTCGGCCGCAACCGCCGCGGTCACTCCCCACTCCGGCGACGAATCCGCGCCGCCCCCATGCCCCTCAGCCCTATTTAAACCCCGCCTGAGAACCCCCGTTCCTCACTCCACCTTCCGCTGCCCTCGATTCCTCCACTCCGCTGCCCGAGCTCCTCTGCGCCGTGTGCATCCGCCTCTGCCGCCATCGCCAACGTCGGCGAGCAATTCCGGCCGCCCCGAAGCTCCCCGCGCCACGTCGTCGCCTCCCTCGGCTTCCTCGCCTCGTCGCGAAGCCCGTGCCGTTGGACCCGAGCCTCCGCCGCCCTTTGCTCGCCGCCGGCCATCTCCCGCGCCCGTCGAGCTCCGCGACAAGGGGAGCTGCACTCCCCTCGGCCCCCTCTCCCCGATGCCGCCCTCGCCGTCGGCCGCCGTGTGCCGGCGAGCTCCCTTCCCGAGCGCCGCCTCCGGCCGGTGCTGCTGTCGTGCCGACGTGGCAGGTGAGGTGGCACCGCGTCATCGCCACCTCGGCACCCACCTCGCCCCGTCAGCACCACGTGCGCAGGGTCGGATCCCCCCGCCACCTCGGCTCCCCATTCGGTCCATGGACCCGGTCTGTGGACCCGGGCCCACATGTAAGTGGGATTACCCTGGGCTGACGCCTGCTGACGCAGTAAATCCCCTTTTTCAGTAGAAAAATAAATCTGGCCGAAAAGAAATTCCCAGCTGACGCAATAATCCAGATTTTTCTTTAGGAAAATAATTCCAGAAATCAGCCTTTTCCCATTTTCTTTGAATTTAAATTTCCCGGAGCCCGTTCTCCTCCGTCCTAACTCCGATTTAGCCCATTCAAATTTCTAAAATCATCAAAAATTCCCCTCTATGCATTTCTAGCCTCAATTCAAATATTTGAAGTCAATTTGAATTTATTTGAATTTGGTGGGTTATTTTCACGTGTAGACTTCGACGATTCGAGAAAATTCCTCGATGAAGATTCAAACCGATTTGATGAGCAAGGCAAGTCACACTCCTTGATCATGTTGATCCTAGTTTTCAAAATAAAAATTATTTTGATTTAAATTATTCTGCATGCATATTTTTATTCAACGTATTTCAATTCAGTTTTAAATTTAGTTATTGCCTACTTGTTAATTCCTCCTTTGCAATTGTAAACCCTTAGACCTTATCACCCTAGAATCAAACTCTAGTTAGTACACTAGTATTGGCTAGATAATATTATATCAAATGCTTAGCCCTACTTAGTTATAACGTTTGTTTTGGGATATCTTTTCACATAAAATGATAAGCTTTTCAAATGTACTCTTGACTTTGGTGAGTCAAGGATGTTTATGAAATATTTTGAAAACAAAATATAAAACCTGGTTTAGACTTAGGCAAGTGGTTAGAGGGGTGGGTGCAGGCATGCCCTGTTGGTTGGAGCCGCAGTGGTTGATTGTCGTGCACAGGGGTACGTGGTTGAGCCTAAGTCAATTAAGGACCGGTCTGTGAGCTACTGTTGCAAAGCCCTATCGTACTACCACATGGCTGGTATGGGACAGCCCTGGCTAATTAATTTGTAAAGTCCCAATCTGAGTCAAGTCATAGGTTGAAAGTGAGCGTGGTTGGTGCCATGTGAAGTCTCACTTGGGCGAGCATGGTTAAGCCATGAGAAGTCTCGTCTAGGCTCAAGAGGGGGTCCCGGTCTGGTGGATTCCTTACTGGGGTGAAACCTTAGAGTTGGCTTGACCAGGTTGAAGGCTTTGCATTATAAAGGCCTTGTCACGACTCCTTGCCGCACACCTAAAGAAGTGTGTAACTCGCGTGGCACAAAAGGATGATCGTGTCATGTGGGTAAAGCTGTACAACCTCTGCAGAGTGTATAATCTATCCTAGATAGCCGTGCCCACGGTCATGGGCATGCTGAGTAAAAGTTTTTCATGGATTAGACTTTGTTTTTCAAAAATAATTTTCGAAAACCTTATGGATGGATGGAATCCATGAGAGAATGAAAACCTTGGGGGTGGATGGAACCCATGAGAGAGATTGGAAGCTTGTGGATGGATGGAATCCACGAGTGTTTGGAAACGTGTGGATGGATGGAATCCATACGAGATCTTTTGGAAATGATGGTCCGGGTGGGATGCTCGTGGATAGGTTGGTGTTTGGTCGGAGCCGGCACTGACGGTAATATTTTCAATTACAAAGTTCTGTTTTTTACTTATTGTATTAAATTCAGCAATTTCAATCTACTTATTATATTTCTTAAATGCTGTTTTTGCAAACTAACCCTATAAGCCTTCCATTGAAGCCTTTATCATTATGTTGTATTTTTTCGTGTGATTTGCAGAGTACAAGTTTGTACTCACCTTGCAATCCCCTCTACAGAGGAAGATGACGATGACTACGTTGAAGGTCAGGACGAATAGGCCGCGTGTTACTGTCGTTTGCCTGTGGCCAGGCTCAGTGGACTTCTTTCGCTTCGGTTTTTCTTCCGCTGCTTATTATTTAAATTTGGCTTATGTGCCGTTGATGTAAACTTTGGCATTCATGCCCATATTTAGTTAATAAATGTCATTATGGTTGATATTTATCTTTGTTGTATGCTGTGTGCACTAGATGATCCTGGACTAGTGCGATTTACACAGAGGATCCAGGAGTCGTTGCTCCGGGTTCCGACATAACCAACGTATATCCTATTCTTTCGAAGAGGACCCATTCCAGTAAGCTGTGGAGGGGGTATAGGTACATAAGCCTTGCATCCAAACCTCCGGAGATGATAAATTTTCGGTGCTGACCCTTGCGCTAGTTGCATAGGTAAATGGATGTTATATGCTGATGGTCTAAAGTTGATAAGAGTTGCTGCATGCAAGACTGCGTGTCCCTAATATGTAGTTGGTAAATTACAATTCTACAGACGCAGTCAAGCAATAAATTTAATTCTCTTGATTAATGCCTCTGTTAGTCTATTCTGGGTGTGGACATGTGGTACAAAATGCACAACTGTAATCCCTATTGCCATGCAATAATCATCAAATGCCCTTGAAGTAAATTCTCCGGCGCTGTCCATTCTGATGGACTTTATGTGATGATTAGGGAAAATATTTCTAATGTGAATTATTTGCGAGATCAGCTTTTCAAAAGCATGGTTTCTCGTTGAAAATAAACATACGTGTGACCATTTCAAGGAAGTATCGATGAGTACCATGAAATATTTAAATGGCCCTGATAGTGGTTGTATGGGACCACAAATGTTTCCTTGGATGCACTCCAGGAATGTAGGGACTTTGTCCTTTACTTTTAGAGTAGAAGGTCTAGTAATTAATTTCCTGGTGGTACATGCGGGGCACACAAAATCATCGTGATTTGGAAAATTCTTTACATTAATATTATGTCCTTGTGAATTGTTAATTATATTTCTCATTATCCTAAGACCTGTGTGACCTAATTTGTCATGCTAGAGACAGAAGAGTTCAGAGCTTCTAAATATTATTTTTAGGGCAGGTGCCTTGATATGAGTGTAGTATAGCCTTGTTTCAAGTGAAGGAAGTTTTTCTAATACCCTTTTTCCATTTGCTTCACACTTTGTAATGAGCAGGTATTCCTTACCATACTCTTCTTCAGTCTCAACATGGAAATAGTTGGCATGAATATCCTTGAAACTTAGGAGAGTTCTAGTTGATTCTGGGTACAATAAAGTTCCTTAAATGACCAAAGTTGTACCCATTGGGAGTATAATTGTGGCTCTTCCTGAACCTATTATACATATATCACTACCGGCAATTGTTGTAACGCTACCAGCATTCTTGCTAATCGTTTGAAAGAATTTTGTCTCTCTCAAAGTGGTATTCATTGTGCCTTTGTCAGCTAAGCATACTTCATCCATAGGGCGCCACATGTGTTCTAATATAAAGTATTTTATTAATATGTAGTAGAAGGCAATCAACACATAAATAAAATACTTCAAATACCAGTACATATCATGCCACTATTAACTAAATAAATGAATGAATTATCCAATATCATCTAACCATTATGAGAAAATAAACTGTTTGAGTACCATCTATGCAAAATCCAACTTATTCCTTCCGCACATAAAATAAATGACAATTCAACTGCTATCTTCTAGGGGGTGATATGCTCTTCTAGAGAAATCATGGCAGCGACAGCTGCAATGTTAAGAGGGGGTGCTACTACCAGAATGGAGTCAACCTCCATCGGCACAGGCAGGTACTCAGAACTCTCCCCCCTGAACAGAAGCAAAGTAGGTTTCATGTTGCCCTTTCCCACCTTTCTTCTTCTTGGGCTAAAAGGCATCGATGATATGTTGCAGCTCTTTACAGATCCGCGACCAGTGCGCCCACTTGCCACACTTTTAGCAGGTTTGGTCTTGCTGACCATAGGGCTTGTCATCCTGCTTTGGCTTGCTTGCCTTATTCTCACATGGAGCATCTGACTTGCCTTTCTGGACTATGGCCTTGCCCTTCCTTCCCCTTTTCTTCATTATGAGCTTTCGCACCTTGTAGCTCCTAGCGTTGGCTTCACGGCCAGCGGAGCTCCCATGTGGTTGTGTGACAAAGTTCTTGTGGAGAACTTCATCTTGAGCTTCTGCAACCTGCATCATATCAATCTATTCAACATACTCCTTGTAGCTGTCTTGGCCATAGTTGTGCGCATACTGCATTGCATTGGGGTGGATGGTAGATAGGGTCTTCTCAATCTTTTGCTTATCTGTGATCTGCTTGCCACAAAGTTGAAGATTAGTACATATTCTGTGTAGAGCAGAATTGTACTCCCTGATTGTTTTGAAATTAGCAAATCTCAATTTGACCACTCTTGCTCTGCTTGAGGAAGGATGGTGTACTTTTGTTTCTCAAACCGCTTCTTGAGTATAGTCCACAATGCTATCTAACTCTTCTCTGTCATGTACTCATTCTTGAAAGTGAGACAGAGGAGGTGCCTAAGGAAGTGAAGTGCTTGATCATTTTCCTCAAGGATGGGTTTGGCATCCTGCAGTGCATCAATCCCAATGCAAGCATAGAGCTTCTTAGCTCCAAGTATTATCTCGACATCGGAAGCTCAAGTCAAGTAATTTTGGCCGTGCTGGGCTAGCTCATCGAACTACTGGTTCGTGATGCTTGTCATCTATATGTGTATGAAAGGAATATATAAGTTTACTACTAGTAAACATGCACAAATAAATTTACTTCAGGTAAATAAATTGGACAATGGTGCAGAAGATTCTCGTAATGATCCAGAATTCTCGTAATGCATAATTATGATTAATGAAACAGTAAATAAATACAGAAAACATAGAAAATAAAAATGACGGTGCTAAACATGCTTCAAATGCAAAAATATAATTCAAAATTGAATTCCTAAGGCCCTTTTATGCTGGAATATGAATTTTTAGTGAATTCTGCAATTTCCAAGGGTTTATCCACAAATTTTCAATTCTAAGAAAATGTTGAGCTTAATTGTCTAATTTCCCAAGGGCCCTTTTGCAAAAACTGGGACTTGTCTAAAAATTCTAGGGACCCTTCCATAATTTCTAGAATTCTAAGGGCCTTTCTGCAAAATTTCCAGCACCGGCCCCCTTCCTCTTTTTATTTGGCCCATCCCAGCCCATTCAACTCATGGGGTAGGGTTTCCCCTACCCCATCCCCACCTGGCGGCGGTAGCCTGAGGTGCGTGCTGGCCAGCGGTGCGGGCTGGCGGCCCTTCGTGCGGGAGCGACATCGGCGACATGTGGTGGTGGGATGGTGACGTGCAGGCCAACGGCGCTTCGTGTGGGAGCGGCATCGGCGGTTTCGGCTTCCCCGGGGGCAGCGGTAGTGCTCGTGTGGGAGTGGCAACAGCTGGGAGCCAGTGGAGCGTGTGCGGCCAATGGTAGGAGCCTGGCAGAGAGCGTGCGGCCAGCAACGGCCGTGGCTCGTTCTGGAGCGGTGGCGAGCGGAGCGTATCCGGGCGCTCAGGGATCGGTGTCTGGGGTAGCGGTCGTTCAGGGCTAACCGGTGCGGCAGCACACCTCGAGGAGGCGAACGGCGATGCCTACGGAGCTGGCGACGATGGTGCCATGTGCAGAGGTGGCGACGACGTCTTCTCCGCCTGTGGACCCAAGCGGTGGCAATTGAGCGGCTTCGAGCCGGCGGCCGAGCTCGAATTCGGTCGAGCACGGTGGCTTTAGGCGGGGGCCGACGGCACTAGCGTAGGAGTAGGCGTGAGTAGCGGTGCAACACCGGCGATCGAGCTGGTAGTGGCCACGTACGAGCAGCGTGCGAGTGGCCGGTGGCTTCTGGTGTGCGGCCGTATGCGGACGGCGCGGCAGCTTGGGTGGCACAGTCTGCTCGCCGTACATTAAGGTGGATTTGCAAAGCAGAAAATAATCTAGAAAGGAAAATCTACGGAATTTAATGTGATCTAGATATATGCAATTCAATCTATAAGTGCTTCGATGATTACCTTCGGTCCACGGAGCGATTCGTGTTGATAACATGTTGAGGAACTGTCACTGGCGAGTCCAGTCTGATCGATTTCTCTCCTATGCAAAGAGACGCATCAATCACAGCATAATGCAAATAGTAGACTGAAAACACAGAGATAGAAGGGGAACTCCTGTTCTTTATTTATTGCTTTCTCTTTTCACGTGTGTATAAAATAGCTAATGGGACTCCCTATATATAGCCTAGTGGCGAGGTGGCCACCATAGACCAAGCCCAGGCCCAGATTTCCCAACAGTGACAATTATCTTCGCGATTGCTTTCACATTGCCTGGAGGATACAGCAGTGACGCGGGAAGCGAGGGACTTCCCATTATGGCAAGAAAGTTTGCATTTCAGGCATTCTTAATCTTTGACACCCTAGAAATGTGGTCCTCGCTTGCTGTAGCATTTATATGCATCCTAGCAAGGTGGGAGGATCTTGAATTCTGGCTTCATTACATATCCTTTACTAAGAAACTCATGTGGTTTGCATACATGGCATCCACTACAGCATTTGCAACAGGTTTATACACGGTATTGGCACCTCATCTTCCGTGGTTGGCTATCGGAGTTTACATTGTTTCTGTTTTATTGCCCTTTCTTACTAAACTGCTAGGTGAATGGATTGTCTTGAAGCTCAAGTTTCGGTTGGGTAAAACTTTCAAATTAGATCTCCTTGATATGGTTTGACACAATTAGTTTGTATTATAAACTCTTAGATTCCATCCAAAAATGGAACTATGTACTTCGAAAGATTTGAAGGTCACACACACCAGAAGCTACTCCTCCAACAGGAAATACTCAATCTCAAAACCAGCCATTGTAATACAAGACAACTCTCATATTAAATCATCTATATCCCCCATTTTTAACCCAAAAGACAGATCTAACATCTTCTGGACAGCAGATTTATTAATTCTTTATCTTTTAATCTACATGTTCAAATTATTAAACAATGTCGTTTTTAGAATCTACAAGAAATTATCTATCATTTCTAGTTATTTCAAAATTTTATCTAGTATTAACTTAGTTAAATTAATATTTTCCAATGACTACATCCAGAGCAACCCAGTACCAGGCAACAGCATCCCAAAATTCATATCTTCTAATCTGCTTATCTAAAAATTATGTTCTTAGACTTTCTGAAAACATTAAGAAATTACCTACAAGGTTCATGCTGATGAAGTTTCTAGATGGGATCATTTACTATTTTTAATCTACTAATTATTACAGACTGACACAACATGACTAATTCTACTGGGCCGCAGAACTGTAAAAATCATAACTTACAATCTACTCATCTGATTGCCATGAATAAAAATTGTACAGAAAGCTATTGAAATTCTCTACAACTCGTTATTAGATAAAATTTTCAAATTATGACCATAGAATATCCGTAAAAAAAGTACAACAGTACAGCAGAATAAACTGATCTAGTTCTGATTTTCCCCATTAGCAAAAGCCATCTCCCTCTCTAATTTGGAAACTATCATCTAATTAAAAAATGGGCGTTGATAACATAGGAATCAAATCATTACTATCACCCAAAGCTTACTGTTCAAGTTCGATAGAAGCAATACAAACCTTGAAGATCATCCACTTCGAGTCATGCTACTGTTCATGCATGTATACACGTGCATGAAACTAGCGCGCACGCTGGCATGGAAAGCCCCTGCGGCGACACCCACGCTCGGGAGTGGCTTCTGGCACACGACGCGTAGCAGGGGTTGGAGCAATGGCGCAAGGGCCGGCTAGCGGCGCAGAAATCAACGCAAGCGCACGGCGGCTTTATTCTCCCATTGGCAACGCGCGGCACAGAATTAAAACGCGACACCGATCGGCTGGCGGCGCAAGGAAACCAGCGCCGGTGATACTAGGGCCTTAGTATATCTGTCTGAAGGCTTATCTCTTTCCGTACGAGTCCTTTTTATCAGAGTTTTCGTACATATAGCACTGTTTACATTTGTATTTACGAAAATGATAATATACGGACGGTACTACTAAAAATAACATTTTTTTCTGTCCGGTGGCCGGGCAGCCATACCGCAAAGCTGACACATGGGCTCGCCGCCGGTGGCAGATAGCCTGCTGCCCCACCATCAGACAGCAGGGCCTACCGCCCAGACACCTGGCTACCACTCCCACCAACCGGCCAGTTGCCCCATGGGCAGACGGCAGGTGATTAAACCGGCTAATTATCCGGCTTAATTACCTATCTTAATTTTTTGTATACTATTTGTTTTAATTTTTAAATATAGTAAATGAGCTTGGAAAATTATGCAATTTTATATGCTGATTTTGGACACAATGTGCTTGACAGTGTAATTTTTTGGCAATTTTATCTATTGTGAATGTTGCTTAAAAATTCGTAGGATTACCAGGTACTATTTGAATTTTCAAATATAGGAAATGAGCTTGAAAAATTACAAAATTTTATGTACAACCTCTCGCGACAATGTACTTGACTGTGTAATATTTTCATAATTTTATCCACTGTAAATAGTGCTCAAAAATTTATACAATTACGAGGTGATTAGCAGGTGCGGCAAAGGTGGGTCATTTCATTTTCTTTGCCTTGTTTAATCCATATTTTTGGTTTTCATTGCTTTGTTTAATTCTCATGTGAACAAAGTGCAGTGCGCCACCGTAGACATTTGGCTCATATGAAAATTGAGCACTCGTGCAAGAAACATACCACCGAAAGTGTCACTTGCATCGCGTCTGTCTCCCCACGCGTAATTCACTCTTGTCATTGCCGGTTCATTGTTAGTGTGCGCTTCGCTATCGCTCTCGCTATAAATTTCAAACAGCATGCATTCACATTCTTGCAGTCTCTTCACTGACACTCCTTGCCTTGCAGTCTCTTCGCTCACACTCCTCGCCTGCGGTCTTCATCCCCTTTCTTCACAACAAACAAAATATTGTTTAGTGCCATTATTAGCTGTCAAATTAACAGGTAATTTGTTTTCATATGAATTGTCTTTATTAAATATGTACATAATTAATTATAGTAGTTTAGTATCGATTAAGTATATGTTGTTTAATTGTATATTTTTTTATATGCATTTATGCTGACTACATTAGATATTAAAATCGTAACTACTAAGTGTAGCAATTAATTAAACAATGATGCTAGAGGAAAGATTATATTACAAACATAAAAAAGAATCTCTAGCAAACTTCCTGTTGCATTATGTATGTTGCGTACTATTATACTGAGTAGTGCTACTCCTAGCTTGTATAGTAGAAAAAAAGCTGGGTTCATGATCACATTACCTTCAGATTGTTCTTTATGGACACAAGCATCACCCATGCTTATACTACTCTTTTATGATCGCATATCATGCTATTTAGTCCATAAAGCCAGTGGAGGGTACGACGTGATAGAAGACTATATATGTATGTATCAGATCTTAAGCAGCACTATTGCTTATTAACTTAAGTACTTAATTTGCTTGCTTTCGATCAAAGGACAACAGAGGTCGAGAAAAGTAAAAGGCTAGATATATAGTAAACCAAACTATACTGACAAACAATTATGATAAGTAGCATCAAGGCCCAGATGTTTTTCTTGACTAGATTACGAGCATGTGTTCATATGCACCATTGATTTGGACCAGTACTGTCGAGACCCGAATATGCAAATCCGGACTCTCTATGTATACTGCACTAGTCCAGGATCACGCTAGTGCACACAGTCAAACATAGAGGTAATCATCACCACAATCACGATATTAAATAAGGGAAACTCAAATTATTAATCAATATTCAAAAGTCTTACAATCTCAATAGCCTTAGGGGCTTAACAAAATAGCAGCGGAAATCCAAAATAAAACGTAGTGGCCAATCGACATGCCCACGGGCAATCGAGTGGGGAGCGAAGCCTAGAATGCGTAGTCGTCGAAGTACTCGCCTCCTGGAACCTCCTGCTGGTAGTACTCCTCATCCTCAACTGAGCAACATAGGTGTAAAGCCGTGAGTACATTGGTACTCAGCAAGCCATTTGTAAGAAATGATGCAATATAGTATGCAAGGCTTACCAATGGAAGGCTGAAAGGGTTAATTTGCATAAAACAGCATTTGAAATTACAATAAATAGATTGAAGTCGAATTGTAAATAAAACAATAATGAATAATCAAAGGAATTGAAGTAAACTACTTATGGACCTCCCATCCACAAGCTAAACCCACCCACTTATGGATATCCCATCCACAAGCCAAACCAACAGTGAATTAACCATTCACTGACCAGCTACAAATTTTTCCAAGAGTAACTATACCTCGTGTGAAATCACCGAGCATTGTCCATGACCGAGGACGTGGCTATTCGAATAGTTTTACACTCTGCAGAGGTTGCACAACTGTACCCACACGATGTGATTAGCCTCGCGCTAAGGAAATCACAACAAGGCCTTTACAATGTTCAATTCCAACCCAATCCCGCCCGCTAGGGTTTCGCATCTAGGTGCATGGAAAATCTAATTTGGAGAAAAAGGCTGAAAATCGGAAATCGCACTGTGCTATGGACCCGGTGCATGGAATGTCTGGTCTACGGTGGACTCGACGCATGGAATAGTGCGGGCTGACTGGGCTTGCCGACGCAAGGCTAGGGCTGACGTGGCAGACACGTGGCGACACGTGGACGGGTAGGGCTGACGTGGCGGCTGACGTGGCACCTGGGAACCTCGGGTGCTGACGTGGCCGCTGACGGGGCTGCTGACTAGGCTGACACGTCGGCCTAGGGCTGACGTGGCCGGCTTGTGTGGCTAGGCTGGCGTGGCGGCTCTGGCGTGCGGCGGCGGGGTTAGATCGGACGGCTGCGGTGCGGGGGCGTGGACGCATCCGGGCCGTCGGCCCAGATCTGAATGGGTGGCAGGGATCAAGCGGCTCGGCGGGCGGCGGTGGATCGCCGACGCGGCGGCGACGCGTCCGGTGGACCGAGGGCGACGCGAGCGCGCGGCGATGGCGGTTCGTCTCGGCGTCGCGATGGCGGAGCGGAGAGAGGGCACGGCGGTGAGTCCTCACCGCGATGGCGGCGATGGGCGGCGGCGGCGCGGGACCGAGGGTGCGGGCGGCGACACGGCGACGGCGGAGGAACGGCGCGGTCGTCGGCGACCGCTGCGGCGGCGGCGCGGCGCGCGAACCGAGGTGGCCGCGCGTATAAAAACACGCGAACCGAGGCGTCCCGATCGGTCCCGGCCCGGCGCGGAGTTCGGACGCGGTTTGGGACACGCGTACGGCTGAGATCCCGCGCGGGAGATCGGACGGTCGCGATGCGTGCGGCGCGGCGGTTAGGGTTAGGCGGCGGCGCGCGCGAAGAAGGAGCGGCCGAGATGCGCGCGCGCGCGGCGCGAACGGCTGGGATGACGACACGCGCGCCATCGGCGGGCGCGATTCGGCGCGGCGCAGCGGATCGCCGACACGTGGCGGGCGGGCGCGGCGGGCCGGGCGGTCGGCTGGGCTAGGCCGGTTCGGTGGGCTTCGGCCCACCGGCCGGTTTGGGTTTTCTTTTTATTTTCTTTTTCCAGAAATTCCAATAAATTATTTTGAGCTCTAGAAAAGAGCAAATAAATGCAGAAAAAACCCAAAAAATTCCAGAAAGTTCCTTGAGACTCAGGGAACTCAAATAAAATATTTTTGGCAAATGTTAATGTTTGACTTAATCATATTAAATCTTTTTAATTCATAAAAATTCCAATTAAGCTTTAATTAATTCCAGAAAATTAATTTTTGAAAATTGGGCTTGATAAACTCCAGAAAATCAGGATGTTACAAACCTTACCCCCTTAAACAGGATCTCGACCCCGAGATCCGGGCTCACTACTAGAATAGGTTCGGAAACTCTGCCTTGAGATCCTCTTCGCGCTCCCAGGTGGCTTCCTCCTCGGAGTGATTGCTCCACTGAACTTTGCAAAAGCGAACAACTTTATTCCGGGTGACTCGTTCTGACACATCCAAGATTTTGACAGGATGCTCTTTGTAGGACCGATCCTCCTGAAGATCAATTGCCTCAACTGGTACAACCTCCTCTAGCACTCTCAAACACTTCTTCAGGTGGGACACATGGAAAACATCATGTACCCCACTGAAGGACGCAGGTAGCTCTAATTGATAAGCAACCTCTCCCCTGCGTTGTAGAATTCTGAACGGACCGACATACCTTGGTGCAAGCTTCCCTTTTTGCTGAAACCTCTTCACACCTTTGAAAGGTGTGATCCTGAGATACACAAAATCATCTGGCTCAAAACTCAGCTCTCGTGTCTGTATCCGTGATAGCACTTTTGCCTGGCCTGGGCAGTCCTCAACCTCTCCTGAATCAAACGGACCTTATCCTCAGCCTCTTTTAAACAATCTGGACCAAACACCTAACCTTCCCCTGTCTCTTTCCAATTGAGTGGGGTCCTGCATTTCCTGCCATAGAGTGCTTCAAATGGTGACATCTGCAAACTTGCCTGATAACTATTGTTGTAGGAAAACTCTGCAAAAGGTAAACAGCTGTCCCACTTGGGTCCATAATCTAGCACACATGCTCTCAACATATCCTCAAGAATCTGATTGACTCGCTCTGTCTGACCATCTGTCTGGGGATGGTATGCGGTACTGAAATTCAGGTGTGTCCCCATAGCCTCATGGAAACTACCCCAAAACCGAGAAGTGAACTGGGACCCTCGATCTGACACTATTTTCTTGGGCACTCCATGCAAACTAACGATCCTCGACATATACAGCTCTGCCAATCTGTCACCGGAGTAGGTTGTCTTCACTGGAATGAAGTGAGTAACCTTGGTCAATCAGTCCACGATGACCCAAATCGAATCATAGCCCTCTTTGGTCTTAGGCAAACCGACTACGAAGTCCATACCAATCTCTTCCCATTTCCACTCAGGGATTTTTAACGGCTGGAGCAAACCTGCTGGCCTCTGATGCTCTGCCTTAACTCTCTGACAGACATCACAAAGTGAAACATACTCAGCGATCTCACGCTTCATGCTAGGCCACCAATATTTTTCTTTAATGTCCTGGTACATCTTGGTACTGCCAGGGTGTATCGAGTATAACGACTCGTGAGCTTCCTTTAGCAATCTTTTAGCTCCTTATTGGGCACACACAAACGTTGCTTGAACCACAGGGTTCCTTGGGCATCCTCTGAGAATCCTGACTCTTTTCCTTCACTCATGTTCTTTTTGATACACTGAAGTGCCTCATCATCCGTCTGAGCCTGACGAATCTAACCATCCAAAGTGGGCTGCAACTCCATTGCTGCCAAAAATCCTTCCTCGACCAATTCCAAACTGAGCCTTTGGAATTCCTCATGCAAAGCTGGTTGACTCTCCTTGACCATCACTGAATTACAATAAACCTTCCTGCTCAGAGCATCTGCGACTACATTGGCCTTCCCTGGGTGATAATGGATTCCGACATCGTAATCCTTTATCAACTCCAACCACCTCCTCTGCCTGAGGTTAAGCTCGGACTGGGTAAAGATGTATTTCAAGCTCTTGTGATCCGTATAAATCTCACATCTATTACCCAAGAGATAGTGCCTCCAAATTTTCAAAGCATGCACTACGGCTGCTAGCTCCAAGTCGTGGGTAGGGTAATTCTCCTCATGCGGTCTCAACTGGCGCGAGGCATACGCTACCACTCTCTTTTCCTGCATTAATACACAACCCAAACCCTTGCGTGAGGCATCGCAATAAATCTCAAAATCCTTGTTTAAATCCGGCAATACTAGTACTGGGGCTGTGGTCAAACTCTCCTTCAACTTCTGAAAGGTTTTCTCGCACTCGGGCGTCCAAACAAATTTCCTTTCCTTTTTGAGCAATTGGGTAAGGGGCTTTGCTACACTGGAAAATCCCTCGATGAAACGACGGTAATAACCAGCCATACCCAGAAAACTCCTGACCTGAGTCACCGAAGAAGGTGACTGCCAATCCAAAACATCCTTGACCTTTCCGGTCAACAAAGAACTCCTTTGCGGACATCACATGGCCTAGGAAGGCGACTTCCTTCATCCAAAACTCACATTTGCTAAACTTGGCATACAACTGATGGTCCCTTAATTTCTGCAATACCATCCTCAAGTGTTCCTCATGCTCTTTCTCATCCTTGGAGTAGATCAGAATGTCGTCAATGAACACAACGACAAACTTATCCAAATATTCCATGAACACCTTATTCATCAGGTACATAAAATAGGCTGGAGCATTGGTCAAACCAAAAGACATCACCGTGAACTCGCATAATCCGTAACGAGTCGAAAATGCTTGTCTTAGGTATGTCCTCCGTCGAATCCTCATCGATGGTAACTCGACCTCAAGTCAATCTTGAGAAAACTCCTGCTCCCCGAGCTGATCAAACAAGTCATCAATCCTGGGCAACGGGTACTTGTTCTTGATGGTGACCTCATTAAGTGTTCGGTAGTCCACGCACATGCGCTGGCTGCCATCCTTCTTCTTCACAAACAAGACTGGCGCTCCCCACGGGACGAATCGGCTCGACATAACCTTTGTCCAAAAGCTCCGACCGCTTCTTGAGTTCGCTAACTCATTTGCTGGCATCCGGTAGGGTCTTTTGGAAATCGGAGAGGTACCGGGCACCAACTCGATCAGAAACTCAACTTCTCGCTCTGGTGGCATCCCTGGAAGATCATCTGGAAACACATTAGGGTACTCCCTGACAATCGGCACATCCTCCAACTGAATTCCCTTGATCTGACAGACCATTACCTGCTCTAGCTGATTCTTGCTAGCTGAAAACTGCACCTTTCTCCCATCGGAGCTGGTCAAGGTCACTGCTTTGTTCCCACAATCCAAAACTGTCTGGTGCTTCTTGAGCCAATCCATACCCAAGATCACATCTAGGGACTGGATATCCAAGATAATCAAGTCCGCTCTGAACTCAACTCCCTGGATGTCTATCTGAACTCCGGGACAGCCTAGGTTGGTGCTCAACTCCGAACCGGGGGATTGGACCAAAAGAATAGATCCCAGAGTAACAATTTGCAACTGTTGTTTTAAAGCAAAACTCCGAGAAACAAACGAATGGGAAGCTCCAGAATCAAATAAAACTGTGGCAGACACTGAATGGACTAGGAACTTACCGATCACAACCTCTGGTGCTGCCTAGGCGTCCTCTGCAGTGACGTGGTTCACCTGGCCTCTCACCACCTGTGGAGTCCTGCTGGCCTGTCCTAGCGCCTGGGGTGCTCCACGCCCTACTCCTGGGGTAGGAGTCCGTCCTGGTGTGGCTCCCAAGTCGAAGCGAACTGGAGTGGGGGCCTGCTTCTGGGGGCACTTGCTAGCATAGTGTCCCGGCTCATGGCACTTGTAGCAAGTAACAGACGCTGCTGGATTGGCGTTCCTTTGCTGCTGACCACCAGATCCACCGGTCTCGCCTCGATCGCTGGGACGTGGCGCTGGGCCGGGTCTGAAGATCGATCTGCTGCTGCTGCTGCTGCTGAGGCACTCGAGCGACCTGGTAAGTGCTGAAACACTGCCTCTGAGCTTGGTGAGACTGCAATCCCTGCTGAGCCATCCTCCTCTTGCGAGACTCCTCGAGCTCGCGGCGACTGTCCTCAATTAAGATGACCTTATCCACCATCTGCTGAAAGCTGGCATAGTCGTTGCCCACGACCTGAACCTTCAATCCTAGGTTCAAGCCTTTCCGGAACCTCTTCTGACGGGCTTCATCTGTGGCTACGTCCTCAGGTGCGTAGCGAGCTAGCTGAGTGAATTTATTGAGGTATTCACTCACTGACATGCTCTTCTGCTCCAACTCACGGAACTCCTCCTTCTTCATGTCCATCACCCCATCCAGGACATGGGCGTTACGGAAAGCGGTGGAGAACTCGTCCCAAGTAATGCTGTCTTGGTTCTCGTGGGCATCACAGTAGTTCTCCCACCACTCTGCTGCAGGCCCCTCTAGCTGGTGTGCTGCATACAGCACTCTCTCCCTGTTTGTGCACTGGGCCAACTTCAGCTTTTTCCCTACTGAACGGATCCAGTCGTCTGCCTCCATAGGCTCTGAAGAACTGGAGTAGGTAGGCGGCCTCGTCCTCATAAACTCTGCAAAGCGGGACTGCTGGTGGGCGGCCTAGGGTGCTGCTACCCCTGGGTGCTGACGCTGAGCCATATTGTTCATATTCTACATCATTGCTTGCATCATCTCGAGTGCAGGCCATCGTGAATGCATCGAGAGCGGGTCCGTGGTCGGCGAACTGCTCGGGTGGCTGAGTGGAACTGCTCCCTAGGTTCTGGTTTGTCTGCTCACGACCTACGGAGTTCCTGGTTTCAACCATCTTGCAGCTGCTCTGAAAAGAAAGACCATTTGCTGAGAACTGACATTCTGAAGGCTCAATAGATAAGAGGGAAAAGCAAAGGTAAGCGGTAAAATCGTCTAAGGGGGATAACTAATGGCAACCTAAACTAAGCAAACACTTAGCCTGAAAGGCTAACAACAAAACTGGCAAAAGATAACTCCAATAAAAGATGGATATGATTGCAATATAATGCTTTTAAAAGCAAGATTTACAGCTCACATCCCAAACAACTACAAATAAAATCCAACGCTCTACTCGTACTCCTAATCTAGTGGCTCCCACTCTGAGCCTGACAGATAGGGTTCGCTATCCTCATCCTCATCCTCCGCATCACTATAGAAGACCCACGAGTTGCGGACTGGCGGCGACTCTGGCGGTGTCTGCTCTCTGGCGGGGGCGGGGGTGAAGCGTCGAAGGTACGCCTGACGGTCTCCGGTGATGCGTCGTCCCACCTCCGGGCTCGGCGGTGTAGGCGTCGGTAGAGGTACTGGCAGCTGTGGTCGAGGCTCCTCCCTGACTGGCTCTGGCAAACTGAGGGTGACTTCATATTGCTTCTTGAACCTCCGAATAAGTCTGGCCATGTTGATCTTGTATAATTTGCAAAGCTATCGGATGGCTTTGTATGCGGCTGCTTGAACGGAACATCCTCTGTGAGATCCGGTGCCTTTGAAACTATGATGTAGAATCTGCCTGCCGACTCTCGTGGTGAAGTACAACCTGGTGATGCTTCCAATACGTTGCCCTCTATCTTTCTCATCCTTGGTGAGGTAGACGGGCAATCTCTTCAATCCAAGGCTTCGCAGCAGAACACGGAGAAGGGCTCTCCAACCTCCCGCCTGGTTGAAAGAAGCTTGAGACACATAATGCATTTTACAAAAGAATGATCAGTATAAAATTTACGAAAATAAATCGTGAGAGAACGGGGTAAGGAGCAGAATTTCTAGAGAGAAGATAAGAAAGTATAGATATTACTATTCATCAAATTTAGTTGGTTTGATTTGGAAAATAAATTTTGAAATCTTTTCTAATTCGACCACTCTAACTAGGGCTTCGTCCTACAGTCGATTTGGCTCTGATACCATCTCTGTCGAGACCCGAATATGCAAATCCGGACTCTCTGTGTATACTGCACTAATCCAGGATCACGCTAGTGCACACAGTCAAACATAGAGGTAATCATCACCACAATCACGATATTAAATAAGGGAAACTCAAATTATTAATCAATATTCAAAAGTGAGACCTTATGGTCAAGCTTACAATCTTAATAGCCTTAGGGGCTTAACAAAATAGCAGCGGAAATCCAAAATAAAACGTAGTGGCCAATCGACATGCCCACGGGCAATCGAGTGGGGAGCGAAGGCTAGAACGCGTAGTCGTCGAAGTACTCGCCTCCTGGAACCTCCTGCTGGTAGTACTCCTCATCCTCAACTGAGCAACATAGGCGTAAAGCCGTGAGTACATTGGTACTCAGCAAGCCGTTTGTAACAAATGATGCAATATAGTATGCAAGGCTTACCAATGGAAGGCTGAAAGGGTTAATTTGCATAAAACAGCATTTGAAATTACAATAAATAGATTGAAGTTGAATTGTAAATAAAACAATAATGAATAATCAAAGGAATTGAAGTAAACTACTTATGGACCTCCCATCCACAAGCTAAACCCACCCACTTATGGATATCCCATCCACAAGCCAAACCAACAGTGAATTAACCATTCACTGACCAGCTACAAATTTTTCCAAGAGTAACTATACCTCGTGTGAAATCACCGAGCATTGTCCATGACCGAGGACGCGGCTATTCGAATAGTTTTACACTCTGCAGAGGTTGCACAACTGTACCCACACAATGTGATTAGCCTCGCGCTAAGGAAATCACAACAAGGCCTTTACAATGTTCAATTCCAACCCAATCCCGCCCGCTAGGGTTTCGCATCACACCCCCCCTTGCGCCTCACGGAAATCAGCAACCATGTTCATCCCAGCGAGATTGAAATTGAAACATCCCAAATTAATCAGCCAGGTCTGTCCCATACCAGACATGTGGTTTGCACGGTAAGACTCAGATCAATGGCGCACAAAGTTAAGTCCTTAAACGTTACCGAGCGAGACTACCACATCCCTCGAAGTGCTCCAACACTTCCCCCTTTACTGCACGATCACTCGCCCGAGTGAAAACCAATTTTGTATAACCACGCCAATGACACACCAATGCCATGGCACAAATTTTATATTGGTGGCACCAACCACGATTCGATATATCATTAAGTCAAATTGATTAATCACATGTGATGATGAACCCAAACGATACTAAAAGCATGGCTAAGCATACTAATCGTACCATCCCAAATGTGATCGTAACATAGCATCACTACTAAGTTTCCCAACCTATGGTGACAATGGCATCATGGCATTCCAAAACATCAAGGAGGGAAATAACCAATTGGGACGATAACTACCAATACAAGGGTTTTATAATAAAATAGCGATGCATGATAATTTAAATCAATGTAATTACATAATAGATTGAAATCTAGGTTCAACATGATCAAAGGACACGACTTGCCTTGGCCTTGCTCAGTTGACGGCTCTTGATCTCCAATTACGACGGCGGCTCCCTCGAACGTGTGATCTAACGAGAGAGAAAACAAAGCGAAGAGACAAAATAAATTCAAATAAAATTCAAATGAGCTCCAAAAATTCTCAAACCTGAACCAGAAGATAGAGCTCAATTTTAGATGAATTTAGGAAAAAGAATCGGGTCAATCGGAGCTAGGATGAGGGAGAACGGGCCTCTGGAAAATGTAATTTGGAGAAAAAGGCTGAAAATCGGAAATCGCACTGTGCTGTGGACCCGGTGCATGGAATGTCTGGTCTACGGTGGACTCGGCGCATGGAACAGTGCGGGCTGACTGGGCTTGCCGACGCAAGGCTAGGGCTGACGTGGCAGACACGTGGCGACACGTGGACGGGTAGGGCTGACGTGGCACCTGGGAGCCTCGGGTGCTGACGTGGCCGCTGACGGGGCTGCTGACTAGGCTGACACGTCGGCCTAGGGCTGACAAGGCCGGCTTGCGTGGCTAGGCTGGCGTGGCGGCTCGGGCGTGCGGCGGCGGGGTTAGATTGGACGGTTGCGGTGCGGGGGCGTGGACGCATCCGGGTCGTCGGCCCAGATCTGAACGGGCGGCGGGGATCAAGCGGCTCGGGCGGGGCGGCCGTGGATCACGACGCGGCGGCGGCGCGTCCGGCGGACTAAGGGCGACGCGAGCGCGCAGCGACGGCGGTTCGTCTCGGCGTCGACGGCGGAGCGGAGAGAGGCACGGCGGCCGAGTCCTCACCGCGACGGCGACGATGGCGGCGGTGGGACCGAGGGCACGGCGGGCGGCGGCGACGGCGGAGGAACGGCGGCGGTCGGAGGCGACCGCTGCGGCGACGGCGAAGCGTCGCGAACCGAGGCGGCCGCGTATAAAAAACACGCGAACCGAGGCGTCCGACGGTCCGGCCGCGCGAGTACGGCTGAGATCCCGCGGGAGATCGGACGGTCGCGATGCGTCGGGCGGCGGCGGGTTAGGGTTAGGGGCGGGCGCGCGCGAAGAAGGAGCGGCCGAGATGGCGCGCGCGCGAACGGCCGGGATGACGACACGCGGCGCCATCGACCGGCGATCTGCGCAGCGCAGCGGATCGCCGACACGTGGCGGGCGGGCGCGGCTGGGCCGGCGGTCGGCCGGGCGAGCTGGTTCGGTGGGCTTCGCCCACCGACCGGTTTGGGTTTTCTTTTTCTTTTCTTTTTCCAGAAATTCCAATAAATTATTTTGAGCTCTAGAAAATAGCAAATAAATCCAGAAAAAACCCAGAAAATTCCAGAAAGTTCCTTGAGACTCAGGGAACTCAAATAAAATATTTTTGGCAAATGTTAATGTTTGACTTAATCATATTAAATCCTTTTAATTCATAAAAATTCCAGTAAAGCTTTAATTAATTCCAGAAAATTAATTTTTGAAAATTGGGCTTTATAAACTCCAGAAAATCAGGATGTTACAAGTACGCATTTGCAGTGTTCATTTTAGTCCTAAATGTGTATTATTTTATACTATTTATTACATCGTAAATTTTAATTCGTAGTATTTTACTATCATTATCAATCTTCACACTTATATTTGGTCTATACTATTTGTTGGAACGTATGACTTTACCGAAGCTTCTCGAATAGTTCTACGATGAGAACCACCGGTGCCACTCATGGATGATGGGTGGCACGGCTGGTCCTCCGCCCTTCAAGGTACGGGGTGGGAGGGATCCGTGGGAGCTAGATGAGCGCTACATCCCAATCCTGCGGGCCACGAGCTTGTTGCCCTTTGCGAGGTTGGTCTCTGTTGGACATGAGTTCACCATCGATGGTAGCCTGCTCATGGCACTAATGGTCAGGTGGAGACCCGAGACGCACACATTCCACTTTCGGTGGGGTGAGATGATGGTCACTCTGCAGGACATCTCGTTCTTGATCGGTCTCTCTCTCCGGGGTGATGCACTTGTTTCAGCCCCTACACCGGCAGACTAGAAGGAGAGGCTGGTGGACTGGTTCAGCCTGGCTATCCCGGAGGGTGCTCGTGGCGTCCCCCACACTTGGTTGAACAATTTCAGTGTGTGCCCATAGGATGCACCACTTGAGATCATTATGTTGGATCGAAATCGACAATTTGCCCGAATGTGGTTGGGGCCACCACACTCGAAGCAAATGATCGGGCCACTCCTCTTCCGATCTCTCACTCTCTTGTATGCATGGGAAAACTTTCTCGCTAAGAGAGCGAGTTGGTTTTCTGGAAGCTGCTCAAGTTGATCATCAAAAATTTCACACAGAGCAGCAAGAGAAAATCCGGAAGAAAAGTCGGAAGATCCAGAAGCAGAGCCGGGATCGGTGACTAAGGCCACCGACTGCGACTTCGACCTATGAAAGACTACGGTTCCTCTGTCCAGACAGCAGCGCAGGCCTTCTGGATTTTCAGATTCTTGCCGAAATCAAGGAAATGAGAGAAAAGCTTCTATTCTTTACAGACCAAGACACCAAGGACTTATTCTAAACATCACAACGGCTCCAAATAACAAGGGAATTCAATGGAAACTCAAGAATTTCAGATTTGAGCCCAAAACTGAAAAAGTACAGAGAGCTGCACCAAAAGCCAAATTCCCAACCAATCCTAGGTTCTTTGATCATGAAACTCAGAGATTAGCTAGGGAGTAGCCTTAGGACTCTGAGCCTCAACCTTGGACACACTCTTTCAAGGGAAAACGAAAATGGCATCAAACCCTAGAACAAGGAAAATAGAGGTAGAACTGGGCACAGGCTGCAAAAGAAATGGATTCTCTCGATTCAATCATTTTGCTCTTGAGATTAGCTGACCAAAGGGTCTAGAAACTCAATCCCATCATAGAGCAATGCATTTTGCACCTTCTCAGCAAGAATTAAACTCAAGAACGCAAAAACTGGAAATCAACACAGAGAGAGAGCAAAAGCATGGAAGGAAACCGAAATCCATCACAATAAGGCACAAACTCAGACCATTTCCATGTAAGATTGCAAGAGATACAAAGAGCTACGTCCCCATACGCGATTGATACAAGGAATTGCTTCCTCCTCACTACATGCTTGAGAGAAGAGGAGCACTACATCAAGAACTCACGCAGGAAGACATGCACAACAGCAAAATCACTCTCCTGCTCTCACCTACTCCTCACCAACTAAAGAGAAAAGCAAAAATAGCCCCAAAAACCTAAAGACCATGCGGGAGACACTCCTCCTTTTATAGCCTCTCACTAATGGGTTCACAAATTGCTTTGCCCAATAAGCTTTAGCGCTTTACCCACTAACACCAACCAAATCCACCTCCTTTAGTGCAGCTTTGCGTATTCCCCAAAACGCCCCTCGTGCACCTTCCAGGAAGCTTACTTTGTTCCTTGCCCTCCAAGTCTCACCGCTACCTCGAGCCCTCGTCGTCTTCGGCACACCTCAACCATTCTGACCTCGGCACCACCCGCGCCTAGTCCGGTCATCCCGTGCCTCGCCATGACTCCACCTCAACATCCTGCAGTTATCACAGACAAGAAACACATCACATAGCACCGCTCGATATCATGTAATCAACAGAGGCATTAAGAGTAATCTTAAGCAAGTAAAAGCCCAAACCTGTCGAATCAAAAGACTAAGCATTCTAATCTCATGCGACCAGATTTGACCAAGTCCGACCGAAACCAATTGCACCATGCAATGACACGGCACGAACCACACAAATCAAACTCGATTTTCCTAAAACTGATGTCAATTACTCATCACACACACGGGGTCATCTCCACATGGTCCATCAATCTCCTCATTGATGAGTATATTGACAAACCCAGAAAAAGTGTTAAGTTAGTTTGTTTGAAAATGAAAAAGAGTCAAACATGGTCCAAGAGAAGACAAAGAAGCATATGACCATGTCGACAGCCGGAGCAACAACAGAAAGAGCAAATTGTTCTCCAAAGCTCCGGAAAGTTCCCAAAAGGCTTTTTTTCCGCTATTCTCCCCCTTTTGGCAATAAACGCATCAAGGATGCAAAAGAGAGAATAAGACATGATGTTGGATGAAATGGCTGAAGTTTGTTTATTTTAAGCATTTAGAGCCATGAAGATTATCCAAAATGACCATATGAGAATTACATCAAGCCATAACACATAAGTACGCTATCAAGATCATGACAAAACATGTATAATCAAGCCAAGCCAAACAAGTCATAATCTGAAAATTAGTCGAATTGCTTAGCATGTCAAGTCAACCATGATTCAAGTCTAGCTAAAGGTATCCAAAGATGATGCAGGCCATGTCAATAGTCTAAGTGGAACCAAGAAACTAGTATTGAGTCAATTTAGAGTGCTACATGTTCAAGAATGAGACATTAGTTCATGTACTTGTAAGTCTTGTAATTTTTAGCAAATTGAGCACAGTTGACCTATTTTTCTTTAGAAATCTCATGATTGTTTCCAACCAACATTTTTAGTTATGTGCTAGATCTCAAGCCTTATGCGACCACTCCAAGCAAGAAGCTTAAGAAGATAGTCTGGGTTATCCAAAACTCCCCCTGAGTTCATGCCTAGTGCAATGGTAAGCAGTCTCATGAGAAAGAATTGGTGAGATCAGTTTTTTTCGCACAAAAGATATCTTTTTGCTTACTTAAAAATTGTACCAACTCATGCTTCATCAAGAAACTAGCATAGCTCAATCTAAAGCTCAACAAAGATTCAAGACTCAACTCAGCCTATTTGACATGGTATGAATCATAAACAGATAACTAAAGAGAGACTAGTCTCAAGAGCTACCATGACATGAATTAATTCAAGTTGAGCATTTTAATCAACCTATCATGGCAAAGACTAAACTATACATATAAAGTCATGATCAATCTAGAAAGTAAGCACAAATCATGGCAAGAAAGACATGCAAGAAAATCCAGCTCTCCCTCAACATATGATGCAACTTTTAGTTCAAGTTGAGTTATGTCAACATTAAGATTTAGAAGCTCCCAAATGAACTCCCCCTGAACCAAAGCAATAAATGTGAGAAGCTGGCAATAAAAACAGAAAAGGCAGTCCTTAAAGCATAGATAAGATGTAGAGGATACTATGGCTCGGACTAACTCTCATCTACCCCATATGACTCCAGGACTATCAACTGATAATCTAACAAACTAAGGAGCAAACACGTACCCTGTCTACCCAAGGGTGACCCAACCCTTGCTAGAACCTATAAGTAGTGAGTGAGCTCAACCTAGTGAGAAGAGAAACAACTAATAAGCAGCATCCTAGAATCACAAGATGAGAGAAGGAAATCTAAGCAATTAGGCGAGAAAACCACTCTAACCTATGCTAGAAGGACTAACCCCAATGCACCCGTATGCAATGCAGCAGAAAGGAGTAAGAGCATAATAAACAAGATAAAGCATGAAGCACAAGACTCCCTCTCACAACAGTCCATAAGGACAAACCACCCCAAGCTCTCCCCGTAGAGCTGAAAACCTAAAGCTATCCAAAGGCTTGGTAAAAATGTTAGCCAACTGGTGGTCACTCTCCACAAACTGGAGCACTATGTCACCCTTCTCCACATCGTCTCGAAGGAAGTGGTATCTGATATCAATGTGCTTGGTTCGAGAGTGCTGCACTGGGTTCTTAGCAATGTTAATCGTAGAAGTGTTATCACAGAAGAGTGGAACACTGTCGATAACTAACCCAAAGTCTCGCAGGGTTGAGACCATCCAAAGCACTTGGCTGCAGCAACTGGCGGCAGCAACGTACTCGGCCTCTGCGGTGGACTTTGCAACACCGGACTGCTTCCTCGAGGACCAGAAAACAAGAGAAGTGCCAATGAATTGGCAAGTGCTAAAAATGCTCTTCCTATCTATCCTATAGCCAGCAAAGTCTGCATCCGGGTAGGCTCTCAAGGAAAGACAAGACGAGGAAGAGTACCAGATACCATAGTCAATGGTAGCTCGAAGGTACCGAAGGATGCGCTTCACCGCCTGACGGTGAGATACACGAGGAGAAGCCTGAAAACGAGCACATAGACACACAGCAAAGTGTATGTCTGGTCTCGAGGCAGTGAGGACAAGAGGGAGCCAATCATGCTGCGATACTCCTTCTGATCAACTGGCTTGCCGTCCTCATCTAGGTCAAGAGACACCGTAGAAGCCATGGGAGTTGACACCGGCTTACCATCACTCATGTCAAAGCGCATCAGGAGGTCACGAGTGTACTTGCCCTGATGCAAGAAAGTACCCTCCCGAGTCTGCTTGATCTGGAAACCAAGGAAGAACGTCAACTCGCCCGTCATGCTCATCTCAAACTCGGTGCTCATGACATCCGAGAACTGTGAAACGAGAGCATGGGATGAGCCGCCAAAGATGATATCATCCACATAGATCTGAACGAGTAGAAGGTCAGTGCCGTGCCGGCGAATGAACAAGGTCTTATCTACCTTACCCATCTCAAAACCATGACTCAACAAATAGGACTTAAGCCTCTCATACCAAGCTCTAGGGGCCTGCTTAAGTCCATACAATGCTTTGGAAAGCTTGTAGACATGGTTTAGGTATTTGGGGTTCCCGAAACCTGGAGGCTGTCTCACATAGACTTCTTCCTCAATAAACCTATTGAGGAAGGCACTCTTGACATCCATCTGGTATAGCTTGAAACCCTTAGAAGCCGCAAAAGCAAGCAGGATTCTAATGGCCTCAAGTCTAGCTACAGGGGCAAATGTCTCCTCAAAATCTAGACCCTCAACCTGGGAGAAACCCTGAGCTACCAGTCTAGCCTTGTTTCTAATGACAACTCCATCCTCACTCTGCTTGTTCTTGAACACCCACTTAGTCCCAATGATATTGTGACCTTGAGGGGGCTCAACAAGCGACCAGACCTTGTTTCTCTCAAAATTTTCTAACTCCTCATGCATGGCATTGACCCAAGACTCATTAGAAAGAGCATGACTAACATCTTTGGGCTCAAAGGTGGCAACAAAGGCAGAGTGGAGACAGAAATGTGACATGCCAGACTTTGAGCGTGTGACACGCTCAAAGAGGTCTCCGATTATCTGCTCAGAAGGATGGTCTTTTTGGATATGTCGAGGAGGTCCAGGATGAGATGAAGAAGTGGCCTCTACCTCACGAGCTGATGAGGTAGAAACAGAGTCACTAGCTCCAGAGGAAGCAGAAGGCATGGGCTGACCGCCTGGAGGTGCAGTGGAAGAAGGCGCCTCAAGGGGAGGATGAGGGACTGGATCAGGTAAACAACCCTCATCTCCATCCTCCTCATCATCCACAAAGATGGTCTCGGGCTGCTCTAAAGAACCTGAGATATCGGGCCTAGTCCTCGGACTGGCCTCGTCGAAGCTCACCTCACAGGTCTCTACCATTTTACTAGACTCATAGTTCCAAACCCTATACGCTCGCGAAGAAGTCGAGTAACCTAGAAAGATGCCATCACAAGAATGGGACTCAAACTTGTCTAGGTTCCCGAACTTCAGAATGAAACACTTGCAACCAAACACACAAAAATGCGAAACACTTGCAACCAAACTCATAAGAAGTGTGATGCAAGTGTGCCCGAAGAAAGACTCTGTTCGAAACATGGCACGCGGTCACTATAGCCTCAGCCCAAAACTTCCTAGGTGTAGAATACTCATCAAGCATCGCCCTGGCCATCTCGACCAAGGAACGGTTCTTTCTCTCCACGACGCCATTCTGCTGTGGGACGTGCGGACAAGAGAACTGGTGCTCTACACCTGTCTCATCGCAGAACCTCTCAAAGTAGGAATTCTTGAACTCTGTGCCATTGTCACTGCGGATCGCTCGTAAGGAACTCGGAAGCTCAATAGAAAGCCTACTGAAAAGACCTCAAAAATGTGTAAACGTCTCATCCTTCGAGGCTAAGAAAAACATCCAAGAAAACCTCGAGAAGTCATCGACCACGACAAGGACATACCAGTTCCCTCCTGCTGACTGCACTCGAGCTGGTCCAACTATGTCCATATGGAGCAGCTGTCCCAGTGCATCGGTCATAGTCACTCTGACCAGAGGATGAGAAGCGGCAACCATCTTGCCGTGCCGGCCTGGAGCGCAAACAATATCTTTGATCATCTTGAGTTTCGGCAAACCACGAATGAGATCATGGCTGCTAACTCGGGTCAAATGGTCAAATCCAATATGACCAAGTCTCCTATGCCAGAAGGTAAGGTCACGGGACTCAGAAGCAACCAAACACCGGAGAGGATCACCAGAAGACTCAGAAAAATCAGTACGAAAGATCCTCCCATAACGAAATCCATAAACGCATCGCCCAAAGAATCAAGAATTTTGCAATTGTTTTTCTTAAAGCTCACCTCAAAACCGTCATCGGTAAGCTGAGAAACAAAAAGCAAATTATATAGCAGCTTACTAACCAAGGCAACATCTTTTAAAATAAAAGACTCATTGACGCGCACTGTACCTTTGGCGATGACGCGCCCAGACGAAGCGTCTCCAAAAGTGATCGTCTCATCACCTGGAGCGCGGGCTAGGGAAGAGAACCAACATGAGTCTCCGGTCATATGACGAGAACAACTAGAGTCTAGGAGCCAAACCTCTCCCTTCCTAGCCCGGCGAACCTAAGTCAAACAGAGAGAGAGGTCTCAGTACTGGGATAAATCAACAGCAATTTTGGCACCCAATACTGAGTCACATGTCGAGTAGAAGAAGTAGCCACACACGACTGACCTCTAGCTACCCTATGCTCTCTGTCGCTCAACAAGCCAGAAGGTCTGTGTGAAGACCTGAAGCTGTTGTTGGGCTTGACTGCTACGGAGGAGCGAGTCAAGACACCAGCAACATGCTGATCACGCCGTGGGTAGCTATCTCAACCGGGAAAGCAAGATCTACCCTCAAGATGATGGATGTCACGAGCAGAGGCAAAACGTGGACGAAAATCAGAAACATCGGAAAAGCCAAGTCCTCGATACTGCCTAAAACCCTTAGAGTGATCAACCTTAGACCTTGTGTTGGTCTTAGGTGCACTCAAGGTCTGGGGCTGACCCTGAATACGCCTAAGAGCCTCAACACGGTATCTACACGCGATCTTGGCACGCCTGAAACATCGCTCGATCAAGTGTCCATCCTTCTGACAGAAGGTGCAATGATACTTCACCTTCTGAGAGGTAGAAGTAGGACGATGAGGCTTTACCTCCTGATAGGCCGAAGCAACACGTGGAATCACCTTGCTGTCAGAAATCCCTTGGACAAAGCCCGCTGACTTGAATTGAAAATTTTCAGTTCTGGGCTTGACCTTGATCACACCTACGGCTATGGGTCTAAGCTCAGCAGGTGGATGCTTCCTAACATCCTCCAGAAAATCATATCCTAGACCTTGATTGAATTTGCAAATCTTGGACTGGTCTAGAATAAGATTTAGCTTCTTCTTGCCTCCTAGAAACCTCTCAAGAGTGTTCATAAGGTACTGACACTCCCGAAAGAGAGAGGTGCAAGAAGAGCAGGGGAAGAAGAGACAACAGCAGGTAAGGGAGTAGAAGAACCAGTAGCAAAAGAGTGAATGGCTTGTGCACGCACAGCCGACTCAGAAGGGACAGTCCTACTACTAGCCATTTGGTTCATGTCGCTAAGCGTCTCCTTTTTACCCTTGGGCTTCTCCCCCGCACCAGCACAGACATCACAACAAGATTGTGGCTTCTCTAGTAAGTCCTTAGTTATGTAGGATCGGATATGGCAACAGAGGGGGGTGAATAGTGCCTCTTTTAAAATCGACCACTCAAAAGTATCCACGAGGGACTTCTCTCCAATAGCTATGGAAAGCTATGAAAAGAAGACATCAAATGCTTCCTGGAACCTAAAACTTACAGAGAAAACACAGGGAAAAACCAAAGTCAAACAGTAGAAGAAACAAGGTCCTGCAGGGGGGTGGCCGGTCAAACCGCCATAGCAAGGCCGGTCAGACCGGTTACCCTGGGTGGGTCAGACCGGTGGCTCAAGGCCGGTCAGACCGCCAACCGCTGGCCGGTCTAACCGCCAACCACTGGCTGGTCTGACGGCCCCTCGGGAGCAGACAGCAGAAAATGCTGATTTTCAGACAATAAAGCGGAGCACTTCATGCAGCAAGGAAAATTGATGAAATTTTGCTAATCCCCTTGGGTCTACAGGACAAGACCTTAACCTAAATTATATTTAGGCCAGAGAATTCGAAGAGATTCATCACAAGACCAAGAAATGAAAGATTAGGCTGAAAACTGAAAAAGGAGATGAGAGAAATGTTGTTTTTCAGATTTCTCCCAGTTTATCCATTATTTGCTTGTGACCTTTTGCACTTCTCTCAGCAATGAACTCAGGGCTTTACAAACCAAATCTCAAGCCATCTCCTAAAGAGAAAAGAGATATTCCAACATCCCCTGTCTAGGAAACCCTAGATTCCATAAAACAGAGGAAAAACTTGAGCTGAGCCTAAAAGGAGAATCTTTGATCTTTTCATTGGGCTCTTGGGAGATAATCTGACCAAATGGTCTTGAGGCACATTCTCACCATAGAGCAACCAAGAAACAATCAATTAAGCTAAAGAATCAACTCAAACTCATTTGCAACTAAGAAGAACAGAAAGAGCACTGAAAAACGAAATCCATCACAGAATGAGCACAAAATGGAAATAGCCCAACACAAATCTTCTCATATTGATATTGAGGAAGAGAGATGAATGATTACAAATGGATTACAACCCCTCACTATGTCCCCATACGCAGTTGAGAGAATACACTACATGCTCACATACGCAGGACACACTGAGTTCACTCTCCAGAACTCACTCCTTTGCTTGAGCTCACTCTAATGCCCTAAATGAATGGAATGAGCTCTCTAACCTGAATACTTGAGTACTTCTTGCTGCACAACCCTCTCCTTTTAACACCAAGGGCACACCCTCAACGAGAAATACAAGAAGTGTCATACTCCACCCACTCAAACCTCACACCACAAATGAGGTAAGAAAGTCAACAACCAGAATTTGGAGGGAAAACACCTCCTCCACTCATTTGCTTGAGTCAATTTACCGAATTGCCCCTCAAGCACCTTCCCGGAAGCTTCCGTCTCCAGTACCTTAACCACTAGACCTCGACTCCTCCCTGAGTCTAGTCCGGTCCGCTCCGCTGCACACGACCACATCCGGCATCCTAACCGTCTGAACCTCAACTCCTCCCTGAGTCTAGTCCCGATTCTCCCGCCACTGCCCGTCATATCCACCCGACACCGACCGAGACCTCCGACTCCACTTGAGTCTAGTCCTGGTCTGTTCCGTCACGTGTGAGAGACCATGTGGAGGTCATCCCGTGTGAATGATGAGTAATTGACATCGGTTTAAGAAAGTTGAGTTTGGTTTGGGTGGTTCAGACCTTGACGTTGCGTGGTGCAATCGGGCTTGGTCGGACTTGGTCAAACTTGGTCGTATGGGATTAGGACGCCTATTCTTTGTTTCGACAGGTTTGGACTTCATCATGGGTAAGTATGATGTTATTTACGCTTTCATGTATCGAGTGGTGCTATTTGACGTGTTTCTTGTCTGTGTGGCTACAGGACGTCGAGGCGGAGTCGTGGTGAGACACGAGGTGACCGGACTAGACACAGGCGGTGTCAAGGTCAGAACGATCGGGATGTGTCGAAGACGGCGGAAACTCGAGGTGGTTGCAGGCTTGGACGACAAGGAACGCGGAAGCTTCCCGGAAGGTGCAGGAGGGGCGAATCGGTAAATTCGCGAGGTTGCACAAGTGGGAGCGGGCTCCGTTGGATTTAGCGGGTGTAACGGGGTGAAGACCCGTTAGCCAAGGGCTATATAAATGAGGGAGTGGCTGCATGCCCCCTCATGGCTTTAGGGGTGATTTAGGGTTTGCTAGAGTCAAAAGAAGCTTTGAGAGTTTGTTTTGGCTTTAGGCTTTAGTGGTTAGAGAGTTGGTATGAAGTAGGTGAGGAGAGACAGAGGTGTGTCTGTGTGCTCTGTCCCATTCGTAGTGTCTCTGTTCTTGTGAGTTCATGAATTGAGAGAGGAAGAGATGAGTTCTTGATCATTCCAAGCATGTATGGGGTTGTAGGGATGGTATGAGTTGATACTCTATGCAATCATGTATCTCTCTTCCTCATTATCAATCCAAGATGATTTTATTTGATTTTGATTGAGTTTCCAGGCTCTCTGTTGGTTTTGCCCTACGATGCTCTCTTGACTTGATTTCTTGATTTTCCATTTTCTTGTTGTGTTTTGTTGGGAAGTGCCAAAATAGGTTGCTCAATGATGGGATAGTGCCTCAAGATCATTTGATCGTGCTTCCCAAGAGCAAACTTCGTTTTAATCTCAGATTTTACTTTTGGGCTCCCTGTGTACTTCATCTTCTCTTTCTAGGGTTTAATGCTGATCTTGTTCCCCTTGAGGAGATGAGCTAATTTCTGGTCTGGGGAGTCCTCTAGCTATTGCTAATGTTCTTGCAAAAGCTCATGAACAAAGGACTTGGAATTGTTGAGAAATTTGGTTTTTGGATCTCTCTCTCTCTCTTTGTAGAAGTTCATTATTTGGACTCTCTAGGGTTTTGATGCTTTTCATGTTCCCCTTCTCAATATGGCATGAAACTTGGCACATGTTGTCCAGAGGCTATTGCTAATCTATCCTCAAAAGCTCATGACCATGGTTTCAATGATTGAGGAGAAATTTAAGATTTGGTGCAGCTCTCTGTAATTTTCATATTTCTCCCAAAACCTGAAATACTTGCATTTGAGTTGGTTCCTTTTGTTTCTTTTAATCCCTCTGACTATTGTAGTTATTTCCTAACTTTCTGGATAGAGAAAACTAGAAGAAAATCTCAAATTTCCCTTTTTGGAAGAAGTTCTCAAAGTTCAGTCTGTAATTTTGCTCTCTCTGTTGTCTGAACCCGTAGGGCGGTCAGACCGGTTTCATTGGAGCGGTCAGACCGGCAAATGGCCGGCGGTCTGACCGGCGGCAAAGGGGCAGTCAGACCGGCCTGGCAACTGTGGTCTGACCGCCCGGGCTGTTGAAGTCTGACCGGCCTCCCAGCAGCTCCTGTTTTTGGTTGCTTTGCTTTATGAGTTTTTGGCCCCCCTTTGTTCTCTATGTTTGTAGTTCTGTCTCCCTCTGTAAACTTGATTTTCCAGTAAGCCGAGCTTCTACTTCATAGCTCCTCATAGCTATTGGAGAGGGTTTTCTTTTAGGTACTTGTGGGGGACAACTTTTGAAGTCGACATTCACCCCCTCCCCTCTGTCGCCATTTCGGTCCAACAACGTACGACCGCAACTGACCTCCAAACCGTCTGGACCTCTAACTCCTCCCTGAGTCTAGTCCCGGTTCTCTTGTCGTCGCCCGTCGTGTTCGTCACCGGTAGCTCCCGCTCCGGTTCCTCGTCTCCCGACTCGCAACCACCTCACCAGCCCCGATCATCTTTGGCATCACCGACCATCTGGATCTCAACACCTCCTGTGCCTAATCCCGGTCCTCCTTGTCTCACCATGACCTAGCTCCAAAGTCCTGCAGTCACACAGACAAGCAAACCGTCACATAGCACTGCACAAAATAGCATAATCCATATTAGCACAAGTAAAGGTACTAAACCCTAGAATACCCGAAATAAACTCAAAATCACTAAACCAATCGTCAATTACTCATCACCAACATTGGGATACCTCCACATGGTCTCTCAAGTTAGCTTCACACACTTATCATCCAAAGCAATGAGTTCAAGTTTTAGTTTTGCACAACTATTGCAAGGTGAGCTAACAGGGTCCTTAGTCGCATAATGAGCCAATCTATTGTTGTTTCAATCATTTCTTGAAACTGTTTTGCGACAGATTCAAGTTCAGCAGTTAATTTAGGACAGTTCAAACATGAAGCAATGGGCTCAAGTAATGAAGCTTGTAGTTCAGCAATTTTATGATCTACCCTTTTTAGATTCATCTTCAGATTGTTACAGTTTTCACAAGTCTCGGGCAGATCGAGAAGCATGGTGTAAAGACCTATAAAAGCATTGTCCTTATCCTCACATGAGGTGCAAGAAGTAGTCTCAACAGCAGGGGATGAAAGAGTGACTACCCTACTCATCTCTAGTTAGAGGACACACTATCATGCAAGGTCCTTAGCTTCTCCAAGTCATCGAGCAAAGCAGTACAAACATCACAATCGTCACGGGAGGGAGCAGATCTAAGTGAAGTAAGCTCCCATGACAAGTTCTCTACTTCCTTCTCCAACTCGCTAACCCTAGCTCTAGATCTAGCATGGAATTTCTCTAGCTTAAGAAAAGCATCATTAAGCTGGTCGTAGGAAGGGTATACCTCATCGGAGTCGGAGTAGAGCTTGCTGTCGCTGACCTTGCCCTCAAGGGCCATGAAGCACATGCCGGAGAAGTCGTCGCCATCCTTGGGTTCTTGATCACCCGTGTCGTTGTCGTCGCTCCATCCCTTCACCTCGCTGAGGTCGAGGTTGTCGAAGGCGGTGAGGACGCGGTGGAAGAGCTTCTTGGCTTTGCCAAGGTTGCGGAACTTCTTCTTACCTTGAGCGTGAACTGGAGGCTTCTTGTTACGGTTCTTGTCGATGTAGTAATTCTTGTTCATGCCGCCGTAGTCGCTCTTGCCCTTATCCAGCTTGGCGCAATTTGCCCGAATGTGGTTGGGGCCACCACACTCGAAGCAAATGATCCGGCCACTCCTCTTCCGATCTCTCACTCTCTTGTACGCATGGGAAAACTTTCTGGCTAAGAGAGCGAGTTGGTTTTCTGGAAGCTGCTCTAGTTGATCATCGGAAATTTCACACAGAGCAGCAAGAGAAAATCCGGAAGAAAAGTTGGAAGATCCAGAAGCAGAGCCGGGATCGGTGACTAAGGCCATCAACTGCAACTTCGACCTATGAGAGACTACGGTTCCTCTGTCCAGACAGCAGCGCAGGCCTTCTGGATTTTCAGATTCTTGCCGAAATCAAGGAAATGAGAGAAAAGCTTCTATTCTTTACAGACCAAGACACCAAGGACTTATTCTAAACATCACAGAGGCTCCAAATAACAAGGGAATTCAACGAAAACTCAAGAATTTCAGATTTGAGCCCAAAACTGAAAAAAGTACAGAGAGCTGCACCAAAAGCCAAATTCCCAACCAATCCTAGGTTCTTTGATCATGAAACTTAGAGATTAGCTAGGGAGTAGCCTTAGGACTCTGAGCCTCAACCTTGGACACACTCTTTCAAGGGAAAACGAAAATGACATCAAACCCTAGAACAAGGAAAATAGAGGTAGAACTGGGCACAGGCTGCAAAAGAAATGGATTTTCTCGATTCAATCATTTTGCTCTTGAGATTAGCTGACCAAAGGGTCTAGAAACTCAATCCCATCACAGAGCAATCCATTTTGCACCTTCTCAGCAAGAACCAAACTCAAGAACGCAAAAGTTGGAAATCAACAGAGAGAGAGAGAGAGCAAAAGCATCGAAGGAAACTGAAATCCATCACAATAAGGCACAAACTCAAACCATTTACATATAAGATTGCAAGAAATACAAAGAGCTACGTCCCCATACGTGATTGATACAAGGAATTGCTTCCTCCACACTACATGCTTGAAAGAAGAGGAGCACTACATCAAGAACTCACGCAGGAAGACATGCACAATAGCAAAATCCACTCCTGCTCTCACCTACTCCTCACCAACTAAAGAGAAAAGTAAAAATAGCCCCAAAAACCTAAAGACCATGCAAAAATAGCCTCTCACTAATGGGTTCACAAATTGCTTTGCCTAATAAGCTTTAGCGCTTTACCCACTAACACCAACCAAATCCACCTCCTTTAGTGCAGCTTTGCGTATTCCCCAAAACGCCCCTCGTGCACCTTCCAGGAAGCTTCCTTTGTTCCTTGCCCTCCAAGTCTCGCCGCTACCTCGAGCCCTCGTCGTTTTTGGCACACCTCGACCGTTCTGACCTCGGCACCGCCTGCGCCTAGTCCGGTCATCCCGTGCCTCGCCACGACTGCACCTCGACGTCCTGCAGTCATCACAGACAAGAAACACATCACATAGCACCGCTCGATATCATGTAATCAATAGAAGCATTAAGAGTAATCTTAAGCAAGTAAAATCCCAAACCTGTCGAATCAAAAGACTAAGCATCCTAATCTCATGCGACCAGATTTGACCAAGTCCGACTGAAACCAATTGCACCATGCAATGACACGACACGAACCACACAAATCAAACTCGACTTTCCTAAAACCGATGTCAATTACTCATCACACACACGAGGTCATCTCCACATGGTCCATCACATTAGGATACACCTCATCGCGTACCTTATTCAGTTATTTGGTTAGAGCATATTTCCAGCCACACACGGCGATATTTGCAACGCTGAGTTCATCCACCTTTCCGAGTCTTAGGTTGACGCGGAGTTTGGGGTGATGCCTCAGTACAGCTAGGGATCAGCCGTCCTGTGCACCACATATCGGGGGTTGTGTGACACTTGTTAGTGTGCCACTACTGATACCCCCAACCTGGTCGTCTGTTACATGCTCCTGCAACTATGGAGTTGGGAGTATTTCCCTGTCAGGCGTCCAGGCCATCACAATCTACCAAGTCTTCCTGGCATCGTAGTTCTAGCCTTCGATCATCCGTGGGCCGTATTGACGAGGAGGTAACTTACGTACAAATCTATATTTTATTTTCCTGTTAGGCCTTACGTACCGCTAACATCATAGCGTTCTCTCGCCATAGGTCCATCATCGAGATACAACACTTTTGACATCCGCACCACCCACACAGACTACCGGTGCCCATCGTTTATCTTCGCTGCACATCTAGGAGGTACGAGATTCACATTCTACATGTAAAATATTTATTGTGATTAACATCATTTCATCTTGCAGTGTCCAATTCAATATGGGGGTGACGTCGAGTCCACCGATGATGATACAGGCCTCTCAGATGCTTCTAGAGAGTGGTACACAGTGCTAGGGTTTGCATCATATGCATGACAGAGCTCATCATTCACACCATACCAGGGTTTCGAGACTTTGGTGGGCAAAGCTCCTCTGACTTTGCTACCACGTCGTACAGTCAAGGCGAGAGTTCCTCGGCACCACGAGGGGGATTTCTAGAGTCCTTTGTTCATGACATTATTGCTGGTGGCCCACAGTTTTGCATGTCTCAGCTGAAGGACATCGATGCTTACTGGACCTAGCATGCTATACCTTAGCTTACTGGACCACCGCCGGTCACCAAACAAACGGAACGGTCTTCATACCTCCTCTGAACTGACATGCAAGCTTTGGATCAACTGACGTACCCCACGGGATATGCTCATGCTCAATGGAAGACAAGGCAATGCATGGAGAGGAAGACGCGGCGAGGAGATAGTAGTGGCTTAGATGGGTGAGCCATACCGCATCCTGTGCGATGTGTTTTTTACTATTACATGTACTTCTATAAATATTCATAATATATAAAATTATTCAACAAAATAGAAAATTACTATGACTATGTTAGGATACTACACATAAAATTTTGTAATTTTTGCAGCTCGTTTGCTACATGTAACGTCTCCTACAAATATTGTAATCTTATGAATTGTTTAGCAAAATTAACAGTGGATAAAATTGTCCAAAAATTGCACATTCAAGTAGGTTGTTGCAAGAGACCACACATAAAATTTTATAATTTTTTAAGCTCATTTTCTTTATTTAAAAACTCAAGTATTATATGGTAATCATATGATTTTTTTAGCAGTATTCGCAGTGGACAAAATTGTTAAAAAAATACATAGTCAAGAACGTTGTGTCAAGATGTTGTATGTAAAATTTTGTAATTTTTGTAACTTATTTGCTATATTAAAAATTCAAATAATTAGTATAAAAAATTAAGATAGGTTATTAAGTTAGCTTAATTACCTGTCATTTTCCCATGGGAAGGCAAGCCAGTTGGTGGGGGCGATAGCCAAGTGTCAGGGTGGTGGTAGGGTGGTAGGCTGCCTGGCCACCAGACGGCAAAAATATCCTTTTTGCTAATATGGTCTGCATACTACCATTTTTTGTAAATACAGATACAAAACAGTGCTATATATGCCAAAAACTCCTTTTATCACGAGAAAAGATAAACTCGATCCTCAACAATCCCCACATACTAGTTCTTGGAAAATAGACTCTTTATAAAATTTCACAACATCCATTTTTTGTATTTCTTTTTCTATAATTACACACAAATCTTTCATAATTAAATTAGGGGTACTACATTTTAGTTTTCTCAAATTTAAAAAATAATTTTCTGTGCAACTTAAAGATCAATTTTAAATTGAAAATATTTTTCCTAAGTTCAAAACGGTCTCAGGAATCTATCAAATTTCTGAGAATTGTTTAACTTTATTTGGTATTAATTAAGCCTAAATGAATTTCTAGTATTTTCTAAAATCCAAAAATGAATTTTATATCTCCAAACCATTCTCGGGCCAAATTGCTCAGCCCGTTTTCTTTTTCGGCCCGCTTCCTTTCTTCCCACACTGAACCGATCGATCGGCCCATATCACGTACTAGCCGCGTCGCTGCTTCTTCCTCTGTCACTTGGCCCCACCTATCAGCTTCATCACCTACCTCACACCCCCATCGTCGAGTACGAGCCAAAGCCACACAAAGGGTTCACAGTTTCGGCGAAATTTCGCCAAAATTTCCGAAATTTTGTTTATTTCGTTACCCAACGAGAAAAAAATATTTCGGCTAAATAATTCGTTTAAGTTTGAATTATGAAGGTTTAAAGTACTATGAAATCCATAACTTGTTACAAACTTTCTTCTAGCTCAATGGCTAAGCCACCCACGCTTGTCCTACAAGTCCTAGGATCGATCCCTCAGGTCCTACTCCCATTTTTCGGTATTTTTCCAGAGGGTGCACTGACATGTGGGTCCCATGCACAGGAAAAATAAAAAGAAGCAAACCGGGATTCGAACTCGCGACCTCTCAGGCATGAAGAGAGCCTCCCACCATCGGACCAAAGCACAAGTTGCGATAAGTATTCACTTTATGCGTCATTTATCTTGAGTTTTAAGGTGAAAATTCAAATAGTTTTTTGAATTTTTCATCCGAATTTTCGATGAAATTAACGAAATTTCATTATTTCATTCATCTCGCTGCCCTCCGAAATTATTTTCAAAACGAAACTTTAAACCCTGGCCACACCCACCGTCCTTCATTGCCGCACCATGCCTAGCAACCCTTACCTTCTTCACCCTGCCAAATCTCTCATGACAAGCGATCAGAATCACTCTGATCCCCGTGCATTCTTTCCTTTTATTTCCCCCTCTTTCCTTTCCCTACCATGATCTTCGGTGAGAAATCTCTGCGCTGTGCCCCCTCCTTGACCCAACATAAACCCCTCCCTGGCACCACAACACTTTTCTCTTTAATTAATACATGTTTTGATTTCATAGATTAATTTTTAAATTAAGCTCTCAGAGGTTAAACCCCCATTTAAATTATTTTGCATTTATTTAGTTATTGTTAGTGGCTAGTTTGTGCTCGAGAACTATTTCCAGTTATTATTTACTTAGCACAAATACGAAGAAAATCCAAATAAAACTGTGGCAAAGATTACAAATGCCAATACGACGCAATTAAAAATTTTTAATTCTCCCCAATTTTTGAATATTCAAAATTTAGGATGTTACAAACCTACCCCCCTTAAATGAATCTCGACACCGAGATTCCGGTAGAGCAGAAAGAATAGAGGTGGGGTTACATTGGCTAGCAATAGGTTCTAGGATCTCACTCAACGCATTGCCCTTTTTCTGGATGTAGATGGGAGGGTGGTGATGGCCGATGTCCTAGGGAGTAGATGGTCTGAGGGATGCAGATACAAGGATGGATACTTTTATATGGTGGTCTTTCGTCCTTACTGTAATCCTATTTTTATGCTCTAGCTTTGCTAAACAGGATGATTTGGCTGTAGGTGTGGCTTGTAGTCCTTATCACCATAAGATTTGTGACCTCTCGAATCTTCTGGTACTGGCTTGGTTGGTTTTCGTCCAAATAATTATTCATCCTAGCAGTTTACCAACATCCCTGTCTGTTCTTGCTACCCCCCTTAAAATGGGTATCACTAGTTATTCGTTTCTTCTGGTTCTAGGCATGATGGGTCCTCAAGTCTCAAGTCTTGATCCTTGGCGATCTGTCACTTGCTTTGGTAGATTTGACTGGGTTTGCAGCAAACGGGGTGAGAGGGAACAGCATGAGGTAAGGATTAAGTCATGGGAATAAGGTGATCTAACCCATGCAAATTTTTAAGAGAGCGCTCCCAAGGAGCTAGGGTGGTACAAAACCACACAAACTTTCAAAAACAAACTTTTCCCGTGACTGCAAAATAGGACGCCCGAGGGCAAGAAGGCAGTGCATAGGGTCCAAATAGAATCTTGCAACAATACATCGTCTACTCGGGAGCACACATAAGAGGGTGCAGGGTTTGTCTGCATAGTCCATTTAAAACAGGTCCACCTTATCTTCATGAACATCTTCAGCGTTCCTAGCCTTAAATTTTTGGAGTAAGGGTATGAGAGGATGGTCAAAATTTTCCTTTTTAATCAATAGATAGAAGAGGAAAGTTTTTGAGGTATCTGATTGATATCAGCACTCACGTTGGGTTATCATCTTGAATTCGGGGTAAGGGAGCTTTAGAAGTAAAAATGGCTAAGGCAGCATATAGATGAGGGAGAATCATCTAAGAGAGATGAGAATTAGCAATACAACCTGTATTTTTGGAAATAGGTATTTAAGAAATAATTCTAGTCATGAAACTAATGGCCAGGCTAACTAGGTCACGACCTGCAGTCGATATGCTCTGATACCATCGCTGTAGGAGCCCAGATATTATAATCTGGCATCCTCTGTGATTCCACCGCACTATTCCCTGGATCAGTAGATAGTGCTCACAGATTATAGTTTTGAATATCGAAGTACATATCATGTGGAAGCGTAAAATATAATAATAGACTTACTCATGGGCCTATTAGGCCGAAATCATTAAATTGCAGCAGCAGAAGAACGAAGCACGCAAGTGGGACCTTCAGGACATGCCCACAGGCAGCCAACTGGAGGTTCGCGACCTAGCCCTTGACGACTTCATCTTCTTCTCCATCATAACCAAAAGTATTGCTGAAGCGTAGTGATCTGATTCCTGCTTCTGGATTTGTTATGAGAGCGAGTGTGAGCACACTAACCACCGTGCTCTGCGAGCCAATACACAGGATGCAAATAATTAACATGCATGGCTTATCAAAGGAGAGGCTCGGGTTTATTTTATTTGCCAAAAATTGCTTTTGGTAACATTATTATTATTTAATCATGGTGTTATTGTTGCTGCCTGAAACTCTACACAGCGATTGCCATAATTGACTTGATCCACCTTAAATACACTTTCTTTATTGATTGCTGTCTGGACTCCAAACAGCGAGTATCATCATTTACTTAACCACCAAACACACACACTGTCTATATTGAGTGCTATCTAAAACTCCAAACAGCGATTGACATCATTAATTAATCCACCGATCATACTCTTGCTATATTGATTGTTGTCTAAGACTCAAAACAGCGAGTGACATCATTTAAATAATCCACCGATCATACACTTCCTATATTGTTTGCTGTCTAAAACTCTAAACAGCGAGTGACATCATTTAAGTAATCCACCTATCATACACTTTCTATATTGAGTGCTGTCTAAAACTCCAAACAACGAGTGACATCATTTATTTTAGATCCACCAATATCATTTATATCAGCACTCTCTAACAATTCAATCATTTTTGTTATTGATCCAAAAACCATTATTTGCTCTTCCAACAATCAACCTTATTTTCTATTACCCATTTCTAACTAATTCACTAGTATACATCTACCAGGATATCATTGATCAAGTTTATACTCCAATTATCATATCTCCAAATTCCCATAAATTCAATCCATCCATCTAGTATTTGATCAAATCTTATTAATCCCATTATCGCCAACATCTTCCAAGAATTCATATTAGATATCAGTGTTGTAATCTAGCAATTACCTTTGCACTCCTTAATTCTCCAAAAATCATTTATATCATCTATCTAGCCCATCTATTCATTTAGGCTCCACCAATTTATTTCTCCCAGAATCATCACTATCGTTTCCTTTTTATGATCGACATGAATCCACCAACCTCTTTATGGGTTTACCATAAACAACCATCTTCTTTTCTTATGACTCTATTTATTCTTCCTGACATTTTGTTTTATAAGAAGTATTATTATTTAAAAATATAATACATAAAAATTTCCTAAGACCTAGCAGTTTTGAACAAAAACATAATGTGTAAGAGAATGCAATAATAATATCGATCCAGATTCCATCCACCATTACATGGTCTCTGCACCATATGCTAGACCTTCAGCGTTATAGCCGTTTACATTATCACTGGGACGACACCCAGGGCAACACAAATCAGGGCTTTCCACCGCCCTCCACTTTTCCAATTTCACCCACAAAGTTTTTGAAATAGAACTATATCTGGTTAAGTTCCCATGTCCGCCCTTGACCGTGGGCACGTCTATTCGAATAGTTTTGACTCTGCAGAGTTTGCACACTTTACCCACAAGAGATAGTTCACTCGTTGCCCCACACAATTTCTTAGTCATGCGGTTGAGCCAACCATCACAGTAACCGTTCTAAGTACCTCGCCCCTTCCATCATCTCACCCCTATGAGCTTGTCCCGCTTGCGGCAGGTCTCATAGGTTGTGCGGGATGTTCCCCTCCTATGCACCTAGCAGCTGGCTACCCACACTGCTAGCACGCCGTAAAAGAACTTCACCCTCAGCGGGTGCCCCATTCAAGTCTGCCACCCAGACAGCCCCTTGCACTACCTCACCTCCTCCACCGATGATGATGACTTTCAGGGTCCGGTAAATTTACTAGGCCAAGTTGTACTTTACAGACTTGTTGTTGTACTTGTTTTACACAGGAGGTCATGACAACATTCAATCCTTAGGGTTATCTAGGCGGTTCTACCACAAACCACACTCTCGTGCACCCCTGCACCATACGCCCGAACCATCCGCCCAAATAGATAAGCAATTTAAGGTTTTTGGGAGTATAAAATAATCATATCCAACATATACCAGTCATTACCACCATGACTGCCCAACCAACTTTTCTCATGATTGAAAGTGATGCTTGGCTGTTCTTGCGCCCATGAGTTTCTAAGCAATACTAAGCATGGCATATAATTATGGACTTATTTTCGAAAAGTTACTATTATAATTTTGCTAGGGCGACAAGGTTTACATATTCAAATATTTCAAAGGAGGTGGAATATTAATCAAGTTAAATAATAGGCATATAACTAGAATCTTAAATTAATCCTGTATTTGCATATAAAATAGTAGCATGCAATTTTATAATTAAAATCAAAGTAATTTGTAGAAAATGTAGGTTCAACATGATCAAAATATTGACTCACCTTGGTCACAATGGGTTGGTTCCTGGCTGTCTGAAGCTTCTAGAGTTGCTGCCTCGGCTTCCTCCTCCTGAGCCTCGTACGCTATTTTTAACGTGAGCGAAAATTTGGATAAAAAGAAAAGGCAATCAGCAAACCAATAAACATCAAATAGAAAATCCAAATAACTCCAAATTTGTACACTTTCAGTTTCAAGAGGTGACTGAGGATTTTATACAACTATAGAAATTTGTCTCACTCAATTTGGAGTTGAAATGAGAAAGTTATGGATTTTTGAAGTTTGAGTGGAATTTATTTTAGCAAATTTTAAATTACCATTAATTCAAATAAACTCAATTTTGCAGTCTTTCAGTTCTACTGGGTAGATCTCAATTTTAGATGAATTTAGAATTTTGTCCCATTCAATTTGGTGCGGTCGGCGACGTGCTGCTGGAGAGCTGGTGGCGATGGGCAAAATGGGACGCCCGGACGTCGAGGAACACGATGGTGGGGTCGCGCGGGGGCCGGGGGATGCCGGGGAGGGGTCAGCGGCGGGCTCGGGGAAGATCGACGCCGGCACCGGAGAGGGATCGGGGAGCTCGGTGGAGGGTGGGATCTGCTTCGCTTGGTCCCGAATAGGGTGTAGGAGGGAGGAATTGGCCGGAGGTGGAGGGGCACGGCGGCGCGGCCGATTGCCGGAGTGCGGGAAGAACGGGCACAGGCGAGAAATTGGGGCACGGGAGACCGATTGAGCTCTAGGGGAGGGAGAGGGGGTTAGGGCGGTGAGGATGGAAGCTTCGGGCGGCACTTATAGGTGCTGAGGTGCTCTGGCATCGAGGATGGCCTGCGGCGGCCGTGCGAGCGACGAGCGCATGGGGAGGAATGGGCTTTATCCAGCGGTAAGGCGCTTGCAGAACTCGGCATGGGGTGCGGGCGTGCGCGTGCAGACCCGTAGCATGGGCATGGCCGGATGACGCTGTGGATGACCGCAGGCGTGGAAGTCGGTGGCCAACCTGACGGGAGGACGGGCAATGAAGGAGGAGGGGATGGGAGCTGGTGGCGGCAGAGGCTGACGCGGTGCACCCGTGGCGACGAGATGGCGGTGGGGTCCTTGGTGACGTGAGTAGCGGCGGTGGGGCCACATTTTGGAGAAGGGTGCTAGGCTTTAGCTGGGTTTCGGACCAAAATGTTTCAGGATTTTTAATTGATTTTTAATTAGATTTAATTCTAAAAAACGCATTTGAGCTCAGAAAATTACCAAACAAAGCTTGAAAATTTTGAAAATGTTTGGATATGCACTTTTGATTACGAAGAAGTTAAATAAAAAACCTCTAGGATTCTGACATACTAAAAATATTTCAGAAAATTCATTTTTGGTTGCAAAAAATAGGAAGAGAATTTCATAATTTTCCCTTTTTTTGAAAATACACCAAAACGTAGAAATGTGGTTTTAACTTTATTTAAATTAGCTTTTGGAAATTTAGGATGTTACAAAAAAAAAGTGAGTTACGTTAGGGAAATCTGGAATATTAGGAATTTGAATTCAGATAGGTAAGGCATTTGATATTTAATCTGTAGTATGTATAAATTAAAATTTTAAAATATAATTCAATCCGTGATATATGTATATATATGTATATATATGTATATATATATATGTATATATATATATATGTATATATATATGTATATATATATATATATGTATATTCAAATCCAAATTAAATTCAAATTCGTAACATGTATATATATTGGACAAGACTATACTATACCACCTTCCCTCCTTCCCTATCCCTCCCGTCCCAAACCAATTCCCTTCTCTTATCCCTCCCCACACTTGAACTCCCTCTCTGTTACTTCCCGCACTCCTCACTAAAACTGGTTAAAAAACGATCTATTTTCATTGAAAATCTCCGTCTCGTAGTAACATTGCAAGGAACGTGCAATAACTACCGATAGTAGTGTAGTAACGTCATATTAATACACCTTTAGAATATGAACATATAAAACATCCACCTCATACTAACATCATAAGGGACACACACAGTAAAAACCAGCAGTTGTGCAGTAACTTCGGATTACTACACCTCTAGAATCCAATCATGCCTTCGTCTCATAGTAATATTGAAAGGAACATGTAGTAACATATGGTAAAATGTACAGTAATTTCTGAGCGTTGGAGGGAGACGTAAGCATAAGAGGAAGTCACGTTATTGCATGAAACCCACCGTGTTACTATAGACTTGCAAGATGATTACTCACGTTTCTAAGCACGGATGAGAGACGTGGGGTTTTTTCTACTATTGATTGCACGGATGGGTGACGTGGGAGTCGGTGAAAGTGAGTGGTGGGGGCTGATGGGAGGTTGGGGGGTGATGGGTTTTCTTTGACTGAGCGTTGGCCAAGGTGGAACTAGGTTTTGGCCTATAGAAAGGGAGGGGTATACAATATTTATTCTATAGGAGGGTATAGAAAAATTGTAGGAAGTTGAAATTGTATCTGTAATATACCTTATCATAAACTTTAAAGTAAATCCTAAAACTGTATAATATTTTTAAATTAGTACAAAATTTAATTCAAACTATATGCATGTCCAAATTCCATAGTAAATTCAATTTTGGAATATATATAATTAGAACGAAAACTATATTCAGAATGTGAATTCAAACTGAAAATTTTGAAAGTTTGATTCCCTTGAAATAATAGAACTTATATGATGCCAACACACGGTTAGGGCCACATCCGTGACACGAGATCGATGAAGGAGATGACTTCACGTAATCCAAGCACGCTGCTTGGAACAACTCCTCAAGGGAACACCGCCTTCACATATCCTCCATTCATGGCCACGAGGGTTTCGCAAGGATGTCCGGCCCTAAACCGCCTCTCTCTTACCGTTGCCAACTCGTACAATGAGACGCCACCGCTCACCGCCGTGACAATCGGCAATGCCGCTTTAGCTTCGTGTTATTGAAACGCCGTCAGCTAGGATTCAATGAGGCAATCTTGCAACATGACAAGGATGGATGTTGTAACACCCCGGCCCTCCACAGGGCCCAAGATGCTACCACCATCCACTTACCAATTCACAAGTATTGCTATTCAACTCTTAGTAGCACCTCTATTTTGTTTAATAGTTATCAAACCACAATTAACAGTAGGATGATTGCAAAAGCAACTGACTTTGTATTTCACATACCACAACATAAACAAGCTTAGGGTTCCACTGCTAGCAAGCTAAACCCTAGATTCAACATAGAAAATCTGTATAACACTAAACCGTTATTTTACAAGTGCAGTGCCAAAAGGACTATCCCCATTCCATGCATGTCATCATCCTTCACCTAAAAACAACGACAAAGCAAGGGTGAGTCCGAAGACTCAGCAAGCACACGATAAAACAGTAACATCACTTTAGCAATTTCAATCAGAATCGTGTATCGTAAATCACTTCTATGTCTCAGAAACTGTAATTCAACCCTATGTCATAAATCGTAAATCAATTCAGAATCGTGAATTAATTATGTAATCAGAAACTGCTCAGATCTGTAAACTTTAAATCACAATCAGAATCAGAAATCGTAATTCATAATCAGAATCATAAATCGTAATGCACAATCAGAATCAGAAATCAGAATCACAATCAGAATAAGAAATCAGATCACTTTACATCATCAGTAATGCAATGCAATCTCATGCAATGCATCTGTATGCTCTGTAACTGTAGCGTATACTGGTACAGCGGAGTGTCCACCCGTCGATGGACCACTCATTTGCCTACCTCTGTAGGTCTTATTCCAGAGCACTCCGGACTAGCCATATGGCTTTCTCACCGACCTGGCTCTTATTCAAGAGCACTCCGGACTAGTCATGACTTTCTCACCGACCTGGCTCTTATGCATTTTGCATGATGCAATATGCCTCAAATGTGAATGTCTAATCATAAACATTACTCATCAGGGTATGATTAGCACATAATCACATGCATCATCTCATAAATACTGTAAACCATGGCATGGGAATACGAATAGCATTCATCACAATTTACTGTCTACCATGCACTTGCCTGTTAACCTGGCGGACGGTACGTGGACGGCACCAGACTCGAACTGCCACCTGAACAAGCATTAACCATCTCAATTCAGCACTCATGTAGTACATTCAATTACGAGTACATAACATCGCTCAAACGTCCAATCGGCATAACCCACCCTTGTCTCACCGGGCAACCTCTCATTGACCCGATGCTTAACCAGTCTATAAATTGAGCGATCACATTATTTATACTCGCCGATCAATTTCTACACGTTTAATCTTACTTTAATCCGTTATACTGTTTAACCTCAAATTATACTTTCCTTCTCCCTCTTCTGCCACAGATCGACCAGATCAACAGTGGCAGTCCCAATTTCGTCATCCAGGCATTCATATTAATAAACGATATCTAACTGATCACATGCATCAATTCTAGTTATCGGTATACTATTTATGCCCGACTCGATAAAATAAACAAGGGAGGAGTTTTCGTGGCGTTACCACAGCTAGCGATCGGATCGGGACAGCCCTCCTTTGACTTAGTCGGATCGGACAGATCTGGCGGTGGATCAGACTTTCCCTTTTTTTTCCTCCTCTCTTCTCTTTTTTTTCCCTTTCCACCTTCTCTTTCTTCCTTTCCTCTTTTCTTCTCTCTCTTTTTTTCTTTCTCAGCCGGCCAACACTCCTGGCCTTCCTCTCCTTTTCCTCTGTTGACCGCACCGTCTTCCTCTTTTTTTTCTCACGCCCGTCTGCTCCCCTCACGGCTGGCGCCCCCCCATGGCTTCCTCCTCCTCCCTCACCGGCCGGCCCGTTGCCTCCCCCTCACAGCCAGCTCCTGGCCCTCCCCTTGCCACCGTGCGCGGCAAGCAGCCGGGCGGAGCAGGGGAGCGGCAGTGCTACGGGCGGAGGGAGGCGAAGCGCGGGTGGCAGCACGAGAGGAAGGGCAGGGGCGGCGCGCTGGGCGAACGGGACGGCGGCGAGGCAGCAACGGCGGCGTGAGGGGAAACGGCGGCGCTGGCGGCAGAAGCAGCAGCAATGAAACGGAGACGGCGATGGCGGCGACGGCGACGCGGCGGCGCGCGGCGGCGGCGGCGGCGAAGGGCTAACGAGCGGCGGCGCCGGCGGGCTAGCGGCCGAGGCTAGCGAGCGGCGCGATGGGGAGCAGCAGCAGCACAGGTGAGCTCGGGGAGAGAGAGAGCAAAATGGATTTTTGCTTCTTCCCCTCTCCAAATATCTCTTTTATAGGGTTGCGGGTTGGGCCGGGCTGGGCCAGGTATTACATTCTACCCCCTTAACAGAATTCGACCTGATTATTCCCAAGTTTTACAATGTCTCCTAGAATCTTTGGCATCTGACTAGGAACCACTTGTTATTCAAACTTGTCCAGTTTGCTACAATCAGCTTGTACGTGAAGCTTTTATGCGCCAGCTATGTGTGGTTGCATTAGATGGAGTCTGACAACTGATTTCCAGCTGTGTCGTAATATAGTGGCTTTGGCGTAAGCAGACAAAACTAATCTTTATGTGGATGCCAACATTCCAATTTGAAAAAAAAAACACAATCTAATTCTAGTGGAGCTTTACTTTGCTTTGCTTAAAATTATTGTTTTCCACACACCTTGAAAGAGCTGTATAAAAACTGGAATGTGCTGGCTGCTAACCAGATGAATCTAATAGTAACGTGGATTCTGACAATTGAAATTAAAGAAGAAGCAATGGAGGCTGCAGATGTGTCCAACCCCCAGATTTAACGAAAACTTGAATTTCTCCACGGTACTTTTGTATTTTGAATTTTACAAACTAGCCAAACATTTTTTTAGAGGATGCTGTAGCAGCTAGTAAACATATTTCCGTATTTTCAGTTTTCTCAATAATTGTTGCCTTATGTCCAGGTATTTAACATTAGATGAGACTGATAGACTCGTTGATCTGAGATTTGAAGACGACATCAGGGAGGTGTTCGACCATTTCAAGGCACAGAGGCAGAAGCTGCTATTTTCTGCCTCCATGCCGGAGAAGATTCAGAATTTTGCAAGGAGTGCCCTTGTTAAGCCGGTTATTGTCAATGTGGGAAGGGCAGGAGCAGCAAATCTTGATGTCATCCAAGAAGTTGAGTACGTCAATGAAGATGCAACAATTGTATACCTCCTTGAATGTCTCCAGAAGACTCCACCCCCTATCCTAGTTTTCTGTTATTGTGGAACCAGCTAGCTGAAAACAGCAAGTGGTGTTAGACGCGTTTAGGATCTCCTAGGTTAGATCTAGCGGGGTTTCTTTACGAGTTCGGGTTCTTGCGGTAATACCGAGAGGGAGAGAGGGGACTAACCGTTCGATGTGGAGGAGGAGGGGTTGGCCATCGCGGGTACGCTCGGTGAAGTCTGCGCACGGGCAGCGACGGTCGGGGAAGAGGTGAGGGGCTCCTTGGCGGCGGCGTGTCCCGGCGGTGGTGCTTCCCGTCGCTGGAGCGCCCCCTCTTAGATCGGATCTAGGGTTTTGTCGGTGGGGAAGGTGGCGGCACGGTGAACCTCGTCGTGCGTGCCGCCCCGGCCCCCACCTCTATTTTATATGGCGCTGGCGACAGGGGCCCACCAGCCAATTGGGCTGGGCGCCCCCGATCAGGGCGCGGTCAAGGGGTTGGCATTTGGTCGTTGGGCCAAATGCTTGAGATCACCCTAACTTTCTCCCCTTGATCTCAATCTATGCTTTAACTTTAATTACTTTTGACTTTACTCATTCCATCGCAGATTAGTGCATAGAACATGTCTCATCGTCACGGTCAATCGCCGATAGATTTAACAGCTACAATACACCTCTCTGTTCTGAAATAGTTACTTTAATCTTTTGGGCCATCTTTTAGTCCAGGAATCATAGGCTTTCCCTTAAACCCATGCCGGCTATATGTTCTTTGAACACATTGGGTGGTAAGCCTTTAGTAAGCAGATCCGCTAACATCTTTAGGGTACTTATATGCTCAAGACTTATAATTTGATCCCGAACTTTATCTTTCACAACATAATACTTTATGTCAATGTGTTTGGCAGCACCACTTGACTTATTGTTGTGGGCATACATTACTGCGGGTTCATTATCGCAGTACAACTTAAGTGGTCTATTGATGTCGTCAACCACTTTTAAACTGGGTATGAACTTCTTTAGCCAATTCACCTGCCCCGTAGCCTCATAACAGGCTACAAACTCAGCATACATTGTGGACGATGTAGTGACGGTTTGCTTTGAGCTTTTCCACGATATAGCTCCTCCTGCGAGAGTGAACACATATCCGGATGTAGACTTTCTATCATCTCCCGCAAAATCAGAATCTGTATAGCCCACTATATGGAGTAAATCTGATCTTCTGTATGTCATCATGAGGCCTTTTGTTCCTTGCAAATAACGCAAGACTTTCTTCATCAATTTCCAATGTTCTATTCCAGGATTGCTCTGGAATCTGCCAAGTAACCCGGTAACAAACGCTAAGTCAGGGCGCGTACACACTTGAGCATACTGCAAGTTTCCGACAGCTGAAGCATATGGAACCGATTTCATTTGTTCGAGCTCGTACTAGTTCCTGGGGCATTGAAAATCCCCATATCTGTCGCCCTTGACTATAGGTGCAGGTGAAGGACTACATTTATGCATACCAAATTTCTTTAAGACTTTCTCTATGTATGCCTTTTGTGACAGTCCCAATACCCCTTTGTTTCTATCTCGGTGAATTTCGATCCCTAGAACGAACGAGGCTTCACCAAGATCTTTCATATCAAAGTTTGAGGACAAAAACTTCTTTGTCTCCAGTAGCAGACTGACATCACTACTAGCCAGTAGAATATCATCCACATACAGGATTAGGAAGATAAACTTCCCATCTTTAAACTTTGCATAAACACAGTTGTCCTCTACATTCTCTTTAAACCCAAATTTTCTTATTGTACTGTCAAACTTCAAGTACCACTGTCTTGAACCTTGCTTTAACCCATAAATCGATTTCTTTAGGCGGCATCCCATTCTTTCATTTCCTTCGATGACAAAACCTTTCGGTTGTGCTATGTAAACATTTTCCTCCAAATCCCCATTAAGAAATGCCGTCTTTACATCCATCTGATGTAACTCTAAATCATAATGTGCTACTAATGCCATTATGATTCTGAAAGAATCTTTACATGAGACTGGAGAAAAAGTCTCATTGTAATCAATCCCTTCTCTTTGCGTAAAGCCTTTTGCCACAAGTCGCGCTTTGTCTTGTAGACCCATTTACAGCCTACTGTTTTGGCTCCTTTAGGAATAATTTCCAAGTCCTAGACTTTATTAGCCTTCATGGACCTCATTTCTTCTTCCATGGCCTCAAGCCATTTTGAAGAATTTTCGCTTCTCATGGCTTCTTCAAATGTGGTGGGATCATCCTCCATTTGAAATTCCTCTGTATGATAAATCTGATAATCATCAGAAATAGCTAATCTTCTTACTCTTTGAGACCTCCTCGGAGCCTCCTCATTTGGTACATCTTCTGTTTGAGGCTGTTGTTGCTCCCCCTCATCTGTGGCAATGGGTTCTATAGGATCCTGAAGAACAGATTCCTCATTTTCATTCATTGTTGCCACAGGAGGAACAATAACAGGTGCTGGCACCACAGTGTCTTGCACCGTTGGTGCAGCGACAGCAGGTAGTGTGAAGAATGGCTCTTGAATCATCGGAGTGGGCGCATACACCCGCTTCTCTTCAAGGTCAATCTCTCGAGCTACCATGCTCCCCCTCATCATTTCATCCTCTAAGAAGACAGCGTGTCTCGTTTCTACAAACTTTGTATATCTGTCTGGACAGTAGAAACGAAAACCTTTTGACTTTTCAGGGTAGCCAATGAAATGGAAACTTACTGTTTTGGGATCAAGCTTACCAAGGTTTGGGTTAAATACTTTAGCCTCAGCAGGACTCCCCCACACACGTAAGTGGTTTAGTGAGGGAACTCTTCCTGTCCACATCTCGTACGGTGTTTTGGGCACCGATTTACTAGGCACTCTGTTGAGAATATGAATGGCGGTTTTCAACGCCTCCATCCATAAACTCAATGGCAGTGTGGAATAGCTCATCATGCTTCGCATCATATCCATCGAGTGCAGTTGCGTCTTTCACTACTCCATTTTGCCGAGGTTCGCCGGTGTAGAATATCGGGCCACTATGCCATTTTCCTGTAAAAACCTTGCAAAAGGTCCAGGAACTTGTCCATATGGGGTATGTCGACCGTAGTACTCCCCCCCACGATCAGATTGGACTATCTTAATCTTTAAATCGTGTTGGTTTTCAACTTCAGCCTTAAATATCTTGAATTTATCCAAGGCTTCATTTCTTTCTTTGATTGGATAAATATATCCATAACGGGAGTAATCATCCGTGAATGTTATGAACGAGTCATAACCATCCACACTTTTCACAGGAAAAGGACCACAAATATCTGTGTGAACAATTTGTAGAACTCCTGTGCTTCTTTTAGCGTCTTTCTTAATTTTCTTTACATATTTTCTTTTAATGCATTCTCTGCATTGTTCTAGGTCTGAGAACTCTAATAGAGGAAGAATTTCATTCTTAACTAATCTTTCTATTCTCCCCCTCGAAATATGGCCTAAACGACAGTGCCATAATTTCGACGATTCATTATGAGTTCTCTTTCGTTTTCTGTTCGCATTCACAGGCGAGGATATACGCTCATTCACATCACATACGGAATTCACATTTTTACGAAGTGACAATAAATAAAGCTCGTCTTGTTTAATGGCAATACCAATGCATTTATCATTAAACATTATTTCACATTTTCCATTTCCAAAATGATAATCATAACCATCATTGTCCAAATTTGAAACACTAATCAAATTCCTCTGTAAAGAGGGTACATAAAGAACATCTCTAAGTAAAAGAATGAAGCCATCAGCTAGCTCTAATGAAAGATCGCCAACGGCTTCAACTTCAGCTTGGACTCCATTTGCGACTTTAATGCATCTTTCTTTTCTTTGCGTAGTCCTCGTCGAACGGAATCCCTATAAAGAATTAGCAACATGAACAGTTGCTCCTGAGTCAATCCACCAAGTGGATTTCGAATATTGCACATACAGGGATTCATTTACATAGGTAATAATGTTCTCACCTTTCTTTGCCATTATCATCTTTAAGTAATCGGGACAATTCTTCTTGTAGTGTCCTGTCTTCTTGCAGTGAAGACACTGATCTTTGTCTACAACAAACTTATTCTGTTGAGGCTGATGGACAGAGGCTTTTCCCTTGTTCTTTGAGAAGGAGTTACTGTTGAAGTTCTTTTTCTTGTTATCCTTCACATAGTTGATAGAACCACCATGTGAGGATTTAATTCTTTCCTCCTCTTGCACACACATAGCTATGCACTTTTCCAAATCCCATTTCTCAGGCTGCATGTTGTAGTTGACAACAAAAGTGTCAAACTCTTTCGGCAAGGAAGCAAAAACCAAATGAATAAGGAACTCATCCTTGAGAGCCAAATCCATTGGTTTAAGCTTGGATGCCAAGTTGCTCATCCTTAGTATGTGCTCTCTTATGCCACTGCCATTACCAGAGTACCTTTCTGTCACAAGCTGCTTAATCAGCTGTGTAGCATAAGTCTTTGAAGAGCCAGTGAATTGACTCTTTATTTTATCAAGGTACTCGTGATGTTGTCACACTCTGCAATGAGCCCACAATTGCAGGCTCAATTGTGTTCTTTATCACAGCCATACATTTCTTGTTGGCTGTGGTCCATTTCTTATGCTCAAGGTCATAAGACATCTGTAAGGGAGCATGATCCCTCTGTCTTTTCTGCCAAGCAGTATCATCCTCATTTTGATCCCTCACTGGTGCCAAAGCTCAGTGGGACGTGCTGTAGTGAGGACCCAGTCCACCTCAGCCAAGATAAACGCTAAGTCTATCTTTTTCTTCCACTCTCCATAATTATCTCCTTTGAGAGTGGGGATCTCTTTGATACAACTCATCAAGTTGTATCCGCCTGAAAAATAGTTCAAATAAAGTGAGAACGTAACAGCAAAATTATATGCCTTATTTCCAACGTTGGTCAAAAATACGACATACAATTAAATCAATTTTATCTATACATTAAATCTACATCACCGTTGGGCAGAAATAGAAATAATGCATAAAATCATCAATTAAAAATTATAATACTGTTATTATCAACGTTGGTCAGAAAATAACAATATCATAATTATCTGGGATTTATATCTATTTTTCCAAAATTAAATTCTCCCGTTGGTTCGAATTTAATAATGAAAATCAATCAACATTAACTTTTGCAGCGGAAACTGTAATTATTCTAAAAATAATTCATTATACAGAAGCATTATACTATACACATTTAATCCCTGAAAAAATTAACACGTTGGTGCAAAAAATTATAGAGATTTTGGATCAAATTTCATTGAAATTCATCAAAAAATGCTTCTGAAATCAATTAAACATCAAAATTCGGGTTTACTGTTCATACGGCCAAATCGGCCTGTTCAGCTCGGCCACGGCCCACGGCGGCTCTGCTCCGCCACCACGCGCGCACGAGAGGAAGGGCAGGGGCGGTGGCGCTGACCGGGCGAACGGACGGCGGCGAGGCAAAGAACGGCGCACGAGGGGAAACGGCGGCGCTGGTGGCAGCAGCAGCAGCAAGGAAACGGAGACGGCGATGGCGGCGACGGCGACAGCCAGCGACGAGCGGCGGCGGCGATGGCGGCGGGGGCGACGAGAGCGGCGCCGCGCGGCTAGCGGCCGAGGCTAGCGAGCGGCGCGATGGGGAGCAGCAGCACGGTGAGCTCGGGAGAGAGAGCAAAATGGATTTTTGCTTCTTCCCTCTCCAAATATCTCTTTTATAGGGTTGCGGGTTGGGCGGGCTGGGCCAGTATTACATTCTACCCCTTAACAGAATTCGACCTGATTATTCCCAAGTTTTACAATGTCTCCTAGAATCTTTGGCATCTGACTAGGAACCACTTGTTATTCAAACTTGTCCAGTTTGCTACAATCAGCTTGTACGTGAAGCTTTTATGCGCCAGCTATGTGTGGTTGCATTAGATGGAGTCTGACAACTGATTTCCAGCTGTGTCGTAATATAGTGGCTTTGGCGTAAGCAGACAAAACTAATCTTTATGTGGATGCCAACATTCCAATTTGAAAAAAACACAATCTAATTCTAGTGGAGCTTTACTTTGCTTTGCTTAAAATTATTGTTTTCCACACACCTTGAAAGAGCTGTATAAAAACTGGAATGTGCTGGCTGCTAACCAGATGAAACTAATAGTAACGTGGATTCTGACAATTGAAATTAAAGAAGAAGCAATGGAGGCTGCAGATGTGTCCAACCCCCAGATTTAACGAAAACTTGAATTTCTCCACGGTACTTTTGTATTTTGAATTTTACAAACTAGCCAAACATTTTTTTAGAGGATGCTGTAGCAGCTAGTAAACATATTTCCGTATTTTCAGTTTTCTCAATAATTGTTGCCTTATGTCCAGGTATTTAACATTAGATGAGACTGATAGACTCGTTGATCTGAGATTTGAAGACGACATCAGGGAGGTGTTCGACCATTTCAAGGCACAGAGGCAGACGCTGCTATTTTCTGCCTCCATGCCGGAGAAGATTCAGAATTTTGCAAGGAGTGCCCTTGTGAAGCCGGTTATTGTCAATGTGGGAAGGGCAGGAGCAGCAAATCTTGATGTCATCCAAGAAGTTGAGTACGTCAATGAAGATGCAACAATTGTATACCTCCTTGAATGTCTCCAGAAGACTCCACCCCCTGTCCTAGTTTTCTGTTATTGTGGAACCAGCTAGCTGAAAACAGCAAGTGGCACCATGACGGTAATCATAAGAATACACAAGAGGGCAAATTGATTAACTTAGTCCATCCATTCACTTGCCATATGTTAGCCTAATTGGGCACAATTAATGAAGGACCTTCTTGCTTGACTTGGGCGCAATGAATGAAATTAAGGTGCGTTGACTTGAAACCTTTTTAAGTTCTTGCCATGTCCGTAAAGCGTTATTAGGGCTTGTTCTTTTGGGCCAGCTATGTGTGGTTGCATTAGATGGAGAAGCTCAGGATCAGTTAGTTACCGTGGAATCAGCTGCAGATCACGCTAGCTGGCAAAAGAAAGTGGCACCATGATGGTAATCATAAGAATACACAAGAGGGGCGAATCGATTAACTTACTCCATCATTCACGTGCCATATAGGCTGATTAATTGGGCACAATTATGAAGGGGTGCATTGACTTCAAACTTTTTATTAAGTTTGACTTTGGCGCAATGAATGAAAGGTGCGTTGACTTGAAACCTTCTTAAGTTCTTGCCGGGCCCGTGAAGCATTACTAGTCTGCCTTCTGTCCGGCAACAGCTACCTGCTTCTGTATGAGGTAAGCACTATTTCAGCGAGTTTTATGTCTTAGTTTTGCTACAATATTAGATGTCTTCTTCAGTTATTAGTCCGATTCGTTTGGGATTTATATTGCATCTTACAATGGTGCTAAATTAGAGGCAAATAATATTCAGGGAGTTGCTCAGCTTGGGCAAATACCTGTAGTAGTTGTTTATGGCCTCTCACATTACCAGCAGTACTATTTGTAATGTATCCATCCTAGAATTTTGGAAGTGGCACTGTGGCAGAGCTGTATACGACCTTATACCTCATTGTTAGCGGAATATTGGAGTAACACTTTAGCATCAATTTGATTCAACCCAGGAAAACGACCTTTGTATGTGATACGATGCACATAGCACACACTATTACTGTCCATGAGGTATATTAGCTCTCCTGGTCCTATTTGAGAGGATGTTCCCTTGATTATTAGAGCTACTGCTATTATATGTAGACTTCAGCAAAATGGCCCTGGCCCGAACTAACTGTCTTGGCACTGCCCGAAGCCTAGTTTATGGACGGGCTTGTGCAGAAATGTGATATTTGAATTCTCAATTCAGAATCGTGAAGTGTACATTTAATAAAAATATATAAATTTCGCAATTATGATTTCAAAATTATGATGAATGCCAAATTTGGAGCTTAATTATAGAAACTTTAAATTTGGTGTCTGCTATTTGCGTTGAAACTTGAAAGTGACTAGGATATATACATCCATGCAAAACACTTTTAGGATAGAATTCATATAGAAATACCATTGCTAATTTTAATATAATTTTATGTCGAATTTCAGATATTTAGGATTTTACTGTGAAGTTGGTATGAAAATTAAATTGCTAATTTTTTTATTCTGAATTGCGGATCTTTTTATCATACGGGATATGGACTATATCCTTTAATCTATGTTATTATAATTCGGATCCACCACATATGGACGGCTAGATTTCTTTCCTAATTAACGTGGAAAATTCCTCTAAGTTCCTAGTTAGTATACATACATTTATAGAAATATAGATATCGGTAGATCATAGATCCGTAGACTTGCAAAATGACCCAGCTTGGACTGGCCGAGCCAAATGTGTTGGCCCTGCCCCAAGCCTGGTTTATGGACGGGCTTGCAGGAATGTGATATTTGAATTCTCAATTCAAAATTGCGATGTGTAAAATTAATAAAAGTATAAATTTTCGTAATTACGATTTCAAAATTATAAATGCCAAATTTGGAGCTTATAGAAACTTTAAAATTTGTGTCTGCTCTTTGCATTGAAACATGAAAGTGACTAGGATATATACATGTGTGCAAACATACACTTTTCTAACCATCAACTAATCATCCTAGAAATGGGAGTGGTGAGAAGTGGAAAAAAATGTTGGAAGAGGGAACATTTTAAAAACTTTTTGCAACTGAATGTAGTATGCACCATAGCCATTCCCATTTGTATTTCGGGATATTTTATTTAAAATTCAAAATGGTGTTGTAATTTTGTGATCTTATATTCCCCAATTCAGTGGAATTATTATTGTCTATTTAGTATTAAATAATTTACAAATGTAAAATGCATATTAAGTGTTTTTTTGCTTATTACAGTGTTTCAAATAGATCCCGCATTACAATTATTTTGACTAAACCCATATGATAGATGGCAGCAAGTACAACTAGCACAGATAGTTCATCATCGAGAGCACAGATGGATGGCATCTGCTGGAAGCAGCCACATCCGTGACACGAGATCGATGAAGGAGATGACTTCACGTAATCCAAGCACGCTGCTTGGAACAACTCCTCAAGGGAACACCGCCTTCACATATCCTCCATTCATGGCCACGAGGGTTTCGCAAGGATGTCCGGCCCTAAACCGCTCTCTCTTACCGTTGCCAACTCGTACAATGAGACGCCACTGCCACCGCCGTGACAATCGGCAATGCCGCTTTAGCTTCGTGTTATTGAAACGCCGCCGTCGCTAGATTCAATGAGGCAATCTTGCAACAAGACAAGGATGGATGTAATGCACTACACCACGCCATCCGCAGTGGCCACAAGGGCCTTGCCCTAGAGTTGATAGCAAGGTTTTGGGATTCAAAATGCTAAAAATTTCGGTGGCCACCGAATTGGACGAAATTCGGAAATTTCGGAAATTTCGGACCGGTTTTCAGCTACGTTGACCAGTCAAACATTTCGTATTTAACCGAATTTTGATCAAATTTTGACAAATTTAGTCCAAAATTTTGAAAAAAGCAAGAAATTTATCCGGATAGTACCCGGTTCAATCTTTCTCGGGCCTCACCGAAATGGACGAATTTCGGTGAAATTCGGACCTTTCGGGACGAATCCCAGATCCCTGGTTGATAGCAGCAGAGCCTGCCCTGTCGAAAGGTGTCAACAATTTTAATGAGTCCCCCATGTACATCGCGGTGATGAGAGATTTCGCAGATGTTTTTGAGAAACTATTGGAAATTCCTAATTCCTCTCACACGGGAGCCTGTGGCTACAATGCTCTGCATGCTGCTGTGAGAAATGGGAATTCAGGTGAGAAACTGGAGAGTATGATAGAAATGATTCCATATTCAGCAAGTATGCACTCTCATTTCTCATATATAACTTGTATGTATGTGTTATATCCTTTTTTTCATTTTGAATATGGTCCAATAGTAACTATAAGATACTCCAAATTAAGTGAATTGTATGAAAATTTTCCTTCAGGTTCATAGTCTTTTAGCATCATTATTGTATAGAAAATGGGTACATGGCAAAAACAAAGGTTCTAACGAAATTTTTTCATGCAATTCGTAGTATAGGTATCTTAAATTTAGTATTTAAATATGCTAAGAGTGATAAAGATTCACTTAAGTTGTATATTAAATGGGGAAGCATGTACTTCCAGGAGTTTGGGAATAGTATGCTAGAATATAAGGCAAATTGGAATTGGGATTCTGAAATCTAAGACTATGTAGAGCACAATTGTTTGTCTAATTAATATTACTGTACATAATTACTAATCCTTTGCTACGTACGTACATTGTATATTCATTGGTTGTTAACCATCTTTCATGCCTTGATTTGTTTTCAGTTATTGCTAAAAAGATTGTGGAGAAACGTCCTAGGCTGGCCAGAGAAGAAAACGAGTGTGGGATGTCTCCAATGCATCTCACAGCAATTTGGGGCAAGGTTGACGTCATACGAGTATTGTTGGACCATGATCGGTCTTTAGGGTATGTGGTAAGCGCAAAGGGCAATCCTCTCCTTTGTTCTGCCGCATTTCGAGGTCAAGTTGGTGTTGCTCGAGAGCTGCTTTACCATTGTCCAGATGCTCCCTATTGCCGCGTAACTGGCTTCACATGTCTTCATCAAGCTGTAGAGGCAGGTCACATAGAGTTTATTGAGTTTATCCTGGGGACACCACAGCTTCGGAAAGTCGTTAACATGCGTAACAGCGAGGGAAGAACTGCTCTACATCTCGCTGTCCAGAAGTGCAATCCGAAAATCGTTGCTTCTTTACTGTCTCACAAAGACATAGACACAACAATGTTTGACAACGATTGTCATGGTATAATTCAGAAACTACGGATAACCACGGAGCATGTCAAGAGTTTAAATTGGGTATGTTACGAGTACCTTGTTGTCAATACACACTTCCATATAAACACTTCCAGATAAGACATAAATATTTTTTATATTACTTAAAATGGTAGCAGCTAATTCAGAATAAAAAGAATGAGAAATTTGGAAGAAAATCAACAACAGAGGAACAGGTTGAGTGAAGTATTTCTCGTCCTCCTTCCTCTTTATAATTTCCTGTTTGGATGCCTCTTATCTCACTAATTGTTGTTCTAGCTAGGTGAAGTCCAGTTTGGATGTCATTAATTAAGCTGAAGCTTTGATTATGTCTCCTTTTAATTAGGATCAGGAGTTCTTGTGGTAGGAAGAGAGATCGTCTACATAAACTTGTAATATTCATTTTTTTTTATGTATGGGTTACTCCTAGGCTTATCCAAGGTCATGACATATCCCTCATTTGATTAGTTTAGTTCTCAACTTACAACAGAACCCATTTTATCATCACATTTTCTAACCTAATACTCAATCGGTCACTAAATAGGTCGTCCTCACGCATCCAAGCATTCCTAGTTTTTACCACGAATATCTAAAAAAAGTTACATAAATTAATTGGCCATATGAATATTGTATTACTAGATCTAGAAAAAAATTACTTTTGTAATATATATTTTTGTGATTATAATAACATTATGATACAAATAACAGTCAAAGTAGTACATTAGGGACTCTGTCGACGTCCAAAATGACCAATATTTAGTAATGGAGACGGTAAAGTATTACTCACATAGTAGAAAAGCTAATCGTTATTATTATACCGTTTGTGAGTTTCACATGTATATTTGTTTTGATTCATGCAGAATGAAGTGTCCAGGCGTTTGTTCAAAGCAGATCCCGGAGCTGCTGACCTTCTTTACTTTTCTGATATGAAGGAAAAAGTAATTAACGAATCAAGGAAGGATGCCAAATCACTGACTGAAACATACACGAACAACACTTCTTTAGTGGCAATCCTCATTGCGACGATTACCTTCGCAGCTGCTTTCACATTGCCTGGAGGATACAGCAGTGATGCGGGAAGCGAGGTACTTCCCATTATGGCAAGAAAGTTTGCATTTCAGGCATTCTTAATCTCTGACACCCTAGCAATGTGCTCCTCGCTTGCTGTAGCATTTATATGCATCGTAGCAAGGTGGGAGGATCTTAAATTCTTGCTTCATTACAGATCCCTTACTAAGAAACTCATGTGGTTTGCATATATGGCAACCACTACGGCATTTGCAACAGGTTTATACACAGTATTGGCCCCTCATCTTCTGTGGTTGGCTATCGTAATTTGCATTCTTACTGTTTCATCGCCGATTCTTACTAAGTTGCTAGGTGAATGGCCTGTCTTGAAGCTCAAGTTTCGGCGGGGTAAAACTTTCAAAGTCGATCTCCTTGATATGATCTGACACAATCAATTTGTATTATGAACTCTTAGATTCCATCCAAAATTTGAACTATGTACTTCGAACCACTCTTGTATGTCGAGCTTGCGTTAATGATTGATTACTCGCAACTTTTTGTTTTGATTTGGGTTTTTTATAAGTTGATTTTGTTCATAGGGAGCCAAATTTGTCTTGATAGTGCTCAGAGAAGTTCAAGGCCGATAGACTACGAATAATGGAGAAAGATAGACTAAATTATAAAGAGAGTAACTATGATACATATGTATGTAATTTTAAGCACATATCCTACAAGTGGAGACTGTAGCAGCTGCCATTGAGGATTAGGATGGCTTCTTTTTACCAAAGCAACTTATTTATTTTCTTAAATAATTTGATTCCCTGGATAAGGATTAGTTTTTTGGTATCTTTTCTATTACTAGGAAGATTATTATTAGATTGATTTTTATCTATGTTTGGTAGGTGAGCCCTCTATATACACCCTCTATATAAAGAGATCTATTTTAAGCGTCGACATTGAGAACTAGGTAAACAAGGGTTCTTTTTTAAGACCTGCTCACTGCCCCTGGGGTAGGGCAGCCGGTTAACAGCACCGTCGTGCCACTTGGGTCCAGGGACACCTCGATCAGCCCTACCCTCATCGTGTACATGACATGAACAATTGTGATCACATTTGTCTTCTGACCAAAAAGACTATAAATGGAAATGCAGTGCACCCATCAGACTGGAGATGATTCATGCCATCTCCAATACAAATCACCATTGGTTGAAGAAATTTTTGTACGAATAATCTATTTTTTATTCGAAATTACAGAAATATACCCGCAGAAATTTTTTTTACAAAAATAGGCTCCAGTTGCCCAATGGGGGGGCGACTTACGGTAATCGCCCAACCGGGCAGCGACACGTGGCGAATATGGCAACGGTTGGGCGAATATTTACTGTCGCCCAAGCGTTGGGCGACTGGATTGCAATCGCTGTACGATTGGGGTGACTGAAATTGCAGTCGCCCAATGCCAGGGGCGACAGGGGGAGCGTTAAGATAGCATACTCGGCTGCCGCCCACTGCCTTTTTTCACTCACTCGTTCTGCGCACAGAGAAGAAAGGAGAGAAGAAGAGGAGAGGAAGGAGGGGAAGAAAATGAGGGGGAGAAGAGGAGAGGAAGGAGGGGAAGGAGGGGAAGAAAAGGAGGGGGAGAAGAGGAGAGGGAGAGGAGGACAGGGTAGGAGGAGGAGGTGCGGGAGGAAGGAGGAGTGGAAGCTATTCCATCCATTTAGATCCAGGTATTGTTTTTATTATGTTGCATTTGCAGTATTATTTATATGAAATGTTAGTGTTAGTAAAAATTTGTGATGTAGAAAATTTAGTAAATTTTTAGTATAGAAATGTTAGTATAAAAAAGTTGTATTATACATTTCGTAGTATGGAACATTTTGTAGTATAGAAATTTTAGCACAATTTGTAGAATAGAAAGTTTAGTATTGCGCGATGTTATTTGACATGTCGCAAGATTGAAACATATATGCAGGCCGACATCATCAATGGCAGAAGCCACTACATTGAGAGTGTATTAGAGTGTATTAAGGTGCTGGAACCATTCGTGAAGGTCCGAATGGTGTGGATTTGAGTGGTTTTCCGCAAGTCACTCTTGTACTTCCGGATGGCAAGAATGCTCGAATCACAGATGTGCTGCAATGGTTAACCCGGAATTTTTCATTGGACCCCGAGGTGCGAAGCGTCGTCGTGCAAGGCCTTCGAAGCCGGTCTCCCACGGACATCAGATGGGAGTTGAAGACATTGGCGCGCTCTGCTTCATGGAAGGGCTTTGTGCAAGAGTGCCGGCGCCGTGGATACGAGTGTGTCCTGCTTGTGCAACTGTGCTCACTGCAAGCAGCTGCGCAAACTCATGCGCCCGCCCTTGCTCTAGGAGGTGCTAGCAGCTCGGGCGGGCCGCATGTTGGTGAAGATGATGAAGTTGCTCGTGATGAAGCTAATGCAGTACATGGAGGAGAGTTACAGCCGTCAAGTCATAGAGAGGGAACTGGGCAAGCCGATAAAGGAGAGCATAATGAGTACATCGTGCAGCAGATGGACTATGATGACCACAGGGCATGGGATGAAGAGGAAGTTGTAGATGACGACGAAGAGGACAGTTTCGTTGATACTTTTATATGGTGGTCTTTCGTCCTTACTGTAATCCTATTTTTATTGTTCTAGCTTTGCTAAATAGGATGATTTGGCTGTAGGTGTGGCTTGTAGTCCTTATCACCATAAGATTTTTGACCTCCCGAATCTTCTGGTACTGGCCAAAATTGCATGCGGCTATTTTTCTCGCATCTTGTCTCTCGCGAACAATCAGAATTCAAATATTTAAACCATAAGCCATAAGCCTGACTTGTGGGCCTACTACCTAGTGGAGGATCATGTCACAAAAACCGCCCGTGAAAACAGCCTTAAGACTTGATTTGCACCGAGGCATGGAAAGTAGATGGTAGTGATGTTATACGACGAAAATTAAACATTGATAAGAGGTGAAGGATCAAAAATAGACCTTTTCTTTCAAAATTTAGAAAATTTACCAACAAATTTGAAACTCCAAAAAAATATTTTCTCAAAATCCTGAACTTTAATTTCAGGATGTTACAAGAGTTGTCATGAAACATCAGCAAAAAATGCGAAAAAGAAAAAATATAGACAATGGATCGGTAATTCAAAACCGTTTAATATCTATCTATCTATCTATAGCTATACTAATTAAAGGCTTTTCTAGGAGCCTCCGCGTTAATTTTAAGAGATGAAAAAACTATAAATTATCACGTTAATCAAATAAAATGAAAAAAATATAAACACATGTTTATCCGAGGAAAAAAAGAGAAAGATCCGACCATCCGTATATATTGGATATACTATTTCGATGGCTTACATTTATTAATTGGAGGAATCAAATGTTTTCATTTGGAAGGAAACATAAGCACTTTTGATTAGACTCATCAGTTTTTGGTATTCCTTTCGATTGATTCAATAAAAAGAGAAGAGGAAGAACTATCCAGCATTTCTCTCATAAGTCATGAAGGAATACAAGCCAAGGTGGCTGTGGCAGGTTCATTAATTGGGTCTCGGGTGAGGTGAAAATATCACAGAAAAAAGGCAGTGCAAGAGTTCTCTAGGTGTTTATATATAAATAGTGTATCTTCGAAAGATGCACTCACCAGTAATATAATGAGAGCGATATTGGGGAAAATGACGGTACTTGGAATTTTAAAATTCCAACTCCACATGTGTTTATTATATTAGTTCCATAATCAGTGGCTAGCACATACATTCAACAATACTCACAACACATTCATACACATATAAATAAAACAGAATAGCATGATATAGATAAACAACCAAAACTAAGTCGTACAAGACTAAGTGTTACAACTCACCCACTGACCAACCAAACATTTCACATAACATAAAGTTTTGCAGCGGATAAACAAAAACGAAGGCATCGGAAACCAGCAAGCATGCCTCAGCCATTCCACCGGCAACCAACTAGAACAAACCTTAAAAATCGACGTCATCACTGCTGAAACTCAAGCGTAAAATTATCCAAACTGCAGGTCCTCCTCAATATCCTCTGAATTTGTCCAACAAACAATCATGAGTAAAACATTATACTCCGCAAGACTTTTAAAGCAAAGATTGTATAGTATGCAAGCTTAAACAAATATGGCTATCCTATCTAGTTTTAATTTGCATAAAGCGAGCTTTTATTTGCAATAGATTGTAATAGATTGCAACCGATGAGTGAAAGAACATTTGACATTGATTGAACAAATAATAACAAAGCTGAAAATAGCATAGATAAATAGGTAGCTTTTTGCCATAGAATTAAAACAATGGTGAAACCTTCCTCCGAACAAGTTATGCATGGATTTCTTATCCATACATACCATGAACCAATTTACAAAACATAAACTACCTATTGCAGGATATAATCAAGTGACATCCATAACCAGGGACAGGGTTATTCGAATAGATTTACACTCTGCAAAGTTTGTATAACTTTACCCAAATGACATAAATATCCCACCATACCTTTCATGTCACGCGATACCAAATGTATCCGATTTGAGAGGTCATGACAAAACTTTTACATTAGCAGCCTTAACAACAAACCACGATATAATACCTTCCTAAGACATGGAGAGCCCTCCATAATCCTAAGAACTCCAACATTGTGTTGGAAAGCTTAGCTGTCCTCGCAAAGTACGTATGAACATGGAGATACTCTACCATGCTCGCACTAGCCCAAAAAAATTGCCTATCAACTACCACCAATGGTTTATTGCTAGAACATGGTAAATTATTATGCTAGGGAATCCCTATAAGAGACATGTGTTGTTGTATGAATTTACTTGGATATATGGCACAATACATCGGTCCTTAGCGACCCAGGCAAGACAAACATAACCTATGATCTCGTGCAAATTGCACCTGTCTTCACACACTATTCGCCCAAGTCTACATGATTTTTCATTTCATACTATTAATCAAAATTCCAGAGCTGATTGCTCTCACCATATATACAAGTGTTTCCCATGGTTAAACAATTTATTGAGTTGATCCAACCTAGTAAAACTAATGCTGATATATGCATGGCTAAGCATCACTAAAACATACCATCTAAAATTCCAAAATTATTTGTACCAACAGTGGATAGTGATACTATGGTGACAATAGTGAGGATAGCAATCTTTTTCAAAGGAGGATCAGTGCAATAATTGGGTATAACTACCAACCTTAACAATATAGCCACTTTACCAAAATGCATGCACACATAATGATTTTGTAACAAAACATACATAATAGTGAAAATATGGGATAAAACATGATCAAAGGAGGTGCTTGCCTTGCATGTTGGACATTGGGTCTTGCTCAGGCTCAACTTCGGCGACTTGCGGGACGTCGGTATCTAGTCGATAAAATTCAAATAACACAAACAAGAGCTAAATAAATTCAGATAGAGTGAAAATTTAAATATTACGAAATTTCATGATTTTAGACAAATTTAGAGGCAAAATTGACTCAAATCAGAGTTCATATGAGTGAGAACGAGCTAATCAAGTTTGTCGAGAGATAAATTCCGAAAAAGAAAAGAGAAAGTACTGTGGTAAGGGGGGTGCCATGGAAATCATATTTACTGAAATCCATTAACCTACAAGGAAATAGTATGCTGGCTAAACCTAAGGCATCCTCACAATTTTTGGATTTTCAAAAGAATTAAAAGGGTCTGGGCCCACATGTCAGCGACACATTTTCATAAATTTGTTAAAATTATAAAACTGACATATGGGACCCACTTCTCATAGACTCATTAGCGCTAAACTTGATTAGCTGTGCCAGAGATAAGAGCAGAGCTAGCATGACCGAGCTCCCTGGCGAGCTCGCCAGCAGTGATGTGGGCATGGAGAGATATAGTTGACCAGAGGAATGGAAAACGGGAAGCCTAACGGAGGTTGCTGAGGTAACAGCTTCGAAGGAGAGGCCTTGCAGGTCGCCGATGATGAGGTTTGGTGATGACGCGGGGTTGGGCCATGGAGAAATGGATGAGAGAGCGAGGGGGTAGAAGTTGTGACATGGAGGGCCATGGAGAAATGGACGAGAGAGCGAGAGGGCAGCAGTTGACACATAGGAAAACGTTTCTAGGAGTAGTTGTGTTGTGAAACACTGTGATGTGAATGGCAAGAGGGAAGCCTGGCTCTTTCTATCCATGCAGGAGAAAAGAAAAGAGCCATAGCTCATTTTGGCAAGGGAGAATCGAATAGGAAAGGGGAATCCGAGTAAAGGCCATGTCGTGGAAGAAAGAGAGAAGGACTCGGTTTGCAAGCCAATTCGGCCAAGCCAGGAAAGAATCCAACCTTCTCACATGGAGACAGAGCTGAACACATGGCTATGGCGTGAGGTGGAAGAAGGGGCTGACAAGCGGGTCCACGTTGCCAACAAGAGGAGGAAAAAGGCAGGCCAAAGAATATATGTTTCCTTTAGGAAGAGGTGGAAAAGGAAGGCGGTTTGGGCTGGCGATGGCAATGGGCTGAGATGGGCCACATTTTGGAGAAGGGTGCTAGGCTTTAGCTGGGTCACTCTCGTACTTCTGGATGGCAAGAATGCTCGAATCGCAGATGTGCTGCAATGGTTAACCCGGAATTTTTCATTGGACCTCGAGGTGCACAGCGTCGTCGTGCAAGGCCTTCGGAGCCGGTCTCCCACGGACATCAGATGGGAGTTGAAAACATTGGCGTGCTCGCTTCATGGAAGGGCTTTGTGCAAGGGTGCCGCGCCGTGGATACGAGTGTGTCCTGCTTGTGCAAGCTGTGCTCATCGCAAGCAATGCGCAAACTCATGCGCCCGCCTTGCTCTAGAAGGTGCTAGCAGCTCGGGCGGGCCGCATGTTGGTGAAGATGATGAAGTTGCTCGTGATGAAGCCAATGCAGTACATGGAGGAGAGTTACAGCCGTCAAGTCATAGAGAGGGAATTGAGCAAGCCGATGAAGGAGAGCATAATGAGTACATCGTGCGGCAGATGGACTATGATGACCACAGACATGGGATGAAGAGGAAGTTGTAGATGACGACGAAGAGGAAAGTTTCGTTGATACTTTTATATGGTGGTCTTTCGTCCTTACTGTAATCCTATTTTTATTGTTCTAGCTTTGCTAAACAGGATGATTTGGCTGTAGGTGTGGCTTGTAGTCCTTATCACCATAAGATTTTTGACCTCCGAATCTTCTAGTGCATCGCCAAAATTGCATGCGGCTATTTTTCTCACGCATCGTCTCTCGCGAACAATCGAATTCAAATATTTAAACCATAAGCCATAAGCCCGACTTGTGGGCCTACTACCTAGTGGAGGATCATGTCACAAAAACCGCCCGTGAAAATAGCCTTAAGACTTGATTTGCACCGAGGCATGGAAAGTAGATGGTAGTGATGTTATACGACGAAAATTAAACATTGATAAGAGTGAAGGATCAAAAATAGACCTTTTCTTTCAAAATTTAGAAAATTTACCAACAAATTTGAAACTCCAAAAAAATATTTTTCTCAAAATCCTGAACTTTAATTTCAGGATGTTACAAGAGTTGTCATGAAACATCAGCAAAAATGCGAAAAGAAAAATATAGACAATGGATCGGTAATTCAAAACCGTTTAATATCTATCTATCTATCTATCTATAGCTATACTAATTAAAAGCTTTTCTAGGAGCCTCCGCGTTAATTTTAAGAGATGAAAAAACTATAAATTATCATGTTAATCAAATAAAATGAAAAAAATATAAACACAGGTTTATCCGAGGAAAAAAAGAGAAAGATCCGACCATCCGTATATATTGGACTACTATTTCAATGGCTTACATTTATTAATTGGAGGAATAAAATGTTTTCATATGGAAGGAAACATAAGCACTTTTGATTAGACTCATCAGTTTTTGGTATTCCTTTCGATTGATTCAATAAAAAGAGAAGAGGAAGAACTATCCAGCATTTCTCTCATAAGTCATGAAGGAATACAAGCCAAGGTGGCTCTGCAGTTCATTAATTGGGTCTCGGTGAGGTGAAAATATCACGAAAAAAGCGCAAGCAAGAGTTCTCTAGGTGTTTATATATAAATAGTGTATCTTGAAAGATGCACTCACCATAATATAATGAGAGCGATATTGGGAAAATGACGGTACTTGGAATTTTAAAATTCCAACTCCACATGTGTTTATTATATTAGTTCCATAATCGATGGCTAGCACACACATTCAACAATACTCACAACACATTCATACACGTATAAATAAAACAGAATAGCATGATATAGATAAACAACCAAAACTAAGTCGTACAAGACTAAGTGTTACAACTCACCCACTGACCAACCAAACATTTCACATAACATAAAGTTTTGCAGCGGATAAACAAAAACGAAGGCATCGGAAACCAGCAAGAATCAGTGTTGTAATCCAGCAATTACCTTTGCACTCCCTAATTCTCCAAAAATCATTTATATCATCTATCTAGCCTATCTATTCATTTAGGCTCCACCAATTTATTTCTCCCAGAATCATCACTATCGTTTCCTTTTTATGATTGACATGAATCCACCAACCTCTTTATGGGTTTACCATAAACAACCATCTTCTTTTCTTATGACTCTATTTATTCTTCTTGACATTTTGTTTTATAAGAAGTATTATTATTTGAAAATATAATACATAAAAATTTCCTGAGACCTAGCAGTTTTGAACAAAAACATAATGTGTAAGAGAATGCAATAATAATATCGATCCAGATTCCATCCACCATTACATGGTCTCTGCACCATATGCTAGACCTTCAGCGTTATAGCCGCTTACGTTATCACTGGGACGACACCCAGGGCAACACAAATCAGGGCTTTCCACCGCCCTCCACTTTTCCAATTTCACCCACAAAGTTTTTGAAATAGAACTATATCTGGTTAAGTTCCCATGTCCGCCCTTGACCGTGAGCACATCTATTCGAATAGTTTTGATTCTGCAGAGTTTGCACACTTTACCCACAAGAGATAGTTCACTCGTTGCCCCACACAATTTCTTAGTCATGCGGTTGAGCCAACCATCACAGTAACCGTTCTAAGTACCTCGCCCCTTCCATCATCTCACCCCTATGAGCTTGTCCCGCTTGCGGCAGGTCTCATAGGTTGTGCGGGATGTTCCCCTCCTATGCACCTAGCAGCTAGCTACCCACACTGCTAGCACGCCGTAAAAGAACTTCACCCTCAGCGGGTGCCCCATTCAAGTCCGCCACCCAGACAGTCCCTTGCACTACCTCACCTCCTCCACCGATAATGATGACTTTTAGGGTCCGGTAAATTTACTAGGCCAAGTTGTACTCTACAGACTTATGGTTGTACTTGTTTTACACAGGAGGTCATGACAATATTCGGTCCTTAGGGTTATCTAGGCGGTTCTACCACAAACCACACTCTCGTGCACCCTTGCACACCATACGCCCGAACCATCAGCCCAAATAGATAAGCAATTTAAGGTGTTTGGGAGTATAAAATAATCATATCCAACATATACCAGTCATTACCACCATGACTGCCCAACCAACTTTTCTCATGATTGAAAGTGATGCTTGGCTGTTCTTGCGCCCATGAGTTTCTAAGCAATACTAAGCATGGCATATAATTATGGACTTATTTTTGAAAGGTTACTATTATAATTTTGCTAGGGCGACAAGGTTTACATATTCAAATATTTCAAAGGAGGTGGAATATTAATCAAGTTAAATAATAGGCATATAACTAGAATCTTAAATTAATCCTGTATTTGCATATAAAATAGTAGCATTCAATTTTATAATTAAAATCAAAGTAATTTGTAGAAAACGTAGGTTCAACATGATCAAAGTATTGACTCACCTTGGTCACAATGGGTTGGTTCCTGGCTGTCTGAAGCTTCTAGAGCTGCTGCCTCGGCTTCCTCCTCCTGGGCCTCGTACGCTATTTTTAACGTGAGCAAAAATTTGGATAAAAAGAAAAGGCAATCAGCAAACCAATAAACATCAAATAGAAAATCCAAATAACTCCAAATTTGTACACTTTCAGTTTCAAGAAGTGACTGAGGATTTTATACAACTATAGAAATTTGTCTCACTCAATTTGGAGTTGAAATGAGAAAGTTATGGATTTTTGAAGTTTGAGTGGAATTTATTTTAGCAAATTTTAAATTACCATTAATTCAAATAAACTCAATTTTGTAGAGTTCTACTGGGTAGATCTCAATTTTAGATGAATTTAGAATTTTGTCCCATTCAATTTGGTGCTCAAATTAATTAGTTATAATTTTTGGAAGTTCTCAGTTTACTTAAATTCCAGAAAAAGGAAAAATAGAAAAATAACAGAGGCTGACATGGCTGGCCCACATGTCAGGGAACCCCCTACACTGTGCTGTCGCTGCCAGGTGGGGTCCGCTTGTCAGCGCCTAGGTACTGGAGGCCACTACCATGCAGACCCATTGGGAACCGGCCTACATGTCACCGCTTTGGCCATGACAGTGGGACCCGATCGTTAGGGGCCCTCGAGCTAGTGGACACCGATAGGTGGGACCCACCAGCAGGATCGAAAAATCGAAAACTCAACCTCAGCGCTGCGGAGCCGGGGGCTCGAACGCGCGCCGAGGGAGTCTGGGGGGAGAGAGATAGCGCTGGTAACCACTCGGCCTCAAGGTGTTTCTTGACATATAAGGGCGCGTATTCCTTTTGAACCAACTCGGCTATACCTTTGGGCAGAGGAGTTCGGGACCGGGGACGGCCGACGGTGCGGTCGGCGACGTGCTGCCGGAGAGCTGGTGGCAATGGGCAAAATGGGACGCCCGGACGTCGAGGAACACGATGGTGGGGTCGTGCAGGGGCCGGGGGATGCCGGGGAGGGGTCGGCGGCGGGCTTGGGTGAAGATCGACGCCGGCACCGGAGAGGGATCGGGGAGCTCGGTGGAGGGTGGGATCTGCTTCGCCTGGTCCCGAATAGGGTGTAAGAGGCAGGAATTGGCCGGAGGTGGAGGGGCACGGCGGCGCGGCCGATTGCCGGAGTGCAGGAAGAACGGGCACAGGCGAGAAATTGGGGCACGGGAGACCGATTGAGCTCTAGGGGAGGGAGAGGGGGTTAGGGCGGTGAGGATGGCAGCTTCGGGCGGCACTTATAGGTGCTGAGGTGCTCTGGCATCGAGGATGGCCTGCGGCGGCCGTGCGAGCGACGCGCGCATGGGGAGGAATGGGCTTTGTCCGGCGGTAAGGCGCTTGCAGAACTCGGCATGGGGTGCGGGCGTGCGCGTGCAGACCCGTAGCATGGGCGTGGCCGGATGACGCTGTGGATGACCGCGGGCGTGGAAGTCGGTGGCCAACCCGACGGGAGGACGGGCAATGAAGGAGGAGGGGATGGGAGCTGGTTGCGGCAGAGGCTGACGCGGTGCACCCGTGGCGACGAGATGGCGGTGGGGTCCTTGGTGACGTGAGTAGCGGCGGTGGGGCCACATTTTGGAGAAGGGTGCTAGGCTTTAGCTGGGTTTCGACCAAAATGTTTCAGGATTTTTAATTGATTTTTAATTAGATTTAATTCTAAAAAACGCATTTGAGCTCAGAAAATTACCAAACAAAGCTTGAAAATTTTGAAAATGTTTGGATATGCACTTTTGATTACGAAGAAGTTAAATAAAAAACTTCTAGGATTCTGACGTACTAAAAATATTTCAGAAATGCACTCGTGGCGTCGAGATGGCGGTGGGGTCCTTGGTGACGTGAGTAGCGGCGGTGGGGCCACATTTTGGAGAAGGGTGCTAGGCTTTAGCTGGGTTTCGGACCAAAATGTTTCAGGATTTTTAATTGATTTTTAATTAGATTTAATTCTAAAAAACGCATTTGAGCTCAGAAAATTACCAAACAAAGCTTGAAAATTTTGAAAATGTTTGGATATGCACTTTTGATTACGAAGAAGTTAAATAAAAAACTTCTAGGATTCTGACATACTAAAAATATTTCAGAAAATTCATTTTTGGTTGCAAAAAATAGGAAGAGAATTTCATAATTTTCCCTTTTTTTGAAAATACACCAAAACGTAGAAATGTGGTTTTAACTTTATTTAAATTAGCTTTTGGAAATTTAGGATGTTACAAAAAAAAAGTGAGTTACGTTAGGGAAATCTGGAATATTAGGAATTTGAATTCAGATAGGTAAGGCATTTGATATTTAATCTGTAGTATGTATAAATTAAAATTTTAAAATATAATTCAATCCGTGATATATGTATATATATGTATATATATATATGTATATATATATGTATATATATATATATATATATGTATATTCAAATCCAAATTAAATTCAAATTCGTAACATGTATATATATTGGACAAGACTATACTATACCACCTTCCCTCCTTCCCTATCCCTCCCGTCCCAAACCAATTCCCTTCTCTTATCCCTCCCCACACTTGAACTCCCTCTCTGTTACTTCCCGCACTCCTCACTAAAACTGGTTAAAAAACGATCTATTTTCATTGAAAATCTCCGTCTCGTAGTAACATTGCAAGGAACGTGCAATAACTACCGATAGTAGTGTAGTAACGTCATATTAATACACCTTTAGAATATGAACATATAAAACATCCACCTCATACTAACATCATAAGGGACACACACAGTAAAAACCAGCAGTTGTGCAGTAACTTCGGATTACTACACCTCTAGAATCCAATCATGCCTTCGTCTCATAGTAATATTGAAAGGAACATGTAGTAACATATGGTAAAATGTACAGTAATTTCTGAGCGTTGGAGGGAGACGTAAGCATAAGAGGAAGTCACGTTATTGCATGAAACCCACCGTGTGACTATAGACTTGCAAGATGATTACTCACGTTTCTAAGCACGGATGAGAGACGTGGGGTTTTTTCTACTATTGATTGCAAACTTTTAAGTTACAATATCTCTTTAACCAAACATCTGGTCTGATATTCATTTGCACAGTTGTATTTAAAATTATGGACTTGATAAAATTATGTCCATGTTGAATATTTTTTGACATTACAAAAGTCCATGTTACAGCAATACCGCAAGAGGGTTACTATACTTTTTTTAGCGTGGATGGGTGACGTGGGAGTCGGTGAAAGTGAGTGGCGGGGGCTGATGGGAGGTTGGGGGGTGATGGGTTTTCTTTGACTGAGCGTTGGCCAAGGTGGAACTAGGTTTTGGCCTATAGAAAGGGAGGGGTATACAATATTTATTCTATAGGAGGGTATAGAAAAATTGTAGGAAGTTGAAATTGTATCTGTAATATACCTTATCATAAACTTTAAAGTAAATCCTAAAAGTGTATAATATTTTTAAATTAGTACAAAATTTAATTCAAACTATATGCATGTCCAAATTCCATAGTAAATTCAATTTTGGAATATATATAATTAGAACGAAAACTATATTCAGAATGTGAATTCAAACTGAAAATTTTGAAAGTTTGATTCCCTTGAAATAATAGAACTTATATGATGCCAACACACGGTTAGGAATTTAGAACTTCTACAACACCAAGACGCCATTTAAAATGTGTAGCCTGCGCAGATGCACGGGTTAATGACCAGTTACTAAAATTGTGAGCCAGTAGAGCTAAAATTTGGATGCTGGAACAGTTGGTACATCTTCCAACACCAGGGCACACCAATCCTAAACGTACACAACAAAGCAAGGATGTACAGAATGTATAAATCACTAACTGGAGTTTACCTAGCTAATAGCTAATGGTATTGTTCACTAGGGTAGGATGCCGAAAAGATACAAAGGGTTCCTTTCAGATGGACCTGATTATTCCCAAGTTTTACAATATCTCCTAGAATCTTTGGCATCTGACTAGGAACCACTTGTTATTCAAACTTGTCCAGTTTGCTACAATCAGCTTGTACGTGAAGCTTTTATGCGCCAGCTATATATGTGTGGTTGCATTAGATGGAGTCTGACAACTGATTTCCAGCTGTGTCGTAATATAGTGGCTTTGGCGTAAGCAGACAAAACTAATCTTTATGTGGATGCCAACATTCCAATTTGAAAAAAAAAACACAATCTAATTCTAGTGGAGCTTTACTTTGCTTTGCTTAAAATTATTGTTTTCCACACACCTTGAAAGAGATGTATAAAACTGGAATGTGCTGGCTGCTAACCAGATGAAACTAATAGTAACGTGGATTCTGACAATTGAAATTAAAGAAGAAGCAATGGAGGCTGCAGATGTGTCCAACCCCCAGATTTAACGAAAACTTGAATTTCTCCACGGTACTTTTGTATTTTGAATTTTACAAACTAGCCAAACATTTTTTTAGAGGATGCTGTAGCAGCTAGTAAACATATTTCCGTATTTTCAGTTTTCTCAATAATTGTTGCCTTATGTCCAGGTATTTAACATTAGATGAGACTGATAGACTCGTTGATCTGAGATTTGAAGACGACATCAGGGAGGTGTTCGACCATTTCAAGGCACAGAGGCAGACGCTGCTATTTTCTGCCTCCATGCCGGAGAAGATTCAGAATTTTGCAAGGAGTGCCCTTGTGAAGCCGGTTATTGTCAATGTGGGAAGGGCAGGAGCAGCAAATCTTGATGTCATCCAAGAAGTTGAGTACGTCAATGAAGATGCAACAATTGTATACCTCCTTGAATGTCTCCAGAAGACTCCACCCCCTGTCCTAGTTTTCTGTTATTGTGGAACCAGCTAGCTGAAAACAGCAAGTGGCACCATGACGGTAATCATAAGAATACACAACAGGGGCAAATTGATTAACTTAGTCCATCCATTCATTTGCCATATGTTAGCCTAATTGGGCACAATTAATGAAGGACCTTCTTGCTTGACTTGGGCGCAATGAATGAAATTAAGGTGCGTTGACTTGAAACCTTTTTAAGTTCTTGCCATGTCCGTAAAGCGTTATTAGGGCTTGTTCTTTTGGGCCAGCTATGTGTGGTTGCATTAGATGGAGAAGCTCAGGATCAGTTAGTTATTGTGGAATCAGCTGCAGATCACGCTAGCTGGCAAAAGAAAGTGGCACCATGATGGTAATCATAAGAATACACAAGAGGGGCGAATCGATTAACTTACTCCATCATTCACGTGCCATATAGGCTGATTAATTGGGCACAATTATGAAGGGGTGCATTGACTTCAAACTTTTTATTAAGTTTGACTTTGGCGCAATGAATGAAAGGTGCGTTGACTTGAAACCTTCTTAAGTTCTTGCCGTGCCCGTGAAGCATTACTAGTCTGCCTTCTGTCCGGCAACAGCTACCTGCTTCTGTATGAGGTAAGCACTATTTCAGCGAGTTTTATGTCTTAGTTTTGCTACAATATTAGATGTCTTCTTCAGTTATTAGTCCGATTCGTTTGGGATTTATATTGCATCTTACAATGGTGCTAAATTAGAGGCAAATAATATTCAGGGAGTTGCTCAGCTTGGGCAAATACCTGTAGTAGTTGTTTATGGCCTCTCACATTACCTGCAGTACTATTTGTAATGTATCCATCCTAGAATTTTGGAAGTGGCACTGTGGCAGAGCTGTATACGACCTTATACCTCATTGTTAGCGGAATATTGGAGTAACACTTTAGCATCAATTTGATTCAACCTAGGAAAACGACCTTGTATGTGATATGATGCACAAAGCACACACTATTAGTGTCCATGAGGTATATTAGCTCTCCTGGTCCTATTTGAGAGAATGTTCCCTTGATTATTAGAGCTACTGCTATTATATGTAGACTTCAGCAAAATGGCCCTGGCCCGAACTAACTGTCTTGGCCCTGCCCGAAGCCTAGTTTATGGACGGGCTTGTGCAGAAATGTGATATTTGAATTCTCAATTCAAAATCGTGAAGTGTACATTTAATAAAAATATATAAATTTCGCAATTATGATTTCAAAATTATGATGAATGCCAAATTTGGAGCTTAATTATAGAAACTTTAAATTTGGTGTCTGCTATTTGCGTTGAAACTTGAAAGTGACTAGGATATATACATGTATGCAAAACACTTTTAGGATAGAATTCATATAGAAATACCATTGCTAATTTTAATATAATTTTATGTCGAATTTCAGATATTTAGGATTTTACTGTGAAGTTGGTATGAAAATTAAATTGCTAATTTTTTTATTCTGAATTGCGGATCTTTTTATCATACGGGATATGGACTATATCCTTTAATCTATGTTATTATAATTCGGATCCACCACACATGGACGGCTAGATTTCTTTCCTAATTAACGTGGAAAATTCCTCTAAGTTCCTAGTTAGTATACATACATTTATAGAAGAGTAAAGTCCATTACCGGTCCTTAAACTTTTATGTTTGTGTCATCCCGGTCCATAGACTTTCAAAGTGTGTCATCCGGTCCTTAAACTTTCAAAGTGTGGCAATATCCTATGTAGTTGTAGCAGTGAACTTTTATCTTTGTGTCATCCCGGTCCATAGACTTTCAAAAGAAATTGCCACACTTTGAAAGTTTAAGGACCGGATGATACACTTTGAAAGTCTATGGACCGGGATGACACAAGATAAAAAGTTTAAGGACCGTAATAGACTTTACTCTTTATAGAAATATAGATATCGGTAGATCATAGATCCGTAGACTTGCAAAATGACCCAGCTTGGACTGGCCGAGCCAAATGTGTTGGCCCCGCCCCAAGCTTTGGTTTATGGACTGCTTGTGCAGAATGTGATATTTGAATTCTCAATTCAAAATTGCGATGTGTAAAATTAATAAAAGTATAAATTTTCGTAATTACGATTTCAAAATTATAAATGCCAAATTTGGAGCTTATAGAAACTTTAAAATTTGTGTCTGCTCTTTGCATTGAAACTTGAAAGTGACTAGGATATATACATGTGTGCAAACATACACTTTTCTAACCATCAACTAATCATCCTAGAAATGGGAGTGGTGAGAAGTGGAAAAAAATGTTGGAAGAGGGAACATTTTAAAAACTTTTTGCAACTGAATGTAGTATGCACCATAGCCATTCCCATTTGTATTTCGGGATATTTTATTTAAAATTCAAAATGGTGTTGTAATTTTGTGATCTTATATTCCCCAATTCAGTGGAATTATTATTGTCTAATTTAGTATTAAATAATTTACAAATGTAAAATGCATATTAAGTGTTTTTTTGCTTATTACAGTGTTTCAAATAGATCCCGCTTTACAATTATTTTGACTAAACCCATATGATAGATGGCAGCAAGTACAACTAGCACAGATAGTTCATCATCAGGAGCACAGATGGATGATCGGCTGGAAGCAGCCACATCCGTGACACGAGATCGATGAAGGAGATGACTTCACGTAATCCAAGCACGCTGCTTGGAACAACTCCTCAAGGGAACACCGCCTTCACATATCCTCCATTCATGGCCACGAGGGTTTCTGCAAGGATGTCTGGCGCTAAACCGCTCTCTCTTACTGCTGCCAACTCGTACAATGAGACGCCACCGCCATCGCCGTGACAACTGGCAATGCCTCTTTAGCTTCTGTGTTATTGAAACGTTGCCGTCAGCTAGGATTCAATGAGGCAATCTTGCAACAAGACAAGGATGGATGTAATGCTCTACACCACGCCATCCGCAGTGGCCACAAGGGCCTTGCCCTAGAGTTGATAGTAGCAGAGCCTGCCCTGTCAAAAGGTGTCAACAATTTTAATGAGTCCCCCATGTACATCGCGGTGATGAGAGATTTCGTAGATGTTTTCGAGAAACTGTTGGAAATTCCTAATTCCACTCACACGGGAGCCTGTGGCTACAATGCTCTGCATGCTGCTGTGAGAAATGGGAATTCAGGTGAGAAACTGTAGAGTATGATTGAAAATGATTCCATACTCAGCAAGTATGTACTCTCATTTCTCATATACCACTTATATGTATGTGTTATACTCTTTTTTTCATTTTGAGTATGGTCCAATAGTAACTATAAGATACTCCAAATTAAGTGAATTGTTTGAAGATTTTCCTTCAGGTTCATAGTCTTTTGGCATTATTATTGTATAGAAAATGGGTACATGGCAAAAACAAAGGATTCTAACGAAATGTTTTCATGCAATTCGTAGTAGGTATCTTAAAATTAGTATTTTAAATATGCCAAGAGTGATAAAGATTCACTTATGTTGTATATTAAATGTGGAAGCATGTACTTCTAGGAGTTTGGGAGTAGTGTGCTAGAATATAAGGCAAATTGGAATTGGGGTTCTGAAATCTAAGACTATGTAGAGCACAATTGTTTGTCTAATTAATATTACAGTACATAATTACTAATCCTTTGCTACGTACATTGTATATTCATTGGTTGTTAACCATCTTTCATGTCATGATTTATTTTCAGTTATTGCTAAAAAGATTGTGGAGACACGTCCTAGGCTGGCCAGAGAAGAAAACGAGGATGGGAATACTCCAATGCAACTCACAGCAATTTGGGGCAAGGTTGACGTGATACGAGTATTGTTGCAACATGATTGGTCTTTAGGGTATGTCGTAGGCTCACAGGGATATCCTCTCCTTTATTCTGCCGCATATCGAGGTCATGTTGGTGTTGCTCGAGAGCTTCTTTACCATTGTCCAGATGCTCCCTATTGCGGCGGCGTAGCTGGCTCGACATGTCTTCATCAAGCTGTAGACGCAGGTCACACTGAGTTTATTGAATTTATCCTGAGTGCACCACAGCTTCGGAAAGTCGTTAACATGCGTAACAGTGAGGGAAGAACTGCTCTACATCTCGCTGTCCAGAAGTGCAATCCGAAAATCGTTGCTTCTTTACTGTCTCACAAAGACATAGACACAACAATGCTTGACAACGATTGTTCTGGTATTCCTCAGGAACTATGGAAAACCACGGAGCATGTCAAGACTTTAAATTGGGTATGTTACGAGTACCTTGTTGTCAATACACATTTTCATATAAACGCTTCCAGATAAGACATAAATGTTTTTTATATTACTTAAAATGGTAGCAGCTAATTTAGAATAAAAAGAATGAGAAATTTGGAAGAAAATTAACAACAGACGGAACAGGTTGAGTGAAGTATTTCTCGTCCTCCTTCCTCTTTATAATTTCCTCACAAATTGTTGTTCTAGCTAGGTGAAGTCCAGTTTGGATGTCATTAATTAAGCTGAAGCTTTGATTATGTCTCCTTTTAATTAGGGTCAGGAGTTCTTGTGGTAGGAAGAGAGATCGTCTACATAAACTTGTAATATCATTTTTTTTATGTATGGGTCACTCCTAGGCTTATCCAAGGTCATGAGTCGTGACATATCCCCTCATTTGATTAGTTTAGTTCTGAACTTACAACAGAACTCATTTTATCACCAATATCTAAAAAAGGTTGCATAGGTCACCGAATACTCATTTTATCATCACATTTTCTACCCTAACACTCCATCGGTCACCGAATAGGTCGTCCTTACGCATTCAAGCATTCCTAGTTTTACCACCAATATCTAAAAAGGTTGCATAAAATAATTGACCATATGAATATGGTATTACTAGAGTTATAAAAAAATAATTTTGTAATAAATATTTTTGGTGATTTACAGCAACATTATGATACAAATGACAGTCAAAGTAGTACTTTAGGGACAGTATCGATGTCTAAAATGACCTATATTTAGTAATGGAGAGAGTAAAGTATCACACACATGGTAGAAAGCCTAAGCTTTATTATTATACCGCTTGTGAGTTTCACTTGTATATTTGTTTTGATTGAGGCAGAATGAAGTGTGCATGCGTTTGTTGAAAGCAGATCCTGGAGCTGCTGCCCTTGTTTACTTTTCCGATATGAAGGAAGACGTAATTAACAAATCAAGGAAGGATGCCAAGTCACTAACTAAAATATACACAAGCAACACTTCTTTAGTGGCAATTCTCGTTGCGACAATTACCTTCGCGGCTGCTTTCACATTGCCTGGAGGATACAGCAGTGACGCGGGAAGCGAGGGACTTCCCATTATGGCAAGAAAGTTTGCATTTCAGGCATTCTTAATCTCTGACACCCTAGCAATGTGCTCCTCGCTTGCTGTCGCATTTATATGCGTCGTAGCAAGGTGGGAGGATCTTGAATTCTTGCTTCATTACAGATCCTTTACCAAGAAACTCATGTGGTTTGCGTACATGGCAACCACTACGGCATTTGCAACAGGTTTATACACGGTATTGGCCCCTCATCTTCTGTGGTTGGCTATTGGAGTTTGCATTCTTACTGTTTTATTACCCTTTCTTACTAAGCTGCTAGGTGAATGGCCTGTCTTGAAGCTCAAGTTTCGGTTGGGTACAACATTCAAATTACATCTCCTTGATATGGTCTGATACAATCAGTTTGTATTATAAACTCTTAGATTCCATCCAAAATTTCAACTATGTACTTCAAACCACTCTTGTATATATGTTGAGCTTGGGTTAATGATTGATTGCTCGCAACTTTTGTTTCGATTTGGGATTTTCATAAGTTGATTTTGCTCATAGGGAGCAACAATTGTAGTCTTGATAGTGTTCAGGGAAGTTCAAGGATACACTACGAATAATGGAAAAGGATAGACTAAATTATAAAGAGAGTAAAAAACCATCTATGATATTCCCTTCTATTCCTAAACCTATTTCTGTTTATTGGCTAGCCTCAGGAAATGCTAGCCATGCCTTATGAAACAAGCAGATCAACATGTATATGTATACATCCAATTCACATCTCAATTCATTTCACAAACATAAAACATCCATTTTTATTAAGATTAGAGCCTACCATTACAATATATCAAAACAACGAGCAGGTTACACAACAAGAACAGAGAAAAAGAAAATATCCTCTATGCCTTCTCGCCCCTGATGCAACGCATGAGCTGGATGTCTTTGACGCCCACCATCGTCGGCGTTGATTGAGCGTCTGCACGGTTGGCACGAGCTAGTTGCTTATGCAGTGTCTTGCCTCCCATAGACTTGTGCGTCGTCTGCAAGGAGGAGGACAGAAAGGAGGAGGAGAACAGCAAGGAGGAGAACAGAAAGGAGGAGGACAGCAAGGAGGAGGACAACAAGGAGGAGACAACAGCAAGGAGGAGGATAGTAAGGAAGAGGAGACCAGCAAGGAGGCTGGGTTTTGGTTATATTTATAGGGGAGGGAGAGGGAGGGAGAGGCGGGAGTTTGAAATTTTTGGCGCGGGAACGGAGAAGCGGAGCTACGATTCGTGGGGTGAGGATTGGTGGATTTCTATTGGCTATGATTGGGTTGAGGAGGATCGACGGGCCCAGTGGTCAGATTATCACAAACGGTTCTATATATAGAACCGTCTGTGTTGAATGAATATCACAGACGGTTCTATATATAGAACCGTCTGTGAATTAGAGCACAAATTTTATATACCGATGCAATATAAATAACTAGTCTGAAAAGATAAAATAGCAAAGTTTTATATAGCTTATATATACTCATTTGAAAGTTTTCGATGAGATCTACAACTTTTCAGTTGAAGCAAAATCCAAATTCTAAAAAGAAGACCAAGAAAAAGGGCAAAAACAGAAACCAAAAACTTGCGACGCAGGTTTAGGTCCAAAGATGGCCAATTTTCGGGGTCCTGGAGGGCGACTAGTGCAAGCCAGTCATTTTTTTTTGGATCGGGCTCGTCGTTAGCTTTCCAACGAGTACAAGAACGTCGAAAACGGACACCGTATGCAAAAGTTATGCCCATTTTACTAAAGGTGTCTCAAAACTGAATCATATTCGGACTTAAGCGGGAAAATATGAAATTTTGAGGGATTGCAAGGCGGGAAGCATATCACAGATGGTTTTTATTATAAAACCGTCTATGATACTGGAATATCACAGACAGTTTTATAATAAAACCGTCAGTGATATTCAGATTATCCTGCACGGTTTATAATAAAAATCGCTCATGATAATCTGGAATATCACAGATAGTTTTTATTATAAAACCATCTGTGATATTCTAGTATCACAGATGGTTCAGCGGTAAGAACCGTCTGTGATACTCCTTTTTCCCGCCACAAATACCACAAACGGCCTCCAAATTAAAACCGTCTGTGATTTAGCGTCTAGTATTAGGCTTTCTGTAGTAGTGTATCTTCACCTTCATCTCCAAAGTCCGCTAGTGTGGCTTCACTTCAAAACCATTTCTCTTCCACTACAATGTTGATAACAAATGCTTAACCATACTCGGCAAGATTAGTTCATTTAGAAAGGACAATGCTAATCCGCACTTTGACTAGTTCAGGAACTTATGAACATGTGAAAATAGATATGTAATGCAATTGCACAAAAGAGCAAAACTGACAGGGAATAACAACCTAAATTAACTTCGTGGATAGCGAAGGAAAAAATGATCGGTTGGCAGTGTTATATAATTTTACGCAAGCATGCGCTAAGAAAAGAAATGAAACCCAGTTATATAATTGGGCAACATATCAATTGCCAATATTTCAAAACTTTCAGCTTTCAGAAAACAGAACATTCCCAGGAAGTGTCATGTTCATGCGCGTGAACGGTACGTTGGGTACTGTAGCTGCTGACATTGAGGATTAGGATGGACTCTTCTTCCAAACCAACTTATTTATTTTTCTTAAATAGTTTGATTCCCTAACTAGGATAAAGATTAGTTTTTTGGTATCCTATCTATTAGTTAGAAAGATTATTAATAGATTGATCTTTATCTATGTTTGGTAGATGAGCCAAGGAGGTCCATTTTGATCATCGACACTAAAAAGTAGGGTACGAGCACAAATCGTGCGTGCAATAGTTGATCTGCATGCACACCCTGCAACTAACTATTTACGGTTACATATTGGCCGCACACACCCTTCTGTTGCTATTTCTAGGCTGCTTGACATGCCATTTTTCATATGCTTTTCATTTTTAATCCTATACATGTATTGTGTATTTTTCATAATCTCGCAACTGTACGTATAAGAAGAGTTGAGCAAATTCCGTTGCATTCTCTCTCTCTCTCTCTCTCTCTCTCTCTTCACCAGAGATGAAAGGTAAACCATCACAAATTTTTAAGGGAAATCAGAATGAATTAAACTAGGACAATGTTTGGGAGCAAGTCAAAACGAATTTGAGAGCAAAGTACAACAAATTCGAATGCAAATTAAGACAAATTTGGGATCAAATCGGGATAAAAAGTGAAAGCAATATAGGATATTTTGGAAAACAAACCATGGCTATTTCTAAGCAAATCGGGGTAAATTTGAAAGGAGTAAGCACAAATTTCATAAGCCAGTCAGGTTAAATTTCAAAGCAAGTCAAGATAAAATTAAAAAAGCAAGTTGGGACAAATTTGAAAGCACACACCTTGAGGACATGGATCTCGTTTCAACAAGCATCCTCTTTTTTACTTTCTTCTAGTACATACACTAATGACTTAAATAGAGTTTAGATAGGGTTTATCTTCACCTTCATCTCCAAAGTCCGCTAGTATGGCTTCACTTCAAAACCATTTCTCACTACTACAGAAAGCCTAATACTAGACGGCCAATCACAGACGGTTTGACAAAACCGTCTGTGATTGACACTAACACAGACGGTTTTAATTTGGACACTGTCTGTGTTAGTGGCGTCGGATAAAACGAGTATCACAGACGGTTCTTACCGATGAACCGTCTGTGATACTAAAGTATCACAGACGGTTTTTATTAAAAACCGTCTGTGATAATCTGGGATTATCATAGATGATTTTTTATTAAAAACCGTCTGTGTTGTGTAGACTATCACAGACGGTTGTCGTTAAGAACCGTCTGTGAATGTTCACAGACGGTTTTTAACAAGAACCATCTGTGATGTCCCTTTGTCTGTCATATTCTGTTCATGATCAGAGGTTAATATATAAGTACACATTGTTTCTAATAACTTAACTACAGAACTACTGAGACAAGAGATCACAAATTAAAGGCAAATTTATTAATTTCAATTAGAGGCAAATTTATTACAAAAGTCACACAGGTAAAGAGTTTCCCAGATTGTAATCTTTTGGGCTTCGTACGCTTCTTCTTCGACTTTGGGACTTGGAGGATCAGCCACTGACTTCTCGAACACCGTTAAGATTGTCCTTGTCCTCAGCACTTCCTCCTCCAGCCTGAGCAAATAATCAGTAGCATAGCACATAATGTCGTAGAGGATAGCATGAAAAGATTCCTCAGAATCTGCCGTTTCTGCTTGATCGGCAAGGCTATCCATCAGTCTCTCCAATGCGTGTAGAGATTCTCCCGCTTTGCGCACATTGTGGAGAAGAACCAGGGTAAGGGCTGTTTCCCTTTCTTGAGTGGCAGCGAGACGCCTCCGTCGACGGCGGATGATCAGGTCGAGCTGACGGATGCAAGAAAGTCAGGGAAGGAGAGCAAGGCGTGTGCGGAGAAGCTGCTTTAGATGCAAATTGCTGGCCTCCTGTGTAAGGTTCCGACCGAACAATTCTTGATGAACAGATGAGAGGAAGGAGATGATCACAAGAATTGTAGAAGCCATATTGTACGTACGTAGAAGAGACCTGGATTAGGCGCGCATATTTAACCTTTAGCATAGACGGTTCGTATACCCAAACATTAATGATATAGATGCTTCGTATAACGATCGAGAGACGTTAATTAGATGATCGAAACACGAAGCGTTCTGACATAAAGCTTATGACAGATGGGTTTTTATAAAAAACCGTCTGTGATAAGATTTATCACAGACGATTTTTAAACTTAGAACCGTCTGTGATATTGATATCACAGACGGTTCTACGTCTAGAACCGTCTGTAATAAGACTCCCTATAAATACCCTCTAGCTAGGGTTTCCTCGTATGCTGCAGTTATATTCTACATCTAAATCCCGATTTGTCTCGTCGCCGGCCGCCTCCCTGAGCCCTCGCCGGCCGCCTCCCCGAGCCGTCCGCGTTCGAAGACCGACGCTCGGCTCGCCTCCATGCCCGGTGCCTCCGCTCGCCGTCGCTGCGTCGCCTCCCCAAGCCTCGCCGCCGCCTCCACGAGCCCTCGCCGCCGCCTCCTCTGCCGTCCGCGTTCGAACACGACGCCGGCTCGCCTCCACGCCGGCGCCTCCGCTCACCGTCGCTGTGGTCGCCTCCCGAGCCCTCACCGCCGCCTCCCGAGCCCTCGCCACCTTTATGTGATGCTATGATTTGCTTTTTAAAAAAGAAAAGTCCATTACTGGTCCTTAAACTTTTATCTTTGTGTCATCTCGGTCCATAGACTTTTAAAGTGTGTCATCCGGTCCTTAAACTTTCAAAGTGTGGCGTTTCTTTTGAAAGTCTATGGACCGGGATGACACAAAGATAAAAGTTTATCTACAACTACATAGGATATTGCCACACTTTAAAAGTTTAAGGACCGGGATGACACACTTTGAAAGTCTATGGACCAGGATGACACAGCATAAAAAGTTTAAGGACCGGTAATGGACTTTACTCTTAAAAAAATGATAGTAATTGAGTATAAATATGTTGCATGGTGTGGAGCCTTGATAGAACTTTGTTTAGAGACCTTGTAGTAATAATATATGCCACATAGACGTTCAAGGGGCATGAAGCAAGTGACACACTAGTGTATCCTGTTCAATGAACCGGATAAACTAGTTTGTGTCATTTGCTTCATAGAACTTTGTTTAGAGACCTTGTAGTAATAGTGTCACATCCCAAAATTGCTTTCTGGAAAAATTTAATTTCAAATTAATTATTTTAAAGTATTTGAGTTTTATTTGGATTTGCCCTGAATTTCTGTTTTTTTAAAAGCTAGGTTTGAAAAGTATTTTAAGTAAAACCTAAAATTATTATGAAATAAAATGATATTTTGATTTTATATGAAAATCCTATTTCAAAATAATTATTTGGAGTTATTTGGCTTTTATTTGGTTTCCTGGATTTTCTGGATTTTAAAAATGTATGTTTGAAATTAAAAAGTATTTCAAGTATGGAAATTTAATACCAAAATTAGTTGGAAATATTTTATTGAAGTCCAAAATGTCTCCAGGAAGTTCTCTGAATTTTTCTGGGAATTTTGGAAGTAATTTCATATTTTTCTGAGCTTATTTGGATTTTCTGGCAATTTCTGAAAATTTAAAATCAAAAATCAAAAATCAAATTCCCTCCCCGCCCCCGCCCGGCCGCCACGTGGACGGCCAGATCCCGCCCCTGATCCCGCCTCCACCTCTCCCCTGCCCGACACGCGTCCGCAAGCCGACGGCCCAGATCGGCCGCCACCTCCCGCGCGTCGCCATTTCCGCCGCGCCAGCGCTGCCCTCTCTCTGATTCCGTGGGCCCCGCCTGCCACCCGACCCCACCTGTCGGCGCCGCTCTCCCCCTCTCTCTTCCTCTCCTCGGCCCCACCAGCCAGCGCCTCCTCCCTTCCGCCTCTCGCTGCGCCGCGAGCCCCACGCGTTAGTCACCCCCCGCCTTCTTCCCCGCGGGCTTCTTCTTCCTCCGCACGCCGCCTCCGTCATCCACGCAACCGCCGCCCCTCGCCCGCCGGGATTGCTTTCCTTTTTCCGCCGCCCGTGCGACCCGCGCCTTTCCTTCTTCTTCCTCCCCCGATTCCCTTCCATCTACGGTCGCCCTTTCCTTTTCTTCCCCCTCCGCAATCGCCGCCGCCCGTAATCAACGGCGAGCGATTCCCCCGGCGTCCACCCTCCCCTCCCCTATTTAAACCCCTCCCCGGCTGCGCCTCTCCTCGCACCACCTCCCCTCCAGTCCTCTCTCTCTCCCGGCCGCTCCACCGGCACCGCGCCGTGCGCCCCATCTCCGAGCGCCGCCACCTCCCTCCGGCGAGCAATTGCCAGCGAAGGAGCGCCGTCCGAGCCCCGCCGAGGCCACCCCGAGCTTCCCCGCAGCCGAGCGCAGCTCCTTCACCCCTTCCCCGGTCTCGAGCGCCGCCGGAGCGCCGCCGCCGCGTGAGACCCGAGCCGCCACTACCTCTTCTCGCCGCCGGCCCGCCTCCGGTCATCTCCGGTGAGCCGCGCCCCTCCCCGAGTTCCCCGTGCGCCCCTCTCCACGTTCCTCGCCTCGCCGGCAGCTGCCGCCGATCGCCGGCGAGCCACCGCCCGAGTGCCGCTCGGTCAGCCCGCCACGTCGGCCGTTGGGTTGATGTGGCAGCCGACGTGGCCACCACACGAGCACCACGCAGCGCCCGCTGCCACGCCACCCTCCGTGCCACCTCGGCGCCTCTCGCCTCGGACTCGGTCCACATGGACCGAGGCCCACCATCAATCAGCCCATCCCTAGCCGACGCCAACGATGGCGCAATAATCCAATTTCCCGTTGAAAAATAAATCGTTCGAAAATCAAATTCTTGCTGACGTCATAAATGCAGATTTTCCTTTAGGAAAATAATTCCAGAAATTCCCTTTTTCCATTTTCTCTGAATTTAAACTTCCCGGAGCCCGTTCTCCTTAATTTTAACTCCGTTTGAGCCCATTCAAATTTCTAAATTCATCAAAAATTCCAAACTATCCATTTCTTTCATCCTTTCAAATATTTGAAATTTATTTGATATTTCAAAATTTAAATTGCAAATTCCAATACCTAGTTTAATTCCAAAGCCTCAGTTCCATTCCAAATTTTCTGTGCACTTTCAAAAATTCAAATTCAATCTTTCCAAATCTCCATAAAATCCATTCTATTTTTCTTGGTCCAAATATTATCTCAGTAGTTTCGTTTCCCAACCGATCTTCGAGATATTCATTCTCCCTCGTGTGAACCCCAAATCCGCTGAATCTTTCTCCTAAATTCGTCTAAAATCATAATCTATCCAAATATGGCCTCTATTTGAATTTTGGATTTTATTTGAATTTTATTTGTATTTATTTGTTTCGTTTGCTTCATCTTTTCCCGCGTAGATTCCAACATTGTCAAAGACCTCTCCACTCCGCAGCAGGAAGACCCCGAGAGCGTGCAAGAAGGCAAGTCTCCTTTGATCATCTTGAACCTATGATTTTGAAATGTTTTAATTATTTTAAATTATGTGCATTGCTATTTACATAAAATGATAATTCAAGTCTTAAGGCATTAGTTATATCCAACCTTGTTATGCCCTCACTTGAAGTTGATTGCCATGTACCTTTGCAACCCTAGAAATTCCTTTGACTCATTAATGAGAGTAATATATCGAATTGTTGGTACAAAACCACACAAACTTTCAAAAACAAACTTTTCCCGTGACTGCAAAATAGGACGCCCGAGGGCAAGAAGGCAGTGCATAGGGTCCAAATAGAATCTTGCAACAATACATCGTCTACTCGGGAGCACACATAAGAGGGTGCAGGGTTTGTCTGCATAGTCCATTTAAAACAGGTCCACCTTATCTTCATGAACATCTTCAGCGTTCCTAGCCTTAAATTTTTGGAGTAAGGGTATGAGAGGATGGTCAAAATTTTCCTTTTTAATCAATAGATAGAAGAGGAAAGTTTTTGAGGTATCTGATTGATATCAGCACTCACGTTGGGTTATCATCTTGAATTCGGGGTAAGGGAGCTTTAGAAGTAAAAATGGCTAAGGCAGCATATAGATGAGGGAGAATCATCTAAGAGAGATGAGAATTAGCAATACAACCTGTATTTTTGGAAATAGGTATTTAAGAAATAATTCTAGTCATGAAACTAATGGCCAGGCTAACTAGGTCACGACCTGCAGTCGATATGCTCTGATACCATCGCTGTAGGAGCCCAGATATTATAATCTGGCATCCTCTGTGATTCCACCGCACTATTCCCTGGATCAGTAGATAGTGCTCACAGATTATAGTTTTGAATATCGAAGTACATATCATGTGGAAGCGTAAAATATAATAATAGACTTACTCATGGGCCTATTAGGCCAAAATCATTAAATTGCAGCAGCAGAAGAACGAAGCACGCAAGTGGGACCTTCAGGACATGCCCACAGGCAGCCAACTGGAGGTTCGCGACCTAGCCCTTGACGACTTCATCTTCTTCTCCATCATAACCAAAAGTATTGCTGAAGCGTAGTGATCGATTCCTGCTCCTGGATTTGTTATGAGAGCGAGTGTGAGCACACTAACCACCGTGCTCTGCGAGCCAATACACAGGATGCAAATAATTAACATGCATGGCTTATCAAAGGAGAGGCTCGGGTTTATTTTATTTGCCAAAAATTGCTTTTGGTAACATTATTATTATTTAATCATGGTGTTATTGTTGCTGCTGAAACTCTACACAGCGATTGCCATAATTGACTTGATCCACCTTAAATACACTTTCTTTATTGATTGTCGTCGGACTCCAAACAGCGAGTATCATCATTTACTTAACCACCAAACACACACACTGTCTATATTGAGTGCTATCTAAAACTCCAAACAGCGATTGACATCATTAATTAATCCACCGATCATACTCTTGCTATATTGATTGTTGTCTAAGACTCAAAACAATGAGTGACATCATTTAAATAATCCACCGATCATACACTTCCTATATTGTTTGTTTGTCTAAAACTCTAAACAATGAGTGACATCATTTAAGTAATCCACCTATCATACACTTTCTATATTGAGTCTGTCTAAAACTCCAAACAACGAGTGACATCATTTATTTTAGATCCACCAATATCATTTATATCAGCACTCTCTAACAATTCAATCATTTTTGTTATTGATCCAAAAACCATTATTTGCTCTTCCAACAATCAACCTTATTTTCTATTACCTATTTCTAACTAATTCACTAGTATACATCTACCAGGATATCATTGATCAAGTTTATACTCCAATTATCATATCTCCAAATTCCCATAAATTCAATCCATCCATCTAGTATTTGATCAAATCTTATTAATCCCATTATCGCCAACATCTTCCAAGAATTCATATTAGATATCAGTGTTGTAATCTAGCAATTACCTTTGCACTCCTTAATTCTCCAAAAATCATTTATATCATCTATCTAGCCCATCTATTCATTTAGGCTCCACCAATTTATTTCTCCCAGAATCATCACTATCGTTTCCTTTTTATGATCGACATGAATCCACCAACCTCTTTATGGGTTTACCATAAACAACCATCTTCTTTTCTTATGACTCTATTTATTCTTCCTGACATTTTGTTTTATAAGAAGTATTATTATTTAAAAATATAATACATAAAAATTTCCTAAGACCTAGCAGTTTTGAACAAAAACATAATGTGTAAGAGAATGCAATAATAATATCGATCCAGATTCCATCCACCATTACATGGTCTCTGCACCATATGCTAGACCTTCAGCGTTATAGCCGTTTACATTATCACTGGGACGACACCCAGGGCAACACAAATCAGGGCTTTCCACTGCCCTCCACTTTTCCAATTTCACCCACAAAGTTTTTGAAATAGAACTATATCTGGTTAAGTTCCCATGTCCGCCCTTGACCGTGGGCACGTCTATTCGAATAGTTTTGACTCTGCAGAGTTTGCACACTTTACCCACAAGAGATAGTTCACTCGTTGCCCCACACAATTTCTTAGTCATGCGGTTGAGCCAACCATCACAGTAACCGTTCTAAGTACCTCGCCCCTTCCATCATCTCACCCCTATGAGCTTGTCCCGCTTGCGGCAGGTCTCATAGGTTGTGCGGGATGTTCCCCTCCTATGCACCTAGCAGCTGGCTACCCACACTGCTAGCACGCCGTAAAAGAACTTCACCCACAGCGGGTGCCCCATTCAAGTCTGCCACCCAGACAGCCCCTTGCACTACCTCACCTCCTCCACCGATGATGATGACTTTCAGGGTCCGGTAAATTTACTAGGCCAAATTGTACTTTACAGACTTGTTGTTGTACTTGTTTTACACAGGAGGTCATGACAACATTCAATCCTTAGGGTTATCTAGGCGGTTCTACCACAAACCACACTCTCGTGCACCCCTGCACCATACGCCCGAACCATCCGCCCAAATAGATAAGCAATTTAAGGTTTTTGGGAGTATAAAATAATCATATCCAACATATACCAGTCATTACCACCATGACTGCCCAACCAACTTTTCTCATGATTGAAAGTGATGCTTGGCTGTTCTTGTGCCCATGAGTTTCTAAGCAATACTAAGCATGGCAAATAATTATGGACTTATTTTCGAAAAGTTACTATTATAATTTTGCTAGGGCGACAAGGTTTACATATTCAAATATTTCAAAGGAGGTGGAATATTAATCAAGTTAAATAATAGGCATATAACTAGAATCTTAAATTAATCCTGTATTTGCATATAAAATAGTAGCATGCAATTTTATAATTAAAATCAAAGTAATTTGTAGAAAATGTAGGTTCAACATGATCAAAATATTGACTCACCTTGGTCACAATGGGTTGGTTCCTGGCTGTCTGAAGCTTCTAGAGTTGCTGCCTCGGCTTCCTCCTCCGAGCCTCGACGCTATTTTTAACGTGAGCGAAAATTTGGATAAAAGAAAAGGCAATCAGCAAACCAATAAACATCAAATAGAAAATCCAAATAACTCCAAATTTGTACACTTTCAGTTTCAAGAGGTGACTGAGGATTTTATACAACTATAGAAATTTGTCTCACTCAATTTGGAGTTGAAATGAGAAAGTTATGGATTTTTGAAGTTTGAGTGGAATTTATTTTAGCAAATTTTAAATTACCATTAATTCAAATAAACTCAATTTTGCAGTCTTTCAGTTCTACTGGGTAGATCTCAATTTTAGATGAATTTAGAATTTTGTCCCATTCAATTTGGTGCGGTCGGCGACGTCTTCTTTGGAGAGCCGGTGGCGATGGGCAAAATGGGGCGCTCGGACGTCGAGGAACACGATGGTGGGGTCGCGCGGGGGTCGGGGGATGCCGGGGAGGGGTCAGCGGCGGGCTCGGGGAAGATCGACGCCGGCACCGGAGAGGGATCGGGGAGCTCGGTGGAGGGTGGGATCTGCTTCGCTTGGTCCCGAATAGGGTGTAGGAGGGAGGAATTGGCCGGAGGTGGAGGGGCACGGCGGCGCGGCCGATTGCCGGAGTGCGGGAAGAACGGGCACAGGCGAGAAATTGGGGCACGGGAGACCGATTGAGCTCTAGGGGAGGGAGAGGGGGTTAGGGCGGTGAGGATGGAAGCTTCGGGCGGCACTTATAGGTGCTGAGGTGCTCTGGCATCGAGGATGGCCTGCGGCGGCCGTGCGAGCGACGCGCGCATGGGGAGGAATGGGCTTTATCCAGCGGTAAGGCGCTTGCAGAACTCGGCATGGGGTGCGGGCGTGCGCGTGCAGACCCGTAGCATGGGCATGGCCGGATGACGCTGTGGATGACCGCAGGCGTGGAAGTCGGTGGCCAACCTGACGGGAGGACGGGCAATGAAGGAGGAGGGGATGGGAGCTGGTGGCGGCAGAGGCTGACGCGGTGCACCCGTGGCGACGAGATGGCGGTGGGGTCCTTGGTGACGTGAGTAGCGGCGGTGGGGCCACATTTTGGAGAAGGGTGCTAGGCTTTAGCTGGGTTTCGGACCAAAATGTTTCAGGATTTTTAATTGATTTTTAATTAGATTTAATTCTAAAAAACGCATTTGAGCTCAGAAAATTACCAAACAAAGCTTGAAAATTTTGAAAATGTTTGGATATGCACTTTTGATTACGAAGAAGTTAAATAAAAAACCTCTAGGATTCTGACATACTAAAAATATTTCAGAAAATTCATTTTTGGTTGCAAAAAATAGGAAGAGAATTTCATAATTTTCCCTTTTTTTGAAAATACACCAAAACGTAGAAATGTGGTTTTAACTTTATTTAAATTAGCTTTTGGAAATTTAGGATGTTACAAAAAAAAGTGAGTTACGTTAGGGAAATCTGGAATATTAGGAATTTGAATTCAGATAGGTAAGGCATTTGATATTTAATCTGTAGTATGTATAAATTAAAATTTTAAAATATAATTCAATCCGTGATATATGTATATATATGTATATATATGTATATATATATATGTATATATATATGTATATATATATATATGTATATTCAAATCCAAATTAAATTCAAATTCGTAACATGTATATATATTGGACAAGACTATACTATACCACCTTCCCTCCTTCCCTATCCCTCCCGTCCCAAACCAATTCCCTTCTCTTATCCCTCCCCACACTTGAACTCCCTCTCTGTTACTTCCCGCACTCCTCACTAAAACTGGTTAAAAAACGATCTATTTTCATTGAAAATCTCCGTCTCGTAGTAACATTGCAAGGAACGTGCAATAACTACCGATAGTAGTGTAGTAACGTCATATTAATACACCTTTAGAATATGAACATATAAAACATCCACCTCATACTAACATCATAAGGGACACACACAGTAAAAACCAGCAGTTGTGCAGTAACTTCGGATTACTACACCTCTAGAATCCAATCATGCCTTCGTCTCATAGTAATATTGAAAGGAACATGTAGTAACATATGGTAAAATGTACAGTAATTTCTGAGCGTTGGAGGGAGACGTAAGCATAAGAGGAAGTCACGTTATTGCATGAAACCCACCGTGTTACTATAGACTTGCAAGATGATTACTCACGTTTCTAAGCACGGATGAGAGACGTGGGGTTTTTTCTACTATTGATTGCACGGATGGGTGACGTGGGAGTCGGTGAAAGTGAGTGGTGGGGGCTGATGGGAGGTTGGGGGGTGATGGGTTTTCTTTGACTGAGCGTTGGCCAAGGTGGAACTAGGTTTTGGCCTATAGAAAGGGAGGGGTATACAATATTTATTCTATAGGAGGGTATAGAAAAATTGTAGGAAGTTGAAATTGTATCTGTAATATACCTTATCATAAACTTTAAAGTAAATCCTAAAACTGTATAATATTTTTAAATTAGTACAAAATTTAATTCAAACTATATGCATGTCCAAATTCCATAGTAAATTCAATTTTGGAATATATATAATTAGAACGAAAACTATATTCAGAATGTGAATTCAAACTGAAAATTTTGAAAGTTTGATTCCCTTGAAATAATAGAACTTATATGATGCCAACACACGGTTAGGGCCACATCTGGTGACACGAGATCGATGAAGGAGATGACTTCACAGAATCCAAGCACGCTGCTTGGAACAACTCCTCAAGGGAACACCTGCCTTCACATATCCTCCATTCATGGCCACGAGGGTTTCTGCAAGGATGTCCTGGCCCTAAACCAGTCTCTCCTTACCGTTGCCAACTCGTACAATGAGACGCCACTGCTCACTGCCGTGACAACTGGCAATGCCGCTTTAGCTTCTGTGTTATTGAAACGCTGCCGTCAGCTAGGATTCAATGAGGCAATCTTGCAACATGACAAGGATGGATGTTGTAACACCCCGGCCCTCCACAGGGCCCAAGATGCTACCACCATCCACTTACCAATTCACAAGTATTGCTATTCAACTCTTAGTAGCACCTCTATTTTGTTTAATAGTTATCAAACCACAATTAACAGTCGGATGATTGCAAAAGCAACTGACTTTGTATTTCACATACCACAACATAAACAAGCTTAGGGTTCCACTGCTAGCAAGCTAAACCCTAGATTCAACATAGAAAATCTGTATAACACTAAACCGTTATTTTACAATTGCAGTGCCAAAAGGACTATCCCCATTCCATGCATGTCATCATCCTTCACCTAAAAACAACGACAAAGCAAGGGTGAGTCCGAAGACTCAGCAAGCACACGATAAAACAGTAACATCACTTTAGCAATTTCAATCAGAATCGTATCTGTAAATCACTTCTATGTCTCAGAAACGTAATTCAACCCTATGTCTGTAAATCGTAAATCAATTCATGAATCGTGAATTAATTATGTAATCAGAAACTGCTCAGATCTGTAAACTTTAAATCACAATCAGAATCAGAAATCGTAATTCATAATCAGAATCGTAAATCTGTAATGCACAATCAGAATCAGAAATCAGAATCATAAATCACAATAAAGAAATCAGATCACTTTCATCATTTGTAATGCAATGCAATCTCATGCAATGCATCTGTATGCTCAGAATCAGTAGCGTATCGGCATAATGGAGTGTCCACCCGTCGATGGACCACTCATTTGCCTACCTCTGTAGGTCTTATTCCAGAGCACTCCGGACTAGCCATATGGCTTTCTCACCGACTTGGCTCTTATTCAAGAGCACTCCGGACTAGTCATGACTTTCTCACCGACTTGGCTCTTATGCATTTTGCATGATGCAATATGCCTCAAATGTGAATGTCTAATCATAAACATTACTCATCAGGGTATGATTAGCACATAATCACATGCATCATCTCATAAATACTGTAAACCATGGCATGGGAATACGAATAGCATTCATCACAATTTACTGTCTACCATGCACTTGCTCGTTAACTCATGGACGATGCGTGGGCGGCACGGACTCGAATCGCCACCGAACAAGCATTAACCATCTCAATTCAGCACTCATGTAGTACATTCAATTACGAGTACATAACATCGCTCAAACGTCCAATCGGCATAACCCACCCTTGTCTCACCGGGCAACCTCTCATTGACCCGATGCTTAACCAGTCTATAAATTGAGCGATCACATTATTTATACTCGCCGATCAATTTCTACACGTTTAATCTTACTTTAATCCGTTATACTGTTTAACCTCAAATTATACTTTCCTTCTCCCTCTTCTGCCACAGATCGACCAGATCAACAGTGGCAGTCCCAATTTCGTCATCCAGGCATTCATATTAATAAACGATATCTAACTGATCACATGCATCAATTCTAGTTATCGGTATACTATTTATGCCCGACTCGATAAAATAAACAAGGGAGGAGTTTTCGTGGCGTTACCCTGGCCCCAAGCGATCGGATCGGGACAGCCCTCCTTTGACTTAGTCGGATCGGACAGATCTGGCGGTGGATCAGACTTTCCCTTTTTTTTTCCTCCTCTCTTCTCTTTTTTTCCCCTTTCCACCTTCTCTTTCTTCCTTTCCTCTTTTCTTCTCTCTCTTTTTTTCTTTCTCAGCCGGCCAACACTCCTGGCCTTCCTCTCCTTTTCCTCTGTTGACCGCACCGTCTTCCTCTTTTTTTTCTCACGCCCGTCTGCTCCCCTCACGGCTGGCGCCCCCCCCATGGCTTCCTCCTCCTCCCTCACCGGCCGGCCCGTTGCTTCCCCCTCACAGCCAGCTCCTGGCCTCCCTTGCCACCGTGCGCGCAGCAGCGGCGGAGCGAGGAGCGCGGCTACGGCGGAGGGCGGCGCGGTGGCAGCACGAGGAAGGGCAGGCGGTGGCACGCTGGCGAACGGGACGGGCGGCGAGGCAGCAACGGCGGCGTGAGGGGAAACGGCGGCGGCGGCGGCGGCAGCAGCAATGAAACGAGACGGCGATGGCGGCGGCGGCGACGGCGGCGATGAGCGGCGGCGGCGGCGACGGCGGGCTAACGAGCGGCGGCGCGCCGGGCTAGCGGCCGAGGCTAGCGGCGCGCGATGGGGAGCAGCAGCAGCACAGGTGAGCTTCGGAGAGAGAGAGCAAAATGGATTTTGCTTCTTCCTCTCCAAATATCTCTTTTATAGGGTTGCGGGTTGGGCGGGCTGGGCTGTATTACATTCTACCCCTTAACAGATTCGACCTGATTATTCCCAAGTTTTACAATGTCTCCTAGAATCTTTGGCATCGACTAGGAACCACTTGTTATTCAAACTTGTCCAGTTTGCTACAATCAGCTTGTACGTGAAGCTTTTATGCGCCAGCTATGTGTGGTTGCATTAGATGGAGTCGACAACTGATTTCCAGCTGTGTCGTAATATAGTGGCTTTGGCGTAAGCGACAAAACTAATCTTTATGTGGATGCCAACATTCCAATTTGAAAAAAACACAATCTAATTCTAGTGGAGCTTTACTTTGCTTTGCTTAAAATTATTGTTTTCCACACACCTTGAAAGAGCTGTATAAAACTGGAATGTGCTGGTTGCTAACTGATGAATCTAATAGTAACGTGGATTCGACAATTGAAATTAAAGAAGAAGCAATGGAGGCTGCAGATGTGTCCAACCCCAGATTTAACGAAAACTTGAATTTCTCCACGGTACTTTTGTATTTTGAATTTTACAAACTAGCCAAACATTTTTTTAGAGGATGCTGTAGCAGCTAGTAAACATATTTCCGTATTTTCAGTTTTCTCAATAATTGTTGCCTTATGTCCAGGTATTTAACATTAGATGAGACTGATAGACTCGTTGATCTGAGATTTGAAGACGACATCAGGGAGGTGTTCGACCATTTCAAGGCACAGAGGCAGAAGCTGCTATTTTCTCGCCTCCATGCCGGAGAAGATTCAGAATTTTGCAAGGAGTGCCCTTGTTAAGCCGGTTATTGTCAATGTGGGAAGGGCAGGAGCAGCAAATCTTGATGTCATCCAAGAAGTTGAGTACGTCAATGAAGATGCAACAATTGTATACCTCCTTGAATGTCTCCAGAAGACTCCACCCCCTATCCTAGTTTTCTGTTATTGTGGAACCAGCTAGCTGAAAACAGCAAGTGGTGTTAGACGCGTTTAGGATCTCCTAGGTTAGATCTAGCGGGTTTCTTTACGAGTTCGGGTTCTTGCGGTAATACCGAGAGGAGAGAGGGGACTAACCGTTCGATGTGGAGGAGGAGGGGTTGGCCATCGCGGGTACGCTCGGTGAAGTCTGCGCACGGGCAGCGACGGTCGGGGAAGAGGTGAGGGGCTCCTTGGCGGCGGCGTGTCCCGGCGGTGGTGCTTCCCGTCGCTGGAGCGCCCCCTCTTAGATCGGATCTAGGGTTTTGTCGGTGGGGAAGGTGGCGGCACGGTGAACCTCGTCGTGCGTGCCGCCCCGGCCCCCACCTCTATTTTATATGGCGCTGGCGACAGGGGCCCACCAGCCAATTGGGCTGGGCGCCCCCGATCAGGGCGCGGTCAAGGGGTTGGCATTTGGTCGTTGGGCCAAATGCTTGAGATCACCCTAACTTTCTCCCCTTGATCTCAATCTATGCTTTAACTTTAATTACTTTTGACTTTACTCATTCCATCGCAGATTAGTGCATAGAACATGTCTCATCGTCACGGTCAATCGCGATAGATTTAACAGCTACAATACACCTCTCTGTTCTGAAATAGTTACTTTAATCTTTTGGGCCATCTTTTAGTCCAGAATCATAGGCTTTCCCTTAAACCCATGCCGGCTATATGTTCTTTGAACACATTGGGTGGTAAGCCTTTAGTGTGAGATCCGCTAACATCTTTAGGGTACTTATATGCTCAAGACTTATAATTTGATCCCGAACTTTATCTTTCACAACATAATACTTTATGTCAATGTGTTTGGCAGCACCACTTGACTTATTGTTGTGGGCATACATTACTGCGGGTTCATTATCGCAGTACAACTTAAGTGGTCTATTGATGTCGTCAACCACTTTTAAACTGGGTATGAACTTCTTTAGCCAATTCACCTGCCCCGTAGCCTCATAACAGGCTACAAACTCAGCATACATTGTGGACGATGTAGTGACGGTTTGCTTTGAGCTTTTCCACGATATAGCTCCTCCTGCGAGAGTGAACACATATCCGGATGTAGACTTTCTATCATCTCCGCAAAATCAGAATCAGATAGCCCACTATATGGAGTAAATCTGATCTTCTGTATGTCATCATGAGGCCTTTTGTTCCTTGCAAATAACGCAAGACTTTCTTCATCAATTTCCAATGTTCTATTCCAGGATTGCTCTGGAATCTGCCAAGTAACCCGGTAACAAACGCTAAGTCAGGGCGCGTACACACTTGAGCATACTGCAAGTTTCCGACAGCTGAAGCATATGGAACCGATTTCATTTGTTCGAGCTCGGTACTAGTTCTGGGGCATTGAAAATCCCCATATCATCGCCCTTGACTATAGGTGCAGTGAAGGACTACATTTATGCATACCAAATTTCTTTAAGACTTTCTCTATGTATGCCTTTTGTGACAGTCCCAATACCCCTTTGTTTCTATCTCGGTGAATTTGATCCCTAGAACGAACGAGGCTTCACCAAGATCTTTCATATCAAAGTTTGAGGACAAAACTTCTTTGTCTCCAAAGATGTGATGACATCACTACTAGCCGAGAGAATATCATCCACATACGAGATTAGGAAGATAAACTTCCCATCTTTAAACTTTGCATAAACACGCTTGTCCTCTACATTCTCTTTAAACCCAAATTTTCTTATTGTCTCACAAACTTCAAGTACCACTGTCTTGAAGCTTGCTTTAACCCATAAATCGATTTCTTTAGGCGGCATCCCATTCTTTCATTTCCTTCGATGACAAAACCTTTCGGTTGTGCTATGTAAACATTTTCCTCCAAATCCCCATTAAGAAATGCCGTCTTTACATCCATCTGATGTAACTCTAAATCATAATGTGCTACTAGTGCCATTATGATTCTGAAAGAATCTTTACATGAGACTGGAGAAAAGGTCTCATTGTAATCAATCCCTTCTCTTTGCGTAAAGCCTTTTGCCACAAGTCGCGCTTTGTCTTGTAGACCCATTTACAGCCTACTGTTTTGGCTCCTTTAGGAATAATTTCCAAGTCCTAGACTTTATTAGCCTTCATGGACCTCATTTCTTCTTCCATGGCCTCAAGCCATTTTGAAGAATTTTCGCTTCTCATGGCTTCTTCAAATGTGGTGGGATCATCCTCCATTTGAAATTCCTCTGTATGATAAATCTGATAATCATCAGAAATAGCTAATCTTCTTACTCTTTGAGACCTCCTCGGAGCCTCCTCATTTGGTACATCTTCTGTTTGAGGCTGTTGTTGCTCCCCCTCATCTGTGGCAATGGGTTCTATAGGATCCTGAAGAACAGATTCCTCATTTTCATTCATTGTTGCCACAGGAGGAACAATAACAGGTGCTGGCACCACAGTGTCTTGCACCGTTGGTGCAGCGACAGCAGGTAGTGTGAAGAATGGCTCTTGAATCATCGGAGTGGGCGCATACACCCGCTTCTCTTCAAGGTCAATCTCTCGAGCTACCATGCTCCCCCTCATCATTTCATCCTCTAAGAAGACAGCGTGTCTCGTTTCTACAAACTTTGTATATCATGCGGACGGTGAAAACGAAAACCTTTTGACTTTTCAGGGTAGCCAATGAAATGGAAACTTACTGCTTTGGGATCAAGCTTACCAAGGTTTGGGTTAAATACTTTAGCCTCAGTGGACTCCCCACACACGTAAGTGGTTTAGTGAGGAACTCTTCCGTCCACATCTCGCATGCGTGTTTTGGGCACCGATTTACTAGGCACTCTGTTGAGAATATGAATGGCGGTTTTCAACGCCTCCATCCATAAACTCAATGGCAGTGTGGAATAGCTCATCATGCTTCGCATCATATCCATCAGGGTACGGTTGCGTCTTTCAGCTACTCCATTTTGCTGAGGTTCGCCTGTAGAATATCGGGCCACTATGCCATTTTCTGTAAAAACCTTGCAAAGGTCCAGAACTTGTCCATATGGGGTATGTCGACCGTAGTACTCCCCCCCACGATCAGATTGGACTATCTTAATCTTTAAATCGTGTTGGTTTTCAACTTCAGCCTTAAATATCTTGAATTTATCCAAGGCTTCATTTCTTTCTTTGATTGGATAAATATATCCATAACGGGAGTAATCATCCGTGAATGTTATGAACGAGTCATAACCATCCACACTTTTCACAGGAAAAGGACCACAAATATCTGTGTGAACAATTTGTAGAACTCCTGTGCTTCTTTTAGCGTCTTTCTTAATTTTCTTTACATATTTTCTTTTAATGCATTCTCTGCATTGTTCTAGGTCTGAGAACTCTAATAGAGGAAGAATTTCATTCTTAACTAATCTTTCTATTCTCCCCCTCGAAATATGGCCTAAACGACAGTGCCATAATTTCGACGATTCATTATGAGTTCTCTTTCGTTTCGTTCGCATTCACAGGCGAGGATATACGCTCATTCACATCACATACGGAATTCACATTTTTACGAAGTGACAATAAATAAAGCTCGTCTTGTTTAATGGCAATACCAATGCATTTATCATTAAACATTATTTCACATTTTCCATTTCCAAAATGATAATCATAACCATCATTGTCCAAATTTGAAACACTAATCAAATTCCTCTGTAAAGAGGGTACATAAAGAACATCTCTAAGTAAAAGAATGAAGCCATCAGCTAGCTCTAATGAAAGATCGCCAACGGCTTCAACTTCAGCTTGGACTCCATTTGCGACTTTAATGCATCTTTCTTTTCTTTGCGTAGTCCTCGTCGAACGGAATCCCTATAAAGAATTAGCAACATGAACAGTTGCTCCTGAGTCAATCCACCAAGTGGATTTCGAATATTGCACATACAGGGATTCATTTACATAGGTAATAATGTTCTCACCTTTCTTTGCCATTATCATCTTTAAGTAATCGGGACAATTCTTCTTGTAGTGTCTGTCTTCTTGCAAGTGAAGACACTCGATCTTTGTCTACAACAAACTTATTCTGTTGAGGCCGATGGATGAGGCTTTTCCTTGTTCTTTGAGAAGGAGTTACTGTTGAAGTTCTTTTTCTTGTTATCCTTCACATAGTTGATAGAACCACCATGTGAGGATTTAATTCTTTCCTCCTCTTGCACACACATAGCTATGCACTTTTCCAAATCCCATTTCTCAGGCTGCATGTTGTAGTTGACAACAAAAGTGTCAAACTCTTTCGGCAAGGAAGCAAAAACCAAATGAATAAGGAACTCATCCTTGAGAGCCAAATCCATTGGTTTAAGCTTGGATGCCAAGTTGCTCATCCTTAGTATGTGCTCTCTTATGCCACTGCCATTACCAGAGTACCTTTCTGTCACAAGCTGCTTAATCAGCTGTGTAGCATAAGTCTTTGAAGAGCCAGTGAACTGACTCTTTATTTTATCAAGGTACTCTGTGACAGTGTCACACTCTGCAATTGAGCCCACAATTGCAGGCTCAATCGTGTTCTTTATCACAGCCATACATTTCTTGTTGGCTGTGGTCCATTTCTTATGCTCAAGGTCATAAGACATCTGTAAGGGAGCATGATCCCTCTGTCTTTTCTGCCAAGCAGTATCATCCTCATTTTGATCCCTCACTGGTGCCAAAGGCTCAGTGGGACGTGCTGTAGTGAGGACCCAGTCCACCTCAGCCAAGATAAACGCTAAGTCTATCTTTTTCTTCCACTCTCCATAATTATCTCCTTTGAGAGTGGGGATCTCTTTGATACAACTCATCAAGTTGTATCCGCCTGAAAAATAGTTCAAATAAAGTGAGAACGTAACAGCAAAATTATATGCCTTATTTCCAACGTTGGTCAAAAATACGACATACAATTAAATCAATTTTATCTATACATTAAATCTACATCACCGTTGGGCAGAAATAGAAATAATGCATAAAATCATCAATTAAAAAATTATAATATTGTTATTATCATCGTTGGTCAGAAAATAACAATATCATAATTATCTGGGATTTATATCTATTTTTCCAAAATTAAATTCTCCCGTTGGTTCGAATTTAATAATGAAAATCAATCAACATTAACTTTTGCAGCGGAAACTGTAATTATTCTAAAAAATAATTCATTATACAGAAGCATTATACTATACACATTTAATCCCTGAAAAAATTAACACGTTGGTGCAAAAAATTATAGAGATTTTGGATCAAATTTCATTGAAATTCATCAAAAAATGCTTCTGAAATCAATTAAACATCAAAATTCGGGTTTACTGTTCATACGGCCAAATCGGCCTGTTCAGCTCGGCCACGGCCCACGGCGGCCTGCTCCGGCCACCGCGCGCGCACGAGAGGAAGGGCAGGGGCGGTGGCGCGCTGGGCGAACGGGACGGCGGCGAGGCAAAGAACGGCGGCGCGCGCGCGCGGCGGCGAGGGGAAACGGCGGCGGCGGCGGCAGCAGCAGCAGCAGCAAGCGAGAGACAGCGATGGCGGCGACGCGGCAGCGGCGGCAGCGGCGCGGCGGCGATGGCGGCGGGGCTGACGAGAGGCGGCGCCGGCGGGCTAGCGGCCGAGGCTAGCGAGCGGCGCGATGGGGAGCAGCAGCAGCACGGGTGAGCTCGGGGAGAGAGAGCAAAATGGATTTTTGCTTCTTCCCCTCTCCAAATATCTCTTTTATAAGGTTGCGGGTTGGGCCGGGTTGGGCCGGGCTGGGCCAGGTATTACATTCTACCCCCTTAACAGAATTCGACCTGATTATTCCCAAGTTTTACAATGTCTCCTAGAATCTTTGGCATCTGACTAGGAACCACTTGTTATTCAAACTTGTCCAGTTTGCTACAATCAGCTTGTACGTGAAGCTTTTATGCGCCAGCTATGTGTGGTTGCATTAGATGGAGTCTGACAACTGATTTCCAGCTGTGTCGTAATATAGTGGCTTTGGCGTAAGCAGACAAAACTAATCTTTATGTGGATGCCAACATTCCAATTTGAAAAAAAAAACACAATCTAATTCTAGTGGAGCTTTACTTTGCTTTGCTTAAAATTATTGTTTTCCACACACCTTGAAAGAGCTGTATAAAAACTGGAATGTGCTGGCTGCTAACCAGATGAAACTAATAGTAACGTGGATTCTGACAATTGAAATTAAAGAAGAAGCAATGGAGGCTGCAGATGTGTCCAACCCCCAGATTTAACGAAAACTTGAATTTCTCCACGGTACTTTTGTATTTTGAATTTTACAAACTAGCCAAACATTTTTTTAGAGGATGCTGTAGCAGCTAGTAAACATATTTCCGTATTTTCAGTTTTCTCAATAATTGTTGCCTTATGTCCAGGTATTTAACATTAGATGAGACTGATAGACTCGTTGATCTGAGATTTGAAGACGACATCAGGGAGGTGTTCGACCATTTCAAGGCACAGAGGCAGACGCTGCTATTTTCTGCCTCCATGCCGGAGAAGATTCAGAATTTTGCAAGGAGTGCCCTTGTGAAGCCGGTTATTGTCAATGTGGGAAGGGCAGGAGCAGCAAATCTTGATGTCATCCAAGAAGTTGAGTACGTCAATGAAGATGCAACAATTGTATACCTCCTTGAATGTCTCCAGAAGACTCCACCCCCTGTCCTAGTTTTCTGTTATTGTGGAACCAGCTAGCTGAAAACAGCAAGTGGCACCATGACGGTAATCATAAGAATACACAAGAGGGGCAAATTGATTAACTTAGTCCATCCATTCACTTGCCATATGTTAGCCTAATTGGGCACAATTAATGAAGGACCTTCTTGCTTGACTTGGGCGCAATGAATGAAATTAAGGTGCGTTGACTTGAAACCTTTTTAAGTTCTTGCCATGTCCGTAAAGCGTTATTAGGGCTTGTTCTTTTGGGCCAGCTATGTGTGGTTGCATTAGATGGAGAAGCTCAGGATCAGTTAGTTACCGTGGAATCAGCTGCAGATCACGCTAGCTGGCAAAAGAAAGTGGCACCATGATGGTAATCATAAGAATACACAAGAGGGGCGAATCGATTAACTTACTCCATCATTCACGTGCCATATAGGCTGATTAATTGGGCACAATTATGAAGGGGTGCATTGACTTCAAACTTTTTATTAAGTTTGACTTTGGCGCAATGAATGAAAGGTGCGTTGACTTGAAACCTTCTTAAGTTCTTGCCGGGCCCGTGAAGCATTACTAGTCTGCCTTCTGTCCGGCAACAGCTACCTGCTTCTGTATGAGGTAAGCACTATTTCAGCGAGTTTTATGTCTTAGTTTTGCTACAATATTAGATGTCTTCTTCAGTTATTAGTCCGATTCGTTTGGGATTTATATTGCATCTTACAATGGTGCTAAATTAGAGGCAAATAATATTCAGGGAGTTGCTCAGCTTGGGCAAATACCTGTAGTAGTTGTTTATGGCCTCTCACATTACCAGCAGTACTATTTGTAATGTATCCATCCTAGAATTTTGGAAGTGGCACTGTGGCAGAGCTGTATACGACCTTATACCTCATTGTTAGCGGAATATTGGAGTAACACTTTAGCATCAATTTGATTCAACCCAGGAAAACGACCTTTGTATGTGATACGATGCACATAGCACACACTATTACTGTCCATGAGGTATATTAGCTCTCCTGGTCCTATTTGAGAGGATGTTCCCTTGATTATTAGAGCTACTGCTATTATATGTAGACTTCAGCAAAATGGCCCTGGCCCGAACTAACTGTCTTGGCACTGCCCGAAGCCTAGTTTATGGACGGGCTTGTGCAGAAATGTGATATTTGAATTCTCAATTCAGAATCGTGAAGTGTACATTTAATAAAAATATATAAATTTCGCAATTATGATTTCAAAATTATGATGAATGCCAAATTTGGAGCTTAATTATAGAAACTTTAAATTTGGTGTCTGCTATTTGCGTTGAAACTTGAAAGTGACTAGGATATATACATCCATGCAAAACACTTTTAGGATAGAATTCATATAGAAATACCATTGCTAATTTTAATATAATTTTATGTCGAATTTCAGATATTTAGGATTTTACTGTGAAGTTGGTATGAAAATTAAATTGCTAATTTTTTATTCTGAATTATGGATCTTTTATCATACGGGATATGGACTATATCCTTTAATCTATGTTATTATAATTCGGATCCACCACATATGGACGGCTAGATTTCTTTCCTAATTAACGTGGAAAATTCCTCTAAGTTCCTAGTTAGTATACATACATTTATAGAAATATAGATATCGGTAGATCATAGATCCGTAGACTTGCAAAATGACCCAGCTTGGACTGGCCGAGCCAAATGTGTTGGCCCTGCCCCAAGCCTGGTTTATGGACGGGCTTGCAGGAATGTGATATTTGAATTCTCAATTCAAAATTGCGATGTGTAAAATTAATAAAAGTATAAATTTTCGTAATTACGATTTCAAAATTATAAATGCCAAATTTGGAGCTTATAGAAACTTTAAAATTTGTGTCTGCTCTTTGCATTGAAACATGAAAGTGACTAGGATATATACATGTGTGCAAACATACACTTTTCTAACCATCAACTAATCATCCTAGAAATGGGAGTGGTGAGAAGTGGAAAAAAATGTTGGAAGAGGGAACATTTTAAAAACTTTTTGCAACTGAATGTAGTATGCACCATAGCCATTCCCATTTGTATTTCGGGATATTTTATTTAAAATTCAAAATGGTGTTGTAATTTTGTGATCTTATATTCCCCAATTCAGTGGAATTATTATTGTCTATTTAGTATTAAATAATTTACAAATGTAAAATGCATATTAAGTGTTTTTTTGCTTATTACAGTGTTTCAAATAGATCCCGCATTACAATTATTTTGACTAAACCCATATGATAGATGGCAGCAAGTACAACTAGCACAGATAGTTCATCATCAGGAGCACAGATGGACAGACGGCTGCTGGAAGCAGCCACATCTGGTGACACGAGATCGATGAAGGAGATGACTTCACAGAATCCAAGCACGCTGCTTGGAACAACTCCTCAAGGGAACACCTGCCTTCACATATCCTCCATTCATGGCCACGAGGGTTTCTGCAAGGATGTCCCGGCCCTAAACCGCTCTCTCCTTACCGTTGCCAACTCGTACAATGAGACGCCACCGCCACCGCCGTGACAATCGGCAATGCCGCTTTAGCTTCTGTGTTATTGAAACGCTGCCGTCAGCTAGGATTCAATGAGGCAATCTTGCAACAAGACAAGGATGGATGTAATGCACTACACCACGCCATCCGCAGTGGCCACAAGGGCCTTGCCCTAGAGTTGATAGCAGCAGAGCCTGCCCTGTCGAAAGGTGTCAACAATTTTAATGAGTCCCCCATGTACATCGCGGTGATGAGAGATTTCGCAGATGTTTTTGAGAAACTATTGGAAATTCCTAATTCCTCTCACACGGGAGCCTGTGGCTACAATGCTCTGCATGCTGCTGTGAGAAATGGGAATTCAGGTGAGAAACTGGAGAGTATGATAGAAATGATTCCATATTCAGCAAGTATGCACTCTCATTTCTCATATATAACTTGTATGTATGTGTTATATCCTTTTTTTCATTTTGAATATGGTCCAATAGTAACTATAAGATACTCCAAATTAAGTGAATTGTATGAAAATTTTCCTTCAGGTTCATAGTCTTTTAGCATCATTATTGTATAGAAAATGGGTACATGGCAAAAACAAAGGTTCTAACGAAATTTTTTCATGCAATTCGTAGTATAGGTATCTTAAATTTAGTATTTAAATATGCTAAGAGTGATAAAGATTCACTTAAGTTGTATATTAAATGGGGAAGCATGTACTTCCAGGAGTTTGGGAATAGTATGCTAGAATATAAGGCAAATTGGAATTGGGATTCTGAAATCTAAGACTATGTAGAGCACAATTGTTTGTCTAATTAATATTACTGTACATAATTACTAATCCTTTGCTACGTACGTACATTGTATATTCATTGGTTGTTAACCATCTTTCATGCCTTGATTTGTTTTCAGTTATTGCTAAAAAGATTGTGGAGAAACGTCCTAGGCTGGCCAGAGAAGAAAACGAGTGTGGGATGTCTCCAATGCATCTCACAGCAATTTGGGGCAAGGTTGACGTGATACGAGTATTGTTGGACCATGATCGGTCTTTAGGGTATGTGGTAAGCGCAAAGGGTAATCCTCTCCTTTGTTCTGCCGCATTTCGAGGTCAAGTTGGTGTTGCTCGAGAGCTGCTTTACCATTGTCCAGATGCTCCCTATTGCCGCGTAACTGGCTTCACATGTCTTCATCAAGCTGTAGAGGCAGGTCACACAGAGTTTATTGAGTTTATCCTGGGGACACCACAGCTTCGGAAAGTCGTTAACATGCGTAACAGCGAGGGAAGAACTGCTCTACATCTCGCTGTCCAGAAGTGCAATCCGAAAATCGTTGCTTCTTTACTGTCTCACAAAGACATAGACACAACAATGTTTGACAACGATTGTCATGGTATAATTCAGAAACTACGGATAACCACGGAGCATGTCAAGAGTTTAAATTGGGTATGTTACGAGTACCTTGTTGTCAATACACACTTCCATATAAACACTTCCAGATAAGACATAAATATTTTTTATATTACTTAAAATGGTAGCAGCTAATTCAGAATAAAAAGAATGAGAAATTTGGAAGAAAATCAACAACAGAGGGAACAGGTTGAGTGAAGTATTTCTCGTCCTCCTTCCTCTTTATAATTTCCTGTTTGGATGCCTCTTATCTCACTAATTGTTGTTCTAGCTAGGTGAAGTCCAGTTTGGATGTCATTAATTAAGCTGAAGCTTTGATTATGTCTCCTTTTAATTAGGATCAGGAGTTCTTGTGGTAGGAAGAGAGATCGTCTACATAAACTTGTAATATTCATTTTTTTTTATGTATGGGTTACTCCTAGGCTTATCCAAGGTCATGACATATCCCTCATTTGATTAGTTTAGTTCTCAACTTACAACAGAACCCATTTTATCATCACATTTTCTAACCTAATACTCAATCGGTCACTAAATAGGTCGTCCTCACGCATCCAAGCATTCCTAGTTTTTACCACGAATATCTAAAAAAAGTTACATAAATTAATTGGCCATATGAATATTGTATTACTAGATCTAGAAAAAAATTACTTTTGTAATATATATTTTTGTGATTATAATAACATTATGATACAAATAACAGTCAAAGTAGTACATTAGGGACTCTGTCGACGTCCAAAATGACCAATATTTAGTAATGGAGACGGTAAAGTATTACTCACATAGTAGAAAAGCTAATCGTTATTATTATACCGTTTGTGAGTTTCACATGTATATTTGTTTTGATTCATGCAGAATGAAGTGTCCAGGCGTTTGTTCAAAGCAGATCCCGGAGCTGCTGACCTTCTTTACTTTTCTGATATGAAGGAAAAAGTAATTAACGAATCAAGGAAGGATGCCAAATCACTGACTGAAACATACACGAACAACACTTCTTTAGTGGCAATCCTCATTGCGACGATTACCTTCGCAGCTGCTTTCACATTGCCTGGAGGATACAGCAGTGATGCGGGAAGCGAGGTACTTCCCATTATGGCAAGAAAGTTTGCATTTCAGGCATTCTTAATCTCTGACACCCTAGCAATGTGCTCCTCGCTTGCTGTAGCATTTATATGCATCGTAGCAAGGTGGGAGGATCTTAAATTCTTGCTTCATTACAGATCCCTTACTAAGAAACTCATGTGGTTTGCATATATGGCAACCACTACGGCATTTGCAACAGGTTTATACACAGTATTGGCCCCTCATCTTCTGTGGTTGGCTATCGTAATTTGCATTCTTACTGTTTCATCGCCGATTCTTACTAAGTTGCTAGGTGAATGGCCTGTCTTGAAGCTCAAGTTTCGGCGGGGTAAAACTTTCAAAGTCGATCTCCTTGATATGATCTGACACAATCAATTTGTATTATGAACTCTTAGATTCCATCCAAAATTTGAACTATGTACTTGAACCACTCTTGTATGTCGAGCTTGCGTTAATGATTGATTACTCGCAACTTTTTGTTTTGATTTGGGTTTTTTATAAGTTGATTTTGTTCATAGGGAGCCAAATTTGTCTTGATAGTGCTCAGAGAAGTTCAAGGCCGATAGACTACGAATAATGGAGAAAGATAGACTAAATTATAAAGAGAGTAACTATGATACATATGTATGTAATTTTAAGCACATATCCTACAAGTGGAGACTGTAGCAGCTGCCATTGAGGATTAGGATGGCTTCTTTTTACCAAAGCAACTTATTTATTTTCTTAAATAATTTGATTCCCTGGATAAGGATTAGTTTTTTGGTATCTTTTCTATTACTAGGAAGATTATTATTAGATTGATTTTTATCTATGTTTGGTAGGTGAGCCCTCTATATACACCCTCTATATAAAGAGATCTATTTTAAGCGTCGACATTGAGAACTAGGTAAACAAGGGTTCTTTTTTAAGACCTGCTCACTGCCCCTGGGGTAGGGCAGCCGGTTAACAGCACCGTCGTGCCACTTGGGTCCAGGGACACCTCGATCAGCCCTACCCTCATCGTGTACATGACATGAACAATTGTGATCACATTTGTCTTCTGACCAAAAAGACTATAAATGGAAATGCAGTGCACCCATCAGACTGGAGATGATTCATGCCATCTCCAATACAAATCACCATTGGTTGAAGAAATTTTTGTACGAATAATCTATTTTTTATTCGAAATTACAGAAATATACCCGCAGAAAATTTTTTTACAAAAATAGGCTCCAGTTGCCCAATGGGGGGGGCGACTTACGGTAATCGCCCAACCGGGCAGCGACACGTGGCGAATATGGCAACGGTTGGGCGAATATTTACTGTCGCCCAAGCGTTGGGCGACTGGATTGCAATCGCTGTACGATTGGGCGACTGAAATTGCAGTCGCCCAATGCCAGGGGCGACAGGGGGAGCGTTAAGATAGCATACTCGGCTGCCGCCCACTGCCTTTTTTCACTCACTCGTTCTGCGCACAGAGAAGAAAGGAGAGAAGAAGAGGAGAGGAAGGAGGGAAGAAAATGAGGGGAGAAGAGGAGAGGAAGGAGGGGAAGGAGGGGAAGAAAAGGAGGGGGAGAAGAGGAGAGGGAGAGGAGGACAGGGTAGGAGGAGGAGGTGCGGGAGGAAGGAGGAGTGGAAGCTATTCCATCCATTTAGATCCAGGTATTGTTTTTATTATGTTGCATTTGCAGTATTATTTATATGAAATGTTAGTGTTAGTAAAAATTTGTGATGTAGAAAATTTAGTAAATTTTTAGTATAGAAATGTTAGTATAAAAAAGTTGTATTATACATTTCGTAGTATGGAACATTTTGTAGTATAGAAATTTTAGCACAATTTGTAGAATAGAAAGTTTAGTATTGCGCGATGTTATTTGACATGTCGCAAGATTGAAACATATATGCAGGCCGACATCATCAATGGCAGAAGCCACTACATTGAGAGTGTATTAGAGTGTATTAAGGTGCTGGAACCATTCGTGAAGGTCCGAATGGTGTGGATTTGAGTGGTTTTCCGCAAGTCACTCTTGTACTTCCGGATGGCAAGAATGCTCGAATCACGATGTGCTGCAATGGTTAACCCGGAATTTTTCATTGGACCCCGAGGTGCGAAGCGTCGTCGTGCAAGGCCTTCGAAGCCGGTCTCCCACGGACATCAGATGGGAGTTGAAGACATTGGCGCGCTCTGCTTCATGGAAGGGCTTTGTGCAAGAGTGCCGCGCCAGTGATACGAGTGTGTCCTGCTTGTGCAACTGTCCTCACTGCAAGCAGCTGCGCAAACTCATGCGCCCGCCCTTGCTCTAGGAGGTGCTAGCAGCTCGGGCGGGCCGCATGTTGGTGAAGATGATGAAGTTGCTCGTGATGAAGCTAATGCAGTACATGGAGGAGAGTTACAGCCGTCAAGTCATAGAGAGGGAACTGGGCAAGCCGATAAAGGAGAGCATAATGAGTACATCGTGCAGCAGATGGACTATGATGACCACAGGGCATGGGATGAAGAGGAAGTTGTAGATGACGACGAAGAGGACAGTTTCGTTGATACTTTTATATGGTGGTCTTTCGTCCTTACTGTAATCCTATTTTTATTGTTCTAGCTTTGCTAAACAGGATGATTTGGCTGTAGGTGTGGCTTGTAGTCCTTATCACCATAAGATTTTTGACCTCCCGAATCTTAGTGCATCCAAAATTGCATGCGGCTATTTTTCTCTCGTCTTGTCTCTCGCGAACAATCAGAATTCAAATATTTAAACCATAAGCCATAAGCCTGACTTGTGGGCCTACTACCTAGTGGAGGATCATGTCACAAAAACCGCCCGTGAAAACAGCCTTAAGACTTGATTTGCACCGAGGCATGGAAAGTAGATGGTAGTGATGTTATACGACAAAAATTAAACATTGATAAGAGGTGAAGGATCAAAAATAGACCTTTTCTTTCAAAATTTAGAAAATTTACCAACAAATTTGAAACTCCAAAAAAAAATATTTTTCTCAAAATCCTGAACTTTAATTTCAGGATGTTACAAGAGTTGTCATGAAACATCAGCAAAAAATGCGAAAAAGAAAAAATATAGACAATGGATCGGTAATTCAAAACCGTTTAATATCTATCTATCTATCTATAGCTATACTAATTAAAGGCTTTTCTAGGAGCCTCCGCGTTAATTTTAAGAGATGAAAAAACTATAAATTATCACGTTAATCAAATAAAATGAAAAAAATATAAACACATGTTTATCCGAGGAAAAAAAGAGAAAGATCCGACCATCCGTATATATTGGATATACTATTTCGATGGCTTACATTTATTAATTGGAGGAATCAAATGTTTTCATTTGGAAGGAAACATAAGCACTTTTGATTAGACTCATCAGTTTTTGGTATTCCTTTCGATTGATTCAATAAAAAGAGAAGAGGAAGAACTATCCAGCATTTCTCTCATAAGTCATGAAGGAATACAAGCCAAGGTGGTGTGGCGGTGTTCATTAATTGGGTCTCGGGTGAGGTGAAAATATCACGAGAAAAAGCGATGCAAGAGTTCTCTAGGTGTTTATATATAAATAGTGTATCTTCGAAAGATGCACTCACCAGTAATATAATGAGAGCGATATTGGGGAAAATGACGGTACTTGGAATTTTAAAATTCCAACTCCACATGTGTTTATTATATTAGTTCCATAATCAGTGGCTAGCACATACATTCAACAATACTCACAACACATTCATACACATATAAATAAAACAGAATAGCATGATATAGATAAACAACCAAAACTAAGTCGTACAAGACTAAGTGTTACAACTCACCCACTGACCAACCAAACATTTCACATAACATAAAGTTTTGCAGCGGATAAACAAAAACGAAGGCATCGGAAACCAGCAAGCATGCCTCAGCCATTCCACCGGCAACCAACTAGAACAAACCTTAAAAATCGACGTCATCACTGCTGAAACTCGAAGCGTAAAATTATCCAAACTGCAGGTCCTCCTCAATATCCTCTGAATTTGTCCAACAAACAATCATGAGTAAAACATTATACTCCGCAAGACTTTTAAAGCAAAGATTGTATAGTATGCAAGCTTAAACAAATATGGCTATCCTATCTAGTTTTAATTTGCATAAAGCGAGCTTTTATTTGCAATAGATTGTAATAGATTGCAACCGATGAGTGAAAGAACATTTGACATTGATTGAACAAATAATAACAAAGCTGAAAATAGCATAGATAAATAGGTAGCTTTTTGCCATAGAATTAAAACAATGGTGAAACCTTCCTCCGAACAAGTTATGCATGGATTTCTTATCCATACATACCATGAACCAATTTACAAAACATAAACTACCTATTGCAGGATATAATCAAGTGACATCCATAACCAGGGACAGGGTTATTCGAATAGATTTACACTCTGCAAAGTTTGTATAACTTTACCCAAATGACATAAATATCCCACCATACCTTTCATGTCACGCGATACCAAATGTATCCGATTTGAGAGGTCATGACAAAACTTTTACATTAGCAGCCTTAACAACAAACCACGATATAATACCTTCCTAAGACATGGAGAGCCCTCCATAATCCTAAGAACTCCAACATTGTGTTGGAAAGCTTAGCTGTCCTCATAAAATGCGTATGAACATGGAGATACTCTACCATGCTCGCACTAGCCCAAAAAAATTGCCTATCAACTACCACCAATGGTTTATTGCTAGAACATGGTAAATTATTATGCTAGGGAATCCCTATAAGAGACATGTGTTGTTGTATGAATTTACTTGGATATATGGCACAATACATCGGTCCTTAGCGACCAGTGCAAGACAAACATAACCTATGATCTCGTGCAAATTGCACCTGTCTTCACACACTATTCGCCCAAGTCTACATGATTTTTCATTTCATACTATTAATCAAAATTCCAGAGCTGATTGCTCTCACCATATATACAAGTGTTTCCCATGGTTAAACAATTTATTGAGTTGATCCAACCTAGTAAAACTAATGCTGATATATGCATGGCTAAGCATCACTAAAACATACCATCTAAAATTCCAAAATTATTTGTACCAACAGTGGATAGTGATACTATGGTGACAATAGTGAGGATAGCAATCTTTTTCAAAGGAGGATCAGTGCAATAATTGGGTATAACTACCAACCTTAACAATATAGCCACTTTACCAAAATGCATGCACACATAATGATTTTGTAACAAAACATACATAATAGTGAAAATATGGGATAAAACATGATCAAAGGAGGTGCTTGCCTTGCATGTTGGACATTGGGTCTTGCTCGAGCTCAACTTCGCGACTTGCGGGACGTCGGTATCTAGTCGATAAAATTCAAATAACACAAACAAGAGCTAAATAAATTCAGATAGAGTGAAAATTTAAATATTACGAAATTTCATGATTTTAGACAAATTTAGAGGCAAAATTGACTCAAATCAGAGTTCATATGAGTGAGAACGAGCTAATCAAGTTTGTCGAGAGATAAATTCCGAAAAAGAAAAGAGAAAGTACTGTGGTAAGGGGGGTGCCATGGAAATCATATTTACTGAAATCCATTAACCTACAAGGAAATAGTATGCTGGCTAAACCTAAGGCATCCTCACAATTTTTGGATTTTCAAAAGAATTAAAAGGGTCTGGGCCCACATGTCAGCGACACATTTTCATAAATTTGTTAAAATTATAAAACTGACATATGGGACCCACTTCTCATAGACTCATTAGCGCTAAACTTGATTAGCTGTGCCAGAGATAAGAGCAGAGCTAGCATGACCGAGCTCCCTGGCGAGCTCGCCAGCAGTGATGTGGGCATGGAGAGATATAGTTGACCAGAGGAATGGAAAACGGGAAGCCTAACGGAGGTTGCTGAGGTAACAGCTTCGAAGGAGAGGCCTTGCAGGTCGCCGATGATGAGGTTTGGTGATGACGCGGGGTTGGGCCATGGAGAAATGGATGAGAGAGCGAGGGGGTAGAAGTTGTGACATGGAGGGCCATGGAGAAATGGACGAGAGCGAGAGGGCAGCAGTTGACACATAGGAAAACGTTTCTAGGAGTAGTTGTGTTGTGAAACACTGTGATGTGAATGGCAAGAGGGAAGCCTGGCTCTTTCTATCCATGCAGGAGAAAAGAAAAGAGCCATAGCTCATTTTGGCAAGGGAGAATCGAATAGGAAAGGGGAATCCGAGTAAAGGCCATGTCGTGGAAGAAAGAGAGAAGGACTCGGTTTGTAAGCCAATTCGGCCAAGCCAGGAAAGAATCCAACCTTCTCACATGGAGACAGAGCTGAACACATGGCTATGGCGTGAGGTGGAAGAAGGGGCTGACAAGCGGGTCCACGTTGCCAACAAGAGGAGGAAAAAGGCAGGCCAGGCGAATATATGTTTCCTTTAGGAAGAGGTGGAAAAGGAAGGCGGTTTGGGCTGGCGATGGCAATGGGCTGAGATGGGCCACATTTTGGAGAAGGGTGCTAGGCTTTAGCTGGGTCACTCTCGTACTTCTGGATGGCAAGAATGCTCGAATCGCAGATGTGCTGCAATGGTTAACCCGGAATTTTTCATTGGACCTCGAGGTGCACAGCGTCGTCGTGCAAGGCCTTCGGAGCCGGTCTCCCACGGACATCAGATGGGAGTTGAAAACATTGGCGTGCTCTGCTTCATGGAAGGGCTTTGTGCAAGGGTGCCGGCGCCGTGGATACGAGTGTGTCCTGCTTGTGCAACTGTGCTCACTGCAAGCAGCTGCGCAAACTCATGCGTCCGCCCTTGCTCTAGAAGGTGCTAGCAGCTCGGGCGGGCCGCATGTTGGTGAAGATGATGAAGTTGCTCGTGATGAAGCCAATGCAGTACATGGAGGAGAGTTACAGCCGTCAAGTCATAGAGAGGGAATTGAGCAAGCCGATGAAGGAGAGCATAATGAGTACATCGTGCAGCAGATGGACTATGATGACCACAGGACATGGGATGAAGAGGAAGTTGTAGATGACGACGAAGAGGAAAGTTTCGTTGATACTTTTATATGGTGGTCTTTCGTCCTTACTGTAATCCTATTTTTATTGTTCTAGCTTTGCTAAACAGGATGATTTGGCTGTAGGTGTGGCTTGTAGTCCTTATCACCATAAGATTTTTGACCTCCCGAATCTTCTAGTACTGGCCAAAATTGCATGCGGCTATTTTTCTCTACGTACTGTCTCTCGCGAACAATCAGAATTCAAATATTTAAACCATAAGCCATAAGCCTGACTTGTGGGCCTACTACCTAGTGGAGGATCATGTCACAAAAAACCGCCCGTGAAAATAGCCTTAAGACTTGATTTGCACCGAGGCATGGAAAGTAGATGGTAGTGATGTTATACGACGAAAATTAAACATTGATAAGAGGTGAAGGATCAAAAATAGACCTTTTCTTTCAAAATTTAGAAAATTTACCAACAAATTTGAAACTCCAAAAAAAAATATTTTTCTCAAAATCCTGAACTTTAATTTCAGGATGTTACAAGAGTTGTCATGAAACATCAGCAAAAAATGCGAAAAAGAAAAAATATAGACAATGGATCGGTAATTCAAAACCGTTTAATATCTATCTATCTATCTATCTATAGCTATACTAATTAAAAGCTTTTCTAGGAGCCTCCGCGTTAATTTTAAGAGATGAAAAAACTATAAATTATCATGTTAATCAAATAAAATGAAAAAAATATAAACACAGGTTTATCCGAGGAAAAAAAGAGAAAGATCCGACCATCCGTATATATTGGACTACTATTTCAATGGCTTACATTTATTAATTGGAGGAATAAAATGTTTTCATATGGAAGGAAACATAAGCACTTTTGATTAGACTCATCAGTTTTTGGTATTCCTTTCGATTGATTCAATAAAAAGAGAAGAGGAAGAACTATCCAGCATTTCTCTCATAAGTCATGAAGGAATACAAGCCAAGGTGGCTCTGGCAGGTTCATTAATTGGGTCTCGGGTGAGGTGAAAATATCACAGAAAAAAGGCAGTGCAAGAGTTCTCTAGGTGTTTATATATAAATAGTGTATCTTCGAAAGATGCACTCACCAGTAATATAATGAGAGCGATATTGGGGAAAATGACGGTACTTGGAATTTTAAAATTCCAACTCCACATGTGTTTATTATATTAGTTCCATAATCAGTGGCTAGCACACACATTCAACAATACTCACAACACATTCATACACGTATAAATAAAACAGAATAGCATGATATAGATAAACAACCAAAACTAAGTCGTACAAGACTAAGTGTTACAACTCACCCACTGACCAACCAAACATTTCACATAACATAAAGTTTTGCAGCGGATAAACAAAAACGAAGGCATCGGAAACCAGCAAGAATCAGTGTTGTAATCCAGCAATTACCTTTGCACTCCCTAATTCTCCAAAAATCATTTATATCATCTATCTAGCCTATCTATTCATTTAGGCTCCACCAATTTATTTCTCCCAGAATCATCACTATCGTTTCCTTTTTATGATTGACATGAATCCACCAACCTCTTTATGGGTTTACCATAAACAACCATCTTCTTTTCTTATGACTCTATTTATTCTTCTTGACATTTTGTTTTATAAGAAGTATTATTATTTGAAAATATAATACATAAAAATTTCCTGAGACCTAGCAGTTTTGAACAAAAACATAATGTGTAAGAGAATGCAATAATAATATCGATCCGATTCCATCCACCATTACATGGTCTCGCACCATATGCTAGACCTTCAGCGTTATAGCCGCTACGTTATCACTGGGACGACACCTAGGGCAACACAAATCAGGGCTTTCCACCGCCCTCCACTTTTCCAATTTCACCCACAAAGTTTTTGAAATAGAACTATATCTGGTTAAGTTCCCATGTCCGCCCTTGACCGTGAGCACGTCTATTCGAATAGTTTTGATTCTGCAGAGTTTGCACACTTTACCCACAAGAGATAGTTCACTCGTTGCCCCACACAATTTCTTAGTCATGCGGTTGAGCCAACCATCACAGTAACCGTTCTAAGTACCTCGCCCCTTCCATCATCTCACCCCTATGAGCTTGTCCCGCTTGCGGCAGGTCTCATAGGTTGTGCGGATGTTCCCCCCTATGCACCTAGCAGCTAGCTACCCACACCGCTAGCACGCCGTAAAGAACTTCACCCTCAGCGGGTGCCCCATTCAAGTCCGCCACCCAGACAGTCCCTTGCACTACCTCACTTCCTCCACCGATAATGATGACTTTTAGGGTCCGGTAAATTTACTAGGCCAAGTTGTACTTTACAGACTTATGGTTGTACTTGTTTTACACAGGAGGTCATGACAATATTCGGTCCTTAGGGTTATCTAGGCGGTTCTACCACAAACCACACTCTCGTGCACCCTTGCACACCATACGCCCGAACCATCAGCCCAAATAGATAAGCAATTTAAGGTGTTTGGGAGTATAAAATAATCATATCCAACATATACCAGTCATTACCACCATGACTGCCCAACCAACTTTTCTCATGATTGAAAGTGATGCTTGGCTGTTCTTGCGCCCATGAGTTTCTAAGCAATACTAAGCATGGCATATAATTATGGACTTATTTTTGAAAGGTTACTATTATAATTTTGCTAGGCGACAAGGTTTACATATTCAAATATTTCAAAGGAGGTGGAATATTAATCAAGTTAAATAATAGGCATATAACTAGAATCTTAAATTAATCCTGTATTTGCATATAAAATAGTAGCATTCAATTTTATAATTAAAATCAAAGTAATTTGTAGAAAACGAGGTTCAACATGATCAAAGTATTGACTCACCTTGGTCACAATGGGTTGGTTCTGGTCTCAAGCTTCTAGAGCTGCTGCCTCGGCTTCCTCCTCCTGGGCCTCGTACGCTATTTTTAACGTGAGCAAAAATTTGGATAAAAAGAAAAGGCAATCAGCAAACCAATAAACATCAAATAGAAAATCCAAATAACTCCAAATTTGTACACTTTCAGTTTCAAGAAGTGACTGAGGATTTTATACAACTATAGAAATTTGTCTCACTCAATTTGGAGTTGAAATGAGAAAGTTATGGATTTTTGAAGTTTGAGTGGAATTTATTTTAGCAAATTTTAAATTACCATTAATTCAAATAAACTCAATTTTGTAGAGTTCTACTGGGTAGATCTCAATTTTAGATGAATTTAGAATTTTGTCCCATTCAATTTGGTGCTCAAATTAATTAGTTATAATTTTTGGAAGTTCTCAGTTTACTTAAATTCCAGAAAAAGGAAAAATAGAAAAATAACAGAGGCTGACATGGCTGGCCCACATGTCAGGGAACCCCCTACACTGTGCTGTCGCTGCCAGGTGGGGTCCGCTTGTCAGCGCCTAGGGTACTGGAGGCCACTACCATGCAGGACCCATTGGGGAACCGGGCCTACATGTCAGCCGCCTGGCCATGACAGGTGGGACCCGACTGTTAGGGGCCCCTCAGGCTAGTGGACACTGATAGGTGGGACCCACCAGCGCGGACTGAAAAATCAGAAAACTCAACCTCAGCGCTGCGGAGCCGGGGGCTCGAACGCGCGCCGAGGGAGTCTGGGGGGAGAGAGATAGCGCTGGTAACCACTCGGCCTCAAGGTGTTTCTTGACATATAAGGGCGCGTATTCCTTTTGAACCAACTCGGCTATACCTTCGGGCAGAGGAGTTCGGGACCGGGGACGGCCGACGGTGCGGTCGGCGACGTGCTGCCGGAGAGCTGGTGGCAATGGGCAAAATGGGACGCCCGGACGTCGAGGAACACGATGGTGGGGTCGTGCAGGGGCCGGGGGATGCCGGGGAGGGGTCGGCGGCGGGCTTGGGTGAAGATCGACGCCGGCACCGGAGAGGGATCGGGGAGCTCGGTGGAGGGTGGGATCTGCTTCGCCTGGTCCCGAATAGGGTGTAAGAGGCAGGAATTGGCCGGAGGTGGAGGGGCACGGCGGCGCGGCCGATTGCCGGAGTGCAGGAAGAACGGGCACAGGCGAGAAATTGGGGCACGGGAGACCGATTGAGCTCTAGGGAAGGGAGAGGGGGTTAGGGCGGTGAGGATGGCAGCTTCGGGCGGCACTTATAGGTGCTGAGGTGCTCTGGCATCGAGGATGGCCTGCGGCGGCCGTGCGAGCGACGCGCGCATGGGGAGGAATGGGCTTTGTCCGGCGGTAAGGCGCTTGCAGAACTCGGCATGGGGTGCGGGCGTGCGCGTGCAGACCCGTAGCATGGGCGTGGCGGATGACGCCGTGGATGACCGCGGCGTGGAAGTCGGTGGCCAACCCGACGGGAGGACGGGCAATGAAGGAGGAGGGGATGGGAGCTGGTTGCGGCAGAGGCTGACGCGGTGCACCCGTGGCGACGAGATGGCGGTGGGGTCCTTGGTGACGTGAGTAGCGGCGGTGGGGCCACATTTTGGAGAAGGGTGCTAGGCTTTAGCTGGGTTTCACCAAAATGTTTCAGATTTTTAATTGATTTTTAATTAGATTTAATTCTAAAAAACGCATTTGAGCTCAGAAAATTACCAAACAAAGCTTGAAAATTTTGAAAATGTTTGGATATGCACTTTTGATTACGAAGAAGTTAAATAAAAAACTTCTAGGATTCTGACGTACTAAAAATATTTCAGAAATGCACTCGTGGCGTCGAGATGGCGGTGGGGTCCTTGGTGACGTGAGTAGCGGCGGTGGGGCCACATTTTGGAGAAGGGTGCTAGGCTTTAGCTGGGTTTCGACCAAAATGTTTCAGGATTTTTAATTGATTTTTAATTAGATTTAATTCTAAAAAACGCATTTGAGCTCAGAAAATTACCAAACAAAGCTTGAAAATTTTGAAAATGTTTGGATATGCACTTTTGATTACGAAGAAGTTAAATAAAAAACTTCTAGGATTCTGACATACTAAAAATATTTCAGAAAATTCATTTTTGGTTGCAAAAAATAGGAAGAGAATTTCATAATTTTCCCTTTTTTTGAAAATACACCAAAACGTAGAAATGTGGTTTTAACTTTATTTAAATTAGCTTTTGGAAATTTAGGATGTTACAAAAAAAAAGTGAGTTACGTTAGGGAAATCTGGAATATTAGGAATTTGAATTCAGATAGGTAAGGCATTTGATATTTAATCTGTAGTATGTATAAATTAAAATTTTAAAATATAATTCAATCCGTGATATATGTATATATATATATATATATATGTATATATATATGTATATATATGTATATTCAAATCCAAATTAAATTCAAATTCGTAACATGTATATAAAATTGGACAAGACTATACTATACCACCTTCCCTCCTTCCCTATCCCTCCCGTCCCAAACCAATTCCCTTCTCTTATCCCTCCCCACACTTGAACTCCCTCTCTGTTACTTCCCGCACTCCTCACTAAAACTGGTTAAAAAACGATCTATTTTCATTGAAAATCTCCGTCTCGTAGTAACATTGCAAGGAACGTGCAATAACTACCGATAGTAGTGTAGTAACGTCATATTAATACACCTTTAGAATATGAACATATAAAACATCCACCTCATACTAACATCATAAGGGACACACACAGTAAAAACCAGCAGTTGTGCAGTAACTTCGGATTACTACACCTCTAGAATCCAATCATGCCTTCGTCTCATAGTAATATTGAAAGGAACATGTAGTAACATATGGTAAAATGTACAGTAATTTCTGAGCGTTGGAGGGAGACGTAAGCATAAGAGGAAGTCACGTTATTGCATGAAACCCACCGTGTGACTATAGACTTGCAAGATGATTACTCACGTTTCTAAGCACGGATGAGAGACGTGGGGTTTTTTCTACTATTGATTGCAAACTTTTAAGTTACAATATCTCTTTAACCAAACATCTGGTCTGATATTCATTTGCACAGTTGTATTTAAAATTATGGACTTGATAAAATTATGTCCATGTTGAATATTTTTTGACATTACAAAAGTCCATGTTACAGCAATACCGCAAGAGGGTTACTATACTTTTTAGCGTGGATGGGTGACGTGGAGTCGGTGAAAGTGAGTGGCGGGGGCTGATGGGAGGTTGGGGGTGATGGGTTTTCTTTGACTGAGCGTTGGCCAAGGTGGAACTAGGTTTTGGCCTATAGAAAGGGAGGGGTATACAATATTTATTCTATAGGAGGGTATAGAAAAATTGTAGGAAGTTGAAATTGTATCTGTAATATACCTTATCATAAACTTTAAAGTAAATCCTAAAAGTGTATAATATTTTTAAATTAGTACAAAATTTAATTCAAACTATATGCATGTCCAAATTCCATAGTAAATTCAATTTTGGAATATATATAATTAGAACGAAAACTATATTCAGAATGTGAATTCAAACTGAAAATTTTGAAAGTTTGATTCCCTTGAAATAATAGAACTTATATGATGCCAACACACGGTTAGGAATTTAGAACTTCTACAACACCAAGACGCCATTTAAAATGTGTAGCCTGCGCAGATGCACGGGTTAATGACCAGTTACTAAAATTGTGAGCCAGTAGAGCTAAAATTTGGATGCTGGAACAGTTGGTACATCTTCCAACACCAGGGCACACCAATCCTAAACGTACACAACAAAGCAAGGATGTACAGAATGTATAAATCACTAACTGGAGTTTACCTAGCTAATAGCTAATGGTATTGTTCACTAGGGTAGGATGCCGAAAAGATACAAAGGGTTCCTTTCAGATGGACCTGATTATTCCCAAGTTTTACAATATCTCCTAGAATCTTTGGCATCTGACTAGGAACCACTTGTTATTCAAACTTGTCCAGTTTGCTACAATCAGCTTGTACGTGAAGCTTTTATGCGCCAGCTATATATGTGTGGTTGCATTAGATGGAGTCTGACAACTGATTTCCAGCTGTGTCGTAATATAGTGGCTTTGGCGTAAGCAGACAAAACTAATCTTTATGTGGATGCCAACATTCCAATTTGAAAAAAAAAACACAATCTAATTCTAGTGGAGCTTTACTTTGCTTTGCTTAAAATTATTGTTTTCCACACACCTTGAAAGAGATGTATAAAAACTGGAATGTGCTGGCTGCTAACCAGATGAAACTAATAGTAACGTGGATTCTGACAATTGAAATTAAAGAAGAAGCAATGGAGGCTGCAGATGTGTCCAACCCCCAGATTTAACGAAAACTTGAATTTCTCCACGGTACTTTTGTATTTTGAATTTTACAAACTAGCCAAACATTTTTTTAGAGGATGCTGTAGCAGCTAGTAAACATATTTCCGTATTTTCAGTTTTCTCAATAATTGTTGCCTTATGTCCAGGTATTTAACATTAGATGAGACTGATAGACTCGTTGATCTGAGATTTGAAGACGACATCAGGGAGGTGTTCGACCATTTCAAGGCACAGAGGCAGACGCTGCTATTTTCTGCCTCCATGCCGGAGAAGATTCAGAATTTTGCAAGGAGTGCCCTTGTGAAGCCGGTTATTGTCAATGTGGGAAGGGCAGGAGCAGCAAATCTTGATGTCATCCAAGAAGTTGAGTACGTCAATGAAGATGCAACAATTGTATACCTCCTTGAATGTCTCCAGAAGACTCCACCCCCTGTCCTAGTTTTCTGTTATTGTGGAACCAGCTAGCTGAAAACAGCAAGTGGCACCATGACGGTAATCATAAGAATACACAACAGGGGCAAATTGATTAACTTAGTCCATCCATTCATTTGCCATATGTTAGCCTAATTGGGCACAATTAATGAAGGACCTTCTTGCTTGACTTGGGCGCAATGAATGAAATTAAGGTGCGTTGACTTGAAACCTTTTTAAGTTCTTGCCATGTCCGTAAAGCGTTATTAGGGCTTGTTCTTTTGGGCCAGCTATGTGTGGTTGCATTAGATGGAGAAGCTCAGGATCAGTTAGTTATTGTGGAATCAGCTGCAGATCACGCTAGCTGGCAAAAGAAAGTGGCACCATGATGGTAATCATAAGAATACACAAGAGGGGCGAATCGATTAACTTACTCCATCATTCACGTGCCATATAGGCTGATTAATTGGGCACAATTATGAAGGGGTGCATTGACTTCAAACTTTTTATTAAGTTTGACTTTGGCGCAATGAATGAAAGGTGCGTTGACTTGAAACCTTCTTAAGTTCTTGCCGTGCCCGTGAAGCATTACTAGTCTGCCTTCTGTCCGGCAACAGCTACCTGCTTCTGTATGAGGTAAGCACTATTTCAGCGAGTTTTATGTCTTAGTTTTGCTACAATATTAGATGTCTTCTTCAGTTATTAGTCCGATTCGTTTGGGATTTATATTGCATCTTACAATGGTGCTAAATTAGAGGCAAATAATATTCAGGGAGTTGCTCAGCTTGGGCAAATACCTGTAGTAGTTGTTTATGGCCTCTCACATTACCTGCAGTACTATTTGTAATGTATCCATCCTAGAATTTTGGAAGTGGCACTGTGGCAGAGCTGTATACGACCTTATACCTCATTGTTAGCGGAATATTGGAGTAACACTTTAGCATCAATTTGATTCAACCTAGGAAAACGACCTTGTATGTGATATGATGCACAAAGCACACACTATTAGTGTCCATGAGGTATATTAGCTCTCCTGGTCCTATTTGAGAGAATGTTCCCTTGATTATTAGAGCTACTGCTATTATATGTAGACTTCAGCAAAATGGCCCTGGCCCGAACTAACTGTCTTGGCCCTGCCCGAAGCCTAGTTTATGGACGGGCTTGTGCAGAAATGTGATATTTGAATTCTCAATTCAAAATCGTGAAGTGTACATTTAATAAAAATATATAAATTTCGCAATTATGATTTCAAAATTATGATGAATGCCAAATTTGGAGCTTAATTATAGAAACTTTAAATTTGGTGTCTGCTATTTGCGTTGAAACTTGAAAGTGACTAGGATATATACATGTATGCAAAACACTTTTAGGATAGAATTCATATAGAAATACCATTGCTAATTTTAATATAATTTTATGTCGAATTTCAGATATTTAGGATTTTACTGTGAAGTTGGTATGAAAATTAAATTGCTAATTTTTTTATTCTGAATTGCGGATCTTTTTATCAGACGGGATATGGACTATATCCTTTAATCTATGTTATTATAATTCGGATCCACCACACATGGACGGCTAGATTTCTTTCCTAATTAACGTGGAAAATTCCTCTAAGTTCCTAGTTAGTATACATACATTTATAGAAGAGTAAAGTCCATTACCGGTCCTTAAACTTTTTATGCTGTGTCATCCCGGTCCATAGACTTTCAAAGTGTGTCATCCCGGTCCTTAAACTTTCAAAGTGTGGCAATATCCTATGTAGTTGTAGCAGTGAACTTTTATCTTTGTGTCATCCCGGTCCATAGACTTTCAAAAGAAATTGCCACACTTTGAAAGTTTAAGGACCGGGATGACACACTTTGAAAGTCTATGGACCGGGATGACACAGCATAAAAAGTTTAAGGACCGGTAATAGACTTTACTCTTTATAGAAATATAGATATCGGTAGATCATAGATCCGTAGACTTGCAAAATGACCCAGCTTGGACTGGCCGAGCCAAATGTGTTGGCCCTGCCCCAAGCCTGGTTTATGGACGGGCTTGTGCAGGAATGTGATATTTGAATTCTCAATTCAAAATTGCGATGTGTAAAATTAATAAAAGTATAAATTTTCGTAATTACGATTTCAAAATTATAAATGCCAAATTTGGAGCTTATAGAAACTTTAAAATTTGTGTCTGCTCTTTGCATTGAAACTTGAAAGTGACTAGGATATATACATGTGTGCAAACATACACTTTTCTAACCATCAACTAATCATCCTAGAAATGGGAGTGGTGAGAAGTGGAAAAAAATGTTGGAAGAGGGAACATTTTAAAAACTTTTTGCAACTGAATGTAGTATGCACCATAGCCATTCCCATTTGTATTTCGGGATATTTTATTTAAAATTCAAAATGGTGTTGTAATTTTGTGATCTTATATTCCCCAATTCAGTGGAATTATTATTGTCTAATTTAGTATTAAATAATTTACAAATGTAAAATGCATATTAAGTGTTTTTTTGCTTATTACAGTGTTTCAAATAGATCCCGCTTTACAATTATTTTGACTAAACCCATATGATAGATGGCAGCAAGTACAACTAGCACAGATAGTTCATCATCAGGAGCACAGATGGACAGACGGCTGCTGGAAGCAGCCACATCTGGTGACACGAGATCGATGAAGGAGATGACTTCACAGAATCCAAGCACGCTGCTTGGAACAACTCCTCAAGGGAACACCTGCCTTCACATATCCTCCATTCATGGCCACGAGGGTTTCTGCAAGGATGTCTGGCGCTAAACCGCCTCTCCTTACCGTTGCCAACTCGTACAATGAGACGCCACCGCCACCGCCGTGACAATCGGCAATGCCTCTTTAGCTTCGTGTTATTGAAACGTTGCCGTCGGCTAGGATTCAATGAGGCAATCTTGCAACAAGACAAGGATGGATGTAATGCTCTACACCACGCCATCCGCAGTGGCCACAAGGGCCTTGCCTAGAGTTGATAGTAGCAGAGCCTGCCTGTCAAAAGGTGTCAACAATTTTAATGAGTCCCCATGTACATCGCGGTGATGAGAGATTTCGTAGATGTTTTCGAGAAACTGTTGGAAATTCCTAATTCCACTCACACGGAGCCTGTGGCTACAATGCTCTGCATGTGCTGTGAGAAATGGGAATTCAGGTGAGAAATCAGAGAGTATGATTGAAAATGATTCCATACTCAGCAAGTATGTACTCTCATTTCTCATATACCACTTATATGTATGTGTTATACTCTTTTTTTCATTTTGAGTATGGTCCAATAGTAACTATAAGATACTCCAAATTAAGTGAATTGTTTGAAGATTTTCCTTCAGTTCATAGTCTTTTGGCATTATTATTGTATAGAAAATGGGTACATGGCAAAAACAAAGGATTCTAACGAAATGTTTTCATGCAATTCGTAGTAGGTATCTTAAAATTAGTATTTTAAATATGCCAAGAGTGATAAAGATTCACTTATGTTGTATATTAAATGTGGAAGCATGTACTTCTAGGAGTTTGGGAGTAGTGTGCTAGAATATAAGGCAAATTGGAATTGGGGTTCTGAAATCTAAGACTATGTAGAGCACAATTGTTTGTCTAATTAATATTACAGTACATAATTACTAATCCTTTGCTACGTACATTGTATATTCATTGGTTGTTAACCATCTTTCATGTCATGATTTATTTTCAGTTATTGCTAAAAAGATTGTGGAGACACGTCCTAGGCTGGCCAGAGAAGAAAACGAGGATGGGAATACTCCAATGCAACTCACAGCAATTTGGGGCAAGGTTGACGTGATACGAGTATTGTTGCAACATGATTGGTCTTTAGGGTATGTCGTAGGCTCACAGGGATATCCTCTCCTTTATTCTGCCGCATATCGAGGTCATGTTGGTGTTGCTCGAGAGCTTCTTTACCATTGTCCAGATGCTCCCTATTGCGCGGCGTAGCTGGCTCGACATGTCTTCATCAAGCTGTAGACGCAGGTCACACTGAGTTTATTGAATTTATCCTGAGTGCACCACAGCTTCGGAAAGTCGTTAACATGCGTAACAGTGAGGGAAGAACTGCTCTACATCTCGCTGTCCAGAAGTGCAATCCGAAAATCGTTGCTTCTTTACTGTCTCACAAAGACATAGACACAACAATGCTTGACAACGATTGTTCTGGTATTCCTCAGGAACTATGGAAAACCACGGAGCATGTCAAGACTTTAAATTGGGTATGTTACGAGTACCTTGTTGTCAATACACATTTTCATATAAACGCTTCCAGATAAGACATAAATGTTTTTTATATTACTTAAAATGGTAGCAGCTAATTTAGAATAAAAAGAATGAGAAATTTGGAAGAAAATTAACAACAGACGGAACAGGTTGAGTGAAGTATTTCTCGTCCTCCTTCCTCTTTATAATTTCCTCACAAATTGTTGTTCTAGCTAGGTGAAGTCCAGTTTGGATGTCATTAATTAAGCTGAAGCTTTGATTATGTCTCCTTTTAATTAGGGTCAGGAGTTCTTGTGGTAGGAAGAGAGATCGTCTACATAAACTTGTAATATCATTTTTTTTATGTATGGGTCACTCCTAGGCTTATCCAAGGTCATGAGTCGTGACATATCCCCTCATTTGATTAGTTTAGTTCTGAACTTACAACAGAACTCATTTTATCACCAATATCTAAAAAAGGTTGCATAGGTCACCGAATACTCATTTTATCATCACATTTTCTACCCTAACACTCCATCGGTCACCGAATAGGTCGTCCTTACGCATTCAAGCATTCCTAGTTTTTACCACCAATATCTAAAAAAGGTTGCATAAAATAATTGACCATATGAATATGGTATTACTAGAGTTATAAAAAAATAATTTTGTAATAAATATTTTTGGTGATTTACAGCAACATTATGATACAAATGACAGTCAAAGTAGTACTTTAGGGACAGTATCGATGTCTAAAATGACCTATATTTAGTAATGGAGAGAGTAAAGTATCACACACATGGTAGAAAGCCTAAGCTTTATTATTATACCGCTTGTGAGTTTCACTTGTATATTTGTTTTGATTGAGGCAGAATGAAGTGTGCATGCGTTTGTTGAAAGCAGATCCTGGAGCTGCTGCCCTTGTTTACTTTTCCGATATGAAGGAAGACGTAATTAACAAATCAAGGAAGGATGCCAAGTCACTAACTAAAATATACACAAGCAACACTTCTTTAGTGGCAATTCTCGTTGCGACAATTACCTTCGCGGCTGCTTTCACATTGCCTGGAGGATACAGCAGTGACGCGGAAGCGAGGACTTCCCATTATGGCAAGAAAGTTTGCATTTCAGGCATTCTTAATCTCGACACCCTAGCAATGTGCTCCTCGCTTGTCGTCGCATTTATATGCGTCGTAGCAAGGTGGGAGGATCTTGAATTCTTGCTTCATTACAGATCCTTTACCAAGAAACTCATGTGGTTTGCGTACATGGCAACCACTACGGCATTTGCAACAGGTTTATACACGGTATTGGCCCCTCATCTTCTGTGGTTGGCTATTGGAGTTTGCATTCTTACTGTTTTATTACCCTTTCTTACTAAGCTGCTAGGTGAATGGCCTGTCTTGAAGCTCAAGTTTCGGTTGGGTACAACATTCAAATTACATCTCCTTGATATGGTCTGATACAATCAGTTTGTATTATAAACTCTTAGATTCCATCCAAAATTTCAACTATGTACTTCAAACCACTCTTGTATATATGTTGAGCTTGGGTTAATGATTGATTGCTCGCAACTTTTGTTTCGATTTGGGATTTTCATAAGTTGATTTTGCTCATAGGGAGCAACAATTGTAGTCTTGATAGTGTTCAGGGAAGTTCAAGGATACACTACGAATAATGGAAAAGGATAGACTAAATTATAAAGAGAGTAAAAAACCATCTATGATATTCCCTTCTATTCCTAAACCTATTTCATTTATTGGCTAGCCTCAGAAATGCTAGCCATGCCTTATGAAACAAGCAGATCAACATGTATATGTATACATCCAATTCACATCTCAATTCATTTCACAAACATAAAACATCCATTTTTATTAAGATTAGAGCCTACCATTACAATATATCAAAACAACGAGCAGGTTACACAACAAGAACAGAGAAAAAGAAAATATCCTCTATGCCTTCTCGCCCCTGATGCAACGCATGAGCTGGATGTCTTTGACGCCCACCATCGTCGGCGTTGATTGAGCGTCTGCACGGTTGGCACGAGCTAGTTGCTTATGCAGTGTCTTGCCTCCCATAGACTTGTGCGTCGTCTGCAAGGAGGAGGACAGAAAGGAGGAGGAGAACAGCAAGGAGGAGAACAGAAAGGAGGAGGACAACAAGGAGGAGACAACAGCAAGGAGGAGGATAGTAAGGAAGAGGAGACCAGCAAGGAGGCTGGGTTTTGGTTATATTTATAGGGGAGGGAGAGGGAGGGAGAGGCGGGAGTTTGAAATTTTTGGCGCGGGAACGGAGAAGCGGAGCTACGATTCGTGGGGTGAGGATTGGTGGATTTCTATTGGCTATGATTGGGTTGAGGAGGATCGACGGGCCCAGTGGTCAGATTATCACAGACGGTTCTATATATAGAACCGTCTGTGTTGAATGAATATCACAGACGGTTCTATATATAGAACCGTCTGTGAATTAGAGCACAAATTTTATATACCGATGCAATATAAATAACTAGTCTGAAAAGATAAAATAGCAAAGTTTTATATAGCTTATATATACTCATTTGAAAGTTTTCGATGAGATCTACAACTTTTCAGTTGAAGCAAAATCCAAATTCTAAAAAGAAGACCAAGAAAAAGGGCAAAAACAGAAACCAAAAACTTGCGACGCAGGTTTAGGTCCAAAGATGGCCAATTTTCGGGGTCCTAGAGGGCGACTGGTGCAAGCCAGTCATTTTTTTTTGGATCGGGCTCGTCGTTAGCTTTCCAACGAGTACAAGAACGTCGAAAACGGACACCGTATGCAAAAGTTATGCCCATTTTACTAAAGGTGTCTCAAAACTGAATCATATTCGGACTTAAGCGGGAAAATATGAAATTTTGAGGGATTGCAAGGCGGGAAGCATATCACAGATGGTTTTTATTATAAAACCGTCTATGATACTGGAATATCACAGACAGTTTTATAATAAAAACCGTCTGTGATATTCCAGATTATCACAGACGGTTTATAATAAAAATCGTCTGTGATAATCTGGAATATCACAGATAGTTTTTATTATAAAACCATCTGTGATATTCTAGTATCACAGATGGTTCAGTTGTAAGAACCGTCTGTGATACTCCTTTTTCCCGCCACAAATACCACAAACGGCCTCCAAATTAAAACCGTCTGTGATTTAGCGTCTAGTATTAGGCTTTCTGTAGTAGTGTATCTTCACCTTCATCTCCAAAGTCCGCTAGTGTGGCTTCACTTCAAAACCATTTCTCTTCCACTACAATGTTGATAACAAATGCTTAACCATACTCGGCAAGATTAGTTCATTTAGAAAGGACAATGCTAATCCGCACTTTGACTAGTTCAGGAACTTATGAACATGTGAAAATAGATATGTAATGCAATTGCACAAAAGAGCAAAAACTGACAGGGGAATAACAACCTAAATTAACTTCGTGGATAGCGAAGGAAAAAATGATCGGTTGGCAGTGTTATATAATTTTACGCAAGCATGCGCTTAAGAAAAGAAATGAAACCCAGTTATATAATTGGGCAACATATCAATTGCCAATATTTCAAAACTTTCAGCTTTCAGAAAACAGAACATTCCCAGGAAGTGTCATGTTCATGCGCGTGAACGGTACGTTGGGTACTGTAGCTGCTGACATTGAGGATTAGGATGGACTCTTCTTCCAAACCAACTTATTTATTTTTCTTAAATAGTTTGATTCCCTAACTAGGATAAAGATTAGTTTTTTGGTATCCTATCTATTAGTTAGAAAGATTATTAATAGATTGATCTTTATCTATGTTTGGTAGATGAGCCAAGGAGGTCCATTTTGATCATCGACACTAAAAAGTAGGGTACGAGCACAAATCGTGCGTGCAATAGTTGATCTGCATGCACACCCTGCAACTAACTATTTACGGTTACATATTGGCCGCACACACCCTTCTGTTGCTATTTCTAGGCTGCTTGACATGCCATTTTTCATATGCTTTTCATTTTAATCCTATACATGTATTGTGTATTTTTCATAATCTCGCAACTGTACGTATAAGAAGAGTTGAGCAAATTCCGTTGCATTCTCTCTCTCTCTCTCTCTCTCTCTTCACCAGAGATGAAAGGTAAACCATCACAAATTTTTAAGGGAAATCAGAATGAATTAAACTAGGACAATGTTTGGGAGCAAGTCAAAACGAATTTGAGAGCAAAGTACAACAAATTCGAATGCAAATTAAGACAAATTTGGGATCAAATCGGGATAAAAAGTGAAAGCAATATAGGATATTTTGGAAAACAAACCATGGCTATTTCTAAGCAAATCGGGGTAAATTTGAAAGGAGTAAGCACAAATTTCATAAGCCAGTCAGGTTAAATTTCAAAGCAAGTCAAGATAAAATTAAAAAAGCAAGTTGGGACAAATTTGAAAGCACACACCTTGAGGACATGGATCTCGTTTCAACAAGCATCCTCTTTTTTACTTTCTTCTAGTACATACACTAATGACTTAGATAGAGTTTAGATAGGGTTTATCTTCACCTTCATCTCCAAAGTCCGCTAGTATGGCTTCACTTCAAAACCATTTCTCACTACTACAGAAAGCCTAATACTAGACGGCCAATCACAGACGGTTTGACAAAACCGTCTGTGATTGACACTAACACGACGGTTTTAATTTGGACACCGTGTTAGTGGCGTCGATAAACGAGTATCACGAGCGGTTCTTACCGATGAACCGCTCGTGATACTAAATATCACTGACGGTTTTTATTAAAACCGCTCGTGATAATCTGGATTATCATAGATGATTTTTATTAAAAACCGCTCGTGTTGTGTAGACTATCACGAGCGGTTGTCGTTAAGAACCGTCAGGAATGTTCACGCACGGTTTTTAACAAGAACCATCTGTGATGTCCCTTTGTCTGTCATATTCTGTTCATGATCAGTGGTTAATATATAAGTACACATTGTTTCTAATAACTTAACTACAGAACTACTGAGACAAGAGATCACAAATTAAAGGCAAATTTATTAATTTCAATTAGAGGCAAATTTATTACAAAAGTCACACAGGTAAAGAGTTTCCCAGATTGTAATCTTTTGGGCTTCGTACGCTTCTTCTTCGACTTTGGGACTTGGAGGATCAGCCACTGACTTCTCGAACACCGTTAAGATTGTCCTTGTCCTCAGCACTTCCTCCTCCAGCCTGAGCAAATAATCAGTAGCATAGCACATAATGTCGTAGAGGATAGCATGAAAAGATTCCTCAGAATCTGTCGTTTCTGCTTGATCGGCAAGGCTATCCATCAGTCTCTCCAATGCGTGTAGAGATTCTCCCGCTTTGCGCACATTGTGGAGAAGAACCAGGGTAAGGGCTGTTTCCCTTTCTTGAGTAGCAGCGAGACGCCTCCGTCGACGGCGGATGATCAGGTCGAGCTGACGGATGCAAGAAAGTCAGGGAAGGAGAGCAAGGCGTGTGCGGAGAAGCTGCTTTAGATGCAAATTGCTGGCCTCCTGTGTAAGGTTCCGACCGAACAATTCTTGATGAACAGATGAGAGGAAGGAGATGATCACAAGAATTGTAGAAGCCATATTGTACGTACGTAGAAGAGACCTGGATTAGGCGCGCATATTTAACCTTTAGCATAGACGGTTCGTATACCCAAACATTAATGATATAGATGCTTCGTATAACGATCGAGAGACGTTAATTAGATGATCGAAACACGAAGCGTTCTGACATAAAGCTTATGACAGATGGGTTTTTATAAAAAACCGTCTGTGATAAGATTTATCACAGACGATTTTTAAACTTAGAACCGTCTGTGATATTGATATCACAGACGGTTCTACGTCTAGAACCGTCTGTAATAAGACTCCCTATAAATACCCTCTAGCTAGGGTTTCCTCGTATGCTGCAGTTATATTCTACATCTAAATCCCGATTTGTCTCGTCGCCGGCCGCCTCCCTGAGCCCTCGCCGGCCGCCTCCCCGAGCCGTCCGCGTTCGAAGACCGACGCTCGGCTCGCCTCCATGCCCGGTGCCTCCGCTCGCCCGTCGCCTGCGGTCGCCTCCCCAAGCCCTCGCCGGCCGCCTCCCGAGCCCTCGCCGGCCGCCTCCCTGAGCCGTCCGCGTTCGAACACCGACGCTCGGCTCGCCTCCACGCCCGGCGCCTCCGCTCACCCGTCGCCTGTGGTCGCCTCCCCGAGCCCTCACCGGCCGCCTCCCCGAGCCCTCGCCAGCCTTTATGTGATGCTATGATTTGCTTTTTAAAAAAAGAGAAAAGTCCATTACTGGTCCTTAAACTTTTTATGCTGTGTCATCTCGGTCCATAGACTTTTGAAGTGTGTCATCCCGGTCCTTAAACTTTCAAAGTGTGGCAATTTCTTTTGAAAGTCTATGGACCGGGATGACACAGCATAAAAAGTTTACTGCTACAACTACATAGGATATTGCCACACTTTAAAAGTTTAAGGACCGGGATGACACACTTTGAAAGTCTATGGACCAGGATGACACAGCATAAAAAGTTTAAGGACCGGTAATGGACTTTACTCTTAAAAAAATGATAGTAATTGAGTATAAATATGTTGCATGGTGTGGAGCCTTGATAGAACTTTGTTTAGAGACCTTGTAGTAATAATATATGCCACATAGACGTTCAAGGGGCATGAAGCAAGTGACACACTAGTGTATCTGCTCAATGAACCTGATAAACTAGTTTGTGTCATTTGCTTCATAGAACTTTGTTTAGAGACCTTGTAGTAATAGTGTCACATCCCAAAATTTGCTTTCTGGAAAAATTTAATTTCAAATTAATTATTTTAAAGTATTTGAGTTTTATTTGGATTTGCCCTGAATTTCTGTTTTTTTAAAAGCTAGGTTTGAAAAGTATTTTAAGTAAAACCTAAAATTATTATGAAATAAAATGATATTTTGATTTTATATGAAAATCCTATTTCAAAATAATTATTTGGAGTTATTTGGCTTTTATTTGGTTTCCTGGATTTTCTGGATTTTAAAAATGTATGTTTGAAATTAAAAAGTATTTCAAGTATGGAAATTTAATACCAAAATTAGTTGGAAATATTTTATTGAAGTCCAAAATGTCTCCAGGAAGTTCTCTGAATTTTTCTGGGAATTTTGGAAGTAATTTCATATTTTTCTGAGCTTATTTGGATTTTCTGGCAATTTCTGAAAATTTAAAATCAAAAATCAAAAATCAAATTCCCTCCCCTCCCCCTCCGGCCGCCACGTGGACGGCCAGATCCCGCCCCTGATCCCGCCTCCACCTCTCCCCTGCCCGACACGCGTCCGCAAGCCGACGGCCCAGATCGGCCGCCACCTCCCGCACGTCGCCATTTCCGCCGCGCCAGCGCTGCCCTCTCTCTGATTCCGTGGGCCCCGCCTGCCACCCGACCCCACCTGTCGACGCCGCTCTCCCCCTCTCTCTTCCTCTCCTCGGCCCCACCAGCCAGCGCCTCCTCCCTTCCGCCTCTCGCTGCGCCGCGGGCCCCACGCGTTAGTCACCCCCCGCCTTCTTCCCCGCGGGCTTCTTCTTCCTCCGCACGCCGCCTCCGTCATCCACGCAACCGCCGACCCTCGCCCGCCGGGATTGCTTTCCTTTTTCCGCCGCCCGTGCGACCCGCGCCTTTCCTTCTTCTTCCTCCCCCGATTCCCTTCCATCTACGGTCGCCCTTTCCTTTTCTTCCCCCTCCGCAATCGCCGCCGCCCGTAATCAACGGCGAGCGATTCCCCCGGCGTCCGCCCTCCCCTCCCCTATTTAAACCCCTCCCCGGCTGCGCCTCTCCTCGCACCACCTCCCCTCCAGTCCTCTCTCTCTCCCGGCCGCTCCACCGGCACCGCGCCGTGCGCCCCATCTCCGAGCGCCGCCACCTCCTCCGGCGAGCAATTGCCGGCGAAGGAGCGCCGTCCGAGCCCCGCCGAGGCCACCCCGAAGCTTCCGCGGCCGAGCGCAGCTCACCACCCTTCCCGGTCTCGAAGCGCCGGCGCGCCGCCGCGTGAGACCCGAGCCGCCACTACCTCTTCTCGCCGCGCCCGCCTCGGTCATCTCCGTGAGCCGCGCCTCCCGAAGTTCCCGTGCGCCCCTCTCCACGTTCCTCGCCTCGCTGCCGGCAGCCGCGTCGCCGATCGCCGGCGAGCCACCGCCCCCGAGTGCTGCTCCGGTCAGCCCGGCCACGTCGGCCGTTGGGTTGATGTGGCAGCCGACGTGGCCACCACACAGGCACCACGCAAGCGCCCGGCTGCCACGCCACCCTCCGTGCCACCTCGGCGCCTCTCTCGCCCTGGACTCGGTCCACATGGACCGAGGCCCACCTGTCAATCAGCCCATCCCCTAGCTGACGCCAGCATGGCGCAATAATCCGAATTTCCCGTTGAAAAATAAATCGTTCGAAAATCAAATTCTTGCTGACGTCATAAATGCAGATTTTCCTTTAGGAAAATAATTCCAGAAATTCCCTTTTTCCATTTTCTCTGAATTTAAACTTCCCGGAGCCCGTTCTCCTTAATTTTAACTCCGTTTGAGCCGATTCAAATTTCTAAATTCATCAAAAATTCCAAACTATCCATTTCTTCCATCCTTTCAAATATTTGAAATTTATTTGATATTTCAAAATTTAAATTGCAAATTCCAATACCTAGTTTAATTCCAAAGCCTCAGTTCCATTCCAAATTTTCTGTGCACTTTCAAAAATTCAAATTCAATCTTTCCAAATCTCCATAAAATCCATTCTATTTTTCTTGGTCCAAATATTATCTCAGTAGTTTCGTTTCCCAACCGATCTTCGAGATATTCGTTCTCCCTCGTGTGAACCCCAAATCCGCTGAATCTTTCTCCTAAATTCGTCTAAAATCATAATCTATCCAAATATGGCCTCTATTTGAATTTTGGATTTTATTTGAATTTTATTTGTATTTATTTGTTTCGTTTGCTTCATCTTTTCCCGCGTAGATTCCAACATTGTCAAAGACCTCTCCACTCCGCAGCAGGAAGACCCCGAGAGCGTGCAAGAAGGCAAGTCTCCTTTGATCATCTTGAACCTATGATTTTGAAATGTTTTAATTATTTTAAATTATGTGCATTGCTATTTACATAAAATGATAATTCAAGTCTTAAGGCATTAGTTATATCCAACCTTGTTATGCCCTCACTTGAAGTTGATTGCCATGTACCTTTGCAACCCTAGAAATTCCTTTGACTCATTAATGAGAGTAATATATCGAATTGTTGGTATTAGAATGGTAGTACAATGTTTAGCCATGCTATTGAATACCTCATAAATCTTGCAAATGGGAAATTATGAATTATTGTAGTACCCTTGTGTTTATAAACGTAGTGGTAATTGGAGTTGCCACTATTCTTTTAAAATAAAACAAAATCTGAAAGTTGGTTTAGATTAGGGTGGATGGTTGGTTTGCGCTGGTGCAGGAAGCACGAGATCTTGTTAAGTGTATGTTCCACCCTAGTCAATTAAGGACCGACGCTTGTGTTTGTCCAAACTGAGCATTAACCGTACAACCACAAGTCTATATGGGTACGACCTAGGTGACTAACTTATGATAGTCTAGTTTAGGTGCCACCAGTGGAAAGTGGGTGCCGTGGATGGACCGGTTATTCACAAGTGAGGGACAGGATTTCTTCAGTACTCATATGGCGCAAGAGGGGCTTCTGTTCGGCGGTTAGCCTACTGCGGTGAAACCTCGCGGTGGTATCTAGCTAGATTAGAGTAAGGTAAAGGCTTTGTGATATTTTATCTGGGTCTCATGCCAAAGGAAGCGTGTTGACTTTTAGGATAATTTATCTCTTGTGGGTAAAGTTGTACAACCTCTGCAGAGTGTAAAACTATTCGAATAGCCGTGCCCACGGTCAAGGGCGGGCAAGGAATGCATTCACATGGTAGATTTTCTGGTTTTGGTTTTAAAATCAAAGTTTTGTATTCCGAGAGTGGAGGGAACTCTCGGAAGGGTATCCTGGCAGTTGGAGCCAGAGATGGTGGATGGAACCCGCAGTTTAAAACTTGATCAGTTAATCTAGTGTTGGTAGATGGAACCTTCACTAGTGAATTATTGATAGTTTCTGATTAAAACTTGTACTTTATTAAATTGATGCCTTCGTAAATAATTAGCAGTAATTGAAATAAAATATTGCTTTGTGCAAATGAACCATATAGCCTTCCTTTGTCAAGCCTTGCATCTATTGCATTTTTCCCAAGACTTGCAGAGTACTTTATGTACTCACATACTACACTTAAAAAATAAATCTCAGAAGACTGTGAAGCTCAAGAAGGTGACTACGACTACTTCGCTGGTGGAATTGATGAAGGATTCTCGAAGTACTAGGTCACGCTTCCCCAGTCAATTGCCTGTGGCGTATTGATGGGTCTTCACCGGATTTACTTCTGTTTCCGCTGTGTTTTTGTGTGCGTGAGGTCTTGAAACCTCATTTGTAATAATGAGACCTTTCGGTCTGTACTCTCAATTATTGTAATAAAGCGTTGTTGGTTATGAATCATCACTGTTTGACTGTGTGCACTAGCTTTGATCTGGGACTAGTGTTGTAATACACAGAGGGTCTGGGTTCGGAAATCCGGGGTCCCGACAAATAGTATATGCCACATAGACCTTCAAGGGGCATGAAGCAAGTGACACACTCTAGTGTTCCCGTTCAATGAACTGGATACACTAGTTTGTGTCATTTGCTTCATAGAACTTTGTTTAGAGACCTTGTAGTAATAGTATATGCCACATAGACCTTCAAGGGGCATGAAGCAAATGACACACTCTAGTGTATCCTGTTCAATGAACCGGATACACTAGTTTGTGTCATTTGCTTCATAGAACTTTGTTTAGAGACCTTGTAGTAATAGTATATGCCACATAGACCTTCAAGGGGCATGAAGCAAGTGACACACTCTAGTGTTCCCGTTCAATGAACTGGATACACTAGTTTGTGTCATTTGCTTCATAAAACTTTGTTTAGAGACCTTGTAGTAATAGTATATGCCACATAGACCTTCAAGGGGCATGAAGCAAGTGACACACTCTAGTGTATCCTGTTCAATGAACCTGATACACTAGTTTGTGTCATTTGCTTCATAGAACTTTGTTTAGAGACCTTGTAGTAATAATATATGCCACATAGACCTTCAAGGGGCATGAAGCAAGTGACACACACTAGTGTATCCGGTTCAATGAACCTAATACACTAATTTGTGTCATTTGCTTCATAGTATTAGCAACTAAAGTTTGTCACCCGCGCATTCTTCAACATCATCGCCGGATGCGTCCCCTTATGTATGTACGCACCAATTCTAAGGTTTGTCAATATTCCCACATTTATTTCATACTTGTTAGCTTATATATGTACGCGCATTGATATTCCTATTGACAGGTTGCACCCATCTCTACAACTGCATTGAAACAGCCGGACATTGCAAAAATTCGAGGAGAGTGCGCTTGGTTTTTGTGGTCTAAAGTCATAAGACCAGATGGAGAGTTCCACTGCGCACAATGATTTTTTATTGCTCTTATCACTCTGTAATTGTGAATTTGTTAATGGATATTTTATTTCATTTCAATTAATTCATTTGCGAAATGGATGCCTTATGTCTGTAAATGAAATGTGATGTGAATTGGACGTTATATGTTTGTCAAATGAATTGAGATGTGAATTGTATGTATACATATACTTGTTTATCTGCTTGTTTCAGAGGGCATGGCTAGCATTTCCTGAGGCTAGCCAATAAACACAAATAAATTTATTGGTAGAAAAGAACATCACAGATGGTTTTTAGTTACAAACCGTCTATGATGACATATCACAGACGGTTTGTAACTAAAAACCGTCTGTGATATATCAATATCACAGACGGTTTTTAATCGAAAACCGCTTGTGATATCAGCTATCACGATGGTTTTCGTTAAAAACCGCTCGTGATATTGATATATCACGAGCGGTTGCGGCAACCGCTCGTGATAACCTTCGATTATCAGCGACCCATAAATCGACGGTTGAGAAATCGTCGTGATGACGTTTTTGAACCATCTGTGATGACCTTTTCTGTAGTAGTGTCTCTTCCACTACAATCACTATTACAGAAAAGGTCATCACAGACGGTTCAAAAATGTCATCACAGACGGTTTTGTGAACCTTCTGAATTTATGGGTCAGTGATAATACGAGGTCATCACAAACGGTTTTCGAACCGTCTGTGGTGCAAATATCACAGACGGTTTTTAACTAAAAACCGTCTGTGATAGTTATAATCACAGACGGTTTTTAGTTAAAAACCATCTGTGATATTAAATATCACAGACGGTTCTTAACTAAAAACTGTCTGTGATATTTATAAATCACGGACGGTTTTAAACTAAAAACCGTATGTGATTATAACTATCACAGATGGTTTTTAACTAAAAATCGTTTGTGATATTCCCTTCTACTCCTAAATCTATTTCTGTTTATTGGCTAGCCTCAGGAAATGCTAGCCATGCCCTCTGAAACAAGTAGATGCACATGTATAACATCCAATTCACATCTCAATTCATTTCACAAACATAAAACATCCCCTGACAGTAAGCATGGAGATCCCGAGGGGCGGCGAAGTCCCACGCCGAAGCTGGGCCACCCCGCCGAGGCGACGCCCACAAGGTGGGCGGCAAAGTCCCACATTGAAGCAATGGCCATCCCATCGAGGTCCTACCTCTGATGAAGACAACATGTAGAGGCGTAGGCAAGGCTTGGACTGTCCCATCGAGGCAATGTCTACAAGGCGGCTGATGAAGTCCTACGCCAAAGTTATGCTGCCCCACCGAGGCGATGTCTACAAGGCGGGCGGCGAAGTCCCGTGCCAAAGCCATGGACATCCTGTCGAAGTTCTGCCTTTGATGTACATGGCATGTAGAGGTGAAGGCGGGGGTCGAACTACCCCGCCAATGCAATGCCTACAAGGCAAGCGGTGAAGTCCCACGCTGCAACTGTAGCCATCCCATCAAGGTCCTGCCTTTGACAAGGGCAACATGTACAAGCAAAGGCAAGGTTCAGGCTACACTATCGAGGCGATGCCAACAAGGTGGGTGGTGGAGTCCTATGGCGAAGCCATAGCAATCCCATCAGGTTCTTGGTCTTGCCTCTGATGCGAGCGGCATGTAGAGGTGAAGGCAGGGGTCGGACGAGTGTTTCCCTACCACGAAAAAGGTCACCCACGGAGGGTGAAGCATGCATAGACCAAAAAGGCTGCTACGTACGTGATGGTAGAGAGGCCGGACGACCATTCCCCTACCTTTGAAAAAAGGGCCTGCAGAAGGCAAGCGTGAGCGGTATATGCCTAGACGGGTGCTATGTGCACGAAGGTAGGAAGGCCTGAACGCCGTTCCTCTACCTTCGAAAAGAGTGCCCGTGGAGGGTGAAGCGAGCGTAGACTGAGGAGTGCGCTACGCATGCAGAGGTAGGGAGGCTAGACAACCATTCCCCTACCTTCGAAAATAGCACCCACTGAGGGTGGGCACGAGGGTGTAGGCCCAGACAGACGCTATGCATGTGGAGGTAGGGTGGCTGCCCCGCTATAGCCCTACCTCAAAAAAGAGTGCCTGCGGAGGCCGAAGCGCTCTGTGGAAATGAGTAGAGTAGGTCTAGACGAGAGCTACATGCACGGAGGTAGAGAGGTCGGACGATCGTTCCCCTACCTTCCAAAACAGCGCCTGCAGAGGGCAAAGTGCACATAGGCCGAGCAAGGCGCTACATACGTGGAGGTAGGGAGGCCAAACAATTGCTTCCTAACCTTCGAAAATAGTGCCCACGGAGGTCAGGCACGAGCGGTGTAGGCCTAGACTAGAGCTACACACGCGGAGGTAGTGAGATCTAACCATTGTTCCTCTTCCTCGAAAAAGAGCACCCACAGAGGGCGAAGCACCCAACGGGCATGAGCGGCATAGGCCCAGACAAGCACTACGCACGCAGAGGTAGGGAGCCCAGATGACCTTTCCCCTACCTTCGAAAACAGCACCCGTAGAGGGTGGGCGTGAGCAGCGTACGCCCAGATGGGAGCTACACATGGGAGGTAGGGAGGCTAGACTGTTGTCCCCCTACCTCAAAAAAGAGTGTTGGCGGAGGGCAAAGTGCTCCACGGGTGTAAGCGGCATTGGCCCAGATGGTTGCTACACACATAAAGGTAGGGAGGCCAAACGACCATTCCCCTACCTTTGAAAACAGTGCTCGCGGAGGGCGAGCACGACTGGCATAGGCCCAGATAGGTGCTACGCACGAGGAGGTTGGGAGGTTGGACCGCTGTTCCCCTACCTTGAAAAAGAGTGCACGCGCAAGGCGAAACGCTCTACCGGTGAGAGCGGTGTAGGCCTAGACGGGTCCTACGTGCGAGGAGGTAGGGAGGTCAGATGATCATTCCCCTACCTTCCAAAATAGCGCCCAGGGAGGGTGAAGCGTGTGTACAGTGAGCAGGGCACTGCGTACACGGAGGTAGGGAGGTCGAATGACCGCTCCCCTACCGCGGAGGGCGGGCGTGAGCGGTGTAGGCCAAACGGGAGCTATGCACGTGGAGGTAGTGAGCCCGGATCACCGTTCCTGTACTTAAAAAAAGAGTGCCTGGAGAGAGCGAAGCGCTCCACTGGTGCGAGCGATGTAGGTCCCGACGAGCACTACGCGTGCGGAGATAGGGAGGCCGAATGACCCTTCCCATGCCTTCGAAAACAGTGCCCACAGAGGGTGGGCATGAGTGGCATAGGTCCAGACAGGTGCTACGCACGTGGAGGTAGGGAAGCCAGACCGCCGTTCCCCTACCTCAAAAAAGAGAGTCGGCAGAGGGCGAAGTCACTACAAGACTTCGCTTAGATGTTTTCCATGAAATTGTAGTTCCACCGTACAGGAATACATAGCCAGTTTGTGACCTTGTGGTATGCGGGTCCGATAGGTGCATCGCATCTACATAGCCATTTATATTCATGTCTTAGTTCTTTCTGTAGAATAACCCAAGGTTCTTACTTCCTTGGTGGTATCAGAAGATGTCCTTTACCCTACCAATGCCTTTTGAGCCAGTTTGTGACCTTGTGGTTTTGCACTTATGCCTTGCTAATAGGTTTACAGCAAATGCAATATCTGGTCTAGTGCAGTTCGCTAAATACATAAGTACTCCTATTGCACTTAAGTATGGAGATTCCGATCCCAAGACTTCCACACCTTCTGAGCGTAGTAGACTGATGTACTAATATTCCTTCAGGGACATGCTTGAGTTGCAAGCCTAAGCAATATTTGGTTTTACCAAAATCTTTCATTTCAATTCTGACTTCAAGTAAGAACTTGCTTCCTTTATGTCTTCCATAGTCCCGCTGATATTCAAATCATCTACATATACTAAGATTATACAAAATCTATTCCAGGATCGTCGTATAAATACTCAGGGACAATCTTCATTATTCGTGTAACCTTTTGTAACATCCCAAAATTCAAGTATTCAAAAATATAGAGTTTTTTTTAAAAAACTTTTCTTGCATTTTGCTGATGTTCAAAACTTCTTTTGAATATTTATTTGATCTCCTTTTGAGTTGTGTATTGTGCAAATTAATAACCAAGGTTAATCTGAAATGCAAATAATGATCATGTAAAAAAATAAAAATAGAAAGTGACTTTACAGATCATGAATTCAAAACTACCAAAATCTTTAATTCAAATTCAAGTCAATAAAATAAAACTGCAAGTGTTAGACTCTCTCTACATAATTAAACCAAAATCTCCTCCTTTTAAATTTAAATTTGCAAACGAAACCCAAGGCCGAAGATTAAAAATATAAACTTTGAATGTCATAAAAAGATTGAAATCAATAAATCCTAATACAAAATTTAAAGTGTAAATTCAAATTTAAAGATCCCAATTCTCAAATTTCCATATACTCCCTTCCTCTCTATGCAATGTGAGCCCCTCCTTTTCTTTTCTTCTATTCCCTCCTCCCTTTCTTTTCTTTCCTTGCCAGCCGGGCTCGGCTCCCTCTTTCTGTCTCTTCTTCCTTTCTCACTCCAGCCCCTGTTCCCTCTTCGCTCTGAAGGCAGCACCGTCCGACGCCTCGCGCCTGCGCTCAACTGTCCCGTGCCATGCTCCTGCGTCGCCGCCCTGCTTTTGTCACGCACTGCTACAGACAGTCCTATCACAGACGGTTCGGAACCGTCATCACAGACGGTTCCTGAACCATTAGTGTTTAGGTGTCAGTGATAATAGGTGGTTATCACAGACGGCTCCCAAGCCGTCTGTGATAACTCACGTTACAGATGGTGTTTTATAAAAAACCGTCTATGATAGTCAAGTATCACAGACGGTTTTTTATAAAAAAACCGTCTGTGATACTCGACTATCATAGACGGTTAATAAAAAAGACCGTCTGTGATATACACAATATCACAAACGGTTTTTGTTACTAGGAGGAATGTTAAGTCATTAATTAGCATGTGTGTGTAAAGATATATACTTATATATAATCAGAAAATAATAATTATTGGAAGGATCTGACAAACCTCTGGTTCATTGATCTTAGTATCCATGATTTTCTTCATATGGTAGCAAACGTAGAATCCTCATACGTTGCCCTGTAGCTGCTGGTGGCACTGCAAAAATAGAATTACATACATAGGTATTGTCAATTCTAGAGGCATTATAACAAAGTGTGATATAGGATTGTTGTGTTGTAGCGGGTACCGGAAATTGCGTGTTGCGTTGCTGCATGTCACTGGATTTGTTGTGTCTTCCTCCTAGGGCAACATAAGTGGTAAACAACCTACGTGATTCAAAAAATTTAGCCTCGGCCGTTGCAAACAAAGGAAATATTACAATAGAGTTATGTATGGAGGAAATGAGTTTACCTATTAATTACTTCTTGCACACGACTGAAGCACTTACCCTTGGTTGAAGGGTACCATGACGTACTCCTTTGTCGCTGTGAGCAATCAATCCCCTCGTTATGTAACCTTGCACGAAGGATGCATTTTCGTTGATAGATTGCTTGGAGACTAAGTGAGGGTCGAGGAAACCCACCGGTTGTCGCGATCGCCAGACTTGTTGGATCATGTATCTATACATAAGGAAAGACTAATGACATTTATCGGTATAACGTGAATGTAGAACTTCATTGTACAGTACACTTACAGTGTCTAGCATCATTGAAGTGAGGTGTCGAGTTTGTCAAGTTTGAATTGTAAGAATAAGTCTTTGAATGTAACGATGATGTAGCCTGAGTCATGGAGGAAATGCATCTCCTTATATTTCAGAGTGAATGCACTCTGCCGGTTTGGCTTCAGGTTGGACTTCTCCATGTACTAGGCATGCAATGTATTGCAAACCAAACCAAGCCGGGGTAATTGTGACTTGGGGACCAACGACCCTCCTAGAATGAACTTCCATGGCCCGGGATGTAGGTTAATTTTCTTCGCATGAGCCTTGGAGCCTCGCTTATGATACGTTTTTGGTGGCGTCTCGGCGGGAGCTGATGCAACAAGCTTCACTGGATTTGGAGGTGGAGGTAGAGCCACCGGAGCCGATGTGACTGGTCCAGGGTGATGTCCCTCTTGGGCCACTAGATGTGGAGATCGTGGCACGGACAAGTCGAGGGCGATGTCCCTCTTGGGCCACTGAATGAATGTGTGGACGGCATCCCCTAATGTCTTAATCTTTTCGTTTGGGGGCTTCTCAAGAGGGACGGTTTTAAAAATATCATTAATCATGTCCACCTGGACCTTTATGAAACCGGTGTCTACTTGCACACCGTGCACCAGCGTCCCTGGCAACAATGGATACGCCATCCCATGCCCAGCGTCAATGGGAATAGAGCCAACAAGCCTGACTCTGAGGATGCAAGGCATGGGCTCCTACATAGCGACACAAGATGAGTTAAGGCGTCCACCAGAGAGATCTATGTACCATTCTAAAGAGGTACATTACCTGAATGTCATCGATAGGTAAGTGGGCGTCGTTATGTTCAGTAATTGGTGTGGACGCGCAGCTACTACGACGTTGAGGGGGACTAGGTACGCAGTAGTAGGGGTGGGTTGCGATTGGTTGCGGACTTGTCTCAGTTCTTCCCTCAATGAATCTATCTCTCCTCGAAGTGAGGCAGTCTGCTTTTGAAGTGAGGCAGATAGTTGTTCCTCAAGTTGAGCACGAAGCTCCTATTTTATTTGTTCATTGCGGTACGCATTGGATCTCTTCCTACTATATGTCTCGGAGTAATCTGGAAATCCGTGCCTCCAAGATACATAAACCCCCAAGCCTCGTGTGCAACCTGGGTGCTCCTTGTTTCCCAAGGCCTGTGATAGTAAATCTCTCTCCCTGTATTCTTAAAAGGAGCCACGAGAAGGTTCGGTAGTCAATGATTGCTCAAGAGGCAATTAATCATGTTATTTTTTAACCCATGAAGTTCAAGAGGTGTTAAAAACTATGTAGTTTAACATATTTTACCAGGCATTGAGACACTTCCTCATCTGTGAGGTTTTTGAGAGAGACACCCGAAGATGTGGTTGATGACCTCGCTCTTAACCAGTTTCTAGCATGCTCGTTTGCGATCCCGGTAAATGGCGGGGAGGCCTCCGATTGGATTTTACCCATGTATCCAGCGGTGCCGAGCCTGTGAGCGTGAGTGTTTTGTGATTGGAGAGCCTTGTGCGCCACACTTTGTTGTTGAAATTCGGTTGTTGTCTTCATCTGCACAAAGGCCTCCCATGTTTCCGGCGACACGAAAGGATACTTCGTGAAGGGCGTGATATCCTTGGCCACGTAATGCGTCACAAGATTGCTCTTAAAATTCTTCCATGCTTTTCCCATTGCGAGGAGCGCCTGCCGTTGCACGAGTGCCTGTTCTTCTGCTAGGATCTCGAATGAATTTGTAATTTCCTCCCATAGCTGATTTTTGTGATCCTTTGTCAAATCTTTCCAGCTTGCTATGGTGATGGGGACCCGTTGCCTTCCAATTATACCGCAGGTAGTCCGAAATGATGATGCTGCTTTCGTCGGTTGCAGAGGGACCCCATCTGGAGAGACCACCGTGATGGTCATTCGGCCTCTGGCCTTTTTGATACTCCTCGGCCACGCTTAGTTTTCCCAATCTTGGGAGCGTGAGACCCAGATGACGATGACAAAGACTGTGTGGATGCCATCCCTTTTCTAAGAAAAAACTAACTGCAGTGAGCTATGGCCCTTCCAAATAGACTTTGTGGCTAATAAGTGCAGCATATATCATGAAGTTCTAAAGGTCATAAAACAAAGTTCTATGAAGCAAATGTCACAAAACAGTGTGTCCAGTTCATTGAACTGGATACATTGGAGTGTAACACTTACTTCATACCCTTTGAAGGTCTATGTGGCATATATTATTACTACAAAGTCCCTAAACAAAGTTATATGAAGCAAATGACACAAACCAGTGTATCAAGTTCATTGAACCAGATACACTGGAGTGTGTCACTTGCTTCATGCCCTTTGAAGGTCTATGTGTCATATATTAAAAATTTTTGGACGACTGTGTGGACGTAGTGAGGTATGGGCCTAAACAAAGTTCTATGAAGCAAATGACATAAACCAGTATATCAAGTTCATTGAACCGGATACACTGAAGTGTGTCACTTGCTTCATGCCCTTTGACAAAGTTCTAAAGATTGACTAACTTCACTGAGCTATGGGCCTTCCAAATAGACCTTGTAGCTAATAAGTGCAGCATATATTATTGCTACAAGGTTTTATGAAGTTACTGCAGTGAGCTAAACAAAGTTCTATGAAGCAAATAACACAAACCAGTGTATCCAGTTCATTGAACCAGATACATTGGAGTGCGTTACTTGCTTCATGCCCTTTGAAGGTCTATGTGGCATATATTAAAAATTTTTGGACGACTGTGTGGACGCAGTGAGGTATGGTCCTAAATAAAGTTTTATGAAGAAAATGATAGAAACCAGTGTATCGAGTTCATCGAACAGGATAAACTGAAGTGTCACTTCCTTCATGATCTTTGACAAAGTTCTAAAGATTGACTAAAACAATTTAGCAATGTGAAGCATATATCATAAAGTACTAATAAAGCATATCTCATAAAGCTAACATGTGAAGCATATATCATAAAGCTAACATGTGAAGCATATATCATAAAAGCAAACATGTGAAGCATATATCATAAAATACATGTGAAGCATATATCATAAAGCTAACATGTTAAGCATATATCATAAAGCTAACATGTCAAGCATATATCATAAAATACATTTGAAGCATATATCATAAAGCTAACATGTGAAGCATATATCATAAAGCTAACATGTCAAGCATTTTACAATTACAATGGAACATAGTTACATTTATGAAAAATGCAAGCATAACCATAAATATAACTATCTCTTAGTTCCTGAGTCATTTTACACTTGGCTACTTCATTTTAAATAAAGCCCTTCATGATGATAGACACGCATATACCTTGCTTCATTGCCTTGTTCTTCCTCGAGCCTAATGCCGTCTCCGAATGGAGGAAAATCATCAAATTGATTGTACTCTTCCTTATCCACAACATTCTCAACTCCGACAATCCTTCTTTTTCCTTGAAGAACTACCTGGCGCTTCTTATTTGTCGGGTCAGTTTCATAAAACACTTGAACAACTTGCCTCGTGAGTACGAATGGTTCGTCTTTGTATCCTACACATTCGAGGTCCACGGTAGTGACGCCGTACTTGTCGACCTTTACACCCCATGGGCGTTGGACCCAACGGCACCGAAATAGAGGAATCTTGAAAATTACGTAGTCAAGCTCCCAAATCTCCTCTACAAGCCCGTAGTACGAGCTCTGCATTGCACTGCGCATCATAGGCATCTATGCGGACACCTGAGTTATGCTCTGTGCTCTTTCTATCCTGATCTATTGTATAAAATGTGTAGCCATTAATGTCGTATCTGTCACATCCCAAAAATTTGCTTTTTGGAAAAATTTAAATTCAAATTAATTATTTCAAAGTAATTGGATTTTATTTGGCTTTTATTGGATTTTCTGAATTTTCTGGAATTTAAAACCTATTTTAAAATTTAAAAGGTAATTTAAAATATGAAAATTGAATACCAACAGTAGTTGGAAATAATTTTATTTAGTCCAAAATATCTCCAGAAGCTTCTGTGAATTTTTCTGTAATTTTTGGAGGTATTTTCATATTTTTCTGAGGCCTAAAGAATTACCTAGCATTTTCTGAAAATATAAAATCGAAATAAAGAAAAATAAAATCCAACCCCTCCCTCCGGCTGACACTTGGACGGACGGATGTCGTCCACGTCACCCCGCCATCCCGCCTTCGCCATCTCCCCGCGCGCCACGTGTGCGGGTCGGATTCAACTCCCCTCCGCCTCGGCCCATCCCGGACGCACCTTCCCTCTCCCTCGCTGCTTCGCGGGCCCGGCCCATCAGCCCCGCCTTCCTCCCCTCCTCGCCCGACGCGTGAACGGCCCGGATGAGCCGCGTCTTCGCGCCCGGCCTCAATCCACCGCCCCTTCTCACTTAAACCCCCACAACCATCCATCACCGTCCGATCTTTCTTCCAAGCCACGCAGCTCCCATCCGCACCGCTCGCACCCCGTACCTCTCCTCTCACTGACCGTGGGCCCCGCTGGTCAGATTCTTCATCCCCGCGCGGACGCCGGACTCTTCCTCCTTTCTCTCTCTCTCTTCCGAGGAAACCGGTGATCAAATCCTACCCGAACTCTGGCTCAATCTTCGATTCGTTCGGGGATTTGAATTCCCGGGGAGATAAGCTCCTTATCCCCTAAAAGCCCGGACTCCACGTCGCCTCCGTCGGCTTATCCCCAATTCAAACGGAGCGTCGGCCGCCAGCACCGGTGAGGAATTCCCGCACCCCCGTTCCCTCTACGCCCCTATAAATACCCCCTTGACCTCCGCCTCTCTCCGCACCACCTCCCAGCACCCTCCACCTCTCTCCCCGAGCCCCGAGCGCCGTCGCACCGAGGTTTTACCGAGCGCGCAAGGTAAGAGCTCCAGCGAGCAATCGCCGCCGCCTCGGTCGTCCCCGGAACCCACCGTCGCCACCCCGAGCTTCCCCACGCTCGGGCGATCCTCTTTGACACCTCGGCCACCTCACCCCATCGCCGGAGCGCCGTCGCACCGGAGCACCCGTACTGCCTCCGCTGCTCCCTCGCCGCCGGCCATCACCGTTCAACCCCGGACCTCGCCGACCCCTTCAACTGAACCCTCTTCGCTCCAGGATTGCATTCTACGCATCGCCCGGACACCTCCGGCCTTCCCTCGCCGCCGGCAGCCTCGCCTCCGACCACCTCTGCCCGGGCCACCCGAAGGTACCCCTCAAGAGGGTTACCTACCCATTATGGGTAGGCAACGCCTCCCCGCTCACTTAGCTAGCACCGCTCGCTCGTTTCCCCCTTGACTCCCTCGACGCGCGTTCGAGCCTTCGGCTCCGCACGCTGAGGTTGAGTTTTTTGTTTAATTTCCGCGACTGACAAATGGGCCCCACCCGTCAGCGGCCGCGGATCTGCGCGCCATCGCCACGCTGGTCCCACCTGTCTGCGACGACCTCGACAAGTGGGTCCAGATCGATGGGTCCCACCCCGCTGACCAAAGCAGATGTGGCCACTGACAGAGGGGTCCCACATGTCGGCGACCGCCAGAGGGTCTACTGTTCAGTGGGTCCCACCTGTTAGGCTCTCGGAATTAAAATAAAAGATTAAAATTTAATAATTCCAGTGGGCCCCACCTGTCAGAAATTTCTTAATTTCTAGATTTATTCAAACTGAAAACTTCAAACAAGCATAACTTTCTCATTCTAACTCCAAATTCAGCCATTCAAATTTCTAAATTCATCTAAAATCATGATCTATCCAACCATGGCCTCTATTTGAATTTTTGAGTTTATTTGAATTTTTATTGCAATTTATTTGTTTTGTTGCTTTTCTCTCATGCGTAGAATCCAACGTTGAAGAAGACCTCTCCACCTCTCAACAAGAAGACCCAGAAACCCTGCAAGAAGGCAAGTCTCCTTTGATCATCTTGAACCTATGATTTTGAAAGGTTTTAATTATTTTAAATTATGTGCATTGCTATTTACATAAAATGATAGTTCAAATCTTAGGCTATAGTTAATCCAACATTGTTATGCCCTCCATTGCAATTGAATACCATGTACCTTTGCAACCCTAGAAATTCCTTTGACTCATTAATGAGAGTAATATATTTAATTGTTGGTATTAGAATGGTAGTACAATGCTTAGCCATGCTATTGAATACTTCATAAATCTTGCAAACGGGAAATTATGTGTTATTGTAATACCCTTGTTTTATAAATTTTGTGGTAATTGGAGTTGCCACTGTTCTTTTAAAAATAAAATAAAATGTGAATGTTGGCTTAGATTAGGGTGGATGGTTGGTTTGGGTTGGTGCAGTTCGCACGAGATCTTGTTAAGTGTATGTTCCACCCTAGTCAATTAAGGACCGACGCTTGTGTTTGTCCAAACTAAGCATTAACCGTGCAACCACAAGTCTATATGGGTACGACCTAGCTGACTAACTTATGATAGTCTAGTTTAGGTGCCACCAGTGGAAAGTGGGTGCCAGGGATGGACTGGTTATCCACCGTGAGGAACAGGGATTTACTGTACTCATATGGCGCAAGAGGGGGCTTTGGTTCGGGCAGTTAGCCTACCTGCGGCGAAACCTCAGCAGGTGGTATCTAGCTAGATTAGAGTAAGGTAAAGGCTTTGTGATATTTTATCTGGGTCTCATGCCAAAGGAAGCGTGTTGACTTTTAGGATAATTTATCTCTTGTGGGTAAAGTTGTACAACCTCTGCAGAGTGTAAAACTATTCGAATAGCCGTGCCCACGGTCAAGGGCGGGCAAGGAATGCATTCACATGGTAGATTTCTGGTTTTGGTTTTAAAATCAAAAATTTGTGTACCGAGAGTGGAGGGAAGTCTCGGAAGGGTATCCTGGCTGTTGGAGCCAGAGAGGGTGGATGGAACCCAAAACTTTAAAATTTGTTATCTAGTGTTGGTGGATGGAACCTTCACTATAAAGTTTTATGTTAGTTCTGTTAAAACATTTATTTGTTAACTTGATTCCCTTAAAAATAATTATTAGTAATTGAAATTAAAACATTGCTTTGTGCAAAAGAACCATATAGCCTTCCTTTGTTAAGCCTTGCATCTATTGCATCTTTCCCAAGACTTGCGGAGTACATTATGTACTCACATGCTACACTTAAAAACAAATCTCAGAAGATTGTGAAGCTCAAGAAGGTGACTAGGACTACTGCTTCGCCTCTGGCTGTGATGGATTCTTCCCGGAGAACTAGGACGCGCTTCCCCAGTCAATTGCCTGTGGCGTATTGATGGGTCTTCATCGAGTTTATCTTTTGCTTCCACTTTACTTTATGTGTGTGAGGTCTTGAAACCTCATTTGTAATAACGAGACCTTTCGGTCAGTACTCTCTATTATTGTAATAAATCGCTGTTGGTGCTGTTTTCCATTCTGTTTAACTGTGTGCTCTAGCTTTGATCTGGGACTAGTGCTGTAATACACAGAGGGTCCGGGTTCGGAAATCCGGGGTCCCGACAGAGATGGTATCAGAGCCAATTTGACTGCAGGACGTGACCTAGTTTAGGAATGGCAAAACCATAAGGACTTATATTTATAAAAGGAGTATATCAAAAGTATATAAGTTTCTTTGCTTCTACTCTCTTCTTACTTAGTATCCTGTTCTTGCCTTTAAATCCTTTTAAAATCGTTTTACTAATCTTCTCTTTTAATTCAACTTTGTAGATGGCCGGTTCAACCTCCGCTGCCCCGTGGGACTACTACTCACATGGAGACGATGCAGGAGCATTCGCCAGCCTCCTTCGTCAGCTCATGCAGTGTCTGGAGTACCGTCAGCCGCCCATTTTCAGGGGGCAGAAGACGAGGATCCCGGATCGAGACTCTTGGACCATGGAGGTATTCCTGTATGCACGGGAAGGGGAATTCAACTCCCACAAATACCCCATCAAGCATCCCCGGTCCCGCTGCTTCGACGCTGTCCAGGACGCAGCACGCCTCGCCATTGATGAGTTGTGCCATCTGCACAAGGATGCTGTGCATCGCCCCCCTTCGCTTTTCATCAACCCCAAGGCAGGACAGAGGTATCCAGAACCCCTTGATATTCCAGCTGACGATCCTCGACTGTCACATCAGGTGCAGCTCACACAGGCGATGGCAGTCACTTATGCTAGAGCCTTGGAGGAGATTGGACAGCTCCGGATGCTTCTCACTTCCAGCTATCAGCACTCCGACACTCTCTGTGCGCATATTCTCTAGAGCCAGGCAGCAGAGTTCGAGTTGGGACGGCTCAAAGCTGCAGTTGACTACACACCATCTTCTCTCGCACCAGCTGTCATCCCCAACAAACTTCTGACTAGCCTGCATTCTCTTGACGTAGCATGTCCTTGTGCTTTTCAATATATGGGGTCACTTTAGTCATGTGTTGTAAAACAGTGAAATGGGCTTGAGCATACGTATTTTGATCCAGAGTTATTGCTTTCCTTCCAATATTCACAATACCCTCTAACCTCCCCTCGTGACGAGATAGAGGTACACCTATCGGCTCGACCTGAGCCATGTAGCCGATGCAGAATTCAATGACCTCTTCTGTTGTATAACCTTCGATGATGCTACCCTCCGGTTGTGATCGATTGCGTACATAGGACTTGAGAATTCCCATGTACCTCTCGAAAGGGTACATATGACGTAGAAACACGAGGCCACATATTTTTATCTCTTTCACAAGGTGGACAATGAGATGGACCATGATATCAAAAATGATGGAGGGAAATACATCTCTAGATGACATAGAGTTGTCACCACCTCGGTTTGCAGAGCATCTAGTCCATCGGGATCAATGACCTTCTGAGCAATTGCGTTAAAGAAATAACATAGCCTTATGATTGTCACTCGAACCTTGTTCGGCAAAATACTTCTAATTGCAACAGGTAGCATTTGTGTCATTAGCACATGACAGTCGTGAGACTTCATGCCAATTAATTTCAAATGTTCCATGGAAACAAGTTTCTTCATGCTGGTGGAGTGACCGGATGGAACTTTCACACCATGTAAGTACTGGCACAATTCAGTTCTCTCGAACTTAAATAGAGTGTAGCAAGCTGGGGGAAGGTACGTCCGGCCTTTATCGGTCTCTATGGGTGCTAACTCGGTCCTAATGTTCATAGCGACCAAGTTACGCCTTGCGTTAACACCATCCTTTGTTTTATCAGGAATGTTCAGTAAGAGACCAATCAAACTGTCACATACATTCTTCTCTACGTGCTTGACATCGATGAAATTGCGAACTTCTAAGTACTCCCAATAAGGCAAGTCCCAAAAGTATTGACCTCTTTTTCCACATGTTCTTCCTCAATTTACGTCCCTTTCGAAGCACAACATTTATATCCTTGACCATATCATACACCTCTTTCCCGCTAAAAGGTCTTGGTACTGAGTCATCCTCTTTTTTTTCCATCAAATTGTTTCTTCATCTGCGGTATGGGTGAAACTTTGGAAGGAACCTATGGTGACGCATGTACACAGTTTTGCGCGAGTTGTTCAACCACACACTCTCGGTATAATCTAAGCAGTGCGGACACGCTTTGGCTCCTTTTGTACTCAACCCTGACAGGTTACCAAGGGCAGGAAAATCGTTAATGGTGCAGAACAACATGGCACGTAGAGTGAAGTTCTCTTGTTTGTCCGCATCCCATACATGTACCCCTTCGTTCCATAGTATTGCAAGATCTTCCACCAATGGTGCTAGGAACACATCAATAACGTTGCCAGGTTACTTCGGCCCTTGGATAAGTAGTGACATCAAAATATACTTCCGCTTCATACACAACCAAGGAGGAAGGTTGTACATGCACAGAGTCACGGGCCAGGTGCTATGTCGGCTGGTCATGTTACCAAAAGGATTCATTCCATCTGTACTCAACCCAAACCTTATATTTCTCGGTTCCACACCGAAATCTACAAACATCCTATTGATGTTCCTCCACTGGGCAGAATCAGCAACATGTCTTATCATTCCGTCTTTCTTACGCTGCTCCCAGTGCTAACGCATCAATCTTGCATCCTTGCGGTTTGCAAATAAACGCTTCAAATGGGGGATTATAGGAAGATACCACAACACCTTAGCAGGAGGTCCTTGCTCCACCTCGATGCCCTTCCCATCATCAGAGTCATTTTTACGCTTGTATCGGGATGCTTTGCACACTGGACAAACATGTAAGCTAGCATACTCTTTACGATACAGGATATAATCATTCGGACATGCATGTATTCTTTTGACTTCCATTCCTAATGGACAAAGAATCTTCTTGGCTTGGTAGGTGGTTCTCGGCAGCACATTTCCCTTTAGAAGCATGTCCGCTAGGAGACCTAACAATGCCATGAAACTCTTGTCGGACCAACCATTGCTTGCCTTCAATTTCAGCAGTTCTAAAACTGATGACAACCTCATGTATTGCGGCTTTCTAAACCTAGCTAGCTAGCTAGATTTAAATTAAACAAAAACCTAGCTATCATCTCCGGCTTTCAATTACAAACACATGCATGTATATAAGTTATTAAAAGTAATTGAGTACTAACCTCTGATCAGATCACTAAGAAGATGGTGATATGTTTTCACCCCTAACTCCCTAAAGCCGGCCGCCTTGCTCCACCGATGCAGCGGAATGAAGACAGATCTGTGACAACATCGAGCAAGTATGCCAAGTAATTATTAGTGCGCAGAATATCACAGACGGTTCCAACCACAAACGGGCTGTGAAACCAACATATCATAGACGGTTTGTGTTAATAACCGTCTGTGAATTATCACAGATGGTTATTAATACGAACCGTCTGTGATATCCACCATATCACAGATGGTTCGTAATACCAACCGTCTGTTATTGGTGCTTATCACAGATGGTTCGTATAAAGAACCGTCTGTGATAGTCCTACATTATCACAGATGGTTATTAACACAAACCGTCTGTGATGTCCATAATATCACAGACGGTTCGTAATACCAGCCGTCTGTGATTGGTGCGTATCACAGACGGTTCGCATATAGAACCGTCTGTGATAGTCCTTCACAGACGGTTTACACTACAAACCGTCTGTGATAGTTCACTCTATACAACTATACCTGGAAATTTTTTCAGTTTTTTGCCTAGCTAGCCTCAAGAAATTAAATAATGTTACCTATGCCCTTTGAAAACAAGCAAATACAGACGCAAGCACAACAACACATTCAGATCTATTACAGGATAACAAGCTAAAGCGCGAAACCTTCGTGGCACGACGTTGAAGCTAAACAAGACACTCTTACAACACTTACGGCAAAAGTGTGTTGTCTAGCCTCTTGCCGTGCCACAACAGAGGCGCTAGCTCGCGGCAGTAGTCGGCGTTGTCAACGAACAAGCAAATACAGAGGCAAGAACAACAACACATTCAGATCTATTATAGGATAAAAAGCTAACGAACCCTTCATGGCACGATAGTGAAGCTGAACAAGACACACTTACGACATTTACGGCAAGAGTGTGCTGTCCAGCCTCCCGCCGTGCCGCGATGGAGGTGCTAGCTAGCTCTCAGCGGAGGGGAGATGCAGGAAGCTAGCTAGTGAGATGAACTCACACGTGACTAGTACCAGTGGAAAGGTCGATGGGGAGTTATTAATAAGGGCTGAGCAGTGGGAGGAATTGATCCCTGCCATTCGATTTGGAGAGAATGGATGGGTGAGATCGAAATACTGGGTATACACCAATTATCGGTGACTTGTGATTATCACAGACGGTTTGTTACACGAACCATCTGTGATAATGAATATCAGAGATGGTTTGTTATACGAACCATCTGTGGTGTATCACTTATCACAGACGGTTCGTATTAAGAACCGTCTGTGATATTAATATCAGAGATGATTTGAAATATGAATCGTCTATGATATTAATATCAGAGACCGTTTGGAATATGAACCGTCTGTGTTAATGCTTAAATATGCGCACTCTAATCCTGCTCTTCTACACTGTCCTCTCCCTCATCTTCTTCATCACCAGATTTCTCAATAATGACATCTAAAATTCTTTTGATCTCCTTCCTCTCATCTATCCATCATGAGTTGTTCAGATGCAACCTTACACAGGCGGCCAACAATTTACGTCTGGAGCAGCTCCTCCGCTCACGCCCTGCTCTCCTTCCTTGACTCGCTTCCATCCGTCAGTTGGACCTTATCATCCGCCGTCGACGGAGGTGTCACGTTGCCACTCGAGAAAGGGAAACCACCCTCAACCTCGTTTTTCTCTACAATGTGTGCAAAGCGGAGGAAGATCTTGCGGCAGTGCAGAGGCACATGGATAACCTTGCCGATCAAGCAGAATCGGCCGATTCTGAGGAAGCTTATCATGGCATCCTCTTTGAGATTATGGAACATGCTAATGATTTGCCCAGGCTTGAGGAGGAAGTGGAGAGGGCAAGGACAATCTTGACGGCATTCGAGAACACATCGGCTGATCCTCCAACTCCAGAAGTCGACGAAGAAGATATGAATCCCAGAAGATTAAAATCTGGGAATCTCTTTTTTTGGACTTTTGTAATAAAATTGCCTTGAATTTGACTCTCGTCTCAGTATAGTTTCTGTAGTTCATACGACAAAGGTCTGTCAGGATTACCACAAACGGTTCGTATTAAGAACCGTCTATGAAAGTTCACAGACGGTTATCAACACGAACCGTCTGTGTTGGCTAGATTATCATAGACGATTCAAATTAAGAACCGTCTGTGAAAATTCACAGACAGTTCTTAATACAAACCATATGTGATGTCTCAATATCACAGACGGTTCATGTTAATAACCGTCTGTGAAAATATCACAGACGGTTGCCAGTATATATCGTCTGTTACAGTTTAATCACAGATGTTTCCGTATGAACCGTCTGTGATGTAGCCGCCTAGTATAGCCTCTTTTGTAGCAGTGACGCCCTCACCTGCCTCTGGCCCTGCCTGCACGCCCACGTCACCGTCCACACCCTGTAGCCGTGCCTCACCACCTGCTCCCGTCGCTCGCATCGCATGTCACCGGTCACAGCGCGTCTACGGATTCCCCTCCATGCTATGGCCCTGTTCTTTTCAGCTTCTAAAAGCTACTTTTCAGCTTTTCTACAGTACTAGCTTTTAAACGGAGTATTTTTTTTTCTAGATAGGGTCTACTAGTTAATTGCAGTACATACTTTACTGACTTTATTTATATCGGCAAAAACCGCAAGTGAGTTTCTGTTACTCTGTAATCTCTCGTACAAACAGCCCAAAAGTCACAAGCCGTAGCCAAAAGTCACAAGCCGCAGCCAAAAAGAACAGGCCGTATAAGTCACCCTGGGCCTCCCCTTTTTGCAGCTGCACCATTTCTTACCTCCCCTTCCTCTCCTTGCTCCCGCAGCTACGGAACTGTGCCCACGCACGGGAGCCGCCGCCACCGCCTCACGCTGCCCTGGCCGCTTCGGTGGTGCCATCCCAATTGTGATTGCGTCACATCGTACCTACACCTCCCTTCTACCCCCGCTCCGAGCCAATTGAACTTTCGTTCACACGAGCACTCGAGCCGGCCATCCTCCCCAACTCTGGCCAAAACCGCCGCCGCCAGCGCCACCTTCTCCTCGAGCTACCTCTTCTCGATTCCGTGCGGTGGGAGCTACTACTCGGTGCCGTCAAGCTCTCCTAACGATTGGCCGACACCCTCCCTCGCCGGAGTGACCCCTCCATGTGATCCTCCCCGGCGCCGTCCCTGGTCCCTGCCAGCGGCCCACCCCGGCACTCCTTCGGTGCCGCCAACCACTGGGGTGAGTTCCTCGTGACTCCCTACTGCTCATGCGCGGGCCAAACTTTCCCTCCCTCCACCGCGCCGCCGTCGCCATGAACGGCCTCCCCGCACCCGATCACTTCCCCACCGCCACCGACCGCCGTGTTGCTTTTTGGCCGGAGCCGCTACCCCTGGGGCATCTACTCCTCCCCGGCGACCCATTTTTCCAGTCATCACCGCCCCCCGCCGCCCTCGCCGGCGACGCTGCTCAGCCCGTGCGCTGCCCCAACGTGCTCTGTTTCAGACTCCAACTGTGTGGTTCTTCTACTACTTCTTCCCGTAACCGTCAGGTAACACCGAGTGAGGCATGTTCAGTACGCCGACCTGGGTTCGATCCCCATCCCGCAGTATTAGTAGTTTTTTTAACCCTTTTTGCTGCGTGGTTTCCAGTGAAGAAAAGCTAAGGAAAATTTGTAAATACTCCATGGAAGCTAATAACATTTGTTTGGTACATAAAATAGGATTAATTAAGCTTTAATGATGGTTAAATGTCACATATGAGTAACTAATGTAGTTGGGAACATTTGATTAAAATCTAAATTTAACTAAAGTCATTCATAAAAAGATGACTTGGTTAAGTATTCAAATGTAAATTAAAAAATATACAGGTTAAGGTTAAGGGCATAAATTGGATATTATGTTTGGCTATAAAAAAAGACACAAGACTTTAAAATTAAATATTTCCTTCAATTTTAATTAAAATATATGCCCTAACATTTAACATGCCACCATTACATAAATCCCAATGGTAAATTTAATTAAATAGCAACATTGAGACAAGACTCCGCATAGCAAATTCGACCCTAGGTAAATAGAAATTTAACTAAAGATCGAACTCTGTCAAATGCTAAGTAAAGGGATAAGATGTCAATACCAGTAACTCCCATAGCACCTCCAGACTAAAAAGTCATGTTAATATACAGGTACCAAAATATTATAGACCTAGGTCATCGGACATTAAAATGGCCTAACCAATATATATAGATATTCTGAAATGAACATGTAATTAATAACACGAGTGATTAGGGTTGCATAAAATGCTACATATCAAATTAATAGTAATATGAATTAATTCAACAAGCTAAAAGTCGTATACACCGTCTTTGAAACCCCTGCCTTAACCCATAAATGGCAAAATTTGACAATACGATACTTAATACTTAACTAAATTCATGTACTTGCCCATACGACTGTTTTGACTCATGGAACTTTCTTAATAAAAATAAAAAACAATAAAATAAGTTATTAATAAAAGATAGGGTCGCCGTATCCTGCTATCGGCTATACCTAGCCATCTCCGAGTACTAAACAGAAATAATTTCATGAATATACCTTTATCATGACCTATCCTTTGCCCTTCATTTGGCAGGTTCCCCTGCCGATTCCCACTTCACTCCAACCACTTTGACTCCGTCAATACTCCGCACCCCATCAACCTTGCCTCGAGTCACCCCAAATCACCCACTAACTCATAATAAAACTAAAATTGAGTTTATTTAGAGTTGTTTGGATCTTTTGAGTTATTTGCCTTTATTTGGATTCAGTTGTTTAGCGCGTAGTCAAAAACTGGAGTTCTGAAGGTTCCATGGATCAAGCGAAATCGAGGTCGTGGGGAAGATAAGGACCAGAAGCTCAAAAATCAACAAATGGGAAAGCTTTGAGTGAGCTCAAGACTGCGGTAAACCGCGCAAGGTGAGTCAATACTTTGATCATGTTGAACCTACATTTTATGCAAATTACTTTTGTTTAAATTATCAAATAGCATGCTGTTATTTTATGTGCAAATACATGTTTAATCTAAGATTCTAGTTATGTACCCATTATTTAACTTGATTAATATTATACCTCCTTTGGAATATTGGAATATGTGAACCTTGTCGCCCTAGCAAAATTTATAATAGTAACCTTTCGAAAATAAATCCGTAATTATATGCCATGCTTAGTATTGCTTAGCTACTCATGGGCACGAGAACTCCCAAGCAGCACTTTTAATCCTGAGAAAATTTGGTTGGGCAGTCATGGTGGTAATGACTGGTATATGTTGGATATGATTATTTTATACTCCCAAAAACCTCAAATTGCTTACTTATCTGGGCGGATGGTTCGGGGGTATGGTGCAAGGGTGCACGAGAGTGTGATTTGTGGTAGAACCACCCAGATACCCTAAGGACTGAATCTTTTCATGACCTCCTGTGTAAAACAAGTGCAACCACAAGTCTGTAAATTACAACTTGGCCTAGTAAATTTACCGGACCCCGAAAGTCATCATCATCGGTGGAGGAGGTGAGACAGTGCAAGTGGCTGTCTATGTGGCAGGCTTGAAGGGGACACTCTGTGAGTGATGTTCTTCTGCGGCGTGCTAGCAGTACGGGAAGCCAGCTACTAGGCGCATAGGAGGGGAACATCCCGCACAACGTATGGGACCCACCACAAGTGGGAGTGGCCCATAGGGTGAGATGATGGAAGGGGCGAGGTACTTTGAACGGTTACTGTGATGGTTGGCTCAACCACATGACTAAGGTATCGTGTGGGGCAACGAGTGAACTGTCTCTTGTGGGTAAAGTGTGCAAACTTTGCAGAGTCAAAACTATTCGAATAGCCATGCCCACGGTCAAGGGCGGACATGGGAACTTAACCAGATATAGTTCTATTTCAAAAAAACTTTGTGGGTGGGAATGGAAAAGTGGAGGGTAGTGGAAAGCCCTAATTTGTGTTGCCCTGGGTGTCGTCCCAGTGATAATGTAAGCGGCTATAATGATGAAGGTCTAGCATATGGTGCAGAGACCATGTAACAGTGGATGGAATCTGGATCGCTATTATTATTGCATTTTTTCACACATTATGATTTTGTTCAAAAATGCTAAGTGTTAGGAAATTTCAGTGTATTGTATTTTAAATAATGATAATACTTCCCACAAAGTAAAATGTCAGGAAGAATAAATAGAGTTGCAAGAAAAGAAGATGGTTGTTGAGGTAAACATATAAAGATGTTGGTGGATTCACGTCGATCATAAAAAGGATACAATAGTGTGGATTCTGGGAGAAATAAATTGGTGGAACCTAAATGAATATATAGGCTAGATAGATGATTTAAATGATTTTTGGAGAATTAGGAAGTACAAAGGTAGTTGCTGGATTACAACACTGATAACTAATATAAATTCTTGGGAGATGTTGGTGATAATGGGATTAATGAAATCTGATCGATTACTAGATGGTTCAATTGAATCTTTGGGAATTTGGAGGAATGATAACAATTAATGGAGTATAACTTCGATCAATGTATTCTTAGTGGATATATACTAGTGAATCGTAGGCTTGATCAATGATATCCTTGGTGGATGTATGCTAGTGAATTATAAACTTAATCAATGATATTCTTGGTGGAGGTATACTAGCGAGCTAGCTAGAGATTGTAAACTTGACTAATAGTATTCCTGGTGGATGTATACTAGTGAATTAGATAGAGATAGATAATGAAAAATACGGTTTTAGATCAATAACAGAAAAGATTGGATTGTTAGAGAGTCCTGATACAAATGATACCGGTGGATTTACAAGTAACTACGTTGGATAATTATTAGAATTTTGAAGTGAGGAGTTAATGAATAGCAACTACAAGATTGGGATGTTAGGGATTTAGAACACAAAGGGCATTGGTGGATCTAAAGTAAAGGTATTAGATCACCATTGGATTGTATAATTAAAGATTGGCATATAGTGGATCTGAGATTGGGAGTATACAACCATCTGATATTTAATTTACAAGTTCTTGGTGGAAGTCATGATTTAGGTAAAAATCCGACACCATGGCTGGATTAATAAAATAGTAGGTGACAAAATAGAAAGTGAATGATCGGTGGATTACATAAATAATAACACTCGCTGTTTGGAGTCTTAGACGGCAAGCAATATATAAAGAGTATGATTGGTGGATTAAATAAATGATTATACTCGCTGTTTGGAGTCTTATGCAACAATGAGTGTATGATCGGTGGATTGCATGAGTGATGACCCTCGCTGTACGGAGTTTTAGGCAGCAATAATAATACCATGATTAAATAATAAAAATAATGCTAAAAGCAATTTTTTGCAAATAAAATAACCCGAGCCTCTCCTTTGATAAGCCATGCATACTATTATTTGCATCCTGTGTATTGGCTTGCGGAGCATGGTGGTTTGTGCTCACTCTCGCTCTCACAACAAATCCAGAATCAGGGAACCAGATTGCTACACTTCAGTAACCCTCTTGGTCATGATGGCGAAGATGATGAAGATATCAAGGGCTAGGTCCCGAACCTCCAGTTGGCTGATTGTGGGCATGTTATAAAGGTCCCACCTGGGTGCTTCGTTTCCGCTGCTGCATTTTATTGATTTCGGCCTAATCTGATAGGGACGGGGTCCCGATCTTCCAACAGGTTCTGGATATATTCGATTTGGTGGAGGCGCGACACAAATCGATCCGGCTTCCGAACGACACGTTCCGAACCCCGCAATCGCAGCACCACGTCTCCTCAGGTTATCAACCGTGCGCGGCCCGGTTGACCTCGCCAAGAAGGCTAATCCTCGCCTGCAAATCGAAGAACACAAGCAAGAACAAGGAAGAACACAACTGAATTGCGGATTTATTGATGTAGCACTCGAGAGTTGGGGTCTCACAAACCGATGAACGGCGAAACTGTTCAAAGACAGAATTAATCTAAGCAAAACCCAAACCCTAATGGTGGGGGTGGCGGCTGGATATAAAGGAGTGAGGGGTGTGCAAAACCCCTGGACGCGCCCCTAATGGGCTCCAACACGATACAAAGCCGATCGGCCCAAAAGACGGTGACGCAGCACCCTGACAGATTCTGAATGCCCACTTGTTTCGACGATTCCCATTGACTCAGACGGAATTTTGAATGGGACCAAAGCCATTGGAAAGGTCGTCTTCTTAGCTTTCCATACATATGTAGAACGTCCAAAACGGAGTCCGGATGCAATCTGGGCATCCGTTTTAGTGCGGCCTGGTCCTGGACTCCGAGTTGGATTCGAAGTCGGTTTGAGTTGGACCTCCAACATGATTCGGCTGCCCTTGCTGGACTTGTGTGCCTCGTAGCCCTCCTCCAAGTACTTCCAGGTCCTCTCCATGGTTCCTAATTGTCACATCCCAAAAATTTCCTTCTGGAAAAATTTAAATTCAAATTAATTATTTTAAAGTAATTGGATTTTATTTGGCTTTTATTGGATTTTCTGAATTTTCTGGAATTTAAAACCTATTTTAAGAATTAAAAGGTAATTCAAACTATGAAAATTAAATACCAACAGTAGTTGGAAATAATTTTATTCAGTCCAAAATGTCCCCAGAAGCTTCTGTGAATTTTTCTGGAATTTTTGGAGGTATTTTCATATTTTTCTGAGGCCTAAACAATTTCTAGCCTTTTCTGAAAATCAAAATCAAATTCGGGAAAAATAAAAACCCCTTCTCTCCCTCCAGCTGACGCGTGGACGGCCCAGGACCGCCCACGTCGCCGCTCGGCCAAATCCCAGCCGCACCTCCCCTCCCTCGCGCCCGCGGGCCCACCCGTCGGCCCGCCTTCCCTCCCTCGGGCCGACACCTGTCTGGCCCGATGTGTGCCACGCCCCCCCCGCAGCTCATCCGGGTCGTCCCCTCCCACTTAAGCGCGCCCGTCGCCCGATTCCCCTTCGGACTACGTGGCCGCCATCCGCACCCCGTTCTCCTCTCTCTCTCTGCCCCGCGGACCCCGCCCGTCAGCCACGCGCGCCCTGCTCCCGCTGACGCCCGGTCCCGCCTGTCAGGGCCTTCGTCTCCGCGCGGACGCCGGACTCTTCCTCCTTTCTCTCTCTCTTCCGAAGAAACCGGCGATCAAATCCTACCTGCACTCGGCCTCTTTCTTCGAATCGAACGCGGATTCGAATTCCCGGGGAGATAAGCGCCTTATCCCCTAAAAGCCCGGACCCCGCGTCGCCTCCGTCGGCTTATCCCCAAATTTGAATCAACCCTGGCCGTTGACTTCGGCGAGGAATTCCCGCTGCCTCAGACCTCCCCGAGCTCTATAAATAGCCCCTCGGCCTTCGCCTCTCCCCGCACCACCTCCAAGCACCCTCCGCCTTTCTCCCGGAGCCCCGGAACGCCCCGCAGCCGAGCTTCTCTCTCTCCGAGCTCCGCCCAATTCCGGCGAGCTTTCCCCACCGCCTCGGACCTCCCTGGAGCCCGTAGCCGCCACCCCGAGCTTCCCCGAGCATCGGCGAATCTCCTGGGCACCTCGGCCGCCTCTTCTCGTCGCCGGAGCGCCGTCGCACCGGAGCACCCGAGTCAGCTCCGCTCCTTCCTCGCCGCCGGCCACCACCGTTCATCTCTGAACTTCGCCGACCCCTCCAACAGAACCCCCTCCGCACCAAGATTACAAATCACGCACCGCCCGAGCACCCCCGGCCTTCCCTCGCCGTCGGCGCCGTCGCCTCCGACCATCGCTGCCCGGGCCACTCGAAGGTACCCCTCAAGAGGGTTACCTACCCACTGTGGGTAGGCAACGCCTCCCCGCCCACCTGGCTAGCACCGCTCGCTCGTTTCCCCTTGACTCCCTCGGCGCGCGTTCGAGCCTCCGGCTCCGCACGCTGAGGTTGAGTTTTTTGTTTAATTTCGCGACTGACAAGTGGGTCCCACCCGTCAGTGGCAGCCGTCTGTCGGGCCATCGCCGCTGGGTCCCATCTGCTCGCGCCACCTCGACAAGTGGGTCCGGATCCCAGAGGTCCCACCGCCGCGACCAAGGCAGATGAGGTCATCGATGAGGGTCCCACATGTCGATGACCGCAGAGGGTCTACTGCTCAGTGGGTCCCACCTGCCGTGCTCTCGGAATTAAAATAAAAGATTAAAATTGAATATTCCCATGGGCCCCACCTGTCAGAAATTTCTTAATTTCTGGATTTATTCAAACTGAAAACTTCAAACAAGCATAACTTTCTCATTTTAACTCCAAATTCAGCCATTCAAATTTCTAAATTCATCTAAAATCAAGATCTATCCAACCATGGCCTCCATTTGAATTTTTGAGTTTGTTTGAATTTTTATTTGAATTTATTTGTTTTGTTGCTTTTCTCTCGTGCGTAGAATCCAACGTTGAAGAAGACCTCTCCACTCCTCAACAGGAAGATCCAGAGCCCCTGCAAGAAGGCAGGTCTCCTTTGATCATCTTGAACCTATGATTTTGAAATGTTTTAATTATTTCAAATTATGTGCATGCTATTTACATAAAATGATAGTTCAAAACTTAGGATATAGTTAATCCCATATTGTTACACCCTCATTTGAAATTGATTGCCATGTATCCTTGCAACCCTAGCAATCCCTTTGACTCAGTAATGAGAGTATGTTATGTTTAATTGTTGATGTTAGAATGGTAGTAAGATGCTTAGCCATGCTATTGAATATTTCAAAAATCTTGAAAAAGGGGAATTAAGATTTATTATGGAATGCTTGTGTTTGTAAATGAAGTGGCAATTGGAATTGTCACTATGATTTTAAAATAAACTAAAATGTGAAGTTGATTTAGATTAGGGTGGATGGTTGGTATGGGTTGGTGCAGCTCGCACGAGAACTTGTTAAGTGTATGTTCCACCCCAGTCACTTAAGGACCGACGCTTGTGTTTCAGGGGGTGTAGGACGAGGATCCTGGATCGAGACTCTTGGACCATGGAGGTATTCCTGTATGCACGGGAAGGGGAATTCGACTCCCACAAATACCCCATCAAACATCCTCGATCCCGCTGCTTCGATGCTGTCCAGGACGCAGCCCGCCTCTCCATTGACGAGTTGTGCCATCTGCACAAGGATGCTGTACATCAGTCCCCTTTCTGCTTTTTCATCAACCCCAGGGCAGGACAGAGGTATCCAGATCCCCTTGATATTCCAGCTGACGATCCTCGACTGTCACATCAGGTGCAGCTCACCCAGGCGATGGCAATCACTTATGCTAGAGCCCTGGAGGAAATTGGACAACTACGGATGCTTCTCACTTCCAGCTATCAGCACTCCGACACTCTTCGTGCACAACTTCTCCAGAGCCAGGCAGCAGAGTTCGAGTTGGGACGGCTTAAAGCTGCAGTTGACTACACACCATCTTCTCCCGCACCGGTTGTCATCCCCAACAACCCGGCACCGGCTCGACTCTCAGGACTCCGCAGCAGGCTCACAGCACGCAAGAAAGTGCGACGCCCCAGTCCGCCACCCGTCATCACTCTCAGGCAGCGCAAGTCTTCCCGTTCTCATTCGCGTTCGACTGCCTCCAGTCGTAACCATCCCCGTGCTTCGGCCACATGTGATTGTTCGCGGCATCATATAAAGGAGCGTGAAGAACCTGAAGAAGAACCTGAAGAGGAACCAGAGGAGGACCCTGAAGAACGCATCTTTTCGGAGGATTAGTAGTCTTTAGAGTCAGTAGTACCCAAATAAATGTCCACGTTATTAGAACGCGTATTTATGTTTTGGTGTGCTAGATGGACTGTGCCAAGCCTATGTGCACTTGTGGTACAGCCATTCCTAAACCTAGTTTGATTTTAATAAAGATTCGTTTGCTGAGTTATTTGTGTGATTCCAAAGTGTTGGTTTGGGATGTGGTTTAGTCTCCCTAAATCTCTTATCTTTGCTATTTCCCTCTTACCTTCGCTAACTGAACCCCTTGGATGGTGAACACAAGGAGCAACCACGACAATGGTAGTGAGGCCAATGCTCAGCCAGAGAACAACATTCCACCACCCCCTTCTCAGGCCCCCAGCTTGGAGCAGATGATGGCCATGCAACTGCAACTTCTTCAAGCCTTAGCTCAAAATCAAGTGCAGCAAACACCCCAGGCATCCAACTAGGCTCCTCAGTCTAAGATGGGAGAATTTATGAGGACAAGGCCTCCTACTTTTGCTGGGTCCATAGACCCCATGGAGGCAGATGATTGGATTAAGGATGTGGAAAGGAAGTTGGTTCTAGCCCAGTGCAATGACAATGAAAAGGTGTTATATGCTGCCCACCAACTCAAGGAGATTGCTGCTAATTGGTGGGAAAATTACCGCGCCGCTCATCGAAATGCACAAGCTATCACATGGAATGAGTTTGTTGAGGCTTTCCGCACGGCGCATATTCCTACGGGAATAATGGACATGAAGAAGAGAGAGTTCTACCAACTGCAGCAAGGGAACCTTAGTGTTTCAGAGTACCTGAACAAGTTCACCCAGCTGTACAGGTATGTATCTGAAGAGATCACATCGGAGGCAACCAAGACCTGGAGGTTCATGCAGGGACTTGACCCTAACCTCAAGGTGCAGCTCGTGTCCAATGATTATTCAACCTTCCAACAAATGGTGAACAAGGCCTTTGTACAAGAGGATGCTCAACGTCAGCTATATGAAAGTCGGAAGAGGAAATTCCAAGCACAGCAGGGGCGGGCAGTTCTCGATTCCGCCCTAATCCACCTCAGTTCCACAGAACCCCAGAACCGAGTGCGCCAAGGACCCCATTCACTGGACCTCGTCCAAATCCCTAGGTTCCTCGGGCAAGCAATGGTGGCCAACCACAGCAGAACAGAACTGCAGCGGCAGGAGTGCAGTGTTTCAACTGCAAGAACATGGGACATTATGCCAGCACTGTCCCCAGAAGTGCCCAGCTGTGACCCCAGTTTGTTTCAATTTGGCGACCACTCCAACACGAGCTCCAACCGCAGGACAAGGCCGTGGGACTCCTCAAACTCCAAAGACTCCGCAGGCAATGAGCAGGGGACATCTCAACCACGTGACCGCGGAAGCAGCCCAGGATGCACCTGACGTAGTTCTGGGTAAGTTTCTTGTCAACTCAGTACCTGCATCAGCATTATTTGATTCTGGAGCTTCGCATTCTTTTGTGTCAAGAGATGTTGTTGAAAGATATAATTGGGATGTGCGTAGATTACAGAACCCCATGCTAGTCCAATCTCCTGGGAAGGAAATGAGGACTAGCACAGTTTGCCCTAATGCAACTGTGGATATTAATGGAGTTAAGTTCCTAGCGAACCTTATTATAATAGACTCCAAGGGTTTAGATGTAATACTTGGTATGGATTGGTTAGCCAAGTATAAAGGAAAGATAGATTGTGCTGACCGTGCTGTTACTCTTACCAACACGGAAGGGATTCAAGTAAGGTTTCAGTCAAGTGCACCTTCCCGGAAGAGAAGTAAGTTAAACAGTTTGAAGGGAATAACCTTAGAAAGGGTGCCCATAGCATGTGAATACCCAGATGTATTTCCGAAAGATTTGCCAGGAATGCCACCAGATAGAGAGATTGAATTTGTTATAAATCTGGTACCTGGAACTGCTCCAATTTCCAAGAGACCTTATCGTATGCCTGCCAATGACTTAGCAGAGGTTAAGAAACAGATTGAGGAGTTACAAAGCAAAGGTTTTGTAAGACCAAGCTCGTCACCCTGGGGAGCACCAGTACTGTTAGTAAAGAAGAAGGACGGTAGTCTTCGTATGTGTGTGGATTATCGATCCCTAAATGATGTGACTATTAAGAACAAGTACCCTTTACCCCGAATAGATGATCTATTTGATCAGTTGAAAGGATCATGTGTCTTCTCTAAGATTGATCTTCGATCGGGCTATCACCAATTGAAGATAAGGCCGGAAGACATACCAAAGACAGCATTTGCTACCCGTTATGGACTGTATGAATATACAGTGATGTCTTTTGGTCTAACCAATGCCCCCGCATATTTCATGAATCTGATGAATAAGGTGTTCATGGAATATTTGGATAAGTTTGTGGTTGTATTTATTGATGATATTTTGATATACTCCAAGAATGAGGAAGAACACGCAGAACATTTGAGGATAGTTTTGGAAAAGCTCAGAGAAAACCAGCTGTATGCCAAGTTTAGTAAGTGTGAGTTTTGGTTGAAGAAAGTGGCCTTCTTGGGTCATGTGATTTCTGCGGGAGGAGTGTCAGTAGATCCCGACAAAGTAAATGATGTGCTCGAGTGGACACAACCTAAGTCAGTATCTGAGATCAGAAGTTTCTTGGGTTTGGCAGGTTACTATCGTCGCATTATTGACGGATTCTCCAAGCTTGCAAGACCTCTCACTCAATTGCTAAAGAAGGAGAAGAAGTTTGAATGGAGTAAAGCCTGTGAGGAAAGTTTTCAAGAACTAAAGAAAAGGTTAACTTCTGCGCCAGTGTTAACGCTTCCAGATATTAGAAGGGATTTCAAAGTCTTCTGTGATGCGTCCAGGCAAGGATTAGGCTGTGTGCTGATGCAAGAGGGAAAGGTAGTAGCGTATGCTTCAAGGCAGCTACGACCCCATAAAGGAAATTACCCAACCCACGATTTAGAACTTGCTGCCGTTGTACATGCTCTAAAAATATGGAGGCACTATTTGATCGGTAACCGTTGTGAAATCTACACTGATCACAAAAGTCTGAAGTATATATTTACCCAGCCTGATCTCAATATGAGGCAAAGGAGATGGCTTGAGTTAATAAAGGAATATGATGTGGGGATACATTACCATCCGGGAAAAGCCAATGTAGTAGCGGATGCATTGAGCAGAAAGAGTTACTGCAGTAAGCTGTGGATCAAGGACAGTATGCCTGCACTTCAAGCAGAATTTCAGCGACTCAACTTGGAGGTAGTAGAGGAAGGATTCCTAGCTACTCTGGAGGTTCAACCAACTCTAGAGGAGATGATCAAGGCAGCTCAAGGAGAAGATAAGTATGTCAAGGAAATTAAAGAAAATATGAAGAAAGGGAAGGCGCCAGGATTTTCAGAAGATGAGGAAGGTATCATTTGGTTTGGGAAAAGAATTATTGTACCTGAAAAGAAAGAAATTAAGGAGTTAATTCTGAAAGAAGCCCATGAGTCTGGATATTCAATTCACCCTGGGAGTACAAAGATGTACCAAGATCTCAAGGAAAGGTATTGGTGGTCAAGTATGAAAAGAGAAATTGCAGAGTATGTAGCTTTATGTGATGTTTGCCAGCGAATTAAAGCGGAGCATCAGAGACCTGCCGGGCTTCTACAACCTTTGCAGATACCCGAGTGGAAATGGGAAGAAATTGGAATGGACTTCATAACCGGATTACCGAGAACAAGATCAGGGTATGATTCGATTTGGGTTATTGTGGATCGTCTGACGAAAGTTGCCCATTTCATTCCCGTAAAGACTACCTACTCTGGAGATAGGCTTGCCGAGTTGTATATGTCCAGGATCGTGTGTTTGCATGGAGTTCCAAAGAAGATTGTGTCAGATCGAGGGACTCAATTCACCTTGAGATTTTGGCATAAGTTACATGGACTTTTGGGCACCAATCTAAACTTTAGCACAGCATATCATCCCCAGACAGATGGTCAAACTGAAAGAGTAAATCAAATTTTGGAAGATATGTTGAGGGCTTGTGTTCTCGCAAACAAGGCTAATTGGGATCAGAGTTTGCCCTATGCAGAGTTCTCCTATAACAATAGTTACCAATCTAGCTTGCAAATGTCTCCGTTCGAAGCCCTGTATGGCAGGAAATGTAGGACCCCATTGTATTGGAAGGAGACAGGAGAAGGACAAGTATTTGGACCAGATGTGTTCAAGCAAGCAGAGGAACAAGTTCGCCTAATCCAGGACAGATTAAAAACAGCTCAAACCAGACAAAAGAGCTATGCGGACAACCGTCGAAGAACATTAGAGTTTGTACCTGGGGATCACGTTTATCTGAAAGTTTCACCTCTCAAGGGTATGCGATGTTTTGGAGTTAGTGGAAAGCTTTCCCCTAGATTCATTGGACCCTTCCCTATTACGGCAAAAAGGGGAGAAGTTGCCTACCAGCTTGAGCTTCCACCTCAATTGTCCAAAGTGCATGATGTGTTCCATGTGTCCCAACTGAGGAAATGTCTCCGGGTGCCAGAGGAACAGATGTCACTAGAAGAAGTAAATGTGAATGAGGACCTAACCTATCCAGAGTATCCTGTGAACATATTGGAAGAAGCAGAGCGTCGTACCCGAAGCAAGGTCATCAAATTTTGTAAAGTGCAATGGAGCAACCATTCGGAGTCGGAAGCGACTTGGGAGCGTGAAGAAGATTTAAGAGAAGAGTTCCCCAACCTTTTTCCCAGTTCGTCCGAATCTCAGGGTCGAGATTCTTTCTAAGGGGGGTAGGTTTGTCACATCCCAAAAATTTCCTTCTAGAAAAATTTAAATTCAAATTAATTATTTTAAAGTAATTGGATTTTATTTGGCTTTTATTGGATTTTCTGAATTTTCTGGAATTTAAAACCTATTTTAAGAATTAAAAGGTAATTCAAACTAAGAAAATTAAATACCAACAGTAGTTGGAAATAATTTTATTCAGTCCAAAATGTCCCCAGAAGCTTCTGTGAATTTTTCTGGAATTTTTGGAGGTATTTTCATATTTTTCTGAGGCCTAAACAATTTTCTAGCCTTTTCTGAAAATCAAAATCAAATTCGGGGAAAATAAAAACCCCTTCTCTCCCTCCAGCCGACGCGTGGACGGCCCAGGACCGCCCACGTCGCCGCTCGGCCAAATCCCGGCCGCACCTCCTGTCCCTCGCCGCTCGCGGCCCGGCCGTCGGCCCCGCTTCCTCCTCTGCCGACACTGCCTCGCCCGATGTGTCTCGCCGCCCGCAGCTCATCCAGCCGTCCCTCGCACTTAAGCGCGCGTCGCCGATTCCCCGCCGGACTACGTGGCGCCATCCGCACCCGTTCTCCTCTCTCTCGCCTCGGACCCGCCCGTCGACCACGCGCCACGCTCCTGCGGCGCCGGTCCCGCCTATCAGGGCCTTCGTCTCCGCGCGGACGCCGGACTCTTCCTCCTTTCTCTCTCTCTTCCGAAGAAACCGGCGATCAAATCCTACTTGCACTCGGCCTCTTTCTTCGAATCGAACGCGGATTCGAATTCCCGGGGAGATAAGCGCCTTATCCCCTAAAAGCCCGGACCCCGCGTCGCCTCCGTCGGCTTATCCCCAAATTTGAATCAACCCCGGCTGTCGACTTCGACGAGGAATTCCCGCTGCCTCGGACCTCCCCGAGCTCTATAAATAGCCCCTCGGCCTTCGCCTCTCCCCGCACCACCTCCAAGCACCCTCCGCCTTTCTCCCGGAGCCCCGGAACGCCCCGCAGCCGAGCTTCTCTCTCTCCGAGCTCCGCCCAACTCCGGCGAGCTTTCCCCACCGCCTCGGACCTCCCCGGAGGCAGATGAGGTCACTGACAGAGGGGTCCCACATGTCAGTGACCGCAGAGGGTCTACTGTTCAGTGGGTCCCACCTGTCAGGCTCTCGGAATTAAAATAAAAGATTAAAATTGAATATTCCCAGTGGGCCCCACCTGTCAGAAATTTCTTAATTTCTGGATTTATTCAAACTGAAAACTTCAAACAAGCATAACTTTCTCATTTTAACTCCAAATTCAGCCATTCAAATTTCTAAATTCATCTAAAATCAAGATCTATCCAACCATGGCCTCCATTTGAATTTTTGAGTTTGTTTGAATTTTTATTTGAATTTATTTGTTTTGTTGCTTTTCTCTCGTGCGTAGAATCCAACGTTGAAGAAGACCTCTCCACTCCTCAACAGGAAGATCCAGAGCCCCTGCAAGAAGGCAGGTCTCCTTTGATCATCTTGAACCTATGATTTTGAAATGTTTTAATTATTTCAAATTATGTGCATGCTATTTACATAAAATGATAGTTCAAAACTTAGGATATAGTTAATCCCATATTGTTACACCCTCATTTGAAATTCATTGCCATGTATCCTTGCAACCCTAGCAATCCCTTTGACTCAGTAATGAGAGTATGTTATGTTTAATTGTTGATGTTAGAATGGTAGTAAGATGCTTAGCCATGCTATTGAATATTTCAAAAATCTTGAAAAAGGGGAATTAAGATTTATTATGGAATGCTTGTGTTTGTAAATGAAGTGGCAATTGGAATTGTCACTATGATTTTAAAATAAACTAAAATGTGAAGTTGATTTAGATTAGGGTGGATGGTTGGTACGGGTTGGTGCAGCTCGCACGAGAACTTGTTAAGTGTATGTTTTCCACCCCAGTCACTTAAGGACTGACGCTTGTGTTTGTCCAAACTGAGCATTAACCGTACAACCACAAGTCTATATGGGTATGACCTAGCTAATTTCTTATGATAGTCTAGTTTAGGTGCCACCAGTGGAAAGTGGGTGCCAGGGATGGACTGGTTATACACAGTGAGGGACAGGGATTTACTATACTCATATGGCGCAAGAGGGGGCTTCGGTTCGGGTAGTTAGCCTACCTGCGGTGAAACCTCAGCGGGTGGTATCTAGCTAAACTAGCGTAAGGTAAAGGCTTTGTGATATTTTATCCGTGTCTCATGCCAAAGGAAGCGTGTTGACTTTTAGGATAATTTATCTCTTGTGGGTAAAGTTGTACAACCTCTGCAGAGTGTAAAACTATTCGAATAGCCGTGCCCACGGTCAAGGGCGGGCAAGGAATGCATTCACATGGTAGATTTCTGGTTTTGGTTTTAAAATCAAAAATTTGTATTCCAAGAGTGGAGGGAACTCTCGGAAGGGTATCCTGGCAGTTGGAGCCAGAGAGGGTGGATGGAACCCGAAACTTTAAAACCTGTTATCTAGTGTTGGTGGATGGAACCTTCACTATGAAGTGCTTATTAGTTTCAGTTAAAACATTTAATTGGTCAAAATGTTGCTTTAGAAATTACTTAATGGTATTTGAAATAAAACATTGCTTTGTGCAAAAGAACCATATAACCTTCCTTTGTTAAGCCTTGCATCTATTTGCATCTTTCCCAAGACTTGCGGAGTACATTATGTACTCACATGCTACACTTAAAAACAAATCTCAGAGAATGGTGAAGTTCAAGAAGGTGACTACGACTACTGCTTCGCATGTGGCTGTGATGGATTCTTTCTGGAGAACTAGGTCGCGCTTCCCCAGTCAATTGCCTGTGGCGTATTGATGGGTCTTCATCGGGTTTATCGTTTGCTTCCGCTTCACTTCATGTGTGCGAGGTCTTAAACCTCTATTGTAATAATGAGACCTTTCGGTCGGTACTCTTGATTATTGTAAGAAATCGCTGTTGGTGATGTTTATCCATTCTGTTTAACTGTGTGCACTAGCTTTGATCTGGGACTAGTGCGGTAATACACAGAGGGTCCGGGTTCGGAAATCCGGGGTCCCGACACTAATCATAATTAAATCATTTGGTAGCAATCGATTCTCAAATAGACTAAAAGAAGTACTTAGGAACGAGCTCACCTGTAAATTCAATTGTCGGGCGCGAGCTCTAGTGATTGGTCCTTGAATGTCAAGTGGAGGAGTGTTGTGTGTATCCGAATAAGTGATGTCCACATCATAATCGGCCCACGAGTAAGTCTACTATTATATTTACGCTTCCGTTTGATATGTACTTTGATATTTAAAACTGTAATCTGTGAGCACTATCTACCGATCCAGGGAATAGTGCGGTGGAATCACAGAGGATACCGGATTGTAAAATCTGGGCACTTACACCTTTCTTGCATAGAAAGTCGCTTTAGCGATTATACCACATTCTGCCTACTTGCTTAAGTCCATACAGTGATTTCCTGAGTTTCACACTATACAGATTTCTATTTGTTCTGTCTTAGTTCGGAACAGGGATACCTTCAGGTACCTTCATATAAATATCCGAATCCAAGTTTCTATAAAGGTATGCAGTTACCACATACATCAATTTCATTTCTATGTTTAGGTTTACAACCATTGAGATTAAGTATCTAAAGGTAATACCACTCATGATCGGGGAATAGGTTTCTTCATAATCAACTCTTGGACGTTGAGTGGAATATTATGTAACAAGCCTTGCTTTATATCTTACAACTTCATTTCTTTCATTTCTCTTTCGAACAAATACCCACTTATGCCCTATAGGGTGCACATGGGGAGGCATGCGACTTACAGGTCCAAACACCTCTCTTTTGTTCAGAGATAATAATTCAATTTCTATTGCCTTTTTCCAATCTTCCCATTCTAATCTTTTCTTACATTTAACGGGTGATGCGGCAATTTTCTTTGGAAAATAGATATCAACATTGGTTGTTGCCCTATTCATAGATTCTCCCGTGTGCACATAGTTTATAGCTATTTCATCATGAGTTGATTCTTCTTATGCTTCTACCTGCTCACCGCTTCTTCTAGTTGCGGCGGCAAGTCCCTTTAGTTTTTTAGCTCTGATGTGTGTGCACATCCATGCTAATGTCTCCTTCCAGGGAATGTTGAGATCTGGTATACCCTTTTCTAAAGGTGCCATACTGGTGCCAGGTCTCAACTGGCTCCCCTTCTAGTTGTAGGGAACTTCAGTGATTGGCTGTGTCAAGTCCTTCTTATCTTTTTTTCATCAGGCATCCCTGATTACTTAGGGTTCAAGGGGCCGGAGTTTTCATCCTTTTATTCTAAGGCCTCTAGACGGGATTAGGGATACCTTCAAGTTTCTTTGGTATTTCAACCCTCTCCAGTGCATTGCATGCAGGCACATGCTACTTGGTCACGCTCTTTAAATCACTAAAGTGATCAGGCAGTTGGTTCGCTAATGCTTGCAAGTCAATGATCTTCTGGACTTCTCTATTTATTTCACTAGTGCGCAGGTCATGCACATAGATTCCTGTGGCTTACCATGTAATTTCCCGACATTTTTCATCAAGGGGTTGATTTCCTCTCCCTAATGTCGGGAAACTATCCTCGTCAAATATACAATTAGTGAAATGGGCAGTATGCAAATCTCCTGTCATGGGGGTCTAAATACCTGATTACGGATGCTGTCTCATAACCAACGTATATCCCAGTCTTTCGGAGAGGACCCATTGCAGTACGCTGTGGAGGGGGTATAGGTACATAAGCCTTGCATCCAAACCTTCGGAGATGAGAAATTTTCAGAGCTGACCCTTGCGCTAGTTGCATAGGTAAAGACTTGCTGTATGCAAGACTGTGTGTCCCCAACATGTAGTTGGTAAATTACAATTCTATAGAAGCGGTCGGGCAATAAATTTAATTCTTTTGATTAATACCTCTGTTAGTCCATTCTTGGTGTGGACATGTGGTACAGAATGCACAACTGTAATTCCCATTGCCATGCAATAATCATCAAATGCCCTTGAAGTAAATTCTTCGGTGCCATCCATTCTGATGGACTTATGTGATGATCAGGGAAAATATTTTTAATGTGAATTATTTGTGAGATCAGCTTATTCTCACATAAAGCATCTGACTTGTGTTTCTGGGCTATGGCCTTGCCCTTCTTTCCCTTTTTTCATTATGAGCTATCGCACCCTGTAGCTCCCGGCGTTGGCTTCATGGCCAGCAGAGCTCCCAGGTGGTTGTGTGACAAAGTTCTTGTGGAGAACTTCATCTTGAGCCTCTGCAACCTGCATCATATCAATCTATTCAACATACTCCTTGTAGTTGTCTTGACCATAGTTGTGCGTAGACTGCACTGCATTGGGGTGGATGGTGGATAGGGTCTTCTCAATCTTTTGCTTATCTGTGATCTATTTGCCACAAAGTTGATGATTGGTACAAATTCTGTGCAGAGCAGAATTGTACTCCCTGATTGTTTTGAAATCAGCAAACCTCAATTGGATCCATTCTTGCTCTTCCTGAGGAAAGATGGTGTACTTTTGCTTCTCAAACCGCTTCTTGAGTGCAGTCCACAATGCTATCTAACTCTTCTCTGCCATGTACTCATTCTTGAGAGTGAGACAGAGGTGGTGCCTAAGGAAGTGAAGTGCTTGATCATTTTCCTTAGGGGTGGGTTCGACATCCTGCAGTGCACCAATCCCAATGCAAGCATAGAGTCTCTTAGCTCCAAGTATTATCTCGACATCGGAAGCCCAAGTCAAGTAATTTTGGCCATGCTGGGCCAGCTCCTCGAACTCCTGGTTCGTGATGCTTGTCATTTATATATGTATGAAAGGAATATATAAGTTTACTACCAGTAAACATACATAAATAAATTTACTAGAGGTAAATAAATTGGACAATGGTGCAAAAGATTCTCGTAATGTTCCAGAATTCTCGTAATGCATAATTACGATTAATCAAACAGAAAATAAATACAAAAAACATAGAAAATAAAAATGATAGTGCTAAACATGCTTCAAATGCAAAAATATAATTCAAAATTGAATTCCTGAGGCACTTTTATGCTGGAATATGAATTTTTAGTGAATTCTACAATTTTTGAGGGTTTATCCACAAATTTTCAATTCTAAGAAAATTTTTAGCGTAATTGTCTAATTTCCCAAGAGCCCTTTTGCAAAAACTGAGACTTTTCTAAAAATGCTAGGGACCCTTCCATAATTTCTAGAATTCAGAGGGCCTTTCTGCAAAATTGCCAGCATCGACCTCCTTCCACTTTTTCTTTGGCCCATCCCAGCCCATTCGACGCATGGGGTAGGGTTTCCCCTACCCCATCCCCACCTTGCGGCGGCAGCCTGAGGTGTGTGCTGGCCGGCGGTGCGGGCTGGCGGCGCTTCGTCCAGGAGCAGCATCAACGGCATGTGGTGGTGAGGATGGTGGCATGCAGGCCAATGGCGCTTCGTGCGGGAGCGGCATCGGCGGTTTTGGCTTCCCCGGGGCAGCGGCAACGCTCGTGCGGGAGTGGCAGCAGCTAGGAGCCGGTGGAACGCGTGCGGCCGACGGCAGGAGCCTGGCGGAGCACGTGCGGCCAGTGGTGGCCGGGGTTCATTCTGGAGTGGTGGCGGGCAGAGCATATCCGGGCGCTTAAGGATCGGTGGCCAGGGTACCGGTCGTTCAGGGCTAACCGTGCGGCAGCACGCCTCGGGGAGATTAAAAATTTAATGTCTATGAGATTAAAATTTCCCAGAAACCCGGACCCTCTGTGTATTACTGCACTAGTCCCAGATCAAAGCTAGTGCACACAGTTAAACGAAATGAATACATCACCAGCAACGCTTTATTACAATAATAAAGAGCACTGCATCAAAGGTCTCATTATTACAACCGAGGTTGAAGACCTCACACACTCACAAAAACACAAATGAAGCGAAAATAAATCAAATAAGACCCATCAATACGCCACGGGCAATTGATCGGAAGCGCGACCTAGAACTCCGGAAGCCTTCATCGAATCCACACGCGAAGTAGTCGTAGTCTCCTCTTGAGCTTCATATTCCTCTCGAGAATTATTTTTGAGTGCAACGCGTGAGTACATAAAGTACTCCGCAAGTCTTGGGAAAATGCAATAGATGCAAGGCTTGACAAAGGAAGGCTATATGGTTCTTTTGCCCAAAGCAATATTTTAAATTCAATTACTACTAAATATTTTCAAGGCATCAATTTAACAAAGTATTTGTTGTAACAGAACTATTATTAATTCTCTAGTGAAGGTTCCATCCACCAACACTAGCTAACCAATTACAATTGGTCAAGTTTAAAATCATGTTCCATCCACCCTCTCTGCTCCAATCGCCAGATTCCCTTCCGAGAGTTCCTCCACTCTCGAAGTTCCAAAACTTTTATTTTAAAACAAAACCAGAAATCTACCATGTGAATGCATTCCTTGCCCGCCCTTGACCGTGGGCACGGCTATTCGAATAGTTTTACACTCTGCAGAGGTTGTACAACTTTACCCACAAGAGATAAATTATCCTAAAAGTCAACATGCTTCCTTTGGCATGAGACCCGGATAAAATATCACAAAGCCTTTACCTTACTCTAATCTAGCTAGATACCACCACGAGGTTTCACCGCAGTAGGCTAACCGCCCAACCAAGCCCCTCTTGCGCCGTATGAGTACAGTAAATCCCTGTCCCTCACTGTGAGTAACCAGTCCATCCCTGGCACCCACTTTCCACTGGTGGTACCTAAACTAGACTATCATAAGTTAGTCAGCTAGGTCGTACCCATATAGACTTGTGGTTGTACGGTTAATGCTCGATCGACAAACACAAGCGTCGGTCCTTAATTGACTAGGTGGAACATACGCTAACAAGATCTCGTGCTAATCGCACCAAGCCAAACCAACCATCCACCCTAATCTAAACCATCTTTCACATTTTTATTTTATTTTAAAGGAAACAGTGGTAACTCCAATCACCACTAACTTTGTAAACACAAGGGTTTCAATAATAAATCATAATTTCCCATTTGCAAGATTTATGAGGTATTCGATAGCATGGCTAAGCATTGTACTACCGCACTATTATTCACAAGTGGTTATAATAATCTCATTAATGAGACAAAGGAAACTTCTAGGTTACAATGGTACATGGCAATCAACTTCAAATGAGGGCATAACAAGGTTGGATATAACTAATGCCTTATGATTTGAACTAATGCTTTATGTAAATAGCAATGCACATAATTTAAAATAATTAAAACCTTTCAAAATCATAGGTTCAAGATGATCAAAGGAGACTTGCCTTCTTGCAGATTCTCTGGGTCTTCTTGCTGTTGGGTGGAGTGATCGTCGACAACGTTGGAATCTACGCGATAAAACGAAGCAAACAAAAACAAATAAATACAAACAAAATTCAAATAAAATCTAAAAATTCAAAAGAGGCCATATTTGGATAGATCATGATTTTAGATGAATTTAGAAATTTGAATGGCCGGATTTGGAGTTGAAATGAGAAAGTTATGATTATTTGAAATTCTCGCTTGAATAAATCCAGAAATTCGAAAATTTCTGACAGTGGGACCCATCGACAAGAACCACCGACGGTCATCGACATGTGGGACCCTTCGTCGATGACCTCATCTGCTTCGTCAGCGATGTGGGACCCATCGATCTGGACCCACTTGTCGAGGTCGACGCAGACGGGTGGGACCCAGCGCAGCGCCGCGGCAGCAGGCGCGGCCGACGGGTGGGGCCGCTTGTCGTCATGAATTTAAATGAAAACTCAACCCAGCAGCGGGCCGAAGGCTCGAACGCGCACCGGGAGTTGAAATCGCGCCGCTAACCGGAGGAGGGGAGGCTTTGCCTACCCATAGAGGGCGACAAATCCCTTTGAGGATACCTTGGGTGGCCCGGCAACGATGGTCGAGGCGACGGCGCGGCGCGGGGAAGGCCGGACGTGCTCGGGTGATGCGTAGATTGTAATCTACGTACGAAGGGGGTTCGGTTGGGGGGTTTGGTGAGGTCCGGGGATGAACGGAGACGGCCGGCGGCGAGGGAACAGCGGAGGCAGCTCGGGTGCTCCGGTGCGATGGCGCTCCGGCGACGGGAAGAGGCGACCGAGGTGCCGAGGATGATCGCACGGACGCGGAGATGCTCGGAGTGGCGACGGTGGGCTCTGGGGTTCACCGAGGCGGCGGCGATTGCTCGCCGGAGTTTTACCGCGCGCACGGGAACTCACGATGCGGCGCGCTCGGGGCTCGAGAGAGAGGCGAGGGTGCCGAGAGGTGGTGCGGGATGAGGCGGAGACCGAGGGGCTATTTATAGAGCTCGGGAAGGGGTGAGGCAGCGGAAATTCCTCGCCAAAGTCGATGGCGGGTTCGGTTTGAATTAGGATAAGCCGTCGAGGCAACGCGAGCCCCGGCTTTAGGGGATAAGGAGCACGTCTCCCCGGGAATTTGAATTCCCGTTCAATTCGAAGAAAGAGGCCGAGTTCGAGCGGGATTCGGTCGCCGGGTTATTCGGGAGAGAGAGAAGGGAGGAGGAGTCCGGCGTCCACGCGGAGACGACGGAACTGACCAGCGGGGCCCGCAGTCAGCGAGAGCGGGGCGCGCGTGGTGCGGATGGCGGCCATGTAACCCAGAGGCAGATCGGGCGGCGGGCGCGCTTAAGTGGGAGGGAGCGGCCTGGATGAGCTGCGGGGGCGGCGTGGCACACATCGGGCCGGACACGCGTCGAGCAAGGAGGAGAGGGAGGCGGGGCTGACGGGCCTGGCCCACTTGGCAGCGAGGAAGGGGTGAGAGCGGCCTGGATCAGGCCGAGTGGCGACGTGGGCGGTCCTGGGCCGTCCACGCGTCGGCTGGAGGAAAAGGGAGGGGTTGGGAATTTTTGATTTTTAGAATTTGATTTATATTTTCAGAAAACGCTAGGAAATTATTTAGGCCTCAGAAAAATATAAAAATACTTCCAAAAATTCCAGAAAAATTCACAGAAGCTCCTGGTAATATTTTGGACTTAATAAAAATATTTTCAACTAATGTTGGTATTTAATTTTCATACTTAAAATACTTTTTAATTTCAAAAATACATTTTTAAACTCCAGAAAATCCAGGAAACCAAATAAAAGCCAAATAACTCCAAATAATTATTTTGAACTAGGATTTTCATATGAAATCAAGATATTTTTTTTATTTAATAATAATTTTAGGTTTTACTTAAAATACTTTTCAAATCTAGTTTTTTTCAAAAACTAAAAATTCAGGGCAAATCCAAATAAAACTCAAATAATTTAAAATAATTAATTTGAAATTAAATTTTTCCAGAAAGCAAATTTTGGGATGTGACAAATCTACCCCCCTTAGAAAGAATCTCGTCCCCGAGATTCGGACGAACTAGGAAAAAGATAGGAGAGGAAAACGCAGATCTTGGTTTCTTGTTGTGCTCTCAAGCTGCTTCTTGCTTTGAACCAAATTGAAACTTACCAAGCATGATTGCTGCCCCTGGGGCACCTTTTGTTGTGATGTTGTTAACTCGTCCTCTTCCTTGTGATTGCGGAGTTCTTGGAGCTTTTCCTGCAGTTGGAGTTACTCCCTGTCCTTGTCCTACAGCTGGAGTTCGTGATGGTGTATCTCCCAAGTTGAAAGGAATTGGAGTGTTAACCTGAGGCTTCTGTGGACAATTGCTTGCATAATGCCCCATCTCGTGACATCGAAAACATTGCACTCCAAAGGCTGAGGTGTTGCTTTTCTGAGGTCGAACTCCGGTAAAGATGTGGGGTTCTTGCATCTCTGAACGAGGCTCAGATCCTGGAGTTCTTGGTGTGGTTGGAGCGTTATTGAACCGGGTGGATTCATTCGGGTCTTGAATCGCTTGCACTATACTGTGTCTGAAAAGCCATCTTCCTCTTACGAGAGTCCTGCAATTGATACTGAGCATCTTCTTGGACAAGGGCCTTATTTACTATATGCTGAAATGTCGGAAATTCTTTGGACACCAGCTGCACCTTGAGGTTGGGATCAAGTCCCTGCATGAACCGCCAAATCTTTGTTGCCTCTGATGTGATCTCTTCGGATACATACCGGTACAGTTGGGTGAACTTGTTCAGGTATTCGGAAACGCTGAGGTTTCCTTGCTGCAGTTGGTAGAATTCTCTTTTCTTCATGTCCATTATTCCGTAGGAATATGCGCGATCATGGAATGCCTCCACAAATTCATCCCATGTGATAGCTTGTGCATTTTGATGAGCGGCGCGGTAATTTTCCCACCAGTTAGCAACGATCCCTTTGAGTTGGTGAGCCGCATACAACACTTTTTCATTGTCATTGCACTGGGCTAGGACCATCTTCCTTTCCACATCCTTAATCCAATCATCTGCCTCCATGGGATCTACGGATCCAGCAAAGGTAGGAGGTCTTGTCCTCATAAATTCTCCCATCTTAGACTGGGGAGCTTGGTTGGGTGCCTGCGGAGCTTGCTGCACTTGGTTCTGCGCCAAGGCTTGAAGAAGCTGCAGTTGCATGGCCATCATCTGCTCCAAGTTGGAGGCTTGAGTAGGGGGTGGTGGAATGTTGTTGTCTGGCTTATTGTTGGCGTCACGGCTGTTGCCAGGGTTGCTCCTTGTGTTCACCATCTGAAGCGGTTTAGGTTAGCATGAGGTAAGAGGGAATTAGCATAGGTAAGAGATTAGGGGGAACTAAACAACATCCCAAACCAACACACAGAAAGAAGCAAGCAACAACTTGGAAGAAACTTAACTTGAAATTAAAAATAGTTTTTAAGGATGGCTGTACTACAAGTATACAAAGACTTGGTACAGTCCACCTAACACACAAGCAAGTAATATATATAGCGTTCTAAAATCGAAAGACTTTACTTGGGTACTACAACTGAAGAACTAGTCATCGCTCCTTCATGATTCTATCTTGTTCTTTGGTACTCTGAAACCTTCCTTCAACTGAGAAATACAGAAGACAACAACAAATCGGAGTGGTACATCTTTAGTCGCCTGCAAGCTTTGGATTAACTTCAATTGCCCTTATCATATCGATTAATTTAGAATTCCACCAAAAAGGGCTTAACTTCCGCAAGTGTTCATCCGAGAAAGACATAATTATTTCAACTCTTCAAAAATTCTTGATTCCAAAATCATATACCACCAATGCACCTTATCACTTAAACTTTTATTCTCTGCTCTAATTTGGATCGACGTCAAACCATAGAATTTTTCTAACAAGAATCCAATACCATTGTAATTGTGATTTCCACCAAGTGTTTTATGATCATTATCTAATCCAACAGATCCATGACTCTGATCAAATAATATAAAATTAATCCATCCATCAATCAATTTTAAGATCATCTAAGCCATAATTTAATATTTATTAATCCACCAACATCAATCTCTTGATAATCATCATTTTGATTCCACCAAATTTTGAATGAACTCAATTAATCTTCATCGGACAATCTCTTAATAAATTCTTATTGGACAATCTATCTCCCATAATTAATTTAAATCCTCCAAGTTATCCATTTGAACATCCTTAAATGACTTAATTAATCCCATTAGTTAAAATCCAATTATCTAGCAATGATCTATTAAATCCACCAAATTCAACTTGACACACCAATTCAATGTCCACTTTTCAAGATAAAATTAATCCACCAAGATATCTAAGTGTATGATCTTCTAGAATTCTAGTAGTATCCACTTATCATCAATAGGTCCACCAAACTCTAATAATCAATTAACTCCACAAAATTCATCTACTCTTCATGATTCAACCAAATCACCCAAAAATTGATACCATGAACTGTTTATGATAATTCAACTTCTTAATCTTTTAATCTCCCTTTACTGGATCAATCTCTTAATACTAATTCTCCAACGATCACAAATAATCCCTTTAACAAAATCTTGTTTTACATCCAATTGCTCCTTTAAATCTTAGATAGTAAATCCAAGGCAAAGTTTAGACTCTTCCCATGATCTAATTAGCTCTCCCAAGCTCAACTTTGTATTTAATCTCTAGTCAATCCACAAAAATGACACCCTTTAGATTTATTTATAATCAATTGGTATCCACAAATATACCTTTTATCTCAATCCTCTCGAATATTATTCAATCTTGTCAATTATAAATCCAAAATATACCACTCTAGCAAAATTCTCCAAATTACCTAACTGGACATGCATTGATTATCACGGCTTTCCCGAAAATAGTACTTTCCAATAATTTGTTGTCTCCGTATACTCTAGGTCTCCAAGGATTCTCCAAGTGCTTTTCAGACGCACCCTCATCGATCCATCTATAGAAATTACAGAGGGAAGGGAATATAATTACCATTCCAAAAAGTTAATAACCGGATAGATAAGGAAGAATACCATGACGAAGGTAAGGATAGAAAGACAAGAAAAGACAAGGATAGCACATTATTAAATTTTTATTTTATAAAATAAATTTTGAAGTTCTTCTTTTAACGACCATTCTAACAAGGTCACGTCCTACAGTCAAATTGGCTCTGATACCATCTCTGCCGGGACCGGATTTCGAACCCGGACCCTCGTGTATTATGCACTAGTCCCGGATCAAAGCTAGTGCACACGCTTAAGCAAATGAATACATCACCAGCAACGCTTTATTACAATAATAAAGAGTACAGACCGAAAGGTCTCATTATTACAACTGAGGTTGAAGACCTCACACACTCACAAAACACAATGAAGCGAAATAAATCCAGCGAAGACCCATCAATACGCCACAGGCAATTGATGGGAAGCGCGACCTAGAACTACGGAAGCCTTCATCGAATCCACACGCCAAGTAGTCGTAGTCTCCTCTTGAGCTTCATATTCCTCGAGAATTATTTTTGAGTGCAACGCGTGAGTACATAAAGTACTCCGCAAGTCTTGGGAAAAATGCAATAGATGCAAGGCTTGACAAAGGAAGGCTATATGGTTCTTTTGCCCAAAGCAATATTTTAAATTCAATTACTACTAAATATTTTCGAAGGCATCAATTTAACAAAGTATTTGTTGTAACAGAACTATTATTAATTCTCTAGTGAAGGTTCCATCCACCAACACTAGCTAACTAATTACAATTGGTCAAGTTTAAAACTGCGGGTTCCATCCACCCTCTCTGGCTCCAACTGCCAGGATTCCCTTCCGAGAGTTCCCTCCACTCTCGAAGTTCCAAAACTTTTATTTTAAAACAAAACCAGAAATCTACCATGTGAATGCATTCCTTGCCCGCCCTTGACCGTGGGCACGGCTATTCGAATAGTTTTACACTCTGCAGAGGTTGTACAACTTTACCCACAAGAGATAAATTATCCTAAAAGTCAACATGCTTCCTTTGGCATGAGACCCAGATAAAATATCACAAAGCCTTTACCTTACTCTAATCTAGCTAGATACCACCCGCGAGGTTTCACCGCAGTAGGCTAACCGCCGAACCAAGCCCCTCTTGCGCCGTATGAGTACAGAAATCCTGTCCCTCACTGTGAGTAACCACCATCCTCGGCACCCACTTTCCATCGGTGGTACCTAAACTAGACTATCATAAGTTAGTCAGCTAGGTCGTACCCATATAGACTTGTGGTTGTACGGTTAATGCTCAGTCTGGACAAACACAAGCGTCGGTCCTTAATTGACTAGGGTGGAACATACGCTTAACAAGATCTCGTGCTAACTGCACCAAGCCAAACCAACCATCCACCCTAATCTAAACCATCTTTCACATTTTTATTTTATTTTAAAGGAAACAGTGGTAACTCCAATCACCACTAACTTTGTAAACACAAGGGTTTCAATAATAAATCATAATTTCCCATTTGCAAGATTTATGAGGTATTCGATAGCATGGCTAAGCATTGTACTACCAGACTATTATTCACAAGTGGTTATAATAATCTCATTAATGAGACAAAGGAAACTTCTAGGGTTACAATGGTACATGGCAATCAACTTCAAATGAGGGCATAACAAGGTTGGATATAACTAATGCCTTATGATTTGAACTAATGCTTTATGTAAATAGCAATGCACATAATTTAAAATAATTAAAACCTTTCAAAATCATAGGTTCAAGATGATCAAAGGAGACTTACCTTCTTGCAGATTCTCTGGGTCTTCTTGCTGTTGGGTGGAGTGATCGTCGACAACGTTGGAATCTACGCGATAAAACGAAGCAAACAAAAACAAATAAATACAAACAAAATTCAAATAAAATCCAAAAATTCAAAAGAGGCCATATTTGGATAGATCATGATTTTAGATGAATTTAGAAATTTGAATGGCCGGATTTGGAGTTGAAATGAGAAAGTTATGATTATTTGAAATTCTCAGTTTGAATAAATCCAGAAATTCGAAAATTTCTGACAGGTGGGACCCACTGAACAGTAACCACTGACGGTCACTGACATGTGGGACCCTTCTGTCAGTGACCTCATCTGCTTCGGTCACTGACAGGTGGGACCCACTGGGATCTGGACCCACTTGTCGAGGCCGACGCAGACGTGGGACCCAGCGGCGCGGGCCGCAGCACCGTGGCGGCGACGGGTGGGGCCCGCTTGTCAGCGCGGAATTTAAATGAAAAACTCAACCCAGCGCGCGGAGCCGAAGGCTCGAACGCGCACCGGGGAGTTGAAATCGCGCGCTGCTAACCAGAGGGGAGGGGGAGGCTTTGCCTACCCATAGAGGGCAGCAAATCCCTTTGAGGGATACCTTCGGGTGGCCCGGCAGCGATGGTCGGAGGCGACGGCGCCGGCGGCGAGGGAAGGCCGGACGTGCTCGGGTGATGCGTAGATTGTAATCTACGTACGAAGGGGGTTCGGTTGGGGGGTTTGGTGAGGTCCGGGGATGAACGGAGACGGCCGGCGGCGAGGGAACAGCGGAGGCAGCTCGGGTGCTCCGGTGCGATGGCGCTCCGGCGACGGGAAGAGGCGACCGAGGTGCCGAGGATGATCGCACGGACGCGGAGATGCTCGGAGTGGCGACGGTGGGCTCTGGGGTTCACCGAGGCGGCGGCGATTGCTCGCCGGAGCTCTTACCTGGCGCGCACGGGGAACTCACGATGCGGCGGCGCTCGGGGCTCAGAGAGAGAGGGCGGAGGGTGCCGAGAGGTGGTGCGGGATGAGGCGGAGACCGAGGGGCTATTTATAGAGCTCGGGGAGGGGTGAGGCAGCGGAAATTCCTCGCCAAGTCGATGGCCGGGGTTCGGTTTGAATTAGGGATAAGCCGTCGGAGGCAACGCGGAGCCCCGGGCTTTTAGGGGATAAGGAGCACGTCTCCCCGGGAATTTGAATTCCCGTTCAATTCGAAGAAAGAGGCCGAGTTCGAGCGGGATTCGGTCGCCGGGTTATTCGGGAGAGAGAGAAGGGAGGAGGAGTCCGGCGTCCACGCGGAGACGACGGAACTGACCAGCGGGGCCCGCATCAGCCAGAGCGGGCGCGCGTGGTGCGGATGGCGGCCATGTAACCCAGAGGCAGATCGGGCGGCGGGCGCGCTTAAGTGGGAGGGAGCGGCCTGGATGAGCTGCGGGGGCGGCGTGGCACACATCGGGCCGGACACGCGTCGAGCAAGGAGGAGAGGGAGGCGGGGCTGACGGGCCTGGCCCACTTGGCAGCGAGGAAGGGGTGAGAGCGGCCTGGATCAGGCCGAGTGGCGACGTGGGCGGTCCTGGGCCGTCCACGCGTCGGCTGGAGGAAAAGGGAGGGGTTGGGAATTTTTGATTTTTAGAATTTGATTTATATTTTCAGAAAAGGCTAGGAAATTATTTAGGCCTCAAAAAAATATAAAAATACTTCCAAAAATTCCAGAAAAATTCACAGAAGCTCCTGGTAATATTTTGGACTTAATAAAAATATTTTCAACTAATGTTGGTGTTTAATTTTCATACTTAAAATACTTTTTAATTTCAAAAATACATTTTTAAACTCCAGAAAATCCAGGAAAACAAAATAAAAGCCAAATAACTCCAAATAATTATTTTGAACTAGGATTTTCATATGAAATCAAGATATTTTTTTTATTTAGTAATAATTTTAGGTTTTACTTAAAATACTTTTCAAATCTAGTTTTTTTCAAAAACTAAAAATTCAGGGCAAATCCAAATAAAACTCAAATAATTTAAAATAATTAATTTGAAATTAAATTTTTCCAGAAAGAAAATTTTGGGATGTGACAAATTAATTAAATTTAATTTAAAATAATTGTTTGTCTATGGGTCTCCTAGGGTTTAGATCTAGCGGGTTCTTTTCTATTGCGTACGGGTTCTTGAGGGAGACATTAAGGGAGAGGGGTACCAACCTTCTGATTGCGTTGAAGAAGAGGTGGCCAACTCGGCGGAGCGCGGGCACGGCGACGGTCGGAGAAGAACGAAGACGGCGGCGCGTCCCGGTGAAGAAGACGGCAGTGGAGCTTCCCGTCGCTGGAGCGCCACCCTCTCAGATCGGGTTAGGGTTTGTCGGTGGGTCTGGCGGCGGCACGGTGAACCTCGTCGTGTGTGCCGCCCCAGCCCCCACCTCTCTTTATATGGCGTCGCGACAGGCCCACCACCTATTACCGGGCGCCCGATCGTATGCGCGAGCAGGGGAGGATATTTGGCCGTTGGGCCAAATGCCTCACGAGATCATTCTAACATTCTCCCCTTGATCTCAATCTATACTTTATCTTTAATTACTTTTTGACTTTACACATTCCATCATAGATTAGTGCATAGAACATGTCTCATCGTCACGGTCAATCGCCGATAGATTCAACAGTTACAATACACCTCTCTGTTCTGAAATAGTTACTTTAATCTTTGGGCCATCTTTTAGTCCAGGAATCATAGGCTTTCCCTTAAACCCATGCCGGCTACATGTTCTCTGAACACGTTGGGTGGTAAGCCTTTGGTAAGCGGATCCGCTAACATCTTTGCGGTACTTATGTGCTCAAGACTTATAATTTGATCCCGAACTTTATCTTTCACAACATAGTACTTTATGTCAATGTGTTTGGCAGCACCACTTGACTTATTGTTGTGGGCATACGTTCTCGGGTTCATTATCGCAGCACAACTTAAGTGGTCTATTGATGTCGTCAACCACTTTTAAACCGGTATGAACTTCTTTGCCGCTTCACCTGCCCGTAGCCTCATAACATGCTACAAACTCGGCATACATTGTGGACGATGTAGTGACGGTTTGCTTTGAGCTTTTCCACGATATAGCTCCTCCAATGAGAGTGAACACATATCCGGATGTAGACTTTCTATCATCTCCGCAAAATCGAATCAGATACCCAACTATATGGAGTAAATCTGATCTTCTCGTATGTCATCATGAGGCCTTTTGTTCCTTGCAAATAACGCAAGACTTTCTTTATCAATTTCAATGTTCTATTCCGTGATTGCTCGAATCGCCAAGTAACCCGTAACAAATGCTAAGTCGTATGCAGTGCACACTTGAGCATACCGTAAGCTTCCGACACCAAGCATATGGAACCGCTTTCATTTGATCGAGCTCAGATCGTTCCCGGGCATTGAAAATCCCCATATCTGTCGCCCTTGACTATAGGTGCAGGTGATGGGCTACATTTATGCATACCAAATTTCTTTAAGACTTTCTCTATGTATGCCTTTTGTGACAGTCCCAATACCCCTTTGTTTCAGTCACGGTGAATTTCGATCCCTAGAACGAACGAAGCTTCACCGAGATCTTTCATATCAAAGTTTGAGGACAAAACTTCTTTTCTCCAAAGAGAGACTAACATCACTACTAGCCAAGAGGATATCATCCACATACGTGATTAGGAAGATAAACTTCCCATCTTTAAACTTTGCATAAACACAGTTGTCCTCAACATTCTCTTTAAACCCAAATTTTCTTATTGTACTGTCAAACTTCAAGTACCATTGTCTTGAAGCTTGCTTTAACCCATAAATCGATTTCTTTAGGCGGCATCCCATTCTTTCATTTCCTTCCATGACAAAACCTTTCGGTTGCGCCATGTAAACATTTTCCTCCAAATCCCCATTAAGAAATGCCGTCTTTACATCCATCTGATGTAACTCTAAATCATAATGTGCTACTAATGCCATTTATGATTCTGAAGGAATCTTTACATGAGACTGGAGAAAATATCTCATTGTAATCGATCCCTTCTCTTTGCGTAAAGCCTTTTGCCACAAGTCGCGCTTTGTATCTTTCTACATTCCTTTGGGAGTCATATTTTGTCTTGTAGACCCATTTACAGCCTACTGTTTTGGCTCCTTTAGGAATAATTTCCAAGTCCCAGACTTTATTAGTCTTCATGGACCTCATTTCCTCTTCCATGGCCTCAAGCCATTTTGAGGAATTTTCGCTTCTCATGGCTTCTTCAAATGAGGTGGGATCATCCTCCATTTGAAATTCCTCTGTATGATAAATCTAATAATCATCAGAAATAGCTGATCTTCTTACTCTTTGAGATCTCCTGACCTCCTCATTTGGTACATCTATCGCTTGAGGTCTGTTGCTCCCCTCATCTGTGGCAATTGGTTCTATATGATCCTGAAGAACAGTTCTTCATTCTCATTCATTGTTGCCACGGGGAACAATGGCAGTTCTGCACCACAGTTGTCTTGCACCGCGGTGCAGCGGCAACAGTAGTGTGAAGAATGGCTCTTGAATCATCGGAGTGGGCGCATACACCGCTTCTCTTCAAGGTCAATCTCTCGAGCTACCATGCTCCCCCTCATCATTTCATCCTCTAAGAAGACAGCGTGTCTCGTTTCTACAAACTTTGTGTATCTGTCTGGACAGTAGAAACGATAACCTTTTGACTTTTCAGGGTAGCCAATGAAATGACAACTTACTGTTTTGGGATCAAGTTTCCCAAGGTTTGGGTTAAATACTTTAGCCTCAAAGCAGACTCCCCACACACGTAAGTGGTTTAGTGAGGGAACTCTTCCTGTCCACAACTCGTACGGTGTTTTGGGCACCGACTTACTAGGCACTCTGTTGAGAATATGAATGGCGGTTTTCAACGTCTCCATCCATAAACTCAATGGGAGTGTGGAGTAGCTCATCATACTTCGCACCATATCCATCGTGTGCAGTTGCGCTCTTTCACTACTCCATTTTGCCGAGGTTCGCCTGGCATAGAATATCGGCCAATATTCCATTTTCCCGTAAAACCTCGTAAAAGGTCCAGAACTTGTCCATATGGGGTATGTCGATCGTAGTACTCCCCACGATCGATCGGACTATCTTAATCTTTAAATCGTGTTGGTTTTCAATTTCAGCCTTAAATATCTTGAATTTATCCAAGGCTTCATTTCTTTCTTTGGTTGGATAAATATATCCATAACGGGAGTAATCATCTGTGAATGTTATGAACGAGTCATATCCATCCACACTTTTCACAGGAAAAGGACCACAAATATCTGTGTGAATAATTTGTAGAACTCCTGTGCTTCTTTTAGCGTCTTTCTTAATTTTCTTTACATATTTTCCTTTAATGCATTCTCTGCATTGTTCTAAGTCTGAGAACTCTAATAGAGGAAGAATTTCATTCTTAACTAGTCTTTCTATTCTCCCCTCAAATATGGCCTAAACGACAATACCATAATTTCGACGATTCATTATGAGTTCTCTTTCGCTTCTGCTTACATTCGTGAGACGAGGATTCATTCACTTTCGCACGCGACGCTCCCATTATCGCATACGACATTCACATCAATGTTCTCACCTTTCTTTGCCATTATCATCTTTAAGTAATCAGGACAGTTCTTCTTGTAGTGTCCCGTCTTTTCTGATGAAGACACCGATCTTTGTCTCATGCAAACTTATTCTCGTTGAGACCGATAGACAGGGGCTTTTCCTTGTTCTTTGAGAAGGAGTTATTGTTGAAGTTCGTTTCTTGTTGTCCTTCACATAGTTGATAGAACCACCATGTGAGGTTTTAATTCTTTCCTCCTCTTGCACACACATAGCTATGCACTTTTCTAAGTCCCATTTTTCGGGCTATCAATGTTGTAGTTGACAACAAAGGTGTCAAACTCTTTCGTGCAGGAAGCAAAAATCAAATGAATAAGGAACTCATCCTTGAGAGCCAAATCCATTGGTTTAAGCTTGGATGCCAAGTTGCTCATCCTTAGTATGTGCTCTCTTATGCCACTGCCACCACCAGAGTACCTTTCTTTCACAAGCTGCTTAATCAGCTGTGTAGTATAAGTCTTTGAAGAGCCAAGAACCGACTCTTTATTTTCTCAAGGTACTCGTGACAAGTCACACTCTGCGATTGAGCCCACAATTGCGAGGCTTAATCGTGTTCTTTATCACGATCAAACATTTCTTGTTGGCAAGTGACTCCACTTTTTATGATCAAGATCATATGACATTTTTATGGGAGCATAGTCCTCTGCATGCAGTCCGCCAAACAAAGACGCTCATTTTCATCCTCACCGGTGCCACAGTGCTCAGGGACACGGTGTGGCGACACAATTCATATACAATGAGAACAATTAAACATAATAACAACAATCGCATGCCTTGGTTTCAACGTTGGTTAAAATTAAAACATACAGTTGTTTACACAATAAAATCTACATCACCGTTGGCAGAAATAGAAATAATGCATAAGAACATCAATTGAAACTATAATATCATAATAAAGAAAATTATATGCCTTATTTCCAACTTTGGTCAAAATACGACATACAATTTAAATCAATTTTATCTATACATTAAATCTACATCACCGTTGGGCAGAAATAGAAATAATGCATAAAAAACATCAATTAAAAAATTATAATATTGTTATTATCAACGTTGGTCAGAAAATAACAATATCACAATTATCTGAGATTTATATCTATTTTTCCAAAATTGAATTCTCCCGTTGGTTCGAATTCAATAATGAAAACAATTAACATTAACTTTTGCAGCGGAAACAATAAATTATTCAAAATAATTCATTATTCAGAAGCATTAAACTGTTCACATTTAATCTCTGGAAAAATTAGCACGTTGGTGCAAAAATTTTCAGAGATTTTAAATCAAATTTCAATCAAATTCATCAAAAATATGCTTCTGAAAAACATTAAATCCATTTTGGGGACTTTACTGTTCAAAACGGCCTTTTGGCCCATTCTTTCGCCGCGCCCCCCGCCTGCTCGTTCGGCGCGCCAGTCGCGCGCTCTCCGCGCCAGCCAGCCCACACAGCCGGCTCCCATGCGCGCCCATGGCCTCCATCGCCCGATCTTTCCGCGCCTGCCGCCGTCCTCCCGCGCCCAAACATTTCTTACCTCTTGGCCTTTGATCTCCATCGGATGGCCAGGAGAAAAAAAAACGTACGGGTTCTTAAGGGAGACATTAAGGGAGAGGGGTACTGCTTTCTGGAAATGTGCTGTCACATCCCAAAAATTGCTTTCTGGAAAAATTTAATTTCAAATTAATTATTTGAGTTTTATTTGGATTTGCCCTGAATTTCTGTTTTGAAAAAGCTGGATTTAAAAAAAAATTATTTTAAGTAAAACACAAAATTATTATTAAATAAAATGATATCTTGATTTCATATGAAAATCCTAGTTCAAAATAATTATTTGGAGTTATTTGGCTTTTATTTGGTTTCCTGGATTTTCTGGAGTTTAAAAATGTATTTTTGAAATTAAAAAGTATTTCAAATATGAAAGTTAAATATCAACAGTAGATGGAAATAATTTTATTAAGTCCAAAATATCTCCAGGAACTTCTGTGAATTTTTCTGGAATTTTGGAAATTTATTTTATATTTTTCTGAGCTTATTTGAATTTTCTGGCAATTTCTGAAAATCTGAAATTAAAATCAAAAAAAAAATATAAATCCCTCCCCTCCCCTCCGGCCGCCACGTGGACGGCCGGATTCCACCCACGCCGCCGCCCGGATCCCGCCTCCCCCTCTCCATCGGCCGCCACGCGTCGGCCCGATCTCCCCGTCCCCGCGCTCCCGGCCCATCTGGCCCGTCCGTGCCTCGCCCCTTCCTCGGCCGCTCGATCCGTGCCCCCCTGCGTGGCGCAATCACCGTCGTCCGCACCCCGCTCCTTCCCTCTCTCTCCCTGGCCGCCCGACCCCATCTGTCGGCGCCGCTCTCCCCTTCTCTCTCTGCCACCGCGGGCCCCACCCGTCGGGCGCGTCTTCCCCGCGGCCTCCTTCTTCTTCTCGCGCCGCCGCCGCAACGGCCATCCCGCCCTATCCGGCCTCCTCCCCTTATCTCTTCCGCGCGCCGCCCCCTCTCTCGTGCGCCGCACGCCCGCGCCCACCTCCTCCGCCATATCCGCGCCCGAATCCCCCGCCATCTCGCGCCATGTTCCCCATTTCCGCCCGTAACCGCCGCACTCCCCGCGCCATCTACGGCGAGCCATTAGCGCCGACCTGCCCCTCCCCGGCTCCTATAAAAGCCGCCCCGGGAGCCGCCTCTCCTCGCTCCATCTCTCTCCGCTCACCCTCCTTCCGAGCCCCGAGCGCCTCGACTGCACCACCGCCTCGGGCTCCGCTGAAGCGACAGCCGCGGCTCGAGCCACTCCGCGCCTCGCCGACCTCACCGTCGCCTCTCGCGCGCGCGCACACTCGAGACCCCTTCTCCGGCCCGGACGTCGCCGGAGCGTTGCCGCGCCGTGGAGCCCGAGCCGCCGCCCGCCATCGCCGATCGCTTCCGGCACTGCGGTGAGCCCACGCCTTCCCGAGACCCCGTGGCGCCTCTCCCGTTGCCACCTTCGCGCGGCGCCGCGCCGAGCTCGGCGAGGCTCGCCTCCGACGCTCTCGGCCGGCTCGCCGCGTCGAGACGCCGCGCTTACGTGGCCGCCGCGTGGCTGCCCGGTGGCAGCCACCTCGGCCAAAGCCGCCCGCCAGCGCACCCGCACCGCGCACCACCTCGGCCTCGCCCGTAGACCGTGGACTCGGTCCACATGAACCGGGCCCGCATGTCAGCCCCTCCTCCTCTTTTCCGGTAGGAAAATAATTCGGCCAAAAACCAAAAAAATATCTGCTGACGCAATAAATCAGAATTTCCTTTAGAAAAATAATTCCAGAAATTCCTTTTATTATTTTTCTCTGAATTTAAACTTCCCGGAGCCCGTTCTCCCTCGTTTTAACTCCGTTTGAGCCCATTCAAATTTCTAAATTCATCAAAAATTCCAAACTATCCATTTCTTCTATCCTTTCAAATATTTGAAATTTATTTGATATTTCAAAATTTAAATTTCAAATTCCAATGCTCAGTTTAATTTCAAAGCCTCAGTTCCATTCCAAATTTTCTGTGCACTTTCAAAATTCAAATTCAAATCTTGCCAAATCTCCATAAAATCCATTTTATTTTTCTTGGTCCAAATATTGTCTCAGTAATTTCGTTTCCCAACCGATCTTCCAGATATTCGTTCTCCCTCGTGTGAATCCCAAATCCGCTGAATCTTTCTCCTAAATTCGTCTAAAATCATAATCTATCCAGATATGGCCTCTATTTGAGTTTTGGATTTTATTTGTATTTATTTGCTTCGTTTGTTTCGTCTTTTCCCGCGTAGATTCCAACGTCGTCGACGATCCCTCTTCACAGCAGCAAGAAGACCCAGAAACCCTGCAAGAAGGCAAGTCTCCTTTGATCATCTTGAACCCATGACTTTGAAATGTTTTAATTATTTTAAATTATGTGCATTGCTATTTATATAAAACTTTAGTTCAAACTTAAGTAGTTAGTTATTCCAATTTTGTTATACCCTCATTTGAAATTGAATGCCATATACCTTTGTCACCCTAGAATTCCCTTTATCTCAATAATGAGATTAATATTAATCTTTGTGAATAGTAGTATGGTAGTGTAATGCTTAGTCATGCTAATTAAATACCTTTGACATTATGAAAATGGGAAATTATGATTTATGGAAATACCGTTGTGTTTATAAATGTAGTGGTAATTGGAGTTGCCACTGATCTTTTAAAATAAAATAAAATGTGAAAGTTGGTTTAGATTAGGGTGGATGGTTGGTTTGGCTTGGTGCAGTTCGCACGAGATCTTGTTAAGTGTATGTTCCACCCTAGTCAAGTAAGGACCGACGCTTGTGTTTGTCCAGACTGAGCATTAACCGTACAACCACAAGTCTATATGGGTACGACCTAGCTGACTAACTTATGATAGTCTAGTTTAGGTGCCACCAGTGGAAAGTGGGTGCCGTGGATGGACCGGTTATCCACAAGGTGAGGGACAGGATTTCATCAGACTCATATGGCGCAAGAGGGGGCTTCGGTTCGGGCAGTTAGCCTACCTGCGGTGAAACCTCAGCGGGTGGTATCTAGCTAGATTAGAGTAAGGTAAAGGCTTTGTGATATCTTATCTGGGTCTCATGCCATAGGAAGCGTGTTGACTTTTAGGATAATTTATCTTTTGTGGGTAAAGTTGTACAACCTCTGCAGAGTGTAAAACTATTCGAATAGCCGTGCCCACGGTCAAGGGCGGGCAAGGAATGCATTCACATGGTAGATTTCTGGTTTTGTTTTAAAATAAAAGTTTTGGAACTTCGAGAGTGGAGGGAACTCTCGGAAGGGTATCCTGGCAGTTGGAGCCAGAGAGGGTGGATGGAACCCGCAGTTTTAAACTTGACCAATTGTAATTGGTTAGCTAGTGTTGGTGGATGGAACCTTCACTAGAGAATTAATAATAGTTCTGTTACAACAAATACTTTGTTAAATTGATGCCTTCGAAAATATTTAGTAGTAATTGAATTTAAAATATTGCTTTGGGCAAAAGAACCATATAGCCTTCCTTTGTCAAGCCTTGCATCTATTGCATTTTTCCCAAGACTTGCGGAGTACTTTATGTACTCACGCGTTGCACTCAAAAATAATTCTCAGAGGAATATGAAGCTCAAGAGGGAGACTACGACTACTTCGCGTGTGGATTCGATGAAGGCTTCCCGGAGTTCTAGGTCGCGCTTCCCACCAATTGCCTGTGGCGTATTGATGGGTCTTCGCTGGATTTATTTCTGCTTCTGCTGTGTTTTTGTGAGTGTGTGAGGTCTTAAAACCTCAGTTGTAATAATGAGACCTTTCGGTCTGTACTCTTTATTACTGTAATAAAGCGTTGCTGGTTATGTATTCATCACTGTTTGACTGTGTGCACTAGCTTTGATCTGGGAGTAGTGCTGTAATACACAGAGGGACCGGGTTTGTGAATCCAGGGTCCCGACAATGGCGACGCCTACGGAGCTGGCAACGATGGTGCCATGTGCAGAGGTGGCGACGGCGTCTTCCCTACCCGTGGACCCAAGCGGTGGAAATCGAGCGGCTTTGAGCCAGCGGCTGAGCTCGGATTCCTCAAGCACCCAGAAACTCTCCCGTACCACCGCCATAGCTTCCCAGCAACCCTTCTTCCCCGGCGCCGAGAGCCACCTCACGGCCGAACCACCTCGCCGTGGCCATCCCAGCTCCAACCTCCTCAACCCAAACCGCCACTTCCACGAGACTCCCCTATCCCCATTGATGCTCAAACACCAGCCCATTCACCCGAATAAGCTCCCAATCACCCTAAACCATTCAAACCAGCTACCGAGAAAAAGAGCTCACCACTAGCGATTACCGACTCCGCTGACCCTGCTAACCCCCAAAATGGAATCCCCATAGCCCCACGAACCCAACCATACCCCCCAAACCTGTCGCAAAATACTCTAGCTCCACCAATGGCCACCCCTGTTTCCCATGTGTTGGTGCGCGCGCGGGAGCGAGGAGAGGAAGAAGCACAGTAACAGTCGGTTATTATTTCCTCCCGACTCGTTAAGCCGAACCCAAACCCGTAGTGTACAGTGTCGGATCCGGTCGGTTAAACCCGTAATGAATAGTAACCGACCCGTTACTGTCCACCCAATCCCAAAAACACACATATATCCATTTTGACCGTTTCGAGCCCACCAACCCATTTCTCAGGCTCATTTCACCATTTGGACCCTCCTAAAAGCCCAAAACCCTATTTATTTGGATTTCTCGTATTTTCTTTCTTCATTTTCTTTCTTTATTCCTAGCTCAAACCTTCGGGCATGGAACTAAATTATTTTAATTTGCTTTGCGATTAGCCTCCGATGTCGATGTCCCTCTGGAGCCAAAAGGAGAAGCCCAAGCTCAAGCCCAAGTGACCGAAGAATGCGAACTTATCAAGATCGTAGACCCGCAAGGCAAGTCTCACATGTTTTGATCATATTGAGCCTACATTTCTTTAAGTAATTATTTATCAATACTTTCATTATGTTATTTACAAGTTGATATTTCATGTACAATTACTGTTTAGAATGACATGATATTAGTTATGTCCTACCATCCGAAAAAGACCAGTTTAACTTGATGGTCACATTCACCTTGACAAGACATAGTAAGAATAAATATGATGATAATGTAATCATGGTAGTTTAGGTATTCACTAAAATCTTTGCACTGTGAAGAGAATTGGTATTTGTTAATAGAGTTTTGAAAAGTGGAACTATGGTAAGCGAGGATCGCAGAGGGCCACAAATGGGCCAGATCCCAAGATCTTATCCTAGGGTGGAGGCTTGGATATAGATTAGTGGTAGTGCCGTGAGCGCTGAACATGGGTTTGTGCATGGAAGATGCCTCAGATAAAAATGTAAGGACTAGACCCTTATGCTGAGTAAAGAACATAGTACCCGTCCAATCACAAGCGTTGACTTTGTAAAACCTGGTCTAGTAGCTACTCAAGTTCGATTGAACCTCTGCAACTGGCGGGAGGAGACAGAGGGTGAGTTCGTATGGGAGGTGGTTAACCATACAACTGTAGGGCTGCGATGAGTCGACCGAGATTCGTGGAGGCTATATAAAGAATTGAGCAGTGAACAACCTTGTTTTCTTAACTCTGTCGTGGGAGTTAAGGGATCTTATGGGTAAAGTAGGGCAGCTATGCAGAGTCATGAAATAATGGTATTCGAATATGCCGTGCTTCCGGTAAATAAAGCTGTGTTTAATGGGTGAATCCAATAGCAAAGCATAAGTAGATTTGAGAATGATTTGGGAATGTGAAGATTGATAATCAAGTTGGAAATCCCCGTTTAACTAAAGAAGGTATCTTTCTTTTATGTCTAAAAACGAGTTACAACTAAAACTGCATCCACATAAAATAATAAACTTTTCCCACCCACTCCATGGCAAACTCTTGCATGTAGCTAAATAGCATTTCCTATGTGACTTGTTGAGTACGGTTGAATGTACTCAACCTTGCTTTCTCCCCCCCACACAGAGACCAAGAAAAGAAAGGATGATACAAGTTTGATGTTAGGGTTACGGCTACACTCAAACGTTCCTGTGGAGTTTTCTTTGGTTCTTCTTATTATAAGTTAAGTTTTGGGCTTGAACACCATTAAAATTATTAAAATTGGCTGTTAAATCTTATTTTAATCAAATTAACTCTTTTTAAATGTTCGTGAGCAGACATGATACTTCTTTTGTTCGTAACTGAACTCATGGTCTGTTACTGAAGGTAATGACATTCCCGTTCCCAAAAAGGGGGTGTTACAGAGTGGTATCATAGCGGGCTTGACTGTAGGTTGTAACCCTAGGAGTAGGTTTGATTACGATAAGAATACGATTTCACAAAGTCTTACTGTTGTAACCCTAGGTTGCAGAAGTTGACACATGGGAAAACGTTTGTCAGAGTAGTTGTGTTGTGAAACACTATGATGTGAATGGCAAGAGGGAAACCTGGTTCTTTCTATCCATGCACGAGAAAAGAAAAGAGTCATAGCTCATTTTGGAAATGGAGAATCGAATAGGAAAGGGGAATCCGAGTAAAGGCCATGTCGTGGAAGAAAGAGAGAAGGACTCGGTTTGCAAGCCAATTCAGCCAAGCCAGGAAAGAATCCAAGCTTCTCACATGGAGATAGAGCTGAACAAAAAGGGAGTCTGGGGCACTGTAGCACTATAGTGCACTCAAGGCTGTCACCAATGGCTATGGCGTGAGGTGGAAGAAGGGGCAGACATGTGGGTCCGCGTTATCAACAAGAGGAGAAAAAGGCAGGCCAGGCAAATATGTGTTTCCTTTAGGAAGAGGTGGAAAAGGAAGGCGGCTTGGGCTGGTGATGGCAATGGGCTGAGATGGGCCACATTTTGGAGAACAGTGCTAGGCTTTAGCTGGGTTTCATTCCAAAATGTTTCAGGATTTTTTAATTGATTTTTCATTAGATTTAATTCCAAAAAAATGCATTTGAGCTCAGAAAATTACCAAACAAAGCTTGACAATTTTGAAAATGTTTGGATATGCACTTTGGATTATGAAGAAGTTAAATAAAAAACTTCTAGGATTCTGACATACTAAAAATATTTTAGAAAATTCATTTTTGGCTGCAAAAAATAGGAAGAGAATGTCATAATCTTCCAGTTTTTTTTAAAATACACCAAAACGTAGAAATGTGGTTTTAACTTTATTTAAATTAGCGTTTGGAAATTTAGGATGTTACAAAAAAAGTGAGTGACGTTAGGAAAATCTGGAATATTAGGAATTTGAATTCAAATAGGTAAGGCACACTACTACAGAAAACCGTATTACAGATGGTTCAGAAACACCATCACAGATGGTTTTCTGAACCGTCTGAATTTATGGGTCAGTGATAATCGAAGGTTATCACAGACGGTTGTCGAACCGTCTGTGATATATCAATATCACAGACGGTTTTTAACTACGTAGGAATACGGGCCCGCACATTTTTATCTCCCACACAACGTGAACAATGAGATGGACCATGATATCGAAAAACGAAGGAGGGAAATACATTTCAAGATGACATAGAGTCATCACCACCTCGTCCTACAGAGCATCTAGTCCTTCGGGATCGATGACCTTCTGAGCAATTGTGTTAAAGAAATAACATAGCCTCATGAATGTCTCTCGGACTTTGATCGGCAAAATATTTCTAATTGCAATAGGGAGCATTTGTGTCATCAGCACATGACAATCATGAGACTTCATGCCATTTAACTTCAAATCTTGCATCGAAACAAGTTTCTTCACATTGCTGGAGTAACCAGATGGAACTAACTCAGGCCTGATGTCCGTATCAGCCAAGTTAAGCCGTGCGTTAACGCCGTCCTTTGTTTTATCACGAATGTTTAGTAAGAGACCAATCAAGCTGTCACATACATTCTTGTCTACGTGCATGACATCGATGCAGTGTTGAACATCTAGATACTCCCAATAAGGTAAGTCCCAAAATATTGATCTCTTGTTCCAGGTGTTCTTCTCATGAGCCCTCAATTTACGTCCCTTTCCGAGGACAACATCTAAATCCTTAACCATATCATAAACCTCGTGTCCCCTTAAATGCCTTGGAGCTGAACCGTCTTCCTTCTCTCCGTCAAATTGTTTCTTCATCTTGCCGTATGGGTGAGCCCTTGCTGTAAAGATCTCCCGATCATCGGTACTTTTGATGGGTATGACTTCTCAAAGCCGAACCTTTCTAACACCTTATGAGCGTAGGCTGACTGATGTACTAATATTCCTTTAGGGACATGCTTGAGTTGCAAGCCTAAGCAATATTTGGTTTTACCCAAATCTTTCATTTCAATTCTAACTTCAGGTAAGAACTTACTTCCTTTATGTCTTCCATAGTCCCGATGATATTCAGATCATCTACATATACTAAGATTATACAAAATCCATTCTAGGATCGTCGTATAAATACACAGGGACAATCTTCATTATTCGTGTAACCTTCTGTAACATCCCAAAATTCAAGTATTAAAAAATATGGAGTTTTTTTTAAAAACTTTTCTTGCATTTTACTAATGTTCAAAACATCTTTTGAATATTTATTTGGAATCTTTTTGAGTTGTGTATTGTGCAAATTAATAACCAAGGATAATCTGAAATGCAAATTATGATCATGTAAAAAAATAAAAATAGAAAGTGACTTTACAGATTATGAATTCAAAACTACCAAAATCTTTAATTAAAATTCAAGTCAATAAAATAAAACTGAAAGTGTTAGACTCTCTCTAAATAATTAAACCAAAATCTCCTCCTTTTAAATTCAAATTAGCAAACGAAACCCAACGCAGGCATACGGATTGGAGCTGGCGCAGTTGACACCCAACGCGATTGTTCGGCTGGCTATCTTCGCTTGGGCAGCGCGAACCGAGGGTCGCCGTCCCAGCGCGAGTCTGTTCGCCATTCTGCATGATGCGCGCTGCCAGGCAAAGAATATTGAAGGAGGAGCGGTGTCGAATTTCGGCAGCGTCAACTTCGTGCTGAGGAAGCAGTGTGCGCGGATCTTCCCCGCGCTGGCTACGTGAGGGAAGTGGGAGTCCGGTTGGACGCAGCGGTGATTTTACGACCACATGACGAGCACAAGCGGCCTGTTGTGCCGGGGACGACCGATATCGTTCAACAGCTCGCTGGATGTGGAGCCGCAGGTCGAGGACACACAGAAGGCGTGGAGGCTTGCCGGTGTCGCCCGCCGATTCAACATGCGTGACTTGGCTGAAGGGTTCACCATGTACGGGGTGGCGCCACTTTCCAGTCGGTGGCAGTGCGAGCGACGGTGCGCTACTCGGAAGGACGGCATCCATCCAACCGTTTCTTGCCTTCTAAACCCCTTCGCTCCTTGTAAGTCCTCGGGCCTTGGGCTGCGTGCCCGTTCATGTAGTCACATGATGATGAGGACATCCCAGTTCAGCATGTTCCATCACATATCAACCATTCACCATCAAGCATAAAGGAAACAAATCAAGGTCCACTTACACGAAGTCGTGCCAAGAAAATACAAGAACAGGTGAATTCATTCCTAGCTGATTTTGATTTCAACATATCTCATGATTTTATACTACCTAAATGTTCTACATTGATGTTACTTAGGTTTACACATGAAGCGGAGGATGCTACTTGGCATGACGAACAAATACAATGCTACGATCAGACCACCTGGCTGTCCGCACCTACAGCCACAAAGAAGCAACCATAACTTTTTATTTCCGAAGGCTCTGGGGATCCATGAGTACTTGATGGAAAGCTTATCAAGTCTAGTTTCCAATGCAACAAACCCCACGTCATTTGGACTTTCCAATAAGAAGTTATGGTCGAATTAGTGGAGACTGCTCAGGAGGCTAACAGTCACGCGAGACCTCCTCGGGAATTCATCTCGTGGAGACCTTTCACCTAGCCTACCTGCAGAAACTCCAAATCCTTTTCACACTCAACTAGGAGGGTTGTTCCTAGTATAAATACCCCTTGTATCTAAACAATTGAGAGTTTTTGAATCATTTGATAAACCATAGTTTTGCAGCCGAGCTGCTAAGTGTCTTACTCATACCATTGTTCTTCCTTGTTCTTCCTGGACTCGTGAAGAGATCCCTTTGGGATCCCCTAATTCGTGCTCTAGGCTTTCGGGCCTTTTGTGTGGGTTAGTCCCGGATTGTGGTTCTGCGGTCGCTCGAGATCGAGTCGAAGTCCTCAAGGTTTCGTGTCTCTCTCCCGCCGCTTGGTCGCATCCAACCTTGGCGGTATAAAGCTAGTTACCCCGCTGTTCGCAGCAAGTTATCCTCGGTTCTTCGACCTCATCGTCGTGAAGATCGCCATCCCAAGGAGGTTCCTATCATTTGGTATCAGAGCAAGGTTGTCACGGTAGGTCTTACCATCATATGTTATTGTTTTGTTCATCTCCTAGAGTCCACTGAAAAGCCACAAAAATCCCATAGCCTTTTCACGGCATCATACCTTTGTGTCGTTGTGTTCATCAAGTTGCTAGTCACCATCTTTACTTATATAGTGTTTTGTTTATTTGTTATCCGCACTCATTAGTGTCAAAAAAACAAAAAAAAAAAGAGAAGAAAGAAAGAGTCAAAAAAAAAGAGAAGAGAAAAGAAGTGAAAAGTAGGGACTGTGTTGCGGATTACAAAACTGAAAATTTCAGTTCTGCATACTCAAGTTTGTGGTGTTCTTAACAGCAACGTTTACATATCTTTTGAACGGTTTACGCCACTTGGTTACAGTACCGCAGCCTTCCTTGAACAGCCACCTATAGCTCCACAAAAATCTGAAAACCGGACCTCTCGACTCGTAAACCTTTCAACCGCTTAACCACAGCTGGGTTACTATCACTTTTTGCGCACTCACAGTCCTTAAGAACGAGCAAGAGCTTTGGTAAGTAAGAGGTGAGGTTGTGTGATTCCACAAATTTTACCTATTCCAATTTTTTTTTTCTTTTTCTTCATAGTTCTAACATGGCAGGATCCAATGATTCGAGTGTTGGGGGTGGTCGTCATGGAGACGATGAACCACCAGTTGCGCGGGCTGAGTTACGGCAACTACAAAACTCACTGTTGGAGGCCATGGAGAGGATGTTCAATGAACGTCTCCCAGCAGCGGCCGGAAGGGATCCACGTCATCAACATGAAGAATCTGATGGTGAAAATTCTGGTGCTGGACATGACTTCCATGTCCACTTCGAGATGGTCGTGGTGGTGGTAGGCGTCTTTGGTCACAATGGCCGGCATGAAGGAGGATATCACAGCGTGGTCGTGACCACCGTGTGCGTTTGATGATGAAGAATTTGATGATTATGACCATGATGAGGATATGATAATAATGAAAATCCTTTGCAAATAATGGGCGGTTTGAGCGGCGCCATGATCATCGCCGACGTGCTGGCCATGAAGAAAGGGAACATCACCGTGGTCGCCACAATAGGGATGATCCGACAGCATTGCTCTTGTCAAGTTGAGTATCCCAAAATTTATCGACGAGAAGATGCAGATGCATATCTTGAGTGGGCTGAGCAGGTGTGATCAAATTTTTAGAGTACATAATCTCTCCGATCGAGGCGTGTAAATCTTGCTTCATTGAGTTCTCTGGTTATGCTCTCACTTGGTGGAATCAAATACAGAGAATCAGCTTGTGTTGGGGCGTGAATATATCAACACATGGGAAGAGATGAAGCAAGTGATGAGGAGGCGTTTTGTGCCATCAAGCTATCAGCGTGACCTTCGCAATAGGTTGCAAACTTTGAAGCAAGGATCCAAATCGTTGATGATTATTATAAGGAGATGGAGTTGTCTGTTAGTGCGAATGGAATTAGAGAGGACCCTGAATCAAAATGGCAAGATTTTTGAATGGTCTCAATGAAGAAATTTCTGGTTTCGTTGAGATGTTTCCGTATAATAATTTGCAAGACCTTGTTGATCAAGCTATGCGCACCGAGAGAAAAATTCAGCAAGAGGGACGTGGAAGGTCTTATGGAAGCCGACCTATCTCAGCTCCATGGCATAGGCAGCAGCAAGGTACCTCTGTTGTTGGAGGTCGGTCCCAAGGTGCTGCACCTAGAACTTCTCCATCCATTGCTCCTGCAAAGACGACGGTTTCTACAGCTTCTTCACCTGCCATTCAACAACGCCTTGCTGCAAGTACAACAGCCCCTTCTGTTGCTTCGGCTGCTGCTTCCTATGCACGTAGCCGAGAAATTGTGTGCCATAAGTGCCATGGTCGTGGACATGTTTCTGCACAATGTCCAAGTAGGAGGACTATGATAGTAAATGAACAAGGTGAATGGGAATCTGAAAGTGAGCACGAAGAAGATGGCATACAAGAAGAAACAGTGGGCAATGATGGGAGTGAGATCCAACCCGACGAAGGTGATAATAATTGCTTTATTTCTCTTCGAGTGCTTAGTGTTACTGCTGTAAAAGAAGAGAATGGACAGCGACACAATCTCTTCCATACTCGAGGCATGATCAAGGACAAGTTGTGCAGAATTATTGATAAGCGAGGCCGTGACCGCTTCGGCGAAGCACAAGCTGCGCGAGGCCATGACCGCTTCGGCGAAGCAAGGGCGGATAAATCGGGTGTGCGAGGTCCTGGGGATTCCCGTGCCCGAGCGCGCGGTGCCGGCGGAGGCCCCAAGCCACCGCGATGGTGACAGCCCAGCGGGGGCGCCGCCCTCTAGATGCAGGGCCTGATCTGAGGCTGTCGCATCTAGCCCATCGGCCGTGTCGCCGACCGGTACTATCGAGACGGGGGAAATGACCGGCGCTGGGTCCAAACCCGTTGGCTCGGCGGGGCACGCTGCCCCTGACGAGGAAACCTTGGACGGCAACGCGGCGACGGGCCCCGGTGTCGTTGCTCCCAAAGATAAGGCCTTGTCGCCCGCGACGGCCACCGAAGACCTGCCGCCCGTGCTAGTTGTTGCGGCCACTGGAGCGGCTGAGGAAGTGTCGCCCACATCTCCGACGGCGAAGTGTCCCCAGGTACAGTCGCCTCCACCCCTAAGGGGGCGACTCAATGTGGCGGGCATGATCACTGGGATCTTGGCGCCCAGTGGGGAAGCCGTTGCGGCTGAGGAAGAAGTCATCGCTCCTCGGCGCGACGAAGCCCCCGTAGCTTGCATGGAGGCTGAGCGGACGCCTCCCCATGCCCCGGTGGAGGGTGTTGAAGGTAGGCGTGATTCCTTTCATCCTGTGACTTCGCAGACTCTCTCTGATTTGCTCGCTCATTCCGTCGTCGACATCAGGCGAGACGAGGTCTCCCGGACGCGGTCAAGGATCGAGCAACGGAGGTGTGCGCGAGGTCTCCGAGCTTGTTGTGCAGGGCGCGATGTGGGCGTCTGGCGCTGTCGATGCCGCTACCGTGGAGGGGCCGAGGCCCACCGTATCCGACTTCATCCCTCGATCGGAGATGCTCTGCATTCTTAACGAGGCCACAGAGCACGTCGGCGGCGGCTTGGATCGACACGTGCTATCAACTTACAGGGGAGATCTTCTAGCGCTCGCGCTGGGTGCCTCTGAGATAAGGGTAAGTGGCTAGGTTTGCTGCCTACGCCGCTGTCTAGTGCATAACTGACCCCCGCAGTTTATTGCAGACTCTTGTTCTCAGCCAAGCATTGGAGGAGACTCACGTCCGCGAGTGGAGGGAGCTGGAGGGCCACCTTTGTGCTGCGGACGAGGCTCACGCCATCAAGGATGAGCTTATTCACGCACTGCAGGTGAAAAATGCGAGGGTGGTTTCTCACGCGAAGGACGCCGTGGCGGCGCAACGCGCCACGGAAGAGGTCTGGCACGCCGCGGCGGAGGAGCGGGCCGCCTTTCTTCAGCAAATCTTTGCGCTGGAGGCGGAGAAGGACCAGCTCGCCGCGTCCCTTGTGGAGAGGAACCGGTCCCTAGATGACGCGTCCATGTCATCGTGGAGGGCGATGGAGTCTTTGGAATGGGCCCTCCGGGACCTTTCTGTTGACGTGCCGAACATTACTCATTGCCTTGAGGATCTGACGGAGACGCTTGAGTGAATGGAAGAGGGCTTGAGCCTCGCCCTCCGCGGTGCCAAGGCCTTCGGCGACCACTACGGCTTCATGAGTGCTGGCCTCACCCTCGCCTTGCTTCGCACTCATGAATGTGAACACGTCAACGAGCTGGCGAACACTCGGCTGGATCTACCAGCCGAGCCCGGGGTGATGTCCAACGCCGTCCGCTTCACCCAGCACGCCATGCAGAATTTCTATAACCGAATTTGGGGCTACGTCGGGGAGGATGCGGCCAAGATCGCGCTGCAGCGAACACTGTATCAGGAGGGGGATTTGCTCCGGTGGCTCGAGGAAGTCCCTCAGCGCGACGAAGATAGCGCGGACTCGTAGGTGTGATGCCGGGGTTGGGTGCGTGTTGTGTCCTGTACATATATCTATACGGTTGCCTTGCAATCTTGTCTTTATAGGAATGAAACAACACTTACCCGGGATCTTTTGTCTTTGCGTATTATTCTGCTCTATACGGGTGTGTCGTAAAGTTCATGTTCTCACGCTTGGCCTCGCCGTGCTTATTGATAGTAGCGGCCGAAGTAGCCGCACGGGCGCTCCGTCCCTTACCCCAACAAAGGGTGGCAGCGGAGCTGGTGCCTAGTCGAAGTAGATGCGTGCGCGCTCTGTCCCCTACCTTTCAAAGGGGTGGCACTGGAGCTGGTGCCTAGTTGAAGTAGACGCGCGAGCGCTCCATTCCCTACCTTCCGAAGGAGTGGCAGCGAAGCTGGCGCCTAGTCAAAGTAGACGCACGCGCGCTCCGTCCCCTACCTTCCGAAGGGGTGGCAGCGGAGCTGGCACCTAGTCGAAGTAGGCGCGTGAAGGGTGGGCCTCCTGCTGCGCCCTAGTACTTTCGGGACCAACAGCCGAATGCATGCGGGGGGACCCGTGCCTTGGTTGCACTTCGTAGAGTGCCTGGGAACATCAACCACTTCTCGTTTATACTCATAAGAGTACATGCGGGGGCAATGCCTACGCGTGCACGGGACATCCGCGTCTTGTTTATACATAGTAGAGTGCGCAGCGACAGCATCCGCGTCTTATTTATACTCTGTAGAGTGCGTGCGGAGGCTGACCTCGACGCTACGTCTTATTTATACTTCGTAGAGTGCATGCGGAGGCGGACCTCGACGCTACATCTTATTTATACTCCGTACAGTGCGCGCGGAGGCGGACCTCGACGCTACGTCTTATTTATACTCCGTAGAGTGCACGCGGAGGTGGACCTCGACGCTACGTCTTATTTATACTCTATAGAGTGCGCGCGGAGGCAAACCTCAACGCTACGTCTTATTTATACTCTGTAGAGTGCATGCTGAGGCGTATTTATACTCCGTAGAATGCGCGCGGGGGCGTCCCCCCGCTGCGTCTAATTTATACTTCGTAGAGTGTGTGCGGAGGCAGACCTCGATGCTACGTCTTATTTATACTCCGTAGAGTGCGTGTGGAGGCGGACCTCGACGCTACGTCTTATTTACATTCCGTAGAGTGCGTGCGGAGGCGGACCTTGACGCTACATCTTATTTATACTCTGTAGAGGCGTGTGGAGGCGGACCTCGATGCTACGTCTTATTTATACTCCGTAGAGGTGTGCGGAGGTAGACCTTGACGCTATGTCTTATTTATACTCTGTCGAGTGCGTGCGGAGGCGGACCTCGACACTACATCTTATTTATACTCTGTAGAGTGCGTGCGGAGGCGAACCTCTACGCTATGTCTTATTTATACTCCGTTTAGTGCGTGCGGAGGCAGACCTCGAGGGAGCTTGGCCGACGGCCTAATTTTATTAATCTCCCGTTTGCGCGGGCGAGCGTCTTACAAAAGCCGAGGTGTCGATATTGCTACATGCTTCCCTTCTGTCCTAGACATAGTACCACTGCAACCTATCTGCGTTCCATGTGTGGCGAAGTGTCTGTCCTTCCAGCGTGGCGAGGCGATAGGCTCCCTGCTGCAATGCTGCCATGACTATATAAGGGCCTTACCATTTGGAATCTAGCTTGCCGACCATGTCCGCATGGAGCGCCATCTTGAGGACGAGATCCCCGGGCTGGAATCCGCGCGGGTATATGGAGCGGCCGTGCACGCGCACCATTTGCCGTGTGTACTTTGCCACGTGCTGGGCTGCACTTACTCACTCGCCATCGAGGAGGTCCAAGGACAATTGCCGTTCTTCGTCTGGCCTTGGACGAGGACTCTTCTCAACCTGGCCTTGACCTCCTCGGGCGTGACTGCCTCATCACCGAAGAGAAGTTTGAAAGGCGTGAACCCTGTCGGGCGTGTCACCATTGTGCGGAGAGACCAGAGGACACTGTGGAGTTTACTTGGCCACCTGCCCTTTGGCAGTCCCACTAGACGCTTCTTGACTCCTACGGATATGGTGCCATTGGCTCGCTCGACCGCCCCGTTAGACTGTGGATGCCCGATAGAAGCGAATCGGAGCGTGACGCCCATGCTGTGGCAGAACTCCTTGAACGCGGCAGAGTCAAATTGCAGGCTGTTGTTGATGGTGATCTCCTTGGGCACCCCAAAATGGCATATGATGTTTTGCCAAAGGAAGCGTTGCATGGCCGCCGAAGTTATCTTGGCTAGGGCCACAGCCTCTGGCCACCTGGAGAAATATTCCAAAGCGACTACCACAAAGCGCAGATCTCCTGGAGCCCGAGGAAGCGGCCCCACAACATCGATGCCCCACCGCGCCAGCGGCCATACCAGTGAAATGGGGTTGAGGCTCGTCGGGGGTCTACGTATGGCTCGTCCCATCCATTGGCATCCTTGGCACCGGCGCACGAGGTCCTGGGCATCGGCAAAGGCGGTTGGCCAATAGAAGCCCTGCCTGAACGCCTTGCCGACTAGGAACCTCAGCGCAAGGTGCGAGCCGCAGAGTCCCGCGTGAATCTCCGCAAGGAGGTGCTTGCCTTCTTCGCGCGAGAGGCACTGTAGGAGCGGCGCGCAAACCCCCTTTTTGCTGTAGGCACCGAAAAAGACCTGGCGCGGTGCTGCAGGCGCCGGAGCTCGATGGGATCGTTCGGCTCCACGATGCCCTACAAGAAACCGTAGATGGGTTCTTGCCAGTCGCCTTGGTAAGCAATTTGGTGGACTAGAGCCGCATCACGGTTGTCTTGAGTGATGGCCACCGCGGGCAAGACCTCATAAAACGCTCCCTCGGGAGTGGGAAGCTGTTGACTTGCGGCCTTCGCGAGGGCGTCGGCCTGCTCGTTATCCGCCCGGGGGATGGCCTTGACCGTGATGCCTATAAAGTGCCGCTCCTTCGCTCTTACAGCTGCCAGGTACTTGGCAAACTCGGGGTCCTTGGCCTGATATGATTTGTCCACATGGCCTGCCAACAGTCGTGAGTCCGTGCGGACAAGAACTCGCCTTGTGCCCAAAGCTTTGAGCTTTGCGAGGCCAAAGAGGAGTGCCTCGTATTCGGCCGTGTTGTTGGTGGCGGGAAACCTTAGGCGCGCCAAGTATAGCAGGCGGTGGCCCTCTAGCGTAGTGATCACCGCGCCGACGCCCGCGCCGGAGACGCTGTAGGCTCCATCAGTATTAAGCATCCACACCAGGTCTTTTGTCTTCTAGATATGCTGGGCCGGCGGGGTCCACTCCACGAGGAAGTCCGCAAGGACTTGGGACTTGATCGCTGTTCGTGAAGCATACGTTAAGGAAAAGGACGCGAGCTCAGTTGCCCGTTTGCCAATGCGCACTGTGGATTCTTTGTTGTGCAACATCTCCGCCAGGGGGAATGAGGATGGCACCGTGATTGGGTAGGCCAAAAAGTAGTGTCGAGGCTTCCTCGAGGCCATGACCAGCGCGTATGCCAGTGTCTCAAGCTCTGCGTACCGCGTCTTGGCGCCCTACAGGGCCTCAAAGACGAAGTAGACGGGCTGCTGAAGGGCGCCCTCCTCGAGGACGAGGACGGTGCTAACCGCCGTCATGGAAGCAGCGAGGTAAAGCAGGAGGGGAGCCTCTGGCGCTGGGGCGACCAACGTGGGGAGGCTGGCGAGGTGCCTCTTGAGGTCATCAAAGGCCTTTGCACAATCACCATCCCACTGGAACCCATCGCACCTGCGGAGTGTCCTGAAAAATGGCAGGCATTGCTCTACCGCCCTAGACAAGAAGCGGCTCAACGACGCCATGCAGGCGGCGAGCCTCTGGATGGTAGTCGGAGTACGCATCCAGAAAGCTCATGAGCTCACACCCCGTAGTGGCGTCGACCAGCTGGTCTATGCGCGGCAGGGGGTAATTGTCCTTTGGGCACGCCTTGTTGAGGGCAGTGAAATCGATGCACATGCGCCAGGCGCCGCTGGCCTTTTTCACCAATACCGGATTGGCAAGCCAATCTGGGTGTTGGACTTCACGGATGACCCCGGCCTGGAGGAGATTCGCTACCTCCATCTTAGCCGCTTGCTGTCGGTCCATAGACATGCGCCGAAGCCTCTGTTTGACCGGCTTGGCGTCAGGACGGACCGCCAGATTGTGCTCGATGAGGGCATAGTCCACGCCTTTGATGTCCTCTGGGGACCACGTGAAGACGTCCGCATTGTTCCGATGAACTCGGAGCAGGTCTTGTTCCACCTCTGGGGGGAGGCCCTCTCCGATGGACACGAATTGACCCTCGGCTTGGAGAGGCAGCCTCTTGACTCCGCCCTCCGGCTGAGGCTTGGGTGTCCACCTTGGAGTGGAGGGTGTGTCTGCCTTCGGCTTGTCGGTGAGGACATGCACCTGGCGGTGCGGGCCCGCGGTGCCAGCTCCTATACGCTGGGCGAGGTCCTAGTCACCGAAGATGGTGATGATACCCCGTGGGCCTGGAAGCTTCACACACAGGAAGCCATGATGAGGGACTACCCTAAAGGAGATGATAATAGGGCGTCCCAGTATGACGTTGTATGGGTGCGGGGTGTCCATGACGTCAAAGATAGCGTCCTCACTCCTAGCGTTGTCACCCTGGCAAAAGGAGACTCAGAGACATACCTGGCCCAACGCCCGCAGCGGCTGGGCTCCAAAACCTTGGAGCGGGGTCTCCGATGGTCCTAGGTGACTCCAGGGGATCCCCATGCGGTGAAAGGCCTCCGCGAACAAAATGTTCGTAGAACTGCCTCCGTCCACGAGGACGCGCCTGACGTCGCAGCCCGCAATGTTAGCCTGGATGACTAAGGGGTCCTGGTGGGGGAACTCAATGCCCTGGGCGTCGGCTGGCGTGAATGTGACCTCGCAGCACGCCATGTCCGGGGATGTTTGCGCCGAAGATGCCTGCCGTGACGAGCCTTCGGAGATGGCGCTGATGATGTGACGTTGGGTCCCAACTTGCTATGAAATTTCCTGCGGCCGCTGCACGTGGACCACGGTGGGGAGTGGTTCATCTAAGGCCCGATTTCCTACGGTCGCCTGCCGCAGCACCGTGACCGCTGCACATGTCTGCGTGAAAGTGATCACCGTAGCCATGTACTTCGCACCATCGGCCATAGTCCCTGATTTCCTACTCCGTGCACGACCTCTCTTCGTGGTCTCGTCTGTGCCCCCGTCCTCAGCCTCCCCGGCCCCTCCCGCGTGAGGCAGGGGTAAGTTCTTGGGGGGCGTCCTCTATGCCGAGGACGTGGCGGGCCTTTTGGGACCTGCGCTGGTTGCGCCGGGGCTTGTACTTACCACTTGACGAGGTCTCTGACACCCCAGCGTTATTGTGCTCAAGAGAGTCTTCCGCGGTCCCTTGCTTGCGTTTGCTGTCAGGGATTGGCTCCCCGCGCTATGTCCTCGTGACAGCCTTTTCACCTGAATGGGTCGGGGTCATCGCCCTCACATCTTCGCACATCCTCCTCCGCCCGCGCGTACTCTTCCATTTTGTTGAAGAGCTTCGCTACTGTCTTGGTTGGCTTCCGGGCGATGTACTCGGCTAGCGGCCCTGGGCGGAGGCCTTGTACCGCTGCGTTGATGATGGTTGTTTCGTTGGCGTCCTTGACTTGCAGCGGACCTTCGCGAAGCGCTTGAAATACTCCCAGAGCCTCTCTGAGGGTTTCTGCTTTACCGCGAAGAGCTGATCCATGTCGACGCGCTCGACGTAATTCCCCTGGAAGTTATTCTAGAGCCGGTAGCGGATCTGCTCCCATGCGAAGATGGAGTTCGGCTCGATGGTGAAAAACCAAGAGAGTGCCACTCCCTGCAGCGCGAGGGGGAGCCCCTTCGCTTTTGTGGTGTCGTCTTAGGGGGATACTCAAGAGGGTACTATTGTAAAAGCACTCCCCAAGAGGGTATATATATACAATACCAGCCATGGTGGAAACCCCAAGCATTGCTCTCCTAACTCTCCACTACCATACCTCTCTCTCTATTTGGTCTGTAACCACAACAAGTAGTTTATTTTTATGATTTTATGTGGCACAAACTTGCTAAATTAATTTATTCATGCATGATATTTAACTTAACATCAAATCTTAAATAAATTTATTAGCTTCCAGGGATTATTTCCAAATTTTCCTCAGTTTTATTATTTGAAATGGCTCAAAGAAAGATAAAAGAGCAAAGGAAAATAAAAAGAAGGTAAAAGGAAAAAGATATGCACGGCTTGGGCTTGAACCCAAGACCTGTGCTGCCAACACTCACTCGGCTAGCCAACTGGGCACCTGGCCTTTGGCGATTTGTTCGGGGCAGTAAAACAATAGAACAAAGGGGGGGGGTTCGGGACCAAACAGAACCTGCCGGTCAAAACAGGGAGCGGCACGGCGGTTAGGGCAAGCGGTGGCGCCGGTGCACGGCTGGTGGGGAGGCGCCAGTGCACGGCTGGTGGGGAGGCACCGGAGCTAACTAAAATGGGTCCCCAGGAGGCCATGGGAGCCCGTGGAGGCGTCGGGTCCGGCAGAAAGGCATCAAGGCGGGCCGGTGGCAACGAGGAGCGGCGAGTGCGGGGAGGTCGGTAATGGAGGCGGTGGCCGAAGGGGGTAGGGAACGAAATAAGGGGAGCACGAGTGGGAGAGTGAGTCATGGGGAACCTCACCGTGCAGTCCATGGTGGCGGGGAGGCGACGAGGAGCTCTGGCATCGGCGACTGGCGGCGGCGCAAGTAGGGGCACGGTGTCGGCGAGCTGCAGTGATAGGGGAGCTTCACACCCGAGTAATCGAGCTACTTTGTATCGAGTTGAAGACGGCGGTGACAATGGTGGTTTTGGCCGGCGGCAAGGTGGAATGGCCGCGTGGCGAGCAGGGGATGCTGGAGTCCGATTCTTTGACGGAGGAGGGAGGACGCTGCTCGGGATACGCCGTGACGTGGTCCGACCGGAGGGGGCGACACTCGGGCTTCTTATAGCCAGCGGGCTGGCGACGCTGTTGTCATTGACCCGAGCACAGGGCGATGGGAGTGTGACGTGACTGAGGGCGACGGGAGCAAGGCACTGATGCGGATGCAAGACGACAAGGCCGGCGAGATTTGCGCTGCAGGGCTTGCTAGGGTCAACTCCTCGGCGAGCTCGAGCTCTTGGCGTGACGTGGGGCGGCAGTGCGGGCGCAGGGCGTGCACGGGGCAGGGCTAGCGAGCTGAGGTGGGTGCGGCCATCGCATGGTGACCTGGGCTAGCGAGAGCCGGGGCACCGTGGCTTGCGCAAGCGTAGTTGGGGCAGAGGGGAAGTGAGAGCAAAGGAGACAGGCAGGCCGAAAGCCAGAAAAAGAGAAGGCCTGCTGGGCCGGGAAGAAAACGGGCCGAGCACCAAATTTTGAGAAGGAAACTCTAAATTTTGGATTTCAGATTTAAATTTGTATTTAGATCTTGAATTTTAAATCTTGGTTCAAATTTTTGGAATTGACAATCTAATTTCAAGATTGCCAAGCTTTGAGAAATGAATTTTAAACTTTCAGGATTTGAATTTCCAGATATGCAAATTGGGTGGGAAAGATTTTATATTGGTTTTCAATTGCCATCCTTGAATATCCGGATTTCAATTTATTATATTTTGAGTTTAGGTCTTCCATGGGAATTTGAGATTTCCTTGCTTTGATTCTCGGTCTTGGCTATTGATCAAGATTTTCATTTTATTGATTTGGATTTTTAGCAAGGGATCCAAACAAGAAAATCAAATCAACACCAAAAACTTTAAACAGCACTAGAAAAACGAATAAAAGATTTTAAATTTTCACAAATATTTCCAAATTTTCCTCAGTTTTATTATTTGAAATGATAAAAGAGCAAAGGAAAATAAAAAGAAGGAAAAAGGAAAAAGATATGCGCGGCTTGGGCTTGAACCCAAGACATGTGCTGCCAACACTCACTCGACTAGCCAACTGTGCACCTGGCCTTTGGTGATTCGTTCGGGGCAGTAAAACAAGAGAACAAGCGGGGGGGGGGGGGGGGTTCGGGACCAAATAGAACCTGCCGGCCAAAACAAGGGAGCGGCACGGCGGTCAGGGCAGGCGATGACGCCGGTGAACGACGGGCGGGGAGGCAACGAGGAGCGGTGAGCGCGGGGAGGTCGGTAATGGCGGCAGCGGCCGGAGGGGGTAGGGAACGAAATAAGGGGAGCACGAGTGGGAGTGAGTCATGGGGAACCTTACCGTGCCGTCCATGGTGGCGGGGAGGCGACGAGGAGCTTTGGCATCGGTGACCAGCGGCGGCGTAGGTAGGGGCACGGTGCCGACGAGCTGCGGTGATGGGGGAGCTTCGGCGAGGGCTACATGGTGATGCTCCACACCTGAGTAATCGAGCTACTTTGCATCAGTTGAAGACGGCGGTGACAATGGTGGTTTTGGCCGGCGGCGAGGTGGAATGGCCGCGCGGCGAGCAGGGGACACCAGAGTCTGATTCTTTGAGGGAGGAGGGAGGACGCTGCTCGGGGCACGTCGTGACGTGGTCCGACCGAAGGGGCCGACACCGAAGCTGCGGGACGGCACGGAGGCGGCAGCGGTGGGCGCCAGCTCAGGGGAGGCTCAACCGCTCGGGCTTCTTATAGCTAGCGGGCTGGCGACGCTGTTGTCATTGACCCGAGCACAGGGCGATGGGAGTGTGAGGTGACTGAGGGCTACGGGAGCAGGGCACTGATGCGGACGCAAGATGACAAGGCCGATGAGATTTGTGCTGCAGGGCTTGCTAGGGTCAACTCCTCGGCGAGCGTGAGCTCTTGGCGTGACGCGGGGCGGCAATGCGGGCGCAGGGCGTGCACGGGGCTGGGCCGGCGAGCTGAGGCGGGTGCGGCCATCGCACGGCGACCTGGGCGAGCGAGAGCCGGGGCACCGTGGCCTACGCAAGCGTAGCTGGGGCAGAGGGGAAGTGAGAGCAAAGGTGACAAGCAGGTCGGATGGGCCAGGCAGGCCGAAAGCGAGAAAAGGAGAAGGCCTGCTAGGCCGGAGAAGAAAACGGGCCAAGCACCAAATTTTGAGAAGGAAACTCTAAATTTTGGATTTCGGATTTAAATTTTTATTTAGGTCTTGAATTTTAAATCTTGGTTCAAATTTTTGGATTCGACAATCAAATTTCAAGATTGTCGAGCTTTGAGAAATGAATTTTAAACTTTCAGGATTTGAATTTCCAGATATGCAAATTGGGTGGGAAAGATTTTATATTGGTTTTCAATTGCCACCCTTGAATATCCGGATTTCAATTTATTATATTTTGAGTTTAGGTCTTCCATGGGAATTTGAGATTTCCTTGCTTTGATTCTCGGTCTTGGCTATTGATTAAGATTTTCATTTTATTGATTTGGATTTTTAGCAAGGGATCCAAACAAGAAAATTGAATCAACACCAAAAACTTTAAACAACACTGGAAAAACAAATAAAAGATTTTAAATTTTCACAAATACAAAAAGTCTCTTTTTGGGATGTTACAGGTACGCCTTGGATCTCTTCCTACTCCTATATGTCTCGAAGTAATCTGGAAATTCGTGCCTCCAAGATACGTAAACCCCCAAGCATCCTCCACTGCGGGATTTTACCCGTGTACCCAGCGGTGCCGAGCTTGTAAGTGTCGGGACCCCGGATTTCCGAACCCGGACCCTCTGTGTATTACCGCACTAGTCCCAGATCAAACCTAGTGCACACAGTTAAACAGAATGGATAAACATCACCAACAGCGATTTATTACAATAATTGAGAATACCGACCGAAAGGTCTCATTATTACAATAGAGGTTTAAGACCTCGCACACATGAAATAAAGCGGAAGCAAAGGGAAAACTCGATGAAGACCCATCAATACGCCACAGGCAATTGACTGGGGAAGCGCGACCTAGTTCTCCGAGAAGAATCCATCACAGCCACAGGCGAAGCAGTAGTCGTAGCCACCTTCTTGAGCTTCACCATCTTCTGAGATTTATTTTTAAGTGTAGCATGTGAGTACATAATGTACTCCGCAAGTCTTGGAAAAGATGCAATAGATGCAAGGCTTAACACGGAAGGTTATATGGTTCTTTTGCACAAAGCAATGTTTTATTTCAAATACCATTAAATAATTTCTAAAGCAACATTTTGACCAATTAAATGTTTTAACTGAAACTAATAAGCACTTCATAGTGAAGGTTCCATCCACCAACACTAGATAACAGGTTTTAAAGTTTCGGGTTCCATCCACCCTCTCTGGCTCCAACTGCCAGGATACACTTCCGAGAGTTCCCTCCACTCTCAGAATACAAATTTTTTATTTTAAAACCAAAACCAGAAATCTAAAGGATTGCGCGTACGCTACGGAAGCAGAAAATAAAACTTTTCTACCGCGCACACAAGGACATCATGCTTAAGGAGGGATCATGGATCGTTACCACTAGACGCGCAGCGCAGCGGAAGAAGAGTTGGAGAAGCCGATCCAACCACGCTGCCGAGGTAGTAGTGGAAGTAGCCGATCGTCCCAACAGATCGCTCCTCCACGCGATCAACCACGCCACGAGCAGATCCAATCTGCAGGTTGTTGATGCCGATCAACGCCGCAACGAGCAGCGCCTCCACCGGTATCCACACGTTCGGGGTTGGAACGCCGATCGCGAGTGTACTAGCACTCGTGAGCGGCTAGGGTTTGGCTCGGGAGGTGGCGGCTAGGTTTTGCTCGGGAGGAATCAAACACCCAACCTCACCCCTCGCCACCATATATATAGACCTCCTCACTTGGGCCTTGTGGACCAAGGCCCAATAGGAGTCTATCCGATCTCTATCCGAATTGAGCCCACATCCGAATCACATTCGAATTGGTGTTCCAACCTGCTAAGTGTGCGACCAGAGGTTCACGTATACTTGGTTGCGACCGAAACGCCTTTCCGGTCACCACATTAATAGCGGCCTCTAGTAAGACATATTAACCCCAAAGTGTACGTAAAGATCATATCGGCTGAACCTGTAATGTTCTCATGTACGAATCCCTTTGCCTCACGATATAGATTAAGCTCAAGGCGAGACCTGTGTCATCCTCTTAATAGCTCTATCACTCTCTCGATGCCGTGATGGATTATAAACTCGTGATTGACTCCTCAATCACCTTGGCATGGCCATGCACTTTCATAATCCATTACATCGAGGGGCCCAGAGATATCTCTCCCATAAGGAGGGGCAAATTCTATCTTGATCATTCACATCCCACTACATGTTTCATAGCAAACCCGAAGACTACTTTTATGACTACCCAGTTACGGAGTAGTGGTTAGTAGTCCCAAAATAGGCTACTACGCATGTTGGGAACCATGATGATCTCAAGTCTAAGGATTCCACATAAACACTACTTGAGACCAACTGATGACACATGGAATCTCTGCAGTGTCTCATGGCGGGTCTATCCATATGTTCACTAACACATGTCCATATTATTGATTTGGTATCACCATACCATGATCCATGAGACATGATCATCAATCAATACATATGCTGATCTTTGAATCATATTTGTTCCTCATATGATATATGATCAGGGATCATTTAGAAATAGCAACACTTTAGCATTAAGAGTCTCATGAATAAGTCACAAACTCATTGATCAATAATAATAATGTCTATTTCAAGGAACAAAGTAATGCATCATAAACATAGTATGTGATATATTCAACATCTCCATGTTGCCTCTAGGGCATATCACCAACAGTCTCCCACTTGCACTAGAGTCAACCATGTAGGTATCTAATACCCATTGCCCTAGTGTGAGCCTCATGCTTTGGCTGGGGAAGAGGCTTTGTCAACGGATCTGCAATGTTCAAATCCGTTTGTACTTTGCATATCTTCACATCGCCTCTCTCCACTATCTCGCGGATGAGATGAAATCACCGTAAAATGTGCTTGGACTTAGTGCGATCTAGGCTCCTTGGCTTGCGCAATGGCCCCACTATTGTCACAAGAGAGGTCCATTGGGCCGGAGGCACTAGCCACCACACCAAGCTCGAAACAAATTTCTTGATCCAAACAGCCTCTTTAGCGCCTTGAAGTCGCTATGTACTCGGCTTTTGTTGTAGAATCAGCAACCGCCTCCTCGCTTGGAACTCTTCCACCACCGCACCGCCATTCAGCGAGAACACAAATCCAGCTTATGATCTAAAATCATCTTTGTCGGTTTGGAAGCTAGCATCGGTGTAACCATTTACAACGAGCTCTTCCTCACCCCATAGACGAGGAACACATCTTTAGTTCTTCTCAAGTACTTCAAGATGTTCTTTCGCAATCCAGTGACTTTCACCGGATCTCGATCGTATCTACTTGTAGCACTTAAAGCATACGAGACATTTGGACGTGTACAAAGCATGGCATACATAATGGACCCAATAGCCAAGCATATGGAATCGCATTCATTTTATCCCGCTCATCGGTGTACTAGGACACCGATTCTTGCTAAGATTTATACCATGTGACATAGGTAGAAAACCTTTCTTGGAATCCTGCATGTTGAACCTTTTCAACACCTTGTCAATGTACGTATCTTGGCTTAATCCAATTAGCCTTCTTGATCTATCCCTATAGATCTTGATGCCTGTAATATATGCCGCCTCCTAAGTCTTTCATAGAGAAACTATTTTTCAATGAAGACTTCACAGATTCGAGCATAGGAATGTCATTTCCGATCAGTAATATCTCATCCACATATAAGACCAAAAATACGAGTGCGCTCCCACTAGCCTTTTTGTAAACACAAGGCTCTTCTTCGTTCTTGATGAAACCAAACCCTTTGATTACTTCATCAAAACGAATGTTCCAACTCCGAGATGCCTGCTTTAATCCATAAATGGATCTTTGCAGCTTGCATATCTTTCCAGCTGATTGTGGATCGACAAAACCCGTGGGCTGTGTCATGTACACATCCTCACTCAGATTTCCATTAAGGAAAGCTATTTTGACATCCATTTGCCATATTTCATAGTCGAAATATGCAGCAATCGCTAGAATGATCCGAATAGACTTTAGCATTGCGACGGGCAAAAAAGTTTCATCATAATCAACACCTTGAATTTGTTTGAAACCTTTGGCCACCAATCGCGCTTTGTAGATGTGAACATTTCCATCTATGTCTAACTTTTTCTTGAAAACCCATTTGCACTCAATGGTTTTAACACCATCAGGAGGATCAACCAAGTTCCAAACTTGATTATCGTGCATGGATTCAATTTCGATCTCATGGCTTCAAGCCATTTCTCGAGTCCGTCCCACCATCGCTTCTTCATAGGTCTTAGGCTCATCGTTGTCTAACAACAATATGTCCCGTTGTTGAGTAGTCAAGAACATGTACCTCTCGGTGCACGATGTGACCTCTCGACCTCGTGGTGCCGGTGTGTCCACAACAGTTCTTCAACATTGTTCATCCCGTTGTTGTTCAGAGGAGCTGAAACGTTTTGTGTGTATCTCGAATTTCTTCAAGTTGCACCGTGCTCCCACTATCCCTTCTTGAGAGAAACTCTTTCTCTAAGAAGACACCATGCCGGGCGACAAACACTTTGCCTTCTTCTCGATTATAGAAGTAATATCCTTTTGTTTCCTTAGGATACCCAATAAAGAAGCATTTATCAGACTTACGAGTGAGCTTATCAGATTGTAAATGTTTTACATAAGCCTCACATCCCCAAATCTTAAGAAAAGACAAGCTAGGACGTTGTCCTGTCCACATCTCATATGGTGTCTTTTCTACTGATTTTGATGGAACCCTATTTAGTGTGAAAGCGGCTGTTTCAAGAGCATACCCCCAAAAAGACAACGGAAGATCACTTTGGCTCATCATGGAGCGCACCATATCTAATAAGGTGCGATTTCTCCGTTCAGATACCCCATTCCATTGAGGTGTTCTGGCGAGTCAATTGTGGAACAATTCCACAATCCTTCGATGATTGCCAAACTCATGGCTCAAATACTCGCCTCCACGATCGATCGTAGAAACTTGATTGTCTTGCCTAAATGATTTTGCACTTCATTTTGGAATTCTTTGAACTTTTCAAAGGATTCAGACTTATGCTTCATCGTAGATATACCCATATCTACTAAAGTCATCGATAAAAGTTATGAAGTACTGAAAACCACCTCTGTCGTTGAGCTCATTGGTCCACATACATCGAATGTACGAGTGCCAACAAGTCACTTGCCCGCTCACCTTGACCGGTGAAAGGTGCCTTTGTCATCTTGCCAAGTAAAGAAGATTCGCATGTCTCAAATGATTCAAAATCAAATGAGTGAAGAATACCATCTCTATGGAGCTTCTCCATGCGTTTCTCATTTATGTGGCCTAGCGACGATGCCAAATAAACGTGGGATTCAAATCATTCTGACGTTGCCTCTTTGCATTAATGTTATAGACCGGTGACTCTTCAAGAGTAAGAACATATAACCCATTCACCAATGGAGTATGACAATAGAACATATCTTTGAAATAAAGAGAACAACCATTGTTCACAGATCTAAAGTCATAACCTTCGCTTGCAAACATGAAGCGTAAATAATGTTCTTGGAAAGAGATGGAACACAATAACAATTATTCAATTCCAAAACTAATCCTGAAGATAAAGACAATGGCATGGTGCCAACAGCCACCGCAGCAACTTTTGCTCCATTGCCAACGCGAAGATCCACTTCGCTCCTCCTCAAACTTCTACTTCTTCTTAGCCCCTACAACGATTTGCAAATATGAGCAACTGATCCGGTATCAAATACCCAAGAATCAGTGGATGAAGTAGCAAGATTGATTTCTATAACATTTATACCGGAGAGGAAGTCGTATTTCCCTTCTTCTTCTCAAGATCCTCCAAGTACTTTGGGCGTTCCTTTTCCAATGTCCCGATTGCTTACAAGGTAATAGCTTGCATCGGAGCGGCGCTCTTCTTGACTTGCTTGGCCTTAGAACCGCTCGTGATCTCATCGGAGCTAACTTTCTTTGACCGCGCTTTCTTGATATTGGGCTTGCTCTTGCCTTTCGCATCATCATCACATGATTGCTGCTTTTCTTAATGCTTTCTCGGCAGCTTTTAGCATCCCATGCAACTCACCAAGGTCTTGTCCATGTTGTTCATGTGATAGTTCAGATGAATGGCTCAAAGCTCGGGGAGCGATCGAGAATCACATCGTAGCCAACTCTGGCTAAGGGAAAACCAAGCTTTTCCGACTCTCAATGTAGCCAATCATCTTAATCACATGAGGGTTGACGGATTCCTTCTACAAGCTCGCACGCAAACAAGGACTTTGAAGTGTTGAACCTCTCACCCTTGCTTGGTTCTCAAACATACCACGCAACCCCACAATGATATTGTAGGCATCTGTGTTCTCATATTGCTTCAAGCTCAGAGGACATTGTGGCAAGCATGAGACACTCACATCAAGGCAATCATTCGCTTGCTTCTCATAAGCTCTCCGTGCAGCCGCAGAGAGCATTATCGTGCAAGTCATCGGGATAAGGAGACTCAAGGACATACTCCTTGCGCTCTTGCTTGAGAACAATTCTCAAGTTGCGATACCAATCCATAAAGTTCGCTCCATTGAGTTTTTCTTTCTCAAGAATAGATCGCAAATTAAAAGTACTGGATGCGCGTTAATGACATGATCTACAACACAAGAATATGCAAAGTTTAGCACTATGTTTATGTTCATCTTTTATTAAACTATTTAACAAAAGACTCCCACTATGTGTTTTGCAACAAAACTCCTCTAAGTTACATAGTGGGTCAAGATCCTCATTTCACTAATTCCTAGTGAGCTTTGGCATCACGGCGAAAAACTAGTGACATGGGTAAGCAACACCTTGCTAATCACATCCCTATGTGACTCTTGCTTGTTGGGTGACATCGGTATGCCCTGCCCCAACCTATGCCCCAAGGTCCAAAACTGTTTTGATAACCTTGTTAAGTAAACCAAATGCTTCCGCATGTAGATGTCCGACATCTACCCCAAATAATGATGATAACCGACGGCACTCTACTTTGGTAGACCTACCATGCGGTGATCATTATCTTTTGGTGCAACATATGGAAGGGCATTAACACCTAATTTTTATGAGGGATTCTATCCTACCAAAGCAACATATCACATATATCATTGCATAAGAATAAGATAGATAACATCACAAATAAACATATTTAACTGTGAAGTAGTATGGCCCAAAAATGGTGATCTCCATCTCCATGTAGGTGTAGACGATCTCCATCCTCCACATCACTCCTTTAGGCCACCATGCTTGAAAGCTTGTAACCTCAAAACTAGGCTACTACCTATAATAGCTAGAAATTGAAGATTACAAAGATAGATTCAAGCATTAAGGTCGACACGCAGGTCGTTAAATACAATATAGACAGCTAACAATAGCTGAAATAATCATGACACGCAGGCCATGAACGAATGTTACATGCATCACATACATCTCATACATTCCAATAAGATATAGGGCCATACTATTCACATCATTCCCTGCAAAAACAAGTTAGACGTAGAATCGCATTCTACCTAACGATGTGAACCCATGTCGCTATACAAGGCGGTACGCACGGCGGTTTCAGGGCAGCGCCCACAACCACCTTATGCCGATCCGAGACATTCTCTAGGACGCAAGTTTTTCCACTGGGCCAAGGCTATCAGATCCATAACCTACTAGTATTCGACATAACCACCTTATGCCGGTCTGAGACATTCTCTAGGACACTAGTTTTTCATTGGCCCGAGGCTATTAGATTCATGTCCTACTAGTATTCGACATAACCACCTTATGCCGATCCGAGACAATCTCTAGGGCACTAGTAGTTCCATTGGCCCGAGGCTATCAAATTCATATCGTACTAGTATTCGACATAACCACCTTATGCCGATCCGAGACAATCTCTAGGGCACTAGTAGTGATACAATCTGCGCCTCATCTAACCCCTATTCACCGATTGATCTCATCAACCCGTGCTACCATCGATTCATCATATGAACCGACTGATCTAGACTATAATAGATCCAATCTACTACAACCGCATATCAACATATGCGCTGATCCAGATCGCAAACTAAGCAAGATGGCTCTGATACCACTAAAGGATTGTGCGTACGCTACGGAAGTAGAAAATAAAACTTTTCTACCGCGCACACAAGGACATCATGCTTAAGGAGGGATCATGGATCGTTACCACTAGACGCGCAGCGCAGCGGAAGAAGAGTTGGAGAAGCCGATCCAACCACGCGCGTCGAGGTAGTAGTGGAAGTAGCCGATCGTCCCGAACAGATCGTCTCCTCCACGCGATCAACCACGCCACGAGCAGATCCAATCTGCAGGTTGTTGATGCCGATCAATGCCGCAACGAGCAGCGCCTCCACCGGTATCCACACGTTCGGGGTTGGAACGCCGATCGCGAGTGTACTAGCACTCGTGAGCGGCTAGGGTTTGGCTCGGGAGGTGGCGGCTAGGGTTTTGCTCGGGAGGAACTGAAACACCCGAACCCTCAGCCCCTCGCCACCATATATATAGACCTCCTCACTTGGGCCTTGTGGACCGAGGCCCAATAGGAGTCTATCCGGATCTCTATCCGAATTGAGCCCACATCCGAATCACATTCGAATTGGTGTTTCAACCCGTTAAGTGTGTGACCCTGTAGGTTCACGTATACTTTGTTGCGACCCGGAAACGCCTTTCCGGTCACCCTGTTAATAGCGGCCTCTAGTAAGACATATTAACCCCAAAATGTACGTAAAGATCATATCGGCTGAACCTGTAATGTTCTCATGTACGAATCCCTTTGCCTCACGATATAGATTAAGCTCAAGGCGAGACCTGTGTCATCCTCTTAATAGCTCAATCACTCTCTCGATTCCGTGATGGATTATAAACTCGTGATTGACTCCTCAATCACCTTGGCATGGCCATGCACTTTCATAATCCATTACATCGAGGGCCAGAGATATCTCTCCCATAAGGAGGGCAAATTCTATCTTGATCATTCACATCCCACTACATGTTTCATAGCAAACCCAAGACTACTTTTATGACTACCCAGCCACGGAGTAGTGGTTAGTAGTCCCAAAATAGGCTACTACGCATGTTGGGAACCATGATGATCTCAAGTCTAAGGATTCCACATAAACACTACTTGAGACCAACTGATGACACATGGAATCTCTGCAGTGTCTCATGGCGGGACTATCCAACATATGTTCACTAACACATGTCCATATTATTGATTTGGTATCACCATACCATGATCCATGAGACATGATCATCAATCAATACATATGCTGATCTTTGAATCATATTTGTTCCTCATATGATATATGATCAGGGATCATTTAGAAATAGCAACACTTTAGCATTAAGAGTCTCATGAATAAGTCACAAACTCATTGATCAATAATAATAATGTCTATTTCAAGGAACAAAGTAATGCATCATAAACATAGTATGTGATATATTCAACATCTCCATGTTGCCTCTAGGGCATATCACCAACAAAATCTACCATGTGAATGGATTCCTTGCCCGCCCTTGACCGTGGGCACGGCTATTCGAATAGTTTTACACTCTGCAGAGGTTGTACAACTTTACCCACAAGAGATAAGTTATCCTAAAAGTCAACACGCTTCCTTTGGCATGAGACACAGATAAAATATCACAAAGCCTTTACCTTACGCTAGTCTAGCTAGATACCACCCGCTGAGGTTTCACCACAGGTAGGCTAACTGCCCGAACCGAAGCCCCCTCTTGCGCCATATGAGTACAGTAAATCCCTGTCCCTCACTGTGGATAACCAGTCCATCCCTAGCACCCACTTTCCACTGGTGGCACCTAAACTAGACTATCATAAGTAATTAGCTAGGTCGTACCCATATAGACTTGTGGTTGTACGGTTAATGCTCAGTTTGGACAAACACAAGCGTCGGTCCTTAATTGACTAGGGTGGAAAATACACTTAACAAGTTCTCGTGCAAGCTGCACCAACCCAAACCAACCATCCACCCTAACCTAAACCAACTTTCACAGTTTATTTTATTTTAAAATCACAGTGACGACTCCCACTGCCACTTCATTTCCAAAAACAAGGATTCAATAATAAATATTAGTTTCCCATTTTCAAGAATTAAGAAATATTCATTAGCATGGCTAAGCATCGTACTACCACTCTAATATCAACAATTAAACATAATGTACTCTCATTAATGAGTCAAAGGGATTGCTAGGGTTGCAAGGATACATGGCAATCAATTTCAAATGAGGGCATAACAATATGGGATTAACTATATCCTAAGTTTTGAACTATCATTTTATGTAAATAGCATGCACATAATTTTAAATTAATTAAAACATTTCAAAATCACAGGTTCAAGATGATCAAAGGAGACTTGCCTTCGTGTAGAGGTTCTGGGTCTTCTTGCTGAGGGGTGGAGAGGTCTTCTTCCACGTTGGATTCTACGCACGAGAGAAAAGCAACAAAATAAATAAATTCAAATAAAAATTCAAATAAACTCAAAAATTCAAATGGAGGCCATGGTTGGATAGATCATGATTTTAGATGAATTTACAAATTTGAATGGCTGAAATCGGAGTTAAAATGAGAAAGTTATGACCTTTGGAAGATCTCACGACCACGGCAAACGTAATCGGGAAGAGACTACGACCACGGCAAACGCAATCAGGAGGGGTTACGACCGGGAGGTGCTACGACCACGTAGTCGGGCCTGCGACCACGGTCCAGCTGACGAGTACCCGGTTATTTACGACCACTCGGATGGAGCTCACGACCACGTAGTCGGCTTACGACCACAGTCGGATGAAGGTTTACGACCACGTAGTCGCTCACGACCACACAGTCGAGATTACGACCGCAAAGTCGTTCACGACCACGGAGAATGGCTTACGACTACGAAGAAGACTTACGACTACGAAGCCATCTACGACAACGCAGTCGGGTTACGACTAGGAAGTCGTTTACGACAATGTAGACATTTACGACTACGCAATCGTGTACGACCACACAGACGCTAACGACCACGGTGAATTGAGCGACTGAAACCGAGAGCTGCTACAGGTCTTACGACCATGACTCAAAGTGATCGACAATGAGTTTAAGCGGTCGTATGGTATTGCAGACGGTCGAAAAGGACTCTAACATGGTCGTACAGGATTCTAAGGGTTTGGATTTGATCGTAAACAATCTAGGGCGGTCGTAAGACTCTACGACTACACAGATCTACGACCATACGGATCTACGACCACACGGAAGGTTTACCTTCGGAAATTGGTCGGCAGCGGTGTGGTCGGAGGGGAATGGAGATGGTCAAAGACGCGATCCCGATGCAGAGCCGAAGTCGAAGACGGGTCGGAAGGGTTCGGCGACGAGCGGAGACGGTCGGCGACGAGAAGAAGAGGCGGCGCGACTCGAGTCCAAGCGGTGACGGGGCTCCGGGAGAAAGGCGGAGGGTGCTGGGAGGTGGTGCGGGGAGAGGCGAAGGCCGAGGGGCTATTTATGGAGCTCGGGAGGTGAGGCAGCGGGATTCTCGCCAAGTCGCGGCCGGGGTTCGGTTTGAATTGGGGATAAGCCGTCGGAGGCAACGCGGAGTCCGGGCTTTTAGGGGATAAGGAGCGCATCTCCCCGGGAATTCGAATTCCTGTTCAACTCGAAGAAAGAGGCCGAGTGCGGGTAGGATTTGATCACCAGTTTCCTCGGAAGAGAGGGAGAAAGGAGGGGGAGTCCAGCGTCTGCGCGGGGACGAAGGATCTGACGAGCGGGGCACGCGGTCAGTGAGAGCAGGGCACGTGGTGCGGATGGCGGCCACGTAACCCAGAGGCAGATCGGGCGGCGGGCGCGCTTAAGTGGGAGGGAGCGGTGGATTGAGGCCGGGCGCGAAGACGCGGTTCATCCGAGCCGTCCACGCGTCGGGCGAGGGAGGAAGGAAGGCGGGCCGACGGCCGGCCCGCGGCGCGAGGAGAGGAGGTGCGGCCGGGATTTGGCCGAGCGGCGACGTGGGCGGTCCTGGGCCGTCCACGCGTCGGCTGGAGGGAGAGAAGGGGTTTTTTTTTATTTTTCGGATTTTGATTTTCAGAAAAGGCTAGAAAATTGTTTAGGCCTCAGAAAATATGAAAATACCTCCAAAAATTTCAGAAAAATTCACAGAAGCTTCTGGGGACATTTTGGACTGAATAAAAATTATTTCCAACTACTGTTGATATTTAATTTTCATAGTTTGAATTACCTTTTAATTTTTAAAATAGGTTTTAAATTCCAGAAAATTCAGAAAATCCAATGAAAGCCAAATAAACTCCAATTACTTTAAAATAATTAATTTGAATTTAAATTTTTCCAAAAAGCAAATTTTTGGGATGTGACAAACCTACCCCCCTTAGAAAGAATCTCGACCCCGAGATTCGGATGGACCGGGAAATAGGTTGGGGAACTCTTCTCTTAAATCATCTTCACGCTCCCAAGTCGCTTCCGACTCCAAATGGTTGCTCCATTGCACTTTACAAAATTTGATGACCTTGCTTCGGGTACGACGCTCTGCTTCTTCCAATATCTTCACAGGATACTCTGGATAGGTTAGGTCCTCATTCACATTCACTTCTTCTAGTGACATCTGTTCCTCTGGCACCCGAAGACATTTCCTCAGTTGAGACACATGGAACACATCATGCACTTTGGACAATTGAGGTGGAAGCTCAAGCTGGTAGGCAACTTCTCCCCTTTTTGCCGTAATAGGGAAGGGTCCAATGAATCTAGGGGAAAGCTTTCCACTAACTCCAAAACGTCGCATACCCTTGAGAGGTGAAACTTTCAGATAAACATGATCCCCAGGTACAAACTCTAATGTTCTTCGACGGTTGTCCGCATAACTCTTTTGCCTGGTTTGAGCTGTTTTTAATCTATCCTGGATCAGGCGAACTTGTTCCTCTGCTTGCTTCAACACATCTGGTCCAAATACTTGTCCTTCTCCTGTCTCCTTCCAATACAATGGGGTCCTACATTTCCTGCCATACAGGGCTTCGAACGGAGACATTTGCAGGCTAGATTGGTAACTATTGTTATAGGAGAAGTTTGCATAGGGCAAACTCTGATCCCAATTAGCCTTGTTTGCGAGAACACAAGCCCTCAACATATCTTCCAAAATTTGATTTACTCTTTCGGTTTGACCATCTGTCTGGGGATGATATGCTGTGCTAAAGTTTAGATTGGTGCCCAAAAGTCCATGTAACTTATGCCAAAATCTTGAGGTGAATTGAGTCCCTCGATCTGACACAATCATCTTTGGAACTCCATGCAAACACACGATTCTGGACATATAACTCGGCGAGTCTGTCTCCAGAGTAGGTAGTCTTTACGGGAATGAAATGGGCGACTTTCGTCAAACGATGTACAATAACCCAAATCGAATCATACCCCGATCTTGTTCTTGGTAATCCGGTTATAAAGTCCATTCCAATTTCTTCCCATTTCCACTCGGGTATCTGCAAAGGTTGTAGAAGCCCGGCAGGTCTCTGATGCTCCGCTTTAACTCGCTGGCAAACATCACACAAAGCTACATACTCTGCAATTTCTCTTTTCATACTTGTCCACCAATACCTTTCCTTGAGATCTTGGTACATCTTTGTACTCCCAGGGTGAATTGAATATCCAGACTCATGGGCTTCTTTCAGAATTAACTCCTTTATTTCTTTCTTCTCGGGTACAATAATTCTTTTCCCGAACCAGATGACACCTTCCTCATCTTCTGAAAATCCTGGCGCCTTCCCTTTCTTCATATTTTCTTTAATTTCCTTGACATACTTATCTTCTCCTTGAGCTGCCTTGATCATCTCCTCTAGAGTTGGTTGAACCTCCAGAGTAGCCAGGAATCCTTCCTCTACTACCTCCAAGTTGAGTCGCTGAAATTCTGCTTGAAGTGCAGGCATACTTTCCTTGATCCACAGCTTATTGCAGTAACTCTTCCTGCTTAATGCATCTGCTACTACATTGGCTTTTCCCGGATGGTAATGTATTCCCACATCATAATCCTTTATTAACTCAAGCCATCTCCTTTGCCTCATGTTGAGATCGGGCTGGGTAAATATATACTTCAAACTTTTGTGATCGGTATAGATCTCACAACGATTACCGATCAAATAATGCCTCCATATTTTTAGGGCATGTACCACGGCAGCTAGCTCTAAATCGTGGGTTGGGTAATTTCCTTCATGGGGTCGTAGCTGCCTTGAAGCATATGCTACTACCTTCCCTTCTTGCATCAGCACACATCCTAGTCCTTGCCTGGACGCATCACAGAAGACTTCGAAATCCCTTCTAATATCTGGAAGTGTTAACACTGGCGCAGAAGTCAACCTTTTCTTTAGTTCTTGAAAACTATCCTCACAGGCTTTACTCCATTCAAACTTCTTCTCCTTCTTTAGCAACTGAGTGAGAGGTCTGGCAAGCTTGGAGAATCCTTCAATAAAGCGACGATAGTAACCAGCCAAACCCAAGAAGCTTCTGATCTCAGATACCAACTTAGGTTGTGTCCACTCGAGCACATCGTTTACTTTATCGGGGTCTACTGACACTCCCCCTACAGAAATCACGTGACCCAAGAAGGCCACTTTCTTCAACCAAAACTCACACTTACTAAACTTGGCATACAGCTGGTTTTCTCTGAGCTTTTCCAAAACTATCCTCAAATGTTCTGCGTGTTCTTCCTCATTCTTGGAGTATGTCAGAATATCATCGATAAACACAACTACAAATTTATCCAAATATTCCATAAACACCTTGTTCATCAGATTCATGAAATATGCGGGGGCATTGGTTAGACCAAAAGACATCACTGTATATTCATACAATCCATAACGGGTAGCAAAGGCTGTCTTTGGTATATCTTCCGGCCTTATCTTCAATTGGTGATAGCCCGATCGAAGATCAATCTTAGAGAAGACACATGATCCTTTCAACTGATCAAGCAGATCATCTATTCTGGGTAAAGGGTACTTGTTCTTAATAGTCACATCATTCAAGGATCGATAATCCACACACATACGAAGACTACCGTCCTTATTCTTCACTAACAGTACTGGTGCTCCCCAGGGTGATGAGCTGGGTCTTACAAAACCTTTATCTTGTAACTCTTCAATTTCCTTCTTAACCTCTGCTAAGTCATTTGCAGGCATACGATAAGGTCTCTTGGAAATTGGAGCTGTACCAGGTACCAGATTTATAACAAATTCAATATCTCTATCTGGTGGCATTCCTGGCAAATCTTCAGGGAATACATCTGGGTATTCACATGCTATAGGCACCTTCTCCAAGGTTATTCCCTTCAAACTGTTTAACCTAGTTTTCTTCTGGGAAGGTGCATTGGACTGAAACCTTACTTGAATCCCTTCCGTGTTGGTAAGAGTAACAGCACGGTCAGCACAATCTATCTTTCCTTTATACTTGGTTAACCAATCCATACCAAGTATTACATCTAAACCCTTGGAGTCTATTATAATAAGATTCGCTAGGAACTTAACTCCATTAATATCCACAGTTGCGTTAGGGCAAACTATGTTAGTCCTCATTTCCTTTCCAGGAGATTGGACTAGCATGGGGTTCTGTAATCTACGCACATCCCAATTATATCTTTCAACAACATCTCTTGACACAAAAGAATGCGAAGCTCCAGAATCAAATAATGCTGATGCAGGTACTGAGTTGACAAGAAACTTACCCAGAACTACGTCGGGTGCATCCTGGGCTGCTTCCGCGGTCACATGGTTGAGATGTCCCCTGCTCATTGCCTGCGGAGTCTTTGGAGTTTGAGGCGTCCCACGGCCTTGTCCTGCAGTTGGAGCTCGTGCTGGAGTAGTTCCCAAATTGAAACGAACTGGGGTCACAGCTGGGCGCTTCTGGGGACAGTTGCTGGCATAATATCCCATGTTCTTGCAGTTGAAACACTGCACTCCTGCCGCTGCAGTTCTGTTTTGCTGTGGTTGGCCACCATTGCTTGCCCGAGGAACTTGGGGATTTGGGCGAGGTCCAGTGAATGGGGTCCTAGGCGCACTTGATTCTGCGGTTCTGCGGAACTGGGGTGGATTAGGGCGAAATCGAGAACTGCCCGCCCCCTGCTGTGCTTGGAATTTCCTCTTCCGACTTTCATATAGCTGACGTTGAGCATCCTCTTGTACAAAGGCCTTGTTCACCATTTGTTGGAAGGTTGAATAATCATTGGACACTAGCTGCACCTTGAGGTTAGGGTCAAGTCCCTGCATGAACCTCCAGATCTTGGTTGCCTCAGATGTGATCTCTTCAGATACATACCTGTACAGCTGGGTGAACTTGTTCAGGTACTCTGAAACACTAAGGTTTCCTTGCTGCAGTTGATAGAATTCTCTCTTCTTCATGTCCATTATTCCCGTAGGAATATGCGTAGTGCGGAAAGCCTCAACGAACTCATCCCATGTGATAGCTTGTGCATTTCGATGAGCGGCGCGGTAATTTTCCCACCAATTAGTAGCAATCCCCTTGAGTTGGTGGGAAGCATATAACACTTTTTCATTGTCATTGCACTGGGCTAGAACCAACTTCCTTTCCACATCCTTAATCCAATCATCTGCCTCCATGGGGTCTACGGACCCAGCAAAAGTAGGAGGCCTTGTCCTCATAAATTCTCCCATCTTAGACTGAGGAGCTTGGTTGGGTGCCTGAGGTGTTTGCTGCACTTGATTTTGAGCTAAGGCTTGAAGAAGTTGCAGTTGCATGGCCATCATTTGCTCCAGGCTGGGGGCTTGAGAAGGGGGTGGCGGAATGTTATTCTCTGGCTGAGCATTGGCCTCACGGCTGTTGTCAGGGTTGCTCCTTGTGTTCACCATCTGAAGGGGTTCCAGATTAGCAGAAGGTAAGAGGGAAATAGCAAAGATAAGAGATTTAGGGAGACTAAACCACATCCCAAACCAACACTTTGGAATCACACAAATAACTCAGCAAAAGAATCTTTTATTTAAATCAAACTAGGTTTAAGGTTGGCTGTACCACAAGTGCACATAGGCTTGGTACAGTCCATCTAGCACACCAAAACATAAATACGCGTTCTAATAACGTGGACATTTATTTGAGTACTACTGTCTCTAAAGACTACTAATCCTCTAAAAAGATGCGTTCTTCAGGGTCCTCCTCGGGTTCCTCTTCAGGTTCTTCTTCAGGTTCTTCACGTTCCTTTACATGATGCCGCGAACAATCACAAGTGGCCGAAGCACGAGGATGGTTACGACTGGAGGCAATCGAACGCGAATGGGAACGAGAAGACTTGCGCTGCCTGAGAGTGATGACGGGTGGCGGACTGGGGAGTCGCACTTTCTTGCGTACTGTGAGCCTGGTGCGGAGTCCCGAGAGTCGAGCCGGTGCTGGGTTGTTGGGGATGACAGCCGGTGTGGGAGAAGATGGTGTGTAGTCAACTGCAGCTTTAAGCCGTCCCAATTCGAACTCTGCTTCCTGGCTCTGGAGAAGTTGTGCACGAAGAGTGTCGGAGTGCTGATAGCTGGAAGTGGAAGCATCCCTAGTTGTCCAATCTCCTCCAGGGCTCTAGCATAAGTGACTGCCATCGCCTGTGTGAGCTGCACCTGATGTGACAGTCGAGGATCGTCAGCTGGAATATCAAGGGGATCTGGATACCTCTGTCCTACCCTGGGGTTGATGAAAAAGCAGAAAGGGGACTGATGTACAGCATCCTTGTGCAGATGGCACAACTCGTCAATGGCGAGGCGTGCTGCGTCCTGGACAGCATCGAAGCAGCGGGATCGAGGATGCTTGATTGGGTATTTGTGGGAGTTGAATTCCCCTTCCCGTGCATACAGGAATACCTCCATGGTCCAAGAGTCTCGATCCAGGATCCTCGTCTTACGCCCCCTGAAATTGGGCGGCTGACGGTACTCCAAGCACTGCATAAGCTGACGAAGGAGGCTGGCGAATGCTCCAGCATCCTCTCCATGTGAGTAGTAGTCCCACGGGGCAGCGGAGTTTGAACCGGCCATCTACAAAGTTGAATTAAATGAGAAGATTAGTAAAAAGTTTTAACAAGGGAATGTAGAGACAAGAACGAGTAAGTGGGAAGAGAGTAGAAGTAAAGAAGCTTACATATTTTTAATATACACTTTTTATAAATATAAATCCTTAAGGTTTGCCATTCTTAACCTAGGTCACGTCCTACAGTCAAATTGGCTCTGATACCATCTCTGTCGGGACCCCGGATTTCCGAACCCGGACCCTCTGTGTATTACCGCACTAGTACCAGATCAAAGCTAGTGCACACAGTTAAACAGAATGGATAAACATCACCAACAGCGATTTATTACAACAATTGAGAATATCGACCGAAAGGTCTCATTATTACAATAGAGGTTTAAGACCTCGCACACATGAAATAAAGCGGAAGCAAAGGGAAAACTCGATGAAGACCCATCAATACGCCACAGGCAATTGACTGGGGAAGCGCGACCTAGTTCTCCGGGAAGAATCCATCACAGCCACAGGCGAAGCAGTAGTCGTAGCCACCTTCTTGAGCTTCACCATCTTCTGAGATTTATTTTTAAGTGTAGCATGTGAGTACATAATGTACTCCGCAAGTCTTGGGAAAGATGCAATAGATGCAAGGCTTAACACGGAAGGTTATATGGTTCTTTTGCACAAAGCAATGTTTTATTTCAAATACCATTAAATAATTTCTAAAGCAACATTTTGACCAATTAAATGTTTTAACTGAAACTAATAAGCACTTCATAGTGAAGGTTCCATCCACCAACACTAGATAACAGGTTTTAAAGTTTCGGGTTCCATCCACCCTCTCTGGCTCCAACTGCCAGGATACCCTTCCGAGAGTTCCCTCCACTCTCGGAATACAAATTTTTGATTTTAAAACCAAAACCAGAAATCTACCATGTGAATGCATTCCTTGCCTGCCCTTGACCGTGGGCACGGCTATTCGAATAGTTTTACACTCTGCAGAGGTTGTACAACTTTACCCACAAGAGATAAGTTATCCTAAAAGTCAACACGCTTCCTTTGGCATGAGACAGAGATAAAATATCACAGAGCCTTTACCTTACGCTAGTCTAGCTAGATACCACCCGCTGAGGTTTCACCGCAGGTAGCCTAATTGCCCGAACCGAAGCCCCCTCTTGCGCCATATGAGTACAGTAAATCCCTGTCCCTCACTGTGGATAACCAGTCCATCCCTGGCACCCACTTTCCACTGGTGGCACCTAAACTAGACTATCATAAGTAATTAGCTAGGTCGTACCCATATAGACTTGTGGTTGTACGGTTAATGCTCAGTTTGGACAAACACAAGCGTCGGTCCTTAATTGACTAGGGTGGAACATACACTTAACAAGTTCTCGTGCAAGCTGCACCAACCCAAACCAACCATCCACCCTAACCTAAACCAACTTTCACAGTTTATTTTATTTTAAAATCACAGTGACGACTCCCACTGCCACTTCATTTCCAAAAACAAGGATTCAATAATAAATATTAGTTTCCCATTTTCAAGAATTAAGAAATATTCATTAGCATGGCTAAGCATCGTACTACCACTCTAATATCAACAATTAAACATAATGTACTCTCATTAATGAGTCAAAGGGATTGCTAGGGTTGCAAGGATACATGGCAATCAATTTCAAATGAGGGCATAACAATATGGGATTAACTATATCCTAAGTTTTGAACTATCATTTTATGTAAATAGCATGCACATAATTTTACATTAATTAAAACATTTCAAAATCATAGGTTCAAGATGATCAAAGGAGACTTGCCTTCGTGCAGAGGTTCTGGGTCTTCTTGCTGAGGGGTGGAGAGGTCTTCTTCCACGTTGGATTCTACGCACGAGAGAAAAGCAACAAAACAAATAAATTCAAATAAAAATTCAAATGGAGGCCATGGTTGGATAGATCATGATTTTAGATGAATTTACAAATTTGAATGGCTGAAATCGGAGTTAAAATGAGAAAGTTATGACCTTTGGAAGATCTCACGACCACGGCAAACGTAATCGGGAAGAGACTACGACCACGGCAAACGCGATCAGGAGGGGTTATGACCGGGAGGTGCTACGACCACGTAGTCGGGCCTGCGACCACGGTCCAGCTGATGAGTACCCAGTTATTTACGACCACTCGGATGGAGCTCACGACCACGTAGTCGGCTTACGACCACAGTCGGATGAAGGTTTACGATCACGTAGTCGCTCACGACCACACAGTCGAGATTACGACCGCAAAGTCGTTCACGACCACGGAGAATGGCTTACGACTACGAAGAAGACTTACGACTACGAAGCCATCTACGACAACGCAGTCGGGTTACGACTAGGAAGTCGTTTACGACAACGTAGACATTTACGACTACGCAATCGTGTACGACCACACAGACGCTAACGACCACGGTGAATTGAGCGACTGAAACCGAGAGCTGCTACAGGTCTTACGACCATGACTCAAAGTGATCGACAATGAGTTTAAGCGGTCGTATGGTATTGCAGACGGTCGAAAAGGACTCTAACATGGTCGTACAGGATTCTAAGGGTTTGGATTTGATCGTAAACAATCTAGGGCGGTTGTAAGACTCTACGACTACACAGATCTACGACCATACGGATCTACGACCACACGGAAGGTTTACCTTCGGAAATTGGTCGGCAGCGGTGTGGTCGGAGGGGAATGGAGATGGTCAAAGACGCGATCCCGATGCAGAGCCGAAGTCGAAGACGGGTCGGAGGGGTTCGGCGACGAGCGGAGACGGTCGGCGACGAGAAGAAGAGGCAGCGCGACTCGAGTCCAAGCGGTGACGGGGCTCCGGGAGAAAGGCGGAGGGTGCTGGGAGGTGGTGCGGGGAGAGGCGAAGGCCGAGGGGCTATTTATAGAGCTCGGGGAGGGGTGAGGCAGCGGGGATTCCTCGCCGAAGTCGCGGCCGGGGTTCGGTTTGAATTGGGGATAAGCCGTCGGAGGCAACGTGGAGTCCGGGCTTTTAGGGGATAAGGAGCGCATCTCCCCGGGAATTCGAATTCCCGTTCAATTCGAAGAAAGAGGCCGAGTGTGGGTAGGATTTGATCACCGGTTTCCTCGGAAGGGAGAGAGAAAGGAGGGGGAGTCCGACGTCTGCGCGGGGACGAAGGATCTGCCGAGCGGGGCCCGCGGTCAGTGAGAGCAGGGCGCGTGGTGCGGATGGCGGCCACGTAACCCAGAGGCAGATCGGGCGGCGGGCGCGCTTAAGTGGGAGGGAGCGGTGGATTAAGGCCGGGCGCGAAGACGCGGTTCATCCGAGCCGTCCACGCGTCGGGCGAGGGAGGAAGGAAGGCGGGGCTGACGGGCCTGGGCCCGTGAAGCAGCGAGGGAGAGGGGAGGTGCGGCCGGGATTTGGCCGAGCGGCGACGTGGGCGGTCCTGGGCCGTCCACACGTCGGCTGGAGGGAGAGAAGGGGTTTTTTTTATTTTTCCGAATTTGATTTTGGTTTTCAGAAAAGGCTAGAAAATTGTTTAGGCCTCAGAAAAATATGAAAATACCTCCAAAAATTTCAGAAAAATTCACAGAAGCTTCTGGGGATATTTTGGACTGAATAAAAATTATTTCCAACTACTGTTGATATTTAATTTTCATAGTTTGAATTACCTTTTAATTTTTAAAATAGGTTTTAAATTCCAAAAAATTCAGAAAATCCAAAACTCCCCCTGAGTTCATGCCTAGTGCAATGGCAAGCAGTCTCATGAGAAAGAATTGGTGAGATCAGTTTTTTCGCACAAAAGAGATCTTTTTGCTTACTTAAAAATTGTACCAACTCATGCTTCATCAAGAAACAAGCATAGCTCAATCTAAAGCTCAATAAAGATTCAAGACTCAACTCAGCCTATTTGACATGGCATGAATCATAAGAGGATAACTAAAGACAGACTAGTCTCAAGTGCTAATATGACATGATTTAATTCAAGTTGAGCATTTTAATCAACCTATCATGGCAAAGACTAGACTACACATGTAAAGTCATGATAAATCTAGCAATTAAGCACAGATCATAGCAAGATGTAATGCATTGTAAACATGTCATAAACGGATAATAATCAAGGCTCCATGTAGTTATATTACAATGCAAAATGAAATGCAAGCAAATCCAACTCCCCCTCAACATGTGATGCAACTTTAGTTCAAGTTGAGTTATGACAATATTAAGATCTAGAAGCTTCCAAATGAACCCCCCCTGAACCAAAGCAATAACTACGAGAAGCTGGCGATAAAAGCAGAAAAAGCAGTCCTTAAAGCATAGACAAGATATAGAGGATACCATGGCTCAGATTGACTCTCATCTGCCCCATATGACTCTAGGAGTATCAGCTGATCATCTAATACACTAAGGAGCAAACACGTACCTTGTCTACCCAAGGGTGGCCCAACCCTTGCTAGAACCTATAAGAAGTGAGTGAGCTCAACCTAGTGAGAAGAGAAACAGCTAATAAGCAGGATCCTAGAATCACAAGATGAGAGAAGAAGTCTAAACAACTAAACGAGTGAACCACTCTAACCTATGCTAGAAGGACTAACCCCAATGCACCCATATGCAATGCAACAAAAAGGAGCATGAGCTTAAAAAATACAGTAAGACAGTAAAGCACAAAGCTCCCCCTCACAACAGTCCATAAGGACAAACCACCCCATGCTCTCCCCGCAAGGCTGAAAACCTAGAGCTATCCAAAGGCTTGGTAAAGATATCGGCTAACTGGTGGTCACTCTCCACAAACTGGAGCACTATGTCACCCTTCTCCACATGGTCTCGAAGGAAGTGATATCTGATATCAATGTGCTTGGTCCGAGAATGCTGCACCAAGTTCTTAGCAAAGTTAATCACAGAAGTGTTATCACAAAAGAGTGGAACACTGTCGATAACTAACCCAAAGTCCCGCAGTGTCGAGACCATCCAAAGCAGCTAACTGTAGCAACTGGCTGCAGCAACGTACTCGGCCTCTGCGGTGGACTGAGCAACACCAGACTGCTTCCTCGAAGACCAGGAAACAAGAGAAGTGTCAATTAATTTCCAGGTGCCAGAAGTGCTCTTCCTATCTATCCTATATCCAGCAAAGTCTGCGTCCGAGTAGGCTCTAAGGGAAAGACAGGATGAGGAAGAGTACCAGATACCATAATCAATGGTAGCTCGAAGGTACCGAAGAATGTGCTTCACCGCCTGACAGTGAGATACGCGAGGAAAAGCCTGAAATCGAGCGCACAGACACACAGAGAAGTGTATGTCTGGTCTTGAGGCAGCGAGGTACAAGAGGGAGCCAATCATGCTGCGATACTCCTTCTGATCAACTGGCTCGCCGTCCTCATCTGGGTCAAGTGTGGCGGATGATGCCATGGGAGTTGACACTGTCTTGCCATCACTCATGTCAAAGCGTCTCTGGAGGTCACGAGTGTACTTGCCCTGATGCAAGAAAGTATCCTCCCGAGTCTGCTTGATTTGGAAGCCAAGGAAGAAGGTCAACTCACCCATCATGCTCATCTCAAACTCGGTGCTCATGACATCCGAGAACTGTGAAACGAGAGCATGAGAAGAGCCGCCAAAGATGATGTCATCCACATAAATCTGGACGAGCAGAAGATCAGTGCCATGCCTACGAATGAATAAGGTCTTATCTACCTTACCCATCTCAAAACCATGGCTCTGCAAATTGGACTTAAGCCTCTCATACCAAGCTCTAGGGGCCCGCTTAAGTCCATACAAGGCTTTGGAAAACTTGTAGACATGGTTTGGATTTTTGGGGTTCTCAAAACCTGGAGGCTGTCTCACATAGACTTCTTCCTCAATAAACCCATTGAGGAAGGCACTCTTGACATCCATCTGGTAAAGCTTGAAACCCTTAGAAGCTGCAAAAGAAAGCAGGATTCTAATGGCCTCAAGTGTAGCTACAGGGGCAAAGGTCTCCTCGAAATCTAGACCCTCAATCTGAGAAAAGCCTTGAGCTACCAGTCTAGCCTGGTTTCGAATGACTACCCCATCCTCACTCTGCTTGTTCTTGAACACCCACTTAGTCCCAATGACATTGTGACCTCGAGGGAGATCAACAAGCGACCAGACCTTGTTTATTTCGAAATTCTCTAACTCCTTATGCATGGCATTGACCCAAGACCCGTCTGAAAGAGCATGACAAACATCTTTGGGCTCAAAGGTGGCAACAAAGGCAGAATAGAGACAAAAATGTGACATGCCAGACTTTGAGTGAGTGACGCACTCAAAGAGGTCTCCAATAATCTGCTCTAAAGGATGGTCTTTCTGGATATGTCGAGGTGGTCCTGGATGAGATGAAGAAGTGGCCTCTACCTTATGAGCTGATGAGATAGGAACAGAGCAACTAGCTCCAGAGGAAACGGAAGGCATAGGCTAATCACCTTGAGGTACCGTGGAAGAAGCCACCTAAAGGGGAGGATGAGGAGCCGGATCGGGTAGACAACCCTCATCTCCATCCTCCTCATCATCCACAAAGATGGTCTTGGACTGCTTTAAAGAACCTGAGATATCGGGCCTAGTCCCCGGACTAGCCTCGTCGAAAGTCATCTCACAGGTCTCTACCATCTTACTAGACTCGCAGTTCCAGACCCTATACGCCCGCGAAGAAGTCGAGTAACCTAGAAAGATCCCATCACAAGATCGTGACTCGAACATGTCTAGGTTCTCGGACTTCAGAATGAAACACTTGCAACCAAACACACGAAAATGAGAGACACTGGGCTTTTGCCGGTATCTCAACTCATAGGAAGTGCGATGCAAGTGTGCCCAAAGAAAAACTCTGTTCGAAACATGGCACGCGGTCGCTATGGCCTCAGCCCAAAACTTCCTAGGTGTAGAATACTCATCAAGCATCATCCTAGCCATCTCGACTAAGGTACGGTTTTTCCTCTCCACTACGCCATTTTGCTGTGGGACGTGCGAAGAAGAGAACTGGTGCTCTACACCTGTCTCATCACAGAACCTCTCGAAGTAGGAATTCTTGAACTCCGTGCCATTGTCACTGCGGATCGCTCGTAAGGCACTGGGAAGCTCAACAGAAAACCTACTGAAGAGACCTCGAAAATGTGTAAACGTCTCATCCTTCGAGGCTAAGAAAAACACCCAAGAGTACCTCGAGAAGTCATCGACCAGAACAAAGAACATACCACTTCCCTCCTGCTGACTGCACTCGCTGGTCCAACTATGTCCATATGGAGCAGCTGTCCTGGTGCATCGGTCATAGTCACTGTGACCGGAGGATGAGAAGCGGCAACCATATTGTCGTGCCGGCATGGAGCGCACACAAGATCTTTGACCATCTTGAGTTTAGGCAGACCACGAATGAGATCATGGCCGCTAACTCGGGTCAAATGGTCAAATCCAATATGACCAAGTCTCCTATGCCAGAAGGTAAGGTCACGGGACTCTGAAGCAACTAAACACTGGAGAGGATCACCAGAAGACTCAGAAAAATCAGCATGAAAGATCCTCCCATAACGAGAAATCCCGCAAACCAGACTACTCAAAGAATCAAGAATTTTGCAAGCGTTTTTCTTAAAGCTCACCTCAAAACCGTCATCGGTAAGCTGAGAGACTGAAAGCTAATTATACCACAGCTTACTAACCAAGGGAACATCTTTTAAAATAAAAGACTTATTAACGCGCACTGTACCTTTGGCGATGACGCGCCCAGACGAAGCGTCTCCGAAGGTGATCGTCTCATCACTTGGAGCGCGGGCTAGGGAAGAGAACCAACGTGAGTCTCCGGTCATATGACGAGAACAACCGGAGTCTACGAGCCAAACCTCTCCCTTCCCAGCCTGGCGAACCTGAGTCAAACAGAGAGAGAAGTCTCAGTACTGGGATAAAATCAACAACGATTTTGGCATCCAATACTGAGTCACACGTCGAGTAGAAGAAGTAGCCACACACAACTGACCTCTAGCTACCCTACGCTCTCTGTCGCTCAACAAGCCAGAAGGTCTATGTGCAGACCTGAAGCTGTTGTTGGGCTTGACTGCTACGGAGGAGCAAGTCAAGACACCAGCAACATGCTGATCACGCCGCGGGTAGCTATCTCGACAGGGGAAACGAGATCTACCCTCAGGACGGCGGAATTCATGACCAGAGGCATATCGAGGATGAAAGCCAGAAAATCCAAGTCCTCGATGCTGCCCAAACCCATCAACAAAAGCAAGCCTAGACCTCGTGTTAGTCTTAGGTGCACTCAAGGTCTAGGGCTGACCCTGAATACGCCTAATAGCCTCAACACGGTCTCTACGCGCGATCTTGGTGCGCTTGAAGCATCGCTCGATCAAGTGCCCATTCTTCTGACAGAAGGTGCAATGATACTTCACCTTCTAAGAGGTAGACGTAGCACGATGAGGCTTCGCCTTCTGAGAGGCCGAAGCAGCAAGTGGAATCACCTTGCTGTCAGAAATGCCTTGGACAAAGCCCACTGACTTGAATTGAACTTTCTCAGTTCTGGGCTTGACCTTCATCACACCTACGGCTATGGGTCTGAGCACGGTAGGTGGATGCTTCCTAACATCCTCTAGAAAATCATACCCTATAAAGGAATGCGCGTAGGTTACGAAAGCATAAAACAAAACTTTTCTACCGCGCACACAAGGACATCATGCTTAAGGAGGGATCATGGATCGTTACCACTAGACGCGCAGCGCAGCGGAAAAAGAGTTGGAGAAGCCGATCCAACCACGCGCGTTGAGGTAGTAGTGGAATTAGCCAATCGTCCCGAACAGGTCGTCTCCTCCACGCGATTAACCACACCACGAGCAGATCCAATCTGTAGGTTGTTGATCCGATCAGCACCGCAAGGAGCAGCGCCTCCACCGGTATCCACACGTCCGGGGCTGGAACACCGATCGCGAGTGTACTAGCACACGTGAGTGGCTAGGGTTTGGCTCGGGAGGTGGCGGCTAGGGTTTTGCTAGAGGTTAATAGAAGCGTGCGTTTTCCTCAGCCCCTCGCCACCATATATATATAGACCTCCTCAGTTGGGCCTTGTAGACCGAGGCCCAATAGGAGTCTATTTGGATCTCTATCCGAATTGAGCTTACATCCGAATCATATTCGAATTAGTGTTCCAACCCGTTAAGTGTGCGACCCTGTAGGTTCACGTATACTTGGTCGCAACCTGGAAACGCCTTTCCGGTCACCCTGTTAATAGCGGCCTCTAGTAAGACATATTAACCCCAAAGTATACGTAAAGATCATATCGGTTGAACCTGTAATGTTCTCATGTACGAATCCCTTGGCCTCACGATATATATTGAGCTCAAGGCGAGACCTGTGTTATCCTCTTAATAGCTCAATCACTCTCTCGATTCCGTGATGGATTATAAACTTGTGATTGACTCCTCAATCACCTTGGCATGGCCATGCACTTTCATAATCCATTACATCGAGGGGCCCAGAGATATCTCTCCCATAAGGAGGGGCAAGTTCTATCTTGACCATTCACATCCCACTACATGTTTCATGGCAAACCCGAAGACTACTTTTATAACTACCCGATTCACAGTCTTCGCTTAGTAGTCCCAAAATAAGCTACTACGCATGTTGGGAACCATGATGATCTCAAGTCTAAGGATTCTACATAAACACGACTTGAGACCAACTGATGACACATGGAATCTCTGCAGTGTCTCATGGCGGGTCTATCCAACATATGTTCACTAACACATGTCCATATTATTGATTTGGTATCACCATACCATGATCCATGAGACATAATCATCAACAATACATATGTTGATCTTTGAATCATATTTGTTCCTTATATGATACATGATCAGGGATCATTTAGAAATAGCAACATTTTAGCATTAAGAGTCTCATGAATAAGTCACATACTCATTGATCAATAATGATAATGTCTATTTCAAGGAACAAAGTAATGTATCATAAACATAGTATGTGATATATATATAACATCTCCATGTTGCCTCTAGGGCATATCACTAACACCCTAGACCTTGATTGAACTTGCAAATCTTGGACTGGTCTAGAATAAGATTCAGCTTCTTCTTGCCTTTTACAAAGCTCTCGAGAGTGTTCATAAGGTACTGACACTCTCGAAAGAGAGAGGTGCAAGAAGAGCAGGGGGAAGAAGAGACAGCAGCAGGTAAGGGAGTAGAAGAAGAACCAGTAGCAGAAGAGTGAATGGATTGTGCACGCACAGCCGACTCAGAAGGGACAGTCCTACTGCTAGCCATTTGGTTCACGTCGCTAAGCGTCTCCACCTTACCCTTGGGCTTATCCCCCACATGAGCACACACATCACAACAAGATTGTGGCTTTTCTAGTAAATCCTTAGTTAGCTTCACACATTTTTCTTCCAATGCAATCAAGTCAGATTTTAGTTTATCACAATTTTTGTATGGTGAGCTAACAGGATCCTTAGAAGCATACTGAGCCATTTTCTTATTGTAGTCAATCATTTCTTGAAACTGTTTTGAAACAGATTCAAGTTCAGCAGTTAATTTAGGACAGTTCAAACATGAAGCAATAGGCTCAAGTAATGAAGCTTGGAGTTCAGCAATTTTATGATCTGCCCTTTTTAGATTCATCTTCAAATTATTGCAGTTTTCACAAGTCTTGGGAAGATCGAGAAGCATGGTGTAAAAACCTCTAAAAGCATTGTCCTTATCCTCACATGAGGTGCAAGAAGTAGTCTCAACAACAGGGGATGAAACAGTAACTACCCTACTCATCTCTAGTTCAGCCAAAAGACTAACATTCTCCACCTTAACCATGTCTAGCTCAGAGGACACAGTATCATGCAAGGTCCTTAGCTTCTCCATGTCACCAAGCAAGGCAGTACATACATTATAATCGTCATAGGAGGGAGCAGATCTAAGTGAAGTAAGCTCCCGTGACAAGCTCTCTACTTCCTTCTCCAACTCGCTACACCTAGCTCTAGATCTAGAATGGAATTTCCCTAGCTTAAGAAAAGCATCATTAAGCTGGTGCAGGATGGGTATACCTCATCGGAGTCGGAATAGAGCTCGCTGTCGCTGATCTCGCCCTCAAGGGCCATGAAGCACATCTCATGCCGGAGAAGTCGTCGCCATCCTTGGGTTCTTGATTACCCGTCCCATCATTGTCGCTCCATCCCTCCACTTCGTTGAGGTTGAGGTCGTCGAAGGCGGTGAGGACGCGGTGGAAGAGCTTCTTGGCTTTGCTAAGGTTGCGGAACTTCTTCTTGCCTTGAGCGTGAACAGGGGGCTTCTTGTTGCGGTTCTTATCAATGTAGTCATTTTTGTTCACGCTGTTGTAGTCGCCCTTGCCCTTCTGTAGCTTGGGGCAATTTGCTCGAATGTGGTTGGGGCCACCACACTCGAAGCAAATGATCGGGCCACTCCTCTTCCGATCTCTCACTCTCTTGTATGCGTGGGAAAACTTTCTGGCTAAGAGAGCGAGTTGGTTTTCTGGAAGCTGCTCTAGTTGATCATCGGAAATTTCACACAGAGCAGCAAGAGAAAATCCAGAAGAAAAGTCGGAAGATCCGAAGCTGGGATCGGTGACTAAGGCCATCGACTGCGACTTAGACCTACGAGACACTATGTCAATCTCGTGAGTCTTGAGGCGTGAGTACAACGCGTCAAGAGAAAGGGTCGAGAGGTCGGTCGTGTCTTTAATCGTGGTCACCTTCATCTCCCAAATGCGCAAATCGAGACCAGACAACATCTGTCGAGCATTGTCTGAGTCGGGGTATGTGAGACCAACCGCTCGGAGGTTGCTCAGAATCTTGTGAAAACGCTCGAAGCACTCATCCAAGGACTCACCAGCGAGCATTTCAAACTTGTTGTAATCTCGCTTGAACTGGTCTTATCGAACCGTCTTAGTCTGGGTGGTGCCCTCATGGTATGCATCGAGGGTCTCCTAGATGTCAAAGGCCGACGTCAGATGAGAGATGCGATCGAACTCGCTTCTGCTCAGGCCTTGGATTATGATGTTCCTCACCTTAGCATTCCACTCAACATCAGCCATGTTTTCGGCATTGATGTTCTCATCGGCAGGAACAGCATACCGGACCTTGACCTTCCGCCAAATGGCGTAGCCCTGAGCTTGGATGTAGGTCTCCATCCGACTCTTCCAGAAAGGATAGTCAATCCCATCGAAGATCGGGGGCTTGGTCGAGTATTTGTCTGTCGCCATGGCTCTAGAGACCAGTTAAGATCTATCGAGAAGAGCAAACCGGCTCTGATACCAATTGTTGGATCGAAATCGGCAATAGAGTTGGGGTGAATGTTGCCTTTTAAAATCGCCCCCCAAATATTCACAAAAACTCTCAATTCTCCAATAGCACTACACCACAGCCCTAGATCAGCGACTACATTGGAGTCGTTAAAAGTCTCTGTACCGACGCACTGTCAGTCGGTATAAACTTATGCCGACCCCTCCCATGAGTCGGTGAAAGTGGCGTCGGGATAAGTTTATGCCGACCAACGTACTTTTACCGACCGACGGTCTGACGCTCTTTAGAGAAATGCCGACTGATACGCAGACAGCATATTACAAGTTTTGCCGTCTGATGGTACGAGGCTATATGGACTTTTACCAACCAACAATCCAACGCATAGATCACATGATCTACAAACACAATTAATTTCACATTATCCTGGCATTAAACATACACAGCCATTGATGTTTCATCTCCAATTTCATTCAACATACACAGCCATTAAGTTCCGCTTCCATAACACAAAGTTTCATCTCCAATTTCATTCAACATACACATCCAACGCATAGAGATGTTTCATTATCTTGGCATTAAACATACACAGCCATACACAAAATTGACTTGGATGACAACTTAAATTTCATTCAAGCCAATTGGTACTTGTAGCAGCTGTGCTAGGTACAATGTTTACACAGCCATTAAATTCTGCTTCCATAACACAAAGGTTTAGCTTGCACACCTCACAACTAACATATAGCTTGCCCAGCAAGAAGTTTTTTACAAAATGTTACATCTCTAGAAGCCAAAAGGAACTAGCATCCATTGATGTTTCATCTCCATCTCACAAAATGTTTGATCGGCTTGCTTTCGACACGATCAAAGAATCATGCTACATCTAGCACCTTCAACCTGAAAAATCAAACCATATTTTCAGCTTCAGGAGAAACGTACGCCATGGTAGAGCAAAGAGCAAGGAACCAAGCTGTAGTTGAGAGAGAGCACAAAGCAAGTAAGAAGAAGACAAGTGTTGCTAAGAGTCACTTTTATCAATCATTTAGGGACTGCATGGGTGACAAAAATAACAGCAAAGAGAAACACACTAGATGGCCGAAAGAACACAGAAAACGAGGAGGAGCTGCTCGCTTTTATGCTTTTGTACTAAAGACTTAAAGCTGAAAAGAATCTCAAGTTGCAGCTCCAAAACTGCAGAAACTAAAGCTGCTATCGAACCATTTTTGCCTGGCCAAAATAGCAAAAGAAAGCAGCCAACAACTCCCAAAAACTGCAAGTAGGAAATGGACTAGATGACCCCAAAAAAAATTCAAAGCAGAGAGCAAAATAGAGACGGCACCTACTGCAGTAAATCAACTTTGGAACAGCTAGAAAGAAACTCCGGCCGACTCCTTTAAAGAAGTACTGCAATGTATGCTATACTTCCAAGCAGTGGTTCATTCGGCCAAGAAAGATGAGTAGATTGGCAACAAAAATAAGTACTAGCAGAGGAAAGAACTCCCAAAGAGTTTACTTCTCTTTTGTTGGACACATGGCTCATCAGTAAAACCATGAAGGTTCTATTGTAACACAAAGGCGCAGCATACTAAACCTATTGAGCTCATGTATACTTAATCTTTTTTTCAACTATATTTATGCAATTGAACAAACAACTTAATAGATCAAAGATCAGGAGTGTATACTAACCCAAGTTCCAGCCCCTTCAGTGAGTTCAGCGTTTGCTCCTCTCCTCCCTTGCTATAAGGACAACATAGACAAGGGTGATTTGTAGGAAAACAAAGAACTTTTGTGAAGCCCAAGAAAAGAAAAAAATCCTAATACCTATTCTAAAACAGCAATGTAGGAGAAGAGTTGTTTGATGAAAGTAAAACTTAGAAAAGAATACCTGCAGTACACAGAGATGATTGTGATCCAGGATTTATCCATGCATGCACCTTTATGAGGAAGATCAAGCAGCTTTAAAAGTAAACTAAGAATAAAAAAACAGACCATAAGCATCAAAAGAGCTGCATACTTTGGCAATCATGCTTCATATCCATGCATCCACAAAATAGTTATAATTTAAACACGATTCTCTTGTTCATGTCCACACAATATGAAAAATACACTGGATAGAGGATCGCATGCACATACGTATAAGCAGTCACCGCCAATGTTGTGGATGCTCAAATAATCTCCAAATGCTTGCAAGTTGCGCACGTCGACTCTAGGCGATGAAATATGCATGAGATCGATCGACATGTGCTTAAATTATTTGAGCAAAATATATCATAATAAGCTAACATGTTAGTTTAAATTGCAATCAAAACAGAAACATCATGGACAAACTACCAGGTTCAGCCTTGTTAAATAATATGAAAAGGCAGAGTAACATATATGGCTAACAAGAAAAGTCAGACATATATGGCTAATAAGAAAATCAAAGTCTAATAACACCCTGCCTATGACTGATTTTTCAGACTGAATTTTGCAAAACAAAGTAGCACAAGAAATAGATTAGGCCCAAAAGTAAGTCTCAGATATTTATTTCCTATTGCTTTGTATAGCAACTTATAGGATGAAAGTAAAAGGGCAGACATACACGCAATATCACAATACTGAAAGGTTGAAGCACATCTGACAGAGGGAAAAAATACAAATGAGAACAAGAATGACGATGGCCACATATAGCTCAACAGTAGGCAACACTAGAATCTTAGCACGTCAAATAAACTAGAATCTAAGCATTGGAAAATAATTAGAATGATGTCCAGATAACAAAATATAGCTCACCGCTTAAATTCTATCTAAACTCTGTCTAAATTTTACAACAGAGCATAAAATGCATTGTACATATGGAAAGAATGCTGTGGTACTTAAAAAGAAACCACAATTCGATGAGCATATCCACAAACATCTGACAACTATCCTAGCATAACAAGCTGACGTGTTATATTGGAGATACATGATAGTCTGCCATATCAATCACAAAGAACAGCTCAATTATGCACTGTTGTACAGTTTATTTAGCAATGATTAATGGCACGTTCAAAATTTTTGACCAACCTTACTGCTAAATTTGTAGCTCATGAAATTCACTCACTGAAGTAGTAATAAATTTATCAGAAAAATATAGCAGCAAGGTTATCACTGAAGTAGTAACACAGCTGACTACCTTATCTAGCAATTGGAGAAGAAACCACCGGCGGATTCCCCGCAATCCGAGAAGAGACTACGGATCTTGCACATAAGTGCTTCTTGGCTCCGCACTGCGCTTGCCTTCTAATCCAAATGCACCGACCAAATCCTCCAAAGAATTAGAACTAGGCATACCAAATTAACGTGTTCTCCGAACAGATTGATGAGTGCAAGCCCAAAATCGAATGGGGATGGATTTTTTTTGAAACTTAATGGGGATGGATTTGGTTTACCTTTGCAGCTCCGTTTGACACAGGATAGGACCCCCTGCCGCCTCGCCTCCCTTGCTGCATAGGCTACTTCCAACCCCTCACCGTCATCCCCTCTCTTACGGCCCCCAACCCTCGCCGCCGTCCCCTCTCTTACGGCCTCCAACCCACCAGCATCGCACCACGGAGCTAGAGCTGCCGACCAGCGCCGCACGGGGTGGGAACGAGGAAGGGGACGAGCTCGATTCAGAGAGGGGAGAAGGGACAGGGAAGGAGTAGCAGGAGGCGGGCTGGGGGGCAGTGGAGTTCGACGGGCGCGAGGTCGGAGTCGACGCGCAGGGAAATCGACGGGCGCGAGGTCGGGAGTCGGCGCACAAGGGGAGTTTGGAGTGGGCGGCGGCTGAGCCCGTGAAAATTGGTATAAGAACTAGGGTTTGGAAAGGACGGTCTTATGGGCCTGAAATTTTCCCGCGAACAGGTTTTCGGTGCGCGCGCGAGCGGTATGGCCCTATACCGACGGAAGGTCAGCCTCCTTCACTATTTGTGCCGACTGATGGTGCAACGGTACAGGTAAATATTTGTACCGACCGATTTTTCCTCGGAAAAACTACAATTACCGACTCTTCGTCTGTGGGGCAGTTATACCGACCGACAGTGCAACGGTAATAATGAACTTATAGCGACACACATGTAACACTATATTGGTGTTGTGGTGTAGTGTAGCTATAAAAGCTATGAAGAAGGTGAGCTGAAAATATCAAAAAGATTGAGCAATATTTCTACTGACACACCGAACAAAAGAAGAAATGCAGTGCAGCCGAACTAAATGAACACCAGTAAAAGGTCTCAATTTCCAGTAGGTCTCAATGCAACCATACACCTATAGTGCAGCTGAAAACAATCTGCCAACTGAGAAAATCAAAGCAGGAAACTGAAAGAGGTACAGGAAGAAGAAAAGAGATAAACGAGAAAGTAAGCAAAAGAGAAGAGGTACAGATGGCAAAGGGAACATAACTTCAATTTTTGGTTCGGCTGTCAATGAGGAGAACAAAAAAACTGCAGATGATACATTGAAACAGAGAACTGAAGAACCGAACTGAAATCACAGAAAAGAAAAAAAGTAAAACCGAAAGATGCTGCCAAAAGAGAAGAGTTCGGTTGCAAAGATTACCGAAAATAAAAAATAAAAGAAAACTGGACAGGAGACAAGTTGCAGGACTGACCGAAGACAACAAAGAAGAAGTAAACTTTGATTTTTACTGCTGCCCAAATGTTGTCTTTGCTGCCAAGAGCTAAAGGTAAAACGGAAGTTTTGTGGACTGCTTTAGCCAAACAACAACTGCCGCATATAGAAGACAAGGCTGCCGAAAAATCCTGAAGAAAATGAACACTGCTAGCTCGCCGGATACTACCAAAGATGCTTGACAAAACTGGCTGAAACTCAGATATTCAAAACCGAAAAATAGCAACAGCAGCAGGCGCTTTGATGTCTTGACCGAAAAGAACAAACTGGAGATAAACCGAAAGGAAGTTGCAGCACATGTACTAAAGAAGATGAACACTGCTAGCTTGGAGAACATTCCCAGTTTCAGAGACAAAAAAAACTCTGCTGTTTATCATTTCATGGTTGAAAACAAAATGAAGCAAGAAATAAATTGAGGACAGCAAAGGAATCAAGAACTAAGGAGAGATAGAAGCTCAAGAGCAGGAACAACTCAAAACTCAAAAGGATCACAGAGAGAACTAAATACCCAGATCATCTCAAAAACAAAGTCTCTCATATTAAAATTGATACAGAGACATACACAATTACAAAGGGTTGTTCTCAGCTCATCTCTCTCTCAATCTCACACTAAGTCCCCATACATGCTTGAAAATCAAGAACTCATAGCACACATGCACAGGAGACAAAACTCACACCCACTCTCTCAAGCCATCTCTCTAAAAACACATACCCTGGCACTAGAGAGCACCTCTCTATTTATAGCCCTTCATAATGGGTTCACATTTGCTTTGCCCATTAAGCTTTTGCGCTTACCCACTAACTCTAACCAAATCCACTTCCTTTAGTGCAGCTTTGCGTATTCACCAAAACGCCCCTCCTGCACTTTCCAGGAAGCTTCCTCATTCCTTGCTGCCCAAGCCTCGCAGCTACCTCGAGCCCTCGCCATCTTCGGCACACCTCGACCGCTTTGACCTCGGCACCACCTGCGCCTAGTCCGGTCATCCTGTGCCTCGCCACGACTCCGCCTCAATGTGCTGAAGCCATCACAGACAAGAAACACATTACATAGCACCGCTCAATATAATGTGATCAACAATAGCATTAAGAAAAATCTTAAGGATGAAAAAGCCAAAACCTGTCAAATCAAAATAATAAGCATCCTAAACACTTCGACCAAGTTTGACCAAGTCCAACCGAAGCCGATTGCACTGTGCAACGACATAGTCCAAACCACACAAACCAAACTTGACTTTCCTAAAACCGATGTCAATTACTCATCACACACACGGGGTCACCTCCACATGGTCTATCAGTTTTCCCAATCTTGGGAGCGTGAGACCCAGATGACGACGACGAAGACTTTGTGGTCGCCATCTCTCTTCTAAGAAAAAACTAACTGCATTGAGCTATGGGCCTTCCAAATAGACTTTGTAGCTAATAAGTGCAGCGTATATCATGAAGTTCTAAAGGTCATAAAACAAAGTTCTATGAAGCAAATGTCACAAACCAGTGTATCCAGTTCATTGAACCGGATACACTGGAGTGTGTCACTTGCTTCATGCCCTTTGAAGGTCTATGTGGCATACATTAAAAAATTTTGGACGACTGTGTGGACACAGTGAGGTATGGGCCTAAACAAAGTTCTATGAAGCAAATGACACAAACCAGTGTATCAAGTTCGTTGAACCGGATACACTGGAGTGTGTCACTTGCTTCATGATCTTTGACAAAGTTCTAAAGATTGACTAACTGCAGTGAGCTATGGGCCTTCCAAATAGACCTTGTAACTAACAAGTGCAGCATATATTATTGCTACAAGGTTCTATGAAGTTACTGTAGTGAGCTAAACAAAGTTCTATGAAGCAAATAACACGAACCAGTGTATCCAGTTCATTGAACCGGATACATTGGAGTGAGTTACATGCTTCATGCCCATTGAAGGTCTATGTGGCATATATTAAAAATTTTTGGACGACTATGTGAACGCAGTGAAGTATGGGCCTAAACAAAGTTCTATGAAGAAAATAACAGAGACTAGTGTATCGAGTTCATCGAACAGGATAAACTGGAGTGTCACTTCCTTCATGATCTTTGACAAAGTTCTAAAGATTGACTAAAACAATTTAGCAAGCTAACATGTGAAGCATATATCATAAAGTACTAATAAAGCATATATCATAAAGCTAACATGTCAAGCATATATCATAAAGCTAACATGTGAAGCATATATCATAAAGCTAATATGTGAAGCATATATCATAAAGCTAACATGTGAAGCATATATCATAAAATACATGTGAAGCATATATCATAAAGCTAACATGTGAAGCATATATCATAAAGCTAACATGTCAAGCATATATCATAAAGCTAACATGTGAAGCAATATAATAAAGCTAACATGTGAAGCATATATCATAAAGCTAACATGTGAAGCATATATCATAAAATACATGTGAAGCATATATCATAAAGTTAACATGTGAAGCATATATCATAAAGCTAACATGTGTAACATCCCAAATTTGCTTTTTGGAAAAGTTTAAATTCAAATTAATTATTTTAAAGTAATTGGATTTTATTTGGCTTTTATCTGATTTTCTGGGATTTAAAACCTATTTTTAGAAGTTAAAAAGTATTTTAAAGTATGAAAATTAAATACCAACATTAGTTGGAAATAATTTTATTTAGTCCAAAATATCTCCAGAAGCTTCTGTGAATTTTTCTGGAATTTTTGGAGGTAATTTCATATTTTTCTGAGGCCTAAATAATTTCCTAGCCTTTTCTGAAAATATAATCAAATTCTAAAATTAAAATCCAACTCCTCTCCCTCTCCTCCGACACGTGGATGGCCTAGGACCACCCACGTCACCGCTCGGCCGAATCTAGGCCGTCCCCTCCTCTCTCCCTCGGCCAAGCGGGCCCGGCCCGTCGGTCACCCCGTGCCCCCTCTCCTTCTCTCTCTGCCCCTAGGCCCCTGATGTGACGATGGCCCGATCTTCCGAGAGGTACTGATAAGTTGATTGTGGAGATCTCGACGTTGATGATCCAAAGGCTCTGACCAAAACAGATTGAACCCCTCGCAATCACTACACCATCGCTCGTTGGTTATCAACCGTGTTTAACACGATTGACCTCGCCAAGAAGGCTATCTCCTGCAAGCGAATCGAGAACACAAGCAAGAGAGTTCAAGATGCAATCTGAAATTGCGAATAATGTTTAAGTTCACAAGTTGGGGTTCCTCAACCGAACATGCGTGAAACCGCTAGCGAATAATCTCTTAAGAAAAACCCGAAGAAAACTAAAGGGGTGCGGCCTCCTTAAATAGGGGAGGGGGACGCCACACTTATCTAATAAAAAGGGATGTACTACTATCCCTAATTACTGTTCACGCACGTGGTACTGTTCACATGAACAGTACCGGCCCAAATAGCCCAAGTTACAAGGCCCTCGGCCCACTTTGACTCGGACTGGAAAAGTGACATAACTTGTTTCACAGTTTCTGATCTCCTCGGGTAGAGTTTGGAGGTGAGACTAGATCCATCTGAAAGTAGACTCCAAGAGCTTTCCAACGAGTACTCACGGGCCCCGTGAAGCCTTCTGGATCAAAAGTTATGGCCGTTTGAAGTTGGCTTGTCAGGCTGAATCCGAATTGATCTGAGGCCGAATTGGATTCCAAAACCTGTCCAACTTGAATCCTTGCTTCAATTGGTTCCAAAGTGATGTGGTGCTACAAATATATATATTTTCATCATTAGGTAGCATCATATTCTCATTTAAAATATGTTGAAGTTGAAGAAATGAATTCACCTTTAGTTCGTTCTTGATATTGGCCGCTATGGTCGTACGTGTAGGTGGCGTGGTCACATCAGCCCCGGCTGTCAGCCGCTCACGCACGCACCTGCCGCCCGATCCTCCTTCCCTACCACGCGGCTCCATCTGCACCACTCGCTCCTTCCCTCTCCTCTCTCACTGCGCGCGGCCCCGCCTGTCAGTCCCGTCGTCCTCCCGCGTGCCTCCTTCTTTCTTTCTCTCCTTCCCTTTCCTTTCTTCACCGGCCGACCGAGTCCGCACCGAATCCGGCCTTCCCCGCTGTCCTCTCCCGGTTTGGAATCCGCGCGCACCACCGGGAACCAAATCCCCATAATGCCGCGCCCCTTTCCTTCTCTGCCCTCCCCTCTTTCCTTTCTCCCCTCTTCCTTCCTTTTTCGGCCGCCACTCCGGCGAGCAATCGCCGTGCCCCTGCTCCCCCTCCGCCCCTATAAAAGGCCCCCTCGGCTCCGTCTCTTCCTGCACAACCTCCCACAGCCTTCCTCTCTCTCTCCTGAGCTCCGTAGCACCCTAGCACCGTGCCACCTCCTTCCCCGAGCTCCGCCACTCTCCGGTGAGCAATCATCGCCGCCTCGATCCTCCCCGGAGCCCGCCACCGCCACTCCGAGCACCCCCGTGGCCGTGCGAGCCTCCCCGACACCTCGGCCGCCCCTCCCCGCCGCCGGAGCACCGTCGCACCGAAGAGCCCGTGCTGCGCCACCGCTCCTCCTCGTCGCCGCCGCCCCGCTGCCGCCGACCCCGCCCCCCCACCGCCAGAACCGCCTTCGCACCAGGACCCCATTTCGGGCTTCACCCGAACCCCTTCGCCACTCCCTCACCGCCGGCACCATCGCCTCCGGCCACCTCTGCTCGGCCCCTCCAGCAGGTACCCCTCAAAGGGATTACCTACCCTATATGGGTAGGCCAAGCCTCCCAGCCCGATTGGCTAGCCCCGTTACTCCCTTCTCCCCCCGGTTCCCTCGGTGCACGTTCGAGCCCCCGACTCCGCACACTGAGGTTGAACCAGTTTTTTAATTTCCGCGCTGACAGCTAGGCCCCACGCGTCAGCGGCCGCCGTCTGCGCTGGCCATTGCTGTCTGGGCCCCACCTGTCTGTGCTGGCCACTGACATATGGGCCCAGAAACCAGAGGGGCCCACATGTCAGAGGCAGGGCCAGTGGAATCACTGTCCAGGGGGTCCCACCTGTCATAGACTCAGAATAAAAAGAATAAAATAAAGGATTAAAAATTAATTCCTGCCAGTGGGCCCCACCTGTCAGAAATTTGGGAATTTCTGGATTTATTCAATCTGAGATATTCAAATGAGCATAACTTTCTCATTTTAACTCCAAATTGAGCCGTTCAAATTTATAAATTCTTCTAAAATCATAATCTATCCAAATATGGCCTCTATTTGAATTTTTGAGTTTATTTGAATTTTTGTTTGTATTTATTTGTTTTGTTGCTCTGTCTTTTCTCGCGTAGAATCCAACGTTGTTGAAGACCTCTCCACTCCGCAGCAGGAAGACCTCGAGAGCGTGCAAGAAGATAAGTCTCCTTTGATCATCTTGAACCTATGATTTTGAAATGTTTCAATTATTTTAAATTATGTGCATTGCTATTTATTTAAAATATTAGTTCAAATCTTAAGGCATTAGTTATATCCCACCTTATTATGCCCTTAATTGAATTTGAATGCCATGTACCTCTGTAACCCTAGAATTTCCTTAGTCTCAATAATGAGAGTATCATAATTATTTGTGGATATTAGAATGGTAGTTTAATGCTTAGTCATGCTATGTAATACCCTTGAAATCTTGAAAATGGGAAATTATGAATTTTTGTAATAACTTGTGTTTCTAAAGTCTAGTGGTGATTGGAGTTACCACTATCCTTTAAAATAAAATAAAATTTGGAAATTGGTTTAGATTAGGGTGGATGGTTGGTTCGGGTTGGTGCAGGAAGCACGAGATCTTGTAAAGAGTATGTTCCACCCTAGTCAATTAAGGACCGACGCTTGTGTTTGTCCAGACTAAGCACTACCGTACAACCCTAAGTCTATATGGGTACGACCTAGCTGATTAACTCATGACAGTCTAGTTTAGGTGCCACCAGTGGAAAGTGGGTGCCAGGGATTTACTGGTTATTCACAAAGTGAGGGACAGGATTTATCAGACTCATATGGCGCAAGAGGGGCTTCTGATTGGGCAGATTTAACCCTTCATGGTGAAACCTCAGCGGGTGGTGTCTAGCTAGACTAGAGTGAGGTAAAGGCTTTGTGATAATTTATCTGTGTCTCATGCCAAAGGAAGCGTGGTGACTATTAAGATAATTTGTCTCTTAGGGGTAAAGTTGTACAACCTCTACAGAGTGTCAAACTATTCAAATAGCCGTGCCCACGGTCAAGGGCGGGCAAGGAATGCATTCACATGGTAGATTTTTGGTTTTGGTTTTAAAATCAAAGTTTTGGTATTCCGAGTGTGGAGGGAACTCTCGGAAGGGTATCCTGGCAGTTGGAGCCAGAGAGGGTGGTTGGAACCCGCAGTTTTAAACTTGATCATTTGTAAGCTAGTGTTGGTTGATGGAACCTTCACTATTAAGTTAATGTTAGTTCTGTTAAAACATCTATTTGATTAACTTGATGCCTTCAAAAATAATTATTTGTAATTGAAATTAAAACCTTGCTTTGTGCAAAATAACCATATAGCCTTTCTTTGTCAAGCCTTGCATCTATTGCATTTTTCCCATGACTTGCGGAGTACTTTATGTACTCACATGCTGCACTCAAAAATAATAATCAGAGGAATGCGAAGCCCAAGAAGGAGACTACGACTACTTCGCCGGTGACTTTGACGAAGGATTCCAGGAGTTCTAGGTCGTGTTTCCCCAGTCAATTGCCTGTGGCGTATTGATGGGCGTTCACAGAGTTTATCTTCTGCTTCCGCTTTATTTCATGTGTGCGAGGTCTTGAAACCTCAATTGTAATAAGGAGACCTTTCGGTCAGTACTCTCAATTATTGTAATAACACGATTGTTGTGGTTACAGACCAAACAGAGAGAGATGTGGTAGTGGAGAGTTGGGAGAAAGTGATGCCTCTCGCTTCTCCCTGCCTTCCCTTGATATATATATTCATATGGGCTGTGTGTTTTACAGTTGTGCCCTTACATCGGTACCTCCCTGTCAGGGGTATTTAAGTCATTACATATGTCCCCTTTTGGGCCCTATAACCTTCTAACAGGCCTGCTGGGTTTAGGTGGGGGCCACCCCTACAACAGGAGCCTCTCATGGTGAAGGACTTCACAGGGCCAAAGCCATGATGCCGAGTCCTTCGGCCCCCAACGTCCCTGTGGCCTGTGAACTTCTCCGAACTTGCGGAGCCTTGGGGTGCCACGGGTCCCGGGGTCTGAAGCCGTAGCCGAACCCGACGCCTGGATTAGCATCTGAGGTAGACGCACGCGCGCACGCTCCGTTCCCTACCCTTCGAACGGGTGGCGGCGAGCCGCGCTGGTCGGCGGCGCGCATGCGCTTCGCCCTACCCTTGGAACGGTAGCGCGAGCTAGCGCTGGTCGGAGAGGCGCGCGCGCGCCCCCCCTACCCTTCGAACGGGTGGCGCGAGCCGGGCGCTGGTCGAGAGGCGCGCGCGCGCTCCGTCCTTACCCTTGGAACGGTGGTAGCGAGCCGGGCGCTGCTCGAGTAGGCGCACGCGTGCTCGCCCCTACCCTTGGAACGGTGGCGCGAGCCGGGCGCTGGTCGAGTAGGCGCGCGCACGCCCGCCCCTTCCTTCAAACAGTGGCGCGAGCCGGGCGCTGTCGAGTTAGCGCGCGCGCCCATCCCCTACCCTTCGAGCGGTGGCGCGAGCCGGCGCTGGTCGGAGTAGGCGCGCGCTCCGTCCCCTACCCATTCTAACGGTGGCGCGAGCCGACGCCGCCGGCGCAGATGTTGGAAAGGTGTAGTCGGGGCTGCCGAGGCGAGGCTGCACTGTTGGCCCGGGCGCGCTGGGGACCGGTCGGGCCGTGGATCGACGCAGAGTGAGAGCGGGCCTCGCGCCGCCGATGTTGTTGCGCCGCTATTGTGACCACGTGGTCCGTAGTGCGCTTAATGGCGGCCGAATCGTGCCGACGCCGCTCGCTGGGGCAGCCGCCGATCGCGGCGGTCTGCCTTCCGTGGGTGGGGCACGCGGCGGTTAATGACTGGTGCGCTGTGGGATGTGAGCGGTTGCGTGCGCGTGGCCTTTCGCCTCTTCCCCAGGGAAGCGGGACGCGTGTCGGGCATGTGCTGGCGTTGTGCGCTGCCTGGCCACCTACCAGGCACGCTCCTCCAGATGCTGGCGGTTCTTTTGTCTAGTCATAGGGAGTCGAACCGCTGGGGGTTTTAATCTGGCTGCAGTTCTGGTCGTGGAGGAGGCGAGCGGGCTTTATAAAGCGCCATCGCTGTGGTGGGGGCGCTCTACCCCGCCTGCCGCCTAGCTCTGCTTATTTTGTGCTAACAGTCCTTTTGCCCTAATCTTAGAGAACAATGGTCGGCCATGACGATGCCTCCCGCCATCCCGGCGGCGGCTCCTTATCTAGCCGGGACGAGCTATCTTTTCCTTCTGGAGATTACGAGCTGGTGCTGCGGGGGCGTTCACGTGCCGACAAGCGGTGGGACGCCATGGAATACTCGTGGGGACACTGCTCCCGTGTGCTGGGGAGGAGCCGTGTGACCAAGGAGATGCTGCAGCAGCTTGTACAGGAGGGGAAGATCGAGGAGCGCGATGGGGCTCGCCTACCCCACCGCGACGAGATGGAGCCGAAGCCCTGGGAAACAGAGGCGATCGTTTTTGTTGCGTTCTTCGATGCCGGCCTTCGAATGCCCTCAACGACGTTTGTGGGCGAAGTCCTGCGGACCTACGGGTTGGAGCTAGCGCAGTTGATGCCAAACGCCATAGTCCGCCTAGCTGTCTTTACGTGGGCAACGCGGACGGAAGGCCGGCGTCCCAGCGCGAGCCTGTTCGCCACCCTCCACGACGCGTGCTGTCGACCCAAGAAGGTTGAGGGGGCTGTTTCCTATTTTGGCTGCGTGGATTTCGTGCTACGAGCATCCTGCACGACGCTATTCCCTGCGCCGGCCAACCTGGGGAGGTGGGAGTCCGGCTGGACGCGGCGGTAGTTTTAGTACCTCGTGACCAGCACGAGTGGCCTGCTATGCCGAGGTGGGCCAATCTCGTTCAATACCTCGCCAAGTGTGAAGCCGGAGGCTGACGACGCACGGAGGCTATAGAGGCTTGCAGGCGTTGCGCACCGGCTAAGTATGTGCGACCTGGCTGAAGAGTTTACATTGTACGGGGTGGCGCCACTCTCTGCCCGGTGGAAGTACGGGCGACGGGGCGACCACCGAGAGGACGGGGTGCGCCCGCCATTGTCTCGCCTGCTTCCGCCTTCCGCTTCTTGTAAGTCATGCAGTGCGTTGGTATGCATCCCTTTATGTGTGTGCATAGTCCCTGCCTGACAGACTTGCTGTCTTTTGTGCAGTGGCTCAGCTAGAGGATGCGGAGCATGCGGTTGTGGCGTTCCTGGGCCCGTACACGCTCAAGGAGCACGAGCTGTGTGAGGCCGCGACTAAAACGGCGAAGTAGGGGCGGATAAACTGCACGTGCGAGATTCTGGGCATTGCTGTGCCCGAGCGCGCGGTGCCGGCGGAGACTCCCGCAGGGACTCCAAGCCATCGTGGCGGTGGTAGCCAAGCAGGGGTATTGCCTTCACAGCGCCGGGCCTGCACCGACGTTGCCGTATCTAGTCCGCCACCGCCGCGCCGGCCACACTCGGGACGGACGGCGATCGGGGCGATGGGTCCGGTCGGACCAGCTCGGGGGGGGGGCGCGTCGCCTCGAGCCCATTGGCGGCACCATCCGTCGGCGGTGTTGAGCCCATGAGCACGGCCTTCGTTGGGCCGGAACCTGCCAACCCGGGGGGACGTCACTCCTGGCGAGAGTGCTACGGCCGGCGGTGCTTTGCCACCCACGGCGGCTGCCATGGATGCGCCCGGGGCGGTAGGGACCGAAGGCGCAACAGGAGCTACGACTGCTAGCGTCGCGGAAGAATCGCCTGTGATGCCACAGGCAAAACGTCCTCGCGTCCGGTCTCCTTCGCCTCCGAGGAGTCGGTACGGCGTCGCCGGCCCTGTGCTTGGAGTCGCGGTGGCCGACGCGGCCGGCGTGGCCGAAGGGTATTCTCAACCGCCCACCGAGGTGCTCGCCCCCCGACTGGAGGTTGAACAGGCACCCCCTCCTGCTGCGGTGGAGGGTGCAGAAGGTAGGCGCAGTTCCCTCTCCTCGCGCGACTTCGCGAAACTCTCTCTGATTTGCTCGCTCATTCCGTTGACATCAGGCGAGACGAAGTCTCCTGGATGTGGTGAAGGGTTGAGCAACGGAGGTGTGCACGATGCCCCGGACCCTGTGCAGGGTGCCCTACAGGCGTCTGCCACCGTCGAAGTGGCCGAAGCCTCCGCAGCCCCTGACGCGGCGAGGGCGGGGCTTGTCCTCTCCGACTTCCTCCCGCGCCTGGAGACGCTTCGCATTTTTAATGAAGCCGCGGAGCGCGCCCGTGGTGGCTTTGATTAACAGATGTTGTCGTTGTGTGAGGGAGACCTCCTGGCGCTCGCGCTGCGGGCCTCGGAGATAAGGGTATGTATGTGCACTCACGGTTGCTAAGTGTACTATCGGGCACCCGCTGACTTGCTGCTATTTCCAGACACTTGTCATCAGCCAAGCGCTAGATGAGGCTCGTATCCGGAAGTGGAGAGCCCTGGAGGTCGGTCTTCGTGCTGCGGATGACGCCCACACCACGAAGGACGAACAGTTTCACGCGCTAGAGGGCGCCCTGGCGGCCGCGCAACAGGAGACCGAGGAAGTCCAACGCGTCGCGGCGGAGGAACGTACCTCCTTTTTGCAGCAGATCACCACTCTAGAGGAGGAGAAGGCCCAGCTGGTGGAGTCTCTTGTGGAGAAGGACCGCGCCTTGGACAATGCATCCATGTCTGCGTGGAGGGCAATAGAGTCTCTGAACCGGGCCCTCCGGGATCTGTGCGTCAACGTGCCGGACGCTACCCACGGGCTGGAGGACTTGGTGGAGATGCTCGGGCTGGTCGAGGAAGGGGCCGGCGTTGCTCTCCGCAGCGCTAGGACCTTCGGCGAGCATTGTGGCTTCCTCGGTGCGTGCCTCGCCCTCGCCATGCTTCACACTCATGGGTGTAGACATGTCCGTGAGCTGGCAACTCCTCACTTGGATCTTCCTGCCCGGCCGGAGGTGCTGTCGGACGCTATTCGCTTCATTGATCCTGGCCTTCGAAACTTCCACCGACGGATCTGGGGCTATGTCGGGGAGGACGCGGCCAGGGTTGCAGTGTAGCAAACGCTGCACGGGGGTGGGGACCTCCTCTGCTAGCTCGAAGGAGTTCCCTGGCGCCACAATGGCGGTGTGGGCCCATCGGCACCGCGCGAAGGATGAGCGGTTGGTTAGGGGAGTGGTGTATTATGCGCTCCTGCTTGTGGTCATGTAACCCCGACATTTTTTTGTGGTGAACCGGAGTAGCACCCGTTCTTAATGTTGTATGCTGTTTTTATACTCCGAGGAGTACGCACGGGAGCAACGCCTATGCGTGCGCGGGATTCGCGTCTTGTTTATACTCCGAAGAGTGCGCCCTCTGCACACTGCGGCCAGACAATGTTACTTTTAGAAACAGCGAGCTTTATTGAACTCCCATTTGCGCGGGCGAGCATCGTACAAGGAGGGGCTGATGCCATTATAATTTTCGTCCTGCTTCTAGGCGTAATATCGCCACAACTTGTCCGCATTCCATGTGTGGCGGAGAGCTTGTCCTTCGAGTGTGGCGAGGCGGTATGCTCCCTTCTGTAATGCTTCCGCCACAATGTATGGACCTTCCCACTTGGACTCCAGCTTACCAACGGTCTCCGCATGGAGCGCCGTTCTGAGGACGAGATCCCCAGGCTTGAAGCCTCGCGGATATACAGATCGGTCCCGAGTACGCACTGTCTGCCGCACGTACTTTTCGCCATGTTGGGATGCGCTCGCCCGCGCCCCGTCGAGGAGGTCCAATGACACGCGACGCTCCTCGTCGGGCACTTGGACGAGGACCCTCCGCGAGCCGGCCTTGATTTCTTCAGGCGTCACTGCCTCATCACCAAAAAGGAGCTTGAAAGGCGTAAACCCTGTCGGGCGTGTTACCGTTGTGCGAAGGTACCAGAGGACGCTGTGAGGCTCACTCGGCCACCTGCCCTTCGGCAACCCAACTAGGCGCTTTTTGACGGTGATAGAGATGGCGCCATTCGCCCTCTCGACTGCTCCATTGGACTGGGGGTGCCCAACCGAGGCGAACCGAAGCCCATGCCGTCACAGAACTCTTTGAATAGGGTGGCATCAAATTGCAGGCCGTTGTCAACGGTGAGCTCCCTGGGCACCCCGAAGCGACATATGATGTTTTGCCAGAGGAAGCGCTGCATGGCGCTGAGGTTATCCTGGCCAGGGCTACCGCCTCCGGCCACTTGGAAAAATATTCCAGCATCACTACCACGAACCGCAGGTCCCTTGGGGCTCGGGGAAGTGGTCCCACTATGTCGACGCCCCAGCGTGCCAGCGGCCACACCGGGGGAATAGGGTTGAGGTTCGTCGGGGCCTGCGGATGATACGTCCCATCCACTGGCACCCCTAACACCAACGCACGAGGTCCTGGGCGTCAGTGATGGCAGTCGGCCAGTAAAAGCCTTGCCTGAATGCCTTGCCGACCAACGACCTCGGCGCGAGATGAGACCCGCACACCCCCGCGTGGATCTCTGCGAGGAGCTTTTTCCCCTCTTCGCGTGAGAGGCAACGCAGGAGCGGTGCGCAGACTCCCTTTTTGTAGAGTGTCCCTTCAAACACCTGGAAGGATCTGGCACGGTGTTCCAGACGCCGGAGCTCGGCGGGGTCCTCCGGCTCGGTGATACCCTGCAGGAAATTGAAGATAGGCTCTCGCCAGTCGCCCTGCTGGACGATGTGGTGAGCGAGGGCCACGTCCCAGTTGTCCTGCGTGATGGCCGCCTGCGGTAACACTTCGTAAAACGCCCCATCAGGGGGTGGTAGTTGTTGGCTAGCCGCCTTTGCGAGGGCGTCGACCTGCTCATTTTTCACGCGAGGCATGGCCTTGACCGTGACACCCAAGAAATGCCTTTCCCTCGCTCTTATGGCCGCAAGGTATTTGGCCAGCTCGGGGTCCTTGGCTTGATATGACTTGTCTATGTGGCCTGCCACCAAACGCGAGTCCGTGCGGATGAGCACTCGCCGCGCACCAATTGCCTTGAGCTTTGTCAGGCCGAAGAGCAGCGCTTCATACTCAGCTGTGTTGTTGGTGGCCGGAAATGCGAGGCGCGCCGAGTATAGCAGGCGCTGCCCCTCGGGCGTAACAATCACTGCACCTACGCCTGCACCCACGACGCCGTAGGCTCCGTCGATGGTGAGTGTCCAGACCGGGTCATCGTGCTTCTGGGCGGGCTGAGCTGACGGGGTCCATTCTGTAAGGAAGTCGATGAGAACTTGAGATTTGATTGCCGTCCGCGAGGCGTATGTCAGGGAGAACGGGGCGAGCTCCGCAGCCCACTTGCCGATGCGCCCCGTGGATTCCTTATTGTGTAACATCTCCACCAGGGGGAACGAGAAAGGCACTGTGATCGGGTGGGCCAAAAAATAATGTTGAAGCTTTTTGGAGGCCATGACCAATGCTTAAGCAAGCTTTTCCAGCTCCGTATATCTCATCTTGGCACCTTGGAGGGCTTCAGAGACGAAGTATACGGGCCGCTGTACGACGCCTTCCTCTAGAACGAGGACGGCACTGACCGCTGTAACCGACGCGGCCAGATAGAGCAAGAGGGGAGCCTCTGGTATTGGGGCGACCAGAGTGGGGAGGCTCGCTAGGTGCTTGTTGACCTCGTTGAAGGCCTCCGCACAGTCGCTATCCCAACGAAATCCGTCGCACCCACGGAGTGTCTTAAAGAATGGTAGACCCCGCTCCGCCACTCTACATAGGAAGCGGCTTAGGGCTGCCATGCGGCCCGCCAGCCTCTGGACCTCCCTCGTCGTCTTGGGCGGCTCCATACCTAGGATGGCCTCAACCTTATCGGGATTCGCCTGGATGCCCTGTCCGGATATGAGGAAGCCCAGTAGTTTGCCCGCCTGCACGCCGAAGACGCATTTGTCAGGGTTGAGCTTGATGCTGACCTTCCTGAGGTTGTCGAAGGTCTCCTGGAGGTCCCGGCCGTGCGAAGCGAGCCGCCGGGTTTTGACTACCACGTCGTCGACGTAGGCCTCCACGTTCCTCCCGAGTTGGGCGGCGAGGCAAGTGCGCGACGAGGCGGTAAAGGTAGCGCCGCGTTCTTCAAGCCGGCGGGCATCCCGACGGCGTAAGGTCCCAATCGCGTGATGAAACCGGTCTTGTCCTCGCTGCCTTCGCCATGTATACCTGATGGTAGCCATAGTAAGCATCCAGGAAACTCATTAGCTCGCACCCGGCGGTAGCGTCGACCAGTTGGTCGATGCGTGGCAAGGGGTAATTGTCCTTTGGGCACGCTTTGTTGAGTGCCGTGAAGTCGATGCACATACGCCAGGCCCCGCTGGCCTTTTTGACCAATACGGGGTTGGCGAGCCACTCTGGGTGATGGACCTCGCGAATGACCCCAGCCCGGAGAAGCTTCGCCACCTCCACCTTGGCCGCCTACTGCCGATCCATGGACATACGGTGAAGCTTCTGCTTGACCGGCTTGGCGTCAGGGCGGACTGCCAAGCGATGCTCGATCACTATGTGGTCTACGCCCTTAATGTCCTCCGGCGACCATGCAAAAATGTCGGCGTTGTTCTGAAGCACTTGGAGTAGGTCTCGCTCGACCTCCGCAGGGAGCCCCTCGCCAATGGACACAAACTGCCCTTCCGCCTGGAGCGGCACCTTTTTGACTCCACCTTCGGGCCGAGGCTTAGGCGTCCATCCCGGAACGGAGGGCATGTCGCCGAGCATGCCTAGGAGGACGTGCACCGGGCGTTGCGAGTCCCGGCTGCTGACTTCAACGCGTCTGGCGAGGTCCTGGTCGCCGAAGACAGTGATCACACCCTCCGGGCCTGGGAGCTTCATACATAAGAAGGTGTGGTGCGGGATCTGTTGGAAATATGCCCTAGAGGCAATCATAGAGATGATGATATTTCGTTGTATCCATGATTTAATAAATGTTCCTTGAATATTGCCTTTGTATTGATTAACAAGTATGTGACTTGTTTGTGAAACTCTTTACTTGTATGGTTATTCTAAAGTTGTCCCTAGTCGAAGTTCATGTGTGGACACACGTGAATAATGGATTAGCACATGTATCAGTTGATGACCATGTTTCACAGGTCATAGACATGGAGATGTCAAACCAATAATGTGGACACATGTTTAGAACATGGGGTTGGACCGACCCAACATGAGACATAACAATTATACTTATGGTTCTCTCTACACAATGTGTACGCTTGTCCTTAGACCTGAGATTGTCGCATGTACTTGAGATGTGAATCGACCTACTTAGGGGCTATCAAACGCTACTCCGTGAATCGGGTAGTTATAAAGGTAGCTTTCGGGTTTGTCATGAAGCATGCCGCGAGGCATGGTCACGAGATGGGATTTGCCCTCTCTACCGAGAGATATCTCTCTGGCCCTCGAGTGATCGGATCCTCAAAAGCATGGCCATGCTACTTAAGGTTAAGAGTTAACCTAGTGAGGGATTCCGGATCACGTGATCGAGAAAGAGTGGTCAGCTTGGAGCTCACCAAATATCGTGAGGCAAAGGGATTGGCATGTACATAAAGTTGTGATGGTTCGTCCGATATGATCTTTGTGTATGTTTAGGAGTTGGCACGCCTTGCTAGAGGCCGCTACCAACTATTGACCAAGTATGTGTACTCGCGTCATGTCTAAACATACGTGAACCTATAGGGTCACACACTTAAGGGTGAAGCCTAATTCGGATTGGATCCGGTTAGACTGGGTATTGAGTCCTAATGGGCCTCCATTCGTAGAAGCCCATTGTGAGGACGCCTATAAAAGGAGGGCAAGGGCGCACAAGGAGAAGAGTCTTTCCGTGACCTCCTCAAACCCCAGCCGCCACCCTCCCACGCCCGGCGCCGCGCAGATCTAGTAATCCGGCGCGCGCCGCTTCCTCCCGCACGTGTGGATACCTTTGGCGGCGCTGCATCTGTAGCGCTTGGACGAACCGCAATAGAGGAGTTGTACGTGGGGCGCCGCGACGTGGGCGAGGAAGTAGTACGACTACTCGCCCGACGTCTTTGCATCGACGAGTACGACTACTCGCCGACGTCTTGCATCAATTCCGCACCTGCGCGTCTAGTGGTAATTCCGTGATCTATAACTGCAGTGATCTTGGTTTACGGGTAGAATTTTTTTTTAATTTGCGCTATCGTAGCCTGCCCGTAGTCCTTCAGGATCGCCTCGAGGGAGTTGATGGCGGGCCATCCCAATATGACGTTGTAGAGGTGCGGGATGTCTACGACACCGAAGATGACGTGTGCGCTTTGGGTGTTACCCCCTGGCGGAATGTAACTGGGAGGGACACGTGTCCTATGGCCTCCGAAGCCTTGAAGCGGAGCTCCTGACTGCTCTAAGCGGCTTCGGGGGATTCCCATACGGTCGAGGCCCTGCGCGAATGTAATGTTCGCGAGCTCCCCCCATCGACAAGGACGCGCCTGACGTCATGGCCTGCGATGTGGGCCTGAATGACTAAAGGGTCTTGGTGAGGGAACTCCACACCCCTGGCATCATTCAGGGTGTCGGGCCCCTGACACAAACCCGACCCTCAGGTATTACGCACTAGTCCTGCATCAAAGCTAGTGCACACAAGCTAAATGTAATGGAAAACATCACCAACAACGATTTATTACAATAATTATGAGTACTGACCGAAAGGTCTCATTATTACATTGGAGGTTTCAAGACCTCGCACAATCCAAACACAGCGGAAGCAAAGAAAACTCGAAGTAGACCCATCAATATGCCACAGGCAGTTGACTGGGGAAGCGCGACCTAGTCCTCCGGGAAGAATCCATCACAGCCACAGGCGAAGCAGTAGTTGTAAACACCTTCTTGAGCTTCATGTTCTTCTGAGGTTTATTTTAAGTGCAGCATGTGAGTACATAAAGTACTCCGCAAGTCTTGGGAAAAATGCATAGATGAAAGGCTTAACAAAGGAAGGTTACATGGTTCTTTTGCACCAAGCAATGTTTTATTTCAAATACCACTAAGTAATTTCTAAAGCAACATTTTGACCAATTAAATGTTTTGTATGAAACTAATAAGCACTTTATAGTGAAGGTTCCATCCACCAACACTAGATACCAGGTTTAAAAGTTTCGGGTTCCATCCACCCTCTCTGGCTCCAACTGCCAGGATACCCTTCCGAGAGTTCCCTCCACTCTCAGAACACCACACTTTGATTTTAAAACCAAAAACCAGAAATTTACCATGTGAATGCATTCCTTGCCCGCCCTTGACCGTGGGCACGGCTATTCGAATAGTTTTACACTCTGCAGAGGTTGTACAACTTTACCCACAAGAGATAAATTATCCTAAAAGTCAACACGCTACCCTTGGCATGTGACACAGATAAAATATCACAGAGCCATTACCTTACTCTAATCTAGCTAGATACCACCCGCTGAGGTTTCACCGCAGGTAGGCTAACTGCCCGAACCGAAGCCCCCTCTTGCGCCATATGAGTACAGTAAATTCCTGTCCCTCACTGTGGATAACCAGTCCATCCCTGGCACCCACTTCCACTGGTGGTACCCTAACTAGACTATCATAAGTAATTAGCTAGGTCGTACCCATATAGACTTGTGGTTGTACGGTTAATGCTCAGTCTGGACATACACAAGCGTCGGTCCTTAATTGACTAGGGTGGAACATACGCTTACAAGATCTCGTGCTAACTGCACCAAGCCAAACCAACCATCCACCCTAATCTAAACCATCTTTCACATTTTATTTTATTTTAAAAGACCAGTGGCAACTCCAATTACCACTACATTTGTAAACACAAGGGTATTGCATAAATCATAATTTCCCATTTTCAAGATTATCCAAGTATTAGATAGCATGACTAAGCATTATACTACCAGACTATTATTCACAAGTGGTTATAATAATCTCATTAATGAGACAAAGGAAATTTCTAGGGTTACAATGGTACATGGCATTCAATCTCAAAGGAGGGTATAACAAATTTGGATTAGCTAATACCTTAAGATTTGAACTAGAGTTTAATGTAAATAGCAATGCACATAATTTAAATTATTTAAAAACATTTCAAAATCATAGGTTCAAGATGATCAAAGGAGACTTGCCTTCTTGCAGGGGCTCTGGGTCTTCCTGTTGAGGAGTGGAGAGGTCTTCTTCAACGTTGGATTCTACGCACGAGAGAAAAGCAACAAAACAAATAAATTCAAATAAAAATTCAAACAAACCCAAAAACTCAAATGGAGGCCATGGTTGGATAGATCTTGATTTTAGATGAATTTAGAAATTTGAATGGCTGAATTTGGAGTTAAAATGAGAAAGTTATGCTTGTTTGAAGTTTTCAGTTTGAATAAATCCAGAAATTAAGAAATTTCTGACAGGTGGGGCCCACTGGGAATATTCAATTTTTAATCTTTTATTTTAATTCCGAGAGCCTGACAGGTGGGACCCACTGAACAGTGGACCCTCGGCGGTCACTGACATGTGGGACCCCTCTGTCAGTGACCTCATCTGCCTTGGTCACTGACAGGTGGGACCCACTGGAATCTGGACCCACTTGTCAGACGCTGACGCAGACAGGTGGGGCCCAGGCGACAGTGGCCCGCAGAGACGGCTGCCGCTGATGGGTGGGACCCACTTGTCAATCGCGAAATTAAACGAAAAACTCAACCTCAGCGTGCGGAGCCGGAGGCTCGAACGCGCGCCGAGGGAGTCGGGGAGAGGGAGAGCGAGCAGTGATAGCCAAGTGAGCGGGGAGGCGTTGCCTACCCAGTATAGGTAGGTAACCCTCTTGAGGGGTACCTTCGGGTGGCCCGGCAGAGGTGGTCGGAGGCGAGGTTGCCGGCGGCGAGGGGAGGCCAGAGAGGTTCGGGCGGTGCGTAGATTGTAATCCTGGAGCGAAGAGGGTTCCGTTTGAGTGGTCGTCGAGGCTCGGGGATGAACGGTGGTGGCCGGCGATGAGGAAGGGGCGGAGCTGCCTCGGGTGCTCCGGTGCGACGGCGCTCCGGCGACGGGAAGAGGCGGCCGAGGTGCCCAGGAGATTCGCCGACGTACGAGGAAGTCAGAGGTGGCGCTACGGCCCGGGAGGTCCGAGGCGGCGGGAAGGCTCGCCGAGTTGGGCGGGCTCGGGAGAGAGAAGCTCGGCTGCGGGCGTCTCAGGGCTCCGGAGGAGAGATGGAGGGTGCTGGGCGGTGGTGCGGGGAGAGGCGGAGGTCGAGGGGCTATTTATAGAGCTCGGGGAGGGGTGAGGCAGCGGGGATTCCTCGCCGAAGTCGCGGCCGGGGTTCGGTTTGAATTGGGGATGAGCCATCGGAGGCGACGCAGAGCTCCGGGCTTTTAGGGGATAAGGAGCGTATCTCCCCGGGAATTCAAATCCCTGAACGAATCGAAGATTGAGGCAGAGTTCGGGTAGGATTCGGTCGCCGGTTTCTTCGGGAGAGAGAGAGAAAGGAGGAGGAGTCCGGCGTCCGCGCGGAGACGACGGATCTGACGAGCCGGGCCCGCGGTCAGTGAGGGCAGGGCACGGGGCGCGGATGGCGGCCACGTAGTCCGAAGGCGGATCAGGCGGCGGGTGTGCTTAAGTGGGAGGGGACGGTGGATTGAGGCCGGGCGCGGGGACGCAGCTCATCCGGGCTGTCCACGCGTCGGGCGAGGAGGAGGGAAAGGCGGGGCTGACGGGTTGGGCCCTCGAAGCAGCGAGGGAGAGGGGAGGTGCGGCCTGGATGGGCCGAGCGACGACGTGGGCGGTATCCACCCGTCCACGTGGCGGCCGGAGGGGAGGGTTGGGATTTTTATTTTTAGAATTTGATTTAGATTTTCAGAAAAGGCTAGAAAATTGTTTAGGCCTCAGAAAAATATGAAAATACCTCCAAAAATTCCAGAAAAATTCACAGAAGCTTCTGGGGACATTTTGGACTGAATAAAATTATTTCCAACTATTGTTGATATTTAATTTTCATAGTTTGAATTACCTTTTAATTTTTAAAATGGGTTTTAAATTCCAAAAAATTCAGAAAATCCAATAAAAGCCAAATAAAATCCAATTACTTTAAAATAATTAATTTTGAATTTAAATTTTTCCAAAAAGCAAATTTTTGGGACGTGACACAGGGTGAAGGTGATGTTGCGGGGCGGCACCCACGGTTGCGACTGCTCCACGGGGGCCCCTGATATGGAGCCTCCGGTGATGACGCTAATGGTGCAGTGCCGTGCGTCTTCTCTGGTGGAGGCTCGCAGGGGGCCACCTCTTGGTTGCCACTCATGGACTTCGGCAAGGTGCTGAGGAGACAAGGCCCGAGATTCGGCCATCACCCGTCGCAGTTCCATGACCGCGGTGCACGCCTTTGTATAATGATCACCGTAACCATGCACCTTGCACCACTTGCCGTAATCCAGAAGCTCTTGCTCCGCGCGGGGTCGCCCGTCATGACCGGGTCCACCTTCGCATCCCCGGCCCCCTTCCCACGATATGGGGGCAGGCCCTCGAAGGGCGTTTCCGATGCCGAGGACATGGCAGGCCTTTTGTGGTCTGCGCTGGTGACGCCGGGGCTTGCGCCTGCTTCCTAACGAGCCTTCCTGCTCCCTGGTGTCGTTGCTCCCAGGAGTGTCCTCCCGGGGTTGTCGACTGCGGCCCGGCTGCGGGGAACGATCGCCCACCTCCCCCTCGTATGGCGGGCGCGTCGCTTGGGCGAGATCGGGGGTGGGAGTGTTGCGTCTCCGCGCATCTTCTTCGCCCCGCGCATACCCCTCCATTTTGTCGAAGAGCTTGGCGACTGTCTTGATAGGCTTGCGTGCGTTGTACTCGGCCATGGGGCCCGAACGAAGGCCCTGTATGGCCACGTTGATGACGGTTGTCTCGTTAACGTCCTTGACTTGGCATCGTACCTTCGCGAAGTGCTTGAAATAGTCCCGGAGCCTTTCCGAAGGTTTCTGCTTCACAGCGAAGAGCTGGTCCGCGTCGAGCCGCTCAACGTAGTTCCCTTGAAAGTTGTTGTGAAGGCGGTCACGGATCTGCTCCCACGCATAGATGGAGTTTGGCTTTATGGTAAAAAACCAGGAAAGCGCCACTCCTTGCAACGCGAGGGGGAGCCCCTTCGCCTTTGTGGTGTCATCTCCACCTGCGGCTTCGATTGCGGTCTCGTAGACGCGCACGAACTCGCGGGGGTCCGTATCGCCTTTGTACGGCTCGATGACACTGGGGAATCTGAAGTCTTCGGGCCACACCGCTTGCTGTAGTCATGCCGAGAGCGGGGACGCTGGATCGACACGTCGCAGTAGCCTGCGGTTCGGTGCGGGGACGTCGCTTCTGTCTGCCCTTTCCGGCGTTGGGCTCTGGCGCGGCCTGCTGGCTCCGAGCCTCTTGCATGCTACGGACAGCCCCGCGAAGATCCCGTAGTTCCCTCTGGAACGCATTGAGGGCCACCAGCAGGGCGCCTTTCCCTGCAGGTGCGGGCGGGGCCGCCGACGCGCCCAGCGGACGGGTCGGCATGGGTACGATCGCCTCGCGAGCTCCCGAGCTGTTGGTCGCTCCGTTGTAGCTACCTCCAACCGCCCGGTCCGTGTGACCGGCGAGCGTTGCGGCGAGATTGGCGGGGTTGGCCGTCACAGCGCCAGTGGCGGGGTCGGCCGTCGCAGTGTCGATGACGGGGTTGGTCATCGCCGCGCCGGTGACGGGGTTGGTCGTCGCAGCGCCAGTGACGGGGTCGGTCGTCGTACTGTCGATGACGGGGTTGGTCGTCGCCGCAACGGTGACGGGGTCGGCCGTCGCAGTGTCGATGACGGGGTTGGTCGTCGCCACGCTGGTGACGGGGTTGGTCGTCGCAGCGCCAGTGATGGGGTCGGTCGTCGCAGTGTCGATGACGGGGTTGGTCGTCACCGCGCCGGTGACGGGGTTGGTCGTCGCAGCGCGAGCGTCGACGCCCGCGACCACCGCGCCCGCACCGTCACCCGCGCCCACGACAGCCGATGTCGAAGCCCTGGTACCCACGCGACGCTCCGACCCAGCTGCCTTCCTTCCCTTCGCCGCCGTCGACGAAGCTTTTTTCGGTGCCATCCTTCTTCGGATTTCAGGCTTGCTCCTGTCCTCCCCACGGACAGCGCCAACTGTTGTGGTTACAGACCAAATAGAGAAAGATGTGGTAGTGGAGAGTTGGGAGAAAGTGATGCTTCTCGCCTCCCCCGCCTTCCCTTGATATATATATATATATATATTCATATGGGCTGTGTTTTTACAGTTGTGCCCTTACATCGGTACCTCCCTGTCAGGGGTATTTAAGTCATTACATATGTCCCCTTTTGGGCCCTATAACCTTCTAACAGGCCTGCTGGGTTTAGGTGGGGGCCACCCCTACAACAATGATGCTGGTGATGTACGCCTTTCTGTTTAACTGTGTGCACTAGCTTTGATCTGGGACTAGTGCAGTAATACACAGAGGGTTCGGGTTCGAAAATCCGGGGTCCTGACAACATGTCAAGCATATATCATAAAATACATGTAAAGCATATATCATAAAGCTAACATGTGAAGCATATATCATAAAGCTAACATGTCAAGCATATATCATAAGTACTTCTCGGGAGGGAGCGGCGTCGGGAGGGAGTGGCGTCGAAGCAGTGTTGGGAGGGAGCGGCGTCGGAGCGGCGTTAGGAGGGAGCGGCGTCAGGAGTGAGAGACCATGTGGAGGTCATCCCATGTGTGTGATGAGTAATTGACATCGGTTTAGGGAAGTTGAGTTTGATTTGGTTGGTTGGGTCCTTGACGTTGCGTGGTGCAATCGGGCAGCATCGAGGACTTGGTTTTTTCGAGTTTTCTGGTTTTCGTCCTCATGCTCCCTTTGGTTGTGACTTCCACTGTCCTGAGGGTAGATCTCATTTCCCCCATCGAGATAGCTACCCACGGCGTGATCAGCATGTTACTGGTGTCTTGACTCGCTCTTCTGTAGCAGTCAAGCCCAACAACAGCTTCAGGTCTACACAGAGACCTTTTGTTTCTTTGAGTGACAGAGAGCGTAGGGTAGATAGAGGTCAGTCATGCTTGACTACTTCATCTGCTCCACGTGTTACTCAATATTGGGTGCCAAAATCACTCTTGATTTATCCCAGTACTGAGACTTTACTCTCTGTTTGACTCAGGTTCGCCTGGCAGGGAAGGGAACGGTTTGGCTGGTAGACTCCGGGTGTTCACGACACATGACCGGAGACTCCCGTTGGTTTTCTTTCCTTGCCCGTGCTCTAGGTGATGAGATGATCACCTTCGGAGATGCTTCATCTAGGCGCGTCATCGCCAAAGGTACAGTGCGTGTTAATGATTCTTTCATTCTAAAATATGTTGTCTTGGTTAGTAAGCTGCAGTATAATATGCTTTCAGTCTCTCAGCTTACCGATGACGGTTTTGAGGTGAGCTTTAAGAAAAACGCTTGCAAAATTCATGATTCTTCGGGTAGTCTGGTTTGCGGGATTTCTCGTTTTGGGAGGATCTTTCGTTCTGATTTTTCTTAGTCTTCTGGTGATCCTCTCCGGTGTTTGGTTGCTTCGGAGTCCCGTGACCTTTCTTTCTGGCATAGGAGACTTGGTCATATTGGATTTGACCATCTGACCCAAGTTAGCGGCCACGACCTCATTCGTGGTTTACTGAAACTCAAGATGGTCAAAGATCTAGTTTGTGCTCCTTGCCGGCACAGCAAAATGGTTGCCGCTTCCCATCCTCCGGTCACAGTTACTATGACCGATGCACCAGAACAACTGCTCCATATGGATACAGTTGGACTAGCTCGAGTGCAGTCAGCAGGAGGGAAGTGGTATGTTCTTGTCATGGTCGATGACTTCTCGAGGTACTCTTGGGTGTTTTTCTTAGCCTCGAAGGATGAGACGTTTACACATTTTCGAGGTCTTTTCAGTAAGCTTTCTGTTGAGCTCCCGGGTGCCTTACGAGCGATCCGTAGTGACAATGGCACGGAGTTCAAGAATTCTTACTTTGAGAGATTTTGCGATGAGATAGGTGTAGAGCACCAGTTCTCTTCTCCGCACGTCCCACAGCAAAATGGTGTCGTGGAGAGGAAGAACCGTACCTTGGTCGAGATGGCCAAGACGGTGCCCGATGAGTACTCTACACCGCGGAAGTTTTGGGCTGAAGCTATAGCTACAGCGTGCCATGTTTCAAATCGAGTTTTTCTGAGGGCACACTTGCACCGCACTTCTTATGAGTTGAGATATGGGCGAAAGCCCATTGTATCCCATTTTCATGTGTTTGGTTGCAAGTGTTTCATTCTAAAGTCAGGGAACCTAGACAAGTTTGAGTCACGTTCTTGTGATGGTATCTTTCTAGGTTACTCGGCTTCTTCGCGGGCTTATTGACATGCGTCATATTTGCATTCATTTACCCGTCATTTTCCCCCATTATTTTTCGCATTTTAGAACCATTTATTATCATTTACACGTTTTCCCATATTTAATTGCTCGAAATGGACCATTTTACATTTTTCATTATTTTTCTGTAGGCCGACGCGATTTAGGCGAATAAACGACAAATCTGGCATTTCGGGACTGTTCCGTGCAGTTGTGCGTGTCGTCACGGACACGTAGGATCAAACCGCGATTAAATCGGAGTTTCCAAGGGCCAGAAAAGAAGAAATGAAATGGGAGATGGACTAAATTGAAAACCCTAGATACTTTGGGGACCAATCTGCAAATCGCCAAAATTCCCATCTTCTTCATCCAGCTGCCGCCGCCTGTGGGAGGAAATGAGCTGGTTCTTCATTTTTTTTGGCCTCCCGTTTGCTTCCTCCCCCGATTTTCCTCCTCCACTCCGGCGCCGGCGAGCGCCGGGCCGCAGCTCGCCGACGCGCCCCCTTCTCCGTCTCCATCTCGCCTCCTCCATTCTCCTTCTCCTCCACCGCATTTTCCCCGCCGTCTCTCTTCATCACCGCGCCTCCCTTCTTGCTCTACTCCACCAGCGCCACCTCTCCCCTTCCTCTCTTCTCAACTCCGCCGCCGCCCCGTTGCCTTCTCCACCCTTCTCCACCGGTGCGCCATCTCCCACCATACCGCCGCCATCAACTTCCTCCCGGCCGCCTCTTCTTCTCCCTCATCTCTTCCGCCACAGGCCACCACTTCTCCACCCCAAATCCCGAGCGCCGCCGTCTCACTTCTCCGCCACGCCACTCCACCGCCGCCTCTTCCTTCCCAGTCCAGATCGACGCCGACAGCTGCTTCTCCATCCGCGCCGCCCTCACCGCCAGCGTCTCCACCGACTCCGACGGCGTCTTCATCTTCCCCGTCTCCGGCTCCTTCCTCTACATCGAGCGCCGCCCCTGCAGATCTTCAACGCCGCCGCCCTGCTTCCTCTTCACCGACTGGACGGCATCGACGGCTTCATCTTCACCGTCGGCCCCCTTCTTCCTCTACGGCCAACACCGACACCGACGGCCGCCGACTGCTTCTTCTTCTCCACCGACAGCCTCCCATCTGCTTCACCTTCTTTCTCCTCGGTGCTGCCCAACTTCTTTCCCTTTATTTCTTCAAGTTCTTAATTACTGTTCATGATAATTGCTACTATTACTCTGTTAAATCATTTGCAATGTGCTGGTGAAATGTGGATTCAGATATATTGAATTGTGAATGTGAACTGTGATGTTGATTTGTGGATCATGTTGGATATGGGCATTGGTTCTGTTAATGTGTTCCAGAAACTACCATATATTCCTGTTGCCAGTGGTTTAGCTCTTCATTAAGATTTTGCATTTTGTTATCTGTGATTGATGTTGATCAGTGTGATGTAATTTGCATTAGTAATTTATGTTTAGGTTTGTCAGTTATGATGTGTGATCTGTGCAGTGTGCAATGTTTTGTGTTGATTCTGTTAGCAATTGTTTAGCAATTTCAATATTGATCATTGTTATTTGTGTTGGTCAGTGAGTATGGCTAATGTCTGTGACTTCGGTTTGTTATGTTAGCTTGTTAGTATCCTTGTCAGTTGTTCTTGTTAGGTAAATCGTTTTGTGCCATAGAGTTGTTTGGGTAGCGCGATTTAGCTAGCCGACGACCACTTCCCTCTCTCTTGCTGTCTCAACCCCCCTTGTGCTTTTCGTCCTCTCTCTTTTCTCCCTTCCGCGGTCGTTGATAGTTAAGTTGTGCGGCGTTCGTCGTAGTTTTGTGTTTGTGTTGTCTAGCGCAATTTAGCGATTCGGCGATCGTCTCCCTTCCCCGTGCTTTCTCTACTCTCTCTTTGCTTCTAATCCTCCCTTGTGCTTCTAGACCTCCCTCCTTGCTTCTCTCAGCGGTCGGTCGATAGTTAAGATGTGCGTTCGTTTGTCATAGTCTTGTGTTTGTTGGCCCTGCCGTAATCGACTAGTTAACCGTCGACCGTCTTCCCTCTCTTTCTCTCTCGACTCCCTCCGTGCTTCTGGACTTCCCCTTCCTCCTTCTGTCTAGTGGTCGATAGTTAGTTAGTTTGTCGGTCGGTCGTTCTTGTAGTCGTTGTCGTTCGTGTGTCGTAGTGTCGTAGTCGTGTTTTCGTTCGGTCGTACGACGTCCATTCGTACGGTCGTTCGTTCCGTTGTCGTTTAGTTTGTGCGGTTGTTTAGTTCTTTCGTCGTTTCGTCCGTGCGAGTTAGAGTTCGTTCTGTAGTTCGCTTGTTCGGTAGACGTTTTAGGTTTAGTTCTCCCCCGTTTTGTTTGACCTAGCTTTAGCTGAGCACCGGTAGCCTCAGTCTAGTCCCTGTGGAGAACACGACACTCGCCGCTATTTCAGTGGCAGCCCGTGCACTTGCGGGTGTGCTATTTTTGCACGATCACTTATCGGGTCTAGTAAGTTGGTAGAGACCTGTGAGGTGACCTTCGATGAGGCCAGTCCGGGGACTAGGCCCGATATCTCAGGTTCTTTAGAGCAGTCCAAGCCCATCTTTGTCGATGATGAGGATGATGGAGATGAGGGTTATCTACCCGATCCAGTCCCTCATCCACCCCTTGAGGTGCCTTCTTCCACTGCACCTCGAGGCGATCAGCCCATGCCTTCTGCTTCTTTTGGAGCTAGTGGCTCTGTTCCTACCTCGTCAGCTCACGAGGTAGAGGCCACTTCTTCATCTCATCCTGGACCTCCTACACACATTCAAAAAGACCATCCTTCTGAGCAGATTATCAGAGACCTATTTGAGTGAGTCACTCGTTCAAAATCTGGCATGTCTCAATTCTATCTCCATTCTACCTTTGTCGCCACCTTTGAGCCCAAGGATGTTAGTCATGCACTATCTGATGAGTCTTGGGTCAATGCCATGCATGAGGAGTTAGAGAATTTCGAGAGGAACAAGGTCTGGTCGCTTATTGAGCCCCCTCGAGGTCACAATGTCATTGGGACCAAGTGGGTGTTCAAGAACAAGCAGAGTGAGGATGGGGTGGTTGTTCGAAATAAGGCTAGACTGGTAGCTCAGGGCTTCTCCCAGGTTGAGGGTCTAGATTTTGAGGAGACCTTTGCCCCTGTAGCTAGACTTGAGGCCATTAGAATCCTGCTTGCCTTTGCAGCTTCTAAGGGTTTCAAGCTTTACCAGATGGATGTCAAGAGTGCCTTCCTAAATGGCTTTTTTGAGGAAGAAGTCTATGTGAGACAGCCTCCTGGTTTCGAGAACCCCAAATACCCAAACCATGTCTTCAAGCTTTCCAAAGCTTTGTATGGACTTAAGCAAGCCCCTAGAGCTTGGTATGAGAGGTTTAAGTCCTACTTGTTGAGTCATGGTTTTGAGATGGGTAAAGTAGACAAGACCTTGTTCATCCGCCGGCATGGCACTGATGTTCTGCTCGTCCAGATTTATGTGGATGACATCATCTTTGGCGGCTCCTCGCATGCTCTCGTTTCCCAGTTTTTCAATGTCATGAGCTCGGAGTTTGAGATGAGCATGATGGGTGAGTTAAGCTTCTTCCTTGGCTTCCAAATCAAGCAGACTCGGGAGGGTATTTTCTTGCATCAGGGCAAGTACACTCGAGACCTCCTGAAGCGCTTCGATATGAGTAATGGTAAGCCAGTGTCCACTCCTATGGCTACCTCAGTTTCACTCGACCCAGATGAGGATGGCGAGCCAGTTGATCAGAAGGAGTATCGTAGTATGATAGGCTCCCTCTTGTATCTCACTGCCTCGAGACCAGACATACACTTTGCTATGTGTCTATGTGCTTGCTTTTAGGCTTCTCCTCGCGTATCTCACCGCCAGGCGGTGAAGCGCGTTCTTTGGTACCTACGAGCTACCATTGACTATGGTATCTGGTACTCTTCCTCATCCTGTCTTTCCTTGAGAGCCTATTCGGATACAGACTTTACCGGCTGTAAGATAGATAGGAAGAGCACTTCTGGCACCTGCCAATTCATTGGCACTTCTCTCGTTTCTTGGTCTTCGAGGAAGCAGTCCGGTGTTGCACAGTCCACCGCAGAGGCCGAGTGCGTTCGCAGCCACCATTGAGCTGCAGTGCTCGATGGTCTCGACCCTGCGGGACTTTGGGTTAGTTATCAACAGTGTTCCACTCTTTTGTGATAACACTTCTGCAATTAACATTGCTAAGAACCCAGTGCAGCACTCCCGGACCAAGCATATTGATATTCGATATCACTTCCTTAGAGACCATGTAGAGAAAGGTGACATCGTGCTCCAGTTTGTGGAGGGTGACCACCAGTTGGCTGATATCTTTACCAAGCCATTGGATAGCTCTAGGTTTTTAGCTCTGCGGGGAGAGCTTGGGGTGGTTTGTCCTTATGGACTGTTGTGAGGGGGAGCTTTGTGCTTATTGGCTGGTTCTCTTCTTACTAGGTTGAGATTACTCACTGCTTATAGGTTTTAGCGAGGGTTGGGCCACTCTCGGGTAGACAGGGTATGTGTTTGCTCCTTAGTCTGTTAGATGACTAGTTGATAGTCCTGGAGTCATATGGGGTAGATGAGAGTTAGTCTGAGCCATAGTTTCCTCTATATCTTATCTATGCTCTAAGGACTGCCCTTTTCGATTTTTCTTGCCAGCTTCTCGCATTTATTGCTTTGGTTCAGGGGGAGTTTATTTGGGAGCTTCTGGAGCTTAATATTGACTTAACTCAACTTGAACTAAAAGTTGCATCACATGTTGAGGGGGAGCTGGATTTCTTGCATGTCATTCTGCATTGTACATATCTACATTGAGCCTTGATTATTATCCATTTATGACATGTCTCATAATGCTTTACATTTTGCCATGACTTGTGCTTCATTGCTAGATTGATCATGACTTTATATGTGTAGACTAGCTTTAGCCATGATAAGTTTATTAAAATTGCTCAACTTGAATTAAAACTTGTCATGTTAATACTCGAGACTAGTCTTTCTTGAGTTATCCTTTTATGATTCATGCCATGTCAAATAGGCTGAGCTGAGCGTTGAATCTTTATTGAGCTTTAGATTGAGCTATGATAGTTCTTGATGATGCATAAGTTAGTACAATCTTTTATGAATGCTAAAAGATCTCTTTTGTGCGAAAAAACTGATCTCACCAATTCTCTCCTATGAGACTGCTTGCCATTGCACTTGGCATGAACTTAGGGGGAGTTTTGGATGACCAAGATTATTGTTTTAAGCTTCTTGCTTGGCATGATCGCATAAGGCTTGAGATCTAGCACATGACTAAACAAAAATCTGGTTGACCATGAATTTCAAAAGAAAATATGTCACTTGTGCTTCATTAGCTTAATCTTCAAAAAGAACCAAGTACTTAAACAAATGTCTTACTCTTGAGCTTGTAGCACTCTAATTAGGCTCAATACTAGCTTCTTGGTTACGCTTAGATTATTGACATGGTTTGCATCATCCTTGGATACCTCTAGCTAGACTTTGATCATGGATGACTTGACATGTCACAAATTGCACTAAATTTCAGATTGTCATCTATTTCGTTGAGCTGTCTTATATATATCTTGTCATGATCTAGATAGCATTCTATTGAGTTATGGCTTGATGTAATACTTGTTGGTCATTTTGGATAATTCTCATGGCTCTAAATGCTTAGAATAATCAAACTTCAGCCATTTCATCCCTTTCCATGACTTGTTCTCTTCCTTGCATCCTTGATGTGTTTATTGCCAAAAGGGGGAGAATAGTGGTAGAAGATTTTTGGGAGCTTTGAGGAAAACTTGTTCTTTCTTTTGCTCCTTGTGTCAATGTGGTCATTAGCTTCATTTCTCTTTCCTTTGGACCATGTTTGACTTCTTTCTTGCATTTCAAACTCAACGTTGTGTTTTTTCTTGGTTTGTCAATATACTCATCAAGGGGGAGATTGAGAGACCATGTGGAGGTCATCCCATGTGTGTGATGAGTAATTGACATCGGTTTAGGGAAGTCGAGTTTGATTTGGTTGGTTCGGTCCTTGACATTGCGTGGTGCAATCGGGCTCGGTCGGACTTGGTCAAACCTGGTCAAAATGGTTATGTTGCATATTATGTCGACTTGTCAGGTTTGGGCTATTTCATTAATGCATTTATGCTTACATGTATCGAGCGGTGCTATTTGATTTGTTTCTTGTCTGTGATGGCTGCAGGACATCGAGGTGGAGTCGTGGCGAGGCACGGGATGACTGGACTAGGCGCAGGTAGTGCTGAGGTCGGAGCGGTCGGGGTGTGCCGAAGATGGCGAGGACTCGAAGTAGTTGCGTGGCTTGGAGGGCAAGGAATGAGGAAGCTTCCTGGAAGGTGTGCGAGGGGCGTTTTGGTGAATACGCAAAGCTGCACTAAAGGAAGTGGATTGTGGATAAAGCGCCATGAGTTGGTGGAGGCTTAATGGGTAAAGCGTGGTGTGAACCCATTATGGAGGCTATAAATAGAGAGATGCTCTCTAGTGCTGAAATTGTGAGACTGGGTGTAAGAGTTAGGGTTTTATTTGATTCTCTCCATGCAATGAAATGAGCATGAAAATGAGAGTGATTTTTCGAGAGGAGGTTTGTGAGATGGATTAGGGTTTTACTCTTTGCTTGTTGAGAAAGAGAGAAAGAGAGAAGGTGAGAGGTTCTCTCTATGCTCTCCGGGCGTATGGGGACTCATGTGTGTGTTCTTGATTGACTGGGAGAAACATCTATGTAATCATATTGCCTTGAGTTCGGCTGTAGTTATGGTATTTTTTTTGTGCCGACTTCATTTAATGCCTCTCTCACCGGATGTCTTTGCTCCTTTGGTCTTGATGTTCTTAATTCTTTCTTTTTCTCTGCCAAGTCTTGCTTCCTTGTCTTCAAAATGAAAGCTTGGTAATAGCCTGTTCACGGTAGTAAACAGGGCTCTCGGATGGCAGTAGAAAGAAAAAGGAAAGGCGCCTGAACTTTCGGCCAGCAAGCTGCTCCATTCAACCGATCAGTTCTTCTTGCTTTTTGCTCCTACTACCTATTTTTGTTTTGTGTTCGGGTTTTCCTTTTGTGCGGCAAAGTCTGCTGTTTGGTTGCATTTTGCTTGCCTCTTTCAATTGACTTTGTTGGCCAGCTAGTAGCTGCTCCCCTGGCTGTCCGTTTGGGGGTCTTGCGGCCAGAAAGAAGTCTTGGGAAGAACTGAATCGTGCACCCAAAAGTTGATAACTTTGCTCTCAAGTTGTGCTGATTTTTTATCTCAGCTGCAGTCTACTTGCATTTTGTGTCTGGACTTTGTGCCTTGTAATAGCAGATTTTAACCTTTAGTTGTTGGCATCTTTTGGGCAGCTTTGAGCAGAAATTGTCTCCTGTGCAGGTTGTAAGGTAGCTTCGGCTAGTAGTTTATTCTCTTGTAGTCTTTGGCTAGTAAATGATTTATTTTGGCTTGGCAAATGATTGCTACTTCCTGAAGAAGTTTGCTTGCAGTACAAGTTTCTTGTTCATTTGAGTACCATCTTTTTGTGTTTAATTCCTCTCTATTCTCAGTCTAGCGTATGCAGCTTTCTTCTCTCGGTTTTCTCTGCCGTGGCAGCATTTTACTGTTGTTTCTTTGCCGTGGCAGTCATTATCTGCAGTTTCTTGCCGTGGTATTGTTTTAAGCTGTTACTTGCCGTGGCAATATTTTACTGCAGTTTCTTTGCCGATCTGCTTTCTCTAGTCTGCCTCCTCATCTTATGATTTGATGTTTTGGTTTCCAGTGAACTTTCATTTTATTTCTTCATAGTATCAATTGCTATCGGAGAAAGCTTTAAGTGGGTACTTTTGGGGGTTGATTTTTAAAGGGCACCATTCACCCCCCTCTGTTGCCGATTGCGACCCAACAATTGGTATCAGAGCCGGTTAGCTCTTTTCAATAGATCTTAACCGGTCTCTAGAGCCATGGCGACGGACAAGTACTCGACCAAGCCCCCGGTCTTCGATGGGATCGACTATCCCTTCTGGAAGAGCCGGATGGAGAGCTACATCCAGGCTCAGGGCTACTTCATCTGGCGTAAGGTCAAAGTACGATTTGTTGTTCCTGCCGATGAGAACATCAATGCTGGGAACATGGTTGATGTTGAGGCAAACGCTAAGGCAAGGAACATCATTATCCAGGGGTTGAGTCGTAGCGAGTTTGACCGCATCTCTCATCTTTCGTCCGCCTTCGATATTTGGGAGACCCTCGATGCGTACCATGAGGGCACCACCCAAATAAAGACGGTGTGACAGGACCAGTTCAAGCGAGATTACGACAAGTTTGAAATGCTCGCTGACGAGTCCCTTGATGAGTGCTTTGCGCGTTTTCACAAGATTCTGAGCAACCTACGAGCGGTCGGTCTCACATACCCCAACTTGGATAACGCTCCACAGATGCTCGCTGCACTTGATTTGCGGGTTTAGGAGATGAAGGTGACTACCATGAAGGACACCACGGACCTCTCAACTTTGACTCTTGATGCGCTATACTCGCGCCTCAAGACACACGAGATTGACATTGTCTCTCGCAACTCGAATTCACAGTCGATGGCCCTAGTCACCAATCCCAGTTTGGCTTTTGGTCTTTCTTCTGACTCGCTGTGTGGTTTCTCTCTCGCTGCTCTCTGTGATGTGACTGATGATCAGTTAGAGCAGCTTGAAGATGAACAGCTGGCCCTCCTAGCTCGGAAGTTTTCTCATGCTCTCTGTTCTATTTATATAACCGTCTGTGATATTCATATTATCACAGACGGTTCTATTTATGTAACCGTCTGTAATGTGTTATCACAGACAGTTTCTTCCGATAAACTGCTTGTGATATTTCACTAAAGCTAGTTCTTACTTCCTGTGTGTAATTTTACAATTACAATGGAACATAGTTACATTTATGAAAAACGCAAGCATAACCATAAATATAACTATCGTTTAGTTCCTGAGTCATTTTACAATTACAATGGAACATATATTACATTTATTACACTTGGCTATTTCATTTTAAATAAAGCCCTTCACGATGATTGACATGCATATAGCTTGCTTCATCGCCTTGTTCTTCCTCGAGCCTGATGTCGTCTCCGAATGGAGGCAAATCATCAAATTGATTGTACTCTTCCTCATCCACAACATTCTCAACTTCGATAATCCTTCTTTTTCCTGAAGAACTACATGGCGCTTCTTATTTGCCACGTCAGTTGCATAAAATACTTGAACAACTTGCCTCGCGACTACAAATGGTTTATTGTTGTATCCTACACATTTGAGGTTCACGGTAGTGACACCGTACTTGTCGACCTTTACACCCCGTGGGAGTTGGACCCAATGGCACCGAAATAGAGGAATCTTGAAAATTACATAGTCAAGCTCCCAAATCTCCTCTACAAGCCTGTAGTACGATCTCTGCACTGTGCTCTTTCTGCACTGCGCATCATAGGCATCTATGCAGACACCTGAGTTCTGCACTGTGTTCTTTCTATCCTGATCTATTGTATAAAATGTGTAGCCATTAATGTCGTATCCTTGCCACGTCACAATTGTAAAGTTTGGCCCTTTTGCCAACCATTGTAGTGTTTCACTTGATGACCTCCTACTCAATTGCGCCTTCAACCATTCATTGAACTGACGGTTGTGTTGTCTCGTGATCCAAACTTCTGACTAGCCTGCAATCTCCTGACTAGCATTTCCTTGTGCTCTACAATATATGGGGTCACTTCAGTCACGTGTTGTAAAACTGTGAAATAGGCTTGAGCATACGTATTTTGATCCGGAGTGATTGCTTTCCTTCCAATATTCCCGATACCCTCTAGCCTCCCCTCATGATGAGATAGAGTTACACCTATCAACTCGACCTGAACCATGTAGCCGATGCAGAATTCAATGACCACTTCTGTTGTATAACCTTCAATGGTGCTACCCTCCAGTCGAGATCGATTGCATACATAGGACTTGAGAATTCCAATGTACCTCTCGAAAGGGTACATATGACGTAGAAACACGGGGCCGCATATTTTTATCTCTTTCACAAGGTGGACAATGAGATGGACCATGATATCAAAAAATGATGGAGGGAAATACATCTCTAGATGACATAGAGTTGTCACCACCTCGGTTTGCAGAGCATCTAGTCCATCGGGATCAATGACCTTCTGAGCAATTGCATTAAAGAAATAACATAGCCTTATGATTGTCACTCGAACCTTGTTCAGCAAAATACTTCTAATTGCAACAGGTAGCATTTGTGTCATTAGCACATGACAGTCGTGAGACTTCATGCCAATTAATTTCAAATGTTCCATGGAAACAAGTTTCTTCATGCTGGTGGAGTGACCAGATGGAACTTTCACACCATGTAAGGACTGGCGCAGTTCAGTTCTCTCGGACTTAGACAGAGTGTAGCAAGCTGGGCGAAGGTACGTCCGGCCTTTATCGGTCTCTATCGGTGCTAACTCAGTCCTGATGTTCATAGCGACCAAGTCACGCCTTGCGTTAACACCATCCTTTGTTTTATTAGGAATGTTCAGTAAGAGACCAATCAAACTGTCACATACATTCTTCTCTACATGCATGACATCGATGCAATTGCGAACTTCTAAGTGCTCCCAATAAGGCAAGTCCCAAAATATTAACCACTTTTTCCACATGTTCTTCCTCAATTTACGTCCCTTTCCAAGCACAACGTTTATATCCTTGACCATATCATACACCTCTTCCTGCTAAAAGGTCTTGGTACTGAGTCATCCTCTTTTTTTCCATCAAATTGTTTCTTCATCTTGCGGTATGGGTGATACTTTGGAAGGAACCTATAGTGATGCATGTACACAGTTTTGCGCGAGTTGTTCAACCATACACTCTCGTTATAATCTAAGCAGTGCGGACACGCTTTGGCTACTTTTGTATTCAACCCTGATAGGTTACCAAGGGCAGAAAAGTTGTTAATGGTGCAGAACAACATGGCACGTAGAGTGAAGTTCTCTCGTTTGTCCGCATCCCATACATGTACCCCTTTATTCCACAGTATTGCAAGATCTTCCACCAATGGTGCTAGGAACACATCAATATCGTTGCCAGGTTGCTTCGGCCCTTGGATAAGTAGTGACATCAAAATATACTTCCGCTTCATACACAACCAAGGAGGAAGGTTGTACATGCACAGAGTCACCGGCTTGGTGCTATGTCGGCTGGTCATGTTACCAAAAGGATCCATTCCATCTGTACTCAACCCAAACCTTATATTTCTCGGTTCCACACTGAAATCTACAAACATCCTATTGATGTTCCTCCACTGGGCAGAATCAGCAACATGTCTTATCATTTCATCTTTCTTACGCTGCTCCTAGTGCCAACTCATCAATCTTGCATCCTTGCGGTTTGCAAATAAACGCTTCAAACGGGGGATTACAGGAAGATACCACAACACCTTAGCAGGAGGTCCTTGCTTCACCTCGATGCCCTTCCCATCATTAGAGTCATTTTTTGCTTGTATTGGGATGCTTTGCACACCGGAAAAACATGTAAGCTAGCATACTCTTTATGGTACAGGATACAATCATTCAGACATGCATGTATTCTTTCAACTTCCATTCCTAATGGATAAAGAATCTTCTTGGCTTGGTAGGTGGTTCTCGGCAGCACATTTCCCTTTGGAAGCATGAGTTGGACCGAAATGGCGACAGAGGGGGGAGGGAATGTCGACTTTTAAAAACTTGCCCTCAAAAGTTCTAACTCAAATCCTCTCTCCGATAGATATAAAATCTATGAAAAGAAGGACTCTTAAGTTCTCTGAGAGATCTTACAGGACAACCATGCGAAGGAGAGATTAAGACACAAGAGAAGCCAAAGAAAATACTCACAAACTCTCTTCTCTCCCAAGGCTACTAAAGCTATGAAGAGTAGAGATTCAAACTTTCTGGATCCTCAAACTACCAGAGGAGAGAAGAAGATAATAAGCATCAGAGTGGAGACCCAACACACAGCACTGAAAAAGAAATAGCCACATACAACTGGGGCTAGTCAGACCGCTACCTATGGACCGGTCAGACCGCATTCATACGGCCGGTCTGACCGCCATTGGGCGACCGGTCTGACCGCTAGTCCGGTCTGACCGCATGTAAAACCCCGGTCTGACCGGCAAGAAGCGGGCGGTCTGACCACTGATGAGAGGCTGGTCTGACCGGTTATCTCTGTCAGCCAAGGCAGAGAGCAGTTGCCCAAAAACAAACTGAAACTTCTGCGCAACAAAAACCTAAAACTCTGATTTTTGGCCAAATAGGAGATATGCAGTTGATTTCCCTTAGCCAAGAAAGCACACACCTATTCTAAATAACATCAAGCACATTTGGTACAAAGGATTTCATCATTTGAGCAAGAATTTGAGATCTAGCCCAAAATCAGAAAAACTACAGAGAGGTGCAGAAAAACCCAAATTGCTCAATGGTCTTAAGTCCTTAGCTTATGAGATTTTGCAGTCAAGTTATCAATAACTAAAGGACTTCTCAGACCAAAAATCAGGCCAACTCCTGAAGGGAATCAAAATCTACCTCAAACCCTAGAAACAAGAAATGAAGAACAGAGAAGCTTAAAATGGAGAATCTTTCATTCATTTGATTTGCTCTCGGGAAAAATCGATCAAATGATCTTGAGGCATCATCCCAACATAGAGCAACCCATTTTGGGCATTCCCAGCAAGAGGCGACTCAAATCTCAAAAAGCCAAGAAATCACCCAAAAAGAGAACGAAGAACTGACAGGAGCACGAGGGATAAACTTCAAAGATTTCATTCCCAATCAAACAAGGATTACAGATGAGTCCCCATACGCATGGACATTGAAACAAGGGATGATTACATGAAGGATCAACTCTCCCTCTCCCTCTCCATCTCAAGAACTCACACACACTACATCCTTCTTGGAGAGGAGCACACATAGAGCTACGAGACACCTTCTGTCACACCTCCACCAACTCTCAACTACTAAAGCTTAAAGAGGAGACACAAAGCAAAAGCTCTAACCACTCATTCAAACCCTAAAAGCCATGCACTCCCACACACAAGAGATACATGCACATGAGAATCCCTCTCCTATTTATAGCCTTTGGCTAACGGGTCTCCAACCCGTTACGCCCGCTCAAACCTGAACGGAACCGCTTCCACTTGTGCAGCTTTGCGCTTTTACCAAAACGCCCCTCCTGCACCTTCCGGGAAGCTTCCGCGTTCCTTGTCGTCCAAGCCTTGCAACCCCCCCAATCTCTGCCACCTTCGACACCTCCGACCGTTCTGACCTCGACACCGCCTGTGTCTAGTCCGGTCACCTCGTGTCTTGCCACGACTCCGCCTTGACGTCCTGCAGCCATCACAGACAAGAAACACATCACATAGCATCGCTCGATATATGAAAGCATAAATAGCATCAATGAATCACATTTAGCATGAGATAGCCCAAACCTGACAAGTCAACATAATATGCATCCTAATCCCTTTGACTAGGTTTGACCAAGTCCGACCGAAGCCGGTTGCACCACACAAACAACATGGTCCGAACCACATAAACCAAACTTGACTTTCCTAAACCGATGTCAATTACTCATCACACACTCGGGGTCACCCTCACATGGTCCATCAGCATGTTATAATATCAAGCCATAACATACAAGAATGCTATCAAGATCATGGCAATGTATGTAGAGACAAGCTAAGCCAAATGAGTCAAAATCTAAAATTTGATCGAATTTCTTAGCATGTCAAGTCAACCATGATTCTAGTCTAGCTAAGGGTATCCAAAGATGATGCAGGCCATGTCAATAAGCTAAGTGGAACCAAGAAGCTAGTGTTGAGTCAATATAGAGTGCTACAAGTTCTAGAATGAAACATTTGTTCAAGTACTTGTAAGTTTCAGCAAATTGAGCACAAATGACATAATTTTACTTTAGAAATCCCATGATTGTTTCCAACCAAATTTTTTGTTTTAGTCATGTGCTAGATCTCAAGCCTTATGCGACCACTCCAAGCAAGAAGCTTAAGAAGATGATCTCGGTCATCCAAAACTCCCCCTAAGTTCATGCCTTATGCAATGGCAAGCCATCTCATGAGAAAGACTTGGTGAGATCAATTTTTTCGCACAAAAGAGATCTTTTTGCTTTCATAAATGGTTGTACTAACTCATGCAACATCAAGAACTAGCATAGCTTGATCTAAAACTCAACACAGGTTCAATCTCAGCCTATTTGACATGGCATGAATCATAAAAGGATAACTAGAGAAAGACTAGTCTCGAGAACTAACATGACAAGTTTCAATTCAAGTTGAGCAAATTTAATTAACTCATCATGGCAAAAGCTAGTCTACCCATATAAAGTCATGATCAATCTAGCAAATAAGCACAAGTCATGGAAAGCATTGTAATCATGTCATGGAGGGATAATAATCAAGGCTCTATGTAGTTATATTACAATGCAGAATGCTGAAATACAAGAAAATCCAGCTCCCCCTCAACATGTGATGCAACTTTTAGTTCAAGTTGAGTTATGTCAATATTAGCTCCAGAAGTTCCCCAATGAACTCCCCCTGAACCAAAACTATAAAAGCGAGAAGCTGGCAAGAAAAACACAAAAAGGCAGTCCTTAAAGCATAGACAAGATGTAGAGGATACTATGGCTCAGACTGACTCTCATCTACCCCATATGACTCTAGGACTATCAACTGATCATCTAACACACTAAGGAGCAAACACGTACCCCGTCTACCCAAGAGTGGCCCAACTCTCGCTAGAACCTATAAGAAGTGAGTAAACTCAACCTAGTGAGAAGAGAAATAGCTAATAAGCAGCATCCTAGAATCACAAGATAAGAGTAAGAAGTCTAAACAACTAGACAATAGAAGCACTCTAATCTATGCTAGAGGGACTAACCCAATGCACCCATATGCAATGCAACAGTAAGGAGTAAGAGCATAATAAACAAGATAAGGCAGTAAAGCACAAAGCTCCCCCTCACAATAGTCCATAAGGACAAACCACCCCAAGCTCTCCCCGCAGAGCTGAAAACCTAGAGCTATCCAAAGGCTTGGTAAAGATATCAGCCAACTGGTGGTCACTCTCCAAAAACTGAAGCACTATGTCACCCTTCTCCACATGGTCTCCAAGGAAGTGATATCTGATATCAATGTGCTTAGTCCGAGAATGCTGCACTGGGTTCTTAGCAATGTTAAACGCAGAAGTGTTATCACAAAAGAGTGGAACACTGTCGATAACTAACCAAAAGTCCCGCAGAGTCGAGACCATCCAGCACTGCCGCAAAGAACTAGCGGCAAGAACGCATTTGGCCTCCGCGGTGGATCAGGTAACACCGGATCGCTTCCTCGAAGACCAGGAAATAAGAGAAGTTCCAATGAATTGGTAGGTGCTAGAAGTGCTCTTCCTATCTATCCTACAGCCAGCAAAGTCTGCATCCGAGTAGGCTCTAAGGGAAAGACAGGAAGAGGAAGAGTACAAGATACCATAGTCAATGGTAGCTCGAAGGTCCGAAGAATGCGCTTCACAGCCTGGCAGTGAGATACACGAGGAGAAGCCTGAAACCGAGCACAAAGACACACAGTAAAGTGTTTGTCCGGTCTCGAGGCAGTGAGGTACAAGAGGGAGCCACTACTACAGAAAGCCTAATAGTAGACGCCTCATCACAGACGGTTTTGTGAAACCGTCTCTGATGAGCACTATTACAGACGGTTGTAATTTGGAGGCCGTCTGTGGTATTTGTGGCGGGAAAATGGATTATCACCGACGGTTATTACCTATAAACCGCTCGCGATAGTATTGTATCGCGCACGGTGCGTATAAAAACCGCTCGTGATAATCTCGATATCGCGCACGGTTTTAATTAAAACCGCTCAGTGATAATTTGTTATCACTGCACGGTTAATAATTACAAACCGCTCGTGATAGTAATTATCACGCACGGTTCTATGTTTCAACCGCTCGTGATATGTTATCGCTGCACGGTTCTAAGTTTAGAACCGCTCGTGATAATCTTCCTACATATACCCTCTCGCTAGGGTTTTCGTAGCGCTGCAGCTTATTCGATTAGATCTAAATCCCGAGCCCGCCGCCGCCTCCCGAACCCTCGCCCGCTGCCTCCCCGGCCCTCGCCGCCGCCTCCCGGACGAAGACGCCGCCGCAGCCTCCTCCTCCGTGGCCGCCTCCCGAGCCCGCCGCCTCCTCCACCTCCGCCGCCGCCTCCCGAGCCCGCCGCCTCCTCCTCCGCCGCCGCCGCCTCCTCCTCCGCGCCGCCTCCTCCTCCTCCGCCGCCACCTCCCGAGCCTCGCCTCCTCCACCTCCTCCGCCGCCGCCGCCTCCTCCTCTGCGCGCGCCTCCTCCTCGTCCGCCGCCCCTAAGGTCACCAAAACCCTAAGGTTGATGCTTGATACATTGGTACATAGTACATATTTAGGGGTATGGTTGATGCTTACTGTTAGTGTTTAGGGTTGATGCTTGATGCTTCATACTACATTGGTACATTGTTTACTACAGTTGCTTAGTTTACATTGATACATATTACATTGATGCTTGATGCTTCATACTGTTATGCTTGATACTTGATGCTGTTATGCTTGATGCTTGATGCTTCATACTGTTATGCTTGATACATTGATGCTGTTAGTGTTATGGTTGATGCTTACTGTTAGTGTTTAGGGTTGATGCTTGATGCTTCATACTGTTAATTTGCTATTTGGTACATACTACATTGGTACATTGTTTACTGCAGTTGCTTAGTTTACATTGGTACATATTACATTGATGCTTGATGCTTCATACTTGATGCTTGATGTTGTTATGCTTTATGCTTGATACATTGGTATATAGTACATATTTATGCTTGATATTGCAGTTGCTTAGTTTACATTGGTACATATAGTCCGGGGATAGGCACTTTGTTTAGAGACCTTGTAATAATAGTATTACAAAATTCAAGGAAATTTTAGTACAGAAGTTCAAAAACAGAAATTCCCAGATTCTTCAGTGAGCAGCCGACCTCGCTGACTTCTTGCGTGAGCGACTGTCCATCTGCTTTTTCCCACTCCTTTTTTCATCTCGGTCTCGATCACGATGCGATGGCGATGATTCGCTTAGATGAATCATCGCCATCGCGCGTCGTGATCCGAGACCGAGATGAAGAAAAGGAGTGGGAAGAAGCAGATGGATAGTCGCCACGCAAGAAGTCAGCGAGGTCGGCTGCTCACCGAAGAATCTGGAATGTCTTTTTTTGCACTTTTGTAATGAAATTGACTTGAATTTTGCGGGAAAAAGAAGGACTTGATACATTGGTACATTGGTCACTTTCTCCCCCTCCCCTCTACTCCTCTCTTGTCTTCCAATTCAATATGATCACTTTCTCATCTTATCTTAATAGACCCACAAAATGAGCAACATGTCACCCGCGCATTCTTCAACATCATCGCCAGAGGCGTCCGCTCCAACATCAAGACGCCAAGGAAGAGGGCTATCAAGAAGCTCGAGGGCCGACTGCACCATCACAGCAGAGACGATCCGGCGCCCCTATCCTTCCTAAAAAAGCGGTAAATGCATTCCGAACCATGGTCGGAATAATTGCACGAGAACGAATTGAGATCACATACAATTCGTGGAAGAATGTGCCTGACACTCGGAAACATGAGCTGTGGAACGAAATTTTGGCATCGTTCGAGTTCCCAGAAGAACACCTACACGCTGTGCAACAACAAACCTACAAAGCGGCATGCAAAGCATGGAAGAACTTCAAGAGCACGCTTGTCAAGAAATACGTGGAGACGGACGAAACGCCTGTTCATAAATACCCATTCCTGGAACCACAATGGGAAGAGTTCAAGGCGATGAAAACGACCGAAGATTTCAAAAGTACAAGTGTGGCGCACAAGGCCCTCCAGGCAAAAAACACACACCCCCACAGACTTGGCACAGCTGGGTATGCGGGTAAAATCCCGCAGTGGCGGTTGGAGGATGAGCTGGCAGCTGCACAGGAGATCGCCCCGCCGTTTTCCAATATCCCGGATGACCGCGCTCGAAATTGGCTTAGAGCAAGGTCATCTACAACGACATCGGGGGAGGTCTCCTTTCGAAATCCTACAGCACAGCAAGTGTCCCAAATACCGTAAGATATCGATAGAACTACGTAGCTTGTAATTACTCCACAACTTCGCATTTGTTGAAATGACATTTCGTGCTCTTGCAGAAGAGCTGAGTTTTGAATCTACACCGATCATTCCAGGAAGAAGGGAGAATGATATGCTCTCCGTGGCCCTGGAAACAAGGAGCACCGGGTCGTGCGAGAGGCCTTGCTTTTTACGCCCTTGGAAACATGGTTTCCAAGATGACTCCGGAATGTATCGGCGTAGGAAGAGAAACAAAGCCGAGCGTGACGCACAGCTACGAGAAGAGATCAAGGAATCTCTTCGAGAGGAGCTATTAGCTCAGATGAGTGATAAAATCAGAGAAGAGGTGCGAAAACAGACAGAAAGTCAGCAGGCCGCCACCGCCGCTGCTATGCTAGGTAGCCCGCACAACCGTCTGAGTAGCTGCGTGTCCAATCCGACGCATACCCAGTCCAAATTTCCTGTAGACGACATCCTGGTAATAATTATTACCTCTCGAATGCTTGCTCCATTGGTAGGCCTATTCGAGTAGCTAATTTTGTATCGTTATGTAGGAGCCTACGAACTGCAAGCTCCAAGTGAGATATGGCTCCATTCCCTTGTACGCTGCTTGGGGTCGCATATTCGCTCTGTAACGGGGCCATGGTGCACGGCCAAGCTTTAGCGCCAGGCTTCGCAAAAGTTAATGTGGATGGTGTGTATGTAAATTTTGAGGTGGTCCCGCTACCGAAGCCCCCCAACGACGAGATCGTAAGTCTAGGACAGGCCATTGGAACATTCATCCAAAGGCCCAAAAGCGACATCTCCTCGAGGCTTCTTCACCGTGGCGTGACCACATCAACTTGCACTCGTGCCATCTCCATTACAAGACCATCGGTTCCACCACCGGATACTACACCTGCTATCTCCACGGGCCCTATTCTCGCCAGAGCAACTTGCACCGCTACCTTCAAAGTCGACTCCGTGAAGTCGACCTATAGCCGAGGCAGCAAGGCCGCAAAGGGCAAAGCAAAGAAGACCAATGATGATCTTCCGTACCACCCTTTGGCCCGCAAATTGCGCTTGGCGAGCCGTTGCTCGAGCAAAAGCCCTCCAAAAGCTACCATATAGTTGCATGCAATTGCACACGTGGTATATGCAGCATCCAATAAGCCGAGGGAGAACGGACTTCAAGTATCATCACAAATTCTCCGAGGAAGATTTACACCACAATCTTCAAGAGTGTACATTCGTGGTCGCTTTGAGGATTTATTCGAGCTGTTCATGCTCAACGCTCTTGACGCCTCAATCGCTCGATGCTGACGCCGTAAGTGTGTACAATCACGCCTCCGTTAATGTCATACCGATAAATGCCATATCTAATTTTTTGCTTTCGTGTGTATATATAGACACATGCTGATTAAAGCTAGAGTATCGAACTCATCACCGGTTTCTTGGACCCACAATTGGTCGCCAAGACTACCATCGACGTGGAGGCATCCCTCGTCGAGCGGTACATTGCATTAGGCCTGCTGAGTTGCCGCAATAAGGACTATGTACTTATGCCCTTCAATCAGAGCTTTCATTGGATTTTAATAGTAATTGTACTAAAATGGAACAAGGTATATTACCTTGATTCCTAAGTAAGAATAAAATGGACTTCACGCTTGTCACCAAGTAATCGATAGGTAAGCACATATTCCCATACATATCTACATTGTACTCTTTCTTTCCTTCCGAATGATTAAGGTTAACCTTTTCGAATTATGTAGGGCGTTCGCGATGTACATTGAAAAGGGAGGTGACTCGAAGCGCGGGGCCAACGGCCTGCTGACACATGTTCAAGATTTTAAGGTATTCGCTATTTCACATTAATTAATCCTATGCAAAGATGGTACTAATGCCTTTGAACTAACACATTCCATTTTTGCAAGCCACCAAGCAAGAAATGGCAACACATGTGGATACTACGCTTGCCAACATATGGAACTACTCCTCGATTCCTCGAGGCTCACCAATCGCAAGGTTTGTCACTCTTCCCATAATTACTTCATACTTATCACGTTACATATATATGCACATTGATATTCCTATCGACAGTGTGTCAATCCCACAACCGCATTGAAACAATTGAGCTTGGAGGGATTCAATCGAGTTGGCGTTCTTTTGCCGACTCAAGTCATACAAACAGAGGACGGTTCCATCGCGCACCATGATTTCTTATTGGTCTTATCACTAAGTGTAAATGCAGTGTAGATCTTTTGTAACTGTGCATTTGTTAATGGATATTTCAGTTCAATTCAATTAATTCATTTGCGAAATGGATGCATGCTTTATGTCTGTGAGATGAAGTGCGATGTCAATTGGATGTTTTGTCTGCGAAATGTACCTGAAAGCAAATGAGATGTGTGAATTGTATGTTTTTTGTCTGTGATTATCTGCTTGTTTCAGAGGGCATGGCTAGCATTTCCTGAGGCTAGCCAATAAACAGAAATAGATTCTGCTAGGGGGGAGGAATATCACAGACGGTTTTTAATGAAAAGCCGTCTATGATTATCAGATATCACAGACGGTTTTCATTACAACCCGTCTGTGATTATCCGATATCACAGACGGTTGTTTATTAAAACCGCTCGTGATTATCGGATATCACGACGGTTTTTTTTATTAAAACCGCTCGTGATTATCCAATATCACGACGGTTTTAATAAGAAATCGTCGTGATATCGGATAATCGCGCACGGGTTGTAATGAAAACCGCTCGTGATATTCGATAATCACGCATTTGCTCAAAACCGCTCGTGATAACTTGGATTATCACCGACCCATTATATCGAGCGGCCGTAAAACCGCCTCGTGATGACGCTTCAACCGCCTGTAATATCGCTTTCGTAGTAGTGAGCCTATCATGCTGCTATACTCCTTCTGATCAATTGGCTCGCCGTCCTCATCTGGGTCAAGTGTGGCGGAAGATGCCATGGGAGTTGACACAGGCTTACCATCACTCATGTCAAAGCATCTCAGGAGGTCACGAGTGTACTTTGCTTGATGCAAGAAAGTACCCTCCCGAGTCTGCTTGATCTGGAAGCCAAGGAAGAAGGTCAACTCATCCATCATGCTCATCTCAAACTCGGTGCTCATGACATCCGAGAATTGTGAAACGAGAGCATGGGAAGAGCCACCAAAGATGATGTCATCCATATAAATCTGGACGAGCAGAAGGTCTGTGCCATGCCTACGAATAAACAAGGTCTTATCCACCTTACCCATCTCAAAACCATGACTCAACAGATAGGACTTAAGCCTCTCATACCAAGCTCTAGGGCCCTGCTTAAGTCCATACAACACTTCGGAAAGCTTGTAGACATGGTTTGGGTATTTGGGGTTCTCGAAACCTGGAGGCTGTCTCACATAGACTTCTTCCTCAATAAAGCCATTTAGGAAGGCACTCTTGACGTCCATCTGGTAAAGCTGGAAACCCTTAGAAGCTGCAAAGGCAAGCAGGATTCTAATGGCCTCAAGTCTAGCTACAGGGGCAAAGGTCTCCTCAAAATCTAGACCTCAACCCGGGAGAAGCCCCGAGCTACCGCCTAGCCTTGTTTCAACAACCACCCCATCCTCACTCTGCTTGTTCTTGAACACCCACTTGGTCCCAATGACATTGTGACCTCGAGGGGGCTCAACAAGCGACCAGACCTTGTTCCTCTCGAAATTCTCTAACTCCTCATGCATGGCATTAACCCAAGACTCATCAGATAGTGCATGACTAACATCCTTGGGCTCAAAGGTGGCAACGAAGGCAGAATGGAGACAGAAATGTGACATGCCAGACTTTGAGCGAGTGACGCGCTCAAAGAGGTCTCCTATCATCTGCTCGGAAGGATGGTCTTTCTGGATATGTCGGGGAGGTCCAGGATGAGATGAAGAAATGGCCTCTACCTCATGAGCTGAAGAGGTAGGAACAGAGCCACTAGCTCCAGAGGAAGCAGAAGGCATGGGCTGATCGCCTCGAGGTGCGGTGGAAGAAGGCACCTCAAGGGGTGGATGAGGGACTGGATCGGGTAGACAACCCTCATCTCCATCCTCCTCATCATCTACAAAGATGGGCTCGGACTGCTCTAAAGAACCTGGGATATTAGGCCTAGTCCCCGGACTGGCCTCATCGAAGGTCACCTCACAGGTCTCTACCAACTTACTAGACTCGCAGTTCCAGACCCTATATGCCCGCGAAGAAGTCGAGTAACCTAGAAAGATACCATCACAAGAACGTGACTCAAACTTGTCTAGGCTCCCGGACTTCAGAATGAAACACTTGCAACCAAACACACGAACATGCGAGACACTGGGCTTCCACCCATATCTCAACTCATAAGAAGTGCAATGCAAGTGTGCCCGAAGAAAAACTCTGTTCGAAACATGGCACGCGGTTGCAATAGCCTCAGCCCAAAACTTCCTAGGTGTAGAATACTCATCAAGCATTGTCCTGGCCATCTCAACCAAAGTACGGTTCTTCCTCTCCACTACGCCATTTTGCTGTGGGACGTGTGGAGAAGAGAACTGGTGCTCTACACCTGTCTCATCGCAGAACCTCTCAAAGTAGGAATTCTTGAACTCCGTGCCATTGTCACTGCGGATCACTCGTAAGGCACCCGGAAGTTCAATAGAAAGCCTACTGAAAAGACCTCAGAAATGTGTAAACGTCTCATCCTTTGAGGCTAAGAAAAACACCCAAGAGAACCTCGAGAAGTGGTCGACCACGACAAGAACATACCACTTCCATCCTGCTGACTGCACTCGAGCTGGTCCAACTGTGTCCATGTGGAGCAGCTGTCCTGGTGCATCGGTCATAGTCACTCTGACCGGAGGGTGAGAAGCGGCAACCATCTTGCCGTGCTGGCAAGGAGCAAAAACTAGATCTTTGACCATTTTGAGAAAAACTAGATCTTTGACCATTTTGAGTTTCGGCAGACCACGAATGAGATCATGGCCGCTAACTCGAGTCAAATGGTCAAATCCAATATGACCAAGTCTCCTATGCCAGAAAGAAAGGTCACGGGACTCAAAAGCAACGAAACACCGGAGAGGATCATGAGAAGCCTCAGAAAAATCAGTACAAAAGATCCTCCCATAACGAGAAATCCCGCAAACCAAACTACTCGAAGAATCAAGAATTTTGCAAGCGTTTTTCTTAAAGCTCACCTCAAACACCATCAGAAGTCGAGAAACAAAAGCAAATTATACTTCAGCTTACTAACTAAGGCAACATCTTTCGAATGAAAGAATCATTAACGCCAAGATCGTATCTTTGGCGATGACGCGCCCAGATGAAGCATCTCCGAAGGTGATCGTCTCATCACCTGGAGCACGGGCTCGGGAAGAAAACCAACGAGAGTCTCCGGTCATATGACGTGAACAACCGGAGTCTACCAGCCAAACCTTTCCCTTTTCTGCCCGGTGAACCTGAGTCAAACAGAGAGTGAAGTCTCAGTACTAGGATAAATCAACATAGATTTTGGCACCCAATACTGAGTAACACATCGAGCAGCAGAAGTAGTCAAGCACGACTGACCTCTAACTACCCTATGCTCTCTGTCGCTCAAAGAGGTAGACGGTCTATGTGCAGACCTGAAGCTGTTGTTGGGTCCGACTGCTACGGGAGAGCGAGTCGGAGCACCGGCAACACGCTGATCTCGCCGCGGGTAGCCATCTCGACGGGGAAAATGAGATCTACCCTCAGAGCGGCGGAAGTCACGACCAAAGGGAGCATGAGGACGAAAACCAGAAAACTCAAAAAAACCAAGTCCTCGATGCTGCCCAAACCCATCAGAAACAACTGAAGCAAACCTAGAACTCATGTTGGCCTTAGGTGCACTCAAGGTCTGGAGCTGACCCTGAATATGCCTAAGAGCTGCAACACGGTCTCTACGCATGATCTTGGTGCGCCTGAAGCATCGCTCGATCAAGTGTCCATCCTTCTGACAGAAGGTGCAATGATACTTCACCTTCTGAGAGGTAGAAGTAGCATGATGAGGCTTCGCCTTTTGAGAGGCCGAAGCTGCAGGGGGAATCACCTTGCTGTCAGAAATCCCGTGGACAAAGCCCGCTGACTTAAATTGGACTTTCTCGGTCCTGGGCTCAATCTCGATCACACCTGGTGCTATGGGTCTGAGCACGGCAGGTGGATGCTTCCTCATGTCCTCATAGAAATTGTATCCTAGACCTTGATTAAATTTGCAAATCTTAGATTTGTCTAGAATAAGATTCAGCTTTTTCTTGCCTCCTACAAATCTCTCGAGAGTGTTCATAAGATACTGACACTCCCGAAAGAGAGAGGTGCAAGAAGAGCAGGGGAAGAAGGAACAGCAGAAGGTAAGGGAGTAGAAGAAGAACCAATAGCAGAGGAACGAATGGCTTGTGCACGCACAGCTGACTCAGAAGGGACAGTCCTACTGCTAGCCAATTGGTTCACGTCGCTAGGCATCTCTACCAAACCCTCATGCTTCTTCCCCACACACACAGTACAAGTAGATGGTTGCTTCTCTAGTAGGTCCTTAGTCAGCTTCACACATTTCTCATCCAATGCAATCAAACCATATTTTAGTTTGTTACAATTAATGCATGGTGAGCTAACAGGGTCCTTAGAAGCATTTTGAGCCAATTTGTTATTATCACCAACTAATTCTTGAAACTGTTTGGAGACAGATTCAAGTTCAGCAGTAAGCTTGGGACAATTCACACATGAAGCAATAGGCTCAAGAAGGAAAGCTTGTAGTTCAGCAATTTTATGATCTTCCTGTTTTAGGTTCATCTTCAAATTATTACAATTTTCACAAGTCTCGGGCAGATCGAGAAGCATGGTATACAAACCTCTAAAAGCATTGTCTTTATCCTCACATGAGGTGCAAGATATAGTCTCAACAGTAGTAGATGAAGGAGGAACTACCCTACTCATCTCAAGTTCAGCAAGCAGACTAATATTCTCTACCTTAATCATGTCGAGCTCAGAGGACACACTATCATGCAAGGTCCTTAGCTTCTCCATGTCATCCAGCAAAGCAGTACACACATCACAATCATCACGGGAAGGAGCAGATCTAAGTGAAGTAAGCTCCCGTGACAAGCTCTCTACTTCCTTCTCCAACTCGCTAACCCTAGCTCTAGATCTAGCATGGAATTTACCTAGCTTAAGAAAAGCATCATTAAGCTAGTCGTATGAAGGGTATACCTCATCGGAGTCGGAGTATAGCTCGTTGTCACTCAGTTCGCCCTCAAGGGCCATGAAGCACATGCAGGAGAAGTCATCACCGCCCTTGGGGTCTTGCTCGTCCGTCCCATCGTCGTCGCTCCACCCCTCCACCTCGCTGAGGTCGAGGTCGTCAAAGGCGGTGAGGACGCGGTGGAAGAGCTTCTTGGCTTTGCCAAGGTCGCAGAACTTCTTCTTGCCTTGGGCATGAGCTGAGGACTTCTTGTTGCGGTTCTTGTCGATGTAGTCGTTCTTGCTCACACCGCCGTAGTCGCCCTTGCCCTTCTGCAGCTTGGGGCAGTTTGCCCGAATGTGGTTGGGGCCACCACACTCGAAGCAGATCATGGGTCCTCCTCTCTTCCTGTCCCTCCTCCTCTTGTAAGCATGGAAAAATTTTCTCGCTAGGAGGGCTAACTGGTCATCTGCAAGCTGCTCTAACTAATCATCAGTCATGTCACAGAGAGCAGCAAGCGAGAATCCACAAAGTGAATCAGAAGAAAGATTAGAAGCTAAAGTGGGATCGGTGACTAAAGCCATCGACTGCGACTTCGACTTACGAGAGACAATGTCAATCTCGTGAGTCTTGAGGCATGAGTACAACGCATTAAGAGTCAAAGTCGAGAGGTCGGCGGTGTCCTTGATGGTAGTCACCTTCATCTCCCAAACCTGCAAGTCAAGAGCAGACAGCATCTGTCGAGCATTTTTAATGTGAATTATTTGTGAGATCAGCTTTTTAAAATCATTGTTTCTTGTAGAAAATAAATATACGTGCGACCATTTTAAGGAAGTATTGATGAGTACCATGAAATATTTAAATGGGCCTGATAGTGGTTGTACGGGACCACAAATGTCTCCTTGGATGCACTCCAGGAATGTAGGGACTTCGTCCTTTACTTTTAGAGTAGAAGGTCTAGTAATTAATTTCCCGGTGGTACATGCGGGGCACACAAAATCTTCATGATTTAGAAAATTCTTTACATTAATATTATATCCCTGTGAATTGTTAATTATATTTCTCATCATCCTAAGACCTGTGTGACCTAATTTGTCATGCTAGAGACAGAAGAATTTAGAGCTTCTAAATATTATTTTCAGGGCAGGCGACTTGATATGAGTGTAGTATAGCCTTGTTTCAAGTAAAGGAAGTTTTTCTAATACCCTTTTTCCATTAGCGTCATGCTTTGTAATGAGTAGGTATAGCTTACAATACTCTTTTTCAATCTCAACATGGAAATAGTTGGCATGAATATCTTTGAAACTTAGGAGAGTTCTAGTCGATTCTTGGTACAATAAGGCTTCTTGTAGCTCCCGGCGTTGGCTTCATGGACAGCGGAGCTCCCAGGTGGTTGTGTGACAAAGTTCTTGCGGAGAACTTCATCTTGAGCCTCTACAACCTGCATCATATCAATCTATTCAACATACTCCTTGTAGCTGTCTTGACCATAGTTGTGCGTAGACTGCACTGCATTGGGGTGGATGGTGGATAGGGTCTTCTCAATCTTTTGCTTATCTACGATCTATTTGACACAAAGTTGAAGATTGGTACAAATTCTGTGCAAAGCAGAATTGTATTCCTTGATTGTTTTGAAATCAGCAAACCTCAATTGGATCCACTCTTGCTCTACCTGAGGAAGGATGGTGTACTTTTGCTTCTCAAACCGCTTCTTGAGTGCAGTCCACAATGCTATCTAACTCTTCTCTGCCATGTACTCATTCTTGAGAGTGAGACAGAGGTGGTGCCTAAAGAAGTGAAGTGCTTGATCATTTTCCTCAGGGGTGGGTTTGACATCCTGCAGTGCACCAATCCCAATGCAAGCATGGAGCCTCATAGCTCCAAGTATTATCTCGACATTGGAAGCCCAAGTCAAGTAATTTTGGCCATGCTAGGCCAGCTCCTCGAACTCCTAGTTCGTGATGATTGTCATTTATATGTGTATGAAAGGAATATATAAGTTTACTACCAGTAAACATATATAAATAAATTTACTACAAGTAAATAAATTGGACAATGGTGCAAAAGATTCTTGTAATGTTCCAGAATTCTCGTAATGCATAATTACGATTAATTAAACAGAAAATAAATACAGAAAATAAATAAAAATGACAGTGCTAAACATGCTTCAAATGCAAAAATATAATTTAAAATTGAATTCCTGACGCCCTTTTATGCTGGAATATGAATTTTTAGTGAATTTTCAATTTCCGAGGGTTTATCCACAAATTTTCATTCTAAGAAACTTTTTAGCGTAATTGTCTAATTTCCCAAGGGCCCTTTTGCAAAAACTGTGACTTGTCTAAAAATTCTAGGGACCCTTCCATAATTTCTAGAATTCAGAGGGCCTTTCTGCAAAATTGCCAGCACCGGCCTCCTTCCACTTTTTCTTTGGCCCATCCCAGCCCATTCGACGCATGGGGTAGGGTTTCCCCTACCCCATCCCCACCTGGCGGCGGCAGCCTGAGGTGCGTGCTGGCCGACGGTGCGGGCTGGCGGCGCTTCATGCGGGAGCGACATCGGCGGCTTCGGCTTCCCCGGGGCAGCGGTAGCGCTCATGCGGGAGTGGCAGCAGTTGGGAGCTGGTGGAACACGTGTGGCCGACGGCAGGAGCCTGGCGAAGCACGTGCGGCCAGCAGGGGCCGTGGCTAATTTTGGAGTGATGGCGGCCGGAGCGTATCCGGGTGCTCGGGGATCGGTGGCCAGGGTAGCGGTCGTTCAGGGCTAACCGGTGCGGCAGCACGCCTCGGGGAGGCGAATGGCGACTCCTACGGAGCTGGCAACGATGGTGCCATGTGCAGAGGTGGCGACGACGTCTTCCCTGCCCGTGGACCCAAGCGGTGGCAATCGAGCGGCTTCGAGCCAGCGGCCGAGCTCGGATTCGGCTGAGCGCGGTGGCTTCAGGCGGGGCCGATGGCACTTGCATAGGAGCAGGCGCAACACCGGTGATCGAGGTGGCAGTGGCCACGTACGGGCGGCGTGCGAGCTTGGGCGGCACGATCGCATTCGGACAACGCGTATGGCATGGCGGCTGGCAGTCCAGTGTGGCTGCGGGCTAGCATGGCGCTCACATGCGGCGGCCGTATGGGGGCGGTAGCAAGTTCGCCACGTGCAATTTTCCTATTTTTCAATCTACAGTGCAATCAACATATACTCTTTTATGTAATCTATCGATCGACATTGTGCCGGCAACTTCAAGTCTGCTCGCGGTACATTACGGCGGATTTGCAAAGTAGAAAATAATGTAGAAAGGAAAATCTACGGAATTTAATGTGATCTATATATATGCAATTCAATCTATGAGTGCTTCGATGATTACCTTCGATTCACGGAGCGATTCGTGCTGATAACATGTTGACGAACCGTCGCTGGTGAGTCCAGTCTGATCGATTTCTCTCCTATGCAAAGAGACGCATCAATCACAGCATAATGCAAATAGTAGACTGGAAACACAGAGATAGGAGGGGAACTCCTGTTCTTTCTTTATTGCTTTCTCTTTTCACATGTGTATAAAATAGCTAATAGAACTCCCTATATATAGCCTAATGGCAAGGTGGCCACCATAGACCAAGGCTTCAAGCCTAGGCCCAGATTTCTCAACAGTGACAATTATCTTCGCGGTTGCTTTCACATTGCCTGGAGGATAAACAGTGACATGGGAAGTGAGGGACTTCCCATTATGGCAAGAAAGATTGCATTTCAAGCATTTTTAATCTCTGACACCCTAGCAATGTGCTCCTCGCTTGCTGTGGCACTTGCACTTTTCTTAATTGCACCGACTGGAAAGATTTGAAGGTGACACACACCAGAAGCTACTCCACCAACAGGAAATACTCAATCTCAAAACCAGCCATTGTAATACAAGACAACTCTCATAATAAATCATCTATATCCCCCATTTTAACCTAAAAGACAGATCTGACATCTTCTGTACAACAGGTTTATTAAATCTATATCTTTTAATCTACATGTGCAAATATATTAAACAATGTCATTTTTAGAATCTACAAGAAATTATCTATCATTTCTAGTTATTTCAAAATTTTATCTAGCATTAACTTAGTCAAATTAATATTTTCCAACGACTGCATCTAGAGCACCCGATGATCGGCAACAAAGATCCCAAAATTCATATCTTCTAATCTACTTGTCTAAAAATTATATTCTTAGACTTTCTGAAAACATTAAGAAATTACCTACAAGGTTCATGCTGATCAAATTTCTAGATGGGATTGTTGTGGTTACAAACCAAACAGAGAGAGAGTATGGTAGTGGAGAGTTAGGTGAGTAATGGCGTCTTGTTTCTCCCCATGGCCTGTGTCGTATATATACATCCACATGGGGAGTGCTTTTACAATTATACCCTTACATCTGAGTACTCCCCTCAGGGGTACACATGTCATTATACATGTCCCATTTTGGGCCTTACATTCCTCTAACAGGCCTGTTGGCTTAGGTAGGGGCCACCCCTACAACAGGAGCCTCTCATGGTGAAGGGCTTCACGGGCCGAAGCCATGTTGCCGAGGCCTTTGGCCCCTCTGTCCCTGTGGCCTGTGAGCCTTTTCAACGTTCGTCGAAGTGTAGTGTTCGCCCTGTCGCGAAGGTATGGCGCCGGGCGGCTTGGCGAAGTCTTCGTCATCCACAGAGTCCTGCTGTGGCAGGGTCGGGGTTGCTGTCCGGGGCGAAGGTCGAAGTCGATGTCGGCATCACGACCGAGGGCCGACGTTGACGTAGTGGGCGGTGTTGGCAAAGTCAGATGCATCAGCATAGGTAGGCTGAGCGGGCCCCTAAGTCATCGCGCGCGCGTCAAGTGACAGCGGACTCCGGCGTCGGGTGCCCTTGATGATAAGCGACTGTTGGCCTGCCTAGCGAGGCTTGGTTGGCGCGGCGCGAGACTTGAGGGGTCATGGCCATACCACGTTGCGACGTTCCTTCTTCTGGCCGTCCACGTGGTGAAATATGCTTGGCGCGGCGCAGGTCTTGAAGCATCGTGGCCGTACGATGCTGCGACGCTCCTCCGCCGATTGGACTCCTGCCGGTTGGACTTCTGCCGGTTGGCTCCCCCGCTGATGGGGTATATATATCGTGCTGGTGCGGCATTGTACCTGCATTGTGCGCTCGGATAGATGCTGCTCCCCTAAATAGGCCTCTTCAGTGCATCCACATTCCGTAGTGCTTTACGCGGCTTGGGGGATGTTGATGCACTGGTGGAGGCCTGTTTTTCTTGGGAGCTTGGTTAACGTCTGTTACTGGTAACTGGTCGGACTTCCTGCCTTCGTGCTGCGTTTCTACATATAACGACAAGGTTTGCCCTGTTCTCCCAGACAGGCCCACCTTCAGTCGGGTTTTCTGATCGATCCTATCCGCATTACTTTGAAAGAATGTTGATGTACTGAAGGTGGCCTGTTTATGAGAACAAGCCAAAACTTGGCGTGATGTGACGCCTGCCTGCACCATATGTGGGGAATGCCGACGGACGAGTCCCTGCGCGCGAGTCCGCTCCTCCAAGCCGAAGTCGAGGTCGAAAACGTGGCCGCGTTGGTGGGTATGCTCCGCCGTGAGTTCGTTGGGCGGCGGAGCCGAAGTTGGAACAGGGGTCGATGTGACGCCAACGATGTTCCCTGGGTGTGAGGTGAATGCAACCCCGCGGTAGTGCGCCTTAATGGATCCGGGAATCACGCCGACCCCTGGGCTGGCATGAGCAGGCTACTATAGCCGTACGTGCTTGTCCATTCAGGGTGCACACGCGGCGGGCCATGAGTGGCGCGCCAGGGGCTGCCAGCGGTCACATGACCGCGGCCGTTTGCCCCTTCCCAAGAGGGGCGGGGTACGTGGCGCGGTGCTATAGGTGAAGGACTACGGGCAGGCTACGATAGCGCAAATTAAAAAAAATTTCTACCCGTAAACCAAGATCACTGCAGTTATAGATCACGGAATTACCACTAGACGCCAGTGCGGAATTGATGCAAAGACGCGTCGGCGAGTAGTCGTACTCGCCGATGCAAAGACGTCGGGCGCAGTAGTCGTACTACTTCCTCGCCCACGCCGCGGCCCCACGCATAACTCCTCTATTGCGGTTCGCCCAAACGCTACGTATGCAGCGCCAAAAGGTATCCACACGCACGGGAGGAGCGACGCACGCCGGATTACTAGATCCGCGCGAGCGCCTGTATGTGGGAGGGTGGCGGCGAGGGGTTTGAGGAGGTCACGAAAAGACTCTCTCCCTTGTGCGCCTTGCCCTCCTTTTATAGACGTCCTCACAATGGGCTTCTACGAATGGAGGCCCATTAGGACTCAATACCCGCCTAACCCGATCCAATCCGAATTAGGCTTCAGCCCTTAAGTGTGTGACCCTATAGGTTCACGTATGTTTAGACATGACGCGAGTACACATACTTGGTCAATAGTTGGTAGCGGCCTCTAGCAAGACGTGCCAACTCCTAAACATACACAAAGATCATATCGGACGAACCATCACAACTTTATGTACATGCCAATCCCTTTGCCTCACGATATTTGGTCGAGCTCCAAGCTGACCACTCTTTCTCGATCTTGTGATCCGGAATCCCTTACTAGGTTAACTCTTAACCTTAAGTAGCATGGCCATGCATATCTGGATCCGATCACTCGAGGGGCCCAGAGATATCTCTCTCAGGAAGAGAGGGGCAAATCCCATCTCGACTGACCATGCCTCGTAGCATGCTTCATGACAAACCCGAAAGCTACCTTTATAACTACCCAGTTACGGAGTAGCGTTTGATAGCCCCTAAGTAGGTCGATTCACATCTCAAGTACATGCGACAATCTCAGGTCTAAGGACAAGGCGTACACATTGTGTAGAGAGAGAACCATAAGTATAATTGTTATGTCTCATGTTGGGTCGGTCCAACCCCATGTTCTAAACATGTGTCCACATTATTGGTTTGACATCTCCATGTCTATGACCTGTGAAACATGGTCATCAACCGATACATGTGCTAATCCATTATTCACGTGTGTCCACACATGAACTTCGACTAGGGACAACTTTAGAATAACCATACAAGTAAAGAGTTTCACAAACAAGTCACATACTTGTTAATCAATACAAAGGCAATATTCAAGGAACATTTATTAAATCATGGATACAACGAAATATCATCATCTCTATGATTGCCTCTAGGGCATATTTCCAACAATAGGCGCGCCGCGCGCTGGCTGCCCACCTTCCAACGCGCGTCCCCGGCTGCTAGCGGTTGTGCTTTTTGCCGACCTCCGGTTGCCTTTGTCATGCAGGTTTGCGGTTGCTCCCTGTACAGGATGGCGAAGTCCTTCTTGCCCTACGGTATCAGGGGCGAGGTTGCCACCGGGCGCGAGGTCGGAGCCGGGGTCGACGCCAAGGCCGGAGCCCAAATTGGTGTGGGGGGCTGAGGCGGAGCTGGGGCCGCAGGCGGAGCTGGGGTCGGAGCGGCTTCCGGTGCCTTCGCATCAGTGTCCCTTTGGACAGGTGCGGCCAAAGTCGGGGGGGCGAAGACCCCGTTTTGGACTATTGCAGTTGAAGGGTCCGAAGAATCACGCCGACGCGTGCCGGAAGCTATGTCGGGTTGTGCAACCTTCATTTATTCCCTGCGTTGACCGACACGCGGTGGGACGCTAGTGGCGCGTCGTGCGGTGATAGGACTCTGTACGACCACGGTCATATGTGGGCTACGTGTGCCCTCGCGACGCTTCGGCTTCGCACGTGGCGAGGTGAGCAGTTGTCGTTCGCCGTTTGCGCTTACCGACGGTGGGAGGCGAGGGGTCTTTAAATACCCCCGTGGTACCGTGCCTGTGCCTCCTCCATACGCTTTCTAGTTGTTCACACCGTCTCCTATATTTGCCCGTCCTATTCCTGCGCTCCTTTTTGCCGTCGAGCACCCCGTGGATGCCGATGGCGACTTGCGACGAGCGTGCTCAGGTGGGCGGCTATGCCATCCGCTGGCTGTCCTCGCCACTTGAGGTGAAATACGCGCTCGAGGAGCGCGATCCGGCGGCGGCAAACAAGTGGTGGGCGGCAAAAAAGACGGAGGGTCTGTACTCCGGCGACTTGGGCCGCACGCTCGTGACGGAGGACACGATCCGGTCACAGTTGCGCGAGGGGAGGCTATCGGACCGCCAAGCGGTGCGGCTGCCCGCCGATGATGAGACGGAGCCGCACCCTGAGAAGTCGGAGGCGATCGTCTTCGTCGCCTACTTCGAAGCCGGACTTCGCATCCCGTCCGCAGCGATTGTTGGGGACGTGCTGCCGACCTTCAAGCTGGAGTTGTCACAACTGACTTCGAACGCGGTGGCTCGCCTTGCCGTGTACAGCTGGGCCCTGCGCTCGGAAGCATGTTGGCCCAGCGCCTCCTTGTTCGCATATTTGCACGAAGCCCGGTGCCAACCGAAGGAGCGGAAGGACGGGACGCTGTCGAACTTTGGCAGCGTCAACTTCATTCTTCGTGCGTCATGCGGAAGGCTCTTCCCTGCGAACTCGACCCCAGGGAAATGGGAGTCCAACTGGACGAGGTGGTGGTTCTACCACCGTGTGGCGAGTGGTAGCGGCCTTCAGTGCACGGGCTGGCCGATTGCATTCAAGACCACGCCCGGCCTAACACTTGACCACGAGGATAGGTGAAGGACGCGAAGACTTGTGGGGGTCACAGCCCACTTCAATATGCGTGACCTCGCAGAGGAGTACATAATGTACCTCGGGCCGCAGTGACCATGGCGCAAGATCGGTTGGTGCTACGTCCCAACCCGGAGGTCCCTCTGCCCCACGAGTCAATGCCGTCCGTTGGGGCCGAAGTCATTGCGGCCCGCCCGGGGCTAGGGAGGCGTCCCCGCGAAGTCCCCCATCTGCCACCGAGGGTAGGCTTGGACGGCATCCCTTTAGCACAATTTTTTCCGCGCCTCATGACAAACGTATACTTCCTCTTGCAGCGGCGCTTATCCCGGAGGAGGAGCTATCCCTTGAGCATGGGGGTCCTGGTGCTGGCGACATAGATGTCGCGCGCCCGAGCCGGCAGACTTCGTCCCTTTGTCCGATGCGCTGAGGGCATGGCGCGGGATTGCGAACGACGCGGCCGCCAGCATCGGCCAGCAGGCGTTGCAGACCTATGGGTGAGGGCGCCTTGGGGACGCATTGGAAGTGTCGGGAGTGAGGGTAAGCGTCTGTCCTTTGGACCACTTGCAGCCGTTTAACACTTGCTAACCCCTTCGCCGCACAGACACTCGTGTTTGCCCAGGCCCTGCAAGCTACTCACGCTTGCGAGCAAGGAGCGGTACAGAGTAGGTTGCAGGCCGCCAAAGGGGGGCTGCAGGGAGCTACAGGGGGGCGCTCTGCCCAGGACGCTCGTATAAGCCGCCTGGAAGCTGAGTGCGCGGAGGTGAAGATGCGCACCGAGGAGCTCGTCACCGTAGCGCGAGCGTCAGCCACCGAAGCGGTGCGGCAAGAAGCTGCTGCGGAGCGGGATGGCTTACTGTAACAAGTTGCTGCGTTGGAGAGGGAGAACAACGAGCTTGCCGACTCTCTAGCGGAGCGGGATCGAGCCTTGGGCGACGCTTCGATAGTTGCTTGGGACGCTATGTTGGCCCTGGAAGACACCCTCAAGGGGCTTATCGCCGAAGTGCCGGCACGCTCCTTCGGGCCCAAGGACCTGTCGCGATCGCTTCGGTGGATCAGAGACGCGGTCGACATTGCACGCGGTGCCGCGACGACCTTTGGCAACCACTGTGCCTACGTGGCATCGTGCCTGCTATGCACGCTCCTGCGACTCCGCGGCTGTGAACATGTTGCCGGGCTAGCCGATCCTCGACTGGAGATGCCCGCCGGTGGCGGGGTAATGTTTGGTGCCGTGCGCGCTGCTCGCCGTGCCTTGAAGTTCTTCCATGAGCAGATATGGGAGTACTGCGGGGGGGCCGCAGCCATGGTCGAGCTGTGAAATAACCTACATGGCGAGGGAAACCTTGGCCAGTTTCTGGACGAGGTCCCACGGCGTGACGAGGATGGCACTGCAGCCCCGGACGATGCTGCGAACCCACAGGTGTGACGGCAGGTTGTCGCGTGTTGGCATGCGTTGTAACCGATGTCGTTTCTTTTTTTGAATAAAGTACGAAGTTGCTTCGCCGCTGTGCTGATCTTTGCCCCTTGTTGCGAGCAGTTACACGGCCGGGGCCGGCTGCTAATTTCCGACCTTGCGACTCAACGGTGTCTTCGGCGCTGGCGAAGGGCCGAGGAAGCACTGGATTTTTGGGCGGGTCAGGCGTCTTCGAGCGAAGCCTCAGCACAGACGCGTGTTAAGGATGAGTCTGTCGAGTAGCGGCCTCGTGCGCCGGAGGTGTTTGTACGCCTTTGTAATTCGCCTTTGCAAGCGTCGCTAACGAATGCAAAGAATAATCTTGGCTGGAACTTGCGAAGTGCGTCTCTGCCCCTCTGGCTGCGCTGTCCCATGGTGAACTCGGAGGGTTACTGCATTCGCCCGTACACAACGATTTGCGCCTCGGGAGGGTAGGGTGGTCAAGACGGACGCGTAGTTGAAGTAACCGCACAAGCGCTCCGTCCCTTACCCCTTCAAAGTGGGATCAGCAGAGCTGGCACCCTTAGTTCGAAGTAGACGCGCGAGCACTCCATTCCCTACCCTTCGAAGTGGTGGCAGCGGAGCTGGTGCCTTAGTTCGAAGTAGATGCGCGAGCGCTCCGTCCCCTACCCTTCAGAGTGGTGGCAGCGGAGCTGGCGCCTTAGTCGAAGTAGATGCGCGAGTGCTCTATCCCCTACCCTTCGAAGTGGTGGCAGCAGAGCTGGCGCACTAGTCGAAGTAGAGGCGTGAGCGCTCCGTCCCCTACCCTTCGAAGTGGTAGCAGCGGAGCTAGCGCCCTAGTCGAGGTAGACGCATGAGCGGTCCGTCCCCTACCATTTGAAGTGGTGGCAGCGGAGCTGGCACCCTAGTCGAGGTACAGGTGCAAGCGCTCCGTCCCCTACCCTTCGAAGTGTTGGCAGCGGAGCTGGCGCCCTAGTCGAGGTAGACGCGCGAGCGCTCCGTCTCCTACCCTTCGAAGTGGTGGCAGCGGAGCTGGCGCCCTAGTCGAGGTAGACGCACAAGCGCTCCGTCCCCTACCCTTCGAAGTGGTGGCAGCGGAGCTGGCACCCTAGTCGATGTAGAGGCCTGAGCGCTCCGTCCCCTACCCTTCGAAGTGGTCGCAGTGGAGCTGGCGCCCTAGTCGAGGTAGACGCGTGAGCGCTCCGTGCCCTACCCCTTCGAAGTGGGATCAGCGGAGCTGGCGCCCTAGTCGACATAGAGGCGCGAGCGCCCGCCCCTACCTTCGAATCGTGGCGCGAGCTGGCACCTAGTCGAGGTAGACGCACGAGCGCTCCGTCCCCTACCCTTCGAAGTGGTGGCAGCGGAGCTGGCACCCTAGTCGAGGTAGAGGCATGAGCGCTCCGCCCCTACCTTCGGCGGTGGCAGCGAGCTGGCACCTAGTCGAGGTAGAGGCGTGAGCGCTCCGCCCCTACCTTCGGTGGTGGCGCGAGCCGGCGCCTAGTCGAGGTAGACGCGCGAGCGCCCGCCCCTACCTTCCAGTGGTGGCAGCGAGCTGGCGCCCTAGTCAAAGTAGAGGCGCGAGCGCTCCGTCCCCTACCCTTCAAAGTGGTGGCAGCGGAGCTGGCGCCCTAGTCGAGGCAGTTGCGCGAGCGCTCCGTCCTTTTGGATTATGCAAGGACAGCCTCTGGTGCCTTTCGCCCACGGGTGCACTCGCGTGGGAGCTAGCCTCTGGTGCGTCACCTTGGTACCTCGCGGGATGCGCATAGGAGTGGGCCCCCGTGGTGCGCTTTGCACTCTGTAGAGTACGCCAGGATAGCCTCCGCTTCTTTTTATACTCCAGAGATTGCGTGGGATTGACATCCACATCTTATTTATACTCCGAAGAGTACGAACAAGAGCAACGCCCATGCGTGCGCGGGTTCGCGTCTTGTTTATACTCCGTAAAGTGCGTAGGGATAGCATCCGCGTCTTTTTTATACTCCGAAGAGTACGCACAGGAGCAACGCCCATGCGTGCGCGATGTTTGCGCCTCGTTTATACTCCGTAGAGTGCGCAGGGATAGCATCCGCGTCTTTTTTATACTCCGTGGAGTGCGTGCGGAGGCAAACCTCAACGCTACGTCTTATTTAGAGTCTGTGGACTGCACGCGGAGGCAAGCCTCTACGCGTTGCGGGTGGTGAGGTGCGTGCGAAGGCGGACCTCAATGCTACGTCTTATTTATACTCCGTAGAGTGCGTGCGGAGGTAAACCTCAACGCTACGTCTTATTTAGAGTCCGTGGACTGCGCGCAGAGGCAAGCCTCTGCGCGTTGCGGGCGGTGAGGTGTGTGTGGAGGCGGACCTCAACGCTACGTCTTATTTATACTCCATAGAGTGCGTGCGGAGGTGTCCCCCCGCTCGTCTTTGTTTATACTCATACCCGCGTCTTTGACAAAGAGTGCGCGCGCGGACGCGTGTCTTTGTTTATACTCATACCCGTGTCTTTGAAGGAGAGTGCGCGCGCGGACTCGTGTCTTTGTTTATACTCATGCCCATGTCTTTAATGGAGAGTGCGCGCGCGAATGCGTGTCTTTGTTTATACTCATGCCCGTGTCTTTGACGGAGAGTGCGCGCGCGAACGCGTGTCTTTGTTTATACTCATACACATGTCTTTGACGGAGAGTGCGCGCGCGAACGCGTGTCTTTGTTTATACTCATACCCATGTCTTTGACGGAGAGTGCGTGCGCGAACGCGTGTCTTTGTTTATACTCATACCCGTGTCTTTGACGGAGAGTGCGCACGCGAACGCGTGTCTTTGTTGCGGGAAACAAGAAAAATTTGTGCAAACGGTGAACTTTATTAAATTCCCATTTGCGTGGGTGAGCGGTTACAAAAAAGTGGAGATATCGACCACTAACCACTTTTAGGACGGGGGCGACTGCTGACGAGCCTTTGCTGCTGGGACAACTCATGCACGGTGAGTGCGAGACGCTCTCCGGGGGCGCCCGGGGCTCCGCATCTGCACACCCGGCCTAGGTGCCTTGGCGAGCCGCGTGGCATGGACCCCTGGCGCCAAGCTCTATGCGCCGAGCCATGTCTTGGTCGCCATGGACGATGATGATGGCCCGCAGTCCGGGAAGCTTCATGCATAGGAAGCCATGGTGCGGAACTGCGCCGAGAGTGTTTAGGAGCGGCCACCCCAATATGGCATTGTAGGGGTATGCAATGTCGACAACATCGAAGATGGCGTCTTCACTCCTCACGTTGTCGTTTTGAACGAAGGAGACTTGGAGGCATATCTGGCCCAAAGCGCGCAAAGGTTGCCCTGCAAAGCCTTGTAACGGGATGCCTGAAGGGCCCAACCGACTCCGAGGGATCCCCATCTGGTCGAAGGCCGCGGCAAACAGAATGTTCGCGGAGCTTCCCCCATCGACCAGGACGCACCTGACCTCGCATCCTGCTACGAGGACCTGGACGACCAGGGGGTCTTGGTGGGGGAACTCCACACCTTCCGCGTCAGCAAGCGTGAATGTGACTTCGTGTTGTGCCCACTCCGGCGGCACCTGCGCTAGGTATGCCGCGACGTGGTGCAGCCTCCTCGCGTAGGCCTTCCGTTGTCGCGCCGAGGTGAACTCCAACGAGGAGCCTCCAGAAATGACGTTTATGACCGTGTGCTGGGCTCCTTCCAGGGCTTGTAATTGCAGGAGGCCCTCCCGAGGTTGCTGCACATGGGCCTGAATTCGCAGGAGGCCTTCCTGGGGCTGCATTCCTTGGTCTTGGGGGTGTTGGACATGGGCCACGACGGGCGCGCGTGCCTCTGGGTTTTTGTCCCTGGCGACGCTCTGCCTGAGCGCTGCGATAGTGGCGCAAGTGCACGTGTCATAGTTGCCTCAGCCGTGGACTTCGCACCACTGCCCGTGGTGTTGGTTGTTGTATTCTTCGCGGGTTCTGTCGTCGCGACCCCGCCCACGCCCACGTCCCTGACCACGGCGCCCTCTGCCCCCGCGACTTGCGGAGGCGCTACCTTCGGAGCCGCCCTCGATGTCAAAGACGTAACGAGGTTTCCTGGACTTGCGTTGGTCACGCTTGGGCCTATCGCCTGACGAGTCATTGTGTTGGGTATCTTTGCATTCGGAGGCGCCCTTCGACTGCTCCTGCTTGCGTTTGCCTTTCACGGAGCCCTGCTTCGGGGAGCCTTCGTTCTTTGCCGAGCCTTCCGCCTTGTTGGTGTCGGAGTCATCGTCGTGTCGCCGCCGCGCGTCCTCTTCCGCTCTGGCGTACTCTTCCATCTTGCCGAGCCTTCCGTCTTAATGGGCTTGCGCGCGTTGTACTCAGCCATCAGTCCCGGGCGGAGGCCTTGTATCGCTGCATTGATGACGGTTGTTTCGTTGACGTCCTTGACCTGGCAACGTACTTTCGTGAAGCGTTTGAAGTAATCCCGGAGCCTCTCCTCAGGTTTTTGCTTGACTGCGAAGAGCTGGTCCGCATCGACACGCGTAGATGGACTGTGGTTCGATGGTGAAGAACCAGGACAGCGTCACCCCTTGTAACGCGAGAGGGAGTCCTTTTGCCTTCGTGGTGTCGTCTTCGCCAGCGGCTTCGATGGCGGTCTCATACACGCGCATGAATTCTTGCGGGTCAGAGTCACCCTTGTACGCCTCAATGACGCTGGGGAACTTGAAATCCTCAAGCCATGCCGCCTGCTGCAGGCTTGTGGAGAGCGGGGACTCCGGGTCTACGCGCCGTAATGGGACGCGACTAAACGTAGGGGCATCGCGGCTATCCACCCTCTCCGGAGCGGGTTCCGATGCCACCGCCGGGGGGGCGTGTTGGCTCCGAGCCTCTTGCATGTCTCGCATAGCTCCGTGGAGGTCGGTCAGCTCCCGCTGAAACGCGCTGAGGGCCACCAAGAGGGCGGTCTCCACCACGGACGTGGCTGGGGCCGCCGGTGCGCCCGGCGGCATGATCGGCGCGGCGGTGACCATGGCCTGCGCGCCCAGGCTGCCCACCGCGTTGTCCTGGAGGACCCTGGAGCTGGTGACGAGGTCCACGTCGTCGTCGGGACCGCTCACCACTCCTGCGCCGGGTGGGAAAGTGGACGTGCCTGGGTTGCCACCGCCAGGGTTGGTCGTCGGGGCGGTGGTGGGGTCTGGCGGCGCGGCGGTGGCGGGGTTAGGCTCACAGTTGTCACACCTGCATCGCCACCCGTACCTGCAGCTGCTAAAGCCAAAGCCCTGGTATGGACGCGAGATTTCGCCACTTCCGCCTTCTTCTTCTTCGCCACCAATGGTGAAGCTTTCTTTGGTGCCATCTTCCTTCGGATCTGGAGGCTTGCTCTTGTCCTCCCCACGGACGCGCCAACTGTTGTGGTTACAGACCAAACAAAGAGAGAGTATGGTAGTGAAGAGTTAGGTGAGTAATGGCGTTTTGTTTCTCCTATGGCCTGTGTCGTATATATACATTCACATGGGGAGTGCTTTTACAATTATACCCTTACATCTGAGTACTCCCCTCAGGGGTACACATGTCATTATACATGTCCCATTTTGGGCCTTACATTCCGCTAACAGGCCTGCTGGGCTTAGGTAGGGGCCACCCCTACAACAGGGATCATTTCTTATTACAGACTGACACAACATGACTAATTCTACCGGGCAGCAGAACTGTAAAAATCATAACTTACAATCTACTCATTTGATTTCCATGAATAAAAATTGTACAGAAAGCTATTGAAATTCTCTATAACTCGCTATTAGATAAAATTTTCAAATTATGACCATAGAATATCCGTAAAAATAGTACAGCAGTACAACGGACTAAACTGATCTAGTTCCAATTTTCTCCATGAGCAAAAGCCATCTCCCTCTCTAATTTGGAAACTATCATCTAATTAAAAAATGGGTGCTGATAACAGAGGAATGAAATCAGTACTATCACCCAAAGCTTACTGTTCAAGTTCGATAGAAGCAATACAAACCTTGAAGATCACGAAACTAGCACGCACGCTGGCATGGAAAGCCCCTACGGCGACACCCGCGCTTGGGAGTGGCTTCTGGCACACGACGCCTGGCAGGGGTTGGAGCAATGGCGCAAGGGCACGGCAGCTTTATTCTCCCTTTGGCAACGCGTGGCACAAAATTAATAAGCGACACCGATCGGCTGGCGACGCGAGGAAACCGACGCCAGTAAGACTAGGGTTTTAGTATATCTGGCTGAAGGCTTATATCTTTCCGTACGACGGTACGAGTCCTTTTATCAGAGTTTTTGTACATATAGCACTGTTTACATTTGTATTTACGAAAATGGTAATATACGGATGGTATTACTAAAAATAATATTTTTGTCGTCCGGTGGCCGGGCGGCCATGCCGTAAAGCTGACGCGTGGGCTCACCGCCGGTGGCAAATAGCCTGCTGCCCCACCACCAGACAGCAGGACCTGCCGCCCTGACACTTGGCTACCACCCCCACGAACCAGCCTACTGCCCCATGGGTAGACAGCAGGTAATTAAACCGGCTAATTTGCTAGCTTAATTACCTATCTGAATTTTTTATTTACTATTTGTTTTAATTTTTAAATATAGTAAATGAGTATGGAAAATTATGAAATTTTATATGCTGATTTTGGATAGAATGTGCTTGAAAGTGTAATTTTTTGGCACTTTTATCCATTGTGATTGTTGCTCAAAAATTTGTAGGATTACCAGGTACTATTTGAATTTTCAAATATAGGAAATGAGCTTAAAAAATTACAAAATTTTATGTGCACCCTCTTGTGACAACGTACTTGACTATGTAATATTTTGATAATTTTATCCACTGTAAATATTGCTCAAAAATTTGTACAATTACCAAGTGATTAGCAAGTGCGGCAGAGGTGGGTCATTTCATTTTCTTTGCCTTGTTTAATCCGTATTTTTTGTTTTCATTGCTTTGTTTAATCCTCATGTGAACAAAGTGCAATGCACCACCGTAGACATTTGGCTCATATGAAAATTGAGCACTTGTGCAAGAAACAGACCACTAAAAGTGCACTCTGTCTCCCCACGCGTAGTTCACTCCTATCATTACCGGCTCATTGTTTGTGTGTGCTTCGCTATCGCTCTCTCTATAAATTTCAAATAGCGCGCACTCACATTCTTGCAGTCTCTTCGCTGACACTCCTCGCCTTGCAGTCTCTTCACTCACACTCCTCACCTGCGGTCTTCATCCCCTTTCTTCACAACAAATAAAATATTATTTAATGCCATTATTAGCTGTCAAATTAACAGGTAATTTGTTTTCATATGAATTGTCTTTGTTAAATATGTACATAATTAATTATAGTAGTTTAGCATTGATTAAGTATATGTTGTTTAATTGTATATTTTTTTATATGCATTAGACCATGATGCTAGAGGAAAGATTATATTGCAAACATAAAAACGAATCTCTAGCAAACTTCCTGTTGCATTATGTATGTTGCGTACTATTATACTAAGTAGAACTACTCCTAGCTTGTATAGTATAAAAAAAGTTGGGTTTATGATCACATTACCTTCGGACTGTTCTTTATGGACACAAGCATCACCCATGGTTATACTACTCTTTTATGATAGCATATCATGCTATTTAGTCCATAAAGCCAGTGGAGGGTACGATGTGATAGAAGCCTATATATGTATATATCAGATCTTAAGCAGCACTATTACTTATTAACTTAAGTACTTAATTTGCTTGCTTTCAATCAAAAGACAACAGAGGTAGAGAAAAGTAAAAGGCTAGATATATAGTAAAACAAAACTATACTGACAAACAATTATGATAAGTAGCATCAAGGCCCAGATGTTTTTCTTGACTAGATAATGAGCATGTGTTCATATGCACCATTGATTTGGATCAGTACGCATTTGCAGTGTTCATTTTACTCCTAAATGTGTATTATTTTATACTATTTATTCCATCGCAAATTTTAATTCGTAGTATTTTACTGTCATTATCAATCTTCGCATTTATATTTGGTTTATCCTATTTGTTGGAAGGTATGGCTTTACCGAAGCTTCTCGAATAGTTCTACGATGAGAACCACCGGTGCCACTCATGGATGATGGGTGGCACGGCTGGACCTCCGCCCTTGAAGCTACGGGGTCGGAGGGATCCGTGGGAGCTAGACGAGCGCTACGTCCCAATCCTGCGGGCCACAAGCTTGTTGCCCTTTGCGAGGCTGGTCTTTGTTGGACATGAGTTCACCATCGATGGTAGCCTGCTCATGGCACTGGTGGTTAGGTGGAGGCCCAAGACGCACACATTCTACGTTCGGTGGGGTGAGATGATGGTCACTCTGCAGAACGTCTCGTTCTTGATGGGTCTCCCTCTTCGGGGTGATGCACTTGTTCCAGCCCTTGCACCGGCAGACTGGAAGGAGAGGCTGGCGGACTGGTTCAGCCTGGCTATCCCAGAGGGTGCTCGTGGTGTCCCCCGCACTTGGTTGAACAATTTCAGTGTGTGCCCATAGGATGCACCGCTCGAGGTCATTATGATACACCTCATCACGTACCTTATTCAATTATTTGATTTGAGCATATTTCCAGCCACACACAGCGACATTTGCAACGCCGAGTTCATCCGCCTTTCCGAGTCTTCGGTTGACGTGGAGTTTGGGGCGATGCCTCAGTACAGCTAGGGATCAGCCATCCTATGCACCACATATCGGGGGTTGTGTGACACTTGCTAGTGTGCCACTACTGATACCCCCAACTTGGTCATCTGTTACATGCTCCTGCAACTGTGGAGTTAGGAGCATTTCCTTATCAAGCGTCCAGGCCATCGCAATCTACCAAGTCTTCTTGGCGTCGTAGTTCTAGCCTTCGATCATTCATGGGCCGTATCGACGAGGAGGTAACTTACGTACAAATCTATGTTTTATTTTCCTGTTAGGCCTTACGTACCACTAACATCATAGCGTTCTCCTCTCCCACCGCAGGTCTGTCATCGAGATACAACACTTTTGACATCCGCACCACCCACACAGACTACCGGTGCCCATCGTTTACCTTCGCTGCACATTCGGGAGGTACGGGATTCACATTCTACATGCAAAATATTTATTGTGACTAACATCATTTCATCTTGCAGCCTCCAATTCTATATGGGGGTGACATCGAGTCCATCGATGATGATACAGGCCTCCTATATGCTTCTAGAGAGTGGTACACAGTGCTAGGGTTTGCATCATATGCACAACAGAGCTCATCATTCACACCATACCAGGGTTTCGAGACTTTGGTGGGCAAAACTCCTCTGGCTTCGCTGCCACGTCATACAATCAAGGCGAGAATTCCTCAGCACCACGAGGGGGATTTCTAGAGTCCTTTGTTCATGACATTATTGCTGGTGGCCCATAGTTCCGCATGTCTCAGCTGAAGGACATCAACGCTTACTAGACCCAGCATGTTGTACCACAGCCTACTGGACCACCGTCGGTCACCAAATAAATGGAACGGTCTTCATACCTCCTCTGAATTGACATGCAAGCTTTGGACCAGCTGATGTATCCCACGAGATATGCTCATGCTCAACGAAAGACAAGGCAATGCACGGAGAGGTAGACGCGGTGAGGAGACAGTAGTGGCTTAAATGGGTGAGCCATATCGCATCTTGTGCAATGTGTTTTTTACTATTACATGTACTTTTATAAACATTCATAATATATAAAATTCTTCAACAAAATAGACAATTACTATGACTATGTTAGGATACTACACATAAAATTTTGTAATTTTTGCAGCTCGTTTGCTACATGTAACGTCTCCTACAAATATCATAATCTTATGAATTGTTTAGCAAAATTAACAGCGGATAAAATTGTCCAAAAATTGCACATTCAAGTAGGTTGTTGCAAGAGACCACACATAAAATTTTATAATTTTTTAAGCTCATTTTCTATATTTAAAAACTCAAAGATTACTTGGTAATCATATGAATTTTTTAGCAGCATTCACAGTGGACAAAATTGCCAAAAAAATATATAATCAAGAACGTTGTGTCCAGATGCTGTTGTAAAACTTTGTAATTTTTTTAGATTATTTGCTATATTTAAAAATTCGAACAATTAGTATAAAAAATTAAGATAGGTAATTAAGTCAGCTTAATTACCTGCCATCTGCCCATGGGAAGGCAGGCAAGTTGGTGGGGGCGATAGCCAAGTGTCAGGGTGGTGGCACGGTGGTAGGCTGCCCAGCCACCAGACGGCAAAAATACCCTTTTTGCTAATACGGTTTGCATACTACCATTTTCATAAATACATATACAAAACAGTGCCAAATATGCCAAAAACTCCTTTTATCAAGAGAAAAGATAGACTCGATCCTCAACTATCCCCACATACTACTAGTTCTGGGAAAACATACTCTCTCTAAAATTTCACAACATCCATTTTTTGCATTTCTTTTTCTATAATTACACACAAATCCTTCAGAAATAAATTCGGGGTACTACATTTTAGTTTTCTCAAATTTAAAAAATAATTTTTTGTGGAACTTAAAGATCAATTTTAAATTGAAAATATTTTTCCTAAGTTCAAAACAGTCTCAGGAATCTATCAAATTTCTGGGAATTAAGCCTAAATGAATTTCTAGTATTTTCAAAAATCCAAAAATGAATTTTATATCTCCAAACCATTCTCGGGCCGAATTGCTCAGCCCATTTTCTTTTTCGGCCTGCTTCCTTTCTTCCCACAATGAACCGATCGATCGGCCCATTTCACGTGCTAGCTCGCATCGCTGCTTCTTCCTCTGTCACATGGCCCCACCTATCAGCTTCATCACCTACCTCGCACCCCCATCGTCGAGTACGAACCAAAGCCACACCCACCTTCCTTCATTGCCGCACCATGCCTGGCTATGCCATCAGTGACAAAAGCTTCACCGAGCCTTTGTTGACCTTGTCCACCTCTTCTTCACCTCGGAACACAGCCAAAACCGCCGATTCACAGGAGCTTGAGACCTCACCATTGCTTCAACCTCACCATTGTCCATCACCATCGTCCCTAGGTGCCACAATGTGGTCCAATAGAATCCCCAGCGCATCTCATGATCCTCCGCTAGACATCGTGGCGCCGGTGAACCTCGATCACAGTGTCATCGCCACGATCGACCACATGGCAGCCCAGTCAACGCCACGCATGTGCCACGTTAGCTCTCTGAGTCTAGTCAATGTCTATGTCAGCATTTGCGTGGCATCACCACATCATCTGCGAGGCCAGTCCACCATGGACCAAGTGCCAATGTCGTGGGCTCGATTAATAAACCTATCCCGCATGTCAGTGACTCATAGTTTTTTCTTTAAAAAATAATTTTATCAAAAAATTAAAATCCTCGCTGACGACATCGTGACATAATAACTCCAAATTTCCTTTAGAAAGAAAACAAAACAATTCCAAAAAAACCCAAAACAGTAGTTTCTTTCTCTTTTTTCCCTGAATTTAGTGTTCAAGAAGCCCGTGTGTATAATACATTTATGTATAATACATATATAGGCATGAGGGAAATATATATATACAAAATTAATGTGCCAATGAATAAATATATATAAATAAAATAAATATATATGTGCATACACAAAATAGAAATATATATATATATATACTATATATATGTGTGTATATACTTGTATATACATATGTGTATATATATATAAACATTAACTAAAACAAAAATAATGGCATGAATAACAAGAGTAGTAAATAAATTAAATACCAACAATAGTTAAAAATATTTTTGTTAAGTTCAGAATGATCTCAGGAACTACTGTGAATTTTCCTGAAATTTTTGGAAGTAGTTTCATATTTTTCTGAGGTATATTCAATTAACTGCGCATTTCTGAAAATCCTTAAAAGTAAAAATGAAAAACCCTCCTCCTCCTCCTCTCGGGCCGCCACCTGGCCGCCCCGAAGCGCGACACGTCGCCCGCCTGCGCCCATCCGCCGCCTCCTCGCCTCCCGCCGCTGCCCCAGCCAGCACTGCACCGGGCCCACGCCCCGCTTGCGCCTTCTCTCGCTGCCGCGCGACCGCACGCGCCAGAACCCCTCCCCTCTGGCTGGTGGACCTCCCGCCCGCGCTCTCTTCTTCCTCCCTCCTTCTTCCTCCACGCGCAGGCGTCGCAGCTTTTCCCTCGCGCTTGCTCTCTCTCGTGCCTCCCGGGAGTCCCAACAGCGCCGAACTACTTCCCTCTCCCCCTTCCCTGCCGCAATTGAACCGTAGAGCCCCAATTTCCCCGCCGACGCCCTCGTCTTCCCCAGCTCCGGCGATTGCCGATCAACCAAACCAAGCCACCAGAGCTCAATTCCCCGCTTTTGAACCTTCTCTGGAGCGTCGCGAAGATATACCCGGTCTCCTCCGCACCTCCCGAAGCCCGTACCTCGCCGTCACCGGAGCTCCCGCCCGAGCCGCCGCCACCGTATGCCGCCAGCCCTCTCCGGTGACCGTCACCCCCGGCCGCCTACACCAGAAGCTTCACCATCACGCGGAGATTATATTTCACGAAGCTCCCGAGCCTCTCCGACCACCGCTCGCCGCCGGCGCCGCCGTCTTCTTCTCCTCTGCCCGGACCCCTCCGCGAGCTAGCTCAAAAGGATTCGCTATCCATATGAGGTAGGCAACGCCTCCCCGCTCACTTGGTTACCAGCGCTCGTCTCTCCCTCCCCTGCTACCGCGGTGCGCGTTCGAGCCCCAGCTCCACGCGTTGCGGTCGAGCGTTTCTTTTAATTATCCCCACTGACAGCTGGGCCCCGCCTGTCGCCGCCGCCGTCGATCGGTGGGCCGATCGCTTTCCAGGCCGCTGGTCGCTGAAACGCCCGCGACAGCCCCCTTACTGACGGGTTGACCCCACTGAACAGTAGCTGGGCCCATTAGTCAGCGACACAGCAAGAAAGGAATTAAAATAAAAGAAAATGACATGTGGGACCCATCACGAAATTTATTAATTTTGGGAATTAACTGAACTGAAATATTCAAATTGACATAACTTTCTCATTTTAACTCCAAATTGAGTGGGACAAATTTCTAAATTCATCTAAAATCAAAATCTATCAAATGAAACTGAAATCATAATTTTTAGAGTTCATTTGAATTTCTGGTGATATTTTGTTGATTTGATGTTTTCTTTTTATCCAAATTTTCGCGCACGATTAAAATAGCTTACGAGGCTCAAGAAGAAGAGTTCGAGGCAGCAGCCCTAGAAGCTCCAGATAGTCAAGCACCAGTGACCCTCAGTTCTCCGAGCCTCATAAAATAAGTACCATACCAAAGTACAACTTCGTAGGTTTAGTAAAAGAAACCCATGGGTAGTTAATTGTTAAAATGATCTTGTTAACCTACACTTTAGTAAACAAGTTAATATTAGGCCTGCATAAAATAATGTATTTCCTTTGCTAAAAATATAAATATACATATATAGACTATAAAGCCAACTTAATAAATCAACAAATGTATGCATTGTGCATATAACACATACCTTAATTAGTAAATACTAACCTTGATAAAATAATGTTCGGCTAAATTCACACATATATAGCTTAACTCATGGAACTTCCTTGATAAATATAAAATAATAAAAAGAAGTTATTAAATAAGATGGGTTAACCCGTGGTATTCAGTGCGATCCTCAAATCCAAAGTATGTATCACGAACCCTCCTTAGCCACTGCTTCGTCGAGTTTCCTTCTACCCAACCATCACTTTGTCCCAACCTTGCGTGACCCCGTCAGTCCTCTGCACCCAGTCAACATTGCCTCAAATCACTCATTAAATCATAATAAAACTAAATTGAGTTTATTCGGATTTATTGGATCTTTTGAGTTATTGCATTTATTTGGATTCAGTTGGTTATCGCGTAATTAGAAATTGGAGTCCTGAAGATTTAAAGGATCAAGTAAGATCAAGATCGAGGTGAAGATAAAGACCAACGACGAGAAAGCTTGAGTGAGCTCAAGACCGCGATAAACCGCGCCAGGCGAGTCAATACTTTGATCATGTTGAACCTACATTTCCTGCAAATTACTTTGTTTTAAATTAACAAATTGCATGCTGTTATTTGAATGCAAATACATGCTAAATTTGATATTCTAGTTATATGCCATAGTTTACCTTGAATAATATCACACCCTCTGTTGAATATTTGAATGTATGAACCTTGTCGCCCTAGTAAAATTATAATAGTAGCATTTCGAAAATAAGTCCCTAATAATATGCTACGCTTAGTACTGCATTGATATACATGGGGTGCTGAAATGCCCAAAGCATTATCAACATTTTTAACCATGAGAACTGGTTTGGGCAGTCATGGGAATAATGACTGTTACATTTGATATGATTATTTTACAATCCCAAAAGCCCAACATGCTTAAATATCTGGGCGGATTGGTTCGAGGGTGTGTATGTGTGGTGCAGTGGATGCATAAAGTGGGTCAGTGATAGACCGCCCAGATACAGCTAAGGACCGAATCTTGTCATGACCTCCCAGGTAAAACCGTACAACCACAAGTCTGTAAAGTACAACTTGGCTAAGTAAATTTATCGAAATCCCGGACTCATCTCACCGGTAGGGGTGAAGGGGCTACGCTATGGCAAGGGGCTGAAGGGACACCGGTGGAGGGTGAAGTTTCCCACTGTCCTACGTTGCGGAGAGGTAGAAGTCCGGCCAGCGTAGTGGTGGGGAAACATCCCGCGCATAGATGGGACCCACCGCAAGTGGGCAGTTTCCCATAAGGTGAGATGACAAAAGGACTAGATACTTCGAAAAGTCACTGTGATGGTCTGCTCAACCACATGTCTAAGGTATCATGTGGGGCAATTAGTTGATTATCTCTTGTGGTGAAAGTGTACAAGCTCTGCAGAGTGAAAACTATTCGAATAGCCGTGCCCACGGTCAAGGGCGGACATGGGAACTTAGCAGGATATAGTTCTGTTTTAAAATGTTAAAAACTGGGTATGGAAAGATTTGAAGGGCGATGGACTGCCCTGGTTTGGAATTGTCCTGGGTGTCGTCCCAGTGGTAAGTTAAGCGGCTATAACGCTGAAGAAATTGCTATATGGTGCAAATGCCACGTAATGGTGGATGGAATCTGGATCGATATTAATAATGCGTTTCCTTGTACATTATGATTTGTTCCAAAATTGCTAAGTCATAGGGCTTTTTAATTAATTGTATTCAAAAGCACTCCTTGCAAAATAAAATAACCCCATCCTCTCCTTTGATTAGCCAAACATGTTAAATATTCCATTCTGTGTGTTGGCTCGCTGAGCACGGGGTCGGAGTGCTCACGCTCGCTTTTGCGACAAAATTCAGAATCAGGAAATCAAATCACCGCGCCTCAGCATCAAGATTGGACAAGCTGGCAGAGAAGATGAAGATGTCAAGGGCTAGATCGCGAACCTCCAGTTGGCTGCCTGTAGGCATAACTTGAAGGTCCCACCTGTGTGCTTCGTTCTTTCGCTGCTGCAATTTATTGATTTCGGCCTAATCGGCCCATGAAGTAAGTCTACTATTATATTTACGCTTCCGCATGATATGTATTTTGATATTCATTACTGTAACTGTGAGCACTATCTACTGATCCAGGGAATAGTGCAGCTAATCACAGTGGACTCCGGATATTATTATCTGGGTGCTTACAGCGATGGTATCAGAGCATATCGACTGTAGGTCGTGATCTAGTTCGCCTGGCCGTTAGTCCATGACCAGAATTATTTCTTGAGTATCTATTTTCACAAATATAAGTTATATTGCTCATTCTTATCTCTCTTAGATGATTCCACCTCATCTATATGCTGACCTAGCCATTTTACTTCTGAAGTTCCCTTATCCCAAATTCAAAGTGATGAAAGTCCAGTACTCCTCTTGTAAATTTTCTACAAAAACACACTTTGGGTTAAGAATCGTGGTGCTGAACCTTGAGGCTTAACCTCAACAATTGTTTTATCCCTGGAGGAAACAACCGTGTGAATTTTGGGTAAATGTATTGGTGGAGATTAAAGGATTAGATTGATTAGATTGATGAATTAAGTTATTTTTGGAGACATAGGAATTATGAAAATAATTGCAGGAGTACAACATTGATAAGTAATATAATGCCTAAGAGATATTTACAAAAATGGAATAATAAGATATAATCGATTGTTAGAGGAATTGGCGATATGATAACAACTATCAGAGTACAGGCTTGATTAATAACATTATTCCTGAAAGATGTCCATAATAACGAATTAATTCAGAGGTTCTTACTGAAGATTTAGGTGGTTACTAGAAGAGTAATTATGATCTTGAATGCAATCTTGGATTATTGGGAAGTCCTAATACACATGCCACTGGTGGATTTAAAAGTAATAATGTTGAATTCAGAATTGAAGAGTAGATAGATAATAACTATATAGGTTCATCATTGGAGAAGCAAACTATGGATCTAAATCAATAACACCAAATTGGGATCATACAGTCATAGTGAAATCTGAGATTCGAATTATACAATTATGGTGGAAGTTAAGATTTATGTGAAGATTAGATACCCATGGCGGGATTAAGGAAATTGAAAAGACACAATAGGGATTGTATGATCGGTAAATCGAATAAATAAAGACACTCGCTATTGGAGTTTTAGATGGCAGCGATATTGTGACTACCTATTAAAGAAAGATAACCTAAGTGCAATTTACTAAAGTGGAAGTTAAATTATCAAGGTCATTGGATTCTAAGCCTTGTATATAAAAATTATATGGGAAGTGAATCCAATCATGGATGGCTATTTGAACATTGAGAGAGGTTAGGATACCTTGATAAAAATAAGTATTACAAGGTTTTGTATTTCCAAAGCAGTTACAAGAATGAGTACTACTTACCTCCTAACGCTTTCCTTTTTCCTTCTATGGATTTCAAGAGAAAATTTTATTTCCCTTCTCCCAATCTTCTTAACAATTTAAGATTAGGATCGTCGAAGATGGTCATGAAGCTAAGATGGTTCCGTTCTAAAACGGGCTATGCCGATAAACCCTGCGCCCTTTTGTGTGTGCATTCCCGAGTAGACGTTGTATTGTTGCAAGACTCTATTTGGCCCTGTGCACTGCCTCTTGCCCTCGGGCACCCTATTTCGCAGTCACAGGAAAAAGCATGCTTTTAAAATTTGTATGGTTCTGTATTACCCCAGCTTGCCGGGTATACTTTCTTAAAAATTTAAATGGGCTAGAATATCTTATCCCTACGATTCATACTCACCCCATGCTAATTCCCCCTCACCCTATCGCTGAAAACCTCGCCAGGTCTGCAGGCAAGAGATAGCAGATAACCAAGTCAACACATTTGAAGCTCTGAAGTGGAAAGAGGCAACATCTCTGAAAAAGATAACAACTAAGAAGCCTTAGCCTGCAAAAGGATCAAGACTCAAGTCTCTGTTCCGCGGTAGACTCACTATTCCAGCCATCGTCAAGGCATCCTCAATGGCCAAGAATAAGGCTAAAAGCAAGAAGCAGGAACCAATGGTTTTTACTCACTTTGGTCCCTACCGCTCGTCCAAGTATTCGCTCAGATCCACTTCACAAAGACAACTAAGAACAAGTCGCTGCATGATGGGCAACCGCACCACTACATTAGGCGGACCCCGAAAGAATACCATATGCTACTATTACGGAGAAAAAGGACATGATATGCGTAGGTGCCCTGAGAAAAGGAATCTAGAAAGATCAGCCGGGGATACTATCACCACCAATCAAGGCCCTCAGAAGAAGCCGGGTCATTGGTTCAACTATTTCATATGCAGTGACCCAGGACATTATGTGAGAGACTGCCCTCAACGGAACTCGAACAAGCAAATGATGGATACCGTCACCCTTAGCTCCAACTCTGCCAAAGGACACCCTCTCGACTTCAAAGAGGAACAAGCTGCAACTACAAAAGTGCCGTCACTCGACCAGGAAGCCTCCTTAAATAACATATGTGTAGAATGTGGTAAAGCAAGACTTGTCAGGCCTGAAGTTGGAAAGGAAGACTAATATCAGACGTCGCTTATTTTAAGGGGGGTAGCAAGAATAGTCAAGAAAGTCGAGGGACTATTATGATGTATAAGTACTTTTGGAAGTATCGAACTCATGAATGACTATTTTGGAGGTGCAATGATGCTGTATTAGATCTAAGCAGATCAGACTGAGAAATTTGCAAGACCGTTGCAACGAGTAAAGCCTATTGCTATCCCAATTTAACCTCCTCTGCTTCTCTCTACTCTACCGGAATCTCGGGGTCGAGATTCTATTTAAGGGGGGTAGATTTGTAACATCCGAAAAAATTTAAATTTGAAAATATGAATTTCTTGAATTATTTTTGGCAATATATTCTATTTGAAATTTGGATCTTATTGTGTTTTCCCGATTTTGGTTGTGATTTCAAAAGTTGAATAAATTCATAACAGATAAAGACAAACATTAATAATGCCAAAAAGGAAATATGCAAATAATAGAAAACTGAAATTATAAACACGAATATGAAAAGATGGTCCAGTATAAAAAGAGAGAAACTTGAGTTAAAGTCTCCTTTTGGAAATAATGATCTGAATAGCAATAACAAGTGAATGAATAAAAACACAAACACATATGCATGTATATATATATATATGTACATATATGAGCATATACAAATTATGCAAGGAAGAGTTTAGCAATATAAGAAATTATACATAAATGTATACAAATAGATCCATGAGTATACATAATTAAAAACATAATAATAATACATATATAGGCATGAGGGAAATATATATATACAAAATTAATGTGCCAATGAATATATATATATATATATAAATAAAATATATATATATATATATGTGCATACACAAAAATAGAAATATATATATACTATATATATGTGTGTATATACTTGTATATACATATGTGTATATATATATAAACATTAACTAAAACAAAAATAATGGCATGAATACCAAGAGCAGTAAATAAATTAAATACCAACAATAGTTAAAAATATTTTTGTTAACTTCAGAATGATCTCAGGAACTTCTGTGAATTTTCCTGAAATTTTTGGAAGTAGTTTCATATTTTTCTGAGGTATATTCAATTAACTGCGCATTTCTGAAAATCCTTAAAAGTAAAAATGAAAAACCCTCCTCCTCCTCCTCTCGGGCCGCCACCTGGCCGCCCCGATGCGCGACACGTCGCCCGCCTACACCCATCCGCCGCCCGCCTCTCGCCCTCGCGCGGCCGTCCGATGTGCGCCCGGCCCATCCAGCCCGTTCGCCTCTCTCCCGCGCCTGCACCGCGGGCCCGCGCCCCGCTTGCGCCTTCTCTCGCTGCCGCGCGACCGCACGTGCCAGAACCCCTCCCCTCTGGCTGGTGGACCTCCTGCCCGCGCTCTCTTCTTCCTCCCTCCTTCTTCCTCCACGCGCAGGCGTCGCAGCTTTTCCCTCGCGCTTGCTCTCTCTCGCGCCTGCAGCAGCGAATCCTTCCCTCTCTTTCCTACACCCCCAGGCGAGTTCAATGCATCTCCCGCCCTCTCTCTCACGCAAAATCTCGGAGGAGATTTGGTTCATCCCCCCCCCCCCGCCAGCGGAACAGGGCGGAGGCCGCCGCTGTCTCGCCGCGCGTCCCCTCTCCCGGCTATAAAAGCACCGCCCGGGAGTCCCAACAGCACCGCACTACTTCCCTCTCCCCCTTCCCTGCCACAATTGAACCGTAGAGAGCCAATTTCCCCGCCGGCACCCTCGTCTTCCCCAGCTCCGGCGATTGCCGATCAACCAAACCAAGCCACCAGAGCTCAATTCCCCGCTCTTGAACCTTCTCCGGAGCATCGCGAAGCTATACCCGATCTCCTCCGCACCTCCCGAAGCCTGTACCTCACCGTCACCGGAGCTCCCGCCCGAGCCGCCGCCACCGTACGCCGCCAGCCCTCTCCGATGACCGTCACCCCCGGCCGCCTACACCAGAAGCTTCACCATCACGCGGAGATTATATTTCACGAAGCTCCTGAGCCTCTCCGACCACCGCTCGCCGCCGGCGCCGCCGTCTTCTTCTCCTCTGCCCGGACCCCTCCGCGAGCTAGCTCAAAAGGATTTGCTATCCATATGAGGTAGGCAACGCCTCCCCGCTCACTTGGTTACCAGCGCTCGTCTCTCCCTCCCCTGCTCCCACGGTGCGCGTTCGAGCCCCAGCTCCGCGCATTGCGGTCGAGCGTTTCTTTTAATTATCCCCACTGACAGCTGGGCCCCGCCCGTCAGCCGCTGTCGGTCGGTGGGCCGACTGCCTTCTGGGCCCCGCTGGTCAGTGAAACGCCCGCACAGGCCCTTACTGACGGGTGGACCCCACTGAACAGTAGCTGGGCCCATTAGTCAGTGGCACAGCAAGAAAGGAATTAAAATAAAAAGAAAATGACATGTGGGACCCACTGTCAGAAATTTATTAATTTTGGGAATTAACTGAACTGAAATATTCAAATGGACATAACTTTCTCATTTTAACTCCAAATTGAGTGGGACAAATTTCTAAATTCATCTAAAATCAAAATCTATCAAATGAAACTGAAATCATAATTTTTAGAGTTCATTTGAATTTCTGGTGATATTTTGTTGATTTGATGTTTTCTTTTTATCCAAATTTTCGCGCACGATTAAAATAGCTTACGAGGCTCAAGAAGAAGAGTTCGAGGCAGCAGCCCTAGAAGCTCCAGATAGTCAAGCACCAGTGACCCTCAGTTCTCCGAGCCTCATAAAATAAGTACCATACCAAAGTACAACTTCGTAGGTTTAATAAAAGAAACCCATGGGTAGTTAATTGTTAAAATGATCTTGTTAACGTACACTTTAGTAAACAAGTTAATATTAGGCCTGCATAAAATAATGTATTTCCTTTGCTAAAAATATAAATATACATATATAGACTATAAAGCCAACTTAATAAATCAACAAATGTATGCATTGTGCATATAACACATACCTTAATTAGTAAATACTAACCTTGATAAAATAATGTTCGGCTAAATTCACACATATATAGCTTAACTCATGGAACTTCCTTGATAAATATAAAATAATAAAAAGAAGTTATTAAATAAGATGGGTTAACCCGTGGAATTCAGTGCCATCCTCAAATCCAAAGTATGTATCACGAACCCTCCTTAGCCTCTGCTTCGTCGAGTTTCCTTCTACCCAACCATCACTTTGTCCCAGCCTTGTGTGACCCCGTCAGTCCTCTGCACCCAATCAACATCGCCTCAACTCACTCATTAAATCATAATAAAACTAAATTGAGTTTATTCGGATTTATTGGACCTTTTGAGTTATTGCATTTATTTGGATTCAGTTGGTTATCGCGTAATTAGAAATTGGAGTCCTGAAGATTTAAAGGATCAAGTAAGATCAAGATCGAGGTGAAGATAAAGACCAACGACGAGAAAGCTTGAGTGAGCTCAAGACCGCGATAAACCGCGCCAGGCGAGTCAATACTTTGATCATGTTGAACCTACATTTCCTGCAAATTACTTTGTTTTAAATTAACAAATTGCATGCTGTTATTTGTGTGCAAATACATGCTAAATTTGATATTCTAGTTATATTCCATAGTTTACCTTGAATAATATCACACCCTCTGTTGAATATTTGAATGTATGAACCTTGTCGCCCTAGTAAAATTATAACAGTAGCATTTCGAAAATAAGTCCCTAATAATATGCTACGCTTAGTACTGCATTGATATACATGGGGCGCTGAAATGCCCAAAGCATCATCAACATTTTTAACCATGAGAACTGGTTTGGGCAGTCATGGGGATAATGACTGTTACATTTGATATGATTATTTTACAATCCCAAAAGCCCCAACATGCTTAAATATCTGGGCGGATTGGTTCGAGGGTGTGTATGTGTGGTGCAGTGGATGCATAAAGTGGGTTAGTGATAGACCGCCCAGATACAGCTAAGGTCCGAATCTTGTCATGACCTCCCAGGTAAAACCGTACAACCACAAGTCTGTAAAGTACAACTTGGCTAAGTAAATTTATCGAAATCCCGGACTCATCTCACTGGTAGGGGGGTGAAGGGGCTACGCTATGGCAAGGGGGCCTGAAGGGACACCAGTGGAGGGTGAAGTTTCCCAGCTGTCCTACGTTGCGGAGAGGTAGAAGTCCGGCTGCGTAGTGGCTGGGGGAAACATCCCGCGCATAGATGGCACCCACCGCAAGTGGGTAGTTTCCCATAAGGTGAGATGACAAAAGGACTAGATACTTCGAAAAGTCACTGTGATGGTCTGCTCAACCATATGTCTAAGGTATCATGTGCGGCAATGAGTTGATTATCTCTTGTGGTGAAAGTGTACAAGCTCTGCAGAGTGAAAACTATTCGAATAGCCGTGCCCACGGTCAAGGGCGGACATGGGAACTTAGCAGGATATAGTTCTGTTTTAAAATGTTAAAAAGTGGGTATGGAAAGATTTGAAGGGCGATGGACTGCCCTGGTTTGGAATTGTCCTGGGTGTCGTCCCAGTGGTAAGTTAAGCGGCTATAACGCTGAAGAAATTGCTATATGGTGCAGATGCCATGTAATGGTGGATGGAATCTGGATCGATATTAATAATGCGTTTCCTTGTACATTATGATTTGTTCCAAAATTGCTAAGTCATAGGGCTTTTTAATTAATTGTATTCAAAAGCACTCCTTGCAAAATAAAATAACCCCAGCCTCTCCTTTGATTAGCCAAACATGTTAAATATTGCATTCTGTGTGTTGGCTCGCTGAGCACGGGGTCGGAGTGCTCACGCTCGCTTTTGCGACAAAATTCAGAATCAGGAAATCAAATCACCACGCCTCGGCATCAAGATTGGACAAGCTGGCGAGAAGATGAAGATGTCAAGGGCTAGGTCGCGAACCTCCGCTTGGTGCTGTGGGCATGTGCCAAGGTCCCACCTGTGTGCTTCGTTCTTCCGCTGCTGCAATTTATTGATTTCGGCCTAATCGGCCCATGAAGTAAGTCTACTATTATATTTACGCTTCCGCATGATATGTATTTTGATATTCATTACTGTAACTGTGAGCACTATCTACTGATCCAGGGAATAGTGCAGCTAATCACAGTGGACTCCGGATATTATTATCTGGGTGCTTACAGATTCATAGATGCCACTTGAGGAGCAAGGCAAGTTATATCGTTGATCATACTGACCCTAATATTTTCAACTATTATGTCCATTTTAAATTATTGTGCATGAGTATTTCTATTCAAGTGTATTTAAATCATATTTTAAATATAGTTATTCCCAATACTTTTGAATTGGCCATTCTGAACATTCAAAATCCACATACCATGTCACCATAGGTAAAACTATAGTTTGTATTAGGGAAAAAAATTTCGGCCGAAATTTCGGTCCTTTCGGTGCTGAGCGAAATTATCCCGTTCCGGTCAAAAATTTCGTATGTATTTGTATGTATTTCGGAATCGGCCCGGGCGAGCTGCACGCACGACGCACAGCCCAAATGCGCAGCCCACCAATCGTCCCCCCACGCCGCAGGCCGCACTCGCGAAAACCCTAACCCCAATCCCCAGCGATTCCCCAATTGCATCCCTCTCCCACCCCATCTTCTCACCGAGCGACGAGCGGCGGCGAAGAAGAGTGGCGGGCGGCGGCCATCCCCATCCCCAATCTCCACGAGCGGTGGGCATACCTCGGTAGTCGACGGCGGCGCAACTCCCTCCACGAGTGGACGGCCGGCGGTGGCGAGTGGAAGCACATGAAGATGCAGCATTAAAGGAGAGGAGGAAGGGCGGCACGGGAAGGTATTTATCTCAATTCTCAAATTTTGGTTAAATTTCATCAAAAAATTGATTTTTTTCATCCGAAATTCAAACGAAATTTCGTTCTTTCGTTCCTTTCGCCTGCAGCCAAAAATTTTTTGCATCCGAAAGATTAAACCCTGGTTTGTATACAATAGTATTGACTAGATTTTTTGTAGCAAATTGCTTATCCATACTTAGACTAGAATCTACGTAGTTTTGGGCTAGAATAGTTCATACAACTTATGGAATTACAAAATTAGCCTTACCAATGTAGTGCCATGAAAGTATAAAATATTTTGGTCAAAATAAAGTATCTGCTAATTTTATTAGCCACCACACCTTAAGTCCTTTGCACAAACCCCACACAGAGTCAGTAGCAATGGTTGAGAGGAGCTGGAAAAGTAAAATAGATAGCCTTCTTTAAAAAATAATTTTAATTAATAACATATTTGAACTATGTTTACAATTACCTAAGAATGTAATACACCGAATGGAAAATTTTCTACTAAAACATCAGTGAAGTTCCCTTAGGATGTATTTTGAGTAGAAGATTTTACACAAATTTAACTGTCTATATAATTCAAATGAATATCTCAACGCTAACCTAATTGCCAATAAAATTGACTTATAATTAGGAGAACAAAAAATCAAATAATTGACATGGATAAAAATCGATACCAAAAATGCAAACAATATATAATAAATCTAACCATGCACCTGCGCAGGCTACCCTCTAGCTAGTTTATTTAATTACATGGGACACTTTAGATTATAAATTATTTGGTCTAGTGATCCTCTCATGATTCATGCTATGTCAAATAGGTTAAGTTGAGTCTTGAATCTAAATTGAATTTTAGATTGAGCTATGCTAGGTCTTGATTGAAGTATGAGTTAATTTTAGCATTTTGGTTTTGAACTAAGCAAAGAAAATAACAAAAATGTTCTCTTTTATGCGAAAAAACTAATATCATCAATTCTTTTTCATGAGATGGCTTGCCATTGCACTAGGCATAAACTCAAGGAAAGTTTTGAATGACCTATACCATTCTTTTAACCTTCTTACTTGAAATGGCCGTAGCACACTTAAGACACATGGCTAAGAAGGCCAAACATGTAAAAATGGTTGAATCTTAGAAGGCAGTTATAGATGGCTCCTAATTCAAGACTTGCTCTGACAAGATAAAACCAAAAATGAATTTCAGCAAGTGCTAAATGTGACAAATATGCACAATTCCAGTGCTTGAACAAAATGATTCAATATTTAACTTGTAGCACTCTAAATTAACTCAATTGTACTTTCTTAATTCCATTTAGCTTATTTCTATTGTGTGACTCTTTTTAAGATACCTTTAGCTAAATTATGATCTTAAACAACTAAGCATGCTATAAATCTATTTAATTTCATATTATTGCTCATTTGGCTTTAGCTTTGTTGCATATGGTTTCCTCTGATCTAGAATAGCTAATGGAATACATTGTTTAATTCTACTGGAGCGCCACACTTGTACTTTTGAATTCTTCGGTCGTTTTCATCGCCTTGAACTCTTCCCATTGTGGTTCCAGGAATGGGTATTTAGTAAAAGGCGTTTCGTCCGTCTCCACGTATTTCCTGACAAGCGTGCTCTTGAAGTTCTTCCATGCTTTGCACGCCGCTTGGTAGGTTTGTCGTTCCACAGCGTGTAAGTGTTCTTCTGGGAACTCGAACGATGCCAAGATTTCGGTCCACAGCTCACGTTTCCGAGTGTCAGGCACGTTCTTCCACGAATTGTATGTGATCTCAATTCGTTGTCGTGCAACTATTCCGACCATGGTTCGGAATGCGTTTACCGCTTGCTTAGGAAGGATAGGGACCCCAGCTGCGTTTACCGCTGTGATGGTCTGTCGGCTCTGAGGCTTCTTTGATAGCCCTCTTCCTTGGCGTCTTGATGTTGGAGCGGACGCCTCCGGCGATGATGATGAAGAATGCGCGGGTGACATGTTGCTCATTTTGTGGGTCTATTAAGATAAGATGAGAATGTAATCATATTGAATTGGAAGAGAGGAGTAGAGGGGAGTGCGAGATGATATGGACATAGAGAGGGGGTGATGTGCCTATCTTAGCACCTACTTTAGTTGCTAATACTATAAACCAAATAGCAAAGTCCCTAAACAAAGTTCTATGAAGCAAATGACACAAACCAATGTATCACTTGCTGGAGTGTGTCACTTGCTTCATTTGCTGTTTTTGCCTAGATACATGGAGCATTTGGGTGGAAAGATGAACTGTTTCGTCAGGCGCATGACTGCCAATTCGAAGCATAGCATAGCATCAGAGGCACATCCGGGCTCTGTTGCTGTGTCTTGAGGAATGCCAGAGCTGGTCTTCGATGTGGCATCCAAGAGCCACATCCAAGAACAGACTTCTTGGCATTCCTCAAGACACACCGCAGCCCTGGATGTGCCTCGGATGCTATGCTATGCTTCAAATTGTCAGTCATGAGCCTGACGACACAATGTATTTCTTTCCACCCAAATGGTCAATGTATACTATTACTACAAGGTCTTTAAACAAAGTTCTATGAAGCTCAATGTTCAAAGTGAGGAAGCACGAAAAGTGAAACATGATGCTCAATGTTCGGAAGAGAGGAGAGGAGTAGAGGGAAGGGGGAGAAGGGAGGGGGTGATGTGGACACAGAGAGGGGTTATGTGCCTATACTATATACTACATACTATATGTGTATATACATACATATACATATACATACCTACATATATACATATACATACCTACATATATACATATACATACCTACATATATACATATATAATGGTAGCAATATGAAGCAACAAGCAACAAGCATCAATAATAGAATCAATAACAGTCTCAACATGAATATGTGCTCTCAAATTGTAGGGTTGCACAAGATTAATCTTGGCCGTCCGCTACTAAATCATATACTCTTCCTTGATTGGTTATGCCAAATAATGAATTCAGTATTTTGAGCTCTAGATACAAACTCTAAAATCTCAAGATCAAGATATATTCAGCATGCATATATTCAAATAGCAGTATTCATACAGATCAAGACCACACAAGTTAACTTTGCCCAATAATTCAGTCTTTTAACTTGTCAAGATTAAATCCTAACAGATCAATTTAATAACATGCTATAACCTGAAAACTGCATGAACCGACAGCTATTAGAGCTCAAGCACTGAATGAACCAATCTCAGTATATGATTTTATCATCATCGAGCAACTGTAAATCCCACAGGCAATCTCAGTAAGCATAACAAACTTGAATATATAGTATGAAGCATCAACCATAACCCTAAGTATGAAGCATGAAACATCAACCCTAAACCCTAACAGTAAGCATAACAAACATGAATATACAGTAAGCATATACCATAACAGTAAGCATCAAGCATCAACCATAACCCTAAGTATGAAGCATCAAGCATCAACCCTAAACCCTAACAGTAAGCATGAAGCTCGGGGAGGGATTTGATGACCTTAGGGTTTTGGTGACGGAGGAGGAGGAGGTGGGGACGGAGGAGGAGGAGGCGGCGACGAAGGAGGAGGCGGCGGCGGCGACGGAGGAGGAGGAGGCGGCGACGCAGGAGGAGGAGGCGATGGGCTCGGGGAGGCGGCGACGGAGGAGGAGGAGGCGACGGGCTCGGGGAGGCGGCGACGGAGGAGGAGGAGGCGACGAGCTCGGGGAGGCGGCGACGGAGGAGGAGGAGGCGGCGGCGACGGAGGAGGAGGAGGCGACGGGCTCGGGGAGGCGGCGACTGAGGAGGAGGAGGCTCGGGATTTAGATCTAATCGAATAACTGCAGCGCACACGAAAACCCTAGCGAGAGGGTATATGTAGGGAGATTATCACAGACGGTTCTAAGTTTAGAACCGTCTGTGATATCATATCACAGACGGTTCTAATCTTAGAACCGTCTGTGATACTTTACTTTCACAGACGGTTCTAAATTTAAAACCGTGCAGGATAATTTATTTTCTGCACGGTTCTAAGTTTAGAACCGTCTGTGATAAGCCCTTCCCGGCTGTTGTTATTACGACAACACCAATAACTACACAGCATTCATATCAACCACCAAACAGCTGCACACATAAATGCCAATACACATATACATTTTGTCACACATTTTCACATATACATTTTGTCACACATTTTCACATATACATTTTGTCACACACTTTCACATATACATTTTGTCACACACTTTCACATATACATTTTGTCACACACTTTCACATATACATCTCAAAATTGACTACATCACACATTTTCACATGTACATCTCAAAATTGACTACATCACACATTTTCACATGCACATCTCAAAATTGTCACACATTTTCACATATACATTCTTATTGTACTTGCTTATTTCCTTTAAAAATTAGCCCTTCATCATGATCAATGCGTACGTAACTAGATTCGTCACGTTGTACATCGTCGACCCTTATGCCATTTCCAAAAGGAGGTAACTCGTCAAATTGATTGTATTCCTCCTCGTCCACTACATTCTCCACTCCGACAATTCTCCTTTTTCCATGAAGAACTACATGGCGTTTCTTATTTGCCGGGTCGGTTACATAGAAAACTTGAACAACTTGATTGGCGAGTACGAATGGTTCGTCTTTGTACCCGACACGTTGGAGGTCCACGGTCGTGACACCGTACTTGTCAACCTTCACCTGTGGGAGATGCACCCAACGGCAGCGAAATAAGGGGATCTTGAAAACCACATAGTCGAGCTCCCAAATCTCTTCTATTAAGCCATAGTACGAGTTTCTCGACCCATCGGTCTGAATGCATCTATGCGGACTCCATGTTCGTTAGTGCTCTTGACATCCCGAGATCTGCGTATAGAATGTGTACCCATTTATGTCATATCCTTGCCATGTCACAACTGTAAATGTCGGCCCTTTGCCAACCATCTCAGCGTCTCACTCGGCGAGCTCCTAGCGATTTGCTCCTTCAACCATTGGTTGAACCAACGGTTGTGTTGCCTCATGATCCAAACATCCGCCGCTCTGGATTACATTGCGAAGCACATCCTTGTGCTGGTCCACATAAGGCGCCACTTCAGTCATGTGTTGCAACACCGTGAAATGGGCTTGAGTATACGTGTCCATATCCGGAGTGATTGCTTTCCTTCCGATAGTTCCGAGACCCTTCACCTCCCTTCATGACGAGATTGAGGACACCTATCGGTTGAATCGAGCCATATAATCGACACAAAACTCAATCACCTCTTCGCTTGCATAACCTTCGATGATGCTGCCCTCCGTGAGAACGATTCCGTCGTAGGACTTGAGAATTCCATGAACCTCTCAAATGGGTACATGCTGCGTAGGAATACGGGCCCGCACATTTTTATCTCCCACACAACATGAACAATGAGGTGGACCATGATATCGAAAAACGAAGGAGGGAAATACATTTCAAGGTGACATAGAGTCATCACCACCTCGTCCCGCAGAGCATCTAGTCCTTCGGGATCGATGACCTTACGAGCAATTGTGTTAAAGAAATAACATAGCCTCATGATTGTCTCTCGGACTTTGATCGGCAAAATATTTCTAATTGCAATAGGGAGCATCGTGTCATCAGCACATGACAATCATGAGACTTCATGCCATTTAACTTCAAATCTTGCATCGAAACAAGTTTCTTCACGTTGTCGGAGTAACGACGGAACTTTCACACCATGCAAGCACCGCACGATTCGTTTTCTCACCTTGGACAGAGTGTAACACGCAGGGGAAGGTACGTTCGTCCATTATCGGTGCTTGTCGGTGCTAACTCAGGCCGATGTCCATGTTAGCCAAGTCAAGCCGTGCGTTGACACCGCCCTTTGTTTTATCACGGATGTTCATGAGAGACCAATCAAGTCGCCGCACACATTCTTTTCTACGTGCATGACGTCGATGCGAAGGTTTAACATCTAGGTACTCCCAATAAGGTAAGTCCCAAAATATTGATCTCTTCTTCCGGTGTTCTTCTCATGAGCCCTCAATTTACGTCCCTTTCCGAGGACAACATCTAAATCCTTAACCATATCATAAACCTCGCGTCCCTTAAATGCCTTGGAGCTGAACCATCTTCCTTCTCTCCACAAATTGTTTCTTCATCTTGCAGTATGGGTGAGCCCTCCGAAGGAACCGGCGGTGACGCATGTAGACGGTTTTGCGTGAGTGTCTCAGCAACACACTCTCGGTACCATCTAAACAGTGAGTACAAGCTTTGGCACCTTTTGTACTATGGCCCGATAGGTTACCAAGGGCAGGATAATCATTTATGGTGCAGAACAATAAGGAGCGTAGAGTGAAGTTCTCTCGTTTGTACGCATCCCATACCTGCACCCTTCGTTCCACATTACTTTTAGATCTTCCACCAACGGTGCTAGGAACACATCGATATCATTCCCGTGTTGTTTTGGCCCTTGGATAAGTATCGACAACAAAATATACTTTCGCTTCATACACAACCAAGGAGGAAGGTTATAGATGCAGAGAGTCAAGGGCCATGTGCTATGTCGGCGCTCATGCTCTTGAAAGGATTCATTCCATCTGTACTCACCAAACCTTATATTCCTTGGTTCTGCACCGAACTCGCAAAACTCCTATCGATGTTTCTCCACTGCGCGGAATCAGCAAGGTGTCTTATCATTCCATCCTTCTTGCGCTCCTCCGAGTGCCAACGCAGCAGATTTGCCTCCTTTGGATTTGCAAAAACCTTTTCAAGCGGGAATTATAGGAAAATACCATGTCACCTTAGCAGAGGTCCTTTCTTCGCCTCTGTTCCTCGCCATCAATCGATTGATTGTTACGTTTGTATCGGGATGCGTTGCACACGGACATACATGCATGTTTGCATACTCTTTACGGTAGAGGATACAATCGTTCGGGCATGCATGTATTCTTTCTACTTCCATTCCCAACGGACAAAGAACCTTCTTGGCTTTATACATGGTTTTAGGCAACTCATTTCCCTCCAGAAGCATGTCCGCTAAAAGACCTAGCAGCGCCGTGAAACTCTTGTCCGACCAACCGTTGCTTGCCTTCAATTTCAACAGTTCAAGCACGGCCGACAACCTCGTGTACTTGCATCCCATGTACAAAGGTTTCTCTGAGTCCTCCATCAAGCCACGGAATTTAACATACTCTCTCTCATCATAGTTCTCTTCAACATCGCGAAGCATCTGATCCAGATTATCATCGTGCAACCTATCCGAATCCGAGCCACAATCGACATCAGCCGGCGGCATGTCATTCAGTTCACAGGCGATGTCATCCGGGGGCATATCATTCACTTCACCGGCGATGTCATCCGGCGGCATATGATCATTCACTTCGCCATGACTGGTCCAACACGTATAATCCTTTTTGAAACCCCTCCGAATCAAGTGCGATTCAATTTGCCCTCGGTTCTTAAACATCTTCACATTCTCGCAGTGAGTGCATGGACAACACATATATATCGCCCCCTTATTCAACATATCCTCCTCGGCAGCTCTTATAAAAGCAGAAACGCCATTAATGTACTCTTCACTCACACGGCTCGCGGCATACATCCAGCTTCGGTCCTACGTTACGTACATATATAACAACTTAGTATTAAAATCTAGATTAACTAATTATAACTACATATATACCAGCCACATTTATTATATTGAGACTTTATTTGCTAGATTCATATTACAAACACAACAGCTATTATATAACCAACAATTTTGCAAATTAACCATATTTAATAACCACTCATGGATTACTTAGAACTAAATTGTAATGCAATTAAAGAAAAAATAAATTGCATTACTAACCATATCTAGAGCAACCAGCAAAGTATGAATCTTCAAAGCTCAATCTCTGCCTCCTCCCACCAAATTAACAAGGCCTGAAATCGCCTAGCTTCCTCCCGAGTGAAAAAGTGCGCAGCAGTGGCTAGATCTGGATCGAAATGAAGACAGATGCGGTCCGAGCAACGCAATAAATGCCTCATCGACATTATCACGAGCGGTTTTAATAAAAACCATCGTGAATTATCCTGACGGTTTTTAATTATTAACCGTCTCGTGATAACAAATTATCACGAGCGCTTTTATTTAAAACCATCGTGATAATCTGGGATTATCACGACGGTTTTAATACATACCGCTCAGTGATACAACGTATCACTGAGCGGTTCATCGTTAATAACCGCTCGTGATAATCCATTTTCCGCCACAAATACCACGACGTCCTCCAAATTACAACCGTCGTAATAGTGCTCATCGAGACGGTTTCACAAAACCGCTCGTGATGAGCGTCTACTATTAGGCTTTCGTAGTAGTGTAAGCGCGCGCGGCAGAGATCGACAATGTGAGGTGGTGGCTTGGACGCACCACGGCTTTTTAATTTGCTCTCTCTTCCCTCTATTTCTTGCTAGAGAAGAAACGGGATGTTGCTTCTTGCCTCTTCATCTTGGTTTCCGAAGGTGGCGGAGCCCAACGGGAAGGTGCACTTGATCTCGCTCATACAATAGCTCAGTTCATATGAAATTCAAATAATTAGTATAAAAAAATAAGGTAGGCAATTAAATCGGCTTAATTACCTGCCATATGCCCATGTCACCATAGGTAAAACTGTAGTTTGTACAATAGTTTTGACTAGATCTTTCATAGCAAATTGCTTAGCCATACTTAGAATAGAATCTAGGTTATTTTGGGTAAGAATAGTTCATACAACTTATGGAATTACAAAATTATCTTTGCTAATGGAGTGCAATGAAAGTATAAAATATTTTGGTCAAAATAAAGTATCTGCTAATTTTATTAGCCACCACACCTTAACTCCTCTGCACAAACCCCACACAAAGGCAGTAGCATATGCTAATTTTGTTTGCAATGTACACTTCACTCACACCACACACACAACACAAAATCGGTAGAGAATTCATAGAGCGAACTTGCTGCCTTCCATTGCATGTACACACCCTAATTGTCTTGGTCCAAATATAAGTGCAATAATTCCTTGAATGGTTTATGAAGTCTAATCATATGACTACCTTTTTTCTAAGAAAATAATGGGAATCAAAGAACAATATTCTAGAAAAATTTAATTTCAAGTTAATTATTTTAAAGTATTTGAGTTTTATTTGCATTTGCCCCTGAACTTCTGTTTTTGAAAAGTATTTTAAGTAAAACCTAAAATTATTATTAAATAAAATGATATTTTGATTTTATATAAAAATCCTAGTTCAAAATAATTATTTGGAGTTATTTGGCTTTTATTTGGTTTCCTGGATTTTCTGGAGTTTAAAACCTATTTTTGAAAATAAAAAGTATTTCAAATATGAAAATTAAATACCAACATTAGTTGGAAGTATTTTTATTAAGTCCAAAACTTATCCAGGAACTTCTGTGAATTTTTCTGGAATTTGTGGAATTTATTTCATATTTTTCTGGGCTTTATTGGATTTTCTGGGCTTTTCTGAAAATCTAAAATCCAAAATCGAAAACAAATTCCCCCTCCCTTCCTCTCCGGCCGCCACGTGGACGGCTAGATCCCGCCCCTGATCCCGCCTCCACCTCTCCCCTGCCCGACACGCGTCCGGCCGGGATCAACCCGCGCCGCCTGCCGGATCCGCCTTCCCCTCCCCTGCTGTCGCCACGCGTCCGGCCCAGATGGCCCGCCTCGCGCTCCCGGCCACGCCTCCTGTCTCTCTCTCTCTCACCCGGTCCCACCTGTCGGCGCGCCTCCCCCTCTCTCCGTCTCTCTGCTCCGCGGGCCCCGCCCGTCAGCCGCCCCACCGCTCCCTCTCACTGCCGCCCGGGCCCGCTTGTCATCCCTTCCCCCGCGCCTCTTCTTCCTCCTCCCACTCGGTGCCGCCTGCCGCCGCACCGCGCCCCCTCGCCCTTCCGCGCCCGTCCCCCTTTCTTCCCCCGCAAGTCGCGCTCCTTCCATCCTTGCCCCTCCCCCGATTTCTTTCCTTCTCCGGCCGCCCCTTTCCTTTTCTCCCCCTCCGCAATCTCCGCTGACCGCAATGTCCAGCGAGCGATTCCCGCCGGACCTCCCCTCCCCGACTCCTATAAATGCCACCCCCGGCTCCGCTTTATTCCGCACCGCTTCCCCCTCCGCTCCTCGTTCCTCCTCCGCCACCCGAGAGCGCCGCGCCGTGCGTCCTCTTCCCGAGTGCCAGCGAAGGCAACGGCGAGCAATCGCCGCCGCCTCGAGCCACTCCACGCCTCGCCGTCGCCACCTCCGGCTCCACCGTGTCGCCCCCGACCTCCTCCACCCCTCGGCGCCTCCCGCCGCGAGAACCTCCTCGCCGCCGACGCCCGAGCCGTGCCGCCGCCTCTTCACACCGCCGGCCGCCTTCGGTCGCCCAAGGTGAGCCCGCACCCCTCCCCCGAGACCCCCGTGCGCCCCTCTACCCATTTCCGCCCTCGCCGCTTGCCGCCGGCCACCGGAGCGCCGCGGCCACCACCGTGCCAGAGCTCCCCTCACCGGTGCCTCGCCATGTCAGCACCGGGAGTGAGGTGGCAGCCGACGTGGCCGCCGCATGGGCGCCACGCACGCGCCGAATGCCACCCCACCCCATCCCTGCCACCTCGGCCATTTTCCTCCTCTGTGGACCTGGTCCATGGACCAGGGACCCACCTGTCTGTCGGCCGACCCCTATGCTGACGCAGGGGTGACGCAATAATCTGGATTTTCCAGTAGAAAAACAAATCAGCCGTAAAGAAATTCCCTGGCTGACGCAATGCTGACGCCATAATTCATTTTCCTTTAGGAAAATAATTCCAAAAATTCAAATTTTTCCATTTTCTCTCTTTTCAAACTTCCCGGAGCCCGTTCTCCCTCGTTTTAACTCCGTTTGAGCCCATTCAAATTTCTAAATTCATCAAAAATTCCAAACTATCCATTTCTTCCATCCTTTCAAATATTTGAAATGTATTTGATATTTCAAAATTTAAATTTCAAATTCCAATCCCTAGTTTAATTTCAAAGCCTCAGTTCCATTCCAAATTTTCTGTGCACTTTCAAAATTCAAATTCAAATCTTGCTAAATCTCCAGAAAATCCATTCTATCTTTCTTGGTCCAAATCTTGTCTCAGTAATTTCGTTTCCCAACCGATCTTCCAGATATTCCTTCTCCCTCGTGCGAACCCCAAATCCGCTGAATCTTTCTCCTAAATTCGTCTAAAATCATAATATATCCAAATATGGCCTCTATTTGAATTTTGGATTTTATTTGAATTTGATTTGTATTTATTTGCTTCATTTTCTTCGTCTTTTCTCGCGTAGATTCCAACGTTGTCGAAGACCTCTCCACTCCGCAGCAGGAAGACCCCGAGAGCGTGCAAGAAGGCAAGTCTCCTTTGATCATCTTGAACCTATGATTTTGAAATGTTTTAATTATTTTAAATTATGTGCATTGCTATTTACATAAAATCACTAGTTCAAATCTTTATGAATTAGTTATTCCAACTTTGTTATGCCCTCATTTGACATTGATTGCCATGTACCTTTGTCACCCTAGAACTTCCTTTGTCTCAATAATGAGATTAATATTAATCTTTGGGAATATTAGAATGGTAGGATAATGCTTAGTCATGCTATCTAATATCTTTGGAAAATCTTGAAAATGGGAAATTAAGATTTATTGTTGAACCCTTGTGTTTATAAAGTTTGTGGTGACTATAGTCGCCATTGTTCTTTTAAAATAAAAATAAAATTGAAAGTTGGTTTAGATTAGGGTGGATGGTTGGTTTGGGTTGGTGCAGGAAGCACGAGATCTTGTTAAGTGTATGTTCCACCCTAGTCAATAAAGGACCGACACTTGTGTTTGTCCAGACTGAGCATTAACCGTACAACCACAAGTCTATATGGGTACGACCTAGCTGACTAACTTATGATAGTCTAGTTTAGGTGCCACCAGTGGAAAGTGGGTGCCAGGGATGGACTGGTTATCCACAAGTGAGGGACAAGGATTTCATCAGTACTCATACGGCGCAAGAGGGGCTTCGGTTGGGCGGTTAGCCTACTGCGCGAAACCTCAGTGGTGGTATCTAGCTAGATTAGAGTAAGGTAAAGGCTTTGTGATATTTTATCTGGGTCTCATGCCAAAGGAAGCGTGTTGACTTTTAGGATAATTTATCTCTTGTGGGTAAAGTTGTACAGCCTCTGCAGAGTGTAAAACTATTCGAATAGCCGTGCCCACGATCAAGGGCGGGCAAGGAATGCATTCACATGGTAGAATTTTGGTTTTGGTTTTAAAATCAAAGTTTTGGTATTCCGAGAGTGGAGGGAACTCTCGGAAGGGTATCCTGGCAGTTGGAGCCAGAGAGGGTGGATGGAACCCGCAGTTTAAAACTTGATCAGTTAATCTAGTGTTGGTAGATGGAACCTTCACTAGTGAATTATTGATAGTTTATGCTAAACATTTACTTTATTAAAATGATGCCTTCAAAAATAATTAGCAGTAATTGAAATATAACATTGCTTTGTGGAAAAGAACCATATAGCCTTCCTTTGTCAAGCCTTGCATCTATTGCATTTTCCCCAAGACTTGCGGAGTACTTTATGTACTCACATGCTGCACTCAAAAATAAATCTCAGAGGAATACGAAGCTCAAGAGGGAGACTACGACTACTTCGCGTGTGGATTTGATGAAGGATTCCCGGAGTACTAGGTCGCGCTTCCCCAGTCAATTGCCTGTGGCGTATTGATGGGTCTTCGCTGGATTTATCTTCTGCTTTCGCTGTGTTCTGTGTGTGTGAGGTCCTGAAACCTCCTTTGTAATATTGAGACCTTTCGGTCAGTACTCTCAATTATTGTAATAAAGCGTTGTTGGTTATGAATCATCACTGTTTGACTGTGTGCACTTGCTTTGATCTGGGACTAGTGCTGTAATACACAGAGGGTCCGGTTTCGGAAATCCGGGGTCCCGACAGAGATGGTATCAGAGCCAATTTGACTGTAGGACGTGACCTAGTTAGAATGGTCGTTAAAAGAAGAGCTTCAAAATTTATTTTATAAAATAAAAATTTAATATTGTGGTATCCTTGTCTTTTCTTGTCTCTCTATCCTTACCTTCGTCATGGCATTCTTCCTTATCTATCTGCTTGTTTCCTTTTGGAATGGTAATTGTACTCTCTTCCCTTTGTAATTTCTATAGACGGCTCAGTAAGGTTGCGTCTAAGAAGCACTTGGAGAAGCTCGTCATCATGAAGGAGCCAGGACTAACTCTTAGTTGTAGTACCCAAGTAAAGTCCTACGATTTTAGAACGCTTATATTACCTACTTGTGTGTTAGGTGGACTGTACCAAGTCTTTATATACTTGTAGTACAGTCGTCCTTAAAAAAACTATTTTGATTTCAAGCTAAGCTTCTCCTAGTTGTTCTCTCTTGTGTGTTTGTTTGGGATGTTGTTTAGTTCCCCCTAATCTCTTACCTATGCTAGTTCCCTCTTATCTTTTGCTGTCCCCGGACCACTTCAGATGGTGAACACAAGGAGCAACCCTGGCAGCAGCCGTGATGCCAATGCCCAGCCAGACAACAACATTCCACCACCCCCTGCTCAAGCCCCCAACTTGGAACAGATGATGGCTATGCAACTGCAACTACTTCAAGCTCTCGCTCAGAATCAAGTGCAACAAGTTCCGCAGGCGCCAAACCAAGCACCGCAGTCTAAGTTGGGAGAATTTATGAGGACAAGGCCTCCTACTTTTGCTGGTTCAGTGGATCCATTGGAGGCCAATGACTGGATCAAGGATGTGGAGAAGAAGCTGATCTTAGCACAGTGTAATGATCATGAAAAGGTGTTGTATGCCGCCCATCAACTTAAGGGAATTGCTGCTAATTGGTGGGAGAATTACTGCACCGCCCATCAAAATGTGCAAGCCATCACATGGGATGAATTTGTTGAGGCTTTCCGCACTGCACATATTCCTACGGGAATAATGGAAATGAAGAAAAGGGAATTCTATCAACTGCAGCAAGGAAACCTCAGTGTTTCTGAATACCTGAACAAGTTCACCCAACTGTCCAGGTATGCATCAGAAGATGTCGCATCGGAGTCAACGAAGATTTGGAGGTTTATGCAGGGACTTGATCCCAACCTCAAGGTGCAGTTGGTGTCCAAAGATTTTCAGACATTCCAGCATATGGTAAATAAGGCCCTTGTCCAGGAAGATGCTCAATATCAATCGCAGGACTCTCGTAAGAGAAAGATGGCTTTTCAGACACAGTATAATGCAAGCAGTTCCAAACCCCGAATGAATCCACCCCAGTTCAACAAAGCTCCAGCAGCAACAGATGCACCAGGAACTCCAGGATTTGTGCCCCGTTCAGAGATGCAAGAACCCCACACCTTTACCGGAGTCCGTCCTCAGAGAAGCAACACCTCAGCCGCAGGAGTGCAATGTTTTCAATGTCACGAGATGGGGCATTATGCAGGCAATTGCCCACAGAAGCCTCAGGCTATCACTCCAATTCCTTTCAATTTGGAAAATACACCAGCGCGAACTCCAGTTGTAGGACAAGGACGGGGAATAACTCCAACTACAGGAAAAGCTCCAAGAACTCCGCAATCACAAGGAAGAGGACGAGTTAACCACATCACCGCAAAAGGTTCCCCAGGGGCAGTAGTCATGCCTGGTAAGTTCCAATTTGGTTCAAAGTAAGAAGCAGCTTGAGAGCGCAGCAAGGAACCAAGAGCTGCGTTTTCCTCTCCTTTCTTTTTCCTAGTCCGTCCAAATCTCGGGGACGAGATTCTTTCTAAGGGGGGTAGGTTTGTCACATCCCAAAATTTGCTTTCTAGAAAAATTTAATTTCAAGTTAATTATTTTAAAGTATTTGAGTTTTATTTGGATTTGCCCTGAACTTCTGTTTTTGAAAAAGCTAGATTTGAAAAGTATTTTAAGTAAAACCTAAAATTATTATTAAATAAAATGATATTTTGATTTTATATAAAAATCCTAGTTCAAAATAATTATTTGGAGTTATTTGGCTTTTATTTGGTTTCCTGGATTTTCTGGAGTTTAAAACCTATTTTTGAAAATAAAAAGTATTTCAAGTATGAAAATTAAATACCAACATTAGTTGGAAGTATTTTTATTAAGTCCAAAACTTATCCAGGAACTTCTGTGAATTTTTCTGGAATTTTTGGAATTTATTTCATATTTTTCTGAGCTTTATTGGATTTTCTGGGCTTTTCTGAAAATCTAAAATCAAAAATCGAAAACAAATTCCCCCTCCCTTCCTCTCCGGCCGCCACGTGGACGGCCAGATCCCGCCCCTGATCCCGCCTCCACCTCTCCCCTGCCCGACACGCGTCCGGCCGGGATCAACCCGCGCCGCCTGCTGGATCCGCCTTCCCCTCCCCTGCTGTCGCCACGCGTCCGGCCCAGATGGCCCGCCTCGCGCTCCCGGCCCATCCGCGCCGTTCGGCCTCACCTCTCTCTCGGCCGCTTGATGCGTGCCCTGGCCACGCGGCCAAATCTTAGCCGCCACGCCTCCTATCTCTCTCTCTCACCCGGTCCCACCTGTCGGCGCGCCTCCCCCTCTCTCCGTCTCTCTTCTCCGCGGGCCCCGCCCGTCAGCCGCCCCACCGCTCCCTCTCACTGCCGCCCGGGCCCGCTTGTCATCCCTTCCCCCGCGCCTCTTCTTCCTCCTCCCACTCGGTAGCCCGCCGCCGCAATCGCCGCCTCCGCCCTTCCCGCGCCCCGTCCCCCTTTCTTCCCCCGCAAGTCGCGCCCCTTCCATCCTTGCCCCTCCCCCGATTTCTTTCCTTCTCCGGCCGCCCCTTTCCTTTTCTCCCCCTCCGCGATCTCCGCCGACCGCAATGTCCAGCGAGCGAATCCCGCCGGACCTCCCCTTCCCGACTCCTATAAATGCCACCCTCGGCTCCGCTTTATTCCGCATCGCTTCCCCCTCCGCTCCTCGTTCCTCCTCCGCCACCCGAGAGCGCCGCGCCGTGCGTCCTCTTCCCGAGTGCCGGCGAAGGCAACGGTGAGCAATCGCCGCCGCCTCGAGCCACTCCACGCCTCGCCGTCGCCACCTCCGGCTCCACCGTGTCGCCCCCGACCTCCTCCACCCCTCGGCCGCCCCTCCCCGCCGCCGGAACCTCCTCGCCGCCGATGCCCGAGCCGTGCCGCCGCCTCTTCACACCGCTGGCCGCCTCCGGTCGCCCACGGTGAGCCCGCACCCTCCCGAGACCCCGTGCGCCTCTCCCCGTTTCGCCCTCGCCGCTTGCCGCCGGCCACTGGAGCGCCGCGGCCACCACCGTGCCCGAGCTCCCCTCACCGGTGCCTCGCCATGTCAGCACTGGGAGTGAGGTGGCAGCCGACGTGGCCGCTGCATGGGCGCCACGCACGCGCCGAATGCCACCCCGCCCCATCCCTGCCACCTCGGCCATTTTCCTCCTCTGTGGACTTGGTCCATGGACTAGGGACCCACCTGTCTGTCGGCCGACCCCTATGCTGACGCAGGGGTGACGCAATAATCTGGATTTTCCAGTAGAAAAATAAATCAGCCGAAAAGAAATTCCCTGGCTGACGCAATGCTGACGCCATAATTCATTTTCCTTTAGGAAAATAATTCCAAAAATTCAGATGTTCCATTTTCTCTCTTTTCACACTTCCCGGAGCCCGTTCTCCCTCGTTTTAACTCCGTTTGAGCCCATTCAAATTTCTAAATTCATCAAAAATTCCAAACTATCCATTTCTTCCATCCTTTCAAATATTTGAAATGTATTTGATATTTCAAAATTTAAATTTCAAATTCCAATCCCTAGTTTAATTTCAAAGCCTCGCCCATTCCAAATTTTCTGCACTTTCAAAATTCAAATTCAAATCTTGCTAAATCTCCAGAAAATCCATTCTATCTTTCTTGGTCCAAATCTTGTCTCAGTAATTTCGTTTCCCAACCGATCTTCCAGATATTCCTTCTCCCTCGTGCGAACCCCAAATCCGCTGAATCTTTCTCCTAAATTCGTCTAAAATCATAATATATCCAAATATGGCCTCTATTTGAATTTTGGATTTTATTTGAATTTGATTTGTATTTATTTGCTTCATTTTCTTCGTCTTTTCTCGCGTAGATTCCAACGTTGTCGAAGACCTCTCCACTCCGCAGCAGGAAGACCCCGAGAGCGTGCAAGAAGGCAAGTCTCCTTTGATCATCTTGAACCTATGATTTTGAAATGTTTTAATTATTTTAAATTATGTGCATTGCTATTTACATAAAATCACTAGTTCAAATCTTTAGGAATTAGTTATTCCAACTTTGTTATGCCCTCATTTGACATTGATTGCCATGTACCTTTGTCACCCTAGAACTTCCTTTGTCTCAATAATGAGATTAATATTAATCTTTGGGAATATTAGAATGGTAGGATAATGCTTAGTCATGCTATCTAATATCTTTGGAAAATCTTGAAAATGGGAAATTAAGATTTATTGTTGAACCCTTGTGTTTATAAAGTTTGTGGTGACTATAGTCGCCATTGTTCTTTTAAAATAAAAATAAAATTGAAAGTTGGTTTAGATTAGGGTGGATGGTTGGTTTGGGTTGGTGCAGGAAGCACGAGATCTTGTTAAGTGTATGTTCCACCCTAGTCAATTAAGGACCGACGCTTGTGTTTGTCCAGACTGAGCATTAACCGTACAACCACAAGTTTATATGGGTATGACCTAGCTGACTAACTTATGATAGTCTAGTTTAGGTGCCACCAGTGGAAAGTGGGTGCCAGGGATGGACTGGTTATCCACAGTGAGGGACAAGGATTTACTGTACTCATACGGCGCAAGAGGGCTTGGTTCGGCGCGTTAGCCTACTGCGCGAAACCTCAGCGGGTGGTATCTAGCTAGATTAGAGTAAGGTAAAGGCTTTGTGATATTTTATCTGGGTCTCATGCCAAAGGAAGCGTGTTGACTTTTAGGATAATTTATCTCTTGTGGGTAAAGTTGTACAGCCTCTGCAGAGTGTAAAACTATTCGAATAGCCGTGCCCACGATCAAGGGCGGGCAAGGAATGCATTCACATGGTAGAATTTTGGTTTTGGTTTTAAAATCAAAGTTTTGGTATTCCGAGAGTGGAGGGAACTCTCGGAAGGGTATCCTGGCAGTTGGAGCCAGAGAGGGTGGATGGAACCCGCAGTTTAAAACTTGATCAGTTAATCTAGTGTTGGTAGATGGAACCTTCACTAGTGAATTATTGATAGTTTATGCTAAACATTTACTTTATTAAAATGATGCCTTCAAAAATAATTAGCAGTAATTGAAATATAACATTGCTTTGTGGAAAAGAACCATATAGCCTTCCTTTGTCAAGCCTTGCATCTATTGCATTTTCCCCAAGACTTGCGGAGTACTTTATGTACTCACATGCTGCACTCAAAAATAAATCTCAGAGGAATACGAAGCTCAAGAGGGAGACTACGACTACTTCGCGTGTGGATTTGATGAAGGATTCCCGGAGTACTAGGTCGCGCTTCCCCAGTCAATTGCCTGTGGCGTATTGATGGGTCTTCGCCGGATTTATCTTCTGCTTTCGCTGTGTTCTGTGTGTGTGAGGTCCTGAAACCTCCTTTGTAATATTGAGACCTTTCGGTCAGTACTCTCAATTATTGTAATAAAGCGTTGTTGGTTATGAATCATCACTGTTTGACTGTGTGTACTAGCTTTGATCTGGGACTAGTGCTGTAATACACAGAGGGTCCGGGTTCGGAAATCCGGGGTCCCGACATGCTAAATGTGATAATTATGCACAATTCCAGTGCTTGAACAAAATGATTCAATATTTAACTCGTTGCACTCTAAATTAACTTAATTGTACTTTCTTAATTCCATTTAGCTAATTTCCATTACTTGAGTCTTTTTTAGATACCTTTAGCTAAACTATGATCTTTAGCAACTTAACATGCAATAAATCTATTTAATTTCATATTATTTCTCATTTGGTTTTAGCTTTGATGTATATAGTTTCCTATGATCTAGAATAGCTACTTCATATAATATGGCTTGATGTAATACTTGTAGAGTCACTTTGGAAACTTTTCATAGCTCCTTATTCTAAAAATGGATAAAATATAGTCACTTCATTTCATTCATGTTCAATCTTCTTCCATATATCTTGATGACTCTATTGTCAACGGGATGGAAGATTAGTAAAATGCATATCTATAGCATGATCAGGAGTTTTTATGCAAAACCTTGCTAAACTGGAGCTTTAATATTTTGTTATGATTCATTTGATCTTTGATCTCTTACCATAATTGAGGTCAAATAAAATAATTATTCTTTCACATAGATTTAGAGTGAGATTTTATGACTCATTGGTGGATTTGAAGCTTTTTGTGGAAAACTTGTTATTTTTGGTAGATTCAGACCATTTCTACCCCATATGGTGATTTTCAACTCTTGCATGCTTCTTGTGACTAGGGTTCCAAATCTCAGTGGTAACTGGCCAGTTACTATCGGTAACCGATTATACTGGCGATTTTTTATTTAATTCAAATTTAAAATTTTGAATGGAAAAGTTAATTTTTTTTCTAGTGTTGTTTACATTGTTTAACACTAATGGAATGTATTGGAAAGATGCATGCACCTCCCGTGCTTGATTTCATGCTTTTTGCCACGAATGTATTATTTTGGTAGTTTTTGGTTTAATTCAAATTTAAAATATTAAATGTAACAGTTAATTTTCCTAATGATATTTACATTATTTAATACTAATCGAATGTATTAGGAAGATGCATGCACCTCCCGTGCTTAACTTCATGTTTTCTGTGATGAATATATTAGATCGGAGGTTTTCTTATTTAATTCAAATTTAAAAATTTGAATGTAAAAGTTAGTTACTAACTAAATGTATTAGGAAGATGCATAAACCTTCCGTACTTGACTTCATACTTTTTGCCATGAATGTATTAGGAATTTCCAATTTCAAATTGAAAAACCAGTTTTTAGCGGTTAGTCTCCGGTGTTTTAGGCGGAAACTGTCTGGTTTTTGGGTTACCGATTTCGAATTCAAATTTTGACACGTGAAATCTGATCGATTTTTTCTGGTTTTTTCAAGTTACCAGCCGGTAACCGGTACCGGCCCTTTGCTAGGATTTACCTCGGTAGCGGGTTTTTGAACCTTGCTTGTGACCATTTTGAGCTCAATTTACAAATTTTCTTCTCTAACTTTTAAAATCACCTCTAAATTGTATTTTTGTGAAGTAGCCAATGGATTCATCAAAGACGAAATCGAAGAACATGTGAGAGGGTAGCCTTAACACACTAATTTCTAAAACCACCGCCACATCTCTACTAGGTGGCCTTGACTCCCGATGTGCAACATGCACTACGACCTGCTGAATGCATGAACTAATAGAAGACTATATATCTCGGTGAGTATCAAACTCGATCCATGTACCATGCAACAAATTCTACTGGAGCGCTCAACTCACACGGCTCCTTATATGTGCAACCACATGACTCAAGAGGGAGGGGTAGAATTCAAGAGGAGGGGGGAGAATTTATGACCATTAGATCTCTAATCTAATGGTCCTAAATCTAGATGATAGTTAGAAAGAAAACATCCGCATGACGTTTAACAAAACCCCAAAACAAATAACGTGCGACACAAATACAATTGTGCATGCGCACAGGGGCGGATTTAGGCCCATGGCAGAGTGGGCTTCAGCCCGGGGCGTCAGAAAATAACACATGTATAGCCTAAGTATTTTTAGCTCAGCCCGGGGTATTATTATGGATATTTAGCCCGGGTAGAAATAGTCGGCCCACTCTTTAGCCCACGCAACAAAGTCTCCAATGCAAACCTTAGCCCAACATCTCTCAGACCTCAGTCCTCTCGTGCTCCTATCATCAGCGCCTCTATCTAGTCCCAAGCCCCGATGCCGGCAGCGGCTCTCCCCTCTCTCCTAGCAGCGCTCCTCTCCCGGCGGTGGCTCTCCCTCCTGTCCCGCCCAGCGCAGCCCCAGCTCTCGCCCGGTGCCGCCCCCTCCTGGCTCCCTCCCTGCAAAGCTGGCGGAGGCCCACGGCTTCTGCTGGGGCATCGAGCACGCCGTGCAGATTGCCTACAAGGCACGCAAGCAGTTCCCCGAGGAGCGCATCTGGCTCACCATTGAGATCATCCACAACCCCACCGTCAACAAGGTACTAGTATTCCTACAAATCGATTTCATTTGATTTGACATCACCATGTGCAGCTTGTGGGGCGAACTGTCCCATTCATGGATGGCTCTTTGGAAGAATCTGAGCTTGTTGTCTATGAGATACATATATGAAGTTTTGGCAAATTGGGCGACAGGAAGTAAAAGTCTAGTGGTAAAAGTGTTCATACAAAATAATCGATACCAGATTCATATGTGTTTTACGCTTTTAGCTCTTCAGTCACTCAAACAATTAACTTCTATTTTTCTTGGGCCTGGAGTATTCATGTTGGTATCAGCAAAGCAAAAAAACATATTTTCCATGTCTAACGTGTTTATTTTGTGGCATGTCGGTCTGAGGGTCTCTGGATTTGACTTAGTTAAATTCTTGTGATTGTGCATGTAGAGATTGGACGAGATGGGCGTCAAAAACATCCCTGTTGACACCGGCATTAAGGATTTTGATGTTGTTGAACAAGGTGATGTTGTCGTATTGTCTGCATTTGGAGCCGCTGTGGAGATGTACACAAGAAAGTGCAGAACTGCACATTGATGATACGACGTACCCTTGGGTTTTAAAGGTATTTCTTCCTTTACTATGCTATTCTCTGTGTCTCAAGAGTCGAAACTTATATCAGGCCGATGAACTCTATAATTGAATGTAGGTGTGGAACATAGTTGAAAAGCATAAGAAGGGTGACTATACTTCTATTATTCATGGAAAATATGCCCATGAAGAGACGGTTGCCACTGCTTCTTTTGAAGGAAAGTACATCATAGTGAAGAATATAGCAGAGGTACATTTTTATGCATTTATATTTTGTTATTGTTTTGGACCTCAGGTTGAATACATTCTATGGCTAAAGATAATAAATGATTTTAATTGTAAAAGGCGATGAGTGTGTGTGATTATATACTTGGTGGCCAACTTGATGGGTCTAGCTCAACAAAAGAGGAGTTCCTTGAGGTAAGGATTTTACTCAAATTATCCTTTTGCTGACATGTGGAAAGAAATGACTAATGTCTAATGGAACTGTTTGACCCACAATTGCAGAAATTCAAAAACACTGTTTCTCCAGGATTTGATCCTGATGTTGACTTAGAGAAAGTAGGGATTACAAATCAAAAAACAATGCTTAAAGGAGAAACTGAAGAAATTGGTGTGTGATACTGGCAATTGTTGTTACCTTTATGGCTGTGTGATCTTATATTGTACAAATTTGCTTTTGCACTAATACCAATTTGACTATAATGCTATATAATTAACAGGAAAACTTGTTGAGAAGACTATGATGCGTAAGTATGGAGTGGAGAATGTCAATGACCACTTCATTGCCTTCAATACTATTTGTGATGCCACATAGGTAAATTTCTTTGGAACTTATCCTTTAGTTTTACAGAAATCTTGTGTCCCTCCTGGACTGGCTGGATCTTCCCCTTTTAAATGTCCCACATGTGAATTTTTCATAAGCTTATGTTTTCTGGATATCAAAATGGACTGTCTCTACAATATCTTCACAATATCTGTGAGAGGGGGAAAATGAGAGATCAACTTGGTATGCATTTGCTTTATACCTTTTTGTTATGGCTTCTATGGGTATAAGTTTTTGTCATTAGAATTCAGCCCGGGGCTTGTCGAAATCCTGGATCCGCCACTGCATGCGCACAAGATCAAACCATGTAATGCAATCACCGAACTTACCAACATGCCTAGACGCTTAACTATGAAGTCAAGATTATATCTAACAGCGAACGCACAAGCAGCGGCGGCACACAGCAACAGCACGGCAACGGCGGCAGCTTCCGGCGACGCCAGCGCAGCAGCTAAGCGGCGGCGCGGCAGCAGATCGGCAACAGAGGTGGCTGGCTTGGACGCAGCCCTGGCTTTTTTAATTTGCTCTCTCTTCCCTCTATTTCTTGCTAGAGAAGAAACGGGACGTTGCTTCTTGCCTCTTCATCTTGGTTTCCGAAGGTGGCGGAGCCCAACGGGAAGGTGCACTTGATCTCGCTCATACAATAGCTCAGTTCATATGAAATTGAATCAGAACGTTGGTGTCTGCATGCATACAACGAGGTTACGATCGAGGCCATGACCAAATGCAATGTAAAGAGGCAGCTCCGATGGTTTCGATCTTGTCTTGCCTAATCTGCTATAAAGGAATTTATCTGTCTTGCCTAATGTCTTGGAAGCAAAATAGATGCTTAATTACTTGCATGGATAAGCATGGCGGGGCGAAGCTGTAGGATCGTCGATGGCAATCAGAGGGGGGTGAATGATTGCAGTGCGCAGTGGAATCCTTTTTTTTAACTATTTTTTTTAATTTTATTTTAAACCTGTTAATAATAGAAGAAAAAAAACAAAGGAAATATATATATATATATATATATATATATCTAGTTACTGTAGAGCCAAGACACGCAAGAACCTAGCCAAACCAAAATCAATATATGTATATATGCATGGGGTGGCTTAATGACTCACGGATGGATCGATATATGTATGAATGCTTGAAACAAAAACTTAAAAGTCTAACCCCAAAAATAACTAAGCAAAAATCTCAAGTAGGCATGCAGTAGGAAGGCTCACGTGATGGCTATGTATAAATGATCTAATGGATAAGTGCTTGATGCATTGCCTGTGTGTGTCGTGACTCAACCAAAAAGACAAAAGATGGACTCAACAAGTAATTAAAGCAAATAAGAAAAAGAGACCTAGCTCACGCATGCATGTTTCTGGATGTGACGATTGCTTTTATTGATCAGGCTTGAATATGTCTCTCTCTCTCCAGCATGAGATCACGTGAATCTCTGGGACGACTTTTCTTTTCTCGGCGTGGCACCTCTGTACTCGGTTCCTGCTTCGAAGATGTTGCTCCTCGGCCAGACCCACGTCATGGACAAATCCGATGACAGCAACGCATGTGCGCGAAAAAACAAGGAACACGATTTGGTCCAAAAAACTGTACCGATGTCTCGGTCAGCCCCGCCTTTTATTACCAGATGGAATCCGTATTTGTTACATACTCGGTCTGCGATTCCAAAACAACGAGACCTCCGAACTAAAAACAAATATCAGCTTTTAATCCTAATAACTGGGCCTAATTTTTTTTTATCTCAACTAGACTTTTGGCCCACTAATTTTTAAGGGACCCAAAACCCTTCCTAACACGGGTTTTCACATTTCCGATTTTTTCAACTAATCGCACGTCGAAACCTCCAGGACCGCACCTCCTGTATCTTTTCCACGCATCATCCACCTTTGATCTCTATGTGCTCCAGCGTGAGCCCGACCACCTCGTGACATCCTCGACCGCCCGGACCTCAGATTTCCCCCTCCTAGTCCCGGTCTTCCTCGTCACCGACCATGACCGTCTCCACGCCCAACCTGCACATGCAAAGACCAAAGAATATTTTACCTGGCACAAGTTCTCACCAACTTGACCGATATTAGTCCACGCACACACGCACACGCCTCAAATAACAATATTAAGCAATGTTGTCAATTATTCATCATCATAAAAATTCTAAACCTAGCCACATGGTCTTACAATCTCCCCCTTGATGAATACATTGACAACACCTCAAGATTGTATGATGAAAATAGCTTCAAACAGATATAAGTGAAGAACTGAAGCCGAAATCTCTCCCCCTCAACACAAGAGATGAATTTTAGCAAATTTCTCCAAAATCTCACAAAGCACACACCAAATCTCTCCCCCTTTGGCAATGTAATCATCAAGAACTTTAAAGAAGAACTATTCTAAAGAAGCAATGAGAATAAAAATCTAGAAGATTTGTAGATTATCCAAGTCACTTTGAATTGATTTAGTAATTTAACCAAGCCATATTTTTTAGTAGAGCTATCTAGATCATATAAAGCCATATATCACATAGCAATGTCAAAACAAATTTTTAATATGATTAAGCAATTTATGTCAATGACAGGCATCTCAAAAATGACCAAACCAATTATAGAGAGCACAATGAGATATCACAACGAAAAGTCAAAACCTAAAAGTGAAGCAAATTTTAACTCTAGACGGGCTAGCAGTCTCATGTAACAACTTATTACTCCACACTCAATTTTTAGGCATGTGGCATGCTTGTAGCATACTTCTTTTCATAATGACATATTTTTCTTCTTCTTTTTTTTTGATGGTGGCATGCTTGAAGCATACTTCTTTTCATTTTGCGCACTTTTGTGCTTTTTTTTGTTCACCATGGCATGCTTGAAGCATACATCTTTTCAATTTTTTATATATATATTTTTTAATAACATGCCAAATTGAGTGATCATAAGAGTTGGAACATGAAACATGCGAACCTCATAACCAAGAGTTAAAATAAGACTCACAATCAAGTTAATCTTTTTCGATGGGCATCGCAAAGTAATAACTATAATTAATCTAGTCAAAGTATTTCGCCATGTCATACTTTTAATTCAAATGTAGTAATTTAATTATAAACAGTCCTGATCAAAGCTACACAACATATGAATAGATATGATAAAGATAGCTCCACAACTCATTTAAATTTGATGGCTTGGACTTGTTAATTTAATTGACAAGTATAATAAACAAAGCTTCCTAAATTCTTAAACATCAAGCTCCCCCTCAGAATAATCCCATAGGATGTACCACGCCCAACTCACTTCGCAAAAGAGCAAAACGTGCAGAATCAAGCGGTTTTGTGAGAATATCAGCAACTTGAGAATCTGAATCAATAAAGTGCAAAACGACATCTCCCTTTTCCACATGGTCTCTAAGGAAATGATACCGAATATCAATGTGTTTGGTTCTTGAATGTTGCACAGGATTTTTGGCAATACTAATAGCACTAGTGTTATCACAAAAAAGTGGTACACTATCCAATTCTAAGCCAAAATCCTTAAGTGTAGCTGTCATCCAAAGCAATTGTGAGCAACAAGAAGCGGCAGCTACATATTCAGCCTCAGCAGTGGAAAGTGCAACAGACAATTGTTTTCTAGAAGTCCATGAAACAAGAGATGTGCCTAAAAAGTGACAAGTACCAGAGGTACTCTTCCTATCAATTCTACAACCCCCAAAGTCTGCATCTGAATAAGCTCTAAGGGTAAGACATGAAGAAGAAGAATACCATAAGCCAAATTCTAAAGTTGACTGAAGATACCTGAAAATTCGCTTTACCTTTGATGTGAAGCACGCGAGAAGCTCAAAACGAGCACACAAACACACAGCAAAGTGTATGTCTGGCCTCGAGGCAGTGAGATACAAAAGAGAGCCAATCATGCTTCTATATTCCTTTTGATCAATAGGCTCTCCATCCTCATCATGATCCAATACTGCAGTAGATCCCATTGGTGTGGAGATTGGTTTTATTGTACCCATGTCGAAACGACGAAGCAGATCCTTGGTGTACTTAGTCTGATGAACAAATGTACCCAATTTTGATTGCTTGATCTGAAAGCCTAGGAAGAACGTGAGTTCTCCCATCATGCTCATCTCAAATTCGCTGCTCATAGTATCTGAAAACTTAGAAACAAGAGCATGAGAGGAACCACCAAAAATGATATCATCCACATATATCTGAACGAGTAAAAGATCATTGCCATGCTTGAGAGTAAATAATGTTTTATCTACCTTGCCCATTTGAAAATCATTTTTAAGCAAATATGATTTAAGCCTGTCATACCATGCTCTAGGTGCTTGTTTTAAACCAAATAAAGCTTTGGACAGTTTGTAAACATGATCAGGAAATTTAGGATTTTCAAAGCCAGGTGGTTGTTTCACATAAACTTCTTCCTCAATATAGCCATTAAGAAAAGCACTTTTAACATCCATTTGATATAGTTTAAAACCCTTAGAAGCAGCAAATGCTAAAAGAATTCTAATGGCTTCTAATCGAGCAACAGGCGCAAAAGTTTCACCAAAATCAAGACCTTCTACCTGGGTAAATCCTTGAGCAACAAGTCTAGCTTTATTTCGAATAACGACACCATCTTCACTTTGTTTATTCTTAAAAACCCATTTAGTTCCAATAATATTATGACCATGAGGAGGTGAAACTAAAGTCCAGACTTTATTCCGCTCAAAATTTTCTAATTCCTCATGCATGGCATTAATCCAAGACTCATCAGATAAAGCGTGACTTACATCTTGGGGTTCAAAAGAGGAAACAAAAGCAGCATGAGCATATGAAGCATTAGAGTTATACCTGTTGCGAAGAACTCTCGTATTTAACTCACCAATCATTTGTTCAGAGGGATGACGTCGTTGAATATGCAGGGGAGCCTGTGGGGTCGGTGGTGAGTAGGTGTAGCAGTAATGAATTTTTTGTACGGATAATCCATTTTTTATTCGAAATTACATAAATATACCCGCGGGAAAATTTTTTACAAAAATAGGCTCCAGTCGCCGAATGGTTGGGCGATGGAGCCTATCGCCAACCGACATGCGCGGTGGAGAGTCTACGAACCGTTGGGCGATTAACTCCAGTCGCCCAACGGTTCGGCGATTGCAAAGAAGTCGCCCAACTGTTGGGCGACTGCATATCAATCGCCCAACCGTTAGGCGACTGAGGGTGGATACAAAGGCCGCGCTCGGCCGCCGACCGACGTCGTCCACTCTCTTCGGCGCGCAGAGAAGAGAAAGGGAAACGAGAGGAGGAGAAAGAGGAGGGGGAGAGAAAGAGAGGGAGAGGAGGAGAAGAGGGAGGGGAGAGAAAGAGAGGGAGAGGAGGAGAAGAGGAGAGGGAGTGCGCGATTTCCAGGTAATTTTTTGTGTTATATTTTTTAGTGTAGAAAGATAGTTAGTGTAGATAATTAGTTTAGAAAATTAGTTTAGAAATATAGTTAGTGTAGATAATTAGTGTCGATAATTTAGTGTAGACAGATAGTTAGTGTAGATAATTAGTTTAGAAATATAGTTAGTGTAGATAATTAGTGTCGATAATTTAGTGTAGACAGATAGTTAGTGTAGATAATTAGTTTAGAAAATTAGTTTAGAAATATAGTTAGTGTAGATAATTAGTGTAGATAATTAGTGTCGATAATTTAGTGTAGATAATTAGTTTAGAAAATTAGTTTAGAAATATAGTTAGTGTAGATAATTAGTGTCGATAATTTAGTGTAGACAGATAGTTAGTGTAGATAATTAGTTTAGAAAATTAGTTTAGAAATATAGTTAGTGTAGATAATTAGTGTAGATAATTAGTGTCGATATATAGTTAGTGTAGATAATTTAGTGTAGACAGATAGTTAGTGTAGATAATTAGTTTAGAAAATTAGTTTAGAAATATAGTTAGTGTAGATAATTAGTGTCGATAATTTAGTGTAGACAGATAGTTAGTGTAGATAATTAGTTTAGAAAATTAGTTTAGAAATATAGTTAGTGTAGATAATTAGTGTAGATAATTAGTGTCAATAATTTAGTGTAGACAGATAGTTAGTGTAGATAATTAGTTTAGAAAATTAGTTTAGAAATATAGTTAGTGTAGATAATTAGTGTAGATAATTAGTGTCGATAATTTAGTGTAGACAGATAGTTAGTGTAGATAATTAGTTTAGAAAATTAGTTTAGAAATATAGTTAGTGTAGATAATTAGTGTAGATAATTAGTGTCGATATATAGTTAGTGTAGATAATTTAGTGTAGACAGATAGTTAGTGTAGATAATTAGTTTAGAAATATAGTTAGTGTAGATAATTAGTGTAGATAATTAGTGTCGATAATTTAGTGTAGAAAGATAGTTAGTGTAGATAATTAGTGTAGATAATTTAGTTTAGAAAATGTAGTGTAGAAAATGTAGTGTAGAAAATTAGTGTAGAAAATGTAGTGTAGAAAATTAGTTTAGAAATATAGTTTACAAAAATAGTTTTGAAAATGTAGTTTAGAAAATTAGTTTAGAAACATAGTTTACAAAAATAGTTTAGAAAATGTAGTTTACAAAATGTAGTGTAGAAAATGTAGTTTGAAATTATTGTATAAATTTAGATGTAAAAATTTTAATGTAGAAATTATTGTACAAAATTTGCAGGTATGACTCGTCTTTGGGCGTGACTCAGGAGTGGCGATGCTGTGTTGTTGGACGAGCACGTGGACCGCTCTCATCGCGCTTCCCGTCTAGTGCCGCCACCGGGGAGCACGGACGAGCCGCCTTAGCTGGGAGTGGTCCGGACACGCACACCTCGCGTGGCCTGGGGACTCGACCCTCGTTGGACTGCCAGGTTTGCACTACTCCGGCGTTTAGTGCGGCCGTAAGTTCATTCGTCTTGACCTTCACTTTGTTTGCGGTGCGGGATGCCGGGCTACTCCTCTTGCCGGATGGTGCAGGCCACGGATGAGGATGCAGCGGCGGCGGGGACGAGCGGGGGCGAGGCGGGCGGGAGCGATCACGGCGCTTCCGTTCGGCCGTTCCTGGCGGCGGCTTTGGTGGACCGTTGGCGGCCGAGACGCACACTTTCCACCTCCCATTCGAGGAGATGACGCCGACCCTGGAGGATGTGTCCCTGCTCCTTGGCCTTCCGATCGCGGGAGACGCTGCCTTCCTACCGGAGGCCCCGAACGACGGGCGCGACACCGCTGGCGATTCAAGGTGTCGTTCCACCGGCCCTCGGCACCACGTGTTCGAGAGCGCGACCCATGGGCCGACGCTGAGGTGGCTCACACAGTACCGGGTACGTGGTTTTTACATTCGATCGTGTCGTCCAACCGTTTATTTGTGGTATTACGTACTAATAACAATTTGTTTGAATTCAGGTGGAGCGCATGGTTCCACAGGCAAACGATCACCAGGTGTCGCGCCACCTGGAGGCGTACGTGCTGTGGCTGTTTGGTTGGGTGCTTTTCACCACCAGCCACGGCAACTCGGTGGATGCGCGCCTTATCGCTTATGCGAGGGCGATCGCTGACGGCGAGCCCCACCAGGTCAGCTGGGGATCGGCCGTGCTTGCCGCGACGTACCGCGCCCTATGCGATGCGTGCACGAGGATCAAGGCGAACTCGATCCTCACGTGTACCTCATCTACGTGGAGGACTCGCGCACCCGGTGGTGATGCGGCGATTCGAACTCGACGGCCGGTTCTGTACGATCGGACCATCGATTCCGCGCCACGTGCGGGTGAGTGATCATTTCGCTAAATATTTACATACTTACTCGCGTTCGCAAGTATCTCACATCCGATAATGGTTCTATCGCGCAGCACGCGCGAAGGGGTGTGAAAAGAGGCACCGATCGGTCGTTGAGGATGCAGCCGGTCGGCGATGGCGGTGCGCTCGGCGACGCGCGTGGAGGAGGACAGCCCGTCGACGGCCAGGAGTACGCGCGATACTGCGCCGGTACCACCGCAGACCCGTACGAGCTCATATATGTGGTAGACCCGCTTTGCCACACGCCGCCGCTCCGACGGACACGTACCCCGCGCACTTCGCACGCGACGCTCACCTCGCGGTACGTTACATGTCATTTCAAAGATTCCCAAATGGTAATGTCGTTTCGATAATCAACCATTTCATGTCTTTGTGTCGGTGGCGTCGGTTACGCCTGCCTCGACTCGGGGCGATCGAGAGGCTCTCGGTGGTGCGCACCTGACCCATGAGGAGGGCATCAGCTTTGCGCGTCGGATACACGACGGGTGTAGACGTATCGTTAGCGTACTCTCCTGCACGAGGCTACCGACGGTCTCCACGCCCACCGCTTGCGCTCGTCCACCCGACCAGCGTGGCACTACTGCGTGCACCTACGTGGATCGTCCTCCACCACCTCACCCGAGCGGCCGGGGTTCAGCTGGCGGGGCCTCCTACACCGGTTCACTTCACGCCTTCTACGCACACCCCTGTCTTCCCCACGCAGGGGGTGTACGCCCCTCCTCCTACGTCGATGGCGCTAGGCACGGGTACGCAGAGGTTCTTATATCGTGTTTATCCGAAGACGACATGCAACGAACTAACGTTATTAATATTGCGGTACTTACCGGCGACGGCGTCTCGGCATCTCCCGAGCCCGGGCGAAGTGGACCAGTTTTCGCGTCTACACCGGAGTGGCATGGACACTTCTCCGACGTAGCACCGAGGTTATCTCGCGATGCCCTCCCGGTGCACGGAGAGCACACGGCCGAGTGCGGTGACTCCACCAGCGTGGGGCGGGATAGACACCCTCCTCCTCGTTTTACTTTTCGGATCGTCCTAACCCGTTGCACCGGAGGAGGGCCAAGCGAGGCCGTATGGGAGGACGCGGGCGCGGTGACGGGGCACACCAGGGTGACTAGTGAGGCGACGCTGCAGATGCTATGTATTTATGCATGTAATGAAAAAACATGCGGCATGTTACTCACAGTTATAATATGAAGTTTATTTAAATTTACAGAAGTCTATTATCTCTCTCCGCACATAAACTATCTCACTTAACAGTGTATGTATCGATCGTTCTGTACTCAATCTTTCATGAAAAAAAAAATTTAAAACTTTTTGCACACCTACAATATACAATGAACATAAACTTTTATTACAACTTCACCGTATTTTTTACCCGTTCAACGTTACAAAATTCACAAAATCTAAACAAAACACGGGGGCTACATGCAGTCGCCCTACGGGATGGCGACTGCATGTTAGTCGCCTAACGGGATGGCGACTGCATGCTAGTCGCTTAACGGGATAGTCGCTCTACTGTGCAGCGAGACATACTGTGTCGCGGTCTGGTTGGGCGATAGGCTCCAGTCGCCCAACCATTCGGCGACTGGAGCCTATTTTTGTAAAAAATTTTCCCACGGGTATATTTATGTAATTTCGAATAAAAAATGGATTATCCGTACAAAAAATTCTAGCAGTAATGGCCTCTACCTCATGAGAGATAGGAGCAGAGCCATTAGCTGTAGACTCCATCGGTGTAGATACATGTGTTGAAATGTGAATCGGGGACTCCCTTTCATCATCGTCAGAGTCATAAAAGATGTCTTCGAGTGCGTCAGTAATCTGTATACCTGCATTGTCAGATCTAGTACTAGGACTAGCCTCATCAAAAGTGACCTCGCAGGTCTCAACAATTTTGTTAGTTTCTAGGTTGAGTACACGATAACCTCGAGTGTGAGCTGAATATCCAAGAAAAATGCCATCTGATGATCTAGATTCAAATTTATCAAGATTGCCATGTTTAAGAATAAAGCATCGACATCCAAACACCCTCAAGTGAGAAATATTAGGGGTAAGACCAAAACGAAGCTCATAAGAAGTTTTATGCAATTTAGCTCACAAAAATACTCTATTAGAGATATAGCAAGCAGTAGAAACAGCTTCAGCCCAAAACTTCCTAGGTGTACCATGTTCATTAAGCATTGTTCTAGCCATCTCAACTAATGTTCTATTTTTACGTTCTACAACACCATTCTGTTGTGGCACACGAGCTGACGAAAATTGATGATGTAATCCCTTCTCAGCACAAAAAGAAGCAAATGATGCATTCTTGAATTCAGTTCCATTATCACTTCTAATTGCTCTAAGTGCTCCTGGATGTTCATTAGCAAGTCTAAGAACAAGTTCTCTAAAATGACCAAAAGTTTCATCCTTAGATGCCATAAAATAGACCCAAGAGTATCTAGAGAAATCATCAACAATAACAAGAACATACCATTTACCTCCAGCAGACTGAACCCTAGAAGGACCTACAGTGTCCATGTGCAACAATTGACCCGGAGCATCAGTCATAACAAGTGTGAGTGGAGGTTGTGATGATGAAACCATTTTACCATGGCGACAAGGTGAACAGACCAAATCCACTGGCTTTTCAATTTTAAGACTAGGTATTCCTCTAACAAGATGCATATTACTAAGTCGAGCAAGATGATCAAAGCCAATATGTCCTAGTCTACAGTGCCAGTGAAATAAGTCCTTAGAATCAGATGAAACAAGACATCTAAGATTAGAAGATGATGAATATGAGAAGTCACTCTTAAACAAATGACCAACTCGAATAATTTTGCATACTAGATTTCCAGATGGATCTAAAATGCAACATGAATGCTTTTTAAAGCTCACCTCAAGATTATCGTCTATCAACTGTGAAACTGAAAGCAAATTGTAGCTCAACTTACTGACAAGTGCGATGTCTTTTAAGATGAATTTGTCGTTGACACGCACAGTACCTTTTGCAAGAACTCGTCCTTGAGCATTGTCCCCAAAAGTGATCATCTCATCACCGGTAGCACGAGTGAGGGAGGAGAACCATCGTGAATCTCCAGTCATGTGGCGAGAGCAACCGGAGTCAATGAACCATATATTCTCCTTCCGCTTGTAGCGAGCCTACAAAGCACGAACAATCGTCGGTATCTTAGTACTGGGGTTAGTAAAATAAGATTTAGGAATCGATCTTGAGATACACGCGAACAGAGATAACAAAACTAGAGCCAGAATCACGTGCATGTGGATGATCAGAATGCCAAAAAGAGCATGAACTATTTGAATTAAATCCCAATCTAGCATGTGAAGTAGATTTAAGGCCATCATAAAAGTTCTCTAAAAACATAGCTTTCGCATTTGATCTAGGAACAAAAGACAATGCACGTTTTTGTCTTAAAGCATTCAACATTTCCTTCCTTTCTTTCTTAGCCCGCCTAAAACAAAATTCATGCAAGTGCCCATCTCTTCCACAGTAGGTGCAATGAAATTTAACATAACTAGAATTCTTTTGAGATGATGAGCTAGCACCTACATTATATTCGTTGAACTTTGCACAAAGCCAGCAGATTTAAACACAGTTTGTTTTACTTCAGATTTTACTTCAATTTTTCCAGGTTCAAGAACCTTAACAACATTAGGAGGATTATTCTTGGCATGCTCAACAAAGTTAAATCCTAGACCACGATTTTTCACACTTGTTTTTGATTTGTCTGGAATCATATTTAGATTTCTCTTACCAAAAGAGAATCTCTCTAAAGTGTCTTTAAGGTACTCATTTTCCTTAGCCAAAGTGGTACAAGTAGTGCATTTAACATGTTCATTCACAAAATTCTTGGAAGCACTAGATTGAGACAATTTTTCCTTTTCAGCAAAATCATTCAATTGTCTAGTTAAAGCGTCAATTTCAATATTTCACTTGGGACAATTTGAGCAAGACATGTTTTCATGATAAAGCATTTGTTGAATAGATTCCTGAGATGAATTAAGTCTAGCTTCTAGCAATTCACAATTAGAGCAAGCTTTAGATTGAGCATTTGAAATACTTGACTCTAAACATGCAGAAGAACAAGATTTGAGCTTATCAATTTCATCATTAACAATTTTTAATTTTTCATCACAAGAATTATGTATCAATTTTAATTCATCAAATTTATCAGTTACATCTCTAAGTTGATCCAGATTTGATGCACTAATAGATCTAACAGCCTCCAACTCAGAACGTAAAACTTGACAAGACTCACATGATTCATCATCAGGAATTAAAGCTCTAAGTCTATTAATTTCAGAATTTAGACTTTCAACAACACAATTATTTTCTTTCAATTTCTGTTTTGTCTTTTTTAATTCAATAGCAAGTTTAATCAAACCATTTTCAATCTCATCATATGATGGTCTTACCTCATCGGGATCACTGTCGTTGTCATCATTGTTGTTGCCTGTCATGAAGCACATGCCCGTGAAATCATCATTGTTCTTCTTCTTTCCTTTAGCATCATCGTCATCACGGTCATCATCGTCACAACTCTCATATTCCACATCGCTCAAGTCAAGACTCTCAAGGGCGGCTAGGACCTTTTCAGCAAACTTGCGACGAAAATTTCCACCTTTGGTGTTGTTGTTCTTGGATGGCCGACGACGATAATTCTTGTCTTCTTTGATCATCTTCCCCTTGAGGTTGGGACAATCCATCTTAATGTGGCCAGGCTCGCCACACTCATAGCATCTGATCGGACCTGACATGCCTCCTCGCTTTCTCATCCTCACATTGTTGAGTGCCTTGTATGCTCGTGAGGAGATCAACACCAAGTCCTCTTCAGGAAGCTGTTCGAACTGTTCCTCTGAAAAAGAAGACAAGGCAGACAAAGAAACACAAGACAAAGCACTCGACGAAGCAGCCTGCACGGGGTTAGTCATAAGTGCTAAAGGTGAAGATTTATCAATCTTAGATGGCAAAGCTTCTATCTCATAGGTTTTCAATCTAGAATAAAGATCATCCATGGTTAAAGTATCTAGATCGACAGTTTGATTAATAGTTGTGACAACCATCAACCACTCAGAACCTAAAGATCTCAAAATTTTAGTTGCATTATCTTCATCAGCAGGAATAACACCAACACCGCGTAGATCACTCAATATTTTCTCAAATCAAGCAAAGAGATCATCAATGGATTCATTAGGTTTCATAGCAAAATCAGAATATTCTTTTTGATAAAGATTTTTACGCACCTTCTTGATTTTAGTGGTTCCTTCATGATAATCGCAAAGAGTTTTCCAAATTAAATGGGCAGAATTAATATGAGCTACACGATCAAATTCTTTACGAGAAATTCTTTGAAACAGCAAATTACGAGCTTGAGCATTTAAATTAACATCTGCTTTTTTAAATCAGTAACAACAGCAGGAACCTCATATGGAGTAGAAACTTTATTCCAAACATCACTACCTTGAGCCTCAATATAAACTTGCATCCGACACTTCCAAAAAGCAAAATCAGTACCATCTAGCATGGGGGGACGATTCACATACCTCTCTGACGCCATAGCAACCTGCTCTGATACCACTTATAGGATCGTCGATGGCAATCAGAGGGGGGTGAATGATTGTATGATTGCAGTACCCAGTGAAAGCTTTTCCCAAAATCTACTGCTTATTTTTTTTTACTAATCAGAGAAAAAAACAGCAAGAAAAAAACGACCGGACGTTGCTGTTTATCAATCCAAGTCGATCACAACATCCAACAGCCAATGCATGCAACAACTTCTAGCAGATCTCCGTGCATGCAGTCAAATATTCGTAATGCAAAAATCTTGATTAGCCTCACCTAATCACCTATTTAATCAATTTATAGCTAACAAACGCAATGGCCAAACTCACGTACACCACTTCAATCAACTCAATAAAGCCACTTTTTTTGTTTTTTATTCAAATTAGAAATCGATTTTTAATTAAAACTACTTCATATATATAAATAAGAAAAATACCTAGATATAGATCAATGTATAGAGAATCCCTAGGAATCAAAAAACCAGAAAAAAGGATAATATATGTGAATTTAAAAACTTACAAACTTAATTGGAAAAACGAAAAATCTGTTGATCCATCCATCCATCAGCATGCAAACCACTTCCATCAGAACTCGAAATCCGTGCCTTCTTTGTATTGCTTTTTCCCTAATCACCTTTCTAATCATCTTTTCTTCTCTCCTCAATAGCAGCATGCGCCTGCAGTCTTCCCACGCGTGGCGCACAGCAGAACCTTTCCCTGCGAACGTGACGGCCAACCCAAAACCCGATGACGCACACAAATTTTTCTCTTTGCTCCAAAACCGCAGCTGCCCTCCAAAAGCAGCGACGGCCAAAACCTTTCCTTTTCTTTCGATCAATCGATACCACCTGCCGCACCAGCGGATTTTCTTTTATACAGTTGATTCTCTCCTATTCAATCTCTACTCAAAATCCTAATCCAACTCCAACTAGATCTGGACCTTTTTATCTTAACTAGACTTTTGGCACATTAATTTTCAAGGGACCCGAAACCCTTCCTAACACAGGTTTTTCTCACTTCCGACTTTTCAACTCAACACATGTCGAAGCATACAAGACCGCACCTCCTGTATCTTCTCCACATATCATCCACCTTTGATCTCCATGTGCTCCAGCGTGAGCCCGACCACCTCGTGACATCCTCGACCGCCCGGACCTCAGATTTCCCCCTCCTAGTCCCGGTCTTCCTCGTCACCGACCATGACCGTCTCCACGCCCAACCTGCACATGCAAAGACCAAAGAATATTTTACCCGGCACAAGTTCTCACCAACTTGACCGATATTAGTCCACGCACACACGCACACGCCTCAAATAACAATATTAAGAAATGTTGTCAATTATTCATCATCATAAAAATTCTAAACCTAGCCACATGGTCTTACAGAAGCGATGTGACATGGTGCCCGCAGTGGCGAAGCCAGGATTAAAATTGAGGGTAGGTTGAATTATTTGTCAGACTAAACTAAGTTGACACAAATATAGTCTTTTACTCTTATAGAATTTCAAATTCATATAGAAATTATTCTGCTATGAGTCGGAGTAGCAATAAATCAGAGAAATACAGACAACGAAAAAATTAGTGATATACAAAGTAGGTACCGCGACAATAGAAAGCGCATATCCAAGAATATATAATTATTCTGCTATGAGTCGGAGTAGTGATAAATCACTTGTGTATGAAACATATGAAAATTAGTGATATAATAGAAAATTGTGAATAACAATGAAAATTTAGATCATATGAAATATACCATAAATAAACTAATTTGAATCATGAGACAAATTTGAATCATGAAGCAAATATATTCTACGCAAATAAATTATTAATTTCTGTGATATATACTGAATGTAAAAGTCTAAAATCTAAACTCTAAAATACTTAATTTATAAAAAAACTGAAGAAAAATTACTTACTCTACAGATTAGGACGACCCTATTTAGCTATTTCTTTTGTTGATCTGATGATTATGATCTCACTTCTGTCCTCCGCCTCTCGCCACTCGTCTACTCATTCGCTCAGACTCAACTCATACTCTGTCTCTCTCAAGATTCACCTCATTCGCTCAGAGCCTCAGACGCTCACTTCGCTCAGTTGCACCTCGCTCACTCCGCCCCTCTGCCCCATCGCTCCTCGCGGACTCCGGTCACTCCGCCGTCTCCGCCACTTCGCGACTCCGCCACTCCGCCCGGTGCTCCTCCGCGGCGCCGCGCCGCCGCCCAGACTCGCCAGCGGCGGCTCGGCCCTCGCCTCCCCGCTCTAACTCCCCCCGTTGGCTCACCCCCCGGCCACCAGCCCGCAGCCCGACCGAGATGGCGGATCGCGGCGACGGCACCAGCTCGGCCGCCTCGCCGCGGTCGGCCGGCTCCTGCTCCGGCGGCGCGCCCTCACCTGGTCACCCCCAGCCCCAGCCTCCTCTGGCCTCTGGTTCTGCCGCCCAATGGCTAGTTTTGTGAGTTGGAGTGGGTATTTTTGTGGGCCAATGAGATGAATTTGTTGGGCTTCTTACTATGTTTTTTATTTGTTTGTTGGGCCGTTGTGATTGTCGACATTGCTGGCCGCCGCGGGCTCTCGACCGGGGGGAGGGACAGGGGGTTGGTTGGTTTTTACTGTTTGTCATTTGGGCCTATGCCTGTAGATGCTACCGGCCACCGCGGGCGCTCGTCGCTGGGGTAGTGGAGGGGTGCTGCCACCGCCGGGGGAGGTGAGGCTCGAGCCTCACCAAGCCCCCAGGCCGCCGCCGCATGGTGGTGCTGCGTCTCCTTGCCAGGTGAGAGAAGAAGGTCGCTGGCAGGTGGCAGCCAGAAGAGAGAGAGAGAATAGAGAGAGAGGAGGGAGAGGGAAAAGAGAATGGGATTTTGGCCAGATTCTTTTAGGCTAAATTTGGCTTATGATTATACTATCTACAGTAATTAACTTTTAAACGGTGTATTTTTTCAAGGCGATGTCAATAGGAAAATTGTAGTAAAAAAGTGTACTGAGTTCAACTTACTGGCCAAAATCACATGCGGCTATTTTTCTCTACATACTGTCTCTCACGAATAACCAGAATTCAAATATTTAAACTATAAGCCATAAGCCTGACTTGTGGGCCTACTACCTAGTGGAGGATCATGTCACAAAAAACCGCCCGTGAAAACAGCTTTGAGACTTGATTGGCACGGAGGCACGGAAAGTAGATGGTAGTGAAGTTATACGACGAAAATTAAACACTGATAAGAGGTGAAGTATCAAAAATAGACCTTTTCTTTCAAAATTCAGAAAATTTACCAACAAATTCGAGACTCCAAAAAATTATTTTTTCTCAAAATCCTGAACTTTAATTTCAGAATGTTACAAGAGTTGTCATGAAACATCAGCAAAAAATGCGAAAAAGAAAAAATATAGACAATGGATCGGTAATTCAAAACCGTTTAATATCTATCTATCTATAGCTATACTAATTAAAGGCTTTTCTAGGAGCCTCCGCGTTAATCTTAAGAGATGAAAAAACTATAAATTATCACGTTAATAAAATAAAATGAAAAAAAATAAACACAGGTTTATCCGAGGAAAAAAAGAGAAAGATCTGACCATCCGTATATATTGGACTACGATTTCAATGGCTTACATTTATTAATTGGAGGAATCAAATGTTAGATTTGGAAGGAAACATAAAGCACTTTGGATTAGACTCATCAGTTTTTGGTATTCCTTTCGATTGATTCAATAAAAAGAGAAGAGGAAGAAGTATCTGTTGAGGAACCGACGCTGGAGACCAGTCCGAGCGATTCCTCTGCTTAGAACAAGAACGAATCAATCACAGAATCACAGAATAATAGATTGAATACAGAGAGGTAGAGAGAACTCCTGGTCTTTCTTTATTGCTTTAGATTGCATCGGGTGTACATAATGAGGGGGGTATGGCTCTCTATTTATAGTCCACGGTGGGGGTGCCCAATTAGATCAGGACTCTTGGATAGAGTCCTGGTTTCCTAACACTCCCCCTTGGGCACTCACCCAACATGCTCATGCCTCGTTAAAACTCCATAAAAACCCAGTGGGAAAAATTTGGAGAAAGAGTACATGATACATGTGATGTTGCGATGCACGAATTGCCTCATTAAAAACCTTGGTCGAGAAACTTCATGGAAAACTCGTCAAGGGAAAAAGAGTACAATTCACCCAAATTCATTTGGTCTACAGGACTTTATTTTGGGTACTTAATCTTCATGATCAAGATTTATTAGCGGGCTTGTGAGAATTCTCCCCCTGAATTCTGCACTTCTCTAAGTCTCATCATTCCAATTCCACGCACGCACCTTTCAAAGCTAGATGCGGGGAGTGACTTAGTGAATAAATCTGCGAGATTTTCACATGACTTAGTATGCAGTACTTTAATCTCGTCCATCGTTTGCAATTCATGTGCATAGAAGAACTTGGGGTTGATATGCTTTGTGAGATGACTCTTCACATAGCCCGTTTGCACTTGTGCAACGCAAGCGGCATTATCTTCATAGATAATTGTGGGGGTTTGCACAATGTTCATCCCACATGACTGCTGGATGTGGTGAACCATTCGGCGAGCCAAGCGCGCTCTCGTGCGGCTTCATCTGATGCTATAATTTCTGAGTGGTTCGTCGAAGTAGCTACCAGGCTTTGCTTAGACGATTTCCATGAAATTGCAGTTCCACCACACAGAAATACATAGCCTGTTTGTGACTTAGCGGTATGCGGGTCTGACAGATACCCAGCATCTGCATAGCCAATCAAGTTCAGATCTTGATTCTTTCTGTAAAACAATCCAAGGTCCTTGCTACCTTGGAGATATCGGAAAATGTCCTTTATGCCCTGCCAATGCCTTTTGGTGGGCTCTGCACTGTACCTTGCTAAGAGGTTCACGGCAAATGCAATGTCCGGTCTAGTGCAGTTTGCTAAATACATGAGTGCTCCCACTGCACTCAAGTATGGGAATTCTGGTCCCAGGACTTCCTCCCCCTCTTCCCTTGGTCGGAAAGGATCTTTTTCTTGCTGTAAAGACCTACCGATCATCGGTACTTTCGAGGAAATGCCTTCTCAAAGCCAAACCTTTCGAGCACCTTACAGGTGTAGGTCGTGATGTACCAAGACTCCTTCAGGACATGCTCAAGCTGCAAGCCTAAGCAAAACTTGGTCTTGCCCAAATCTTTCATTTCAAATTCGACTCCAAGTAGGAGCTTGCTTCTTTTATGTCTTGGCTGTCCCGATGATATTCAGATCATCTACATACAGAGATTATACAGAATCCATTCAGGATCGCCGTATAAATACACAAGGACAGTCTTCATTGTTCGTGTAGCCTTTCTTGCGAGAGAAAGTCGCTCAGCGATTATACCACATTCTTCCAGTTGTTTCATCCATACGGTGACTTTCTCGAGTTTCACACTGCATGATTTCTATTTGCTCTGTCTTGGTTGGAGAGAGAATTCCTTCAGGACTTTCATGTAAATTTCGAATCCAAGTTACAGTAAAGGTATGCAATCACAACATCCATCAATTTCATTTCCAAATTCAAGTTCACCGCCATTGAGATCAAGTATCTAAAGGTAATTCCACTCATGACTGGGAGTAGGTTTCTTCATAATCAACTCCGGGACGTTGAGTGAAACCTGGGCTACCAGCCTTGCTTTGTATCTCACTACTTCATTTCTTTCATTTCTCTTTCGAACAAATACCCACTTTTGCCCAACGGGGTGTATGTGGGGAGGTGTGCGACATCTGAGCCCAAACACCTCTCTTTTGTTCAGAGATAGCAATTCAGTTGCTATTGCCTTCTTCCAATCTTCCCAATCTGATCTTTTCTTACATTCAGCGAGCGATGCAGGCTCGGGATCAAGATCGATGATGGTGGCAATTTTCTTTGCGAAGTAGATATCGATATTAGCCGTTGTCCTATTCAGGGACTCTCCCGTGTGCACATAATTTATAGCTATTTCTTCATGAGTTGCTTCTTCTGGAGCTTCACCTTGCACATCGCTTCTTTCAATTGCGGTGGCAAGTCCCTTTAGTTTTTCGGCTCCGATGTGTGCGCACACATCCATGCCGATGGGGATATTCAGATCCGGTATGCCCTTTTCGGAAGGTGTCATACTTGTGCCAGGTCTCAACTGGCTCCCCTTCTCATTCTGGGGGACTTCAATGATCGGCTGTGATAAATCCCTTTTATCCTTTTTCGCGGCGTCCCGGTTACTGGACTCGAGGAACCGGAGTTCTCGTCCTTTTATTCGAGGCCTCGGGCGGGATTAGGGATACCTTCAATTTTCTTTGGTATTTCAACCTCTCGGTGCATTGCGTGCGAGCACATGCGACTTAATCACGCTCTTCAAATCACTAAAGTGATCGGGCGATTGATTTGCTAATGTTTGCAAGTCGATGATCTTCTGGACCTCTTTTTCAGTTTCACTAGTGCGCGGGTCATGTGCATGAATTCCCGTGGCTTCCCACGTAATTTCCCGACATTTTTCATCAACGGGTTGATTTCCTCCCCCTAATGACGGGAAATTATCTTCATCAAAAATGCAATCGTGAAGCGGCAAGTATGCAAATCTCGGACATGGGTTCCAAATACCTGATTATGGATGCAGTCTCATAACCAACGTATATCCCAGTCTTGCGGAGTGGGCCCATTGCAGTTCGCTGCGGAGGTGGTATCGGTACATAAACCTTACATCCAAACCTCCTAAGATGGGAAACTTTCGGTGGTGACCCTTGCGCTAGTTGCATAGGTGAATGGATGTTGTAGGCCGAAGGTCTAAGGTTGATGAGATTCATGCATGAAGAACTGCGTGTCCCCAACATGTAGCTGGCAAATTACTTTTATGCAAGAGGGGTCGGGCAATAAATTTAATTCTTTTAATTAAAGCCTCTGCCAATCCATTCTGGGTATGGACATGCGGTACCGAATGCTCAACTGCAATTCCCATCGCCATGCAATAATCATCAAATGCCTTTGAAGTAAATTCTCCGGCGTTGTCCATTCGAATGGACTTGATATGATGATCTGGAAACACATTTCTGATGCGAATGATCTGCGAGATCAATTTTGCAAATGCGTGGTTTCTTGTGGACAACAAACCCACATATGACCACTTCGAAGAAGCGTCAATGAGCACCATGAAATACTTAAACGGCCCTGAGACGGGCTGAATGGGACCGCAAATGTCTCCCTGGATGCGTTCGAGAATGCGAGGACTTCATCCTTCACTTTCGAGTGGAGGGTCTAGTAATTAGTTTCCGGTGGCACATGCAGGGCACACGAAATCTTCATGATTCGGGAAATTCTTCACATTAATATTATGCCCATGCGAGTTATTTATTATGTTTCTCATCATCCTAAGACTTGGGTGGCCTAATCTGTCATGCCAGAGACAGAAGAGTTCAGAGCTTCTAAACACTGTTTTCGAGCGATTATGCGCTGCAGCGCTTTAATTGTGGTATAATATAGCCTGTTTGAAGTGAAGGAAGTTTTCTAATATTCTTTTGCCATTCTCTTGGCGCTTTGTGATGAGCGGTATTCCTTACCGTACTCTTCGTCGGTCTCAACGTGGAAACCATTGGCGCGAATATCCTTAAAACTTAGGAGAGTTCTAGTCGATTCTGGGTACAATAAGGCTTCTTCAATGACCAAAGTTGTGCCCATGGGAAGTATAATTGTGGCTCTTCCGAACCGATTATACATGCATCGCTCCGCGATTGTCGTAAGGTCGCCGGTGCTCTTACGGATCGATTGGAAATACTTAGTCTCTCTTAAGATGGTATTCGTTGTGCCGCTGTCGGCAAGGCATACTTCCTCCATAGGGCGCCACACGTGTTCTAATATAACGTATTTAATTAACATGTATTAGAAGGCATTCAACACATAAATAAAATACGCTAATACCAGAACAGAACATGCCATCATAAAATGAATAAATGAATGCTTTATTCCAAAATCATCCAACCATTACGAGAAAGCAAAATCCTAAAGCACCAACCATGCAAGTTCTAAACTTGTCCATTTAACACGAAAATAAATGACATTTAACGTCTCATGCATTCTGTGCATCAGACGGAATCAACTAGAAAATCATCGACTTCTTCGGCTATTTTCTCAGCAGTGACATTCTCTTCAAGAGAGATCATGGCTGTGGCTGCCTCTAAGTCGTAAGGGGGTGCTGCTGCCGGGATGGATTCAACCTCCATCATCTCCGGCAGCTGCTCAGGCTGCTCCCCCTCAACGGCTGCAAAGTGGGCTTCAGGTTGCCCTTTGCCATTCTTCTTCTGAGCTTGGTGGGCATCAATGACATGTTGCGGTGCTTTGCATATCCGCGACCAATGTCCCCACTTGCCACATTTGTAACAACCCTGGTTCTGCTGGCCATAGGTCTTGTCACTCTTTTTAGCCTTTTTGTCGTTTGGAGCATCTGACTTGCCTTTCTGGGCAACAATCTTACCCTTCTTCCCCCTTTTCTTCATTAAGGGCTTTCGCACCTTGAGGCTGCTAGCGTTGGCTTCATGGCCAGCGGAGCTTCCTTGTGGCTGCGAGACGTAATTCTTGCGGAGAAGTTCGTCCTGAGCCTCGGCTACCTGCATCATATCGATCAATTCGGCATACTCCTTGTAGCCGTTTTGGCGATAGTTGCGAACAACTTTGTCGACAAAGGGGTGGAAAGTGGGCGGGGTCTTCTCGATCTTACGGTCCTCTGTGATCTCCTTGCCACGAGTTTAAGGTTTGTACAAATCTGTGCAAGCGGTGTACTCCCGACCGTTTTAAAGTCGGCAAACCTCAGTCTGATCCACTCCTGCTCTGCTTGAGGAAGAATGGTGTACTTGAGCCTCTCAAACCGCTTCTTGAGTGCGGTCCAGAGTGCTAGCGCATTTCTCTCTGCCATATACTCATTCTTGAGAGTCGAGCAGAGATGATGCCTGAGAAAATGAAGTGCCTGATCATTCTCCTCAGGTGTGGGTCTAGCGTCTTTCTGTCCGCTTATCCCAATAGCTACGCCGAGCTTCCGGCCCCCAAGCACAATCTCGACATCGGATGCCCATGTCAGATAGTTTCGGCCATGCTGGGCCAGCTCCTCGAACTCCCGGTTCGAAATTCCAGTCATCTACATGTGTATGAACGAAATAAAATAAGTTTACTGCAGGTAAACATGCATGGAAAATTTACTACAGGTAAATAAAGTGGTACAATAGATTCCCATAATGTTTCATAATTTTCTGTGCATTTTCTATAATTTTACTGCTAATTTCAGTGATTAAAAGCAATTTTCAGTAATTACAATTAACCAAAACAGTAAATAAATACAGAAAATACAAAGAATAATAATGGCATAAATAAATAAGCTTCAAATGCTAAAATTGATGCAAAATTCGGATTCCCGAGGCCCTTTTTATGCTAGAATATGAAATTTCAGCAAATTCTGCAATTTCTGGGGGTTTTTACGCAAAATTTCAGTTCAGAGAAAATTTTGCGCAATTTTCTGATTTACAGAGGGGTTTTCTGAAAATTCTGGACCCGCTCGTAAATTTGAGGGCTTATTCGCAATTTTCGGAATTACGAGGCCTTCCCTGCAAAAATTCGGGACTTAAATTAAATGATTAAGGGCCAATCGGTAATATTCAGGACTTGGGTCCTTTTTTGTAAAATCCGGCGCCCCCCATCGACCAGCCTCTTTTTTTTTTTCAGCCGTCCTCCCCCGGCCCAATTCTTCTCGGCCCATGTGGCCTTGCCCCCCCCATCCGATTCGGGCCGGATCCGGCCCGCTCCCACCTGGCCTCATATGGCCCATGGCCGGCGCGTGAAAGAGGGGAAGGGGTAGGGTTTACCCTACCCCGTTCACACCTAGCGCGCGCGGCGCGGAGGCGAGGCGGACAGCGCGCGGCGCGTCTGCGCGCGCCGGCGAAGTCGCGGCCGGCGGCGGAGGAATCGGCGGCGGCGCGCGGTTCATTCGGATGGAGCGGCCGCGGGCGAGGGTGGTGCCGCGCGTGGCGGCGGGACCGCGCGAGGCTGCGGGCCGCGCACGGTCGGGCGGTCGCGCGCGAGGAAGCCGGCGGCGGGCCGGCGCCATGCGGGCGGCGGCGAGGCCGAGGACGGCGGCGGGCCGCGCGCCATGCGGGCGCGCGGCGAGGCCGAGGACCGGCGGCGGGCGCGCGCCATGCGGGCGGCGGCGAGACCGGCGCCATCTGGGTGGCGGGCGCGCGCCATGGCTCGGCGGCGCCGGCGGTAGGAGGCGGCGACCGGCGGCGAGGAGGCGGGCACGTGCGCGTGCGGCGCACGGGAAGCCAAGATGACGGCGGGGCCGACGCGCATGCGGCGCGGCGGGAAGCCGAGGCTACTGGCCGGCAGCGCATGCGGCGGCGGCGGTTGGAGCCAGCGGCGGCGCTTGCTTGCGCGAGCCGACGACGCGGTGGCGCAAGCGTGTGCGAAGCGCGTCGCGAGGAGACCCGGCGGCGGCGGCGGCCGGCGGCGGCGGCTTCAGCCGCGCCAATCCCTTTGTCCCCTCCTTTTTTTTTCATGCGGATGTGAAACTTTATGAGAGAGATGCAAATTTCCTTTCCACTTTCATGCAATGATATTGATGATGCCGTGCGAGAGAAAGGAAGATAAAATTTTCCAATCTGCAATGTCGAGCGAAAAAATGAAATCATTGCATATATTTCTTGTGCTTGTGATCATGCGGGATCAAACAACACTATGCAAAAATTTCTAATCTATGATGCAATCAACATCTACCCGTTTTGCAATCTACCGATCGACATTGTGCGGCGATTTCAGATCTGCTCGCGGTAGATTTAGGGCGGATTGCATCGTTCTCGGCGCAATCAACATCTACCCGTTTCACAATCTACCGATCGGCATTGTGCCGCGACTTCAAGTCTGCTCGCGGTAGATTAGGGCGGATTTGCACCGTAAATTTCAATCTAGAACGCGAAAAGAAAATACTGATTCAAAGCGATCTAGAAAATCAATGCGTGCCGATGATTACCTCGTTCACCGGAGCGAAGTCGTCGCCGATAACGTGTTGAGGAACCGACGCTGGAGACCAGTCGGCGATTCCTCCGCTTAGAACAAGAACGAATCAATCACGAATCACGAATAATAGATTGAATACAGAGAGGTAGAGAGAACTCCTGGTCTTTCTTTATTGCTTTAGATTGCATCGGGTGTACATAATGAGGGGGGTATGGCTCTCTATTTATAGTCCACGGTGGGGGTGCCCAATTAGATCAGGACTCTTGGATAGAGTCCTGGTTTCCTAACAGTATCCAGCATTTCTCTCATAAGTCATGAAGGAATACAAGCCAAGTTGGCTGTGGCGGGTTCATTGGGTCTCGGGTGAGGTGAAAATATCACAGAAAAAAGGCAGTGCAAGAGTTCTCTAGGTGTTTATAAATAGTGTATCTTTGAAAGATGCACTCACCAGTAATATAATGAGAGCGATATTGGGGAAAATGACGGTACTTGGAATTTTAAAATTCCAACTCCACATGTGTTTATTATATTAGTTCCATAATCAGTGGCTAGCACACACATTCAACAATGCTCACATCACATTCATACACATACATATAAAACAGAATAGCATGATATAGATAAACAACCAAAACTAAGTCGTACAAGACTAAGTGTTACAACTCACCCACCGACCAACGAAACATTTCACATAATATAAAGTTTTGCAGTGGATAAACAAAAACGAAGGCATCGGAAACCAGCAAGCATGCCTCAGCCCTTCCAGAGGCAACCGACTAGGTTAAACCTTAAAAATCGACGTCATCACTGCTGAAACTCGATATCTTCTGAATTATCCAAACTGCAGGTCCGCCTCAATATCTTCTGAATTTGTCGAACAAACAATCATGAGTACAACATTATACTCTGCAAGACTTTTAAAGCAAAGATTGTATAGTATGCAAGCTTAAACAAATATGGCTATCCTATATAGTTTTAATTTGCATAAAGTGAGCTTTTATTTGCAATAAATCGTAATAGATTGCAACCGATGAGTGAAAGAACATTTGACATTGATTGAACAAATAATAACAAAGCTTAAAATAGCATAGATAAACAGGTAGCTTTCTGCCATAGAATTAAAACAATGGTGAAACCTTCCTCCGAACAAGTTATGCCTGGATTTCTTATCCATACATTCCCTGAACCAATTTACAAAACATAAACTACCTATTGCAAGATATAACTAAGTGACATCCATAACCAGGGACAGGGTTATTCGAATAGATTTACACTCTGTAAAGTTTGTATAACTTTACCCAAATGACATAAATATCCCACCATATCTTTCATGTCACGCGATACCAAATGTATCCGATTTGAGAGTTCATGACAAAACTTTTACATTACCAGCCTTAACAACAAACCACGATATAATACCTTCCTAAGACATGGAGAGCCCTCCGTAATCCTAAGAACTCCAACATTGTGTTGGAAAGCTTAGCTGTCCTAACATAGTACGTATGAAAATGGAGATACTCTACCATGCTCGCACTAGCCCAAAAATTTGCCTATCAACTACCACCAATGGTTTATTGCTAGAACATGGTAAATTATTATGCTAGGGAATCCCTATAAGAGACACGTGTTATTGTATGAATTTACTTGGATATATGGCACAATAGATCGGTCCTTAGCGAATAGCGACCCAGGCAAAACAACCACAACCCGTGATCTCGTGCAAACTGCACCTGTCTTCACACACTATTCGCCCAAGTCTAAATGATTTTTCTTTTCACACTATTAATCAAAATTCCAGAGCTGATTACTCTCACCATATATATAAGTATTTCCCATGGTTAAACAATTTATTGAGTTGATCCAGCCTAGTAAAACTAATGCCGATATATGCATGGCTAAGCATCACTAAAACATACCATCTAAAATTCCAAAATTATTTGTACCAACAGTGGATAGTGATACTATGGTGACAACAGTGAGGATAGCAATCTTTTTCAAAGGAGGATCAGTGCAATAATTAGGTATAACTACCAACCTTAACAATATAGCCACTTTACCGAAATGCATGCAAACATAATGATTTTGTAACAAAACATACATAATAGTGAAAATATGGGATAAAACATGATCAAAGGAGGTGCTTGCCTTGCATGTTGGACATTGGGTCTTGCTCAGGCTCAACTTCGGCGACTTGCGGGACGTCGGTACCTAGTCGATAAAATTCAAATAACACAAACAAGAGCTAAATAAATTCAAATAGAGAGAAAATTTAAATATTACAAAATTTCATGATTTTAGACAAATTTAGAGGAAAAATTGACACAAATCAGAGTTCGTATGAGTGAGAACGAGCTAATCAAGTTTGTCGAGAGATAAATTCCAAAAAAGAAAAGAGAAAGCACTGTGCTAAGGGGGTGCCATGGAAGTCATATTTTTCTGAAATCCATTAACCTACAAGGAAATAGTATACTGGCTAAACCGAAGGCATCCTCACTATTTTTGGATTTTCAAAAGAATTAAAAGGGTCTGGGCCCACATGTCAGCGACACATTTTAATAAATTTGTTTAAATTATAAAACTGACATATGGGACCTACTTCTCATAGACTCATTAGCGCTAAACTTGATTAGCTGTGCCAGAGAGAGAAGAGCAGAGCTAGCATGACCGAGCTCCCTGGCGAGCTCGCCAGCAGTGATGTGGGCATGGAGAGATGAAGTTGACCAGAGGAATGGAAAATGGGAAGCCTAACGGAGGTTGCTGAGGTGATAGCTTCGAACGAGAGGCCCTGCAGGTCGCCGATGATGAGGTTTGGTGATGACGCGGGGTTGGGCCATGGAGAAATGGATGAGAGAGCGAGGGGGTAGAAGTTGTGACATGGAGGGCCATGGAGAAATGGACAAGAGAGCGAGAGGGCAGCAATTGACACATATGAGAGACGTGGGGTTTTTTCTACTATTGATTGCAAACTTTTAAGTTACAATATCTCTTTAACCAAACACCTGGTCTGCTATTCATTTGCACAGTTGTATTTAAAATTATGGGCTTGATAAAATTATGTCCATGTTGAATATATTTTGACACTACAAAAGTGCATGTTACGGCAATACCGCAAGAGGGTTACTATACTTTTTTTAGCGTGGATGGGTGACGTGGGAGTCGGTGAAAGTGAGTGGTGGGGCCTGATGGGAGGGGGGCGGGGGTGATGGGTTTTCTTTGATTGAGCTTTGGCCAAGGTGAAAGCAAGGTGGAAGGTAGGTTTTGGCCTATAGAAAGGGAGGGGTATACAATATTTATTGTATAGGAGGGTATAGAAAAATTGTAGGAAGTTGAAATTGTGTCTGTAATATACCTTATCATAAACTTTAAAGTAAATCCTAAAACTGTATAATATTTTTAAATTAGTACAAAATTTAATTCAAACTATATGCATGTTCAAATCCATAGTAAATTCAATTTTGGAATATATATAATTAGAACGAAAACTATATTCAGAATGTGAATTCAAACTGAAAATTTTGAAAGTTTGATTCCCTTGAAATAATAGAACTTATATGATGCCAACACACGGTTAGGAATTTAGAACTTCTACAACACCAAGACGCCATTTAAAATATGTAGCTTGTGCAGATGCACGGGTTAATGACCAGTCACTACTACAGAAAACCGTATTACAGATGGTTCAGAAACGTCATCACAGACGGTTATCGGAACCGTCTGAATTTCTGGGTCAGTGATAATAGAAGGTTATCATAGACGGTTTGCCGTCTGCGGTGTAAATATCACAGACGGTTTTTAATTAAAAACCGTCTGTGATATTCTTTTCTACCCCTAAATCTATTTCTGTTTATTGGCTAGCCTAAGGAAATGCTAGCCATGCCCTCTGAAACAAGCAGATCAAAATGTACATGTGTACATACAATTCACATCTCAATTCATTTCACAAACATAAAACATCCAATTCACAAAGCACTTCATTTCACAAACATAAAGCATCCATTTCGCAATTCAATTAATTGAAATGAAATAAAATACCCATTAACAAATACACAATTACAAAAGATCTACACTGCATTTGCACTTAGATGGTAACATTGCATTTTTTATTGCTCTATCACTCCAGAATTGAGGTCTCGCGAAAGGAACTGATCCATATGCAATACCCCAAAAGTGATTCGAGAGTTAATCGATTAATTGGAGGGAAGGACCATATAGAAAAGAGTTAAATAGTGATTTTTAGAGGGGGAATTTCTGAAAATCCTGGCAACCTAGGCCTGGGCCTTGGCCCAAGAGGTGGCTGGCCAAAAGGGGGGAGGCACCCCTCCCCCAAACCCTAGCCGCCACCCCCTTCTCCCCTCTCCTCTCCCCTTGTGGCCGTCTCCTCCCTGCCCTTGTGCCCCCTCCAACAGCCCCTCTCCCTCCCCTCTCCTCCATTGAAGCCCCTACCGGTGAAAAAGATCTCCATTCGCTGCCGGTCGAGCGGATGAAGGAGATCAATCGCAGCGAGGCAATTGGATCCGGAGGAAGGGAAAAAGGGGAAAAGGAGAAGAGAAGGAGTTCGCGGGGCATTCATTGTAATCTACATCGGTTTGTCAAGGGTAATCCCCGTTGTTCCCCAAGTAGATGCATTTTTTAATAGTTGTTGCAATATCGGTATTCTGGGCTGTCTGAACAGTTTGTGTTAGACGGCTGTTTTGGGGTAGTTTCGTGGGGATTAAGATCTGGACTTCTCCTAGAGAGTTGTAGAGGACGTCGTTGTCTTTCCGTGAAGTGCTAGAACGCATCATTCGGACCATTGTAGCAGAAGTTATGATTTTTCTAGTAGGACTGTTCCGCAGATCGGGAGTTTTCTGTCAGGTTTTGGTAGATTGGATTGGGCGATTAGAAAACGGGAGAATCAGAGGATCTCCATATTATGAAAGTTCTATATAATTGTCTTAGCATTCCAGGAAGGTCAAGAAATCATGATTCGGACACTCGTGCTGACATTTATGGCATTTTTAGTGCTCTGTCCAGAGGACCCAACGTGAAATTGATGGTTTAGAAAATTGGATGGTGCGGGTGGAAGATGGCCGAATCAGGGAGGCTCACCAACTAAGCTTAGTTAGATAAATTAATTATCTTTCCAGCAAGTCTAAGAACACCCTATTCGAACTTCTGTACCAATAGATATAAATTTTTGAAGTTGACTGTCCACAAAGGTAGGCGGGATGACCTGTAGGATTTGGGAATTGGAACCAAGTTAGACGAATTTATTAGTTCGTGATTGTTTTTATTTGGGCAAAGGTCCACTACTGTTATCTTAGCAAATATTATAATTACTATTCAGGTGGAAGATGGATCCCAGGCGCAGCACCTTCTGCACGTCCCTCGTTTTCTCGCGGTTAAGGCAAGTATAATGATGGTTTAAAAATTGATAGTGTGGAATGTCGATGTTTGATCTATAATATGAATATATGTGTTCATGGTTGTGGTAAGAATGTATTGGTGCTGTTTATGGGTGATTGCAATTTACCGTGTTCATGAGTATTTCTGGTGCATGGATAATGTGAATGCAAGATTTATTTTATTGAGACATTCACGCATATGCTTCATGTTGATCTATTGAAGTCTTGGTCACGAGATGACTAAGCGTCGAGGTCCCCGTCATGTTGACGACATGACGGGCTAAAGGTCCCCATACTTGTGGAGTATGGGCAATTGGTCCCTGTACCAGGTGGTACAGGCATGGGTGTGCATCGACGGATGCACACTTTGCATTACCGGTAAAATGCAAAAGAGAAAGAGATAAAGAGATTTTTGATCATCTTGCATAGCATGGCTTATTGATATGGTTGATGGATGAATGTGTGAAGTGATGTTCATGAATGTTCTTGTTACTATCTATTATATTTGCTGAGTCGTTGGACTCACTCTTGTTATTGTTGTTTTTTTAGGTACCGTTATGAGGTCGGCATGCATGGGGAGGGGAAGGAATAAACTTGTTGCACTTGCACGTTCCGCCCATAATGGAAATAAAGCAAGAAAAATTAAAATATAAGATGCAAGGACTGTTTAAGTACCATTTGACTATTACCCTTGGATTTTAATTGTAATAAGAGTTTAGAATAGTTATGATGCTCATGTTCTCTCTCTAGGTATTATATCCCTGAATGGTTTAGTAATCTTTAATCTATTTTCTTAGCATTGAACTTATTACTTGAGGATTGTCTATTATAATTGATACTGCTTGTGAAATCTCCGATTTAGATAGATAAACAAAGGAGGCTCTGCCGAAATTTTGTATAATGCAATTAGTTAACATTGCTTTACTTCTAGTTGGGTAGCATTCCAGGTCATTGTTTGGCTGGGGTGTTACAGTTGGTATCAAAGCGGGCTGTAGGTCCGTGGTTAACGAAATATTAATTTTGACACACTAAGCACTGTAGGTGGGGATGGAGTTTGCATTGCATCTACGTTTCCGTCGGTTATCATAGTTGAATGTGCGCTTAATGTTTGACTTTGTACGTGTTATGAGATGATCTTTTGTGCCTACGATTTGATTATATGATTGTTATGTGTGGTGATAGTTGATGTCGAGAAATAGAGATCGCGATGTGGCCATTGGCATGGCCAGGTTATATCACTATCGTGGTATTGAAATGGTGAAGGATTTTTCCTTGAGCAACTTAGTTTCAGAGGTTAGGAATGAGTTCTTTAGAAAAGTTTCTCTCTTCCTTGAGTTGAGTTTGGTCAATTCTTATCCTGTGGTGGTGGATGAATTTATCTTGGGCTCGTGGTTCATTGCAGTTGAGGGTTTTCAATTGGTTTCTACCTGTTCTTTGAAGCAATTATTGTTTTCGGACTATTGAGACACTTTTGCTACCTGTGAGCATTGTGGATTTGCATGGTTGGTCCCTTCGCGGGAGTTTTGTCTTGTTGTGAAACATGTCTCATTTGTTCGCTTGGTATTTTTGTTAATGAAAGTTTTATGTTACAAATTCTTTAACATGTGAAAGCTTTGGCTTTATGTAGTTCTTTTGGATTATTCTAAGTGTTGAAGTTTAATACCTCTCTTTTCTGAAGGGAGGTGTTAAAATCCTTTTGTGATGTCTTGGGTTATGGTTAAGTCAGAGATTGTAATCAAATAAATTGATATGGTATGAGTATCCTTAGAAGTGAAACCGAATAAGTTGATGTTGTCTTCTTGTAGTTGTTTATTGATAGGGTTATTCCTAATGGAATCAATAGAATTACTAAGAGGCGTGAAACTTTGATGAACTGGTTGATCAATAAGAGAGACAAAATTAGTAAACTTTTGGGATAAATTGGATCAATAGGTCTCAATGGATTAATCTAACTGTTTAGGATGGTTAAATTCAGAAGGTGTTGGATTACTGTATTAGTGGATATTAATCTTGGAGTTATCTTTGTGGATACTTAGTGTTCGTATGTAATTGCTAAGAGCAACTGTTGTGTAATGAAGTTTGGTGTTGCGCATCAATAAGAGAGCAATGGATGGGGTTTAAAAGGTGATCTATATTTACATGATGGTGTGATTGTCAGATGATATTATGTCTTTGATGAAAAAGTTTTGGTAGAATCATTGAAATTGTGTAGTAGATCTCCTCTAATTTAAAGCGGTTGTCGTAGTGAGATTGTAAGGTTTTGAAATACTTTCAATTTGAGGATGGGATGATAAAGTAGCATGGAACTATTTGATGAGATTTTGGAGGGCTTTATAATGGAAGGGTAGACGATAACGATTCTTGTTAAGAGTGTATTATTCTTGATGTTAGTAAGATTGTTGCAATCTTATTGGAAAAAACATTTGAAAATAAGTTATTGTGTTCTTTTGGAAAGGTTTATGATGCGCTGGTAAGCTATGATGATTCATGTTAGGAATATACAAATTCGGATGCAAATTAAGACAAATTTGGGATCAAATCGGGATAAAAAAAGTGTGCAATATAGGATATTTTGGAAAACAAACCATGGCTATTTCTAAGGAAATCGGGGTAAAGTTGAAAGTAGTAAGCACAAATTTCATAAGCCACTCAGGTTAAATTTCAAAGCAAGTCAAGATAAAATTAAAAACGCACCTTGAGGACGTGGATCTCATTGTCAAGGAGGCGGGAGGCCCAGACGATGTTGTCCGTGGACATGGAGGAGAGCTGGTCGTCCTCGCCTCATCAACGGCCATTGCAGCAGGTGGCGCGGTGGCTGGTGACGACATCGCTAGGGCCCTCTTTGTTCTCGTAAGCAGGGGGTTGCGCCTTGCTGAAGGTGTTGATGAAGATGCCTGGGCTTGGGTTTGGTGGTCTTCCTACTTCATTTCGAGAAACGCGGTTCTTATTCTAGCTACATATCTATTCAAAAATGTAAAGGGGTATTCAGCACTTGCTTTTCCAATACAAATCACCATTGGTTGAAAGCATTCGAAAATTGATAGCTGTCATGAAACCATAAACAAAAATGTAAAAGAAAGCACCACAAAACTGTAGACAAAACGATAACTAATATTGTTTAACATTACTAAATCTACGAGCAATTAGAGCTAAAATTTGGATTCCGATATTTTTACCCATCTTACAACACCAGGCCATATATACTAGTAGTAAAGATACACAACAAGCAAGGATGTACGGAACGTTTAACATCATTTTTTGCGAGGGAACTGTTAGAATTGGGCCTACGATAGAAAGGTCCATTCATTCCTAATTCCAGCATGGCATAATTTATTACTGTTGTTATATGGCCACAACAGTGGGTACAGGATACTCCTTCCTCTTTGGGGATACGGAACTAAAAGAGCTAGAAAGCCAAGAGAGAGAGAGAGAGAGAGAGAGAGAGAGCTGGCTAGTGAAAATGAATGGTTCCTTCTTCTTCATACCCCTTTGGGAGTTTATATACATGAGGTATACAGGATGTAATTTCCTATCCTACCACTCAATAATTATAATTAGTAAGGGTACACTGGTACATTCCTTCATACCCATACCCCCTATACTATTGGGCTTGTCGCAAGGCACAGTAGCTAAACCTAATGGCCATAAGGGCTGTCACCCCCATAATAGTACTACCTTGACAGCAAGTACGGAGATCCCGAGGAGCGAGCTGATGCGACTAATTGCCCTAACCCCCATGCCTCAACAGCAAGCACGAAGGTTTCGAGTGGCGAGCTGACGCAATTGCTAGCTCCAACCCCCTAGGGTCTAGATGCTACCAATCTCCCAGGATAGGTTCTCCTTTCACTAAGGGCACTCCCAATGCTACATATCAGTTCATGTCCATGGCCATAAATGAGGTGCCACATAGACAAAAAGATGACATGGCATAGGAATGAATGAGGTGAGAGATTAAAGTTGAGTCTCATGCAAGACATGGGTGAGGTGAGAAAACCAACACACCAAGAAACAGCAAAAACAGCACTGGGGCTTTAACCCGTGTCCTCGAGTCGCGCTCCCACCGTTAGCCAGGATTAGATGTGGCTCTCGCCGCCGTTCTTCCATGCAATACAACAGGCCACAGGAATAAGATGAGAGAGTTGATCTTTAGTACATGCAAAAATTTAATGTACATTTCTTCTATAGAAACTAGTATAGAAACAATGCATTGGGATGCTAGTGTCTAAACAAAAATTAAATACACTCTCTCTCTCTCCTTAGACATGGCTATAGACACTCTCCATTGGGAGTGCCCTAATGAGCCTGTCGCCATCCCATCGAGGTTGTACCCCCAGTGTAGTGGTACACAGAAGAGTAAAAACTGACAGGGGCATAACAATCTAAATTAACATCGTGGACAGTGAAGAAAAAAAATGATCGGTTGGCAGTGTTATATGATTTTACACAAGCATGTGCTTAAGAAAAGAAATGAAACCCAATTATATAATTGGGCAACAGACATAAGTCAATTGCCAAGATTTCGAAACGTTCAGCTTTCAGAAAACATAACATTCCCAAGGAAGTGTCATGTTCGTGCGCGTGAACGGGACGTTGGGTACCGTAGTTGCTGACTCCCATGGGTCTCATATTTCCATCGTTAATACTCAACATGCAATACAATGAATATTATCTTTTATCATTAGTAATCGATATACTCGTTGTTCTTCCATAGTCATCAACATCATCATCAATTTATCATAAGCATGTGAGCAATAAAAAATAGAAAAAAATATAATTCATCAGGGCAAGTATTCAATCCATCAATCAACAATTTTAACACTTAAGTTACCATTCTACCATGCACTTTCATTTCTCTTAATTGCGCCAACCGGAAAGATTTGAAGGTGACCAACACTTGAAGCTACTCCTCCTACAGGAAATACTCAATCTAAATACCAGCCAATGTAATACAAAACAACTCTCGTATTAAATCATCTATATCCCCATTTTTAACCCAGAAGACAAATCTGGCATCTTCTGTACAACAGATTTGTTAAATCTATATCTTTTAATCTACATGTGCAAATATATTAAACAATGTCATTTTTTAAATCTACAAGAAATTATCTATCATTTCTAGTTATTTCAAAATTTTATCTAGCATTAACTTACTCAAATTAATATTTTCCAACGACTGCATCCAGAGCAACCTAGTACCAGGCAACAGCATCTCAAAAATCATATCTTCTAATCTACTTATCTAAAAATTATGTTCTTAGACTTTCTGAAAACATTAAGAAATTACCTACAAGGTTCATGTTGATCAAATTTCTAGATAGGATCATTTACTATTTTTAGTCTACTAATTTTTACAGACTAACACAATATGACTAATTCTACCGGACAGCAGAACTGTTAAAATCATAACTTACAATCTACTCATCTGATTGCCATGAATAAAAATTCTATAGAAAGCTATTGAAATTTTCAACAACTCACTATTAGGTAAAATTTCCAAATTATGACCATAGAATATCCGTAAAAATAGTGCAGCAGTACAACAACTAAACTGTCTACTTCCCGATTTTTCCCCCATGAGCAAAAGCCATCTCCCTATCTAATTTGGAAACTATCATCTCGTTAAAAAATAATAAGCAGAGGAATCATTACTATCACCCAAAGCTTACTGTTCATGTTTGATAGAAGCAATAGAAACCATGAAGATCATCCCCTTCTATTCATGCTACTGTTCACACACGTATGCACGTGCATGAAACTAGCAGGCACGCTAGCATGGAAAGCCCCTGCGGCGAAACCCACACTCGGGAGTGGCTTCTGGCACACAGCACGTGGAAGGGGTTGGAGCAATGGCGCGAGGGCCGGCTAGCAGTGCAGAAATAACCAGCCCTTAGTTGCTTCTCACCTAGCCCTCTCACGCACGGCCAGCCCTTAATGTGCTCCCCTTCAATCACGTGCACATCCAAATCTCCCGTGCACCCTTCCATGCACCCTCATGGCTCCATGCGCTAAGCTCCATCCCCCTTGGCTAGCTTCCCTCGCCTCACTCTCAGCCAAAACAAATTCCCGAGTTTCTCCTAATTATTGCAAAACAGCACCACTTTGAGTTGTAACTCTAGTTTATAGCTTGGAATCACAATTCAATGTAACTTTGGTACTTGGTGCCACATCAGTAGTGGAGGTTGCTGAGGTGATAGCTTTGAAGTAGAGGCCCTATAGGTCACACGATGAAGAAGTTTGGCGACAGCGTAGGGTAGGGCAACAGAGAAATAGGTGTGAGAGCGAGGGGAGCAGCAGTTGACACATGGGAAAAGGTTTCTAGAAGTAGTTGTGACGTGAAGCGGTGTGGCTCGAGGAATAATGGTCACTGGAGCAATGCCCACTACTACAAAAAGGGTCATCACAGATGGTTCGGAATTGTCAGTATAGACGGTTTTCTAAACCGCATGTATTTATATGTCACTGATAATTGGAGGTTGTCACAGACAGTTTGTGAGCCGTCCGTGATAAAAATAACACAGACAGTTTGTAACTAGAACCGTCTGTGAAGAAAACTATTACAGACAACTCGAACCAAAAACCGTCTGTGATACTCACGCATCACAGATGGTTCTAGTTACAACCATCTGTGATTGGTGAGTATCACAGACTGTTGGTATATAGAACCGTTTATGATAGTCCTTCATAGATGGTTTATAGCACAAACCGTTTGTGATAGTTCATTCTATACCTATTTTTTGGCTAGCCTCAAGAAATAATCTTACTCATACCCTTTGAAAACAAGCAAATACAGTGGCAAACACAACAGCACATTCCATTACAGGATAACAAGATAACGAACCCAACTCTTTAACACGAAAACAGCATATAAGAAGCAGATATCCTAGCCATCAAGAAAGAGAGGGGAGGGCATCGGATGGCGGCCAGATATCATCAGCATTGGAGAGGCGGCGGTAGTGCCACCTTTGTGGCACGATAGTGAGACTGAATAAGACACACTTACGACACTTACGACAAGAGTATGTTGTGCAATCTACCGTGGTGCCACAACAGAGGCGCTAGCTCACAACGTTAGTCGGCGTCATCGAGGAACAAACTAGATGCATTGGATAGTGGTAGCACCACCTTTGTGGCACGATGGTGAGACTGCACAAGACACACTTATGACAAGAGTGTGTTGTGCAGTCGACCGTGGTGCCACAACGGAGGTGCTAGCTCACGGTGGTAATCGGCGTCGTTAAGGAACAAGCTGGATGCATCGGATGGCGGTAGCGCCACCTTTGTGGCACGGTATTGAGACTGCATAAGACACTCTTATGACACTTATGACAAGAGTGTGTTATGCAGTCGACCGTGGTGTCACAACGAAGGCTCTAGCTCACGGTTGTAGTCAGCGTTGTCGAGGGGAGGATGCAGGAAGCTAGCTAGTGGATGAACTCATGCGTGACTACCGGTGGAAAGGTAGATAGGGAGTAATTAATTAGGGCCAAGCGGTGGGAGGAACCGGTGCCTGCCATTCGATGTGGAGAGAATGGACAGGTGAGATCGAAATCCTGGGGTATATGCCACGGATCGGTGATGTGTCATTATCAGAGACTGTTTGTTATGCGAAACATCTATGATAATGACATATCAGACATGGTTTGTTATACGAATCATCTGTGATAATGACATATCAGAGATGGTTTGTTATACAAACCGTCTATGATAATGCACATATTAGAGTTGGTTTTTTATATGAACCGTCTGTGATATTAATATCAGAGACGGTTTGGTATACGAACCGTATGTGATAACGCTTAAATATGTGCACCCTAATCCAGCTCTTCTAAACTGTCCTCTCCCTTATCTTCTTCAACATATTTCTCAATAATGGCATCTAATATTCTTTCAATCTCCTTCCTCTCAACTATCCATCATGAGTTGTTCGGCCGCAACCTTATACAGGCGGCCAACAATTTACGTCTATAGCAGCTCCTCCACTCACGCCCTGCTCTCCTTCCTCGACTCGCTTCCATCTGTTAGCTGGACCTCATCTTCTGCCATCGATGGAGGTGTCTTGTTGCCACTCAGGAAAGGGAAGCCACCCTCAGCCTCGTTCTTCTCTACAATGTGCACAAAGCGGAGGAAGGTCTTGCGGCAGTGGAGAGACACATGGATAACCTTGCCGATCAAGCAGAAGTGGCCGATTCTGAGGAAGCTTATCAAGGCATCCCCTTTGAGATTATGGGCCATACTAATGATTTGCCTAGGCTAGAGGAGGAAGTGGAGAGGGCAAGGACAATCTTCATGGCATTCGAGAACTCAGCGGCTGATCCTCTGACTCCAAAAGTCAAAGAAGAAGCATATGAAGCCTAGAAGACTAAGATCTGGGAATCTCTTTTTTTGGGACTTTTGTAATAAATTTGCCTTGAATTTGTCTCTTGTCTCAGTAGCTTCTGTAGTTCATACGACAAAGGACAAAACACAGACGGTTGTAAATAAAAACCGTCTATGATTGTTTCATAGACGGTTCTAATTAAAAACCATATTTCATAATGCGTATATCATAGACGGCTTTTAAACCAAACCTTCTGTGATAGTTTCAGAGACAATTTTAGCCGTGAACCATCCATAATAATCAAAGCATAGATGGCTCCATATGAACCGTTTGTGGTGAGGCGTCCAGTATAGTTTGTTTTGTAGTACTGGACGACAGTGGCTTCCATGGTGGCGCCATGGACGGTGATGGAGACGATAGCAAAAACGGCTCTCCCTAGCTAAGGACCAGGGGCATTCAGGATTAGCAGCTTACCACGAGTACAACGGTGGTGTCGGCGATGTTGGAGAAGGACCAAGGCGATTGAAGGTCGGTGAACAAGGACCATGGTGATGGGCTTCACGACAGCGGTGAGCTATGGTGAACAGAAGGCTACAAGAAGGTGTGGATCAGATTCCTCATTCACCGTAGATAGTATAAACACTAAAAATCGAACAGGGACTCGTCAGAGGGGTAGAAATGGCACAACAACAAAGTTTTAATAGAGCAGACGAAGACTATCTAGGCTTAGAGAGTCACTATTGTTGGCAACAAATTGAATGCCATGATTGAGAGAGGTAATCATCTGTCACAAGGCAACACAAATAGAAAGTAGAGAGCTCGTTGGATCGAGGAAGTGAGCTCGATGGGGCACAGTGAGGCATGTGTACTGAAGCTAGAGACATGGCATGTTTCGATCACTATAATGGGAGAGAAGCGTTGCCATAGGTCAAAATGGAAGCAATGTGCTTAGAAGAGGGAAAAGGTGTGCTCCAATAGGGCTTTCACAAAGAGATGGGGCGCTATCTTCCTCGAGATTTTGTGGCTGAGTGGAGAGATTTTCTATCATGGCATCCGGCACATCTCCTCCCTGTCAACTGCTAAACGATGCGAACAGGACTACTCGGGGATTCAATTCAGGTGCTCGAGGCGATCGGCTTTTGTAGCGGTGACTCTGGGGCACTGTAGCACTACAGCGCACTCAGGGCTATCGCTAATGGCTATGGCGCGAGGTGGAAGAAGGGGCCTGACAGGCGGGTCCGCATTGTCAACATGAGAAGGAAAAAAGCAGGCAAGGCGAATATATGATTCCTTTAGGAAGAGGTGGAAAAGGAAGGTGCCTTGGGCTGGCGATGGCAATGGGCTGAGATGGGCCACATTTTGGAGAAGAGTGCTAGGCTTTAGCTGGGTTTCACCCCAAAATGTTTCGGAATTTTTTTAATTGATTTTTCATTAGATTTAATTCCAAAAAATGCATTTGAGCTCAGAAAATTACCAAACTAAGCTTGACAATTTTGAAAATGTTTGGATATGCACTTTGGATTATGAAAAATTTAAGTAAAAAATTCTAGGATTCTGACATACTAAAAATATTTTAGAAAATTTATTTTTGGCTGCAAAAAGTAGGAAGAGAATTTCATAATTTTCCAAATTTTTTTGAAAATACACCAAAACGTAGAAATGTGGTTTGGACTTTATTTAAATTAGCTTTTGGAAATTTAGGATGTTACAAAAAAAAAGTGAGTTACGTTAGGAAAATCTGGAATATTAGGAATTTGAATTCAAATAGGTAAGGCATTTGATATTTAATCTGTAGTATATATAAATTAAAATTTGAAAACATAATTAAATTCGTGATATATATGTATGTATGCATGTATATTCAAATCCAAATTAAATTCAAATTCATAACATGTATATATATTGGACTAGACCATACTATACCCCCTTCCCTCCTTCCCTATCCCTCCCGTCCCAAACCAATTCCCTTCCCTTGTCCCTCCCCACACTTGAACTCCCTCTCTATTACTTACTTCCCGCATTCCTCACTAAAACTGGTTAAAAAACGATCTATTTTCATTGAAAATCTCCGTCTTGTAGTAACATTGCAAGGAACGTGCAATAACTACTGATAGTAGTGTAGTAACGTCATATTAATACACCTTTAGAATATGACCATATAAAACATCCACCTCATACAAACATCATAATTAAGGGACACAAACAATAAAAACCAGCAGTTGTGCAGTAACTTCGGATTACTACACCTCTAGAATTCGATCATGCCTCCGACTCATAGTAATGTTGCAAGGAACATGTAGTAACGTATGGTAAAATGTACAGTAATTTCTGAGCGTTGGAGGGAGATGTAAGCATGAGAGGAAGTCACGTTATTGCATGAAACCCACCATGTTACTATAGCTTGCAAGATGATTACTCACGTTTCTAAGCACGGATGAGAGACGTGGGGGTTTTTTCTACTATTGATTGCAAACTTTTAAGTTACAATATCTCGTTAACCAAACATCTGGTCTGCTATTCATTTGCACAGTTGTATTTAAAATTAGGGAAAATTCAAAATATAGGACCAAGTTGAGACTGCTTTGGTAAAATGGGACTGAGTTATTTGTACTCGTAAATATAGGACCGAGTTGGGCACATTCTTGCAAATAAGGTATTTTCCCCATTTTAATTTCATTTTCATTTTTCTGGCTTTTTTCTCTACGCGAAAAGACTCTTTTGCCCCTCCTCCTTCTTCCTCCCTGCCGCTGCAGCTGCCGGCCGCCGGCCGCTCCCTCGCCGCGCCCGCGCGCCGCTCGCGCTCCTCGCCCGCCCGCCGCTCGCTCCCTCCCTTTGCCTGCTCGCGCGCGCAGCAGCGAGGCAGCGCAGCAAGCAGCAAAGCGAGGCGAGCGAGCGCGGCGCGGCGGCGGCCTTGGCGGCGCGCGCGGCGCGGCGGGCGGGCGGGCGGCGGGCGGCGCGGCGCGGCGAGTAGCGGCCGGCGGCCTGCAGCGGCAAGGAGGAAGAAGGAGGAGGGGCAAAAGAGTCTTTTCGCGTAGAGAAAAAAGCCAGAAAAATGAAAATGAAATGAAAATGGGGAAAATACCTTATTTGCAAGAATGTGCCCAACTCGGTTCTATATTTACGAGTACAAATAACTCGGTCCCATTTTACCAAAGCAGTCTCAACTTGGTCCTATATTTTCAATATTCCCTTAAAATTATGGGCTTAATAAAATTATGTCCATGTTGAATATATTTTGACACTACAAAAGTCCGTGTTACGCAATACCGCAAGAGGGTTACTATACCAGTTTTAGCACGGAGGGGTGACATGGGAGTCGGTGAAAGTCGGTGGTGGGGGCTGACGGGAGGTGGGGGTGATGGGTTTTCTTTGACTGAGCTTTGCCCAAGGTGGAAGGTAGGTTTTGGCCCATAGAATTGGGGCGGGGTATACAATATTTATTCTATAGGAGGGTATAGAAAAATTGTAGGAAGTTGAAATTGTATCTGTAATATACCTTTTACCAAAATATCTATAATACACCTTATCATAAACTTTAAAATAAATCCTAAAACTGTATAATATTTTTAAATTAGTACAAAATTTAATTCAAACTATATGCATCACTACTACAGAAAGGCTAATAGTAGACGGCAAATCACAGACGATTTTGTGAAACCGTCTGTAATGTACACTATTACAGACAGTTTTAATTTGAAGGGCGTCTGTGGTATTTGTGGTGGGAAAAAGGAGTATCACAAACGGTTCTTACTGGATTATCACAGACGGTTTTTAATACAAACCGTCTGTGATAATCTGGGATTATCACAGACGGTTTTTTATTAACAACCGTCTGTGTTATTCGACTATCACAGACGGTTGTTGTTAAGAACCGTCTGTGTATGTTCACAGACGGTTTTTAACAAGAACGGTCTGTGATGTCCCTTTGTCTGTCGTATCCTAGATCAGAGGTTAATATATAAGTACACATTGCTTCTAATAACTTAACTACGAAACTCTCGAGACAAGAGATCTCAAATTTAAGGCAAATTTATTAATTTCAATTAGAGACAAATTTATTACAAAAGTCGCACAGTCTGAGTTTCCCAGTTGTAATCTTTTGGGATTAAATGCGCTTCTTCTTCGACTTGGGGACTTGGAGGATCAGCGCTAAATTCTCGAACGCCGTTAAGATTGCCCTTGTCCTCGGCACTTCCTCTTCCACTGGGCAAATGATCGTTAGCATCCATAAGGTCGTAGAGGATAGCTTGAAAGGATTCCTCAGAATCTGCCGTATTTGCTTGATCGGCAAGGCTATCCATCAGTCTCTCCAATGCGTGTAGAGCTTCTTCCGCTTTGCGCACATTGTGGAGAAGAACCAGGGTGAGGGCTGTTTCCCTTTCTTGAGCGGCAGCGAGACGCCTCCGTCGACAACGGAGGATCAGGTCAAGCTGACGGATGCAAGAAAGTCGGGGAAGGGGAGGAGGGCGGGTGCGGAGAAGCTGCTCCAGATGCAAATTGCTGGTCGCCTGTGTAAGGTTCCGGCCGAACAATTCTTGATGAACAGATGAGAGGAAGGAGATGATCACAAGAACAGTAGAAGCCATGTCGTATTGTATATTGTATTGTACGTAGAAGAGACCTGGATTAGGCGCATATTTAACCTTTAGCACAGCGGTTCGTATCACAGAAACATTAATGATCTGAGCGCCGTATAACGATCGAGAGCGTTATTTAGGCGATCGAAACACGGCGTTACGGCATCGAAACACGCGGCGTTCTGGTATGAAGCTTATCATAGACGGTTTTTAATAAAAAACCGTCTGTGATAATATTTATCACAGACGGTTTTTTATTAAAAACCGTCTGTGATAATGACTAAGGCATTTAATGCGCTGCTCAGACCGCATCTGTCTTCATTTCGATCGAGATCTAGCCATCTGCTGCGCACTTTTCACTCGGGAGGAAGCTAGGCGATTTCAGGCCATTAATTTGGTGGGGAATGGCCAGAGATTGAGCTTTGAATTAAGATTCAGACTTTCCTAGTTCTTGGTAGATATGGTTAGTAATGAAATTTATTTTTCTTTAATTGCATTACAATTTAGGTCTAGGTAATCCATGAGTGGTTATTGAAGATGGTTAATTTGCAAATTATTGTTGGTTATATAATAGTTTTGTGTTTGTAATATGAATTGAGCTAGCAAATTAAGTCTGAATATAATAAATGTGGCGGTATATACGTAGTTATAATTAGTTAATCTAGATTTTAATACTAAGTTGTTATATATATATGCGTAACGTAGGACCGAAGATGGATGTATGCATGCGAGCCGTGTGAGTGAAGACTACATTAATGGCGTTTACGCTTTTATAAGAGCCGCGAGGAGGATATGTTGAATAAGGGTGGAATATATGTGCTGTCCATGCAGCGATGCGAAATTTGAAGATGTTTAAGAACCGAGGCAAATTGAAGCGCACTTGATTCGGAGGGTTTCAAAAGGATTATACGTGTTGGACCGGTCATGGCGAAGTGAATGATCATATGCCGCGGATGACATCGCGGTGAAGTGAATGATATGCCCCGGATGACATCGCTGTGAAGTGAGCGACATGCGCGGTGATGTCGATTGTGGCTCGGATTCGGATAGGTTGCGATGATAATCTGGATCGGATGCTTCACGATGTAGAAGAGAACTATATGATGAGAGAGTATGTTAAATTCCGTGGCTTGATGGAGGACTCGGAGAAACCTTTGTACACAGTGCAAGTACACGAGGTTGTCGGCCGTGCTTGAACTGTTGAAATTGAAGGCAAGCAACGGTTGGTCCGACAAGAGTTTCACGTGCTGCTAGGTCTTTTAGCGGACATGCTTCCGGAGAAATGAGTTGCCTAAAACCACGTATAAAGCTAAGAAGGTTCTTTGTCCATTGGGAATGGAAGTAGAAAGAATACATGCATGCCCGAACATTGTATCCTCTACCGTAAAGGGTATGCAAACATGCATGTATGTCCGGTGTGCAACGCATCCCGATACAAGCGTAGCAATCAATCGGATGATGGCGAGGAGCAGAGGCGAAGAAAGGACCTCCGCTAAGGTGGCATGGTATTTTCTATAATTCCCGTTTGAAAAGGTTTTTGCAAATCCAAAGGAGGCAAAGCTGCTGCGTTGGCACTCGGAGGAGCGCAAGAAGGATGGAATGATAAGACACCTTGCTGATTCCGCGCGGTGGAGAAACATCGATAGGAGGTTTGCGAGTTCGGTTCAGAACCAAGGAATATAAGGTTTGGGTGATGCGAGATGGAATGAATCCTTTCGATAGCATGAGCGGCCGACATAGCATATGGCGTGACTCTCTGCATCTATAACCTTCCTCCTTGGTTGTGTATGAAGCGAAAGTACATTTTGTTTGTCGATACTTATCCAAGGGCCAAAACAACACAGGAATGATATCGATGTGTTCCTAGCACCGTTGGTGGAAGATCTAAAAGTAATGTGGAGCGAAGAGTGCAGGTATGGGATGCGTACAAGCGAGAGAACTTCACTCTGCGCTCCTTATTGTTCTCGCACCATAAATGATTATCCCGCCCTTGGTAACCTATCGGGCCATAGTACAAAGGTGCCAAAGCTTGTACTCACTGTTTAGATGGTACCGAGAGTGTGTGGTGAGACACTCACGCAAAATCGTCTACATGCGTCACCGCCGGTTCCTTGGAGGGCTCACCCATACCGCAAGATGAAGAAACAATTTGACGGAGAGAAGGAAGATGGTTCAGCTCCAAGGCATTTAAGGGCGCGAGGTTTATGATATGGTTAAGGATTTAGATGTTGTCCTCGGAAAGGGACGTAAATTGAGGGCTCATGAGAAGAACACACGGAAGAAGAGATCAATATTTTGGGACTTACCTTATTGGGAGTACCTAGATGTTCGACATTTGCATCGGCGTCATGCACGTAGAAAAGAATGTGTGCGGCGACTTGATTGGTCTCTTCTGAACATCCGTGATAAAACAAAGGGCGGTGTCAACGCACGGCTTGACTTGGTGACATGGACATCGGGCCCGAGTTAGCACCGACAAGCAGCGATAATGGACGAACGTACCTTCCCCTGCGTGTTACACTCTGTCAAGGTGAAAAAAGAAGCGTGCGGTGCTTGCATGGTGTGAAAGTTCCGTCTAGTTACTCGACAGCGTGAAGAAACTTGTTTCGATGCAAGATTTAAAGTTAAATGGCATGAAGTCTCATGATTGTCATGTGCTGATGACACGATGCTCCCTATTGCAATTAGAAATATTTTGCCGATCAAAGTCCGAGAGACAATCATGAGGCTATGTTATTTCTTTAACACAATTGCTCGTAAGGTCGTCGATCCCGAAGGACTAGATGCTCTGCAGGACGAGGTGGTGATGACTCTATGTCACCTTGAAATGTATTTCCCTCCTTCGTTTTTCGATATCATGGTCCATCTCATTGTTCACGTTGTGTGGGAGATAAAAATGTGCGGGCCCGTATTCCTACGCAGCATGTACCCATTTGAGAGGTTCATGGGAATTCTCAAGTCCTACGTACGGAATCGTTCTCGGCCGGAGGGCAGCATCGTCGAAGGTTATGCAAGCGAAGAGGTGATTGAGTTTTGTGTCGATTATATGGCTCAGATTCAACCGATAGGTGTCCCTCAATCTCGTCATGAAGGGAGGCTGAAGGGTCTCGGAACTATCGGAAGGAAAGCAATCACTCCAGATATGGACACGTATACTCAAGCCCATTTCACGGTGTTGCAACACATGACTGAAGTGGCGCCTTATGTGGACCAGCACAAGGATGTGCTTGACAATGAATCCGAGCGGCGGATGTTTGGATCATGAGGCAACACAACCGTTGGTTCAACCAATGGTTGAAGGAGCAAATCGCTAGGAGCTCGCCGAGTGAGACGCTGAGATGGTTGGCAAAAGGGCCGACATTTACAGTTGTGACATGGCAAGGATATGACATAAATGGGTACACATTCTATCGCGGTCTCGGGATGTCAAGAGCACTAACGAGCAGTGAGTCCGCATAGATGCATTCAGTACCGATGGGTCGAGAAACTCGTACTATGGCTTCATAGAAGAGATTTGGGAGCTCGACTATGTGGTTTTCAAGATCCCCTTATTTCGCTGCCGTTGGGTGCATCTCCCACAGGTGAAGGTTGACAAGTACGGTGTCACGACCGTGGACCTCCAACGTGTCGGGTACAAAGACGAACCATTCGTACTTGCCAATCAAGTTGTTCAAGTTTTCTATGTAACCGACCCGGCAAATAAGAAACTCAATGTAGTTCTTCATGGAAAAAGGAGAATTGTCGGAGTGGAGAATGTAGTGGACGAGGAGGAATACAATCAATTTGACGAGTTACCTCCTTTTGGAAATGGCATAAGGGTCGACGATGTACAACGTGACGAATCTAGTTACGTACGCATTGATCATGATGAAGGGCTAATTTTTAAAGGAAATAAGCAAGTACAATAAGAATGTATATGTGAAAATGTGTGACAATTAATTTTGAGATGTACATGTGAAAATGTGTGACAAAATGTATATGTGAAAATGTGTGACAAAATGTATATGTGAAAATGTGTGACAAAATGTATATGTGATGTATTTGAGAATGACAAAATGTATGAAGAAATACACTGTGTTAATGCAATGGTTGGTGTTGTTTATGAATGCAATTTGTTTGGTGGTTGATATGAATCTTTGTGTAGTTATTGGTGTTGTCGTAATAAGAAGCGGGAAGGGCTTATCACGCACAGTTCTAAACTTAGAACCGTGCTGCGAAAATAAATATCACGACGGTTCTAAACTTAGAACCGCTCATGAAAATAATTATCACGAGCGGTTCAAAACTTAGAACCGTCGCGATATGATATCCTGACGGTTCTAAACTTAGAACCGTCTGTGATAATCTCCCTACATATACCCTCTCGCTAGGGTTTTCTTGTGCGCCTGCAGTTATTCGATTAGATCTAAATCCCGAGCCCGTCGTCGCCACCTCCTCCCCGAGCCCTCGCCGGCCGCCTCCCCGGACGAAGACGTCGCCACAGCCTCCTCCTCCTCCGTCGCCGCCTCCTCGAGCCCGTCGCCTCCTCTTCCTCCGTCGCCGCCGCCTCCTCCTCCTCAGTCGCCGCCTCCCCGAGCCCGTCGCCTCCTCCTCCTCCGTCGTCGCCGCCTCCTCCTCCTCCGTCGCCGCCTCCCCGAGCTCGTCGCCTCCTCCTCCTCCGTCGCCGCCTCCCCCAGCCCGTCGCCTCCTCCTCCTCCGTCGTCGCCTCCTCGAGCCCATCGCCTCCTCCTCCTGCGTCGCCGCCTCCTCCTCCTCCGTCGCCGCCGCCGCCGCCTCCTTCGTCGCCGCCTCCTCCTCCTCCGTCCCCGCCTCCTCCTCCTCCGTCACCAAAACCCTAAGGTCATCAAATCCTCCCGAGCTTCATGCTTCTGTTAGGGTTTAGGGTTGATGCTTGATGCTTCATACTTAGGGTTATGGTTGATGCTTGATGCTTACTGTTATGGTATATGCTTACTGTATATTCATGTTTGTTATGCTTACTGTTAGGGTTTAGGGTTGATGTTTCATGCTTCATACTTAGGGTTATGGTTGATGCTTCATACTGTATATTCAAGTTTGTTATGCTTACTGAGATTGCCTGTGGGATTTACAATTGCTCGATGATGATAAAATCATATACTGAGATTGGTTCATTCAGTGTTTGAGCTCTAATAGCTGTCGGTTCATGCAGTTTTCAGGTTATAGCATGTTATTAAATTGATCTGTTAGGATTTAATCTTGACAAGTTAAAAGACTTAATTATTGGGCAAAGTTAACTTGTGTGGTCTTGATCTGTATGAATACTGCTGTTTGAATATATGCATTCTGAATATATCTTGATCTTGAGATTTTAGAGTTTGTATCTAGAGCTCAAAATACTGAATTCATTATTTGGCATAACCAATCAAGGAAGAGTATATGATTTAGTAGCGGGACGGCCAAGATTAATCTTGTGCAACCCTACAATTTGAGAGCACATATTCATGTTGAGTCTGTTATTGATTCTATTATTGATGCTTGTTGCTTGTTGCTTCATATTGCTACCATTATATATGTATATATGTAGGTATGTATATGTATATATGTAGGTATGTATATGTATATATGTAGGTATGTATATGTATATGTATGTATATACACATATAGTATGTAGTATATAGTATAGGCACATAACCCCTCTCTCTGTCCACATCACCCCCTCCCTTCTCCCCCTTCCCTCTACTCCTCTCCTCTCTTCCGAACATTGAGCATCATGTTTCACTTTTCGTGCTTCCTCACTTTGAACATTGAGCTTCATAGAACTTTGTTTAGAGACCTTGTAGTAATAGTATACATTGACCATTTGGGTGGAAAGAAATACATTGTGTCGTCGGGCTCATGATGACAATTTGAAGCATAGCATAGCATCAGAGGCACATCAGGGCTGCAGTGTGTCTTGAGGAATGCCAAGAAGTCATTATTCAGATGTGGCTCTTGGATGCCACATCGAAGACCAGCTCTTGGCATTCCTCAAGACACAGCAGCAGCCCTCGGATGTGCCTCTGATGCTATGCTATGCTTCAATTGGCGATCATGCGCTGACAAACAGCTTGATCTTTCCACCCAAATGCTCCATGTATCTAGACATCACCCTTACAATTTGAGAGAACACATTAAGCAATCAAGGACCACTCTAGTGTATATGCCACACAGACCTTCAAGGGGCATGAAGCAAGTGACACTCTAGTGTATCAGGTTCAATGAACCAGATACACTAGTTTCTGTCATTTGCTTCATAGAACTTTGTTTAGAGACCTTGTAGTAATAATATATGCCACATAGACATTCAAAGGGCATGAAGCAAGTGGGAGACTCCAGTGTATCCGGTTCAACGAACTTGATACACTGGTTTGTTCCATTTGCTTCGTAGAACTTTGTTTAGGGACTTTGCTATTTGGTTTATAGTATTAGCAACTAAAGTAGGTGCTAAGATAGGCACATCACCCCTCTCTATGTCCATATCACCCCTCCCTTCTCCCCCTCCCCTCTACTCCTCTCTTGTCTTCCAATTCAATATGATCACTTTCTCATCTTATCTTAATAGACCCACAAAATGAGCAACACGTCACCCGCGCATTCTTCAACATCATCGCCGGAGGTGTCCGCTCCAACATCAAGACGCCAAGGAAGAGGGCTATCGAAGAAGGCTGAGGGCCGACAGACCATCACAGCGGTGGATGCATCGGGGTCCCTCTCCTTCCTAAGAAAGCGATGGCGCTTTCGAACCATGGTCGGAATAGTTGCACGAGAACGAATTGAGATCACATTACAATTCGTGGAAGAACGTGCTGGCCACTCGGAAACGTGAGTGTGGACCGAAATTTTGGCATCGTTCGAGTTCCCAGAAGAACACCTACAAGCTGTGCAACGACAAACCTACCTAGGGGCGTGCAAAGCATGGAAGAACTTCAAGAGCACGCTTGTCAGGAAATACGTGGAGACGGACGAAACGCCTTTTCATAAATACCCATTCTGGAACCACAATGGGAAGAGTTCAAGGCGATGAAGACGTCCGAGGATTTCAAAAGTACAAATCTGGCGCACAAGGCCCTCCAGCAAAAACACACACCCCACAGACTTGGCACATCTGGGTATGCAGGAAAAATACGCAATGGAGGCGGGAGGATGACTGGCAGCTGCACAGACATCGCCCGCCATTTTCAATATCCGGATGACCGCGCTCGAAATTGGATTAGAGCAAGGTCATCTACAACGACATCGGGGACATCACCTTTGAAACCCTGCAGACCAGCAAGTGTCCCAGCGCTGGTAAGATATCGATACAACTCGTAGCTTGTAATTACTCCACAACCGCATGCAATTGAAATGACATGTCGTCTTTGCGCGGGAAGAGTGAGTTTTGAATCTACCAGGATCATTCCAGGAACAAGGGAGAATGATATGCTCTCCGTGGCCCGGGAAACAAGGAGCACCCGGTCGTCATGAGAGGCCTTGGGCTTTACGTTCCTTGGAAACATGGTTTCCAAGATGACTCGAATGTATCGGCGTAGGAAGAGAAGCAAAGCCGGCGTGGCGCACAGCTATGAGAAGAGATCAAGGAATCTCTTCGAGATGAGCTATTAGCTCAGATGGGTGATGTAATCGAGAAGAGGTGCGAAAGCAGACGAGAAAGTCAAGAGCCGCCACCGCCACGCTATGCTAGCTAGCCCGCACAACCGTCCGAGTAGCCGCTCGTCCAATCCGACGCATACCAGTCCAAATTTCCGTGGGCGACATCACGGTAATAATTATTACCTCTCGAATGCTTGCTCCATTGGTAGGCCTATTCGAGTAGCTAATTTTGTATCGTTATGTAGGAGCCTCTGAACTGCAGCTCCAAGTGAGATATGGCTCCATTCCCTTGTACGCTGCTTGGGGCGGGCATATTAAATGCAGTATCGGGTCACGCTGCACGGTCAAGCTTTAGCGCGAGCTTCGCAAAAGTTAATGTGGATGGTGTGTATGCCAATTTTGAGGTGGTCCCGCTACCGAAGCCCCCGACCGACGAGATCATGACTCTAGGACAGGCCATTGGAACATTCATCCAGTGGCCCAAAAGAGACATCTCCCTGGAGGCTTCTTCACGGTGGCAGGACCGAAGTGCGATGCGAACCACAGCAACATGCACTGGTGCCATCTCCACACGGGCAGTGCGAACCACAGCTACCTGCACTGGTGCTATCTCCACGGGTGCTATTCTCACTAGAGCAACTTGCACCGTCTATACCATTACAGTCGACTAGCATAAAGTCGAGCGACAATCGAGGCGATGGCCGGGGCAAATCAAAGATGAAGGACGATGACGATATCCTGTACATGCCATTGGCCCGCAAATTGCGTGCTAGGCGACCGATGGTATTCAAGGAAGAGCTCCTAGAACTAGGACTTGGTTGCCAAAGATTCCACGCTTGGTATATGGAGCAGTCCAATAAGCCGAGAGGAGAACGGCGCTCGGTATCATCACAAATTCAAGCTGGAACATTTCATTCACGAAGTTCAGGAATGTGTCTTCGCGGTGACCTTCGACGATATATTTGAACTTTTCACGCTCAACGCTCTCGACGCCTCACTCGTTCGATCTTTGGATCTTTGTAAGTCCGTATAATCACGATCTCTATTCACGTAATACCGATATATGTCACAATTTGTTGCTTTTCGTGTTATATATAGATTCATGCCGACCGAAGCTAGATCATCGAAATCACCAATTGGTTTCTGGACCCACGCTTGGTCGCCATTGATACCATCATCGAGGATGCATCCTTCGTCGAGGACTATATTGTAAAAGCAACTCTGCTGGCTCACCAAGATAAGGAATTTGTTCTTATGCCATACAATGAGGAATTCCATTGGATTTTAATTGTAATTATACCAAAATGGAACAAGGCTATATACCTTGATTCTCTAAGTAAGAACAAATCCAAGTACACACTATCGCCGAATACTCGATAGGTGCGTACATTGTACATTGTACTCTTTCTTTCCTTCCGAATGACTAATCTAACTTTTTGAATAACGAAGGTCGTTCACGCATACGTTAAACAAACACGTGACTTGACGACAGGCCAAGCCCTTGAAACATGATCGCAAGTTTCCGGTATTCGCTAGCTACATATTAATTAATCATATACAACACATAGTAGTAATGCCACTTGATTTAACACATTCTATTTTTGCGGTGCCACCAAGAAGAAATGGCAACACGTGTGGATACTACGTGTGCCACCATATGAGACTACTCTCGATTCCACCAAGATCACTAATTCTAAGGTTTGTCAATCTTCCCACAATTATTTCATACATGTCAGGTGTTATATGCGCGCGCGTTGATATTCCTGTCTACAGGTTGCGCCCATCTCTAAATCTGCATTGGAACAGGCGGACTTAGCAAAAATTCGAGGAGAGTTGCTTTGGTTTTTGTGGACTAAAGTCATCAAATCAGATGGAGAGTTCCACTGCGCAGATTGATTTTTTATTGCTCTTATCACTCTGTAATTGTGAATTTGTAAATGGATATTTTATTTCATTTCAATTAATTCATTTGCGAAATGGATGCCTTATGTCTGTGAATGAAATGTGATGTGAATTGGATGTTTGTCAAATGAATTGAGATGTGAATTGTATGTATACTTGTTTATCTGCTTGTTTCAGAGGGCATGGCTAGCATTTCCTGAGGCTAGCCAATAAACAGAAATAGATTCTGCTAGGGGGGAGGAATATCACAGACGGTTTTTAATGAAAAGCCGTCTGTGATTATCGGATATCACAGACGGTTTTTCATTACAACCCGTCTGTGATTATCCGATATCACAGACGGTTTCTTATTAAAAACCGTCTGTGATTATTCAATATCACAGACGGTTTTTAATAAGAAACTGTCGTGATATCGGATAATCGCGACGGGTTGTAATGAAAAACCGTCTGTGATATCCGATAATCACAGACGGTTCGAAAACCGTCTGTGATAACTTGGATTATCACTGACCCATAATTTCAGACGGTTCAGAAAACCGTCTGTGATGATGTTTCTGAACCGTCTGTAATACTATTTTCTGTAGTAGTGCATGTTCGAATTCCATAGTAAATTCAATTTTGGAATATATATAATTAGAATGAAAACTATATTCAGAATGTGAACTCAAACTGAAAATTTTGAAAGTTTGATTCCCTTGAAATAATAGAACTTATATGATTCCAACACACGGTAAGGAATTTAGAACTTCTATAACACCAAGACACCATTTAAAATTATGAGCCAGCAGAGCTAAAGTTTGGATGCTGGAACAGTTGGTACGTCCTACAACACCAGGGCACACCAATCCTAGACGTTCACAACAAAGCAAGGATGTACAGAATGTATAAATCACTAACTGGAGTTTACCTAGCTAATAGTATTGTTCACTAGGGTAGGATGCCAAAAAGATACAAAGGGTTCCTTTCAGATGGACCTGATTATTCCCATGTTTTACAATATCTCCTAGAATCTTTGGCATCTGACTAGGAACCACTTGTTATTCAAACTTGTGCAGTTTGCTACAATCAGCTCGTACGTAATGCATTTATGCGCCAGCTATGTGTGGTTGCATTAGATGGAATCTGACAACTGATTTCCAGCTATGTCGTAATATAGTGGCTTTGGCGTAAGCAGACAAAACTAATCTTTATGTGGATGCCAACATTCCAATTTGAAAAAAAACACAATCTAATTCTAGTGGAGCTTTACTTTGCTTTGCTTAAAAATTATTGTTTTCCACACACCTTGAAAGAGCTGTATAAAAACTGGAATGTGCTGGCTGCTAACCAGATGAAACTAATAGTAACGTGGATTCTGACAATTGAAATTAAAGAAGAAGCAATGGAGGCTGCAGATGTGTCAAACCCCCAGATTTAACGAAAACTTGAATTTCTCCACGGTACTTTTGTATTTTGAACTTTACAAACTAGCCAAACCTTTTTCTTAGAGGATGTTGTAGCAGCTAGTAAACATATTTCCTTATCTTCATTTTTCTCAATAAGTTTTTCCTTATGTCCAGGTATTTAACATTAGATGAGACTGATAGACTCGTTGATCTGAGATTTGAAGACGACATCAGGGAGGTGTTCGACCATTTCAAGGCACAGAGGCAGACGCTGCTATTTTCTGCCTCCATGCCGGAGAAGATTCAGAATTTTCCAAGGAGTGCCCTTGCGAAGCAGCAGCAGGAGCAGCAAATCTTGATGTCATCCAAGGAGTCGAGTACGTCAATGAAGATGCAAGAATTGTATACCTCCTTGAATGTCTCCAGAAGCGGCGCGGATTCTCTGACGTACCTCTGGTAAGTCACCGCGTGACTTTAGCTCTCATCAGCCATCTGATCTGTAATCAACAGTCCAGATTATTTCACTTTTATTTCTAGTTTTTTTAGCTTTTGATTTTTTCTACTTCTAGTTTTTAGTTTTTTTTACTTTTGATGAAAGTAAAAAAAAACTAAAAACTAGAAGTAAAAAATCAAAAGCTAAAAAAAGCTAGAAATAAAAGTGAAATAATCTGAACTGTTGGTTATAGATCGGACGGCTGATAAGAGCCAAAGTCACGTGTGACTTTACCAGAGGTAAGTCAGAGAATCCGCTGCGCTCCAGAAGACTCCACCCCCTGTCCTAGTTTTCTGTTATTGTGGAACCAGCTAGCTGGCAACAGCAAGTGCCACCATGACGGTAATCATAAGAATACACAAGAGGGGCAAATTGATTAACTTAGTCCATCCATTCACTTGCCATATATTAGCCTAATTGGGCACAATAAATGAAGGACCTTCTTCCTTGACTTGGGCGCAATGAATGAAAGGTGCGTTGACTTGAAACCTTTTTAAGTTCTTGCCATGTCCGTATAGCGTTATTAGGGCTTGTTCTTTTGGGCCAGCTATGCGTGGTTGCATTAGATGGAGAAGCTCAGGATCAGTTAGTTACTGTGGAATCAGCAGCAGATCACGCTAGCTGGCAACAGAAAGTGGCACCATGATGGTAATCATAAGAATACACAAGAGGGGCGAATTGATTAACTTAGTCCATTATTCACGTGCCATATAGGCTGATTGGGCACAATTATGAAGGGTGCATTGACTTCAAACTTTTCTTAAGTTTGACTTGGGCGCAATGAATGAAAGGTGCGTTGACTTGAAACCTTCTTAAGTTCTTGCCGTGCCCGTGAAGCATTACTAGTCTGCCTTCTGTCCGGCAACAGCTACCTGCTTCTGTATGAGGTAAGCACTATTTCAGCGAGTTTTATGTCTTAGTTTTGCTACAATGTTAGATATCTTCTTCAGTTATTAGTCTGAATCGTTTGGGATTTATCTTGCATCTTACAATGGTGCTAAATTAGAGGCGCAAATAATATTCAGGGAGTTGCTCAGCTTGGGCAAATACCTGTAGTAGTTGTTTATGGCCTCTCACATTACCTGCAGTACTATTTGTAATGTATCCATCCTAGAATTTTGGAAGTGGCACTGTGGCAGAGCTGTATACGACCTTATACCTCATTGTTAGCGGAAGATTAGAGTAACACTTTAGCATCAATTTGATTCAACCTAGAAAAACGACCTTTCTATGTGATACGATGAACACAGCACACACTCACCTATTAGTTCTATTAGTGTCCGTGAGGTATGTTAGCTCTCCTTGTCCTATTTGAGAGGATGTTCCCTTGATTATTAGAGCTACTGCTATTATGTGTAGACTTGAGCAAAATGGCCCTGGCCCGAACTTACTGTCTTGGCCTTGCCTGAAGCCTAGTTTATGGACGGGCTTGTGCAGAAATGTTATATTTGAATTCTCAATTCAAAATCATGAAGTGTACTTTTAATAAAAATATATAAATTTCGCAATTACAATTTCAAAATTATGAATGCCAAATTTGGAGCTTATAGAAACTTTAAATTTCGTGTCTGCTATTTGCATTGAAACTTGAAAGTGACTATGATATATACATGTATGCAATTTACGTACACTTATAGGATAGAATTCGTATAGAAATACCATTGCTAATTTTAATTTAATTTTATGTCGAATTTCAGATATTTAGGATTTTTACTGTGAAGTTCGTATGAAAATTAAATTGCTAATTTTTTTTATTCCAAATTTCAATCCTTTTATTATACGGGATTTGGACAATATCCTTTAATCTAAGTTATTATAATTCGGATCCACCACATGGACGGCTAGATTTTTTTCTAATTAACGTGGAAAATTCCTGTAAGTTCCTAGTTAGTATACATACATTTATAGAAATATAGATATAGGTAGATCATAGAACCGTAGACTTGCAATATGACCCAGCTTGGATTGGCCGAGCCAAATGTGCTGGCCCTGCCTGAAGCCTGGTTTATGGACGGGCTTGTGCAGGAATGTGATATTTGAATTCTGAATTCAAAATCGCGATGTGTAAAATTAATAAAAGTATAAATTTTCATAATTACGATTTCAAAATTATCAATGCCAACTTTGGAGCTTATAGAAACTTTAAAATTTGTGTATGCTCTTTGCATTAAAACTTGAAAGTGACTAGGATATATACATGTGTGCAAACATACGCTTTTCTAACCATCAACTAATCATCCTACAAATGGGAGTGGTGGGAAGTGGAAAAAAATGTTGGAAGAGGGAACATTTGAAAAACTTTTCGCAACTCAAAGTAGTATGCACCATAGCCATTCCCATTTGTATTTCGGGATATTTTATTTAAAATTTAAAATGGTGTTGTAATTTTGTGATCTTATATTCCCCAATTCATTGGAATTATTATTGTCTAATTTAGTATTAAATAATTTACAAATGTAAAATGCATATTAAGTGTTATTTTTTGCATATTACAGTGTTTCAAATAGATCCCGCATTACAATTATTTTTACTAAACCCATATGATAGATGGCAGCAAGTACACCTAGCACAGCTAGTTCATCAGAAGGAGCACAGATGGACAGACGGCTGCTGGAAGCAGCCACATCAGGTGACACGAGATCGATGAAGGAGATGACTTCACAGAATCCAAGCACGCTGCTTGGAACAACTCCTCAAGGGAACACCTGCCTTCACATATCCTCCATTCATGGCCACGAGGGTTTCTGCAAGGATGTCCTGGCCCTAAACCAGTCTCTCCTTACCGTTGCCAACTCGTACAATGAGACGCCACTGCTCACCGCCGTGACAACTGGCAATGCCTCTTTAGCTTCGTGTTATTGAAACACTGCTGTCGGCTAGATTCAATGAGGCAATCTTGCAACAAGACAAGGATGGATGTAATGCACTACACCACGCCATCCGCAGTGGCCACAAGGGCCTTGCCTAGAGTTGATAGCAGCGAGCCTGCCCTGTCGAAAGGTGTCAACAATTTTAATGAGTCCCCCATGTACATCGCGGTGATGAGAGATTTCGCAGATGTTTTCGAGAAACTATTGGAAATTCCTAATTCCGCTCACACGGGAGCCTGTGGCTACAATGCTCTGCATGCTGCTGTGAGAAATGGGAATTCAGGTGAGAAACTGGAGAGTATGATAGAAAATGATTCCATATTCAGCAAGTATGCACTCTCATTTCTCATATATAACTTGTATGCATGTGTTATACTCTTTTTTTCATTTTGAATATGGTCCAATAGTAACTATAAGATACTCCAAATTAAGTGAATTGTATGAAAATTTTCCTTCAGGTTCATAGTCTTTTAGCATCATTATTGTATAGAAAATGGTTACATGGCAAAAACAAAGGTTCTAACGAAATTTTTTTTCATGCAATTTGTAGTAGGTATCTTAAAAGTAGTATTTAAATATGCTAAGAGTGATAAAGATTCACTTTAGTTGTATATTAAATGGGGAAGCATGTACTTCCAGGAGTTTGGGAGTAGTGTGCTAGAATATAAGGCAAATTGGAATTGGGATTCTGAAATCTAAGACTATGTACGTAGAGCACAATTGTTTGTCTAATTAATATTACTGTACATAATTACTAATCCTTTGCTACGTACATTGTATATTCATCGGATGTTAACCATCTTTCATGCCTTGATTTGTTTTCAGTTATTGCTAAAAAGATTGTGGAGAAACGTCCTAGGCTGGCCAGAGAAGAAAACGAGTGTGGGATGTCTCCAATGCAACTCACAGTAACTTGGGGCAAGGTTGACGTGATACGAGTATTGTTGCAACATGATCGGTCTTTAGGGTATGTGGTAAGCGCAAAGGGCAATCCTCTCCTTAATTCTGCTGCATATCGAGGTCATGTTGGTGTTGCTCGAGAGCTTCTTTACCATTGTCCAGATGCTCCCTATTGCGGCGTAACTGGCTTGACATGTCTTCATCAAGCTGTACACCAAGGTCACACAGAGTTTATTGAATTTATCCTGAGGACACCACAGCTTCGGAATGTCGTTAACATGCGTAACAGCGAGGGAATAACTGCTCTACATCTCGCTGTCCAGAAGTGCAATCCGAAAATCGTTGCTTCTTTACTGTCTCACAAAGACATAGACACAACAATGTTTAACAACGATGGTAATGGTATACCTCAGGAGCTATGGAAAACCACGGAGCATGTCAAGACTTTAAATTGGGTATGTTACGAGTACTTTGTTGTCAATACACACTTCCATATAAACGCTTCCAGATAAGACATAAATATTTTTTATATTACTTAAAATGGTAGCAGCAAATCCAGAATAAAAAGAATGAGATATTTGGAAGAAAATCAACAACAGACGGAACAGGTTGAGTGATGTATTTCTCGTCCTCCTTCCTCTTTATAATTTCCTGTTTGGATGCCTCTTATCTCACTAATTGTTGTTCTAGCTAGGTGAAGTCCAGTTTGGATGTCATTAATTAAGCTGAAGCTTTGATTATGTCTCCTTTTAATTAGGATCAGGAGTTCTTGTGGTAGGAAGAGAGATCGACTACATAAACTTGTAATATCATTTTTTTTGTGTGGGTTACTCCTAGGCTTATCCAAGGTCATGAGTTCGCTGTTGAAATAGCGATCACAGACAGTTCGGTGTTCCAAACCGTCTGTGATATATATCCCAGACGGTTTCAAACACGATATCACAGGCGGTTTTGGTTATCAACCGTCTGTGATATGGTGTATATCACAGATGGTTCGGTACACCGAACCATCTATGATATGAAATATATCACAGATGGTTAATAACAAAAACCGTCCGTGATAGTCGAGTATCACAAACGGTTTTTTCTAAAAAACCATCTATATTGTAAGTTATCACAAACGGCGTGGGAGCCGTTTGTGATAACCACCTATTATCATTAAAACATAAACACAAACGGTTCAGGAACCTTCTGTGATGATGGTTCCAAACTGTCTGCAGTAGTGATATCCCCTCATTTGATTAGTTTAGTCCTGAACTTACAATAGAACTTACAACATTTTCTAACCTAATACTCCTTCGGTCACGGAGTATGGTATTACTAGAGTTATAAAAAATAATTTTATAATAAATATTTTTTGTGATTTATAACAACATTATGATACAAATAACAGTCAAAGTAGTACTTTAGGGACTGTATCGATGTCTAAAATGACCTATATTTAGTAATGGAGAGAGTAAAGTATCACACACATGGTAGAAAAGCTAAGCTTTATTATTATACCATTTGTGAGTTTCACTTGTATATTTGTTTTGATTCATGCAGAATGAAGTGTACATGCGTTTGTTGAAAGCAGATCCTGGAGCTGCTGCCCTTGTATACTTTTCTGATATGAAGGAAAACGTACTTAACAAATCAAGAAAGGATGCTAAGTCACTAACTAAAACATACACAAGCAACACTTCTTTAGTGGCAATTCTCGTTGCAACAATTACCTTCGCGGCTGCTTTCACATTGCCTGGAGGATACAGCAGTGATGCGGGAAGCGAGGGACTTCCCATTATGGCAAGAAAGTTTGCATTTCAGGCGTTCTTAATCTCTGACACCCTAGCAATGTGCTCCTCGCTTGCTGTCGCATTTATATGCATCGTAGCAAGGTGGGAGGATCTTGAATTCTTGCTTCATTACAGATCCTTTACCAAGAAACTCATGTGGTTTGCATACATGGCAACCACTATGGCATTTGCAACAGGTTTATACACGGTATTGGCCCCTCATCTTCCGTGGTTGGCTATCGGAGTTTGCATTGTTACTATTTTATTGCCCTTACTTACTAAGCTGCTAGGTGAATGGCCTGTCTTGAAGCTCAAGTTTCGGTTGGGTACGACATTCAAATTAGATCTCCTTGATATGGTCTGATACAATCAGTTTGTATTATAAACTCTTTGATTACATCCAAAAATTGAACTATGTACTGCGAACCACTCTTGTATGTTGAGCTTGTGTTAATGATTGATTACTCGCAACTTTTTGTTTCGATTTAGGATTTTCATAAGTTGATTTTGCTCATAGGGAGCAACAATTGTCTTGATAGTGTTCAGGGAAGTTCAAGGATAGACTACCAATAATGGAAAAGGACTAAATTATAAAGAGAGTAACTATGATACGTATGTATGCAATTTTAAGCACATATCCTACAAGTGGAGGCTGTGGGGAGTGAAACATTTGTTGGGTGAGAAAAAAATTAAAGTTTAGAAACTTTTGCGCGATTAAAAGTTGTGTATACAACAAGCATCCTGTTTTTTTACTTTCTTCTAGTACATACACTAATGACTTAACCATACTCGGCAAGATTAGTTCATTTAGAAAGGACAATGCTAATCTGCACTTTGACTAGTTTATGAAGTTATGAACATGTGAAAATTGATATGTAATGCAGTTGCACAAAAGAGCAAAAACTGACAGGGGAATAACAACCTAAATTAACTTCGTGGACAGCGAAGAAAAAAATGATCGGTTGGCACTGTTATATAATTTTACGCAAGCATGCGCTTAAGAAAAGAAATGAAACCCAATTATATAATTGGGCAACATATCAATTACCAATATTTCCAAACGTTCAGCTTTCAGAAAGCAGAACATTCCCAGGAAGTGTCACGTTCTTGCGCGTGAACGGTGCGTCGGGTACTGTAGCTGCTGACATTGAGGATTAGGATGGATTCTTCTTCCAAACCAACTTATTTATTTTTCTTAAATAGTTTGATTCCCACACTAGGATAAAGATTAGTTTTTTGGTATCCTATCTATTAGTTACAAAGATACACTACTACAAAAGAGGCTATATTGGACGGGTACAGTATAGACGGTTCTTACGGAACTGTCTGTGCTTAAACTATCACGAGCGATTTATACTAGCAATATCGTGATATTTTCACGACGGTTATTAACACGAACTGTCTGTGATAATCGAGACATCACAGACGGTTCGCCTTAATAACCATCTGTGAACTTTCACAGACAGATCTTAATACGAGCCGTCTGTGATAATCGAGACAACACAGACGGTTCGTGTTAATAACCGTCTGTGAACTTTCACAGACGGTTCTTAATACGAACCGTCTATGATAATCACACGTCACCTATCCATGGCGTATACCCAGGATTTCGATCTCACCAGTCCATTCTCTCCACATCGACCTTGCTCCCACTGCTCGGCCCTTATTAATAACTCCCCATCTACCTTTCCATCGGTATTAGTCATGCGTGAGTTCATCCACTAGCTAGCTTCTTGCATCCCCCCTCCGCTGTGAGCTAGCGCCTCCGTTGTGGCACGACGGGAGGCTGGACAACACACTCTTGCCGTAAGTGTCATATGTGTGTCCTGTTCAGCCTCACCGTCGTGCCACGAAGGGTTCGTTAGCCTGTTATCCTGTAATAGATCTGAATGTGTTGTTGTGCTTGCGTCTGTATTTGCTTGTTTTTAAGGGCATGGGTAACATTATTTAATTTCTTGAGGCTAGCGAAACAGAAAAAATTTAAGAGTGAACTATCACAGACGGTTTGTGGTATAAACCATCTGTGAAGGACTGTCACAGATGGTTCTATGGACGAACCATCTGTGATACTCACCAATCACAGACGGTTGGTATTACGAACCGTCTGTGATAATTGAGACATCACAGACAGTTCATGTTATGAACCGTCTGTGAAAGTTGCAAACATCACAGACGGTTCTTATAACAAACCGTCTATGATATTGTGGAAATCACAGACAGTTCGTATTAATAACCATTTGTGATAATTCACAGACGGTTATTAATACGAACCATCTGTGATATATCGGTGTCACAGACCGTTTGTGGTTATTACCGTCCGTGATAATCTGCGCTATTAATTACTAGGCGTACTTGCTCGATCTCGACACAGATCTATCTTCATTGTGTTGCATCGGTGGAGCAAGGTGGCCGGCTTTAGGGAGTTCATGGTGAAAACATATCGCCGTCTTCTTAGTGATCAGAGGTTAGTGCTAATTACTTTTAATAACTTATATGCATGCATGTTTTTGTAATGGAAAGAGATGATAGATAGGTTTTTGTTTAATTTAGATCTAGCTAGCTAGCTAGGTTTAGAAAGATAATGTTAGTTTGCTCAATTTCAGACGGTTCACTAGCTTCAATATATTCTTGCTTAACATTATTATGTCATGAATACGTGGCTAGCCAGCTATATCTACGTAATATATATAGATGCTTGTCATGTACGTGTAAGTATATATAGCTAGTCTGATTTGCTATGTAGTAGCGCTAATAATCATTTTTGACACCCATTTATTACTTATGTAGCGTAGGTGGATCGAAGCTGGATGTACGTTGAGAACCGTGTGAGTGAAGAGTACATTAATGGCGTGTCTGCTTTTAGAAGAGCGACTGAGCTGGATATGTTGAAGAAGGGGATGAAATATATGTACTGTCCATGCATTGATTGTGATAATCTCAAGATGTTTAGCAACTCAACGCAGATCGAAGCTTACTTGATTCGAAGGGGTTTCAAAAAAGGGGTATAAATGTTGGACCAGTCACGGTGAAGAGAAGAGTACACAAGAAGGTAGTTACGACATAGTCGAGGGAGACAACGATATGCCGGTTATGGATTGTGCTTTTGATCATGAGGATAGGTCGTAGGATGATAATCTGGATCAGATGTTACGTGATGCAGAAGGGAACTATAGTGAGAGAGAATTTGGCAAATTCGAGAGCTTGATAGAGGACTCGGAGAAACCTTTGATAAATACACGAGGTTGTCTTCAGTTCTAGAACTGCTGAAATACTCGAGTACCAACGCTATTAACCAGGGACCTGGCTAATAACGAAGGCACCCGCCAAAACTAGCCTGGTCAACTGGACTAAGGCGAGAGGCAAGACTACCGAGGCCTAATCTAGTAACCACCGTCTTCATTTCCTTCGGCATCCTGCTCCTCATGGTAGGCGTAATGCTCTTGATTCCAGTCTCTGAATGGGGGTTAAGAGTGAGGTGAGCACAAACAATCGTGCTCCGCGAGCCAACACACAGAATGCAGATTATTGTAGATGCAAGGCTATTCAAGGATGGCTCGGGTTCTTTTATTTGCATAAAGCAGCTTTTGAAATAACCATAACTTAAAAGTCTCTATGACCTAGCATTTTTCAAGAACTTATGATTTAAATAATGAAAGTGTGCAATAATTTTATAACGGGGTAGGTTCCATTTACCAATTTTATGGTTACATCCACCAATGCTTAACTTTTTGAATAACAAGTTACTTCCACCTTAATACCAACACTGGAGTACATCCCTCCAGGACAAATTACCAAAGTTTAGGCTACATCCACCTAGCAAAATTTTATGCCCAATCCTCCAAACATTTTGAAATAGAACTAACTCGAGGAAGATTTCCATGTCTACCCTTGACCGTGGGCATGGCTATTCGAATAGTTTGTGTAAGTACTCTACAGAGACTGTACATCTTTACCCACAAGAGATAATCGTCCTGATGGTTCTACATGATTCCTTGGACATGCAGATCGAGAGAATATCATGAGGCCTTTACAATACTTCACACTCTAGCATATCACTCCTATGGGGTTACGTCCATAGGTTGTGCGGGATGTCCACCATAGATTAGCGTAGTCGGACTCCACTCTCCACATACGCTATCCTAGGCAACATCACCTACATCCGGTGTCCCATTCCAAGTGGGGCTTTCATTACCCACCAACACACGTTCTCCGTGAGATGACTAGAGGGTTCAGTAAATTATTTAGCCCAGCCTACAATATGCCAGCTTGTGGTTGTACTATTATACACGGAGGGTCCACACAGGATTAAGTCCTTAGGTCGTCTGGGCGGTTCATTCCACATTCCTTGTGTTACATCCACACCCGCCATTCTTACCATCTGCCCAAACAGGTTCAGCAGATTTTTTGGGTTTTGAGAAGCATAACATAAATCAACATAATTGTTCAGCCATGTACATCCCATGATTATCCCAAATCTAGTGTTCATGATTAAAGAGTGATTATCAGGGTTACTAGAACCCTGGACTTGACAAATTTAGCATGGCAATAATAAGACGTACAACTACCACAACTAGCGTTTATATCTAGGGCGACAAATGATCATGGGAGTTCAACTGTTACTGGTGGTGTATTATATTATTAGGTGGACATAAGGTTGTTAACTACCTTAAGACTTACATATTTTTAGCACATAAAATAACGCATGCAATTTTCATAATTTAAACGAACATAGTTTCACATAAAATGTAGGCGCAAAATGATCAAAGTATTGACTCGCCTGGATCGAAAGCTTGAGGGTCTTGTGCTGCTTCAAGCGGGGGCTCGTTCGCGTCCTCGAACTCTACTCGGGAGGTCGAACCGACAAAACAACACAAACGGGAACGGAAGCAAGTAAATACCAAATAAAATAAAACCAAACTCAAACTAACTCAAAACTGAACCAAAATAGAACCAACAGATAGATCTTGATTTTAGAAAATTTTAGAATTTGGTTTCATCAAATTTGGAGTTATGGTTAAGAAGTTATAGTGTTTCAAAATTCTAATTGCTGGATAAATCTGATAAATAGGAAAAAAGAGGGAAATTATCCTGCTGACTGGTGGGGCCCGAGAGAGATTAAATGGGGTTCGGTTATCACTTGCTTTAATGCAGCTGACCGGTGGGCCCATATTAATTTGACTATTTAGTGGAGGCTTAGGACAACATCATTAACTTTAACGGTTGGTTAAAAACATTAATTATTTAGTGGAGGGAGGGAACCGATTGCGGTCTCCTCTGGCTCGTTCCGGTCGTGGAGGGGTAGGAGCATCGCCGGCGGTGGAGGGGGCACGGAGGCGCGGCGGTGCCGGCCAAAACGGATCACCCTCCTTGGTGTGCACCTCGGGTGAAAGGGAATCGGCTGGACTTGGCCCGGTGACCGGCGGTGAGCGGGTAGGGCGGCGGCAGAGACAGGGGAAACGGGCGACGGCGGCTCGGCCAATGGGGGTTAAATTGCTCGCCGTGGGAGCATATACGGGCGCTACCGACCTCACCTGCAGCTGGGGCGGCGGCCGGAGTGGGGCCGAGCGGGCTGGGTGCGGAGAAGGTCTCGACGGCGAGGAGGACCACGGTGGCGGCTCGCTTGGGAGGGAGGTGGGGTCCGGTGAGGTGGAGGTCGGGCTCGGGGTGGTCCGAGTGCGATTAATCATCCTGCGGCGCGGTGGTTCACCGAGCGGCTCCGATGCTGGGGTTGGTGAAGAACGGCGTCGCCGGCGGCCTGCGGGGAAGGAGAGGACGATTAGGCCGGGGAGAAGGGAGAGGGAGAGGAGGGGAACTCGGGGGAGAGCTCAAGAAGGCCCAAGGTCGACCGGTGGTGCGGGGCGGTGGAGTTTGCCAGCGGAGCGCCTGAGGCAGAGGAGGCGACCGAGTGTGATGTTTTTTGGGCGAGCTTCAGCGAGGTGTGCGGCGAGGCTTCGGCGCTCTTTATAGCGGCCGGGGACGGGTTCGTTGGGGGCCAGGCGGCATGGCGCCGTGCAACCATAGTGCACGCGAGGATGACCGGTGACAGAGGGTACTACGATCGTTCTTGGAGTGGGGAATGGCGCATGGCGCGCACGGTCGGATGATGGCCAAAGCGTGTGAGAGACGTGTGAGAGGTGACCAGAGACACTGCCACTGCCGGGTGCTGATGGCGAGGAGAGGCGCTGAAGACGAGGCTGCTGCTGTAATAACTCACCGACGGGGTTGGTGGCGAATGGCGACAAGCTGCAAGAGGAGGCGCTGGGGCCATGATGGAGGAGGGAGAAGCATTGCCACCAGGAAGAAGAAAAGAATGAGAAGCTGTGATGGGAAGGGGAGGAGGATGGACGGCTGGGAAGGCTTGGGGAGAAAAAAACTTCCAATCAGCATACATACATATGTATTTATATATATATATGTATATATCTTTTCTTCACAAATCTTAGTCTCATGAATCCTTTAATCCTTGAAGCATATTTCAATTTCCAGATTTTAAAAGGTTAATTTGATTTACTTCTTTGGAAATAAAACAAGGTCTTCGTTTTATATTATTTATACACATCTTGAATTTTCTTTTGAAAACCAAAAAGGAATACCCAACTGAGAACAAAATCTTTTAATTTCATTAACATACATTTGAATTTTACATTAGGCCAGGTTTTGAAAATGGGGTGTTACAGATCCCACCCCCCTTAAAATGAATCTCGACCCCGAGATTCTGCTACTCCGAGAAAAGAAAGGGGAAGTCGGCTCTAAGCTGATCCTCTCGCTCCCAGGTTGCCTCTCGCTCGGAGTGGTTGCTCCATTAGACCTTCCAGAGGCGAATAATCTGGCGTCTGGTTTTCTTCTCCATAGTGTCAAGAATCTTGATCGGATGCTCTGGGTAGGACAGATCTTTCTGAAGCTCAATGGTTTCCACTGAGGTCTGCTCTTCGGGAACTCTGAGACACTTCCTGAGTTGAGAAACGTGGAACACATTGTGCACGTCTAACAGATTTGTTGGTTGCTCCAATCGGTATGCAACTTCACCACATTTGGCAATAATAGGGAATGGCCCTATATACCTCTGAGCAAGCTTGCCTTTTACCTTGAATCTGCGGATTCCTCGGAGGGGTGACACCTTAAGGTACACATGATCCCTGACTTGGAATGTCAATTCTCTACGGCGGTTATCGGCATAGCTCTTCTGTCTTGACTGAGCAGCATGTAAACGATCCCTGATTAAGCGAACCTTTTCTTCTACCTGCTTCAGAGTATCGGGTCCAAGATATACCCTTCTCCTGTTTCTGACCAGTGTAGAGGGGTTCTACATTTACGTCCGTATAGAGCTTCAAAAGGTGACATCTTGAGGGTTGATTGATAACTATTATTGTAGGCAAATTCTGCATAGGGTAAACATTTCTCCCAATCCGAGGTGAACTCTAGAGCACATGCTCATAGCATATCTTCCAAGAATTGGTTTATTCTTTCGGTCTATTCATCTGTTTGGGGGTGGTATGCGGTACTGAACGCAAGATGGGTCCCTAAAGCATCATGTAGACTGGCCCAGAAATGCGAGGTGAATTGAGAACCCCAATCTGAGACTATTCTTTTAGGTACACCATGTAGACATACAACGCGAGCCATGTATAACTCAGCCAGTTTGTCTCCCTTGTAGTTGGTCTTTACAGGGATAAAGTGGGCAACTTTAGTCAGCCTATCGACTATTACCCATATAGAATCATATCCTGATTTGGTGTGAGGCAAACCAGTTATGAAATCCATTCCCACTTCTTCCCATTTCCACTGAGGAATCTGTAGGGGTTGAAGAAGTCCGGCAGGTTTCTGATGTTCAGCTTTAACCTTCTGGCATACGTCACAACAGGCTACATATTCAGCGATATCTCTCTTCATGCGAGGCCACCAATACAATGTCTTCATTTCTTGATACATTTTAGTGCTGCCTGGGTGTAGAGTATAACAGAGCTATGGGCTTCCTTGAGTATCAGGTCTTTGAGGTCCTTCTGGTGGGGAACAAAAAGTCATTTCCCATACCATAGAACTCCTTGTTTATCTTCTATCATTTTAGGGGCTTTCCCCTGGGTCATGAGACGTTTGAACTTCTGAACTCCAGGGTGTCCCTTCTGGGCTACCTTGATTTGCTCTTCAAGAGTCGGGTGCACTTCCATGGTAGCTAGAGTACCATGCTCTACTATTTCCAAGTTAAGGGCTTCAAACTCTTTGCAGAGCTCGGGTTGCAATTCCTTCACCATGAGGTTGTTGCAGTGGGGTTTGCGACTTAAGGCATTGGCGACTACAATAGCCTTTCCAGGGTGATAGTGGACGTCCAAATCGTAGTCCTTAATTAACTCTAACCATCTTCTTTGTCTTAGGTTGAGGTCGGCTTGAGTGAAGATATACTTGAGACTCTTATGGTCCGTATAAATGTCACTGTGGTTCCCAATTAAATAGTGTCGCCAAATTTTTAAGGCATGCACCCGTAAAGCTAGCTCTAAATCATGAGTTGGGTAATTGTCCTCATGGGGACGGAGCTGTCTGGAAGCATATGCTACAACTTTTCCTCCTTGCATGAGCACACAGCCTAGACCCTGGCGAGATGCATCACAATATACTTCAAATTCCTTGTGTATGTCTAGCAGGACTAGCACAGGGGCTGTGGTCAATCTTTGCTTTAGTTCTTGAAAACTTTTCTCACATGCTTTTGTCCACTCATACTTCTTCTCTTTCTTGAGTAGGTTGGTCATTGGTCTGGATATCTTGGAAAAACCTTCTATGAAGCGTATGTAGTATCCGGCTAGACCCAGAAAACTACGCACTTCGATGACTGAGGTGGGCTGCTTCCATTCTAGAACTGCCTCTACTTTGGAGGGGTCGACTGCTACTCCTCCAGCGGATATGATGTGCCCACGAAAACTAACCTCATGCAACCAAAATTCACACTTGCTATATTTGGCATACAACTGGTGCCTCTTAAGTGTTTCGAGGACTATCCGCAGGTGTTCCTCGTGTTCTTTGGTGGTCTTAGAGTAGATCAGGATGTCGTCTATGAATACGACCACAAATTTGTCCAGGTATTCCATAAAGACTTTGTTCATCAGGTTCATGAAGTAGGCTGGGGCATTGGTCAATCCAAATGACATGACTGTATATTCAAATAGGCCATACGGGGTAGTAAAAGCTGTCTTAGGGATATCTTCTGCCCTGATCTTGAGTTGATGGTATCCTGATCTTAAATCTATTTTAGAGAAGACGGTAGCCCCAGATAGTTGGTCGAATAGGTCATCTATTCGAGGCAAGGGATACTTGTTCTTGATGGTTACTTCATTAAGGGCTCTGTAATCTACACATAATCTGGCAGAGCCATCCTTCTTTCCGAAAAATAGCACGGGGGAACCCCACGGGGATGAGCTGGGTCTAATGAATCCTTTAGCTTGGAGATCCTCAATTTGAGCCTTTAACTCCTCAAGTTCATCTACCGCCATTCGGTATGGTCTTTTAGCAATTGGGGTAGTACCTGGCTTTAGGTTGATCACAAATTCTATCTCCCTATCTGGCAGCATGCCTGGTAGTTCTTCTGGGAAGACTTCTGGGTAATCCTGAACTACCGGTGTTCCTTCTAATGTCTTTCTCTTCAAGGTGATGGATTGCGTGTCCCGAAGAGGGGCGATCCACACTAACTTTTATTTTCTTTCCAAAGGCTTTGGTGAGTATTACTTTCCTATTTGCACAGTCTAACAATCATTGATTCTTTGCTAGCCAGTCCATTCCTAGGATCATGTCCAAGGTCTGAGATGGCAAGATCAAAAGGTCTGCTGGAAATTCAAAATCCTCCATGGTGACTTCTACCCTAGGGCTGACTAGAGTAGCAATTAAGGGTCCTCCTGGGGAGCTAAGTACCACAGGTCTCTTTAGTCTAAAGGTTGGCAACTTAACCTTTTCAACAAACTCCCCAGAAACAAAAGAACGCGAAGCACCGGAGTCAAACAGAACTTGTGCGGGTATCGACTTAACAGAGAACGTACCCATAAGTACTCCAGTGGCATCTCGAGCATTTTTCTGCAATGACGTGGTTGACACGGCCATGATGTGGAGCTGATGCTGTCCGTGATGCTTGAGGTGCCTGGTAAGTCTTGTTTGATGCTGACGACTGAACTCGGGATGAAGAGATCCCAGGATTAAACTTCCCTACAGTAGCTTGGCGATCCGGGCATTTGTTGGCGAAATGCCCCTTTGCTCCACAACTAAAACAGTGGAGGTTTGCAGTCGTATTGGTTGTGGAAGACTGCCCTATGGGACGGGACACCTGAATTCCACTGTTGTTAGGGTGTGGTGCTTGGAATGGAGCTCTGGGTGCTAGCGTTGCCACCTGGCGAAAAGATGAGCTGCCTTGGTATGCTGATTTGGGCTGGAAGCTGTTCTGAGGTCTTTGAGCTGTCCACTTCCTCTTCCTACTGGTTTCCAAAATTTTCCTTTCATTCTCCAGGACGAGAGCCTTATTCACGAAGTGATGGAAACTGGAATGGTCATGCAGAATCAGCTGTGCTCTCATCTCCTCATGCATCCCTTCCAGGAATCGATCAATCTTCTCTTCTTGCTTGGCTACGTCCCTTGAGGCGTAGCGAGCTAGCTGGTTGAAGCACGTGAGATACTCCAAGACAGACATATTGCCTTGCTTCAAGTTCCTAAACTCATTCTTTTTCATCCTCATGATACCAGCTGGGACAAAGTTCTTCCTAAAAGCAGTCTTAAATTCAGCCTTGGTGATGGCGGTCTCGCCTGCTGCTGACTCTGCTTCATCTTCATCGTGGTTCTCTTCATCTCCCTGCTCTTCCTGCTGATCGTCTGCTGGATCGTCAGCTTCTACTCCTTCCTCCTCTTCTTCCTCTTCTTCTTCTTGTTCTTCCTCTTCTGAGTTGTTGCCTAAGGGGTTCTTCTTTCCACGACAGGCGAGGTAGTTTTCCCACCATGCCGCCGCAGCACCTTTAAGCTGGTGGGTAGCGAAATCTACCTTGTCTTCTTCAGTGCAACGGGCAAGTTTAAGCTTCTTCTCTGTATCACGCAGCCAATCTTCAGCTTCTAAGTGTTCATTAGCTGAGGAGAAGGTCATTGGTCGGGTTCTCAAGAAGTCAGATAACTTGGAGTTACGGCCAGCCGCATTGGCTTGCTGACTGGATAGCATTGCCTGAAGGATCTGTGTTTGCCATGCTAATACTTGTGCCATGGTTGGTGGTGCTGGTGGTGGCAAGTTGAAACCACAGCCTCTACCTCGGCCTCCTCCACAAGCTGCGGCCCTTGGGGCTCGGCCCCTACCACGAGTAGCAGTCCTCCTGGGAGCCATCTGGAACAATCTAGAGCCTTTTTAGAGACTAAAAGAAAGAGGGAAAGACATATATGAGGGTTTGCTAGCCCCCTATTAGCACAACATAAAACCAAACGAAAGAGAGGCAATAAAACACAAGGCATTATGCCTACGGTAGTTCATTACATTAGGGGGTTAGGTGTTACATGATAGCCGGGCACAGCGCACAGGGTTACAACAAGTCACGACACCGCATATAGAACGTCTGCTAACTGGGTACATAAGGGGGGATACATCTGGGGGAAGTGTGCACACACACCAACAAGAGACTGCCTAGACATACTACTGTCTAACCTACAGCAGTCTACACCTCCGGGGACGGGGAGTGGGTCTGGCCGCAGAAGACGCAATCACCTGGAAAGCGGGAGCAGGAAACGATGCTGGGAGATCGGGAGCGAGAACGGGACCGAGAAGGGCTCGATCCGTTGTTGGAGGGACGGGAGCGGGATGGACGACGCCCCCTGCTGGGCTCTGCGAGGGTGCCATTGGACGGTGGGCGCACACTTATGCGCGTCATCAGTCGGGACGAGGTCCCTGGCGCTGAGCCGGTGCTGGTGCTGGACCTGAAGTTGGTGCTGGAGCGGACACTGGTACGGATGCGGGAGCTGGAGCCGACATCGGGCCGGAGCCGAGCTGCATCGAGCTGGAACTAGCATCGTGCTGTGGCGACCGAGGGTAGGCCGCTCGCTTGTGGCGCTCAGCGCGGCCTCGGCGATGAGCTTTGTCGCTCGCCGCTGAAAGGCGATCAGGTAGCGGTTGAGCTGGGCGTTGAGGACGTCCGATTGCTGCAGGCTTGTGGTCAGGAGAATGCGGAGATGCCCAATCTCCTGCAGGGCGAATGCGTAGGAGACTGACATTGCCTGCGTCAGCTGGATCTGGTGAGATAGCTGGGGTTGTCCACCCTGTGGTCGAGGCGATCTGGAAGGAATTGCCCCTAGCAGATGCGAGGGGAGTGGACGAAAGGTGACTGTCGCAGCCTCTCCTCGTGCACTTGGCACAGGTGAGCCACGGCGAGACGTGCCGCGTCCTAGATGGCGTCGATGAGGTACATCCGTGGAGGCTCGGCGTGGATAGTATGGGAGTGGAGCTCCCTGCTACTATCTCGTGCGTAGATGAAGACCTTCATGGTCCACAAGTCCATGCTATGGATGTGGGCTCTCCTGCCTCTGTAAACGGGCGGGCGGTTGTACCCGAGACAACGCAGCAGCTGCCACAGGATCTCGGCGAACCCTCCTTCGCCTTCCCCATGGGAGAGGTGATCCCATGGACCAACTGGTGTAGCTCCGGCCATCTAAAAATTTTGAACACCAATAGGTTAGAATAGATGAAAATACAAAAGAAATTTTGGGTGAGTATAGAAACTAAGAGAGTTGAGTAAAGCAGTATTACGCTATATTTTTGCAAAAGTTTTACATAGTTTTTGTAAATAGGACTTAGACCTTAAATCGTGACCAGTCTAACTAAGGTTTCTACAGTCGTATGCTCTGATACTAGCTCTGTCGGACCCCAAGTTTACTAACCTGGAATCCTCTGTGATAACACTGCATTATTCCCTGGATCAGTAGATAATGCTCACAGATACAATGCTGCATCATTTCAAACATGACAATACCATACATTACAATACCAGAGTTCAAATAGACCGCATCGGGTCGAGGTTACAATAGGGTTGTCAGGCCAAATGTCTTACAATACATAAAGAGCGAAAGCGGAAGCGTACATAGCGTAGGGGCACAACTCACCACAGGCAAGCGACTGGGATAACCCGAGTACCAACGCTATTAACCAGGGACCTGGCTAATAACGAAGGCACCCGCCAAAACTAGCCTGGTCAACTGGACTGAGGCGAGAGGCAAGACTACCGAGGCCTAATCTAGTAACCACCGTCTTCATTTCCTTCGGCATCCTGCTCCTCATGGTAGGCGTAATGCTCTTGATTCTAGTCTCTGAATGGGGGTTAAGAGCGAGGTCAGCACAAACAACTGTGCTCCGCGAGCCAACACACAGAATGCATATTATTGTAGATGCAAGGCTATTCAAGGATGGCTCGGGTTCTTTTATTTGCATAAAGCAGCTTTTGAAATAACCATAACTTAAAAGTCTCTATGACCTAGCATTTTTCAAGAACTTATGATTTAAATAATGAAAGTGTGCAATAATTTTATAACGGGGTAGGTTCCATTTACCAATTTTATGGTTACATCCACCAATGCTTAACTTTTTGAATAACAAGTTACTTCCACCTTAATACCAACACTGGAGTACATCCCTCCAGGACAAATTACCAAAGTTTAGGCTACATCCACCTAGCAAATTTTTATGCCCAATCCTCCAAAAATTTTGAAATAGAACTAACTCGAGGAAGATTTCCATGTCTGCCCTTGACCGTGGGCACGGCTATTCGAATAGTTTGTGTAAGTACTCTACAGAGACTGTACATCTTTACCCACAAGAGATAATCGTCCTGATTGTTCTACATGATTCCTTGGACATGCAGATCGAGAGAATATCACGAGGCCTTTACAATACTTCACACTCTAGCATATCACTCCTATGGGGTTACGTCCATAGGTTGTGCGGGATGTCCACCATAGGTTAGCGCAGTCGGACTCCACTCTCCACATACGCTATCCTAGGCAACGTCACCTACATCCGGTGTCCCATTCCAAGTGGGGCTTTCATTACCCACCTACACACGTTCTCCGTGAAATGACTAGAGGGTTCAGTAAATTATTTAGCCCAGCCTACAATATGCCAGCCTACACGGAGGGTCCACACAGGATTAAGTCCTTAGGTCGTCTGGGCGGTTCACTCCACATTCCTTGTGTTAGATTTTTAGGGAAATTATCCTGCTGACTGGTGGGGCCCGAGAGAGATTAAATGGGGTTCGGTTATCACTTGCTTTAATGCAGGTGACCGGTGGGCCCATATTAATTTGACTATTTAGTGGAGGCTTAGGACAACATTATTAACTTTAACGGTTGGTTAAAATAGTAATTATTTAGTGGAGGGAGGGAATTGATTGCGGTCTCCTCTGGCTCGTTCCGGCCATGGAGGGGGCGGAGCATCGCCGGCGGCGGAGGGGGCACGGAGGTGCGGTGGTGCCAGCCAAAACGGATCACCCTCTTCGGTGCGCACCTCGGGTGAAAGGGAATCAGCTGGACTTGGCCCGGTGACCGGCGGCGAGTGGGTAGGGCGGCGGCGGAGACAGGGGAAACGGGTGACGGTGGCTCGGCCATTGGGGGTTAAATTGCTCGCCGCGGGAGCATATACGGGCGCTACCGACCTCACCTGTAGCTGGGCAGCGGCCGAAGTGGGGCCGTGCGGGCTGGCGGCGGAGAAGGTCTCGACGGCGAGGAGGACCACGGTGGCGGCTCGCTTGGGAGGGAGGTGGGGTCCGGCGAGGTGGAGGTCGGGCTCGGGGTGGTCTGAATGCGCTTAATTGTCCTGCGGCGCGGTGGTTCACCGAGCGGCTCCGATGCCGGGGTTGGTGAAGAACGGCATCGCTAGCGGCCTGCGGGGAAGGAGAGGATGATTAGGCCGGGGAGAAGGGAGAGGGAGAGGAGGGGAACTCGGGGAAGAGCTCAAGAAGGCCCAAGGTCGACCGGTGCGCGCGGGGAGGTGGAGTTTGCCGACGGAGCGCCTGAGGCAGAGGAGGCGACCGAGTGTGATGTTTCGGGCGAGCTTCAGCGGGGTGTGCGGTGAGGCTTCGGCGCTCTTTATAGCGGCCGGGGACGGGTTCGTCGGGGGCAAGGTGGCATGGCGCCGTGCAACCATAGTGCGCGCGAGGATGACCGGTGACAGAGGGTACTACGGTCGTTCTTGGAGTGGGGAAATGGCGCACGGCGCGCACGGCCGGACGATGGCCAAAGCGTGCGGGAGACGTGTGAGAGGTGACCGGAGACACTGCCACTGCCGGGTGCTGATGGCGAGGAGAGGCGCTGAAGACGAGGCTGCTGCTGCAATAACTCACCGACGCGGTTGGTGGCGAATGGCGACAAGCTGCAAGAGGAGGCGCTGGGGCCATGATGGAGGAGGGAGAAGCATTGCCACCAGGAAGAAGAAAGAATGGGTGGCTATGATGGGAAGGGGAGGAGGATGGACGGCTGGGAAGGCTTGGGGAGAAAAAACTTCCAATCAGCATACATACATATGTATTTATATATATATATATATCTTTTCTTCACAAATCTTAGTCTCCTGAATCCTTTAATCCTTGAAGCATATTTCAATTTCCAGATTTTAAAAGGTTAATTTGATTTACTTCTTTGGAAATAAAACAAGGTCTTCATTTTAAATTATTTATACACATCTTGAATTTTCTTTTGAAAACCAAAAAGGAATACCCAACTGAGAACAAAATATTTTAATTTCATTAACATACATTTGAATTTTACATTAGGCCAGGTTTTGAAAATGGGGTGTTACAGTTGAGAACCGTGTGAGTAAAGCGTACATTAATGGCATGTCTGCTTTTAGAAGAGCGGCTGAGCTAGATATGTTGAAGAAGGGGATGAAATATATGTACTGTCCATGCATTGATTGTGATAATCTCAAGATGTTTAGCAACTCAGCGCAGATCGAAGCTTACTTGATTCGAAGGGGTTTCAGAAAAGGGGTACAAATGTTGGACCAGTCACGGTGAAGAGAAGAGTACACAACAAGGTAGTTATGACATAGTCGAGGGAGACAACGATATGCCGGTACAAAAATAACATGATTAATTGCCTCTTGCAGCAATCATTGACTACCGAATCTTCTCGTGGCTCCTTTCAAGAATACAGGGAGAGAGATTTACTATCATAGGCCTTAGGAAACAAGGAGCACCCAGGTCGCACATGAGGCTTGGGGGTTGACGTATCTTGGAGGCACAGATTTCCAGATGACTCCGAGACATATAGGAGTAGGAAGTGATCCAAGGCGTACCGCAATGAACAAATAAAATAGAAGCTCCGTGCTCAACTTGAGGAACAACTATTTGCCTCACTTCAAGAGCAGACTGCCTCACTTCGAGGAGAGATAGATTCATTGAGGGAAGAACTGAGACAAGTCCGCAACCATTCGCAACTCACCCCAACTACTGCTGTACCCAGTCCCCCTCAACGTCACAGTAGCTGCGCATCCACACCAATTACTGAACATAGCGACACCCACTTAAGAATGCTACATAGATCTCTCTGGTGGATGCCTTAGCTCATCTTGTATCGTTATGTAGGAGCCCATGCCTTGCATCCTCAGAGTCAGGCTTATTGGCTCTATTGCCGTTGATGCTGGGCGAGGGATGGCATATCCATCGCTACCAAGGATGCTGGTGTACGGTGTACAAGTAGAGACCAGTTTCATAAAGGTTCAAGTGGACATGATTAATGATGTTTTTAAGACTGTCCCTCTTGAGAAGCCCCCAAACGAAGAGATTAAGACACTAGGGGATGTCATTCACACATTCATCCAGTGGCCCAAGAGGGACATCACCCTCGACTTGTTCGTGCCACAATCTCCACATCCAGTGGCCCAAGAGGGACATCGCCCTGGACCTGTCATATCGGCTCCAGTGGCTCCACCTCCAGCCCCGGTTCCGAAGCCTGTTGCATCAGCTCCCATGGAGACGCCACCGAAAATGTATCATAAGCAAGGCTCTAAGACTCAAGCGAAAAAATTAAGAAGCATCCCAGCCATGGAAATTCATTCGAGGAGTGTCGTTGGTCCCCGAGTCACAATTTCCCCCGCTTGGTCTGGTTTGCAATACATTGCATACCTGGTACATGCAGAGGTCCAACATGAAGCCAAATCGGCAGAATGCATTCACTGTGAGATATACGGAGGCGCATTTCCTCCATGACTCGGGCTACTTCGTCGTGACATTCGAAAACTTATTCTTACTATTCAATCTCGACGAACTCAACGCCTCACTTCTACGATGCTGGACACTGTAAGTGTACTGTACAATGAAGTTCTACATTCACGTTACACCAATAAATGTCATTAATCTCTTTTTCTTATGTATAGATACATGATCCAACAAACCTGGCGGCGGCGACAACCGATGGGTTTGCTCGACTCACACTTGGTCTCTGAGCAATCTATCAACGAAAATGCATCCTTCGTGCAAGATTACATAATGAGAGGATTGATTGCTCACAGCGACAAGGAGTACATCATGGTACGCTTCAACCAATGGTAAGTGCTTCACTAGTTGCCACACAAGTTTCATTTGTACTTTATATGCAGCATGAACTTAGGATTAATCACTATGGCGACACACATGACTAGGTCTCACTGTATTTTGATTGTGATTGTACCAAAATGGAGCAAGATAATATACCTTGATTCCCTACTTAGGAGCAACGACGACTTTAGTCGTGTGCAAGAAGTAATTAACAGGTAAACTCATTTCCTCTATACATAACTCTATTGTAATCTTTACTTCTTTGCAATGGCCGAGGCTAACTTTTTTGGAATCACATATGTCGTTTACCGCTTATGTTGCCCTAGGAGGGAGACACAACAAATCCAATGACACGCTGTGACACAACACGCGATTTCCGGTACCCTCTACAACATAACAATCATATATCACACTTTGTCATAATGCCTCTAGAATTGAAAATACATATGTATGCCACTAGTAGCTATAGGGCAACGCATGTGGATTCTACGTTTGCCGTCATATGAAGGAAATCATGGATACTAAGATGAATGATCCAAAGGTTTGTATACACACACATGCTAATTAATGACTTTAACAATAATTAATATTTTCTGATTATATATATATACACACGCACACACATGCTAATTAATGACTTTAACATTGCTCCTAGCGACAGCGGGTGGACTCGACGAAAGTACATATGATCTTGACAAACTTTTCGAAATTCATGGAAACCTCTCCGAATTCTTGCTATCAGAGGTCATAAACAAGACTGGAGAGTTCCACCCCGGCAATGGTGATAATTAGATATGTTGAAACATTGGATTCAATTGTACAAATCACTCATGTTGTGCTTAATCAAACAAGTCATTCAATTTAATTCATTTGTGAGATCTGTGTAACGATTGTCATGCTATATATATATATGTGATTTGCTGGCTGTTTGTTTAATTCATCTATGCTATATACGTGATGTAGCTTGTTTTCAGAGGGCATGGCTAGGATATCCTGAGGCTAGCCGAAAAATGGCAAATAAAATTGCTGTTGAAATAGCTATCACAGACGGTTCGGTGTTCCAAACCGTCTGTGATATATATCCTAGATGGTTTCAAATATTGAGCCATCTGTGATATGAACGATATCGCGGACGGTCTTTGTTATTAACCATCTGTGCTATTGTGTATATCACAGACGGTTCGGTATTCCGAACCGTCTGTAATATGAAGCATATCACAGAAGGTTCGATGTTTCAAACCGTCTGTGATATACCAGAATTCGATCATGCCACCGACTCATAGTAATGTTGCAAGGAACATGTAGTAACATATGGTAAAATGTACAGTAATTTCTGAGCGTTGGAGGGAGATGTAAGCATGAGAGGAAGTCACTTATTGCATGAAACCCACCATGTTACTATAGCTTGCAAGATGATTACTCACGTTTCTAAGCACGGATGAGAGACGTGGGGGTTTTTTCTACTATTGATTGCAAACTTTTAAGTTGCAATATCTCGTTAACCAAACATCTGGTCTGCTATTCATTTGCACAGTTGTATTTAAAATTATGGGCTTAATAAAATTATGTCCATGTTGAATATATTTTGACACTACAAAAGTCCGTGTTACGCAATACCGCAAGAGGGTTACTATACCAGTTTTAGCACGGAGGGGTGACATGGGAGTCGGTGAAAGTCGGTGGTGGGGGCTGACGGGAGGTGGGGGTGATGGGTTTTCTTTGACTGAGCTTTGGCCAAGGTGGAAGGTAGGTTTTGGCCCATAGAATTGGGGGGGGGGGGGGGCGGGGGTATACAATATTTATTCTATAGGAGGGTATAGAAAAATTGTAGGAAGTTGAAATTGTATCTGTAATATACCTTTTACCAAAATATCTATAATACACCTTATCATAAACTTTAAAATAAATCCTAAAACTGTATAATATTTTTAAATTAGTACAAAATTTAATTCAAACTATATGCATGTTCGAATTCCATAGTAAATTCAATTTTGGAATATATATAATTAGAATGAAAACTATATTCAGAATGTGAACTCAAACTGAAAATTTTGAAAGTTTGATTCCCTTGAAATAATAGAACTTATATGATTCCAACACACGGTAAGGAATTTAGAACTTCTATAACACCAAGACACCATTTAAAATTATGAGCCAGCAGAGCTAAAGTTTGGATGCTGGAATAGTTGGTACATCCTACAACACCAGGGCACACCAATCCTAGACGTTCACAACAAAGCAAGGATGTACAGAATGTATAAATCACTAACTGGAGTTTACCTAGCTAATAGTATTGTTCACTAGGGTAGGATGCCAAAAAGATACAAAGGGTTCCTTTTAGATGGACCTGATTATTCCCATGTTTTACAATATCTCCTAGAATCTTTGGCATCTGACTAGGAACCACTTGTTATTCAAACTTGTGCAGTTTGCTACAATCAGCTCGTACGTAATGCATTTATGCGCCAGCTATGTGTGGTTGCATTAGATGGAGTCTGACAACTGATTTCCAGCTATGTCGTAATATAGTGGCTTTGGCGTAAGCAGACAAAACTAATCTTTATGTGGATGCCAACATTCCAATTTGAAAAAAAAAACACAATCTAATTCTAGTGGAGCTTTACTTTGCTTTGCTTAAAAATTATTGTTTTCCACACACCTTGAAAGAGCTGTATAAAAACTGGAATGTGCTGGCTGCTAACCAGATGAAACTAATAGTAACGTGGATTCTGACAATTGAAATTAAAGAAGAAGCAATGGAGGCTGCAGATGTGTCAAACCCCCAGATTTAACGAAAACTTGAGTTTCTCCACGGTACTTTTGTATTTTGAACTTTACAAACTAGCCAAACCTTTTTCTTAGAGGATGTTGTAGCAGCTAGTAAACATATTTCCTTATCTTCATTTTTCTCAATAAGTTTTCCTTATGTCCAGGTATTTAACATTAGATGAGACTGATAGACTCGTTGATCTGAGATTTGAAGACGACATCAGGAGGTGTTCGACCATTTCAAGGCACAGAGGCAGACGCTGCTATTTTCTGCCTCCATGCGGAGAAGATTCAGAATTTTCCAAGGAGTGCCCTTGCGAAGCAACAGCAGGAGCAGCAAATCTTGATGTCATCCAAGAAGTTGAGTACGTCAATGAAGATGCAAGAATTGTATACCTCCTTGAATGTCTCCGAGCGGCGCGGATTCTCGACTTACCTCGGTAAGTCACCGCGTGACTTTAGCTCTCATCGACCATCCGATCTGTAATCAACGGTCAGATTATTTCACTTTTATTTCTAGTTTTTAGCTTTTGATTTTTTTACTTCTAGTTTTTAGTTTTTACTTTTGATGAAAGTAAAAAAACTAAAACTAGAAGTAAAAAATCAAAAGCGTCGGTGGTATTTTCACAGACGGTTATTATCACGAACGGTCTGTGATAATTGAGACATCACAGACGGTTCGTATTACTAACCGTCTGTGAAATTTCACAGACGGTTAGTAATACAAACCGTCTGTGATGTATAACATTATCACAGACGGTTTCTGTAAATAACCGTCTATGAAAATATCACAGACGGTTATTAACTGAAACCGTCTGTGATAATTTTAGATATCGTCGGTGGTATCGTTTAAACTACAGAATCTATAGAGACGAGAGTCAAATTCAAGGTAATTTTATTACAAAAGTGCAATAAAAGACATTCCCGATTTGAATCTTACGGGCTTCATATGCTTCTTCGCCGACTTACGGAGTTGGAGGATCGACCATTGTGTTCTCGAATGCCGTCAAGATTGCCCTTGCCTTCTCGACTTCCTCCTCAAGCATGGGCAAATGATCATTAGCATGTTCCATAATCTGAAACAGGATGTCAAGATGCGCTTCCGCATTATCGGCCCAATCTGCTTGATCGGCAAGTTTATCCAAGTGTGTCTGCAATGCCGCAAGATCTTCCTCCGCTTTGCGCACATTGTAGAGAAGAACGAGGCTGAGGGCGGTTTCCCTATCCTCAGTGGCAATGAGACACCTCCGTCGACGGCGGATGATGAGATCGGTGACGAATGGAAGCGAGTGGAGGAAGGAGAGCGGGCGTGGCGGAGGAGCTGCTCGGGCGTAAATTTTGGCGCTGAGTAAGGTTGCGTCCGAACAACTCATGATGGATAGATGAGAGGAAGGAGATCAAAAGAATTTTAGATGTCATTATTGAGAAATCGGTGATCCGGTGATGAAGAAGATGATCGAGGAGAGCATAGTGTGTAGAAGGATTAGGCGCGCATATATAAGCATTAACGCATGCGGGCGCCGTATTTCAAACCATCTCGCTATTATGATCGGGAGAGCAGGATTAGAACACGCATATTTAAGCATTACCGCGGGCGCCGTATTTCAAACCATCTCGCCATTAATATCACAAACCGTTCATATTCGATATTAATATCACGCATCGCGTTAAATGCGATATTAATATCATAGACCGTTATTAATACGAGCCGTCTGTGATAACTGAAACATCACAGACGGCTCGTATTAAGAACCGTCTGTGATAACTAAACATCACAGATGGCTCGTATTAAGAACTGTCTGTGATATTTATTATCACACACGGTTCGCGTTAATAACCGTCTGTGATAATTACATACCACCAATAATTGGCGTGTGATATCACATGTCACCAATAATTGGCGTATACCCAGGATTTCGATCTCACCCGTCCATTCTCTCCACATCGAATGGCTGGCACCAGTTCCTCCCACGGCCAGGCCCTTATTAATAACTCCCCATCAACCTTTGCACCGGTACTAGTCACGCGTGAGTTCATCCACTAGCTAGCTTCCTGCATGCATCTCCCCTCCGCTGTGAGCTAGCACCTCCATCCCGGCATGTCCGGTTCATACTAAACAACACACTCTTGCCGTAAGTGTCGTAAGTGTGTCTTGTTTAGTGTGACCGGTCGTGCCGCGAAGGGTTTGTTAGCTTGATATCCTGTAATAGATCGATCTGAATGTGTTGTTGAGTTTTTGTGCTTGCCTATGTATTTGCATGTTCCTCGACGATGCCGACTACTGTCGAGATGTGATGTCCACTCCGACAATCCTTCTTTTTCCTGCAAAATTCAAGGCAATTTTATTACAAAAGTTCAAAAAAAAGACATTTCCAGATTCTTGGTGAGCAGCCGACATAGCCGACTTCTTGGTGGCGACTATCCATCGCTTCTTCCCACTTCTTTTTCTCATCAGAGGCTGCTGCTGCTGTCTTGAGGAATGCCACATCGAAGACCGGTTCTTGACCAGCTCTTGGCGTGCGTGATCCGAGAGACCGATGAAGAAAAGAAGTGGGAAGAAACAGATGGATCACGTATGCTAAGAGCTGGTCAAGAACTGGTCTTCAGATGTGGCATTCCTCAAGACACAGCAGCAGGCCTCGGATGAAGAAAAGAAGTGGGAAGAAGCAGATGGATAGTCGCTCACCGAAGAAGTCGGCAACGTCGGCTTCCGAAGAATCTGGGTATCACAAACGGTTCTATTAACGAACCGTCTGTGATAAAACAATCACAGACGGTTATTAACACGAACCATCTGTGATAGTATGAATCACAGACGGTTCGTGTTAAGAACCGCTGCGTGATAATGTAACTATCGCGCATCGTTATTTATGTGAACCGTCTATGATAGGCAACAATCACCGACGGTTATTAAGTTGAACCGTCTGTGATATTGCTTGTATCACAAACGGTTCATATTAATAACCGTCGGTGATAATTCACAGACGGTTATTAATACGAACCGTCTGTGATATATCATTTTCACAGACCGTTTGTGGTTGGAACCGTCTGTGATATTCTGCGTAGTATTAATTGCTTGGCGTACTTGCTTGAAGGATGTCGACACCGATCTGTCTTCATTGCGCTTCATCGGTGGAGCAAGGCGGCCGGCTTTAGGGAGTTGGGGGCGAAAAAATATCACCGTCTTCTTAGTGATCTGATCAGAGGTTAGTATACTTAATTACTTAACATTCTTAGTGATCTGATCAGAGATTAGTACTCAATTACTTAATATTCTTAGTGATCTGATCGAGGTTAGTAGTAGGGTAATAATCATTTTGACACCCATTTGTCACTTGTGTAGCGTAGATGGACCGAAGCTGGATGTATATTGAGAACCGTGTGAGTGAAGAGTACATTACTGGCGTGTCTGCTTTTAAAAGGGCGGCCGAGCTGGATATGTTGGAGAAGGGGATGAAATATATGTATTGCCCATGTATTGATTGTGATAATCTCAAGATGTTTAGCAACTCAGTAGATTGAAGCTCACTTGATTGAAGGGTTTCAGAAAAGGGTACAAATGTTGGACCATCACGGTGAAGAGAAGAGTACACAAGAAGGTAGTTATGACATAGTCGAGGAGGCAACGATATGCGGATGTGGACTGTTCTTTCGATCATGAGGATAGGTCGCAGGATGACAATGCGGATCAGATGTTACGTGATGCGAAGGAACTATAGTGAGAGAGTTTGGTAAATTCGAGGGCTTGATGGAGGACTCGGAGAAACCTTTGTTCCCGGGCTGCAAGCCGCAATACACGAGGTTGTCATCGGTTCTAGAACTGCTAAAACGAAGGCAAGCAATGGTTGGTCCGACAAGAGTTTCACGGCATTATTAGGTCTCCTAGTGGACATGCTTCCAACGGAAATGTGTTGCCGAGAACCACCTACCAAGCCAAGAAGATTCTTTGTCCATTAGGAATGTAAGTAGAAAGAATACATGCATGTCGGAATGATTGTATCCTGTACTGTAAGAGTATGCTAGATTACATGTTTGTCCGGTGTGCAAAGCATCCCGATACAAGCGTAAAATGACTCTGATGATGGGAAGGGCATCGAGGTGAAGCAAGGACCTCCTGCTAAGGTGATGTGGTATCTTCCTGTAATCCCCCGTTTGAAGCGTTTATTTGCAAACCGCAAGGATGCAAGATTGATGCGTTGGCACTACGAGCAGCGTAAGAAAGACGGAATGATAAGACATGTTGCTGATTCTGCCCAGTGGAGGAACATCGATAGGATGTTTGTAGATTTTGGTGTGGAACCGAGAAATATAAGGTTTGGGTTGAGTACAGATGGAATGAATCCTTTTGGTAACATGAGCGTGACATAGCACTGGCTCGTGACTCGTGCATGTACAACCTTCCTCCTTGGTGTGTATGAAGCGGAAATATATTTTGATGTCACTACTTATCCAAGGGCCAAGCAACTGGCAACGATATTGATGTGTTCCTAGCCCCATTGGTGGAAGATCTTGCAATCTTGTGGAATGAAGGGGTACATGTATGGGATGCGGACAAGCGAGAGAACTTCACTCTACACGCCATGTTGTTCTGCACCATTAATGATTTTCCTGCCCTTGGTAACTGTCGAGGGTTGAGTATAAAGGAGCCAAAGCGTGTCCGCACCGCTTAGATTATACCGAGTGTGTGGTTGAACAACTCGCGAAAATCGTGTACATGCGTCACCGTAGGTTCCTTCCAAAGTATCACCCATACCGCAAGATGAAGAAACAATTTGACGGAAAAAAGAGGATGACTCAGTACCAAGACCTTTTAGCGGGAAAGAGGTGTATGATATGGTCAAGGATATAAATGTTGTGTTTGGAAAGGGATGTAAATTGAGGAAGAACATGTGGAAAAAGAGGTCGATATTTTGGGACTCGCCTTATTGGGAGCACTTAGAAGTTCGCAATTGCATCGATGTCATGCACGTAGAGAAGAATGTATGTGACAGTTTGATTGGTCTCTTACTGAACATTCTTGATAAAACAAAGGATGGTGTTAACGCAAGGCGTGACTTGGTCGCTATGAACATCAGGACCGAGTTAGCACCGATAGAGACCGATAAAGGCCGGACGTACCTTCCCCCAGCATGTTACACTCTGTCTAAGTCCGAGAGAACTGAATTGCGCCAGTCCTTAAATGGTGTGAAAGTTCCATCCGGTCACTCCACAAGCATGAAGAAACTTGTTTCCATGGAACATTTGAAATTAATTGGCATGAAGTCTCACATTGTCATGTGCTAATGACTCAAATGCTACTGTTGCAATTAGAAGTATTTTGCGAACAAGGTTCGAGTGACAATCATAAGGCTATGTTATTTCTTCAACGCAATTGCTCGAAAGGTCATTGATCCGGATGGACTAGATGCTCTGCAAACCGAGGTGGTGACAACTCTATGTCATCTAGAGATGTATTTCCCTCCATCATTTTTTGATATCATGGTCCATCTCACTGTCCACCTTGTGAAAGAGATAAAAATATGTGGCCCCGTATTTCTACGTCATATGTACCCTTTCGAGAGGTACATGGGAATTCTGAAGTCCTATGTACGCAATCGATCTCGACCGGAGGGTAGCATCATCGAAGGTTATACAACAGAAGAGGTCATTGAATTCTACATCGGCTACATTTCTCAGGTAGAGCCGATAGGTGTACCTCTATCTCGTCACGAGGGTATAGGGACTATCGGGAGGAAAGCAATAACTCCGGATCAAAATACGTATGCTCAAGCCCATTTCATGGTTTTACAACACATGACTGAAGTGACCCCATATATTGAAGAGCACAAGGACATGCTACGTCAGGAGAATGCAGGCCAGTCAGAAGTTTGGATCACGAGACAACACAACCGTCAGTTCAACGAATGGTTGAAGGCGCAATTGACTAGGAGGTCGTCAAATGAAACACTACAATGGTTGGCAAAAGGGCCAAAATTTACAATTGTGACATGGCAAGGATACGACATTAATGGCTACACATTTTATACAACAGATCAAGATAGAAAGAGCACGGTGCAGAACTCGGTGTCCGCATAGATGCCTATGATTCGCACGCAAGATACACTGGCCCAAGCTCATACTACGGGCTTGTAGAGGAGATTTGGGAGCTTGACTACGTAATTTTCAAAATTTCTTTATTTTGGTGCCGTTGGGTCCAACTCCCACGGGGTGTAAAGGTTGACAAGTACGGCGTCACTACCGTGGACCTCGAATGTGTAGGATACAAAGACGAACCATTCGTACTCGCGAGGCAAGTTGTTCAAGTATTTTATGTAACCGACCCGGCAAATAAGAAGCGCCATGTAGTTCTTCAGGGAAAAAGAAGGATTGTCGGGGTTGAGAATGTTGTGGATGAGGAAGAGTACAATCAATTTGATGATTTGCCTCCATTTGGAGATGGCATCAGGCTCGATGAAGAACAAGGCGATGAAGCAAGCTATATGCGTATCGATCATCGTGAAGGGCTTTTATTTAAAATGATATAGCCAAAGTGTAATAAATGATATAGGTTATGCTTGTGTTTTTCATAAATGTATGTATGTTCCATTGTAATTGTAAAATGACTAAGGAACCCATGCATTGTAATTGTCAAATGACTAAGGAACTATGAAATAGTTATATTTATGGTTATGCTTGCGTTTTTCATAAATGTATCTATGTTCCATATTGTAATTGTAAAATGACATAGGAACCTAGCTAGCTGCGGGTATTTATAGTGAACTATCACAAAGCGGTTTATCAAAAGAAACGATGCAGTGATAACACATCCTGAGCGGTTCTATCGATATAACGTGCATGATATGCATATCACGAGCGGTTCTATCTATAGAACCGTGCGTGATATGCATATCACAGACGGTTATATTGATAGAACCGTCTGTGATAGATCATCTTTAAATACCCGCAGCTAGGTCTGCGGAGTCCGCTCTGCCGCAGTCTCTTGTCTCCACTCTGCAGCGCCCCTGCTAGCTAGGTTTTGCTCCCTCCCACCGCCGGTCCCTCCCGACGCCGCTGGTCCCTCCCGAAGCCGCCGGTCCCTCCCGACGCCGCTCCCTCCCGAAGCCGGCGGTCCCCCCGACGCCGGTCCCTCCATCCCGATGCCGCCGCTCCCTCCCGACGCCGCTCCCTCCCGAAGCCGGCGGTCCCCCCCGACGCCGGTCCCTCCCTGTGCTTCACATGTTAGCTTTATGATATATATATGCTTCACATGTTATATGCTTCACATGTATATATATATATATGCTTCACATGTTATATGCTTCACATGTATATGCTTCACATGTTATATGCTTCACATGTATATGCTTCACATGTATATATATATATATATGCTTCACATGTTATATGCTTCACATGTATATATATATAGGCTTCACATGTTATATGCTTCACATGTATATGCTTCACATGATATATATATGCTTCACATGTTATATGCTTCACATGTATATATATGCTTCACATGTTATATGCTTCGCAAGGTCTATTTGGAAGGCCCATAGCTCACTGCAATTAGCTAATCGTTAGAACTTTGTCAAAGGGCATAAAGCAAGTGACACACTCCAGTGTATCTTGTTCAATGAACTTGATGCACTGGTTTGTGTCACTTGATTCATAGAACTTTGACAAGCTGGGTCCATAGCTCACTTCAGTTAGTTTTTTCTTGGAAGAGAGATGGCGTCCACACAGTCTTCGTCGTCATCATCTGGGTCTCACGCTCCCAAGACTGCGAAATCTAAACGTGGCCGAGGAGTATCAAAAAGGCCAGAGGGCCGAATGACCATCACGGTGGTCTCTCCGGATGGGGTCCCTCTGGAACCGTCGAAAGCAGCGTCATCATTTCGGACTACCTGCGGGATAATTGGAAGGCAACAGGTCCCCATCACCATAGCAAGCTGGAAAGATTTGACAAAGGATCACAAAAATCAGCTATGGGAGGAACTTACAAATTCGTTCGAGTTCCCAGCAGAAGCACAGGGACTCGTGCAACGGCAAGCGCTCCTCGCGATGGGAAAAGCATGGAAGAATTTTAAGAGCACTCTTGTGACGAAGTACGTGGCCGAGGATGTCACGCCCTTCACGAAGTATCCTTTCGTGTCGCCGGAAACATGGGAGGCCTTTGTGCGGATGAAGACGACGCCGAATTTGTACAACAAAGTGCGGCGCACAAGGATCTCCAGTCACAAAACACGCACCCTCACAGACTCGGCACTGCTGGGTACGCGGGTAAAATCCCGCAATGGAGGATGCAGGATGAGGTCGCAATCCGATCGGAGGCCTCTCCGCCATTTGCCGGATCGCAAACGAGCGCTCGAATCGGTTAAGAGCGAGGTCATCAACCACATCTTGGTGTCTCTTTCAAAACCCGCAGATGAGGAAGTGTCCCAACGCATGGTAAAATATGTTAAACAACATAGTTGTTAACACCTCTTGAACTTCATGGGTTCAAAATAACATTATTAATTGCCTCTTGCAGCAATCATTGACTACCGAATCTTCTCGTGGCTCCTTTGAAGAATATAGGAGATAGATTTACTATCACAGGCCTTGGGAAACAAGGAGCACCAGTGCACACGAGGCATGGGGTTTATGTACCTTGGAGGCACGGATTTCCAGATTACTCCGAGACATATAGGAGTAGGAAGAGATCCAAGGCGTCTGCAATGAACAAATAAAGCAGAGCTTCGTGCTCAACTTGAGGAACGACTATCTGCCTCACTTCAAGAGCGGATCGCCTCACTTCGAGGAGAGATAGATTCGTTGCGGGAAGAACTGAGACAAGTCCGCAACCAATCGCAACCCACTCCTAGTACTGCGGTACCCAGTCCCCCTCAACGTCGCAGTAGCTGCGCGTCCACACCAATTTCTGAACATAGCGATGACCACTTACATATTGATGACATTCAGGTAATGTACCTCTTTAGAATGGTACATAGATCTCTCTGGTGGACGCCTTAACTCATCTTGTATCGTTATGTAGGAGCCCATGCCTTGCAGCCTCAAAGTCAGGCTTGTTGGCTCTATTCCCGTTGATGCTGGGCACGGCATGGTGTATCCATTGCTGCCAGGGACGCTCGTGCATGGTGTACAAGTAGACACCGGTTTCATGAAGGTCCAGGTGGACATGATTAATGATATTTTTAAGCCCGTCCCTCTTGAGAAGCCCCCAAACGAAGAGATTAAGACATACGGGGATGCCATCCACACATTCATTCAGTGGCCCAAGAGGGACATCGTCCTCGACATGTCTGTGCCACAATCTTCACATCCAGTGGCCCAAGAGGGACGTCGCCCTGGACCTGGCACATCGGCTCCGGTGGCTTCACCTCCACCTCCAAATCCAGTAAAGTCTGTTGCATCAGCTCCAGCCGAGACGCCACCGAGAACATATCGTAAGCGAGGCTCCAAGGCCTCCAAGGCTCATGCGACAAAAATTAAGCCGCGTCCCGTGCCATGGAAGTTTGTTCTAGGAGTGTCGTTATTGCCCGATTCACAATTACGCCAGGTTGGTATAATTTGCAATACATTGCATGCCTGGTACATGGAGAAGTCCAACATGAAGCCAAACCGGCAGAGTGCATTGACTCTGAAATATAACGACACGCATTTCCTCAACGACTTGGGCTACATCGTCGTGACATTCAAGATTTATTCTTACTATTCAATCTCGGCGAACTCGGCGCCTCACTTCTACGATCTTTGGACATCGTAAGTGTACTGCACAATGAAGTTCTACATTCACGTTATACGATAAATGTCATTACTCTTTCTTTATGTATAGATACATGATCCAAGAAGTCCGCGATTGCGACGACGGTGGGTTTCTCGACCCTCACTTGGTCTCCGAGCAATCTATCAATGAAGATACATCCTTCGTGCAAGGTTACATAACGAGGGGATTGATTGCTCACACCGACAAGGAATACATCATGGTACCCTTCAACCAAGGGTAAGTGCTTCACTAGTTGCCACACATATGTTTCATTTGTACTTTACATGCGGCATGAACTTAGGATTAATCACTATGGTGACACACATGACTAGGCATCACTGGATTTTGCTTGTGATTGTACCAAAGTGGAGCAAGGTAATATACCTTGATTCCTCCTTAGAGCAACCACGACTTGATGCGTGTGCAAGAAGTACTTAAAAGGTAAACTCATTTCCTCCATACATAACTCTATTGTAATATTTCTTTTGTTTGCCACGGCCGAGGATAAGTTTTTTGAATCACGTAGGGCGTTTGCGATTATGTTGCTCAAGGAGGAACACACGACAAAAATCCAAAGTGACACGCTACGACACTACACGCGATTTCGGTACCGCTACAACACAACAATCCTATATCATACTTTGTTATAATGCCTCTAGAATTGACAATACCGATGTATGTAATTCTATTTTTGCGATGCCACCAAGAGCTACGAGGGCGTATGTGGATTCTCGTTTGCCGCCATATGAAGGAAATCATTGCTACTAAGATCAATGATCCGAGGTTTGTCGAGTCCTTCCAATAATTATTACTTTCGATTATATATATGTATTTATATTACACACACATGCTAATTAATGACTTAACATTGCTCCTAGCGACAGCAGGTGCACTTCGACGAAAGTGCATATGATCTTGACAATCTCGTCGAGATTCGTGCAATCATCTCCGAATTCTTGCTAGGAGAGGTCATAAGTAGGACGGGAGAGTTCTACGCCGGCAATGGTGATAATTAGATGTTGAAACATTGGATTCAACTTACAAATCAAACAATTCCTTCAATTGAATTCATTTGTCAGATTTTGTGTAACGATTTTCATTCTATATATATATATGTATGTGATCTGCTGTGTACGAATTTTGTTGTAATTTACTATGAGTTGCAATTAACTTATATCTGTCATTTATCTGTAATCTGCTTGCTTGCTTGCGTTCAGAGGGCATGGCTAGCATATCCTGAGGCTAGCCAAAAAATATCAAATAAAATGGATGATGCACTTGGTATCACAGACGGTTCGTTGTTAAAATCCGTCTGTGATACAATATCCTGACGGTTTCAAAGAGTGCCGTCGTGGTGTGAATGATATCACGAGCGGCCTTTACTCGACCGTGCAGCGATACACAATATCACGATGGTTAGTAATTAAAACCGTCTGTGATATAGAAAATATCACAAACGGTTAGTATTAAAAACCGTCTGTGATATTGTATATATCACAGACGGTCTTTATTACTAACCGACTGTGATATTCGAGTATCTCGAGCGGTTTTTATAAAAACCGTGCAGTGATAGTCTGGTATCACAGACGGTTTTTTTAAAACCGTCTGTGATACCAGACTATCACCGACGGTTTTTTATAAAAAACCGTCTGTGATACTCGAATATCACAGACGGTTAGTAATAAAGACCGTCTGTAATGTGAGTTATCACAGACGGCTTGGGAACCGTCTGTGATAACCACAACTATCACTGACACCTAGACACTGACGGTTCAAGAACCGTCTGTGATGACGGTTCCGAACCGTCTGTGATAGGGCTGTCTGTAGCAATGAATGAAAGGTGCGTTGACTTGAAACCTTTTTAAGTTCTTGCCATGTCCGTATAGCGTTATTAGGGCTTGTTCTTTTGGGCCAGCTATGCGTGGTTGCATTAGATGGAGAAGCTCAGGATCAGTTAGTTACTGTGGAATCAGCAGCAGATCACGCTAGCTGGCAACAGAAAGTGGCACCATGATGGTAATCATAAGAATACACAAGAGGGGCGAATTGATTAACTTAGTCCATTATTCACGTGCCATATAGGCTGATTGGGCACAATTATGAAGGGGTGCATTGACTTCAAACTTTTTCTTAAGTTTGACTTGGGCGCAATGAATGAAAGGTGCGTTGACTTGAAACCTTCTTAAGTTCTTGCCGTGCCCGTGAAGCATTACTAGTCTGCCTTCTGTCCGGCAACAGCTACCTGCTTCTGTATGAGGTAAGCACTATTTCAACGAGTTTTATGTCTTAGTTTTGCTACAATGTTAGATATCTTCTTCAGTTATTAGTCTGAATCGTTTGGGATTTATCTTGCATCTTACAATGGTGCTAAATTAGAGGCGCAAATAATATTCAGGGAGTTGCTCAGCTTGGGCAAATACCTGTAGTAGTTGTTTATGGCCTCTCACATTACCTGCAGTACTATTTGTAATGTATCCATCCTAGAATTTTGGAAGTGGCACTGTGGCAGAGCTGTATACGACCTTATACCTCATTGTTAGCGGAAGATTAGAGTAACACTTTAGCATCAATTTGATTCAACCTAGAAAAACAACCTTTCTATGTGATACGATGAACACAGCACACACTCACCTATTAGTTCTATTAGTGTCCGTGAGGTATGTTAGCTCTCCTTGTCCTATTTGAGAGGATGTTCCCTTGATTATTAGCAAGGTTTCAAATAGCTGGCTAAGACATTTAGCGGATGGGTTCCGCAGAGATTACAAAGGCTATAGCGGGTTATAGCCTCAAATAGCCTCATTTAGCGGTTTAGTAAAAGTATATGTAAAGTCTGAATCTCTCAATCTCTAAAGTCTGAATGGAGCAAAGGAAGGAAGAAGAACACTGGAACAGAGGACAGTAAAAGTGTAAAACTTGCCTTGCTGTTGCTCTGGTTGGGACATGGTCTTCGGTCTTCCTCAGCTGCCGCCACCGACGGGTCAAGCGGCGGGTGCGGCCGGGAGGCGCGGCGGCGGGCGGCACGGGCTCGGGAAGTCGGGAGTCGGGAGGCGTGGCGGCGGCGGGCGGCACGGGCTCGGGAGGTGTCGCGGCGCGCGGCGGCGCGGCTCGGGAAGTCGGGGCCGGGAGCGTGGCGGCGGCGGCGGCGGCATGGGCTCGGAAGTCGGGGCCGGGGCGTGGCGGCGCGGCGGGCGGCACGGGCTCGGGAAGTCAGGAGCCGGGAGGCGTGGCGGCGGCGGCGGGCGGCACGGGCTCGGGAGTCGGGAGGCTGGTGTGAGGTGTGAGTGTGACCGTGTGAGGCTGTGCAGGAGCAAGGCTAGGGTTACGCACGAGTTTGGGCCAGACGGGAATTCGGCCCACTTCAGATTTTTTTCCCTCCTTAGCGGGCTAAATAGCAGTCCATTTAGCGAATTTAGCGGGCTAAATCCAGCTAATAGCGGAAAAAATTGTTTAGCGCCAAAAGTGATTTCTCTTAGCCCTTAGCCTTCCCAAAGGCTAAATCCGGCTATAGCGGTGGCTATAGCCGGCTATTTGAAACCTTGATTATTAGAGCTACTGCTATTATGTGTAGACTTGAGCAAAATGGCCCTGGCCCGAACTTACTGTCTTGGCCTTGCCTGAAGCCTAGTTTATGGACGGGCTTGTGCGCAGAAATGTTATATTTGAATTCTCAATTCAAAATCATGAAGTGTACTTTTAATAAAAATATATAAATTTCGCAATTACAATTTCAAAATTATGAATGCCAAATTTGGAGCTTATAGAAACTTTAAATTTAGTATCGCTATTTGCATTGAAACTTGAAAGTGACTATGATATATACATGTATGCAATTTACGTACACTTATAGGATAGAATTCGTATAGAAATACCATTGCTAATTTTAATTTAATTTTATGTCGAATTTCAGATATTTAGGATTTTTACTGTGAAGTTCGTATGAAAATTAAATTGCTAATAATTTTTTTATTCCAAATTTCAATCCTTTTATTATACGGGATTTGGACAATATCCTTTAATCTAAGTTATTATAATTCGGATCCACCACATGGACGGCTAGATTTTTTTCTAATTAACGTGGAAAATTCCTGTAAGTTCCTAGTTAGTATACATACATTTATAGAAATATAGATATAGGTAGATCATAGAACCGTAGACTTGCAATATGACCCACTTGGATTGGCCGAGCCAAATGTGCGAGCCCCGCTGAAGCTTTGGTTTATGGGCGGGCTTGTGCAGAATGTGATATTTGAATTCTGAATTCAAAATCGCGATGTGTAAAATTAATAAAAGTATAAATTTTCATAATTACGATTTCAAAATTATCAATGCCAACTTTGGAGCTTATAGAAACTTTAAAATTTGTGTATGCTCTTTGCATTAAAACTTGAAAGTGACTAGGATATATACAGGTGTGCAAACATACGCTTTTCTAACCATCAACTAATCATCCTACAAATGGGAGTGGTGGGAAGTGGAAAAAAATGTTGGAAGAGGGAACATTTGAAAAACTTTTCGCAACTCAAAGTAATATGCACCATAGCCATTCCCATTTGTATTTCGGGATATTTTATTTAAAATTTAAAATGGTGTTGTAATTTTGTGATCTTATATTCCCCAATTCATTGGAATTATTATTGTCTAATTTAGTATTAAATAATTTACAAATGTAAAATGCATATTAAGTGTTATTTTTTGCATATTACAGTGTTTCAAATAGATCCCGCATTACAATTATTTTTACTAAACCCATATGATAGATGGCAGCAAGTACACCTAGCACAACTAGTTCATCGAAGAAGCACAGATGGATGACGGCTGCTGGAAGCAGCCACATCGGTGACACGAGATCGATGAAGGAGATGACTTCACGTAATCCAAGCACGCTGCTTGGAACAACTCCTCAAGGAACACCTGCCTTCACATATCCTCCATTCATGGCCACGAGGGTTTCGCAAGGATGTCACGGCCTAAACCGATCTCTCCTTACCGTTGCCAACTCGTACAATGAGACGCCACTGCTCACCGCCGTGACAATCGGCAATGCCTCTTTAGCTTCGTGTTATTGAAACACTGCTGTCAGCTAGGATTCAATGAGGCAATCTTGCAACAAGACAAGGATGGATGTAATGCACTACACCACGCCATCCGCGGTGGCCACAAGGGCCTTGCCTAGAGTTGATAGCAGCAGAGCCTGCCACATCGAAAGGTGTCAACAATTTTAATGAGTCCCCATGTACATCGCGGTGATGAGAGATTTCGTGAGATGTTTTAGAAACTGTTGAAATTCTAATTCCGCTCACACGGAGCTGTGGCTACAATGCTCGCATGCTGCTGTGAGAAATGGGAATTCAGGTGAGAAACTGGAGAGTATGATAGAAAATGATTCCATATTCAGCAAGTATGCACTCTCATTTCTCATATATAACTTGTATGCATGTGTTACACTCTTTTTTTCATTTTGAATATGGTCCAATAGTAACTATAAGATACTCCAAATTAAGTGAATTGTATGAAAATTTTCCTTCAGGTTCATAGTCTTTTAGCAACATTATTGTATAGAAAATGGTTACATGGCAAAAACAAAGGTTCTAACGAAATTTTTTTCATGCAATTTGTAGTAGGTATCTTAAAAGTAGTATTTAAATATGCTAAGAGTGATAAAGATTCACTTTAGTTGTATATTAAATGGGGAAGCATGTACTTCCAGGAGTTTGGGAGTAGTGTGCTAGAATATAAGGCAAATTGGAATTGGGATTCTGAAATCTAAGACTATGTACGTAGAGCACAATTGTTTGTCTAATTAATATTACTGTACATAATTACTAATCCTTTGCTACGTACATTGTATATTCATCGGATGTTAACCATCTTTCATGCCTTGATTTGTTTTCAGTTATTGCTAAAAAGATTGTGGAGAAACGTCCTAGGCTGGCCAGAGAAGAAAACGAGTGTGGGATGTCTCCAATGCAACTCACAGTAACTTGGGGCAAGGTTGACGTGATACGAGTATTGTTGCAACATGATCGGTCTTTAGGGTATGTGGTAAGCGCAAAGGGCAATCCTCTCCTTAATTCTGCTGCATATCGAGGTCATGTTGGTGTTGCTCGAGAGCTTCTTTACCATTGTCCAGATGCTCCCTATTGCGGCGTAACTGGCTTGACATGTCTTCATCAAGCTGTACACCAAGGTCACACAGAGTTTATTGAATTTATCCTGAGGACACCACAGCTTGAATGTCGTTAACATGCGTAACAGCGAGGAATAACTGCTCTACATCTCGCTGTCCAGAAGTGCAATCCGAAAATCGTTTCTTCTTTACTGTCTCACAAAGACATAGACACAACAATGTTTAACAACGATGGTAATGGTATACCTCAGGAGCTATGGAAAACCACGGAGCATGTCAAGACTTTAAATTGGTTATGTTACGAGTACTTTGTTGTCAATACACACTTCCATATAAACGCTTCCAGATAAGACATAAATATTTTTTATATTACTTAAAATGGTAGCAGCAAATCCAGAATAAAAAGAATGAGAAATTTGGAAGAAAATCAACAACAGACGGAACAGGTTGAGTGATGTATTTCTCGTCCTCCTTCCTCTTTATAATTTCCTGTTTGGATGCCTCTTATCTCACTAATTGTTGTTCTAGCTAGGTGAAGTCCAGTTTGGATGTCATTAATTAAGCTGAAGCTTTGATTATGTCTCCTTTTAATTAGGATCAGGAGTTCTTGTGGTAGGAAGAGAGATCGTCTACATAAACTTGTAATATCATTTTTTTGTGTGGGTTACTCCTAGGCTTATCCAAGGTCATGAGTTCGCTGTTGAAATAGCGATCACAGACAGTTCGGTGTTCCAAACCGTCTATGATATATATCCCAGACGGTTTCAAACACGATATCACAGACGGTTTTGGTTATCAACCGTCTGTGATATGGTGTATATCACAGATGGTTCGGTACACCGAACCATCTATGATATGAAATATATCACAGATGGTTAATAACAAAAACCGTCCGTGATAGTCGAGTATAACAAACAGTTTTTTCTAAAAAACCATCTATATTGTAAGTTATCACAAACGGCGTGGGAGCCGTTTGTGATAACCACCTATTATCATTGAAACATAAACACAACCGGTTCAGGAACCGTCTGTGATTACGGTTCCAAACTGTCTGTAGTAGTGATATCCCCTCATTTGATTAGTTTAGTCCTGAACTTACAATAGAACTTACAACATTTTCTAACCTAATACTCCATCGGTCACTGAGTATGGTATTACTAGAGTTATAAAAAATAATTTTATAATAAATATTTTTTTGTGATTTATAACAACATTATGATACAAATAACAGTCAAAGTAGTACTTTAGGGACTGTATGGATGTCTAAAATGACCTATATTTAGTAATGGAGAGAGTAAAGTATCACACACGTGGTAGAAAAGCTAAGCTTTATTATTATACCGTTTGTGAGTTTCACTTGTATATTTGTTTTCATTCATGCAGAATGAAGTGTACATGCGTTTGTTGAAAGCAGATCCTGGAGCTGCTGCCCTTGTATACTTTTCTGATATGAAGGAAAACGTAATTAACAAATCAAGAAATGATGCTAAGTCACTAACTAAAACATACACAAGCGACACTTCTTTAGTGGCAATTCTCGTTGCAACAATTACCTTCGCGGCTGCTTTCACATTGCCTGGAGGATACAGCAGTGATGCGGGAAGCGAGGGACTTCCCATTATGGCAAGAAAGTTTGCATTTCAGGCGTTCTTAATCTCTGACACCCTAGCAATGTGCTCCTCGCTTGCTGTCGCATTTATATGCATCGTAGCAAGGTGGGAGGATCTTGAATTCTTGCTTCATTACAGATCCTTTACCAAGAAACTCATGTGGTTTGCATACATGGCAACCACTACGGCATTTGCAACAGGTTTATACACGGTATTGGCCCCTCATCTTCCGTGGTTGGCTATCGGAGTTTGCATTGTTACTATTTTATTGCCCTTACTTACTAAGCTGCTAGGTGAATGGCCTGTCTTGAAGCTCAAGTTTCGGTTGGGTACGACATTCAAATTAGATCTCCTTGATATGGTCTGATACAATCAGTTTGTATTATAAACTCTTTGATTACATCCAAAAATTGAACTATGTACTGCGAACCACTCTTGTATGTTGAGCTTGTGTTAATGATTGATTACTCGCAACTTTTTGTTTCGATTTGGGATTTTCATAAGTTGATTTTGCTCATAGGGAGCAACAATTGTCTTGATAGTGTTCAGGGAAGTTCAAGGATAGACTACCAATAATGGAAAAGGATAGACTAAATTATAAAGAGAGTAACTATGATACGTATGTATGCAATTTTAAGCACATATCCTACAAGTGGAGGCTGTGGGGAGTGAAACATTTGTTGGGTGAGAAAAAAATTAAAGTTTAGAAACTTTTGCGCGATTAAAAGTTGTGTATACAACAAGCATCCTGTTTTTTACTTTCTTCTAGTACATACACTAATGACTTAACCATACTCGGCAAGATTAGTTCATTTAGAAAGGACAATGCTAATCTGCACTTTGACTAGTTTATGAAGTTATGAACATGTGAAAATTGATATGTAATGCAGTTGCACAAAAGAGCAAAAAGCGGCAGGGAATAACAACCTAAATTAACTTCGTGGACAGCGAAGAAAAAATGATCGGTTGGCACTGCTATATAATTTTACGCAAGCATGCGCTTAAGAAAAGAAATGAAACCCAATTATATAATTGGGCAACATATCAATTACCAATATTTCCAAACGTTCAGCTTTGAAAGCGAACATTCCCGAGAAGTGTCACGTTCATGCGCGTGAGCGGAGCGTCGAATCTTGTAGTCTGCGACATTGAGGATTAGGATGGATTATTCTTCCAAACCAACTTATTTATTTTTCTTAAATAGTTTGATTCCCTAACTAGGATAAGGATTAGTTTTTTGGTATCCTATCTATTAGTTACAAAGATACACTACTACAAAAGAGGCTATATTGGACGGGTACATTATAGACGGTTCTTACGGAACTGTCTGTGCTTAAACTATCACAGACGGTTTATACTAGCAACTGTCTGTGATATTTTCACAGACGGTTATTAACACGAACCGTCTGTGATAATCGAGACATCACAGACGGTTCGCCTTAATAACCGTTTGTGAACTTTCACAGACAGTTCTTAATACGAACCGTCTGTGATAATCGAGACAACACAGACGGTTCGTATTAATAACCGTCTGTGAACTTTCAAAGACGGTTCTTAATACGAACCGTCTATGATAATCACACGTCACCTATCCATGGCGTATACCCAGGATTTCGATCTCACCAGTCCATTCTCTCCACATCGACCTTGCTCCCACTGCTCGGCCCTTATTAATAACTCCCCATCTACCTTTCCATCGGTATTAGTCATGCGTGAGTTCATCCACTAGCTAGCTTCTTGCATCCCCCCACCGCTGTGAGCTAGCGCCTCCGTTGTGGCACGGCGGGAGGCTGGACAACACACTCTTGCCGTAAGTGTCATATGTGTGTCCTGTTCAGCCTCACCGTCGTGCCACGAAGGGTTCGTTAGCCTGTTATCCTGTAATAGATCTGAATGTGTTGTTGTGCTTGCATCTGTATTTGCTTGTTTTTAAGGGCATGGGTAACATTATTTAATTTCTTGAGGCTAGCGAAACAGAAAAAATTTAAGAGTGAACTATCACAGACGGTTTGTGGTATAAACCATCATGAAGGATCGCCACGATGGTTCTATGGACGAACCATCTGTGATACTCACCAATCACAGACGGTTGGTATTACGAACCGTCTGTGATAATTGAGACATCACAGACAGTTCATGTTATGAACCGTCTGTGAAAGTTGCAAACATCACAGACGGTTCTTATAACAAACCGTCTATGATATTGTGGAAATCACAGACAGTTTGTATTAATAACCATTTGTGATAATTCACAGACGGTTATTAATACGAACCATCTGTGATATATCGGTGTCACAGACCGTTTGTGGTTATTACCGTTCGTGATAATCTGCGCTATTAATTACTAGGCGTACTTGCTCGATCTCGACACAGATCTATCTTCATTGTGTTGCATCGGTGGATCAAGGTGGCCGGCTTTAGGGAGTTCGTGGTGAAAACATATCGCCGTCTTCTTAGTGATCAGAGGTTAGTGCTAATTACTTTTAATAACTTATATGCATGCATGTTTTTCTAATTGAAAGAGATGATAGATAGGTTTTTGTTTAATTTAGATCTAGCTAGCTAGCTAGGTTTAGAAAGATAATGTTAGTTTGCTCAATTTCAGACGGTTCACTAGCTTCAATATATTCTTGCTTAACATTATTATGTCATGAATACGTGGCTAGCCAGCTATATCTACGTAATATATATAGATGCTTGTCATGTACGTGTAAGTATATATAGCTAGTCTGATTTGCTATGTAGTAGCGCTAATAATCATTTTTGACACCCATTTGTTACTTATGTAGCGTAGGTGGATCGAAGCTGGATGTACGTTGAGAACCGTGTGAGTGAAGAGTACATTAATGGCGTGTCTGCTTTTAGAAGAGCGACTGAGCTGGATATGTTGAAGAAGGGGATGAAATATATGTACTGTCCATGCATTGATTGTGATAATCTCAAGATGTTTAGCAACTCAACGCAGATCGAAGCTTACTTGATTCGAAGGGGTTTCAAAAACGGGGTATAAATGTTGGACCAGTCACGGTGAAGAGAAGAGTACACAAGAAGGTAGTTACGACATAGTCGAGGGAGACAACGATATGCCGGTTATGGATTGTGCTTTCGATCATGAGGATAGGTCGTAGGATGATAATCTAGATCAGATGTTACGTGATGCAGAAGGGAACTATAGTGAGAGAGAATTTGGCAAATTCGAGAGCTTTATAGAGGACTCGGAGAAACCTTTGATAAATACACGAGGTTGTCTTCAGTTCTAGAACTGCTGAAATACCCGAGTACCAACGCTATTAACCAGGGACCTGGCTAATAACGAAGGCACCTGCCAAAACTAGCCTGGTCAACTGGACTGAGGTGAGAGGCAAGACTACCAAGGCCTAATTGTGTAAGTACTCTATTCGAATAGTTTGTGTAAGTACTCTACAGAGACTGTACATCTTTACCCACAAGAGATAATCGTCCTGATTGTTCTACATGATTCCTTGGACATGCAGATCGAGAGAATATCACGAGGCCTTTACAATACTTCACACTCTAGCATATCACTCCTATGGGGTTACGTCCATAGGTTGTGCGGGATGTCCACCATAGGTTAGCGCAGTCGGACTCCACTCTCCACATACGCTATCCTAGGCAACGTCACCTACATCCGGTGTCCCATTCCAAGTGGGGCTTTCATTACCCACCTACACATGTTCTCCGTGAAATGACTAGAGGGTTCAGTAAATTATTTAGCCCAGCCTACAATATGCCAGCCTACACGGAGGGTCCACACAGGATTAAGTCCTTAGGTCGTCTGGCGGTTCATTCCACATTCCTTGTGTTAGATTTTTAGGGAAATTATCCTGCTGACTGGTGGGGCTCGAGAGAGATTAAATGGGGTTCGGTTATCACTTGCTTTAATGCAGCTGACCGGTGGGCCCATATTAATTTGACTATTTAGTGGAGGCTTAGGACAACATTATTAACTTTAACGGTTGGTTAAAAATAGTAATTATTTAGTGGAGGGAGGGAATTGATTGCGGTCTCCTCTGGCTCGTTCCGGCCATGGAGGGGGCGGAGCATCGCCGGCGGCGGAGGGGGCACGGAGGTGCGGCGGTGCCAGCCAAAACGGATCACCCTCTTCGGTGCGCACCTCGGGTGAAAGGGAATCAGCCGGACTTGGCCCGGTGACCGGCGGCGAGCGGGTAGGGCGGCGGCGGAGACAGGGGAAACGGGCGACGGTGGCTCGGCCAATGGGGGTTAAATTGCTCGCCGTGGGAGCATATACGGGCGGTACCGACCTCACCTGTAGCTGGGGCAGCGGCCGAAGTGGGGCCGTGCGGGCTGGCGGCGGAGAAGGTCTCGACGGCGAGGAGGACCACGGTGGCGGCTCGCTTGGGAGGGAGGTGGGGTCCGGCGAGGTGGAGGTCGGGCTCGGGGTGGTCCGGTGGTGGTCCGAATGCGCTTAATTGTCCTGCAGCGCGGTGGTTCACCGAGCGGCTCCGATGCCAGGGTTGGTGAAGAACGGCATCGCTGGCGGCCTGCGGGGAAGGAGAGGACGATTAGGCCGGGGAGAAGGGAGAGGGAGAGGAGGGGAACTCGGGGAAGAGCTCAAGAAGGCCCAAGGTCGACCGGTTCACGCGGGGCGGTGGAGTTTGCCGACGGAGCGCCTGAGGCAGAGGAGGCGACCGAGTGTGATGTTTCGGGCGAGCTTCAGCGGGGTGTGCGGTGAGGCTTCGGCGCTCTTTATAGCGGCCGGGGACGGGTTCGTCGGGGGCAAGGTGGCATGGCGCCGTGCAACCATAGTGCGCGCGAGGATGACCGGTGACAGAGGGTACTACGGTCGTTCTTGGAGTGGGGAAATGGCGCACGGCGCGCACGGCCGGACGATGGCCAAAGCGTGCGGGAGACGTGTGAGAGGTGACCGGAGACACTGCCACTGCCGGGTGCTGATGGCGAGGAGAGGCGCTGAAGACGAGGCTGCTGCTGCAATAACTCACCGACGCGGTTGGTGGCGAATGGCGACAAGCTGCAAGAGGAGGCGCTTGGGCCATGATGGAGGAGGGAGAAGCATTGCCACCAGGAAGAAGAAAAGAATGGGTAGCTATGATGGGAAGGGGAGGAGGATGGACGGCTGGGAAGGCTTGGGGAGAAAAAACTTCCAATCAGCATACATACATATGTATTTATATATATATATATCTTTTCTTCACAAATCTTAGTCTCCTGAATCCTTTAATCCTTGAAGCATATTTCAATTTCCAGATTTTAAAAGGTTAATTTGATTTACTTCTTTGGAAATAAAACAAGGTCTTCATTTTAAATTATTTATACACATCTTGAATTTTCTTTTGAAAACCAAAAAGGAATACCCAACTGAGAACAAAATATTTTAATTTCATTAACATACATTTGAATTTTACATTAGGCCAGGTTTTGAAAATGGGGTGTTACAGTTGAGAACCGTGTGAGTAAAGAGTACATTAATGGCGTGTCTGCTTTTAGAAGAGCGGCTGAGCTGGATATGTTCAAGACGGGGATGAAATATATGTACTGTCCATTCATTGATTGTGATAATCTCAAGATGTTTAGCAACTCAGCGCAGAACGAAGCTTACTTGATTCGAAGGGGTTTCAGAAAAGGGGTACAAATGTTGGACCAGTCACGGTGAAGAGAAGAGTACACAAGAAGGTAGTTATGACATAGTCGAGGGAGACAATGATATGCCGGTTATGGATTGTGCTTTCGATCATGAGGATAGGTCCTAGGATGACAATCTGGATCAGATGTTACGTGATGCAGAAGGGAACTGTAGTGAGAGAGAGTTTGGTAAATTCGAGAGCTTGATGGAGGACTCGGAGAAACCTTTGGTAAATACACGAGATTGTCTTCAGTTCTAGAACTGCTGAAATTGAAGGCAAGCAATGATTGGTCCGACAAGAGTTTCATGGCATTGTTAGGTCTCCTAGCGGACATGCTTCCAAATGGAAATGTATTACCGAGAACCAGCTACTAAGCTAAAAAGATTCTTTGTCCATTGGGAATGGAAGTAGAAAGAATACATGCATGTCCGAATGATTGTATCTTGTACCGTAAAGAGTATGCTAGCTTACATGTTTGTCCGGTGTGCAAGGCATCCTGATACAAGTGTAAAAATGACTCTGATGATGGGAAGGGCATCGAGGTGAAGTAAGGACCTTCTGCTAAGGTGTTGTGGTATCTTTCTGTAATTCCTCGTTTGAAGCATTTATTTGCAAACCGCAAGGATGCAAGATTGATGCGTTGGCACTGGGAGCAGTGTAAGAAAGACGAAATGATAAGACACGTTGTTGATTCTGCCCAGTGGAGGAACATCGATAGGATGCTTGTAGATTTCGATGTGGAACCAAGGAATATAAGGTTTGGGTTGAGTACAGATGGAATGAATCCTTTTGATAACATGAGCAGCCGACATAGCACCTGACCCGTGACTCTGTGCATGTACAACCTTCCACCTTGGCTGTGTATATTTTGATGTCACTACTTATCCAAGGGCCGAAGCAACCTGGCAATGATATTGATGTGTTCCTAGCACCGTTGGTGGAAGATCTTGCAATACTATGGAACGAAGGGGTACATGTATGGGATGTGAACAAACGAGAGAACTTCACTATACGCGCCTTGTTGTTCTGCGCCATTAATGATTTTTCTGCCCTTGGTAACCTGTCAGGGTTGAGTACACAAGGAGCCAAAGCGTGTCCACACTGCTTAGATTATACCGAGAGTGTGTGGTTGAACAACTCACGCAAAACTGTGTACATGCGTCACCGTAGGCTCCTTCCAAAGATCACCTATACCGCAAGATGAAGAAACAATTTGACAAAAAAAAAGATGATGACTCAGTACCGAGGCCTCTTAGCGGGAAAGAGGTGTATGATATGGTCAAGGATATCAACGTTGTGCTTAGAAAGGGACGTAAATTGAGGAAGAATGTGGAAAAAGAGGTCAATATTTTGGGACTTGCCTTATTGGGAGCACTTAGAAGTTCGCAATTGCATCGATGTCATGCATGTGGAGAAGAATGTATGTGACAGTTTGATTGGTCTCTTACTGAACATTCCTGATAAAACAAAGGATGGTGTCAACGCAAGGCATGGCTTGGTCGCTATGAACATCAGGACCGAGTTAGCATCGATAGAGACCGATAAAGGCCGGACATACCTTCCCCCACCTTGCTACACTCTGTCTAAGTCTTAGAGAACTAAACTGTGCCAGTCCTTACATGGTGTGAAAGTTCCATCCGGTCACTCCACCAGCATGAAGAAACTTGTTTCCATGGAACATTTGAAATTAATTGGCATGAAGTCTCATGACTGTCATGTGCTAATGACACAAATGCTTCCTGTTGCAATTAGAAGTATTTTGCTGAACAAGGTTCGAGTGACAATCATAAGGCTATGTTATTTCTTTAATGCAATTGCTCAGAAAGTCATTGATCCCGATGGACTAGATGCTCTGCAAACCGAGGTGGTGTCAACTCCGGATCCAAATACATATGCTCAAGCCCATTTCACGGTTTTACAACACATGACTGAAGTGACCCCGTATATTGAAGAGCACAAGGACATGCTACGTCAAGAGAATGCAGGCCAGTCAGAAGTTTGGATCACGAGACAACATAACCGTCAGTTCAACGAATGGTTGAAGGCGCAATTGACTAGGAGGTCATCAAGTGAAACACTAAGTGGTTGGCTAAAGGGCCAAAATTTACAATTGTGGCATGGCAAGGATACGACATTAATGGCTACGCATTTTATACAACAGATCAGGATAGAAAGAGCATAGTGCAGAACTCAAGTGTCCACACAGATGCCTATGATGCGCACGTCAGTACCGCTGGCCCAAGCTCGTACTACGGGCATGTTGAGGAGATTTGGGAGCTTGACTATGTAATTTTCAAGATTCCTCTATTTCGGTGCCATTTGGTCCAACTCCCACGGAAGGTCGACAAGTACGGCGTCACTATCGTGGTCCTCGAATGTGTAGGATACAAAGACGAACCATTCGTACTTGCGAGGCAAGTTGTTCAAATATTTTATGTAACCAACCCGGCAAATAAGAAGCGCCATGTAGTTCTTCAGGGAAAAACAAGTATTGTTGGAGTTGAGAATGTTGTGGATGAGGAAGAGTATAATCAATTTGATGAGTTGCCTCCATTCGGAGACAGCATCAGGCTCGGGGAAGAACAAGGTGATGAAGCAAGCTATATGCGTGTCGATCATCGTGAAGGGCTTTATTTAAAATGAAATAGCCAAGTGAATAAATGATCCCACAGAGCTAGCACCTATTTGGAAATTGTTGCAATGTAATCATCATTAGGAAACTTGGCATGTAATTATGTATCTATATTCCATTGTAATTGAAAAATGACTCAGGAACTAAGAAATAGTTATATTTATGATTATGCTTGCGTTTTTCATAATATTGCATGGCCAGCATGATTTTTTTGGTAGCTAGGTGCAGTGAACTATCACAGGCGGTTTATCGGAAGAAACCGTCCGTAATAATACATCACAGACGCTTCTATAAGAACCGTTTGTGATTATGTGCATATCACAGACGGTCCTATTTATAGAACCGTCTGTGATAATCTGCATATCACAGATGGTTCTATTTATAGAACTGTCTGTGATAATCCAATATCACAAACGGTTCCTTTAAGGAACCGTCTGTGATAGTTTCCCTATAAATATCCGCAACTAGGTTTTCCAGAGTCCTCACGCACGTACTCTCCACCGCCCCTGCTAGGTTTTGCTAGATCTGACTGCTCTCACTCGCGCACGACGCCGCCACTCCCTCCCGACACCGGCTCTCCCTCCCGATGCCGTCTCTCCCTCCCGACGCCGCCACTCCCTCTCAACACCGGCTCTCCCTCCCGACGCCGCCACTCCCTCCCAACGCCGGCTCTTGCTCCCGACGCCGCTCCTTCCCGACGCTGCCGCTCCCTTCCCGGCACCATTCGCCTTTGTCTCAATTAGTTAGCCCATTTGTTTTGTTATCTTCAATAGATTTGCAAAATTGTTTTATGACCTTTAGTACTTTATGCTATATGCTTCACATGTTAGCTACAAGATCTAATACTAAAATTGAATGTTCAAGCCTAAGCTCTTAATTTTTACTATTACTATCATTTGTCTATCTTGTGGTCTGTCTGAATAGATTGCTAAATTGTTTTATAACCTTTATTAGTACTTTATGATATATGCTTCACATGTTACCTACAAGATTTAATACTAAAATTGAATTTTCAAGCTTGAGCTCTTAATTTTTACTATTTCTGTCATTTGTCTATCATGTGGTCTGTCTGAATAGATTGCTAAATTGTTTTATGACCTTTAGTACTTTATGATATATGCTTCACATGTTAGCTACAAGATTTAATACTAAAATTGAATATTCATTTTTACTATTACTGTCATTTATCAACCTTGTGGTCTGTCCCAATAGTTGGCTAAATTGTTACCTATAAGATCTATTTGGAATGGCACGTTATTGTTCCAAAGGGACCTTGTAGCAATAATATATGCCACATAGACCTTCAAAATGCATGAAGCTAGCGATACACTCTAGTGTGTTCCGGTTCAATGAATTGAATACACTGGAGTGTGTCGTTTGCTTCATAGAACTTTGTTTAGGCCCATAGCTCACTTTAGTTAGTTTTTTCTTAGAAGAGAGATGGCGTCCAGACAGTCGTCGTCGTCATCTGGGTCTCACGCTCCCAAGATTGGAATAACTAAGCATGGCCGAGGAGTATCAAAAAGGCCAAAGGGCCGAATGACCATCACGGTGGTCTCTCCAGATGGGGTCCCTTTGCAACCGAAGAAAGCAGCGGCATCAGTTCAGACTACCTACGGGATAATTGGAAGACAATGGGTCCCCATCACCATAGCAAGCTAGAAAGATTTGGCAAAGGATCACAAAATCCGCTATGGGAGGAAATTACAAATTCGTTCCAGATCCCAGCTGAAGTACAGGGACTCGTGCAACGGCACGTGCTCCTCGCAATGGGAAAAGCATGGAAGAATTTTAAGAGCACTCTTGTGATGCGGTATGTGGCCAAGGATCTCACGCCCTTCACGAGGTATCCTTTCGTGTCACCGGAAACATGGGAGGCCTTTGTGCAGATGAAGACAACGACTGAATTTGGACAACAAAGTACGGCGCACAAGGCTCTCTAGTCACAAAACACTCACCCTCACAGACTCGGTACTGCTGGGTATGCAGGTAAAATCCCGCAGTGGAGGATGCAGGACGAGGTCGCAATCCGATCGGAGGACTCCCTGCCATTTGCCGGGATCACAAACGAGCACGCTCGAAACTGGTTAAGAGCGAGGTCATCAACCACATCTTCGGGTCTTTCAAAAACCCCGCAGATGAGGAAGTGTCCCAACGCCTGGTAAGATATGTTACACTACATAGTTGTTAACACCTCTTGAACTTCATGGGTTCAAAAATAACATGATTAATTGCCTCTTGCAACAATCATTTACTACCGAATCTTCTCATGGCTCGTTTCAAGAATACAGGGAGAGAGATTTACTATCACAGGCCTTGGGAAACAAGGAGCACCCAGGTCACACATGAGGCTTGGGGGTTTACGTATCTTGGAGGCACGGATTTCCAGATGACTCTGAGACATATAGGAGTAGGAAGAGATCCAAGGCGTACCGTAACGAACAAATAAAATAGAAGCTTCGTGCTCAACTCAAGGAACAACTATCTGCCTCACTTCAAGAGCAGACTGCCTCACTTCGAGGAGAGATAGATTCATTGAGGGAAGAACTGAGACAAGTCCGCAACATTCGCAACTCACCCCTACTACTGCGGTACCCAGTCCCCCTCAACGTCACAGTAGCTGCACGTCCACACCAATTACTGAACATAGCGACACCCACTTAAGAATGCTACATAGATCTCTCTGGTGGATGCCTTAGCTCATCTTGTGTCGTTATGTAGGAGCCCATGCCTTGCATCCTCAGAGTCAGGCTTATTGGCTCTATTCCCGTTGATGTTGGGCGAGGGATGGCATATCCATCGTTGCCAAGGACGCTGGTGCATCGTGTACAAGTAGAGACCAGTTTCATAAAGGTTCAGGTGGACATGATTAATGATGTTTTTAAGACCGTCCCTCTTGAGAAGCCCCTAAACGAAGAGATTAAGACATTAGGGGATGCCGTTCACACATTCATCCAGTGGCCCAAGAGGGACATCGCCCTCGACTTGTCTGTGCCACAATCTCCACATCCAGTGGCCCAAGAGGGACATCACCCTGGACCTGTCATATCGGCTCCAGTGGCTCCACCTCCAGCCCCGGTTCCGAAGCCTGTTGCATCAGCTCCCATGGAGACGCCACCAAAAACGTATCATAAGCAAGGCTCTAAGACTCAAGCGAAAAAAAATTAAGAAGCATCCCAGCCATGGAAATTAATTCGAGGAGTGTCGTTGGTCCCCGAGTCACAATTACCCCGGCTTGGTCTGGTTTGCAATACATTGCATACCTGGTACATGCAGAGGTCCAACATGAAGCCAAATCGGCAGAATGCATTCACTGTGAGATATACGGAAGTGCATTTCCTCCATGACTCGGGCTACTTCGTCGTGACATTCGAAGACTTATTCTTACTATTCAATCTCGACGATCTCAACGCCTCACTTCTACAATGCTGGACACTGTAAGTGTACTGTACAATGAAGTTCTACATTCACGTTACACCAATAAATGTCATTAATCTCTTTTCTTATGTATAGATACATGATCCAACAAATCTGGCGACGGCGACGACCGATGGGTTTCCTCGACTCACACTTGGTCTCTGAGCAATCTATCAACGAAAATGCATCCTTCGTGCAAGATTACATAACGAGAGGATTGATTGCTCACAGCGACAAGGAGTACATCATGGTACCCTTCAACCAATGGTAAGTGCTTCACTCGTTGCCACACAAGTTTCATTTGTACTTTATATGCAGCATGAACTTAGGATTAATCACTATGGCGACACACATGGCTAGGTCTCACTGGATTTTGATTGTGATTGTACCAAAATGGAGCAAGATAATATACCTTGATTCCCTACTTAGGAGCAACGACGACTTTAGTCGTGTGCAAGAAGTAATTAACAGGTAAACTCATTTCCTCCATACATAACTCTATTGTAATCTTTACTTCATTTGCAATGGCCGAGGCTAACTTTTTTGGAATCACATAGGACGTTTACCGCTTACGTTGCCCTAGGAGGGATCCAATGACACGCTGCGACACAACACGCGATTTTCGGTACCCGCTACAACATAACAATCATATATCACACTTTGTCATAATGCCTCTAGAATTAAAAATACATATGTATGCCACTAGTAGCTACAGGGCAGCGTATGTGGATTCTATGTTTGCCGCCATATGAAGGAAATCATGGATACTAAGATGAATGATCCAGAGGTTTGTATACACACACACATGCTAATTAATGACTTTAACAATAATTAATATTTTCTGATTATATATATACACACACACACATGCTAATTAATGACTTTAACATTGCTCCTAACGACAGCGGGTGGACTCGATGAAAGTACATATGATCTTGACAAACTTGGCAAAATTCATGGAAACCTCTCCGAATCCTTGCTATCAGAGGTCATAAACAAGACTGGAGAGTTCCACCCCGGCAATGGTGATAATTAGACATGTTGAAACATTGGATTCAATTGTACAAATCACTCATGTTGTGCTTAATCAAACAATTCATTCAATTTAATTCATTTGTGAGATCTGTGTAACGATTGTCGTGCTATATATATGTGATCTGCTGGCCGTTTGTTGTAACATCCCAAAATTCGGGTATTTGAAAATATGGAATTTTTAAAAAAACTTTTCCTGCATTTCGCTGGTATTCAGAATTCCTTTTGAGCAGTTAATTGAAATTTCTTGAGTTTTGTGGCATGCAAGTTACTAACCAAGAATAATTTTCCCCAATGCAAATAATAACAAGATAAAAAAATGGAAAAGGGTCATTATAGGACATGACTTCAAAACACCAAAAATCTTGAACTCAAATGCAGGTCAATAAAATGAATCCAAAAAGAATATTAGAATATATCCCTAAATAATTAAATCAAAAATCCCTTCTTTTAATTCAATTAGCAAACCAAAACTTCAAAAGTTGAATACAAAGCTAAATATAAAGGTCAAGATTTAAAGGTCACGCAAAAATTGAACTCAGCAAACCCGAATACAAATTAAGACTTAAATCTAAAATTTCAAACCTAACTTCAACAATTTATTCTCTCCTTCATTTACTTTCTTCCACTGCATAGGGTACCCATTTCTTTTCTTTTTCTTTCCTTCTCCATTCCATTCCCTGTCTGCCACTGGCCCCTCCCAAATCCCCCTCTGCCCGCGGGCCCATTCCCATTTCCCCCAGTCAGTCTCTCCTCTCTCTCCCCCTTTTCTCCCTCTACGCGCGGGCCCGGCGCCCAGGCCCTCCTTTCCTCTTTCTTTTCTTCCTCCTCCACTCTTTCTTCCTTTTATTCTCTGTCACCCGGGTACACCCCCTGCACCCATGCCGCAGCTCCGCCAGCCGGCCCCGCACCTACTGTGCGCGCGCCGTCCTTGCCTGCGCTCCCACGTCGGCGCGGCGTCAGCCACCCTCCCCCGTCCCCTCACACCACGGCCGCACCTGCCCCATCCCGACACCCATGTCCTGCCACCCCCGGCGCCCTGCGCGCGCAGCTGCCCCGCCGTCCCGTCGCCCTTGGTCGTCGGCCACAGGGCAGCGCAGCGACCCCTCTCCGCTCCTATATGCAGCTTGCCCCCCTCCCGTTGCTTCCCCGCGCCCTCTCCCGTTTCCCCTACCTCCCTCTGCCCTTCAACCCGAGCGCCGGCCACCGCCTCGCGCCGCCCCGGCCGCTTCGGCGACGCCATCCCCACTTAGACCGCGTCACGGTGAGCCTCCACCCCTCAGCTACTCCCCGTTCAATTGAATTGAAAAATGCCGCGACGAGCTCGCCGTATGGCTCTTCTTCCCCGAAACTGGCCAATCCTGCCACCGCCAGTGCCGTGCTCTTCTCGGTGGTTCCCGGCCTGATTCCGCGTGGTGGAAGCAGCCCATCGGTGCCTCGGAGCTTCTTCAATGGCTGGCCGATGCTCCTCCCCACCGGTGTGATCTCTCCGCGCAAGCCATCCGCCGCCGCCCCTAGGCTCTCGTCGCCGGCTTTCCCTGGGGCCTCTCCGGCCAGGCCAAGCTTTGGGTAAGCATGCTCCCACCTCCCCCATGCTCGTGCGTGCCTTTTCCCCTTCTCTCTCCCTTCCGGCCGCCGTCGCCGCCATGGCCGCCTCACCGCCGACCGCTCAAGTGGCTGCCCGACCCGCCTTGCTCTACCCCGGCCTACGCTACTGCCTCCGTCGGCCTCTCCACATCCTGAGCATTCCGTTTTCTTATGCCGTCGGCTCTCCGGCCCTCCCCTGCCAGCGGTGGCTCACCCTGGCCAGCGCCACCGCACCTCCTGCGCCTCCCCTGTTTCTTCCCCCTCTCCTCTGTGCTGACCGAACAGAACACCCCCCAAATGTCTTTCCTGGTGTGCATGACATGTGGGCCCAAGGCCACTCAAGGCAATTAGGCTCAGCTCTTGCTAGCTAGTTAAGAAAAATCCAAAAATAAAAATGTAATGGCACACACACATAAAATGGTTGTCCATGCAAAATAAGGTTACTAAAGAAGACAAGGAAAGGGTTGAGCTATGAAATTGAAATAAAGAATTGTGCAAGATGAGAATATCCTAGCTTTAACCTTTGATCAATTTGCATGCCATTTTCGTTAGCCCATTTTAATTAGAAAATAAATCCAGGGAAAATTGGAAATAATCCAACAAAGTTAATAATCTTGATTAGGATACAAAATAAGATCAACTAAGATTTGGTATCTAGTTGTTTATTTTATAAGTAATTACCATAGCTGAAATGTTTATTGAGGTATAAATACCAATTAAAGGCATCAATAAAATATAGTTTTGTTTAATGTCCAAGTAAGGATCCTAACTAAAAATATATCCAAGTTAAAGTAGGTGGAGTTTAAATAAATAAATTGAAGTGCAAGTTAAAAACATAAATAAAATATGATGTAGGGATAAATTAAGTTAAACCCTAGCATTAGGATTCATGTAAAATAAAGATGCAGAGTGGGATTGTTATACGTCAAATCTAGATTTACTTTTAGGGGTACCTCTAATTGATATAAAATGTAGTTGTCTAAAATATGGTTGTCGCTCCTATGTCTTTAACAGGTATATCAATTGATAGCAACCTTTAATTAATAGGGCGTCTCCAAGAAGAAGTGTCTTATTAGAAAGATATATATATGTATATATGCTGCAATTGTAATAAAGTAACCTCTAGGTCATCGGGTGATTAAAAGTAAGCTACCTAATGTAGTTACGTAAATAGTAGTTATCACTAGCGAGCCATTAACAAATAAATTTTAGTGTTAGATTTTGCTAAATAGCAAATCCCGAAATATAACTTTATAAATCAAGCCTTGCTAGATAAATAAATAAAGCTAAGTCTAATAATAATAACAAATGTATAGACAAAATGATAATGGTGCCACCAATTAAACCTTAACGTTAGATTTAGTAAATAATATTGTCAAGCATGATTGAGTATAGCAAGCTATGACCCGTATAGATAGATCCTAATTTAGATTAAATTAAGCCTAGAAATAACTGAGGATACATAAAATGTTGAGCCATAAAATGCTATAAAACCGGACTCCAATATTTATTTGGTAAACTAAAAATTATACACATCTCTATATGTAACGTATGCCCTAAAGATTAACGCTCGACAAAAACAAAGCTCAGCTAAAAACTTGTACACCGAATCATAGGTCTAACCTAGCTCATGGAACTTCCTTGATAAATATAAAAATAATAAAAAGAAGTTATTAAATAAAATAGAGTAAGCCATAGTATTCAATGGCCGTCTCAACCTAGTCCTCCCCAAATCTAAAGCAAGATAATCTCATTAATATTTCTGTCATAAACCCTCCTTCATTGAATGCCCTGCTACCCATCATCGCTAGTTCGGCTCCGACAATACTCCGCGTCCAATTAACCTCGTCTCCAATCACCTATTTAATCATAATAAAAATTAATCAAGTTCAATTGGGTTTATTTGGATTTATTTGGATCTCTTGAGTTATTTGTTTGTATTTGGATTCAGTCGCTTATCGCATAGTTAGAAAATGGAGTCCCGAAGAATCAATGGATCAAGTGAGATCAAGATCAAGGTGGAGATAAAGACCAGAAGCCCAAGACCATCAAATGAGATAGCTTTGAGTGAGCTCAAGACCGCGGTAAACCGCGCAAGGCGAGTCAATACTTTGATCATGTTGAACCTACATTTTCTGCAAATTACTTTTGTTTAAATTATCAAATTGCATGCTGTTATTTTATATGCAAAGACATGTTTAATTTAGAATTATAGTTAAATGCCTATTATCTAACTTGATTAATATTGCCCCTCCTTTGGAATATTTGAATATGAGAACCTTGTCGCCCTAGCAAAATTATAATAGCAACCTTTTGAAAATAAGTCCATAACTATATGCCATGCTTAGTTTTGCTTAGATATTTGTGGGAGTAAGAACGTCCAAGCATCACTTTAATCATGAGAAAATGTGGTTGGGCAGTCATGGTGGTAATGACTGGTGTATGTTGGATATGGTTATTTTATACTCCCAAAAATCTCAAATTGCTTATTTATCTGGGCGGATGGTTCGGGGGTATGGTGCAGGTGTGCACGAGAGTGTGGTTTGTGGTAGAACCGCCCAGATAACCCTAAGGACTGAATCTTGTCATGACCTCCTGTGTAAAACAAGTACAACCAGAAGTCTGTAAAGTACAACTTGGCTAGTAGATTTACCGAACCCTAAAAGTCATCATCATCGGTGGAGGAGGTGAGGTAGTGCAAGCGGCTGTCTGTGTAGCGGGCTTGAATGGGACATCCGTAGAGGGTGAGGTTCTGCTGTGGCGCGCTAACAGTGTGGGTGGCCAGCTGATGAGGACATCACTTCTTCGGATACATACAACACTCCTCCACTTGACATTCAAGGACCAATCACTAGAGCTCGCGCCCGACAATTGAATTTACAGGTGAGCTCGTTCCTAAGTACTTCCTTTTGTTCATTTGAGAATAGATTGCTACCTAATGATTTAATTATGATTAGGAACCATGGAGAGGACTTGGAAGTACATGGAGAAGGGCTACAAGGCGCACAAGTCCAGCAAGGGCGGTCGAATCATGTTGGAGGTCCAACTCACACCGACTTCGAATCGAACTCGGAGTCCAGGACCAGGCCGCACTAAAACGGACGCCCAGATCGCATCCGGACTCCGTTTTGGACGTTATACATATGTATGGAAAGCTGAGAAAACTACCTTTCCAATGGATCTGGTCCCATGTCAAAATTCCTTCTGAGTCAACGGGAATCATCGAAACAAGTGGACATTCAGAATCTGTCAGGGTGCTGCGCCACCGTCTTTTGGGCCTTTCGGCTTTGTATCGTGTTGGAGCCCATTAGGGGTGCGTCCAGGGGTTTTGCACGTCCCTCAATCCTTTATATCCAGCCGCCACCCCCACCATTAGGGTTTGGGTTTTGCTTAGATTAATCTGTCTTTGAACAGTTTCGCCGTTCATCGGTTTGTGAGACCCCAACTTGTGAACTTAATATTTATTCGCAATTTCAGATTGCATCTTCTACTCTCTTGCTTGTGTTCTCGATTCGCTTGCAGGAGATAGCCTTCTTGGCGAGGTCAATCGAGTTCGGCACGGTTGATAACCAACGGAGCAGTGGTGTAGTGATTGCGAGGGGTTCGATCTGTTTTGGTCGGAGCCTTTGGATCATCAACGTCGAGATCTCCACAATCGACTTATCAGTACCTCTCGGAAGATCGGGCCATCATCACATCAGTTGGTATCAGAGCAACGGTTTCCCGTGAGGTAATTCTTGTATCCCTAGTTAGTAGATTGGTTTTTATTTCCTATAGTCCAAAAAAAATTGCCCCACAAAAAAGTTAATTCCGCTGTCCAAACCCCGTTGTGCCTTTCGATCTGTTAGTTTTGGTTTGCTAAATTGAATTTGTGTCCATCATAGTATTGTCTAGTTGCTGGTCATATCTTTGTTCCATTAAAAATCCAAACAAAAGAAAAATTCTCCACCCCAAACCCTAATTTCCAATTTCGGCTGATTTCTCCTTTCTCTGCAGCCGCCACCAAAAACGCCATATCTTTTTATTCCAAGATTATTTTTGAGTGGGACCACTGCCTTTAGATTCAAAAATCCCTTATCCATCTATCTGTAAAATTTCACGTCATTCCAGCAAGGCAGTTAAGAGATATCTGCGGTGGAAGTTGATCTAAAATTCCAGATTGAATCTGCAACAGTCGGCACTTGTGAATTTTTTGCGACTTTTTCGGTCGGTTTCCAGAACATGGCCCCAAAACAAAAGTTGTAGAAAAAGCCGTCAGGAAACAGAGAAAAAAAGAATCATTGAAAAAAAGTCAACTGACAAAAAGTTACGGCCAAAATACTGACGTGCTGTCTAGTGGACAGAAATCTTCAGTTTTCAGTTTTGGGTCAATCCTTGTGTTGTTCAATTCCAGATTGCATTGGATTGAATTATCTTGTATTTACCACTCCTACACATTGCCATACACTTGATTTTAGCCTTCTTCCATTCTTGGTTGATCAGCAACATAGGCTAAGTGCTAGATACGGACTATAATTCAATTGTATGCAATTCTGAAATTAACTGATTGTTCTCCATTGCTACCATATTGTGCCTTCCAAGCTCCACATACTCTTGATCAGAACAGGTCCCCTCTTGCAATCGTACCCACGCTCGACACGGTGTCACGAACCAGCCACCGGTTGTACCACCTGCTGCATTGGTAAGAACACTTGTAAGAGTGTGGTAAGACGCTTGAGAATGTGTGATTCCACCTTCCACCACCTAGTAGTTGATAGGGATAATACCTTTGTGTTGTCTTTTGTTTTCTACTAACCATGACAGGTGAGTCCTCTGATGATCAAGAGTGTGTTTTAAAGGGAGAGTTCATCAAGCTCTTAGATGAACCACGCATCGATAGGAAGCTTCAAGCTTCGATGGACACATGGCAGCGCTCCATCAGTTCCATTAATGAGAGACAAAACCGCGACGCCAGTGCTTCATTTGCTGCCCAAGATGCACGCCCACGACACCGCCTACATCAAAACCGTCACGGTATGGGAGGTAATAATTTTCAGCACCACAATGATCGTTCTAATCATGACCCATTTGCTAAAGTCAAGTTTACCATTCCATCTTTTTCTGGTCTTTATGATGCTGAAATATATCTTGATTGGGAGATGACGGTAGAGCAGAAATTTAATTCTCACTTGGTTCCTGAGCAACATAGAGTTAGACAAGCTACTAGTGAGTTTAAGGACTTTGCTATTATCTGGTGGAATGACCTGGGTACCATGCGCTTACAACCTGATACATGGGAGCGGTTAAAAGAAGATATGCGTGCTAGATTTGTTCCTCCTGCTTTTAAACATGAAATGCATAAGAAATTGCAGTGCTTAGACCAAGGTAATAAATTTGTCGAGGAATATTATCAAGAACTACAAATAGGCATGTTGCGTTGTAATGTTGTAGAAGATGAGGTGGATAAGATTTGTCGTTTTTACGGGGGGTTACGGCGTGAAATTCAGGATATTGTTTATTATAAAGATTTTACTACTATCAACCAGTTGTTCCAGCTTGCTTGTTTGGCAGAAAAAGAATTGCAGGGTAGGCGACAAAGGACAAGGAGCAACTTTGGAGGTACGTCTACATCGAGATCAACGCCTGGGCAAGCCAAGATAGCCCCACCTCCTATTTGTCGAGCTACTACCCCCTCTGTGAGTAGGGCGCGTTCAGCAGCACCGCCGCCACCATCACGCGCACCCGAGACGAGCAAATCTACTAGTGTGCAAGCACCAGCACAGAGCTCTTCATCGGTTGCTTCCACGGGCGTCGACGGGCATTGTGTGCCACCGTTGTAAAGGGATTGGCCACGTCATGAGAGATTGCACAAGTCAACGGCGTACATTGCGGCGTAAGATGGTGGTTATGTAAGTGCTAGTGATGTTGAGGATGAATATGCTCTTGCAGCTAACCTTGCGGGTAATGGTGATGATCATGAGAACAAACCTGTGTTTGTGCGGTTCGTGACTAACAACTTGCAGGTAGTTGAGAACCATGCCAAAGAAGAGCATGAGCTGATTGAATTATTGACCCCATTGGTTAAGAATGAAGATAAGGAGATGGATGCACTTACATCATCTGAGGAGAGCCAAAAAGGTAAAGAACATGGTGCTATCATCGCTCACGGTATTGATTTGGTGCTACAACAAGACATAGAGCAATCTTGTGAGTATATACCTACTGTAGTGCAATCTTCTGATGTTCCTTGTGTTGACTTAAATGAACCATGTGCTGATCTAAATTCTCATAATTTTGCACATGTCGAATTAATAACACATAAAGAAGTTTTGACTAGAATTTCTCCTACTAATTCATTGTGTTACATCATGATGGATTTACCTATGAAATTGTCACATGCTATGGAGAAAGTTTCTGAACTTGCATGTTCGAAATTCTTATTTAGTACCTACACCCCTGGATATAAGTTTAATTTGATTGGAGATTATGGTGTGGAAAATCAATTTCTTGTATATCGAATATGCATAACTTGCGATCACGTGGATGAATTGAAACTTGCTGTTTGGGACAACAATTCTTGTATGGTGAATCATGTTCAATGTGAGAGGGAAGTAAAATTTAGTATTCATCCAATGCCTATGTGTTCATCGCTTTTTGCACTATCTAGTATGAACAATCTGAATAAAGATGATGAATTATGGCAGAACATACAAGCCTCTTCACCCTTGTTAGATGAATTTGCTATGGTTCGATTGAGATATGATTATATGGATGAACTTTGCTTGATTCCAAAAGTTGTAGTTTTGCCCATATGTGCAACCACTACATGTTTACAAAATCAAAGATTTGAATTGCATAAATGCTTCACTTACATTTGCAAAACAAGTTGCAATAATTACTGTGTGAGAAATTTTGAATTGCTCATTAACATATATGATTACTCTTGGGTTAATAATACAATGAGCTTTTATGATCATTGCTGTTTTATAACATTAATTGTGCAACAACGAAGAACTGTTAAAACGGATGACATATACATATACCATGCATACACCTTGGCTTCTTTGTTACCATATTTTCAGCTTATCAAAAGCCGAGGACGGCTTTGTTTGCAAGAAGGGGAGGATGATAAGAACATGAACCCTATGGATACAACCATATTTGCTCTACTTGTTGTTACAATTACAAGAGCTCCTACGCATCACTTAAATTATGAGGTGAGCTCATTTCAAAGAGATTTTACTTTATTTGATAAAGAACTTATGATATTACATAATGAGAGTTTGTTGCGTTTGTTATCATATACCATGATTTATGATCAAGATCATGCAATACGTGATGCTACACCTATGTTAAAACCGAGGACGGTTTTCTGTCAAGAAGGGGAGGATGATGAGGACATCACTTCTTCGGATACATACAACACTCCTCCACTTGACATTCAAGGACCAATCACTAGAGCTCGCGCCCGACAATTGAATTTACAGGTGAGCTCGTTCCTAAGTACTTCCTTTTGTTCATTTGAGAATAGATTGCTACCTAATGATTTAATTATGATTAGGAACCATGGAGAGGACTTGGAAGTACATGGAGAAGGGCTACAAGGCGCACAAGTCCAGCAAGGGCGGTCGAATCATGTTGGAGGTCCAACTCAAACCGACTTCGAATCGAACTCGGAGTCCAGGACCAGGCCGCACTAAAACGGACGCCCAGATCGCATCCGGACTCCGTTTTGGACGTTCTACATATGTATGGAAAGCTGAGAAAACTACCTTTCCAATGGCTCTGGTCCCATGTCAAAATTCCTTCTGAGTCAACGGGAATCATCGAAACAAGTGGACGTTCAGAATCTGTCAGGGTGCTGCGCCACCGTCTTTTGGGCCTTTCGGCTTTGTATCGTGTTGGAGCCCATTAGGGGCGCGTCCAGGGGTTTTGCACGTCCCTCAATCCTTTATATCCAGCTGCCACCCCCACCATTAGGGTTTGGGTTTTGCTTAGATTAATCTGTCTTTGAACAGTTTCGCCGTTCATCGGTTTGTGAGACCCCAACTTGTGAACTTAATATTTATTCGCAATTTCAGATTGCATCTTCTACTCTCTTGCTTGTGTTCTCGATTCGCTTGCAGGAGATAGCCTTCTTGGCGAGGTCAATCGAGTTCGGCACGGTTGATAACCAACGGAGCAGTGGTGTAGTGATTGCGAGGGGTTCGATCTGTTTTGGTCGGAGCCTTTGGATCATCAACGTCGAGATCTCCACAATCGACTTATCAGTACCTCTCGGAAGATCGGGCCATCATCACATCAGTTGGTATCAGAGCAACGGTTGCCCGTGAGGTAAGTCAATGATGTCAATCGCGGTGAGGAGTTTTTAGGTTGCAAAAACAACAATATGATTTAATAACAGAAATGCTACTAAAAGCGATTTATGGCAAATAAAATAACCCGAGCCTCTCCTTTGATAAGCCATGCATACTACTTATTTGCATTCTGTGTATTGGCTTGCGGAGCACGGTGGTTTGTGCTCACACTCGCTTTCACAACAAATCCAGAGTCAGGATTCAGATCACTACGCTTCAGCAACACTATTTGGTTATGATGGCAAAGAAGATGAAGAAGTCGAGGGCTAGGTCGCAAACCTCCAGTTGGCTGCCTGTGGGCATGTCCTGAGGGTCCCACCTGTGTGCTTCGTTTCCGCTGCTGCATCTTATTGATTTCGGCCAAATCGGCCCATGAGTAAGTTATTATTATATTTTACGCTTCCGCTTGATATGTACTTTGATATTCAGAACTGTAATCTGTGAGCACTATCTACTGATCTAGGGAATAGAGCGTGGAATCACAGAGGATGCCGGATGTTAATATCTGGGTCCCTACATTTGTTTAATTCATCTATGCTATATACGTGATGTAGCTTGTTTTCAGAGGTCATGGCTAGGATATCCTGAGGCTGAAATAGCTATCACAGACGGTTCGGTGTACCAAACCGTCTGTGATATATATCCTAGACGGTTTCAAACATTGAGCCATCTGTGATATGAACGATATCACAGACGGTCTTTGTTATTAACCGTCTGTGCTATTGTGTATATCACAGACGGTTCGGTATTTCGAACCATCTGTGATATGAACCATATCAAAAATGGCTTTTATAAAAAACCATCTGTGATAGTCAAGTATCACAGATGGTTCTTATGAAAAATCGTCTATAATGTAAGTTATCACAGATGGCTTGGGAGCCGTCTGTGATAACCACCTATTATAACTAACACATAAACTCAGACGGCTCAGGAACGGTCTATGATGACGGTTCTGAACCGTCTGTGATGACAATTCTGAACAATCTGTGATAGGACTGTCTGTAGCAGTGATTATTATTAGATTGATCTTTATCTAGGTTTGGTAAATGAGCCAAGGAGGTCCATTAGTCATCGACATTAAAAAGTAGGGTATGACTACAAATTGTGCGTGCAACAATTGATCTGCATGCACACCCTGCAACTAACTATTTACGGTTACATATTCGCTACACATACCCTTATGTTGCTATTTCTAGGCTACTTGGCATGCCATTTTTCATATGCTTTTCGTTTTTAATCCTATACATGTATTGTGTATATTTTTCATGATCTTGCAACCGTATAAGAAGAGTTGAGCAAATTCGGTTGCATTCTCTCCTCACCAGAGATGAAAGGCAAACCATCACAAATTTTTAAGGGAAATCAGAATGAATTAAACTAGGACAATGTTTGGGAGCAAGTCCAAACGAATTTGAGAGCAAAGTACAACAAATTTGAATGCAAATTAAGACAAATTTGGGATGAAATTGGGATAAAAAAAGTGAAAGCAATATAGGATATTTTGGAAAACAAACCATGGTTATTTCTAAGCAAATTGGGGTAAATTTGAAAGTAGTAAGCACAAATTTCATAAGCCAGTCTAGTTAAATTTCAAAGCAAGTCAAGATAAAATTAAAAAAGCTAGTTGGGACAAATTTATGTGCACATCATCATCGAAAATTTGAGAGCACGCACCTTGAGGACATGGATCTTGTTGTCGAGGAGGCGAGAGGCCTAGACGATGTCGTCCGTAGACATGGAGGAGAGCTGGTTGGGATCTCCTCTCCTCCTTGCTCTCTGTCTTGGCTTCAGCTAGCGCCTTGGTGGCTCCAGCTAGAATGGGGAAGGAGGAGGTGGTTGAGGGCTTTGGACTAAGGCTATGCTTCTGGCTGTGCTCTCGGCTGGGGAAATGAAATGGTGCTTGCTTGGCTTGTGGGGCTGTGGTAGAAGAGTAGGTGAAATGGCTTTGTGTTGTCTTGTCTACTTAAGAGGCATGGCCATCACTCTCCCTATGAAATGCCGCTTTTGCCCTTCCCCTTTAGCCTTGGCTGGTTATGGGCATTTTGGACTTTTTGGTCCAATGGCAGTCTTACACTGTTTGGTGCTTTTCTACTCCGGCAGGTAAGTTGGTAAAAGGTAATAATAGAATTTCCTATCAAATGACGAAAACCCATAACGCGAGACGGTGTTGACCACCCCTGGACAGTCTGGGAACCTCCGAGAGCGCTAGATGGTGGCAACCGTCCTATTCAGCATTCTAAAAGCCGATGGGTCTGATGGCAAAACTCTTCTTTATTACCTTTATTCTCTCTTTTGCAATTTAGTGGTATTACAAGTGTAGCAGCATAGAAACAGTGCTGATGCTATTTAGCTTACACAAACAACCATTTAGTACCATTTCAATGAGAAAGGAGAAGCACTTTAAACCCCATGACTGTAATTCATTTCAAGTTTAATTAGCAACCGTCTCACAAATAGAATTATTTGTTTAATTACATGGGACAATTCAGATTATAAAATAATCTTACATTTACATGTTACATAAAATGGTTGCAGCTAATTAAGGCGCATTCAAAATGACTTTTAGTTTCTGTCTTCTAGCTTTTAGAAGCCAGTTTCTTCACGTGGCTTTTTTTTCTTCTTTTGCATTGTCCGTTGAGGTATAACGCTTTTTGTTTTCATTTTGCTTCATTTTGCTTCATTTTCCTTCAATTGAGCCAAAAGCTATCGGTTGCTAAAATTTTTATTTCAGCCAAAAGCTAGCCAAAAAACCATTTGTAAAAGTCGTTTTCAATAGGGCCTAAGAACAAAAATAATGAGAAATTCAGGAAGGAAATCAACAAACATGCGGAAAAAAATATAATAAAATTGTAGCTCAAAGTAACAACATGGAAATTATAAAAAGGTGCGCCACCCCACATTTTCAAAGCACCTTTTGGCCTCCGTTCCAAACGGCTTCAATTTCTGACTTTTCTTGGCTTTTGGCTTATTTAAACCAAATGCCACTTGAAATGCATCAGTTTCTAATTTCGGCTTTGTTGGCTTTTTTACCTTTTTGCATTTTCTTTTTTCTTATTCCTTTGCATTGTCCGTGATGATATAATGATTTTTTTCTATTTTTTGTTATTTTTTCTTAGAAAAAACTAACAGCTGCTACAATATAATTTCAACCATAAACTAGATGGAGCAGGGTCTTGTTTTTGTTCCTCCTTACAATATTGCACAAATTATAGTTCTAGGCAAAGCCTTTGTTGTAGGGGTGGCCCCCACCTAAGCCCAGCAGGCCTGTTAGGAGGTTATAAGAACTAGAGCAACGTGTGTAATGACCCAAATGCCCCTAATGGGGATGTACGGGTGTAAGGGCATAATTGCAAATGTATACCCCATATGAATATATATATCAGGATGAGGGGAGGGTGAGGTAGAACACTTCCACTTCTCCACTACCACCTCTCTCTCTCTGTTTGGTCTGTAACCACAACAGTTGGCGCCGTCCGTGGGGAGGACAAGGACATGCCTGAAGACCGAAGAAGAAGGATGGCACCGAAAAAAGCTTCATCAGCGGCGGCGAAGGGAAGGAAGACGGCTGGGTCGGAGCGGCGCGTGAATACCAGGGCTTCGGCATCGGCCGTCGAAGGAGCTGGCGGCGGCGTGGGCGTAGTAGTCGCGAGCGTCGACGCTCGCGCTACAACGACCGACCCCGCCAGCGCCGCTACAACGACATCCAACCTCGTCGCTGGCACTACAACGACCGACCCCGCCAGCGCCGCTACAACGACATCAACCCGTCGCGGCACTACAACGATCGACCCGCCGCGCCGCTACAACAACATCAACCCCGTCGGCGCATCGCAACGACGACCCCGCCACCCTCGCCGGCAGCGCGATCGACGGCGGGGTAGCCGCAATAAAGCATCCGACGGATCCGAGATCGTGGCGATGGTCCCTGCACCGACCGTCCGCTGGGTGTTCCGCGGCCCGGCGGCACTGCGGTGGAAAGCGCCCTACTAGCAGCCCTCAACGCTTTCCAGCGGGAACTAGGGGACCTTCGCGGAGCCGTCCGAGATATGCAAGAGGCTCGGAGCCAGCAGGCCGCACCAGTAGTCGCGCCCGAGCCCACGCCAGAGAGGGTGGACAGCCGCGAAGCCCCCACGTCTAGCCACGTGCCGCTGCGGCGCGTAGATCCGGAGTCCCCGCTTTCGGCGGGGCTGCAGCAGGCGGTGTGGCCCGAAGACTTCAAGTTTCCTAACGTCATCGACCCGTACAAAGGCGACACGGACCCCCGTGAGTTCGTGCGCGTGTACGAAACCGCGATCGAGGCCGCGGGCGGAGACGATACCACGAAGGCGAAGGGACTCCCCCTCACGCTGCAAGGAGTGGCGCTCTCTTGGTTCTTTACCATAGAGCCGGGCTCCATCTACGCGTGGGAGCAGCTCCGCGATCGCCTTCACAACAACTTCCAAGGAAACTATGTCGAGCGAGTCGACGCGGACCAACTCTTCGCGTGAAGCAAAAACCCTCGAGAAGCTCGGGACTACTTCAAGCGCTTTGCCAAGATTCGATGCCAAGTGAAAGACGTTAATGAAACCACCGTCGTTAATGCAGCCATACAGGGCCTTCGTCCGGGCCCGATGGCCGAGTACAATGCGCGAAAGCCAATTAAGGCGGTGGCGGCTCTTCGACAAAATGGAGAAGTACGCCAGGCGAAGAAGCGCTCGCGGCGAGAGATGACTCGGCGCCAACCAGGTCGGTGGCTCGACAAAAACCGAAGATCCACCGCAGGACGGCCCCTCGAAGGGCAAACGCAAGCCGGAGTCGTCTAAAGACGCGCCCGAGCGCGGGGAAGCCCCGCGCAAGGAGCCGTCCAATGGGCCTAAGCGCGGCCAGCAGAAGTCGCGCCGAGGCCGATTCGTCCTCGACATCGAAGGCGCTTCCGAAGAAAGCGCTTTTGCCTACGGTGGCCCACGTCCAACTCCCGTACGAGGCCCCCATCGCGGCGCTCCGCCAAAGCGTCACCAGAGACAGGAACCCGGAGACGCGTCCGCCTGCGGTGGCCCACGTCCAGCTCCCGTACGAGGCCCCCATGCAGATACAGGCACAAGGGATGCAGCCCAGGAAGGTCCCTTGCGGATCCAAGCTCACGTGCAGCAGCCTCGGGAGGGCCTCCTGCCGCTGCAGGCCCCGGAGGCAACCCACCGCAGGGTCATTAACGTCATATCCGGAGGCTCTGCGCTGGAATTCGCCTCAGCACGGCAGCAGAAGGCCTATGCACGAAGGCTACATCACGTGGCGGCATACCCAGCGCAAGCACCACTGGACTGGGCGCAGCACGAAGTTACATTCACACCCGACGACGCCCAAGGCGTGGACTTTCCTCATCAGGACCCCCTGGTCATCCGGGTCACCATCGCGGGATGCGACGTGGGGCGTGCCCTGGTGGATGGCGGTAGCTCCGCGAATGTATTGTTTGCGGTGGCCTTCGACCAGATGGGGATCCCTCGAAGCCGCCTAGGGCCCTCGGGAATCCCACTGCAGGGCTTCGGGGGACAGCCCCTGCGGGCGCTTGGCCAAATACGTCTTCAAGTCTCGTTCGGCCAAGATGACAATGTGCGGGCCGAAGATGCCACCTTCGACGTGGTCGACCTCCCGTACCCCTACAATGCAATACTAGGGCGCCCAATCCTCAACTCCTTCGGCGCGGTACCACACCACGGCTATCTGTGCATGAAGATCCCGGGTCCCCGGACCATCATCACCGTCTGAGGTGACCAGGATATGGCCTGGCGCATCGAGCCAGGTACCAGGTATCCGCGTCGCGAAGCCCAACGGCGCTCTTAGAGCTGGCATCGCAGCGCGGGGGTCCGCGGGGCCATTCGGAGGCGCCTTGGCGGGCCCTGCAGATGTCTAGCGACTAGAGGCTTCGGCCGCACCAAGGACAAACAGTTAGTATATCCACCCCCTTGTAATTGCTTACCCGAGCAAACGGGGATGTAATGAAGATCGCCGTTTGTCGCCAATCTTTCTTCATCACGCGCAAGTACGCGGCGTAGGCGCGCGCAGGCCTGGCCAGCGCGCGCGTTCCCGCAATATAAACCAAAGTCGCACGTTCACGTGTGCACTCGCCGTAGCCAAAGGTGACGGGCCTGAGTATAAACCAAAGATGCACGTTCGCGTGTGCACTCGCTGTAGCCAGGGGTATGGGACTGAGTATAAATCGAAGTCGCACGTTCGCGTGTGCACTCGCCGTAGCCAAAGGTGACGGGCCTGAGTATAAACCAAAGACGCACGTTCGCGTGTGCACTCGCCGTGGCAGTGCGGGGATCGAGTATCATCGAAGTCGCACGTTCGCGTGTGCACTCGCCGTAGCCAAAGGTGACGGGCCTTAGTATAAACCAAAGATGCACGTTCGCGTGTGCACTCGCCGTAGCCAGGGGTACGGGACTGAGTATAAATCGAAGTCGCACGTTTGCGTGTGCACTCGCTGTAGCCAAAGGGTGACGGGCCTGAGTATAAACAAAAGACGTGTGAGGGGACGCCCTCGCACGCACTCTGCGGAGTATAAATAAGACGCGGATGTTCTCCCTGCGCACTCTACGGAGTCTAAACAAGACGCAAACTCCGCGCACGCCAGGGACCTCGTCCCTGGGCGTACTCTCCGGAGTATAAATAAGACGTGGACGTTGACCCCACGCACTTTGCGGAGTACAAATAAGACGCGGATGTTCTCCCTGCGCACTCTACGGAGTTTAAACAAGACGCGAACTCCGCGCACGCCAGGGACCTTATCCCTGGGCGTACTCTCCGGAGTATAAATAAGACGTGGACGTTGACCCCACGCACTCTGCGGAGTATAAATAAAAGTACGGAGGCCCCCCACGCATTTCGCGACGCGGGCGGAGGACACGAATATTAATCACAGTGGAGCGAGGCTCACCCTCGCGTACTGGGGGAGGTGAGTGCAGCGCGCGTTGCCGAAGACACAGCACGCCAGAGGCTACCCCTGCCATGAGGGGTAAGAGGAACAGAACGTGCGCGCACTTCCACCCCCGCCCGTGATACTCTACGGACTATAAAAAGGCGAAGCGCCGAGGTCCACCTCCGCACCCGCCAGTCTGCGGACTACAAAAAGGCGAAGTGCCGAGGTCCGCCTCCGCACCCGCCAGTCTACGGACTATAAAAAGGTGAAGCGTCGAGGTCCACCTCCGCACCCGCCAGTCTACGGACTATAAAAGGCGGCGCCGAGGTCGCCTCGCACCCGCCGCCACGGACTATAAAGCGGCGCCGAGGTCGCCTCGCACCCGCCGATCTCTGAGACTATAAAAGGTGAAGCGCCAAGGACCGCCCCCGCAAGCGCTGTTCTAGGGAACCCTCGCGCAACTACTTCGCCAACGGCGCGCTTCGAGCGCGGAGATCCTGTCCCCGCGCAGCGTGTGGCGTACCGGTGAACCCGAAGTGGCATTAACACACAGCGCATATCCTAAAATGCCAGAAAATCTACATACCGGAAAAATCACACAAGTAGAAAGGTCCGGCAACATCCTTGCCGTTCTAAGCTGCTATCCCGCGGGCTCGTCCTTAACACGCGCTAAAGCTGGGGCCTCGCCCGAAGAAGGTCGGCCTGCCCAAAAGTTCAACGACTCCTCAGCCCTTTGCGATGTCGAAGCGCGCGTCGGTCGCAAGGCGACGCGGCGATCGCCCGGCAAGGAAGCTGCCCGGGATGAAGGCAGGTAGTCAGTTCGTGAAGCAAGCATGCACTTTATTCATTCAATAAAGGGGCAGACGTTACAACGCACGCCCACACCTAGCCACTTTGGCGCCGCACCTGTGAGCCTTCAGCATCTTCGGAGGCCCCAGCGCCACCCTCGTCGCGCCGCGGACTTCGTCCCGAATCGGCGAGGCTCCTCCCCGTGAAGGGACTTCGAGGCTCGACTGCGCGGCGGCTATCGGCGTAGTCCCGGATCCGCTCGTAGAAGAATTTGACGAGGTGGCGAGCGGCGCGGACTTCACGGACATCACTCGGCTCGGCTGGCATCTCGGTGAGGTTCGCCAGCCCGGCGATGTGCGTGCAACCACGGTGCCAAAGCAGGGCGCACACCAGGCACGACGCCACATAGGCACAGTGTCGCCAAAGGTTGTCGCAGCCCCGCGCGCAACATCGGCGGCATCATGGATCCAGCGAAGGGCCCGCAGCAACTCCTCCGGGCCGAAGGCATGGTCCGGCACTTCAGCCACAAGTCCTCGGAGGTGGACTTCCAGCATTTGCAGGGCGTCCCACACAATGACCGAAGCCTCGCCAAGCGTCTGGTTGCGCTCTGCTAGAGTCGAGGCAAGCTCGCCCTTTTCCTTCTCCAGCAAGGCAACTTGCTGCAGAAGGCCGCCCCACTCCGCCGCGAACTCTATCCGCGCCGCCTCGGTGGCCGACTCCCACACCGACGCGGCAGCCCCCTCGGCGTGCGCTTTCGCCTCGGCGCACTCCGCCTCAAGCTGGCGGATTCAGGCATCCTGGGCGGACTGAACCCCAGCGGCCTCGTGCAACTGCTCCTCGGTGGCCTGCAGCCTATCTTCCAGCGCCCTTTGCGCATGAACATAAACCGTCTGCAGGGCCTGCCCCAGCACCAGGGTCTGTAGGGCAAAAAGCGAGTCAGCAAGCGCAGCATGGCTGGGTGTCGTCATATAACTACGTACTTACCCGCACCCCCGACACCTCGAAGTCGTCCCTCAGACGGTCAACCCCGTACGTGGGTAGCGCCTGCTGCCTGACGCTGGTAGCCACGTCATCCACAATGCCATGCCATGCCCTCAGCGTCTCCGGCGGGGGGACGAAGTCCGCGGGGCTGGAGCGCGGAATGCTCGCGCCTGCAGCGCCGGAACCCTCGCGTTCCGGCAAAGGCTCCTCCTCCGGGATAAGCGACGCTGCAGGCAAAAGTGCACGTGAGCACATCACAAGGAGCAACAAAAACATTCCAGGATAACCCATGCCAATTTACCCTCAGTGGTAGCCGGAGGAATTTGGGAGCCCTCCCACTAGTCCCAGGAACGGGAACAGTGGCGCAAGCCCCTTCCGGAGGTGCGGTTCCGCAAGGAACAGAGGCTTCCGCGTTTGCCGCCGCCGCAGATCGCTCCGGCAAGGTGGACGGCGTGGCCCGAGGCGCAGGAGGAGCAAGCGCTGTAGGGACCTCGGCACGGGTGTCGGAGTCCCACAAACTCCCGACGCTCGTTACCACAGTGAACCCCCTCAACGTCTGGTGGAGCCACGGCGCGAGCATGGCGTTTGGCGGAATGGGGCAGCGCCCCGTCTCGGCGACGCTGCGGGAATAGACCCCGCGGCTGCAACACCTGGGGTCAAAAGCCCCTCGGCAGCAACCTCTGCGGGCGACACCTCAGCTCCGGCTGCCGCCATAGGCAGAAGCCCAGCCCCGCGCGCCCCCGAAGGGGAGGCCGGAGGCTGCGCCTCCGGCGCCGTCATGACCATGGTTGTCACCGAAGGTTGCGCCTCCAACGTCGTAGCCGCCACAACCGGAGGCTCCACTTCAGCATTGTCGACCAGCTCGGATCCCGTCTCGACGACCACAAGGGGCGACGAGACTTCCTCCCTCTGGCGGGCTGTCGTGAGCCCATCGTCCGGGACACCCCTAGAAGACGCTTCGCCCCCGGCGTCCCCAGCCTCCAAGCCTGAGTCGGCATATCTCGCTGAATCCGACTCCGTGTCGGCCGCGCCGGCGCCAGCAGCAGGCGCGGCTGCGATGCCAAGAACGACAGACGCTCCGCCTCGGCCCCTCTTGCGAGATGGCGCCTTCGTCCTCGCAGCACCGACGTCTTGAGGTTGCGAAGACGGACAAGGGCGGTCCGGTACGGCAAGGCCCAGGGCCACGCACACGCGGTTTATCAGCCCCAGCCCCGCCGTCGCAGTTGCGGACGAGCGCTGCTCGTGTTCCCTGCCGGTATACGGCCCGAGAAACACGCGCGCGAGTCGCTCCGCGTCATCCAAGCTAATCTCTAAATTAAAGCAGAAGAAAAAGGGGGTGAATACGTAACACGCTACGCGAGAACAGAAGGAGTGAGGCGGTCGGCACTTACGAGGGTTTGAGGGCACTGGCAGTACGCAGACCGACGGCTCAACGTTGTCGTCTCGACGACTTTCAACGGCGAGGCGCCAGCCACTCGCAAGCGGCGCCACGCCGTACATCACGAACTCTTCAGCGAGGTCGCGCATGTTGAAGCGGGCCGCTAAGCCCACGAGTCGCCGAGCCATTCGCCTCTCTTCGTCGTCCAGTGTCCGGCCGGGCGAAGTCTTGAATGCGATCGGCCGGCCCGTGCACTCGAGGCCGCTCCCGCTCTCTACACGGTGGTAGAACCACCGCTTCATCCATTGGGACTCCCACTTCCCGCGAGTCGAATTCGCGGGGAAAAGCTTGGTGTAGGATGACCGAAGAATGAAGCTAACACTGCCAAAGTTCGATAGTGTCCTGCCCTTCCGGTCTTTGGGCTGGAACCGTGCCTCGTGCAGATAGGCAAACAAAGAAGAGCTGGGCCAGCACGCTCCCGAGCGCAAAGCCCAACTGTATACGGCAAGCCGGGCCACGGCGTTCGGAGTCAGCTGCGCCAGTTCCAGTCCGAAGGTCCGTAACACGTCGCCCACAATAGCCGCCGCCGGGATGCGGAGCCCTGCATCCAAGAAGGCGACGAAGATGATCACCTCGGACGGCTCGGGGTGCGGTTCGGTCTCGTCGGGGGCGGGCACTCTTACCGCCTGGTGGTCGGAAAGCTTCCCCTCGCACAGCAATCGCTGGATGGCCTTCTCGGTCACAAGCGAAGGGCCCAACTCGCCGGAGAACGAGCCTTCCTTCTCCGTCGCCAGCCACCACTTATGTCCGCCGCCGGTCGCTCGCTCGTGAGTACTTCACCACCAGCGGCGACGGTCGCCGGCGAATGCCAGAGCCACCAACCGCCAGGCCGCGCTTACCGCCGGAGGCCATCGCTTCCCACAGAGGGATTGAAGCGGTGAAGATATCACAAAAGTGTAGAGGGTGGAGCAGACAAGAAAGAGGGCATAAAGGTGCGGGGACGCTGCTACGGGGGGCTATTTCAAGCCACCTCGCCCATACCGCCGCTACCGAAGCGTCGCAACGATCCGCGTGCCGAATGCAACCGCAGCGGTGCAAAGGTCCGCCCCGCACGATTCCCTGTAACCGAAGACGAGGCGTCGTGGCGATACACGCCACACGCGACCGCAGAACCAAGGACCGTCAATGCAAGCGGTCGCAATCACGCAATCCCTGACCCACCGTGGCGCTCCAGTTACAAGCCGCCGCGTGCCTTAACCATGTGAAGGGACACTGCACGACGCAACAACCCGCCTTTTGGCAGGCTAGGCGTCGGTATGGTCCCACCGCCATTAAAGCGCACTACGGACCGAAAGGACAAACTCCAATTCGCCTCGGCTCCGGCGGCGTGCGCCTCGGCCGACTTAGCGCCGGCGCCGTTGCCACCGTTCGAAGGTGAAGGACGGAGCGCCGCGCGTCTCGCCGACTTAGGTGCTAGCCTCGCGCCACCCGTTCGAAGGGTAGGGGCGGAGCGCGCGCCGCGTCCGCCGACTGGCGCCACCTCCGTTGCCACCGTTCGAAGGGTGAAGGGCGGAGCGCCGCGCGCGTTGCCGACTTAGGCGCCAGGCCTCGCGCCACCGTTCGAAGGGTAGGGGACGGAGCGCGCGTCTACCGACTGGCGCGCGGCCTTTGTAGCCACCCGTTCGAAGGGTAGGGGCGGAGCGCGCGCGCGCCTCTTCGACCAGGCACCGGCCTCGTTGCCACCGTTCGAAGGGTAGGGGCGGAGCGCGCGCATCTACTTTGACTGGCGCCCGCCTCGCGCCACATGTTGAAGGGTGAAGGATGGGCGCGCGCGCGTCTCGACTTAGGCGCCACCTCGCGCCACCCGTTCGAAGGTAGGGGATGGAGCGCGCGCGCGTCTACGCCGGCCGGGCGCCACCTTCCGCGCCACCCGTTCGAAGGGTAGGGGACGGAGCGCGCGTCTACGCCGACTGGCGCCGGCCGCCGCCGCCACCCGTTCGAAGGTGAAGGGCGGAGCGCGCGCGCGTCTGCCGACCTGGCGCGCAGCCTCCGTTGCCACCCGTTCGAAGGGTGAAGGGCGGAGCGCCGCGCGTCTCTTCCGACTTAGGCGCCACCTCGCGCCACCCGTTCGAAGGGTAGGGGCGAGCGCGCGCGTGTCTGCCGACTGGCGCCCGACCTCGGTGCCACCGTTCGTAGGGTAGGGGATGGAGCGCGCGCGCGCTCGCCGACTGGCGCCCGCCGCGCCACCGTTCAAGGGTAGGGGACGGAGCGCGCGTGCCTCACGTCGACAAGGGCGCCAGCTCCGCTGCCACCCGTTCGAATGGTAGGGGCGGGCGCGCGTGCCTCTACGTCGACAAGGCGCCACTCGCGCCACCCGTTCGAAGGGTAGGAGACGGGCGCGCGCGTCTGCCGACTGGCGCCACCTCGTTGCCACCCGTTCGAAGGGTAGGGGCGGAGCGCGCGCGCGTCTACTTCCGACTGGCGCTAGCCTTCGCCGCCACCCGTTCGAAGGGTAGGGGCGGAGCGCCAGCGCGTCTGCCGACTGGCGCCGCCCGCCGCCACCCGTTCGAAGGGTGAAGGGCGGACACACACGCGTTTTCCCGACCTAGGTGCCAGCCTCCGTTGCCACCCGTTCGAAGGGTGAAGGATGGAGCGCGCGTCGTCTGCCGACTTAGGCGCCACCTCGCGCCACCCGTTCGAAGGGTAGGGGCGGAGCGCGCGCGTCTACCGACTGGCGCCGGCCTCGCGCCACCGTTCGAAGGGTAGGGGCGGGCGCGCGCGTCTCGCCGACTGGCGCCGGCCTTCCACGCCACCGTTCGAAGGGTAGGGGCGGAGCGCGCGCGCCTCGTCGACAAGGCGCGCCAGCTCTGCTGCCACCCGTTCGAAGGGTAGGGGACAGAGCGCGCGCGCCTCTACGTCGACAAGGGCGCCAGCTCCACTGCCACCCGTTCGAAGGGTAGGGGACGGAGCGCGCGCGCGTCTACTTTGACTAGGCTCCAGAGCCTCCGTTGCCACCCGTTCGAAGGGTAGGGGCGGGCGTGCGCGCGCGTCTGCCCGACTGGCGCGCCGCCTTCGCTGCCACCCGTTCAAAGGGTGAAGGATGGAGCGCGCGCGTGTCTACTTAGACTTAGGCGCCAGCCTCCGCTGCCACCCGTTCGAAGGGTAGGGGACGGAGCGCGCGCGTGTCTACTTCGACTTAGGCGCCAGCCTCCGCCGCCACCCGTTCGAAGGGTGAAGGACGGAGCGCGCGTGCGTCACCCGACTTAGGCGCCGATCTCGCGCCACCCGTTCGAAGGGTAGGGAATGGAGTGCGCGCGCCCTCGCTTCCGATAAGGCGCCACCTCCGCTGTACTTCGACATCACCTTCCATCCCAGACCTCGGGCTCCCCAACCGCAAGCTTGGAGAAATTCACGAGCGCGAGGGACGGAGGGCCAAAGGACTTCGGCGACATGGCCGGCCTGTGAAGCCCTTCACCATGAGAGGCACCGTTCGAAGGGTGAAGGATGGAGCGCCGCGCGTCTCGCCGACTTAGGCGCCACCTCGCGCCACCGTTCGAAGGGTAGGGGACGGAGCGCGCGCGCGTCTTCCGACTGGCGCCCGCCTCGCTGCCACCCATTCGAAGGGTAGGGGACGGAGCACGCGCGCGTCTACTTCGACTAGGCGCCAGCCTTCGCTGCCACCCGTTCGAAGGGTAGGGGACGGAGCGCGCGCGCCTGTACGTCGACAAGGGCGCCAGCTCCGCTGCCACCCGTTCGAAGGGTAGGGGACAGAGCGCGCGCCTCTACGTCGACAAGGGCGCCAGCTCCGCTGCCACCCGTTCGAAGGGTAGGGGACGGAGCGCGCGCGCGTCTACTTTGACTAGGCTCCAGAGCCTCCGTTGCCACCCGTTCGAAGGGTAGGGGACGGAGCGTGCGCGCGTCTACTTCGACTAGGCGCCAGCCTCGCTGCCACCCGTTCAAAGGGTGAAGGATGGAGCGCGCGCGCGTCTACTTAGACTTAGGCGCCAGCCTCCGCTGCCACCCGTTCGAAGGGTAGGGGACGGAGCGCGCGCGCGTCTACTTCGACTTAGGTGCCAGCCTCCGCCGCCACCCGTTCAAAGGGTGAAGGACGGAGCGCGCGTGCGTCTACTTCGACTTAGGCGCCAGTCTCCGCTGCCACCCGTTCGAAGGGTAGGGAATGGAGCGCGCGCGCCCTCGCTTCGGATAAGGCGCCACCTCCGCTGTACTTCGACATCACCTTCCATCCCAGACCTCGGGCTCCCCAACCGCAAGCTTGGAGAAATTCACAGGCCGCAGGGGACGGAGGGGGCCAAAGGACTCGGCGACATGGCTTCGGCCCTGTGAAGCCCTTCACCATGAGAGGCTCCTGTTGTAGGGGTGGCCCCCACCTAAGCCCAGCAGGCCTGTTAGGAGGTTATAAGAACCAGAGCAACATGTGTAATGACCCAAATGCCCCTAATGGGGATGTACGGGTGTAAGGGCATAATTGTAAATGTATACCCCATATGAATATATATATATATCAGGATGAGGGGAGGGTGAGGTACAACACTTCCACCTCTCCACTACCACCTCTCTCTCTCTGTTTGGTCTGTAACCACAACAGCCTTGTTAAAAAAATTAATAATATCTTTATTTGATATATGAGTTACTACTGTGCTTATCGAATGTTGTAACAGAAATGATTCTCATCACATCTTTATCTTAACTGCAGTATTATGAGCGATACTACTATTCACATAGTACAATAGCTGATATTAATTTGTTATTGTGAGTTGCATTTGTCCATGCTTATGTATGGCCGGGAAAAGTGCAATGAATGGCCGTGAAACCTTCTTAATTAAGTTCATACCATGGCCGTGAAGCATAGTCTGCCTTGTGTCTCTGGCAACTGCTACCTGCTTCTGTATGAGGTACGCACTATTTCTGTCCGATTCGTTGGTATTTTCCTTCACTACTACAGAAAAGGTCATAACAAACGGTTCCAAAACGTCATCACAGACGGTTTTGTGAACCGTCTGAATTTATGGGTCAGTGATAATACGAGGTCATCACAGACGGTTTTGGAACCGTCTGTGTTGCAAATATCACAGACGGTTTTTAATTAAAAACCGTCTATGATATGTAGTTATCACAGACGGTTTTTAAATAAAAACCGTCTGTGATATATCAACTATCACAGACGAACCGTCTGTGATATGTCTCCTATCACAAACGGTTTTCAGTTAAAAACCGTCTGTGATATTCCTTTCTACCCCTAAATCTATTCCTGTTTATTGGCTAGCCTCAGGAAATGCTAGCCATGCCCTCTAAAACAAGCAGATATACATACAATTTCTGACAAACATACAACATCCAATTCACATACAAACATACAACATCCAATTCACATCGCACTTCATTTGACGAACATAAAACATTCATTTGACAAACATAAAACATCAATTTCGCAAATCAATTAATTGAAATGAAATAACATATCCATTAACAAATATACAATTACAAAATATGTACGTTGCATTTCCACTTAGATGGTAACATTGCATTTTTTATTGCTCTATCACTCCAAGTATTGCTTGTGCAGCCTGACAAAATTCGTTGATTATGCACTGTTCAACATTTTTTAGTAAATTTCACAAAACTGCAATTTCACTAGCTAAACTACGTGAAACTCCGTCAGCTGCTAGCCCTCCAGATAGGTTGGGCCCACTTGTCATAGTCATAGGTCGCATTCCAGCCGTTACGATGTGCCATGCGGGTGGGCCACGTATACCACTGGATGCCTCGCGTCACTACTACAGAAAGCCTAATAGTAGACGCCTCATCACAGACGGTTTTGTCAAACCGTCTCTGATGAGCACTATTACAGACGGTTGTAATTTGGAGGACGTCTGTGGTATTTGTGGCGGGAAAATGGATTATCACAGACGGTTATTACCGATGAACCGTCTGTGATATGTTTATATCACGCAGGCGGTGCGTATTAAAAACCGCTCGTGATAATCTCAGATATCACGAGCGGTTTTAAATAAAACCGCTCGTGATAATGTCAGTAGGTATATGTATATGTGTGACAAAATGTATATGTGTATTGGCATTTATGTATATGTGATGTATTTGAGAATGACAAAATGTATGAAGAAATACACTGTGTGAATGCAGCTGGTTGGTGTTGTATATGAATGCAGCTGTTTGGTGGTTGATATGAATGCTGTGTAGTTATTGGTGTTGTCGTAATAACAACAGCCGGGAAGGGCTTATCACAGACGGTTCTAAACTTAGAACCGTCTGTGAAAGTAAATTATCACAGACGGTTCTAAACTTAGAACCGTCTGTGAAAGTAAATTATCATAGACGGTTCTAAACTTAGAACCGTCTGTGAAAGTAAATTATCATAGACGGATCTAAACTTAGAACCGTCTGTGATAATCTCCCTACATATACCCTCTCGCTAGGGTTTTCGTGTGCGCTGCAGTTATTCGATTAGATCTAAATCCCGAGCCCGTCGTCGCCGCCTCCTCCCCGAGCCCTCGCCGGCTGCCTCCCCGGACGAAGACGTCGCCGCAGCCTCCTCCTCCTCCGTCGCCGCCTCCTCGAGCCCGTCGCCTCCTCCTCCTCCATCGCCGCCGCCTCCTCCTCCTCAGTCGCCGCCTCCCCGAGCCCGTCGCATCCTCCTCCTCCGTCGCGGCCGCCTCCTCCTCCTCCGTCGCCGCCTCCTCGAGCCCGTCGCCTCCTCCTCCTCCGTCGCCGCCGCCTCCTCCTCCTCAGTCGCCGCCTCCTCATAAGGTCATCAAATCCCTCCGAGCTTCATGCATACTGTTAGGGTTTAGGGTTGATGCTTGATGCTTCATGTATAAATTCATACTTTAGGGTTGATGCTTGATGCTTTAGGGTTGATGCTTGATGCTTGCTGGTTATGAGTTTGTCATGTATATGCTTACTGTTAGGGTTTAGGGTTGATGCTTGATGCTTCATGTATAAATTCATATACTGAGATTGGTTGATGTATAAATTCATATACTGTTAGGGTTTAGGGTTGATGCTTGATGCTTCATGTATAAATTCGTACTTTAGGGTTGATGCTTGATGCTTCATGTATAAATTCATACTTTAGGGTTGATGCTTGATGCTTTAGGGTTGATGCTTGATGCTTGCTGGTTATGAGTTTGTCATTTATATGCTTACTGTTAGGGTTTAGAGTAAGTTTGTTATACTTACTGAGATTACCTGTGGGATTTACAGTTGCTCAATGATGATAAATTCATATACTGAGATTGGTTCATTCGGTCTTTGAGCTCTAATAGCTGTCGGTTCATGCAGTTTTCAGGTTATAGCATGTTATTAAATTGATCTGTTAGGATTTAATCTTGACAAGTTAAAAGACTGAATTATTGGGGAAAGTTAACTTGTATGGTCTTGATCTGTATGAATACTACTGTCTGAATATATGCATGCTGAATATATCTTGATCTTGAGATTGTAGAGTTTGTATCTAGAGCTCAAAATACTGAATTCATTATTTGGCATAACCAATCAAGGAAGAGTATATGATTTATTAGCGGGACGGCCAAGATTAATCTTGTGCAACCCTACAATTTGAGAGCACCAATCAAGGAAGAGTATATGATCAAAGGGCATGAAGCAAGTAACGCATACACTAGTTTGTGTCATTTGCTTCATAGAACTTTGTTTAGAGACCTTGTAGTAATAGTATATGCCACATAGACCTTCAAGGGGCATGAAGCAAGTGACACATTCTAGAATTCCCGTTCAATGAACGGGATACTCTAGTTTGTGTCCATTTGCTTCATAGAACTTTGTTTAGGGACTAAAGTAGGTGCTTCATAGAATGAGCAACATGTCACCCCCTCCCTTCTCCCCCTCCCCTCTACTCCTCTCTTCCAATTCAATATGATTACATTCCCATCTTATCTTAATAGACCCACAAAATGAGCAACATGTCACCCGCGCATTCTTCAACATCATCGCCGGAGGCGTCCGCTCCAACATCAAGACGCCAAGGAAGAGGGCTATCAAAGAAGCCTCGAGCCGACAGACCATCACGACGTAAACGCAGCTGGGTCCCTATCCTTCCTAAGCAAGCGGTAAACGCATTCGAACCATGGTCGGTATAGTTGCACGAGAACGAATTGAGATCACATACAATTCGTGGAAGAACGTGCCTGACACTCGGAAACGTGAGCTGTGGACCAAAATTTTGGCATCGTTCGAGTTCCCAGAAGAACACTTACACGCTGTGGAACGACAAACCTACCAAGCGGCGTGCAAAGCATGGAAGAACTTCAAGAGCACGCTTGTCAGGAAATACGTGGAGACGGACGAAACGCCTTTTACTAAATACCCATTCCTGGAACCACAATGGGAAGAGTTCAAGGCGATGAAAACGACCGAAGATTTCAAAAGTACAAGTGTGGCGCACAAGGCCCTCCAGGCAAAAAACACGCACCCCCACAGACTTGCCCCCACATTGCATCAGGCCTGCTGGCTTGCCGCAATAAGGACTATGTACTTATGCCCTTCAATCAGAACTTTCATTGGATTTTAATAGTAATTGTACCAAAATGGAACAAGGTATATTACCTTGATTCCCTAAGTAAGAATAAAATGGACTTCACAGTTGTCAGCCAAGTAATCGATAGGTAAGCACATATTCCCCATACATATCTACATTGTACTCTTTCTTTCCTTCCGAATGATTAAGGTTAACCTTTTCGAATTACGTAGGGCGTTCGCGAGGTACATTGAAAAGGGAGGTGACTCGGCGCGGGCCAACGGCCTCTTTGACATGTTCGAGATTTTAAGGTATTCGCTATTTCACATTAATTAATCCTATGCAACAGATGGTACTAATGCCTTTTGAACTAACACATTCCATTTTTGCGGTGCCACCAAAGAAGAATGGCAACACATGTGGATACTACGTTTGCCAACATATGGAACTACTCCTCGATTCCTCGAGGCTCACCAATCGCAAGGTTTGTCACTCTTCCCATAATTACTTCATACTTATCACGTTACATATATATGCACATTGATATTCCTATCGACAGGCTGTGTCAATCCCGTCAACTGCATTGAAACAATCTGAGCTTGGAGGGATTCAATCAGAGTTGGCGTTCTTTTTGCTGACTCAAGTCATACAGCCAGGAGGACGGTTCCACTGCGCACCATGATTTCTTATTGGTCTTATCACTAAGTGTAAATGCAGTGTAGATCTTTTGTAACTGTGCATTTGTTAATGGATATTTCAGTTCAATTCAATTAATTCATTTGCGAAATGGATGCATGCTTTATGTCTATGAGATGAAGTGCGATGTCAATTGGATGTTTTATGTCTGCGAAATGTACCTGAAAGCAAATGAGATGTGTGAATTGTATGTTTTTTGTCTGTGATTATCTGCTTGTTTCAGAGGGCATGGCTAGCATTTCCGAGGCTAGCCAATAAACGTAAATAGATTTTGATTTAGGAGGAAGGAATATCACGACGGTTTTTAAGTAAAAACCGTCGTGATATATCACGACGTTTTTCATTAAAACCATCTGCGATTATCGGATATCACGACGGTTTTCATTAAAAACCGTCGTGATATCGATAATCGCGCACGGTTTTAATGAAAACCGCTCTGTGATATCTAATAATCACGACGGTTCGAAACCGCCTGCGTGATAACCTTCGATCATCATCGACCCATAAATTGGGCGGTTGAAAACCGCCTGCGTGATGATGTTTCTGAACCGTCTGTAATGTGGATTTCTGTAGTAGTGCGTCCTCGTCCCACCAAAGCCTTGCCGTCACGAGCGCTGTGGGTTAGGGTTATAAACAAAATGAGCTTGAGCAAGCTTAGCCTTCTAAGGTTGCGCTCGGTAGAAACTCGAGTCGAGTTTGAGTTGGGTCCGGGCCTAGATCTGAGCTCGAGCTCGGCTTGGCATAAGCTTGAGTAGTCTCGAGCTCAGCTCGTTGAAATTCGATAACAATTAAAATAATTTATTATACACTAGTTTTCAATAATAAGAAAAGTTCGAGTTCAAACTCGGCTCGAGTAAAATCAATAACAGTCAAAATAATTCAAATATACACTAATTTTCAACAATAAGAAAAACTCGAGCTCGAGTTCGACTCAGATAAACTCGGTAAGAGTTAATATATATCACTATTTAAACTCAAGGCGAGACTTGCGAACTATTCAAACTCGGTTCGGTGAAGTTTGCGAGCTAGACATGAAGCTGAACTTGAGTAGCTTACGAGCCTCACAACTTTTTTACTATGGTCGCACAGTGGTTTGCAACCCCATCTCCCTCCTCTAACTGGTGGGCCAGGGGAGGTGGTTGAGGTGGCCCATCCACGTGGCACACCATAACAGCCAAAGCGCGTGTGATTATGTCCAGTGGGCCCGACCTATTGGGAGGGTTAGCAGCCGATGGAGTTGCACATATGTGAAAAAAATCGTATGTTATCGCTATAATTTTGTGAAATATCCACTGAAAGTTGTAACAAATTAATAATTTAGCTAGTAAATTGCAATTTTGTAAAATTTACTCATATTTTTTTACACCAATTTTGTAAATTGCTCTGGGCTGCTTTGGGCCTTTGTTTTGCCCTTGTCCCGCTGTCGCCGACACAAGCTTCGTTGCCACTATCATTGTCTCTTCCAACACACGTTATTCGGTGATCTCTAAAACGCTAGAAGAGCACAAATGCCATTTTTGATGTTATTTCTCCAGCTGTACTGTATTGCGGTGTTGTAGAGCTAACTTCCCCTTTCTTTCATCGCTTTACCATCTTTGTTTCTAAAAGTATGGGAATTCAAGCTCGCGATTTCTTCCGCTACAACCGAGTGCTCTACCAATATAATATATAGACCACCCATAAAACTTCCAAATTGATCAAATTCAATAAGAGACATGCGATTAATGCAGAGAATCGAGGATATCTACTGTTGGAATTTATTATTTTCCTTTGTGAGGTGCAGTTTACTTGTACCAGCTGCATAAAGGGACACATACGTACCTCCTGTTCTGAATTCTGCGCATCGGGGGAGAAGGCGGGGGCAGCGGAGGCGGCGGAGGGTGGGCTGGGAGGAAGCGCCGGGTCACGGCAGCGGCGGAGTTCGAGAGGGCCGCGGCGGGGGTGGATGGGCAGAGGGAGCGGTCCATGGCGCTCAACAGCGAGGGCCTCGAGATTCGCGTGCTCTCTCTCTCTCTCTCTCTCTCTCTGGTTACGTGTTGGCTTCCATTCTGAATTTGGCGATCAAAAAATTGTCACCTTTGCTTTACTTTCCCGAAGTTAGAAAGTGTTCACCTGAAGTGTTGTACTAGTTGTAGATACTTGCTCTTTGGAAGAGGAGAAACAAGGAAGTTATGGATAATCTTGATTCATTGGTCATAGTTATTGCCTTAATTTGTCCGAGGCAGACACCAATTGACGAAGCTTCTGACTTACTGTTAGATACAGAAGCAGAAGTACTAGTGTCAAAAAAAAAAAAAAGGGAGATGCACTGGTGTGCATGGCCGAGTGTGAAGTTGAGAGCAGGACATACTAAACCTATTTTTGTAGAGGTAGATCCCGGATGTTGTTCTTTGCGAGATGGTTGGGGTTCTTTGTGCAGGTGAAGGGCACGATATAGGCCATCTACCCTTGTATCAACACAGCTCCTACTTTTGTAGAAAAGAATAATGATTTGTTCAGCAGGACGGTACTGATCATGTCAAAAATCACGGAGTGTGTAACAACTCATCTACCAAATTCATTAGACTCCCTTCCGCAAAATAATAATAATAATAATAATAATAATGATAGAGTTGTTTTTATTTCTTTGTTGGTACATGAGCATGGATGTTGGCTTATGATGTGTATTAGTTGAAACCGTCTGTAAAATACTGCATTACAGACAATTTAAAAGCCGTTTGTGATGATCTTATATTATTACTGATCCATAAATTTAGATGACTCATGAAACTATCTGTGATGATGTTTTTAAACCGTATGATAACTTATTCTGTAATAATGTGCCTTCGTAGATTGCAACGTGGCTTAGTGCATGCCCTGCCTGCACCACCTCAATCATTTGTCACGTTTGAACTGATGAACCATATATGATGGATTTCTGATGTGAAGTAATTCTTCTAGATCGCTAGCTGTTCCTTTTCTCTTTTCGTGTGCACATTATATTCCTTACATGGACACAATAATTAATTAACACTGCAAGAATATACTATCCAACTTTACATGTGCTTGCTCGTATAGGACGCAGTGCTGAAAGGGACAAATGCATTGCGTACCCTAGCGATTTGTCTTGCTGCAACTGACCAGTTGTTGAGATTTTGTCGACTCTTGGAAGTTGGCCTGGTCATCTCTTGCCGACGAAAATTAAACTGCCAAACTGAATCACCAGGTACTCAAGTATCCTTGTTTCTTATTTCGGGACTAGCCGCCATAACAGGTGATGCCAGATCAATGAAGGACATGGCCTCACAGGATCCATAAAACTGAAAAACATCCATAGAGGAAATCAATAAAACTGAAAAACTAATTGGGTATATGTAGTAACATTTTAATTGAAAGGTAACAACATAGAAATTATGAAAGGCTTGCCACACCACAATTTCGAAGAATGTCTTGTTTTCGTTCTTTTTGTAAGAGAAATTTGCATATTTACTACCTAAACTTTGTAAGCTCTCGCATCACCTGGCCATCCTGAACTTGCAAATTAAATTACCAGTACCCTAAACTTGCTTATTTTTACTTATTGTTCTAACTAAATTTGATGATGCACATTAGTTGTTCATATGAAAAAAAAGTCAGTTAATGAGGTGGACCAAATCTGTCAAATACTTGGATCTGTTGTTTCTCTTTGAACTATGCAGACAACAACTACACGCATATACAAACTAGCAACACTAAAATCCTAATGCATGTCATTCCAGCAACAAATTTTCTCTTTTTTTTTTTGAGAAATCAGCTATTTTGTGGCATGCATAATATTGCGCTCCTTGTAGTCCAAAATAGACATCTTTGTAGAGATGGTTTTGGTTTGCAAATGCGTGCTTATTGTTTGTCTTTTTGAGGCAATGTCCACCAAATGGGCCTATCAACTTCTTATTGGTAGTGGTGTTAGAGAGATAAGTATGTGATTAATAGGGCAAACTATGTTAAAAACCAAGGTATTAACTATTTCTTTTTTTAATATGTATTGAACTAAAAGGACATCATTGTTGGATTGGAGAGCGTATTGCCCAATAATATAATATTACCCTCAATCTGAGTACATATAGGTAATCTAACTAATATAAGACGGCAATGTTTTGTTCATTCCCAAGGAAACTACTAGGGTTCCTTTGTAGTGTTATGAAAATTTAGAATTTGAATATAAAAAAACGAATTTCAAACCTTAGAAACACTAAAATTTTAGAAATGAATTTCAAATCTCATTTGTATTTATGTAATTTATTTATTTATTTATTTATTTATTTAAAAAGTTTAGTAGAATTTTTAGAATTTGAATTAAATGATTTAAAAAATATAAGTTTCAAATTCTAAAAAGTGAATTTTCGTAAATCAAAATACCAAATTTTGATATACAAAAATTTTATAGGGCGTATTTTCTCTTGACACATAAACCAATGAAACATTGAAAATAATTAGACTACCTCTAATTAATTATTATCTCTATGCACTATATTCAATGCATGGATGTAAAGAATATCAAGTAAAGCTGGATATTTATTAAGAGTATAATAGAAACATCACATTAATTTTACATTGAAATATAAAATACATCACATATTTATGGATAAAAGCATTCAAAAAATACGCTCTACAAAGTTCGATGAAGGGGGTAATATTTTAAATTATTAAATCAAAATTCTATATGAAAACCCAAAATTCAAAGACTTCAAATTTAAAATTCGAGACTACAATTTGCATAATTTTGAAGTTTTAATATGGGGGACATTGTGTGATGGAATAGAGTTGCGTTTTTTGGCTCGGTCTAACCCTGAGCGCATCACTGGGTAGTCACCTGCTCCCACATCTCCCAGACCGGATTATGGAAATTAATTGCAATTTGCTCTCCTTCCTATGCAATAACAGTTTTCACAGTAAGGCATTTAGCTGGGGTTTTTTTTGTGTGAACCCAAATGTATGCTTTATCAGACAAGTGCTCACGTGGATGTACACAATTTATGATTTCTCCACCTTATTAATTTACCACGTTTAAACTCTGAACTTATGATCAATATAATATATTTTTCCGAGGTAAATTAATTATTTGAGACGCTAGTCCCTTTTCCTTTCATGTGCACGTGCGTTGTTCCTTGAGGAAAACCAGAAGAATGCATGGGGAAAGAAACCCAGGCATTTTGGCTGATACCGTGTTTGCCTCTGCGGCTATATAAAAGGCAGTGCTCTCAATTAAAAAAAAAAGGCAGTGCTCTTCTATTCGAGTCTAGCAAGTTGGTCGTGTCATCTCTTGCCGTCTGTATTGACTACCAAATTCAACTACCAGGTACTGTAAATATCCTCGTTTCTAATTTCCTGACTAGCACTACCAGGTACAACAAGAGTGAATATTGCTTTTCCCAGGAGTGTAAGCAAGTGTACTGTCTACATGCACTTGTGGAACAACAAGATACAGCCAAGTGGCAACAAGGCAACAACCAGTTCAAGGATTGCAGAGTGCTGAAAATATATACAGTACTACCTCTCAATTTATCTTCTCGGAAGATTCACTGCAACAGAGCCACAGCCAAAACCCGAAACAGAGAGGTAAATGAACGTCAATTTATAGCGTTATATCAGTATTAATTACAGATAAGTACATACCCCTCCGCCCCGTAATACAAGTCTGTAGTCCACCATACGTACAGACCAAGAAAACATTAAATTTAAAAAACTTAATGCTATTAGACCATGTATGCCCCTGTCAAATGACATAAAACTACCTATCTACTTTTTCAGCATTAAAGTAGAGGTATATAGTGAAAATAGTGTATTAGCTATACATTTGATCTCTACAATAGAGATTCAATAATTTTCAAATTCAGGAACTTTTGACAAAAATTAAAAAACTTTCAAGATCGGCAACTTTCAATTGACATTCAAAACTTTCAAATAAGGAACATTTAACCGACAACCATGTTATCTATCATTTAACATGTTGTTTGGCTCTTTGCTCTTGTTTCTTCTTGGCTGCATTGCAAGAGATCGATGCCTGCCTTGATGAGCTTAAGATTCACATATGCAAGAACTTGTTAACCTAGCCTGCATGACATGTGTCTATATAGTTGGATGTATCTTGATGTGCCAATTAGGCTCCATGTTAATAGAGCTAAATTCGTTGTACAACTCTACTATCTATACTTGAAAATTGATATAGTTGTAATCCTCATATATAAAACTGTACAGAAAGCTTTAATGTTTGTATCTAATTAATTTGCACGTTATTAATTTAGACTCACCAAATAAGTAGTGTAAATGTTTTTACTTTATGATTTGTGTTATTAAAGAGATTGCTGATTCATTTGTAAAAGCTATCCTTTTTCATTTGTAATATATAAATAGATGGCAGCCGGTACAGCCGCCATCTATTTATATATTACTAGTCCATCAGGAGGGGCACTAATTGATAGACGGCTCCTGAAAGCCGCCATAACTGACGATGCCAGATCAATGAAAGACATGGCCTCACAGGATCCAAGCATCCTGCTTGGAACGACTCCACAGGGGAACAGCTGCCTTCACATATCCTCTATTCATGGCCACGACGAATTCTGCAAGGATGTCTTGGCGCTAAACCAGTCTCTCCTCGCCGATGCCAACTCGTACGGTGAGACTCCGCTGCTCGCTGCCGTGACGAGCGGCCATGCCTCTTTGGCTTCTTGTTTACTCAGGTGTTGCCGTGGTCTGGGATTGAGTGAGGCAATCTTGAAACAAGATAAGGATGGATGTAATGCACAGCACCACGCCATCCGCAGCGGCTACAAGGACATTGCGCTGGAGTTGATAGCAGCAGAGCCTTCCCTGTCGCAATGTGTGAACAAATTCAATGAGTCACCCATGTACATTGCGGTGATGAGAGATTTTGCAGATGTGTCGGAGAAACTCTTGGATATTCGTGATTCTGCTCATTCGGGAACCTACAGCCACAATGCTCTTCATGCTGCTGCGAGAAACGGGAATCCAGCTGAGAACTACGGAGTAAGGATGTAACACCCCGACCCTCCACAGGGCCCAAGATGCTACCACCACACCCTTACCAATTCAATAGTGTTGCTAATTCAACTTTTAGCAGCACCTCCTCTGTTATTTTTATATCATTACCCACAGATAACAAAGCACAAATAACAGTAGGATAATTGCAAACACCACTAACTTCATATTTCACAAGTTATAACACAAACAGCAACGGTGGGCTCCACGACCATGGAGACCCGCCATCCTGGCTCGTAAGCAAGCTAAACCAAACAGCGAGCCACAAGTTTTAGCATTATAACAAACATAAAGACTCCGTATACGGCTAAACCGTTATTTCATCTGTGCAGTGCCAAAAGTGCTATCCCATTCCATGCATGTCGTCATTCTTCACCTAAAAACAACGGCAAAGCAAGGGTGAGTCCGAAGACTCAGCAAGCACACGATAAAGCAGTAACATCACTTTAGCAGTTTAATCAATTTCACGAACTGTAAACTGTAAATCCACTCTATGACTGTGAACTGTAAGCTAAGTCTGTAAATCTGTACATTGTAAATCAATTCTAGGTCTGTAAACTGTCTTTCAACCCTATGTCTAGGTCTGTAAACTGTCCTTCAACCCTATGTCTGTAAACTGTAAATCAATTCTCGCAATCAGAAATCAGAATCACAATCAGAATCGTAAATCAAATCACAATCAGAATCGTAAATCAGTAAATCACAATCAGAATCAGAAATCAGATACATCCATCAGTAATGCAATGCAATATTATGCAATGCATCTGTATGCATCTGTATGCATCTGTATGCTCTGTAACTGTAGCGTATACCGGTATAGCGGAGCGTCCACCCGTCGATGGACCACTCACCTCGTCCTTTTTCATACGAGGTCTCAATCTCCACTCCCGTGGAGTGCCTACCTCTGTAGGTCTTATTCAAGAGCACTCCGGACTAGTCATACGACTTTCTCACCGACCTGGCTCTTATGCAATTGCATGATGCAATATGCCCCAAATGTGAATGTCTAATCATAAATGTTATTCATCAAACTATGATTAGCACATAATCACAGACATCTCATAACTACTGCAAATCATGGCATGGAAACACGAATACCATTCATCACAATTTACCGTCTACCATGCACTTGCCTGTTAACCTGGCGGACGGTGCGTGGACGGCACCAAACTCGAACCGCCACCTGAACAAGCATTAAATATTTCAATTCATCACTCATGCAATACATACGAGTACATAACATCGCATTTACATGTCAACTTAGCACAACCAAACTCTATCATTGGACATCTCCCTGTTGTCCCGATGTTTAGCGATATGGTCAATTAAACTCGTATATAGCATTTTACATATTTATTCTCTTTCCTCTATCGCCACGGATCGACCAGATCACCAGTGGCAACCTCGATTTCCCCGCCCAGGTAACCATATTAATAAACAATATTCTAATGGCTACCCAACCAATTCTAATAATCCACATATTAACTTATGCCTGTTTGATAAATAAATGGGAGAGGGTTTTGAATCATACCCCAAGCCCGACGATCAATCCGGAGTGCGGATTTGTTGTTCCTCGGCTGTTCTGGCGAATCCGATGCCGAATCAAATTTCCCCTTCTCTTTTTTTTCCTTCTCTCTCTTTTCTTTTTTTTCTTTCTCAGCCACCCGGCCTCTGGCCTTCCTCCCTTCTTCTCACGCCGCCCTCTCTCTCTCTTTTTCTTCCCACGCCGCGCCTCCTTTCTTTCCTCTTTTTCTTCACCCGTCGGCAGCCCTGCTCTCCTCACGACCCCTCACGGTGGCGCCCCCGACCTTCCTCCTCCCTCACTGGCTCGGCCTTCCCCTCCCCCCACGGCGCGCGCAGCGGCGGGCAGGCGGCAGCGGCGAGCGCGGGCGGCGAGGGCGACGAGGACGGGCACGGCCAGGAACAGCGGCAGCACAAGCGAGCCGAGGGCGATGGCGGCGCAGCAACGGTGGCGCGCGCGGCAGCGGCAGCAGCGCGCGCGGCGCGCAAGACAAAGCAAACGGCGGCGTCGGCGGCTGGGTGGTGGCAACGTGCACTCGTGGAAGGCGGCGGCGGCTGCCGAGCTGGCGAGGCGGCGCCGACCACTACGCAGCGACGGCGGCAAAGAAGGAGCACGGAGATGGCAGCAACTCGAAGGCACGGGAGGAGGAGAAAAATCTGGTTCTGGCTTCTCCCTCGGTCTCTCTCGGTCATATACGTGGCATAAAAAATGGGCTGGGCTGGGCTTCTACGGCCCAGATATTACATTCTACCCCCCTTAACAGAATTCGACCCCGAATTCTGCAACTCGATAATCTGTATGAAAAACAACCAAGTCAAACATAAATTAACTGTAACGCGTACCCGTAGAGAACAACTCTGGGTACTTCTCGCGCATGCGAGACTCCAATTCCCACGTCGCTTCTCGCTCAGTCTGATGCGACCATAGGACTTTCACGTACTTTAACGTTCTGTGCCTCAACACTCTCTCCGATTCCTCCAGAATCCGAACTGGACGAGACTCGAAGGTGAGGTCTTGCTTAAGGGGCAATGGTTCTAGAACAATCTCATGTTCCGGATCCCTTAAGTACTTTCTTAACATAGAAACATGAAACACATTATGCACTCCTCGCATCGACTCGGGAAGACCCAAACGATATGCCGACTTTCCAATTCGTGCCTGAATCGGAAACGGCCCAATATACCGCGGGCTAAGCTTCCCTTTGATCCCAAATCTCACAATCCCTTTGGTGGGAGACACTCTCAAAAGCACATGATCCCCCACTTCAAACTCTAAGTCTCGCCTTCTAATATCCGCATAGCTCTTCTGCCTACTCTGGGCAGCTAGCAGATTCTGTCTAATCTCCGCCACTCGTTCCACTGTCTGTTGGACCCAATCCGGTCCTAGAACTGCCTTTTCACCTATGGCATCCCAACAGAGTGGCGATCTACATTTCCGCCCATACAGAACCTCAAATGGCGCAGCCCGAACACTGGAGTGGTAGCTGTTGTTGTAGGCAAACTCTGCGAGTGCCAAGTGATCTTCCCAGCTACCTTTCCACGACAGAACACAGGACCTCAACATGTCCTCTAGTGTTTGAATGGTGCGTTCGGATTGCCCATCTGTCTATGGGTGGAAAGCAGTACTAAACTGAAGTTTTGTGCCCAAAGCGCTTTGCAAACTCTCCCAAAACTTGGAGACAAACTTAGCATCTCTGTTCGAAACTATCGTCTTGGGCACACCATGCAATCTCACTATCTCACGCACATAAACAGGTGCCAAATCACTCGCCGAATTCGCCGTGCGAATAGGGATGAAGTGCGCGGACTTACTGAATCTATCCACCACTACCCAAATCGCATCCTTACCTTGCTGGCTACGAGGCAAGCCAATTACAAAGTCCATGGTAACATCATCCCATGCCCACTGTGGGACATCTAAAGGCTGCATTAATCCAGCAGGACGCTTATGCTCAGCCTTCACTTGCTGGCAAATCCCGCAAGACGCCACATACTGTGCGACATCCACTTTCATTCTCTTCCACCAAAAGCTCTTTTTCAAATCTCGATACATCTTGTTCTCGCCAGGATGTACCGTGTACGGGGTACGATGAGCCTCTCTCAAAATATCATCCTTGACCTTAGCCTTTTGTGGTACGCAAAGACGACCCCTAAACCGTATTGCGCCCGACTCATCAAGGCTGAAATCCCCTGATTTTCCTTCATCGAGGCGCTTCTTCACTTTTTGAAGTAATCTATCGTGCTGTTGTGCTTCTTTCACCCGTTCTGGAATTGCCGATTCCAGTAACAACTGTGTCTCTACCTGTGCTGTACCGGCATAACAATAGGAAATTCCCATCCGCTCAAAGTCAACAACGAGACAACCTGCAGTGGAGGGTGTCGTCTTGCGACTAAGGGCATCAGCAACCACATTTGCTTTGCCCGGATGGTACTGGAGAGTGAGATCATAATCCTTTATCAGTTCTAACCACCTTCTTTGCCTCAAATTCAATTCTTTCTGAGTGAAGATATACTTGAGGCTCTTGTGGTCAGTAAAAATATCACATGATTCTCCATACAAATAATGCCTCCAAATCTTTAGAGCAAAAACCACTGCGGCCAGCTCTAAATCGTGAGTAGGGTAATTCTGCTCATGTTTTTTTAATTGTCGCGAGGCATACGCGATCACTTTGTTGTCTTGCATGAGCACGCAACCCAAACCTACTCGCGATGCATCCGAGTAGACCGTGAAACGCTTCCCTGGCTCAGGAAGAGTGAGAACAGGAGCAGTCACCAATTTCTCTTTCAAAACATTGAAACTGCGCTCACATTCACCGGTCCACTGGAATTTCACGCCCTTTCGCGTGAGTTGAGACATTGGCTTAGCAATAATGGAGAAATCCTTCACAAAACACCTGTAATAACCAGCTAAGCCGAGAAAACTTCTCACCTCCTTAACATTGGATGGTCTCTTCCAGTCTACTACTGTAGAAATTTTGGCTGGATCTACTGAAATGCCCTCCTGGTTAATCACATGTCCTAGGAAGCCCACTTCAGAAATCCAGAACTCACATTTCTTTAACTTGGCAAAGAATTGATTTTCCCTCAGAGTCTCAAGCACAAGCCTCAAATGCTGCTCATGCTCTTCCTCCGTCTTGGAATAAATCAAGATATCATCAATGAACACAACTACAAAGTCATCCAAATACTTATGTAGCATGCTGTTCATTGTCTCCATAAAGATAGCAGGCGCATTTGTTAGTCCAAAGGACATAACGTTATACTCATAGTGCCCATACCTCGTGGAGAAAGTTGTCTTTTCAATATCTTGCTCCCGCACTCGAATCTGATTATACCCAGATTGCAGATCAATTTTGGAAAACACCTTGGCTCCCTTCAATTGATCAAACAAGTCCTCAATGCGAGGCAATGGGTATTTATTCTTGATGGTCACCCGATTAAGAGCACGGTAATCTATACACATGTGCCAACTACCATCCTTCTTCTCAGTAAATAGGACGGGGGCTCCCCAAGGTGATACACTGCGACGGATCAACCCCTTGGATAACAACCCATCCAATTGTTTCTTCAACTCTTCTTGGAGTGGTCGCGCTAAACGGTACGGGGACATAGAGATAGGTCGAGTGCCAGGAATAAGTTCAATCCTAAACTCAACATCTCTTGCGGGTGGCATTCCCGGAAGCTCATCAGGAAAAACGTCGGGGTACTCACATACCACTGGAATATCCTCAACGCGCAAAGGCGCACTCGGTTTTTCCGCAAGTGATAAAAGTAACCCACATTTAAACATTCGTCGGCCAGAGAACAGGCTGGCCAACACAAAAAAGAGAGCCTGGAGGTGCATTCCCCTGAAAAATTATCTCCTCCCCTGAAGGAGCTTGTAAAGTGACTGTCCTCCAGAAGCAGGAAATCACTGCCCGGTAGCGATGTAACCAATCCATACCGAGGATAACATCAAAATTCTCTATCGGTATAACCATAAGGTTAGCCACAAAATCCTCGCCATCTATGGAAACCATGCATCCGGGACAAACCATAGAACTAACAATAATACCCCCTGCAGAATTGACTTTAACCGACTGTGAAATCTGTTGCATACTCAATTTTGCCTTTCTAGCAAACTCACAGGAAACAAAGGAATACGTGGCACCGGAGTCGAAAAGAACAAGAGCACTGTGTGAATCCACTAACAAAGTACCTGTCACCACGTCCGGTCGACTCGCAGACTCAGTGGCAGGCAATGTGTAGACTCCAGGCGGCACTGGGGCGGCAAGAGCCCCAACACTCTGCTGTGACGGCATCGGAAAGGGAGGCTGTGCAGCATACTGAAGTGGAGTAACTGAGGTAGGAGGCCAGCAATATCCGGCAGGCAGCGCCCAGGAAGGCTGCTGTGTAGGAGCAGCTGCCAACACCTGAACTGACCCCCGGGATGAGACATTCGATGACGCAGACACTGGCTCCCACTTAATGATACTAGAGGGATTCTGTCGACAGACCTTCTCCATATGGCCCATCCGACCACAGTGTCGACACTCCCCTGTCCAGGTACACTCAGCAGCTCGGTGCTCACCACCACACTTAAAGCAAATCATTCCCTGCCCAGGGACAGGACGCAAAGCTGGTGGTGCAGGAGACGACAATGTCAATGATTTAGACTTGGATGGCTGTGAAGAACGTCGACTCCACTTGGACTTCTTAGGAGCGGGCCGCTGAGATGACCCACCCTTCTCACTATAGCTCCTCTTCTGGTCACCACCAGAAGCACTCTGACCACCAGAGGGTTGCGACCCTTTTGTAAGGTGCATCTCCATCTCCATCCCTCTGGCCTGCTCAACCAAAGACCTAAACTCACGTGGCGCAGTAGCACCCATAACATGCCGATACTCAGAACTGAGCCCTCGGCGGAACCTCTTGGCCTTCTCAAGGTCACTTTTTGTGACCGATGGTACGAAGCGGATCAAGTCGTTGAACCGCGCCTCGTACTCAGCTACTGTCATCTTTCCTTGTGCAAGAGTCGACAGGGCAACTTCCATACTTTCCACAAAAGACTCTGGGTAATACTTCGCCTTAAACTGCTCAACGAAGACCTCCCAGGTGGCCGGACCATCGGCAGGGGTCCTGGCTGAAAGGACTCCCTCCCACCAAATGTCCGCCTGACCTTTCAACTGAAAGGCCACAAAACGAGCTCTCAGCTGTGACGTCATCTCTAACGCTTCAAACTGTCTTCCCATATAGCGCAACCAGTCTGCAGCTTGAACTGGCGTACCCGTCCCATCAAAGGTGTCCAACCGCAACGCCATCCATTCGCGAAGGCCCATTCTTGGCTCTGGTGCGACTGGATCGGCAGTCGGGACAGCAGCAGGTACCGCCGCAGCAGCTGCAGGCGCTTGTTGTCGTAACGCACGAACTTCCTCTACGAACTCCCGCAACAAGGCTGAAGACCTTGCCTGATCCCCAGCTACAGAATGCTCAGCAGACCCAACTTCCACGTCGGGTGCCTCCTGCTGAACCTCTAGCGATGGCTCTGCTTGGGCACGGCCACGACCACGGCCTCCACGGCCTCGGCGCGCACCGCGACCACGACCTCTACCTCTCGGCATCTCTGCTCACAACAGAGAAGCAATCACACAATCATCAACTGTAACAATACCAATCCACAACACAATTAGGGAAAACGCATATGCAATGCAAATCCCAACCCATCCTACTGTGCAACAAAGTGTGTCAAATTTTATTATTAGGCCTAAATCAAATTTCTTTACCACGGACCTAATGCCCGCTCTGATACCAACTGTAACACCCCGACCCTCCACAGGGCCCAAGATGCTACCACAACACCCTTACCAATTCAATAGTGTTGCTAATTCAACTTTTAGCAGCACCTCCTCTGTTATTTTTATATCATTACCCACAGATAACAAAGCACAAATAACAGTAGGATAATTGCAAACACCACTAACTTCATATTTCACAAGTTATAACACAAACAGCAACGGTGGGCTCCACGACCATGGAGACCCGCCATCCTGGCTCGTAAGCAAGCTAAACCAAACAGCGAGCCACAAGTTTTAGCATTATAACAAACATAAAGACTCCGTATACGGCTAAACCGTTATTTCATCTGTGCAGTGCCAAAAGTGCTATCCCATTCCATGCATGTCGTCATTCTTCACCTAAAAACAACGGCAAAGCAAGGGTGAGTCCGAAGACTCAGCAAGCACACGATAAAGCAGTAACATCACTTTAGCAATTTAATCAATTTCACGAACTGTAAACTGTAAATCCACTCTATGACTGTGAACTGTAAGCTAAGTCTGTAACTGTACACTGTAAATCAATTCTAGGTCTGCAAACTGTCTTTCAACCCTATGTCTAGGTCTGTAAACTGTCCTTCAACCCTATGTCTCAGAAATCAGTAAATCAATTCAGAATCAGAAATCAGAAATCACAATCAGAATCAAATCAGTAAATCACAATCAGAATCGTAAATCAGATTACTTCACATCGTAATGCAATGCAATATTATGCAATGCATCCGTATGCATCTGTATGCTCTGTAACTGTAGCGTATACCGGTATAGCGGAGCGTCCACCCGTCGATGGACCACTCGCCTCGTCCCTTTTCATACGAGGTCTCAATCTCCACTCCCGTGGAGTGCCTACCTCTGTAGGTCTTATTCAAGAGCACTCCGGACTAGTCATACGACTTTCTCACCGACCTGGCTCTTATGCAATTGCATGATGCAATATGCCCCAAATGTGAATGTCTAATCATAAATGTTATTCATCAAACTATGATTAGCACATAATCGCAGACATCTCATAACTACTGCAAATCATGGCATGGAAACACGAATACCATTCATCACAATTTACCGTCTACCATGCACTTGCCTGTTAACCTGGCGGACGGTGCGTGGACGGCACCAAACTCGAACCGCCACCTGAACAAGCATTAAATATTTCAATTCATCACTCATGCAATACATACGAGTACATAACATCGCATTTACATGTCAACTTAGCACAACCAAACTCTATCATTGGACATCTCCCTGTTGTCCCGATGTTTAGCGATATGGTCAATTAAACTCGTATATAGCATTTTACATATTTATTCTCTTTCCTCTATCGCCACGGATCGACCAGATCACCAGTGGCAACCTCGATTTCCCCGCCCAGGTAACCATATTAATAAACAATATTCTAATGGCTACCCGAACCAATTCTAATAATCCACATATTAACTTATGCCTGTTTCGATAAATAAATGGGAGAGGGTTTTCGAACTGTTACCCCAAGCCCGACGACTGAATCCGGGTACGGACTGTCGTTCCCTGGCTGGTTCTGGCGAATCGATGCCGAATCAAATTTCCCCTTCTCTTTTTTTTCCTTCTCTCTCTTTTCTTTTTTTTTCCTTTCTCAGCCAGCCAGCACTCCTGGCCTTCCTCCCTTCTTCTCACGCCGCCCTCTCTCTCTCTCTTTTTCTTCCCACGCCGGCGCCTCCCTTTCTTTCCTCTTTTTCTTCACCCGTCGGCAGCCCCTGCTCTCCCCCTCACGACCCCTCACGGCTGGCGCCCCCGACCTTCCTCTAGGGCGGGCGGGGCAGGGGCAGCGGCGAGCGCGGGCGGCAGAGGGCGACGAGGACGGGGCACGGCCAGGGAACAGCGGCAGCGCGCGAGCTGAGGGCGATGGCGGCGCAGCAACGGTGGCGCGCGGCGGCAGCGACCCGTGGCGCGTGCGGCGGTAGCACAGGCGAAACGGCGGCGTCGGCGGCTGGGTGGTGGCAACGCGCACTCAGGGGAAGGCGGCGACGGCTGCCGGAGCTGGCGAGCGGCGGCGCCGACCACTACGCAGGCGACGGCGACAGCAAGGAGCACGGGAGATGGCAGCAACTCGAAGGCACGGGGAGGAGGAGAAAAATCTGGTTCTGGCTTCTCCCTCGGTCTCTCCCGGTCATATACGTGGCATAAAAAATGGGCTGGGCTGGGCTTCTACGGCCCAGATATTACAAAGGAGTAATATGGATCGAGAACGTACTGCAAACTACCATTAGGATTGTGAAACTTTAAGATTATCTAGAGCGTAGTTGATACTCCAATTTCCTCTAATTATATTGTACATCGTTACGGCTACATCCTACATGCCAAAAACTATATATCATCACTCGTTGGTTGTTAACCATCGTTCGTTCCTTGATTTGTTTTCAGTTATTACTAAGAAAATTATGGAGACCCGTCCTTGGCTGGCCAGAGCAGAAAACAAGGGTGGGAAAACTCCAATGCACATGGCTGTACGTAGGGACAAGGCTAACGTGCTACGAGTAATGTTGGAACATGATTGGTCATTAGGGTTTGTACTAAGCAAAAAAGATGGGGCTTCTCTCCTTGTTTCTGCTGCATATCGAGGTCATGTAGAAGTTGCTCAAGAGCTTCTAAACCATTGTCCAGATACTCCCTATTGCAGACCAGATGGCTGGACATGTCTTCATGAAGCTGTACGGGCAGGTCACACGAAGTTCGTTGAATTTATCCTCAGGGTTCCACAACTTCACAAAAAACTTGTTAACATGCGAGATAGCAGCGGAAAGACTGCTCTACATTACGCAGTTCAGAAGTGCAATCCAAAAATCGTTGCTGCTTTACTGGTTCACAAGGACGTAGACTTGACAATAAGGGACAACAATGGTAACCCAGCCTCTTGGGAATTAGGGGATGCCGCAGATAATGCCAAGACTTTAAACTCTGTACGTATGTTTATAAATATATTGGTCCATATAAATGTTTGCAATAAGGCACAAAGCAAGCACTGCACCGTTTAACATTTGATTTTATCACTGAGCACACCTAATCATTTGACTGTAGCTAGCAGTATAGAAACTGCAAGGCTGCTATTTAGCTTACACAAACAATCAGTACGTACCATTTCAATGGGAGAGAAGAAGCATTTTACACCCCGTGACTGTAATTCGTTTTAAGTTTAATTAGCAACCATCTAACAAACAGAATTATTTGTTTAATTACATGGGACAATTCAGATTATAAAATAATCTTACATTTACATGTTACATAAAATGGTTGCAGCTAGTTAAGAACAAAAATAATGAGAAATTCAGGGAGGAATAATCAAACATGTAGAACAAATTGATTGTATGTAATAAAATTGTATCTCGAAGGAACATGGAAATTATAAAAGGTGTGCACCCCACAATTTCAAACCAACTTTCGCTTTTTTTTTCCTCCTACAATATCCCACTAATTATAGTTCTAGCCAAGGCCTAGTTCACAAAATTAATAATTTCTTTATTTGATATATGGGTTATTACTGTGCTTATCGAATGTCATAACTATCCCCTCCTTTTCGATTAATTTATTTCTCAACTTACAATAGAAATGATTTTATCATCACATCTTCTAACATAACTGCACTATTATGAGCGATACTATTATTCACAGTGTACAATAGCTGATATTAATTTAATTTATGGCTATTTTTTGTTTTCACAAATGTTTTTTTCTTAGGACCACTAAACTTCTTCTGATTAGAATATATGAAAGATTAATTTAGTATGTGTATCATATTGATATAAAAAAGTATATAGCTAAGAAATTTTCTTTTCGATTATTAAAGTTTGAACATGGTAAATTAGATTAGTCATGAAAATTATTTACATAATATAATAATTTATTTTTATGAGCATATTCATATAAAAATAGTGGTCAAAGTTGTATATTGGAGAATATGTGGATGTCCAAAATGTCACATATTCTTGAACAGAGGGATTAAGTGCATACTCTCTCTTAAAAAATTAATTAACTCAGATATTTTAGATTATGAAAATAGTATGTAATGCATAAGCTATTGTGAGTATATAGTACCAGCGGCGGATCCAGCGGTGGGGCGGGGGGGGGGCCTCGAGCCCCCTTACCGCTACCGGACCCTTGGAGCCCCCCTGGAGCCCCCCTAAATTTTCAGCCATGGATGTATAATGTAGAAGGGGCTGAGGTCGAGCTGAAGGTACTTCAGCCCCTCCAAAATTTTTTCCTGGATCCGCCACTGTATAGTACAATCTAATATCGATTGTAACTTCAAGCTTCAATAATTGAGAATATGTCCAAGTTCTACAAATAATAGAAAGTGCTACTTAACTTGCGAATTGATATGCAGAAAGTCTATAACACGTGTGTTGAAGCAACATAGAAGAAACCAAAATATCATTGAGAGATTTAGCTACTTTGCTTGCATGCTAATTAAGAAAGAAAAGGTTGGTGGCTTAACGTGTCATATAAACAATCTGCGTAGTAATTTCTAAATCTAATTATCGTATCTATATATGGTTAGAATTTTTCCTTTTCTCCTAACCGAAGCTAGAACCAAATATGAGTGAGAAAATAAACACAAATTAATAAAGATCAATATGTATGTACCTCATCTTCCACATATATGCACTCTGCATGCATTGAATGACTACGTGTGTACGTACGTAGATACTGAGCTACCTCTAGCCATCGCATGCATGCAAATGATCTCAAACACCACCGCCTTGTCTTTCTACGTTTTCTTATTGTCAGTCTCACAGGGTCATCACTGCATGCACTTCTCGTCTCCAGATAGTCCTAGCTCTTTGCACCAACATAACAAAGGTCGTTGGCCTGATGTTCGATTGTGCTATCACCGCATAGACCAATCTGATTTGCTGCCCTCAGCTTTCTAGGCCTTCTGCGATTGCATGGTTGCATGTGCAATTGCGCATATAGAGCTACGCAGATACCAGCAGATGCATGCCATCTTCTTGACTATGGGTGTGTTTGGTTTGCTGAATATGGACGGCTGGATCTCAGCTCCACCGTATATTGTGAAAAATTCGGGTGTTTGGTTGGACGAATTTACTGTGGAAGCCTGGATCCACTCGTCCCCGCATACGGTCTCATCCGGGACCGAGAGTGAAGGCCATTTCGACCAAATCTGCCAGTCCAGGACCGAGGGAGTCGAGCAAGACCTTCATACAGCCTCATATACAGCCTACCAATCACATACTCATTCAGCCTGTATCCACAGATACATCAAACCAAACACTCTTCTTTTTCAAAATACGGCCCTCCTCATCCAGCTTTCCCTCATCTAGGATATACGATCCCACTACCCAAAAGCAACCAAACACACCCTATATGAATCTTTGTTGGCGCTGCCCCACAATTTCAAAGCAACTTTTGTTTTTGTTCCTCCTTACAATATTCGAGCCAAAGCCTAGTTCACAAAATTAATAATTTCTTTATTTGATATATGAGTTATTACTATGCTTATCGAATGTCATAACTAATTATAGTTCTAGCCAAAGCCTAGTTCACAAAATTAATAATTTCTTTATTTGATATATGAGTTATTACTGTGCTTATGGAATGTCATAACTATCCCGTCCTCTTTGATTACTTTATTTCTCAACTTACAACAGAAATGATTTTACCATCACATCTTCTAACTTAACTGCACTATTATGAGCGATACTATTATTCAGAGTGTACAATTGCTGATATTAATTTATTACTGTGAGCTGCAGAACGAAGTGTCCATGCTTATGTTGAAAGCTGATCCCCAAAATGCAACCTCTGTTTATAATCTTCATAAGCAAGTTAAGGCAGAAGTAACTAATGCATCAAGGAAGGATGCAAAGTCACTAACTCAAACATACACAAACAACACGTCGTTAGTGGCGATCCTCTCATTGCAACAATCACCTTCGCCGCTGCTTTCACCTTGCCTGGAGGGTACAGCAATGATGCTGGAAGCGAGGGACTTCCGATCATGGCTCGGGACCGAGCATTTCAGGCATTCTTAATCTCTGACACCTTAGCAATGTGCTCCTCACTCACTGTCGCCTTCATATGCATCATAGCAAGGTGGGAGGATCTTGAGTTCTTGCTTTATTACAGGTCCTTTACTAAGAAGCTCATGTGGTTTGCATACATGGCAACCACTGTGGCATTTGCAACTGGTTTATACACGGTACTGGCAGCTCGTATCCAGTGGTTGGCTATTGGAATTTGTTTTCTTTCAGTTTTAATGCCTATTCTTACAAAGGTGCTTGGTGGATGGCTTGTTTTGAAGCTCAGATTTCGGTTGGGTCAAACTTTCAAGTCCGATCTCCTTGATATGGTCTGACATTAGCGATTTGTCTTAATGATTATAGATACGTTCTGTCATTACGGGTTATTTTGTTTATGTATCTCGCATATTGTTTGGCTGATCATACTACATTATAATATTCTAGACTTATCTATAAATCCTAAACTATGTAATCTGAACATCGCTTATATTACTGGCTTATGTTAATGAGTGATTACTGACATCTTTTGTTTCAATTTTGATTTCTTATAAGTTGATTGTTCTCATGGAATGGGCTTGTATGGTTTGGGGAAGTTTACCGATAGACTAATAATAATGGGAAAATACAAAGTAATTTATATAATTAGAAGCAGTTGGTTGTACTGGTATAGAGGGAATTTATCTCACTTTCATTAGTGCTCATTTTTTTAGTGGTAAACAATTACAATTCATAAATTAGCATACCTAGTTTTGGAGTACACCTCGACCTTCATCTCCAAAGGCCGCAATTACCAGTTTACTACGAAACCATCACTCTTTCACTAAGCAGGTCAGCACAAATGCTTTAGCACACCCAACAAAATTAGGTGACAAAGTGGGTAACGCTAGCCTGCGGAGTTTCACTCCTAAATTGGCTGACATGTGAAAGTTAACATATACTTTAGTTGAAAGTCAGAAATTGAGAGACAGAATTTGTGTACAGCACTTTTTTTTGTGTACAGAAATCTCAAGAAAATTTTTTTATCGAACATGGAAACGATGCCCTTTTTTTTTGGTACCGACGAGTTTTCCTCCCGTGTCGCCAAGGAATCGAACCCGGAAAACATCTAGCTTCCCTTGTCAAAAATCGATACTTGTCTTGAACTGCAAGATTCAAGATGAAAATATATGATGAGGAATGAAGATGTGAATTCAGTCAGCTTAGAGCGGCATGCTTCTCTTACAGATTTGACCTTAATAGCTAAAACTCGACACAAACAATATTAAAGATTTGCCATTGCATATAAGACCCACGAGGCCACGAGCGATAGTGAGAGAACAATCTATGTTCACATCCAGTTCCAGGTTAGCGGAAGAACAGTATCATCTGTTTGTAGGCAAGCATGCACCTCAGAAAAGAAACGAACACCAACAATATACTTATGGCACATTGCCAAGATTTCACACCATTCAGCTATCAAATAATCAAACATTCGAATGAAATCAATAAGCAGGCGCACGTCTGCCAAACCAAGTAAAATGCGGTCCTTCCGTCAATCTCGAGATGATTCATGCCATGACCAACCAATCACCATTGACCTTAAGCGTTTGAAAATATGGAGTTTTCGTGGAACCATAAAAAAAAAGAAACGCAAAAATGTAGACGAGCGATAACTGGATACTGTTTAACATTACATAATCTACTAGCCAGTACAGCTAAAATTTTGATGGTGATACAGTTGATCCATCTTTAAACATCAGGACATACCCATCCTAAAGATACACAAGGCAAGCACGTACAGAACGTTCGACGTCACAAATTAATACAGATCATACGAACCAAATGGGACATCTTGCAGCTTACCTACGATTTTTCACCAGGGCTGGATGCAGAAAAGATACAGAGCAGGTATGCATTCATATCGACCTGATTGTTCAGAAGTTTTACAACAATTCCTGAAATATTTGGCATCCGAATAGCACCACCCATCATACAAACGCATCTAGTTTGCTATAAGCTCATCCAGCTTTTCGGCACCAACATTCTGTGGCTGCATCGTAATAAGCAGCCGTTCACCCTCCCCGGTGGATCTGGCACATAATAATCTGTGGTCCTATTTTTCGTCTTTATTCTTTTCTCATATTCTTTCTCTTTTATTTTACTTTGTAATTATGTACAAAAAGAGGGTGAGATAAGGTCTGCTATGTAAATCTGATTATGGTGTGAACCACGCCAAGATTTACCTATGATGGAAATTAATTGCAAATATGCTCTCCGTCCTATGCAATAACTTTTATTCACAGTAAGACATTTAGCTAGTTATTTTTTTGTAAACCTAAATTTAGGCTTTATCAGGCAAGTGCTGACGTGGATGTACACAATTTATGATTCATCCAACCTCATCAATTTACCACGTTTGAACCATGAACTTATGATCAATATAATATATTTTCCGAGGTAAATTAATTCTTTGAAACGCTAGTCCTTTTCTTTTCATGTGCATGTGCGTTGTTCCCTAAGGCACAACTTTAACACTACAAGAGTGCAGCTGTAGCTGTCCTTGGCAAGCCAGCTATCCCCTTTCTTCTTCGGCATGATATGCTTAGTTCTTTGCGTGTTGGGGAAAAAATTTAGTGGAGGATGACCCTAGGCCTGACTGTATCCTTCAACCGTTAGATCGTGATCCTGCGGTAACAATCCTGCACATACAGAATAGTATTTGTTTATGTGTGAGGTAAGAGTCGGTCAAGGGGAAGATCGGCTTGATGTCATGTCATGGCCTGACACGAACCATGGCATGGTCACGTCGTCGCCGCATGTACTTTGACAAATCAGGATAAGTATTTAACATATTTTGACATATACTTTGTATTGTCTAATAACTAGTCTTTATATCTTCATGTATTTGAACTCTCCCAAAATACCTCTACATGCATCAGTCTCGTCATTTGGCGCACCACATACACCAACTCACCTCTCCACGTTCTTTGTCTTCTCTATGCTCCCGCTTGAACCACATAGTCTCACCTGGACTTACATGACTGCTCCGGGTCTCAGCTCCCTCGTCTAGTCCCAACCCATTGCCATCGATCGCTACATCCTCCAAACCAACTATATATCCAAACAACAAGCAACTATATCTAATACAAGTTCCATATATTTGACTCATTTTAGTCAAAACCATGCATCATACAATGCAAATACAAACCTTATAACTCCTAAGCCATGAAACGATCTCAAACCAACTCAGCTCTACTCGCCCTAATCTCTAGTCATAGCCACCGGTCAGATCGCTATCTTTACGTTGGCCAGACCATCTTGGTCAGAACGCCAACCACTGGTTGGTCTGACTGGCCACCCCAGTGTGACCGCAATTCCAATGCCTATCACATTGGCCAACTCCCCTGGTCTAGCCCCATCCACGGCCGGTCAAACAGCATGAGCCAACAAGAAATCAGTCAGACCGCCCCGATGGTTTAATTGATCCCAAACTCTAGTCACACTGGACCATTGATCAGACCACCATTCATAGGACGGTTCGACCACTTCCTCCTAGCTGTCTGACCGGTCCAACTGCCAGCACTGATAGGAAATCTGAATTTTCTGAAACTATTGCAAAATTCAAATTTAACTCAACCAAAGTGTCAATTGTTCATCACACATATCTTAGACCTGATACGTAGTCTCTCAATCTCCTTCTTGATGCACACATTAACAATTTTCTAAAAAATGCAAAGTTGAGTTGGGTTTGGAATTTAGAAGAGAATTTTGTAAAAGAGAACTCAACTTGGCTCAAGAAGTGAATAAAAGATCAAATAACCAAGAGAGCTAGAAAAGGGAGTGAGGAAATTAGAAATAGCAAGTTTTCAACATACATATTCCAAACAAATCCAAACTTGGGAAATCCTCATTCTAGGTACATACGAAAAATAATTATTCATTTTTACTTTGATTATGGTGAAAAGAGGCTAAGGAAAACAAGAATTTGCAAGAAAGCTAAAAAATCCAAAAACTCCCTCATTTTCTCCCCTTAGCCCAATTCATGTATTTTTGCCATACTTTCTCCCCTTTGACAATGAATTCATTAAGTAAAGAATCAATGAAATTAATGATGACTAAGAGGCAAATATGACTATTTTTGTAATTTTCAAATTTATAGTTGGATTGGGAGCTTTGAAAATTATCCAAGTCAATTAAAAAGTATTTCATTAAGCCATGCTAATCAGCTTGTAGAATCATGTAAGAACATAAATTGCAAAGTAGGCCAAGACTAGCTAGAAGTAATTACATGAATTAAAAACATGTTAGGCTTTCTTAAAATTACATGTATAGCCAGAGAAAATCTAATCTAAGTCATGACAAGGTGAATGGCCAAATAAGATGCTAAAGTATATATTCCAAAATGACTCACTTGAGCTAAACACTTATTTGAGCACTAAAATTGACTACATCAATGACTTATCTTGGCAGAGCAAGTTCTAAACTAGGAGCCATCTATAAGTACCCCCAAGCTTAGTCTAAATTGTAACTCACATTTATATGGTTTATCTCAGTAAAGCAAGTCCTAGATTAAGAGCTATCTACAACTGCTTCTTGAGCTTCAACCAATTCATAACTTATATTTGTATGGTCTATCTTAGTAAAATAAGTCCTAGACTAGGAGGCATCTACAACTGTCTCCTAAGTTTAACTAATTTGAATTAATTTTATTTAGTCAATTTGATTGATCTCAAGCCATTGTTGACCATATAAAGCAAAAAGCTTAAAAAATGGTCCTGGTTGTACATAACTCCCTCTGAGTTATGCCAAGTGTAATGGCAACTGGTCTCATAAGAAAGAAATATTGAGATGCAATTATAAGCATAATTAAGATCATGTAAAGTAATGAAAAGGCAAGTGCTACTAACTTCTTCACAATGGAACTAAAAAGCTCAACCCAAGCTAGACTCAGACTGAACTCAACTGAGCACTTTGCTATGGCAGGAATCAGAAAATAATCACTAAAGCTAAACTATTCAAATGATTTAGCCTTGACCTGTTTTAGATAAGTTGACCAAATTTTATAAAGCTAGTCATAACACCTGCTAAGCTACACATGTAGGCATATGGTTAAGAAAGCTCATTAAAGTAGGCATAATTGGATATAGAGAACGAGCATGGATAATAGACAAAGCTCTATATTATATTTCAATGCAAGACTTGAAGGTAAATATGCAGTATATTACACATTATGCATGCAATTAAAGCGAACGCCCTCCCCCCTTAAATCAGTCCCACAGGTGAATAAACCCCCAACTCTCCCAATAAGAAAACAAAATGAGAAGAATCCAAAGGTTTTGTGAAGATATTAGTAACCTAGAGTTCGAACTCAACAAAGTGTCTGATAACATCCCCTTTTCCACATGGTCTATAAGAAAGTGATACCTGATGTATATGTGCTTGGCTCTGGAATGCTGCACTGCGTTCTTAGCTATATTAATGGCACTAGTGTTATCACAAAAGAGTGAAACACTATCTAAATTTAACCCTATTTCCTAAGAGTAGATGATACCCAAAGAATCAAAGAGCAAATATTGGCAGCAGCTATATACTCAGCCTCAGCTGTGGATTGTACAATAGAGATATGCTTCCTAGAGGACTAGGAGACAAGAAAAGTGCCTAAGAATGGTAGGTGCCTGAGGTACTCTTTCTATCTATTCTACAATCACCAAAATCTGCATATGAGGAAGCATGAAGGGAGAGACATGAAGAAGAAGAATACCAAAGCCCAAACTCAAGGGTGGACTAAAGGTACCTAAAGATGCGTTTCATTGATTCATGATGTGATGCACGAGGAGAAGCTTGAAATCGAGTGCATAGACATACTGAGAAATATATATCTGACCTCGACACCGTGAGGTAGAGGAGGGAGCCTATCATGCTTTTGTACTCCTTCTGATCAATAGGCTTGTCGTCCTTATCTGGATCCAAAATCGCTATAGACACCATCAAGGTGTAGATTGGCTTGATACTTCCTATGTCGAAGCATCAAAGTAGGTCCTTCGTGTATTTGACTTTACGTACAACCATACCTTGCTTCATTTGCATGAATTGGAATCTAAGGAAGTAGGTCAACTCCTCCATCATGCTCATCTTGAATTCCCTACTCATGGTGTCTGAAAACTTGAAAACTAAAACATGAGATGAGCCACAAAAAATAATATCATCCACATAGATTTGAACCAAGCGAAGTTCACTATCATGACTGAGAGTGAACAGTGTCTTGCCTACTTTGCCCATTTGAAAATCATTTTTCAATATAAATGACTTAAGCCTATCATACCAAGCTCTAGGGACTTTATTCGGACTATACAAGACTTTGGATAGTTTGTAGACATGATTTGAAAATTTTGAACTCTCATACTAAAGAGGTTGCTTAACATAGACTTCTTCTATGAAACCTTTAAGAAAGGCACTCTAAACATCTATTGGATACAGTCTAAACCCTTAGAGGCTACAAATGCTAAGAGAATTCTAAAGACTTCTAATTTGGCTATAGGTGTAAAAGTCTCTTTAAAGTCTAAGTCCTCTACCTAGGTGAATTCCTCAGCTACAAGTTTGGCCTTATTCCTAACAACTACCCCATCATCACTCTATTTATTCTTGAAATACAATTGATTCTTATAACATTGTGACCATGGGGAGGCTCAACTAAGGTCTAAACATTGTTCCTCCCAAAATTCTCTAACTCATCATGCATTGCATTGATCCATGACTCATTAATAAGTGCATGTGTGACATCATAGGGCTCAAAGGAAGTAATGAAAATAGAATGAGCATATGAGTCAGAAGAGATGAACCTGGAGCAAGTAACTCACTCATGAAAAACTCTCAAATGATCTGATTTGGAGGATGTCGCTGCTGGAGATGTTGAGGCATTCCTGAAGTCTAGGTGGCCTCTCCTCATGGGCTATGGAAATAGGAGCAGAGCAATATGGAGCTGAGGATGAAGTGGGAGCAGGCTGTCTAGCTGAAGATGAAGTAGTTGAAGCAGGTGCTTCAGCTGGTTGAAGAAGTAGATCAGTAGCTTTATCTTCTTCACTGCACACCTTAAGGGAGATGCCCTCAGAATCTCCCTGAACCTGTGTACCTGCAATGTCTGGTCTAGTCTTGGGACTAGCCTCATCAAAGGCAACCTCACAGGTCTCCACAATTTTGCTAATCTCAAGATTAAGTACATGCTATGCTCAAGAATGAGCGGAATAGTCTAGAAAGATCCCATCTGAAGACCTTGAATCAAACTTATCAAGGTTGCTATATTTGATAATGAAGCACTTGCAACCAAAGACTAACTACTTTGCAAAACTTAAAACTACTTATTACGAGATATAACCAAGTGACGTTAATAACCAGGAAACAACTATTCAAATAGATTTATACTCTACAGCGGTTGTAAAACTTTACCCATATGACATAAACATCACACCATGTCATCCATGTCACATGATACCAAAGGTACTCGATTTGAGAGTTCATGATAAAACTTTTACATTACTAGCCCTTATAACAAACCATACTATGATAACTTCTTAAGACATGGAGATACCTCCATAATACAAAGAACTCCTACGTTGTGTTGGAAAGCTTAGCGGCCCTCGCAAAGCCCCTACAAACATGGAGATACTCTACCATGCTTGTACTAGCCCAAAAATTCACCTATCAACTGCCACATGCGGTTTATTGCTAGAACATGACAACTTATTATGCTAGGTCCCCATAAGAGACACATGTGGTTGTAAGAGACCCTTATTATGCTAAGGGTCAGCACCGGAAATTTAGGTTTGGATGCAAGGTTTATGTACCTATACCCCTCCAGAGCGTATTGCAATGGGTCCTCTCTAAAAGATTGGGATATACGTTGGTTATGAGACAGCATCCATAATCAGGTATTTAGAACCTATGATAGCAGATTTGCATATTGTCTACTTCGCTGATTGCATATTTGATGAGGATAATTTCCTAACATTAGGGGGAGAAAATCAACCCCTTGATGAAAAGTGTCGGAAAATTACGTGGCAAGCCACGGTAATCCATGCACATGACCCACGCACTAGTGAAGAAAATACAGAAGTCAAGAAGATCATTGATTTGCAAGCATTTGCAAATCAACTGCCTAACCACTTTAGTAATTTGAAGAGCATGACCAAGTCGCATGTGCCTGCACGCAATACACTGGAGAGGGTTGAAATACCAAAGAAAGTAGAAGGTATCCCTAATCCCATCCTGATGCTTTAGAATAAAAGGACGAGAACTCCGGTCCCTCGAATCCTAAGTAACCGTGGACGCCTGGTGAAAAAGGACAAGAAGGACTTGACACAGCCGATCACTGAAGTTCCCCTGAACCAGAAGGGGAGCCAGTTGAGACCTGGCATCAGTATGACACCTTCAGAAAAGGGCATACCGGATTTGAACATCCCTATGGAAGAAGAAATCAACATGGACGTGTGCGCACACATCGGAGCCGAAAAACTAAAGGGACTTGTCACTGCAACTGGAAGAAGCGATGAGCAAGGAGAAGCACCAGAAGAATCAACTCATGAAGAAATAGATATAAATTATGTGCACACGGGAGAGTCCATGAATAGGACAACAGCCAATGTTGATATCTACTTTGCAAAGAAAATTGCCACAATTATAGATCTTGATCCAGAGCCTGCATCGCTCGCTGAATGTAAGAAAAGATCAAATTGGGAAGATTGGAAGAAGGCAATAGAAACTGAATTATTATCTCTGAACAAAAGAGAGGTGTTGGGGCCCATAAGTTGCACATCTCCCTATGTGCACCTTGTAAGACAAAAGAGGGTATTTGTTCGAAAGAGAAATGAAAGAAATGAAGTTGTAAGATATAAAGCAAGGCTTGTTGCACAAGGTTTCACTCAATGTCTATGAGTTGATTATGAAGAAACCTACTCCCCAATCATGAGTGGAATCACCTTTAGATATTTAATCTCAATGACAGTAAACTTGAATTTAGAAATGAAATTGATGGATGTGGTAACTGCATACCTTTATGGAAACTTGGATTCGGAAATTTATATGAAGGTGCCTGAAGGTATCCTAGTCCCGAATCAAGATAGAGCAAATAGAAATCTGTATAGTGTGAAGCTCAGGAAATCACTGTACGGACTCAAGCATCAGGCAAGATGTGGTATAATCGCTTAAGTAACTTTCTATGCAAGAAAGGCTACACGAACAATGAAGATTATCCTTGTGTATTTATCGATGATCCCAGAATGGATTTTTCATAATTTTAGTATATGTAGATGATCTGAATATCATTGGGACAATGGAAGACATAAAAGAAGCAAGTTCTTACCTAGAGTTAGAATTTGAAACGAAAGATTGGGTAAAACCAAATATTGCTTAGGCCTACAGCTTGAGCATGTCCTTGAAAAATATTAGTACATCAGTCAGACTACGCCTAGAAGGTGTTAGAAAGGTTTGGCTTTGAGAAAACATACCCATTGAAAGTACCGATGATCGGGAGGTCTTTGCAGCAAGAAAAAGATCCATACCGACCTAGGGAAGAGAGGGAGGAAGTCCTAGGACTGGAATTTCCATACTTAAGTGTAGTAAGAGCACTTATGTATTAGCAAACTACATTAGACTGGACATTGCATTTGCCGTAAACCTGTTAGCAAGGCCATAGTGCAGAACCTACCAAAAGGCATTGGCAGGGAATAAATGACATCTCCCGATACCTCCAAGGAAGCAAGGACCTTGGATTGTTCTACAGAAAGAATCAAGATTTGAACTTGACTGGCTATACAGATGTTGGGTACTTGTCAGACCCGCATAACGTAAGGTCACAAACATGCTATGTATTCCTGTGTGGTGGAATTGCAATTTTGTGGGAATCGTCTAAGCAAACTCTTATAATGACTTCGATGAACCACTCATAAATCATAGCACTGTACGAAGCTGCACGACAATGTGCTTGGCTCCAACAAATGATTCACCACATCCAGCAGTCTGTGGGATGAATATTTTGCAAGCTCCCACAATTATCTATGAAGATAATGCAGTTTGTGTTGCACAAGTGCAGACGGGCTACGTGAAGAGTCATCTCACAAAGTATATCAACTCCAAGTTCTTCTATGCTCATGAATTGCAAAAGATGGATGAAATTAAAGTACTGCATACTAAGTCATATGAAAATCTTGTAGATTTATTCACTAAGTCACTTCTCAGCATCTAGTTTCGAAAGATGCATACAAGGAATTGGAATGATGAGACTTAGAGAAGTGCATAATTCAGGGGGAGATTTTTCTCAAGCTCGTTATTAAAACTTGATCAGGAAGATCGAGTACCCAAAGAATAAACCCTGAAGATCAAATGAAATTGGGTGGATTGTACTCTTTTTCCATTGATGAGTTTTTTTGAAGTTTCTCTGCCAAGGTTTTTAATGAGGCAATTCGTGCAATACAGCATAACATGTATCATGTATTTTTTCTCCAAATTTTTCTCATTTAGTTTTTATGGAGTTTTGATGAAGCATGAACATGTTAGATGAGTGCGCAAGGGGGAGTGTTAAGAAACTTGGACCTAGGCTTGAAGTCTTGGCCCATAGTGGGCACCTCACTACTAGGCTATAAATAGGGAGTACTATCGGCTATTTTGTATACGAAATCAGAAAGAAAGTAATAAAGAAAGATCAGGAGTTTTCTCTATCTCTTTGTGTTTCAATCTACTATTTCTATCTTCAGTGATTGATTTGTTTTGCATAAGCAGAGAAATCGATCAGACTGGTTACCAACAACGATTCCTCAACAGAAATAACTATTCTATACCACCATCCCTCCTTATCCCAAACTAATTCCCTTCCCCGTCCCTCCCCACAGTCGAACCAACCCCCCCCCCCAACCCGGTACTTCACACACTCCTCACTAAAACCGATTTCTCACTAAAACCGGTTAAAAACCGATGAAATGTCCTTAGTAATGTATCCACCCTAGAATTTAGGAACTGGCACTGTGGTAGAGCTGTATACGACCTTATACCACATTGTTAGCGGAAGATTCGAGTAACAGAAAAATGACCTTTGTATGTGATACGATGCACACAACACACACTCACCTATTAGTTCTACTAGTGGCCATGAGGTATATTAGCTCTCCTTGTCCTATTAGTGTTCGTTTTTTTTTGAGAGGATGTTCCCTTGATTATTAGAGAGCTACTGCTATTATGTGTTGACTTGAGCAAAATGGCCCAGCCTGGATTGGCCCGAACCAACTGTCTTGGCCCTGCCCGAAGCCTAGTTTATGGACGGGCTTGTGTAGGAATGTGATATTTGAATTCTCAATTCAAAATCATGAAGTGTAAATTTAATTAAAATATATATTTCGTAATTATGATTTCAAAATTATTAATGCCAAATTTGGAGCTTATAGAAACTTTAAAAATTTGTGTCTGCTATTTGCATTGAAACTTGAAAGTGGCTAGGGTATATACATGTATGCAATTTACGTACACTTTTAGGACAGGATTCATATAGAAATATCATTGCTAATTTTAATTTAATTTTAACTTTGAATTTCATATATTCAGGGATTTTACTTTGAAGTTCGTATGAAAATCAAAATGCTATTTTTTATTTTTATTTCAAATTTTAATTATTTTTATTGTACGTGACATGGATTATATCTTTTAATCTAAGCTATTATAATTCAAGTATGGATGGTTAGGTCTTTTTCTCTTTGTCTAATTAACGTGGGGATTTTTCTCGAAGTTCCTAATTAGTATACATGCATATATAGACATATAGATATAGATATGTACATACATCCGTAGACTTGAGCAAAACGACCCAGCTTGGGTTGGCCCGAGCCAAATGTGTTGGCCCTGCCCGAAGCTTGGTGTATGGACGGGCTGGTGCAGGAACGTGATATTTGAATTCTCAATTCAAAATCGTTGCAAATTTAATAAAATATAAATGTTCATAATTAAGATTTCAAATTATAAATGCCAAAATTGGAGCTTATAGAAACTTTAAAATTTGTGCATGCTACTTGCATTCAAACTTGAAAGTGACTAGGATAAATACATGTATGCAAACACAAACATTTCTAACCATCTACTAATTATCCTACAAATGGGAGTGGTAAGAAGTGGGAAAAAATGTTGGAAGAGGAAAATTTTAAAAAAAGTTTGTAACACCCTGACTTAACAAAAGCCTATAATATCACTTACAACTATAATCACTACCAACTTGAATCATTATTTACACATTATCAATAGCTAGGCTCCATGGCTAAGCATTCAACATATTCATAAATGGAAATTTCAGGAACACGGTAACAAATAATTTGAACTTAACAAGAACCAATTAATCACTAGGATGAATCGATTATAAAACTAAACCAAGGAACGCATCAAGTAGCAACGACTTAAACCACATATAGCTAAGGGAAACCATTAAGTATCTAATTATTGCAAGGATAGTACTAAATTGATTATGACAATAAGTGATAGATCGCTAAGTGGAGCAAAGGGTTACAAAAGTGTAAGTTCATATGTTCTACTTCCACCATACATATCGCCTTCAACATTCACCAAAAATCAATAATAATGTAAGGGTGAGTTAATATCTCAACAAGTACATAACACAATAATAAGCAAGACATATCATTTTACCATTTCACATCCATTTACCATTAACTCAATTCCACATTCATTCTCATCAATTTTCATTCATATATCTCACTTTCTCCTATCTCTTTTTACTTCCATTAATGCAATGCTCATGCACATGTTTCAACTTCTCTTTAGCATATACCGATATAGCGGAGTGTACCACCCATTGATGTGAGAAATGGGAATTCAGGTGAGAACTATAGAGTATGATACAAAATGATTCCAAACTCAAGCTCTGGGAGTATGTACTTTTATTTCTCGTATACAACTTATATGTATGTGTTATACCCTTTTTTTCATTTTGAATATGATCTGATAGTAACTATAAGATAATCCCAATTAAGTGAATTGTATGAAAATTTTCCTTCAGGTTCATATTCTTTTAGCGTTATTACCGTATAGAAATGGGGTATATGGCAAAAACAAAGGACTCCAACCAAATTTTTATCATGTAATTCATATTGGGTATCGTAGAATTAGTATTCAAATATGTTAAGAGTGACAAAGATTCACTTAAGTTGTATATCAAATGTGAAAGTATGTACTCGCAGGAGTTTGGACATAATGTGCTAGAATACAAGGCAAACTGGAATTAGGATTCAGAAATCTAAGACTATGAAGAGCACAATTGTTTATCTAATTAATATTACTGTAAATCATTACTAATCCTCAACTTGCAACGTACATTGTATATTCCGTGGTTGTTCACCATCTTTCATGCCTTGATTTGTTTTTAGTTATTGCTAAAAAAATTGTGGAGACACGTCCTTGGCTGGCCAGAGAAGAAAACGAGGGTGGGAATACTCCAATGCAACTCACTGCAATTTGGGGCAAGGTTGACGTGATACGTGCATTGTTGCAACATGATCGGTCTTTAGGGTACGTATGTGGTAAGCGCAAAGGGCAATCCTCTCCTTAATCCTGCCGCATATCGAGGTCATGGTGGTGTGCTCGAGAGCTCCTTTGCCATTGTCCAGATTCTCCCTATTGCGCCGTAAATGGCTGGACATGTCTTCATCAAGCTTTACAAGCACGTCGCACAGAGTTCGTTGAATTTATCCTGAGGGCACCACAGCGTCGGAAGTGTCCAGAAGTGCAATCCGAAAATCCTTGCTTCTTTACTGTCTCACAAAGACATACACAAGAATGTTTGACAACCGTTGTCGGGCTGTAACTGATGAATTATGGAATGCCACGGAGAATGGTCCAGACTTTAAATTGGGTATGTTACGAGTACGTTCTTGTCAATACACAGGTCCATATAAACGCTTCCTGATAAGACATAAATATTTTGCATATTACTTAAAATGGTAGCAGCTAATTCAAAATAAAAAGAATGAGAAATTTGAAAGAAAATCAACAAACAGACGGAACAGGTTGAGTGAAGTATTTTTCATCTTCCTTCCTCTTTTATAATTTCCTGTTCGGATGCCTCTTATCTATCTATCTATCTATCTATCTATCTATAATAAATAGGCACTATGAGGAAACTTTCACGTTAACCAGAAAGATCTAGCAATTTATTTATCTAGCGGATCCAAATTATAACGGTTTAGGTCGACTTCAGATAACCTTGGGGAAAATCAATGTGTGTGGGAATAACGGGTTTCTCCATTGTAATAGTGGATATGATCTATTTTGGGGGTAGGTGGTTGGTTGCTCACCTATAAAAGGGGTGGGGATGGAGACATGTAGGATTAACCATCTCACCTCTTTCTCATGTGTTTTCTTATTTAGGGTTAGGGTTTTGAGAGTGGAGCACATGGTGTGCTCTTTGTCCTCCAAGGTAGAGTGGCTGTAAACTCAACCTTCTCAAGTGAGCAATACATCAATTTTTTTTGCATATTTCTATGGATCCATTTTGATTTGGTTGTTTTGTTCTTGAGTTGGCCTCAAAGTGTGATTTCTTGATCCAAGAGTTTTTGAGTCAATTTCATTGGTGGTCGCTTGTTGAGCCTCTTAGTGATCATAATGTCATAGGAACCAAGTGGGTCTTCAAAAACAAGCAGAGTGAGGATGAGGCCTTCACCCCTGGATGTCAAGAGGCCATTAGGACAAGTATTGGTGGTTATAGTCATTCGAAACAAGGTTAGACTGGTAGCTCAGGGTTCCTCCTAGGTTGAGGGTTTAGATTTTGAGGAGACCTTCACCCTGTAGCTAGGCTAAAGACCATTAGAATTTTGCTTGCATTCGCAGCGACTAAGGGCTTTAAGCTGTACCAGATAGATATCAAGAGTGCCTTCCTCAATGAGTGTATTGAGGAAGAGGTTTATGTTAGATAGCCTCCAGGTTTCGAGAACCCTAATACCCAAATCATATCTTTAAGCTTTCCATAGCTCTGTATGGACTTAAGCAAGCCCCTAGAGCTTGGTATGAGAGGCTTAAGTCCTATTTGTTGAGTTGTAGGTTTGAGATAGGTAAGGTAGATAAGACCTTGTTCACTACTAGGCATGGTAATGATCTTCTACTCGTCCAGATTTATGTAGATGACATTATCTTTAGTGGCTCCTCTCATGCTCTGGTTTCCCAGTTTTCTCATATCATGAGCACAGAGTTGAGATAAGCATGATGGGCGAGTTGAGCTTCTTCCTCAGCTTTTAGATCAAGCAGACTCGGGAGGAACTTTCTTGCATCAAGGCAAGTACACTCGAGATCTCCTAAGATGCTTCAACATGAGTGATGGGATGCTAGTGTCAACTCTGATGGCAACCTCAATCACACTCGACCTAGACGAGGATGGCGAGTCGGTAAATCAGAAGGAGTGCCGTAGTATGATTGGCACTCTCATGTACCTTACTGCTTCGAGCCCAGACATACATTTGATCGTGTGTCTGTGCACTCGATTATAGGCTTTCCCTCGCGTCTCTCACCGTCAGGCGGTGAAGCGCATCTTCAGGTACCTTCGAGCTACTCTAAACAATGGTATCTAGTACTCTTCAGCTTCCTGTCTTTCCCTTATAGCCTACTTCGACGCAGACTTTGCTAGCTGTAGGATAGATAGGAAGAGCACCTCTGGCACTTGCCAATTTATTGACACTTCTCTTGTTTCTTGGTCTTCTAGGAAGCAGTCCAATGTTGCACAGTCCATAGCAGAGGCCAAGTATGTTGCAGCTGCTAGTAGCTATAGTCAGGTGCTTTGGATGGTTTCAGCCTTACGACTTTGGTTTACCCATAGATAGTGTTCCTCTCTTCTGTGATAACACTTCTACCATTAACATTGCCAAGAACCTAGTGCAGCACTCTAGGACCAAGCACATATATATTAGATATCACTTCCTTAGAGACCATGTGGAGAAGGGTGACATAGTGCTTCAGTTTGTGGAGAATGACCACCAGTTGGCTGACATTTTCACCAAGCCTTTAGATAGCTCGAGATTAATGACCTTGCAGGGAGAGCTTGGGGTGGTCTGTTCGTACATTCTGTATTATATTGTTCATATGCTTCTTTTTCATTTTGTTGTACTTTGTTCATTGGGTGCATTTGGGTTAGTCTTTCTAGCATAGACTAGAGTGGTTCTCATTCTCAGTTGTTTAGACTTCTTCTCATCTTATGATCCTAGGATGCTACTTATTAGTTGCTTTTCTTCTCCCTAGGTTGAGTTCACTCACTTCTTTTAAATCTAGCAAGGGTTGGGCCCCCTTGGATAGACAGGGAACGTGTTTACTCCTTAGTGTTTTAGATGACCAGCTGATAGTCCTAGAGTCATATGGGGTAGATGAGAGCAAGTCTCAGCGATAGTATTCCTTCTATCTTGTATATGTTGTAAGGATTTGCATTTCTTCTTTCTGTCCAAGCTTCTTCCCTCTTGCTTATTGCTTTGGTTCACGAGAGTTCAATTGAGATTTTCTAGAGCTTAATGATGACATAACTCAACTTGAACCAAAATACTTCTAAAATTGACTCACTTGCTAAGGGGAAGTTGGGATTTTATTTGCATCATATTGCACTTAAATTCAGCAACGTGCATTGTAATATAAATACATGGAGCCCTGATTATTGTCCCTATATGATATGATAAAACTGCTTTACATCTTATCGTAATTTGTGCTAGGATGCTATATTTATCATGTTCTTCTATGTATAGCTTAGCTTGTGTCATGCTAGCTTTATTAAATGTGAGCAACTTAAATTAAATCATGTCTTGTTGGATCTTGCGACTAGTCTGACTCTAGTGATTCTCTTATGATTCATGCTATGTTAAATAAGCTAAGTTGAGTCTTGAATCTGCATTGAGCTTTAGATTGAGCTATGCTAGTTTATTAGTGAAGCATGAGTTTGTATTAACTCTTTGTTCTTGAGCTAAGTCAAGAAAATGCAAAAAGATCTCTTTTATGCAAAAAAAACTGATCTCACCAATCTTTTCTCATGAGACGGCTTGCCATTGCACTAGGATAAACTCAGGGAGAGTTTTAGATGACCAAGATCACTTTCTTAAGTTTCTTGCTTTGAGTTGTCATATAAGGTTTGAGATCTAGCACATGGCTACGAAATTAAAATCTTGTGAAAAATAGTTGAAGCCAACCATGAATTTCTGAAAATACCAAATGTGCTAAATTTACTCAATTACTAGTGATATCAAGTACTTAAACAAAATGTCTCAATTTTGAATTTGTAGCACTGTAAATTGACTCAATTATAATTTTTTGATTCCACTTAGAATATTGACATGGCATGACTCATTTTTGGATACCATTAACTAGACTGTAATCTTGAGTGACTTAACATGTTAAATAATACATTTAATTTCAGATTATGGTTTATTTGGCTTTTGCTTGACTATACATGGGTTGGTATGATCTAAACATTACTTTCACTTTTATGGCTTGGTGTAATCCCTAGAAAGATGTTTTGAACAATCTTCATGACTCCTAATGCTTAAAATAAATAAATTGCAACCATTTTATTTCATTCATACTCTATCTTCTTCCATGCATCTTGATGACTCCATTGTCAAAGGGGGAGAAATATTGGTAAAAAAATACATATCTAGAGCATGTTTTGGAGTTTTTGTGCAATTGATTTATTCTCATCATGATTAAGATCAAATCGAACAAATTGCTCTTTCATATGGACCTATAGTGAGATTGCCTGACTCACTTAGTGAATTTAAAGCCTCTGTGGAAAATTTGTTATTTTCAATGGTTTCACTTCATTTCTGTTTCATATGGTCATTTTCAGTCATTGTGTTCTATTTTTGAGCTGTCTTTGCAAAATTCTTTTTGTTCTTCTAAAACCACTTCTATTTGCATTTTTGAGTATTGCCATTGGGTTCATCAAGGGGAGATTGAAGAACCATGTGAGATGGTTCAAGTTAATGTTGTGATGAACCACTACAATGTTTGTGGAGTGGTTAATTGGCTTTGCAAAGATTGTTCTCTGTCAGGATTGGTTTGGGCAAAAATTGAGGATTTGGGATTTGAGTCATGGATTTACTTAGGTTGACCTGAGTTGTTGGGTTAAGGTTGCATAATGCATGTCTCGGCTAATGTAGGTCTAGTTGTAAAGAATTTGTGTCTAGAAATAAATTCTTTGTCTTTGGATGTGCAAGATCGTTTGAAGTCAACTATGCTCAATGGCGGTGATCATGGCTAGGCTCTTGGAGGAGTCGAGGCCCAGAACGATCAAGGATGCCGGGTGACACGGTGAGTTCAAGCATGGAATGAGAAAGGCGGAAATGTTAAAGGCGAGTTAGAATGATAGGATGATGCCAATTAGCTTGCACGGGCCAAGTGTGCCATGGTTCAGTGGAACCGGGACGGGAGAGACCTGGCGGCATGTGGCAAAGACTCCTATTTCAAAAAAATTCTTATTGGAAAAGTTTCTTAGGAGTCCAAACTTTATTTTTGTAAATTTTGAAAGCATTTCAACTTCATTTGAGAAAGTTGTGTACTTTTCTCACTTTGTCAAAATGCTAAAAGTTCAGAGCTTTTCATGGCTTTGAGCTCATATGTGATTTTTGTATCTGTAAGTGGGCAAACGATCTGAGGAAGGCATAATTATGACTTTTGATCCTCTATTGTTGATCTATATTGACAAATTTTTTCAAATGTGTTGCACATTTATAAGTCAGGTTTTCTGTTAGCTTTTGAAGCTCAAATAAAATGTCAAAATCTGAAAATCTGAAATTTCAATTAAAGTGTCAAAGCCTTCAAGGAGCTATCAAGAGTAAGATTATTTAAATGTGTTTCAAATATCTTTAGTTAATTTAATTGGTATCAAATTTAGTCATATATGTTTATTTCATACTCTTTATAACCTCTTTTAAGTTTGAATATGAATTAATTGTTATCAAACTCCATATATTGAAAAGTTTCCTATTTAGCTTATCAAGTTTTATTATTTTTTTGGTGATTAATGTCAAAAGGGGGGAGAATGATATATATAATAGCACAGTTAAATTGCCAAAAGAGGGAGAATAGCCTAAAACTGCGAGAATATGCAAAATGAGAAAATTTAAACTTAACTTACATTTATGCTTGCATCTTCTCTTATGCATTTGCTTTGTGATAATGCATAAATAGTCTAATTTTCTGTCACATATTCATTTTCATCCAAAGCATATGAGGAAGATTGTCGTATGCCACCTTGAAAGACTCAAACCGTTTTTCCAAAGCCTTCTGCTTTGCACGCCACCTTCGAGATAATCTAATGAGTCTCATACTTCGGTTTATGTGCATGCACTCGCCAAGGACAACTGGACTGCTCCTAGCTAGATTTGATGACCTAAAATGTCCGCTGCATAAACAAGGCCTACAGCTTAATGGCATCCTACATGGATGCCTTCTAAGCAAACATTGAGTGCAACCAAATGTCTGTGGCATAGTACTCCCACAGTGATTCATGCTCGTCATGCGCAGCTACACTCTCAGCGTCAAACCTATTCCATTCCTGGGGAATGGGACTTTGTCCTCATCGGAACTGTCTTCGTTGTCCTCCAATACAGCTTTATCTTCAGCCTAGGCCATTCGGTCATCGCTTTTTATTTGGCACACTATGAACTCCATATGCTCTTCTTTACCAGCCTATTATGTGGGCTCAGCATACAGTGACCGATCTTCCTCTCCTGCATCTACCGCGTCGGTTTTGTCATGAGCAACATCCTCCGTACCCTCTGTAGCCTCGGCCTTCGGGTCCTCTTCTTCATCAACATGCTGGGCGCCCAACCTGCTCCCACCACCTGGATGATATCCATCGGTAGGGCCTTATACAACTTCTTTCGGACATGATTGTACAAGCGACACACACTTGTATCCACAACAGCGGCAGCCTTCTAGAAAGCCCTTTCACAAAGGCATGCGTATCGTTCTTCTCAACTCCCATCTAATCTGCATGGGAGACCGGCTACAAGCCCTTGTATGACAACGCTGCACACGTCAGGTCTAAGGAGAAGCTGCTGGTAAGCTAATACATCACATCTGCGATTCGTGCATTCTCGCCATCTGGGTGTACCAGAGTGGCTTGTGAAAACTACTCAAGTCAATACCGTACGAACCTTCACAAACAGTGCCAACACTGTAGTGCACTTTCGATCTAGTGGGTACCAGCATGACTAATGTCTACCTGCAAATATTTCCAATATTGCAGCTAGTTACATTGCATCACACATTATGTTGTACTGTAATTTATATTTCTAGGGCCATTTGCCTATACCGACACCGCTCCCTTTCTTCTGCCATAATACTTATCGACTCCCTATCTGGTCCCATGCAAACCGACGTCGCCCTTCTCTCTGCTCGACTTCTCTCCTACTCCAAATAATTCCTAATAGGTTCGGAGAATTTACATGACACTGATAAAATTAATTAAGTAATTAAGTACGTGACTTAGTGATTTAAATGACAATATACTAGTTTTAACAATACGCATGAATTCTAAATTTACTTACGACATTCCTAATTAATCATAAATGTTGTCTACTAATGTTTTGCATTTTAACATGACTTCCAAAATTTTTTAGAGTACTCTAACATGTCACGGGATCCTCACGGTTAAATATTCGCAACAAAATAAATTAATTATATGCGTGCTTCTCCTCCCTTTTTCTTTTCCTTCTCATTCTTCTTACTTGTCTTTTTAGCCATCGAACCGAAATTATACTATATTTTCTCTAACTACAATTTTCTACGGATGCTAGTTAGACTATTCTTTACACTAAACAAACTATTTACTTACTACAAAACATAGACTAAAAGATAAAAGATTTTACCTTATGGACAACTCGCTCCTCTCAGAAATAGTTGAACCTTCTCTTTTCCTTCTCCCTCTCCCTCTCCCTATCCTCTTTTTTCTTTCTTTCCTCTCCTCTCCTCTCCTCTTTCTTTCTCTCCTCTCCTCTCCTCTCTTTCTGTAGGATCGATTCACACTAAGATAGGCAATCAGAGGGGGTTGAATGATTGCGGAAGCTAAAAATAAATTTTAAGACTCTGCCCTAAACACAAAACCTATTTAAGCCTCGTTTAAAAATTCTGGACAGAATAATGTACTCTCACTAAAACTGATCTCGATAAAAAACCGTAACTCCGATTGACCTCAAATTTTGACAGAATAAACTAGACACAATTATTAAACTAACCCAACTGGAATTACGTCAAACGGAGATCTAGAACTCGAGATATAAAATAAACAAGATCGCTGATGCAGATAGTGACGAGAATTGATTAAGCCCTAATTATGCAACTAAGCAAAATTCGTAAGAAATTAAACAACCAAACTTTTCATATCATAAACTTGATGCCCTAACTATTTTTTTATACATGCATGAATCAAAAAGCCTAAAAAACTTAATGCCAATAAAATAACTAAAAATAAAATTAAAAACTAATTAGGCTTACCTAATCACCTTTTCTCACCTAATCACTTTTTCTCTTCTAAGTGCACAGAAAGTGAAGAGAATCAATGTTGTCTGAGATGCCAGCGTTGCCTTTTTAGTATGAGAAGCCTGATGCATGCATTGGAACCGTAGAAGACTCACGCGTCGCACGTCATGCACGGCGCAAATTCGTCGATATGTTGGACGCGACCCGAGACGAATAAAAACAGTGATTCGTCGCCGCCGCACGCTAGCGTGATGATTATCCGTGATGTAGCCGCACGAGAACACGAAGGAAAACAGCCAAGATGTCGCCGTCTGCGCACGATCAGAACACACCACTCCAGATTGTTTCCATTGATGCTAAATCATGCTCCATCAATGTATTCAAGCATGCAAGCGAGATATGTATCAACTATCACGTAGACATCATGAAGCCACCACTTAGATTTTTTACTTTTTCACGTGGCTACCCAAAAACCAAAACGGCCGACGCTCTGTTCTGTATTTTTTTCTCAAAAGGCTTGACCGCAATAAACAAAACCAGCCGCCTCTATTTATCTAGTGCTCTCTTCAACCTACTCCAATGCATCATCAACCCTAATACAACTCAATCTAGCCCTTTTTGCCTCAACCAGGCTTTTTGACCCACTATTTTTCAAGGGACCCAAAACCCTTCATAACATGGGTTATTTTTTCAGCCTTCCACATTTTGAAGCCTCCAGGACCGCGCCTCCTGTATCTTCTCCATGCATCATCTCCATGCGTATTGTTCTCTAGCCTGAACATTCCGCATGACATCCTTGACCGATAGGACCTTAGTTCCTCCCTGAACTTAGTCCCAAAACTCAGTTCCACCCGAACCTAGTTTCAGTCCCGTCATCGACCATGTTCCGCCTCAAGCAACACATGCACATGAATAAACAAACAACCGCGTACGAGCACAAGTCCACGACTTGACTCAAGTCAAACCGCACAATACCTCAATGAGCGTATCATGCAACCTATCATATCACCATACTATCACAAGCATATAAAGAAGCAACATACCATAAATAATACAATAATACCATAACCAACGTTGTCAATTATTCATCATCTAAAATAACCTAGACCAGACCACATGGTCTAACACTTTCTTTCCTCCGCTCGAGCACTCTTTCTTTCCTCCGGCTGCCAGTTGCTCTAGCACTCGAGTGACTGGCTTATATAGCCCATCCAATCGCTCAAAAATACGGTGAATGAAAGGTGCTATCGCCAAACGATTGGGCGATATAACCTATCGCCCAACCAATGGGGCAACTACATTTATGTGGCCCAACGGTTGGTCAACTGTCTGTGTGTTGTTTGGCCGTTGAGTGACAGGGGCTAATTGCCCAACCGTTCGACGACAGGGACCTATTTCTGTAAAAAGTAAAAAATATAGGTATAATTTTATGATTTTAAATAAAAAAGGATTATTTAAAAAAATCGAGGATTTTGAGTTCTTGGTTCAACAAGGTCCCCTACAAAGAAGCTTATGTGGTCTGCATAAATGGCAACGCATTTGCGACTGGTTTATACACGGTAGTGGCCCTCGTATCCAATGGTTGGCTATTGGAATTTGTTGTCTATCAGTTTTGTTGCCAATTATTACTAATCTGCTAGGTGAACACCCTGTTTTGAAGCTTAGAGCAGTCCCAATGGTGTATTGATGATGGTTTCTATCCTCATTAAATGACTTGCCACGTAGGCAAAATGCTGACATAGCAACGTAATTAATGATGAAAGAGAGCACAAATCCTAGAAACGGTTTCCTTATGAAGAAATCAGGTCTTCACTCCACCCAATGCACCAAGAAACTATGAAATCGCCATTGGGAAGAAACCACCAGTTTCTAGGGGGCTCGTGGCACACTCTCATTGGAGGAAGAAGATAGAGTTGGGAGAGAGAAAGAGAAAATAATTATTACTCGAAGACACCTTCACTGTGGAGATAGTTTCTATAGATGATTTCTTGTGCTATGGAAATCGTGTCAGTTTCTTCTATTGGGACTGCCCTTAGATTTCGGTTGGGTCATGCTTTTATGTCAGCTGCTTGGTATGGTCTAGCAATGTCAATTTGTTTTATTAGACTCCTACATACTTTCTGTTCTAGTACCTTTTTCCCCCTGAATTTATGCATGTTGTTTGCATGTTGAGACTTATATTGCAGTTCGGAAATTCCATGCTGAGACTGTATTGCCCCTCTATAACGCACTAGCCGTCGACAAGGGGAATTCAATGCCAACGGAGCGGCCAGCCTATAACCAGACTTTTGCTGACAATTAACGAGTTTCCACGAGGGGCCCAAGTCCAAGTGACCAGCTGCGGATTATTGATAAGCCCGGCCCATGCGTAGCCCGTGGAACCCGTGTGGTCCATGGGCCGGCCCGAGGGCAAGGTTGCATGCTAACTAATTAATCTGCGCATCCTTTTCCGATTTCAATTGGCCGATGGCTGTCTATCCATTATCCCATGTCAGTTGCACTGAAGAATTAGGTTCTTGTACACGGATGGTCTATTAATTCTTGGTAGTAATTAAATCACCAGGCATGGATCAAGTTAAGCGTGGTTTAGCGCATCACTACTAGAAAACGGATCATTCCTCACGGGCTTTAATTTTTCTGACGGGCCCGCATAGAATGTGAGGGATATCAATTTTTCTGATGGGCCCACGTAGCACCGTCGCAAAAATACATTTTCCTGTCGGGTTCCTTATGCCGTCAAGAAAATATACTATTTTTGTGACGGTATTATATGAACCGTGAGGATAATTGTCTCCAGCCCGTGAGGCTTTTGATCCAGCCCGCCCGCTACTCTTCTCGCAGCCTGTGAAACCCTAAGAAATTTTCGCAGCCGCCGCTCCTCCCCATCCCCTCGCGCCTCCCCCCATCCCCTCGCGCCTCCGCCCCAAATTTTCGCAGCCGCCGCCTCCTCCCCGATCCCCTCGCGCCTCCGCCCCAAATTTTCGCAGCCGCCGCCTCCTCCCCGATCCCCTCGCGCCTCCTCCGCCCCAAATTATCGCAGCCGCCGCCTCCCCCCATCCTCGCGCCTCCTCCCCGATCCCCTCGCGCCTCCTCCGCCCCAAATTTTCGCAGCCGCCTCCTCCTCCCCATCCCCTCGCGCCTCCTCCGCCCCAAACCCTCGCGCGCCCCCAGTGTACCACTACATCTTCACTGGCCGTAGGCCGACGAGTCACCGGAACCCAGTGAACATCGCCAATCGCCCGCACCTCCCACTCGTCAAAATTCAGTTCAGGACCTTTTGGTGTCATAGCAAAATGGTTAGGTTTGTTATCCATCCAAGGATTACATTACAGTACTTTTTTTAATTAACCAATCAGAAGGGTCATGGTTATTCACTTTTGTAATTGAAATGTAGTATCCTACATTCTTTGCTGCAACCCATGTGTGATGCATCTGTTGTGCTTGCCGACCTATTACATTTTCAAGTATTATCTAGTTGACCATTCTATTGTGTGGAAATTCATTGGGTTTGGCTATATATCAAGGAGAGTTGAAATGATGGGTGGTACCTTGGGTGGAAATTCTATACAATTCAGAGTATGGTAATTTAACTTGTAGTTATGTTTTTACTAGAATGTTCCTTATGTGTTATGTCTTCCTTCAATGGTGCAATCCACTGCTGCTGCAATCCACTGCTGGAAGCACATTTTTACCACTCGATGGAAGCAAATGGGCTGCTGCTGCTACTGCTGCAATCGGTCATTGCTTCTTTCTGCTGCAATCTCTTTGAAGCAAATGGTCGCTTCTTTTTGCAATCTCTTCTTTGCATCCTTTCCAAATGGGCATTTCTACTAGCTGAACTTGAATGTAATGGAAATAGACTTTTGTATGTGGTACTTGATTTTAGATGTCTTTTGGATGATGAACCAATCTAGAGGTGAAGTTTATGAATTGGATGCTTGTGTATGAAATAATCTATGGATTGTTTATGAAAACCCAACTTTTTATATATTTGTTTAATTATGTTTCTTGATTGATACAAGGATTGTGTTGTGACTAATTTGATTATATGATGCATGGATGTGTAAGATTTAGATATCAATGCTTATCTTGTAAGTTATTAATGCTTATCTTGTAAATGATAATTCATTATGGCTGAAAAATGCATTTCCCTCACGGGTAGCATTTCGCCTGTGAGTAAAATTTATTTTTCTCACGGGAATTGTACCGTCAGGTTAACTGATTACCCTCACGGGTAACATTTTGCCCGTGAGTAAAATTTATTTTTACTCACGGGAATTTTACCGTCAGGTTAACTGATTACCCTCACGGGTAACATTTTGCCCGTGAGTAAAATGTATTTTTCTCACGGGAATTGTACCGTCAGGTTAAATAATTTCCCTCACGGGTAAAACCGTCAGGTTATATATCCCTGACGGGTTCCCGTCAGCCAAATTTTATTTTCCTTACCAGCCACCACGAGGGTTTTGCTCGACGGAACCGTCAGAAAATAAAACCTGACGGTTTTTTATATTTTTCTGACGGTTTTGAACCGTGAGGAATGGTCTGTTTTCTAGTAGTGCATGCCCTGCCTGCACCACCTCGATCATTTGTCACGTTTGAACTGATGAACCTATATGTGATCGATTTCTGAGGTGAATTAATTCTTGGAGATCGCTAGCTTATATCCTTTTTCTTTTCGGGTGCACATTGCATTCCTAAAAAAAGGCACACATTAATTAATTAACACTGCAAGAATATATCCAACTTTACATGTCCTTAGTTTGAAGCACGTACTACTACATGGCAAGCTAGGCTAGCTTCCCCTTTATTCTTTGAACATGGTACGTTTATCCCCATTTTGCTTGTTCGATCGGGTAACCCAGGCATCTTTGCTGGTTTTTGCTTGCTCGTATAGGACGCAGTGCTGAAAGGAACAAATGCCTTGCGTACCCTATCTATTTGTTTTGCAGCAACTGACCCGTTGTTGAGATTTTGTCGACTCTGGCTAGTTGGCCCGGTCATCTCTTGCCGTTGAAATTAAACTGCAAAACTGAATCACCAGGTAGTCAAGTATCCTTGTTTCTTATTTCGTGACTAGCACCTTGTGAGACTGATCGTTCATCTGTAAAAACTATCCTTTTCATTTGTAATAGATGGTAGCCGGTACAGCTAGCACTAGTTCATCAGGAGGGGCACCGATCGATGGACGGCTCCCGAAAGCTGCCATAACTGGTGATGCCAAATCAATGAAGGACATAGCCTGAAAGGATCCAAGCGTGCTGCCTGGAATAACTCCACATCGGAGCACCTGCCTTAATATATCCTCCATTCATGGCCACGAGAGATTCTGCAAGGATGTCCTGACGATAAACCAGTCTCTCCTTGCCATTGCCAATTCATACGGTGAGACTCCGCTGCTCGCCGCTGTGACGAGCGGCCATGCCTCTTTGGCTTCTAATCTACGTGGGATTGAGTGAGGCAATCTTGAAACAAGACAACGATGGATGTAATGCACTGCACCATGCCATTCGGCCACAGGGACCTTGCGCTGGAGTTGATAGCAGCAGAGCCTGCCCTGTCGCGAGGTGTTAACAGATACAACAAGTCGGCTATGTTCATCGCGGTGATGAGAGATTTTGCAGATGTTTCTGAGAAACTGTTGGAAATTCCTGATTCTAGTCATGTGGGAACTTACGGCCACAATGCCTTGCATGCTACTGTGAGGAATGGGAATGCAGGTGAGAACTATGGACTAGGGAGTACGATAGAATTAATATATGGCAAACTGGCAACATGATCGTAAGAGCATAATCGATTCTTTAATATTACTGCACACGATTACTAATTAAGTAATCGTCAACTTGCTGCGTGCCAAAAATTATCATCATTCCTTGGTTGTTAACCAGCAAATGCCTTAATTTGTTTTCAGGTATTGCTAAAAAAAGTTGTGAAGACACGTCCAGAGAACAGACCAGGGACGGGAAGACCCCAATGCAGCTGACTGTACTTTGGGACAAGATTGACGTTCTACGTGTATTGCTGGAACATGACAGGTCTTTAGGGTATCAAGCAAGCATTAGCGTCGTTGCTCCTCTGAGCCCTCTACTTGTTGCTGCCGCATATCGAGGTCATGATGATGTTGCTCAGGAGCTTCTTAACCATTGTCCAGATGCTCCCTGTTGCGACAAAAATGGCTGGACATGTCTTCATCAATCTGTAGACGAGGGTACACACCACACATACTCATATCTCACGCACACATCCACGTGTCTCTAACGCATACGTATTATAAAAACAAAAATAAGAGGTTTTACAGAGCACAGACACATGTTTTGACCATTGAATACATCTACATACGTGTGTAGTCAGAGGGCACTGTTTACTAAACAGTATCCTGAAAATGGGATGTACCGGATTCAAACCCAGACCGATGGCCTACACAACGGCAGCGCCACCAACTGACCTACTGGGTTCCCCGAAAGGTGAACTGTTCTGGAGAAGAAGCTAAGGAACAGCGTATAGCTTTTCAGAGAGAGAGAGACAGTGGGTGCTTAGTATTAGTTGGACCTTCTCCATATTATGTTGTTCTCTTGGGCTAAAAACGTCCCTAACATCTAATGGGCCGAGTACACATTATTTAGTTAGTGTCGATTAAGTGGAGAAGATCAATACTGATCAATACAAAAAGAACTGTTAAAGATAGGAAGATGTACATAAAATAAATGTGCATCCAACGGGTATGATGAAAAGGGTCATGTGGGATGTGGCACAATTAGCAGGCTGCTTCTGTAGTTAATTATAGAGGTAAGGAGGATTTTGGAAGCAAGGGACTTCCCAGCACAGTTAGGAAGCTAGCATTTCAGGCATTCTTGCTATCTGACACCTTGGCGATGTTCTCCTCACTTGCTGCTGCCTTCGTATGCGTGATAGCAAGGTGAGAGGATTTTGTGTTCTTGGTTCAACAAGGTCCCCTACAAAGGTCCCCAAAGGTGAGTGCTAGGTGATGGACTGAGCCTCTTTAGTACGTGTCGAGCAATGGACTGAGCCTCCTCGGCCAGAGGTCAACATCGTGACAATTAGGTGGAGTTATAATACACCGAAGTAGAAAAAACGTTCTAAACCCCGACTTGAGCATCGCATCTAAGGAAATATGAATGAATCTGTTGTAGTCAGTGTTAGGATGGCTATGGGTAAAGAGATACAAGCCTGCATGTTGTTAAATAAAATCATGATTTCACGCATGTCTCATGAATGGAAGGCTACAAAAGCCTACAAAGAGTCTTTTCCCAGAATACGAGTGACTAGTAGCTTTACAAACTAAAAGCCTACCATTTTCCAAACCTAACAACTTATTTTAAGAATGAGGATGAGAAGAGATGTGAATGTTGATCTGATGATGTTAGCATAAGATTGCATATTTGCTAATAATATTTGCTGAGTATTTTTGTACCCACTCTTGCTATTAATCCTCCTTATTAGAGGTGAGTTGATACGACGATATACACGGGTATATAGAGGTCTCCGTTGGGCACAGGTTCACCGAAGGAAACAAGTTCGGAGTATGACGTGTACGAGACGTAGGGGTGCAAACGGAGCGGATACGGACGGATATTGCTCATACAGTATCCTTTTCCATATTTTTTTGTCGGAGTCGGAGTTGGACATGGATAGTGCTGGATACGAATATGAATGCGGATATTCTCGGTCATGAATACGGAGCGAATACATGCCACTCCGAATACAGTTAGTTTCGGTCACAAAAATTTAATCGGATAATGCGCGAAAGCAAATTTCACATGGTGATAGAGACAAATTAAGCAAACTGAGATCTAATACGAGTGTACCGACGTTGCAACAGCCACCGAAACCAGCAATCTTATATAAAATAAATGATGCACCATTTCAAGAAGAGTCAAAGATCCCACCTGGCCGCGCGGAGAGGCCAGGTATCCGACTCTGTTTCCGTATCCGATAACTATCCGGTAACTATCTGGGTAACTATCCAGTAACTATCCGAAAAAATATCTGGATAGTTCCGTATCCGTTGGATACTGCTTGTTTCGAATCCGTTTCCGTATCCGACAAAAAATATCCGAATCTATTTCCGTATCCGACAAAACCTTCGGACACCCGAAAATTTGCTCCGAATTGTATCCGAATTAAAACAGATGGACGGTCGGTCGGGAAATATCCGCTCCATTTGCACCCCTAACGAGACGGAAGCCCCGTAGGAGGTTGGGATGAGTAGAAGGCAGACGGGAGCCATTTATGTGAACCCGAGTATATTAGTGTGTAGCTATCTACTCGTCTCCGTCTTTGTATAATTATTAGTTAGAATCATTTTCTTCCTAAGTATTGTAATATTTAGGCAGAATTTTTTATGCCTTGTTTCAAACTATAGAGCCCCACGTTACAATAGTGTTGTAATAATATTGTACTGTCCCTAATTATTATTCTTCTACAACACTCTTATAGGCTTAGTATTCGTTGGACAGGTGTTATATCGGATAAACGAATAATACTCCGTTGACTAGTGTTATTACCTCTTGTAAAGACATGGATCGTCCCAATATGCAATTTTTATTGATTCCAAATCCTTGGGTGCATGTGCAATTGCTGTTGGTTCCGATTAGTTTGGGTGCTTGGCTTGCTTCGTGAGATGGTACTGATGTCATTCTTAGAAGATTATTCTATATGCTTCCAAGTTGGACGGGAAATATGGCCATTGTGACCGGCGCGTGAGGGGTCGGGACTTCGGGAGGCCATCGTGCGGGTCTTCGTTAAGCATGGCTTGAGGGTGGTGATTGCGGACATGGCGCATGGCGGAGAAACCGAGGTATCTGACGGTGGCTCCACATCTAGATATGTTTTTATAAAATAAATGTCTTAGATGTTTAATGTCTATCGTACTCTCTTTTATTTTTCTTTGGATTGACCAATTTTTTTAGGATGTTATGTAACACCCCCGTTTTTAAGGGATGGGAATGTTATTACCTTCCGTAACAGCCCAGGAGTTCAGTTACGAACAGAACAAGTATCATGCATACTCACATACATTTAAAAGAGTTAGTTTAATTAAAATAAGACTTAATAGTCAAATTTAATAATTCTAAGAGCGTCCAAGCCCAAAACATAACTTACAATCAGGAGAACTTCAAGAAAACACCACAGGAACGCTTGAGTGCAGTCGTAACCCTAACACGAACACTTGTAGCATCTTCTTTTCTTCTGATATCTGTGGGGGAAAATTTTGCAAGTCTGAGTACCAACCACCGTACTCAGCAAATCACATGTGGAAGTACTATATATCTACTTGCCAGGACTTTCAAGGGAAGGGAATATAGTTGTTTTATTATGAGGTGGATGCAATTTTATTTGCAAACAGATAAAATTTAAAACACTTGCTCCTTAAGATCAGGGGGTTCTGTTATCAGACAAAGTTTCATCATTTCTCAGATTAACAACATCAGAAACACTACTTATGCCTCGTTGTTGGAATCACCCAATTAACACAACTTCATTTACCAGAAGCACGGCGTATTCGAATACCGTTAATCATGACTCTGCAGAGTTGCCCAACTTTACCCACAAGATTTCTCAACTCCCGCGTCCGGGTTCAAGAAAACAAGGCTTTTCACTGCTCAATTTTTTATATAGCCTCCACCCAGTAGGTCCTAGATCTCCATAAGCTCGGATGACCCCACGGATCTCATCCGACTCATAGCAGTCCTACTGTTGTTTGTTTAACCACCTCCCATACGAACTCACCCTCGGTCTCCCCCCGCCAGTTGCAGAGGTTCAATTGAATTTGAGCAGTTATTAAACCAGGTTTGACAAAAATCAACGCTTGTGGTTGGGCGGGTACTATGTTCTTTACTCAGCATAAGGGTCTAGTCCTTATATTTTTATCTGAGGCATCCATGCACAAACCCATATTCAGTGCCCGTGGCACTGCCACCAATCCACAGCTAAGCCTCCACCCTAGGATAAAGCAGTGGATGAAGTCCACCACACGAACCTCCACACCCTTTTTACCCTAAGCTGTACACCAGCATCACCAGCCTAGGGCACGGTGTCCCATACCACCCTATACCCTAGCCCGGGTTTTCCAAATCTACCGGCCCACGGCCAAAGTCACTTAGTAGTACAAAATATTGAATGAGATGATTTATGAATATTTATACCATACATTAATAATTACTAAGGCTGTTAAGGTGAATGTGGCCATCAAAGTAAACAGGGCACAGGCGGTTTGGTTCGGCTCAGCCGACTCAATGCGGCTCGGTCGGAGGAACAGTGCGCGCGCACTGTTCTTTTTCCTCCCTCGGCCCGCACGCGCGCAGTGAGACAGGGGAAGGTGGCGGTGGCTATCGGCGGCAGTGGAGTGGTTTGCGACGGCAGTGGAGGGTACGGTTGGGCTCGTGGGATCACGGAGAATCCATTTTAGGTGGTGGTCGGCCCAACAGGGGCGGCAATCGCCGCGGCGAGCCCTCCTTCTTTTCGGTTATTTCGAATATTGCGGTTGAACGGAGGCTCTTCTAGGCGATAAGGCTGGAGTTTGGGCATCTCTGGGGATAGGGGAGGTTAGTGGAGGCAGCGGTTTGGACTAGGAAGGCCGGATTTGTGCTGGCCACGGTGGACTGGTAGCGGCGATGGGGTGCTCACGGCGTTGGGGAAGATGGGTGAGTGGGGAGCTAGGGCGGCGGTTGGGGGTTGCTTCTAGGGTTATGGAGAAGCTGTAGGCGGAAGTAATTGAAGAATGGAGCGGCGGGCAACTGACATTGAACTAGGGCTGAAATTTGGGGATTTCGGCCATTATTTGTCAATGGAGGCGGCGATAGAGTTTTGGAGTGTGTTGATTGGCTTCGGGGAGATGCTGAATTCACCGTGGAGTTCTTGGCTGCCTAAATAGGTGAAGTAAGGCGGTTCGGTGTCGGGCTTGTCCAAAGCGGCGATGGCGCGTGGCGGCCGGCGGCATTGCCACGCCCTCGGGTTTGGTCGGGGGCGTCAGGGCGGTAGGGGAATGGCTGCAGGGGGCTCTGTCCAAGCTGTGGAGGTGGCAAGATCAAACGGCGCGGGGAATGCGGTGGCGCGCGCAGAGGAGACGGGCGGCGGTAAAGCTGGGCCACGGCGGCGACGGTTGGGTCGGCGTGGCCTGGCACGGGCCTGGGGCGGGGTACGGCAACCGACCATCGAGCGGAGCTGGCAGGAAGGGCGCAGGGGCAGTCGGTCACGAAGGGAGCGTGAGTGGCAGCGGAATTGGGATGGCGGTGGAGCTTTTTCGGACGTGCACAGTGCTGGCAATTGCTCCCTCTCCAATCCGGTTGATGGCCAGGATTGAGTGCAGCTGGATGTTGAGATTGGTGTGGAATAGGATGATGGAGCAAGGAAACAAAGCAAAAACGAAAATTTAACTCAAAATTAGCTTTTGATCTTTTTCAAGTTTCGGTTTTGTTTCATCCGGTTGGACAATTTTTGAAGAGCTCGATGAGCTTGCTTCTATGTAATCCGCTTGATATGTATAAGAGAAACTTGATATTCATTATACGGTTTGCTACTATGTTTTGATGGTATGTTTCACGTTTTTTTAGAATCCGTTGCAATACATCCACATCCTACTAGTTAAGAGTCGACGCACCAGCAGTATTGAATTGGAGGAAGTTGTGTAGGGTGAGTCCGGCGTTGAACGTCTTCAACAAATTGATTATGGGACTTTGGGATTTCTAACCAAACGATGTGTTGTTTGTTGACGAACGACGACAGCGTTTGACGCAAACACAGTGCAGGCTTTCACCGAATTCTGGAGATATCGTCCCAAATTGGCAGCGGTGGTTGTCTCCGTGGTTTCATAGGTAACAGTGTAACACCCCCCACCATGTCAGGGGCGACGGAGATGGGATGAATATGATCTTTCGCCATGGGACCGGGTAATTATTTTACACTGGCGAGGGGTTGCCTGCATGCACGGGGCTTGCCGACGAAGCGATGCGTCCACGCACGGTTGCTGTCAGCCTATCAGTGAACCGGCATGATACAGTTAGGGCGGTTCTTGATCGACGGTTAACTGGCACATGCTCTAAAATGTTTTGATATATTTGATGGCAGTAACTGAGAATTTTTTTATGGGTACAAGACATGCGCACACAACTCACACACATCACACACATGCATGTGCTTTCCTTAGATGTACTAGGAAATTAAACCGAGGCTTAGAGACCTCCATAGTGCGAAAACATACTATCTTACATAACATGTATGCAGGAACGGACCCTCATGGGGTCAGGTGGGACTGGCGCCCTCCTTACCCCAAGCATATGTATGTGTGAAATGTCGTCAAAATTAAGATTAGAAACAGAGGAATGGAGTAGCGTTTTAGTTCGTCTCAAGTTATATAGTTATGTTGTACCTCCTCTTCTTCTCAAGATAGAGCCTGGCAAGAACAGATGCTGGCACCCAGCATTGTTTCTTGACGCGGCGCCTCGGACGAAAACTAGCACTAACAAATTGTCAGAACAGTTACTGCCGAAATTGGAAGTAAAGATTAGAGTCGGGACTGAAGTTGGAGGGATTAGTTAGTAGCGTACCTGAAACCGATGGGCAGTATGTTGTGCGGCTTCATTGGGCCGCCCGGCAATAGCGCGAGGTCATTCAACTCTCGAGTCTTATAAGCCAAGTCCTTCACTATCTCTGCCGCCTTGAGCCTCACTCGTCCCCAGTCCAGGGAAGGCCTGAATACATATCAACGTACGCGTACGTCGCGTAGTCATGCAAGATTTGAGTCTCAAGAACAGAAGGTTGGAGTAATAAGTTACTAAGATATGGATCTTGCGCATCATGCAAATGTATGAAAGGGGTATGAAATCTGAATGTGTTGGGTGCTGATAATATCTGCTGTTTTTCTTTCAGGTGGTCTTAGACGCTGGACTCTGGTGGATTTGGTAGGATCCATCACACTGCAGAGCACAGAGCACTTCGCTGCCGTAAGTCTTTTCTCCGACGAGGTTGCTTATAGAATGCTTGTGTAAACTCGTTCATGGCAATTTTGAACTAACTTCGGCTCTATCAGCTCTTTGCAAGACTGTTCACATGACAACAGGCCTTATTCATATCACAGGCTATCTATCTCTCACTGGTAATGCGACAGGCTACTACAGACCGGTAACTCGATATTTGGTAAATGATAAGTAAATCCTATTAACTTTCTTAAATTTTGATTCTGAACCCGTCGCTATACGGATGCATATATGTTCCATAAATTATTTAGTTGACAGCACGCGGAGCGGACTCTACACGCGGCGCTCCCAGGTAACTGAGCATTATGAGAAAAGGAATTGGGGGACGTGGTGCAATAAAGGTGGACTGTACTTCTCGAGAAGAAGCGAAGAAAAAGCGCAGCTTTTCACAGACAGGGACAGTGGCTGCTTAGGGATTAGTTGGGCCTTCTCCATGTTATGTTGTTCTCTTGGGCTAAAAACGTCCCTAACATCTAATGGGCCGAGTACAGGTCATTTAGTCAGGGTCGATTAAGTGGAGAAGATCAGAACCGATCAACACAAAAAGAACTGTTAAAGGTAGAAAGATGTACATAAAATAAATGTGCTTCCAACGGGTATGATTAAAAGGGTGATGTGGTACAATTAGGAGGCTGCTTTTATAGTCAATTATAGATTAACGGACTTCCCATCACGGTTAGGAAGCTAGCATTTCAGGCATTCTTGCTATCAGACACCTTGGCGATGTGCTCCTCGCTTCCTGCTGCCTTCGTTTGCGTGATAGCAATGTGGGAGGATTTTGACTTCTTGCTTCAACAAGGTCCTCTACAAAGGAGCTTATGTGGTCTGCATACATGGCAACGCATTTGCGACTGGGTTTATACACGGTAGTGTCCCCTCGTATCCAGTGGTTGGCTATTGGTGTGTTTGGTTCGTGGATAGAGGTTGTATCGTATATCCTGACTGAGTGGATGCAGGCTGAGTGGAATCGTATTTCAGAAAAAGAAGATGTTTGGTGAGGTTGCATGAGCGGATGCAAAAAAGCGAGATCTTTGTTTGGTTGCTGTATGAGCGGATGCGATCTACCAAACCTAAGAGGCTGACACGTGGGACCACATAAGATACACTGCATCAACCCATCCAGGATGGCCAGTGAAGCTCATTTTGAGCGTATCCCCCATCCAGGATGAGGGCGTATTTTTGTATCCGCTCATGCAGGCTACATCCACTCATACAGACAACCAAACAGACTCTTTCTCAGATTATACGGATCTACCTAGCCAGGACGAAGGAGATTCAGGCAGCCAAACACACCCTATTGGAATTTGTTGTCTATCAGTTTTGTTGCCAATTATTACTAATCTGCTAGGTGAATGCTCTGTTTTGAAGCTTAGATTTCTGTTGGGCCATGCTTGTAAGTCAGAGCTTCTTGGTATGTTATAGCAATTGTCAATTTGCCTTGTTAGACTTCTACCTTTCTGTCCTACTTTTTTTTAGGAACTCTCCGGGAAGTCGCTAGGGCACAAAGGCTACACCTAGCTGGTCCGGATTCCAGTCCTCACCTATCTTAGAAGAAAAAATAGGGGGACATCTCTCCCCCTAGTCCCCTTCTTGTTCTACCTTTTTTTTTTCCTGAATTTATGCATGTCGTTTGCATGTTGAGGCTATATTGCAGTTCGGAAATTTCATGTTGAGACTGTATTGCCTCTCTATAATACACTTCCCGACGTTCCCGTCGACAAGGAATTCAAAATGCCAACGGCCAGCCTCCAAGCAGACTTTTGTGGAGAATTAACGAGTTTCCACGAGGGGCCCAAGTCCAAGTGACCATCTGCGGATTATTGATCAACCTGGCCCATGCGTAGCCCGTGGAACCCGTGTGGTCCATGGGCGGCCCGAGGGCCAAGGTTGCATGCTAACTAATTAATCTGCAGTCTGCGCATCCTTAGGTTGTTCTTTTCGGTGTATGGTTGCGGCTTATAGCTTTTAGCTCTAGTATAAGTATTCATATGAATGAATCGAATGCTGATAAGTCATTTCAAAAAGGTTATCCGATAAGCCGCTTAAAAAATGCAACGAAGAAATCATCTCATTTATTTGTTTAAAAGAAGTCATAAACCAAAAAGAAGTGAACCTAATTGGCCAATTGTTGTCTATCCATCTCCCCATTTCATTTGCCAATGCTGTCTATCCATTATCACCATTTCAGTTGCATGCCTGCAGCACCACGATCATTTGTCACGTTTGAACTGATGAACCTATTGATGGTCGATTTCTGAGGTGAATTAATTCTTGGAGATCGCTAGCTGATCCTTTTTCTTTTCGTGTGCACATTGCATTCCTTAAAAGACACACATTAGTTAATCAACACTGCAAGAATATATTCCCTTTCTTCTTTGAACACGGTACGTTTTTCCCCATTTTGCTTGTTCGATCGGTAACCCAGGCATCTTTGCTGGTTTTTGCTTGATCGTATAGGACGCAGTGCTCGAAGGGACAAATTAATGCCTTGCGTACCCTAGCTATTTGTTTTGCTGCAACTGACCCGTTGTTGAGGTTTTGTCGACTCTAGCAAGTTGGCCGGGTCATCTCTTGCCGTTGAAATTAAACTGCCAAACTGAATCGCCAGGTACTCTAGTTTCCTTGTTTCTTATTTCGTGACTAGCACCTTGTGAGACTGATCGTTCATCTGTAAAAACTATCTTTTTCATTTGTAATAGATGGCAGCCGGTACAGCTAGCACTAGTTCATCAGGAGGGGCACCGATCGATGGACGGCTCCTGAAAGCCGCCATAGCTGGTGAATGGTGATGCCAGATCAATGAAGGACATGACCTCACAGGATCCAAGCGTTGTCCGTGAGCCCGTGAGCGTGTTGGGTCAAAGAGAAAAGGATGGGCCTTGAGCCTCACTCGTCCCCAGTCCAGGGAAGGCCTGCATACATATCAACGTACGCGTACGTCGCGTAGTCATGCAAGATTTGAGTCTCAAGAACAGAGTTGGAGTAATAAGTTACTAACATATGTTTCTTGCGCATCATGCAAATGTATGAAAGGGGTATGAAATCTGAATGTGTTGGGTGCTGATAATATTTTCTGTTTTCTTTCAGGTGGTCTTAGACTCAGACGCTGGACTCTGGTGGATTTGGTAGGATCCATCACACTGCAGAGCACAGAGCACTTCGCTGCCGTAAGTCTTTTCTCCGACGAGGTTGCTTATAGAATGCTTGTGTAAACTCGTTCATGGCAATTTTGAACTAACTTCGGCTCTATCAGCTCTTTGCAAGACTGTTCACATGACAACAGGCCTTATTCATATCACAGGCTATCTATCTCTCACTGGTAATACGATATGCTACTACCGATCGATAACTCGGTATTCAGTAAATGATAAACAGGTCCTATTAATCTTCTTAAATTTTGATTCTGAATCTGTCGCTATACGAATGCATATATGTTCCATAAATTATTTAGTTGACAGCACGCGGAGCGGACTCGAATACACGCGGCGCTCCCAGGTCCCAGCCAACTATGCTTCGCTCAGTTCCAGGTCACTGAGAATTATGAGAAAAGGAATTGGGGGACGTGGTGGAAGAAAGGTGGACTGTACTTCTGGAGAAGAAGCGAACAAAAAGCGCAGCTTTTCACGGAGAGGGACAGTGGGTGCTTAGGTATTAGTTGGGCCTTCTCCATATTATGTTGTTCTCTTGGGCTAAAAACGTCCCCAACATCTAATTGGCCGAGTACAGGTCATTTAGTTAGGGTCGATTAAGTGGAGAATTGGCGATCAATACAAAAAGAACTGTTAAAGATAGAAAGATGTATGTTATAGTTACAGACCAAATAATAAAGTGAAAGTGTGGTAATGGAGATGACAGATGAACAATGTTTGCCCTTTCCCATGCCGGGGCAGCTATATATATATTCACATAGGGAGTATTTTACAAGTATGTTCTTACACTCATGTATCCCTCGCAGGGGTACTTATGTCATTACACACATCCTATTTTGGACTTTACAATCACTTAATAGGCCGATCGGATTTAGGTAGGGGCCACCCCTACGACAATGTACATAAAATAAGTGTGCACCCAACGGGTATGATTAAAAGGGTGATGTGGTACAATTAGGAGGCTGCTTTTATAGTCAATTATAGATTAACGGATTTCCAATCACGGTTAGGAAGCTAGCATTTCAGGCATTCTTGCTATCAGACACCTTGGCGATGTGCTCCTCGCTTGCTGCTGCCTTCGTTTGCGTGATATCAATGTGGGAGGATTTTGACTTCTTGCTTCAACAAGGTCCTCTACAAAGCTGCTTATGTGGTCTGCATACATGGCAACGCATTTGCGACTGGGTTTATACACGGTAGTGTCCCCTCGTATCCAGTGGTTGGCTATTGGAATTTGTTGGCTATCGGCTTTGTTGCCAATTATTACTGATCTGCTAGGTGAATGCTCTGTTTTGAAAGCTAAAATTTCTGTTGGGTCATGCTTTTAAGTCAGAGCTTCTTGGTATGTTCTAGCAATGTCAAATTGCCTTGTTAGACTTCTACCTACTTTCTGTTCTACTTTTTTTTAAGGAACTCTCCGGGAAGTCGCTAGGGCACAAAAGGTTGCACCAAGCTGGCCCGGTTCGAGTCCTCACCCATCTTAGAAGAAAAATTAGGGGGACATCTCTCCCCCTAGTCCCCTTCTTGTTCTACCCTTTTTTTTCCTGAATTTATGCGTGTCGTTTGCATGTTGAGGCTATATTGCAGTTCGGAAATTTCTATAACACTTCCCGACGTTCCCGTCGACAAGGAATTCAAAATGCCAACGGCCAGCCTCCAAGCAGACTTTTGTTGAGAATTAACGAGTTTCCACGAGGGGCCCAAGTCCACGTGACCATCTGCGGATTGTTGATGAACCTGGCCCATGCGTAGCCGGTGGAACCCGTGTGGTCCATTGGCGGCCCAAGGGCCAAGGTTGCATGCTAACTAATTAATCTGCAGTCCGCTTTTCGGTTTATGGCTGCAGCTTATAATTTTTAACTCTAGTATAAGTGATTATGCGAATGAATCGAATGCTAATAGTCATTTGGAAAAGGTTGTCCGATAAACCGTTTCGAAAATACAGCGAAGAAGCCGTCTCGTTTATTTGTTAAAGAGAAGCCATAAACCAAAAAGAACTGAACCTAATTGGCCAATGGTTGTCTATCCATCATCCCATTTCATTTGCCAATGCTATCTATCCATTATCACCATTTCAGTTGCATGCCTGCACCACCTCGATCATTTGTCACGTTTGAACTGATGAACCTATAGACGATCGATTTCTGAGGTGAATTAATTCTTGGGGATCGCTAGCTGATCCTTTTTCTTTTCGTGTGCACATTGCATTCCTTAAAAGGCACACATTAATTAATCAACACTGCAAGAATTTATTCCCTTTCTTCCTTGAACACGGTACGTTTTTCCCCATGTTGCTTGTTCGATCGGTAACCCCGGCATCTTTGCTGGTTTTTGCTTGCTCGTATAGGACGCAGTGCTCAAAGGGACAAATGCCTTGCGTACCCAAGCTACTTGTTTTGCTGCAACTTTAACTGACCCGTTGTTGAGGTTTTGACGTCGACTCTAGCAAGTTGGCCCGGTCATCTCTTGCCGTTGAAATTAAACTGCATGGCCAAACTGAATCGCCAGGTACTGTAGTATCCTTGTTTCTTATTTCGTGACTAGCACCTTGTGAGACTGATCGTTGATCTGTAAAAACTATCTTTTTCATTTGTATTAGATGGCAGCCGGTACAGCTAGTACTAGTTCATCAGGAGGGGCACCGATCGATGGACGACTCCTGAAAGCCGCCATAACTGGTGATGCTAGATCAATGAAGGACATGGCCTCACAGGATCCAAGCGTGCTGCTTGGAACAACTCCACAAGGGAGCACCTGCCTTCATATATCCTCCATTCATGGCCACGTGGGATTCTGCAAGGATGTCCTGACGCTAAACCAGTCTCTCCTCGCCATTGCCAACTCATACGGTGAGACTCCACTGCTTGCCGCCGTGACGAGCGGCCATGCCTCTCTGGCTTCTGATTTACTCAGATGCTGCCGTGCTCTGGGATTGAGTGAGGCAATCTTGAAACAAGACAACGATGGATGTAATGCACTACACCATGCAATTCGAAGCGGCCACAAGGACCTTGCGCTGGAGTTGATTGCAGCAGAGCCTGCCCTGTCACGAGGTGTTAACAGATACAACGAGTCGGCTATGTTCATCGCGGTGATGAGAGATTTTGCAGATGTTTCTGAGAAACTGTTGGAAATTCCTGATTCTAGTCATGTGGGAACTTACGGCCACAATGCCTTGCATGCTACTGTGAGGAATGGGAATGCAGGTGAGAACTATGGACTATGGAGTACGACAGAATTAATATATGCCAAACTGGCAACATGATCGTAAGAGCATAATCGATTCTTTAATATTACTGCACACCATTACTAATTAATTAATCGTCAACTTTCTCCGTGCCAAAAAATTATCATCATTCCTTGGTTGTTAATCAGAAAACGCCTTAATTTGTTTTCAGGTATTGCTAAAAAAATTGTGGAGACACGTCCTTGGCTGGCCAGAGAAGAGACCAAGGACAGGAAGACCCCAATGCTGCTGACTGTACTTTGGGACAAGATTGACGTGCTACGTGTATTGTTGGAACATGACCGGTCTTTAGCGTATCAAGAAAGCATTAATAATCCTCTGAGCCCTCTACTTGTTGCTGCCGCATATCGGGGTCATGTTGATGTTGCTCAAGAGATTCTTAACCATTGTCCAGATGCTCCCTATTGCAACGAAAAAGGTTGGACATGTCTTCATGAAGCTGTAAACGAAGGTCAGACGGAGTTCGTTGAATTTATCCTGAGGACACCACAACTTCGCAAACTTGTTAACATGCGAGATAAGGACGGACAAACTGCTCTCCATCAAGCTGTCCGGAAGTGCAATCCTAAAATCGTTGCTTCCTTGTTGTTTCACAAAGACATAGACTTCACAATGTATGATCACACACGTGGTGAGTCAGTAATTTGGCAATTATGGAAGGCCTCACATCATGCCAAGACTTTAAACTGGGTATGTTCCGCGTACCTACGTACGTACATACATACATGCATGCATATATATATAGCAAAAATAATTTATGTACATACTTTTTTATCTATGAAAAGGGTACATACCAAAAATAAAGAGTTTTGATGAAAAAATTTACAACCAAGTCATATTGAAGTATCTTAAATTAGTATTTAATATACTAAAAGAGATAAAGGGTTATAATATATTTATTTAAGTGATATATTGGAAGTAGGAGTATGTACTTCTAAAAGTAAGGAAAAGACTCCCCCCCACACAGATAGACATATATATATACATACATACATATGTGTGTATATCTAAACTAATAAAGCACCAGTTCAAATTATTTTACATCCACCTAATAATTACCTGCTCCACAGTCATGACCTTAACTACGTCCACACCACAATATGCACCCATAATTACACCATCATAAAAACGTCCGCACCAGATTAACTCTCCTCTATTCTCTCTCCTTACCCAACCATATCCGACGGTCATCCTTCAATGGATCTGCAGTACCCCTCCACGCACCGCCCCTGCGCCCAATTCCTGCTGGGGGGTACGGATCCCCCTCCCACGCCTCCCCCGCGCCTCCCCCCTCCTCCCCCGCAGCCTCCTCCGCTCCCTCCGCCTCCCCCCTCCTCCCCCGCGCATCCCCTCCCTCCGCCTCCCCATCCTCCCCACGCCTCCTCCTCCGCCTCCCCATCCTCCCGCGCCTCCTCCTCCGCCTCCCCCCATCCTCCACCGCGCCTCCTCTCCCTCCGCCTCCCCCCATCCTCCACCGCACTTCCCCTACGTCGCCATGGACACGGAGTTCCCCGGCGTCATCCACCGCTCCGCCAAGCACCCCGCCCTCCTCACCGCCACCAAGCGCTACGCCCTCCTCAAGGCCAACGTCGACGCGCTTCACCTCATCCAGGTCGGCCTCACCCTCGCCGCCTCGCCCGACTCCCCCACTCCGCCGCCATCTCCTCCTCCCCCCACCCGTCCGGTCCGCCGCCTCCTCCCCACCGCGCGCGCGCCTCCTCCCCCCCCCCACCGCGCCGCCTCCTCCTCGGCGCCAGCTCCGGGGTCGACAAGGGCTCCACCACCCCCGCGGCGGAAGAGGGGCTCGAGGTCCGCTTCCCAGATCTTAAGATCTGCGAAAAGATTGCTTCTCTTTTAATTAGGGGTTGGGTCTGATCGGATCGTGTGGCGTTGCGGTGACGTCGGGAGCACGGTGAAGCTGATGCACGACAAGACGAAGCACCGGCTGCACTCGCACGACGTGCCATACAGCTCCGGCAATGGCCAGCAGTCCGTCACCGGCTTCCCCGAAGTCGACGACTCCAATAGCTACTGGGTGCGTCCCCATCTCGCATTCTCGCTCTCATGGTCTCATTCTGTGAATCTGTTCTGGTCCCTCTTAGTGCCTAAATTTCTGCGATCTTCCAAATCCATGTCAGATTGAGGTTCTCAAATTGATCTTCCTCTAGATTTCGCAAGCCAGGATTGGATTGGATTGGATTGGATTGAATCGTCCGCTCTTTTTTCAGAATGCAAATGTTCTGTTCTGCCAACATTGTTCGGAATTCAGAGTGCAAATATGTTTGTGATTGTAAAAGAAGCCAGAAAAATTGCATCGAGAATGGCAAGAGCATAGTGTCTGGAGGGATTTTTCAGAACTCCATTCTGAGGAGAAGTGCCACATTCTTCTTGTGCAAGCTCTGAGAAGCCAACTAAAGGAGTGTGGTTCTGTGGTGGCTATAGTTGATGCCAGCTGCTTAGCTGGAATAAGGACACACTGGGACACTCCTGTTCCTTCAGAGATCTCGCAATTAGCTAGCAGGTGCTTCAGGCATTATGGCAATGAAAATGACTGTGATAACAAGGAGCTGCTGTTGGATGACAGCATCGATAAAAGGAGTTGGATAGCTGAGAAACCTGTGGTCGCAGTTGGTGCAGGAGGAAAAGTTATGCTGGGCTTTTCGTCTTTGTCAAAAACCGTCCATGCTTCTGGCTTCCTGTAAAACTCCAGTGGTTTTGAAATATGGCTTAATGCAGCTGCAAAGACATGCTACCATTGTATTAAGCAAGATCCTCTCTCATGGGGCTGTTAGTGCTAATTCGAAGGCATCCACTTTACAATTTACGGCTTCAGCAGAGAAGATTCGAGCGGTGACACACACTGTAATATCATCAGTGGAGAGAACTACCTTGATGGCAATGTGGACCTCTTTCTATGAAATAATGCAAAAGAGGCGCAACCATCCTTTCAGAATCACTCCTTGGGCAACATTTGGCTGTAGCATGGCTGCATGTGCTGGCCTCGTCAGCCATGGAGATGGGATTGAGTGTGCAGCCGAGGCGGCACCTTCTGTTCCCATGATTGCCTCTCTGGGCCGCGGTCTTGAGATTGTCACAAATATGAAATTTGATGAAGAGCCAAATTACGCCAAACTTATTTCTCTTTTTGATAGTTTGATTGAAGCACCTGCATCAAGACCAATCAGAATTGATGGGGCTCTTAAGGTTTGCACTACACCTCCCACATTCCTATATTGTTTACTTTGCTTATTCTGTATCTATCTTGCCATGAACCTTTTCTCCCTCAAATTATAGGTTGGGCAGAAACGTGGAAGATTGCTTGTAAATCTAGAAGAAGATGAGCAACCTAAGAAGAAAGTTAGATTGGGGAGCCCAGCAGCTCAATGGATTTCAGTTTACAATGCCAGGCGGCCCATGAAGCAGAGGTAATTACATTAAATGATTAAAATATATGATACAAAGTGCGATCAATTGGTATTAGTTTGGACTTTGGGCACTTGCTCTTCTTTGATGCAAACATTGGTAATTTCAATAACTGTGGTGTTAATACTTGAGATACCTGAGTGTTCAAGTTAATTTGGTTAGAAGAATTGTCAAAACTTACTTGTTGGGAGGTCAGTTAATTTTGGTCATTATAGTACTTCTTCCCAGGTTATTTTTGTTGCAGTTAGACCAGATATTCATGTTAAACATGTTCCCTGTGTCTGGACCAACTATTTGTATTAAACATGCACCACTCTGCTAGGCTTAATATAGTTGATCTAGATTCCCAACAGCTCCCCATTTAACATTTAACACAATTGTGTTGTTCTGTGTTGAAGTTTTGCTAACCCAACATGAAATATTTAACAATTAGCAGTTATGTATGGATTAGAACATTCTAAAAATTGATATGGAACCATTTGAGTGCAGTGTGTATAGTTGTAAATCTTAAAAATTAAATGACTTTCAGTAACTGGAATAAGCAGAAAAATGCAAACACTGTCTGTTTTGCCAATTTTAAGGTAGCCATATACGAACTAAGATATCTTCTGCCGTGGCCTTCTAAGTGTAGCTAGCTTGTGCAATGCCTGATATATACTGGTGCATATATTCATTATGAAAGTATGAAATCGCTCTGCATATTTAGATGAAACCCTGCATGTAAGTGGTAGTGGTTTAGGCTTTTAGTTTATATTTGGTAGTTATTTCAAGCCTACAATGTATAATTGTTGCGTTTCTCCATGTGCTTTCATTTCTTTTGAACATGAAATATCTTCTCAAGCCCACCTTGGGCCTCGGTTGATATATCATTTTATCAAGCTTTTCTAAGGTAAATATAATCTTTAACAGTGAGATGCATTGTTGCTAAATATTAATGTCAAGCTACGTGTGACTTACAGCACTTTGTGTGAGAATGTGTTACAGCACTTTGTGTGAAATTGTGTTACAGACTTACAGCATGGATTGTATGTATGTTTGTACATGTAAAGGAGTTGTATTTGTAAGTACACCTGTTCTTAGAGGTTTTTCTTTTTGTCCATACGATATAATGGAGTGATTTGCAGAAAATATGTCTAGACATGATGCTGTAAAGACTAGCGAGTGATTTCATGTTAAATTTTGCTCATATAGTCTATATACTAATGCCATGGGAAAAAACTCTGCTGCATGAAAATTGATCCTTGTGTTCTGGATGCCTGGATGCCCTACTTTTCAGTAGTGGTGAATGCTGTGGTTTAACTGGAGTGAAATGGAAGAACCCGAAAGAAAAGAGAGAATATTTGGTTGCTTACGAGAGAAGAAGAAAATGTTAAACAGAGCATCACGCGCCTCGGCGACCGTACCCGCACGCGCGTCGCGCCTCCAAACGGCGCAGCATGCGCACCATGCACCGCGGACGGCGCGGCTTGCACCAGCGCGTACAGCCAGCGAGGCCCACGCCGCGCACTGCGCTGCCCGAACTCACTGGAATTGTAGGGAAAATGGGCGGCGGCGCACGCCGCGAGAATGAGATGTACGGGCAACTCCGCCTTCAGCCCTCGGCGAGGCCATCGCTGTCGGCGGCGGCTTCCCAGCCGCGGCGTCGATTACACGGGCCCGGCACCGAGAGGCGATGCGTCGGCGCCCGCCACGATGCTATTCGTCCCCGATCCCGCTCCGATCTCCTCGGACTCGGAGGCTGCTGTCCTGCGAGTTGCGTGGCACGGCGCCGCGGTGGCCATGGCGCGTCGGGAGGAGGAGGTCCGCGGATCACCTCGGTTTGTCGGCGCCGTCCGATCGCGTGCGTGCGGCCGGGAGGACGCGGCGGGCGGGCGAGACGCGGTGGACCCGCGTCCACATGGTGCGGGCGCGCGCGCGATGGACGCAGGCGCGGTGGGCGAGGCGGACGCGGCGGACCCGCCTCCGCGCGCGCGGGCGCGCGACGCGGTGGACGCGCGCAGCGGGCGGACGAGACGGACGCGGCGGACCGCGTCCGCGCGGTGCGGCGCGCGCGCGCGTGGACGCGATGCGGCGGGAGGACGCGCGCGGCGGGGCGGGCGAGGCGCGGCGGACCAGCGTCCACATGGTGCGGGCGCGCATGCAGATGGCGCGCGAGGCGGGCGAGACGACCGCCTCCGCGCGGTGCGGGCGTGCACGCGGTGGACGCGGCGCGGCGCGCGGCGCGCGTGCGCGGCTGGGCGAGACGGGACCGCGTTTGCGCGGTGCGGGCGCGCCACGCGTGGACGCGGTGCGGCGGCGCGGTGCGGCGGGGAGGAACCCAATTATCCAAACAAAACATATATGGCCATTCAAAAATTGGCTTTGAAAACAGGGAACAAAACATGTATGGCCATTCAAAAATTCGTTTGGCTAATTTTGTGTGCATCCCTAAAATGCCTATCCTGCTACTCTTAATCGAACTTATTCTTTGGCAGGACTTTGGTGGATTATTTTGCTGAGAGCATACTGCAAGATTACAGGGACTATGCATTGCAAGAAAGAGTAGATGTGCAACCGGCATTAAACTGATCTTGAGCTTGTGTTTGTCGATGGGTTCGACATGTTTCCAACTTCATGGTCACAGACGGATCATGCATGATAGACAGGAGGATGGGAATACATGGGCATCCTCTTGAGATTCAAGTAAGTTGAATTTTAATCAGTGATGACTCAATTCCCTACAGAACGATCTTTCCTAAACGATTGTATTAGCTCAATGGTTTAGAATACTTGTAGGTAGAGAGGCTGTTAATTCAATTTAGAGTGGGGTATCCCTTTTAGGGGAAAAAAGATCAGCCAAGAAGGAAACAATGCTTTTGTGCGATACAATACTAATTTTAAAGAATATGTTGCTGCTACTTTTATCCTAGATTTATCTAAACATGTTATCAGTGAAAGATGATTAATTTAATGACCAAGGTTTACAACTGTTTCTCAGGCTTTGTTCTACTCTGCTCTAAGATGCTCACGAGAAATGCTTGTTATGAACGATGGGTCAAAAAACCTCCTCCGTGCCATCAACAATAGGCTCAGTGCGCTGTCTTTTCACATTAGGGAATACTACTGGGTTGACATGAAGAAGATAAATGAGATCTACAGATACAAGACAGAAGAATACTCTCATGATGCAAGTAACAAATTCAACATTTATCCCGAGCAAATCCCTTCCTGGCTTGTTGATTGGATTCCTGAGAAAGGGGGTTATCTTATTGGTAATCTGCAGCCAGCTCACATGGATTTTAGGTTCTTCTCTCTTGGCAACCTTTGGGCCATAGCTTCATCTCTAACTACTCCAAAACAAGCTGAGGGAATACTTAGCCTTATTGAAGAGAAATGGGACGATCTCATAGCAAACATGCCCTCAAGATTTGTTACCCTGCAATGGAAGATGATGAATGGCGCATTATTACTGGCAGTGATCCTAAGAACACGTAAGCCATCATGCTGATTAGATTAATCATTCATACTGTGCTTCCCTGTCTATTGGTTGGTGTTATATCCTTACTGTGTAGTCTCTATTTCATTTTCCAAGAATCAACATCTCTTTCCTAAACATTACATCACAGTTGTCATCTAACCAGTAACCATTTTGTGCATGTGCAGCCCATGGTCATATCATAATGGTGGATCTTGGCCAACCCTGCTGTGGCAGGTACATAGATATTAACACACTGTTTTCAAATTTCTTGGACCCTTTTATGCTTATAAATCATCACTGACCAATCTTTGTTTCTGTTTGTAGTTTACACTGGCCTGCATCAAAATGGGGAGACCAGAGTTGGCCCGGAGGGCCATTGCTGTGGCTGAGGAGAGGCTCTCAGCTGACAAGTGGCCGGAATACTATGACACCCGATCTGGAAGATTCATTGGGAAGCAATCACGATCGTATCAGACATGGACTATTGCTGGATTTCTGACCTCCAAGATGTTGTTGGAAAACCCAGAGCTGGCTTCTATTCTGACCTGTGATGAGGACCTTGAGCTGCTTGAAGGTTGTGCTTGCTGTCTCTCGAAGAAGAGGGCAAGGTGCTCACACCGTGCGGCCAAGTCACATGTTGTCGGGTAAAACAGCAGAGCTCCTTTTATTCCTGCTACCCTGCATACAACATGTATACTATCGACCGATAATTAACTTGAGGCGGACACGCTCTAGCCGTGTACATTAGTATAGGTTTACCTTAGATATCCATCCATTCATTTTCCTCGATGCACGCTCTTTTTTGCTGAGCTGCCATTGATGAGAACTACCTTGGGTGATACCGGTGGTCAAAGGGAGCCAAACCAATTCAGGTTTGAGCTCTTATGTACACAGAAAAATGGAATTTGTTCTTGTAATCGGTCCACCAGTGGCTCCTGATTCTGGAGTGCTGCGAAGCCCTAACCATTGTATCTCTTTGTCAGTATCAAAGCTGTATGTTGCATCATTTGCGAACTAAACCGAGACTATATACTGTTCTTGTCATGAGTTATAAGATACTATGATTATCCATTTTGTTTTGTCGGATGTTTGAGATGCCTGGAATGCCCCATGTTTTATTATGCCCCTCGTTTGGTTTCCATGTTGCACTGTCAGTGGTACTAGGTTGAACTTGTAAAGGATGCGCGATTGTGCGAACAGATCATCTCATTCTTTATGGTCAAAATGTTGACAAGTCTTGAAGGCAAGAGTTAGTGGAACATACGTGCACTGATAGATAGACCAGGCTTTTGAGTTGAAATAGGAACTGGGATAGTTCTAAAAGTAATGAGAGTTTATAGACTTGATGTTGAAACGTTGCAAATCCATGTATGAGCTCAACTTCTCCACCTTTTGTGGTTCTGAATGCTGTCTGCCTGAACCTTTTTATTAGGACATCACCAAAAATCAACGTGCTTTTAAAACTTCAGCCAGATCCTCTAGCAACATCCAAATTCCTTTTTCTTGCAAGCAGGAACCTTGAATCACATTTCACTTGAGACTTGCGAGAAATGCTTATGGAATTAGGACACTTAAAACTTCGCCGTTAAGCTGCAAAATTCACTTTGACCATTTTACATAATGGTAGGAAGAAAGAAAAAGGAAATTAGGAAAGGGAAGGTTCAGTGTTAGGTCGACTTTCGGATGCGAATCAGGTGTCAACTTTCATTAACCTTGCATCGGTTGAGCACATACATCTGGTCGATAGACGATGAAGAGTGTTTAGAGTAAGTATTTTTTTTCTAATTAATTGCATATACTAATACTAAAAAAAAAGATGTGGTCAACTAATTCGTTCCTGGTCCTTGTTTTTAGCAAAGAATGGGTCCAAGCACTGCACCATATCCAATTTCTTTAAGTCTCGAACAATTAGAGATATTTTAGATGAAAATAAACCCATTGATCGTGATTGCTTCAACATGGCTGTTCGGACGGTTGCGTGCAACAAAGCCTGGTTGTGGATAGAAGACAAATACCACTTCATGGACCGACAGCCTGTAAGTTGATATAATTGTTCCTTTGTTGTGTATATATAATTGTATAATTACTCAAATAATAATTACAAATTTTGCAAAATCAACAGTCTATATCTCAGTTTGGACGAGATCCGCGGCGGTGTGACAAGGTAGACTACAAAGAACTGGCAAAATTGCTTGAATGCTGGCCTGACATGGACTACGATATTGAAAATTGCAGCACTGTAAGCTATATGTTCTATATACTCCTTTAAAAACTTATATTTTATCATTTTGCACTTATAGTTTGGGTGTTTGTTTACAGGTTCTACTGCCATACTATCGACATAGGTCCTACATTTTATTCATACTAGACATGGTTAAGAGAACTGTGTACATTATGGATCCGCTTCCTAAAAAATCATGGTACAAGGGTAACGATCCAAGCATCCCATATCTAACTAAATTACACAATATTGCCAATAATTTCAAACTCGCCATGGAATTGGCACATCCTGCGTGGAAATACGATATTTTTTACTGGCGTCGTAAATTCCCAACATGGATTCCAAAAACTACGGACTGGTAATAACTTATAATATGTTTCATCTTTATTATCAAATATCATTTGATTTATCTATAACAATTAAACACGTGCTCTTCTCCAGGAAATTGGAAGGCTTCCTTGTATACAGTTTCATGTGGTCGTGGAATGGCGTAAGATTACCAGTTATCAACACTGTGAGCATATAATATTCTCTATGTATATTTTGTAGACTACATAGCAAATTAATAAGTTAACTTATTATATCCGCCATGCACAATGATCACATTCATCGAGGACTAATTTCTTGGTGGACATTTTGAAGAGCGGTGAAAATGAATGTAAAGACATTATCCCTGGAGAACTCCAAGACCTACTTAAGCAAATCAGAAATTAGATGGTTCAGGCAAGACATGACTTATTATTGCCTTGTTATGCATTATAATTGGCCTAGGCTTGTAATTTCATGACCTGAACTTGCTGGTGATATACATGAGTGTTTTCCAGATTATATACATGGTGATATACAATTGCGTGAAACTTAAACTATGAAAAAAATATCCTCATTTGGTTGTTTTCATGTGCATCCCTGAAATGCCGCTGTAGCGTTAGCACGGGCACTATACTAGTACTCCTTAAAAGTGTGAGTTGGTGGTTGTCGGTCTATTCTCCCTCAACTTTCTACAGCCGTTCGTTCTTCCTCAACTCTTCCCAGCAGTCCGATCAAATTTGCATGGCTTCTCTCAAACTGTCGCTTTTCAAACTGCTCCCCACTATGCACTACTTTCCTCCGCTCTCTCTCCCAAGTTTCCATGCCCACACCACCATTGCATCCCCCGCAATCGATCTCGTCTTTCCTCATCTCCGTCTCCCTCTTCTCCTCCTCTCAGAAGCTACTCCTTTCCTTCTCGCCGCTCCCCTAAGCGGCCTCCACCGAGCCGCTCTTTGTCGAGGCTAAGCTGCGCCATCAGCAAATGCTACCCAACCCCGCCTGCTCGTAGTGGGCTATGCCCAGAATCGCCAACCTCGTCTAGTCCGGAAACCTACCTCATCTAGTCCGGCAATAAATTTTCTTTTTTCGAGAAATCACCTATTTTGTTTGGCATGCATAATATTGCGCTCCTTCTAGTCCAAAATAGACACCTTTGTAGAGGTGGATTTGGTTTGCAAATGCGTGCTTGTTGTTTTTGTCTTTTTGAGACAATGTCCACTAAAATGGGCCTACCAATTACTTATTGGTAGTGGTGTTAGAGAGATAAGTATATGATTGCAAACTATGTTAAAAACCAAGGTATTAACTATTTCTTTTTTCAATATGTATTGAACTAAAGCGACATCATTTCTGGACTGGAGAGAGTATTGCTCAATAATATAATATTACCCTAGTACATACAGTAATCTAACTACTAGTAATATAGGACGGCAATGTTTTGTTCATTCCCAAGAAAACTACTAGGGCTGCTTTATAGTGTTATGAAAATTTAGGATTTGAATCTAAAATATCAAAGTTCAAACCTTGGAAAAACAAAAAATTAAAATTAATTTCAAATCTCATTTGAATTTATGGAATTTAATTATTTTATTTAAAAGTTTATAATTTTCAAATTTTGAATTAAATAATTTAAAAATTATAATTCCAAACTATAAAAAGAGAATTATCATAAATCAAAATATCGAATTTCGACAAAAAAATTCAAAGTGCATAATTCACATTTTCAAAAGGTCAAAATGGTGAAATTCAATTTTTTCAATATTGGAGAAAATATTTTACATACACAAATTGTGATGTTGAAATTTCTAAAATTAGAAATTACGAAATTCAATTTTTAAATTTGTAAATAAAAATTCTAAATGAAAACCTGAAATTCAAAGAGTTCGAATTTAAAATTCAAGACTACAATTTGCATAATTTTGAAGTTTTAATATGGAGGACATTGTGTGATGGAATAGAGTTGCCTTTTTTTTCGCTCGGTTTAACCCTGAGCGCATTACTTCGTAGTCACGTGCTCCCAAGTCTCCCAGACCGGATGCCATGTCAAGTCCAAGAAATTGGGCCAGTGATACAAGATTACAAGTTCACAGGATATGTGCGGATTTCTTAAAGAAAGAGAATATAGCCACATTATCAAGCTCCTATACAAAAGTTATTTCCTTTAATGCAAGCATCTCTTCCATAGGTGCTTAAATGCTATATTATCTATTAATTATATATAGTTATACACACAAGCATCTGCTAAGCACGATGTTTATTTAAGCATCGATGCTTCAAAATAAGCACCTTATTTACCCTATGTGGCAAGAAAAAAACAGTTTTTCATTGCTAAGCATCTCTCTAAGCGCCTGCATTGTATATGCTCTAACGTCCAGTTAGAGGTCCTTCAGTATTATAGGCAGTCTGTCTAGTTTGGATCATTAATATCCACTACGACAGAAAGGTTCATCACATACGGTTTTTGAACCGTCTGGATTTATGTGTCTGTGGTAATAGGTGGTTATCACATATGCAAGCCGTATGTAATAACTACAACACAGACAGTTTATCAAAAAAATCGCCTGTAATATATCAGTTATCACAGACGGTTCTTAAACATAGCTGTCTGTGATATCCAACATATCACAGACGACTAATACCAAAAACCGTCTGTGATGTCATATATCACAAATGATTCTCAAACATAGCCGTATGTGATATCTTACATATCACAAAAGGCTAATCCCAAAAATCGTATATGATATGTCATATATCACAGACGGTTTGGTGTTATAAACCGTCTATGATAACTATTTAAATAGCTAAATTATTTTCTGTTTTCTGGCTAGGCTCAGGAAGTGCTAGCCATGCTCTCTGAAAACAAGCAAATAGATCACATATATAGCACACGATAATCATTACACAAATCTCACAAATGAATTAAACAACTGAATGAAATACATTTGAATGAATTGTTTGATTAAGCACAATTAAGCGATTACAATTGTATTAAATATTTCAACATCTAATCATTATCACGGGGGTTGAACTATCTATTCTTGTTTATGACCTCCGCTATCAAGAATTGAGAAAGCTTTCCTCGAATTTCGGCGAGTTTGTCAAGATTGAATGCACTTTCGTCGAATTCCACACGCTGTCACTAGGAGTGTTAAAGTCATGGGTCTATCTATAGAACATTCAACTATTTTTAGGGGTAAAATTAGTTAGATTTTAGGACCGCTGGATGGAGATCTAATGTACCAGATTCAAACCCCCCCCAAATCCATAAAGTAATCTAACCCTAAATCGACCCCACCGCTAGCCAACTCCCCCATGCTGATCCTGCCGCCTCGTCCACATCCCCGTGCTCCCCTCCCCCATGCCGCCCGCGCCTCCTCACCGGCACTGCCCCTAATGTCGGCGAGGCTGCCGCGCCACCACCTCCTCCTTCGCTTAATCCTTCTTCCCCACAATCGCCTTCTCCATCTCCAGCCGGATTCGACGTTGAAACCCCCGCCCCACCTTTCTTCCCCATCTCCGGTGGCTAACACTACCGGATCCACCAACGCCGCCCCCCGCCACCTAATGACTCCACCAGTGTTGCCCCCACCGCCTACCAACCCATCGCCCTCCTACTGCCTGTGGTCGAGGTAGCAACGCCACCACCTCGCCACCTCTGCCTCTCAATGCTGGTCCGCCAGCGCCCTGGCCTCCCTCTAAGCTCGGGGGCCGGTGAGGTGCTCGTATAGTATGGCCAGGTTGGCCATTAATGTCGGTGACAAGGAAGAGTAGGGAGCAATTTATTTGTTCTTGAGAGACAACGAAGATAGGCGGGCGATTAGCGATGTGCTCATACAGGATCAGCGATGTGGGGATTAATCTTCAGTAGTGGACGATCATTTTTATACAACAAGGAATACATTCGATGTGTGAAACAAAGAGACACATTGGGGAGCCGAAACAATCAAAGAGGAAAGCAACAGGGAGACAAAGCGCCATTCATGCGTACAAATACATATCTTAGAGTTTCCAATCACAAGCAATCTTGATACACAACTATCACAGATGGTAAACGGTCTCGCTGTAAATCACGGTAGCAGGCAGCAGCAGTATGCAATCGGTGGCAGCAGCAGCATGCACATTCGGACATTCGGGCAGGTAGTAATGCAATCGGGCAGCAGCAGTAGCACCGCATAGCAGCAGTATGCACTATGAAATCGGGCAGGCAGCAGCAGCAGTATGCATTCGGGCATGCTAAGCAGTAGCATGCAATCTGCAGGTAAATCACGGCAGCAGCAGTATGGAATCAAAGGAACATAAGGTTCAACCGACAACAAACAAACAATATTAATACAAAGTTCAACCGACAATGCACAATATAACATAAGGTTCAATACAACAAGATCCATACGGTAGCATAATAAAAAGTTCAATACACCAGGTGCATGCACATAACAATATGGCTAATCACTCAACCAACAATGCTCAACAACATGGCTAATCACTCAACTAAGAACACGCAACAATATGACTAAACACTCAACGAAGTACATACTCCTCACATCATCTCCTCACGTCTTATCTCGAAGTCGTTCCCAAGTACGCCTGATCCAGCTGAGGCGACCCTCACTCGTGGTCATGCAGGCGAAGCTGTGGCGGCACTGGGGATTCATCAAAAGCTGCGAAGCGTAGTAGTGCTCATCGCTTCCTTCGTGCGCACCTGCTTCTACAACCAGTCTCATCATGTACCATTTCTGTAATCCGCACCAAACGTACCTAAAAAAAGAATGCAAATCTGAAGTGATCGATGAAAGAATATATTATTAGTATCAAACGAATATAACAGAACATGAATGCTGAAATTTAGTTTGTCCAATAGAACATATTTTAGACAAGAGGCGTGTACGTTTGGGTGCATGATTACCAGATCAGGTGTGCATTAAGTAATTACACAAAAGTAGTAATGCACATCATAAAACACTAGGCATTTGACCTATGCTACGAAATCACATGAAAGTTGGGAAAGAAATTTTCGTTTATAGGAATATTAAACTCACCATATATGCCATCCTTTCAGTCATCTCCTTTACCACATTGTATATAGTCGGCCTTGGCTGGAAAGACATTGTTGTGGTTACAGACCAAACAGAGAAAGAGGTGTGTAGTAGTGGAGAGTTAGGTGAAGCTTGGGGCCCTTTTCCCATGGCCAGCATCAGATATATATACATGGAGGTGCTTTTACAGATATACCCTTACATGCTTACATCTCCTTCGGGGGCATTTAGGTCATTACACATGTCCCATTTTGGGCCTTACAACCTACTAACAGGCCTGCTGGGCTTAGGTGGGGGCCACCCCTACAACAGTAGCCTCTCATGGTGAAGGGCTTCACAGGCCGAAGCCTTGCTGCCGAGTCCTTTGGCCCCCTCCGTCCCTGCGGCCTGTGATCTTCGTCAAGACTTACGGAGCCTTATTGCATAGTGTAGCGCGCCCCTTGTGCGAGGGTATGGGTGCGGGCCGGTTGGCGAAGCCCCCCGTGCCTAAGGTCGAAGTCGAAGTGCCGGGGGCGAGGGTCGGAGTGGAAGCCAGAGTGGCATCTCCGCGGTCCGGTAGTGCGTTTTAATGGCCCCAGAATCGCGCCGGCCCCTGACTTGTCAGGGGCCACCTGCTGCGCTATCTGGGGCTGGCGGTTGCGCCACGCAGACTATTTTGCCTCGAGTGGAGACGCGCGGTGGGCCATTATTGGAGCGTAGTGGGATGTGAGCGGTTGTGTGACCGCGGCCATTCGCCCCTTCCCCAAAGGGGAGGGACACGTGGCGGGCGCGTGTTGGTGCGTCGTGCGCTGCCTACCCCTTTACCGCTGCCCCCCGCGGCTGACAGTGGTTGCGTTGCCTGACCGTGGGCAGATGAACTGCTGTGCTCCCGCCGGTTGGGCTTCTGCTAGTGGGGGAGTCGGGATGGCTTTAAAAGGTGCCATTGCAGGCATGCAAGCGCCTCCCTTTACTACCAGGTCGCACGTGCTTTTGCTTTCTTCCTTTGTTCCCTACGCACCTTGCTCCCGCTTCCACATCAGCTCCTGCTTGCCGCCCGGGGGGAGGATGGCCGCCGGTGATGACCCTGTGCATCGGCCTGACGGGGGCGCCTCGTCGAGCCAGCGCTGCCTCACGCCGCCACCAGCGGAGTATCGCCTGGTTCTGCGCGACCAAACATAAATCAATCATCATTGGGATGCCGTGAAGGCGAAAGGCCGCTGCTCCCGTGTGCTGGGGCGTAGTCGCGTCACGGAGAAGACCCTCCAAGGCCTTCTTCGGGAGAAGAAGCTGGAGGATCGTGCCGGGGCTCGTTTGCCCGGCCCTGATGAGACGGAGCCGAACCCGAGGGAAACGGAGGCGATCGTCTTTGTGGTGTTCTTCGATGCCGGGCTCCGGATCCCGTCGACATTCTTTATCCGCGAGGTGCTGCGAGCCTATGGGTTGGAGCTAGCGCAGCTGACTCCGAATGCCATTGTTCGCTTGGCCGTGTTCACCTGGGCGACGCGGACGGAAGGTATCCATCCCAACGCAGACTTGTTCGCCATTTTGCACGACGCACACTATCAATCGAAGAAAATGGAAGGAGGGAGGTATTCGAACTTCGGTAGCATGAACTTCGTGTTGAGGGTGCAGTGTACGCATTTGTTCCCCGCATTGGCTACGCGGGGAAAGTGGGAGTCTGGATGGACACGGCGGTGGTTCTACCATCACGTGACGAGCACGAGCGGTCTTCGAAGCCGAGGGGAGCCAATATCATTCAACAGCTCTCCGGATGTGACGCCCAGGGCTGGCGACGAACAACAGGCGCGAAGGCTTGCTGGCGTCGCCCTCCGGTTCAGCATGCGTGACCTTGCTGAAGAGTTCACCATGTATGGGGTAGCGCCGCTTTCCAGTAGATGGAAGTACGAGCGGCGGGGGCCCGACCGGAAGGACGGCATCCAGCCGGGAGTATCTTCGCTTCATGCGCCCTCCGCACCCTGTAAGTGTTGCTGCCCTAGGCCATGTGCCACTTGAGCGCCTTCAAACCTTTAACCATATTCTGCCTTCGCGTGCAGTGCGCCGGTTACAAGATGCAGAGCGCGCGGTGGTTGCGCTCCTTGGACCATACACCACAAAGGAGCACAAGGCGTGCGAATCTGCGACTTCTCTGGCGAAGCAAGGGCGGATTAACCGGGTCTGCGAGGTCCTGGGGATTCCCACTCCGGCTCGCCCGGTGCCGGTAGACACCCCGAGCGGCGCGAAGACGGGAGCACCGCCATCTCGGCGCAGGGCCCGACCGGAGACTGTTGCGTCCAGCCCATCGGCCGCGCCGTCGGTTGGGACTACCGAGACTGGGGGCGTGGCGGGCGCCGAATCTAGACCAGCTGATTCAGAGAGCCAGGCTACCCCTAGTGAGGAGGCCTTACACAACGGTGAGGCGACGGGCCCAAACGCCACTGTTGCCAAAGACGATGTCCCAACGCCTCCCACGGCAAGTGTGGCTTTGCCGCCCACGGCACCTATTGCAGCTACTGGGGCAATCGCAACCGCGTCGCTTGCCTCCCCAAGGGTGAAGCATCTCCAGGTGCAGTTACCTACGCTCTCGAGGGGACGATTCAGCGTGGCCGGCCCGGTTACCGGGGTCTTGGCTCCCATTGGGGATGTTAATGAGACCGCGAGGGCTGCTGCTTCTTAGGCCAATGAGATTTTCGTGACTCAGGTGGGGGTCCAACAGGCGCCTTCTAGTGCTGTAGTAGAGGGTGCTGGAAGTAGGTGTGACTCCTTTTCCTCCCGCGACTTCGCGAAGCTCTCTCCGATCTACTCGCTTATACCGTCGTCGACATTAGGCGAGACAAGGTCTCCCGGACGAGGACAAGGATCGAGCAACGGGGGTATTTACGAAGTTCCTGGCCTTATTAAGCAGGGGATTACGTGGGCTCCAAGTGCTGCCAAAGACACTGCCGCGGAGGCTTGAAGGCTTGGGGTCTTGGACTTTGTCCCTCACCCGGAGACGCTTCACACCCTAATCGAAGTGGCAGAGTACGCCGCCGGCCACTTGGATCGACAGGCACTGCAGTCGTGCGGGGGCGACCTCTTGGCGCTCGCGCTGGGAGCCTCAGAGATGAGGGTAACTGTCCACGCTCGCGCTTGTCGTGTCTTCTTGAGCTTGGTTAGTAACCCTTTCTTTTGCCCTTGTAGACGCTTGCTATCAGCAAGGCTCTAGAGGAGACCCGTGTGCGCGAACGGAGGGCGCTGGAGGATCAGCTGTGCGCTGCTGCTGATGCTCACACCGCCAAGGACGAGTGCATTCGGGTGCTGTTGGCAGAACGCGACGAGGCCATTTCTGATGTGCAGCTGGTTGGTGCGAACGCGAAGAGCGCAGTATTAGTGGCACAACGCGCCGCAGAGGAGACTCAGCGCGTTGCAGCGGAAGAGCGGGATGCCTTTCTCCAGCAAATCGCCGCACTGGAGGCGGAGAAGGGGCAGCTCGCCTCGTCCCTTGCGGAGAGGACCCTGTCCTTGGACAGCGCGTCCGTGTCCGCCTGGAGGGCAATGGAGTCTTTGGAAAAGGCCCTCTGGGGCCTTTCCGTCCACGTGGAGGACACCACCCATGATCCTGCGGACCTGGCGGAGACGCTTGGGCGGATTGAAGAGGGCTCGGGCGTGGCCCTTCGCGGTGCCAAGGCCTTCGGCACCCACTGTGGCTTCATGAGTGCTGGCCTCGCTCTCGCCCTGCTACATGTTGGTGGGTGTGAGCATGTGCACAGGCTGGCGGATCCGCGATATCGAACGCTTTTCGCGCCAACCAGCCCGCCATCTAGAACTTTCATAATCAGATTTGGAACTACTTCGGGGAGGACGTCGCCAAGATCGCGTTGCAGCGGACGCTGCGCGATGAGGGGGATCAGCTCCGGTGGCTCGAAGAAGTTCCTTGGCGGGGCGACGACGGCACGGGCTCGTAGGAATGGTGTGTGGTGTGTCGTGTACACGTGTGTACCATTGTGGTGCAACTCTTGTTTCTGATAAGCGAAGTAATAGTTCTCTTGTACTTTTTTGTTGTGCTACGTGAGATCCAGGTCCTCAAGCTCAACCCTCCCTGTCGCGTCGATGGTGGCGAGCAGGGTTGGTTGTAGACGCGCGAGCGCTCCGTCCCCTACCCCTCGAAGTGGTGGCAGCGGAGCTGGCGCCTAGTCAAAGTAGACGCGCGAGCACTTCGTCCCCTACCCCTCGAAGTGGTGGCAGCGGAGCTGGCGCCTAGCCGAAGTAGACGTGCGAGCGCTCCGTGGGGGTCTCGGTCCGTTACGACGAGTCGCGTACATTGACGATACTCGTACATTCCCTTCGTGTTGTGCGGGAGCGGCCTCCGGTGCAACTCGCCGTCCTCGTGCGCCTTTGCCCGGGGAGCCAGCCTGCGCCTCACTTGTATCTCGCAGGGCGCGAGCGGAGGCGAGCCTCGTCGCTATGTCCTATCAAAGTCCCTGGGCTGCGTGGGATCGACTTCCACATCTTATTTAAACTCCAGAGAGTACGCATAGGAACGACGTCCATGCGTGCGCGGGATTCGCGTCTTGTTTATACTCCGTAGAGTGCGCAGGGACAACATCCGCGTCTTATTTATACTCCAGAGAGTGCGTGGGATCGACATCCACGTCTTATTTATACTCCGGGGAGTACGCACAGGAACAACGTCTATGCGTGCACGGGATTTGCGTCTTGTTTATACTCCGTAAAATGCGTAGGGACAACATCCGCATCTTATTTATACTCTGGAGAGTGTGCGCGAGGGCGTCCCCCACTGCGTCTTATTTAGAGTCCGTAGACTGGCGCGTGCAGAGGCGGACCTCGACGCTACGTCTTATTTAGAGTCCATAGACTGGCGCATGCGGAAGCGGACCTCGACGCTACGTCTTATTTAGAGTCCGTAGACTGGCGCGTGCGGAGGCGGACCTCGACACTACGTCTTATTTAGAGTCCGTAGACTGGCGCGTGCGGAGGCGGACCTCGGCGCTACGTCTTATTTAGAGTCCGTAGACTGGCGCGTGCGGAGGCGGACCTCGACGCTACGTCTTATTTAGAGTCCGTAGACTGGTGCGTGCGGAGGCGGACCTGACGCTACGTCTTATTTAGAGTCCGTAGACTGGCGCGTGCGGAGGCGGACCTGGACGCTACGTCTTTAAAGTTCGTAGACCGGTGGTGCGGAGGCAGACCTCGACGCTACGTCTTATTTAGAGTCCGTAGACTACGCTCGGGGGGCGAGCCCCCCGAGCGTCGTGGGTGGTGACGGGACAAGATGAAGGCAAATGAAAGGATCGGCTTTATTAAACTCCCGTTTACGCAGGCACGCACCTTACAATGAGGGACTGATGTTGCTACCAGCTTCCTTGTTGCCCTATGCGTAGTACCGCCGGAGCCTGTTCGCGTTCCATGTGTGGCGAAGTGTCTGCCCCTCGAGTATGGTGAGGCGGTACGCTCCCTTCTGCAAGGCTTCTGCTATGATGTACGGGCCTTCCCATTTAGACTCCAGCTTGCCAACTGTCTCTGCGCGGAGTGCTACTTTGAGGACGAGGTCCCCGGGCTGGAACCCCCGCGGGTATATGGACTGATCCCGAGTGCGCACCGTCTGCCGAGCATACTTGATGATGTGCTGGGTTGCGCTAACCCGGTCACCGTCAAGGAGGTCTAGGGACAGGCGACGCTCTTCCTCCGGCGCCTGGACGAGGACCCTTCTCAAGCCGGCCTTGATTTCTTCGGGTGTCACTGCCTCATCGCCGAAGAGAAGCTTGAACGGCGTGACCCCGTTGGGCGTGTCACCATTGTGTGGAGGGACCAAAGGACATTGTGAAGCTCATTCGGCCACTTGCCTTTCGGCAGCCCGACCAGACGCTTCTTGATTGTGACAGAGATGGCGCCGTTCGCTTGCTCAACCACGCTGTTGGACTGGGGATGTCCGACCGAGGCGAATCGAAGCATGATACCCATGCTGTCACAGAACTCTTTGAATGGGGCGGCGTCAAACTGCAGGCCGTTGTCGACGGTGAGCTCCCTGGGCACACCGAAGCGACATATAATGTTCTGCCAAATGAAGTGTTGCATGGCCGCCGAGGTTATTTTGGCCATAGCCACAGCCTCTGGCCACCTGAAGAAATATTCCAATGCAACCACTGCGAATTGCACATCTCCTGGGGCTCGAGGTAGCGGTCCCACAACATCTACGCCCCATCGCGCCAGCGGCCACACCGGGGAAATGGGGTTGAGGCTCGTTGGGGGCCTGCGAATGATGCACGCCATCCATTGACACCCCTGGCACCGACGCACGAGGTCCTGGGTGTCAGCAGCAGCGGTCAGCCAGTAAAAGCCTTCCCTGAATGCTTTTCCGACCAGCGATCACGGCACCAAGTGTGACCCGCAAAGTCCCGCGTGAATCTCCGCGAGAAGCTGTTTGCCTTCGTCTCGCGAGAGGCATCGCAGGAGCGGCGCACAAACTCCTTTTTTGTAGAGCTTTCTCTCGAACACCTGGAAGGACCTGGCAAGGTACTGCAGGCATCGGAGCTCGGCGGGGTCCTTCGGTTCCGCGATGCCCTGCAAGAAACCAAAGATGGGCTCCCGCTAGTCGCCCTGCTGGGTAATTTGGTGAACAAGGGCCACGTCTCGGTTGTCCTGCACGATGGCTGGCACCGATAATACTTCAGAGAATCTCCGTCGGGGGGTGGCAGCTGTTGGCTGGCAGCCTTCGCGAGGGCGTCGGCCCGCTCATTGTCCGCGCGAGGGATGGCTTTGACTGTAATACCCAAGAAGTGCCTCTCCCGTGCTCTTACTACTGCAAGGTATTTGGCCAACTCGGGATCCTTGGCTTGGTACGACTTGTCCACGTGGCCGGCCACCAGACGCGAGTCCGTGTGGACGAGCACCCGGCGCGCACCCATTGCCTTGAGCTTTGCCAGGCCAAAGAGTAGTGCCTCATACTCGGCTGTGTTGTTGGTGGCGGGAAACCCGAGGCGCGCTGAGTATGATAGGCGCTGCCCCTCGGGGGTGGTAATCACCGCACCTACACCTGCGTCTGCAACGCCGTAGGCCCCGTTCGTGCTGAGCGTCCACACCGGGTCGTCTTGCTATTGGATGGGCTGGGCCAGCGTAGTCCATTCCGCGAGGAAGTCCGCAAGGACTTGAGACTTGATCGCCGTTCGCGAGGCGTATGTCAAGGCGAATGGGGCGAGCTCGGCTGCCCACTTGCCGATGCGCCCTGTGGACTCCTTGTTGTGTAGCATCTCCGCCAGGGGGAACGAGGAAGGTACTGTGATGGGGTGGGCCAGGAAGTAGTGCCGGAGCTTCCTCGAAGCCATGACCAGCGCGTGGGCGAGTTTCTCGAGCTCCGTATACCTCGTCTTGGCGCCCTGGAGGGCTTCGGAGATGAAGTATATAGGGCACTGCAGGGCGCCTTCTTCCAAGATGAGGACGGCGCTAACCGCTGTCGTTGACGCGGCGAGGTAAAGCAGGAGGGGAGCTTCTAGCGCTGGAGCGACCAGTGTGGGAAGGCTTGCCAAATGTCCCTTGAGGTCGTCAAAGGCCTTCGCACAATCGTAATCCAAGTGGAACCCATCGCACCCGCGGAGTGTGTTGAAGAATGGCAATCCCTGCTCCGCCGCCCTCGACCGAAAACGGCTCAAAGCCGCCATACGGCCCGCCAGCCTCTGGACCTCCCATGTCGTCTTGGGCGGCTCCATACCCAAAATGGCGTCAACTTTATCGGGGTTCGCCTGGATGCCTCGCCCAGACACGAGGAAGCCCAGGAGCTTGTACGCCGAAGACGCACTTGTCGGGGTTGAGTTTGATGCCGGCCTTCCTAAGGTTGTCAAAGGTCTCCTGGAGGTCCCGACCATGCAGGGCGAGTTGCCTGGTTTTGACCACTACGTCGTCGACGTAGGCTTCCACGTTCCTCCCGAGTTGGGCGGCCAAAGCAAGCGCAACGAGGCGGGTGAAGGTAGCGCCCGCGTTCTTCAAGCCGAAGGGCATCCTAACGAAGCAGAAAGTCCCAATCGGCATAATGAAGCTAGTCTTGTCCTCGTCGTCTTTGGCCATGTGGACCTGATGGTAACCAAAGTAAGCATCCAAGAAGCTCATTAGTTCATACCCGACGGTAGCATCGACTAGTTGATCGATGCGTGGCAAAGGGTAATCGTCCTTTGGGCACACCTTGTTGAGTGCAGTGAAGTCGATGCACATACGCCAGGCCCCGCTGGCCTTTTTTGACCAACACTGGGTTGGTGAGCCATTCCGGGTGGTGGGCCTCGCGAATGACCCCAGCCCGGAGAAGCTTCGCCACCTCCACCTTGGCCGCTTGCTGCCGATCCATGGACATACAGCGAAGCTTTTGTTTGACCGGCTTGGCGCCGGGGCGGACAGCCAGGTGATGCTCGATTAATGCACGGTCTACACCCTTGATATCCTCTGGTGACCATGCGAAAATGTCGGCGTTGTTCTGGAGCACCCGGAGTAAGTCTCGTTCCACCTCTGGAGGGAGTCCCGCGCCAATGGACAGAAATTGCCCCTCCGCCTAGAGTGGCACCTTTTTGACTCCGCCCTCTAGCCGAGGCTTAGGTGTCCATCCCGGAACGGATGGCGCATCCCCGAGCTTATCTGAGAGGACGTGCACCGTGTGACACGGACTCCGGCTACTGATTTTGGCGCGTGTGGCGAGGTCCTGGTCGCCGAAGACGGTGATAACACCCTTCGGGCCTGGGAGCTTCATACATAAGAAGGCATGGTGCGAGACCGCCCCGAAGGAGTTGATGGCGGGCCGGCCCAATTTGGCATTGTAGGGGTGTGGAATGTCTACGACGTCGAAGATGACATCCTCGCCTCGGATGCTATCCCCCTGGTGGAATGTAACTTGAAGGGATACTTGCCCTAGGGCCTCCAGCGGTTGACCCCTGAAGCCTTGAAGCGGAGCTCCTGACGGCTCCAGACGACTCCGGGGAATTCCCATGCAATCGAAGAGCTTCCCCCGTCGACGAGGATGCGCCTGACGTCACAGCCCGCGATGTCGGCCTGTATGACCAAGGGATCTTGGTGAGGGAACTCCACACCCCTGGCGTCATCCAGGGTGAAGGTGATGCCGTGGGGTGACATCCCCGGTCGTGGCTGCGCCAAGGGGGCCCCTGATGGGGAACCTCCGGTGATGACGCTGATGATACGGTGTCGTGCCCCTTCCATGGCCGAGGCTCACGGGGGGCTACCCCCCGGGTGCTGTACACGGGCTACGGCAGGGGGCCGAACGACCGAGGCCCGAGATATGGCCGTCAGCCGTCGCAACTCCATGACCGCGATGCACGCCTTCGTGTAGTGATCGCCGTAGCCATGCACGTCGCACCACCTGCCATAGACTAAAATCTCCTGCTCCGCGCGCGGTCTCTCGTCGCGGCCCAGCCCGCATTCCCATCTCCGACCCCCTCCCTGCGAGGTGGAGGTAGGCCCTCGGGGGGCGTCCTCGATGCCAAGGACATAGCGGGCTTTTTGGGGCTTGCGCCTGCCCCTTGAAGAGCTCTCCTGCTCCCCGGCGTCGTTGCTTCCAGGAGTGTCTTCCCGGGACTCTTGCTTGCGACCCTGCTTTGGGGAATCGCCATCCACTCTCCCCTTGCACGGCGACCACTCCGCTTGGGCAAGGTCGGGGTCGCCAGCGCTGCGTCTTTGCGCATCTTCCTTCGCCCGTGCGTGCTCCTCCATCTTGTCGAAGAGCTTCGCCACTGTCTTGATTGGCTTCCGTGCATTGTATTCGGCCATGGGGCCCGGATGAAGGCCCTGTATGGCTGCATTGATGACGGTTGTTTCGTTAACATCCTTGACCTGGCAGCGTACCTTCGCAAAGCGTTTGAAGTAATCCCGGAGCTTCTCAGAAGGCTTCTGCTTCACTGCAAAGAGCTGATCTGCGTCAACTCGCTCAGCGTAGTTCCCTTGGAAGTTGTTATAAAGGCGGTCGCGGATCTGCTCCCACGCGTAGATGGAGTTTGGTTCTATGGTGAAAAACCAAGAAAGCGTCACTCCTTGCAACGCGAGGGGGAGTCCCTTTGCCTTCGTGGTGTCGTCTCCGCCAGCGGCTTCGATGGCGGTCTCGTACACGCGCACGAACTCCCGAGGGTCCGTATCGCCTTTGTATGATTCGATGACGCTGGGGAACTTGAAGTCTTCCGGCCACGCCGCCTGCTGCAGGCCTGCCGAGAGCGGGGACTCCGGATCGAGACACCACAGTGGCACGTGGCTGGACGTAGGGGCATCGCGGCTGTCCGCCCTCTCCGACGTGGGCTCTGGCGCGACCACCGGCGTGGCCTGCTGGCTCCAGGCCTCTTGCATGTCCCAGAGAGCTCCACGGAGATCCCCCAGCTCCCGTTGAAACGCGTTGAAGGCTGCCAGCAGGGCGGTCTCCATTGTGGTCGCTGTCGGAGCCGCCGGCGCGCACGGCTGACTGCCCAGGACGGCAGTGACCACCGCCCGAACTCCCAGGCTGTCGGCCGTGCTAATGTCCGCGGTCATCGCGGCAACGATGGCGGGGTCGGTCGGCCAGCGATGAAGGCGGGGTCAGTCGGCACGCCTCGGACGTCGATGTTCGCAGCCGCGTCGCCCGCGTCGTCACCTACGCCCGCAACAGCCGACACCGAAGCCCGGGTGCTGACACGACGCTCCACCGCGGCCGCCTTCTTCTCCTTCGACACTGATGATGAAGCCTTTTTGGTGTCATCCCTCTTCGGGTCTTGAGGCTTGCTCCTATCATCCCCACGGACGGCGCCAACTGTTGTGGTTACAGACCAAACAGAGAAAGAGGTGTCTAGTAGTGGAGAGTTAGGTGAATAATGGCTTGGGGCCCTTTTCCCATGGCCAGCATCAGATATATATATACATGGAGGTGCTTTTACAGATATACCCTTACATGCTTACATCCCCTTCGGGGGCATTTAGGTCATTACACATGTCCCATTTTGGGCCTTACAACCTACTAATAGGCCTGCTGGGCTTAGGTGGGGGCCACCCCTACAACAGACATGATATTGATGCAATTCAGATATACAACAAAAACCATCTAAAACCAGAAGTATGCGGATTCTTATTAACATCTGCAGATATTTGTTTAGCTATATCTAACTCTTACAATTCGAATGTTCCGAAGGGCAGCCAGCAACATAATACTTGGTGTTTCCACTGGAGGAAGTAATATGAACACATCACACAATTAGAGGGGACAAAGCATACTCAGCAGATGCAAACTGAATCCAAGCAAGAACTGATACATACTAACAATAACCGGGAGCAAAAGATCGCTTCCATCTTCCATCTTCAGCACAATAGCATGGTGAGGCGCAGAATCCCGCAGTCTTAATACGTGGGGAATATTTTGGACACATCTAAGGTTTTTCCCGTCGCGCATTTTGTTGGATCGTTATTGGCGACAGAGGGGGGGTGAATGTCAGTCAATTAAAAATCGACCCTCAAAGTACCCATGAAAATCTTAGTTCAAATGACAAAAGACTTGGACTAGAAACAACGGCAAAGAAAATTTCAGAGATACATTGCCACGACAAAGAAATCAGACTGAAAAGATTGTCACGGCAAGAAAGATCGGATCAGAAGCTGCCACGGCAAAGAACTCACACTCAAAATATTACCACGGCAAGAGACTGCAGACACGGCAAGAAAACAACTCGAAATCTTGCCACGGCAGAGAAACTTGGCTCAAAATACTACCATGGCAGCCGAAACTGCTGCAGTCCTTGATTTTTACTGCCAGCCAATACCTTCTTTTGCTGCCAAAAACAAGGTTGTACAAGGATCTTTAGGACAGCAGCACAAAAGAAACATACGGACTGCAAAGAAAGAAAGAGCATCCAGCTGCAGCAAGCCAGCAAACATGTTTTTTACTGCTGCCCAAGTGCTGTCCGAGAGCTAAAGGTAAAACTGATGTTTCGTGGACTGCTTTAGCCAGACAAAAACTGCCGCAAATTGAAGAAAAAGGCTGCCAAAAGTACAAGGAAAAGAATAGCTAGCAGAGGCTGCACATTGCTGGCCGAGAACACCATGAGCAAGGAAACTTGAAATGAGAGACTGCAGAAAAGATTGTTCTCAGAAATTACTAGCAAAAAGCCATTAATTCAATTTCATATGAGAAAGCAAGGATGATAGTCACTTGAAAAGAGAACAAACTTGAGAGAGCTCTCATGAAATAGAAAGAACAAGAGCACTCACAAAAACAGAAAAGAGTCACGAGAGAAGAGCTAATGCAAAACCAAAAAGGAACAAGAATTCAGAATGATCCAACACAAGATTTCTTGAAATTGATACAAAGATATACGCTATTACAAAGGGTTGTTCTCAGCTTATCTCTCTCTCTCTCTCAATCTCACACTAACTAAGTCCCCATACATGCTTGAAAATTAAGAATTCATAGCACACATGCATAGGAGACAAACTCACACCTACTCTCTCAAGCCATTTCTCTCTAAAAATATGCACATAGCACTAGAGAGCACCTCTCTATTTATAGCCTCCACTAATGGGTTCACATTTCCTTTTCCCATTAAGCTTTTTCGTTTTACCCACTAACTCCAACCATATCCACTTCCTTTAGTGCAGCTTTGCGTATTCACCAAAATGCCCCTCGCGCACCTTCCAGGAAGCTTCCTCATTCCTTGCCCTCCAAGCCACGCAGCCACCTCGAGTCCTCGCCGTCTTCGACACACCTCGACCGTTCTGACCTCGGCACCGCCCGCGCCTAGTCCGGTCAACCCGTGCCTCGCCACGACTCCACTCGATGTCCTGCAGCCAACACAGACAAGAAACAAATCACATAGCACCGCTCGCAATATTGTAACCATACATTAGCATCAGATGAAATATTAAACATGAAAAAAGCCAAAACCTATCGAATCAAAAGAATAAGCATCCTTAGCACTTTGTCCAAGTTTGACCAAGTCCGACCGAAGCCGATTGCACCGCGCAACAACATGGCCCGAACCACACAAACCAAACTTGACTTTCCTAAAATAGATGTCAATTACTCATCACACACACGGGGTCACCTCCACATGGTCTATCACATTTTTATCACAAAACCATCTGATACACTTCTGAGCTCAACTGCAAGGACAGATTAAACCCATATAATCGTTAGAAATGAACAATAGTAGCTTGCTAGAAGTGATGTGTAGCTGATAGCACAACAGTGAACGAAAGTTGCTCAGACAATCCGGTGTCAAAACTCAAAAATAGTTCAAGCGGACAAGAAATACCACCTCCATCACGCTGAGTCGACGAACTCCTCGCCACGGCATCGAAATTCACGGCGGCGGAGCTCGCGCGTCGGAAAAACGAGCCGAATCGCAGAAACAAGCCAGCCCTACCGCTACCCCGTGCGCGAGATCGGACACCGAAGAACCTCCGCGCCTGCAGGGGGATGAGAGGGGATTACCGGCTGCGACGGCGAGGGGGATGCAGGGTTTTGGCTGCAGTGCCAGCGGCGGTCAGATGGAGAGGCTGATCCGTCATCCGCTATTCCGCATTTCCGCTGATGGGCCGAGCGCTAGACGGATACCTATTCGGTTTTTATTCGGATAGTATCCGAATAACCGAATGCCGAACCTATTCGGTCGGATATCAGTTATACCGAATCCGATACCGAATCCGTCTACACATATCCGTATCCAAAACCAAATTCGACCGGATACCAAACCAGTTTACCGAATTTGCTACCAGCCAGATTCGGTACCGGATCGGTCGGAAAAAACCCGACCCATTTTCACCCCTACCGCTCTCCATCTGGACTGTCGGCCAAACGAATGGTACTGCGTGGGTCAGATTGGTAGCAACACTCATGAAGTCACTTTTGAGATAGTGATTGTGTTGCGCTTCCTAGAAATTAGGATCTTGTTTCATAAAGTGTGAGCTCCCTGCAGCGAGAGATGATTTCTGAAAGTTAACAGTTTAAAGGATCATTTTAACATGGAACTGTAACTACCTGGTACCAGTTAGATTATCGAATGGATCGATTTTATTCGGCGCTTATTCTCTGAAGATTCCGTCGATCCCTGCACACAGGAGGGAGATTAGGCGCCGCGCGTGAGCGGGAGATCAGGCAACAAGGGAGGTCAGGCGTCGCGGAAAAAAGACGGGGAGGCGGGAGGGTTTCGCAAAACGCATAAGTAGATTTTGGTGCTTCCACCTTCACAGATCCGGGCCGTAGGGGGCAGATCTAACGCTCCTGAGCGGCTTTAGCATGTTAGCACCCAAATGGGCTTTAGCACTATATATACACACACACATACTACTTAAAAGTTTAAGTTGGTGGTCATTGGTGCTTTCTTCCTCTCTCTACGGCCATCCGATCTAAATAATAAGTTCTTGACCATTTGTCTCGCCATTCTCCCCACCACCATCTCTCTCGCGTCACTGCCCCTCCCCTCCATTTCCAGCTTCAGTTACGATCCCTTCCCCCGTGCTGTCCCCTCCTCCTCCGCACCGATGCCCCCCTCTCTCGAGTTGTCCCCTCCTCCTTCACACTGATGCCTCCCCTTCCCCCGCGCCACCGTTTTCCCCGGGCCGGGCTCCCCTTTCCCTCGACGCCACCTCCTTCTCTAACCACCTCCCCTCCCCATGATGCATAGCCTCCCCTATCCCCATCTCCTATCCATGCTGTCTCTCTGCTGTCAGTTCTTGAAATCCGTTATACCTGGCGTGTAAACAAGATAAAAAAGTACCCACATCAACTGTACTGCTGCATGCATGTGATAATTTAATAGATTCGGTCATAAGGAAAGTTATTGCCTATTGTAAGTGAAGTTACTGCCTGTTATGAGAAAAGTTATTACCTGCTGTATACTGTGAGCATTCGACAGTAACTTCTCTCACTACCAATAGTAACTTCGTTTACAATAGATGATAACTTGATTGCATATAATAGTAACTTTACCATGGGATGATAACTTTGCATGGGGATGATAACTTCAGTCTATATAGATGATAACTTCATGCGTAGGCTTCACCATAGGGATGGTAACTTCATTTCGATAACTTGATGTATATTCGATAGTAACTTTACCATCAAATGCTCATAACTGAGTATAGGGTAGGATGATGGAGCACGGTTGGCTGATTGGGTCAATTAGAGGTGCGCGCTTATTTTACACATATGCGCTGGTTAGTAATTATACACACACATACACGGCAGCGCTATTCTGCACACGCGTGTATTCTGCGCGCAGTTTTGCCCTTCGAAAAGTTATCACTGGCTGTGAGAAAAGTTATCACTGGCTGTAAGGAAAGTTACCACTGGCTATGTACTATGAGCGTTCGACAGTAACTTCACTCGCTACCGATGATAACTTCATTCAGAAACGTTACTAACTTCTCCAGGTATTTTACACCTGCGCGCTGGTTAGTAATTATACATACATACATACATACATACATACATACATACATACATACATACATACATACATACATACATACATACATACATACATACATACATACATACATACATACATACACACACACACATATAGTATAAATAACAGGGACATCATAATGCTCAGGCTCCACGATTGAGGTTTTCCATCTATGATTAAGACTTTTCATCTATGATTGATTCAGCATGCTAAATCAATGATTTCCTTTTCAAATCGATGCCTTCTCGAATTAATAAATGTTAATGGGTTTGCCTGATATATTATATACCATTGCACTTGCACGCATCTAAAAACAATCCAAAGACAGGGAGGCTTAGTGTTCAAAGACAGGGAGGAAAGTTACCACTGGCTATATATATGTATGTATGTATGTATGTATGTATGTATGTATGTATGTATGTATGTATGTATGTATGTATGTATGTATGTATGTATGTATGTATGTATGTATGTATGTATGTATGTATGTATGTATGTATGTATGTATGTATGTATGTATGTATAATATGTATGTATGTATGTATGTATGTATATATTATAGTAGAACTAAAACTATATTCAGAATGTGAATTCGAATTGAAAAATGTGAAAGTTTGATTCCCTTGAAATAATAGAACTTATATGACACCAACAAGCGGTTAGGAATTTAGAACTTCTATGCCACCAAGACATCAAGATACACGGGTTGACGACTAGTTACTAAAATTATGTGCCAGCCTGCCAGGAGAGCTGAAATTTGGATGCTGGAACAGTTGGTACATCATACAACACCGGGCATACACAACAAAGCAAGGATGTACAGAACTTATAAATCACTAACTGGAGTTTACCTAGCTAATAGTAATAGTATTGTTCACTAGGGTAGGATGCCGAAAAGATACATGTGGGCCTGTTCTTAATAGCTTCTAAAAGCAGCTTTTGACTTTTGCTACAGTACCTAACTTTTAAACGGAGTATTTTCTTAAAACAGGGCCTACAAGTTAATTGTAGTACACGTTAAAAGCCCAGCATCTGTATCAACCAAAATCGCAAGCGAGTATCTCTTTTTCTGTAATCACTATCGCAAACAGCAAAAATTCAAAAATTTTAACCAAAAACCATAAACCGCAGCCGTATCAAACAGGCGCAGAAGGGGTTGCTTTCGGATGGACCTGGTTATTCCCAAGTTTTACAATCACTCCTACAATCTTGTTGGGATTTTTCCAATTTTTTTCTCGGATCACGCTCGGGCCGTCACCTCTCGGCGGATTTTTCCATCCTGTCGTCGTGACCTGCCTGGATGCGAATCCGCCGGTCCTGCTCTCTGGTCCCCTAGACGTGAAGGAGCAACGCCATGCCTCCTCCCTGTTCTTGAGTCTCGACGTGATTGACAACTGCAGCACCAATGCCTCCTGACCGTGACGTGGTGGGCACCAAGGCAAAACCAACGCCTCTGCCTTGCTTTTTCTCTAAAGATTAAGCACCGATTCCCGAGAGACAAAGCACCTCAGCTTTTCTCTTTGTTTCTTTCCCTCTCAACTTTTCTTCTCGCTTCAATTATATGGCTGTATTCTGCCTTACAAAGGCTAGTTGCAAGCCCAGCATTCGGACTCAGAAACCGGCTTATACTTCTTTCTCTACTCCTATAAGTAATTTTCTAAATACCAAACAAACTCTCTAAAAAATAAACCAAATTTACTAAAAACAAGATTGACAAATCTTTGACATCTGACTAGGAACCACTTATTCAAACTTGTCTAGTTTGCTACAATCAGCTCGTACGTCAAGCTTTATGAGCCAGGAAAAGCATGACATGGAGTCTGACAACTGACTGCCAGCTATATGTGAGGACACAATTAACGAAGGACTTTCTTGCTTGACTTGGAGTCTTGGACGTTGACTTGAAACCTTCTTAAGCTCTTGCCATCGCCGCGAAGCATTACTAGTCTGCCTTCTCGGGCAACTGCTACCTACTTCTGTATGAGGTAAGCACTATTTCAGCGAGTTTTACGTCTGAGCTTTGCTATAATTGGATCGCTTCTTCAGTTATCAGCGTGATTCATTTGGGATTTTTCTTGCATCTTACAGTGCTGCTAAATTAGAGGCAAATAATATTCAGGGAGTTGCTCAGCTTGAGCAAATACCTGTACTGTAGTAGTCGTTTATGGCCTCTCACATGCTTGTAGTACAATTGATAATGTATCCATCCTAGAATTTAGGAAGTTGCACTGTGGCAGATCTGTATACGACCTTATACCTCATTGGTAGCGGAAGATAAAGAGTAACAGTTTAGCATCAATTTGATTCAACCTAGAAAACGACCTTTGTATGTGATACGATGCACACAGCACATACTCACCTATTAGTTCTATTACCATGTGTTTGGTTGCAAGGACTAGGTGGGACGGAATGGAATGGATCCGTTTTTGTAGGTGTTTGGATGAGAGACAAGCAGAGTCAAGGACATCCCACTAGGAATATTCCTAGATCCCACTGCAGCAATCCTCTTTTTTCATGGGACGGAGTCATCCCACATGGGATAGAGTCATCCCACCTCTTTGTTTTTTAAGTACTGTTTTGTTTAAATTTTTTTTAAAAAAAACTCAAAGGCTTATGTGTAGAAACATATCAACAATAGCCTTCAATTTTTTTAGATAAAATTCAAATGCCACACATGTCCCACCTTCATCCTTCCATCCAAACAAAGGATGGGACCATTCCATCCCACTTTATCCTTCCAACCAAACAAAAAACAGGGATGACTCTATTCCCTCAACCAAACAAAAAATGGGATCATCCCATCCCAAAACCAAGGACAGAACCATCCCATCCCACCTTGTCCGTAAACCAAACACAACCTTAGTGTCCAAGAGATATACTGGCTCTCCTTGTCCTATTAGAGTTCCTTTGTTTTTTTTGAGGGGATGTTCCCTTGATTATTAGAGCGCTACTGCTATTATGGGCCTGTTTGGGAGAGCTCCACCAGCTCCAGATTCACCAAATCCAGATCCGGATCCACTTTTCCAAACCAAACAGTTCCAGCTCCAGCAGCTCCACCGTGGATCTGCTCCACCAAAACCATGAATCTGGCTCCAGATCCACCAAATCCATGGAGCACCTCAAGGGGTGCTCCACCAACTCAAGTTTGGTGGAGTTGGGGAAAATTACCCACCATTGCCACTGGTTACACAAAAAACGGTTTGTTCTTTTCTTTTCCCCGCCTCCTCCCGGCCTCCGCCTCCGACCGCCTCCTCCCGGCCTCCGCCTCCCCCACCTCCTCCCGGCCTCTGCCTCCCCCGCCTCCTCCCGGCCTCCGCCTCCTTCGCTCCGACCGCCTCCGACCGCCTCCTCTTGGCCTCCGCCTCCCCCGCCTCCGACCGCCTCCTCCCGGCCTCGCCTCGCCTCCTCCTCGCCTCGCCTCCCCGCCTCCGACCGCCTCCCGGCCTTCGCCTCCCCGCCTCCTCCCGGCCTCGCCTCCGGCCGCCTCCTCCCGGTCGGCGCCTCCTCGCTCTCCTCCGCCTCCGCCGCGTCAAGCCGCCCCGACGCGTCGTCGCCGCCTCCCCGCGTCTGCCGTGCGCCTCGCCGGCTGCCGGCCGCGCCGCCGGCGCGCCGCCACGCCGCCGGGGTTTTTCATTTGCCCTCTGACGCGTGGGGCCCAGGTGGAAGTTAGATAGAGAGGGAGGTGGAGCTGTACCAAACACTTTAACGAATCCCAGATTCACGATGGAGCTGCTCCACGGTGAATCCAGCTCCAGATCCACCTTCTAGGTGGATCTGGAGTTGATGGAGCTCTCCCAAACAGGCCCTATGTGTAGACTATAGCAAAATGGCCCAGCCTGGATTGGCCCGAACCAACTGTCTCGGCCCTGCCCGAAGCCTAGTTTATGGACGGACTTGTGCAGGAATGTGATATTTGAATTCCCAATTCAAAATCGTGAACTGTAAATTTAATAAAAAAATATAAGTTCGGTATTTACGATTTCAAAATTATGATTGCCAAATTTGGAGCTTATAGAAACTTTATATTTGTCTTTACTATTTGCGTTGAAACTTGAAAGTGGCTAGGGTATATACATGTATGCAATCTACATACACTTGTAGGATAGAATTTGTATAGAAATACCATACCTTAGCTCATATGCGAGCTTAGTCCCGGTTCATGCCATCGACCATGGCTATCTCCAGGCACCTTGCATATCAAAGATCCAAAAACTATTTTCGAGCACAAGTTCTTTATAATTTCACCTACGTTATTCCAAGCATGCTTTATATACCATGAATGCAATGACTTAAATTCCACAACTCAACCCATGATCATTTTCCACAATTATCTAAACCCCTCAATAATCTTAGACATGGCCAGTCTAACTGCTATTGACAGGTCAGTCAGACCTCTCCAGTCAACCTGATCAAACCCCGTTAATAGAGTAGCCGATATGACCACTCGCACCATGTCAGTACAACGCTCCGGTAGTACCGCCGTTCAAAACCGGATCATATCGTTCTATCCGATAGTATTATGGATCTCATCCGGTACTACCGGATCTAGACATAGCCCAAAAGACACTCTTTAAAAAAATAGCTACTGCCAACTATAATCTGGTTGCACCGCACTTGTAGTAGTATCATAGCCACTAGGTCGATATTACTGCCAGCACTAGGCTGATACTATCACCAACACTAGACCAGTACTACTGCCAGCACCAGGCCAGTACTATCACCAACAACCACTAGTACAGAAAGGGTTATCACAGACAGTTCAAAACCGTCATCACAGACGATTTCTGAATTGTCCGCATTTATGTATCAGTGATAATAGGTGATTATCGCAGACAGCTCCCAAACCGCCTGTGATAAGTTAAAAACACAGACGATGTTTTTAAAAAAAATCGTATGTGATATTCTGCTATCACAGGCAGTTTGTTCCCTGAGCCTCCTATGATAGTTCCTTGTTTTTCAACTAGACTCACAAAATGCATGCCAACCATGCCCTATGAAAAAACCAAGCATAATCATAAATATAATTATTTCTTAGTTACTGAATCATTACAATAGAATAGTTCCATAATTACATACTGAGTTTCTTAATTATGATTACATTGCAATAATTTCTAAATAGGTGCTCACCGTGTGGGATCATTAATTGATTGCACTTGGCTATTTCCTTTTAAATAAAGCCCTTCATGATGATCGACACGCATATAGTTTGCTTCATCATCTTGTGCTTCCTTGAGCCTGATGTCATCTCCAAATGGAGGCAAATCGTCAAATTGATTGTACTCTTCTTCATCCATGGCATTCTCAACTCTAATAATCCTTCTTTTTCTATAAAGAACTACATGGTGCTTCTTATTTGCTAGGTCAGTAATATAAAAAACTTGAACAACTTGCCTCACGAGTACAAATGGTTCATCTTTGTATCCTACACGGTCGAGGTCTTTAGTAGTAACGCTGTACTTGTCGACCTTTATACCCCGTGGGAGTTGGACCGAATGGCACTGAAACAGAGGGATCTTGGAAATTACGTAGTCAAGCTCTCAAATACCCTCTACAAGCCTATAGTATGAGCTTGGGCCAGCGGTACTGATGTGCGCATGAAATGCATCTATATGGACACCTGAATTCTGTACTATGCTCTTTCTATCCTGATCTATTGTATAAAATATGTACCCATTAATATCTTATCATTGCCATGTCATAATTGTAAATTTGGCCTTTTTGCCAACTGTTGTAGGGGTGGCCCCACCTAAGCCCAGCCGGCCTGTTAGAAGGTTATAAGGCCCAAAATGGGACATGTGTGATGACATAAATGCCCTTGGAGGGGATGAATGTGTGTAAGGGTATAATTGTAAAAGCACTCCCCATGTGGATATAAATATATGACACAGGCCATAGGGAGAAACCCTAAGCCATTGCTCACCTAACTCTCCACTACCATACTCTCTCTCTCTCTCTCTATTTGGTCTGTAACCACAACAGTTGGCGCTGTCTGTGGGGAGGACAAGAGCAAGCCTCAAGATCCGAAGAAGGATGGCACCAAAGAAAGCTTTAGCATCGGCGGCGAGGAAGAAGAAGGCGGGAGCGACGGAGTCCCACGTCAACACCAAGGCCTCGGTGTCGGCGGTCACAGGCATGGACGGCGACGTGGGCGCGACAGCAATGAACTCTACGCCCAACCCCGCCACCGCTGCGACAACCGGCCCTACCACCACCACCACGGCGGTCGACACCGCCCCGCGCATGGCGGGTAATCCCATCACCACCGACCTCGGGGTCCATCACGCCGGCGAAGTAGGTAGCTCTAGAGCACAGGCGGTGGTCACCGCTGCCCCAGCTGCACAGCCAGGTGCGCCGGCGGCCCTGACAACGTCTGCGGTGGAGAACGCCCTGCTGGCGACCCTCAACGCGTTCCAGCGGGAGCTGGCGTATCTCCGGGGGGCCGTGTGAGACATGCAAGAGGCGCGGAGTCAACAGACCCCGCGGGTGGTTGCGTCGGAGCCCACGCCGGAGAGGGCGGACAGCCGCGACGCTCCCACGTCCAGTCGCGTCCCGCTGCGATGCGTGGATCCGGAGTCCCCACTCTCCGCAAGCCTACAGCAGGCGGCATGGCCGGAGGACTTCAAGTTCCCGAACGTCATTGAGTCGTACAAAGGCGACACGGACCCGCAGGAGTTTGTGCGCGTATACGAGACCGCAATCGAAGTCGTTGGCGAAGACGACACTACGAAGGCGAAGGGGCTCCCCCTCGCGTTGTAGGGTGTAGCGCTCTCTTGGTTCTTCACCATTGAGCCAAATTCCATCTACGCGTGGGAGTAGATCCACAACCGGCTCTACAACAACTTCCAGGGAAACTACATCCAGTGGGTCGACGCAGATCAACTCTTCGCGATCAAGCAAAAGCCCTCGGAGAAGCTCCGAGATTACTTCAAGCGCTTTGCGAAGGTACGTTGCCAGGTCAAGGATGTCAATGAGACGACCATCATCAATGCAGCAATACAGGGCCTTCACCCGGGGCCGCTCGCCGAATACAACGTGTGGAAGCCGATCAAGACGGTGGCGAAGCTCTTCGACAAGATGGAAGAGTACGCCAGAGCAGAAGAGGACGCGCGACGGCGACAGGGTGACGACTTCGACACCAATCAGGCGGAGGGCTCGGTGAAAAATGAAGCCTCGCCAAAGGAGGGCTCCTCGAAAGGCAAACGCAAAACAGGAGCCGCCACAGGACGTCTTCGAGCGCAAGGACGCCCAGCATAAGGAGTCGTCGGGCGACAAGTCCAAACGCGGCCAGCAGAGGTCGCGAAAAGCCCAATATGTCTTCGACATCGAGGGCGGCTCTGAAGATAACGCCCCCGCTGGCCACGGCGGCAGAGGACGCCGGGGCTGGGGGTGGGTGCGCGGTCGAGGTCACAACGACAAGGGCCGCGGAGAGTACGACGACCAGTACCACGGGCTGTGGTGCGAGGTACACGGTCGTGGCAGTCACGACACGCGTGCGTGTACTACTATTGCGGCGCTTCGGCAAAGCGTCGCTAGGGACAGGAACCTAGAGGCACGCCCCCCCGTCGTGGCCCACGTCCAACAACCCCTAGAGGCTCCCATGCGGATCCAGGATTAAGGGATGCAGCCCCAGGAGGGCCCCTTCGGGTTCAGGCTCACGTACAGCAACCACGAGAGGACCTCCTGCAGGTACAAGCCCCAGAGGGAGCCCTGCGCAGGGTCATCAACGTCATCTCCAGAGGCTCCTCGCTAGAGTTTGCCTCCGTGCGGCAGCGGAAGGCCTACGCAAGGAGGCTACATCACGTGGCGGCATACCCGGCGCAGGCACCCCCAGACTGGGTGCAGCACGAAATCACCTTCACGCCCGCCGACGCTGAGGGCGTGGAGTTCCCCTACCAAGATCCCCTGGTCGTCCAGGTCACCATGTAGGATGCGAGTCAGGTGTGTCCTGGTCGACGGAGGAAGCTCCGCGAACATCTTGTTCACAGCGGCCTTCGATCAGATGGGGATCCCCCGAAGTCGGCTGGGCCCCTCGGGGATCCCACTACAGGGCTTCGGAGGTCAACCCCTGCGGGCACTGAGCCAGATATGCCTGCAGTCTCCTTCGGCCGGGATGACAATGTGAGGAGCGAGGATGCCACCTTCGACGTCGTCGACATCTCGTACCCTTACAACACCATATTAGGGCGGCCAACCCTAAATTCCTTTGGGGCAGTTCCGCACCATGGCTTTCTATGCATGAAGCTCCCTGGACCACGGGCCGTCATCACTGTCCATGGCGATCAAGATATGGCTCGGCACCAGAGCTCGGCACCAGAGGCCCAACGGAATGCCTAGGTCGGGTGTATGCGCACGAGGATCCTTGGCGGCTTTGGGGTGCACCTCGCCAAGATCCCGTGCGGATTGCCCCGCAGCAGAGGCTCTCACCTCGCACCGTCTTGTCATCGGGCAACGACAGCTACGGCCATCCTCGCCTTCGAGCGATCAGTGGTCAGTACCTTGCCTTTTGTAATCGCTAACCCGCGCAAACGGGAATTCAATAAAGTTCACCATTTGCCAAAATTTTGCCGTGTTTTCTGCGAAAACGCGTGGAGAATTGCCTTCGCGCATAAAGACACGCGTTCGCGTGCACACTCTCCATGAAAAACGCGGGCATGAGTATAAACAAAGACACGTGTTCGCGCGCGCACTCTCCGTGAAAAATGCGGGCATGAGTATAAACAAAGGCACGCGTTCGTGCGCGCACTCTCCGTGAAAAACGCAGGCATGAGTATAAACAAAGACATGCATTCGCACGTGCACTCTCCGTGAAAAACGCGGGCATGAGTATAAGCAAAGACATGCGTTCACGCGCGCACTCTCCGTGAAAAACGTGAGCATGAGTATAAACAAAGACGCATGGGGGGACGCCTCTGTGCGCACTCTACGGAGTATAAATAAGACGTAGCGTTGAGGTCCACCTCCGCACGCACCTTCGCCGCCCGCAACGCGTGGGGGCTTGCCCCCGCGCGCAGTCCACGGACTCTAAATAAGACGTAGTGTCGAGGTCCGCCTCCGCACGCACTCTACGGAGTATAAATAAGACGTAGCGTCGAGGTTCGCCTCTGCACGCACATTCACCGCCCGCAACGCGTGGGGGCTTGCCCCCGCACGCAGTCCACAGACTCTAAATAAGACGTAGCGTCGAGGTCCGCCTCCGCATGCACTCTACGGAGTATAAATAAGACATAGCGTCGAGGTCCGCCTCCGCACGCACCTTCGCCGCCTACAACGCGTGGGGGCTTGCCCCCGCGCGTAGTCCACGGACTCTAAATAAGACGTAGCATCGAGGTCCGCCTCCGCACGAACTCAACAGAGTATAAATAAGACGTAGCGTCGAGGTCCGCCTCCGCATGCACTCTACGGAGTATAAATAAGACGTAGCATTGATGTCCGCCTCCGCACGTACTCTACGGAGTATAAATAAGGCATAGCGTTGAGGTCCGCCTCCGCACGCACCTTTGCCGCCCGCAACACGCAGGGGCTTTTCCCCGCGCGTAGTCCACGGACTCTAAATAAGATGTAGCATCGAGGTCCGCCTCCGCATGCCCTCTACGGAGTATAAATAAGACATAGCATCAAGGTCCGCCTGCGCACGCACCTTCGCCACCTGCAACGCGTGGGAGCGTGCCCCCGCGCGCAGTCCACGGACTCTAAATAAGACGTAGCGTTGAGGTCCGCCTCCGCACGCACTCTACGGAGTATAAATAAGACATAGCGTCGAGGTCTGCCTCTGCACGCACCTTCGCCGCCCACAACGCGCGGGGCTTGCCCTCGCGCGCAGTCCACAGACTCTAAATAGGACGTAGCGTCGAGGTCCGCCTCCGCACGCACTCTACGGAGTATAAATAAGACGCGGATGTTGTCCCTACGCACTCTACTGAGTATAAACAAGACACGGATGTCTCCGTGCATGTGCGAGCACTGCCCTCGCGCGTACTCTCTGGAGTATAAATAAGACGTGGTCGATGTTCCCACACACTCTACAGAGTATAAATAAGATGCGGATGTTGTCCCTGCGCACTCAGAGTATAAGCAAGACGCGGATGTCTCCATGCACGTGCGAGCACCACCCTCGTGTGTACTCCCCGGAGTATAATTAAAGTGTGGTTGGTGCACCCATACACTACGGAGTACAAGCCACAGTGCCAAGACATACTTCCGGGTGTACTCTACAGAGAATGTCTTAGCGCATGCGCGGGTACGAACGCGATGCGGTTGGTCAGCCCACGCACCTCGAGGCGTACGCGCAAGGTGCACCAGAGGCTTGCCCCCACGGGCGCCCCACGGAGTTGGCGTGAGGCGCAGCAGAGGCTTGCCCCAGCACGCGTGCCCCGCAGGGCCGGTTTGAGGAGCAGCACAGGCTTGCCCTCACGCGCACCCCGAGGAGTGCAGGCTGGGCACATGGCTGTCGCCCTTGCACGCACCTCGTGGCAACAAGTGGAAGTCACCAAAGTCGACCCCCGATGTACTCCCATATCCTCTCGTGGAAGAATCGCATGGGGCGGCGAACAGTTGGGGATCAGCTAACTCCTTGACATGTTGGCAGCCTCGGTGCTGTAGGAGCGCGCATATCAGGCACGAGGTCACATAGGAACGGTGGTTGCTGAAGGTCATCGCGGCGCTACGGGCAATGTTGGCCACATCCCCGATGCGGCGGAGCGTCCGCGATAGCTCTTCGGGCCCAAAGGAGCGGGGAGGCACTTCGGCGACTAGACCTTCAAGAACGCCGTCCGAAGCCAGCATGGCATCCCAGGCAACCACCGAGGCGTCGCCCAGACTACGGTCCCGTTCCCCAAGGGACGCGGCGAGAGCGCCCTTCTCCTTCTCCAGCACAGCAATTTGCTGGAGCAAGCCATTTCACTCTTCAGCGGCTTCCTGTCGAGCCGCCTCTGCGGCCGACGATCACGCAGCCGCTACGAGTGCTTCTACGCTAGAAACTGCTTCCGCGTGCTCCGCCTCTAAGCGGCGAATGCGGTCGTCCTTGGCAGAGTGCATCCCCTTGGCTGCATGCAACGCCTCTTCAGCGGCCATCGCAGGCGATGAAGCTTCCCCCTCTTCTTCGTCCTCCGCGCCCATCCCCGTACTGGGCACAGTCACAGAAGTTCGGGCCTTCTCATGAGACGGCGCCTTTTTCCCTCTGGCACCGTCACCCGGATGGGGAGGCTGGCTCGGGGCCGGGGGGCGCGCTCCAGCACGCGAATGCCCAGGGCATCGCAGACGCAGTTTATATACCCCAACTCCGCCTCCGCGGTCGCTGTTGTGTGCAAGTCGTGCTCCCTGGTCGTGTACGGCCCAAGGAACACGTTCACCGCGCGCTCCGTGTCCTCCAGGCGAACCCCTGTACACGACAAAAGGCAAAGTCGAAGTCGGCACATCAATCAAAAGTGGAAGAAGATGCACCGCCAAGACTCACGAGGGTCGGAGGGTGCCGGCAGCAAGGACACGGATAGGCGAACATTGTCCTACCGAAGTTTCCCAATAGCGAGGTGCCACTCATGGGCGAGTAGCACCACGCCGTGCATTATAAACTCCTCGGTGAAGTCGCGCATGTTGAAGCGGACGGCGATACCCACGAGCCTTCGCGCCCTTCGCCTGTCCTCGTGGTCGAGTGTTATGCGCGGCGTGGGGTTGTACACCATCGGTCGGCCCGAGCACTCGAGGCCACTGCCACTCGCCACACGGTGGTAAAACCATCGCTTCAACCAGTTCGGTTCCCACTTCGCTCGAGTTGCATTCGCGGGAAAGATCTTCCCGCATGGCGACCGCAGGATGAAGTTGACGCTGCCGAAGTTGGACAACGTCCCATCTTTCCGCTCCTTTGGTTGGCACCGCGCATCGTGCAGATATGCGAACATCGAGGGGCTGGGCCAGAATGCCTCCGAGCGTAAGGCCCAGCTATATACAGCGAGTCGAGCCAATGCGTTCAGAGTCAGGTGCGCCAACTCCAACCCGATGTGATATGGAACTATCACAGAAGATTTTTATTAATAACCGTCTGTGAACTATTACAGACGGTTATTCATACAAACCGTCTATTATGTCTGCTATTATCACAAACGGTTATTAATAGGAACTGTCTGTAATGTCTTTCGCTGTCACATATGGTTCGTATAAATAACTATATGTGAAAATATCACAGATGATTATTTGTATAAAATATCTGTGATAGTTCCATATCACAAATGATACATTGTCACGCTTATAAAACTGTCTATGATAATAACAGCACAGACAGTTCCCTATGAACTATCTGTGATGTAGCCGTCCAGTATAGACTCTTTTGTAGTAGTGACCAGGCTGGTACTACCGCTGAAATTGGACAGCAAGAATGAATACTTGCAAACTTTCGCAAACTAAAATCTCAACTCGACACGATTGCTAATTGTTCAACACAAGTGGACATGATATTCTCAACATGGTTCTTCAATTTGTATGGTCTGTCTCACTTAAACAAGTCTTAGGCTATGAGCCATCTATAACTATCTCCTGAGTATCAACTAATTTGAAGTAATTTTATTCAGTCAGTTTGATTGATCTCAAGCCATTGTTGACCATATCAAGCAGAGAGCTTAAGAAAATAGTCTTTGTCATACATAACTCTCTTGAGTTCATACCAAGTATAATGACAAGTAGTCTCATGAGAAAGGAATGCTGAAATGCAATTATAAGCACAATTGAGATCATCTAAAGCAATAAAAGGGCAAGAACTACTAAATGCTTCACAATGGAACTAAAAAGCTCTACCCAAGCTGAACTCAAATTCAAAACTCAACTAAGCAATTTTCTATGGCAGAAATGTGAAAATGATCACTAAATCTATACTATTCAAAAGACGCAGGCTAGACAACCTTACGTCAAGTTGAGCAATTTTTAAATGAACAAGGCAAGGCACAAGCTAAACTACACATGTAAGCATATCAAAAAGGAAGCTTAGTAAAGTAGGTATGACTAGATATAGAGAGCGAGCATGGATAATAGACAAAGCTCCAGACTATGTTACAATACAAGAATGGAAGGTAAATATGTAGTATATTACAAATGCATGCAAATGAAGTGAACTCCCCCTAAATAAGTCACATAGAATAAATAACCGTAACTCTCCACGCAAGAAGGCAAAACAAGTAGAATCAAAAGGTTTTATGAAAATATCAGCAACCTATAGTTCAGACTCAACAAAGTGTAAGACTACATTCCCCTTCCCCACATGGTCTCTAGGGAAGTGATACTTGATGTCTATGTGATTGGCCATAGAATGTTGCATTGGGTTCTTATATATATTAATGCATTAGTGTTATCACAGAAGAGTGAAACACTATCTAAATATAACCCAAAGTCCCTGAAAGTTGATAAGATCCAAAGAATCTGAAAGCAACTACTGGTAGCATCTACATACTTAGCCCCAACTGTGGACTTTACAATAGAGGATTACTTCCTAGAGGACCAAGAGACAAGAGATATGCTTAAGAAATGATAGGTGCTCAAGGTACTTTTTCTATCAATCTTACAACCTCCAAAATCTGCATATGAGAAAGCTTGAAGAGAGGCAGGAGTAAAGTCCAAACTCAAGGGCTGACTGGAGATGTCTTAAGATGCGCTTCACTGCTTGGTAGTGAGATGAACGAGGGGAAGCTTGAAATCGAGCTCACAAATATACTAAGAAGTGTATGTCTAGCCTTGACGCTGTGAGGTAGTAGAAAGAGCTAATCATGCTGTGGTATTCCTTTTGATCTATAGGCTCACCATCCTCATCTAAGTAATTTAGGTCTTGTATGTGCTGAAGTTGTGAAGTGGATCAAGTATTGATTCACTAATGGGTTGATGGATGTAAGCTGATTTGAGAAGCGTGCATGAGAAAACTTGATGTCAGGTGGGGATTAACAGGTTATGCCCGGTTAGGTGAGCCTATAAAAGGGGATGGAGGGCTACCCATCCCGTGTCACTCTCTGGCATGTGTGCTTTCTAATCAGGGTTCGGGTTTGTGCATGGAGCACATGTGTGCTCTGGTCCTCCTTGATGGAGTGGCTGTAGACTCAATCATCAGAGAAATACATCAAGTTTCCATCTACTACTTGTGTAGTTTTTATCTAATTAAGTTCGTTTTGATTTGGTTCTTCCTCTATTCTTCTTTTTCTGCTATTCTTCGGTTGTTTCTTTCCTGTCTTGATCTGAGAGGAAGTTCTTACTTGTCTCGCTAATGATCTGACTTGCTAGGTGTTGAGGAATCATATTAAAAGCCATCTTGGCTATTTTATTCCCACGAGCATGGTATGATTGTCTTTTCGACCTCACTGTTCCGACTTTGTGCACACTCGGTTATTTTGGAAATAGCTCTCAATTTGCTTGGTAAGTTTTCAATCAAAGATTAGAGAAGTCTCTTGAGACCTTACCCTTGCTGTGTCAAAGTTCCATGGCCAGTTGATCTTTTAATCAAAAGATATATTGAATTTGTATCTTGCGGTCGTACGCTACTCTGTCCTTCCTCTGTTCTTCGACTAAGTTACGACCACTTCCAATTTCGACCATGGTCAAGTTTCCCACCGCATCGCTTTACTTTTTGACCACGTTCACTCTTCCGATCGCTGCAAGTTCTTCTATTTTTGTTCTAAACTGATTCAGTTAGCGGTGTTGTTCGCTGTCTGGAACATGATCGGTTTTACGATCACGTTGGTTTCGACCATGGTCAAGTTCCAGACTGAAGCGCATTGTTTTTTACTTCATTCAGTCTTTCGGTCGCTTTGCACTGTGTTGTCACACAACCACATTCAAATCATTCGTTTCTTTGCATTCTTCTATTGAATATGAACTGAAGCAATCGGTAGTTAGTGCAATCTCTGTCTGGAACGTCGATCAGCTTTACAGCTACGTTGGTTTCGACCAAGATCAAGTTTTGGACTGCATCACACCTGTTTTGACCACATTGATCATTTTGGTTACAAATTGGTTTACGACCACGTTGCCGACTGGTTACGACAACGTTGATTGTTTGACCACTTGTTGGCATTTGATCATGTTGTATATGACCACCTCGGTTTCGATTGCAACCATTTCGATCACGTTGGTTTTGGTCTCGGTGGTTATCAACTATGATGATTTCCAACCACGTTGGCTGCTTTCGACCACGTTGTCAAGTTTACGACCACATTGTCTGCTTTCGACCATATTGTTGAGTTTATGACCACATTGTCTGCTTTCGACCACGTTGTCAAGTTTACGACCATGTTGTCTGCTTTCAACCATGTTGTCGAGTTTATGACCACGTTGTCTGCTTTCAACCATGTTGTTAGAGTTCCACTACATTGTCGTATTTCGACCACATTGCTGGTCTCCGACCATGGTCAGTTCTCTGCTGTGTCTCCTCTGTTGCTCTAGTTTTCAAGTGTGTTTCCATCCCTATTCTTCATAGCTCAGTAGCTATTAGAGAAAAAGGTTAAGTGAATACTTGGGAAGAATTTGAAGGCACCATTCACCCCACTCTGTTGCCTGTCCAGTCCTCAGCAAAATCAGCACTAAAAACTCTCATAAGATGAGGAATCCCAAAGACTATATCCCTATACAAATGTAGAACTCTACAAGCACCCTTCCAAAAGCTCCATTTCAAGACCATCATCAATTAATTATGAGACCGAAAGTACATTGTACTTGAGCTTGCTTACCAGGGCTACAACTGTGAGAATAAAGTTGTTGTTAACATGGACTGTTCCCTTGGCCATCACAGTCCGAATAGAAGCATCTCTAAACGTGATCAACTCATTACCGGATGCTCAGGTAAAGGAGGAGAACCATGTTAAATTTCTAGTCATGTGTTGAGATCATCAAGAGTCCACTAGCCATAAGTTCTCCTTCCTCTCCTACCTGACCTACATCATAGAAGTAGAAAACCTCAAGGTCTCAGTACTGGGGTTAGTGATAAAAGACTTGGGAATTTAGTACCGAGACACACAAAGAGTAGAAGTAGAACCAATAGAAGTATAAAGTGAAGGTGGTGTAGAATGAGGCAAAGCATAGGCACTATGAGAACACACCCCTACATGATCTCTACCTAGACTCCCCTTGAACTCTCGCCTAGGTCTAACAAAAGCCTAGCTCTCGCAGGCTGGTAGGCACTTATGGACCTATCCTACCCTCATGGTAACCTATGCTTAGATGAGATGTAGACCTAAAGCCATAAAAGAAGTCCTCAACAAATCTAGACCTAAAACTAGCTCTAGGGACACTATGGGCTATAGGCGCTCATCTAGCTCTCAATGATATCTTTCTATCATTCTTCTCCTATTTGGCTCGCCTGAAGCTAAACTGAACTAGATGGTCATCCCTCTCATAGTAGGTGCAATAGTGTTTTACTTGATGAGGAGTCTGACCTACTGAAGAAGAGACACCTACTGCACAAGAGGGAGATTGTGAAAAGCTAGTAGATTTAAAGACAATCCTGCTTGGTTCAGTTTTTGACTCAAACAAGCCACTCTTCAGAACTATCAATACCATATGTGGATTTTTGTTAACAAGACAGTCCTAGTTAGATCAGTCTCTAACTCAAATAAGACATTCAAACCCAGACCTCTATCCTTAACACTCAAATTAGGCAGATCTAGGATCATGTTGAGGTTCTTTTCGCCACTAGAGAATCCCTCTAAGGTTTTCTTAAGGTAGTCATTTTCTTTAGCTATGGCGACACATGAACTACACTCACTCTTCTTCATCTAACATATATCTCCTTGTGAACAACTACCTCAAGCCTAAGAGACTCACAAGAGACACATAATGCAGTCTTATTTTTCTAAGCTACTAGTCAAACTTAACTCTAAATGCCTCATGCATATCATCGAGATCCTGACCTATTTCACTACATAATGCACATGCATGGATGCGACAGGATCAGATTTCTTTGATGCAGAAGATGAAGCATGTTTTTCTTTAGCAATGAAGTCATGTAGAGTTCTAGTTAATGCATCAATTTAGTAGTTAACTTAGGACATTTTGAGTATGAGAGAGTCCTAGAGTGAAGAATCTCATCAGTTAATTCAACAATTATATCCATGGCACTTTTAAGCTTTAAATCTAGCAAAGCACACTTAGAGCAAAATAAAACACTAGCATTCATGTCCCTATCTCCTGAGCATACAAGAGGTTTGCTAGACTAGAGTTGAGCAAGTTCACCTTTGCATGTTTTAGTTGTTTAGCATGATATATGAGTACTGTTGTAGGGGTGGCCCCCGCCTAAGCCCAGCCGGCCTGTTAGAAGGTTGTAAAGCCCAAAATGGGACATGTATAATGACATAAATGCCCTTGAGAGGGATACTGGGGGTGTAAGGATATAATTATAAAATACTCCCATGTGAATATATAAAGCCATCCAGACCATGGGGAAACCCCGAAGCATTGCTCACCTAACATCTCCACTACCATACCACATCTCTCTCCCAAGCTATGCTCCTTCGCCGCATACGGTCCAAAGAACACGACCACTGCGCGCTCCGCGTCCTCCAGGAGAAGTCCTACAAGCAAGGCAAAGTGAAGTAAAAAAAACTCGGGAAGGCCTCCATTGCGAAACTTATGAGGGTCAGACGGCCTCGACAACGAGGACACGGACAGCCAGATACCATCGTGCCAGAGACTCCCAGGATGTATGCGCCACCGCTCGGCAAGTGGTGCCACACCATACATGACAAACTCCTCAGCGAGGTCACACATGTTGAATCGGAGGGTGATCCCCACAAGCCTCCCCGCCCTCCACGGGTCCTCATCACCGATCATCGCGCTTGGCGAGCTGTTGAACGATATTGGCCGGCTTGTGCACTCTAGGCTGCTGCCACTCGCCACACAATAGTAGAACCATCGCCCCATCCAGTTGGACTCCCACTTCATCCGGGTCAAGTTGGCAGGGAAGATCTACGCGCACTGGGGACGCAGAACAAAGTTGACGCTACTGAAGTTGGACAACGCCCCTCCTTCCAGCCTCTTCGGCTGGCATCGCGCGTCATGCAGAAATGTGAATAGCGAGGCACTAGGCTAGCAAGCCTCCGTCCATAGCGCCCAACTGTAAACAGACAGGCGGGCTATTGCGTTCGGGGTCATCTGCACCAGCTCCAGTCCGAAGGTCCTTAAGACGTCGTCGACAACCCAGGTCGCTAGGATGCGAAGACCAGCTTTGAAATACGTGACGAAGATGATCGCCTCTGACTCCTCCGGGTGCGGTTCCATCTCATCGCTGGCGGGCAAGCGCACCTCACAGCGGTCCGTCAGCTTCCTTTCACGTAGCAAGGTCCAGATCGTCTCCTCCGTCGCGAGGGTCTGACCCAGGACACGGGAGCACAGACCCTCCGCCTTCTCTACTGCTGCCCACCGCCGGTTCACCAGCGATGGCTCGCGCCCTTCTAGCACATATTCCACCTCGGCCGACGATGATCGTCCAGACAGGGTGCTACCGCCGGCCCGGTGAACACGTTCTTTGCCGCGAGCCATCATTTCTCGGAAGCTAACTGGCGACAAGTACGGCGCTGGTGGTGAGCAGGAGCACAGTACGTAGGTCAAAGAAAGCAAGGGAACAGGGGGCAAGTGAAGGAGAACATTGGGCAATGTCAAAAGGGGTATATAAAGCCCCTTCACCTCCCACACCACCGGTAAGCGCAACCAGTAGAACCTGAACCGCTCACCTCCCCCATGATTGGGAAGGTACCCGACGGAAGCCGAAGTGGCGCAGTCGCCTGGGGAACCGACGCACGACCGCGGTCGTGACCACCTGACGACGCACGACACACCAATCCTGCGAGACCACGTGTCCTGCCCCATTGGGAAGAAGTGCGTGTTGCAGTCGTGCGGCAGCCTGGCACCGCATGACGAGCAAATCATATCCTACCACTTGTCCGCCCCCTCGGGAATGAACACATGACGCAGGTGTGCGACTGCCTGACACGGTCCACCTTCCATCGTGCGCCAGCGGTTGGCGCAATCCCTAGGGCCATCAATGTAGTGTCAGCAGGCCACTAACCAATTGCCCCGACATCGACTTCGATGCCGACTCCGCCTCTGCGGGGCGACTCCGACTTCGACTTCGACTCGCCGGGTCGGCTCCGCCAGCAACCACGAGTCCGCGAACATCGCAAGATGCACAGGCCGCGTACCGCAATGTCCTGTAAATGCTGTCACACGCTGGGCGTTGTAATGCACTGTTGTCAAGCCACGACCATCTAGTTGCGCCTCGACGTCGAGTCTGTGTGCCGAATCCGAAGCCTACCTCGACCTCGACCTTGACCTCGCGTGATGACTCCGGAGCTCACTCCGACTCCACATCCGCAAAGTCGAGTCGGCCCTCCAACTCGACCTCGTAAACGAGGGGCAGCTCTGCACCCCGCTTCGCCTGTATGGCCGCGGAGCGAGGTTGAGCACGAACCCCGCTCCGTCTTATAGACCGGCTCTGACAGAGTGCGAGCGAAGAGAACACCGACGTGATGCCAAAAGGGTGCATAAAGCCCTCTCGCCTCCCGCGACCAGGAGGCACCAACCGGCGGAAATCCAACCGCCCGCTTTCCCCACAATCGGGAAGCGCGACTGCGGATCGGAGATAAGTTTTAACCAAACTCAAAAATAGGCATCCTTCAGTTCATCAACATTCTATGACTGCGTTGATTGGCGCTAACCCTGCTATAAAATAGTGCTTTCAAAGAATGCAGATGAACCGAGGCAGCCTATCTTTGAGAACAAGATCATAAAGCAGCGAAGCAGACAGCCAAGAGTACGGGAAGACGACGCTGCGGTGATAGCCCAACCGGCCACTTTCCTCATGATCAGGAAGCGCGACCAGTGATCGGCGTTCAAGTTTTGATCGTGCGCTCAAAAAAGGCCTCCGTCAGTTCATCAACATCCGTCGATCGCGCTAATTGGCATGAATTTTGCTGCACATACATGACTGAGGAAGGCCTATTTTCGAGACCAACATCATTTCAGCCATACCCGGCCACGCACGAATGAAGGACGAGGCTACAGCACTGCCGGCATATATATAGTTGTTCCCCCCCCGTCGAGAAGCGCAACCGGTGGGAGCTAAAGCTGCGCGGCCGCCCATGCGCGCGCGACGCCCGAATCTTTGCGTCTGCATGCCTACCCTACACTGAAGCATGGTTTACCTCCCGTCGCGCACCAGCGCCCGGCATGATTCCCGTGGCCATTAATGTGCTGTCGGTTTCGCCCTTGACTTTGCTCCTGCGAGGTGGCCTCAACCCCGATTTACCGTCGGAAGTGCACATAGGCGGGAGCCGAAGGCATAAGGCCGACGGTTAAGTGTGTGTGCACCATCCTCAACAGCCCATGGCGCCCCAGTCGTGGCATGGCATGGTCCTCAGTGCCATTGAGACATCGGCGTTGGACCGTGAAGCAACCCGCCATGCCCTGGCTTCAGCCCCGCACATCGACCCCAGCGTCTACTCCGTCTCGGCAGAACACCTGCAGCATCCACTCCGTGTTCGCGGGGTGAGCTCGGCCCGCAGCATGACTTTGTTCCAGGTCGGATCCGATGGCCGCTGCGACCTCGCGCGTACAGGACAACTTTGGTTGCGACCCCCTGCTCCGAGTCCACGGAACCATGTTGGGATGCACTGGCAAAATCATTTCCACCCAAGATCACAGAAGGTGACAGGCCGCAGGGACGGAGGGGCCAAATGGCTCAGCAGCATGGCTCCGGCCCGTGAAGCCCTTCACCATGAGAGGCTCCTGTTGTAGGGGTGGCCCCCGCCTAAGCCCAGCCGGCCTGTTAGAAGGTTGTAAAGCCCAAAATGGGACATGTATAATGACATAAATGCCCTTGAGAGGGATACTCGGGGTGTAAGGACATAATTGTAAAATACTCCCCATGTGAATATATAAAGCCATCCAAACCATGGGGAAACCACCAAGCATTGCTCACCTAACATCTCCACTACCATACCACATCTCTCACTGTTTGGTCTGTAACCACAACAAGTACACTTTCATTTTAGCAACATTGTCCCTAGTGACAAACAACTCATCAACGACATAAACATGCAACATAGTGCCAATATAAGAACAAGTTTCCATCTTCTCAAATTTATAAAGTGCTACTCTAAGATGACTAACAAAATTAGAATGGATGGTTCTTAGCTTGTCTAACTGAGAGTGAAGAATTAGACAAGATTCACAGTTATCATCATCAAGAATCAAGGATCTAAGTCTAGCAATTTTAGCATTCAAACTCCCAACTAAGAAATCATTATTCTTCATTTTGTTTTTGCATTTTTTGAGATCACAATCTAGGTGAACTACAACATAAGACATCTCATCATACGTAGGCTTTACCTCATCAGGGTTGCTATATAGATCATTCTTGCTGGAGATGTCATTGGTGCTCGCCACGAAGCACATGCCAGTGAAGCAATCTGCCTTCTTCTTTCCTTATGGCTTGTCCTCCTTAGTCCCTGAGTCCAAGTCTCTCAAGTCAAGTTGTTCAAGGGCGGATAGGACCCAGTGGACTACCTTGCGACAGTTGCGCTTCTTTAGCTTGGCATCCCGAGGTGGTGGACACTTGCATTAGTCCTTCTCCTCCTTGCCATTGAGCTTATGGCAGTAGGCCCTAATGTGGTTGAACTCACCACACTCAAAGTAGCGAATCAAACCTCCTCCATATCTCTTTCTCATCCTCACAGTGTTTAAGGCTCTAGTGAAATTGATGGATAGGAGGGCTAGGCCATCCAAAAGAAGCTGCTCAAGCTTATCATCACTCACAGCATACAACGCAGACAAAGAGAATTCAAAAGAAGCAGACCCAAACAGATATGTCCAAAGCTCCAAGTATTTGGCATGCATTTTTAGTGTCAAGATAGACCACACCGACAGTATGCAAGTCACTAAAGATCTTGTGAAAGCAAACAAAGAACCCATCTAAAAACTCTCCAGGTCTCATATCAAACTTCTTATATTCTTTCTTGAACTGGATCTGACGCACCTCCTTGATAGCTGTGGAGCCCTCGTGGTAATCAATGAGAGTCTGCCACATATCGTGCAGTAAAGTGAGATGAGACACATGGTCAAACTCGTTTTTCCTGAATCCCTAAATCAGGAAGTTCCTAACTTTGTTGTTTGCATGCATATCCAGAAGATTTGCTGGAGTGATCTCATCATTGGAAAGGACAACATAGAAACTCTTGACCTTCTCCCAAATAGAGTAGCCTTGAGCCTAAATATAGGTTGCCATCTTTACCTTCCAATATTGGAAGTCAACCTCATCGAAGATGGATGGTTCGGAGGAATACTGATCTGTTGCCCGGAGTTAGCCAAACCATCTCACCTTGACCTAAACAACTCCGCTTTGTGCCTCCTTGCATCATGGTTTTGTCCAAGTCTTAAACTCAGTATTTTGGTAAACTACCAAAATTCCTCGACAAAACTTTCGAGTACCTTCCCTTGACTTCGTCTTCACCTTCACCTCAAATCATCTCCGCATGCTTTGACTCATAGCCCATAGTATCCAATGACTAGCCATCACATCTTCATGCATTTAGACCCCCACAAACTGTCTCCACGTGCATCAGCCTTGTCACTTGACACACTACATGCACCAACTCACCTCTTCATGATCCTTGTCTTCCCTGTGCTTTTTGCTTGAGACATGTAGCCTCATTTAGACTTATATGACCGCATGGACATCAACTCTCCCACCTACTCACAATCCCCCTCTATCAACAGCTAATGTTCTCCAAGCAACCTACACATCCAAAGACCAAGCAGCCATCTCGAGCACAAGTTTTATGCACTAGACTCACGTTTGTCAAAACAACGCATCATGTAACACAATACAACCAACATCACTCATGTCATGCACACACTCAAACCACTCAAAAACACCTCTCGCTATTCTTTGGCCACAGCCACCGGTCTGACTGTCATGGTTTTGCCAGTCTGACTGCTTAAGAGCAATAGAAAACACTCTCTCTGAAATTTCAGTAAACTCTATCTAGTTTCAACTCCAGTTTCTATTTCCCGTGGCACCAAGTGCAAACATATCCCCAAACAAGCCAATATAAGTGTTTTGTGTGCAATTTTTAAAAGCCCATGTGACTGGTCTGACCGCTTGTCCCATAATGGTCAGCCACTGGCCAGTTATACAGTGTTCCCATGGAAGGTCAGACTACTAGGATCCTAACAACAACTCTAAACTTCTAAATTTTTTAAAACTTTTGTAAAAATTGAATTTCAACTCAAATATAGTGCCTGTTATTCATCACAAACATATTATAAAACTTCTACATGGTGTTAGATTTGAGGGATGAGGAGACAGAAGATGTCTTGGTGGAAGATGCGGAAGAGCTCTGCTCTGAATCCAAATGGATGGCTATTGGATATGTTCTTACATCAAAGGCTTTTAGTCATGCAGCTCTATTCATTTAGATAAGGTTTGCTTAGGGGCAAACAAAAGATGTCAAATTTAAAAAGAAAGTTAAAATTTTAAAGAGTTTTAGCAAGTTTTGTCAAGGATTTCATAAGTTCCACTCAAGTTGCATACAAGCAAACAAATTTTAGAAAAATCATAGGTCGTTCAAGTCGTTTCGGTAGATTCTACAAGGAGCCAATAGGAAGCTTACCGAAAACAAAAACAAGGAGGACGATGAGCTGTACGCGCTACCTTGCTGGGCCCGCATCCCCATGCCTGACTGCAGCTGTTCGTGTCAAGGCATAGGGAAGCCGCTCATAGTACACCACCGCGCCCACTTGCAGCCACTTGCCATGAGCCTCGGTCGGCACCACAGGCTTCCTTCTGCTGTTGTAGCGCCAACCCAGCACTCGCCCTCGTCAATCACTAGTGTCAGAGATGGGGGGAGAGAGAATGAATGAATGAATGAATGCATATTCTTCTGATTTTTGTGCCTGATCTTGAGCTTCTCCTTCTTGAACTAGTTGACTTTCGATGTCGCATGCTAGCGTAAAGCAAAGGAAAATAATTCAATTCCATGCTCGAATGGTTGAGCTAGGAATAAAGAAATAAAATCCAAGAAAAATGAAATAAAATAGCTTTATGGTTTATAGGTGTCTAATACGAAGAAACAGAGTTGAGGGATGGACTAGCGGGCTCGAAACGGTCGGAATGGGTATAAATATGCTTTTTAGGGTTTTATGAACCGTAACGGGTCAGGTTCACTATTCAAACCGGGTTTTACTGTGCTTACCGGGTCGGATACTATCATTGCAGGTCAGTTCAATAGACGGTCGGGTCGAGTGAACAGTAACGGGCGGTTGCTGTTCATCTTCTTCACTCGCGTGCAAGCGCTATGCTAAAAATAGAGCAAAGGCACGATGGTGATGGGCGGAGCTAGGATGATCTGTGACGAAATCAGAGGCTATGGTTGGGCTCCTGGGAGTGTCAAGGTTGCATTTTTGGGGTCGGCGGTGGTAGGGGAGGCGGCGTTTGCCAGCAGCGAGGTCAAAAGCTTGGAATAGTTTTTGACGGCATAGGAGCTACAGGGACGATCATCCTTGCCATTGGTGACCTTTTACCCATCTAGGGATGGTCAGGGTGGCTTGAGTGGTAATGGTTTGGGTTGGCGAGACCTCTAGTGAGCTGTCCACGGCGGGGTACTTGGGTCAAGCAGCGAGTTTCAGGGTTAGGGAAGAAGGAGGCTCACGGAGCTAGGGTAATGGCTCAGGGAGGTTTCTGGGGGCTTGAGGAGGCTATGGGCAAAGGTAATTGGAAAGTGGTTGATCGGAGGGGCAGAATTGAGTTAGGGCTTGCCTTGGGGAATTCCAGCGATCATCGGCGATGCTCCAGTCGAGGGGTCGATCGGGTGTGTTGGGTGGCTCACCGGGCACTAATGCACCTCCCAAGAGGAGCTCAGGGCTTTAAGTAGAGTGGGGAGGCAATTCGGTACAGGGGCTCGGCAATGGCGATGGTTGGCGTGTGGCATGGTCGGGAAGGGTCGGAGAGGCACCGTGTGGCTAGTAAAGGGGACGCACTGCTACCTCGGGCGAAGAAATGTGGTGGTCAAAAGCAGTTTGAATGGAGGCTATCAGCCGAGAGAGAGAAAGGGGCAGAGGCAGTGGCAGTGGCAGGGAGGTCGGCAGTGCTTGACATGCGGCAGAGGGGTGTCATGGGAGGGGTACAGAGTGGTATGACATCTGACAACCTGCAGCAAGGTGGCAGCGGTGGGAAAAATGTGAGAAGGCACGGGAAGGCACGAGAGTGGGCGAGAGGGCTCAGGCTGTGGCAAAACCAGAGGCAGCGGCGACAATTTTAGACAGTGAAAAATGCTCGCGCGAAGCTCAGCCATTGGGGCAATGCAGCAAGGGTTCTAGGGCTTGGATGGTGAGATTAAGTGTAGGATTTGGCTAAGATTCACTAGGAATCAAATTAAATCAAGAAATCAAATTCTTTTGAAATTTCACTTTCGTTTCAACTACCCTTGGCGGTCTAGAGAGAGGAGTAGGATGAGAATGGCTGCAATGGTGCCTAGCTCCAGCAGAATAAGACTTGCGAGCCATCGGAGGGGCATGAGTTGAGATGTGAGCATGAGGATTGGGAGGTGTAGACTTGGTGGGGGAATGGATGACTATGAGACAACTAATTCAATCTAGCAAAATAGATACATCCCAAAATCACCACAATTAGTTCATTTGCTTGCAACAAATCTTTACTCTGAATGCAACAAACATGAAATCAACAAACAAATGTATGCAACAAATTTGACCTATTAGGGGAAACAAATACAAGAATCTATTACAACAAAAAATGAATCTTGTTGCAACAACAACGAACTCCATTAAAACATCTATAACATTTGATATCCGGTGCTACAACATTCAAAAACAATTGTTGTAATAACTTGACCTACCGGCGTCAACACTTGAGATGAGCATAGAGGAGGATGGAGATGTGGCCTTTCAGCTTGTGGCCTAGAGACAAGGAGGTCAACCACCGCAACGAGAATCTTGTCGTGGAGGTCGGTAGCATGGTCCTTAGCTATTAGACTGAGATTTAACCAATCTAGAATCCTTTGTAATACCACTGCATTATTCTCTAGAGCAATAGATAGTACTCACAGAATACATCATTGAACCATTTCATACATGACGTAAATCGTACAAATACATTAATAATACATTATTAGAGTTAAAATAGACTACATGAGTCAATTTTACAATAGGGGCCGAACAAACTAAATGTATTCATTACATAAATGTAGAAGTGATAGTGGAAGTGAGAGCGAAAGCAATAGGGGAGGGCACACTCGCCACAGGCAAGCAACTGACTAGGTAAGAGAGAGCCTAGACTATGAGAGACTATCCTAATATCATTTGTCTTCTTTACCATAAGCTCCTTGGACATCGTAGTAGGCGTAATGTCCTTGGTCCACAGGTTCTGAGGATTTTGTGAGTGAGGGTGAGCACAAGCAACAGTGCTCCATGAGCCAACACACAGATTGCAATATTTATACATGCAAGGCTTTGACAAAGGTAGGCTTAGGCTCTTTTATTTGTTAAAAGCAACATTTAAAGACTTACAATAATTAGAAAGTGCTATGACTTAGCATTTTGACTAAACCATTTTTTAAAGAGAGTGAAAGTGTGTAATATTTATAATGGTGCAGATTCCATCCACCTGTTACATGATTCCATCCGTCATATGCTAGTTTTTAGTTACTAGGGTTACACCACCCATTAACATCACTGGGTTACATCCACCTAGAAAAGGCCAAATTCAGGATTACATCCACCCAATAAGTTTTCATCCCACCCATAAAGGTTTCTGAAATAGAGACTAACAAATTGATTATCTCTTGTGGGTAAAGCGTACAGTCTCTATAAAGTATAACATATTCGAACAACCATGCCCACGGTCAAAGGAGGGCATGTGAACTTACTCAAATTAGTTTCCATTTCAAAAATCATTGTGGGTGGGATGAAAACTTGTCAGGTGGATGTAACCCTGATTCAAGCATTTTTCCTAGGTGAATGTAACCAAGTGTTGATAATTAGGTGGATGTAACCCTATTAAATAAAAAAAATAGTATATGGTACCTGCACTATTATAAATATTGCACATTTTAACTCTCTTTAATAAAATCATTTAGTCAAAATGTAAGTCATAGGACTTTCTAATTATTGTAAGTCTTTCAATGTTGTTTTTAGCATATAAAAGAATTCGAGCCTACCTTTGTCTCAGCCCTGCATGTATAAATATTGCATTCTGTGTGTTGGCTCATGGAGCACTGTTACCTGTGCTCATCATTGCTCGCAAAATCCCTCATAATCTGGGAACCAAGACGACTATGTGCATTTTGAAGTCCCAGGAGCTGGCAATGGAGAAGATAGAGAAGCTTAGGCTGCTTTTGTAACAACCCAGTTTAACAAAAGTTCAAAATCTCACTTATAACTACTATCGCTATCAATTTTAACCAACAAAAAACATTATCAACACCTAGGCTTCAAAAATAATCGTTCGACACGATAATGAATATAAATTTTAGCAACATAGTAAACCATAAATTGATTTTAATATGAATCAAATAATTACCAAGAGAAATTATAAATAAGTCTAAACTAAGGAAAACTAAGGAACGCATCAAATAACAATATTGTGAACCAGAAGGAACTAAGGAAACCCACAAATTATGCGATTATTACAATGGAAGAGACTATATTTTTCATGACCAAAAGTGATGAAATGCTAGGTGGAATGAAGAGCCACAAAGTGCAATATTCTATGTTCTACTACCACCTATGCATGATGCCTTCAATGTACACGTAAAAACAGCAATAAAGTAAGAGTGAGTCTACGACTCAACAAGTATGAAGCTGAATAATAAACGAGGTATCATTTTATTAGCAATTCATACCCATTTATCATTAACTCAATTTCTCATATACCATTCTCATCACTTTTTACTTTTCATGAATGCAATGCTTATGCTCATGTCTCAACCCATCTTTTGTTTATATCGATATAGCAGAGTGTGACACCGGTTAGTGTTCACTCATGCCTGCACTCTTTAGTGCGGGACCAATTGCCCGTCCTTTTTCATGCGGCGATCTTATTATCCATCTCTTACATATGGGGATCTCATGAAATACAATGATTATTATCTTTCTTCATTAGCAACCTCCGTCGCGATGGCGATGACCGCTCCGGCGAAGGTGTGTGGCAGTGTTCGGCTGGAGGCCACCGAAGACGTTCGGCGCTCGACGACACAGGAAAATCGTTGTAGCGCGCGGGCGCTAGCGGAGGCGGCGCCAGGTGAAGAAAAAGAAACAGGGCTAGGGCTATTTGGTTCTGGGTCTTCCTCTCTACCACCTCCACTCGTTAAGCATGAACTCCAATATATTTCCAACTCCCATACGACTCATTTAAAGAAAACAACTTCACTTCAATAATTTTAGCATCTTTTCATGTATTCTCTTTTCTCTATTTAAGAACAAATATTCCTCAAGATGGCATTTTTCTGGAGTATTGCATCCGCGCCACTGATTGCGTAACTCCAACTTCCCTCTCTAAAAATCCAAGTATCCCCTTTTCACGTATCTCTTTCTCTCTAATTACGCATGGGTCTTTAAGAGGAATATTTTTAGAATATTATAGTTTTCCATAGTAGTTGCATGTTTTTACCATAGTTGGGTAGACTTGATGGTAATTGTATGTGCATATATTATCTAAGTTGGGTAGTATCTATCTCACACAATCTTAACTCCAGTCGTTTGCCTATGTTAAGATGTGCCCTACCCCTTTTGTTTATCACTTTCATTGTTGTAATGAAACCATTTGGACCAATCGGTTTTATGTAAACTTGACCTAATACGGTCTATTTCAACACATGTTATATAATATTAATGAATGGTATGATTCTCGCTATATATGAAATGATTCAGTGATGTATCTGTGAGCACTATGTACTGATCTAGGAAAAAGTGCAGTGTTTTCACAGAGAATTCTGGATTGGCTAAATCTAGGTCCGACACATACGTTCGGGCGCTAGCACGTCCCATAGTTTATATTTAAACACAGAGTTGTTGTTTTATATAACTCTAATGCTTACGGTAAAAGTACAGTTCTGTTTCTTGTATAACTGTAACAGCTTCCATGTCTATACCTATTTAATCTATACAATTATAATCTAAATCCATCATAATCGATGGTGTAGATCTTTCTATTTTCTCTTTGATTATATGCTAATTTCTATCACCCGAGAGCGAAGTACTAGCTACTTTTTTTGTAATTTTAATAATATAATAATAAATAGATAGATGCTTTTTCTACTAAAATAAACAAGGGATAGACTATTGCACAGGCAACTGAAATTTTTTTATCTTTCAGTCACCTAAAGTTGCACTTTGAATCACTTGAAGTTGCACATGTTTTTTTGGAGGGGGCTACAATTTTAGTTGATTGAGAGTGCAATTTTCAGGTCACCTGAAGTTGCACTCTGAATCACCTAAAGTTGCAGCTGTTTTTTTGGAGAGGAGCTGCAATTTTAGTTCATTGAGAGTGCAATTTTAGGTGACTGAAACATAAAAAAAATTTTAGTCGCCTGTGCAATAGCAAAACAGAATAAACAAATACTTCACTTGTAAGCATCGTCCGTGCTGAACGTATGTAAGTTCACCAATAGCTTGCCTTATGTATGCAAGTCTCTTCCGTTCTGATTCCTACTAAACCACCACAATACTTGTCTTCTATGTTCTTGTCTACCATGCATCTTACTTGAGCTCTTCACCATCTCACTTGGTATCTTTAACAATTCTAGACATTGATTCCCCTAATCAAGTTCTATTTCTCTTTGTTATTAATCATAGTTGACTTGAAGACACCTTGTGCGGATACAAGTTTTCTTAATTTAACCTATGTTATTTAAAACATACATTATGCAACAACCGAACACACCTAGAACCAGCCACGAACTTGAGTCTAATGCAAATTCCAACATGGTACATTGCACAGTTGGACCTTCCAATTTGTCTATCTCCATAACAAACCTTCTCTGTGACCAGAGTTTGATTCGATGGCCTGTTTCGATTCGGATCTTTCGACTGCAGACACAACAAGATTTCTAACGTTTCGCTGCAAACTTAACTAACCCACTGTTGAGACTTGTCGAGTCATATCTTGCCGTCCATATTAAACTGTAAATATCCTCGTTTCTTATTTCGTGACTAGCACTATCGACCAATAGTAACTAATTATATAACAAGAGTGAATATTGTTTCTCTTTTCCCTGGAAAAGTATAAGCAAGTGTACTGTCTGCATGCACTTGTGGAGCAATAAGATACTGCCAAGTGGCAACAAGGGAACAACCAGTTTAATTAAGGACTGCAGAGTGCTGCTTTCGTGGTGAAGAAAATCTATACATTAGGGCATGTACAATGGTATGAGCTAGTTACTAGCTCTAAGATAACTTTTCCAATGATATTAACTTTTAGCACATAGCTCATAACATGAATAGTCCTACATGACATCCTCATATAATCTTGGAATGTGTGTATGAGACCAGCTCTTGATCAAGAGCTATCTTTTCTCTCTCTTCTATTAAAATATGAAATAATATGTTTAGAGCTAGCTCATAAATCACCATTGGACATGCCCTTACTACGTCTCAATTTATCTTCTCGGAAGTTTCACTTGCAACAGAGCCACACCCAAAGCCCGAAACAGAGAGGTAAATGAATGTCACTTTATAGCAGTAGATCTGTATTAATTTCAGACAAGTACATACAGTATAGTTACACTGCAGTAACAATTCCCCACATACCGAACAGTATTCGTTTGTGTGAGAGGTAACGGTTGGTCAAGGGGACGAACCCTGACACGAACCCGTTTAGCACAACACGATTCACACTCACGATGTTTCAGACTATACTTAATCAATTTTATTGACCGTACTGGAGCTAAACTTTCTAATAAGGAACGTTTAACTGACAATCATGTGTGTCCATTATTTAACATGTTGTTTGGCTCTTTGCTCTTGTTTCTTCTCGGCTGCATTGCAAGAGATCGATGCCGCCTTGATACGGTTAAGATTCACATACGTAAGAATTTGTTAACTTAGGTTGCATGACATGTGTCTGTATAGTTGGATATATCTTGATGTGCCAATTAGGCTCCATGTTAAATAGAGCTATATTCATTATACAACTATACTGAAAATTGATATATATATATATATATATATATATATATATATATATATATATATATATATATATATATATATATATATATATATATATATATGTATGTATGTATATATATGTATATATATGTATGTATATGTATGTATATGTATGTATATATATGTATATGTATATGTATGTATATATATATATATGTATATATATGTGTGTATATATATATGTATATATATATGTATATGTATGTATGTATATGTATGTATGTATATATATATGTATGTATATATATATATATATATATATATATATATATATATATATATATATATATATATATATATATATATATATATATATATATATATATATATATATATATATATATATATATATATATATATATATAGTTGTGTTCCTTATATATAAAGTGTAAAAAAGCTTTAATAATATTTGTATCTGATAAATATGCACATTATTAATTTGGAGTCACCAAATAAGTAGTGTAAATATTTTTGCTTTTTAATTTGTGTTATCAACGAGATTGCCGACTCATATTTAAAATCTATCTTTTTCATTTGTAGTATATAAATAGATGGCATTTGGTACAGCTAGCACTAGTTCATCAGGAGGGGCGCTGATTGATAGACGACTCCTGAAAGCCGCGATAACTGGCGATGCCAGATCAATGCAGGACATGGCCTCACAGGATCCAAACATTCTGCTTGGAACAACTCCAAAGGGGAGCACCTGCCTTCACATATCCTCCAGTCATGGCCACGACGGATTCTGCAAGGATGTCCTGGCGCTAAATCATTCCCTCCTAGCCGATGCCAACTCGTACGGTGAGACTCCGCTGCTTGCCGCTGTGAAGAGCGGCCATACCTCTTTGGCTTCTGATTTACTCAGGCGCTGCCGTGCTCTGGGATTGAGTGATGCAATCTTGAAGCAAGACAATGATGGATGTAATGCACTGCACCACGCCATCCGCAGCGGCCACAAGGACATTGCGCTGGAGTTGATAGCAGCAGAGCCTTCCCTGTCGGAAGGAGTCAACAAATTCGATGAGTCACCCATGTACATTGCGGTGATGAGAGATTTTACAGATGTCTTCGAGAAACTGTTGGAAGATCCTAATTCCGCTCACGGGGGACCCCGTGGCTACAATGCTCTGCGTGCCGCTGTGATGAATGGAAATGCAGGTGAGAACTACAGAGTATGATATATATAGCAAACTGGAATTTAAATTATAAACTGATTTTCTAATTAATATTACTGTAATCATTACTAATCCTCAACTTGCTATATACTCTACATGCTTGGTTGTTGACCATCGTACATGCCTTGATTTGTTTTCAGGTATTGCTAAAAATATTATGGAGAAGCGTCCTTCGCTGGCGAGAAAAGAAGGCGGGCAACACAATACTCCGATGCACGCGGCTGTACTTTGGGACAAGGTTGACGTGCTACGAGTTATGTTGGAACATGATTGGTCATTAGGGTATGAAGTAAGCACAAAAGATGGGGGTCCTCTCCTTAATTGTGCCGCATATCGAGGTCATGTTGGTGTTGCTCAAGAGCTTCTCAACCATTGTCCAGATGCTCCCTACTGTAAGTCAGATGGCTGGACATGTCTTCATGAAGCTGTATGGTCAGGTCAGACGGAGTTTGTTGAATTTATCCTGAGGGCACCGCAGCTTCGGAAAATCGTTAACATGTGTACAAAGGAGGGAAAAACTGCTCTACATCTCGCGGTCCACAAGTGCAATCCTAAAATCGTTGCCGTTCTACTGTTTCACAAGGACATAGATTTGACAATAAGGGACAGCGATGGTCGCCCAGCCTCTTGGGAATTACGGGATTCCGCATATCATGCCAAGACTTTAAACTGGGTAAGCATGTTATCAATATATTGGTCCATATAAATGTTTACAACTGTATTAGGTAAGCATGTTATCAGTATATTGGTCCATATAAATGTTTACAAATGAGGCACAAAGCAAGTACCGTTTAGGGGTGGATCCAGTGTGTTAGTATTGGTGTCAAGTGACCCCAATGCCATCGACCTTAACCCATGAAGAATTTAATGTACATGGTGGTATTATAAAGTATATTACTAATTTATGCCTACAGTTACCCAGTGTGTCTGTGGTGACCCCAATGACTTCTCATCCTGGATCCACGCACCAACTAATCATTTGACTGTATCACCGTTAAACATTTGATTTTATCACTGAGCACAACTAATCAGTTGACTGTAGCAGCATAGAAACTGTGCTGATGCTATTTAGCTTACACAAACAACCATTAAGTACCATTTCAATGGGAGAGGAGAGCACTTTCAACCCCATGACTGTAATTCGTTTCAAGTTTAATTAGCAACCATCTCACAAATAGAATTATTTGTTTAATTACATGGGACAATTCAGATTATAAAATAATCTTACATTTACATGTTACATAAAATGGTTGCAACTAATTAAGGCCCGTTCAAAATGACTTTTAGTTTCTGGCTTCTAGCTTTCAGAAATTAGAAGCCATTTTGAATACGTTCGTTTCTTCTCGTTGCATTTTTTTTGTTCTTCCTTTATATTGTCCGTGGAGGTATAACGTTTTTTTTTCATTTTGCCTCCTTTTCCTTCATTTTCCTTTAATTGAGCCAAAAGCTATTGGCCACTATAATGCTTATTTCAGCCAAAGGCTAATGGCCACAGCCAAAAACCATTTGTAAAAACCATTTTCAACGGAGCCTAAGAACAAAAATAATGAGAAATTCAGGAAGGAAATCAACAAACATGCGAAACAAAATGAGTGTATATAATAAAATTGTAGCTCTAAGTAACAACATGGAAATTATAAAAGGTGTTCCACCCCACATTTTCAAAGCACCTTTTGGCCTCTGCTCCAAACAGCTTCAGCTTCTGATTTTTCTTGGTTTTCGGCTTATTTAAACTAGATGCCACTTGAAATGCATCAGTTTCTAATTTCGGCTTTGTTGGCTTTTTCAGCTTTTTGCCTTTTATTTTTTTCTTATTCCTTTGTATTGTTCATGATTATATAACAATTTTTTCCTATTTTTATTTTTTTTCTCAGAAAAAGCTAACAGCCGCTACAATGCAATTTCAACTATAAGCTAGATGGAGCAGGGTCTTGTTTTTGTTCCTCCTTACAATATTGCACAAATTATAGTTCTAGGCAAAGCCTTGTTAAAAAAATAATAATATCTTTATTTGATATACGAGTTACTACTGTGCTTATCGAATGTCGTAACAGAAATGATTTCTTTCATCACGTCTTCTAACTTAACTGCAGTATTATGTGCGATACTACTATTCACATAGTACAATAGCTGATATTAATTTGTTATTGTGAGCTGCATTTGTCCATGCTTATGTTGAAAGCTTATTTTATTATTTCTTTTAATGCACGCAGAACGAAGTGTCCATGCTTATGTTGAAAGCTGATCCCCAAAATTCAACCTCTGTTTATAATCTTCATAAGGAAGCCAAGGCAGAGGTAACTAATGAATCAAGGAAGGATGCAAAGTCACTAACTCAAACATACACAAGCAACACTTCAGTAGTGGCGATCCTCATTGCGACAATTACCTTCGCCGCTGCTTTCACATTGCCTGGAGGATACAGCAATGACACTGGAAGCGAGGGACTTCCAATCATGTCAAGAAAGCTTGCATTTCAGGCATTCCTGATCTCCGACACCTTAGCAATGTGCTCCTCACTCGCTATCGCATTCATATGTATCATAGCAAGGTGGGAGGATCTTGAGTTCTTGCTTTATTACAGATCTTTTACTAAGAAACTCATGTGGTTTGCATACACGGCAACCACTACGGCATTTGCAACTGGTTTGTACACAGTACTGGCCCCTCGGCTTCTGTGGTTAGCCATTGCAATTTGCTTTTTGCCAGTTTTAATGCCCATTCTTACTAAGCTGCTTGGTGAATGGCCTGTCTTGAAGCTCAGATTCCGGTTGGGTCGTGCGTTTAAGTCTGAGTTCCTTGAGATGGTGTGACATCGTCAATTTGCCCTATCTTATATATTTTGTTTTGCAGTATTAGTTTTTAATTAATGTGTATTTTATATTGTTTGGCTGATCATATTGTATTGTTAACTCTTGAATTTTGTCTATAATCCATACCATGTACTTCGAACATCGCTTATATGTTTGCCCATACGCTATAATGAGTGGTTAATTACATCTTTTTGTCTCAATTTGGGTTTTCAGAATTTGATTTTCTCAAACTAATTTATAAATTTATAAAAATACTGGGAGATAATTTGTTGTGATGGTACATCGAGAATCTATATCTATGAGGCCTGCTAGGTTTCCCTGCAAAATGGCGAGCCACATCACCTGTTTTTCCATAGCCGTCAGATCTTGCTCTCAAGCTATATGAACCATTCGATCCGGTCCATCACCACAATAGCAAAATATCAACAAGTCCTTCGAGAAACTTCAATTTCTTCTCAGCCCTCCATTTCCCCATCCATTTGCGTCAAAATCAGAGTGAAGCTCACTAGTCACTTTCTGAAAACTCCCTCCTCCCACAATCAGGATCATAGTGGCGCAGAGGAAGGGAAGGCAGCAGCACAGGAGGAAGAGTAGTGGTGCAAGTGGGGCGGGCCGCATGCAAAGACCAAATGCAGACTACTAGCAACACTACTCTTGCTTAGTACAGACTACTAGCAGTACTACTCTTGCTTAGTGCAGACTACTAGAAGCATACTAATATAAAAATCCCAAAATGATACTAAAAATGGCTAAAAAAATCTAAAAACCCAAAAAAAAAATTATACTCGGAAAAGGCTAGTACTTAGTGGTAATGCTTTAGAAAAATCCAAAAACAATACTAAAAAATCTAAAAAAACCAAAAACCATTTATACTCGGAAAAGCATTTTAACAGATAATTAGTTAACATAATACTTCAACATTCAACAAAAAAATTATTAGCACTTGGATGTGCTTAAGAACAAATTACATTAGCACATTCAGTCCTTCTGTTGTTAAGGTCCCTAGGAAGAACAGCAACACATTCTGTGGGTTCACATGGAAGAGAACACTGTCGAACACATTTACGAACATTAATCCATTCATCATCCTCTGCTCCAAATCCAGAAAAATAATCCTGTACTTCCTGAAACACAAAAAAAAAACAAATTACAGAATAAGGTCCCCAGGAAGAAGTTTGATGAATAGTGACTGATATCAAGATTGGATCTGAACGAAAATCAGGAATAAATGTTGCCCAGAGGAGGAGATTTGGAGGCAATGAGCGTGCTGCAGTGTTCCTCATTTTTGCTGATGTGGTAAGCATTTTGATTGGCGCATTGTTGAATGGCCGTTATCAACTAGGGGAACTATAAAGGGTCATTCTTCTATTCAAAACAACTATCGTAAGAAAGTATTACAGAATTCAACTATTTCTCTATTTTTTTCCTACAGTCTGGCCTGAGGTCTATACTTTTTATGATTGTTAGGCGTAGTATGAGGATTAACTTCAACCTTTTCCCATCAAGCAAAACACTGTTCAATAAAATGCTAATCACTTTATTGTATGCATGATTTTATTTTGAAGATTGAATGCATCATTAAGACTAGATTGAAATATCCATATCACTCCCTCGGTTCCACAATACAAATCAGTTCTCTTGCAAAGTTGCACTTCATGATGCTAATCATTAAGGAAATCAAGAGTATACATGTGTTGACTGAATTCCAGCGTACTATGCGCCATAGGAGCTGCCGCAGGCTTAGGTTACGGCTGAACTCCAGCGTTATGAAAATCTATTCACACCTTCAGATTGAAAGAAGTTCTACAGCACAATGGACGGGAGAACACAACCAATTTCATGCCGGCGCTGCATCTTTTCCCTTCTCCTTACCCGGCGCCGGCGCTCCCCATCCCCGCCGTTGTTTCCCCGCGTCATTCCCTCTTCTTCTCGGCGCCATCTCCCCATGCCGCCATCTCCCCATGCCGCCGCCTCTTCGTTCCGCCGCCGACTGCTCCCGCACACCGCCTCCTCCCCCGTTGCTCCCCTCCCCGCGCTGCCCCTTCACCGTCGCAGCGTCGTGCGGCGTCCTCTGCCTCCCCGCGCCGTCCATCCTCCTCCCCCGCGCCACCCGAGAGGGCACATCGGCGCACCGACGCTGTTGGGGTGAGGAAGAGGGGGAGATGAGGGGAAGGCAGAGGAGGAGGTGGCCCCGCAGGGAAGGGGACGTGGCCGGGCGAGGAGGACGCAGTGGCGCAGAGGAAGGGAAGGCCGCAGCACAAGGAAGGAGGAAGGGAAGGCCGCGCAGCACAGAGGAGGAGGAAGAGACGGCGCAGGGGAGGAGGAGGTGGCGACGCGGGGCTGAGGCGCTGGGAAGGAGAAGGTGCATCTAGTCCGATCTCCTTACCCCGGGATGTGTGGTTGCATTAGATGGAGTCTGACAACTGAGGATCAATTAGTTATTGTGGAATCAGCTACAGATCACGCTAGCTCGCAACAGCAAGCGGCACCATGACGGTAATCATAAGAGGACAGAAGAGGGGCAAATTGATTGACTTAGTCCATCCATTCAATTGCCATATGCAGACTAATTGGGCACGATTAATGAAGGGTGCATGGACTTCAAACATTCATAAGTTTGACTTGGGCGCAATGAATGAAAGGTGTGTAAGACTTGAAACCTTCTTAAGTTCATGCAATGGCCGTGAAGCATTACTAGTCTGCCTTCTGTCTCTGGTAACTGCTACCTGCTTCTGTATGAGGTACGCACTATTTCAGCGAGTTTTATGTCTGAGTTTTGCTATAATAAGATCGCTTCTTCAGTTATCAGTCCGATTCGTTTGGGATTTTTCTTGCATCTTACAGTGCTGCTAAATTAGAGGCAAATAAGATTCAGGGAGTTGGTCAACTTGAGCAAATACCTGTAGTAGTTGTTTATTGCCTCTCACATACTTGTAGTACTATTGGTAATTTATCCATCCTATAATTTTGGAAGTGGCACTGTGGCAGAGCTGTATACGACCTTATACCTCATTGTTAGCGGAAGATTAGAGTAACAGTTTAGCATGAATTTGATTCAACCTAGAAAAACGACCTTTGTATGTGATACGATGCACACAACACACACTTACCTATTATTTCCGTTAGTGTCCATGAGGTATATTAGCTCTCCTTGTCCTATTAGTGTTCCTTTGTTTTTTTTTTTTTTGAGAGGATGTTATTATGTGTGGACTTGAGCAAAATGGCTGAGCCTGTCTTGGCCCGAACCGAAGCCTAGTTTATGGACGGGCTTGTGCAGGAATGTGATATGTGAATTCTCAATTCAAAATCGTGACGTGTACATTTAATAAAAATGTAAATTTCGTAATTACGATTTCAAAATTATGAATGCCAAATTTGGAGCTTATAGAAACTTCAAAATTTGTGTCTGCTATTTGCATTGAAACTTGAAAGTGACTAGGGTATATACATGTATGCAATTTATGTATGTACATAAATACATACATACATACATACATAGATCCGTAGACTTGCAAAATGAGCCAGCTCGAATTGGCCCGAGCCAAATGTGTTTGCCCTGCCTGAAGCCTAGTTTATGGATGGAATTGTGCAGGAATGTGATTTTTGAATTCTCAATTCAAAATCGTGAGGTGCAAAATTAATAAAAATATAAATTTTCGTAATTACTATGTCAAAATTATAATTGCCATATTTGGAGCTTATAGAAACTTTAAAATTTGTGTCTGCTATTTGCATTGAAACTTGAAAGTGACTAGGATGTATGCGAACATACACTTTTCTAACTATCTACTAATCATCCTACAAATGGGAGTGGTGAGAACAAGTTTTGCTGAAACAGAGCCACACCCAAAGCCCGAAACAGACAGGTAAATGAATGTCAATTTATAGCCGTAGATCAGTATTAATTTCAGATAAGTACATACAGTATATTTACCCAGCAGTAACAATTCTCCACATACAGAAAAACAATTCTACACATACAGTCAGGAGCACTATGGAGAACGTACAACAAAATAGCATTAGGATTGTGAAACTTAAGATTATCTAGAGCATAATTGATTCTCCAATTTCCTCTAGTTATATTGTACATTGTTACGGCTACATCCTACATGCCAAAGACTATCATCACTCCTTGGTTGTTAACCATCATTCGTTCCTTGATTTGTTTTCAGTTATTGCTAAGAAAATTATGGAGACCCGTCCTTGGCTGGCCAGAGAAGAAAACGAGGCTGGGAGAACTCCAATACACATGGTTGTACGTAGCGACAAGACTGAATTGCTACGAGTATTGTTGGAGCATGATTGGTCTCTAGGATATGAAGCGAACAAAAAATCTCCTTGTTTCTGCCGCATATCGAGGTCATGTTGGTGTTGCTCGAGAGCTTCTTAACCGTTGTCCAGATGCTCCCTATTGCGACGCGACAGGTTCGACATGTCTTCATGCAGCTGTATGGCATGGTCATACGGAGTTCGTTGCATTTATCCTCAGGGCACCACAACTTCAGAAACTTGTTAACATGCGAGATGGTAGGGGAAAGACTGCTGTACATCTCGCAGCCCAGAAGTGCAATCCAAAAATCGTTGCTGCTTTACTGCTTCACAAGGACATAGACTTGACAATAAGGGACAAAGATGGTCGCCCAGCCTCTTGGGAATTACGGGATTCTGCAGATGATGCCAAGACTTTAAACTGGGTACGCATGTTTATAAATATATTGGTCCATATAAATGCTTACAATAAGGCACAAAGCAAGCACTGTACCGTTAAACATTTGATTTTATCACTGATCACACCTAACATTTGACTGTAGCTAGCAGTATAGGAACTGTAAGGCTGCTATTTAGCTTACACAAACAATCATTAAGTACCATTTCAATGGGAGGGGAGAAGCGTTTTAAACCCCATGACTGTAATTCGTTTCAAGTTTAATTAGCAACCATTCTCACAAACATAATTATTTGTTTAATTACATGGGACAATTCAGATTATAAAATAGTATTTCATTTACATGTTACATAAAATGGTTGCAGCTAATTAAGATAAAAATTAATGAGGTTCAGGAAGGAATCATCAAACATGTGGAATAAATTGAGTGTGTATAATAAAATTGTAGCTCGAAGGTAACATGGAAATTATGAAAGGTGCGCCACCCCACAATTTCAAAGCAATTTTTTTTTGTCCTCTTTACAATATCCCACTAATTATAGTTCTAGCCAAAGCCTAGTTCACAAAATTAATAGTTTCTTTATTTGATATATGAGTTATTATTGTGCTTATCGAATGTCATAATTATATCCTCCTCTTTGATTACTTTGGTGCTCAGCTTACAACAGAAATGATTATATATGATCACATCTTCTAACTTAACTGCACTATTAGGGAACCCCTAATAAATCCTAGTCACCAATGTCTATAGTATTAATTAGCATGTCAACTAGGATTTGTAATGAGTTGAGAGAAAAATAAAGGAGAGAGAGATAGAAATCGTGTCTCATGCAAGACATTGCTTGAGCACAAAATCTAACAGCAAAACATTGAATCCAATGAGGTGAGGGAGAGGGAGGAGAGTTAGGTAAATTTATTTCTTAGGACCAAGAATATCCACAGCTATTTCTTAGTGACATGGAGGAGCATGAACATTGCTTTGTAATGTCTTAATTGGGAATGCCCTTACAAGCCACATACTATTATTCACGGAGTACAATAGCTGATATTAATTTATTATTATGAGCTGCATTTGTACTTTTCTTTTGATCCACGCAGAACGAAGTGTTCATGCTTATGTTGAAAGCTGATCCCCGAAATGCACCCTCTGTTTATAATCTTCATAAGCAAGCCAAGGCAGAGGTAACTAATGCATCAAGGAAGGATGCCAAGTCACTAACTCAAACATACACAAGCAACACGTTGTTAGTGGCGATCCTCATTGCGACAATTACCTTCACCGCTGCTTTCACCTTGCCTGGAGGATACAGCAATGACACTGGAAGCGAGGGACTTCCCATCATGGCAAGAAAATTTGCATTTCAGGCATTCCTAATCTCTGACACCTTAGCAATGTGCTCCTCACTTGCTGTCGCATTCATATGCATCATAGCAAGGTGGGAGGATCTTGAGTTCTTGCTTTATTACAGATCCTTTACTAAGAAGCTCATGTGGTTTGCATACACAGCAACCACTATGGCATTTGCAACTGGTTTGTACACAGTACTGGCCCCTCGGCTTCTATGTTTAGCCATTATAATTTGCTTTCTGCCAGTTTTAATGCCCATTCTTGCTAAGTTGCTTGGTGAATGGCCTGTCTTGAAGCTCAGATTCCGATTGGGTCGTGTATTTAAATCTGAGTTACTTGAGATGGTGTGACATCGTCAATTTGTCCTATCTTATATATTTTGCTTTGCAGTATTAATTTTTAATTAATGTGTATTTTATATTGTTTGGCTTATCATATTGCATTGTTAATTCTTGAATCTTGTCTACAATCCATACCATGTACTTCGAACATCGCTTATATGTTGGCCATATGCCAACGAGTGGTTAATTATATCTTTTTGTCTCAATTTGGGTTTTTCAGAAGTTGATTTGCTCATTGGTAACCTGATAGGGTTCGCGGAAGTTCAAGGATAGACCGGGTAATGGAAAAACACCAGCTAACTTATAAAGTTATAAAAATATTGGGATATAATTTGTTGTGACGGTACATGAGAATCTATATTTATGAAGCCTGCTAGGTTTCCCCACAAAATGGTGAGCCACGTCACCCGTTTTTCCGTATCCGTCAGATCTTGCTCTCAAGTTATATGAACCATTTGATCTGGCCCATCACCACCGTAGTAAAATATCAATGAAGTCCTTCGAGAAACATCGATTTTGGCCCTCTGTTTCCCATTCATGTGCATCAAAATCGGAGTGATGCTTACTTTCTGAAAACGCGCTCCAATCTCGCCAGCGCCACATCTTTTCCCTTCCCTTGTATCCCTGCGTCATTCCTTCCTCTTCTCGGCGCCATCTCCCCATGCCGCCGCCTCTTTGTTCCGCTGCCGGATTGCTCCCCACAACATCTCCTCCCCCGTCACTCCCTTCCCCATGCTGCACCTCCAACTTCGCAGCGCTGCTGCCTTCCTCACCTGTGCAGCGTCCCTCTGCCTCCCCCCGCGCCGTCCATCCTCCTCCCCCGCGCCACCCGAGAGGGCACATCAGCGCAGCGACGCTGTTGGGGTGAGGAAGAGGGAGAGATGCGGATGTCAGAGATCACCGGAGTGACGACGTCGCCCACGTCGCCGGTGAGCTCAGGATTCTGCACACACACAAACTCACGCGAAAAACAATTGACAGAGACTCGGTCTTGTTTGTGCTGCGCAAAACTAGCAGCCATTTTCTTCAGACTTTATTTGCTTATATGGAAAACGATTACAACTAGAATGGGCCATGATCTCCGACATGCAAGCCACATCGTGCACAGCCAAAAACAACCAACTAACTACTAACCGTGAAATCAGCTAACAACTAAAGGGTGCACAAGAATTATTCAACAGCGGAGAAGGTAGAGGAGGTGGCCGAGGGAAAGGGATGGTGGCTGAGGAGGACGCTGTTGTGATTAATATTGTTGCTCTCGGTTCACGCTCGTACACTTGGCGTTTCCTATTCCTGACGTAGCTCAGTCCATCGAATACCTGCACCCTCCTTCTCTCTCCGTGGAACCCTCTGGTCCCAGCCGCTGAGACGCGCCTGTCACCGTGGACCCGCACGCTGGTCCTGCCTCCCGCTGAGAGTTGCTCCGACGCGACCTCTCCGTGGGTCCTACCAATGATGGAACACCAAGGACGTCTGCACTTTGCATGTTACGAGATAAAATAGGCGTCTGCACTTTGCATGTGAGATAAAATAGGCTGCTTTTGAGAGAACACAGTACAAGACGCACACGTTTTACTCCCGGGAGTCAAACCGCTTCATCTTTTCTTTTTTTATTTCTCCATATCGATCACACTAATGGCTTCACTTCTTTTAGCTACACAACTGCACGATTTTTAAAGCCTGCACACACCACTCGTAAACAGAAACAAAACGACTCGAAAACAAACTCGTACAATACTCATACATGTATACGGCAAAACCGATTCGAATACAACTAAACTAAACAAGATAACTTAACAGAGGCAATGGCATAAAGAAGGGAAGGTAGAGATGGCGCGGGGGAGGAGGAGGTGGCGACGTGGGGCTGAGGCGCTGGGAAGGAGAAGGTGCACCTACTCCGATCTCCTTACCCTGCCACAATGTGAGGGTGTGGGACCTAGCGAGCGGGCTACTTGCCGGCACGTTCTGGATCGGTGGTACGGTCAGCGACGTGCTAGTGGTTAAAAGGTTGGCCGGCGACATGATTGGGATAGCAACGAGGGGTTCAGGGTTCACGATGGCGAGGCGTGGGGGAGAGCTGATGAGGAGGTTGGTATGGAGCATACGCTGTGCGCATCGGAGATGGACAAGACGAGGTCCGTGGAGTTTATCGAGATTGCCGTCGAAGTGTACAAGAGGAGCCTGCGGCTGATGCTTCGGGAGGTGACGACCGTGGCCAATGGCACCAAGGGAGATGGCCATGTCAGCGACTAATGGAATTCTAGCTTGAGAAGGATTTCGCGATCGACATTGTTAGATTTTTGAAGGATCATGTAAGCAAGTTAATTTGTGTTTGGATAATTTGATGGAATCACATTACTCTTTGCAGATGAGACTGCGCCATTCCTGCCACATTAAATCCAACTTTTATTTTGTTGAAACATGTTGTGGGACCATTGGAACTCCTAGGCTTATATGTAAGTGCTTCTCAAGTTAAGCTAGCAAGGTGGGACTAACCCAGAAATTCATATTTGCGCCCACACGTGCCATGCGCCATATGCCCGCGCTCCTGACCCGCACACACCCATGTAACCGCGAGAGTCGGCTCTGATACCATATGTAACGTCCTAGGGTCCAAACCGGCTCAGACCTAACCACATTCTGGATAGGCCACGCACGCGTAGCAACCCGCTTGCACTTTCGTCCTCGCTTCGCGCAAAACGGTTAACCGGGGGTGCTACCATTGGAACTCCTAGGCTTATATGTAAGTGCTTCTCAAGTTAAGCTAGCAAGGTGGGACTATCCCAGAAATTCATGTGCATACACATATGGGCCAACATGGGCCAGGGTGTCACATAATTATAGTTGGTATCAGAGCTCAGGCTGTAGTTTCTGGAAAAAAAGAGAGTTTTGCACGTACACGTGGCTTCGGGTTAAGTCTTTCATGCATGCATATCTAGTCACTGGCAATTTACCATGGATTCATATCTAATTACCGTCTCTTTTATTTCATTGCTATCCTGTGACATTGTTTCAATCCTATGTTTCCCTGAATTCTGATTCCATCCTTCTGCCTGGGCTACTCCAGAGGTGTGAGGCCCAGCTGACACTGCAAATCAGTTTACTTTTTCACCTTCACTCGCCGCGATCGAACGCGGCTCCAGTTCCTGCTACAATTGCTATTGTACCCAATGTGTACCGATGCGCGTTTCTACGCATGGTCGACTCAAGAGTGGTGTAGTTGTTACCACACCTTCCCTCTCTGTTGTTATCCATCCTACCATCTACCTTTCCTCGTTTGTGACTTTTTAGGGTTTTGTTACCTTGAATTTATGCCCTGCTCTTGCATTGTTGACTCGGGAGCTAGTCCTCCTTTTTGGCATTTCGCTTCTTTTAGTAACACTCTGTACCCACCAGTACATTCCTCGTTTGAAGAACGCGAGTGCAACCTTCACCCGCCTCGTCACGCTGGCGTTGGCTGCTCAGCTCAGGAAGAATGTGGAGGCTTACGTCGACGACGTCGTAGTAAAAACCAAGCAGCTCGCCTTCCATGGTCGGGATCTCCAAGAGACCTTCGACAACCTTAGGAAGGCAGGCATCAAGCTCAACCTGGAGAAGTGTGTTTTGGATGTACAAGCGGGCAAGCTCCTGGGCTTCCTCGTGTCCGGACGAGGCATCCAAGCGAACCCCGACAAGGTCGACGCCATCCTTGGCATGGAACCGCCTATGACAACGAGGGAGGTCCAGAGGCTGGCCGGCTGCATGGCGGCTCTGAGTCGCTTCCTGTCAAGGGCAGCGGAGCGGGGCTTGCCATTTTTCAAGACTCTACGCGATTGCGACGGGTTTCATTGGGATGACAATTGTGCAAAGGCCTTCGACGACCTCAAGGAACAGCTTGCAAGCCTTCCTACTCTAGTTGCCCTAGCACTAGAAGCTCCCCTCCTACTCTACCTCGCCACCTCAGCGACGGTGGTCAGCGCCGTCCTAGTCCTCGAAGAGGGCGTTCTCTAGCGCCCCGTGTACTTCATATCCGAAGCTCTTCAGGGCGCCAAGACGCGGTACACGGAGCTCGAGAAGCTCGCCTACGCGCTGGTCATGGCCTCAAGAAAGCTCCGGCACTATTTCTTGGTCCATCCGATAACGGTGCCATCCTCGTTCCCCCTGGCGGAGATGCTGCACAATAAGGAGTCCACAAGGCGAATTGGCAAATGGGCGGCCGAGCTTGCCCCATTCTCCCTAACGTATGCCTCTCAGACTGCGATCAAGTCCCAAGTTCTGGCAGACTTCCTCGCGGAGTGGACTCCTCTAGCTCAGCCCGTCCATCAGCCAGAGGACCCGGTGTGGATGCTCAACACTGACGGAACCTATGGCGTTGCGGGCGCGGGCGTCGGCGCAGTCGTCACTACGCCTGAGGGGCATCGCTTGCTGTACTCAGCGCGCCTCGCATTTCCCGCCACCAACAACACGGCCTTGTCGCCCTTGTCGCATTTCCCGCCACCAACAACAATAATACCACCTTGTCGCCCTAGATACAATGGTAAACACACTAGTTGTAAGTCTGTATCTAAACACCATGCTTAGTCTTGCTTAGATACCTGGACCAGATGGAGAAGAAGATGGTGGAGGCTAGGATGATCCCTAGTAGTGTAGTTCTTTTCTCAGTTAGGCAGACTTTGAGGGTAATTGTGTGCACATCTATTATCCGAACTTCTTTGACAGTAGTATGGCATTATTTACCCTAGTTGCTTGCTTGTGGCATGGTGGCCTCACCTTTTACTTCTACTACCGCTTTTGTGTAATGTAGATATTTTGCCTGATCAACCGTATTGTAAACCTTACATGTATGGGTTACTTAAACTCTAAAATGATTCTGCAATATATCTATGAGTACTATCTACTGATCTAGGGATTGTGCAGTGGAATCACATATGGTTCTGAATGGAAAATATGGGGTCTGACATAAAGAATTATAATGATCTGATCTGGCTGATGTCACTGCTATAGATGTTGAGGAATTCCTAATGTCGAGTTGGGCTCTACCTTATAGGTTGTAGAGGTAGGAGCAGAGCCACACAGTGCTAAAGTAGAAGTGGAAATAGGCTATCCAGCTGAAGGTCAAGTAGATGAAGTAGGCACTTAGCTAGCTGATGAGGAAGTAGAGCAATAACGTCATCTTCTTCATCGCACTCCTCATGAAAGATGTTCTTTGAGTCTCCCTGAAACTGTGCCCTTGCAATATTTGTTATAGTCACTAGACAAGCCTCATCAAAAGTAACCTCGCAGGTCTTCACAAGTTTGTAAGTCTCAAGATTAAGCATACGATAGCATCGAGAATTAGAAGGATAGCCTAGAAAGGTCACATCTGAAGGCCTAGACTTAAACTTATCAGGGCTACCATGTTTAAGAACGAAACACTTACAACCAAAGAATCTAAAAGTAGAATTGAAATCAAAATCCAATAATTTAAATTTTAAGTAATAAACTATGTCCAAATCAAGACTAAATCAAATTCAAGAATGAGTTCAATTCAAAATTTGGGAATTCATGTTCAATTGCCAAACAAAAGTGAAATTTATGCCTTGGATAATTAAAATATAAATGCAAATTAAATCCCTACCCAAATTCAAAATTGGATTCAAAATTGATTTCAAACTCAATCTAAACTTTAAAATTCAAACTTAAATAGAAATCAGAAAATAGGAAAAAAGAGCAAGTAGTGTTGGGCCTAGCATTTTGTTTTCTAACCCAATTCACCTTCCTCTCTTTGGATTGGCCCAAAATGCACTCTCATCATGCGCTCCCACCGACCTAGCTATGTTGAGCCTGTGCGTATGTTCCCTACACACATGCTTGCCTGTAGTCCTTGCTGCGTTGTGCTTCGCTCCATACTTGCCCCTATGCGCCCGTGCCCGAACCGCACTCCACGTAGTGCGCCACACCAAACGCCGCTGCAGATGTTTGACTAGGCCGCTGTCATGTTCACATGACACATCCACCAACATCAGTGCCTTCCTATCTCACCTACCTCATCAATTGCTTTGCGACATGGGGCATCGCACTGCCATTGCGCGGCGCCACTATCACCTCACACTGAACACCGCCCTAGCAACTGGCCAGGAGAGCAGCTCCTCCACGTGAGCTGCATTGCCTGGATTTTCCACCTCATCATGTGTGCACTATCTCATCATGACTCCTATGCCTACGCTGTGGTAACAACGGCTGCTCCTACTCCACTGCGTCATCCCCTCTGCCATGGTCGTGCATCGCCCATGCTCGGTTGCTCTGTGGGCTATAAATATTGTGCCAAGCTTCCCCGAACCTCACACTTGCTCAATCAAGTTTGCCCTTACACGAATTGAGGGGACGCTGACGTCTTCCTCAGCTCCAGCTGAAATCGCGCTTTCATCACTATTGTCTCTCTGGTGAGCCTTTAACTGATTTCTCATTTGGAAGCATCCCCATACTGCTCAATCACCTTGCCTCTACTCAATTTTAGCAGCTCATGACCCCAGCCCACTACCGCCATGGTTCTCTGTCGTGTCGACTCAACTGAACATTGCCAGCTCACCCCATGCATCCTTGAGCTCTGCCAAACCCTTCGATGAGCTCCCTCATGCCCCCTAGATGCTCTCAGCCTCCTTTGATTTCTTGTTGCGTAGCCAGGACACCGCCATGATGGCCGAGCCTCGCCATCGCTTTGTGCCATTGTGCCACAGTGGTGGTTCGTCGTCGGCCACTCCAAAACCACACCTAGGACCACTGAGGTCCCAAAAACCCATTTTGGGAGTTGGTAGAGCTCACCGTTGCCTGGCTCATTGACGACGAGCTCGACAGTGCTCCTCCACAGCGAGAACACATTGTAGCAAGGTTAAAAATAATTCAAATAATTAGTTTACGTTAAATAGTCTTTGACATATGGGCCCAAATCATTAAGGATATGGTTTAAAGCGGGGTTAAATGTAGGGAGTCACTGGCATGTGGGTCCAGTCCTATGCCCAGGGCCACCTATCGGCCGCTCATCGCTTTTACTTAAACAAAATAATTCAAAAAGGAAATTAACTGCAGAGGGTCCCACCTGTCAGTCACTCATATAAAGGACTTTAGAGAAATATACCTAAAACAAATTAAAACTGGCCTAGCACCACCTGTCAGTCTAAAGCCTTATCCAAAAGAAAATAAATGAGAAAAGAAATTAAAACATCTGGGCCCCATCTGTCAGTGAGAGGGACTCTCCCTCCCTCTACTCTATTTATTTTCAGCACTTCTCCTAAATTTAAACTTTGGAAGGCTCGTTCTCACTCGTTTTAAATTCTCATTGAATGAAACTTATTTCTAAATTCATCTAACATCAAGATCTTTTTAGTGGTAGTGAAACCATGAATTTTGAAGTTCATTTGCTTTTTTATTTGGATTTATTCATACTTTTTGGTATTTATTTGATTCCCTGTGTGATGTTTTGAATAGACTATGAAGCCCAAGAAGAGTAGTAAATTGAGTCAAGTCAAGATCGCCAAGATCAAACAGCTTGGGAGCAAGGCGAGTCAATACTTTGATCATTTTTTACCTACAATTGAATGCCAAATTTGTTGATTCGTATCATTAAATTTCTTGTTTTACCTTATTTTGTAAATTATGTTTGCATTAGCTCATAGTTAATTCCCTAGGAAAAATTGCTTAATAATGGCCCACTCCTTGACCTTGGACATACCACATTGTTGCCCTAGATACAATGGTAAACACACTACTTGTAAGTATGAATCTAAATGCCATGCTTAGTCTTGTTTAGATACTTGGGGCATGAAATTTCCCTAACATCATTTCAACCAAAAAACTTGTATTTGGGTAGTCACTGGATAAAAATGACTAGTACATTGAGATGAAAAGATATTTTGATCTCTAAAACTCTAAACGTGCTTAAATATCTCGTTAAATGGTACGTAAGAGCAATTGGTAAGGATAGAGCATGAGAATGTGACCTGTGATAGAACCGACTAGGTAACCCTAAGGACTGAATCATGTATGACCTCCTAAGGTAAAATAGTGCAACCACAAGTCTATGGTGGATACAACCTGACAAACTAATTTGCATCGACCTAGTGCAGGATGTGCCACTCGATGGCACACAGTCAAGTGAGTTGGACATAACCTTTGACATAATGGCACAAGAGAGGGCTTCCAGACAGGGTGGATAGAACCCCATAGTGACAGAAACCTTAGCAGGTATAGCCTCGTTGGGGAATTGCATTGTAAAGGCCTCGTGGTAACCTTCTTGATCTACATGTCTAAGGAAACATATGGAATATAACAAGTTGGTTGTCTTTTGTTGGTGAAGTGTGCGACCTCTATAGAGTGAAAACTGTTCAAACATCCATACCCACGGTCATCGGTAAGCTTTGGGAACCTACCATAGTTAGTATCTATTTGCAAAATGAATTTTGTGGTCGGGATGAAAAACACAAGGGGTGGATAAAACCCTGAGTATTGGTTTCCCCTGGGTGGATAGAACCCAGTGAAGATAAAAGGTGGATAGAACGTATGTATCAAAAATAGCATATGGTGGATGAAACCATGTAACAGGTGGATGGAATCTACACTTCTATTATTATTGCACACACTCTTGCATTGTTGAAAAATATGGTTTAGTTGAAATTGATAAATCTCAGGAATTTTTACTTATTATAACTTTCAACTGAAGCTTTTAGCAAATAAAAGATCTCGAGCCTTCCTTGTTAAGCCATGAATCTATATAGCTGCATTATGTGTGTTAGCTCACAGAGCACAATTATTTGTGCTCACCCTCACTCACTCAATTAACTCAGAACCTGTGGAGCAATACCACTACGCCTGTTATGCCCCACCTGGACCAGATGGAGAAGAAGATGGTGGAGGCTAGGATGATCTCTAGTAGTGTAGTTCTTGTCTCAGTTAGGCAGACTTTGATGGTAATTGTGTGTACATCTATTATCCAGACTTCTTTGAAAATAGTATGGCATCATTTAGTGCCGCCACTTGCTTGTGACAAGGTGGCCTCACCTTTTACTTCCGCTACTGCTTTTGTGTAATGTAGATATATTTCCTAGTTGGTCGTAATGTAAACCTTACCCGTATGTGTTATTTAAACTCTGAAATGATTCAGCAATATGTCTGTGAATACTATCTATTGATCTATGGAATAGTGCTATGGAATCACAAAGGGTTCCGAATGGGAAATTTGGGGTCCAACATAAATACTTCCAATGATCTAATCCGGCATATGTTACCGCTAGAGATGTTGAGGAATTCCTGATGTTGAGGTGGCTTCTAGCTCATAGGTTGTAGAGGTAAGAGCAGAGCCACACGACGCTAAAGAAGAAGTGAAAATAGGTTGTCCAATTGAAGGTCAAGTAGATGAAGCAGGTACTTCAGCTAGCTGATGAGGAAATAGAGCGATAAACTCATCTTCTTCATCGCACTCCTCATGGAAGATGCTCTTTGAGTCTCCTTGAAACTATGCCCCTGCAATACTTGTTATAGTTGCTGAACAAGCTTCATCAAAAGTAACCTTGCAGGTCTTCACAAATTTTTAAGTCTCAAGATTAAGCATATGATAGCATGGAGAATGAGAAGGATAGCCTAGAAAGATCACATCTGAAGGCCTAGACTTAAACTTATCAAGGCTACCATATTTAAGAATGAAACACTTACAACCAAAGATTCTAAAATGAGACACACTAGACCTACAACCAAATCTCAATGCATAGGAAGTCTTGCGCAACGAGGCTTTCAAGAATACCTTGTTAGACATATAATAGACAGTGGAAATAGCCAAATATCTTCTAGAAGTGGCATGCTCATCTAATATAGTCCTAGCCAACTCAACTAAAATAATGTTCTTCCTCTCAATTACACCATTCTGCTGAGGAACTCTAGGAGAGGAGAACGCTCAGTGCAGAAAGAAGAGAAGGATGAGTTCTTAAACTCAACCCATTTTCACTCCTAACTACCCTAAGAGCTCCCAGAAGATCAACTGCCAATCTAAGAGGTAACTCTCTAAAATAGCCAAAAACCTCATCCTTAGATGCCTGGAAGTAAACCCATGAGTAACTAGAGTAATAATTAATAATGACTAACACATATCACTTCCCTCCTCTTGACGAAACTCTAGAATGACTTATAGTGTCCATATGCAAGAACTGTCCTAAGCCATCTATCATGACCATGGTAAGAGGTGGATGTGAAGTAGCAACCATCTTACTGTGTCTACACGTCTAAATCCTTCCCACTCATGAGCTTAGGCAATCCCCTAATCAGATCCATGCTCTTGACCCATGTCAAGTGATCAAAACCAATGTATCCAAGCCTACAGTGCTAGAAAATAAGATCTCTAGACTCAAACAATAAGACACCTAAGCCCAGAAGAGGAAGACTCAGCAAAAATCAGCACTAAAAACTCTCATAAGATGAGAAATCCCAAAAACTAGATCCCCAGACAAATCTAGAAGTCTACAAGCACCCCTCTAGAAGCTCCACCTCAAGACCATCATCAATTAATTATGAGACTAAAAGTAAATTGTACTTGAGCTTGCTTACCAGGGCTACAACCTTGAGAATAAAGTTATTGTTAACATGGACTATGCCCTTGGCCATCACGGTCCCAATAGAAGCATCTCTAAACATGATCAACTCATCACCAAATGCTCGGGTGAAGGAGAACCATGTTGAATTTCCAATCATGTGTTGAGATCATTAGGAGTCCACTAGCCATAGGTTCTCCTTCCTCTCCTGCCTGATCTACATCATAGAAGCAAAAAACCTCGAGGTCTCAGTACTGGGGTTAGTGATAAAAGACTTGAGAATTCAGTACCGAGATACACGAAGAGTAGAAGCAGAATCAGTAGAAGTATAAAGTGAAGATGGTACAGAATGAGGCAAAGCATATGTACCATGAGAACGCACCCCTACATGAGCTCTGCCCAGACTCCCCTTGAACTCTCGCCTAGGTCTAACAAAAGCCTAGCTATCACTGGCTGGTAGGCACTCATGGACCTATCCTACTCTCATGGTAACCTATGCTTAGACGAGATGCAGACCTAAAGCTATAAAAGAAGTCCTCAACAAATCTAGACCTAAAACTAGCTCTAGGAATACTCTGGGCTACAGGCCCTCATCTAGCTCTCAGGGATATCTTTCTATCATTCTTCTCCTATCAAGCTCACCTGAAGCTAAACTAAACTAGGTGGTCATCCCTCTCATAGTAGGTGCAATAGTACTTTACTCGATGAGGAGTTTGACCTGTTGAAGAAGAGACACCTATTGCATAAGAGGGAGATTGTGAAAAGCTAGCAGATTTGAAGACAGTCTTGCTTGGTTCAGTCTTTGACTCAAACAAGCCACTCTTCAAAACCAATACCTTATGTGCATTTTTCTTAACAAGACAGTCCTGCTTAGATCAGTCTCTAACTCAAACAAGACATTCAAACCTAGACATCTATCCTTAACACTCAAATTAGACAGATCTAGGATCATGTTGAGGTTCTTTTTGCCATTGGAGAATCCCTCTAAGGTTTTCTTAAGGTAGTCATTTTCCTTAGCAAGGGTGACACATGAACTACACTCACTCTTCTTCACCGCTCTAGCATATATTTCCTTGTGAACAGCTATCTCAACCCTAAGAGACTCAAAAGAGACACATGATGCAGTCTTAATTTTTCTAAGCTACTAGTCAAACTTAACTCTAAATACCTCATGCATATCATCGAGATCATGACCTATTTCATTACAGAATGAACATGCAATGGATGCAACAGGATCAAATTTCTTTGATGTAGAAGATGAAACATGTTTTTCTTTAGCAGTGAAGTCAGTAGAGTACTAGTTAATGCATCAATTTTAGTAGTTAACTTAGGACATTTTGAGTATGAGAGAGTCCTAGAGTGAAGAATCTCATCAGTTAATTCAGCAATTTTATCCATGACACTTTTAAGCTTTAAATCTAGCAAAGCACACTTAGAGCAAGATAAAATTCTAGCATTCATGTCCTTAGCTCCTAAGCATACAAGAGGTTTGCTAGACTTGAGTTGAGCAAGTTCACTATTTGCATGTTTTAGTTGTTTAGCATGAGATGCGTACACTTTCATTTTAGCAACATTATCCCTAGTGACAAGCAACTCATCAACAACATAAACATGCAGCATAGTGCCAATATATGAACAAGCTTCCATCTTCTCAATTTTATAAACTGCTACTCTAAGCTGACTAGCAACATTAGAATGGACGATTCTTAGCCTGTCTAACTCAGAGTGAAGAACTAGACAAGATTCACAATTATCATCATCAGGAATCAAGGATCTAAGCCTAGCAATCTCAGCATTCAAGCTCTTAACTAAGAAATCATTATTCTTCATTTTGTTTTTGCATTTTCTAATATCACAATCTAGGTGAACTACAACACGAGACATCTCATCGTACATAGGCTTTACCTCATTAGGGTTGCTATAGAGATCATTCTTGCTGGAGATGTCATTGGTGCTCACCACGAAGCACATGCAGGTGAAGTAATCTGCCTTCTACTTGCCTTGTGGCTTATCCTCCTCCTCGGTCCCTAAGTCCAAGTCGCCCAAGTCAAGTTGCTCAAGAGTGGATAGGACCCGGTGGACTACCTTGCGGTAGTTGTGCTTCTTTAGCTTGGCATCCCAAGGTGGTGGACACTTGCAGTACTCCTTCTCATCCTTGCCGTTGAGCTTAGGGCAGTAGGCCCTAAGCTGGTTGAGTTCACCACACTCAAAGCACCGAATTAGACCTCCTTCTCCTCTCTTTCTCATCCTCATTGTGTTTAAGGCTCTAGTGAAATTGATGGATAGGAGGGCTAGCTCATCCAAAAGAAGCTGCTCAAGCTTATCATCACTCACAGCATACAAAGCAGATAGAGAATCAAAAGAAGCAGACCCAAACCAATATATCCAAAGCTCCAAGCACTTGGTGTGCATTTTTAGAAGCAAGATAGACCACACCGACATCACGCAAGTCATAAGGATCTTGTAAAAGTGAGCAAAGAACTCATCTAAAATCTCTCCAGGTCTCATCTCAAACTTCTTGTATTCTTTATTGAATTAGGTCTGACCTCCTTGATAGCTGTAGAGCCCTCATGGTAATCAATGAGAGTCTGCCACATATCGTGCACTAAAGTGAGATGAGACACATAGTCAAATTTGTTTATGCCAAGTCCCTGAATCAGGAAGTTCCTAGCTTTGTTGTTTGCATGCACATTCAAAAGATTTGCTAGAGTGATATCATCATTAGTAGGGACAATATAGAAAGTCTTGACCTTCTCCCAAATAGAGTAGCCTTGAGCCTGAATATAGGTTGCCATCCTTGCCTTCCAATATGGGAAGTCAACCTCATCAAAGACGGATGGCTTGGGGGAATACTGAGGACCAAACTCTTATACCACTTGTAGGACCGATGCTAGCAATCAGAAGGAGGAGTGAATGATTCTCGAAACTTTTCCCCAAAGATATTCAATATCTTCACTCAAGTCAACATGAAAGTCACCAAGTTACGATTGCACCACCTAAGCTTAACAAAACAAGGTTAGAGACCTAAACCAACAAAATCAGCGACCTTCAGCTCAAGGCTGGTTAGACCGCCATGGATGGGCCATTTTGACCGCTACCGCCAGTTTGACGGCTAGGACAAGGGCGGTCTAACCACTGAGGCCAATCTGACCATAGGCGTAATGGCGGTCTGACTACTACCCTGCGTCCAGAACAAAAAATTATGCAAATCCAAACCCTAATCCATGGAACTTTTATAAGAAGGCTCTAAATGACTAACTTTGAACAGACCTTCTATAGGGACTTAGAAACCAGATCAAGGCAAGAAACACGAGGTTCTTTGACTTGGTTGTACTAATTTGAAGAAAATTCATCTAAGGAGTAAGAACACCTTAAAACCCAAATTATGAGGTCTTTAAGATCTACTCCCACATGTTGTAACAAGGTAATCAAGGCAAAGATGCGAGCAAAAACCAACTAGAGTGTGATTTCGAATTTCTTGCTCAAGAACATCAAAAACCAAATAAAGAACAAGTGAAACACCAAGAATGGATCAAAGATTTTATCTATTACTAGTAGAATGGGTGATTCATGTGCACAGGGATGGTTACAAGGTGCTCACAAAACACCACCCCAACACACAGGATTTCTCGCATAGGGAAGGAGAGAAGAAAACTACTCAAGACTTAGACAATCTCTCTATGTCTCTCACTACCACTACCCTAGTTCTCCCGTCTCCTCCCTCATATAACTAGCACCACTTAGGGGGTCTCAACTTGCCCCTTGCTAAGTAATTGGAAAGCTCGTCAACCCCACCAACACGGGTTTTACACACCTTGCCATGCTTCTTAAAGCTTTACAAGACTCAACCCACTAAACCCTTAGTGATTGATCCAGTTAGCCAAACCAGGTCACCTTGACCTAAACCACTTTCCTTTGTGCCTCCTTGCACCATGGTTTTATCTAGGTCTTAAACTCGGTATTTTAGTAAACTACCAACATTCCTCAATGAAACTTCCGAGCACCTTCCCTTGACTCTGTGTTCACCTTCACCTCAAATTATCTTTGCATGCTTTGACTCACAGCCCGTAGTACCCAATGACTAGCAATCATATATTCATGCATTCAGACCCCCACAAACTGTCTCCATGTGTATCAGCCTTGTCACTTGACACACTACATGCACCAACTCACCTCTTCGCTGTCCTTATCTTCCCTGTGCTTCCTGCTTGAGACACGTAGCCTCGCTCAGACTTATATGACCGCACGGATCTCAACTCTCCCACCTACTCTCAGTCTCTCTCTATCAACAGCTATCGTTCTCCAAGCAGCCTGCAAATCCAAAGACCAAGTAGCCATCTCGAGCACAAGTTCCATGCACTGGACTCACGTTAGTGAAAACAATGCATCATGTAACACAACATAACCAACATCACTCATATCGTGCACACACTCAAATCACTCAAAAACACCTCTTGCTATTCTTTGGCCACAGCCACTAGTTTGACCGTCATGGTTTGGCCAGTCTGACTGCTTAAGAGCACTAGAAAATACTCTCTCTGAAATTTCAGTAAACTCTATCTAGTTTCAGCTCTAGTTTCTATTTCCCATGGTACCAAGTACAAACACATCCCCAAACAAGACTATGTAAGTGTTTGTTGTGCAATTTTTAAAAGCCCATGTGACTGGTTTGACCGCTTGTCCCATAACGGTCAGACTACCAGCCACCGGCCAGTCAAACAGTCTTCCCATGGAAGGTCAGACCGCTGAGAACTTAACATCAACTCTAAACTTTTGAAATTTTTTAAAACATTTGTAAAATTCAGTTTCAACTCAAATATAGTGCCTGTGATTCATCACAAACATATTCTAAACCTTCTACATGGTATTAGATTTGAGGGATGAGGAGACAGAAGATGTTGTCTTGGTGGAAGATGCGGAAGAGCTCTGCTCTGAATCCAAATGGATGGCTATTGGATCTGTTCTTACATCAAAGGCTTTTAGTCATGCAGCTCTATTCAGTTAGACGAGGTTTGCTTGGGGACAAACAAAAGATATCAAATTTAAAAAGAAAGTTAAATTTTCACATAGTTTAGCAAGTTCTGTCGAGAATTTCATAAGTTCCAATCAAGTTGCAAACAAACAAACAAATTTTAGAAAAATCATAGGGCATTCAAGTCGTTTCGGTAGCTTCCACGGGGAGCCAATAGGGAGCTCATTGAAAACAAGGAGGACGATTAGCCGTACGCGCTACCAAGCCCGCATCCCCATGCCTAACTGCAGCTGTTCGTGGCAAGGCACAGTGGAAGCCGCTCATAGTACACCGCCGCGCCCACTTGCGGCCACTCGCCATGAGCCTCGGTTGGCCCCGCGGGCTTCCTTCTGCTGTTATAGCGTCAGCCCAGCACTCGCCCCCGCCAATCACTAGCGTCAGATATGGAGAGAGAGAGAGAGTTAGAGAATGAATGCATAGGATAAGGGTTGTGTGTATTGCATCGCATCATAAACAGAGATAAGGCAGGTGGGCTAGATCTCGGATGCCAATAAATTAATGGACTAGAAATCGGATGATTGGATGGTGTCCCATTAGATTTGCTTTGCACGGTACCGTAGAGTAGTTTATAGCCGAATCTCCAGCTCACCTACGAGTGTACATACTATAATGGGAACAACTATGGGTCAGATGTATGTGGGAGTTTACCATCGTATGCTCCTCGCCATCAAATATTCATAAACCAAAGCATTATCAAGTATCAACTCACTGACCTTATTGATTGTGGCACAAAAATGACACCATTAAATATTGTGCAATGCTTTCGGACGCTCCTCCTCGCCCCACCAACCTGTCATTCGATGAGGGTGGCACCGGCCAGAAGAAGAGGCTACAGAAGCGGTCACGCCACCTTGCTCATTCGACCACTAGTTGCCACGTCGCTGCAACACCCTACCCTTGGCGGTCTAAAGAGAGAGGAGCAGGATAAGCATGGTTGTAATGGAGGCCGGCTTCAGCAGAACAAGACCTGCGAGCCACCGAAGGGGCATAGCTGAGATGTGAGCATGGGGATTGGGAGGTGTAGACTTGGTGGGGGGAATGGATGACTATGAGACAACTAATTCAATATGGCAAAATAGAAAAATCCCAAAATCACAACAATTAGTTCATTTGCTTGCAACAAATCTTTGCTCTGAATGCAACAAACATGAAATCAACAAATAAATGTATGCAACAAATTTGACCTATTGGGGGCAACAAATACAAGAATCTATTGTAACAAAAAATGAATCTTGTTGCAACAACAAAGAACACCATTAAAACATCTATAACATTTAATATCTGGTGGTACAACATTCAAAACTTACTGCGTCAACATTTGAGATGAGCATAGAAGAGGATGAAGATGTAGCCTTTCAGCTTGTGGCCTAGAGACAAGAGGTCAAACACCGCAAAGAGAATCTCGTCGAGAAGGTCGGTAGCATGGTCCTTAGCTGTTAGACTAGGATTTAGTGAATCTGAAATTCTTTGTGATACCACTGCACTATTCCCTGGGGCAGTAGATAGTACTCACAATACATTATTGAATCATTTCATACATGACATAAACCGCACCAATACATTAATTATACATCATTAGAGTTCAAATAGACCACATGGGTCAAGTTTACAATAAGGGCCAAAAAAACCAAATGTATTCATTACATAAATATGAAAGTGATAGTGGAAGCGAGAGCAAAAGCAACAGGGGAGGGCACACTCACCCCGAGCAAGCAACTGACTGGGTAAGAGAGAGCCTAGGCAATTGGAGACTATCTTGATATCCTCCATCTTCTTTACCATCAGCTCCTTGGACGTCGTAGTAGGCGTAACGTCCTTGGTCCACAAGTTCTAAGAATTTTGTGAGCGACGGTGAGCACAAGCAACAGTACTCCGTGAGCCAACACACAGATTGTAATATTTATACATGCAAGACTTTGACAAAGATAGGCTTAGGCTCTTTTATTTGCTAAAAACAACATTTAAAGACTTACAATAATTAGAAAGTCCTATAAATTAGCATTTTGACTAAACCATTTTATTAAAGAGAGTGAAAGTGTGTAATATTTATAAAGGTACAGATTCCATCCACCTATTACATGGTTCCATTCGCCATATGCTAGTTTTTGGTTACTAGGGTTACATCCACCCATTAACATCACTGGGTTACATCCACCCAGAAAAAGCCAAATTCAGGGTTACATCCACCCAACGAGTTTTCATCCCACCCACAAAGGTTTCTGAAATAGAGACTAACTACGTTTCCGTAGACATATGAATCAAGAAGATCACCACAAAGATTCACATGTCCAAGGAAACGTGGAAACATAACAAGTTGATTATCTCTTGTGGATAGAGCGTACAATCTCTGTAGAGTATAAACTGTTCAAACAGTCGTGCTCACGGTAAAGGGCGGGCATGGGAACTTACTAGAGTTAGTTTCTATTTCAAAAATCATTGTGGGAGGGAAGAAAACTTGTTGGGTGGATGTAACCCTGATTCAGGCATTTTTCCTAGGTGGATGTAACCCAATGTTGGTAATTGGGTGGATGTAACCCTAGTAAATAAAAAACTAGCATATGGTAGATGGAACTTGCACCATTATAAATATTGCACATTGTAACTCTCTTTAATAAAATGGTTTAGTCAAAATGTAAGCCATAGGACTTTCTAATTATTGTAAGTCATTCAATGTTGCCTTTAGCAAATAAAAGAATCTGAGATTACCTTTTGTCTCAGCCCTACATGTATAAATATTGCATTTTGTGTGTTTGACTCATGGAGCACTATTGTTGTGCCCATCCTCGCTCACAAAATCCCTCAAAATTTAGGAACCAAGATGACTATGTGCATTTTGAACTTCCAGGAGCTGGCAATGGAGAAGACAAATAAGCTTAGGTTGTTTTTGTAACACCTCGGCTTAACAAAAGTTCAAAATATCACCTACAACTACTATCGCTATCAATTTTAACCAACAAACAAGCATTATCAACACCTAGACTTCAAGAATAATTGTTCAACATGACAATGAACATAAATTTTAGCAACACAGTAAACCATAAATTGATTTTAATATGAACCAAATAATTACCAAGAGGAATCGTAAATAAGTCTAAACTAAGGAATGCATCAAATAGCAATATTACGAACCAAAATAAACTAAGTGAAACCACAAATTATCTGATTATTATAATGGAAGAGACTATATTGTTCATGACCAAAAGTGATGAAATGCTAGGTGGAGTGAAGAACCATAAAGTGCAATATTCCATATTCTACTGCCACCCATGCATGATGCCTTCAATGCAGCGTTCAAGAGGGCGGCCTGGGCGGCCGCCTAGGCGCCACGTAGGTGCTGGGCGGCAGGGTGCCGCCCGGCCTTGGCCCCTATTCAGGTGACTGGGCGGCGAGGCGGCCCAAGGCGGGAGCAAGGCGGGGCCAGGCGGCCTAGGCGCGGCGGATGGGGCGACGCAGAGGGAGCAGCGGGGATGGGAAAAAGAGTTACCCGATACGACGCCGTCGCCGCCGCCGTCGACTCGCCAGATTCCATGGCTCCCATGGACGCCGCTGCCGGATTCAGACTCCTTGCGCCAGATCCCGCAGCTCCCGTGGACGCCGCCGGCGGATCCGGACTCCCCCCCGCCAGATCCCGCCGCCGCCGCCGCTCCCGTGGCCGCCAGTGAGGGAGATGTCAGGTGGCGGGGGAGGTGCGCAGAGGGAGTGACGCGGAAGGGGCAGCGGGGATAGGGCGGCGCGGAGGGGGCGGCGGGGATGGCCGGATGGGGCGGCGCGAAGCCTCGGAGGGAGCGGCGTAGTGGGAGCGGCGCGTAGGGGGCGTCGGGTTGGGGTTAGGGTTAGGTTAGCAGCGCGGCGTGGCGCATCAGTCAGGTAGATAAGTCCAGGCGGCGGGGTCGGGTACTCGGACTCAATAGATTTCTTTCAATCTAGACCTCCCAAATATATATATTAGGCGAATACTAGAATCTTGATTTCTAAAATTTTCTAAATCAGACACCCGAATGCTGGTAACATTGATAATTGTTGATCAAGCTAACAATTTTCTTCATCTAAACATCAAATATATATATATATATATATACGATTGTTTATTTTCACCTATCATCTTTATTTTTAATTTGGCCGCCTAGGCCTAGGCCCTCTAGGCCCCACCTCGCCGCCCGCCTAGCGCCTTCTTGAACATTGCTTCAATGTACACGTAAAAATAGCAATAAAGTAGGGGTGAGTCTACAACTCAGCAAATACAAAGAAGAACAATAAACGAGCATCATCTTATTAGCAATTCATACCCATTTATCATTAACTCAATTTCCCATATATCATTCTCATCAATTTTCATTCATGTGTTTTATTATCTCAAATCACTTGCACCGGCCAAACCACTAGATGCAACCCGTTACATCAACCTTGTCTTCTATGTTCTTGTCTACCATGCACCTTACTTGAGCTCTTCACCATCTCACTTGGTATCTTTAACAATTCTAGACATTGATTCCCCTAATCAAGTTCTATTTCTCTTTGCTATTGATTGTAGTTGACTTGAAGACACCTTGTGCGGATACAAGTTTTCATAATTTAACCTACGTTATTTAAAACATACATTATGCAACACATATGCAACAACCGAACACACCTAGAACCAGCCACGAACTTAAGTCTAACAAATTCCAACATGGTACATTGCACAGTTGGACCTTCCAATTTGTCTATCTCCATAACAAACCTTCTCTCTGACCAGAGTTTGATTTGGTGGTCTGTTTCGATTCGGATCTTTCGATTGCACACACAACAAGATTTCTAACGTTTCGCTGCAACTTAACTAACGCATTACTGAGACTTGTCAAGTCTAGCAAGTTGGTCGGGTCATCTCTTGCCGTCCATATTAAACTTTAAATATCCTCGTTTCTTATTTCGTGACTAGCACTATCGACCAATAGTAACTAATTATATAACAATGCTGACAGTTCCCCGTCCAGGAACACTCAGCAGCACGGTGTCCATCACCGCACTTGAAACAGATCATGCCCTATCCTGGGACAGAACGCAAGGCTGGGGTCGCCGATGAAGAACGAGGCACTGAAGAAGACTGCCTCGAAGTCTTGGACTTGGATGATTGTGGGGGACGCTGGCCCCACTTGGACTTTTTAGGAGCGAGCCGCTGTGACGACCCACCCCCTCAGTGTAGCTCCTCTTCTGGTCACTACCAGAAGCGCTCGGACCACCAGAGGGTTGCAGCCCTTTAGTGAGCTGCATCTCCAACTCCATCCCTCTGGCCTGCTCTACCACAGATCTAAAGTCACGTGGCGCCGTAGCTTCCATGACATGCCGGAACTCAGAGTTGAGCCCTCGGTGGAACCTTTTGGCCTTCTCAACGTCATTGCTTGCGACCGATGGCATGAAGCGAATCAGATTGTTGAATCCCACCTCGTACTCAGCTACGGTCATCTTCCCCTGCACGAAGGTCGACAAGGCGACCTCCATGCTCTCCACTAAAGAATTTGGGTAATACTTTGCCTTGAATTGCTCGGCAAAGATTTCCCAGGTAGCGGGACCTTGAGCAGGGGGTCCTGGCTGAAAGAACCCCTTCCCACCAGATGTCTGCCTGACCCTTCAACTGGAAAGCCACATAGCAAGCTTTCAACCGAGAACTCATCTCTAGGGCTTCAAATTGCCTCTCCATGTAGCGCAACTAATCCGCAGCTTGGACTGGTGTATCCGAACCATCAAAGGTGCCTAGTCGCAAGACCAACCACTCCCGAAGGCCCATTCTTGCCTCCAGTATGACCGGAACGGCCATAGGGGCAGCAGCGGGTACAGCCGCAGCGGATGCTGGCGCTTGTCGACGAATTGCACGGACCTTCTCTATGAACTCCTGCAGTAAGGCTGAAGACCTTGCCGGATCTCTAGCTATGGAATGTTTAGTAGAAGCAACCTCTGCGCCAGGTGCCTTCTACTGAACCTCAAGTGGTGGCTTCGCTTGGGCATGGCCACGGCCACGTCCACGTCCTCTACCTCTCGGCATATCTGTTCATGACAGATAGCCAATCACACAACTAGCCCACAAACATCCATTTCTACGGTACAAATCATCGACAAAGCTAGCGAAAGCGTAAATACATTGCAAGACCCATTCCCATTCTATGGTGCACCAGTGTGTCAAATTTTAATTTAATTATTAGGCCTAAGTCAAATTTTAGTTGTATAATTAACCTAAGTTGTCAAATTTCTTTACCACGGACCTAACGCCCACTCTGGTACCAACTATAACACCCTGCCCACCCTCTGGGCCTGGAATGTTACCACCATAGCATACTCTTACCATTTCATCATCAACTAGAAGAAGTTAAGCCAACACTAATTTATTTATATTGCTGCGTTCAGATACATACTGACAAAAGGTAGTACAAAGAGTGTTGTGGTTCGTGCAAATTATTTAGGTGCTACTCCCGCCCATGCAAGACGTCCTCAACGGTCACCTAAAAACAACAACGAAGCAAGGTTGAGTCCACTGACTCAGTGTAACAGCCCACGTGTTTATTAAAATTAAAATAAATAAATAAAAATGTTAAAATAAAAAATTAAATTAAATAAGTATTTTTGTTGCCTAAATTTTATTTTTGGTTTTGCCCTAGATTTTCTGTTTTTAAAAAAGCCTGATTTTAAAAAAATATTTTAAGAAAAACCAAAAAATATTATTAAAGAAAATGATATTTTGATTTTATGCAAAAATTCTAATTCACATTAATTATTTGGATTTTATTTGGTTTTCTGAGTTTTCTATCGTTTAAAAGCTATTTTTGAAATTAATTTTTGGAATTAATTTCATATTTTCCTGAGCTTAAATGAATTTCCTTTGCTTTTCTGAAAATACAAATCAGAAAATAAAATCAAAAATTCCCCTCCCTCTGGCCGCCACGTGGACGGCCGGATAGCGCCCACGTCAGCCACCTCCCTTGCCTCCCCCTCCTCTCTGGCCGCCACCTCGCCGGCCCAGATCAGCCGCCTCCCCCGCGCCAGCTCATCCCCCCCGTCCGCCCCGTCTAACGCCCTCGGCCGCCCGATCCGCCCCGATCCCCGCGTGGCGCCATCCTGGCCGCCCGCGCCTCCTCTCTCGCTGCGCCTCGGGCCCACATGTCGGACCCGTCTTCTCCACCGCGCCTCCTCCTTCCTTCCGCGCTACCCGCCACCCGCAACCACCGCTCTGCATCGCCCGGCCTCTTCCCCCTTATCCCGCGCATGCCGCCGCTTCCCTTCGTGCGCCGCACACCCCGCGCCCAACGTCTCCCTCTAACTGCGCTCCACTTCCCCCACGTTCCCCCGTAACCGCCGCCCACCTCCGACTCCTCCGGCGACCGATTCACGCTGGCTCCGCCTCCACCCCGCTATAAATGCCCCTCCCCCACCTCCTCACTTCGCTCCTCCTCCCGCCGCCCTCGGTTTCCCCTCTCCGCCGCCCTAGTGTCCGCGCGCCGTGTTTCCCCACCGCTGCCGCCGTCGCCAACTCCGGCGAGAAATCGCCGCCGCCACTGTCGCCCTCGCGCCCCGCTGTCACCTCCCTTGGCCTCCCTGCACCCGCGCGAATCCCCTCCGCCACTCTCCCGGGCCCGAGCGCCACTGAACCGCCATCCGTGCTCGCCGAGCTCCGCACCAAGGTGAGATGAGAGCCCCTCGGCCTCCTCCCTCTCCTGCACCCCTCGCCGTCAGTCACCGCACCGCCGTTCACTGGTGAGGCCCCAATCCCCGTGCACCTCCGGCCGGTGCCACAGTTGTGCCAGCTGGACGCCACGTGACTGCCCGGTGGCAGCCACCTCAACGCTGTCCCGCCCCCGTCAGTGCCACGTAGGCACACCCCGCCACCCGTGCCACCTCAGCGCCCCGTGTGTTCCATGGGCCTGGTCCATAGACCCGGGCCCACTTGTCAGTGTATTGTCTGAAAAGTCCACCCTGTGCTGACGCCAACATGGCGCAATAATCCGATTTTTCCGTTAGAAATTAATTCGGCTGAAAAATAAATCCTCGCTGACGTCATAATTCCAGATTTTTCCTTTAGAAAAATAATTCCAGAAATTAATCTTTTTCATTTTCTCTGATTTCAAACTTCCCGAAGCCCGTTCTTCTTCGTCCTAACTCCGATTTAGCCCATCCAAATTTCTAAATTCATTAAAAATTCCCCTCTATCCATTTCAGGCCTCAATTCAAATATTTGAAGTCAATTGGAATTTATTTTGAATTTATTTGAATTTGGTGGATTATTTTCACGTGTCGACTTCGACGATTCAGGAAAATTCTTCGACGAAAAGTTGCACCAATTTGAAGAGCAAGGCAAGTCACACTCCTTGATCATGTTGATCCCAGTTTTCAAAACAAAATTTATGTTGATTTAAATTATTCTGCATGCATATTTTTATTCAATTATTTCAATTCAGTTTTGAATTTAGCTATTGCCTACTTGTTATTGTCTCCATTGACCTTGAATTATCTTGATACCTTGTAACCCTAGATTAACACTCTAGTTGATACATTAGTATGGCTAGAGACCTTATGAATAGAAAATGCTTAGCCTTGCTTAGACATAATTATGGGTTGGGATACTTTTTCACATAAAATGATAAACTTTTCACATGAAATGATAAGCTTTTCAACTATGCTCTTGACTTTGGTGAGCCAAGGAGGTTTATGAAATATTTTGAAAACAAAATATAAAACCTGGTTTAGACTTAGGCAACTGGTTAGATTGGTGGGTGCAGGCATGCCCTGTTGGTTGGAGCCGCAGTGGTTGATTGTCGGGCACGAGGGTATGTGGTTGGGCCTAAGTCAATTAAGGACCGGTCTGTGAGCTACTGTTGCAAAGCCCTATCGTACTATCACATGGCTGGTATGGGACAACCCTGGCTAAATAATTTGCAAAGTCCCAACCTGAGACGTGGTTGGTGCCATGTGAAGTCCCACTTGGGTGAGTGTGGTTGTAGCCATGAGAAGTCTCACTCAGGCTCAAGAGGGGGTCCCGGTCTGGTGGATTACTTACTGGGGTGAAACCTTAGAGTTGGCTTGGCCAGGTTGAAGGCTTTGCATTGTAAAGGCCTTGTCACGACTCCTCGCCGCACACCTAAGGAAGTGTGTAATCTGGTGGCAATATGGGATGATCGTGTCTTGTGGGTAAAGCTGTACAACCTTTGCAGAGTGTATAATCTATCCTGGATAGCCGTGCCCACGGTCATGGGCATGCTGAGTAAAGGTTTTTCATGGATTAGATTTTGTTTTTCAAAAATATTTTGAAAACCTTATGGATGGATGGAATCCATGAGAGAATGAAAACCTTGTGGGTGGATGGAACCCATGAGAGAGATTGGAAGCTTGTGGATGGATGGAATCCACGAGTGTTTGGAAACATGTGGATGGATGGAATTCATATGTGAACTTTTGTAAAAGATGGTCCGGGTGGGATGCCCGTGAATAGGTTGGTGTATGGTCGGAGCCTGCACTGACGGTATTATTTTCAATTACAAGTACTGTTTTTACTTATTGTATTAAATTTAGCATTTCAATCTATCTACTGTATTTCTTTAAATGTTGTTTTATGCAAACTAACCCTACAAGCCTTCCATTGAAGCCTTTATCATTATGTTGCATTTCTCCGTGTGATTTGCGGAGTACAAGTTTGTACTCACCTTGCACCCTCCCTACAGAGAAGGATGATGTCAACTACGGTGAAGATCAGGATGAGTAGGCCGCGTCTTATTGTCGTTTGCCTGTGGGCAGGCTTGGGCTTCGCTTCGTTTCAATTTGCTTCCGCAGCTATTTGCTTTATTTATTTTGCCAATGAGCGTTGAAGTAAGACTTGGCTATAAGGTCGTACCCTTTTATTTAATATATTAAGTCATTTGTGCTTGGTATTTATCTTTGTTGTTACTGTGTGCACTAGCTGATCCTGGACTAGTGCGATTTACACAGAGGATCCAGGAGTCGTTACTCCGGATTCCGACACTCAGCAAGTAAAAAAGCAAAACAGCAAATAACAGGTTCACAAATCAGACCATGATCATCCCAGTTTCATTAACCACTTTTTCCATTAACTCGCTTTAAGTTCTTATGAACCATTGATCACGCATATGCACATGCACTTCTCTCTTATCTCTTTAGCCTATACCGGTATAGCAGAGTGAGCACCTGTCGATGCTCACCCAGGCTCGCCCTGTTTCCATGCGGGGATCACAAGCCCATCCTTTCTCATACGGGGACCACATTAGCCCGTCATTTTCATATGGGGACCTCGATCTCCACTCCCATGGAGCGTCCACACAAAGTGGACCAACACTATCTCTTTTCATGACATGCATGCAATGCAAGTTCTCCATTTATGCATATCAACATGCCATGTCTCAACATTCATCATTCTTCATTTCTCATTATGCATACAAGAATAATTAACTTACCACACCATGGTAAGCAATGCACCATCATCCATTTAACAGCAAACAATACCCGAATTTACCGCTTTACCATGCACTTGCCTGGATAGTCCCAGGGATGACGCGTGGATGGCTCCGACCCAGAACCTCCACCTGTACAAACGTCAACCCGACTCAATGCATCGTATCAAAACCAGAGCTTAAGTGAACAACAACGATTCTACGCGCCTGACCCAACTTGGGCATAGAATGCACGGGGTTAAGGACCCGTCGTGCAGGTACCAACCCCATTTTTTCTTTTCTTTTCTTTTTCTCCTCTTTTCTTTCCCTTTCTTTTCCTTTTTTCTTTTCCTTCCTTTTCTTTTCTGTTCTTCTTCTCCTTTCTCTCTCTTTCTCTTTTCTTTTTCTTTTGGCTAAACAACCACTCTCCTTTCCTCACGTTTCTCTTTCTACCGCACGCGCTGTGCTCGGGCGCACCTCCAGGCGTCGCCGGCCCGAAACTCACCATCGGCAGCTCCTCTGCTGGCCCCGCCTTCTTTTCCTCTCCTGCTCTCTCTCTTTCTCGTGGACAGTGGCTGGTCCGCGGTGTGCTCGGGTGCGCCCTTCCTTGCCGCCAGCCACCACGTCACTACCGGCCAACTCCTTTGCCTCTACCCTACAGCACCGCCTCCCTCCTCACGCCTCCCCGCTCACCGATCTGGCAGCGCCTCCCTTAGATCCGGCCACCCATGGCCGGATCTGGCTAATCTCCGCTGGTCGGCCGCCTCCCGTATGCCACTCCTCCGCCTCCTTCGGCTCACTGGCCCCAGCTTGCAGCTGGCCGGGAGCCCGGCACCTTGCCTTCCCGAGGGCCCCCACTTGGGCCCGCTGACCTCGACACACAGTCGGCCGAAAGCCTGATGCCTCCTCCACATCCGGCCACTACCCCAATCTACCATTCGTCGGTTTGCTTCACTACTCTATGTGTTTTTTATCTACCTTTTGCATGCTATTGTGCTATGCTATGGCGCCGAAGCAAGGATGGAAGGTTAGGGGCTTATTTGTTTGCCTAGCAAGGAATGGGCGAGGACGAAGTTGGGGGTTCAGATGGTTCCTCCTCTTGCCGTCATGGTCGGCCGCTCCCTTGCTCCTCCTCCTTCGGGCTCCCTCTTCTTCACCTACTCTCTGTGGTGAGCTTTGGGGGTGTGGATGTGCTTGGGTTTGGGGTTGGCTCTCGGTCTTGGCAGTGAAAAGGAACCGAGGGGTGATGGCTCCCTCTGGCTTTGCTCTTACCTTGGTTGAGAGAAGATGAGGTGAGAAATGTGGGCTTGCTATAATGTGCTGGCTTTTTAAGAGCATGGTTAGGGCAGCCTCTAGCTTGTGAGATGACCGAAGCACCCTCATCTAACTCCAATGCCTCTCTCATATACCTGACTGCCCAAGGGCATTTTGGTCCAAGAGCTCTGTACTATGCTTTAGGGGTTTCTATTGCAGCAGGTAAGTTAGAAAAGGTAAGAATAGAATTCCTGCCGAATGACGAAAACCCATAACGCGAGACGGTGCTGACTGTCCCTGGGCGGTCTGGGAACCTCTGAGAGCGCTACCTTTATCCAGCTCTCTAGACGATGCCGACCATCCCTAGATGGTCTGGAAACCTCTGCGAGCATTACTTACTCGGCATTCTAAAAGCCGATGGGTCTGACGGCAAAACTCCACTCTCTTTCCTTTATTCTCCCTTGGTTTGTTTTCATTTCATGCATTTCTTCCTTTTGCTTATTAGTGGTATTACAATAGATCGGCTTGATGTCAGGTCATACCCTGACACGAACCCATTTAGGACAACACGATTCACACTCCCGATGTTTCAGACTATACTTAATCAATTTTATTGACCGTACTGGAGCTAAACTTTCTAATAAGGAACGTTTAACCGACAACCATGTGTGTCCATTATTTAAAATGTTGTTTGGCTCTTTGCTCGTGTTTCTTCTCGGCTGCATTGCAAGAGATCGATGCCGCCTTGATACGGTTAAGATTCATGTTGTGGTTACAGACCAAACAGAGAGAGAGATGATAGTGGAGAGTGGGAAGAGTGGAGTGAGTGTTCTGCCTCCTTCCCTCTCCATACCTTGGGTATATATATTCATATGGGAAATGCTTTTACAATTGTGCCCTTACAATCTGTATATTCCCTTAGGGTATTTAGGTCATTACTGTGTTCCATTCTAGTCTTTGTATCCTTCTAACAGCTCGCTGGGTTTAGGTGGGGCCACCCCTAACAGAGCCTCTCATGGTGAAGGGCTTCACGGGCCGGCCATGTTGCCGAGTCCTTTGGCCCCCTCCGTCCTGCGGCTGTGAACTTCTTGCCTTTAGTGGGATATGAGCTAGGCGGCGGGCGCCGCGCCCGTGTCGAGGTAGAGCGCGCGCGCTCAGTCCCTCACCCTCCGAGCGGGTGGCGGCGAGCCGGCGCCTAAGTCGGTGAGGCGCGCGCTCCGTCCCTCACCCTCGAGCGGGTGGCGGCGAGCTGGCGCCAAACTTCAGAGGCGCGCGCGCCGTCCCTCCTCCGAGCGGGTGGCGGCGAGCCGGCGCCTGTCGGTGAGGCGCGCGCGCTCCGTCCCTCACCCTCGGCGGGTGGCGCGAGCCGCGCCTGTCGGCAGCGGCGCGCGCGCTCCGCCCTCACCCTCGAGCGGGTGGCGCGGGCCGGCGCTAAATCGGTAGAGGCGCGCGCGCTCCGTCCCTCACCCTCGAGCGGGTGGCGGCGAGCCGGCGCCTGAAGTCGGCGAGAGGCGCGCGCTCCGTCCCTCACCTGCGAACGGGTGGCGGCGAGCTGGCGCCTAACTCGGCGAGAGGCGCGCGCTCCGTCCCTCACCCTCGAGCGGGTGGCGGCGAGCTGGCGCTAAGTCGGCAGAGGCGCGCGCTCCGTCCCTCACCTTCGAGCGGGTGGCGAGCCGGCGCCAAATCGGCGAGGCGCGCGCTCCGTCCCTCACCCTCGAGCGGGTGGCGGCGAGCTGGCGCCTAAGTCGTCGGCGCGCGCGCGCTCCGTCCCTCACCCTCCCAACGGGTGACAGCGGAGCTGGCGCCTGGTGGTGCGGTAGTGCGCTTTTAATAGCAGCTTGGATTGTGCCGACGCCTGACTTGTCAGGGGGGGCAGACTGGCATGGCATGCAGTTGTCCTCCCCGTAGGTGGGGCACGCGGCGGCGTGCGATTGGCGCGTCGTGGGATGTGGCGATCGTGTACCACGGTCGCACCATTGGAAGGTGAACCGCCTGCCATCCCTCGTGCACGCCGCTGCCGATTGGTATGCCGCAAATCGACGCCCGTTCATACTGGCGGCTCTTCGCCTGGTAAGGCTGGGTATAAATAGCTCGGTCTTTGGGATCGCCATTGGGCGTCCCTTGTTATGCACCCCGCACCTGTTCATGGTTAGTTTCCCACTTGTAGGGCAAACTTCTGTTCATGTGCGTTTGATTGCGTGGTGACGCTAAGGTCGTGGCGCATTTAACAAAAGTATGTCCTATCTGTGGGAATATGTTACGGCATAAATAGAAAAATGGCGGGACCGACCGCTCTCGTGAGACGCAGTGAATACCTTCGCATGGTCCGACCGCGCGAACGAGGACATGATGTGGTGAGTTCATACGTGTGCGATAGCAGTGTCCGGCTTGCCGCAAGCTATCTGTGCGCCATGCCAGTGCCACCGCATGCGCCGTACTCGCGCGGACAAAGAAGGTTTGCCTTGTTCTTCCTAACGAGCCATCTGACGCTGGCGCCTTTGGGGGCCTATTCGCACCGCTTGGGAGGAACGCGGTGCAATGTAGGTGGCCTGTTAAGGAAGACCGAGGCAGCCTTGCGAGATGCGGTTGTTCGCGTGAGACTCGCCAAGAAACGGGTTGCCGCGGGTGGTGCACGTGGCATCTTGCCATTGGTAGAGGACGAGGCGGCAAGGATTGCGTGACCGCGGCTGCCTGCATTGACTGCCCCTAGCTAGGCGGTTGCGGGGAATCGCGCGGGGCGTGCTTTTGCACCTCGGGGGTCGGGTCCGGTATAGGGACCATCGCGACGCTTCGGGGGTAGCTCTGGGGGCGAGGTGGCTTAAGATAACGCTGTTGGCCCCCTCATCGTACTTCTGTGCGCTCTTGTCGCTTGCATCGCCATTTGCGCCCCATCTTCGATCTTCCACCGCCGTAATTCCCTCTGCCGTGAGAGGTGATGGCGTCCGGCGACAATGTTGGCGTAGCGACGAGCGGAGACGGTGCTCGCCGGCGGCCAACTCGCCTGGAGGTGAGGTACTTGCTCAGCGAGCGGGATCCGGCGGTGGCGAGCAAGCGATGGTTGGCGGCGGAAAAGGGGGGCTCGCTTTCCGGCACGCTGGGCCGCTCACTTGTGACCGAGAAGACGATCGGAGGGCTGCTGCGCGCCGGGAAGCTGTCCGATCGGCGGGCGGTGCGACTGCCTTCCGCCGACGAGACGGAGCCGCATCCTGGGCCGTCGGAGGCAGTTGTCTTTGTAGCCTTTTTGGACGCGGGGCTCCGCATCCCGGCGGCTGCACTTGTGGGTGACGTGCTGCGGACGTTCGGGTTGGAGCTGGCGCAACTGACTCCGAACGCCCTGGTGCGGCTTGCCGTGTATAGCTGGGCCTTGCGCTCGGGAGGGTGGTGGCCCAGCGCCTCACTTTTTGCGTACCTGCATGAGGCGCGCTGCCAGCCGAAGGATCGGAAGGGAGGCACCTTGTCGAACTTCGGCAGCGTCAGCTTCCTTCTCCGAGGATCCTGCGGCAAGCTCTTCCCCGCGAACGCGACTCGCGGGAAGTGGGAGTCTAACTGGATGAAGCGGTGGTTTTACCATCGCGTGGCGAGCGGGAGCGGCCTCGAGTGCACGGGTCGCCCAATCGCGTTCACAGTTTCCCCCGGCCGGTCGCTCGACGAAGAGGATACGCGGAGGGCCCATCGGCTTGTAGGCATGGCCGCCCGCTTCAACATGCGCGACCTCGCCGAGGAGTTCGCCATGTACGGCGTGGCGCCGCTTGCCCAGGATTGGCGCGTCGCCGCTGAGCGGCTTCGTGACGATAATGTTGATCCGGCTGTATGCGTACTGCCGCCGCCCGCCGATCCTTGTAAGGCTTGATCATCAGTCCCCTGTTGTTTGCGCGGAGCGTGTCACACGCTAACCGTTGTTCCGTGTTCTGTTTTGTCATAGCGACCAGCTTGGAGGACGCGGAACAGGCCGCGCGTGTGTTCCTTGGGCCGTACACCGCAAGGGAGCATGAGCAGCGCGAGGCCGCGATTGCAGAAGCGGGGCTGGGGCGGATAAACCGCGTGTGCGAGGCCCTGGGCCTTGCCGTACCGGACCGGGCTCCACCGGCCTCGCAGCCTCATGACGACGGCGGCGCCAAGTCGAAGGCACCCTCTCGCAAGAGGGGCCGAGGTGGGGCGTCCGCCGTGCTTGACATAGCAGCTAGCGCCGCTGCTGTTGCTGGTGCGGCTGACGCGCAATCAGATTCGGCAAAATATGCCGATTCTGGCTTGGAGGGGAGAGACGCCGGAGGCAGCCATGACGGGGGAAGCTCATCACCGGCGGCCGTCGTGGAGGTGGAGTCCGTGGCGATCGGAGGTGCTGGGGGCGGGCCTCCGATCGTGGCTACTTCAACATCGGAGGCACGCCCTTCGACCACAATTGCCGTGGCTACGGAGGCGCAACCGTTGGTCGCGGCCATGGCAACGCGGGGGACACCGCCTGTGTGCACGATGTCGGAGGTGCCTCCTCCGATCGCTGGAGATCCTTTGGGCGCAGATGCAGCAGGCACGGGGGTTCGTCCCGTTACCCCGACCGTGGCGGAGCCGTCCCCGACCGGGCCGGGGAAGCGGCCGTGCCTGCGCCCCGGGCTTCACCGGACGTCGAGGGGCTTCACGGTGGTGACGGGGATCGGAAGCCTGCGGAGGGCGGGTACGGGCGGCGGGGCTCCTTTGACGCGTTCGCCGACCGCTTCTCGAGCGACACCGTCTTCGGCGCGGGAGCAATTGGTGCTGGCCCGTGAGGCGATTGTCTTGCCGGAGGATAGCACTAGGGGGGCGGGCTCCCAGAGTCCTCCGCCCGTCGTGGAAGGTAAAACCTGCGCCGCTTACCTTGGGTTGTTCATAGTACCCTACCGTGCCCTTAGTTGCATATGCTCGAGCAGCGTCACTTATCCCGGAGGAGTCTCCGTCGGAGCATGGGGGGCCTGGTGCGGCGCGCCTGGGCCCGGCGGACTTCGTCCCTCCATCGGATACGCTAGGGGCGTGGCGCAGGATTACTGAAGATGCAGCCGCCAGCGTCGGTCAGCAGGCGCTGCAGACCTACGGGGCAGTGCGGCTCGGGGACGCCTTGGAGGTGTCGGGCGTAAGTGCGTGCCGATGCGTTCATGCTTGGGCGTCGCGCACTGCGACCGTTTCGCCTTACGACGCTGGTCTTTGGGCAGCGTTGCGGACAGCCGTCGCCGGAGCACGGGGCTCTCGAAGATAGGCTGCGAGCCGCCGAGGACGGGCTCGCGGCCGCCCGCACTGCCGGCGAAGACGCTCGTATCCAGCAGCTGGAGGCGGAGTGCGCCGAGGCGAAGACACGCGTCGAGGGGCTTGCCGCCTCAGTGCAGGAGTCGGCCGCGGGGGCGGCTCGGGCGGAGCCCGCCAAGGAGCGAGAGGGGCTTCTGCAACAAGTTGCTTCGCTGGAGAGGGAAAAAGGCGAGCTTGCCCTGACCCTGGCGGAGCGCGAGAAGACCCTCGGCGAGGCCTCGATGAGGGCCTGGGATGCTATGCTGGCGCTGGAGGGCCATCTTGAGGGGCTCACAGCGGAAGTGCCGGACCACGCCTTCGGCCCCGAAGAACTACTGCGGACCCTTCGCTGGATTGGCGACGCCACCAACGCCGCGCGCTCCGCCGCAGTATCATTTGGCAACCACTGCGCATTTGTGGCGTCGTGCCTGGTGTGTGCCTTACTTCGGCATCGCGGCTGCACGCACGTCGCCGGACTGGAGGACCCCCGGCTGGAGATGCCCGCCGAGGTCGGGGCGATGTCTGGCGAGGTCCGTGCCGTGCGCGACGCCATCGGATGCTTCCAGGAGCGAATCTGGGACTATGTTGGGCCGGGCATGACGCAGGTCGAGCTCCGAAAGTCCTTCCACGGGGGAGGCAGTGTCGGCCGGTTTCTGGACGAAGTCCCACGGCGCGACGAGGGCGGCGCTGGGGCCCCCGAAGATGCGGGGGGCTCACAGGTGCGACGCTGAGAGGTTGGGCGTGAGCGTGTTGTAATGTCCGCCCTTATAATGAATAAAACGTCTGCTTGCTTGACGAGCTGACCCTTTGACTTATGCCGAACAGCTTCCGGGCTGGGGGCGGCTGCTCGTATCCGGCCTTGTAACCCGGCGACGCCTTCGACGGTGGCGGAGGACCGAGGAGTCGCTAAACTTCTGGGCCGGGCGACCTTCCTCGGGCGAGGCCTTGTCTTCGGTGCGCGTGAAGGATGAGCCCGCCGAGTAGTTATGTAGGGCTGATGTTAGCGGGCCTCCGCCCCTTGTACGCTTTTTCCGATACCTAAGTTGCTCGTTGTATTGAGTGAAGACAGGCTGTGCTGTACAAGGCGAGCCGTAGCAACGACCCGTTACGAAGTCAACAAACCAGCGCTTCGCTCTTTTTATAGTCCGTAGACTGGCGTGTGCGGAGGCGTACCTCGCGCCGCCTTTTATAGTCCGTGGATCGCGCGCGCGCGAGGCGAACCTCGGCGCCGCTTTTTATAGTCCGTAGACTGGCGTGTGCGGAGGCAGACCTCGGCGCCGCCTTTATAGTCCGTGGCGGGCGTGTGCGGAGCGAACCTCGGCGCCGCCTTTATAGTCCGTGGATCGGCGTGTGCGGAGGCGAACCTCGACGCCGCTTTTTATAGTCCGTAGATCGCGCGTGCGGAGCGAACCTCGGTGCCGCCTTTTATAGTCCGTGATCGCGCGTGCGAGGCGGACCTCGGCGCCGCCTTTTATAGTCCGTAGATCGGCGTGTGCGGAGGCGAACCTCGGCGCCGCTTTTTATAGTCCGTGATCGCGTGTGCGGAGGCGAACCTCGGCGCCGCCTTTTTATAGTCCGTGGCGGCGTGTGCGAGGCGTACCTCGGCGCCGCCTTTTATAGTCCGTGGCGCGCGCGGCGAGGCGGACCTCGGCGCCGCCTTTATAGTCCGCAGACTGGCGTGTGCGGAGGCAGACCTCGACGCTTCGCCTTTTTGTAGTCCGTAGACTGGCGTGTGCGGAGGCAGACCTCGACGCTTCGCCTTTTTATAGTCCGCAGACTGGCGTCCGCCCTCGCAGGTGGGGTAGCCTCTAGTGCTCCTCGCACGCGCGCTGTTTATGCTTTCGGGGAGTATGCGTAGGGACGGGGTCCCTGTCGCGCGCGGAGTTTGCGTCTTGTTTAGACTCCGTAGAGTGCGCGGGATCACCGTCCACGTCTTATTTATACTCCGTGGAGTACGCGCAGGGACGAGGTCCCTGTCGTGCGCGGGGTTCGCGTCTTGTTTAGACTCCGTAGAGTGCGTGGGATCAACGTCCACGTCTTATTTATACTCCGTGGAGTACGCGCAGGGACGAGGTCCCTGTCGTGCGCGGAGTTCGCGTCTTGTTTAGACTCCGTAGAGTGCGCAGGGAGAACATCCGCGTCTTATTTATAGTCCGTGGACTCGCGCGTGCGGAGCGGGGCTCAACGCTACGTCTTATTTAGAGTCCGTAGACTGGTGCGTGCGGAGCAAGGCTCAACGCTACGTCTTATTTAGAGTCCGTAGACTGGTGCGTGCGGAGCGAGGCTCAACGCTACGTCTTATTTAGAGTCCGTAGACTGGTGCGTGCGGAGCGAGGCTCGACGCTACGTCTTATTTATACTCCGTAGAGTGCGTACGGGGGCGTCCCCCCGCACGCTTTTGGTTTATACTCAGCCCCGTCACCCTTTGGCTACGGCGAGTGCACACGCGAACGTGCGTCTTCGATTTATACTCAGACCCGTACCCCAGGCTACGGCGAGTGCACACGCGAACGTGCGTCTTTGGTTTATACTCAGACCCGCAGTTCAGGCTACGGCGAGTGCACACGCGAACGTGCGTCTTTGGTTTATACTGCACCCGTACTTCGTGCCACGGCGAGTGCACACGCAAACGCGTCGTCTTTGGTTTATACTCGAGAAAAGAGGGCCTGGCGGTGATCTTTCTCAGTATCCCGTTTGCGCGGTACGCAATTTACACTTTTTTAATGACGATACTAACCATTGTGGCCTAGCGCCGCCGAGCCTCTAGTGGCGGGCGTCGGCGAAGCCTCTTCGTCGCCGCCGTGCAACGCCGGCCTCCGCCAGTGGCGCCAATTCTAGATGTCTTTGTTGCTGCGCCACGGCGGGGTACTGAGCCGTGCTCGATGCGCCGCCATGTCTTGGTCGCGCGGATGGTAATGATGGCCTTCGCCCGGGAGCTTCATACATAGATAGCCGTGATGCGGCACCGCTCGAAGGAGTTGATGAGTGGGCGTCCGAGTATGGCGTTGTAGGGTACGAAAGGTCGGCGGCGTCAAGCGTGACATCCTCGGTCCCGGCGTTGTCGTTCTGACCGAAGGAGACCGGAAGGCATGTCCGCCGAGCTGCGAGGGTTGTCCTCCGCCTCGTGGCGGAATTCCTGGTGGGCCGAGGCGGCTCCGGGGGATTCCCATCTGGTCGAAGGCTGTTGCGAACAATATGTTTGCGGAGCTGCCGCCGTCCACCAAGGCGCGACCCACATCACATCCGGCTACGATGACCCGGATGATGAGGGGGTCTTGGTGGGGGAGGTCGACACCCCGGGCGTCGGCGGGTGTAAACGTGATCTCGTGCCGCGCCCAGTCCGGCGGAGCCTGCGCTGGGTATGCGGCCACATGGTGTAGCCTCCGTACGTAAGCCTTCTGCTGACGAGCCGAGGCGAACCGCAAGGAGGAGCCTCCGGAGATGACGTTGATGACTCTGTTGGTCGCCTCGGGCCGCGGTGTGGGAGGCCCTCTCGAGGCTGCTGCACATGAGCCTGAACTCGTGGATGGCCGTCGTAAGGCTGTATTCCTTGTGCATGGATCTGCGTGGGGGCTTCGTACGGGTGGACATGGGCCACCACAGGCTGTCGTGTCTCCGTGTTCCTATCCCTGGCGACGCTTTGGCGGAGCGCCGCGATCGAAGTGCACGCACGCGTCTCGTGGGTGCTGCGGCCGTGGACCTCGCACCATAGCCCCTGGTACTGATCGTCATAGTCTCCTCGGCCTCTATCGTCACGGCCTCGGCCGCGGCCGCGTCCCCGGCCTCGCCGTCCCCGACCGCCGCGAGTAGCGGAGGTGTTGTCTTCAGAACCACCTTCGATGTCGAGGATTTGCCGGCCCCGGCGCGACCTTGGCTGCCCGCGCTTGGACCCGTCGTATGGCTCCTTGTGCGGGGCGCTTTTGTGCTCAGGCGGGTCCCTTGATGGCTCCGTCTTGCGCTTCCCGCTTGAAGGGTCATGTTTTCGTGAGGCTTCGGCCTTAGCCGAGACTCCGGCCTGGTTGGAATCGGAGTCGTCGCCCTGCCGCCGCCGCGCGTCTTCTTCTGCCCTGGCGTACTCCTCCATCTTGTCAAAGAGCTTTGCCACCGTCTTGATTGGCTTCCGCGCGTTGTACTCGGCCAGTGGACCTGGGCGGAGACCTTGTATGGCTGCATTAACAACGGTGGTTTCGTTGACATCTTTGACCTGGCAGCGTATCTTGGCGAAGCGCTTAAAGTAGCTTCGAAGCTTCTCTGCGGGCTTCTGCTTCACGGCGAAAAGCTGGTCCGCGTCGACTCGCTCGACGTAATTTCCTTGGAAATTATTGTGAAGGCGGTCGCGGAGCTGCTCCCACGCGTAGATGGAATGTGGCTCTATGGTGAAGAACCAGGACAGCGCCACTCCTTGCAACGCGAGGGGGAGCCCCTTCGCCTTCGTGGTATCATCTCCACCCGCGGCCTCGATCGCGGTTTCGTACACGCGCACGAACTCGCGGGGATCCGTGTCGCCTTTGTATGGTTCGATGACGGTGGGGAACTTAAAGTCTTCGGGCCACGCCGCCTGCTGTAGCCCTGCCGACAACGGAGATTCTGGATCGACGCGCCGCAGCGACGCACGGCTTGACGTGGGGACGTCGCGGCTGTCTGCTCTCTCCGGGGTGGACTCGGGCGCAGCTGCCGGCGCGGCCTGCTGGCTTCGAGCCTCTTGTATGTCCCGGACAGCTCCGTGGAGGTCCTCACTCCGCCGGAAATGCGTTGAGGGCCGCGGGACGCTTTCGTAGGTGCCATGGGAGCCACCGATGCGCTCGGTGGGCGAGTCGGTGCGGGGATGATTGCCTCGCGGGGTCCCGAGCTGCCGGCTGCTCCGCCATGGCTCCCTTCGACTACCGGACCCGCTCTTGCCGCGGCAAAAGCGGGGGGGAAACCGTCGCAGCGGCTCCCGTGGCGGGGTTGGTCGTCGTCGCTGCGGCTCCCGTGGCGGGGTCGGTCGTCGTCGCTGCAGCTCCCGTGGCGGGGTCGGTCGTCGTCGCTGCGGCTCCCGTGGCGGGGTCGGTCGTCGTCGCTGCGGGAATGCCAACGCGCGCGTCCTCCACCGCCGACGCCGAAGCCCTGGTGCTCACGCGCCGCTCCGACCCAACCGCCTTCTTTTGCTTTATCGACGTTTTCGGTGCCATCTTCAACTTTCAGGCTTGTCTTCGTCCTCCCCACGGACGGCGCCAACTGTTGTGGTTACAGACCAAACAGAGAGAGAGATGATAGTGGAGAGTGGGAAGAGTGGAGTGAGTGTTCTGCCTCCTTCCCTCTCCATACCTTGGGTATATATATTCATATGGGAAATGCTTTTACAATTGTGCCCTTACAACTGTATATTCCCCTTAGGGGTATTTAGGTCATTACAGGTGTTCCATTCTAGTCTTTGTATCCTTCTAACAGGCCTGCCGGGTTTAGGTGGGGGCCACCCCTACAACAATTCACATACGTAAGAATTTGTTAACTTAGGTTGCATGACATGTATCTGTATAGTTGGATATATCTTGATGTGCCAATTAGGCTCCATGTTAAATAGAGCTATATTCATTATACAACTATACTGAAAATTGATATATATAGTTGTATTCCTTATATATAAAGCTGTAAAGAAAGCTTTAATGTTTGTATCTGATAAATATGCACATTATTAATTTGGAGTCACCAAATAAGTAGTGTAAATGTTTTTTCTTTACAATTTGTGTTATCATTTATCAACGAGATTGCCGATTCATTTGTAAAAGCTATCTTTTTCATTTGTAATATATAAATAGATGGCAGCCGATACAGCCAGCACTAGTTCGTTAGGTGGGGCACTGATTAATAGACGGCTCCTGGAAGCCGCCAAAACTGGCGATGACAGATCAATGCAGGACCTGAAGGACATGGCCTCACAGGATCCAAGCATTCTTCTTGGAACAACTCCACAAGGGAGCACCTGCCTTCACATATCCTCCATTCATGGCAACGAAGAATTCTGCAACGCTGTCCTGGAGCTAAACCAGTCTCTCCTTGCCGTTGCCAACTCTTACGGTGAGACTCCTCTGCTCGCCGCCGTGACGAGTGGGCATGCCTCTTTGGCTGCTGATTTACTCAGGCGCCGCCGTGATCTGGGATTGAGTGAGGCAGTCTTGAAACAAGACAAGGATGGATGTAATGCGCTACACCACGCCATCCGCAGCGGCCATAAGGACATTGCGCTGGAGTTGATAGCAGCAGAGCCTTCCCTGTCGCATGGTGTGAACAAATTCAATGAGTCACCCATGTTCATCGCGGTGATGAGAGACTTTACAGAGGTTTTCAAGAAACTGTTAGAAGTACCTAATTCCGCTCACACGGGACCCCGTGGCTACAATGCTCTGCATGCCGCTGTGAGGAATGGAAATTCAGGTGAGAACCATGTATATATATATATAGATATATATATATATATATATATATATATATATATATATATATATATATATATATATATATATATATATATATATATATATATATATATATACACACACACACACACAATCGTAATTTGAATTATAAACTGATTTTCTAACTAATATTACTGTACGTCATTACGAATCCTCCTCAACTTGCTATATACTCTACATTCCTTGATTGTTAACCATCGTACGTGCCTTGATTTGTTTGCAGGTGTTGCTAAAAATATTATGGAGAAGCGTCCTTGGCTGGCGAGAGAAGAAAGCCAGGGACACGATACTCCGATGCACAAGGCTGTACTTTGGGACAAGGTTGACGTGCTAAAAGTAATGTTGGAACATGATTGGTCATTAGGGTATGTAGTAAGCACAAAAGGTAGGACTCTCCTTGTTTCGGCCGCATATCGAGGTCATGTTGGCGTTGCTCAAGAGCTTCTCAACCATTGTCCAGATGCTCCCTACTGTAAGTCAGATGGCTGGACATGTCTTCATCAAGCTGTACAGTCAGGTCATACGGAGTTTGTTGAATTTATCCTGAGGGCACCGCAGCTTCGGAAAATCGTTAACATGCGTACCAGCAAGGGAAAAACTGCTCTACATTACGCAGTCCAGAAGTGCAATCCGAAAATCGTTGCTGCTCTACTGTTTCACACAGACATAGACTATACAATGCTTGACAGCAATAATAATCCAGCTACATGGGAATTACAGGATGCCGCAGATCATGCCAAGACTTTAAACTGGGTAAGCATGTTATCAATATATTGGTCCACATAAATGTTTACAAATAAGGCACAAAGCAAGCACCGTTCAAGTGACCCCAATGCCATCTACCTTAACCCATGAAGAATTTAATGTTTACGGTGATATCATAAAGTATATTACTAATTTAGGCCTACAGTTACCCAGTGTGTCTGTGATGACCCCAATGACTTCTCAGTGGATCAGCGCACCGTTAAACTTTTGATTTTATCACTGAGCACAACTAATCATTTGACAGTAGCTAGCAGTATAGAAATTGTGCGGCTGCTATTTAGCTTGCACAAACAATCATTAACTACCATTTCAATGGGAGAGGAGAAGCACTTTAAACCCCATGACTGTAATTCGTTTCAAGTTTAATTAGCAACCATCTCACAAATAGAATTATGTTTAATTACATGGGAAAATTCGGATTATAAAATAATCTTACATTTACATGTTACATAAAATGGTTGCAGCTAATTATTAGGCCCCATTCAAAACGACTTTTGGCTTTGATTCTAACTTTCAGAAACCGAAAGCGGTTTTGAATACGTTGGCTTCTTCACATGGCTTTTTTTTTATTTTTTCTTTGCATTGTCCATGGACATATAATGTTTTTATTTTCCCTCTTTTTTCTTTATTTTTCTTTAATTGAATGGCTCGGCCAAAAGCTATCAGCCGCTGTAGTGGCAATTCAGCCAAAAATCAATAGCTGCAGCCAAAACTCATCAACAACATTTGTTTTGAATTGTTCTAAAAACAAAAATAATGAGAAATTCAGGAAAAATCAACAAACATGCGGAACAAATTCAGTATATATAATAAAATTGTAGCTCCAAGTAACAACATGGAAATTATAAAAGGGTGCGCTACCCCACATTTTCAAAGCAACTTTTGCTTTTGTTCCCCCTTACAATATCCCGGTAATTATAGTTCTAGGCAAATCCTTGTTCAAAAAAATAATAATATCTTTATTTGATATATGAGTTATTACTGTGCTTATCAAATGTCATAACTATCCCGTCCTCTTTGATTACTTTATTTCTCAACTTACAACAGAAATGATTTTTTCATCACATGTTCTGACTTAAGTGTAGTATTATGAGCGATACTATTATTCACATAGTACAATAGCTGATATTAATTTGTTATTGTGACCTGCATTTGTCCATGCTTTTGTTGAAAGCTTATTTTATTATTTCTTATGATCCATGCAGAACGAAGTGTCCATGCTTATGTTGAAAGCTGATCCCCAAAATGCAACCTCTGTTTATAATCTTCATGAGCTTGCCAAGGCAAAGGTAACTAAGGCATCAAGGAAGGATGCGAAGTCACTAACTCAAACATACACAAGCAACACTTCGTTAGTGGCGATCCTCATTGCGACAATTACCTTCGCCGCTGCTTTCACCTTGCCTGGAGGGTACAGCAATGACACTGGAAGCGAGGGACTTCCCATCATGGCAAGAAAGTTTGCATTTCAGGCATTCTTGATCTCTGACACCTTAGCAATGTGCTCCTCACTTGCTGTCGCATTCATATGCATCATAGCAAGGTGGGAAGATCTTGAGTTCTTACTTTATTACAGATCCTTTACTAAGAAGCTTATGTGGTTTGCATACACGGCAACCACTACCGCATTTGCAACTGGTTTGTACGTAGTACTAGCCCCTCGGCTTCTGTGGTTAGCCATTGTAATTTGCTTTCTGCCAGTTTTAATGCCCATTCTTACTAAGCTGCTTGGTGAATGGCCTGTCTGGAAGCTCAGATTCCGGTTGGGTCATGCTTTTAATAAGTCTGAGTTTCTTGAGATGGTGTGACGTCGTTAATTTGTCCTATCTTATATATTTTGCTTTGCAGTATTATTTTTTAATCAACGTGTATTTTATATTGTTTGGCTGATCACATTGTATTGTTAATTCTTGAATCTTGTCTATAATCCATACCATGTACTTCGAACATCGCTTATATGTTTGCCATATGCTAATGAGTGGTTAATTAATCTTTTTGTCTCAATTTGGGTTTTCATAATTTGATTTTCTCAAACTAATTTATAAATTTATAAAAATATTGGGAGATAATTCGTTGTGACGGTATATCGAGAATCTATATCTATGAAGCCTGCTAGGTTTCCCTGCAAAATGGCGAGCCACATCACCTGATTTTCCATAACCGTCTGATCTTGCTCTCAAACTCTATGAACCATTCGATCCGGTCCATCAGCAAAATATCAACAAGTCCTTCGAGAAACATCAATTTCTTCTCGGCCCTCCATTTCCCCATCCATTTGCGTCAAAATCGGAGTGAAGCTCACATCCTGAAAACTCCCTCCTCCCACAACCAGAATCATATTGGCACAGAGAAAGGGAAGGCAGCAGAATCAGAGGAGGCGAAAGAGTAGTGGCCACCTAGGCATTTGCTAGCAACACTACTCTTCCTTACTACATACTACTAGCAGTGCTACTCTTGCTTACTAGCAAAAAACATTTATACTCGGAAAAACATTTTAACAGATAATTAGTTAACATGAATACTTCAACATTCAATAAAAAATTATTAGCACTTGGATGTGTTTAAGAACAAATTACATTAGCACATTCAGACCTTTTGTTGTTAAGGCCCCTAGGAAGAACAGCAACACATTCTGTGGCTTCGCATGAAGAGAACACTGTCGAACACATTTACGACCATTAATCCATTCATCATCCTCTGCTCCAAATCCAGAAAAATGATCATGTACTTCCTGAAACACAGAAAAACAAACAAATTACAGAATAAGGTCCCCAGGAAGAAGTTTGATGAATAGTGACTGATATCAATGTAACACCATGCCCATCATATCCTCTAGGCCTAAAGTGCTACTACCATTGCATATTAATATCATTTTTGAACAACTGCTAATCATTTTAAGCAAACTTTACTTTATTCATAAAGCCGCGATCACTTACACCATACCATTTTTAAGCAACTATTCTAGCTTACTAGTGGAGTTAAACATACTAACAAAAACTGATATGTAAAGTGCTGCAAGTACATGAAGTTATTCATGTGCTACTCCCGCCCGTGCATGACGTCCTCAACGGTCAACTAAAAAAACAACAAAGCAAGGGTGAGTTCGGAGACTCAGCAAGTACATAATAGAACGTTAAACACTGTCCAATCATGTAAGTAATTTTACCAGCCATAACATATTCCGCACACATTAAACACATCGGGATACTCACGCACCACAGGAATATCCTTAATGTGCAAAGGCGCAATTGGCTTCTCTGCAAGTGCTAGGAGTAACCCAGACTTCATTATTCGTCAGCCAGGGAACATGCTGGCCAATACAAACAGGGAACACGTGAGTGCATTCCCCTAAAAGATTATTTCTTTCCCTGAAGGAGCTTGCAAAGTGACTGTCCTCCAGAAGCAGGAAATCACAGCCTGGTAGTGATGTAACCAATCCATACCAAGGATAACATCAAAAGGCTCTAACTAAATAACCATGAGGTTGGCAACAAATTCCTCATCATCTATTGCAACCATACAGCCAAGGCATATTATGGAGCTAGCAATGATGCCCCTTGGGGTACTAATCATAACCGATTGGGAAATTTGCTGAACACTCAGCTTGGCTTTCCACGCAAACTCCCGGGACACAAAAGAATAGGTAGCACCGGAGTCAAAAAGAACAAGGTTTTCACATGAGTCCACTAACATGGTACCTGACACCATGCCAGGTCGACCCGCGGACTTGGCAACAGGTAGTGAGTAGACTCTGGGTGGTATCGGGGTGGCGAGAGCCCCGATGTTCTGTTGTGGCTGCATCGGGAGTGGAGGTGGTGTAGCGTGCTGGAATGGAGGAGTTAGTGTAGTATGTCAGTAATACCCGGTGGGTAGAGCCCAAGAAAGAGGAGGCTGAAACACAGGGGCAGCTGCCATCATCTGGATTGACCCCTAAGGTGTAGCATTTGATGAGGCTGAAGATACTGGCTCCCACATGAGAATGCTAGAGGGGTTTTGACGACAAACCCACTCGATGTGGCCTGACTGGCCGCAATGTCGACACTCCCCCATCCAGGTGCACTTAGCGGTACGGTGCCAACCTCCACACTTAAAATAGATCATGCCCTGTCCTAGGATAGGATGATGGCTGGGGTCACCGATGAAGAAAGAGGCACTAAAGAAGACGGTTTTGAAGTCTTGGACTTGAATGATTATGGGGGACGTTGGCCCCACTTGGACGTCTTAGGAGTGGGTCGCTGAGACGACCCACCCCCTTCAATGAAGTTCCTCTTCTGGTACCACCAGAAGCGCTCGAGCCACCAGAGGGTTACAACCCTTTAGTGAGTTGCATCTCCAACTCCATCCTTTTGGCCTACTCCAACACGAACCTAAAATCACGTGGTGTAGTAGCTCCCATGACATGCCGAAACTCAGAGTTGAGCCCCCAACAGAACCTTTTGGCCTTCTCAAGGTCAATGCTCACAACTAATGGTACGAAACATATTAGATTGTTGAATCCCTCCTCGTAATCAGGTATGGTCATCTTTCCTTGTATGAAGGTCGACAAGGCGACCTCCATACTCTCCACGAAAGAATCTGGGTAAAACTTCGCCTTGAACTACTTGTGAAGATTTCCCAGGTAGCGGCACCCTGGGCAGGGGTCCTGGCTGAAAGAACCCCTTCCCACCAAATGTCTGCCTGACCCTTCAATTGGAAAGTCACATAGCAAGCTTTCAATTGAGAGCTCATCTCTAGGTCTTTGAATTGCCTCTCCATGTAGTGCAACCAATCCGCAGCTTGGACTGGTATACCCGTCCCATCAAGGGTATCTAATCGCAAGACCGACCACTCGCGAAGACCCATTCTTGCCTCCGGTACGACCGGAACAGCAATAGGGGCAGCAACGGGTATGGCCGTAGCAGCGGCTGCCGACGCTTGTCAGCGAAGCGTACGCACCTTCTCTATGAACTCTTGCAGCAAGGCTGAAGACCTTGCTGGAACTCTAGCTATGGACTGCTCAGCAGAAGTAACCTCGGCGTCAAGTGCCTTCAGCTGAATCTCACGCGGTGGCTCTATTTGAGCACGGCCATGACCCCGGCCACGATCTCCATAGCCTTGGCCACGTTTGCGTCCGCTACCTCTTAGCATCTCTATTCATGACAGATAGCCAATCACACAACTAGCCCACAAACATCCATCTCAATAATACAAATCAGCAATAAAGTTAGCAAAAGCGAAAATGCAATGCAGGACCCAAATCCCATCCTATTGTGCACCAGATTGTATCAAGTTTTATTATTAGGCCTAAATCAAATTTTAGTTGAATAGATTTTAGTTGAACAGTTAAGCTAAGTTGTAAAATTTCTTTACCACGGACCTAACACTCGCTCTGATACCAACTGTAATACCCCGTCCATCCTCTAGGCCTAAAGTGCTATCACCATTGCATACTAATACCATTTGTGAACAACTACTAATCATTTTAAGCAAAGTCTACTTTATTCATAAAGCCACGACCACTTACACCATACTATTTTTAAGCAACTATTCTAGCCTACTAGTAGAGTTAAACATACTAACAAAGCTTATATGTGAAGTGCTGCAAGTACGTAAAGTTATTCATGTGCTACTCCCACCCGTGCATGACGTCCTCAACGGTCACCTAAAAAATAAAAAAGCAAGGTGAGTCCAGAGACTCAGCAAGTACATAATAGAAAGTTAAACACTGTCCAATCATGTAAGCAATTTTACCAACCATAACATATTCTATACGCATTATCATGTTCATACTTCCGTTGTCATGTTCCAACATTGTTTTACCCTTAGTGCAATGCAACACTACTGTACATGCTCATTTGCTCATCTCATTGCATATACCGGTATTGCCGAGTGAACATCTATTGATGTTCACCCAAAATCTTGGGCCTGTCCATATCGGCACAGAGGTCTCTCCACTCCCGTGGAGGCCTACCAAGGTAGGTTTTACTCAAGAGCGCTCTGGATTAGTCAACTAATTTTACTCATAGCTAGAAACTCTCACCGCCCTAATTCTTGAGTGCACATGATACAAATGTAGATGCTCATTGTTATTGTCATTGTCATTGTCATCAGTATTATCATTGGTAGGGTGGTATCATTGCTCACCCCGCTCCATTACCATTGTCATCATTAAATAACCAACATCATGTCATGAAATCATTGCAATTCCATATAAGCATTATCATGTCATGTAAACATCGCATATTTCATAAACTCTACGGTCTACCGCTCTACCATGAACTTGCCTGGTTAACCTCGGGATGATGCGTGGACGGCTCCGACCCGGGACCTCCACCTGTATAAACGTCAACCCGACTCAACACATTATATTGAAACCAGTGCTTACGCAAGCAACTATGACCCTATGCGCATAACCCGATTTTGGCATAAAACACCCAGAGTTAAGTACCCATCGCGTAGGTACCAAAACCCTATTTTTTCTTCTTTTTTTTCCTTCTTTCCTTTTCTTCCTTTTTCTTCTCTCTTCTCTTTTTTTCCTACCACCCGGCCGAGCCAGACTTATCCCTTTCTAGCGCGCTCTCTCTCTCCAGGCATGCGACTGCGCTCAGGCACACTAGCCCTAGCTCGCCACAGGCTATCGAGTCGCTGCCGACCACCCCTCCTCCCCACGGCTCTTCCTCACTCCCTCTCTCTCTCTCTCCTGGCGGATTGCAGTGCGCAGGGGTTCTCAGGTGCGTTGGCCTAGAGTGCGCTGTCGGTGGCTCCTCCCAATCCAGTCGGCCAAGGCTAGATCTGGGCATCGCCCTGCCATCGGCCGCCTCCCCTTCGGCCACTCCACCTCCCCTTAGCCGCCAAAGCCCCTCGACCACTACGCCGCCGTGGCCAGCCCCTGTGGCCCCGACTTCTGTGCTAGGGCTTCGGACCCCAGCCCTCTAGCGCAGATCCCCTCATGGCTTGGACTCGTTGGCCGGCTGTCAGCCTCCCTCTGGTTCATCAGCCTCCCGCTCTAGCCTAGCCCTACCTCGGCTCCTCGCGCCCCCTCTCTTTCCCACAATGTGACGCCGTCACCCTCGGGCTCGGGCTCCACTCGGCACTGCCGCTTCGTCCAGTTTTGGCGACCACAGTGCGCCGCCCTAGAGCTCGTCATTAGCTCCAGTCGTCTACACGCCGTCGCCCTCGGCCAAACCCCCTACAACTCGTCTCTGGTACTCCTTCCCTTACTACCTCCTTTCTACTCTATATGCATGTGTGGGATGCTTAGTGAGGCATGTATTGTGCTGTGCTACCGTGTTGGATACAAGGGAGAAGATGACCTACTTGGTTTGTTGGGAAAGAAAAGGAAAGTGACGACGAGTGCAACATCCTCCTCTTATCGTTGCCGATGATGTTGGCTTGCTATTGTAGTCCTGACTCCTCTCCTTCGTCTTCCCCGACACCTCTTACTCCTCTCCTCTGTTCTCTCCCTTACAATCTTTCTGTGGTGGCCATGGGAATGGTTGGCTAGGTGGGGGATGGTAGAGCTCGGCTTGGGTTGAACAGAGGAGGGGAATTGGCTTTTTTTTTCTTTGCTTTTGTCTTGGTGGTGAGCTCTCGGATGGAAGAAAATGGGAGTGAGGTGAGGCCTCCTAGAGACTGACATGCTTATGCTTCGAAGCATTGGTCTTATAACTCTATTTCCCTCTCTTAGCTTACAAAATACCAAAATTGCCCTTGTCTCAACCATTCTCATGCGGATCTCAAGGGTATTTTGGTCCATGTATGGGCTGTGCACTGCGTAGTGAGTTTTCTACTGGTATTACAATCAAGATTGGATCTGAGCGAAAATCAGGAATAAATGTTTCCCAGAGGAGGAGATTTGGAGACAATGAGCGTGCTGCAGTGTTCCTCATTTTTACTGATGTGGTAAGCATTTTGATTGGCGCATTGTTGAATGGCCGTTATCAACTTTAGGGGAACTATAAAGGGTCATTCTTCTATTCAAAACAACTATTGTAAGAAAGTATTACAGAATTCAACTATTTCGATTTCTCTATTTTTTCCCTACAGTCTGGCCTAAGGTCTATACTTTTCATGATTTTTGGGCGTAGTATGAGGATTAACTTCAATCTTTTCTCATCAAGTAAAACACTGTTCAATAAAAAGCTAATCACTTTATTGTATGCATGATTTTTTTGAAGATTGAATGCATCATTAAGACTAGATTGAAATATCCATACCATTCCCTCGGTTCCACAATACTAGTCAGTTCTCTTGCAAAATTGCGCTTCATGATGCTAATCATTAAATAAACCAAGAGTATACATGCGTCATTCCCTCCTCTTCTCGGTGCCATCTCCCCATATCGCTGCCTCTTCGTTCCGCCGCCGACTGCTCCCGCACACCGCCTCCTCCCTCGTCACTCCCCTTCCCGCGCTGCCCCTCCACCTTTGCAGCGCTGTTGCCTTCTCCACCCGTGCGGCGTCCCTCTGCCTCCCCCCGCGCCGTCAGCGGCGCCAGGGGCGGAGCTACAGGGTGGTCCCTGTGGGCCGCGGACCACCCTGCGCTCAGCCCAACAAAGCCCAGACCCCAGAGTCCGCAGTCCGCACAGGAGAGTTCGCGTGACCGTGATGGGCTGATGGCGTTCGGCGTGAGCAGTCCCTGGGCGTGAGAATGTGAGATCGAGAGTTCGCGTGACGGGCTGACGGCGTGAGGTGAGATCAGAGTTCGCGTCGCGTGATCGGATCGCGTCAGACGCCCGTTCCGGCCGGCGGCCGTTCGTATTCTTCTGATCTTCTCAGGCGCGCGTTCGTATTCGAGAGCAGGGCGACGCTGCGACGCAGCGACGGCGAGAGCGCGGACGCGGCCATCGACTCATCGAGCATCTGCATCGGCGACGGCGCGGCGGCCATCGAGCCCAGTACGTACATCAAATTCATAGCACTAGTGCACTACATATCACTTGTTCAGGATCTTTTTTTGTACTGGATAATCCTTAACGCCCAGCACTACACCTTAGGGTATAGAAGAGTTAAAAACTTAAATTATTAACTATATGTAATAAATCCTGAGAAGTACTATGTATTGTAGATTTGTAGGTAAACACAATTTGTTGAATTAAATAAATGAGGGTGAAGGTAGAAGATGGATAAGAAAATCGTATATGTTCTTGCGGCAAGGGAATCTTCTCCATGGTATTTGATGCATTGCATGATTGCATCGTTGTAGGCTGCAGCACCTTGAAATTGCCTCTCTTTTTCTTGGTTTCAGGCTGCAGATTTGTTAAAACATGAAGAGGAGTGGTGATATTGCCTCTCTTTTTCAGAAATATGCATCAAAGAAGAAGATTTCTTCTCCATCTCCTTCCGTGGCTGCAGCTGTTCCAGAAGAGCAAATTGAAGAACAAGAAGGTGGATTGGATCAAGATAGAGTGATTGAAGAAAATGTGACTCCAACTCCAATGCCTCCAAGTCCACCTCCAGTCGCTGAAAAAGAACCGGTTTATGATATCAGTCGGCTTCCACTTGATCCAGGGGAGAGGCAATCCATTGCAAATTATCCCGTCAATGATCAAGATGCAGTTCGACGATCATATATTATTAAAGGCCCATTCCAACCTTATGCACATGAATTTGAAAGTAGAAAAATCGGAAATAGGGATAGGCAATTCAATCCTATATGGTTTTATAAATATCCTTGGATTGAATATAGTATCAAGAAGGAAGCTGCATTTTGCTTTGTGTGCTACTTGTTTGCAAAGGAGAAAACTAAGAAATCTGCATTTGTTGAAGGTGGTTGGAGAAATTGGAATAGAAATGATGCACTTGATTTACATGTGGGTGGTGTAACAAGTGCTCACAACGCAGCTCAAGAAAGATACAACTTATTTATGACTCCCCATGGAGCAATTGATGATAAAATTGTGAAGGTGGATAATGAGGAGCGACGTCTCTACAAGATCAGGTTGACTTATTCACTTAGATGTTTGAAATTTCTTTTGCAGCAAGGATTGGCATTTCGTGGGCATGATGAAAGTGAAGAGTCTAGCAACAGAGGGAATTTCATTGAACTTTTGAAGTGGCTTGCAGCAAATAATGAAGAGGTAGACAAGTTTGTTTTGAAGAATGCTCCAGGTAATTGCACATTGACTAGCCCAGACATACAAAAAGAAATTATTCAATGTTGTGCTATGGAGACTAGAGATCAAATCATTAAGGAAATTGGTGAAGATCACTATACAATTTTAGCTGATGAGTCTAGTGATGTCTCTCATAAAGAACAACTAGCCCTTTGCTTGCGTTATGTTGATAAATCAGGAAGGCCATGTGAGCGGTTTCTTGGAATTGTTCATGTAGATGATACTACTTCTTCATCACTTAAGGAAGCAATTCAATCTTTACTAGTTAGTCATGGTTTGACTATAACTCAAATCCGTGGTCAAGGCTACGATGGGGCTAGTAACATGAAAGGAGAGATTAAAGGGCTGAAAACCTTGATCATGAAAGAATCACCTTCGCTTATTATGTACAATCGCTTTGCACATCAACTCCAATTGGTTCTTGTTGTCTTTGTTGCCAAGGAAATAATGATTGTGTGTGGTTTTTTGATCAAGTATCACTCTTGCTAAATATTGTTGGTGTTTCTTGTAAGCGTCATGGCATGCTTCGACATCACCAATATGACAATGTCATGAAAGCACTTGAGTGTGGTATACTAGAATCTGGAAGTGGGTTAAATCAAGAGATGGGGCTGCCTAGACCTGGTGAGACTCGGTGGGGCTCTCATTATAAAACTGTGGTCAACATGATTGCTATATATCCCACAATTTGTGATGTACTCATAGCTCTTGGAGAAGATACATCACAAAGAGTTGAATGGCCAAAAATACATACTATGGTTGGAGTGCTTGAGTCATTTGATTTTATTTTTAGTGCTCATTTGATGCTTGAGATTCTTGGACACACAAATGAATTGTCTGAGTGTTTGCAAAGAAGAGACCAAGATATTCTTAATGCAATGTCACTTGTCAGTTTGGCAAAGAGTAAAATGCAGCAAATGAGGTCTGAAGGGTGGGTTTCATTTCTTCAAAGGGTTACAATATTTTGCAACAAACATGGCATTCAAGTTCCTGCAATGCAACATAATTATGTGCCGTATGGAAGATCAGCACGTTTTGCTCAGAACCAAACAAATGATGATCACTTCAGAAGAGAAGTATATATTGGAGTCATTGATAAAATTAGTCAAGAGCTTGACAGTCGGTTTGATGAGGTAAATATGGAGTTGCTTACTTGTATGGCTGCTTTGAATCCAGCGGATTCCTTCGCTTCTTTTGATGCAAACAAGGTACATAGACTTGCTGAATTTTACCCTAATGATTTTTCAAGCTCTGACTTGCTAAGACTCGACTTGCAACTTGAAACCTTTATTGATGACATGAGAAAAGATGAAATGTTCAAAGGCCTAAACAATCTTGTTGACCTCTCAGTAAAACTTGTTGAAACAAAGAGGGATAAAGTTTATCATTGGGTCTATTTACTTATCAAATTGGTATTGCTTCTACCGGTGGCTACCGCAAGTGTTGAAAGAATATTTTCTGCAATGACCTTTATCAAGAATAAGTTGAGAAATAAGATGGGTGATAGCCTTCTGGATGATTGTCTAGTCACTTTTATTGAGCGGGATATCTTCTTACAATTGAGTGAAGAAGAGATCATCAACACTTTCATGGCTATTAGAAGGCGCAGGCCTGACAAGAAGAAGAAGTAGTGACGTACTGTTCTTCAACTACTATGGGTATGTAATATTTCAATTCTATGTTAAGAAAGCTATATTCGTCTATTTTATGAAGTTTGTATGTCCTTTTTACCTTAATTGCATTTCGTAATTCATATACTTGTGTACCGACATGTTAAATTTATAGCGGTTAAATAAATTTTAGACAATGGACCACCATAGCTACAAATCCTGGCTACGCCACTGAGCGGCGCAGCGACGCTGTTGGGGTGAGGAAGAGGGAGAGATGAGGCGAAGGCAGAGGAGGTGGCCCCGCGGGGAAGGGGACGTGGCCGGGCGAGGAGGACGCAGTGGCGCAGAGGAAGGGAAGGCCGCAGCACAAGGAGGAAGGGAAGGCCGCAGCACAGAGCATATAGAAACTTTAAAATTTGTGTCTGCTATTCGCATTGAAACTTGAAAGTGACTAGGAAGTATGCGAACATACACTTTTCTAACCATCTGCTAATCATCCTACAAATGGGAGTGGTGAGAACAGGTTTTGCTGAAACAGAGCCACACCCAAAGCCCGAAACAGACAGGTAAATGAATGTCAATTTATAGCAGTAGATCAGTATTAATTTCAGATAAGTACATACAGTATAGTTACCCTGCAGTAACAATTCTCCACATACAGAAAAGTATTTGTTTGTGTGTGAGGTACGAGTTGGTCAAGGGGTTAGATCGGCTTGATGTCAGGTCATGCCCGACACGAACTCATTTAGCATGGCATGGTCATGTCATCGCAGCAACTATTAAGCAAGCCAAGAAACGCTGAGACAAATCATGATACAAGTATTGAACAGTTCCCACAACAAAATGCAATAGAAACAATAAATATATTATTCCAGTTCCCAGGTAGTAAACATTTAAGCTCAACATGATTCACACTATAAATATTGCTCTTCCTATGTTTCACACTATAGTTGATCAGTTTTATTGGCCATACTGGAGCTATAAATTTTCGTAGCTACTATATAAAATCAAATATGTAATTGTTTTATCGGAGAGTCTAACTCAGCATTCACACATGAGAAACCTAACTTGTTGTTGATCACTCCTGCACTCTTTCAATTGAGATTCAATAACTTTCAAATTCGGGAACTTTTGACAAAGATCCAAAAACTTTCAACTTCAGCAACTTTCGATTGACACTCAAAAACTTTCAAATAAGGAACGTTTAACTGACAACCATGTGTGTCTATCATTTAACTTGTCGTTTGGCTCTTTGATCTTGTGTCTTCTTGGCTGCATTGCAAGAGATCGATGCCGCCTTGATACGCTTAAGATTCACATACGCAATAATTTGTTAATCTGGGTTGCATGACATGTGTCTGTATGTCATGAACAGGAGTAAACACCACCGAGAAGATGGCCGGATGGCGTCGACGTAGAACGAGAGGGAGAGAGACTAGAGATTTAGATGGGGAAGACTTTAGTATTTCTCTGCTTGATTACAATAGCATGCGGTAGCCCCCTTATATAGATGGCTCCCCTAACAGATAGAATCTAATCCCAATCATATCTCTAACAGATATAGTAACTAATATTATATCTCTAACTATATCTCTAACATAAGAAAACTAATCTCTAACTCAAATAGAATCTAATCTCTAACTTCTAATACTAGACCAACTAGGCCTTAGGCCCAAGGCCCACACCCCTGACACTACACCCCTCTCGGACATGCAGCTCATCCTCGAGCTGCTAGACGACGGCCAATGGAAGACATTCGACGCCGATGTAGAAGACGAACGGTGGCGGGGTGCTGCAGCGGATGGAGATGACCGGCTAAATCCAAACGGAACAAGGCTAAACGGAGTGAAGCGCCTTTAGTTACATAATGCCTGCAAAATAATTAATTTTTTTGATTTTTTAATTATTTTTTAATTTAATTATTTTTAGTTTTTTTGCTTTTTTTGTTTTTTGTTTTTTTTTGCCCTTAACTAACCGATCAGTCAGTTAAACCGACCGAGACGCACAGACGCATCCGGGCGAGAGCGGCGACTGGAGGCGCGGCGGTTCCGTGGGCGACGGCGACGGTAGCTCGGGCGAGGCAGCGGCCTGGCGGTCGTCGGCGAACAGCGGCAGCCGACGGCGGACGGCGGAGCGGCTGCGGCGGTGGCTGCGACACCGCGGAGGTCGATTAAGCGGCGGCGGCTGCGACACGGCGAGGAAGCTGAGGCGGCGGCGGCGGCGCTCGCATGGATCCGGCGCGGCGGCGGCCCGCGAACGAGCGAGGAGGCCCGAGCTGCGGCGGCGGCTGCTCGGCGGAGGTGGGCCCGACGGCGATGTCGATGTCTCGGCGGCGACCGGCGACTGGCGGTGGACGGCCGCGCGAGGGCGGTCGCGAGTAGTGCCCTCTAGAGGCGGCGCGGTTGGGTCGAGCCGGCGGATGCCGCGGCCGGTGGAGCGCGCGGCGTCCCGGCGGCGGTGGCGCCGGCTCGGTCGCGGCGGCGTCGATCTCGTCGGCGAAGCGCGTGCGGTCGGCGCCGACGATGAGGACGGCTGCGTGGGCGGCGGCGCGCGGCGATGTGGCGAGCGGAGGCGGCGGCGCGAGGAGACGGCCACGGCAGAGACAGCGCGCCAGCGCCGGGGCCTCGCGGCGGCGACGACGAAAAACGATGGCGACGGCTCGGGTAACGGCGACCCAAGCGGTGGCGGTCTGCGGCGCGGCAGCGGACCGAACGGCGACGGCGGTTGTGGAGCTGGATGGAGCCGCCGGAGAAAGAGGCACCGGCCTTGGCAGCGACGGTGCTAGGTCTGGGGCGATGGCCAGTGATGTAAGAGAAGACGCTGAGGCGATGTGGTCGGCTGCATCTGGCGATGGCTGTGGATCTTGATTTTGTTGTTGTTGGGGATCTGGTGTTGGGTGTTGCCGTGCCTTCATTATCTCTTGTAGCTTCTTCATCGCATCCTCAGAGGATGCCTTGATTTCTTTCAGCTGCTTGCTGATCTCCTTGCAGAGCGCGATCGCGTCGCTCCAGCCGTTAGCCATGGTAGTAGAAGTCGTGGGAGGGGATCGACTGCTCTGATACCAAGTTTTCATGAACCGGAGTAAACACCACCGAGAAGATGGCCGGATGGCGTCGGCGTAGAACGAGAGGGAGAGGGACTAGAGATTTAGACGGGGAAGACTTTAGTATTTCTCTGCTTGATTACAATAGCATGCGGTAGCCCCCTTATATAGATGGCTCCCCTAACAGATAGAATCTAATCCCAATCATATCTCTAACAGATATAGTAACTAATATTATATCTCTAACAATATCTCTAACATAAGGAAACTAATCTCTAACTCAAATAGAATCTAATCTCTAACTTCTAATACTAGACCAACTAGGCCTTGGGCCCAAGGCCCACACCCCTGACACTACTCCCCCCCCCCCGGACATGCAGCTCATCCACGAGCTGCTAGACGGCGGCCAATGGAAGACATTCGACGCCGATGTAGAAGACGAACGGTGGCGGGGTGCTGCAGCGGATGGAGATGACCGGCTAAATCCAAACGGAACAAGGCTAAACGGAGCGAAGCGCCTTTGGTTACATAATGCCTGCAAAATAATTAATTTTTTATTTTTTAATTATTTTTTAGTTTAATTATTTTTTGTTATTTTTTGTTTTTTTGCCCTTAACTAACCGATTAGTCAGTTAAACCGACCGAGACGCATGAGCGCATCCGGCGAGCGCGATCGAGGCGCGGCGGTTCGGGGCGGCGGCGACGGCAGCGGCGGCGACGGTAGCTTCGGCGCGGCGGCGGCTGGCGGTCGGCGGCGACAGCGGCAGCCGACGGAGCGGCGGCGGAGCGGCTGCGGCGGTGGCTGCGACACCGCGAGGTGGATTGGGCGGCGGCGGCTACGACACGGCGGGGAAGCCCGGCGGCGAGGCGGCTCGCATGGATCCGGCGGCGGCGGCGCTGCGATCGAGCGGAGGAGGCCCGAGCTGCGCGGCGCGGCTCGGCGGAGGTGGGCCCGACGGCGGCGTCGATGTCTCGGCGGCGGACCGGCGACTGGCGGTGGGCGGCCGCGCGAGGGCGGTCGCGAGTAGCGCCCTCTAGGAGGCGCGCGGTTGGGTCGAGCCGGCGGATGCCGCGTGGTGGAGCGGCCGGCATCCCGGCGGCGGTGGCGCCGGCTCGGTCGCGGCGGCGTCGATCTCATCGGCGCGGCGCGTCGCGGTCGGCGCCGATGGTGAGGACGGCTGCGTGAGGCGGCGCGCGCGGCGATGTGGCCCAGAGCGGCGGCGCGCGGGAGGAGACGCCACGGCAGAGACAGGCGCGGCCGGGCGCCGGGGCCTCGCGGCGGCGGCGACGAAAACGATGGCGGCGGCTCGGGTAACGGCGACCCAAGCGGTGGCGGTCTGCGGCGCGGCAGCGGACCGAACGGCGACAGCGGTTGTGGAGCTGGATGGAGCCACCGGAGAAAGAGGCACCGGCCTTGGCAGCGATGGTGCTAGGTCTGGGGCGATGGCCGGCAATGTAAGAGAAGACGCTGCGGCGATGTGGTCAGCTGCATCTGGCGATGGCTGTGGATCTTGATTTTGTTGTTGTTGGGGATCTAGTGTTGGGTGTTGCCGTGCCTTCATTATCTCTTGTAGCTTCTTCATCGCATCCTCAGAGGATGCCTTGATTTCTTTCAGCTGCTTGCTGATCTCCTTGCAGAGCGCGATCGCGTCGCTCCAGCCGTTAGCCATGGTAGTAGAAGTCGTGGGAGGGGATCGACTGCTCTGATACCAAGTTGTCATGAACCGGAGTAAACACCACGAGAAGATGGCCGGATGGCGTCGGCGTAGAACGAGAGGGAGAGAGACTAGAGATTTAGACGGGGAAGACTTTAGTATTTCTCTGCTTGATTACAATAGCATGCGGTAGCCCCCTTATATAGATAGCTCTCCTAACAGATAGAATCTAATCCCAATCATATCTCTAACAGATATATTAACTAATATTATATCTCTAACTATATCTGTAACATAAGGAAACTAATCTCTAACTCAAATAGAATCTAATCTCTAACTTCTAATACTAGACCAACTAGACCTTGGGCCCAAGGCCCACACCCATGACACTGTATGGTTGGATGTATCTGAATGTGCCAATTAGGCTCCATGTTAAATAGTGCTATATTCATTGTACAACTCTACTATCTATACTTGAAAATTGATTTAGTTGTATTCCTTTTCCTTATATATGAAACTGTAAAGAAACCTTCAATGTTTGTATCCAATTAATTTGCACATTATTAATTTGGATTCACCAAATAAGTAGTGTAAATGTTTTTGCTTTATTTATTTATTTATTTATAAATAGATGGCAGCCGGTACAGCTAGCGCTAGTTCATCAGGAGGGGCACTGATTGATAGACGGCTCCTGAAAGCTGCCATAACTGGCGATGCCAGATCAATGAAGTACATATGGCCTCACAGGATCCAAGCATTCTACTTGGAACAACTCCACAAGGGAGCACCTGCCTTCACATATCCTCCCTTCATGGCCACGACGGATTCTGCAAGGATGTCCTGGTGCTAAACCAGTCTATCCTCGCCATTGCCAACTCTTATGGTGAGACTCCGCTGATCGCCGCCGTGATGAGTGGCCATGGCTCTTTGGCTTCTGATTTACTCAGGTGCTGCCATGCTGTGGGATTGAGTGAGGCAATCTTGAAACAAGACAACAATGGATGTAATGCACTGCACCACGCCATCCGCAGCGGCCACAAGGACATTGCGCTGGAGTTGATAGCAGCGGAGCCTTCCATGTCACAAGGTGTCAACAAATTCAATGAGTCACCCATGTTCATTGCGGTGATGAGAGATTTTGCAGAAGTGTCTGAGAAACTGTTGAAAATTCGTGATTCTGCTCATTCGGGAGCCTACAGCTACAATGTTCTTCATGCTGCTGCGAGAAATGGGAATGCAGGTGAGAACTACGGAGTCAGGAGCACTATGGAGAACGTACAGCAAACTAACATTAGGATTGTGAAACTTAAGATTATCTAGAGCATAATTGATTCTCCAACTTCCTCTAATTATATTGTACATCATTACGGCTACATCCTACATGCCAAAGACTATCATCACTCCTCGGTTGTTAACCATCGTTCGTTCCTTGATTTGTTTTCAGCTATTGCTAAGAAAATTATGGAGACCCGTCCTTTGCTGGCCAGAGAAGAAAACAAGGGTGGGAAAACTCCAATGCACATGGCTGTACGTAGGGACAAGGTTGATGTGCTACGAGTAATGTTGGAACATGATTGGTCATTAGGGTTTGTACTAAGCACAAAAGATGGGTCTCCTCTCCTTATTTCTGCCGCATATCGAGGTCATGTTGGTGTTGCTCAAGAGCTTCTAAACCATTGTCCAGATGCTCCCTATTGCAGACCAGATGGCTGGACATGCCTTCATGAAGCTGTATGGTTAGGTCATACGGAGTTCGTTGCATTTATCCTCAGGGCACCACAACTTCAGAAACTTGTTAACATGCAAGATGGCAAGGGAAAGACTGCTCTACATCTCGCAGCCCAGAAGTGCAATCCAAAAATCGTTGCTGCTTTACTGCTTCACAAGGACATAGACTTGACAATAAGGGACAACAATGGTCGCCCAGCCTCTTGGGAATTACGGGATTCTGCAGATAATGCCAAGACTCTAAACTGGGTACGTATGTTTATAAATATATTGGTCCATATAAATTTTGCAATTAGGCACAAAGCAAGCACTGTACCGTTAAACATTTGATTTTATCACTAAGCACACCTAATCATTTGACTGTAGCTAGCAGTATAGGAACTGCAAGGCTGCTATTTAGCTTACACAAACAATCATTAAGTACCATTTCAATTGGAGAGGAGAAGCATTTTACACCCCATGACTGTAATTCATTTCAAGTTTAATTAGAAATCATCTCATAAACAGAACTACTTGTTTAATTTTTTTTTTCTCGAACACGCAGGAGATCTGCGTATCTTTATATTAAGAAGAAGAGGGGAGAAAGAGCCCCAACGAAAGAACAAGCCAACAAACACCAAGACACACACTCACTCACGCCTGGGGGGAAGCTACAAAAGCGCCTCTAAAAAAAGAAACAAACGACCACACACACCCGAGACCTGACCTAGACAACATTAAGAAGCGGGGCAATCAACGAAGTGATGCCCTTAGCTCCGGCCAAACCCCACAGCCTCATTTCCTCAAAGGCCGCTACCAACACAATTCTCACATCAGGAGAAACCCCATCGAAGACACAACGATTGCGGTGATTCCAAAGGGACCAAGCTCCAAGAATAATTATGGAATTGAGGCCTTGCCGAACTTGCCCATCCGCAACCTCGTCTGAATGTGACCACCATTCTTCAAAGGAGGAAACGCCCGGCTGAGGAGCAAGGATCTGAAGACCAACTTTCTGCATCAGCTCAAACCAGAATTGCCGAGCGAAAACGCAGGAGACCATGAGGTGGTTAATGCTTTCTTCTTCCTGGTCACAAAGTAGGCAGCTTGGGGGATGAAGCAGACCACGTCGAGCCAGACGATCAGCTGTCCAGCATTTATTATGAGCAACAAGCCACATAAAGAATCGGCATTTATTTGGAGCCCAAGTCTTCCAAATTCTCTCACACGGGCTGAAGGCAACAGCTCCTGAAAAAACCAACATATGCAGATTTTCTTTGTGTAAACACCGAAGAAGCAAGCCGCCATATGTGTTTATCCTCTCTCTCAGGCTGCAACACCACTTGCGAAATGATGTCCCACAGGCTCAAGAAATCAACTAAGGCGCCAACAGAGAGTGCTCCTTGCAAATCAGTAATCCAAGTGTGATTAGTGAGTGCTTCTAAAACTGATCGTTTATTTGCTCTTCTTTTGGGGACCAAAGCAAATAAGCGGGGAGCAAGATCCATAATTCTTTGGCCATGAATCCATCTGTCCACCCGAGAGAGAGCGAGTTCCATCCCCAACCTCAGTGTACCCTGCCATAGAAAAGAAGGAACGGACGCAATGATGAACATGCACCGGGAAGGAAGACCAAGGGCGATCAGGTTCAGTTTTTTGTAACCAAAGCCAACGCATCCGAAGCGCCCAGCCCAACCTTTGGAGGTCAGATATACCAAGGCCACCAAGCTCAGGGGGGCGGGTGACCTTGGGCCAAGCCACTAGACAGTGCCCACCTTTTAGATCTTTTCTTCCTCTCCACAAAAATCTTCTACGAATCTTGTCAATTTCCTTAACGGCCCATGGGGGGAGATCAACAGCCATGGCTGAATAGACCACCATGGAGGTTATAACATACTGCACAAGAGCTCTTCTACCAGCCCGGTTTAGCAAATCAGCTTTCCACCCAGGGAGACGGTCAGCAATCCGGTCGATGATGGGCTGCACTTCTTCACGTGTGAGCTTCTTCAAAGAAAGAGGTAATCCTAGGTACTTGCACGGCAACTCAAGTACCTCGCAGGGGAGGTGTTCTTGTATGGAGACAACATCTGAATCAGCACACTGGATAGGAAAAATATTACTCTTACGCATATTTGTCCTTAAGCCCAAGCCTCCCAAATAAGTGAAGAATACCCAAGGTTATATCCATATCTGTAGCAACTGGATGAGAAAGATGACAACATCATCGACAAATAAAGAAATCCTATGTTGCAGTGCTCTTGTGGAAAGGGGTTGCAAAAATCCTTCAACTGATGCCTTAGAAAACAAGTGACATAAGACATCCATTACAAGAATGAAGAGCATAGGGGAGAGAGGGTCCCCTTGCCTCAATCCACACCTATGGAGGATAATCTCTCCAGGAGTGCCATTCAGGAGCACCTACGAAGATGATGAAGCAAGCAACCCGCTAAGAATGTCGCACCAAATTGGTCCAAACCCCAGTTTTCTCAAGACCTCAATAAGAAAAGGCCAAGACACTGAATCAAAAGCCTTTGAGATATCCAGTTTGAGGAGAAAACGGGGCTGCCTTTGTTGATGGAGAAATCTTGTTGTTTGTTGCACAAGCATAAAGTTGTCTTGGATGAAACGGCCTTTTATAAAAGCACTTTGATTTGGGCTCACCATCTGATGCAAATGACCTGCCAATCTAGTAGAGAGGACCTTTGTCACCAATTTTGCAAAACTATGCACCAAACGATGGGGCGATAATCCCTTATATGCACGGCTTCATTCTTCTTCGGAGAAGGGTGATAAAGCTGAATTGAGCAGTCCCAAATTAGCGAATTTCCTGCTCCAAATCGCTGAAATGGCTGCCATAACATCCAGCTTAATAATAGGCCAACAAACTTTATAGAACCGCCCTGTGAAACCATCGGGTCCAGGAGCTTTATCTGATGGCAAATGGCAAATTGTTTCCCAAACCTCTTTTTCAGAAAATGGAGCCTCAAGAGCCACAAGATCATGAGAGTTTACATTCAACTCATCAAGATTAATTGTGTGCTCTCGATCCACAGAAAGCCCAAGAAGATTATTGTAAAAATCATAAACAACTTTCTCCTTGTCATCATGGCTTGTGAGAACTTGATCATTGTCAACAAGCTTGGCAATGAAATTCCTCTGCTTGCGGTGTCTAGAATGGGCATGAAAGAGTGCAGTATTTGCATCTCCCTCCTTCAGAAATGTAATCCGCGACCTGCTCCTGGCAATGGTTCGCAAGAGAGAGGATAAAGCGAGGGAGTGCCTTTTAAGGTTGTTGCATAACCAAGTCTCCCCTCGATAAATTTCTCATCACACGAGCAATTTCCAGTTGATGCAACACCTCTCGCTAGAGCAAGCTGAGACTTAACATGGCCAACATTCCTCTGACTCCAGCTCTGAAGCTCTCTAGTGGTTGCTCTGAATCTTACGGCGAGTGTCAAAGGACGATGGCTCGTGGGACTGAATTCCAAGCACATGCAACGACATCCTGAAAACCGTCAATTTTGGTCCAAAAGACTCAAGCGCAATCTCCTTTTACGGCTCGACACCATGCAACCCCAATAAGAGGGGGCAATGATCCGAGCCATCAGTGGAAGTGCTCTGCAGCAAGCAATGAGGAAAGAGAAGTTCCCAGTCTAGTGAGCATAACATCCTGTCCAGTTTGACCAAAGTTGGGGAATCTTGTCCATTAGACCAGGTAAATTTGCGTCCAAGAAGAGGGATGTCATTTAAGGCAAGATCATTAATCATACGCCTAAATCTTCCCATCATTGCACGATTTGTAATATTGTTGTTCTTATCGTCATCTTTGTAGATTAAATTAAAGTCCCCCATTATTATCCAAGGACCTTGGCAAGCTGCTCTGATTTCCCTCAGTTCTTGCAGAAAAAGAATCTTGTCTTCATTGCTTTGTGGGCCATAAACACAAGTTAGCCACCATGCTTTATTACCGATAGGACAGAACTGAACAGATGAGCTGAAAGAGTCGATCCTGTGAGCACCAGCAGGACCAATAGAATGCCTCCAAGCAATGAGAATACCTCCAGATGCTCCGACCGAAGGTAGCGCAATATGATGATCAAAATCAGAGCCTAGAGTGGAGAGGATAGTTCCCTGAGAAATCTCTAGCATTTTCGTCTCCTGAATGCATACCACATCTACCCGAGCAGAAGACACAAGAGTATGCACAGCATTTTGTCGCGCCCTGGAATTGAGGCCGCGAACGTTCCAACACAGGATGTTTGAAGGGTTCATTAGGAAAATAAAAGTCGACCAAAGGGGAGGCATCACCAAAGTCAGAGGTTATGCCAGAAGGACATCCTCCTCCGACGGCGCCCAACCAAAGAGGGCAGTCAACGCCTTGATGTGTGCAGCGGATAGAGGTTGGCCAAACAGCTTGCTGTAATCATCCTGTGCTTGCTCATCAATCCCATCCCGTTCGCCAATAATATCCAGAGATCGCATCACCCGTTTCCTGACACGGGTAGACGCCAAATCAACCGGGGATTCATGCCCAATGCCAGCGATCCTTCTACTACGCCGAGGAGGAGCCCCTGGAGGGGGAGCGCGGGATTTCGAACTTGTTGCTTTTGGGGTGGGAAGGATCTTTGAAGTCTTACGTGTCAGCTTGGCAAGGAAAATCGACTCTGACTTTTGGGTCCCAGGGGACTGACCCAAGGTCCGTGCCTTTGGAGAGGGAGAAGCAGTGGCGGCTCGATCAGCATCCAAAGAGCCAGCTTTTTGCTTGGCAAAGAAAGACTTTGCCGGCGTTGAAAGGAGCGGGCTGGACTGCTGCCGCTGGGAACGGCGCTGTCGACGCCTCACGTAAACACGTGAAAAGGTCCGGGCGTCCTTCTCTGGAACGGCATAGTGCTCGCGCGCAGCCTCCTCTGGAGTGGCACAGCGCTCGGGCGCCCACTCTGGACCAGCACCACTTGCGCGGGCAGCCTCCTCTGGAGTGGCAAGTCTCTCGGGCGAAATGGGCCTGCTTCCCGCGCCAGCAGCCCGCCCAGCCGAAGTCGGCCCACAGCCCAGGACGGGGCGCAGCTCCACGCGCGATGACGCGTCCGGGTCTAGAAGCAACGAGTGGGATCGCGAGGCATCAGAACCGAGGGGCAAGGCGCCGGCTGCAGCAGCAAAAGGAGGCGCTGGAGAGGGCGACCGAAGGGACTCTGCGTCCACGCCCAGCGCTGGATGCGCCGCCTCGGGCAGAGCAGAGTCTGGTCTCGGGACTACACCGCGCCTCAGCTGGGGATCTTCTCCATCATGGCGGATCTCAGTACCAGGCTCGGAGGGCGCCACGTGGTCGACGGCGTAGCCAGCAAGCGACCTAGTGGGCCCCAGGTGGTTTCTGACAGGGACGCGACCAGCCTGGGGGACTCCGGAGCTCTTCCTCGCCGGCGATCTTCCCCGGGAACGCGGCGGAGAGGCGGAGGGCCGCCGCCGGAGCCTGGCCGCTGCCTGGCCGAGGACGGTCGCGACCTGGCCGATGATGGACGCAGCCTGGTCAAAGGAGGCGTCGGAGAGTGCGAGACGAAGGGACTCCACAGCTTCGGTCCCGGAAGCACCTCCCCGACGTCCAGAATGGTGATGACGCCGCCGAAGCCTCCCGCGAGACGACCCGCCATCGCCCTCGGAGAAGAGCGAGCCTCCGAGTCGGCTCCACCACCGCCGGCAGAGACAAGGAGGAGGAACCTCCTCCGCGGGAGATACGCCGCCACACCGAGATGCGTCCTCGGCCGGAGGAGCTCGAGGCGAGCATGGGAGCGATGGCCAAGGCCCATGCAACAAAAAGCAGCACCGGCGACGGCGATCCGCGGCGCGCGTCGCGAACAGAGAGGCAATTGAAGCATTTTCCGCGGAGGTCCACCGACACCGGATGCCGAGCGCCGCCAGGCGGGTGACGCTGTCTTCCCCGAAAACGGCGGCGACCAACCACCTTCTGCCAGCCTTCCTCGACCAGTCCCGGAGACGGCCCCCGGCCAAGAAGATCATCTGGGTGTGCATGCTGGCGGACAACAGGCGGACGTTCCGGCACCGCTGAGACCTCGCCGGCCGACCAGGGAGAAGCAAGAACCACGTCGCGGTAGGATGGCAACGACGCAAGCCTGGAGATAACAGGGGAGGCGGGCGGAGAAACCTCCCTCCATCGCTCCAGCTTCGATCGCCCTACTGCGGGGGAGGACGATTGGAGAATGGGAGAAGTGGCCGGCGCTTGGGATGGCGCGACCGAGGAGGTGGCCGCCGAGTCCGGAGTGGACATCGGCGTGCAGTTGAGGGGAGTAAGTCTCCTCCAGTCAATAACTACTGATGTTTTCTACTTGTTTAATTACATGGGACAATTCAGATTGTAAAATAATATTACATTTACATGCTACATAAAATGGTTGCAGCTAATTAAGAACAAAAATAATGAGAAATTCAGGAAGGAATAATCAAACATGTAGAACAAATTGAGTGTGTATAATAAAATTGTATCTCGAAGGTAACAACATGGAAATTATGAAAGTTGTGCAACCCCACAATTTCAGAGCAACTTTTGTTTTTGTTCCTCCTTACAATGTCCGACTGATTATAGATCTAGCCAAAGCCTTGTTCACAAAATTAATAATTTCTTTATTTGATATATGACTTATTACTGTGCCTATAGAATGTCATAACTATCCCCTCCTCTTTGATTACTTTATTTCTCAACTTACAACAGAAATGATTTTATCATCACATCTTCTAACTTAACTGCACTATTATGAGCGATAGTATTATTCATAGAGTACAATAGCTGATATTAATTTATTATTGTGAGCTGCATTTGTACCTTTCTTTTGATCCGTGCAGAACGAAGTGTCCATGCGTATGTTGAAAGCTGATCCCCAAAATGCAACCTCTATTTATAATCTTCATAAGAAAGCCAAGACAGAGGTAACTGATGCGTCAAGGAAGGACGTCAAGTCACTAACTCAAACATACACAACTAACACTTCTTTAGTGGCGATCCTCGTTGCAACAATCACCTTCGCCGCTGCTTTCACCTTGCCTGGAGGGTACAGCAATAATGTTGGAAGCGAGGGACTTCCGATCATGGCTCGAAAGCTAGCATTTCAGGCATTCTTAATCTCTGACACCTTAGCAATGTGCTCCTCACTCACTGTTGCCTTCATATGCATCATAGCAAGGTGGGAGGATCTTGAGTTCTTGCTTTATTACAGATCCTTTACTAAGAAACTCATGTGGTTTGCATATATGGTAACAACTGTGGCATTTGCGACTGGTTTATACACGGTATTGGCACCTCGTATCCAGTGGTTGGCTATTGGAATTTGTGTTCTTTCAGTTTTAATGCCCATTCTTACAAAGGTGCTTGGTGGATGGCGATGGCTTGTCTTGAAGCTCAGATTTCGGTTGGGTGATTCTTTCAAGTTCGATCTCCTTGATATGGTATGACATCAGCGATTTGTCTTATTTATTCTACATACGTTCTGTCATTACGGGTTATTTTGTTTATGCATCTCGCACATTGTTTAGCTGATCATACTACATTGTAATATTCTGGATTTATCTATAAATCCTAAACTATGTAATCTGAACATTGCTTATATTACTGGCTTATGTTAATGAATGATTACTGACATCTTTTGTTTCAATTTCGATTTCTTTTATGTTGATTGTTCTGATGGAATGTGCTTGATATGTTGGTTTGGGGAAATTCAGCGATAGAATAATTATAATGGAAAAATACAAAGTAATTTATATAATTAGAAGCAGTTGGTTGTACTGGTATAGAGGGAATTTATCTCACCTTCAGTAGTGCTCATTTTTGAGTGGTAAACAATTAACATTCATAAATTAGCATACATAGGGTTGGAGTACACCTCGACCTCCATCTCCAAAAGGCCGCTATTACCACTTCGATACGAAACCATCACTCTTTCACTAAGCAGGTCAGCACAAATATAATGCTTAAGCACACCCGATAAGATTTGGTAACAAAGTGGGTAACGCTAGCCTGCGGAGTTTCACTCCTGAATTGGCTGACATGTGAAAGTTAACATGTATTTTAGTTGAAAGTCAGAAATTGAGAGAGAATTTGTGTAAAGCACTTCCTGAAAAAAATTTATCGAACATGGAAACGATGCTTTTTTTTTTGTACCAACGAGTTTTCCTCCCGGCGAACATCTAGCTTCCCTTGTAAAAAATCGATACTTGTCTTGAAGATGCAAATATATGATGAGGAATGAAGATGTGAATTCAGTAAGGTCAGAGCGGCATGCTTCTCTTACAGAATTGACCTTAATAGCTAAAACTCGACACAAACAATATTAAAGATTTGCCATTGCATATAAGACCCACGAGGCCACGAGTGATAGTGCGAGAACAATCTATGTTCACTTCCAGTTCCAGGTTAGTGGAAGAACAGTATCATCTGTTTGTAATCAAGCATGCACCTTAGAAAAGAAACTGACACCAACTATATACTTACGGCACATTGCCAAGATTTCAGATCATTCAGCTATCAAATAATCAAACATTCCAATGAAATCATATCAGTCCAGCGTGCCGGGAGCAGGCCCACGTCAGCCAAACCAAGTAAAATGTTGTGCTTCCGTCAAACTGGAGATGATTCATGCCATGACCAACCAATCACCATTGACCTTAAGCGTTTGAAAGTATGAACTTTTCGTGGAACCATCAACAAAAAAAACTAAAATAAAGAACCGCAAAAATGTAGACGAGCGATAACTCGATACAGTTTAACATTACTTAATCTACTTGCCACTACAGCTACAATTTTGATGCTGATACAATTAATCCATCTTACAACGTCAGGACATACCCATCCTAAAGATACCCAAGGCAAGGATCTACAAATTGATACAGATCTTACAAACCAAATGGGACATCTTGGAGCTTACCTACGATTTTTCACCAGGGCTGGATGCCGAAAAGATACAGAGCAGGGTTGCATTCATATCGACCTGATTATTCAGAAGTTTTACAATAACTCCTGGAATATTTGGCATCCGAATAGCACCACCCATCATACAAACGCATCTAGTTTGCTATAATAAGCTCATCCAGCTTTTCGGCATCAACATTCTGTGGCTGCATCGTCAAACAATAAGCAGCCGCTCATCCTCCCCGGAAGATCTGGCACATAATAATCTGTGGTCCTATTTTTCGTGTTTATTCTTTGCTCCTTTTCTTTTCTCTTGTTCTTTCTCTTTCTCTTTTGTTTTACTTTGTAATTATGTACAAAAAGTGGGTGAGAAAAGGTCTGCTATGTAAATCTGATTATGGCGTGAACCACGCCATGATTTACCTATGATGGAAATTAATTGCAAATATATTCTCCGTCCTATGCAATAACTTTTATTCACAGTAAGACATTTAGCTAGTTTTTTTTTTGTAAACCTAAATTTAGGCTTTATCAGACATGTGCTGACGTGGATGTACACAATTTATGATTTCTACACCTCATTAATTTACCACGTTTGAACTCTGAACTTATGATCAACATCCCATCTTGGCCAATTGAAAGTTTGGTTGCATGATTTTCAAATCACGTTTGAATACAAATGGTTCATCAATTTTAACCGAAGTTTCAAATTTCAAGGAAAATTTTACAAATTTCAAACTATCCTCGGGCTTGGCCTAGCCCAACTCTACCGTTCTCCCGTTCTCTCTCTTGGGATCAGCCCATTGGCCCTTGGCCCAGCCAAGAATGGACCACGCCGCCCGCGCCCTAGCCGCGCACCACAAGTGTCCGTGCGCTCAGCGCTGCGCCGCCCTGGCCTTCGCTCGACGCTGCCCCACTCCCGCGCCGTGCCCGTTCCGGGATTCCCGGTTTTGCGGCAAAGCTGCACTGCACCACCTCCTTGAGTCGTCTGCGCTCGTATAATCGCTACGCCAACCCCCGTGCACCTCCATCCTGGTTCTCTGTCGATGCCACTGCCGCAGTCGCAGCGCGCTATCATGGCACCCAATGTTCCCCACCTTCCTCACCGGCTATTGTCGGAACCGAATTTGACAATTCAGAATCCTCTGTGATTCTATTGCACTATTCTCTGGATCAGTAAATAGTTCTCACAGATTTATTACTGTATATCAAGGTACATACCATGCAGAAGCATAAATATAATTATAGACTTTTACATACCATGCAGAAGCATAAATATAATTATAGACTTACTCATTGGCCCATCAGACCAAAATCAATGAACAATAGCAGCAAAACAGAAGCTTCACACAGGTGGATCTCTCAAGACATACCCACAGACAGCCAACTAGAGTTTGCGACCTAGTTCTTGGGCCCATCATCTTGCAGCTTTGTCGACTCCTTTAGATGCCCGCGGGGCTTGTATAACTTTTTCTGACTTACTGAATAATAAAAATTGAGCAATAATGAGTACAAAGCTACTCAGCAAGCCACTACACAGAATGCAAATATTATATGAAAGGCTAAACAAAGAAGGCTTAAGGTTCTTTTATTTGTGGAAATACCACCATTTTGAGATACAGATATAAGAAATTCCTGAGACTTAGTAATTTTAACTGAAACGGAGTTTTCTAAAGTGTGTGAAAGATTGCAATAATAGTAGTATAGATTCTATCCACCGTTACATGTCACCTGCACCATATTCTAGTTTTCCAGTATCATATCCACTGATTATCATCACTGGGACCGACTGCCCAGGGCAACATAAAGACCAATTTTTCATCCCACCTACAAAGTTTTTAAAATAAAACTATATCGATGTAAAGTTCCCAACATCCACTTATGATCGTGGGTATGGCTGTTCAAACAGTTTATACTCTGTAGAGGTTGTACATTTTACCCATAAGATATAATTATCTCACAATGTCGGTCATTATACACTTCCTTAGACATGTGATTGAGTAATTATAACAAAGCTGTTACAATACATCTTCCCAGCAGGGCCTTTCGCTACGAAACCATCACTTTTTCACTAAGCAGGTCAGCACAAATATAATGCTTAAGCACACCCAACTAGATTAGGTAACAAAGTGAGGGTAACGCTAGCCTGCGGAGTTTCACAACTAAATTGGCTGACATGTCAAAGTTAACATATGTTTTAGTTGAAAGTCAGAAATTGAGAAACAGAATTTGTGTAAAGCACTTTCTGAATCTCAAGAAATTTTTTTATCAAACATGGAAACGATGCATTTTTTTTGTACCCACGAGTTTTCCTCCCGTGTCGCCAAGGAATCGAACCCGGAAAACATCTAGCTTCCCTTGTCAAAAATCGATACTTATTGAAATGAAACCGATTTTTGAAAAAGAATTTGAATTGCGTTTTGGTTTTAATTTCTCTTGATCCTTAGCCAAATCCTACACGAATCTCAACCAATCTCGCCCCTCATCCCTGCCGACATTGCTTCAACGAAGGAGAGCTGTGCTGGCACTATTCCTTGTCCAAAAATCCACGGCCACCACATGATTTTTGCCACCGCCAACTTCTCCTGCGCCTTCTCGTGCCCACTTGCCGCTGTCAGCTCTACGCCACATGTCAGAGGTTGTACGACCGCCCTTAATTGCCCCTGAACTCGTGTCAGAGCCGCCGGCCACGACCGCCACCGCCGCGCCAGCTTTTCCGCCGTCCCAGCACTCTCAGCTCTCTCTGTCGACCTGACCAGCTCTGACCACTTTTGACCGCTGCAACGCATCACTCGAGGCTGCCAATACATCCCTCCTTGACCGCCGCATCGCGCCTCCTCGAGCCATCCCTACATCTGCACACTTTTTAGTTGTAAGGAAAGAGAAATCTAACTTACTTGTTTTTGCTCTAATTTAAGAGTGAGTCTCACTCTTATATACTTTAATTCTTATTAGATTAGTTTATGAATTATAGCTAGCTACTTTAGATAGATAAATTATGATGAATGATAATTATGTATAAAAGTGTACGTACATATAATGGCTATCTAAGATAGCATTAATTTAATTTAACATTATCGAACATGAATGTATGTTGAGAACTGTGTAAGTGAAGATTACATCGATGGTGTGTCTGCTTTTAGAAGAGCTATCGAGTAGGATATGTTGAGGAGGGAGATGAAATTTGTATAATGTTTATGCATTGATTGCGAAAATCTTAAGATGTTTACCAATTCAGTGTAGATAGAAGTACACTTGATTCGAAGTGATTTTAAAAAAGGGTATACATGTTAGAGCAGCACGGTGAAGGCCAGATTATATAGGAACATATTAGCATCGTCGAGGCTAACATTTCCTGATGCTAACCGAAAACTATAAAAAAAATTTAGCTATACAAAGAATTATTACAGAAAGGTCTCTCTATTGGGTCTTACTTTGTAATTTTTTTTATAATCATAACCCTGAAGACCTAAATCTCATATGGTTCAAGTTTCATCAAATTTGTTTAAGGTTATGCTCATTTGGGTTTAAGCTTTTAGTTTCTAACTTTTTAATTTTGTCTTTTTCGAGCTTTTTGCTTGTTTGGGTTCTTTTATATTTTCTTTTCCCCCTTATTTCTTTGCATTGTTCCTGATGATATAAGTCTTTTTATTTTTTAATTTTTAAAAAATTAATTACGCTGAAAATGCTACCAACAACTACAGTGCAAAAAAAACTGTTAAAGTACCAAAAAAGCTACAAGGTTAAGCTTTAAAAGCCTAAATGAGCACCTCTAAGTTTCTAAAATTCCTATTCTATTTACTCTGTTTTTGATGTACTTTTGGTATTATTAAACTTAGTGTCTTTCTTGTAGCACTAAATTTCAAAAAAAGAAATGGTTGAATAGAAATTTTTTTAATTTGCATCAGTTCACCTCCTCTGGTCACGATAACGGATCCTTTACTACTGTTGTTCATGCATACGCGTCCTGTACATAGGGCTGTGAACGGGCCGAGCTCGAGCGAGCTTGGCCTTCCAGGCTCGAGCTCAGTTGAAGCTCGAGCCGAGCTCGAGTTGGGGTCCGAGCTTGAACCTGGGCTCAAGCTCGGCTCGGTCTAAGCTCGAGTAGGTTCGAGCTCAGCTCGATAACAATTAAAATAATTTATTATGCACTATTTTTCAATAATAAAAAAATTTTAAGTTCGAGCTCGGTTCTAGTAAGCTCGATAACAATCAAAATAATTCAAACATACACTAATTTTCAATAATAAAAAAAGCTTGAGCTCGAGTTCGGCTCGAGTAAGCTCGGTAAGAATTAATATGTATTATTATTTAAGCTCGAATCGGGGCTCGCGAACTATTCGAGTTCAGCTCGGTGAAGCTCGCGAGCTCGAGATCAAGCTCGAGTTCGGCTCGTTTAAAGTTCGAACCGAGCTCAAATTGAGCCTAAAACGAGCCGAACTCGAGTAGCTCGCGAGCTTTGAGCTTTTTTTACAGCCCTACCTGTACATGGCAGCAATGCAAGTATTAAACAGTTCCCACGAAAAAGTACAATGGAAACAATGAATGTATTCTTCTAGTTCGCTAGTAAATATGTCAGCTCACAAGATTCACACCATAAATTTTGGTAAGTAATGAGCATGGTGACCGCAAAGATGTACTGCCTCTGTTCCTCACCATAGCTGGTTCATATTATTGGCTATATTATCGCTCACTTTGGCTGATACTTATGGCTACTGCCTTCTAGTTTACTATTTCTTTTTTTTAGATTTTTTCCTTTTTTTCATATCGTTTGTATTGTTCGTGATAGGTTTAACCTATTTTTATTTTTTTTAAAATTTAATTGTGCCAAATAAGCCACTATCAGCTACAGTGCAATTTCAGCTAGCTACAATGTGATTTCAGCTATAAGCCACCACTTTTCAACTCAAATGAACGGCCTCTTAAAAGCAATACATTTTTGTAGGTACTATATGACATTAACTATGTGATTATTTCCTTTCCTTTTTATTTTGTTTCCTTTTCTACAATTATATGAATGATGCTGGTAGTGGTGGAGCAGGAACATGAGCAAGCCTAACTATCTCAAATTCATAAGAAGCATGAACAAGTCGATATCATCAGCTATACAAACCCCGGGGGATTCCCGACCGCCGAGCCCCTCCACGTCGCCCCCAGCGCTCCCTCGGCCGGCGCGTGGCGGCAAAATTCGCGTACGGTCGGGGGAGCCAATTTCCCTGTGTTTTCTGAAAATTACGTAAAAGTCCTTTTTCCTCGCGAAAAGGTCCCTGCCAGTTTTGTTTTTTTAAAAAACACCCCTTCACTTCACCGAAATTTCGTATCCTTTGCAGGATAGCGCCCCGCGGTTTTCTAAATTACGTACGAGTCCTCGTTTAGTTACGTACAGTCCCTCAATTTTTTACGAAAAAGACCTTTGTCTTTTCGAAAACACGCATATCTCCTCGATTTTTTTTAAAAAACTCCTCACGAATTATCACCTCTTTTACTTCGGTGCACACGGTGACTAGCGCGGCATGACGCCGCGCCTATGAGACTAGTATATTACACTGTGGCCCGTCGGTGAGCCCGAGCAGCTGCTCACCCTCCCCGGAAGATCTGGCACTTAAAATCTTGCCTCACAATCCAACTCGACTGCTCGTTGGTCTTTATTCTTTCCTCCTTTCTTTTCTCTCGTTCTTTCTTTTTCTCTTTTATTTTTACTTTGCAATTATGTACAAAAAGAGGGTGAGATGGTGTGAATCACGCCAAGATGTACCTACAAGGCTACAAAAAGAGGGTGAGGTAAGGTCCTTTGCGTGTTGGGGAAAACCCCCAGGCAAGCCAGATATCCCTTTCTTCTTTCGACATGATATGTTAAGTTCTTTCCGTGTTGGGGAAACCAAGGCATACCCTTGACTCACTACTTCTCACGTTTAGTTCTTCGCGTATTGGGGAAACCCAGGCATGTCCTTGACTCAGGCCTCGTTTGGTTTGGAGGAAAACTGGAGGAAAAACAAAGGAAACATATTCCTTAGGAATTGCTTGCTCTTGCACCGTTTGGATCAAGGGAAAGTCCTTTTCAAATCCCTTTGGAAAGGAATGGATACATGTACTTTTGTACGAATGAAAGCAAGAGGTAAAAGTTGAAGGAAATTTTCCTTTGAACGGAACTAAGAAGCGACACATACCACTTTTCTATTGGAATTCCTATACTTTCTATTCATGTGTTCCAATATAACTTTCCTATGTTTTTCCTCATTCCTTTGTTTTTCATTCCCACGTTCCAAATAGACCCTCAATACTTCTCATGTTTAGCTTAGCTCTTTGCGTGTTGGGGAAACCTAGGCATTTTTGCGTGTCGAAAATGATTCGACTACCTATGTAAATCTAGTCTGACCTCCGACCAGTTTAAACAAGTAGAAAACGCTAGTCGAAAGTCTCTTGAGAAGCTGATCCGACCGTGAGAAACAACTGATTGAAAATTTTATTCAACCATGTTGGTCCGACCACAAGAAACGACTAGTCAAATGTCTAGTCCAGCCTTGCTTATTTGACCACGGCAAGCAGCTGCCAGCTGGTCGAAAACACTTCCTCATCCTGTCTTTCTTCTCTTTCTTTGATTTTTTAAAGCAGAATTGAATCAAATGACCGTTTTTAACACAATGAGTACACTGATACTTAATGAGTGGTTGTATCAGCTGACTTCATAGCACCCAGTTTGGTAAAGAACTCTTTTGTAATATAGTAGATCTAAAGATAATTTGTTTTGATTCAGACTCTACTTCAAACTTTCCCGGTTCGAGTAACTTGACAACTTTAGGAGGATTCTTCTTAGCATACTCAATAAAATTAAATCCTAGATCATGATTTTTCATACTTGTTTTCGACTTATCTAGGATCTTGTTCAAATTCTTCTTGCCAAAAGAAAACATCTCTAAAGTTACTCGTTTTCTTAGACAATGAGAAACACGATGAGTACTTAACAGATTCATTAGTAAGATCCTTAGCAGCACAAGACTGAGCCAATCTCTTCTTTTTAATAAAATCATTAAGTTATCTTGTTAATACTTCTATTTCAGTATTAATCTTAGGACAGTTAGAGTAAGAAAGAGTTTCATGATAGAGTATTTATTGAATTGTCTCCTAAGATAAATTAAGTCTACCTTGTAGCAAATCACACTTAGAGCATGCTTTAGAAGAGTTAGAATTAAGTTTTTGAATTTCATCATTAGCAAGTTTAAGTTTTCCATCACAAGAATCATGTGCCATTCTCAGTTAATTAAATCTATTAGTTACATCTCTAAGTTGAATTAGGTTAGTCGCATCAACTGATCTAGCAATTTTCAACTCAGAATGTAAGGCTTGACAAACTTCACAAGAATCATATTTAGAAATAGATGCTCTAAGCCTATTAATCTTATAATTCAAGTTTTTGACCACAAGATTGTTTTCTTTCAATTTCTTTTTAGTCTTTTTCAATTCAATAGCAAGTTTAACTAAACTATCTTCAAACTCATCGTATAACAGTTTTACCTCATCAAGATCATTATAGTCGTCGTTGTTGCTATTGCTTACCATGAAGCATATGTCCATGAAGTCGTCAGTGTTCTTCTTCTTGCCTTTGACATTGTCATTGTCATGGTCATCGTCGTCGCAGCTCCCAAAATCATCATCACTCAAATCAAGGTGCTCGATAGCTAATAAAACCTTTTTAGCAACTTTGCGACAGAAAGATCCACCCTTGGTGTTATTCTTAGATGGTCGACAACAATAATTCCGGTCTTTCTTGGCAACTTTCTCTTTGAGCTTGGGGCAATCGATCTTAATGCCACCTGGCTTGCCACACTCAATGCATCTAATCGGTCTTGGAACTCCACCGCACTTTCTCATCTTTAGATTGTTGAGATCCTTGTATGCTCGTGAGGAGATTAAAATCAAGTCCTCTTCAGGGAGTTGCTCAAACTGATCTTCTGACAAAGTGGATAAAACAGGCAAAGAAATACAAGACAAAACACTCGACTAAGCAGTCTGCATGGGGTTAGTCACAAGTGCTAAAAAATGAAGATTTATCAGTCTTAGATAGCAAAGCTTCCATCTCATAGGTTTTCAATCTAGAGTACAGATTATCTATGGTTAGATTATCTAGATCAACGTTTTGATTTATAGTCGTGGCGATTATCAATCATTCTAAACTTAAATATCTCAAAATTTTAGTTGCATTATCTCTATCAACAGGAATAACACTAATTCTGCGTAAATTACTCAAAATATTTTCAAAACAAGTAAAAAGATCATCTATAAATTCACCAAACTTCATAGTAAAAACATTATTGTTTCAACCTAACTAGCTGCGATAGGACTCTAGCGATATTTCACGGTGGCCCGGTGGTGAGCCCGAGCAGCCGCTCACCTCCCTGGAAGATCTAGCACATGGCTCTGCTCGTTTTGGCTTGAACTTCTGACTTCTGGTTTATTTTTCACTATTCATAAATTTCGTCTTTCTCTAAACTTTTGGCTTTTTTTGAGCTTTTTTGTCGGTTATTTTTTTCGTATTCGTTCGCGTTGTCCATTATGAGCTAACATATTTTTTCTATTTTTAAATTTTTTAAAATTTAATTACGCGAAATAAGTCATCTTCAACTACAGTATAATTTCAGACGCTACAGTATAATTTTCAGCCATAAGCTATAGTTTTTCAGCCCAACCGAGCGGGGCCAAAATCTTGCCTCACAATCCAACTCGACTGCTCGTTGGTCTTTATTCTTTCCTCCTTTCTTTTCTCTTGTTCTTTCCCTTTCTTTTTTATTTTTACTTTGCAATTATGTAAAAAAAGAGGGTGAGATGGTGTGAGCCACGCCTAGATGTACCAACAAAAACAGGGTAAGATAAAGGTCCTTTGCGTGTTGGGGAACCCCCCAGGAAGCCAGCTATCCCGTTTCTTCTTTCGACATGATATGTTTAGTTCTTTCCGTGTTGGGAAAACAAGGCATATCCTTGACTCACTCTTAGTCACGTTTAGCTCTTTGCGTGTTGGGGAAACCAAGGCATGTCCTTGACTCAATACATCCCACGTTTAGCTTAGCTCTATGCATTTTGGCGTGTACGGCCCTATAAAAGGCATGTCCTTGACTCAATATTGAACCGTGAAGTCTACCAAGTTGGTCGGTATGTCGGGTTATCTCTTGCCGTCCAGATTCAACTGCCAAATGCAACTATCAGGTACTGTAACTATCCTCGTTTCTTATTTCGTGAATAGCACTTCGAGTATCGACCAATGTTACCTAACAAGTGTGAATACTGCTTCTCTTTTCCCAGGAAAAGTATAAGCAAGTGTACTGTCTGCATGCACTTGTGGAGCAACGAGATACTGCCAAGTGGCAACAAGGCAACAACCAGTTCAAGGATTGCAGAGTGCTACTTTCGTTGTGAAGAAAAAATATATATCACTACGTCTTGATTTACCTTCTCGGAAGTTTCACTGCAACAGAGCCGCATCCGAAGCCCGAGACACAGAGGTAAATGAACGTCGCTGTATACCAGTAGATCAGTATTATTTTCAGATATGTACATTCAGTATAGTTACCCTACAGTAACAATTCTCCACATACAGAATAGTATTTGTTTATGTGAGGTAACAATTGGTCGAGGGGTTAGATCGTCTTGATGTCAGGTCATGGCATGGTATGGTTTAGCATGGCATGGTCATGTCATCACGGCCTTACTATTAAACAAGTCAAGAAATGCTGTCTATAAATCATGATTGTTAAACAGTTCAAACAGCAAAATACAATAAAAACAATAAATATATTATTCTAGGTGGTAAACATGTAACCACAACACGATTCACACTACAAATATTGCTCTCCCTATTGGTCAATTTTATTGGCCAAGCTGGAACTAGCTTATACTTTCGTTTGGATGGGTTCTTTTCCATTTATGCTTATGTTTTGACTTAAATTACTATAATAACTGCTTTTAAACGGTGTGTTTTTTTAAGGTGGAGTTTACAGGAATATTGTAATAGACATTGTACCGAGTTCAGCTATATCGACCAAAATCTCATATGACTATTTTTTGTATACTGTTTCTCGCAAATAGCCAGAATTTAAAAAATATAACCAAAATCCAAAGGCCACAGTCTAAAAGAATCCCGTAGATACTATATAACGTCAAATATGCAATTGCTTTACCGGAGAATCTAACTCATGGCCACCCATCATAAACCTAACTCATTATCGATCACTCCTGCACTCTTTTAATTGAGATTCAATACAACTTTCAAATTTGGGAACTTTCAACAAAGATTCAAAAACTTTTAAATTCGGCAACTTTCAAATAAGGAACGTTTAACCGACAAGCATGTGTCTGTCATTAACCATGTTTGGCTCTTTGCTCGTTTCTTGGCTGCATTGCAAGAGATGGATGCCGTCTTGATGCGCTAAAGATTCATATACACAGAATTTGTTAACCTGGGCTGCATGACATGTGTCTATATAATTGGATTTATCTTGGGTGCTACTCGGTTCGACTGGCTTATAACTGAAATTACACTATAGTTAACTAAAATTACAATGTAGTTGATAGTAGTTTATTTGACGTAACTAAATTAAAAAATAAAAATAGAAAAAACATATTAATCCATCACGAATAATGCAAACGAATACGGGAAAGAAAGAACCAGCAAAAAAAGCTAAAAAAAGACAAAAAGCTAGAAAAGACAAAATTTAGGAATAGTGAAAAATAAGACAAAAGTCAGAAGATCAAGTCAAAAATGAGTGGGGCCTTATGTGTTAATTAGGCTCCATGTTAAATAGAGCTATATTTATTATACAAATCTACTATATATACTCGAAAATTGGTATAGTTGTACTCCTTATATATAAAACTGTAAAGAAAGCTTCAATGTTTGTATCCAATTAATTTGCACATTACTAATATGGATTCACCAAATAAGAAGTGTAAATGTTTTTGCTTTATGATTTGTGTTATCAGCGAGATTGGCGATTCATTTGTAAAAGCTATCTTTTTCATTTGTAATATATAAATAGATGGCAGCCGATTCATTAGGAGGGACGCTGATTGATAGACGGCTCCTGGAAGCTGCCTTAACTGGCGATGCCAGATCAATGAAGGACATGGCCTCACAGGATCCAAGTATTCTGCTTGGAACAACTCCACAGGGGAACACCTGCCTTCACATATCCACCATTCATGGGCACGACGGATTCTGCAAGGATGTCCTGGTGCTAAACCAGTCTCTCCTCGCCGTTGCCAACACATACGGTGAGACTCCGCTGCTCGCCGCCGTGACGAGCAGCCATGCCTCTTTGGCTTCTGATTTGCTCAGGTGCTGCCATGCTCTAGGATTGAGTGAGACAATCTTGAAACAAGACAAGGATGGATGTAATGCACTGCACCACGCCATCCGCAGCGGCCACAAGGACATTGCGCTGAAGTTGATAGAAGCAGAGCCTTCCCTGTCGCAAGGTGTCAACAAATTCAATGAGTCACCCATGTTCATCGCGGCGATGGGAGATTTTACAGAGGTCTTCGAGAAACTGTTGGACGATCCTAATTCCGCTCACAAGGGACCCAGTGGCTTCAATGCTCTGCATGCCGCTGTGAGGAATGGAAATTTAGGTGAGAACCACAGAGTATGTATACACACGGCAAACTGTAATTTGAATGATAAACTGATTTTCTAATTAATATTACTGTACGTCATTACCAATCCTCAACTTGCTATACACTCTACATTCCTTGGTTGTTAACCATCGTACACGCCTTGATTTGTTTGCAGGTGTTGCTAAAAATATTATGGAGAAGCGTCCTTGGCTGGCGAGAGAAGAAAGCGAGGGACACGATACTCCAATGCACAAGGCTGTACTTTGGGACAAGGTTGACGTGCTCCGAGTAATGTTGGAACATGATTGGTCATTAGGGTCTGTAGTAAGCACAAAAGATGGGATTCTCCTTAATTCTGCCGCATATCGAGGTCGTGTTCGTGTTGCTCGAGTGCTTCTCAACCATTGTCCAGATACTCCCTATTGTGACTCAACTGGCTGGACATGTCTTCATCAAGCTGTATGGTCAGGTCGGACGGAGTTTGTTGAATTTATCCTGAGGGCACCGCAGCTTCGGAAACTCGTTAACATGCGTACCAGAGGGGGAAAAACTGCTCTACATCTTGCTGTCCTGAAGTGCAATCCGAAAATCGTTGCTGCTCTACTGTCTCAGAAAGACATAGACTATACAATGCTTGACCGCAGTGGTAACACAGCCGCTTGGGAATTAAAGGATGCCACAGATCATTTCAAGTCTTTGAACTGGGTAAGCATGTTATCAATATATTGGTCCATATAAATGTTTAAAAATAAAGCACAAACCAAGAACCGTGCCACCATTAAACATTTGATTTTATCACTGAGCATAGCTAATCAGTTTACTGTAGCAGCATAGAAAGAGTGCTGCTGCTATTTTACACAAACAACCATTAAGTACCATTTCAATGAGAGAGGAGAAGCATTTTAATCGCCATGACTGTAATTCGTTTCAAGTTTAATTAGCAACCCTCTCACAAATAAAATTGTTTGTTTAATTACGTGGGACAATTCATATTATAAAATAATCTTACATTTAGAATGGGCTGGGATTTTGGGCCATCCAAACAACACCTTACATAAATGGTTCCAGTTAATTAAGAACAAAAATAGTGAGAAATTCAGGAAGGAAATAAACAAACGTGAGGAACAAATTGAGTGTATATATTAAAATTGTAGCTCGAAGGTAACAACTTGGAACTGTGGGCCTGCTCGATATGGCTGCGGCTTATGCCTTTTGGCTGAAATTTTTGAATTTTAGCTATTTGCGACAGAGATTATGAAGAGAGATACCCGCTTACAATTTTGGTTGATATAGATGTTAGTCTTTTAACGTATACTACAATTAACTTGTAGACCCCGTCTTTAAAAAAATACTCCGTTTGAAAGTTTGGTAATGTAACAAAAGCTAAAAGCCACTTTTAGAAGTGTTAAAAAACAGGACCTATAAAGGGTGGGCCACCCTACAATTTCAAAGCACCTTTTGTTTTTGTTCCTCCTTACAATAACCCACTAATTATTGTTCTAGGCAAAGCCTAGTTCAAAACATTAATATTCTAGTCTAACTTTGATTATGTTTCCTTCTAATTAGACTTTGATTATGTTTCCTTCTAATTAGGATTAGGAGTCCATGTATTTTAAAATTTTCACTTATCCCTGATAAGTCATATTGGTTTATTAACATCCCTACAAGTCAATTAACCATATAATTACCTCCTCTACCCTTTTTTTTCTCACTTCCATATAAACTTCTGTCTAAATTTTTGTAACATCGACGACACTAAAATGACTGCTTATTTGGGTTTTTTGTGGTTTATGGATTATTTTTACTGTTTGAGGTTTATTTTGTACTGTAGCAGCTGATAGTTTTTTTTGGTGTAATTAAATTAAAAAAAGTTAAAAATAGAAAAAAATAGGTTGTCACATCATGGATAATGCAAAGGAATACAGGGAAAAAAGACAAAAAAACATTAAAAAAGGCAAAAATAAAAAAAGATGAAATTGAAACTAGAAGTTAAAAGTTTAACGGAGAAGACGAAATGAGTAGGACCGAAGAGTGGGGATGAGCGTTGCGACTGATGCCGCTGATATTTAGTTTGATGTTGAAATGACTTGTAGAGTCTTAATAAACCAAAAAAATTGTAGGGAGCTAGGTAAGTGAAAAATTGAGTGACCTCTAGAGTAGGTAGATTTTTTGCGTATGGCTTTATATATCATCTTTATTTGGTATATGAGTTATTACTTTGCTTATCGAATGTCAAAACTATCCCCTCCTCTTTGATTACTTCCTCAACTTTCCACAACTTACAACAGACATGATTTTATTATCACATTTTCTAACTTAACTGCACTATTATGAGCGATATTATTATTCGCATAGTACAATAGCTAATATTAATTAATTATTGTGAGCTGCATTTGTACCTTACTTTTTATCCACGCAGGGAGAAGTATCCATGCGTATGTTGAAAGCTGATCCCCGAAATAAAACCTCTGTTACTAATCTTCATGAGGAAGCCAAGCAATTGTTAATTAATCAATCAAGGAAGGACATCAAGTCCCTGACTAAAACATACACAAGCAACACTTCTATAGTGGCGATCCTCATTGCAACAATCACCTTCGCCGCTGCTTTCACCTTGCCTGGAGGATACGACCAAGACACTGGACTTCCGATCAAGGCTCGGGAACAAGCATTTCAGGCATTCATAATCTCTGACACCTTAGCAATGTGCTCCTCACTCACTGTTGCCTTCATATGCATCATAGCAAGGTGGGAGGATCTTGAGTTCTTACTTTATTACAGATCCTTTACTAAGAAACTCATGTGGTTTGCATATATGGCAACAACTGTGGCATTTGCAACTGGTTTATACACGGTACTGGCACCTCGTATCCAGTGGTTGGCTATTGGAATTTGTTTTCTTTCAGTTTTAATGCCCATTCTTACAAAGGTGCTTGGTGGATGGCTTGTCTTGAAGCTCAGATTTCGGTTGGGTGATTCTTTCAAGTCCGATCTCCTTGATATGGTCTGACATCAGCGATTTGTCTTATTGATTATAGATACGTTCTGTCATTACGGGTTATTTTGTTTATGCATCTTGCACATTGTTTGGCTGATCATACTACATTGTAATATTCTGGATTTATCTATAAATCCTAAACTATGTAATCTGAACATTGCTTATATTACTGGCTTATGTTAATGAGTGATTACTGACATCTTTTGTTTCAATTTTGATTTCTTAGGTTGATTGTTCTCATGGACTGGTCTTGATATGGTTTGGGGAAGTTTAGCGATAGATTCATGGTAAAATACAAAGTAATTTATATAATTAGATGCAGTTGGTTGTACTGGTATAGAGGGAATTTATCTCACTTTCATTAGTGCTCATTTTTTAGTGGTAAACAATTAACATTCAGAAATTAGCGTACCTAGCGTTGGAGTACACCTCGACCTTCATCTCCAAAAGGCCGCCATTGCCACTTCACTACGAAACCATCACTCTTTCACTAAGCAGGATAGCACAAATGCTTAAGCACACCCAACAAGATTTGTTGACAAAGTGGGTAACGCTAGCCTGCGGAGTTTCACCCCTAAATGTAGACGAGCGATAACTCGACACTGTTTAACATTACTAGCCACTACAACTAAAATTTTGATGCTGATACAGTTGATCCATCTTACAACATCAGGACATACCCATCCTAACGATACACAACAAGGCAAGGATATACAAATTGATACAGATCTTACAAACCAAATGGGACATCTTGGAGCTTAGCTACGATTTTTCACCAGGGCTGGATGCCGAAAAGATACAGAGCAGGGTTGCATTCGTATCGACCTGAATATTCAGAAGTTTTACAACAACTCCTGGAATATTTGGCATCTGAATAGCACCCATCATACAAACGCATCTAGTTTGCTACAATAAGCTCATCCAGCTTTTCGGTATCAACATTCTGTGTCTGCATGGTCAATTCATCATCAGCAGCGCTAAAATGGTATTTCTCTCCAACAGCTCCCAGAAGCTGGTAAACTTCAAACATCGTAGGTCTTTCCTTCGGAGCAGAAAGCACACAGGAACTCGCAACCTTCATGAATTGAAGCAGCTCAGCATCATTGTCCTTTCCAATCAAGGACTTATCAACTGCATCCTGAAGTATAGAGTTATTCGATAGGTACGTTATCCAATCCACCAAACTACCTTTGAAGTTTTCTGGGGCATCTGACACACGTGTGGGCTCTTCACCAGTGATGAGTTCAAGCAAGACAACTCCAAAGCTATAAACGTCCCCTTTTGGAGTGGCCACAAGGGTATGTGTATACTCAGGAGCTACATACCCCAAGTCGCCAAACTCACCGTTGACGAATGTGCTCAGGTGTGTGTCGATGGGATTCATAAGCCTTGCTAAACCAAAATCAGAAATCTTAGGCTCATAGTCATCATCCAGTAATATGCACTTAGAACTAATGTTCCCATGAAGAATGCGGGGGTTGCAACTGTGATGAAGCCACGCCAACCCTCTAGCAGCCCCAATGGCAATTTTTAGCCTCACTGGCCATTCCAGTGCCTTTCTCTCACTTCTTTGTTGGTGCAGCTGATTATAGAGGGAACCCTTGGGCATGTACTTATATACCAAGAGTCTCTCTTTCTTAGCAATGCAGTAGCCTAAAAGAGGAACTAAGTTGCGTTGCATTACATTTCCCAATGTTAACATCTCAGATGTGAATTGGCTCTCCGAATGCTGAGTATCCTGCAACCTCTTGATAGCAAGGAGTGAACCAGCAGGAAGTGTAGCTTTGTACATAGTTCATATTGTGCGGGAGATAAAAATGTGTGGGCCCGTGTTCCTACATAACATGTACCCGTTCGAGAGGTTCATTAGAATTCTCAAGTCCTATATACGGAATCAATCTCAGTTGAAGGGCAGCATTGTTGAAGGTTATGCAATCGAACAGGTCATTGAGTTCTATATGATGACATGGTTAGCAAAAGGGATAACATTTACAGTTGTGACATGGCAAGGATATGACATAAATGAGTAGACATTCTATATGCAGGCTCAGGATGTAAAGAGCACTAACCAGAACAGTGGTATCCGCATAGATGTGTTCAGTATCGATGGATTGAGCAACTCCTATTATGGGTTCATAGAGGAGATTTACAAGTTCGACTATGTGTTTTTCAAGATCCCCTTGTTTCGGTGATATTGGGTCCATCTCCCACAGGTGAAGATTGAAAAGTATGGTCTCACTACCGTTGACCTGAAACATGTCGGATACAAAGATGAACCATTCGTACTAGCTAACCAAGTTATTCAAGTTTTCTATATAACCGATCAGGCAAATAAGAAGCGCTACGTAGTTCTTCATGGAAAAAGGAGGATTGTTAGAGTTTAGAATGTAGTGGATGAGGAAGAATACAATCAATTTAATGAGTTTCCTCCTTTCAAAAATGGCGTAAGGGTCGAGGAAGAACAACATGATGAAACTAGCTACATACACGTCAATCATCATGAAGGGCTAAGTTTTAAAGAAAATAAGCAAGTGGAATGATGAATGAAATGTTTATGTGTCATATGTTTTGCTTTGCATTTATATATGTGCATGAGAATGTGTGACATATATTTGAATTTGCATTTATGTATATGAGAATGTGTGATAGCTGTGAGGATCATCATAGATGGTTTTTCTTTAGAACCGTCTGTGATAATTACTATCACATACGGTTCTATTTTAGAATCATCTGTGATAATTATCACAGACGATTTTTATTTAGAACCGTCTGTGATAATATCTATCATAGACGATTCCGAAATAGAACCGTCTATGATTATTCCCCTATATATTGCGCTCTAGGGTTTTCACCACTATACTAACACTACCCCCGAGCTCTCCTCCTCCCCCGAGCGCGCCGCCTCCCCGAGCACACCGCCTTCCCGAGCGCACCGCCTCCCCCGAGCTCTCCTCCTCCCCCGAGCACGTCGCCTCCCCGAGCATGCTGCCTCCCTGAGCACGTCACCTCCCCCAGCACGCCTCCTCCCTTGAGCACTCCTCCTCCCCCGAGCACGCGGCCTCCCCCGAGCACACCGCCTCCCCGGGCCGTATAATGAGATTTACTTTATGTTCTAGATTGTGCCTTTTTTATTGCTCAATAAGGAAATTTGTCAAGATTAAAATCTCAGTGATAATTTGGATTATTTTGCTAGTTTGAATTCACATTTGCTAGTTGTATACTTCTGTGCACTCGGTAGCTTTGTCAATAGTCTCTTGCTCAGTATTGCTTACTGCTGTCCTTTGGCTTTGCTGAATATATGTTGGTTCTGAATGCTCTTGACATTTATACTACACTGAGGTAATATTCAATTAGATAATCTAGCAGAATTTTTGAGGAATTGTCACTGTGATCATTGAAATATTGACAAGAGTGGAAGAAGGCCAATTTAGAACTTGTGCAGCTCCTCACCTGAGAGCAAAAACACACTTCTTAATTTGTGCATTATGCAGATTTTTAATGCCTACTTTTATGTACTATTCATTCCAGGCAGTCAGGGAGAGAGATATACTCTCTACGGCCCTAAGAAACAAAGAGCACTCGGGTCGCATGAGAGGCATTGGTCTTTATGTTCCTTGGAAACATGACTTCTCAGAGGACCCCGAAGCGTACCGGAGTAGGAAGAGAGCCAAAGCCGAGCGCGAGGCATAGCTACAAGAGGACATTACAGCATCCCTTAGAGGTGACATGCAAAGGTATGTTAGAGATCAGTTGGAAAGATACAACATCTCGAAAAATCAAAAGGAAGCCTCCGCCGCTCCTGTGCTAGGCAGCCCCCCAACCGTCAGAGTAGCTGTGCATCCAACCCTACCTTGGAGAGTGACCACCGATTTCCTATTGATGACATCGTGGTAATAATTATTATCTTTGGAATGCTCGATCCACTGATAGGCCTGTTGGAGTAGCTAATTTTATATTGTTATATAGGTGGCAACGAAGTGCAAGCTCCAAGTGAGATATGCCTCTATTGCCCTGTGGGCTGCTTGGGGCCAGGCATATTCATCTGGGCCTAGGGCCTTGGTGCACGGTGTATCTCTAGCACCAGGTTTCGAAAAAATGAACTTGGACGGTGTTCATACCATTGCAAGGTCGTCCCACTGCAGATGCCCCCAAACGACGAGGTCATGACTCTAGGGCAAGTCATTGGCACATTCATCCAGCGGCCCAAGAGGGACATCTGCCTGGAGGCTCCTGCACCGGTGCCAAGTCTACTCGAGCTATCTGCACCAGTGCCATGTCCATGGGAGCTATATGCACTGGATCTACCTGCATCGGTGTCAAGTCCACTAGGGCTATCCACACCGGAGCTACCTGCACAAACACAGCAAGGGCGCCATGCATCTATATCTCATGCCCGGTCATCTACTGTGAAGTCAACCTACAGCCGAGGCGTTAAGGGCAAAATGAAGAAGACCGATAATGAGATCCCCTACTTGCCGTTGGCCCAAAAATTAGGTGAGCCATTGGTCGTCCCGAAAGAGTTCCTCCTAATCCTAGGATTGGCTTACCAGAGATTGCATGTATGGTACATGGAACAAGCCTACAAGCCGAAGGAACAACGGTGGTCGGGTTTCACCGTCAAGTTCAAGTTGGATCATTTTCAACACAATATTCATGACATACCTGTGTAGGTTTCACTGGATTGTAATTATAATTATACAAAAACAGAACAAGGTAATATACCTAGATTCCCTAAAGAGGACCGAAACTGACTTCACAGTTGTTCAATAATTAATCGACAGGTAAACACATTTCCTCCATAGATAACTCTATTGTAGTTTTTCCTTCCCAATGACTAAGGCTATCTTCTTGGAATCATGTAGGTCATTCACCACGTACGTTGCAAAGGTACGGAAATCCAAAATGATGGATGCCCTGCGACACGATCTACATTTCTTGGTATTCGCTTGTATACATTAATCCTATATGACACTTCATAGTAATGCCTATCGAACTAACAAATTCTATTTTGGCTGTGCCACCAGCAGCCGATGGGCACAGCTGTAGATTTTATGTTTGCCATAACATGCAACTACTCATCAATTCCACGAAGATCAATATTGAACCTCAGGTTAATTTGTCAATCTTGCGATAATTATTTCATACTTAGCAATTTACATATGTATGCATGACATTGATCTTCCTACCGACAAGTTGTGTTCATCGTTACAACTCCATTGTAACAACACGACTTCTCAGAGATTCGAGGACAGTGTGCATTCTTCTTGTGGAGAATTTCACTGCAATGAGATTTGAGCTTAATTATTCATGTGTACATGTATTTGTTCATGGATGGGCAATTTATTTCATTTCAGTTAATTGATTTGTGAAATGGATGTTCTTCTTTCTGAAATGAATGAATGTGAATTGGATGAATATATACTGTGTTGATATGTTTGTTTCAGAGGGCATGACTAGCATTTCCTGAGTCTAGCCTACTAATAGAAATAGATTTCTGAATAGAAAAGAATATCACAGACAATTTGTAGTTGAAACCGTCTGTGAAATACTGCATCACAGACGGTTCGAAAGCCGTCTGTGGTGATCTCATATTCTTACTGACCCATAAACTGAAACGGCTCATAAAACCGTCTGTAATGACGTTTTGAACCGTCTGTGATGACTTATTCTATAATATTGGAAGGATACAACCTCACACAAATTTTAGGTGATTTACCCTCTTATTTGGTGCTACGTAGTTTAGCCAACCCTTGTTTAATTCAACTACTAATCTTTAAGAAAATTGTTTCACTTTAATTAATTTATATTATTGTTTTATAATTACGTATAATATTTCAAATTTAAGACTTACTTTCTTGTACAACTCAACCATATTAATCCTTCTTTTAACATAGCCACCACGAAACTTATAAGCATTTGTTAGCTAAAGATTACAAACATGTACAAATTATAATACAATATCACATTAGCTTATACACCATTTTTTGTAACAATTAATAATAAATTTTTAATATTAAAAATATAATATTCAGATTTTTATTTTGGAATATTACAATATTGAAAAAAGAAATTACTAATTTGCCGTCGTAGTCTACATAGAATCCTCTTGAGAAAAAACATTTTAAATAGAAATAGACTAATTCTACTTGATGTAGTCTATGCGAACGCCGTTCAACATTTTTTAGTAAATTTCACAAAACTGTAATTTCACTAGCTAAACTACGTGAAACTCCGTCAGCTGCTAGCCCTCCAGACAGGTTGGGCCCACCTGTCATAGTCATAGGTCGCATTCCAGGTGTTACAATGTGCCATACAGGTGGGCCACGTATACCATTGGATGACCCGCGTCCTTGTCCCACCTAAGAGCAACTCCAGCAGGGCTCCTACTTCAGCCCTTAAACTCAAATTTGAGAGCCAGAGCAAAAAACTCAGCTCCAACAGGGCTCCTACTTGGCTCTCAAAAATAGGAGGCCTCTCAAATGAGACCTCCAAGCCCTCATTCCCAGGGGACCTCCCCTGCCTCTCATTTTCCTGTGTTTTTTCCCGCACCGTGAAACTTCTCCCCGCGCTCGGCCAAAATCCCTGCCGCCTTCCCACATCTCCAATCCCCACAAGCCGAACCTTGGGTTCAGTAGATCAATCACCCCCGATCCGCCGCCCCCCGAGCGCCGCCCCACCACGCCCCGAGCGCCGCCTACCACGCCCCGACCGCCAACCCCACCCGACCGCCGCACCCGCCCACCCCGACCGCCGCCCAGAATCGCCGCCCCGCCACCCGCCGTGGCTACCGCACGGCCGTGGCGGTCGGCCCTCCCCCAGCGTGCCACCTCCGCTCGTCGTGCTTTGCTCGCTGCGGCTCGCCAGCGGCAATCCTGATCCGCGGGACCGAGTGCCGCGTCGGAATAGCAAGCCCGGCCGTCCGCCTGCAAGCGCCGCGGCGGCCACCCGTCCGTTGAGTTCGCCGTCCCTGTCGCCATCCCCGTTGCAGCTCGACGCCGCCCGCCCGTTTAATTATTTTCGTAGACTTCATTTTACATGTTATGATGGATTATATCAGTTTATTTGATGTTATGTGATGAACTTTGTGCTTTCAATTTAAATTCAGAACAAATTTGAATATTCGTATTTGAATTCATAAATTTAAACATTGTCCCTCATTGCGAAATCATAAATATTTTTATTGTGTATTGTGCTTTTGTCCCATACATATGCATAGATGGTGAAGAAATAGTGGAAATTGAGAAATAGGAGCCCTGTTTTGAGAGCCTCTACTGGAGTGTAGCCCAGAAAACAGGGCTCTCAAAAATAGGGGGCTCTCAAATCAAAAGTAGGAGCCCTGATTTGAGGGCTACTGCTGAAGTTGCTCTAAGCCTTGCCGTCACGAGCGCTGTGGGTTAGGGTTATAAACAAGCTGAGTTTGAGCAAGCTTGGCCTTCTAAGGTTCGAGTCGAGTTTGAGTTGGGTCTGGGTCTAGATCTGAGCTCGAGCTCGGCTCGGCATAAGCTTGAGTAGGCTCGAGCTCGGCTCGTTGAAGCTTGATAATAATTAAAATAATTTATTATACACTAGTTTTCAATAATAAGAAAAGTTCGAGTTCAAACTCGGCTCGAATAAAATCAATAACAGTCAAAATAATTCAAATATACACTAATTTTCAACAATAAGAAAAACTCGAGTTCAAGTTCGACTCAGGTAAACTCGGTAAGAGTTAATATGTATCACTATTTAAGCTCGAGTCTAGACTCGCGAACTATTCGAACTCAGTACGGTGAAGTTTGCGAGCTCGACATGAAGTTTGAATTCGGCTCGTTTAAAGTTCAAGCTGAACTTAAATTAAATTTAAAATAAGCTGAACTTGAGTAGCTTATGAACCTCAAAACTTTTTTCGGCTTACTATGGTTGCACAGTGGTTTGCAACCCCATCTCCCCTGTCTAACTGGTTGGCCAGGGGAGGTGGTTGAGGTGGCCCATCCACGTGGCACACCATAACAGCTAAAGCGCGTGTGATTATGTCCAGTGGGCCCGACCTATTGGGAGGGTTAGCAGTCGATGGAGTTGCACATATGTGAAAAAAAATCGTATGTTATCGCTGTAATTTTGTGAAATATCCACTGAAAGTTGTAGCAAATTAATAATTTAGCTAGTAAATTGCAATTTTGTAAAATTTACTCATATTTTTTTTACACCAATTTTGTAAATTGCTCTTGGCTGCTTTGGGCCTTTGTTCTGCCCCTGTCCCGCTGTCGCCGACACAAGCTTCGTTGCCACTATCATTGTCTCCTCCAACACACGTTATTCGGTGATCTCTAAAACGCTAGAAGAGCAGAAATGCCATTCCTTGATGTTATTTCTCCAGCTGGTGTTGTAGAGCCAACTTCCCCTTTCTTTTATCGCTTTACCATCTTTGTTTATAAAAGTATGGGAATTCAAGCTCGCGATTTCTTCCGCTACAACCGAGTGCTCTACCAATATAATATATAGACCACCCATAAAACTTCTAAATTAATCAAATTCAATAAGAGACATGCGAAAGTCATAATCAAGTTTGGCAACTTAAAGGGCAAAAATTAATGCAGAAAATCGAGGATATGTACTGTTGGATATATTATTTTCCTTTGTGAGGTGCAGTTTACTTGTAACAACTGCATAAAGGGACTCATACGTATCTCCTGTTCTGAATTCTGCGCATCGGGGGAGAAGGCGGGGGCAGCGGAGGCGGCGTAGGGTGGGCTGGGAGGTGAAGATGGGAGGAAGGCCGCGGCGGGGGTGGATGGGCAGAGGGAGCCATCCATGGCGCTCAACAGTGAGGGCCTCGAGATTCGCGTACTCTCTCTCTCTGGTTACGTGTTGGCTTCCATTCTGAATTTGGTGATCAAAAAATTGTCAACCTTTGCTTTACTTTTCCCAAGTTAGAAAGTGTTCACCTGAAGTGTTGTACTAGTTGTAGATACTTGCTCTTTGGAAGAGGAGAAACAAGGAATTTTTTGTACGGATAATCCATTTTTTATTCGAAATTATATAAATATACCCACGGGAAACTTTTTTTTTTACAAAAATAGGCTCCAGTCGCCCCCTATTGGGCGACTTCCGCCTTTCGCCCAACCGGGAGGCGACAAAATTTGTGTCACTCTACGTTCGAGCGACAGCAATTAGTCGCCTTCCTATTGGGCGACTATCACGCAGTCGCCCAATGGATGGGCGATTTGTAATGCAGTCGCCCAATAGGGGGTGACTTTACTCTGTTCCCCGAGATTTTTTAGAGTTTTGTCATTTTTGTAGTTTTAAACTGGGAAAAAATTTGGTGTAGTTGTAATAAAAGTTTATGTTCACTGGATGTTGTAGGTGCATACAAAATTTTGGGAAATTTTTTTAAGAACGATTGACTGTAGAACGTTCGATACATACAGTGGTAAGTGATATTTTAATGTTACTGAGAATTAGTGTACGGAGAGAACTGGTGTGTTAATATTGTTAAATGACTTGCTATCTAAATCATTAAATGTGAACAGACGAGATAATAACCTTATGTTAAATAAAATAAACTTCATAATACAGTTGGGAGTAACATACCGCGTACATTTTTATTACATGCATAACATATAGCATGATATGCGACTAACCCACCCAACTGCTCGTATGACTTACTGTGTGGACCGGAGCCACTTTCCCTTCCTTGCCCGCTCGGCGTTGAACTCCTCCGCGGCCTCTTTTGCCTTAGCCGCCATTTTTCCCTCTTTCTCTCGCGCTCCATCTCGTGAGGCTCCCGCTCCCTACGCGTGCACGCTTCGAGATGAGCTTGCGTCTCGCGTTGTATACGCAGGGCGTGCTCGTTCTTGCGGCGCTCCTCCTCCAGCAACTCCTTGTCCCGTGTGACATTCCACTCCTCGAAGTCGAGGGTCCATTGGTCCGTAGGGTGGATCTCAAGATCAATTCATTTGCGGTAGCCACACAGGGGCTCCGGAGACTATAAATACAGGGGAGAGATTGTTAGTGCATGCTATGAAGGAGAAAAGGTAGGCAAAATGGTGCATTTCGTCGTTACCGGCTGCCGATAGGTTGTGGTGTCAAAACGGCGGTTGAGGTAGTCACTGGAGTAGTTTGCGCAACCCCAGTAACGCATACCTAGGCAGGGGCGGACGTACGTAGCTGACCGTGAGTGCGGGCGCACCCACGTGAAAATCGGAAATCAGTGCTAAGTGCTAAACTTTCACCTCTTTTGCACCCCCCCAAGCCTAAAGTCATGCACCCAGGCCCATCTAACAAAGTCCAGTAGCCCACTGCGCCACTAGGAAAATTGGAGAAAGGAATCGACCGCTTCATCTTTGCTGCTCCGTCCATTCGCCTTCTGCCGCGCTTGACGCCCAATGCCTGACTCTTTGCCTCCCGTTTGCTGCGCCTCCCGACTCCGCCCTGCTCCTCAGCCATCGTCTACAGCAACAAGCGGTGAGGCGAGCGCCGGAAAAAACTACGCCATCGCTGCCTTGCCGACCGCCGCCGGCGCCTCGGTGGGCGATGGGCACCACCGCAGCTGCAGCCACCGACGGACCGACCGGCAAGCGCCTACTGTCTAATTGGCTCCAGACTCCAGTCTCCATCACGTTAATCAGAAAGGAAAAGCAAGGTAAGGAGGAAAAAGATTAGCTCTTCTATTTTAATTCCAATCAAGTTAATTAAGTGGCTAAACTAGGTTTTGATTTTAGGAGTTCTGGTTATTTGTCCAGATTGTAAGGTTACGGTCTTAACTAGGATATTAATATTATTTATATTTATGACAGCAACAAACTAAATTTTAGTATTTTTGCAAATCATAGATACGTCATGGAAAGGTATTATAAGAGAAAAGCACATCAGCTAGATGGTGCCACCAATGCAAGGAACTCTGGTCCAGCTGAACTTAATTGGGAAGAGGAGATAAAGTTCGATCCAGGTTTGCGGAAAGAAATTGATGCTTACCATCCTAATCACAGAGAGAAGGTGAGAAGAAAGTACTTAGCGAATGGGCCTTGCCAACCTCGTACATGCAGGTTTCCTTCTTCGCAGATTGGAGAGAAAGACAACCCAAGAAGGTTTATTCCAGAATGGTTTGATGAGTTTGGAAGTTGGCTTGAATATGGTGAGTCGAAAGATAGAGCGTATTGTTTTTGTTGCTTCTTGTTTAGAGAGAAGAAGGATGCAGGATATAAAGCATTTGTTATTGATGGTTGGAATGGTTATCACAGGAGAGAGAGGCTAAGGTTGCATGTTGGTGAAGTTGGTGGACTACACTATAATGCAATGAAAAAGTGTGATGATTTGTTACAAAGAAGTCAACACATAGATGTTGCTTTGCATAAAGTAAGTGAAGCATCTAAGAAGGCTTATTTTATTTGATTGAATGGATCCATTGACACTGCTAGGCTATTATTAAAGCAAAGCTTGCCTTTTCGGGGCCACGATGAGTCAAAGGATTCCTATAACAAAGGGAATTTCTTGGAGGTTTATGATTGTTTGGCAAAGCATGATTTATATTTGGGAAAAGCGGTGGGTACTTCAAGTAACAGTAGTTTGGTGGCTCCTGAAATCCGGAGGGACATTGTTGAGTGTTTTGCAAATGAAGTTCTACATTCCATTCTTGAAGAACTTGGGGATGACGTGTTTTGCTTGCTAGTTGATGAGTCAAGAGATGTCTCTTGCAAAGAACAGATGGCTGTGGTCTTGAGATATGTTGACAAATGTGGAATTGTGAAAGAGAGGTTTATTGGCCTTGTGCATGTGAATGAAACAACTTCTTCCGCACTCAAGTCATCTATTGATTCTCTATTTGCAAAGTTGAAGCTAAGCTTAAAGCAAGTTAGAGGACAAGGATATGACGGTGCAAGCAATATGCGAGGTGAGTTCAATGGGCTGCAATAATTAATTATGAGAGAAAGTCGTTCAACTTATTATGTTCATTGTTTTGCTCATCAACTTCAATTAGTTATTGTTGCCGTTGTAAGAAAGCATAAGGGTATTAGCAATTTCTTAAGCATGATTCATAGCTTATTAAATGTGGTGGGTGGATCAGCCAAGAGAAGGGACATGATTAGAGATATAAATCATGAACAAGTGAGAAAGGCCTTAGGTTGTGGGCAACTTGAAACCGGGAGAGGGTTAAATCAAGAGCAGTGCCTTCAAAGGCCCGGAGATACTCGTTGGAGTTCTCATTATAAGACCTTCAAAAGTTTAGTTGACATGTTCTCTATAGTAGTTGAAGTGCTACAATTTGTGGAAAAGGATGATAGAGATTGGAAAAATAGAGATCAAGCATCAAATCTTCTAGTGTACTTCCAATCTTTTGACTTTGTCTTTTATTTGCATCTCATGTGACTACATTAACCATCACAAACACCTTGTCACTAGCATTGCAACGCAAGGATCAAGATATTGTAAATGCCATTAAATGTGTGAAAGCAACTAGATTGCATTTGGATAATCTTAGAAGAGATGGATGGGCCAAATTATTAGATGAAGTGAATGAGTTTTGTGACATGCATGATATTGCTAGATTGGAAATGGAAGATGCATATGTTGATCCCAAAAAATCTAGGAAAAAATCTAGAATTACATACAAGCATCACTATGAAGTGGACTGTTTCAATGAAGTTATAGATTGGCTACTCCAAGAGCATGATAGCCGCTTTAATGAGACAAGCTCTGAATTGCTAGTTTGCTCAGCCGCTTTCAATCCAAGAGACTCATATCATGATTTCAACGTGGATAGTTTGATGAGCCTAGCAAAACTATATCCTGATGATTTTAGCTCTGGGGATTTGAGGGAGCTTAGGCACCAATTGTGCCTTTACATTGCTGATGTAAGAGAAGACAACCGATTCTCCAACATAAATACTATTGTTGAGCTTTCTCAAAAAATGGTGGAGACAAAGAAAGATCGTTGTTATACATTGGTTTATCGACTTTTGAAGCTTGTGCTAGTATTGACTGTTGCTACCGCAACAGTAGAGAGATGCTTTTCGGGCATGAAGATTGTGAAAACTTCTTTGAGTAACCGCATCGGTGATGAGCACTTAAGTCATAGACTTATTTGTTACGTGGAGAAAGAAGAATTGAAGAAAGTTACCAATGATGCCGTGGTTCATCGGTTCATGAACATGGAAGGAAAAGGACGTAGATTTGATCTCTAAAAGGTAATGCAAGTATTTTCAATGGACCATTCTATAATTTCTTTGCTTAAATATTGAATTGTTTATTCTTCTTTCTTTAGGCCAATGAGGATCTTGAGGTCATGTCGTTGGGTTATAAATTTTGCCAATGTTGACATCCTTTTGTTTACAATTATGGTATTCTCTCACTATATATATTTTGGTAAATGGTAAGAACCAATACTGCTACTTCATTGTTTAATTATTGATGCTGTGCTGATTGCTCAATTAAGTTATATTATTGCTTAAACATTGTACGTATGTATACATATACATGGCATGAAGGAAGTGCCGCACCCCCCTCAATTTTTCTCTAGCTCTGCCCCTGTACCTAGGCTGATGCGGTGCTTAGACTTGAAGAACTTGCATGTGTCCCCGCACCAACAAAGGGGGGGTGTCTCCCTCTCAGGTGGGAGTTGCGACGAACACTCGGTGGGGACGTTCGGGATGGGGATGCTGCTACGCGGTCGCTCCTTGGGGGAGCTGACCTCGTAGCCGCATGTCAGACCTGGATTTTTCAATCCAGAATCTCTTGTGAAACCACTGCACTATTCCCTGGATCAGTAGATAGTGCTCACAGGTACATTGCTGCATCATTTCATACATCGCATGAATCACATCAACACATAATAATATTACATGGCTGGGTTTGAATTATACCACGTCGGGCAATGGTTTTACATAAGGGCCGATCAGGCCAAATGTTTACAATACAAAAGTATGCCAGCGGAAGCAAAAGCAAGGTAGATCATTAATTCCCAGGCAGCGACTGGGGGTAAGGATATGCCATATGATTATTACCCAAGTTAGGGCAATAATTATAGGCACACTAAACCATAGCCTATCTACCTAGGACTTAAAACACACAAGAGGCGCCCTAGTTCTCAGCGTTGTTCCCTCCTTCTGCAGCGGGGTCATCTTCATATGCATAGTGCTCCTGGACTCCTGAATCTGATTTTGGTAAGGCGAGTGTGAGCACAAACCACCGTGCTCAGCGAGCCAACACACAGAGTGCAATTAAGTAGTATGCAGGGCTTATCAAGAGAAGGCTGGGGTTATTTTGTTTTGCGTAGAGTGCTTTTGAATACAATTACTTAAAAATCCCTATGACCTAGCAATTTTGAATCAAAGGGTAAGTATGTATCCGATTGCTATAATACCAGTGATCTAGAGACCATCCACCATTACATGGCCTCCAAACCATATGCAATACTTTCAGCGTTATAACCACTTACATTACCACTGGGACAACACCCAGGACAACACCAATTAGGGCTTTCCACTGCCCTTCACTTTTCCATTTCCGCCCACAAAGTTTCTTTTTGAAATAGAACTATATCTGGTTAAGTTCCCATGTCCGCCCTTGACCGTGGGCACGGCTATTCGAATAGTTTTGACTCTGCAGAGTTTGCACACTTTACCCACAAGAGACAGTTTACTCGTTGCCCTGCACGATTCCTTAGTCATGCGGTTGAGCAAACCATCACAGTAACCGTTCAAAGTATCTCGCCCCTTCCATCATCTCACCCCCTGGGTTGCTCCCATTTGCGGTGGGACCCATTCGTTGTGCGGGATATTCCCCTCCTATACGCCTAGCAGCTGGCTACTCATACTACTAGCACATCGCAGGAGAACTTCTCCCTCAAGCCTGCCACCCAGGCCGCCACTTGCGGGAGTCCCATTCAAGCCTGCCACCTAGCCCGCCACTTGCACTACTGCCATGATGATGACTTCCAGGGTCCGGTAAATTTACTAAGCCAAGCTGTACTTTACAGACTTATGGTTGTACTTGTTTTACACAGGGGGTCATGATAAGATTCAGTCCTTAGTGGTATCTGGGCGGACTTACCACTACTCACTTTGTGCTTCCACCGCACCACATACACACACACACACTCAATCCATCCGCCCAGATATTTAAGCAAGTTGGGATTTTTGGGAACATAAAATAATCATGTCCAATATATACCAGTCATTCCCGTCATGACTGTCCAAACCAGTTTCTCATGTTTAAAAATGACAATGATGTTTGGGGCATTTCAGCGGCCCCGAGTATCTATGCAGTACTAAGCATGGCATATAATTAGGGACTTATTTTCACAAGGTTACTATTATCATTTTGCTAGGGCGACAAGGTTCACACATTCAATTATTCCAAAGGAGGTATAATAATATTCAAGGTAAACAATGGTCATATAACTAGAATCTTAAAATTAAACATGTATTTGCATATAAAATAACAGCATGCAATTGGATAATTTAAAACAAAGTAATTTGCAGAAAACGTAGGTTCAACATGATCAAAGTATTGACTCGCATTGGTCACAGTGGGGTGGTTCTTGGTTGTCTTGACTCTTTAAAGCTGCTGCCTCGGCTTCCTCCTCCTGAGCCTCGTACGCTATTTTTAACGTGCACGAAAATTTGGATAAAAAGAAAAGGCGATCAACAACCAAATAAGCATTCAACAGAATATCCAATAACTCCCATTTCAGGTTTTTGGTTTCATTAGGTGGACATGGGATTTAGACAAATTTAGAGATTTATTCCATTTGCTTTGGTGCTAGGATAATCCCATTTCGATTAATTAAGGTTTAACCATAGTCATTTCTACACAATATAGTCTCTAATTATATCTGGGTGTCATAGCCTAGGTTGTCGATGATATCTTATAGCCTATCTTGCTAATGGTTAATTTCTACACCTTTTATTCGATGGGTCATTATTTCATGTGAGCATTCACCCTAATCATATTATTACTAGACTCTCTCGCTTGACAAAGAGTTAAAAGAATTACTTATGTTATTCATATGTACGTATTGTTTTCTAGCACATGATAAATAACCATAATCAAAGGTCCCTAATTATACTCCTTCTAATTCTTTTTAATTGCTAAAGATTTAAAAGGGTCATTCATTACATATACACATATGTATATGTGTGTGTGTGCGCGTGTGTGTACAACATTTTATGGCACATGATAGCTATCCATGCCAAAAGGGTTGATATGCACCCCCAATCATATTTGAGGTTCATACCCTAAGATTAAAGGCAATAGTTTATGGTGTAATTTCGCATTTGTTAATCTCTACATTACTGACCTACTCATAACTTTATTTTACTACCCTTGTTGATTATTTATTTATCGTTGAGATTTACATTCTGGTGGCATTTTAAATACAAGGACATGCAGTTTTAATTACTATTAAGGGTATTCTTTTATTTAAAGCCTTACTTTTTGTAGCTAAATATGTTATCCAATATCCTTATGAAATTTTCGGATAAACAACTCAAGTCATCTTTTATTAACACGTTTAATTAAACTTTAGTTTTCAGTTAAATGTTCCAATTACACTAGTTACTTAGATATAGCATTTGAACTAATAATAAAGCTCAAATAACCTTATTTTATATCCTAATCACACTTATTATCTTCCTTAGATTATTCTCAAATTTTTCTATCATTTTTCTAGATTTAACGGGCTATAGAAAATCAAAACAAAATTGCAAGAAAACGGGGGTGGCCGCTGGGAATCGAACTCAGCACCTACTAGTTCATTCCATCCACCTCACTTGGCTGACCAACTGGGCGTCTGACTCGTAGCGATTTAAATGGAGGGGATATTATAGTTGAGTAAGCAAGTGGAGGGGGCAAAAGCAGAGCATCACGGCGCCGGAGGAGAGCGGCCTCGCCGGCGATGAGCGATGACCGGAGAGGAAGGGGGAATGCGAAAAATGGGTTGCTCGGTGCCGGGGAATGCTAGGGGTGGCGGCGCGGTGACCGGAGCGGCGGCGAGGTGGGCAGGCGGTGGAGCTAAGCGGCCGGCGGTGAGGGGAAACGAGGCGCCGGCGGTCGGGACAAGATGGGGTAAAATTAGGGTGGGCATACGCTTACGGGGGCCAGGAGGAACTCACCGGAGGGTCGGCCGAGCGGGGAAGGCGACTGTGGCGGCCTGACGACAATGGCTTGCGGCGGCGCGGAAGGGACCACGCCACCGGCGAGGTACAGGCGATGGGAGGCCCTAGCGACGGTGCGACCAGCGTTGCGGTGTCCCGGGGAAGCTCCGGTGCGGAGGAATCGGCCGGGGATGGTCCTAATTGGCCGGGCTCCGGATGGCCGGCGATGAAGAAGAAAGGGGGCGGCCGGCGAGGATGGAGAGCAAGAAAATCCGATTAGCTGGGGTGGGAGCAAAAGGGTAGATTGGCGACGCAGTGGAGAGCTTTGGAGAGCTTTATAGAGGACCCGGTGGGGCTAGCGTCGGGTGGGGCGGTGGCGGTAGCTTGTGCGGGCGTCATGGCGCAGGGCAGTAGGGTGTCCGGTGACGGGGCTGTGATAACCGTGACGGGACAGTGATGTGGAGGGGGCAGGCGACGGGTATGGGTGCTGTGGCTGACGGAGCAGCGTGGGAGGCAGCGACTAGTCGGGGCGGGAGGACAGCGGCCGATCCGGGCGGGAGGACATTTGAAGAAAGGCCTGAGGCGACGGGACAGGCGCGAGGTACAGGTCATGGCGATGGCCAACGCGGTATGGTGAGGCGACGCTGCACGGCTAGTGACGAGGGCACAGTAGTGGAGGGAAAAATTGTAGATTTGCCCCACTCTTGAGTGGCTTTGTAGATTTGTCCCAGTGATGTCTCAATGACATGTGGGGCAGGCGACGGGTATGGGTGCTGTGGCTGACGGAGCAGCGTGGGAGGCAGCGACCAGTCGGGGCGGGAGGACGGCGGCCGATCCGGGCGGGAGGACATTTGAAGAAAGGCCTGAGGCGACGGGACAGGCGCGAGGTACAGGGCATGGCGATGGCCAACGCGGTATGGTGAGGCGACGCTGCACGGCTAGTGACGAGGGCACAGTAGTGGAGGGAAAAATTGTAGATTTGCCCCACTCTTGAGTGGCTTTGTAGATTTGCCCCAGTGATGTCTCAATGACATGTGGGTCCAGGACCCACATGTCATTGAGACAACTGGGGCAAATCTACAAAGTGCACTTTTTTAAGTGGGGCAAATCTACAAAAGCCCCGGGAAAAGAAATGGAAGAAAGGGGAAGAGTGGAGAGACAAAGGGGCGCTGGGCCCGCGTGCAGAGGAAAGGAAGAGAGGGGGGGTGGGGTGATCAGTGAGAAGAAAAGAGAGGGAGGGGGAGAGGAGGAAAGGCCCCACATGGCATAGGGAGAAAAGGGGAACACATAGAGAGGAAGGATATTTTTAAGCCCAATTTTGGAATTTGAATTTTTAACCTAAATCTCTACTTCATGCTTAAGACTATTGATCTTAATTTAATTCAAATCTTGTTCCCAATATCTAGGTACCACATCCAATATTCCTCCATTTTCTATTTTATTTAGTTTGCCCACTGACATTGATTTGTTTTAAATTTTAATCACATTGTTGTCTCTATTTACCATTTCTCCCATTATTTTATCCTTTGCTACTACACTTAATTCTAGTGTATTTATACAGATTAAAAGGACTCCTAATTATGTTTGTATCTACATATATATACACACACATACATACACATGTTTACTTATTTCTTCCACTTGGTTTCATGTAATCCTTTTGTCAATACCCAATCCTTAAAATTGAATTATATATATTTTGCTTGTGCCCATTCTATTATTTTATTTATTTGTCTATTTATATAGGTTTATATCTTTATGCACAACTCTGTTTAAAAATCCTTTGGCCTCTATTTCTTTATTACTAACATTCTCATATACATTTGTTTCACTTTTGTTTTAATTATTGAGACCTCAAACCAAAATCCAAGGAAAAATTTACCAGAGCTCAAATACCAAGACCAATATATTCCAAAATAATTCAGGGTTTACTCATTTCCCAAAAATCCAAATTTCTAGGGTGTTACACCGCAGCAGCCCTTCCTTGTTCCTCGTGACCCGCAGCAGCCCATGCTTGTTCCTCGCGAGCCGCCGCAGCCCTTGCTATCTTGCGGGTCTCCTCCCATTCTGCCTTCTTGCGGGACTCCTCCCAACCCTTCCTAATTTTCTCATTTATGTTGTCCACGAATTTTTGCCATTCCTTTATATTCTTGTTGATCATCTCGACGTGGAGAAGGAAGGTATGATGTAGTGTTAGATTGCGTAGTGTTCTCTTGTAGATGCATTGCACCTCAATTTATAAGGCGAAGGGTAGGCATGTGATTTATTTTTGGTCGCTGCGCAAAGTTGCCCTCTTTTGTCATGTCACTGCGCAAAGCTGGCCTCTTTTGTCATCTCGCTGAGCAAGGCTGCCCCGTTTTGTCATGTCACTAGGCAAAGCTGCCCTCTTTTGTCATCTTACTGGGCAAAGCTGCCCTCTTTTGTCATCTCACTGGGCACACTGGGCAAAGTTGCACTCTTTTGTCATCTCACTGAGCAAAGTTGCCCCGTTTTGTCATGTCACTGGGCAAAGTTGCACTCTTTTGTCAAAGCTGCACTCTTTTGTCATCTCACTGAGCAAAGCTGCCCCGTTTTGTCATATCACTGGGCAAAGCTGCACTCTTTTGTCATCTCACTGGGCAAAGCTGCCCTCTTTTGTCATCTCACTGGGCAAATACATCTAGTAACTAAGTAAACAAAGCTGTTCAGGACATACAAGTTACAGAAAACGGATGTAAAATACAAGTTTTACAATGGTACATGAAATTTAGCTGTAGTCTCTAACAACTACTGATCAGGACATGCGTTGCATCGTCTAGCTGTGTGCTCTTCCTGACCGCATCGCCCACAACGTGCACCAGATGTTCTAGCTTGTGATTCGTCCATGTCATTTCTAATACGTCGGCTCTGTCGCCGACCCTTCCCACCCTTCAGCATGTTCATATCCTGAACCTAGGTCCTCGCTGAAATGTCCAAAGTGGCGAAGTTTCCCACCACCCTGAACCCCCAGAGCTCCCCACACCAAGCTTGCAGTATTCTCTCCTTAAAGAAGTACTCGGACATGAAGTTGGAAGGATCCATGCCCACGGTCCCGCATGCAGCAAGGACATGAGAGCATGGCTTGTGTAACAACTTAAGTTTGTTGCATGTGCAGCTAGGTTCGTTTGTATGATCTCCAAGGCATACCTCGTGAGTAATAAGTGAACGAGCCATCCCAAATCCGGCTCTATCATGGAGTATCACCTCAAAACGATGCTCCCTGTTGCCCATGACATGCACTGTGTGCAATTGACCCTTCTATGCCTTCGTCTCCATGTACGCCGTAATTTTGATGAATACAGGGCTCCGGGATTGGCTGCATGAAGTGCGGCACTTGCGTGCCTTTCCCTGAAGTAGCGGATTGTGCTGTGAAGAACACCTTCCACGATGGCGACAAGGGGCTGAGAACGGAGACCCCTGAGAACCCAATTGTAGATGTCAGCAAGGTTAGTTATCATTATTCCGTACCTTACGCCATCCGTGTCGTGCAATAGCGACCACTTCTCCAATGGTTCCCCCTCGATCCACTGCGAGAAGCACTTGATGTTTCGTGAGCTCCGCCTTCTTGGACCACTTGGGTTAGCCTCATCGATTGCTGGCAAGCATTGCGGTTGTACCGCCCTAGGAGTGACCGGCCCTTTGCTCCTCTCTTCGACATTCTTCCTGGTGTGCTCATCCAACAATCCCCATAAAGCATCAAATTTCCTTTGCTGGTTCTGCCTGGCCAGCCTCTTGGATAGCTTCATCAATGATTATTTTGGGAATTGCTTGAAAAAGTTTGCCCCTAAGTACGACTGCACCACCGGTTCCTCATATCCGGCCAAGGAACGGTCTTCTTGAAGTTTTCTTATAGCCTTTATAATACCGGCGTGGCGATTATGGATTACGCACACACCAGGACGGGTGCATACAACTCCATCCTTCACATGTCTGAGAAACCACAGCTAGCTCTCATAATTCTCACTCTCCACAAATGCAATGGCCAGCAGCAATATTTGATTGTTACCGTCAACGCCTATGGCCGTCAAGATCTGCCCTTTGTATTTGCCTGTCAAGAAGGTCCCGTCAACTGAAATCACTGGCAGCATGTGCCTGAATGCTTCAATGCTAGCACCAAATGCAAACAATGCTCTCTGCAACACTACAAATCCTGGTGGACTTATGGACGGCTTGTCGTGCACGGCGATGTACGTGCCCGGGTTCCTTTGCTGCAACACCTTAAGCATGTGAGGAAGGTTGTCGTACGCTGCCTCGAAAGTGCCAAAATGTTTTTCCAACGCCTTTTGCTTGGCACGCCACGCCTTCACGTAGCTAATCTTATACTTGAATTTATTCTCAATAGCTACCACAATATGCATGGCCGCAATGTCTTTCTTCTCCACTATCTCCCCATACATCAAATTGGCTATAAATCCGAACGTCAGGTTATGATGCCTCGCTAAGGCAGTGTTTAGAATGCAGGAGTGCGGCTCCACCTTGGACACAATCCAGTGAGTCTCATACTTGGGTCTACGTGCGTGCACCCTCCAAGGACAACTAGCCTGCTTGCACTCCACAGTGTACTGCTCCTGGCTTGATTTGACGACGCGAAATGTCCGCTGCATTGAAAGGGCCCAAAGCTTGATGGCATCCTGCAGCGCTTCCTTGTCAGCAAACATAGTATGCAACCGAACCTCTGTTTCATGATACTCCCATGGTGATTCATGCTCATCATGTGCGGAAACACTCTCCGCATTAAATCGGTTCCATTCCTGGGGGATAGGAACTTCTTCATCATCGGAACTGTCCTCCTCGTCCTCCTATACAGCTTCCTCTTCATCCCACTTCATCCCATGCCCTCTGGTCATCAGAGTCCATCTGCTGCACGATATACTCATTATACTCTCCTTCATCGGCTTGCCCAGTTCCCTCTCTATGGCTTGACAGCTGTAACTCTCCTCCATGTACCGCATCAGCTTGCCCAGTTCCCTCTCTATGGCTTGACGGATGTAACTCTCCTCCATGTACCGCATCGGCTTCATCATGAGCAACTTCATCACCTCCGCCAACGTGCGCCCCGCCCGAGCTGCTAGCACCTCCCGAAGCATGGGCGGACACACGAGCTTGCGTAGTTGCTTGTAGTGAGCACGGTTGCACAAGTAGGACACACTCGTATGCACGGCGCCGGCACCCTTGCACAAAGCCCTTCCACGAAGCAGAGCGCACTAAAGTCTTCAACTCCCATCTGATGTCCGTGGGAGACCGGCTCCAAAGCCCTTGCACGACGACGCTGCACACCTCGGGGTCCAATGAAAAACTCTGGGTCAGCCAATGCTGCACATCTGTCATTCGAGCATTCTCGTCATCCGGAAGTACGAGAGTGACTTGCGGAAAATCGCTCAAATCCACACCATTCACGAATAATTCCAGCACTGTAATAAACTCTCAATGTAGTGGCCATTGATGATGTACGCCTGCATGTATGATTGGATTTACGACATGTCAAATAACATCATACAACACTAAACTACACTTTCTATACTAAAAAGGGCGCTAATATTTCTATACTACAAAATGTTCCATACTACAAAATGTACACTACAACTTTTTGAAACTAATATTTTCATACTAAAATTGTACTACATCTAAAATTTTTACTAACACCAAATTTCATATAACTAATAGTGCAAATACAACATAATCAAGAAATACCTGGATCCAAATGGACAGAATAGCTTCCACTCCTCCTTCCTCCCTCACCTCCTCTTCCAACCCTGTCCTCCTCTCCTTTCTCTTCTCCCCTCCTTTTCTTCCCCTCCTTCCTCTCTTCACCCCCTCCTTTTCTTCCCCTTCCTCCCCTGCTCTTCTTCTCTTGTTTCTTCTCTGAGCGCAGAATGAGTGCAAAAAGTGGTAGGAGGTACTGGGCAGCCGACTGCGCTGTCATAAAAAACCCCCTCCCTGTCGCCCTACCGTTGGGCGACTACAATTCCAGTCGCCCAACCGTACAGCGACTGGAAGAAGTCGCCCAACGCTCAGGCGACAGCATTGATTCGCTCAATGGTTCGCACATTCCTTAAATGTCGCCTCCCGGTTGGGCGAAAGGCGGCAGTCGCCCAATGGGGGGGGCGACTGGAGCCTATTTTTGTAAAAAAAATTTCCCGCAGGTATATTTATGTAATTTCAAATAAAAAATGGATTATCCGTACAAACAATTCAGAAACAAGGCAGTTATGGATAATCTCGATTCATTGGTCATAGTTGTTGCCTTAATTTGTCCGAGGCAGACACCAATTGACGAAGCTTCTGACTTACTGTTAGATAGAGAAGCAGAAGTACTAGTGTCAAAAAAAACAAGAAGAAAGGGAGATGCACCGGTGTGCACGGCCGAGTGTGAAGTTGAGAGCAGGACATACTAAACCTATTTTTGTAGGGGTAGATCCCGGATGTTGTTCTTTGCGAGATGGTTGGGGTTCTTTGTGCAGGTGAAGGGCACAATATAGGCATCTACCCTTGTATCAACATAGCTCTTACTTTTGTAGAAAAGAATGACATGTTCAGCAGGGCGGTGGTCATGTCAAAAATCGCTAAGGAGTGTGTAACTGTAATACCCGTACAGTTGAAAAGGGAAATAATGCGAACAATAAAAACAATCCAAGAGAGAATAAAGGAAAGAAAGAAGGGTTTTGCCATCAGACCCAACGGCTTTTAGAATGCCAAATAAGTAACGCTCGCAGAGGTTCCCAGGCCATCCAGGGACGGTCGGCACCATCTAGACAGCCGAATAAGTAGCGCTCTCAGAGGTTCCTATGGGTTTTCGTCATCCGGCAGGAAATTCCATTCTTACCTTTTACCAACTTATCTGTCGTAGTAGAAAAGACCCAAACAGTGTAGGGCTGCCTTTGGACCAAAAGGTCCATGAGACACATAACCAGCTAAGGCTAAATGAGAAGGGTAGAAATGGCAATGCACAAAGAGAGCAAGGGCCAGAAGGTAGCCATAGGGCACCCCTGCCTATTGCATGCATCTGCTAGCTGTTCAAGGGGATGTGGCAAGCTGCATGCTTGCCATGGCCTGCATGTCTGCCACCTCTGCCTTGCAGCCCACAGAAATGTCTACAAGCCTCCTTAAGTCAAGCATCAGAGAAATCCAACCCACCCTACTTCCTACTCCTTTCCCTTCTCTGCCAAAGCAAAGGCCATAACCAAGTCTATCAAAAGGCAGCCACACCGCAGAGACAGTGAGGAAGAGCATACTAGACGAGAGGAAGCAAGGGGGAAGAGGAAGACGAAGGCGAGGAGCGAGGGACGTGAATGGCGTCCCTATGCTAACCATGATAGCAAGACGACGCCATCGACAGCAACCAGAGGGGGCCATCCACGACCACCGGGAACCCCAACCTCGTCCTCGCCCATTCCTTTTCTAGTTAGGCAAGCAAGTAAGCCCCTTACCTTCAACCCATGCTTACGGCGCCATAGCATAGCACAATAGTACACAATAGTAGATGTAGGGCACACAGAGAAAGGGGATGGGGGCAAATCGTCCTGGTAGTAGTAGGGGGAGGCCAGCTGGTTGCAAGCTCAACCCGTAGGGAGCGACCGAAGACTGAGCCAACCGACGGTGGGATGGGCTTGTGAGCCCATGAGCTCGAGATGGTGGGCTCCAGCCACCGACTACTGGAGGCATAGGGGTGGCGCCGCAGGGAGCGGTGAGCTCGGGGAGCCACGTTGGCGAATGACTGCGCCATGGATGCGCACGCCCGAGAAGACGGCGGGTGTGGTCCTGGTTGGCCGGGTCCGAGGCAAGGTCCGGGGGGAAGGCCAGATATGGCCCTGGCCGGCCGGATCCGGGGAAGGCGGTGTTGGATCTGGTCGTGGTTGGTTGGGCCCGAGAGAAAGAGAGAGAGGGAATGAGAGGGGAAGAGTGAGGAGAAGGTGGAGGCCAGCGGAGGTCGGCTGGCGTGAGCCTAGGGCCAGCGAGCCGGAGCTCGGCCGTGTGCCGTCGCGCCGCCTAAGAAGTTTCCTGGGCGGTTCAGCCGAGAGAGATGAGGAGAGGAGTGAGGCCGTTCGGCCGAATAGAATGGAGAGAGATGAGAGGAAGAGGTGAGGCCGGTTCGGCCGAACCGGATAAAAAGGAAAAAAAGAGAAAAGAAAGAGAGAGAAAGGGGAAGAAGAAGAGAAAAAAAGAGAGAAAGAAAAGAAAAGAAAAGAGGAGAAAAAGAAAAGGGGGGTCGTTACCTGCGCGATGGGTCCTTAACCCCGTGCATTTTATGCCAAGATCGGGTTATGCCCGTAGAGTTGTTGTCGCTTGCTTAAGTACTGGTTCGATATGATGCATTGAGTCAGGTTAACGTTTGTATAGGTGGAGGTTCTGGATCGGAGCCGTCCGCACATCGTCCCCAAGACTAACCAGGCAAGTGCATGGTAAAGCGGTAAATTCGGGTATTGTTTGCTGTTAGATGAATGATGATGCATTACTTACCATGGTAGGGTAGGGTAGTTATTTTTGTTTGCATGATGGGAAATGTTGATTAGCGATGGAGAGACATGACATATTGATATGCATAAATGGAGAACTTGCATTGCATGTATGTCATGATAGTGTTGTGCTAATAAAGGTCCACTTCGTGTGGACGCTCCACGGGAGTGGAGAATGAGATCCCCGTATGAAAAAGGACGGGCTTATGATCCCCGCATGGAAACAAGGCGGGCCTGGGTAAGCATCGACGGGTGCTTGCTCTGCTATACCGGTATAGGCTAAAGAAATAAAAAAAGTGCATGTGCATATGCATAATGGTTGGTTGATGAGAATTTAAGATTAAATGGAAATGAGTGGTAAATGAAACTGTGATGGTTCTGGACTGATTTGTAAACCTGTTATTTACTATTTTGCTTTGTGCTTGCTGAGTCTGTGGACTCACCCTTACTTTATTTTTTTAGGTGACTGTTGAGGACGGCATGCACAGGCGGGAGTAGCACATGAATTATTTCACAAACCAGCGGCACTTCTTGTACCATCTTTTGACAGTATATTTTAGACTCTACTAGTATGCTAGAGTAAGAGCTAAAAGAAAAACTATGATATACCTGTTCGCTACACCCTAAATATATTAGTGTTGGCTTAAATTTTCTAGTAGTTGAAGGAATGGTAAGAATATGAAATGGTGGTAGTATTCCGGGCCCAGAGGATGGGCGGGATGTTACAGTAACAACTCACCTACCGAATCCGTTAGACCCCCTCCTGCAAAATAATAATAATAATAATAATAATAATAATAATAATAATAATAATAATAATAATAATAATAATAATAATAATAATAATAATAATAATAGTAATAATAATAATAATAATAATAGAGTTGTTTTTATTTCTTTGTTGGTACATAAGCAGGGATGTTGGCTTATGATGTGTACAGTTGAAACCGTCTGTAAAATGCTACATCACAGACGGTTCGAAAGCCGTTTGATCTTATATTATTACTAACTCATAAACTCAGACGACTTATGAAACCATCTGTAATAATATTTTTGAATCGTTTGTGATGACTTAATCTATAGTAGTGTGCCTTCGTATGCGTGATTGCAACGTGGCTTAGTGCATGCCTTGCCTACACCACCTCGATCATTTGTCACGTTTGAACTGATGGACCATATATGTGGATTTCTGATGTGAAGTAATTCTTCTAGATCGCTAGCTGATCCTTTTCTCTTTTCGTGTGCACATTGTATTCCTTACATGGACACGTTAATTAATTAACACTGCAAGAATATACTATCCAACTTTACATGTGCTTAGTTTGAAGCACGCGCTATGCTACATAGCAAGCTAGGCTAGCTTACCCTTTCTTCTTTGAACATGGTACGTTATCCCCATTTTGCTTGTTCGATCGGGTAACCCAGGCATCTTTGCTGGTTTTTGCTTGCTCGTATAGGTCGCAGTGCTGAAAGGGACAAATGCCTTGCGTACCCTAGCTATTTGTTTTGCTGAAACTGACCCGTTGTCAAGATTTTGTCGACTCTAGCAAGTTGTCCGGGTCATCTCTTACCGTTGAAATTAAACTGCCAAACTGAATCACCAGGTACTCAAGTATCCTTGTTTCTTATTTCGGGACTAGCCGCCATAACAGGTGATGCCAGATCATTGAAGTACATGGCCTCACATGATCAATAAAACTGAAAAACATCCATAGAGGAAATCAATAAAACTGAAAAACTAATTGGGTATATGTAGTAACATTTTAATTGAAAGGTAACAACATAGAAATTATGAAAGGCTTGCCACCCCACAATTTCGAAGAATGTCTTGTTTTCATTCTTTTTTGTAAGAGAAATTTGCATATTTACTACCTAAACTTTGTAAGCTCTCTTATCACCTGGCCATCCTGAACTTGCAAATTAAATTACCAGTACTCTAAACTTGCTTATTTTTACCTATTGTTCTAACTAAATTTGATGATGAGGCACATTAGTTGTTCATATGAAAAAAAGTCAGTTAATGAGGTGGACCAAATCTGTCAAATACTTGGATCTGTTGTTTCTCTTTGAACTATGCAGACAATAACTACATGCATATACAAACTAGCAACACTAAAATCCTAATGCATGTCATTCCAGCAACAAGTTTTTTTTTTTGAGAAATCAGCTATTTTATTTGGCATGCATAATATTGCTTTCCTTGTAGTCCAAAATAGACATCTTTGTAGAGATGGTTTTGGTTTGCAAATGCGTGCTTATTGTTTTTGTCTTTTTGAGGCAATGTCCACCAAATGGGCCTATCAACTTCTTATTGGTAGTGGTGTTAGAGAGATAAGTATGTGATTAATAGGGCAAACTATGTTAAAAACCAAGGTATTAACTATTTCTTTTTTAATATGTATTGAACTAAAACGACATCATTGTTGGATTGGAGTGCGTATTGCCCAATAATATAATATTACCCTCAATCTGAGAGCATACAGGTAATCTAACTACTAGTAATATAAGACGGCAATGTTTTGTTCATTCCCAAGGAAACTACTAGGGTTCCTTTATAATGTTATGAAAATTTAGAATTTGAATATAAAAGAACAAATTTCAAACCTCAGGAACACTAAAATTTTAAAAATGAATTTCAAATCTCATTTGGATTTATGTAATTTATTTATTTAAAAGTTTAGAATTTTCAGAATTTTAATTAAATGATTTAAAAAGTATATAAGTTTCAAATTCTAAAAAGTGATTTTTCGTAAATTAAAATACCAAATTTTGATATACGAAAATTTGGTAGGGCGTATTTTCTCTTGACACATAAATCGATAAGATATTGAAAATAATTAGACTACTCCTAATTATTATCTCTATGCACTATATTTAATTCATGTATGTAAAAAATATCAAGTAAAACTGGATATTTATTAAGAGTACAATATAAACATCACACTAATTTTGCATTGAAATATGAAATACATCACATATTTATGGATAAAAGCATTCAAAAAATATGCTCTACAAAGTTGGATGGAGGGAGTAATATTTTAAATCTTTAAATCAAAATTCTATATGAAACCCAAAATTCAAAGACTTAAAATTTAAAATTCGAGACTACAATTTGCATAATTTTGAAGTTTTAATATGGGGGACATTGTGTGATGGAAAAGAGTTGCGTTTTTTTTTGTCTCGGTCTAACCCTGAGCGCATCACTTGGTAGTCACCTGCTCCCACATCTCCCAGACCGGATTATGGAAATTAATTGCAATTTGCTCTCCTTCCTATGCAATAACAGTTATTCACAGTAAGACATTTACCTGGGTTTTTTTTTTTGCGAACCTAAATGTATGCTTTATCAGACAAGTGCTCACGTGGATGTACACAATTTATGATTTCTCCACCTTATTAATTTACCACGTTTGAACTCTGAACTTATGATCAATATAATATATTTTACGAGGTAAATTGATTCTTTGAGACGCTAGTCCTTTTCCTTTCATGTGCACGTGCGTTGTTCCTTGAGGAACACCTTCAGAAGATTGCAGGTTTACTCGATGCTTTCGACATGGTATGCTTATTACTTTGCGTGTTGGGGGAAAGAAACCCAGGCATTTTGGCTGATACCGTGTTTGCCTCTGCGGCCCTATAAAAGGCAGTGCTCTTCTATTCGAGTCTAGCAAGTTGGTCGTGTCATCTCTTGCCGTCTATATTTACTACCAGGTACTGTAAATATCCTCGTTTCTAATTTCCTGACTAGCACTACCAGGTACAACAAGTGAATATTGCTTCTCTTTTGCCAGGAGTGTAAGCAAGCGCACTGTCTACATGCACTTGTGGAACAACAAGATACAGCCAAGTGGCAACAAGGCAACAACCAGTTCAAGGATTGCAGAGTGCTGAAAATATATACGTTACTACCTCTCAATTTATCTTCTCGGGAGTTTCACTGCAACAGAGCCACACCCAAAGCCCGAAACAGAGAGGTAAATGAACGTCAATTTATAGCAGTAGATCAGTATTAATTTCAGTTAAGTACATACCCCTCCATCCCGTAATACAAGTCTATAATCCATCATATGTATAGACCAAGAAAACACTAAATTTAAAAAACTTAATGCTATTAGACCATGTATGCCCCTGTTAAATGACATAGTAAAATTACTCATCTACTTTTCAGCATTAAAGTAAAGGTATATAGTGAAAATAGTGTATTAGCTACACATTTGATCTCTACAATAGAGATTCAATAATTTTCAAATTCGGGAACTTTTGACAAAGATTAAAAAAACTTTCAAAATCGGCAACTTTCAATTGACATTCAAAACTTTCAAATAAGGAACGTTTAACCGACATCCATGGTGTCTATCATTTAACATGTTGTTTGGCTCTTTGCTCTTGTTTCTTCTTGGCTGCATTGCAAGAGACCGATGCCTGCCTTGATAAGCTTAAGATTCACATACGCAAGAATTTGTTAACCTAGCCTGCATGACATAGTGTCTATATAGTTGGATGTATCTTGATGTGCCAATTAGGCTCCATGTTAAATAGAGCTATATTCATTGCATATACCACTCTACTATCTATACTTCAAAATTAATATAGTTGTAATCCTCATATATAAAATTGTACAGAAAGCTTTAATATTTTTATCTAATTAATTTGCACGTTATTAATTTGGACTTACCAAATAAGTAGTGTAAATGTTTTTACTTTATAATTTGCACGAGATTGCCGATTCATTTGTAAAAGCTATCCTTTTCATTTGTAATATATAAATAGATGGCAGCCGGTTCAGCCGCAATCTATTTATATATTACTAGTCCATCAGGGGGGGCACTAATTGATAGACGGCTCCTGAAAGCCGCCATAACTGGCGATGCCAGATCAATGAAGGACATGGCCTTACATGATCCAAGCATTCTGCTTGGAACAACTCCACAAGGGAACACCTGCCTTCATATATCCTCCATTCATGGCCACGACGGATTCTGCAAGGATGTTCTGGCGCTAAACCAGTCTCTCCTCGTCGTCGCCAACTTGTACGGTGAGACTCCGCTGCTCGCCGCCATGACTAGCGGCCATGCCTCTTTGGCTTCTTATTTACTCAGGTGCTGCCGTGGTCTGGGATTGAGTGAGGCAATCTTGAAACAAGACAAGGATGGATGTAATGCGTTGCACCACGCCATCCGCAGCGGCCACAAGGACATTGCGCTGGAGTTGATAGCAGCGGAGCCTTCCCTGTCGCAAGTTATCAACAAATTCAATGAGTCACCCATGTTCATTGCGGTGATGAGAGATTTTGCAGATGTGTTCGAGAAACTGTTGGAAATTCGTGATTCTTCTCATTCGGGAGCCAACAGCTACAATCCTCTTCATGCTGCTACGAGAAATGGGAATCCAGGTGAGAACTACGGAGTCAAGAGCACTATAGAGAACGTACAGCAAACTAGCATTAGGATTGTGAATCTTAAGATTATCTAGAGCATAATTGATTCTCCAGTTTCCTCTAATTATATTGTACATCGTTACGGCTACATCCTACATGCCAAAGAGTATCATCACTCCTTGGCTGCTAACCATCGTTCGTTCCTTGATTTGTTTTCAGTTATTGCTAAGAAAATTATGGAGACCCGTCCTTCGCTGGCCAGAGAAGAAGACAAAGGTGGGAAAACTCCAATGCACCTGGCTGTACGTAGGAACAAGGTTGACGTGCTACGAGTAATGTTGGAACATGATTGGTCATTAGGGTTTGTACTAAGCACAAAAGATGGGGCTCCTCTCCTTGTTTCTGCCGCACATCGAGGTCATGTTGGTGTTGCTCAAGAGCTTCTTATCCATTGTCCAGATACTCCCTATTGCAGACCAGATGGCTGGACATGCCTTCATGAAGCTGTACAGTTAGGTCATACGGAGTTCGTTGCATTTATCCAAAACTTCAATTTAGGTCATACAGATGGCACCACAACTTCAGAAACTTGTTAACATGCGAGATGGCAGCGGAAAGACTGCTCTACATTACGCAGCCCCGAAGTGCAATCCAAAAATCGTTGCTGCTTTACTGCTTCACGAGGACATAGACTCGACAGTAAGGAATTACGGGATTCCGCGCATAATGCCAAGACTTTAAACTGGGTACGTATGTTTCTAAATATATTGGTCCATATCAATTTTGCAATTAGGCACAAAGCAAGCACTGTACCGTTAAACAATTGATTTTATCACTAAGCACACCTAATCATTTGACTGTAGCTAGCAGTATAGAAACTGCAAGGCTGCTATTTAGCTTACACAAACAATCATTAAAGTACCATTTCAATTGGAGAGGAGAAGCATTTTACACCCCATGACTGATTCGTTTCAAGTTTAATTAGAAACCATCTCATTATAAGCAGAACTATTTGTTTAATTACATGGGACAATTCAGATTATAAAATAATATTACATTTACATGCTACATAAAATGGTTGCAGCTAATTAAGAACAAAAATAATGAGAAATTCAGGAAGGAATAATCAAACATGTAGAACAAATTGAGTGTATATAATAAAATTGTATCTCGAAGGTAACAACATGGAAATTATGAAAGGTGTGCAACCCCACAATTTCAAAGCAACTTTTGTTTTTGTTCCTCCTTACAATGCAGACTAATTATAGATCTAGCCAAAGCCTTGTTCACAAAATTAATAATTTCTTTATTTGATATATGACTTATTACTGTGATTATCGAATGTCATAACTATTCCCTCCTCTTTGATTATTTTATTTCTCAACTTTCAACTGAAATTATTTTATCATCACATCTTCTAACTTAACTGCACTATTATGAGCGATACTATTATTCATAGAGTACAATAGCTGATATTAATTTATTATTGTGAGCTGCATTTATACGTTCCTTTTGATCCGTGCAGAACGAAGTGTCCATGCGTATGTTGAAAGCTGATCCCCAAAATGCAGCCTCTATTTATAATCTTCATAAGCAAGCCAAGGCAGAGGTAACTGAGGCATCAAGGAAGGACGTCAAGTCACTGACTGAAAAATACACAACCAACACTTCTTTAGTGGCGATCCTCGTTGCAACAATCACCTTCGCTGCTGCTTTCACCTTGCCTGGAGGGTACAGCAATGATGTTGGAAGCGAGGGACTTCCGATCATGGCTCGGAAGCTAGCATTTCAGGCATTCTTAATCTCTGACACCTTAGCAATGTGCTCCTCACTCACTGTTGCCTTCATATGCATCATAGCAAGGTGGGAGGATCTTGAGTTCTTGCTTTATTACGATCCTTTACTAAGAAACTCATGTGGTTTGCATACATGGCAACAATCGTGGCATTTGCAATGGTTTATACACGGCATCGGCACCTCGTATCCAGTGGTTGGCTATTGGAATTTGTTTTCTTTCAGTTTTACTGCCCATTCTTACCAAGCTGCTAGGTGAATGGCTTGTCTTGAAGCTCAGATTTCGGTTGGGTGATTCTTTCAAGTCCGATCTTCTTGATATGATCTGACATCAGCGATTTGTCTTATTGATTATAGATACGTTCTGTCATTACGGGTTATTTTGTTTATGCATCTCACACATTGTTTGGCTGATCATACTACATTGTAATATTCTGGATTTATCTATAAATCCTAAACTATGTAATCTGAACATTGCTTATATTACAGGCTTATGTTAATGAGTGATTACTACATCTTTTGTTTCAATTTTTATTTCTTAAGTTGATTATTCTCATGGAATGGGCTTGATATGGTTTGGGGAAGTTTAGCGATAGATTCATGGAAAAATACAAAGTAATTTATATAATTAGATGCAGTTGGTTGTACTGGTATAGAGGGAATTTATCTCACTTTCATTAGTTGTAACACCCTGCCCACTTTCTAGGCCAAGATGCTACCACCATCTGCATACTCATACCATTTCATCAACACTAAAGGAATCTAAGCCAACATTAAATTTATTCAAATTGCTGCGTTCAGGTATATCATAGCATTTTTTAGTGATTACCCTAGCCTAGTAAAAGCTCAAGTACACTAACAAAGGTAATGCACAAGTGCTGTTGGTTCGTGCCAGTTATCCATGTGTTACTCCCGCCCGTACATGTCGTCCTCGACGGCCACCTAAAAAAACATCAACAGAGCAAGGCTGAGTCTACCGACTCAGCAAGTACATAACAGAACGATAGGCACTACCAACATAAGTAAGCATTTAAACATAATCCACATATATCATCATATTCGTGTCATCATTCTCATAGCCAACCATTGCTATGCCATCAATGTAATGCTTCATTACGCTACATGCTCATATGCTCACCATTTTGCAAGTACCGGTACTGCCGAGTGAACACTCGTCGATGTTCACCCATTGTGGGCCCGCCCTCTTAGGCACGGTCTTACTCAAGAGCACTCCGGATTAGTCCGCTAGCTTTACTCATAGCTAGGGACTTTCTCACCGCCCTCACTCTTGAGTGCTCCTCATGCAAATGCATATGCCCATGATCATAATCATGCTCATTATTAACATTATTAGCAGGTAAGCATCATTGCCTACCTCACTCCATCATCTTTGCCATCATTTACTGTGCAACCTTATGTCATGTAAACATCCCATTTCCACATAGATATCACGTAATCAACGCATTTCCACATAAATATCATCATATCAGGTAAACATCGCATACTCATAAACCTTGGTCTACCGCTCTACCATGTACTTGCCTGGTTAGCCTCGGGAATGACGCGTGGACGGCTCCGACCCGAGACCTCCACCTGCGTACATGTTACCCAACTCAACGGCAGATCAAAAACCAGAGCGTAAATGGAGAACAACGTCCCTAAGCTCGTATCCCAATCTCGGGCGTAATCGTACGGGTTTTTTTCTCACTCTCTCTTTCTTTTTCTCCTCTTTTCTTTTCTTTCGTCCCTTTTTTTTTCTTTTCTTCCTTACCCAGCCGGCCTCCCTATCTCTCTTTTTTTTTCTCTTGGCCGAATGGCCTCATCCCCCTCACCCCATCCATTTTCTCTCTCCCCATACTCCACTCGGCCGAACAAGCCTTCCCACCTGTGGCTCCTCCCCCTCCTCTCTGTGCGACTTGGTCGAACAGCTGGGCCCCTCCCGGCGGCGCATGGCGCACGGGCGCGCAGGCCCCCTCCCTCGCCGCCGGCCACTGGGCCGCCGCCGGTCCCCTGCCTCCTTCTCCCCTCCGCCCCTCATTCTTTTTCTCGTGCGGCGCGTCCTCCGGTGATGTGGGGTGCTCACGGCCATCCCCCTCCTCGTCGCCGGCCATCGGGCCGCCGCCGGTCTCCTCCCCAAACCGGCCGGCCGGGGCCAGATCCAGCCGTACCACGACGTCGGTGGCTCCCCCTCCGGCCCCTTCTGCTCCTCCCCGCGCCTTGGATCCAGCCGGGACCGGACCCTACCGCCTCCCCATGCGCTCGCGGCGTGTGCCCTCCCGTGCGGCACGGCCGCCGGATCCGCCGCTTCGCCACCTCCTCCATGCACCCGGCTCTGGCCTTGACTAGCGCCACTAGTTGGCGGCGCCTGCCACCCCGGGCTCCCCTCGGTACGGCTTCCTCAGGCTCACCGGCCGCGGCTCATAGCCGGCCGGTGCCCTTCGATGCGGCCTCCTTTCGGTTTGTGCCCCCTTTCCACAAGTTGGCTTCTTGCATGCGTTGCTATGGCGCCGAGGTTCAGATGGAAGGTGAGACTTACCTGGTTGCCTAGCTAGAAGAAAAAAAGTTGGCGTGGGTGCGGTTGAGGTTCATGCGGCTCCTCCTCTTGCCGTCACGGTCGGCCGCTCCTTTGCGCCTGCCTTCACCTTGTCGTCATAGTTGGTTGCTCCCTCTTCTCCTCCCTGTGGTGAGCTTGGAGATGTGCTTGTGTTTTGGGGGCTCTCGGCCTTGGCATTGAGAAGGAATGGAGGGGGGTGCTTCGGTTGGCTTCGTTCTTATCCTACTGAGCAAAGAGGTGAGGAGATAAGGCTTGCTACGATGTACTGGCTTTATAAGGGCATGGTTGGCTGCCTTGCATTTGCGAAAAGACCAGCATGCCCTTCCCTTCCTCTCCCATATAATTGACTGCTCAGGGGCATTTTGGTCCAATGTTGTGCTGGCTTTGGGGTTTCTTTTACTGCAGCGGTAAGTCGGTAAAAGGTAAGCATATGGTTCTGCCGAATGACGAGAACCCACGTCGCGAGACGGTGCCGACTATCCCTAGGCGGTCTGGGAACCTCTGAGGGCGCTACTCGGCTCTCTAGACGGTGCCGACCGTCCTGGGATGGTCTGGAACCTCTGCGAGCGGCACTAAATCGACACTCTAAAAGTCGATGGGTCTGACGGCAAAAACTACACTCCTTAATCGCTATCATTTTCCCTTATGCATAATTGGGGTATTACATTCTACCCCCCTTAACAGAATTCGTCCCCGAATTCTGGCATTCAACAATATGCATAAATGAACAAAATGAACTGCACAACATAACATTAACTCGTACCCATGGAGAACAAGTCCGGGTACTTCTTGCGCATGCGAAACTCCAACTCCCATATCGCTTCTCGCTCAGACTGATGTGCCCAAAGCATTTTAACATACTTTATCATTTTATGCCTCAACACCTTCTCTGATTCCTCCAAAATATGAACTGGACGGGACTCGAAGGTGAGGTCTTGCTTTATGGACACCGGTCGTAATACAATCTCATGCTCTGAATTTCGCAAGTACTTTCTCAACCTCGACACATGAAACACATTGTGCACTCCGTGCGTAAACTCAATTCTCATGCCTCGGCATAAGAAAACCTCCAACCCTTCAGGAAAACACTCTCATTGCTTGCACAAAAGAGACAAGACTACTCTTATTTGCAACAAGGAGAGCTCTTCTCTTTTACAAGAGAAGTATCACGCAACATTCATAGAATCAACTCATTCATCCACAAACATCAACCCTTCTCCCAAAATAGAAGAAAATTTGTTTCCTCTCAGGAAACCATAAATCCACTCAGAGTGAAAACCGGACAGGAAATCAATCCTCATCCTAACAAACAACTTTATGCCGCGTATACCATGCGAAGTATTTCATTTCCCCAAATCAGTCTTTTCTTTTCCAAAAAAAGAAAGCATATTCTTTTAGGCATAAGGATAACGCCTTAGCCAAAAACCACTTAGACCACAAGCAAAATGTGGAAATACCGCAACTTTCCACTTAAATCCACTATCCCTCAAAGTGGCCATGAACGAATTCCCAAATCAGGGGAACCCAAAATAACCCTTTGATTATCGATCAATCACTTCAATCGGTAACACGAGAGATATTTTTCTTCGGGTCCCTTAGAATCAGTATCAGTCACTCATCCATGTGACTAAACTCGCAAAGATAGTTCTCACTAACTCCCTTAGCAAGAATAATAGGTTCCCATATTTCGACATATCAAAACATTCCAATTACCCATGTATTGGATTACACCCCTGACTACTTCTTTAAATAATGATCACCCAACATGGTGGATAAAACAAATCATGCACCAATTCTCAACTTCTCACATCCACAGAATAAGGTAAACTCCATTAGGATCCCATTTCACATCAAATAACTAAATCTTCCAATAGCTCTACTTTAACTTTACCTCAATCTTTTAGCCTCTACTAGGTGTCAACAAATATGAGGCTCATAAACCAAGGTTCCCAATACTCCTCCAATAACTCTGATATTAATTTCAGCCTCGATCTATGTTATTGGAATCAAGTAATCTAAAACATTAACACCTAGTGACGATTACCTCAAAACATAAGTCAGGGAAGCTCTTTCACCAAAATCTCATACTCTCATTGCTACCCATGCTTTACCAACTTAAATGTGACATCTATCACCATTATTTCCCACAGACACTACTAATTGCAAAGACACAATCAACCATTGGTTTCGCTTTTAAGGCCAATCTTATCCCTAATCAATTTCCCACCAGGATCATGGCCTAAGATCAACTCAGAACTCTATTAGCCACACAAATCTTTATTATCACCCTATTGCCAACATATCAACCATCTCACTCTAGATCTAGGCCTACTAGAGTTTCATGTTATGAATTTAGCCTTCGTTTCAAGAGCAAGGGATTCCATTCCTTCAGCAACCCTCCAAAGGTAAGAAGTCTACCAAATTTAAACATCCAAACACAGAATGAAATCCCAACAGCTTTCATTCTTCAATAAGACATGACTTTAGAATGAGTTCATCACTCACTCCCCAAACCAACTGCAAAACTCCCCCAACATGGGATTCACTCTTTCAGTGATGCAACGCCTAGACAGGAGAACCAATCCCTCTGGCCATAGCATCGCATCACAACAAACACATTGGGCAATTAACACTAAGAAAACGGAGAGATGCAACAAAATCCAAATATTACGTTGCCCTAGTTGACGCGCCCAGGCCCACTTTAGACTCTCAGCTCAAGACAACCGAAATTACATGTTTGGGAAATGCTCAGGACTCATTCCTGAGTACGCCTAGGACTTCGTTCCTAGGTACGCCCGAAACTTACGCATTCGGGAGCGCCACGGACCACTCGTCCGGGAAATCTCATATGCAGAAGTGAGGGAAGTCAGGTAGCACTCATGACACATGCACATAAATCAATCTGTGAGTCATGCGGATCTCCTGCCGCACCTCCAAGCATTCATCATTGATAGAACTAAACATGACCTCCTTCGAAGTCATGAACCCCAAATGATAATGCACGCCGAAACACAAAGTGTTTCTTCCAAATACTACATAGAAACCAATTAAAATTCTCTTCCCCATAACCACAACAAGCCAGTACCTCTTGTACTGCTTACACAGTTTAGCAAATATCAATTTGCTAATACATAAGTCATTGACTTTTAGTATCCCATCTTGAACCTTTCCACAGCTCACCGGATACTTTATTCTTCTATATTTACTCCTTAGTTCATCAAACACTACCACTTTACTGTACAGAACAACACAATCATAACATCTATCAAGCGCGCATACCACAAGATGTGGTCAAGACTCTTTGATAGAAAAATCCACTATCAATAAATAATCCCATGAGCATCTAATTCCAAGGCGCTAACTAATCTCGGCCAGCTCAACTTTAAGGATGATCAATCACCCGGATTTTAGCACACATCGCATGTACTTTCATAAACCACAGTTACTATTAAGCATAGAATCCATCTGTTCTACCTCCGTAGGTGTGCACATGATTTCCTACAAAATGCAGTGGCCACTCCACCAACTCAGGCTTAGATATTGCCACCAAATCTCACTAAAACGTTATTAACTTCATTCCCCAGAATTTAAGTCTCACACGACTTTTCAACAATTCTTCTCCATTCAACTTAGCTGGAAGATTTATCCGACATTAAGACCCTCATTCTTATTCTCCCGACTAATCCCAATAGAGTTCTAACATTACAACTATTAGAATCTTCCAAAACATTGGTCATGATTATAGTAATCAATCATGGTGCGGGATTAGCGGACTTAGCTTTATAATCCTTCGCCTATTATCAATTTGAAAGGGTAACCCCTGAGAGATTTTCCACCAAAATAATAAATTAGCACACTTCTTAGCATGCCTAGATTGCACGATTGAGCTAATCGATTGGGACCATCATGATTCCAGTCATTCATTGTGGCTCAACAGTCTACGCTACTATAATCACCAACTGGTTCACCAATAATTCAAATCCCACTATTAAACAAAAATGGATATGCTTTACACCGCTACTTCTCATGTTACTACAAAATCCTCATTGGGCCCAACTCAACTTCAATCCCACAAACATAACTAAAGTCAATTACTCCCCTAGGTTCTCACAATTTAGAATACTACGTCCTCCCAACTTGTTACTTTAACCACCATATCCCACATACGCCTAATCCAACACTTCAACCACTATTGGATATCACCTTTTCAAAAAAAAAAATTGGTCTCATCATGAAAGTTACTCCAATCATTCATATAATCAAAATTCTCCTGAGAACTATACTTGCATGGAACACTCCCCACTATCGGGTATTTACCAAACAACTCAACGAGTTGCTAACCAAAGGGAACCAACTTCCCGAAACTGAAGCAAAACATCACTACCTCAATGCCACAAATGGCAACATGACCAGGCCTCTCCAGTGGCCACGGTCTCAGTCTCTATTGCATCAGTACACGACACAATCACGGCAAAGTCCCGTAGGACACACAAATAACAAGTTCAAATGCTTGCTACCAACTCACAAGCATCAACATCAAGCATTGCAAATCAACATGACTAACAGAAGCGAAATTGCAATGCTTGAGCCAATCCCATCTTACTGTGCACACGTTCGCGTTCTCTAGCTCTCGGCATCTCTGTTCAAGACAGATAGCCAATCACACAGCTAGCCCACAACCATCCATTTCAACAGCACAGATCAACATCAAGGCTGCGAAAGCGTAAATGCAATGTAAGACCCATTCCCATCCTATGGTGCACCAGTGTGTCAAATTTTAATTTAATTATTAGGTCTAAGTCAAATTTTAGTTGAATAATTAATCTAGATTGTCAAATTTCTTTACCACGGACCTAACGCCCGCTCTGATACCAACTGTAACACCCTGCCCACTTTCTAGGCCAAGATGCTACCACCATCTGCATACTCATACCATTTCATCAACACTAAAGGAATCTAAGCCAACATTAAATTTATTCAAATTGCTGCGTTCAGGTATATCATAGCATTTTTTAGTGATTACCCTAGCCTAGTAAAAGCTCAAGTACACTAACAAAGGTAATGCACAAGTGCTGTTGGTTCGTGCCAGTTATCCATGTGTTACTCCCGCCCGTACATGTCGTCCTCGACGGCCACCTAAAAAACATCAACAGAGCAAGGCTGAGTCTACCGACTCAGCAAGTACATAACAGAACGATAGGCACTACCAACATAAGTAAGCATTTAAACATAATCCACATATATCATCATATTCGTGTCATCATTCTCATAGCCAACCATTGCTATGCCATCAATGTAATGCTTCATTACGCTACATGCTCATATGCTCACCATTTTGCAAGTACCAGTACTGCCGAGTGAACACCCGTCGATGTTCACCCATCGTGGGCCCGCCCTCTTAGGCACGGGACCCCTCCACTCCCGTGGAGGCCTCACCAAGCGTGTCTTACTCAAGAGCACTCCGGATTAGTCCGCTAGCTTTACTCATAGCTAGGGACTTTCTCACCGCCCTCACTCTTGAGTGCTCCTCATGCAAATGCATATGCCCATGATCATAATCATGCTCATTATTAACATTATTAGCAGGTAAGCATCATTGCCTACCTCACTCCATCATCTTTGCCATCATTTACTGTGCAACCTTATGTCATGTAAACATCCCATTTCCACATAGATATCATGTAATCAACACATTTCCATATAAATATCATCATATCAGGTAAACATCACATACTCATAAACCTTGGTCTACCGCTCTACCATGTACTTGCCTGGTTAGCCTCGGGAATGACGCGTGGACGGCTCCGACCCGAGACCTCCACCTGCGTACATGTTACCCAACTCAATGGCAGATCAAAAACCAGAGCGTAAATGGAGAACAATGTCCCTAAGCTCGTATCCCAATCTCGGGCGTAATCGTACGGGTTTTTTTTTCTCACTCTCTCTTTCTTTTTCTCCTCTTTTCTTTTCTTTCGTCCCTTTTTTTCTTTTCTTCCTTACCCAGCCGGCCTCCCTATCTCTCTTTTTTTTTCTCTTGGCCGAATGGCCTCATCCCCCTCACCCCATCCATTTTCTCTCTCCCCATACTCCACTCGGCCGAACAAGCCTTCCCACCTGTGGCTCCTCCCCCTCCTCTCTGTGCGACGTGATCGAACGGCTGGGCCCCTCCCGGCGGCGCACGGCGCACGCGCGCAGCCCCCTCCTCGCCGCCGCCATCGGGCCGCCGCCCCCCTCCTTCTCCTCCGCCTCATTCTTTTTCTCGTGCGGCGCGTCCTCCGGTGATGTGGGGTGCTCACGCCATCCTCTCCTCGCCGCCGCCATCGGGCCGCGCGGTCTCCTCCCAAACCGGCCGATCGGCCGGATCCACCGCCCACGACGTCGGTGGCTCCCCCCGCCCCTTCTGCTCCTCCCCGCGCTTGGATCCAGTGGGACCGACCCTACCGCCTCCCCATGCGCTCGCGGCGTGTGCCCTCCCGTGCGGCACGGCCGCCGGATCCGCCGCTTCGCCACCTCCTCCATGCACCCGGCTCTGGCCTTGACTAGCGCCACTAGTTGGCGGCGCTTGCCACCCCGGGCTCCCCTCGGTACGGCTTCCTCAGGCTCACCGGCCGCGGCTCATAGCCGGCCGGTGCCCTTCGATGCGCCTCCTTTCGGTTTGTGCCCCTTTCCACAAGTTGGCTTCTTGCATGCGTTGCTATGGCGCCGAGGTTCAGATGGAAGGTGAGACTTACCTGTTGCCTAGCTAGAAGAAAAAGTTGGCGTGGAGTGCGGTTGAGGTTCATGCGGCTCCTCCTCTTGCCGTCACGGTCGGCCGCTCCTTTGCGCCTGCCTTCACCTTGCCGTCATAGTTGGTTGCTCCCTCTTCTCCTCCCTGTGGTGAGCTTGGAGATGTGCTTGTGTTTTGGGGGCTCTCGGCCTTGGCATTGAGAAGGAATGGAGGGGGGGTGCTTCGGTTGGCTTCGTTCTTATCCTACTGAGCAAAGAGGTGAGGAGATAAGGCTTGCTACGATGTACTGGCTTTATAAGGGCATGGTTGGCTGCCTTGCATTTGCGAAAAGACCAGCATGCCCTTCCCTTCCTCTCCCATATAATTGACTGCTCAGGGGCATTTTGGTCCAATGTTGTGCTGGCTTTGGGGTTTCTTTTACTGCAACGGTAAGTCGGTAAAAGGTAAGCATATGGTTCTGCCGAATGACGAGAACCCACGTCGCGAGACGGTGCCGACTATCCCTAGGCGGTCTGGGAACCTCTGAGGGCGCTACTCGGCTCTCTAGACGGTGCCGACCATCCTGGGATGGTCTGGAACCTCTGCGAGCGGCACTAAATCGACACTCTAAAAGTCGATGGGTCTGACGGCAAAAACTACACTCCTTAATCGCTATCATTTTCCCTTATGCATAATTGGGGTATTACATTAGTGCTCATTTTTTTTAGTGGTAAACAATTAACATTCATAAATTAGCATACCTAGCGTTGGAGTACACCTCGAACTTCATCTCCAAAAGGCCGCCATTACCACTTCACTACGAAACCATCACTCTTTCACTAAGCAGTATAGCACAAATGCTTAAGATTTGGTGACAAAGTGGGTCACGCTAGCCTGCGGAGTTTCACTCCTAAATTGGCTGACATGTGAAAGTTAACATATACTTTAGTTGAAAGTCAGAAATTGAGAGACAGAATTTGTGTAAATCACTTTCTGAATCTCAAGAAAATTTTTTTATCGAACATGGAAACGATGCCTTTTTTTTTTTGTACCAACGAGTTTTGCTCCCGTGTCGCCTAGGAATCGAACCCGTAAAACATCTAGCTTCCCTTGTCAAAAATCGATACTTGTCTTGAACTGCAAGATTCAAGATGCAAATATATGATGAGGAATGAAGATGTGAATTCAGTAAGCTTAGAGCGGCATGGTTCTCTTACAGAATTAAACTTAATAGCTAAAACTCGACAGAAACAATATTAAAGATTTGCCGTTGCATATAAGACCCACGAGGCCACGAGTGATAGTGAGATAACAATCTATGTTCACTTCCAGGTTAGTGGAAGAACAGTATCATCTGTTTTTAGGCAAGCAAGCACCTCAGAAAAGAAACGGACACCAACTATATACTCATGGCGCATTGCCAAGATTTCATATCATTCAGCTATTCGTTTTGGCTGTGGCTTTTGACTAGGTCTGATAATATTTAGCTCTAACACAAATGCTTATACAAATGAACCGAATGCTGATAAACTATAAACTGCTTTGAAAAAGCTGTCTCAACAAACCGCTTCAAAACTACAGCAGAGAAACTGTTTCATTTATTTGTTCAAAAATAGCCATAAACCAAAAAGAATAGACCACCAAATAGTCAAACATTCCAATGATATCATACCAGTCCGGCGAGCCGGGAGCAGGCCCACGTCTACCAAGCCAAGTAAAATGCTGTGCTTCCGTCAAACTGGAGATGATTCATGCCATGACCAGCCAATCACCATTGACCTTGAGCGTTTGAAAGTATGTTGTTTTCGTGGAACCATCAACAAAAATAAAAGAAAAGAGAACCGATAAAATGTAGACGAGCGATAACTCGATACTGTTTAACATTACTAGCCACTACAGCTAAAATTTTGATGCTGATACAGTTAATCCATCTTACAACATCAGGACATACCCATCCTAAAGATACACAACAAGGCAAGGATATACAAATTGATACAGATCTTACAAACCAAATGGGACATCTTGGAGCTTACCTACGATTTTTCACCAGGGCTGGATGCCGAAAAGATACAGAGCAGGGTTGCATTCATATCGACCTGATCATTCAGAAGTTTTACAACTACTCCTGGAATATTTGGCATCTGAATAGCACCACCCATCATACAAACGCATCTAGTTTGCTACAATAAGCTCATCCAGCTTTTCGGTATCAACATTCTGTGGCTGCATGGTCAATTCATCATCAGCAGCGCTAAAATGGTATTTCTCTCCCACAGCTCTCAGAAGCTGGTAAACTTCAAACAACGTAGGTCTTTCCTTCGGAGCAGAAAGCACACAGGAACTCGCAACCTTCATGAATTGAAGCAGCTCAGCATCATTGTCCTTTCCAATCAAGGACTTATCAACTGCATCCTGAAGTATAGAGTTATTCGATAGGTATGTTATCCAATCCACCAAACTACCTTTGAAGTTTTCTGGGGCATCTGACACATGTGTGGGCTCTTCACCGGTGATGAGTTCAAGCAAGACAACTCCAAAGCTATAAACGTCCCCCTTTGGAGTGGCCACAAGGGTATGTGTATACTCAGGAGCTACATAACCCAAGTCGCCAAACTCACCGTTGATGAATGTGCTCAGGTGTGTGTCAATGGGATTCATAAGCCTTGCTAAACCAAAATCAGAAATCTTAGGCTCATAGTCATCATCCAGTAATATGCACTTAGAACTAATGTTCCGATGAAGAATGCGAGGGTTGCAACTGTGATGAAGCCACGCCAACCCTCTAGCAGCCCCAATGGCGATTTTTAGCCTCACTAGCCATTCCAGTGCCTTTCTCTCACTGCTTTGTTGGTGCAGCTGATCATAGAGAGAACCCTTGGGCATGTACTTATATACCAAGAGTCTCTCTTTCTTAGCAATGCAGTCAGGGCCGGCCCTGAGGGGGCAAGCGGGCGGCGCCCGGCCCCGAAATCAGGGCCCCCATATACTATGTAGAGTATATACATGCTTTGAAGATTTATCTTGGACCTTTTAGCCATGGTTAAATACTTTAATACTTATAGAAATGAAGAGTTTGCTTTGAGTATGATCATTGCCAAAAATATTGCAACTCAAATGAATGTAAAGCCATCATTTCCACTTAAGCGGCGTGTTCTTAGGAAGAAACAGTTTGATGAAATTGATTGTGATGAAGCAGTTTTGCAAGCTGAGAAGGAATTTGAAGTTAATTATTTTCTTATGGTTGATACGGCAATCAATTCATTGGATCGAACTCCAAACATTTAGAAGTATATTTGGATTTTTAATGAGTTCAACAACATTAAAGTCATTGGATCAAACTGAATTAAAAGAATATTGTACAAAATTTACAGAAACTTTCTCTCTAGATGGTTCATCTAATGTTGAGTTAAATGATCTAATTTCTCAGTTAAGTGTTATGCAATTGACTTTATCAGATAAACCAATGTCTACTATAGAGATCTTTGAGTTTGTCAGAGAAACGGATTGTTATCCTAATATTTCTATTGCTTATCGGATTTTATTTACTATGCCTGTGATTATGGCATCAGCTGAAAGAAGCTTTTCAAAATTGAAATTGTTGAAGAATCATTTAAGGTCAACAATGTCTCAAGAGAGGTTAAACGTTTGGCAACTTTATGTATTGAAAAGAAATTATTGGATGAGATTGATATCAATACCATCATCAATGACTTCGCATCTAGAAATGTTAGAAGAAATTTTTAAGATAATATCTATAAACTCTTTGATATGAATTTTTTTTAATACATAACGCATTTTAAGTGTTTTTGGTAAAATTATATATATATATATATATATATATATATATATATATATATATATATATATATGTGTGTGTGTGTGTGTGTGTGTGTGTGTGTGTGTGTGTGTAGATTTATATTTAGATATTTATACTAGGGCCCCCTATTTCTAGTTTCGCCCCGGGTCCCTGAAATCTCAGGACCGGCCCTGAATGCAGTAGCCCAAAAGAGGAACTAAGTTGCGTTGCATTACATTTCCCAATGTTAACATCTCAGATGTGAATTGGCTCTCCGAATGCTGAGTATCCTGCAACCTCTTGATAGCAAGGAATGAACCATCAGGAAATGTAGCTTTGTACATAGTTCCTGATCGACCAGTTCCAATAATATTTTCCTTAGTAAAATCTCCTGTTGCCTTCATGAGATCATTCAACTTCATCTTTGAAACCGATTTCTCAAACATTGATACCTAAATGACAAAAACAAATGTGACAACACAGCAAACCAAAAAGTTTCTCTAAATGCCTAGGCTGACAAAAATGATATTTTTGATATGTATTGTGCTTAAAATAAATGCCTGAGAGCTCTACTAGTAGTTAAAGATGATATGACTTCCTTGTGGGGGAAGATAAAAGATATGGCTGGATAAGAAAATGGGAATTCTGCTTTTATAGCATGCAAAGATGTCAATCTGAATCTGGTGAACCCAATATCCTCAATTCTTGAACAGCTATAAGCCTAGAATAGTATTGTGATCTCTTGAACTTACCAACCAACAAGCAATTGATTATCAGATAAATTATTTAAAAAAAAGGGAAAACTAACATTTAAATAAATAGATATACAGATAAATACAAACTAAAGGACTAACTCAAAATTCTTTTGGGGTGCATACCTTCACTCCTTTTGCTCCCTTGATAGTCTTTGCCCACTTATTTTCTTCCACATCCTTTTCCTTCTTCTTAGCGGGCATTTTCCGCAAGAAAATGAATAAAATAACACCGACAATTATTAAAGTGATAACTGCACCAGCAATAGCAGAACCAATAATTACCCCTGTACGGCTGCTTGAAGTGGCAGTGCAATCACTGGTCAGAGGTTTCCCACAGAGGTCTTGGTTTGCAAAATTGGATGCTGGAAATTTGCTGAAAGATGAAGGAATCTGCCCTGACAATTGATTATCAGCAACATTAAACTGGTTTAGGCGAGCAAGACCACCAAGCTGCCCTGGAATTGTACCAGTCAATTTGTTATTTTGCAAATTGAGAGTATTGAGATAAGTACAGTTGGCTAATGATTCTGGAATCTCCCCTGAGAAGCTATTATACGATAGATCAAGGTTTGTCATGTATGGCAGTTGTTTTGAGATATCAGCCGGGATTGGCCCAGAGAGGCTGTTGCTTGAGAGATCCAGTGAAGTCATGCTACTACAACTCTCAAGTCCATCAGGGAATTGGCCCTTAAGACCCATACTGCCAAGATGAAGAGAAAGAACCCTGTTTTCATTAGGATGCCAGCACTCCACACCGTTAAATCCGCATATGGATCTCTCGGTATTGTTGCCAAATGTCCAGCCTAACTTATCGTTTGGATCAACTGATGCCTTCAGTCTCTTCAGGCATTCGATGTCACTTAGAGTAGCATAGCATAGCGGACAAAGCAGAAAGCAGAAAAAGATATGGGCAAGAGTTGCATAGTAACATCTAACAGCCATCCTGGTGTGCTCTACTTCCTCACCATCCGAAGTTAATCATGAAGATTGCTCGTGCCTAAATGGAAAGGTGAGTACAAATTATTGGAAGTTTTAGCAAGACAGACTTGTCTACTAAGCAAACCTGTAAATGCCAAAGAGCATACTGAATTGAGCAATGCATAAGCATTATAATTACACCATCGCCAAATTAGCCATAATATTAATGTCCCACTGAGTATATCATAATTGCTAGCCCTACTTAATTAAGATGCACTAGGCCAGGAGATTGAATTAATGCATCATGCATGTCAAACACAAAAATGCTGAAATCAAAGATCTTGACAGCTAAAGGACTAATTTTTGTCAGTAACCACAACTAGGAAAGGCAAAAAAAAAAATCTAGACCAGAGCAACGGGTTCGCACTTCGCAGAACCAACTTGGCACACAGCATGGTCAACAAGCACTAGAACATGTAACCTAATGATCCAACTAATGAACCAACCGGAGCATCCCAAAAGTGGGCGCCTTTACACGAACTGGATGGGATCTCGCAGCAAGATTTGGATTCGGTTGCTCGCAGCACAGGACAGAACAGAACGAATCAGGGGAAAGTGAAATCGATACGGAGGCGTCTGGTTGGTGGGAACAGGAAGCAAGCAAGGACGTTACCCTAAAATGGGGAGAGGAGCGGTAGCGTACCTCAGCATGCCGCCGCCGGTCACGTCGCGGACGATCGTCGACCCGGCGTCCCTACGCCGTCGCAAGACGCCGAGCCGAGCCCGTCGTCGATCTCGCTGCCGCCTCGCCCTCTCGTAGCTCCCGGCGGCCCGGGCTCGCCGCCAAGCACGGCCGGTCAAAGCTCGCCGTCGATCCCGGCGTGTCGCGGAGTGGTGGTGGCGTGGTGTTTGGGCGGACTTCGGGTGGGGACGGCGGAGTGGTTTGACGATTTGGGGGTTGGACCGTGGACTGGACTGGACTGGACTGAGACGCGAGTGCTGCTGTGAGAATGAGAGTGGGCCGTTGGATCGGCTAGCTTAGTCGACTGACGGTGATTAGGAGTTTCATTTTATTTCCTCCAACGAGCTGATAGTGATCGTGAGATGGAGTATCTGGTAGCTCGGGTCCAAATTAGAAGGAAAAATTGCTCGATACAATATTATTATTATATATAAGTCCATTATAGCTGTTTTACGATAGTAAAAAAGATAAATATTTTAAAATTTCTTTTAAAAAAGCATCCGTTCCTTAATTAGGTAGAATATAATTAAAGTTGAATCATAGCAACCATCGGATGTTCTTGAAAAAGAGAAATATGCTAGACATTCTTGTTAAAAAAAGCAAAATATCTAACCTTTGATCTGATAGGATCCTAATTAAGTTGAACTATTATGGTCATTAGATATTAGTATTTACAGATATATATTAATTACCTTGTAATTTGAAAGCTAAAAGAGTAGATAATCTTTACAAAATCTGTGGGGATGGCCTACTCGGACGGCAAAAGAAAAGGTGCCACCGGGAAAAAAAAAAGAACGTTGAGTGTACCTGTGGTGCAACGTATGGGGTGGGATCTTTTAAACTTATAACTTGACTTTCTATAGTACTTATCTTTTAAACAGAGTATCTTTTTTATGATAGAGTCTACAAATTAATTGTAGTAGATATTGTCTCGATTTCATCTATATCAGTTAAAATCGCACGCAAGTATCTCTCTCCGTACTGTCTCTCACGAATAGACAAAATTCAAAATTTTAAACCAAAATCATAAGTCATAGTCCAAAAAAATCGACCTATAGACAAGGTTTTCTTAGTGGCTCACAACATGCCTTTAAGTAGTTGGCAACGCAAAGTCCATTTTCCTTTCTTTGTTTCCCCTCTAACTTCTAATTACTTTGGTTTTGTCAGTCCTCCCAAAGTAGTACAAAAAATATACACATACCACCTCTTGGTAGAATGGTAGAGTTGTGAGGTACAACTTTACCTACTAGGGTTCAAATCATGATGCCTACCTATTATGCAATGTGAGTGCGTTTTAGTAGAAATTTTGTAGGTCTCAGATTTATCCCTGACCTCCATCTGTCTAGACGTGTGCTAAGGAAGCGTACTCGTGTATGTGTGTATGTGGTGTATGGTGGTAGTGGTATGTGTTCATATGTCTTCCTTGTAATCGCAAAAAAGAGTGTATAACTTCTCTCATTAATCTCTAATAATATAAAAGGGGAGTTTATCTGTTCATCACTTCACTCTTCATTTTTCCTACCACAATGCACTTCTGCATCTCCTCTTGACATACACCGACATGTGGGCTTGTGTCGTTAGTCGGTTCCCTCTCCAAACTGCTCATGGCCTTACACCCTAACCGCTCCTCTTAACTTCCCCACAGGGCCACACCCTTGAGGCCCCAACCCCTAGCTAATCGTGCTATTATCACATCCTGATTAGCTTCGCCCCCTCTCCTCACTTCGATCAACCTCTTCTAATTCTCTCCCTCTTTCATGCCATGTACCAACACCTTGCCAGTTTTGCAGGGCAGATCCGCAATGAGTGGCAGCATTGGTGACCGATGCCAACGACAAACAGAAGGGCCGTCGCCAAGCGGCGGCTGGGCTCAAAGAGTGAGGAGGAGGCGGTGGGGAAGGAGGAAGGTAGCAGGGGTGAGCCAATTTCGTGAAAACGTTTGAAAAGTTTCATGTTTCAATTAATTTTGCTAGTTTCTAGAAGTTTCTAGAATATTTTAAGAAAGTTTTAAGCCAAAATTTCAACGAATTTCAAATTTTAGAACTCAAGTTTCAAAAAGTTTCAGCTGAAAACTTTTAATAAGTTTTAACAAGTTTCAACCACAATTTTAACAAATTTTAATAGGTGTCAACAAGTTTCTAGCAAAGTTTCAATGACTTTCGACGAGCTCACCTTAGTATGATGGCACTACCATGCCCTTACGAAGCCGCTCAACATCGTCTACCGTCGACGCACCCTTTTCTCCCACTCTGGGCCGACTATCGCTACCACCACGAAGCTAACTAACGCCGCCAGATCCATGCTCGAGCTCTGCGGCTAGCCTCCATCTCTCTCTCTCTCTGTTGGCTTCGACCTTTGCTCTGTGCTGCACCGCCGCTAGATTGGGCTGTCCCGAACCACTAGTAGATCTAGAGCTGAAGGTGAAGCACCACGCCGCTGCCTGTGCAAAGATCTAGAGTGGAGGTGAAGGAGGAGAAGGAGAGTGGCATAGAAGGTGAGGGAGGAGGGGGGAGGTCCGCTTGCCTCTGTCGGCTCCTCAGCTGCCCTGCCCTCCTCGGTCTAACATGGGAGAGAGAGAGATTGAGAATTGAGGAAGAAGTGTGGTATTGAATGAGTCAGAGCGATGCGTTATGATGTGTTTTTTCTGTTTGGCTTTGGGATAGGAGCCCTTGGATGCAGATGAACGGTGGTATGGGGTTCTACAGTATTTCTCTTTATTTTAAGGACCAAATTAACATGAAAAATTCTTATTAAAAAGTTAGGAAATGGTGTATGCAAGAACAGTGTCATCTTTAAGAATTTGAATTGTAAACTCCAAACTGTATGGGTAAAACGAAAAAACATAGAAATATGATAATGCAGTGTACAATTTGACCACGAACCTAGCACATAGACCTGCAAAGCTGTATGGTTGTAAATATGAAGATATCGTAAACAATTCCTTGGAGCTACTACAAAGTATAAACAAATTTGACTTGCCATGCACCAACGTACGTTGATTATATACTAGTTCGTCCACCCAAGAGAATACTTGCGAACGAAGCTGTACGGCGCGCTTTACGTGGTACGGTGTATTCTTAAGCCTCCAAGTTCTTCACTGTACGGCCCCCAATCATGGCCGAACCTTCGGCTGCACTCGTGCTTCTGACGCCGCCCGCACGCATTCCGAGGCAACGAACATGGCCGATCGATCGCTGCAGTGTCGCAGCATACCAACACGATCCACCCATCCCTCCTAAATTCACGATATTGCAGCCATGAGCCATCCAAGCATGCATCAATCTTCGGCTGCAATTCCGCAACGCAAGATTCCAATGCCATAAATACCTACTCGAAACATCGCATCGATCAGGGGCGGAGAGAATGGGGGCGGGCAGGGCCTGGCCCCCCAATGGTCCACCAAATGTATTAATAGGACCCCTTAATCACCCTTTATCACAGTCAATTAGGCCTCTGCATTTCTAACACAAAATCATTGCTTAGTGACTTGAGAAATGATGGCTGGGAACCACTTCTTGAGGAGGTAAAACCCTTTTGTGACAAGCACGAGATTGAGATTTCGGATTTAAATCGCAAGTAAGTTATTATCTTACCTTCAGTTTTTTAATATGAGCACAAATACATATTTTTTTTTATTCTTATGGTACATATCTAACTTGTTTAACTACATGTCGCAATTTGTAGGTGTATAGATGTGACCAAATCTCGGAACAAAAATGATAATACCACCACTCTTCACCATTATAAAATAGATGTGTTTAATGTTGCGGTCGACCAACAATTGATTGAGTTAGAAGATCGATTCAGTTCTCAAGCAACAGAGCTTCTATCACTTTGTGCCTCACTAGATCCAAGAAAAGATGGTTTTGACATTTCAAAGATAAGTACTCTGGTGGAAAAGTATTATCCCGCTGATTTTTCAAGTCAAGATCAAGCTCAATTGGAGTGTCAACTACCACATTTTCAACTTGATGTATGCAACCATCTAGAGCTAAGTACATTGCCATCACTTGCTGATCTAACAAAAGGACTAGTGAGATTAGGTAAAAATTCTATTTATCCAATAGTCGATAGATTGCTAAGATTAGTCATAACTCTTCCAGTATCAACAGCGACCACTGAGAGAGTCTTTTCAGTATGCTAGACGTATGCTACATTATTTTGCCATATGTGTTATGATTGAATTTATATGACAATATATATGCGTATGTTTAATTATATATGTGTATGTCTAATTTTGCCGATACACGGCGCTCGAGACCTATGACGTCGGCGCCTTGGCGGGTCAGCCCCCCCTTTATCTGGATCCTGGCTCCGCCCCTGGCATCGATCGTCCAATCACTAGCCAGATACTGCACACAAGCGAAACGAGATGAGCGTCCTTGTGCTCTCGGTGTCCGACCTCGCGGCGGCGGAGTACAGCGTGGTGGACTACGGCGCGAGGCCCGACGGCCGGACGGACTCCGCGAGGGCGTTCCTCGCCGCGTGGGCCGCGGCGTGCAACGACACGGGTGCTGCCACCGCCCCGGTGATGCGCGTGCCGGTGGGGAGGTTTTTGGTGAGCCAGGCCTACTTCAAGGGGCCGTGCCGGAGCGCCGGCGTGGTGCTGGCCCTCGACGGCACCGTCCTCGCGCCGCCGGTCGTGGACAACACGTCGTGGATCATGTTCCATTACGCCGACGGCCTGGCGATCCGCGGCGGGACGCTGGACGGGCAGGGGCAGGCGTACTGGGCGTGCAAGACCGCCGGCCGGCGATGCCCGCCCGGCACCACGGTCGGTGAACACCTACGGAAAATCCTAATTAACAGCTCTCGGTTTGCTTTGAAATTCGCAGTTTGCGGTCTCAGCGAACGTGGCGAAATTGAGATTATTTTATGATGTGATTGGTCATTGGTTTGTACTGCTTAACTACCTTGAGAATTGAGATTGAACAAATTTTTGCTACGATGCAGTCGCTGGACATTAGCCAGTCCAAGAACGTGAGCGTCAAGCGGCTGACGCTGCGCAACAGCAAGAACAAGCACATGTCCATCTACGGCTCCACCGGCGTGAGGCTCCGGGGCGTCAAGATCGTCGCGCCGGCCGACAGCCCCAACACCGACGGCATATACGTCCAGCTGTCGAGCTACGTGAGCATCCTCAGCGCGACCGTCCGCACCGGCGACGACTGCGTCTCCATGGGGCCCGGCACCTCCGACGTGCTCATCAGGAACATCAAGTGCGGCCCCGGCCACGGAATCAGGTCACAAAAACCATCAAAATTTAGATGCTGAATTGAGCCCAATTTGCTGCTGCTTGTCGAGTTGGTGTTCAAATAATGCGTTGCGCCATTGGTTGCAGCATCGGGAGCTTGGGCGGGCAGGCCGGCGAGGAGGGGGTGAGGAACGTGACGGTGGAGTCGGCGGCGCTGACGGGCACGCAGAACGGCCTGCGGATCAAGACGTGGGGGAGGCCCGACCGCGGGCACGTCACCGGCGTGTCCTTCGCGCGCGTCACCATGCGCGGCGTGCAGAACCCCATCGTCATCGACCAGAACTACTGCCCCGGCAACGTCAACTGCCCCGGCCAGGTAAAAAGAAATCGTCAGCATGTGTTCTCGCTCGCATGGCACGAGTACGACAACAAAGTGGCCAAGCCTGCTGTAATTTGATCGATCTTCTTGATTCTTTTTGTTGTTATTTCTTGTTTATGCAGAGTTCGGGGGTGAAGATCAGCGACGTGGAGTACACGGGTATCGAGGGGACGTCGGCGACGCCGGTGGCGGTGAAGTTGGACTGCAGCGGCAGCAACCCGTGCAGCGGGATCAGGCTCAAGGACATCCGGCTGACATACCAGGGCAAGCCGGCGCAGTCCTTGTGCAAGAACGCCCACGGGTCAGCGTCCGGTGTGGTCAGCCCGCCGAGCTGCCTCTGACGAACTGTCGCCGTGCCGTCCGGGAATACGGCTTACACCACAACTGCAGTGCCTGCAGCGCAAGGAACTAGTAGTACGTGTTAACTGACAAACCATGTGATGTGCGGGGACACCACATAGTTCACTGACAAAATGGCCAGGTGCATTTGTTTCGGCTGCAGCTAATAGCTTATAAATATCAGTTTTGCTATTGCACAGACGATTGAAATTTTTTTATGTTTCAGTCACCTGAAATTGCACTCTTAATGAACTAAAATTGCAGCCCCCCTCCAAAAAAACAGCTGCAACTTTAGGTGATTCAGAGTGCAACTTCAGGTGACCTGAAATTGCATTCTCAATCAACTAAAATTGCAGCCCCCCTCCAAAAAAAACATGTGCAACTTCAGGTGATTCAAAGTGCAACTTTATGTGACTGAAAGATAAAAAAATTTCAGTCGTCTGTGCAATAGTCTATCCCTATAAATATAGCTGATGACTTTTAGTCTTAACGTGAGTATTTGTACGAACGAATCAAATACTGATAAATTAATAAACCGTTTCGAAAAAACTATCCCGATAACCCGCTTATCCGTCGTATTTGTTGAGGAAGGCCTATACGACTGGCTATAAATCAGGCCATTATCTAAGCTTAGAAGTAATCGCTCCATCCAGAAACCCGTGAAGGCTCCATCCAGAAACCCGTGAAGGCACGGAATCCTGGGCCTATAGGTCAAGTTAAACGTCACGTACACACGAGTGTTGCTTAACACAGCTCTTGCAATCCACCTACGATTGCAAGCCACAAACCTAGCTCTTGTGGACACACGCATGTCCGGCCACACGCCATGAGAGATGAGGCACTGCTGCCCAATGCCGCGCCGCACCAACCTTGCTCTTCTGGTGCGTCTGCTGGTATCGTTCGTCACGACGGCGAGAGCGGCGACCTACAGCGTCGTCGACTACGGCGCGCCGCCGGACGGCCGGACGGATTGCGCGGGGGCGTTCCTCGGCGCGTGGGCCGCCGCGTGCGCGGATGATAGGCCGGCCACGGTGGTCGTGCCGGCGGGCGAGTTCTTGGTGTCCAGGGCGAGGTTCGGCGGGCCGTGCCGGAGCGCTGCGGTGACCGTGAACATCACGGGCACGGTGCTCGCGCCCGTGCCGTACGCCAACGTGCAGCTCTGGATCGTGTTCCAGAACGTGGACGGGGTGTCCGTCAACGGCGGAACGCTCGATGGCAGGGGCCAGGCATACTGGACGTGCCGGAAGGCCGGCGGGTCGTCGTGCCCCGCCGCCACAAGGGTCAGTGATTTTTTTTCTAAAAGAAAACAAAACTACACAGATCCTAAAACACATGCACGTACACATAATTTCAGAAACGTTGGTTCAAGTTTATAAATTATAATGCGTGTTTCTTTTAGCACATAGGCTAGGAAGATATTAAAAATTACTAGATTATCCTTAATTATTATATCTAAGCACTATATTTAATATATACATGAGAAAATATAAAGTAAAATTGGATATTTATTAGGAGCATAGAGAAAACATAACATTAATTTTGTATTAGAATATGAAATACATCTTGTATTTATAGATAGAATCATTTTTAAAAAATATATATAGAATCATTTTTAAAAAATATATATCCTATAAACTGCACGGAGTGAGTCTAACAAATGTGTGGATAGGAACACAGTCGTTGACGATATACCGGTCCAGGAACGTGCTAGTCCGAGGCCTGACGTCGCGGAACAGCGCCGGCATCCACGTCACAGTCCAGGCGAGCACCGGAGTGGCGATAGTGGACGCAGTGGTGTCTGCACCGGGGGACAGCCCCAACACGGACGGCATCCACATCAAGCAGTCGAGCAACGTGACCATCCGGAACGCGGAGATCGGTACCGGCGACGACTGCGTCTCCATGGTCGAGGGGTCGTCGGCCGTTTGGATCGAGGGCGTCAGATGCGGCCCGGGGCACGGCATCAGGTGAGTGACGAAGTCGGATTTGATCGATTATACATTTTGCATGAAGCTGGTAAGTATATAGTTTTGGCTCCGGTATAAATGTCAGCATCGGGAGCCTGGGAGACACGCCGGAGCAGGTGGCCGTGCAGGACATCACCGTGAAGGCCGTGACGCTCGCCGGGACGACCAATGGCCTGCGGATCAAGTCGTGGGCCAAGGCGAACAGCGGGCTCGTCGACGGCGTCGCGTTCTCGGGCGTCGTCATGAGGGACGTCCGGAACCCGATCATCGTCGACCAGAACTACTGCCCCGGCGAAGTCAGCTGCCCCACCGAGGTACACAAGCATGAGCACACACACACACAACGCTGCATTTTCTTGGCGATGCCGACAAGTGTGCCATGTTTCAGGGATCGGGGATCAGGATCAGCAACGTGTCGTACACGGACGTCGAGGGGACGTCGGCAACCCCGGTGGCGGTGCGGTTCGACTGCAGCTCGAGCCGGCCGTGCACCGGAATCACCATGCGGAACGTCCGGCTGAGGTACCAGAAGCAGCGGCAAGCGGAGTCGTTCTGCCGGAATGCGCAGGGGGTCGCATATGGAGAAGTTGTTCCACCGAGTTGTCTAAGTGATCAGGAAATGTCTTCCCAAAAGTGAGAAGAGGAAAGTGAATTATTATGTGGTATAGTTTTAGTGAAAAAAAAACTGCAGGATATATGCACACTGAAATTTCATAAAATTAAATATTTTACTCAATATTTTAAATTGCGAAAGAAAAAAACCTAATTACAAAACTTTGCGCAACCATTGTTTTACTATTTTGTGATGTTCCAATTTGGACTTTCATTCTTTTTGTGTTTGCTCTAAGGCAGAAATATAGCCATGTGGTAAGATTCACAAAAATCTTTTTTTTTCTTTTGTTACAGTTCCGTTTCCTTTGCACAATGATGTGGTAAATTTCCTTTGTTCAATCTTAATATCATCCATTCATGTAAAAAAACAAAGAACTCCCATTATCTAGATTCATTATCTGCATTGCACATTTGATCAATTTGGTTGATGCAATCGCAATATTCTTCCCGTAATAGAAGTGCTCAGTATATAAATTCATGAATCACACAATGGCCAATACAATGTTTGCGCAATTAACGGGTATCTAGGTATATCCCAAATTGCATCGGTCTATCTCGCTAAAAACAATGCCTACCCTAAACATTACTCAAGTCTTGGAGATCCAATGTCATTTATGAGCAGATTGTGCTTTAAATACTTGTAACAGATACTGCAGTACTATTTCTAGTACCATGCAGTAATTCAGGTACAGATTAATTTGATTGCATTTACGGCTTTCTCATTTTGAGATCACCAAACAAATCTCACATTTCCGATATGTGGACACAATACTTCCCAAAATCTATCTAAAAAAAGCTTCCCAAAACCTCATCCTGATGGGTATTGGGCCGCTCCAATGGGCTGCCAGCTTCTAGCTGAAATTGCATTATAGTGACTGTTAGTTTTTTCGAGTCATTTAATTGAAAAACTAAAAAATGAGGAAAAAAACACCGGTACATCGTCACAGACAATGCAAAGGATTAATTGAAAAAAATAAAAAAGCCAAAAGGCTAAAAAAAAGCCAAAATTAAGAAGTCGATATGTTCCAAATAGCTTTCGAAAGTTTTTAAGCCAGTTGGAGCAGGGCAAAATTATATATACAGGTGATTTCATCCTTTTTACAATTGTGCTTTTTGATCCTAACATTGTAGTGCTAGACTGTGAGCCATTGCCATCTCTCAAGATCATAGAAAGGGAGAAAATCAAACATGAAGACACTCAGCTTGTTGCTCATCTTCGTGCTGGTCGCCACCGCGTCTGTAGCGACCCCGGTCTCCAAGAACTTGTTGAATATCTAGTAAATTTTCGGCAAATTTTAATCCAGAAATTCAGCATATAAAACATGACATACAAAAGCGATTCAACAATGATGTATTCATATTCGCTAACGAACAAGCTAACAGCAGCACCTATTAACATATTCATAGCGCACAGAAACAAATACACCAGAGAAGTTTTCAGATTATACCCTCGGGCGGGACCAGTGTCGGAGACACCGGATGCGCCGTTACCATCAGTCGACATGATGGCCTATTCGATGTAGTCGATCGAGGCGTGATGCAGGACGAGGCGTGATGCAGGAAGATGTTCGCGCGTGCAGTCTTGCGAACAGTTCACCACCAGGAAGTAGACGACGTCACAGATTGAGCAGTCGCGCCAATGCGCTCCCCAAAAACTTGATCGCTCGCCTACCCGTGCAGGTACACAAATGGACGGAGTTTCGGAGGCCTACTCGCCCAGAACCCTTTGCGCGCAAGGTTGTGGACCGGAGATTGCAGAGAACAGCCACAAAACCAGAACCAGAATGTTGTTCTTTCTTATCCTTTTTTCGTATGGAGTAGAGAGCCTTTTTATACTCTGTTCTTTTGTAACAGCAAAAACGAAGAGGCCAGAGTAACTGCAGTCATTAGTCACTAGTAACTGCAGCCATTACTCGAAAGTAATCGCAGCCATAATTCACTAGTAATCGCACCGCTATCGCCACCATTCGTTAATACTATTTATGCGAGTCGGTGCGTTTGATTTTTCGAATAGATAAAGAAAACGCGCTGCACGGACACGCGCTGCAGCACGCACGCGGGTTCGACGTGGCGAGGCGAGCGAGCGAGCGAGCGCGCGCGTGTGACTTGCCTTGCTCTTCGAATTGGTGTGATCCGTCGTCGAGGAAATCTTCAGAATTGTCGTAATCTACACGTGAAAATAACACTCCAAACTCAAAATAAATTCAAATCAGATTCAAATAAACTCAAAATTTTAAATTGAGGCTAGGAATGGGTAGAGGGGAATTTTTGATGAATTTAGAAATTTGAATGGGCTAAATCGGAGTTAGAACGAAGAAGAACGGGCTCCGAAAAGTTTAATTTCAGAGAAAATGGAAAAAGGAATTTTTAGAATTATTTTTGTACAGGAAATTGAGAATTATGACGTAAGCACCAAATTCATTTTCGGCCGGATTAATTTTCTACGGAAAACTGAGTTTTGCGCCAAGATGACGTCGGCCAAGGGGGCGGCGGCCGACGTGGGGCCTTGGTCCATGGACCAAGTCCACAGGAGGGGGTGGTGGCTGACGTGGCGGGGGAAGGCGGGTGGCGCCGACGGGGATGCCACGTAGGCCCGGGCTGGCTGAGGTGGCTCGGTCACCGGCGGGAGCGCACGGGTGCCTAGGGTCGCCGGCAGTAGAGGCCACGGCGGAGGACGGCGAGAGCGGGAATGGGAAGAGGGGCGCACGGGGAGCACGCCTGTACCTTCGACGCAGCTCGGCGGTGGACGGAGATGGCCGGCGACGAGGTGGAGGCGGCGGAGCGATCGGGTTCCGGCGGGTGGGGCTCACCGGCGGTGCTCGGGCACGGGGAAGGGGCGAAGGAGACTCGGCATGGCGCGGCGAAGCTTGGGGTGGCCTTGGCGGCGCTCGGGACGCACTACCTTGCCGGCAATTCCTCGCCGGAGGGGAAAGTAGTGCGGCGGGGCGAAGGCTCACGGGGGCAGAGTACTTGGGGCTGGGGGAGTGAAATTGGGAGGTGGGGCGGGGTGGAGTGGGAGATGGCGGTGCTCGGGGGCGGCTTTTATAGGCTGAGGGGGGGGGGGGGTGCGGCGGGATTGCTCGCCGGAGAAAGCGGGGAGGTGGGTGGCGGTTAGCTGCGGATAGAGTCCAGGCGAGTGGGGGAAGTGGGCGTCGTGCGTGGAAAACGAGGGAGAGATGGGCACGGGCTTACGGCGCACGAAGGAAGAGGCGGCGTGCGGGCGAAGAAAGGGGAAGGGCCAGTTAGGGCGGAGCCGGCCGACAGCCATGGCGGCGGCGCGAGGTAGGGGACGGGCCTGATGGGTGGGGTCGGCCCGTCAGCGAGAGGGAGAGGGGAAGAGTGAGGGGCGCGGATGGGTGAGATCACGGGGCGGGTGATCGAACGGCGGTGGATGGGCCGGTGGGCGGCACGGCCGTTATCCGAGCCGCACGCGTGGCGCACGGGGAGGGAAGGGAGGCGGGATGGTGGCGGTGACGTGGACGGCATCCGTCCGTCCACGTGGCGGCCAGAGGGAAGGGTTGGATTTTAATTTTCTTTTTGATTTTCTGAAAACCCGAATAAGGACTTTTAGGCTTAGAAAATAGCAGAAAAATCCAAATAATTCCCAGAAAAATCCTATAAGTCTAGATAAATTGAAGGAACCCAAATAAAAGCATATAAACTTATTTTGATCACAATTTCTCCCAAACTTACTATCTTTTAAAACAAGGCAATAAACAAAAGAAGGATTTTAAATTCCAGAAATGAAATTAAAATAAATGAAAATTTGGGATGTCCCAAGTTTTGACCCCGAGATTCGAACGGGCTAGCAAAAGAGGTGGGGGTGATTGGCCTTCAATTCTTCCTCTCTTTCCCAGGTGGCTTCATCCTCCGTATGGTTGCTCCATTGCACTCGGCAGAAACGGATGGTCTTCCTTCTAGTCTGACGTTCTGCTGTCTCAAGTATCTTGGTTGGCTGTTCTCTATAGGTGAGGTCTTCTTGAAGATCGAGGGTCTCAAGTGCTGCCTGCTCAGTGGGTACTCGAAGGCACTTCTTCAACTGGGAGACATGGAAAACATCGTGGATCCCAACCATGGTGGATGGTAATTCCAACTGGTATGCTACCTCACCTCTGCGACTCAAGATCTTAAAGGGTCCCACGAACCTTGGTGCAAGCTTTCCCTTGGTTTGGAACCTCTTGACTCCTCTAAGGGGGGACACCCTCAGGTACACATAATCATCCACTGCGAAGGCCAGGTCTCATCGACGATTATCCGCGTAACTCTTCTGTCGAGACTGAGCTATCTTTAGTCCCTCTTTGATCTTTCTGACCTTTTCTTCGGCGTCCTACAGGAGTGTGGGCCTAGGGTCTTGAGGATTCTCTAGTTGATCCCAAAACAGCGGTGTTCTGCACTTTCTTCCATACAAGGCTTCAAAGGGGGCTATCTGCAGACTAGATTGATAGCTGTTGTTGTAGGAGAACTCCACATAGGGTAGGGCTCGAGCCCAACTGTCACCAAGGTCTAAGGCACAAGCTCTCAACATGTCTTCCAACACTTGATTGATCCGCTCCGTTTGGCCATCAGTTTGGGGATGATAAGCCGTGCTGAAATTTAGCTTACTCCCTAACTCTTCGTGCAGCTTCTGCCAGAACCGAGAAGTGAACTGGCTCCCTCGATCTGACACAATCTTCTTGGGAATTCCATGGAGACACACAATCTGAGACATGTACAATTCTGCCAACTTACTTCCAGTATAGCTAGTCTTGACCGGTATGAAATGTGCCACTTTGGTCAAACGGTCTATTATTACCCATATAGAGTCGTATCCGGACTGAGTCCTGGGTAGTTCGGTGATGAAGTCCATACCGATCTCTTCCCACTTCCAATCGGGTATAGGTAAGGGTTGCAAAAGTCCAGCAGGTTTCTGATATTCCGCCTTGACCCTCTGACAGGTGTCACAAGCGTCAATGTACTCAGCAATTTCTCTCTTCATACTGACCCACCAATACTTTTCCCTGAGGTCTTGATACATCTTGGTACGACCGGGGTGTATGGAGTATGGGGTGTCATGGGCTTCTTTCAGAATCATATCCTTGATCTCCTTGTTGTTTGGTACGCAGATACGACTCCCGTACCAGACGGCTCCATGTTCATCCTCGCTGAACCCAGGGGCCTTGCCTCTTCTCATGTTCTTCTGTATCTCCTTAATATCCTCATCTATCTTCTGGGCTTCTCTGATTAGCTCGGGCAGGGTAGGTTGGATTTCCAGAGTCATGAGGTTACCCTGGTTCTTGGGCTCCAAACTAAGATGGGCAATTCCCTCTTGAAGTCGGGTTTGAACCTCTGCTGACAAAGTGCAGTTTGCATAAACCTTTCTACTGAATGCATCGGCCACAACATTGGCCTTGCCTGGATGGTAATGAATTCCAAGATTATAATCCTTGATTAACTCTAACCATCGTCGCTGCCTCAGATTGAGCTTTGCCTGGGTGAAAATATACTTTAGACTCTTCTGGTCCGTGTATACCTCACAACGGTTACCGATGAGGTAGTGCCGCCAGATCTTCAATGCATGAACCACCGCGGCTAACTCCAGGTCGTGAGTGGGATAATTTCCTTCATGAGGCCTTAACTGACGAGATGCATAAGCTACCACTTTTCCCTCTTGCATCAACACACAACCAAGTCCTTGCCGGGAGGCATCACAATACACCTCAAAGTCCTTATGAATATCTGGTAGGGTGAGTACCGGTGCTGACACTAATTTGTTCTTGAGTACCTGGAAACTCTGCTCACAAGCCTTTGTCCATTCAAACTTCTTTTCCTTCTTTAGGAGCTGGGTCATGGGTCTGGCTAGCTTGGAGAACTCCGGTATAAAGCGACGATAATATCCAGCAAGTCCAAGAAAACTCCTGATTAGTGTTACTATCGTAGGCTGCTTCCAATCCATTACTGCTTCAACCTTAGAGGGATCCACGGCGATTCCTTCAGCCGTCACAATATGACCAAGGAAAGCTACCTCCTTTAGCCAAAATTCGCATTTACTGAACTTGGCATAAAGTTGGTGGGCTCTTAGCTCCCCTAGGATTATCCTGAGATGCTCTTCATGGTCCTTCTCACTTTTGGAGTAGATGAGAATGTCATCAATGAAGATTACCACAAACTTATCCAAATACTTCAGAAACACCTTGTTCATCATGGTCATGAAGTATGCCGGGGCATTTGTCACCCCAAACGACATGACTGTAAACTCATATTGACCATAACGAGTTGTGAAAGCAGTTTTGGGTATGTCCTCGTCCCGGATCTTCAGTTGATGGTACCCGGATCTCAGATCTATCTTAGAGAAGACACTTGCTCCTTTCAACTGATCAAAGAGATCGTCGATCCTAGGCAATGGATACTTATTCTTGATGGTGGCTTCATTAAGTGCTCTATAGTCCACACACATCCTCATGCTACCATCCTTCTTTTTGACGAAAAGGACGGGTGCACCCCATGGTGATGAGCTAGGCCGAACATAGCCCTTATCTTCCAACTCCTGAATTTGCTTCTTAAGTTCGGCTAACTCATTAGCGGGCATTCGGTACGGCCTCTTGGAGATAGGGGCAGTACCAGGGACTAAGTCAATTACAAATTCAACTTCCCTGTCCGGAGGCATCCCAGGTAGATCCTCCGGAAACACATCCGGGTATTCCCACACTATTGGCACTTCTTCCAAGACTTGCAGGTGGGCAAGGGTACACTAGCTCAACTTGGGTATTTTGGGTACAAAGACCACCTCTATTCCATAATCATTTGTGATGGTGATGGACCGGGAAGCACAATCTATCTTGCCTTTATTCTTGGACAACCAATCCATACCAAGGATGACGTCCAACCCATAAGAGTCTAGGACAACCAACTCGGCTAGGAATGGTACTCCTTCCACGAGTAACTCCACTCTCGGGCACAGGGTACTGGCCCTCATCTCAATTCCAGGGGATTGGACTATCATGGGAATACTAAGGGGAACAGGTTTCATCCCATTTCGAACCACAAAAGTTTCAGAAATAAACGAATGGGAAGCTCCAGAATCGAACAAAATAGATGCTGGGATTGAGTTTACCAAAAACTTACCCAGGACAACATCCGGTGAGGCTTGGGCTTCTTTCGCGGTAATATGGTTCACTCTGTCCTTGATAAAACCTTGAGGCTTCTTAAAAGCTGCTCCTGAGTTCTGTCCTCCTGCACTGGCATTGGCTTGAATCTTCTTGGGGCATTGCCTGGCAAAGTGCCCTGCCTCCTTGCAATAGAAGCAGGTCGTCCCATCGGGCTAAGCGGGGGTCTTCTGTGCTGATCCACTGGAAATAGGAGCCCTCACTGGATGTGATGAAGGCCGATTGGCTTGGAAAACCGGGCGCTGAATAGTTGGCTTGGTACTGCCAGGGGATGGCTGGGTGTGGCGAGGCTTAGGGAATCCTCCAGTATTGGCCTTCTGGGTAGCCATCCTTCGCTTACGATTCTCCATCTCTACGTACTTGCCCTCTTGGCGGATCGCCTTACTGACCAACTGGTGAAAGTCGGAATAGTCACTCGAGAGGAGCTGAACTGAGAGGTTGTCGTTGAGGCCCTCCAAAAATCTCTCCTGCTTAGCCTCACCCATGGCAACGTCCTCAGGTGCATAACGTGCCAGCTGGTTGAACTTCTGGAGGTACTCACTCACAGTACGACCTCCCTGGAGCAAGGCTCGAAACTCTTTCTTCTTCAGAGTGACAAGACCAGTTGGGACATGGGCCTTGCGAAATTGCCGAGAGAATTCTTTCCATGTGACGGCTTGAGCATCAGGTTGCGAGGTGATGAAAACATCCCACCATTCCGCGGTAGGTCCATGCAGCTGGTAGGAGGCAAAGAGGACTCGCTCCCGATCACTGCACTACAGTAAGTCCAATTTCTTGCCGATGCCTCGAAGCCAGTCGTCAGCATCCATAGGCTCGGAGCTGCTCGAAAAGGTCGGTGGGCGCATCCTCATGAACTCTGACAGGCGGGACTGAGGCGCCTGAGCTGGCTGCGGCTGAGGGACAGGTGGCGCAGGGTTGGAGACGGTCTGGACCAGCAGCTGTATCAGTTGGTTTTGGTTGGCCATCAATTGAGTCTAGTCGGGTCCGTTGGCTGGTGGGGTGGCGGGGTGGTCTGCCTCTCTTGCGTCCCATTGAGATTGCCATTGCTGTTTTCTCCTTGTGCTCACCATCTGTTTGCCTCCAAGGTTTAGAAGAGAAGAGAGAGATTACCGGGGGTTCTATTTGTTCCATCCCACACACAAAGACAAGCAAATAAGGCAAATTTTTCCAAAGAAAACAACAAAACACTTCCTTTATTAATTTATTTCATCCTGATAATTTTGTGGCTGATGACAAGGAAATACAGCTCACAAATGCGTTCTAATTTGGCCTAAGGCCTAACTCTAAAGAACCTCCTACTGGGCTGGCTTGAACTGAGCTAAATAATGCTTCTTGATGCAGGTGCGACGCCTCTTAGGTGCAGACTCAACGCTATTCCCGCTGACTGAGGAAGCGCAATCTTCTGCCCCTCGGAGCATGGCTAACTCCTCCTCTGCCCTCCGAAGCTTGTAGGTGAGGTAGCTCAACTCATCCATTGCCATCTCATAAGCTCCATCCAAAGCCTGAGTGAGCTCTACCTGCTGCTTGAGCCGGGAGTCGTCTTCAGACTCGGTGGATGCATAGATGATGCGTGAACTCGCCGGGTATCTGCGGGGATAGTACCGGAATGCGGTGTCCTTGAGCTCGGGTGAATACATCTCTCTCAGTCGCCGAATGGCCTCCCGCGCTGCATCCTGGATGCCGGCAAGGAAGGTGTCTCACCTTTGCGGAGCATCAAAAATGTGGAAGGCAGTTGTATCTCCCACGTTGGCGAAAATCCGAACCTCGACACGCCAGTACTCTTGCTCTCCAATGGTTTGCTGATACCCCTGATAAATTGGGCGGCCTTGGAAGCCTATCTCTAGCAGAAGACTCTGAAGGTAGGAGGCTAAGTGACCGGCTTGGGTGCCAAAAGTGACTTGGGTAGGGGCGGTCTCGGACATCTACAATTTGAAGAAGGAAAGGGGTTAGAAAGCGAGTGGAAGGAAGTTGAGTAAAGAAGGAGAATAGACAAGATTTTACAAGATCTTCCAAATATTATTTTAAAGAAATCATGTCCTTAGTGGTTTCCATTCTTTTCTACCTACGGTCGCATCTTGGAGTCATCACGGCTCTGATACCACCTTTGTCGGATCCCGGAGTAACGACTCCGAAACCCTCTGTGTAAATCGCACTAGTCCAGGAACAGCTAGTGCACACAGCCAAACAAAGATACATATCGAACGCAAATGACCAAATATATTAAGAAAATGGGTACGGCCTTATGGCCAAGTCTTACATTGGTAAATCAAATAAAAGGGAAATAACGTGAATATAAAAGATAATCGGCGGCCCAATCGCTCCCCACAGAGCGACGCATCGCAAGACACGTCCTACTCGTCCTGGTCCTCACCGTAGTCGTAGACATCCTCCTCTGTTATGATTAAGCAAGGTGAGTACAAACTTGTACTCCGCAAGTCACACGAAAAATGCAACATAATGACAAGGGCTTCAATGGAAGGCTTATAGGGTTAGTTTGCAAAAACAGCATTTATGAAATACAATAAATAGATTGAAATTGCTGAATTTAATACAGTAAATAAAACAATATGTTAATTGAAGTTCATATCGTTAGTGCAGGCTCCGACCATACACCAACCTAACCACGGGAATCTCTCCCGGACCAATTTCCCAAAAACAATCCATGTGAATTCCATCCATCCACACGTTAATCATACACTCATGGACATCATCCATCCATAAGGTTTTTGAAAACATTTTTGTAAAACCAAGTCTAATCTGTGAAAAACTTTTGCTTAGCATGCCCGTGACCGTGGGCACGGCTATCCAGGATAGATTATACACTCTGCAGAGGTTGTACAGCTTTACCCACAAGATATGATGTCCTCATAATGTCGGCCAATACATGCTTCCTTAGGCGTGCGACTGAGTAATCATAACAAGGCCTTTACAATGCGAAGGCGTCAACTTGGCCAAGCCAACTCTAAGGTTTCACCCGATGGAATCCACTGCATCGGACCCCTCTTGAGCCTAGGTGAGACTTCTCATGGCTACAACCACGCTCACCCAAGTGGGACTTCGCATGGCACCAACGACGCCCACTTTCAACCTACGACTTGACTCAAGTTTGGACTCCGCAAATTATTTGGCCAGGGCTGTCCCATACCAGCCATGTGGTAGTACGTTAAGGCTTTAGCAACAGTAGCTCAAAGACCGGTCCTTAATTGACTTAGGCTCAACCACATACCCCCGTGCACGACAGTCAACCTCTGCGGCTCCAACCAACAGGGCATGCCTGCACCCACCACTCTAACCATTAACCTAAGTCTAAACCAGATTTTATATTTTATTTTGAAATAGTTTTGTAAACCTCCTTGACTCTCCGAAGTCAAGAATACTATCCAAAAGCTTGTCATTTTATATGAAAAGGTGTCCCAAACCTAAGTTTCATCTATGCAGGGCTAAGCATGTACTATAAATTTTTCTCTAGCCATTCTATTGAACTAACCAGAGTTTTAGTCTAGGGTTACAAGGTATTGAGGAATTCAAATTCAATGAGGAATTAACAAGTAGGCAATAACTAAATTTAAAACTGAATTGAAATACGTTGAATAGAAATACGCATGCAATATATTTTAAATCAACATAATTTTATTTGAAATTCTTGGATCAACATGATCAAGGAGTGTGACTTGCCTTGCTCTTCGAATTGGTGAGATCCGTCGTCGAGGAAATCTTCAGAATCGTCGTAATTTACACGTGAAAATAACCCTCTAAACTCAAAATAAATTCAAATCAAATTCAAATAAACTCAAAAATTTAAATTGAGGCTAGGAATGGGTAGAGGGGAATTTTTTGATGAATGTAGAAATTTGAATGGGCTAAATTGGAGTTAGAACGAAGAAGAACGGGCTCCGGGAAGTTTAATTTCAGAAAAAATGGAAAAAGGAATTTTTAGAATTATTTTTGTACAGGAAATTGAGAATTATGACATCAGCACCAAATTCATTTTCGGCCGGATTAATTTTCTACGGGAAAACCTGAGTTTTTGCGCCAGCATGACGTCAGCCCGAGGGGGGCCGACTGACCGGTGGGGCCTTGGTCCATGGACCAAGTCCACAGGAGGGGGTGGTGGCAGACGTGGCAAGGGAAGGCGGGTGGCGCTGACGGGGCGGCCTGGCGCGCGGGTGGCGCCGACGGGAATGCCACGCAGGCCCGGGCTGGCTGAGGTGGCTCGGTCACCGGCGGGAGCGCACGGGTGCCTAGGGTCGCCGGCGGCAGAGGCCACGGCGGAGGACGGCGAGGGCGGGAATGGGAAGAGGGGTGCACGGGGAGCACGCCTGTACCTTCGACTAGGGCTGTAAAAAAAGCTCGAGGCTCACGAGCTACTCGAGTTTGGCTCATTTTAGACTCGATTCGAGTTTGGCTCGAGCTCCAAATGATCCGAATTCGAGCTCCATCCTAAGCTCGCGAGCTTTAACGAGCCGAACTCGAATAGCTCACGAGCTTACAATTTTTTACACCCTCCGCCCAATTCCCCACAGTCCCACACTCCTCCCGCCTCTCCTCTCAAATCCATCCGCCGGCCAGCCCCCACGGCCCCACACGCCACACCCCCTCCCTCCTCTCCCGTCTCCCCCAGACCCCCACCCGCCTCCGGTCCTCCGCCTGCCCCCCGCCCCTCCTCGCCGCCCCCCGCCGCCATCGCCCCTCTCGCCCCCGTCGCCGGCCGACCCCCCACTCCCGTCCCCTCGCCGCCTCCTCCTCTCCCGCCGCCGCCCCTCATCGCCCCGCGCCGCCACCCCTCTCCCGCCTCCCGTCCCCTTCGTCTCGCCGCCGCCGCCTCCTCCCCGCGGCACCCTCCTCGCCCCACCGCCGCCTCTCCCCGTCCCCGTCCCTTCCTCTCGCCCCGCCCCCCCCCCCCGCCGACCCCTCTCCGCCCCGTCCCCTTCCTTCTCGCCGCGGCGCCCTTCTTCCCCGTCGGCGCTCCTCCTCGCCCCCGCTGCGCCCCGTCCCTTCCTCTCTCGTCGTCGCCTCCCGGTCCCCTCCTCGCCCGCGCGCCTCTCTCGCCCCCGCCGCCCTCGTCCCCGGCGGCCCGCGCCCTCCTCTCCCCGCCGCCTCTCGACCGGCCGGCCGCTGCCCTCCTCGTTCCCCGCGCCCCACCTTTCCCCGCCGCCCGCCTCCTCGACTCGGATCCGGCGGATGGCCACCCGTCCGCCATCCTTGCAGCTCGGCGCCTCCCACGGCTCCTCGGTACTCCTCCGACCCTTCCTACTCCCCCACAGAATCTACACGAGCCTAGCTCGAGCCGAGCTCGAGCGAGCTCGAGTTTTGTTTGAGCCGAGCTCGAGCCCAACTTCAAGTTCGATGTCGATCTCAGGCTCGCTCGAGCTCGGCTCGAATTTCTACCGAGCTCGAGCTTGCCAGGTCAAGCTCGCTCGAGCTCGGCTCGTTTACAGCCCTACCTTCGACGCAGCTCGGCGGTGGACGGAGATGGCCGGCGACGAGGTGGAGGCGGCGGAGCGATCGGGTTCCGGTGGGCGAGGCTCACCGGCGGTGCTCGGGCACCGGGAAGGGGCGGAGGAGACTCGGCGTGGCGCGACGAAGCTTGGGGTGGCCTCGGCGGCGCTCGGGACGCACTCCCTGCCGGCAATTCCTCGCCGGAGGGGAAAGCAGTGCGGCGGGGCGAAGGCTCACGGGCGAAGAGCACTCGGGGCTGGGGGAGTGAAATTGGGAGGTGGGGCGGGGTGGAGTGGGAGATGGCGGTGCTCGGGGCGGCTTTTATAGGCTGAGGGGGGCGGGGGTGCGGCGGGATTGCTCGCCGGAGAAAGCGGGGAGGTGGGCGGCGGTTAGCTGCGAATAGAGTCTAGGCGAGTGGGGGAAGTGGGCGTCGTGCGTGGAAAATGGGGGAGAGATGGGCACGGGCTTGCGGCGCACGAAGGAAGAGGCGGCGTGCGGGCGAAGAAAGGGGAAGGGCCGGTTAGGGCGGAGCCGGCCAACGGCCATGGCGGCGGCGTGAGGTCGGGGACGGGCCTGACAGGTGGGGTCGGCCCGTCAGCGAGAGGGAGAGGGGAAGAGTGAGGGGGCGCAGACGGGTGAGGTCACGGGGCGAGTGAACGAACGGCGGTGGATGGGCCGGTGGGCGGCGTGGTCGTTATCCGAGCCGCACGCGTGGCGCACGAGGAGGGAAAGGAGGCGGGATGGTGGCGGCGACGTGGACGGCATCCGTCCGTCCAGGTGGCGGCCAGAGGGAAGGGTTGGATTTTAATTTCCTTTTTGATTTTCTGAAAACCCGAATAAGGACTTTTAGGCTTAGAAAATAGCAAAAAAATCCAAACAATTCCCAGAAAAATCCTATAAGTCTAGAAAAATTCAAGGAACCCAAATAAAAGCATATAAACTTATTTTGATCACAATTTCTCCCAAACTTACTATCTTTTAAAACAAGGCAATAAACAAAAGAAGGATTTTAAATTCCAGAAAATGAAATTAAAATAAATGAAAATTTGGGATGTCACAAGAAATGAGCCCTGTAAAGGTCTCTCCTCCCAGTCAACCAATAACTTGTTTCACCATCCTACTTCACGGGATCTCCGATCACGTAGAACATGTTACCACTGTGGTATGACTCATGTGGGTCTCATGCCCATCTCACTCGATGCACTATCTATCACATTACGTGATAAACCCTTTGTAAATTGGTCGGCCAGATTATTAGCTGTCTGGACATAGTGCAGCGCTATCACTCCGGAGTTTTTCAGCTTTCTGACAGACTTCAACCGCCTCTTAACATGCCTAGATGACTTCATGTTGTCCTTAGAACTGTTCACCTTGATAATTACAATCGATTATCACGATTCATCGATAGCGGTATCGGTTTTTCAACCACGAGCAAATCCATAAGGAGTTCGCGGCCACTCACCTCAACGATTGCGGTATCTAACGCCGTGAGTTACGCTTCCATGGTTGACCTCGTTAAGATGGTCTCGCTTGCAAGACTTCCAGAAACAGAACCACCTCCAAGTGTGAACACATATCCACTCGTGGCTTTTATCTCATCGACATCGAGATCCAGTTTGAATCATCAGAGCCCTCCAGTACCTTTGGGTACCCAAAGATAGTGAGTACCATAGCTCACGGTTGCCTTTAGATAGCGCATCACTCTCTCAAGAGCACGCCAATGATCATCTCCCGGATTTGAAACAAATCGGCTTAGCTTGCTCACAGTAAACGAGATGTCAGGTCTCGTAGCACTAGCAAAATACATCAATGAGCCAATGATCTGGGAGTATCTCAATTGATCCCTTATTATTCTTCGGTTTTTCCTCAATAACACACTAGGATCATAAGGAGTAGAAGCAGCCTTGCAGTCACTATAACCAAAGCGACTCAAGACCTTCTCCACATAGAGATTGCACAAGTGTAACCCCACCATCACCTCCTCTCAGTAGCTTAATGTTAACAATCACATCAGCCACTCCCAAATCTTTCATCTCAAAACTCTTGGACAAAAAGTCCTTGTCCTCCTCAATCACATTGAGGTTGTTCCCAAAAATCAGTATGTCATCAACAAACAAGCATAAAATCACTCCTTCTTCCCCACCATAGCGATAGTACACACATCTGTCGGCTTCATTCACAACAAAACCAGCAGATGTCAAAGTTCTGTCGAACTTCTCATGCCATTGGTTAGGTGCTTGCTTTAGGCCATACAAAGATTTTAATAACTTGCACACCTTTCCTTCTTGACCTTTTACCACAAACCCGTCTGGCTGATCCATATAAATCTCCTCCTCCAACTCTCCATTTAGAAAAGCTGTCTTAACGTCCATTTGATGAACGAGAAGACCATAAGATGCAGACAGTGCAAGTAGTACTCGTATTGTGGTCAAACGGGCAATAGGTGAATAAGTATCAAAGAAGTCCTCGCCTTCTTTCTGAGTATAACCCTTGGCCACAAGCCTTGCCTTGTACTTTTCAATTGTACCATCAGGCCTAAGCTTTTTCTTGAAAACCCATTTACATCCTATAGGTTTACACCCATAAGGACGGTCAACGATTTCCCAAGTTCCATTAGACATAATAGAGTCCATCTCACTCCGTACTGCTTCCTTCCAATAGTCAGTGTCAGGAGAGGAATATGCCTCTTCAATGGTTCTTGGAGTGTCATCCATAAGGTATACAATGAAATCATCACCAAAAGATTTTGCAATCCTCTGTCTCTTACTCTTTCGAGTAACTTCATTGTTATCCTCCTCAGGATTTTCCATAGGCGTTTCCTCAACATGTTCTATCGGCACAAAAGAATCAAGGGAAATTATAGGTTCTTGACTAGATGAACTAGGTACATCACATTTTATTGGAAATTCATTCTCAAAAAATATAGCATCTCTGGACTCTATGATTATACCAACACGCATGTCAGGTACTCCAGTTTTTATAATTAAAAATCTATAACCCACGCTGTGCATAGCATAACCAAGAAATACACAATCTACGGTTTTTGGTCCAAGTTTGCGCTTCTTGACAATTGGCACATTAACTTTGGCCAAACATCCCCAGGTACACAAGTATGAGAGAGTCAACTTTTTTTCCTATTCCTCGAATGGTGTTACTTCTTTGTTCTTTGTAGGAACTCTATTCAGGACATGACACGCGGTCAATATAGCCTCACCCCACCATTCCTTAGAAAGTCCCGCAGTGTCTAACATGGCGTTAACTAAATCAGTTAGAGTGCAGTTCTTTCTTTTGGCAACCCCGTTTGATTCGGGAGAATAGGGAGGCGTCCTCTCATGAAGAATTCCATGTTCCTCGCAGAATAAAGTAAACTCATTTGAAAAATACTCTCCCCCATGATCAGACCTTACCCGCTTGATTTTCCTCTCAAGTTGGTTTTCTACCTCAGCTTTATAGATCTTAAAGTAATTCAACGCTTCATCTTTTGTTTTCAATAAGTACACATAGCAAAATCTAGTGCAATCATCTATAAGCGTCATGAAATATTTCTTCCCACCTTTAGTCAACACGCCATTCATCTCGCACAAATTGGAATGAATGAGTTCTAACGGTGTCAAATTCCTCGCCTCTTTTGCTGCCTTGTGAGGCTTGCGAGGTTGTTTCGATTGAACACGCATGGCACTTAGAACCTTTGACCAAAGTGAATTTCGGGATTAAACTCATATTAGCTAAGCGCGTCATACACCCAAAATTAACATGACAAAGTCGTGAATGCCAAACATTAGATTCATCATCATCGTTACACACATGGTTCACAAATTTATTATAGGAATCCATCAAAGAAAAACGAAACAAGCCTCCGCTCTCATAGCCTTTACCAACAAATGTTCCATACTTAGATACGACACATTTATTGGACTCAAATGCAAGCCTAAAACCATCTCTACACAAGAGAGATCCGCGACGAGATTCTACACAGACTCATGCTGACGTTCTTGGTTGCACGGTCTTTCTGAAGTAAACTTGGATCGACCGTACCAACACCATGAACAACTGCATGCGATCCGTTCCCCATCAACAAGGAGCAACCTCGATGGACCTAATAAGATGAAAACAAGGAAATATCAGCACACACATGAATATTAGCACTAGTGTCAACCCACCACTCGGTGATTGACAAGCGAAAGAACTCAGACGTAAATAATTTCCGCACTCGATGTTCCTCCAAAGATCGCAATAACCATGTTGGCGGACTTTTTCGCTTATCCTTGCGGTCTGGACAATCCTTAGCCCAATGGCCGAATCACCGCACACAAAGCAAATGCCCTTTCCTTTGCCTTTCTTCTTAAACTCGTGAGTAGCCTTGGGCTTGACAATAGGCTTATTTTTCTTCTTATTGTGGGAAGCCCGAGGTTCTTCTTACGGACCAAATTGGCACTAGAACCTCCCTCGCGACAACTTTCTTGCCACGAGTATCTTTTGCCTCGCCTTCTCTTCAACACCAAGAGTGCCAATGAGATCGAACACTGCAACTCCGCCTCTTGTGTTTTAGAGAGGTAGCAAAATCCGACCAAGAAGGTGGTAACTTGGTAATAATACCGCCACCACAAACTTGTCCGTAACTCGCACTTATTGTTCTCAAGCTCCTTTGTCGCTGCTCGAATCTCATGAGCTTGTTCTACTACGTAACGATCATCGACCATCTTGTAGTCATAGAATCGCTCCATGACATACGACTCACTTGCCAAGATCGGAAACTCGAACTTGGCCTCAAGTGCATTCCACATCTCTTTGCCCGTAGGCAAATGCATGTACACATCCACAATGTTATCCGCCAGTATGTTGACAAGTGCACCTCGAAATAAGTTATCCGCTACATTGAACTTGCGTTCGTCCTCAGCAAATAGAGGCTCAACGGGCTTGCCTTGTGCAACATGAAAACATTCCATGGCAGTAAACCACAGGATCGCACGTGCACGCCATCTCTTAGAGGGTGTGGCTTAAGCGACGCAGCAAAGCCAACTACCGAAAAAGACCTATCAAGTTTTTGGATTGTTGAATATCTAGTCAATTTTCGGTAAATTTTAATCCAGAAATTCAGCATATAAAACATGACATATAAAAGCGATTCAACAATGATGTATTCATATTCGCTAACGAACAAGCTAACAGCAGCACCTATTAACATATTCATAGCGCACAGAAACAAATACACCAGAGAAGTTTTCAGATTATACCCTCGGGCGGGGCCAATGTCGGAGATACCGGATGCGCCGTTACCATCAGTCGACATGATGGCCTATTCGATGTAGTCGATCGAGGTGTGATGCAGGACGAGGCGTGATGCAGGAAGATGTTCGCCGTGCAGTCTTGCGAACAGTTCACCACCAGGAAGTAGACGACGTCACAGATTGAGCAGTCGCGCCAATGCGCTCTCCAAAAACTTGATCGCCCGCCTACCCGTGTAGGTACATAAACGGACAGAGTTTCGGAGGCCTACTCGCCCAGAACCCTTTGCGCGCAAGGTTCTGGACCGGAGATTGCAGAGAACAGCTACAAAACCAGAACCAAAATACTGTTCTTTCTTATCCTTTTTTCGTATGGAGTAGAGAGCCTTTTTATACTCTGTTCTTTTGTAACAGCAAAAACGAAGAGGCCAGAGTAACTGCAGCTATTATTCACTAGTAACTGCAGCCATTACTCGAGGCGAGCGAGCGCGCGCGCGTATATTGGCTCTCTCCAATTCCACAAGGGGGTTACCACGTTCCACCTTTTAAAGTAATGTAACTCCCATTCAACTCTCCATATGGGACTAAACAGTTTTCCATGTGGGCCTAGGAATTTTATTTGATTAATTACTAAATTAAAATGGAGCAAGTCCAATTAATCCAACCGAACTCGTCGGCGGGCAGCAGCCGCAAGTTTGTCGTCGTGAGGTCTCCTAACGCCGTCGCCGGCAGCGCAGACGGTAAGTTCTCTTAACTTATTTCACATCGATGGTAAGCATGCGGTGGTCTGTACATGTCGATCTCTTAATTTGGGCCCAATTCTCAGCTTATATATATGCAATTAACAAGTTTCTTTCTTTGTGACAGCATGCGGAGATCCTAGTTGTATGAAGGCGTGCTGCGAGTGCGTCAAGAACGACCAGAACCAGCCGCAATGCGTCAAGTGCCAAGACCACTGCTAGATACTAGATCGGCAATTCGTTTGTGGCAGATGCAAGTGAATATGATACCACCATTTTTAGTGACAATAACAATGTGTAAAATGTTATGCGCATGGGTTGTGCGGATTATTATTTCTATCTCTATGATTAATGATAGATGATTTTGGATGAGCAGATGGATTGTGTTTAAATCTCATTGACGATGAATGCATCGATGCGTAGATCCGTAACATGCACGAATGAAAGAAATTAACAAAACGAAGATACTGTAGCGGTCACTCTTCAGATCGCTGCGGAAACTTGTTGCGTTGGACCCAGTGTTTAGGCCAGATCTACGTTGTTCATTCTTGATCCAACGGCTGATATTGCCTCAAAGGTATCTTCTTCAACCAAGTGTCGCCGCCATTCTAGCCCAAGCTCCACTACCGCCTGAGCAAACCGCCTCCGCTCAACTTGAGCTCAGCGTCCACTTTGCAGCCATGCCTGCCTTCCCTCCAAACTCCGGCCGCCGCCATGAGCTACTCAACCTCTCCCTTAATTTTCTCCTTCGATCCCAATGTCACATCGTGCGCAGCTCCGGTCACGACGTCGCTGCCATGATCATCGTCCTCGCCCAAATCCTATTCTAGCTTCTCTTCAAAGCGTCGTCGTCCTCTCTCGACATCAGCGCCAATTCCACACCGCCAAGCCATCTGGCCTCGGTTGCACCAGCCTCGCTAGCTTGGGTGTTAAGTCTTTGAGTTTTTTGTACGGATAATCCATTTTTTATTCGAAATTACAGAAATATACCTGCGAGAAATTTTTTTACAAAAATAGGCTCAAGTCGCCCAATGGGAAGGCGACTGGAGCCTATCGTCCAACCAGAAGGCGATTCTGTTCCTGTCGCTCAATCATTGGGCGACTGCATCCAGTCGCCCTCCCATTGGGCGACTTTAATGCAGTCGCCCAACGGTTGAGCTAAAGGTATCAAACCTTCGCCAAAAATAGTGAAAATTGGTGGGACTATTCTTCATACATCCAAAAGCCTTCAGAAAAAAATTTGAGCAATTTCGGCTACGGGATCAAAAGTTATAGCAGTTTCAATTTGAATTGCAACATGGATGGTGGGATTGAAACTGCTATAACTTTTGATCCCGTAGCCGAAATTGCTCAAATTTTTTTCTGAAGGCTTTTGGATGTATGAAGAATAGCCCCACCAATTTTCACTATTTTTGGCGAAGGTTTGATACCTTTAGCTCAACCGTTGGGCGACTGCATTAAAGTCGCCCAATGGGAGGGCGACTGGATGCAGTCGCCCAATGATTGAGCGACAGGAACAGAATCGCCTTTTGGTTGGGCGATAGGCTTCAGTCGCCCTCCCATTGGGCGACTTGAGCCTATTTTTGTAAAAAAAATTCTCGCGGGTATATTTATGTAATTTTGAATAAAAAATGGATTATCCGTACAAAAAATTCTATAGTCTTTAGCCCTACTCTGTGTTGGTCGTGAGGCTGCTTAGCTGGTGGCTACACTGGCCATGCCACACGCCCGTGCGTTGGCTGCCGTCGACAACTGTGTTCCTATACTAGGACCAGGTGAGCCTTCTTTGATCCAGCTATAGGCCCCGCTCGGTTGAGCTGAAAAGTTGTGGCTTATGGCTGAAATTGCACTGTAGCGGTTGAAATTTCACTGTAACTGAAAGTGGCTTATTTGGCGTAATTAAATTTAAAAAATTTAAAATTAGAAAAATATTCTAGCTCATCACGGATAATACAAACGAATACAAGAAAAAAAAAGAACCGGCAGAAAAGCTCAAAAAAGGCAAAAAATTCAGAAAAAGATAAAATTTATGAATAGTAAAAAATAAGCCAGAAGTTAGAAGCTGAAGCCGAAACGAGCGAGACCGGCTCTCCTAATTTTATCTAGGTCTAACGATTTACACATAATCTAACTTGACCTGTACACAAACCAAAAAAATGGTTTGGTCTGGATTGGATCAACGGGTTGAGGGGTTTTGGGACTGAACCGTTATAGCCCTACCTTAAAGTGGCACCGAGTCTCTTCTTTTTAGCGTCTAAAAGCTGTTTTTTTACTTTTCTATAATAACTAGTTTTCAAATAGTGTCTTTTCAAAGTAGGATCTAAAAGCTAATTATAGTACATATTATAGTGACTTCATTTATATCGGCCAAAATCGCATGCGAGTTTCTGTTACTCCGTACTCTCATACACGAATAGACTAAAAGTCATAAGCCACAGCCAAAAGTCAAAACCAAAAAGAACAGGCCCACCTTCTAGCATCAATATCATTGAGAACCGAAAGAAATTGGCATCTCACATCATGGCTTATACTCTTAATCACCTCAAAACAATCTGAAGCCACACACACACCATACCAACGTTATAATCATTTGCAAGACAAAGAGCTGCATGACATCCAAGCGCTTCCAACATTCTCGGGCTAGTTAATCCGTCCCAGACAAAAGCACTAGTAATAAAAAACTTATCAGAATCATCCCTTAAGATGACCCCCACCGCGCCATTTTTACGTACCTAGAAACTACGACACCTACATTAAACTTTATGCAATCTTCTGGTGGAGGATGCCGTGTAACCTTACAGGCATGCGTCAGTACCCTTTTCTCTTGAAGGATTGAAGAGAAATTAATATCCACATTCTCATCAAGATATGAAACAATGAAGCCATAAATTGAGAGAGTGCTCTGACATATTTCCTTGTGCAAAGCTTCTCTTTGGGCATGCCAAATTGCCTAGCATGACACCAACAACTTTTTGAAATTTCTAGACAATAGTTTTCTTGCATGAAAATAAGCAAACTCTTAGATTGGATATTGGCCCTGTTTGGAACCGCGCCTTGCCACCGCACGGTGCGATACGAGGAATCGGCTCCGTGGCCGCGATACGAAGAATCGGCTCCGTAGTTCATTTTCCGATTTTTCTCCTCACAGGCGGTCGCGAGAATCACGGCCACCGCGAGGCGTTTGGCGGGATTTTCCCGATTCTCGCGGTGGGGCGCCCAGGAATCCGATTATAATCGGTTCCAAACAGGGCCATTGAAAAAGCTGCAAGCAGTTCAGTAAGCTCCTTGCCAATTAATGCCCATACACATTTCGCCACAGTACAATGGAGGATAGCATGATCCCAAGAATCAGCCACACCGCCACAGATTTTGCATTGATCAAAGAGTGCTTATATTTCTACTCTTGTGTAGCGTGTTTGTTGGAATTGAATTCTAAGATAATCTCCAAGTAAAAGCTTTTACCTTTGAAGGGAGTTTAACATTCTAGAGAGCTCGCCATGTCTTATTCAAACCCTCCCTCGACATCAGCGTTGATTCCACACCGCCAAGCCATCTAGCGGCTGCACACCCCAGCCTCGCTAGCTTGGGTGTTAAGTCATTAGCCTTGCTCTACATAGGTCGTGAGGCTGCTTAGCTGGTGGCTACACTGGCTGCGCTGGCCGTGCCACACGCCCGTGCGTCGGCTGCCGCCAACAACTGTGTTCCCATACTAGGACCAGGTGAGCCTTCTTTGAGCCAACCATGTCTCCTCTCCTAATTCTAACTGGGTCTGACAGTTTACACATAATCTAACCTGACCGTACACAAACCACAAAAATGGTTTGGTCTGAGTTGGGTTAGCGGGTTGAGTGGTTTAGGACCGAACTGTGAATAGCCCTACCTCCAAGTGGCACCTTCTAGCATCGATATCATTGAGAACCGAAAGAAATCAACATCTCGCGTTCTCGTTTATACTCTTAATCACCTCTATAGAATCTATCACTGCAATTAGAGGGGGGGGGGGGGTTATGATTGTCGCCGCTTCTAGAAGTTTTCTGACAATCGATGAAGATTTCGACCGCTCGGTGATCAATCATTCTGCTCGACTGTCTGCTCGAACAACCAATCTATTCAACAACTGCAGTTGATCGCCTTGTTCAACTGCTTCTCCCGATCACTTCGATCAACTTCACCTATTGTCGTAAGCCCTGGACCACCAGCAATCAACAACGCACTTCGAGTAACTCAAGAACCAAATTGATTCAAGATGATCTTTGTTGCTGAAATTTCATGGATTTACAAAGTGCCCTCACAAGCACCCCTAAAAACCTTCTCAATAAAAGCCCTCTCAAAACCGCACTAAAACTTTCTCAGAAGCCACACATTACTCCTTAGCCTCTCCCTGCTTTTATAGGCTAACATCCAAACCGTGTCAGTCTCAAACACGAACATAAAACTCTATCTCTTCCAAGTTATAGATTCCATCCGTACCTCTTCTAGTATTCTCAGTTATGGACTCTATCCACAACTGCTAACCTAACACGTGACGACACCTCCAGGATAGCACCTCCCGAATTTTTATCACGCACCATCACCGCTCGTGTCGAAGCCTTCTGGACTGCACCGTTCGTAGCTTCTCCACGAATCACCACCTTTGATCTCCACATGCTCCAACGTGAGCCCAACCACCTCGCGTGACATCCTCGACCGCCTGGACCTCAAACTTCTCCATCCTAGTCCCGGTCCTCCTTGTCACCGACCATGGTTGTCTCCATACCCCACCTGCACATACAAAGACCAAAGAAACATTTTTCCGGTACAAGTTCTTCGTAACTTGACCGACATCAGCACACACATGTGTAACACAACCTTGTCTATCCATAGATAAGAACCAAACTATCCTCAAGTATCAATTGTCAATGACCACAAAACCCATCGCTATCCAGAAATTAGCCTCAGATTACTTATTACGACCGCTAGCTCAATGAGTACTCAAAAACAATGAGTACTCAGGAAATACAATCACTCCACTCAGGAATAATAAGCATCGCTACCAACCACAGAGCCATTGAGTACCACTCGCTATGAGGACCGAGTCCTTCCGATTACCGAGTACCGAGAATCACCATCCATCACTATGATGACACAATACCTGCCTGATACTATAGTAAAGACCACCAATTACTGAGTACCGATCCTGTCAGTGTATCTCAATAAACCACTACCGAGTATCTACCTGGTACTGTAGCACCGACCATCGATCATTGAGTACCGATCCTGTCGCTGTATCTTAGTCAACCACTATCGAGTACCTACTTGGTACTGTAGCACTGACCATTGAGTACCCACCTGGTACTGTATCAACGACCACAAATCACCGATTGTCTTGCACAGATTAGTCAACCACTGACCCAACACGAGTACTCGTGGTACTCGAAGATCACTAGAATTGAAGCACTCATACCGACAATAAAGTCTACGAGTATCGACCATAAAGCCAATGGCACCCAATCTCAAAGCCTTTGACTATTGATCGCGAGGTCTACGACAACTGAGTATCAACCAAGTACTGTAGCTACGAACATCGAGAAGCACTGTTGCTATGACCATGAAAAGTATTATAGCTTACCATCATTGACCAGGTGAGGTCGTTCTGTTGTGGTCAAAATGTCGTAGCCTAAAGCTTGATGTGGTCGAAGTACCATGATATAAATGCCATAGTTGAAAGTGCCTTTGTTGAAGTTAGACGTGATCGAAGTCTGCTATGATTGAAATCTGACATAGTCGAAGTCTGCCATTTGGACCTGTTGTGAGCGACTGCCGTGGTCGATGACCACCCTGAAAACTTTAGCAACACAAGTGCATTGACCAGAACTTTCCAAAATGCAAATTTCAATTAAACCTAAATATCAATTATTCATCATTAATTTATGCACAACCACCATATGCACGACCACCACATGGTCTAACAACCTCTAAACAGTCTGAAGCCACACACACCCTACCAACATTACAATCATTTGCGAGACAAAGAGCTTCATGACATCCAACTCTTCCAACATTCTCAGGTCAATTAATCCATCCCAGACAAAAGCACTAGTAATAAAAAACTTATCAAAATGATCCCTACAGATGACCCCCATCGTGCCCTTTTTAGCTACCTAGAAGAAGTAGTGGCACCTACATTAAACTTTAGGCAATCTTCTGGTGGAGGATGTCATGTAACCTTACAAGCACGCATCAGTACCCTTTTCTCTTGCAAGATTGAAGCCATAATTTGAGAGAGTGCTCTGATATATTTCCTCATGCAAAGCTTCTCTTCAGGCATGCCAAATCGCCTAGCATGACACTAACAACTTTTTGAAATTTTTAGATGATAGTTTTCTTGCATGAAAAATAAGCAATATCTTAGATTCGATATTGAAAAAGCTACAAGCAGCTCAGTAAGCTCCTCGTCAATTAGTGCCCATACACATTTCGCCACAGTACAATGGAGGATAGCATGATCCCAAGTATCAGCCACACCACCACAGATTCTGCAAGGATCAATAGTGCCAATATTTCTACTTTTGTATAGTGTGTATGTTGGAATTGAATTCTGAGACTCCAAGTAAAAGCTTTTACCTTTGAAGGGAGTTTAACATTCTAGGGAGCTCACCATGTCTTATTCAAACCCTCCCTATTGATGCCATTGCTCTTTCCTGTAGCCATTCTTCTCCCTATAACTTAATTTGAACCAACATATGGCATCCATGTAGCATAGATCTTGTCTTTTTTATTTATCCTTTTTTCTTGCCATGTGCCACTTTTTTCTTATCTTATGCATGACTTTTACTCATTTATTTTGCATGTCAATATCTGTCTTTTCCTCTCGTACATGAATTTTGGTGTGGGTCATCTAGGATTATTTTTATTTATTTGGTTCATCTAGAATCTATAATGGGTAATCTCGTTGTTGTGGCTACAGACCAAACAGAGAGAGAGATGGTAGTGGAGAGTCATGAAGTTGTGTGTAATAGCCTCTCCTCTCCCCATGGCTTGTGCTCATATATATATGCACATGAGGAGTGCTTTTCTGATTATACCCTTACATCAGTTTATCCCCTGCAGGCGGTTATGTCATTACACATGGCCTATTCTCGCCTTATAACCTTCCTACCGTGCTGCTGGGATTAGGCGGGGCCACCCCTCGACGTGAGCCTCTCATGGTGAAGGGCTTCACAGGCCGGCCATGTCGCCGAGTACTGGCCCTCCGTCCCTGCGGCTGTGAATGTCTCGGGCTTGTGGTGGGAGCCGAAGCTTTGGGATGGTCTTTGGCGCCTCTGCCAAGTGGGCGCGCGCTCAGTCCCCTACCCTTGAGCGGGTGGCGCGGCGCGCGCTAACCGAGTAGACGCGCGCTCCGTCCGCTACCCTTCGAGCGGGTGGCGCTGGCCGGCGCCTGGTCGGAGTAGACGCGCGTGCTCCGTCCCTACCCTTCGAGCGGGTGGCGCGGCGGCGCGCCAACCGAGTAGATGCGCGCTCGTCCGCTACCCGCCGAATGGGTGGCGGCGGCCGGCGCCTGGTCGAGTAGACGCGCGCGCTCCGCCCGCTACCCCGAGCGGGTGGCATCGGCCGGCGCCTGGTCGGAGTAGACGCGCGCTCCATCCCCTACCCTTGAGCGGGTGGCGCGGCCGGCGCCTACCGAGTAGATGCGCGCTCCGTCCCTACCCTTGAGCGGGTGGCGGCGGCCGCGCCTACTCGAGTGGGCGCGCGCGCCGCCCCTACCCTTGAGCGGGTGGCGCGGCCGCGCCTAACCGAGTAGACGCGCGCTCGTCCGCTACCCTTCGAGCGGGTGGCGCGGGGCCGGTGCCGGTCGAAGTAGACGCGCGCCGTCCCCTACCCTTGGCGGGTGGCGGCGGCCGGCGCCTACTCGAGTAGACGCGCGCTCCGCCCCTACCCTTCGAGCGGGCGGCGCGGCCGGCGCCTACTCGGAGTGGGCGCGCGCTCCGTCCCTACCCTTCGAGCGGGTGGCGCGGGCCGGTGCCTAACCGAGTAGACGCGCGCGCTCGTCCGCTACCCTTGAGCGGGTGGCGCTGGCGGGCGCCGGTCGGTAGATGCGCACGCTCCGTCCCCTACCCTTCGCGCGGTGGCGCGGCTAGCGCCTACTCGGAGTAGACGCGCGCTCGTCCCCTACCCTTGAGCGGGTGGCGGCGGCCGGCGCCTGGTCGAGACGCGCGCGCCGCCCGCTACCCTTCGAGCGGGTGGCATCGGCCGGCGCCTAGTCGGAGTAGACGCGCGCTCCGTCCCCTACCCTTCGGCGGGTGGCGCTGGCCGGGCGCCTACTCGGAGTGGGCGCGCGCGCTCCGTCCCCTACCCTTCGAGCGGGTGGCGGCGGGCGCGCGCCGAAGTCGGCGAGACGCGCGCGCTCCGTCCCCTACCCTTGAGCGGGTGGCGCGGGCGGCGCCGAAGTCGGCGAGACGCGCGCTCCGTCCCCTACCCTTGGCGGGTGGCGGCGGCGGCGCCTACTCGAGTAGACGCGCGCGCTCCGTCCGCTACCCTTGAGCGGGTGGCGGCGGCGCGCCTACTCGAGTAAACGCCGGCGCTCCGTCCCCTACCCTCGAGCGGTTGGCGCCGGCGGCGCCTACTCGAGTAGACGCGCGCGCCCGTCCCCGTGCTTTGGGGCTTTTGTGACCTTGCGATGCAGTAGTGCGCTTTTAATGGCGGTGAAACATGCCGACGCTGCCCGCGCGAAGCGGTATTGCGTCGTCGCGATGCCGCCATGTTGCGTGGGGCGCGTGGCGACCCACGGTGGTGCGTCGTGGGATGTGGCGATTGCGTGATCGCGGCGTTCGCCTCGTCTCCCGAGAAGTCGGGCGTGTAGGAGATGTGGGGCGTTGTGCGCTGTCGGCCACCTACCCGGCCTGGCTCTCTATGTTCCGGCGGTTCTTCTTTCCAAAGCTTTGATAGCCGAACCGCTGGGAATTCGATCCGTCTGTGCATTGAGCCACAAGGCGGGCGGCGGTCTTTATAAGGTGCGTCTTTGGGGTGGAGGCATCCTTTCTTGCTTGGCTTTTGATCCGCCGCCGCTTCGCGCGTGCTAATTGTCACGCCGGTTGCTCCTTGCTCGCTTCTTACGCTCTTGTCGCGGCGATGGCTAGCCATGGCGACGCCACCTACCACCCCACGCGGTGCCTTGCTCGCCGGCGGCGACCCCTTCCTGTGAGTACAAACGGTGCGCGGGGGCTCGCGCCAACAAATGGTGGGACGCCATGGAGCACTCGGGAGGGTCTGCTCGCGTCTTTGGGAAAGAGCCGCATGATCAAGGGACGCTGCAGCGGCTCGTGGATGAGGGGAAGATCGTGGAGCGCCATGGGGCTCGCCTACCCCACCGGGGGGAGACGGAGCCGAAGCCCGGGGCCCTGGAGGCGATTGTTTTCATCGCATTCTTCAATGCCGGCCTTCGGATGCCCTCCACATTGTTCGTGGGCGAAGTCTTGCGGGCCTACAAGTTGGAGCTAGCCCAGCTGACGCCCTACGCGATATTCCGCCTAGCTGTCTTCACATGGGCCATGCGGACGGAAGGGTGGCGTCCCAGCGCGAGCTTATTCGCCACCCTGCACGACGCATACTGTCGACCCAGAAATGTTGGCGGGGCGATGTCCAACTTCGGCAGTGTGGACTTCGTGCTCCGGGCATCGTGCGCGACGTTGTTCCTCGTGCGCCTCGTGCGGGCAATGGGCGGCGGTGGGCGCGGTGGTGGTTCTATTACACCGTGGATCGACAAGAGCCGATCGCGAGCGCCGAGGTGGGCGATCTCATTCAACGACGCGGGTCGACGCGGAGATTGGCGACGCGCGAAGCTCTGAGCCTTGCCGGTGTCGCCGTCGAATGAGCGTCGCGACCTAGCCGAGGAGTTCACGATGTATGGGGCAGCGCCACTGTCCTCCCGGAAGTATGTTCAACGAGCGGCCCTCGCGAGGCGGGTTCGACCCTCCGTGTCTCGCCGCCGCCCTCGCCCCTTGTAAGTCGCCCGGCACACTTTACGCGCGTCATCAGATCCGCCTTTCTTTCGCCTAATCGGCGCAATCTCTGCGCGGCTCGTCTAGAAGATGCGGGCGCGTGGTTGCAGCGCTCCTCGGCCGTACACGCTAAGGAGCACCGGGCTCGCGAGGCGCGATTAAAGCGGCTAGCGGGCGAGTAAACCGCACTGCGAGGCTTTGGGCATTGCCGTGCCCGAGCGTGTGGTGCGGAAGAGCTTCCGCCGGACTCGGGCCTTCGGGATGGTGATGATCCTGCGGGGTGCTATCTTCACGGCGCCGCCCGTTCCCGGCCGCCGTATCGACGCGCGGCCTCTCCGCCACCACCAGGTGAGACGGGCGTGCAACCGCGGTGGGCACGGCCATAGTGCTTGAAGAGCGCACCGCCGCAGGTCCCTTGGTACTGCTGCCGACGCCATGAGCGTGCGGGCTTGCGGCCGTCGTTGAGTTGGAAGCCGTCAACCCGGCGGGTGGCGTGCGTCCACTGGCGGGCAAACCACGATGGGAGGTGTGTTATCCTCCGCGCGACCGCCGAGGGCGTGCCTCCTGCTGAGGAAACCGTGGGGCGATAGTGACCGGGCTGGTCCCACCATGGAAGAATCGCCGTGCCCCGCAGCGAAACGCCGGACGCATCCCCGCCGCCAACGGGAGTCGTCTGCTGTTGCGGGCCTTGCCGCGGGATCACGCCGTCGCGCCGGCCGAGAAGACCTTCTCCCCTGTTGAGGCGCCGCCTCCCGGGTGGTCGAACCGCGCCCCTTCCCACCGCGACGAAAGGCGCGGGAGGTAGGCGTGAGTCCTTTTCTTCACTTGACCGCGAGACTTTCCCGATCTACTCGCTCATTACGCCAACATTAGGCGAGGCGAAGTCTCCCCAGCGTGGCGAAGGATCGAGCGGCGGAGGTACTGCGCAGTCGAAGCCTGTGCGGTGCCCGCAGTGCCCGCCGCGTCGGCGTGGTCGTGGCCTCGGTAAATCTGGCGCCTTGGGGCGGGGCTCGCACGCGCGACTTCTTCCCCGGCCGAGATATTCTCGCGACCTTGCCGCGGCCGCCGGCGTGCGACCACGGCCTCAACAGGCGGCGCTGTCGTCATGCGAGGGGAACTTCGCGCTTGCGCTGCAGCGTCGAAATAAGGGTAAATATGCGCGCCGGGCTTGCAGCGTCTTGCTAGGCGCTGCGACCGTTGTGTTTGCGGGACGCTTGCCTCGGCGGTCCTTTGACGAGGCCCGCATTCGAGCGGAGGGCGCTGGAAGCCAGCCGTGAAGCAACCGCGCGCCGCCGCGCGAAGGATGAGGAATATCACGCACTGGGGTGCCACGCGGCCGCCAAAGACGGTTATAGAAGCTTCGGCGCGCCGCGGAGGAGGCGCGCCGCCTTCCTCCAGCGGTCGCCGCCCTAGAAGGGAGAACGCCCACTAGCGAAGTCTGTTGCGAGAACCGCCTTGCCTCGAGAATGCGTCCATGCCGGCATGGCGGGCCATGGAGTCTCGAACCGGACCCTCGAGATGCGTGCGTCCGAGTGCGGACACTACGCACTGGCGGAGGCCCGTTGTAGACGCTCGGGCCGATCGAGAGGGGGCGGTGTTGCTCTTCATGGCGCGGAACCTTTGGCGAGCATCTGCGGCTATGTTGGTGCGTGCTTCGCCCTCGCCACTTCATACCCGTGGGTGTAGGCATACCGAGAGCTAGCGAATCCATGGCTGGATCCGCCCGCCAGCGGGTTATGTCGGGCGCCATCCGCCTCGGGCCTAGCTCGCAAAACTTCCACCAACGGTGTGGGGCGGTTCGGGAAGGCTGCGCAGGTCGCCGTGCAGCGACGCTGCATGGGAGAGGGGACTCCTCCGGTGGCTTGAAGGGTCCTTCGGGGCGTGGCGATGGCGGCACGGCCGTCCTCGCACCGCGCCAAGGCTGAGTGTTTGGTCAGACAGGGCAGGGGGATGAAGTACGGGTTCTTAGGCTTGTTACCATGTAACCCTTTTGCTTTTGCAATGGAACCAAGTAGTACTCTATGCTTGGTCTTACCCGCCGCCGAACGCAGAGGGCAGGTCCGCACAATCTCGTTTATACTTCGTGGAGTGGCGTGTGCGGAGGCGACCCTCCATGCTACGACTTCCCTTATAGTCCGGAGACTCGCGCGTGCGGAGCTAGGCTCGACGCTACGCCTTTTTTAAAGTCCGTGGACTAGTGCGTGCGGAGCTAGGCTCGACGCTACGTCTTCTTTATAGTCCGGAGACTCGCGCGTGCGGAGCTAGGCTCAACGCTACGTCTTATTTAAAGTCCGTGGACTAGTGCGTGCGGAGCTGGGCTCGGCGCTTCGTCTTCTTTATAGTCCGAGACTCGCGCGTGCGGAGCTGGGCTCGGCGCCACGTCTTATTTAAAGTCCGTGGACTGGTGCGTGCGAGCTGGGCTCGGCGCTTCGTCTTCTTTATACTCGGAGAGTGCGCGTGCGGAGCTGGGCTCGGCGCCACGTCTTATTTAAAGTCCGTGGACTGGTGCGTGCGGAGCTAGGCTCGGCGCCACGTCTTCTTTATACTCGGAGAGTGCGCGGGGCGTCCCCAGCTGCGTCTTATTTATACTCCGTGAGTGCGTGCGGAGCTAGGCTCGGCGCTTCGTCTTATTTAAAGTCCGTGGATCGGTGCGTGCGAGCTGGGCTCGGCGCTCACGTCTTCTTTATAGTCAGGGACTCGCGGCGTGCGGAGCTAGGCTCGGCGCTTCGTCTTATTTAAAGTCCGTGGACTGGTGCGTGCGAGCTAGGCTCGGCGCTTCGTCTTCTTTATAGTCAGGAGACTCGCGCGTGCGAGCTGGGCTCGGCGCTACGTCTTATTTAAAGTCCGTGGACTGGTGCGTGCGAGCTAGGCTCGGCGCTTCGTCTTCTTTATAGTCAGGAGACTCGCGGCGTGCGGAGCTAGGCTCGGCGCTTCGTCTTATTTAAAGTCCGTGGACTGCGCGTGCGAGCTGGGCTCGGCGCTCGTCTTCTTTATAGTCCGGAGACTCGCGCGTGCGAGCTGGGCTCGGCGCTTCGTCTTATTTAAAGTCCGTGGACTGGTGCGTGCGGAGCTAGGCTCGGCGCCACGTCTTCTTTATAGTCCGAGACTCGCGCGTGCGAGCTGGGCTCGGCGCTCGTCTTATTTAAAGTCCGTGGATGGTGCGTGCGAGCTGGGCTCGGCGCTTCGTCTTCTTTATAGTCAGGAGACTCGCGCGTGCGAGCTAGGCTCGGCGCTTCGTCTTATTTAAAGTCCGTGGATGAGCGCGTGCGAGCTGGGCTCGGCCTTCGTCTTATTTATAGTCGCGAGACTCGCGTGCGAGCTGGGCTCGGCGCTTCGTCTTATTTATAGTCCGCGACTCGCGTGCGAGCTAGGCTCGGCGCTTCGTCTTATTTAAAGTCCGTGGGTGGGTTACGCTCATCGTGGGCGGGGATGTGCTGGGAACAGCAATCTTTATTGAGGTCCGTTTGCACGGCGAGCATCGCCGATCAACAAGACGGCGGTGTCGCCATCGCCCTGTTTCTAGGCGTAGTACCGCCGCAACTTTGTCCGCGTTCCATGTGTGCGGAAGGCTTGTCCTTCGGCGTGGCGGCGTCGCCCGCCGGCAATGCCTCATCACGATGTACGGGCCTTCCCACTTGGACTCCGGCTTGCGGCGGTCTCGCCGGAGCGCCACTCGAGGCGAGATCCCGGACTGAACCCCGCGGCATCTGAGCGGTCCCGAGTACGCACTGTTTGCCGCGCGTACTTCTCGACATGGTGGGCTGCGTCGGCTCGTATCCCATCGAGGAGGTCCAAGGACACACGGCGCTCTTCTTCGGGTGCTTGGACGAGGACCCTCCGCGAGCCGGCCTTGATTTCCTCGGGTGTCACCGCCTCGTCACCGAAGAGGAGCTTGAATGGAGTGAACCCCGTCGGGCGCGTTACCGTTGTGCGAAGCGACCATAAAACGCTGTGAAGCTCGCCTGGCCACTTGCCCTTTGGCAATCCAACCAGACGCTTTTTGATGGCGGCGGAGATGGCGCCATTCGCCCTTCGACCGCCCGTTGGGTGAGGATGTCCCACCGAGGCGAATCGGAGGGTAATGCCCATCTTTGTCACAATAATCTTTGAAGAGGGTGGCGTCGAATCGCAGCCATTGTCGGCCGTGAGCTCCCGAGGCACACCGGCGGCATATGATGTTTTGCCATAGGAAGCGCCAGATGGCGCGAAGTTACTTTGGCGAGCGACCGCTTCGGCCATCGGAAAAATACTCTGGCGCGACTACCACGAACCGAGGTCTCACGGGGCTCGGGCAAGTGGTCCCACTATATCAAGACCCAGCGTGCGGTGGCCACACCGGGATGGGGTTGAGGCGCGTCGGGGCTGCGGATAATGCGCGCCATCCACGGCACCCTTGGCACCGACGGACGAGGTCTGGCGTCGGTGATGGCGATCGGCGATGAAAGCCTTGCTCAACGCCTTGCCGACTAATGATCTTGGTGCCAAGTGGGATCCGCATACGCCGCGTGGATCTCCGCCAAGAGCTCCTTCCCCTCGGTTGAGAGGCGCGCAGAGCGGGCGCAAACCCCTCTCTTGTAAGTATTCCTTGAACACCGGAAGGACCGTGCGCGTCTTTGCAAGCGTCGCGGCTGGCGAGGTCCTCGGCTCGGCGATGCCCTCGCAAGAAATTGAAGATGGGCTCGCCAATCTCCCGCCGACCAATGCGGTGGGCGAGTGCGCGTCGTGGGTGTCTGCGCGATGGCGCCTTTGCTAATGTCTCGTAGAACGCCCCTCGGGCGGCGATTCTTGGTGGCCGGGTTTGCCTTCGCGGCGTCGGCTGCTCATTCTCGCGCGAGGATGGCCTTGACGGTGACACCCAAAAGTGCCTTTCCTCGCCCTTACCGCCGCGAGGTACTTGGCCAACTCTAGGTCCTTGGCTTGATATGACTTGTCCACATGGCGACCACCAGCGCGGTCGGTGCGGACCGGCACCGTCTCGCGCCGATTGCCTTGAGCCGCCGGGCCAAGCGGAGTGCCTCGTACTCACCGTGTTGTTGGTAGCGGGAAGTCAAGGCGCGCCGAGTACAACAACGCTACCCTTCGTGTGTGACAATCACCGCCCCTACGCCCGCGCGGCGACGCTGTAAGCTCCGTCGATTGTAAGCGTCCAGACGGGGTCATCGTGCGTCCGGAGGGGCGGGGCCGGCGGGGTCCATTCGGCGAGAAAATCCGCCAGACTTGGGATTTGATTGTCGTTCGCGGCATACGTCAAGGAGAAGGGGCGAGCTCGGCGCCCACTTGCCGATGCGCCTGTGGACTCCTTGTTGTGCAGCATCTCCGCACAGGGGGAATGAGGAAGGTCTCGTGATCGGGTGGGCCAGAAAATAATGCCGAAGCTTTCTGGAAGCCATGACCAGCGCGTAGGCGAGCTTCTCAAGCTCCGTGTATCTTGTCTTGGCGCCTTGGAGGGCTTGAGAGACGAAGTAGGCGGGCCTCTGCATGGCGCCTTCCTCCAAGACGAGGACGGCGGCGCGCGGTGGTAGCGCGCGATAGAGCGGAGGGGAGGCTCGTGTCTTTGGGCGACAGTGGGAGACTTGTGAGTCTTGTTTGAGCTCGTTGAAGGCCTTCGCACAATCTTCGTCCCAACTAAATCCGTCGCACCGCTGGCGTCTTGAAAAATGGCAGGCCCGCTCGTCGCCGCTCGATAGGAAGCGGCTTAGCGCGCCATGCGGCCCGCCACCTCTGACCTCCTCGTAGTCTTGGGCGCTCCATGCCCAAGATAGCGTCTACCTTGTCGGGTTCGCTGGATGCCCCGTCCGAGACAAGGAAACCCGTGAGCTTGCCCGCCGCACTCAAGACACACTTGTCGTGGTTGAGTTTGATGCCCGCCTTCCGAGGTTGTCGAAGGTTTCTGGAGTCCGGCCATGCGGGCGGCCGATGAGTTTTGACCACCACGTCGTCGACATAGGCTTCGACGTTCCTCCCGAGCTGGGCAGCCAGGGCGATGGCGACGAGGCGAGTGAAGGTGGCACCTGCGTTCTTCAAGCCAAAGGGCATTCGGACGAAGCAGAATGTCCCTAGTGGTGTGATGAAGCTGGTCTTCTCCTCGTCGTCTTCGGCCATGTACACCTGGTGGTAGCCGGAGTAGGCGTCCAGGAAACTCATGAGTTCGCACCCGGCAGTGGCGTCAACTAATTGATCGATGCACGGCAAGGGGTAATTGTCCTTCGGGCACGCCTTGTTGAGTGCCGTGAAGTCGACGCACATGCGCCAGGCCCCGCTGGCCTTTTTGACTAGCACCGGGTTAGCGAGCCACTCTGGATGGTGGACCTCGCGAATGACCCTAGCGCGAAGAAGCTTTGCCACCTCTGCTTTGGCCTGCTGCGCCGATCCATCGACATCGCCAAGCCTTTGCTTGATCGGCTTGGCGTCGGGCGGACCGCCAGCGATGCTCGATTAGTGCTCGGTCCACGCCTTGATGTCCTCCGGGGACCATGCGAAGATGTCGGCGTTGTTCGAAGTACTCGGATCGATCGCGCTCGTCCCCCGGTGGGAGCCCGTCGCCAATGGACACAAACTGTCCTTCCGCCTGGAGCTGCACTTTCTTGATTCCGCCTTCGGGCCGAGGCTTGTGCGTCCACCCGGGGGCCGAGGGCCCCTTCCCGAGTGCGCCGGAGAGGACGTGCATCGGCGTCGTGCGCGCGCGCTGCCGCCGCACGCGTCTGGCCGAGTCACGTCGCGGCGGTGATAATACCCTCGGGGCCCGGGAGCTTCATACACAAGAAGGCGTGGTGCGGGATCGCCTCGAAAGAGTTGAGGCCGGGTCGCCTCAGTATGGCGTTGTAGGGGTGTGGGAGGTCTACAACGTCGAAAATAATGTGCTCTGTCCGGATGTTACCTTTGTTGCCTTCCCGACGGAAGGTGGCCGGAAGAGACACGTGCCCGTGGCTGCGGCGGTCGACCTCAGAAGCCTCGAAGGAGCTCCCGCCGCTCTAGCCGGCCGAGGGATTGCCATGCGGTCGAGGTTTCTGCGAATAAAATGTTCGCGAGCTTCCCAGCAACCAGAACGGGGCGCGACTTCACAACATGCTATGTGGGTGCAATGACTAGAGGGTCTGGTGGGGTACTCCACACCCCGGCGTCGTTCAAGTCGAAGGTGATGTTGCGGGCGGCATCCACGATTCTGCTGCCCCGGGGGCTTTGAGGAGGAGCCTCGGTGATGGCGTTGATGGTGCGATCTCGCGCACTTTCCATTGCGGTGGCTCGTATGGGGTTGTCCACGGGTGCCCTACTTGAGCTCGGCGGGCCGAGGAGGCGAGCCGAGATCCGGCCGTTGCCCTTCGCAGCGCCATCACCTCGGTGCATGCCCTTGTGCGATGGTCGCCGTGGCCGTGTACCTCGCACCACCGCCATAGTGCAGAGCTCTTGCTCTGCGCGGTGGTCGGCGTAAGCTAGTCCACCTTGCGATCCCCGACCCCCTCCGTGAGCGTGGTCGGGTCCTTGGCGCGCTCTTGGTGTCGGGGACGTGATGGGCCGCTGCGGCCGTGCGGCGGCGTCGAGGTTTAGGCTGCTCCTTGAAGAGCCTTCCGCACCCACCTCACCGCCTTGGGGTGGGTTGCCTGGGCTCTCGGCTCGGCCGGCCGTGGAGGACCACCGCCCGACTTCGCGCGGGCGCTCCTCATGGGCGAGACCGAGGCGGTAATGGCGCGCCGCGCATCCTCCTCCGCCCGTCGCGTGCTCGTCCATTTTGTCGAAGAGCTTGGCGGCGGTCTTGATTGGTCTCCGCGCGTACTCGGCCATCGGACCAGGCGAAGGCCCCGTATGGCTGCATTAATGACCGTGGTTTCATTAAGATTGTTCACCGCATCGAATCTTGGCGGCGCTTGAAGTAGCCCCGAGGGTCTCAGAGGTTCTTTGCTTTCTGCGAAGAGCTGGTCCGCCTCGATTCGCTCGTCATAGTACCCACGAAGTTGCTATGAAGGCGGGCGCGGTCTGCTCCCACGCGCAGATGGAGCACGGCTCTATGGTAAAGAACCAAGAGAGCGCCACCCTTGTAGCACGAGGGGAGTCCTTGGCCTTCGTGGTGTCGTCTCACGAGGCTTCGATCGCGATTTCGTACACGCCGCACGAACTCACGGGGTCCATGTCGCTTTATACGAGTCGATGGCGCTAGGAACTCAAAGTCTTCGGGCCATGCCGCTGCGTAGCCTCGCCGAGCGGGGACTCGGATCCACGCGCCGCAGCGCACGCGGCTGGGCGGGGCCGCGACCGTCCGCTCTTTCCGCGCGGGCTCGGACACGATTCTTTGGCGCGCCGGTGACTCGAGCCTCTTGCATATTTCGACGGCCCGCGAAGGTCCCCGCTCCGCCGGAATGCGTTGAGGGCCGCCAGCAGGCGCTATCCCTCCCGGTCTTGGCGGAGTTGCCGGTGCTTCCGACGCGGCGGTCGGCGCGGGGGCGACCACGCCGCGGTCCCGAGCCGCCGGTCGCTCGTCGCGGCTACCTCGGACCGCCCGGTCCACATCGCCGGCGAGGTTGCGATGGGAGCGCGGGGTCGGTTGTCGTAAGCGTCGGCGGTCGGTTGTCGCTGTCTGGTGTGACGGGTTGGTCGTCACCGCGCGAACGCCGACATTTCGGCCGCCGCTCTGCCTCGCCGCCGCGTCGCGCGCCGCCGACGCCAAAGCTCGTGCCCCTCGACGCCCGGCCGGCCGCCTTCTTTGCCTTCGCGCCGCGAGGAAGCTTTTTCGTGCCATCTTTTCTTGGTCTTGAGCTTGTCTTCGTCCCTCCCCACGGACGGCGCCAACTGTTGTGGCTACAGACCAAACAGAGAGAGAGATGGTAGTGGAGAGTAATGAAGTTGTGTGTAATAGCCTCTCCTCTCCCCATGGCTTGTGCTCATATATATATGCACATGAGGAGTGCTTTTACAGTTATACTCTTACATCTGGTTATCCCCTCTGGGGCAGTTATGTCATTACACATGGCCTATTCTGGGCCTTATAACCTTCCTACCAGGCCTGCTGGGATTAGGCGGGGGCCACCCCTACGACACTCGTCTTATAAGAATTCTTGTTTTATCAATCTAAGATATCCACTAATGATCATTTATTGACCATAATAAGGGTCCACTAAACCAAGGAACGAATGTTTTTCTCTTTTTGTAATATTTCTAGCTTATTTATCATTTTTAGCAAATGCAAGACTCATGTGATCGACTTTTAGTTATAATAGATATATTTTGTTTTCAGGTATTTATTTTGAAATTTGTATAGAAATCAAATAGCTAGGTTTTGTTTTCTTCCCCCATATTTTAGTTATTTTGGATCATACTTGACATGGGCTCTTTTTTAATGTGCTAATTTTATTATTCTTAGACAAGATTTATTCTACATGCACACTTACCAACAATGTATGTTTCACAACTTTAATTTTTCTAGAATCGCCATCGATGTTTACATGTAGGAGATCAATCAGGATCAACTTCTCCTTTTTATTCGAGTAAACATGCATGCATGCAGATAGAAATCTCCACGTGTGTGTGGCTTCTCTAATTCCTTGCTTGTTGATTTCCTCTTACATATGTATATATGTTGGACCTTTGATCATGCATGAAGATGAAAATAGCATTTAGTTTCGATCTTCATTGTATCTATGCGTACAAGAGTTGGATTCATTCACATGCATGGCTCGATGGCAGGAAGCTTCGCACGGTCTTTGTCTACTTAGGCTATGGATCACGTCTCGCATGTCGATACGAGTCTGGCACCGACGAGGGTGGGTTCATGTGGGAGGTGAACTAAGACACATCTGGTGACTCTGCGGCATGGTGAGGGGTCAGGCGGCACTTGATGCTGCACACGGTGGTGGTCGCGATTGTACTTGACATGAACTCTTTCTTTTAATCTGAGCCGTTATAACTTGGGTCCACCAAATTAAGGGCTAGATGTTTTATTTTTTTGAGAATTTCTAGCATATTTCTTTTTTTCTTAGCAACTCTAAAAAACCTATCATCGACTTAGCAAGACATACATTCTTGGTCGGCGTTCGTGTACTTCAATTTGTGGCCTTACTATCATTTGATCGGGTGGCTAATGGAATGATCCCACAAACTTGAGCACTTTCAACAATTTAAACTTGAATGCTTCCCTTTGACCGCACCCATAATTTTCCTGTCGTCGGTTTCCCCTCCTTTTGCCTAGTTCTGCCATCCACTCCCCATGGCCACCTCGCGGACATCCATGCCGGCCGCAACAGCACCAATGCACCATACTCTTTTCCTACATCACCCTCCAACACTGGCTCACCACTGCCTTTCTCACCTACCTCTCTCCCAAGTCCCAACCCCTCGGCCTACACTGCCATTTGCATGACCTACCTGGTCTTCTCCACCGAGTTGAGTTTGAATTATATGTGACATGGACTCTTTCTTTTTATCTGAACCTGTTGGATTATGTGGGCCAAGCCCATATAATAAGAATAATTCCTATTAAATCTCAAAGACCCACTCATGCAAAGGAGGCATGCATGTGACCTTTAGTACCATATTGCTAGTTCTAGGAGAGGAAGACCACCTTAAAAGGGATGGTGCACTCCTAGCCACTTGAGGCATGTGTGAGAGAACTAGAGGATAACACGCGCGCTCGCTGCCTCGCCTCGCCGGGCCGGGCCGGGCGGCGGGGGGGGGGGCGGCGCGCCACGGCACTGCGTGAATGGTCCGCCAAAATCGGCTCCAGTGCTTGCGCGACGCGCTTCCTTTGCGCTTTATTTTGCCGTTTTGAGTGGCGGTGAATCCGGATCGGTTACGCGTGACTAATCCGGTTCGATTCGAGTTATGGAGAACGTCGCGGCGTCTTGATCACGCGTCTGGTCTTCTATAAATACGAGTCGCCGCCTCCATACAGCATATGCGAAAATCAATCTAGGGTTTTGTCTTCTCCATCCATTGTGCTGCGCCGTCCCACGTAGTCTACTCCGCCCGTCCCGCGGCGTGCACCGCCGTTCGAGAGAGCGGTCTCGGAACCGCCGCCAAGTCTGCACCGAGAGAGGCGAATAAGGTTTTGTCAGCTCGTCTTCCTCGTCGTTCGGCCGGCGAATCGTCATCGACTTCGTGTCATCCTCACCGTGCTGCGGCGTCTACATCAACAAACCGATCGTAACAGAACCATCGGTGCGTAATGATCATGTTCTCCAGATAGATCTGTTCATATACGCTTTCTGGTTTACATGTCTAGATCTTTTATGCCCGTGATGGTTACTCGTTATTGTGCGTGCATGATGTCATGATTTATTTATGGAATAAATTGAACCTACATGTGCTTATATGTTCAACAATCCAAAAACCTTATTGTAGGCACTGTGGTTTTACTATGGCTGGATTTGCCGATGCACTGAGGCCGGATAAATTCTTTGGTGTGCACTTTAAGAGATGGCGGATCGGGGTCACTCGTGGCTTATCGCTATGAATGTATTCAGGTTAGTAATGGCAAGTCCAAGGTGTTCTTGATGTTGAAAAGCGAAAGAATTCGAGACCGCCACTACTCTCTTTGTTGGATGCATTCTTAGTGTTCTTGCCGACCGTCTGTGCGAGGTGTATATGCACATGACAGACGCGAAGGAGTTATGGGATGCACTCAATTCCAAAACAAGCTACTAATGCCAAGAATGACATGTATGTCATGGAGCAATTTCATGACTACAAGATGGTTGATAAGCGCTCAGAGTAGATCGGGCTCATGAGATACGAGCCATTGCCAAGGAACTCGAACTCTGAAGTGTGCCTTACCCGACAAGTTTGTGGTGGATGTATTATTGCGAAATTACCTTCTTCATGGAGGAATTTGAACAAGACTCAAACACAAGAGACAAGAGTACTCTGTTGAGAATCGATTGGGTCTCTTGAAATTGAGGAGAAAGCTCGGAAAAGGACGCTGTGTCTAAGGGTGATGGAGGCGATCTAGTGCCAATGTGGTACGAAACCCTCAAACAAGAACAAAGGGAAATTTGTCAAAGTCCAACAGATAACCAACTTCAAGAAGAAGAAGAACAACAACAATCGGGATGATAGAACTTGCTTTGTGTGCGGTGAGCCCGGTCACATGACCAAGAAGTGCCCACAACGCAAAGGAAAGAAGGCACTGTAGGGCAGACTTCTAAGTCTCAACGTGGCCATTGGCAAGACGGAGATGGGACTGGGTATGGTAATTTACCTCTTCGTTCTTTCAGCTTAGTCAATCTACCAATTGGTGGATTGATACAGAGCTAATGTACATGTGTGTGCTGAATTTCGTTGTTTTCTTCTTATCAGTCGCCCAGATTCCTCCGTCCTAATGGGGAATGGGTCACATGCTACTGCTCATGGTGTTGGCATGGTAGATCTGAAGTTTACTTGGGAAAGATCGTGCGGTGAAAGAACGTGCAGCATGTCCCTTCTATAGACAAGAATCTCGTTAGTGGCTCCCGCTTATGTAGAGACGGGCTTAAGTTGGTATTAGAGTCTAATAAAGTAGTCGTGTCTAAACATGGACATTTTATTGGTAAAGGCTATGAGTGCGGAGGCTTGTTCCGCTTTTCCCTTCGATTTACGCAATAAGATCAGAACCATATTTGTGGCGGTGTGGATGATGAGGCTAATGTTTGGCACTCACGTCTATGTCATATTAATTTTGGTTTGATGTCTCGGCTTTCGAGATGAATTTAATTCCAAACGTTTCCATCACCAAAGGTTCTAAATGCCATAGCGTGTGCAATCAAAGCAACCTCGTAAGCCTCACAAGTCAGCCGAGAGAAACTTGGCACCACTAGAACTCCCGCATTCGATCTTTACGAGATGAATGGCGTGTTGACGAAGGGTGGAAAACGATATTTCATGACATTGATTGATGATGCAACTAGGTTCTGTTATGTGTATTTATTGAAAACGAAAGATGAGGCTTTAGACTATTTTAAAATCTATAAGGCGTAAGTTGAAAACCGCTTAAATAGAAAGATAAAAGACTTAGGTCGATCGTGGTGGAGAGTATTTCTTAACGAATTTGACTTATTTTGTGAGGAACATGGCATTATACATGAGAGGACGCCTCCTTATTCCCCCGAGTCAAATGGGATTGCCGAAAGGAAAAAACCGCACGTTGACTGACTTGGTGAATGCCATGTTAGATACTGCGGGATTACCTAAGGCATGGTGGGGGGAGGCTTTGCTAATGTTTAATCACGTATTAAATAGAGTTCCTAACAGAAATAAGGACAAAACACCATACGAGGTATGGATTGAGAGAAAACCATCACTTTCTTACTTGCGTACATGGGGGTGCTTGGCGAAAGTTAATGTGCCAATAACTAAGAAACGCAAGCTTGGACCTAAAACTGTGGACTGTGTCTTTCTGGGATATGCTAATCATAGCATTGCCTATAGATTTTTGATAGTTAAAACTAAGGTACCTGACATGCATGTTGGTACAATTATGGAGTCTCGAGATGTAACATTCTTTGAGAATATTTTTCCAATGAAGGATACACATAACACTACTAGTCAACCTTCTCAAATAATTCCAGTTCAATCACACCACCAACCTTTTGAACATACACATGAACTTGTCAATGAGGAGGATGACAGTGGAGCTTCTAGAAGGAGCAAGAGACAAAGGATATCCAAATTCTTTGGTGATGATTTCACTGTGTACCTTGTGGACGACACTCCCAAGTCTATTTCGAAGCGTATGCATCCCCGATGCGGACTCATCGGAAGGAGGTCATCCATAGTGAAATGGATTGCATTATCGCTAATGGAACCTGGGAGCTGACAGATAGACCTTATGGGTGCAAACCTGTAGGGTGCAAGTGGGTGTTCAAAAAGAAGCTTAGGCCTGATGGTACTATTGAAAAATATAAGGCTCGACTTGTTGCCAAGGGCTATACTCAGAAAGAAGGCGAAGATTTCTTTGACTTACTCACCTGTTGCTAGACTGACCACAATTCGAGTACTACTTGCTTTGGCTGCCTCACATGGTCTTCTCGTTCATCAAATGGACGTTAAGACATCTTTTCTTAACGGAGAGCCGATGAGGAAATTTACATGGAACGACTGATGGATTTGTAGTAGAAGGTCAAAAGGCAAGGTGTTAAAACTGTTGAAATCTTTGTATGGTGCAAACAAGCCCCTAAGCGGTGGCATGAGAAGTTCGATAGAACACGACATCTACTGAGCTTTGTTTGTCAATGAGGCGATAAATGTGTATACTATCGCTATGGTGGGGTGAGGGAGTTATTCTATGTTTGTATGTGGATGACATCTTGATTTTTGGGACAAACATCAATGTGATTAATGAGGTCAAATTATTCTTGTCTCAAAACTTTGATATGAAAGATCCGGGAGTGGTGATGTTATTCTAAACATTAAATTGATTAGAGGTGAGGATGGGATTACACTTTTGCAATCTCATTATGTGGAAAAGGTCTTGAGCCGTTTTGGTTTTTCCGACAAAGAAGCCTTCTCCAACACCTTATGATCCTAGCGTGTTACTTCGTAAGAATAAGAAAATTGCTAGGAATCACCGGAATACTCCGTATAATTGGCTCACTAATGTACCTAGCTAGTGCAACAAGGCCGGACATCTCCTTTGCTGTGAGCAAATTGAGCAGGTTTACATCTAACCCGTGAGATGATCATCGGAAGGCGCTTGAGCGAGTGTTGCGCTATCGAAAGGTACCTCGAACTTTGGACTTCACTATCTTGGGTACCGTCGGTCTTTGGAGGGTTACTGATGATTCCAATCGATCTCTCGATCTTGATGAGATCAAAGCCACTAGTGGATATGTTTTCACTATTGGTGGTGGTCTTTGTTTCATGGAGGTCTTGCAAATGACCATTTTGACGAGGTCAACCATGGAAGCGAGCTTGCGGCACTAGACACTCGCTACTTTTGAGGCGTAATGGCTACGGGATCTATTGATGGATCTACCTACGGTGGAAAAGCCGATGCGCCTATCCTTATGAATCGTGATAATCAAACCGTTATCGCTAAAGTGAACAGTTCTAAGGATAATATGAAATCGTCTAGGCATGTCAAGAGACGATTGAAGTCTGTCGAGAAATTGAAAAACTCCGAGTTATAACCTTGGATTACATCCAAACAGATAAGAACTCGCGATCCTTTACAAAGGGATTATCACGGAATGTGATAGATAGTGCATCGAAGGAGATGGGTATGAGACCCATGTGAGTTATCTATGGTAGTAACCCAACCTATGTGATCGGAGATCCCGTGAATTAGGATCTGGGAAAAACAAGCCATTAGTTAACTGGAGGAGAGTAATTTCAACCCTCTCTATGTGAAGATGCAATACTCTCAGAAACTGCAAGGCAGGTTGACTAAGGTCTTAATGTGTTCCATTGGCTTTTAGAAGCGAAGACGCTATCCTGCAGAGCGTTCTTGAAAGAACACACCTATATGAGCCCGATCATTAGTCGCAGTCTATGGAGATCTTGGGTAATCTCCTACTAAGCTCATGAAGAGACCAAGGAGTATGACTTATACGCTCCAACCGAGGGGTAGCCTCATCGCGGCCTAGTATCGATTAAGTCTTTAAGTGAAGCTTGCTTGCACCAAACTTGCAATTCAAGGCATAGTCCATTGTTCAAGTTGTGAGTAAGTGTAGCTTGAGTTCTAGGTGGATGTTCAACCTTAATCGGTCTCCATCGAAATACCGATATATAAACAAGACATTGGAATTGAGGCAAATCTCTGTGGGACTTTGAGATCTGGTGGGGGATTGTTGGATTATGTGGGCCAAGCCCATATAATAAGAATAATTCCTATTAAATCTCAAAGGCCCACTCATGCAAAGGAGGCATGCATGTGACCTTTAGTACCATATTGCTAGTTCTAGGAGAGGAAGACCACCTTAAAAGGGATGGTGCACTCCTAGCCACTTGAGGCATGTGTGGGAGAGAACTAGAGGATAACACGCGCGCACTCGCTCGCCTCGCCTCGCTGGGCCGGGCAGGGCGGGGCGGGGGGCGCGGGCGCACGGCACCTACGTGAATGGTCCGCCAAAATCGGCTCCAGGTGCTTGCGCAGATGCGGCTTCCTTTTGCAGTTTTATTTTGCTGTTTTGAGTGGCGGTGAATCCGGATCGGTTACGCGTGACTAATCCGGTTGATTCGAGTTATGGAGAATGTGCGGCGTCTTGATCACGCGTCCGGTCTTCTATAAATACGAGTCGCCGCCTCCATACAAGATATGCGAAAATCAATCTAGGTTTTGTCTCCTCCATCCATTGTGTTGCGCCGTCCCACGTAGTCTACTCCGTCCCCGTCCGCCGGCGTGCACCGCCGTTCGGAGAGCGGTCTCCGGCCGCGCGCCAAGTCTGCACCGGAGAGGCGAATAAGGTTTTGGGAAGCGCTGCGCATCGCCGCCGTAGCTCGCTCGTCTTCCTCGTCGTTCGGCCGCGAATCGTCATCGACTTCGTGTCATCCTCACCGTGCTCGTGGCGTCTACATCGCAAACCGATCGTAGCGAGAACCATCGATGCGTATGATCATGTTCTCCGTATTAGATCTGTTCATGTACGCTTCTGGTTTACATGTCTAGATCTTTTATGCCCGTGATGGTTCTGTTATTGTGCGTGCATGATGTCATGATTTATTTATGGAATAAATTGAACCTACATGTGCTTATATGTTCAACAGAACCATTATAACTTAGGTCCACCAAATTAAAGACTATATATTTTACTTTTTTGTGAGAATTTCTAGCATATTTCTCTCTTTCTTAGCAAGTCTAAAAGATCTATCATCGACTGTTAGTAATAAATAGATTTCCCCCACTGCATTCCATCTCCATAATCTTCCCTTTAACTGGACTAGCCACATCCTCCATTAGGACCTCTCTTGGCTAGAGAGAATTGAAACTTAGTGACCCTCCACTTTTGCACTAGAGGATGTAGATGACTGGCCTCCTTTAGGTTTACCTCTCATATTTGGGGAGGCAAGAAGAAAATCTCCATACCGTAGCTCTGACTCTTGGTGTGTGCCATCGCCACATTCACCAACGGTATGGCCAATTAATCCATAGAAAGCACACAATCTTGGAAGCTTCTCATATTTCACTTTAAAATATTGAGAGATAATACCACCTTTGTTGCAAACTGGCACCAGAAGAACATGTATAGAAGGTTTCTTCGCATCCAGGTTAACACAAACACGAAGAAAATTGCCCTAACCACAGCCGTGCTCATCAACTTCCACTTAAAAACTTATTCAATTCTTCCCTCTAGTTGCCTCTTGATCTTCTCCTTCATGAATGCGGGAGGTAGGTCGTAAATCCTCAACTAAGCTAGCATATTCATTTGAATTTGATCGCAGATGGCTAAGTGACTCCATCATATTCAAACAGTAGAACATTGCCACGAAAGAGCCACGATCCCTCAACAATCACCTTCATCCAATCTCCTTTATAGACAAATTGGAGAACAAAAAGATTATCTCTTAGCGTCTTAAATTTTACATCTTTATATTGTTCACAAGCAAACCTCATCAGACTGAATACAGCTGCATGACCAAAAACCTTTGATGTAAGAATAGATACAGTTGCCATCCATTTGGATTCAGATTGAAGCTCTTCTGCATCCTTCACAAAGGCAATATCTTCCGTCTCCTCATCCCTCAAATCTAGCTTCTCAAGCAGGGCATCAATCTGTTCTAAGGAGTGGCCACCACCTTCCTCACCAAACTTCTAATCCACCAACTACATGAATAAGAACATAATTCTTGTACACCCACAAATGCCACCCCCAAACTCCTACTAGAACAAGGGTCTCTAGTAGGAGGAATAAAACCCTAGCAAAGGACTCTAGGGATCAAGAATTTAGAATCCCAAAGGCGGAAGATTGAAAATGGTCCAAGAGAAAATCGTCTCTTTGTATTGTTCATATGAAAACTCCATAGTCTCCCTCAGGTGGAGTTGCTACAGTAAGTCATCAGTCATTGACCTATAAGCCTGCCATGATCTTAGGCCTGAGGCCCATGAAAAAAAGATCCATTTTAACCCATTAAATGGATAGGCTAGGGCCTCAACTTGAGGTCCCTCTCCACATTTCTTAGATCCTGATTCAAATCAAGAGCAAATCATGATCTAACGGTTGGAGGATAGAGCCACACCTGGGATCCTCCACTAAATTCTTTCCTTTCCTGTGCTAGCACCTGTAAGTTTTCACATGCATGTGCCAATATAAGCGTATCCCTTTTCCTGAATTTGACATGGTAGGAAGTTTTTATCTAGATGGTACACCATACTAGCAATTCAACTATAAATGGAAGGAGTAGCCTCATCTCTACTCCTTAAAAGAAGGAGTTCAAGGTGATGGTGCATTCTACACCTCCTTCTTTTAAAAAATATACTGACTGACATGTGGGCCCACCCCGAAACCCGTGCGCTGGCAGCGCTGCCTCCCCGCTGAGTCCCGTGCGGCTGCCTCCCCCACCTCATTTCTTCCGCTCTCCCCTCCCTCCTCCGCCGCCGCGCCGCCCTCGCCTCCTCCCCTCCCTCCTCCGCCGCGCCGGCCTCGCCTCCTACCCTCCCTCCGCCGCTCCGCCCTCGCCTCCTCCTCCCCACCCCGCGCCGCCGTCGCCGCCGCCTCCCCGGCTCCTCCGCTCCGCCTTCGCCTCCTACTCTCCACTCCGCGTCGCCGCTGCCTCCTCTTCCTCCTCCCCACACCGCGCCACCGCTGCCGCCTCCTCCTCCCCCCCACTCCTCCGCTCCGCCGCCTCCTACCCCGCTCCTCCGCGCCGCTGCCGAGTCCTCTCCCCCCGTTCTCCGCGCTGCCACTCTCCCCTCCCTCCATCTCTCCCCCTCCCACCGTCCCAATCCGCGCCCATCTCTCCTCACCGACGGTGGCAGCGCGGATTCTCCTCCCTACCGAGCCCTCCCCTCGGGTTCTCCACGCCGCCACTCTCCCCTCCCCCATCCCAAACTGCGCCCATGTCTCCTCACCGAGTCGTCTCCCCGCGCATCAACCTCGACGGGCTCGTGCCGCTGGTGCCGCCGACGCAGGAGGTGGGGGTGGGGCGGGGCTGGAGCCGAGTCTGCAGATGGAGGCGGCGTGGGCACCGTGCCGTACGCCGAGTTCCTCCAGCTCTGCTGCGACGCCGCTGGGCCGGACGCAGGCCCCTCCGTCGTGCGCACGCTCGACGAGTCCAGATCCGTCATCATGCTCGGTAAGACCGTCTTCCTCCGGCCCGAGATGGTATGATCATCTTGCTAGGCTGTTCTGATGTTGAGTCAGGGAGACGGGGCTAGATTTAGGAATGAGGAGATGTGGTTTCCTCAGTTAAGCAAGCTCTAGAATTAGTACTTTTCAAAAGCAAGAAAGCTCTAGAGTCTTTTCCGATGATTCTATAGAAATTTCATATATGAAACCAAGATAGTTACCTTTCGAAAAATTCGAATGAAGGCTATAGGTCTATCTATACTTCATTCTTCTGAACGTGGGAGAAAAGTCAAACTGATTATTGATCAAAATTAAGTTTTGAAACTTAGGTAATTTTAAAAGTCACACTGATTATTAATTCATTCTTCTCCAGAACACGTTCGTGTATACGACCGCCACCGCGACTACCGAGACCGCGATGTCAGGTGCGGATTTGTGAACTCCCCAGTTATGATCTCTCTATTGGGACACCTCTGATGTGATAGAATCATAGAACTGAATTACCTCGGCAGAAACCCTTAGGCCCTGTTTGGAACGCTGAAATTTTTCCAGATTCTTGCGGAATTGAATGGTTTCCTGTGCAGTTGTTGTGGAACTTTTGTGTCCCAAACAGGGCCTTAGATCGTGAACTGGTCTACTTTTTATCCCTTGTGAGATATGGATTAGGCTAATCCAACTAATCATATTTTATTGGGCATACTTAAAAGATTAAAATTGTGTAGAATGGGGAGAGCATGCTACTTGGTTGAATGCTCATTGAATTATGTTCAGCTTGTTTTTAACCTTTCTTTGGCATACACGTGGAACATAGTCACTTTATGGTGGTGTCTATCACCACTGATTTACACAACTGCAAAATGTTTCTTGTAGTTTGCTGTTGTTATCATCTAGGCTTGTTAGGTTCGAATATTGAACATTTATATGGGACTTGCATATACGATATGCTAGAACTGTCTTCAGATGGTCTTGGCATTGGGCCTAACTCAGGATATCAGGTCATGAATCTTAATTTTTTTCCTTGTGAAATATGTTCAAGTTTGCAACTGGGCTTGGGCTGCTACTCCCATGACTCTTGAAGATAACTGACTATTTTCAGCTTGGTAATGATTATGTCATCTGTAATTACAATTGGGCCTGCCTTGGGATACCATTTGATTTTTTGATTATGCTTCTTTCTCATGTGCTAAAGTTCCTTTTTTTTTGGGTGGTGCAGGCGTAGGAAAGATGACAGTGCAGAAGCAGAAGTTGATCCAGAAAGAGATCAAAGGACTGTATTTGCTTTCCAGGTTGGTTTCACAAATAACATATCTTTGCTATATTATTCAATAAGCTAATGTTTGTCTGCATTACTGCAGCTATCTTTGAAGGCAGATGAAAGAGATGTCTATGAGTTCTTCTCAAGAGCAGGGAAGGTGAGAACATGCGTATTCTTTACATTACAGTGCATTCTGATTTGAAACTGTTTCCTTGTTACAGTAGTTCATAGTTATACTCAGTTACATTCATCAACATATAATGATGTATACAGTTAGTTCATTACTTTACCGGGTTTTTTTTCTTCATGAATTTAAGCATAATCTGCGGCTTCTTTGGTGTGTTTAGGAGAAGGTGGAAATTTTTTAATCACAAAGCCACAGATGAAACTTAAAAGTAATTTCACATTGACTAGATGGATTTATTTATTTATATTAATGTTAAATGTGTGCAACTGTGCTATATGAAGTAATTCATTCTCAAATTGACACTTATTGGGTGCTTCCGCTTGTTGACTCATGCCTTAGTGCCTTACAAGCATGCGATTATCATTTATTCATTTTCAGTGATAAAGGATTTTTAGAGTTGTTGATCCTTTCTCTGCACGTTAAGCTTTCCGCCCTGTTAAAATATGATCTAATCATCTAATGGTGTACTTGTTTTTCTGTGTAGGTCCGTGATGTTCGCTTTATTATGGACCGAAACTCACACCGCTCCAAAGGAGTTGGGTGAGTTTTCAGTACTTATTTATTTCTCGTGATGTACATTCCCTCACTGGATAGTTTTGCTAAGATGTAGAATGTAGATGCTTTGTTTAGCTTAATCATTGGGCTTCAAGAAGATTGAGCCAACAATATGTGGATTAAGGTTTTGGTTTTCTGCCATATAGGATTATAGTTAAGTCCTTGATGACTTATCAAGCTCCCGCTCCCAACATGCACACATGCACAGAACCTTAAAAAGAGAATATATATGCCACTAGAAAAGAAAACAACAGTGATATGGGAGTTATGGACACATATAATCAGTCTGTTGGTTGATTGTACATTGAAATGCAGTTGCATGCATATTTGTTGTTTGTTCCTACTCTGGTTTAAGTTTGGTTTTCTTCCTGTAAAGGAACCAATGCATTAGTGAGGATGACATATGTAGTCACTAGGAACCTAATCCTCCTCATTGGAGCAATTTTACAGATTGGGGATGCATTTTATCAAAGTTCTTTCTAGGAAATATAGCTGATAAGACTCTGTTTTTTTAATATTACCAATGAGATTTTGTCATATAATTTGTTTTCGATCTACTTGCTGGCTGTATAATTACATGAGCATTTTTCTCAAGTTCATATTTGGCTTTTCCCTGGGGAACATTTTTCATCAGTTTGTGATACTCAACAGGATTGCACACTGAAAAAAATTATAGTTTGGTCTACCTACTGGGATTATCGGCAATTTACAAGTAAGATGGAATATTAGATCATTCTGATGCTGTCAGCTATCTAGGACAGTTTGATTCCAGAGTGTTTAACAAAAGACTTGGTGCAGGTTTTTAGGAAATAACGAGGGCAACCAAGAACCAAGTTCGAATATTTCGTGCCCACAAAATTTGATCAAATTTTCCAAAATTCTCTCTGAAGCTTAAGAAAAATTCTAACATATATAGCCGCACTTATAAGGCCTACTTTCCTTTACAGGTAAAATTTATTTTGTTGGATACTCTGATATCTATACTAAAGATCTATCAAATTGACAGGTACATCGAGTTCTATGATGTTATGTCTGTTCCAATGGCTATAGCTCTATCTGGTCAGCCACTTCTTGGGCAAGGAGTGATGGTTAAGCCATCAGAGGCTGAAAAGAACTTGGTTCAGTCAAATACAACAACAGGTGGAACAGCTTCAGGTGGAGGAAGAAAGTTATATGTTGGCAACCTTCATTCCAATATCACCAAAGACCAATTGAGACAGGTCAATTATCATATCTTATTTTATTTTGGTACAAATAGTGATATATTTCACTGTCTATTTTGTTCATTACATAATTTTCCCCAGCAGTAGATGAAAAAACATGTAGTAAATATAAGGAAATAGAATCAATGGGTAATTCCTGCATCATTGCCATCTACTCATTTCATTTAAATGTACAAGGTTCCATTGGTGCTTCATTTTAATAAAGGTTGGTATTAAATAACTAAATTTCTCAATAACACTACAAAGATAATGCAAGTTTGAAAATAAATTTGTTGTTCACTGAAAAGTGGCCCTGGGGTCCATTTTTCACACTCACATTGGATGCTATTTTCCATTTTATACACACTTTTGTAATGGTATGTAACAAAAAATTTCAATAGCAATTGGGCTGAAGTCCTAGGACTTTCAGGATTTTAATTGTAAATTTCCAAATTTTTTAACTAAGTGATCTCTACTCCTTAAAAGGAGGAGTTCAAGGTGATGGTGCATTCTACACTCCTTCCCTTTTCACTGACATGTAAGGCCACTTTTTTTGGCTGTGCTCGCGCGGGCTTCACTTCAAAATTTCCTCACCTACTACCCCCCTCTCTCTCTCCCACCCACCTGCTTTTTTTCTTAAAAAAACACCCTCTCTCTCTCTCCCTCTCACCGGTTGGATTTTCTAAAAAGAAACACCCTCTCTCTCTCACTCTCACCGGTTGGAGGCGGAGGTAGGAGGAGCTGCGGCGGCGGCTGGCTCGGAGAGGAAGGGGGCGGAGGAAGGAGGAGGCGCGGCTGCGGCGGGGGAGAGGAAGGAGGCGACGGCGGGGGCGGAGGAGAGGAAGGAGGCGACGGCGGGGGCGGCGCCGGTTGGGGGTGGAGGAGAGGAAGGAGGCGACGGCGGGGGCGGCATCTAGGCTTTTTTTATAGTCAAGTTATTCGCATTATGGCGTAAGACATGACCATGCAAATGCTCAAGGCATAAACAACTCAAATTAGGCAGTTGGCACGACGAAAGCATGTTCCGTTTAATCTGAATCACAATTGTGCATCTGTACCAATTAACAAACGCCGTAGCACAATACAAGGGTTATTTATTATGCTAACTTGACCATGTGCTTACTTCAGTTGTGAGGAGTATTGTGTAAAGAGAGTTATAAATAGTCAATCCTGTGACTATTGCACATCAGTTTATAGCTACCTTGGAGGTTCTCAAGGCAGTTCCGTTGGACTAATTGCTAAAAATACAGTGAAGGTTGATATTCCAGTAGACAAATATCCAACAGTAAGTGTGATATTTCTGTAATTGTGATCTGTAGTTGAATTATAAGTGTGTTGTTTCTCTAATTGAGTCCTGAATATGTGATCTGTAATTATCTTGAATGTTGTAAAGTTGTACATGTCATTTATTGTATCACTTATTACTTATTTCGTGTAACGATGATAATGGAATTTGTGCTATGTAATTATCTTGAATGTTGTAAAGTTGTACATGCCAGTATAATTTATTTTCTTTGGGGATGAAATTATGTTTTGAACAACCATGTTCTTGCGACGAGGCTAAATTTGCCATTTGTATCATTTTTTTTTGTCTTACACCTTTCATTTTAGGGAAAGGTGTTTTTGCAAGATGTCACAGCCATCAAGCCAAGATCTCAAAGGGAAAAAATGTCCCTATATTGTAATTCTTGAAGTGCAAGTTTTCAAAATAAAACATGAGCTTGCATTCATATTTTAATTGAATATTTCGAACAGTGCTTGATGAAAACTTGGCAAAGGGAATGAGATCTTACCCCATTGTTATACCACGAAGTCCAACAGGGCTCGTAATACACGAACCATCGGAAGGTGTAAGCCCAAATTATGCTTCCTTAGATAAGGAAGTTTTGAAAAGTTAAAGAGTTTATATTTTTACTATTTTAGAGTTAAAGAGTTTATATTTTTACTGTGTAATTGTATATAGATATTACATAGTTAATAGTTTAATCTTTATAATTTATTTATAGATTTATAGTTTTATAATGTCAATAATTAATTTATTTGTAGATTTTTCTATAATGGAGAAACGAACTTTGTGTAATTATTTCGCAAGCAATTCAAGTGTCTGCTTCTCTAATTTTGATGTTGATAAACTTGTTTGACTTGTCGAGATTTATCTTTGATGATTTCACGGATGCTAATCGGTTCTTATTAAGAAATCACTTCAAACTTTTATTCTCAACATTAGAAGAAGTGAAGAATTCAATGGATGTCGTGATATATCAAAACTTGCTCAATTGATGGTTCAAACAAAAAAAGGTAGAACTTTTCCATTGGTATATCGCCTCATTGAGTTGACATTGATACTTCCGATGGCAACGGCATCTGTTGAGAGAATATTTTTAGCAATGAATATTATCAAAACAAATTTGCGCAATAAGGTAGCGGATGAGTGGCTCAATGACTTGATAGTGTGCTATACTGAGCGAGAGATCTTTAAAAAGTATTGATGATGATAAAATTATAAATCGCTTCCAAGGTATGAAGTCACGTATAATGCATTTTCCCCGTGATTCAAATTTATCTTATGATTCAAATTAGTTTATTTGTGATATGTTTTATATGATCTAAATTTTTATTGTCTTTCACAAGTTTCTATTATATCACTAATTTTCATATGTTTCATACACAGGTGACTTATCGCTAATCTGCACTCATGGTAGAATAATTATATATTCTTGAGTATGCGTTTCATATTATCGACTTTCGAGGTACCTACTTTATTTTGCATTATTGTCTTTAATTGTGTGTTTCTATATGAATTTGAAATTCTGTAAAAAGTAAAACACTATATTTATGTCAATTTAGTTTAGTCTGACAAAAGATCTTGTTTGATAGACTAATTTTAGAGTATTTCTTTTGCTCCCTATCATTTTGCAATTAAACTTTTTAAATGTTACGATTATGTTTTAATCCGTAGCAATGCACGGGCATCTAACTAGTGATTGATAAGGGCCAAAGATAGCTAGCACCATTAATATGGTAAATTCAACTTTGCTCGTGCAATTTGAAGAGATAATCCTTTATGTAATGTCCTGGACACTAAATTTGTGAACCACACAATGGCCATATGCAATGGAGTGTGTGGATAGGTAGATCTATGCGTACGTGCTGGGTTAATTTACTGGGGATCCTATTCAAGTTTAATTTTAGCAATCGACTTAGGGCCCTAACAAGTGATTTGAAGTACTCGTACATGTGGATATATACACGTTTTCCAGTGAGTAATCTACTATTACAAACTGCTAATCAATGCCATTTATTGTTTTCACCATTTTAAGATCACATATGATATGCCCCCTAAAAAAAGGATGACCTATGATATTTTAGCCATATACCGTATTCTTAATTTATACAAGTGCATGCATATCCAATTATCCATGCATCCTTCCTATTCTGCATTTGGGAGGGGGAAGAAAATTATATATGTGTCATACTTGCTGGCTTGCAGCCATTTCCATTTCTGAAGATCTCAGACCAACCAAACATGAAGGTGCTCATCGGAGTGGTGCTAATCTTGGCACTGGTCACCACTGCGTTGGTCAAGGTCGCCATCTTCGATGACGCGCTGGTGCGCAATCAGCTCTAGGCTATGCTCGAGTACTCCACGGATGGCCAGTAATTAGTTGTTGTGTCCTTCTGTTAATACATCACAGGGGCGGACGCACAGTGGGACATGGGGTACAGTTGTACCCTTAATTTTTTTAAAAAAATCAATTATATATAATATATATTTCATATATATAGCAAATTCAGCCCACTAGCTAAAAGGCCCACTAGCCAAAAGGCCCAATTAGCATTTTCTAACCTAACCCTAAACTCCTGCCCTTCCTGGCTGCCTCCCACGCCCGCAGTCCCCGCACGCCGCCTCCTTTATGGCTTCTGCCGGCCGCCGCGACTATGCTCGCCGCCGCCGCCGCGGCGCGCCCGGCCCGGCCGCCGCTTTGCGCGCGCCGCGCGATCGCGCGCGCGGCGTTGCGCCCTTGCTAGTTGCTCGTCTCGGCGTCTCGTACTGCCGGCCGCCGGCAGCCTCCCACGCGCACGCGCGCCACGGCGCCTCGGCGCCTCCTTTCGCTTCGGACTTTCTGCCTTGGCGCTTGCCGCCGCGCCTCTCGCTCTCCGGTGACGTGGCGAACGGCTGCCGGCGGCGGCGCGGCGCCGGGCGCCCAGTGCCCACACCCAATGGCCGACACGGCGTCGACGGTGAAGAAGTCCCCACGGCCAGGTGCGCAAGGCAATGCCGTCCCTGCACACAATGTTGGTATTCTAGTATTCTACAATGTCAATTTACACTTAATACTCTTGGACTCTCCTGTTCTTCAATGGTGAATTGTTCAATATTTTAGGTTGTAGAGAATTCAAAGAAGAAGAAGAAATTTGTTGATTTGAAATCTATGTGGGGGAGGGCTGAAAAGAAACAAAAATCTGTAGTTCAGAGCAACTCTCCACAACTTGTACAAGAGGTTAGATGCAGCAAGGGACAAGAACTTGCAATTGTAGAAACAGAACCTCAATTTGGAAATGGAAGCATGTACATCAAAACCACAAGTTGCAAGTACACAATCAAGATGAAGATTGGTGGGAATATTATGACGATGATGTTGGTTATCTTTCCCATGATCTCGGTAAGAGGATTGCTATCACGCTTTATGATGCAAACCTCGCAAGATGAAGTTAGGAGGAGGTATATTGCACTTGGGCCTTGTCGATCGGCACTACAAAGTTTTCCACAGAGAAATGTTGGAGGTAAACGCCGCTTTATGCGTAGCTGGTTTGATAAGTATAATTGGCTTGAATATAGTGAGGAAAAGATGCTGCATTCTGTTTTGTTTGCTACTTGTTTAAGGACGTAACTAATTATGTTGGCGGGATAGTTTTGTGAATGAGGGGTTTAGACAATGGAACCATTTGGACAGATTTGACAAACATGTTGGTTCCATTAGTAGTGCACACAATCTAGCTCAAGAGAAGTATGATTTGTTCATTAGACCTAATGCATCAATTAGACAATCTTTACACAAGAGAAGCAAGCATGACAAGATTGTCTATAAAGCCCGCCTAACCTACTCACTTAAGTGCTTAAGATTTCTTTTACTAAGGGTTGGCTTGTCGTGGACATGATGAAAGTGAAGAGTCACATAACAAAGGAAATTTTCTTGAACTTCTAAATTGGTTAGCGAAAATTTTGAAGAGGTTAACAAGGTTGTTCTAAAGAATGCTCCACGGAATTGTCGATGACATCCCTAAAATTCGAAACAACTTATCGAATGTTGTGCTAAAGAAACCACTAAACTTATCAAGGAAGATATTGGAGATGATTTTTTTGCAATACTTGCTGATGAGTCAAGTGATGTGTACCAAAATGAGCAGTTGGCTCTTTGCTTGCGTTATGTTGATAAGAAAGGAAGGGTTGTTGAGCGATTTCTTGGTGTTGTGCATGTTGAAAACTGTTAGTGATATGCCCTAGAGGCAACATGGAGATGTTATATATATATCACATACTATGTTTATGATGCATTAGTTTGTTCCTTGAAATAGACATTATCATTATTGATCAATGAGTATGTGACTTATTCATGAGACTCTTAATGTCAAAATGTTGCTATTTCTAAATGATCCCTGATTATATATCATATGAGGAACAAATATGATTCAAAGATCAGCATATGTATTGATTGATGATCATGTCTCATGGATCATGGTATGGAGATACCAAATCAATAATATGGACATGCGTTAGTGAACATATGTTGGATAGACCCGCCATGAGACACTGCAGAGATTCCATGTGTCATCAGTTGGTCTCAAGTAGTGTTTATGTGGAATCCTTAGACTTGAGATCATCATGGTTCCCAACATGCGTAGTAGCTTATTTTGGGACTACTAAACACTACTCCGTGAATCGGGTAGTCATAAAAGTAGTCTTTGGGTTTGCCATAAAACATGTAGTGGGATGTGAATGATCAAGATAGAATTTGCCCCTCCTTATGGGAGAGATATCGCTGGGCCCCTCGATGTAATGGATTATGAAAATGCATGGCCATGCCAAGGTGATTGAGGAGTCAATCACGAGTTTATAATCCATCACGGAATCGAGAGAGTGATTGAGCTATTAAGAGGATGACACAGGTCTCGCCTTGAGCTTAATCTATATCATGAGGCAAAGGATTCGTACATGAGAACATTACGAGTTCAATTGATATGATCTTTACGTATACTTTGGGGTTAATATGTCTTGCTAGAGGCCGCTATTAATGTGGTGACCGGAAAGGCGTTTCGGTCGCGACCAAGTATACGTGAACCTGCTGGTCGCACACTTAACGGGTTGGAACACTAATTCGAATGTGATTCGGATGTGGGCTCAATTCGGATAGAGATCCGGATAGACTCCTATTGGGCCTCGGTCCACGAGGCCCAAGTGAGGAGGCCTATATATGGAGGCGGGGCCGAGGATGCACGCTCGCTCTCCCGAGCAAAACCCTAGCCGCCACCTCCCGAGCCAAACCCTAGCCGCCGCGAGTCTTTGGTACACTCGCGATCGGCGTTCCACCCGGGCGTGTGGATACCGGTGGGCGCTTCGTTCGGCGTTGATCGGCATCAACAATCTCGATTGGATCCGCTCGTGGTGTGGTTGATCGCGTGGAGGAGACAACTGTTCGGACGATCGGCTACTTCCACTACCACCTCGGCGCGTGGTTGGATCGGCTTCTCCAACTCTTCTTCACGCACTGCGTCCTAGTGGTAACGATCTATGATCCCTCCTTAGCATGATGTCCTGGTGTGCGCGGTAGAAATTTTTATTTTTTGCTATCGTAGCCTACACGCGTTCCTTCAAAAACACTACTGCTTTGACACTTAAAGATGCTATCCGGAATTTACTTATGAAACATTCATTGAGCTTGTCTAGAGTTCGTGGTCAAGGATATGATGGAGCTAGTAACATGAAAGGTGAGGTTAGTGGCCTAAAAAAGCTGATTATGAATGAATCTCCTTCTGCTTATTATGTCCATTGCTTTGCACATCAACTTCAATTAACTCTTGTGGCTGTTGCTAAGGAGAATGGTGATTGTGTTTGGTTCTTTGAGCAACTTGGGCATTTGTTGAATGCTATTGGGCTTTCTTGTAAGAAACATCAAATGCTTCGAGTAGCTCAAGCTCAACAAATTGTAGAAGCTTTGGAATTGGGTGACATTGAAAGTGGTCGGGGTTTGAATCAAGAGATGGGTTTAGGTAGGCCAGGAGATACTCGTTGGGGATCCCACTATAAAACGGTACAACACCTTCTTATTTTGTATCGTCCAATCCGGAAGGTCTTGTTTCGAGTTGGGAAAGATCGCTCACAAAGCATGGAAACTATAAAAGCTCGGTCGCATTGGCATCATTTGAGTCATTTGAATTTGTTTTCATGGCACATTTATTGAATACTATACTTGGGTACACTGATGACTTGAACACGACTTTGCAAAAAGAGATCAAGATATTGTTAATGCTATTGAGCTCATTTATGTGACAAAGCAACAATTGCAATTATCATGACAAGATGATGGATGGGAAAACTTTTGAATGAGGTTACCTCTTTTTGCACAAAGCACAAAGTCAAAGTTCCTAATATGGATGCTCAATACAAGCCAGTTGCAAGATCAACAAGGTTCTTTCCAAAAGTAAAGAATCATCATCGTTTTAAAATTGAAATGTTTTTGAGTGTGATTGATAGGCGACTTCAGAACTAAATGAAAGATTTGATGAGGTAAACACAGATTTGCTTGTTTACATGGCTTCATTTAATCTTACTTGATTCGTTTGGTTCTTTTGACAATGAGAACTTGGTTAAACTTGCACAATTTTATCCCCATGACTTCTCAAGCACGTAGATTATGCATCCGCTTTTCAACTTACACTCTTTGTTGGTGATATGCGAGAGACGAAAGATTTAGAGAGGTCAAGAGTATTGCTGCACTTTCTGTCATGCTTGTTGATACGAAGAAGCATCTCACTACCCACTTGTGTACAAGCTTTTGAAATTGGTGCTAGTTCTTCCCGTAGCAACAAAGTGTTGAAAGAGTATTCTCAAGAATGAATTTTGTGAAGAACAAGCTAAGGAATAGAATGGGAGATGAGTACTTGAATGACTGTCTTGTTACATTTCTTGAAAGGGAATTTTTTCTACAAGTTCGCGATGAAGATATAATATCTCGTTTTCAAGCAGATCCTCGTCGAGTTGAGTTATAACATTGCCATCAGCCATCCAGGTCAGTTTTGCATTGATGTTGTTTCATGTACTGCTCGTTGTTCACTAGAAATTAAGTCAATCAAACTTATATTGGAAATTGCATTTATTGCTTATGTGTGATTGTTTATTTGGTTAACTATATGAGATATACATATTATGTGTATCAAAATTCTCTATCTTATATATATACTCTGTAGATTCTTAACTTCGTACCCCCATCTCAAAAATCCTGGGTCCGCCACTGGTACATCATATGTATAATTTTGATCCATATCTTTGAATTTTGATTTCCTGGATAGAACTTCGCTACAAGCTTAGAAACCTAAGCGGCTTCTTGCTAGATTCATCGATCTCCATGGCAATCTCTCTCACTTTGCAATGTACTTCCGCGCCGAGGTGACATGCCTCTTGTTCATGGACGAATGCTAGCTAGCTACACTATGATCTGCATATATGTAACCATCACAAGTAGTGAGTTACGATGTATTTGTCGTGATGATGACAATCATAAGATTGCCATACGTGAGTGAATGCATTTCTCAAAAGTTAGTGTAAGTGTGTAACTGGTTTCTTGTCACATCAACTAATGAAGCAACAATAATTAGCATTTAGCAATCCGACATGAGTCGGGCTTAACAGTATAACTAGCAGCACTATTCTAAATGTTCTTATGGATACATTTCTGTCACTGGCATAAGAATCTCTTTTAGTATTTTCACTCTTTCTAATACACGTTCAAAGTACAATAGGCATGTGCTCTAGTTTTAGAGGAGATTTTTTAAAAGACAAAATAAGTTTTAGAGGAGATTGCACTGCAACCACCTATACAATTATAAGATTGCAAACCCCACTCGTTCTTCTAATTTTGGCAATTAACCATCTGTATTTTTTGAGACCCGTGTTCAATTTAAAACGATTTATCACTTATGCTTTGAAAAATGCATTGTAATATATCACATGTTTTCTTGATTAAATTATGTACCAGTTCATAGTTATATATTTACAAAAGGTACAAGTGTTCATATAAGAATGATTTTATGGTAAATAGTGGCTGTTTGATTGCTCTCAAGTGAAAAGCATAGGTGACAAATTCATAAAATTCAAAAGCAGAGGAGCCCATTCATGCCAATTCAAAAGACTGTCTAAGCATGTGATTATGTAATATTTCATTGATGGGATACAGGGTAGGCTACAATAGTACAAATTAAAATTTCTACTATGTAAACCAAGAATTTATGCGAGTAAGAGATCATAAATCATTTCCACTAGATTGCAGTGCAGCGGAAGAAAGGTTGAAGTAGCCTAGTTTAATGTAGTGCACGTCAATATAGTGGAAGTATTCTATCTTCCTCGAGCCAATTGTCTCCTTCTCATGATCATCCCGATCAGCACCACGGTCACAACAATATTTTTACCTAAGTCCGCACGTCTAGGGATGAAACAACATGCGTTAATGTGCTAGCATTAGCATGCACGGCATGAGTTTCGAGACGTGGTGGCTAGAGTTTCGATGGGTGTGCTTCAGGATTTCCTCTGATCCTTGATTTTCAGTACAACTCTTAACCTCTCTCAATATATAGCCTCCTATTGAATCCTTATCCGATACGATTAGAAATTATATCCAACTCAGAGAGCCTCCGACCATATCCTTATCTAATATGAGGAGAGATTTTACCCCACTCAGAATTTATCATCTGGATTTTTATTGTTCCAACCCATTAAGTGTGTGACCCTGTATGTTCATGTATACTAGGTTGTACCTTAGAAGCACCTTTCCAATCATTGGTCAGTAATGGTCCCTAGCAGGACATATCGACCCTCAATTGTACACAAAGATCAATTTGAATGAACCTTATACAGCATGATCTGTAACTAGGTCTAAGTAACTCACGATCAACTCATAACCCTTACGACCATATCGTATATGGTCAGGATTAGTTCATATCCCCATCGACTAGTTTGCAAACCAGTTTGTGATATGTCCGACCAAATCACAACCAGTCAGTATACTCATACTAATAGTTCACATCCAGTTGGATCTATCGACTTGTTTATGTATTCCCGTTTTGCCTCATAACATTCGATCGAACCCCAGGTGATAAATGTGTCATCCATGGATTGTTTAATCTTTGTCTAATCTAGTGATTGTCATACCATATGTAGTTGACTTTTCGACCACTTGTGGTATGACCATGCACTTTCTTTATTCAACTACATTGAGGGGCCTAGGGATATCTCTTCTATTATGTAGAAGGGGCGAATCTCACATCTAACTATACACATTTCTCAGCATATTTTATAGCATATTTGAAAGCTAACTTTATAATTATCCAGTTATGGAGTAGCGTTTGACAACTCGTAAATGCATTATAACACATGTAGGAAACTATGTTGATCTTACGTACAAGGATTATACATCATCATTGCTTGATGCCACATAAAATATAACAATTTCAATAGTATCTCAATGTGGGTCAATCCAACACCATATTTTTTTAACATATGTTTATATTATTGATTTGATATCCCCATATATAACCGATGAAATATGGCTATCAATCAATACATATGCTGGTCTATAAGCCACCAGTGTCCCGATCAGTGACATATCCGACCAGAGATCTTTTTAGAATAACATCATACAACAAATAACGGGTTTCACCAACAAATTACATACTTACTTAACCTTTATAAATAATAATTCATTTAAGAAACATAGGCCCCGTTTGGCACAGCTCTAGCTCCGAGATCTATGCTGGATCTGTAGTTTGTTGACTAAATTAAAGTGATTTAAATATTTTTATTTAATATATAATATAAATGAAATGAGTCATGTAAATACACTTAACATGCCTGCAACTCTAGATCCAGAATTTCCTAGAGCTACAGATGACCAGCTCTAGGAAATCTAGAGCTCTGCCAAACGGGGCCATAATATCTATTCAAAGATTATAAAAATGAAAGCGATTAATTGTCTTTACATTGCTTCAGGGAATATCACTGCCATCCACAAGTTTAAGAAGTAGGTGAGGTGTAATTTTCTACCACTTTTATTGTTTGCTTAAATAAAATAAATTAGATTTATTGATAAGAAGCGTACGTGTCTAGGTGAGGAAGGTTAGATCCGCCCGAGGAATCATACGGACACGACACCCACGGGTGCGGTCCGCCTCGATCCAATCCTCCGACCTCCCGGCCCCACACCCCAGTCAATCTCCATTCGGTTCCCCGCTCCCTACACCACGTCCATACACCCACATTGCAAGACTCCGAATCTCGAGGCTACACAGACGCCCCTTACCCCCATCCCACGATACACCGGGTCCACCCATCTTCCCGACCAGTCACCTCCTCTCCGATCGGAGGCGGAGCGTGGCCGCGGCGCCGATCCCCCGAGGAAGCCTGCGCGCGCCGCGCCCTATAGATACCCAACCTCGCCGGCGCCCGCGACTAGCTCCGAGAGCTCCCCTTCTCCGGCGCCCGCGCCTTGCCCCAAACCCTAATTAGCTACCCTACTAATCACTACTACCAACACCACCACCACTGCTCTACTTGCACAGCTGCTGCCGCTGGCGCCGAAACCCTAACCCTAATGTCGCAGCAGGAGCTCGCGGATCCGGCGGCGGCGGAGGAGCGGCCGGGGGGCCTCCCGCGGAGCGGCTCCGCCAGCCGTCTCAACGCGCAGGCGCCGGAGTTCGTGCCGCGCGCTGCGCCGCCGGCGCAGCCGGTCATCCACGTGTTCGCCGCGGCGCCTCCGCCGCCCCCTGCAGCGTTCTTCGCGGCGGGTCCCCCTCCGCCCCCGCCATCGTTCGAGTACTATGCGGCGGTCGGTGGTGGTGGTGGTGCGGGGTTCGTTGCCACAGCGGAGCACGAGGCGGAGGCCGACCAAGCGGCGCCACCGGCGGCGGCTCAGGCGCAGCAGTCGGCGAGGGACGGGATCTCCGACGACGTGGTGCACAAGATCACGAAGCAGGTGGATGCCCCTCTTGGTCGTTTGTTTTGTTGCCCGAATCGATTGGTGCAATTAGATTTAGATCAGGAATAAAATTGTGTCAAATTGCTACATCTTCTAGTAACAGTACAGTTGAACCGTAGTTGTAGGTCATACCTTAGTAGATCAGAAGATCACGAAGCAGGTATCTGCTCCTACGGCTCTTTTAGATGCTCTTGGATTGATTAGAAGTAAATATTGCTCAGATTGAGCTGTCTGACCTTAGTCATAGCAAAGTTAGTGTTGGAGCTGTGTAGTCTTAGGTACATGGTAAACATATTGTTTAGTTGAGGGGAATACATGAATCTTGATGAGATGGAGTTGCAAGCTAACTTGACAAATTGTAGTATTTGCGCACTTTTAGTATCTGTGGGGATGGATCACGTTTGATGGATTAAGTGGTTGGACATAATTGGGCTGTCTCTTAAGTAAGTGTTGGTGGAGAAAATTCGGGGTGATTACCTAGTCTAAGATAAATGGATTGATTTACGATTGGTTCTGCGGACAGATATTCCTTTAACTGCATGTTCTACGAAATCATTAAACGAGGTGACATCCCCATTTTAGAATTTGTTCTGTTATAGTGTTATGTACTCCCGTTTGAACCTAATGCACCCCATGCTGTTGAGAGGTAGATGAGGCGGTGATGTGTTATAGCATCATACTATGATAATTTTTGTGTTTTTGAGTGACACTGCTTTGCTTATTTGATTATGAGAAATGCCTAATTGATTTCGCACCCCTTTAATCCTGCTATGTAACTGTTTTCCAACGTTATCCAGATATTATTTTGTTCACTAAGTTATATATTATGTCTCACCCTTTTTTCTGGCATTAGAGTTCTAATTCTTTTGACTTATATTATTTCAAGAAAAAGAAATAGTGTAAGCTACTTAACATTATATCTAGCAGCCTAGCAGGTTCCATTGGTCTGTGTCATATTTTACTTTATCTTTTTTACATAGCATTTCTTGTAAGCAACCACTGCTCTTGTGATGCACTAGTTCTGCTGCAAAACATTATAGCATTCCATCATCTTGGCCTCTTAAAGTCTGGAAAGGTTAGGACATGCTTACTCAAGCAGTGATTTTCTATGGGCTGTAATATAATCACACGTGGAATTTCTTGGAGGCAATCGTGTCCATTAAATAGTTTCATATTGAGTCTTTGATTTGGAACTATAATTTCGTTAACTGGTCAATTTATTACTCCTCCGTAGATTATTAACTATCTTTTGTGGGGTGCTCTCAAGATCCCCGTACTTTGGTGCTGTGTTTTATTGTTTTAGTTTAAAGAGTGTTGATTTTTAACTAGTTTGCGATGATGTCTATTTGTGGCTGGTAGTGGTCTAGAAAACCCTGGCTAAGAGAATGCTATTGCTTTTTAGTTGGTGTGTTGTTGAAAAACAGTTTTTTGTTTCTAAATTTTCTCATTTCATAAATTTAAACCTTGTAGGTGGAGTATTATTTCAGTGATATAAACCTGGCCACTACTGAACATTTGATGAGGTTTATTACTAAGGATCCTGAAGGATATGGTGAGTTGTATGCTTGCATCTGAAGCTATTTCATTGAGAGTCAAAATATATATTTACCATATTGATTCCTGCTGTTGGTTGTTGACTGTATGATGTTTTCTTGAAAGAAAGCTGTCATCATTTTTTTTTTACATTTATAGTTTCCTGTTCCGTTAATAGAAATTACAAATAACATCATGTTTAAGGACTTGGTACTTTAACCTGATGCTGAGAATTAAAATAGGCTTCCAAAGTGAATATCGTCATATGCTAGAGGCTCTACACTTAGATGTATGCATGCTACTGGTCAGTTTTCTTAGACAGTACAAAGTATTACCTGTATGATTTTTTTTACCGTATCTTATATTGCTCATGTTTGGTAGGTGCATTTTCTCATGGATGTGTCTTAATTAGGATAATATTCAATCTACTCTAAGATTCGATCAAAGGATGAAACTGTTACTAATTGTGAAATCGAAGCTAAAAATTGTTATATCTTAGCATGTATGTGCAATCGATTGTTTTTCACACGTCTTTTTACATTTTGTTTGTTTTTACTAAATGCAAGATATCATACATTCTCTTTACCAAAATTAATAACAGCGCAATGGTTACCATATTGATCAGAAAATATTCTCCTTATCTCATACAACTGATTTGTCTCAGATGAAAAATCCTTCAACCATGAGTTTAGCATGCAAGTTTTGTTTATTTCAATCATTTTATGTCGTGAAATCGGTTTGTGCCTAATATGAAGAAAACTAACTACCTTTTGTACTTGGACAAACAAATATAATTTTTTTTGGAAAATTGATGTGCCTTCTGACTCAATGCAGTACCAATACCAGTTGTTGCTGGATTTAAGAAAATTAAGGCTTTGGTACAAAGTAATTCAATGCTCGCTTCAGCTCTTCGGACTTCATCAAAGCTTGTAAGCTCCATGATAATTCTGTTATACATTGTGGCCCTTCTCATAATGGATAGTTCTATTCTGACGTTTTTTCATTCACCGATAGGCAACTATCCTTCATAGGTTATAGGCACCAGATTAGTGGCAACATAAATCTACTGTTCCTTATGTGTTTCCTCTGCAAATGTATGTTGCTTATGTCCACAATTACATATTTAATTATTTGCTCATACATGCAGGTTGTTAGTGAAGATGGAAAAAGAGTAAGACGTGAGCAGCCATTTACAGAATCAGATTTAGAAGAACTCCAGGTAATGATGACTCTTTATACGTTTCATGCAACTGCCATATGCTCGATAGTTTTTTATTTTAATGGACAAAAATTTGTGCTAGACTGTCAGATAAGGAAAACTTCCTGTCTTGTAGGCCCGAATTGTTGTTGCAGAAAACCTTCCAGATGATCATTGTTACCAAAATCTTATGAAGCTCTTTTCAGCTGTTGGCAGGTAAAGGTTAATATAGGTCAATGAAAGTGTAGTTCTTTCCTTTCATTCATGAGAAAACTGTATTGTATATTTCTAGTTTGAATTTTATTTTTTCATGTTCCAGTGTAAGGACAATCCGGACATGCTATCCTCAGACACCAAATGGCACTGGTCCAGTTACTAATAGATCTGCCAAGTTAGATATGCTTTTTGCCAACAAGGTAATTGTTAGAGTAGGTATATCTCTTTTGTATTTCTTTATATGTGTAGAGTTGTCTTTACATATAGCCCCTTGTACTCTCTCTCTATATATTGCTCATTGAGCCTTATGAATAAACACACAATATTCATAACATGGTATCAGAGCTAGAGCACTAACTTAGCTCTTTCTGTTGCCATCCCACTACTACCGCCATCGTCGTCGTCCATCGCCTTCGTCTTTGACATCGGTTGCCACAAGGCCACCGCCGCCCAGCCCGAGGCCGTTGCTGCCTGGATCGGGCCACCGCTGCTAGCTTGAGGTCGCCATCGGTCTAAATCGACTCTGACCGATCGAGCCTTCCGTTGTCCACGCCATCGTGACCACGTCGCCTCTGCCTTGTCGACTCGCGTAGCTTGAAACGGGAGAGGGCGCCGCTTCCAGACGACCGAGCCACTGTTCGTTGCCTCGTTGACCGCCTGCATTGGAGCGCGAAACAGGGTTGGGTGTCGCTCCAATCGACTGAGCCATCGCCAGCCGCCGGGACTGCTTCTGCCGTTGCTGGATCACCTCTGGCGAAGCCACACGGATAGAAACTAATCGATTTCTATAAGGAAACCAATTAGGTTTCCATAAAAGAGCGTTGCTTTTAAAAAAACATGCTCTTCACGTCGATTTAACGGCCGCGCCGTCCAGTGCCGCATGTTAGGCTTTGTTGCCTTGGTCGCTGCGCTGTCTAGACTCTAGCGTCGACTACCAATGGCTTCCGTTCCATCAGTTGCGATCCTATTATCGGGAATAAAGCTCTATGGGATAAACTATAGGTTGTGGCCTTCACTTATAGAGATCACGCTCGATGGTCTCCGCTTGTGGGGACATGTCACTGGTGTATGACTTTGTCCGCCATCGCCGATTCAGCCTCCTACCAAGCAGCCTACTTCTGCACCTCCTGTAGAAGATGAGGTTGCCAAGGAGGCTGCCGCTGTTGATGCGGCTTTTCAGTATGCTATTGACGCTTTTGAGTGCTGGTATGCTGATGAGACCCATGTTCGAGCCATCTTGGTGGTCAGTGTCGATGACTCCATCCAGCCAGATATTGTTGGTCTGTATTCAACTTGTCAGATCTAGTCATACTTGCGCGAGTGATACCAGCAGAGCAACAATGCTCAGTTCTTTTCGCTTCAACGTGAGCCGGAAGATGCTTTGCCAGAGGATAGTGTCATAAGGTACAGAAAGTGGACCGTGACCACCTTCGCCTTTAAGACTTCGTCTGCCGTCTTCACCCAAAGACCAAATTTGAGCCTATCAGGGATCAATTACTGAGCCGCTCGCCTCGACCGACCATCACCGAGGGTCTGAGGCCCTTTTGACACTTTGTGCTGAGGAGCTTCGTCGTGGGTTAGCACAATCTATTTCGGTTGTGCTTGCTGCCCCTTCTTCGACAACACCGACGATTTCTGCTTTGACTACAGTCCCTGCACAAGTGCTTGTTTTAGCTCCTATTTTCGCACTAACTGGGGTTCAATGCATCTATTGCAAGAATTTTGGGTACGACTACCAAGAGTTGTGTGGTGTGGAAAAAGCGGAACAAGATGTGTGGGGGTGGACGATCCAAGTGGATAGGGAGGCCCTTCCTCTATAGGAAGAAAAATCAGCATGTCAGATTCTCAGCAAGATGACTTTCTTCAACAGCTCTGCTAGACTCGGCAGCTCTCTCATAGCTCACTAGGTTTTGCTATTCTAGCTCAGACGTCTCCTCTAGGTACTTCTTGGGTTATAGACTCTGGTGCCTCTTTTCACATAACGCCGAACTCCACATCTCTACTTCAGTAGAGCCTCCTGTTTTTCCTATCTTTGTTCTGATAGCTGACGGTACTCCTCTGTTTGTCAGCTGTCAGGGCACTCTTTTATCTACTGGCTTTTCTATTTCAGTTGTTTCTCATGTTCCCCAGCTTACCATGCAGCTCCTCTCTGTGGGTTAGCTCACTGATCTTGGCTGTAGGGTTGATTTTGACTCACTCCTGTTTTGTCCAGGATCGACAGACAGAGGCGAGTACTTGGGACTGGTCGACACTGTAGGGATCGTCAAGGTCTCTGCATCCTTGACTGTTTCCATTTTTCGTGCACTTCAGTTGCTCCTATCACCTCTACGTCTACCTTTACCGCCACTGCTGCCACTACCTTTGGAACTTTTGTGTAGTGACATCATTGTTTAAGTCACTTGTATGGGTCTCGCCTTTCTTCTTTAGTTCGTAATGGTATTCTTGGACATGTTACTATTAACACGACCGTGTCTTGTCAGGGTTGTAACCTGTGCAAATAGCTACAATTTCCTTATCATTCTAGTAAGTCATTTTCTTTTCATCCTGTTATTTAGTTCATTTAGATGTATATGGACCTGTGCCTATTATCTCTAAAGGCGGGCATAAGTTTTATGTGGTTTTTTATTGATGATTATTTCCGTTTTACATGTCTTTTCCCTATCTCTAGTTGTGATCAGTTTCTTGCGATCTATTTTAGCTTTGCAACGATGGTTCATACTTAGTTTAATTCTATTATCCATACTTTTTGTCGTGACTCTGATGGCGAATACTATTTTGGCGCTTTTAGACAATTTCTTTTTTAGCAGGGTACTCTTTACCAGTCTTGTATGGGTGCCTATGCTCAGAATGGGTTTGCTGAGTGCAAACACTGTCATCTGATTGAGACTGAACGCACTCTTCTCCTTGCCTCACGTTCCACCATAGTTCTAGGCTGAGGCTATTTCTACGGCTACATATCTCATTGATATGCAACCTTCCACTGCTCTTAAGGATGTCAGTCCTATAAAGTGTTTATACTCTCGAGCCCGTAGTACACTCGCCTTCATGTTTTTGGCTACACCTGTTTTGTCTTACTGCAGCCTCGTGAGCGCAGCAAACTGTCGGATTAGTCAGTTGAGTGTGTTTTTCTTGGTTATAGCTCTAAGCATAAGGGTTATCCCTACTTTGATCCTTCTGTTCGACGACTCAAGTATTTCATGAGACGTTGTCGTTGACGAATCTCGACCTTTCTTCTATCGAGATTCGGCTCCTTGTCTTGTTTCCAACGTTGAGATGATCTCATGATTGTCTTTATGACTTTTCACCCATTTCTCGACTATCACAGTCTACCCTGGTCTGTCTCTAGTTGTTTCTTCTATACCCCCGCCTAGCGTGCTGCCTCTTGCAGCACCACTGTCTTGTTTCTTTGGTGTTCACTTCTCTAGGCGTCCTCGTCCTTCACCAGTCTCCACTCTTGGTATCTTGCCGACACCTTCATCTGATTTTCCTGATGACCCCTTCGGCCTCCTGATAGTCTTGGTTTTGCTTTGATAGCTCATGTGCTTTGTCACTGAGCCTAGTTCTTATCGTGAGGCTATACCCCATTCTAAGTAGTAGCTCACTATGGCAGAGGAGCTTGATGCTCTTCGGGGTACAGAGACTTGGGATATTGTACGACACATGTGCATGTTTGCCCTATCACGTGCAAATGGGTGTACAAGATTAAAACCCGATCTAATGGTGCTATCGAGCGTTATAAGGCTTGTCTTATGGCTCATGAATGATAAGACTTTTGCCCCTGTTTCCCATATGACTACTATCCGCACTCTTGTTGTGGTTGCTTTTGTTTGCCGGTGGTCTATCTCTCAGTTAGATGTTAATAATGCTTTTTTTAATGGTGTTTTGCATGAGGTCTACATGTGGCCACCACCTAGATATTCAATAATCTTCGTCGTGCTCTTTATGGCCTCAAAAAGGCTCCTTGTTAGGGGTGCAAACGGGTCGGATTCGGATGGATATTACTGTTACCATATCCTAACCCATATTTTTTCTCCGGATTCGGTACCAATCGAATTCGGTACCAATCGGATTCGGTGCCGGATCGGTCGGGATTAACCCGACCCATTTGCACCCCTACTTGTTTGTAAGGAATGCATGCAGTACAGCAAATGGAGTAGGAGGACGTATTGTCAAGAACTTGATGTTACTACTTAATAGCTGATATGGAGGATTTTATTTTACCATTGTAAAAGAAAATGAAACGTCAAATAGTAGCACTAACCTGAAATCAAACTTGAAGACGTATCGGATTCGGACGGATATTGCTGTTACCATATCCTAACCCATATTTTTTCTCCGGATTCGGTACCAATCGGATTCGGTGTCGGATCGGTCGGGATAACCCGACCCGTTTGCACCCCTACTCCTTGTGCATGGTTTACGTGTTTTATCTCGGTGATTATCGCTGTCTGTTTCACTGTTAGTTCTCACGATCCTGCTCTTTTTGTCCATGTCTCACGCCGGGGTAGGACACTACTTTTTCTATTTGTGGATGATATACTCATCACTGGTGATGATTCCTCATTTATCACGTATGTGAAGAAATATCTCAGTGAGCAGTTTCTGATGATTGATCTTGGTTCTCTTATGTATTTCCTTGGGATTGAGGCCACTTCCACGCTTGAGGGATACTATCTCTCCCAGCAGAAGTATGTCCAGAATCTTCTTGATCATTTGGTCTTACTGACACTTACGCTGCTAAGACTTCCATAGAGCTATCCATTCAACTTAGTGCCACCGATGGTGATCTTCTTGGGGATCCTACTCGATATCGTGGGAGTCTAGTGTATCTTGTGAGCACTTGTTCTGATATTGCTCATGCTGTTCATATTTTGAGTCAGTTCTTGTCTCACCCTACCCGCCTTCATTACAGTCACCTTTTTCATATTCTTCACTACTTGTGTGGGACTATATTTCGTCGTCGTTTTTTCCTAGCTCCAACTCACTACAACTTCAGCCGTACTCCGATGCAACCTAGGCTAGTGATCTTTCTGATCGTCGTTCTTTTTATGCTTATTATGTTTTTCTTAACTCCTCCCTGATTGCCTAGAAGACAAAGAAGCAGACTGTAGTTTCTCGTTCGAGTGCTGGGGCTGAGTTGAGAGTTATGGCAGCAGTGACAGTAGTGGTTATTTGGTTGAAGTGGCTGCTTGCAGATTTTGAAGTGCTTGTGATGGGACCCACGAGGCCACGATTCATTTGTCTAACAGTACAGATGCTATAAGTATAGCCCGTGACCTAGTGAAGCATGAGCTGACCAAGCACATTGATGTGGATGCTTCATACACTCGCTCACAGGTACGAGAGGGAGTGTTTGCTCTACAGTTTGTGCCCTCAGAGTTATAGATTGCCGATTTCTTTATGAAGCCGCAGACTAGGGTGCAACATTTGTATTCTCTCTAAACTCAATGTTTGTGATCGACCATAAGTTTGAGAGGGGTGTTGAGTAGGCATAGCTCTTTTGTATTTCCTTATATGTGTATGATTGTCTGTGATCGACCATAAGTTTGAGAGGGGTGTTGAGTAGGCATAGCTCTTTTGTATTTCCTTATATGTGTATGATTGTCTTTGTATATAGTCTCTTGTACTCTATATATGTATTGCCTATTGGGCCTCACAATGTTCATAACTGTAATTACTTTTCCTATTTCCATTACTTAAATATTATATTGTTACTGACTAGGGTTCTAGTACTAGTACTCATGGATAACACCCTAAAAATTCTCACGGATAACTATTTCTGATCCATTGAATCTTCCCTGAATTCTGTGTCATAGGACAGTAGCAGGAATTATTGAGTATCATACTAATAGCAAAAGATGTTAGGAAATTTAAGAGTGTAATGAGGATTTAGAAAGCCTGAATGGATTAACTTCAGTACAATATCTGCTCCTTACATGTGAGACAATTTGTAAACCAAACCCCCCTCCTGACTTGCAGCAACACATTTTGCACTACATACATGAATGAAATCTTAGGTTGTTTTCTGTGTTACTTCATCAATTTAGGTAAGATAAAAAATGATTCTCGTTTGTGTTTTGGATATATATGCATGCATGATTGCACTTCAGCACTTCTAGGGAAAAAAATCTTCCATCATTTTGTTAACGTCATTTAGGTATGATAAAAGGTGTCATATTCAGTGAAAACGCGAATTTGGTGTAGATTTCATTTTCACCCAACTTCAAAGTTTGTAAACATTTCCCCAAAAAAATAGCAGATGTAGGGAGGGTATTTTTTATGCCTTTGCAAAATTTCAAGATCAAACAATTACATTGGCTAGATTAAAAAAAGACAAAACACCTCCTGGAATAGTGCCCCAACATCTGGTAATTTTTTGGCATTTTTTGAAACTTCTAAGTTAGGTGAAAATGGAATTTGCACACATTTTCACCTAATATTTCGCCATGATAAAAATGATGTTCTTATATGTGCATGCATGATTCCATTTTGGCATTTTTAGGAAAAAATCTTCCATAATTTTGTCAATGTCATTGTAGTGACGAACTTAGTGCTGACATTTATGCAACATAGCTTCAGATTACTGAACACATTGAGTAATAATTGTATGATATGCTTCTTGGTTCAAATGAACAATTATATTCTATGCAGTTAACAAGTTATTTCTGTGTCTCAATTTCATCATAATCTTGTCATATGTTGGTGGACCTTTTGCTCATTGATTTCTTGTCAAATTAATATTTGTTTTTCCTTGATGACAGTTGCATGCTTTTGTTGAGTATGATACTATTGATGATGCTGAGAAAGCGGTATGCATCTTTACATGATTTATTTGTTAGCACATGGTAATAACTATATGCATGTGTTCTCTTGACATTGCTTCATCCGATGCAGATTGTGGAACTTAATGATGAGAGGAACTGGAGAAGTGGGCTTAGAGTTCGATTGTTGAATACTTGCATGGTAACCGTACATTGTATTTATTATTAATCATTTTGCATGAGTTCAGTAGTATATTGGTGCTTATTTGCTTATACAAACAGCATGATAACGAGTACTTGTCATAATATCTCAAGTTGTCATATTATGAATAAGGCATTTGTATGAGCTTTATTTTATATATAACAAACGATTCTTTTGTTTTGCAAATCCGAGTATGTGCCTCTGTTTTTACATCTAGAAATATGCTTTAATAAATACACTTTGTTTTGATTTCTTATTGCTCATCATACCTACGGCAGAGTGCATTTTAGGAGGAATCCTTTTTATTAATATGGTTGAGTGAGATGGATTCAAGTAATGGAGTTGTCCGTCATCCTCATTGTATATGCCCCTCTGTCCACTTTTCGCTACTTACTATGCTACAAAAAAATTCTTCATTCAATCATCGCAATTGGTTTGGCAATACTCTAGTTGGTTTTGCTGTATAAGAAGCCATTTTTATGGTACGAGACTGATTTAACTACTGACCCTTGACTTACAGATATATTCAATCATACCCTAGTTCGACACCCCAATACACCCCAAGTGCTTTAAAGGAAACTTCTGATGTGTACTGTTCATGGAATAATTTCAGTAGTTAATTCTAGGAACTCGAATATTTTTTAACTTAACATGCTTTAAAAAGATTGGCATTGATTAATTGATAAAGTTTTATCTATTTTTGGAAGTTACAATTCTGTTTTATGGATGGAAGCCATGTCAGCATCAAGCATCACCACAAACATTTCTCCATTTTTGTTGGATAAGCCCCTAATGCAACCATTTATACATGACTGTAGCCATGAAATTTGCACCGGTATAACCTGCAAGATTGATGTTATGACCGGCATCCCATACACGCGCAGGCCGCGCGCGCAGGGAGGAATCCAAGCCGGGCATTAGAAACCCTAGGCCATATCTTCACTAGGATAGTTTCCTTTTTCTTCCGTGAAGATTAGGATTTGGATTGCTTTGAGAATAGGATTTGGATTGCTTGTAAAGGGGATAAATACTCTCCAACCAGGATGAAAATAAACAAGCAAGGTAATAATCTTACCGCCTCAAGGGCTTCTCTCGTACGCTTGCCTGCTTTTGCTCGCCGCCGCGCATCCTCACCACGGCGCCTGCGCGGCGGCGAACCGGCCTCGACCATCGCCATCGCCCATACGCCTTGCGCAGCAGAGGAGGATCCTCGATCCTATCAATGCTGTATCGAGCGCCAGCGACATCACCGTGAAGGAGACATCAAGCGGCGGAAGGAAACATCGCCGCCGCCAGCCGATCTCACGATGCCGGGCGAGGAAGGCGGCAAACAATGAAAGGGACACCGCCACCGCCGGCTGATCCTGTCGCCAAGGCGTTGACCGAGCTCACCCAGCAGATGGCGGCGTTCGCCGCGCGCCTGGAGGCTCTGGAGTCCCGGCCGGCCGCGCCCACCACCGCCGCCTCCACCGCCAGCTCGCCATCCACCCTCCCCGCCGCCACCACGCTCCCAATCCCCATCCACCACATCCAGTTTCCTCACTCACCGTCGCCGATCCCCCCGATTCCCACTGGACCGGAGCTTCCAATGCGCCAAACTGGACCAGAGTTTCCAATACGTCCCACGGGACCGCATGTTATAAAGCCATCCGGTCCGTACGGATCGGAAATAGCATCCGGCGGTACCAGTTCCGGTCTGGGCGCCCCTCGCTTCCACAAGCTTGACTTTCCCACCTTCGACGGCAAGGAGGACCCTCTCAATTGGCTCAACCGGTGCGAGCAATTCTTCCGTGGACAGCGCACCATGGCCTCAGATCGCGTGTGGCTCGCCTCGTACCATCTCACGGCCACCGCCCAGACATGGTACTATGCCTCGAGCAGACGAGGCATGCCCTCTGGAGCGCTTCAGGAGCTATGCCACCTCCGCCGCCGCCATCGCGCCAATCGCTGGCGGAACTCGCGACGGCTTCGCTCTCTCCACGGTCGGGACTACCAAGAGCGCTTCAATGCGCTCCTGCACGCACCGCAGCTGACGCCAAGCCGGCGCGGAGTGGTCTTCGCGGCGGCCTCCCTGAACATATCAAGATCGACGTCGAACTGCGTGAGCCCCATGATCTGCAGACGGCAATGCACCTTGCACGGGCATACGAGCGCCGCGCCGAGACAACACCGCCAAAGATCGCCGCAACGGCCGCCCGCCACTCCAGCGCCCACCGCCGCTTCTTCTGCCGCCGCGGGCCGCCGCCACACTCCCGCCGCGCATCACCTAATGCCGCCAACCGCCATGGTCAAAGATCGCCGGCAAAGATCGCGACCGCTCGCCGCTTCTCCGGCCGAAGTTGGCCGACCGACGCCGGCCGGGACTTCGCTACAATCGCGATGAGCGATGACGTCCGCGCCACAAATGCCGCGGCCGTTTCTTCATTGAGGTGACCGATTATCTGGATGACGATACGACCAACGACTCCGGCAGTGCGGCGGTGGATGAGGCCGCGTCTGACTTGCCGGTGGTATCCCTTCATGCGATCGCCGGCATTCGCACAGAGGACACCATGCACCTCCACGTCAATATCCACGGCCACAGGCTTCTGGCGTTGCTTGACTCCGGCTCCACCCACAATTTCATCAACGCCGAGGCCCTGCACCGACTCCATCTGGAGACATCGGACAGCACCAATATGCGCGTGGCAGTGGCCAATGGTGATCGGGTCCCCTGCAAAGGCGTGGCCCGCAACGTCGCCATGAGTATCGGGCCCGAGGACTTCTCCATCAGCTGCTACGGCATCAATCGGCGGCCGACCTGCCCCTGGTGTCGATTTTCTCCGACCGGGCCCATCCTTTGGGACTTTGAGGACCTCGCATGGCGTTACGGCGGGCGACAAAGGATATTCGAAGGGCCTCGCCCCGCAACGACATCCGACACCGCCCTTGCGCCATCACCGGCGCCGCCACAACCCTCTTGGACCGCCTCGCACCAATACACCCAAGTCTTTGAGGAACCCACGGCCTTCCACCGCAAGACGACCTTACGACCACCGCATCCACTTGCCGCCGGTGCGCGCCGCGGTGGCCCCGCCTACCGCTATCCACAGCTACAGAAGGACGAGCTAGAACGCCAGTGTGCTGCCATGATGGAGCAGGGCATCATCCGGCCAAGCACTTCCCCGTTCTCCGTGCCTGTACTCTTGGTCAAGAAGGCGGACGACTCCTGGCGGTTCTGCATCGACTACCGTGCGCCGAACGACAAGACCTCCAAAGACAAGTTCCCAATACGGTGGTTGACGAGCTCCTCGGCGAGCTCAATGGCGCCCAGATTCACCAAGCCGACCTTCGTTCGGCTACCACCAGTCGCATGCACCGGACGACATCGAAGACGGCTTCGCACCCACCACGCCACTTCGAGTTCCTCGTTATGCCCTTCGGATCGCCCAATGCGCCGCCACGCCTCGTGCTCTTATGAACGACGCCCTCCGCCCTTCCGCCGAAGGTTTGTACTCGTGTTCTTCGATGACATACTCATCTGATTCGTCGTGGTCCGAGCATTTGCGATGTCCGCCTCGTCTTCGACGCACTCCGCGCCCACTCCTTGCACCTCAAGCGCTCCAAATGCTCTTTTGGGGCGTCTTCGGTCGCCTACCTCGGCCACGTCATCTCCGCTGACGGCGTCGCTATGGACAGCGATAAGGTGGCCGCCGTCGCCTCCTGGCCGGTGCCCCGCTCAACCCGGGGTCTACGCGGGTTCCTGGGCCTCGCTGGTTACTACCGGAAGTTCATCCGGGATTTCGGCACAATAGCGGCACCGCTGACAAAGCTCCTGCGCAAGGATGCTTTCTCCTGGTCAGACGAAGCCGCGGCAGCATTCCAGGCGCTGAAGCACGCCTTGACGACGGGACCGGTCCTGCAGATGCCTGTCTTTGACCAGCTGTTCATCGTCGACTGCGACGCCTCGGGCGCTGGCTTTGGCGCCGTCCTCCACCAGACGCCGAGCCTCGCATTCTTCAAACGGCCGCCGTTGCGCCCGCCATCTCAAATTGGCGGCATACGGCGGGAGCTCATAGGCCTTGTGCGGCCGTGACGACATCGGGCGTCGTACCTATGGGGACGCCGCTTCTCATCCGCACCGACCACTTCACCTCAAGTTTTCTTTGGACGGCGCCTCGACAATTCCGCAGCACCAGTGGATTAGCAAGTTGTTCGGCTTCGATTTCACAGTGGAATATCGTCCCGGGCGCCTCAACACGGTGGCAGATGCCCTCTCACGCCGCGACTCAGACTCGGCCGCACTCCATACTATTTCGGGGCCCTCATTTCACCTCTTCGACGAGATCCGAGCCGCGACGGCCACCGACGAGGAGGCGCGCGGGCTCCGCCAGCAGCTCCAGGACGGCGCCATTGGGGAGCCATGGCGCACGACCGACGGGCTCCTGCTCTACGGCTCGCGCATATTCGTGCCAACGCAGCACGACTTGCGCAACCAGGTGCTCTCTCTGGCTCATACGGCTAGCCACGAAGGCATCCAGAAGACACTCCAACGAATGAGGGCGGACTTCTACATTCCCGGCGATAGGGCACTTGTGCGGGACTACGTACGCTCCTGTCTCACTTGCCAGCGCAACAAGACGGAGACCCTGCAGCCACCGGCTATTGCGACCTCGACGCCCCATCCTCGTGTGGGTGACATCTCGATGGACTTCGCCGAGGGTTTGCCGAAGGTACACGGAAGTCCGTGATCCTCACCGCCGCCGACCGCTTCTCAAATCGCCACTTCATCGCTCGCCACCCATACCCGCCACTTCCGCCGCGAGCCTTCTTCGATGAGATCGTCCGCCTCCACGGTTTTCCGCCTCCATTGTCGCCGATCGCGACCGGTCTTCACCGCCACATGTGGCGCGACCTCTTCAAGATGGCGGGCGTCAAACCGTATGAGCACGGCCTTTCACCTCGCATGACGGCCACCCGAGGTCGCCAACAAGGTCATCGCCATGTACCTACGCTGTGTCACGGTGATCGGCCTCGCGCGTGGTCGATCGTTGCCATGGGCGAGTATTGCTACAATACTGCTCCACACCACGCCGCGCACCACCCATTCCAGCGGTCTCACGGCCGCCTCCTCCGCCGCCGCCGCTGCCGTACACGGCGAGCCGCCAGATCGACACGGTGGGCGCTCTCTGCAACCGTGATGACTTTCTTGCGCGGTTCGCGAACGCCTCCTCAAGCACGCAGAGATGCCAAGCGCCACTACGACGCCACCACCGCGATTTGGAGTTTGCGGTGGCGATCGGTGTGGTTGCGTCGCTACACCGACCGCACAAACATTGGAACCCCGCCCCGGGAAAGCTCGGACCGCGTTACGCAGGCGTTCCAAGTCATGGAGCGGATCGGGCGGTGGCCTACCGCCTCCAACTTCCCGAGGGCGCGGGCTCCATGATGTCTTCCATGTGGGTCGCTTAAGCCTTTCCACGGCGACCCTCGTCGACACCACCTCGGTGCCACCTCGCTGTGGGCAGTGCCGCCGCCTACCCCGGAGCGCGTCCCGCGCCCGGCCGCCGCGCGTGACCGGTACGTCTTGGTGCATCGGCGTGGGATGTCCACCGACGACGCCACTCGGGAGCAAACGCCGCGCTTCAGAGAACTACCCGACGCTCAGCTCGAGGACGAGCTGTTTGCGGAGGCAGGGAGAGATGTTATGACCGGCATCCCATACACGCGCAGGCCGCGCGCGCAGGGAGGAATCCAAGCCGGGCATTAGAAACCCTAGGCCATATCTTCACTAGGATAGTTTCCTTTTTCTTCCCGTAACCGATTAGGATTTGGATTGCTTTGAGAATAGGATTTGGATTGCTTGTAAAGGGGGGATAAATACTCTCCAACCAGGATGAAAATAAACAAGCAAGGTAATAATCTTACCTGGCCTCAAGGGCTTCCTCTGTGTACGCTTGCCCTGTTTTGCCTGCCGCTGCCGCATCCTCACCACGGCGCCCCTGCGCCGCCGGCGGAACCGGCCTCCAGCCATCGCCTACTGCCCATACGCCTTGCGCAGCAGAGGGAGGATCCCTGATCCTATCAATTGATGTGTTTCAACTTTCCACATTGTAAGCTTTAACTTTTTGCTAAAATGTTAAAACCAAAATAATTACTTTTCAGAAACTGTACAATGCACAAAAAAGAGAAACAGAGGAGGAAGTATTTATTGAAGACACACATTTGAATGAAATTGATGAGACTTTTAGTGTTAATATAGGCATGTTTTAGTGTTACTAGCATGAATAGTCCGCTTCCATCTTGCTTGATCACAACGTACGGTGTGTTAAAACTTCAAACTGTAAAAAAAGAACTTGCACCATTTATTTGAGTTCTGATCTATTAGGAAGCAGCTGTGGTCTATTATTTGACAGTTGACATCGACAACAGTTTAATATATGTCAACAATTGTTTTTTTAAAAAATGTTTATATATTGCAGAACATTTATGTAGTTTAATGTATGTCACCAATGGTTTCTTCAATTTGTTTGCGTATTGCAAAACAATTGTATCTATTTTATAACATATTGTCACGTTCTTTTGGGTATAGACTAAGGGAGGTAAAGGGAAAAAGGGTGGGTATGAAGCTGATGAACATGGTGAGGAAGATGATGTCTCCACTTCTAACCAACCAAATGAGAAACATCCAGAAGAAACACCTCAACTGTCAGATGCACTGGGAGAGCACGTGGTAAGTATTCCCTTTTACTTACTAGTCTCCTTTATTTATAACGTGAAAACCAAAAGAATCCAAAAAACTTTGCCAATATATTTCCAAATATGGTCACAATTTGCAACACCAGTGTATTAGTGTTGTACTGTTAGCTTTCAGCAGCTAATGCCAGAATACTTCAACTTGGTGCTTGTCCTAGGCATTATATCACTCTACAAGGCTCCCTCCTTTCTTTGGATTGGCATTAGAAAGTTTATGATTGATTGAATTAGTTGTGTCTGTTTGTTTGAAGGAGCTCTTTTCTGACATGAAAACAATTTGATTTTGTACAGCCTGAGGAGAGCATGGGAGATATGGGCCGCGGCCGTGGCAGAGGCCGTGGACGTGGAGGCAGAGGCCGAGGGCGTGGCTACCACCACCATAACAGCAATCAATACCACCAGCAGCACCATCACCAAAACAGCAACAACCATGGTAACAACAGGAGTGGTGCCCATCCAGTCGGAACCCCGCCGTCCAGCCACCCTGTCAAGACTGAGCAGCAGCAGCAGCCACAACCACTCACAGGAGCTAACAAACAGCCTCCAGGGCCGCGCATGCCCGATGGCACACGTGGATTCACCATGGGCAGAGGGAAGCCGCAAACATTGACACTCAGTGTGTCCACTAGTGAACCTTGAATTTGAATCACGCAATGGAGGGGACGAGACTCTTTGCTGTATGTCATGTTGATAAGAGATTCGGTGAGAGACTGTCTTTTAGAAGTCTGTCTTTGCCTCTTTGGAGTGTGCTTTCTAATTTATGCACTATATACGTTTTGTGTGTGCTGTGTGTACTTTAAAACGGGTATCACACTTGGTTTGCGACTCGTACTATTACGGCCGCCATTTAGCAACTCTATTTTTGCCCCTTTTGCTGCCTGGACAGTAAGATTGTAGAAGTGAAGGCTCGTGTGAAAAAAAAGGAAAAGAAAAGGAACATTGTAAAATATGATGATGTTTCTTGGAGTGTGCTGGTCTTGTTTCATCACTCGGCCACAAGAGATTGATCATGCTGTGTTTATACTACTTTTAAATGTGATGGAAGATAATAGATTCCGACTTCCATAAATTATTGGTCGCTGAAGATGGATGGCGAACAATGCCTGATTGATACTCTGGAAGCTTGGCACGTTTCGTTACCAGGACTGAATTTGCCACTAGTCTTTATGGTCAACTAGTATTTCACGATGGCGTCACCATCAGCCTTAGTATTGGTTTTGATGCGTGTTCTCTAGCAGCATTGGGCGAAAGCCTGATGGAGCGATGCCGGATGGAGGTGGAGGGCCTACGAGTCATCAGCTTCTTTTCTCGAAGAAAAAATAATGATGATGGTATTTAAGGGATAAGCATCGGCTAACTCTGTACATCATATGATTATTTGTTAATATATTACAAAATAAGGCAATTTCTTTTTTGTTTGTTGCACCATGCTACCCAATGAAGTATTAATCCATGCAACTTCTTTAATGGGTGGATCTGAATCCCACAATGGAGCTTCTAAAAAATATTCTCCCGGAGTCAATCTTATGGGTTTTATTGACCTAGGCCGCTCTTTATTATTGCTATAAAATTGTATTTGCTGTTTCAAGTTATGATTTCGAATTCTCTTTTTTTATTAGGTTCATGCTTTATCACATTACCTTTTATGGTTTAACTAAAACCATAAATATTGGAATCATGTATCTTTCTTATTCTTCTTTCTGTCATCCTTCGGTGAGCAGGAGTAGGTGCAACTTCAGAAAAGCGAACCTCATAAAGCAGATCCAACCCGATTTGAAACAGGGGAGCAATGCCATGGATGCGCTCGGCCGAGCTCGACACCAATGAGCGGGACCTCGGCGGCGACCGGCGAGCACCAAAACGGGATGCTGCGGTCCCCATGACCCTATCTACGGCGGCGTAATGGACTGTGGTGGCACACGGCGGCAACGGCTAACCGGCAACAAATACGGAAAAGGGGCGTGCGCATGAGCATCTACGTGAGGTGGGGAAATCACAGGAGTAGGTGGTGAAGACCCCGAGTGGTAGGGAGTGACGGAAAAAGATCTCTCAAACACACTCAAATTCTGAATGAATCGCTCAGTTCTGAAGTTTGCCGGACGGCAAACAGTAGACTGAAAAATTTCAGAGAAAACCATATCAAAGAAATTCAGAGAACTCAAGTCTTGTGCTGCTCAACTTCCGCAGCGTTTTCAGGCTACTCCTTCGCTATTTATTCTCAATATGCTTAACAGAAAAACTAACTGAACATGATTACTTCCTGTGCCATGATTCCATCAACTCCTGAACTCACGACACAAGTAATAGTCTTGAGTCAAAACCGAAAATACACGTTACAACAAACCAACTCTGAAAAAAACTAAAACAGACAACTCTGAAAAAACAAACTAGCGCACAGAATTATTCAACAGTCGCCCCTAATTTCTGATGCGCCTTCTGATTTCTGCAATGCTGATCTTAGCACACAGCTCATGGAACTTAACCCATCCAAGTGGCTTCATGAGAATGTCGCCAAGCTGTTCCTCCGTGCCGACGAACTCTACAATGATTTTCCCTCCCTCGATGCATTCCTGGATAAAATGATGACGCGTATCGATATGTTTGCTCCAGTCATGGAACACCGGATTCTTGCAGAGGAAAATGGCAGATTTGTTGTCTGCTTTTAGGACGGTAGCTCCATGCTTCTTGTCGGTGAGGTCACCTAGCAGACACACCAACCAGATCCCTTGGCATGCTGCGGTAGTGGCGGCGATATACTCCGCCTCACACGATGATAACGCCACCACTCTTTGCTTCTACGACTGCCAGCTAATGGGGCTCCGGCCAAGAAAGAAGAGCACTCCTGTAGTACTCTTTTCTATCGTTGATGTCCCCGGCCAAGTCACTGTCGCTATAGTCGAATAGATGTGGTCACGCCTCGTTCTTCCTTGCATAGCGACATCCCAAGTTGAGTGTTCCAGCGATGTAGCGCATGATGAGCTTCATTGCACCGAAGTGGTCTTCTCGGGGGGACTCCATAAACCGGCTCACATATCCCATGGCACAGGTGATGTCGGGCCGGGTGTGCACTAGGTATCAAAGGCTGCCAACGATGCTCCAGTACTTTGTTGCATCCACAGGTGTGCTTATGCTCTACTTGCTCAGCTTCAGGCGCGCCTCCATGGGCACCTGACATGGATTACAGCTGGTCATGCCGTTGCTTTCCAAAATCTTGCGTGCATAGGCCATTTGGCTAATGGTGATGTCGTCCGCATGTTGATGAACCTCGATTCCAAGATAGTAGCTTAGAAATCCGAGATCGCTCATCTTGAACCTGCTGTGTGTCTCCCCCTTGGAACTTGCGAATCTCCAGCTCGTTCTATCTGGTGATGTCCAGATCGTCCACGCACACGCCGACAAAGGAGCCGAGACTCTCCAATCCCATGTCCATACACAGCATGTTCTGAGGTGCTCCGCTGGAATCCAAGCCTGATCAGACTGTCATCTAACTTGGAATTCCACACCCTCGGTGGTTGGCATAACCCTACAAGGCCTTCCTTAGATTGAGTACCTTGTGCTCCTCCCCATCATAGATGAAGCCCAGAGGTTGAGCTACATATACCTCCTCCGTCAGCTCGCCACTAAGGAATGTGGACTTCACGTCCATGTGATGGACCTGCCAACCTTCGTGAGCTGCCATGGCCAGTTGTTACCGCACGGACTTCATGCGCGCTACAGGGGTGAACACCTCCTCAAAGTCGATCCCCAGGCATTGCACATAGCCCTTCGTGATGAGCTGCACCTTGTGCCTAACGATGACATCATGCTCGTCACATTTTACCTTGAAGACCCACTTAAGCCCAAGGGTCAATGGCCGGTGGGGAGGTCAACAAGCTCCCAAGTGTTGTTGTCCTCGATCGACTTCATCTCCTCAAGCATTGCCTTGCGCTAGCATTGATGCTACTCTACCTCACTGAAAGAAGCTGGCTTGTCGGTCATGGTGAAGAGCAATTCTTCATTGGAGTTGAACTCACGTGATGCATACCCGGGAGTTGGAGCCGACCCGATGATGTGTTGATGGTGCAAAACCAGAGCGGGGCATCGTCATGTTTAGCGTCGAGTGCCGCCACTGGATTGGATGGCGGTGAGACGAACTCCATTGCACTGAAGCCTTGGGTGACATCGTGTATCCACTTGGCGTAGTTGGTGTCGCCGTGCACCCATTGGAGTAGATGGAGTCTCCGCGTGCTCACTTGGCACCGATGCTTCTCCAGAGTATGCTCCCGCAGGTGACACGGAGCGTGACAGTGTCAGGCCTCCTTGGACGCCAGCTGAGTCCACGGCTTCCGCCGTCCCTAGTACAAGCACGGTGGAGTACTCCATAGTGAATGGCTCATCGTAGTTCACCATATCTTGCTCAGCGTGAATCTTCTAGTCCCACTATGCCGACTCATTGAAGACGACGTCCAAAGTGACGTGCATGCATTTTTTGATGGGTCGAACACCCGGTTGGCCTTGGAGCTAGGCTCGTACCTAACAAAGATCATGGGCATGCTCCGGTCGTCCAGTTTCTTCAAGTGCAGCTTCACATTCCTGACATGTGCGATGCAGCTGAACGTGCGAAGGAAATGCACGACTGGCCGCTTACCATGCCAGGCTTCGTACGACGCCATCCCGTCAATAATTCACGTCAGCGCTCAGTTGAGGATGAATACGGCGGTGGAGATGGCTTCGCCCCAGAAGATCCTAGGTAGTCCCTTTGCCTTCAGCATGCTTCAGGCCATGGCGACGACAGTTTGGTTACGGCGCTCGATAACTCTGTTTTGTTGCAGGGAATAGGGAGTCATGAGCTGGCGCTGCATATCGCACTTGATGCAGTATTCACCGACTCCACCGAGGTGAACTTTCCACCATGGTCGGTACGGAGGGCCTTGAGCTTGCACCCTATCTCCACCTCCACCGAGGCCTGGACCGCTCGATCATCGCCGGGGTCTGGTCCTTTGTTGCTAGGAGAGTCAGCCACATGTACCTACCTTTGTTGTCCACAAGTAGTAAAAAAGAAATAGTTGCCTCTCGATGTGGTTGGCGAGATTGGGCAGCAAAGGTCACCGTGGACGAGGTCGAGGACGTGTTCTGCCCTATGCTTCCCCTGTTTCGGAAAAGGTGATTGCCTCTGTTTTTCGGCATGGTAGCCATCGCAGATTTGCTCCACTTGTTCGATCCACGGCAACCCTCGCACCATGGCATATTGGGCGAGCTTATGCAAAGCGGTGATTGTACTTGGCATGCCAGTGCCATGCGTCCTTGGAGCCCCTCGCCGATAGGCACACTGGTTGTGTGATGTCAAGCTTGAGCGTGTATAGCTGGTTTGGGGAGCGCTTGACTCGTGCCAGCAACCACTGCTCCTGATCCTAGATCCTCAAGATGCCATCGTCGATCAACACTTGGCACCCATTCTCATCGAGCTGCCTGGTACTGATGATGTTGGAGGTGAGCTATGGGATGTAGTACCCCCTGAGAGGGCGCAATGCTCACCAATCTTGCACGTGAATAGGATGGTTCCGCGCCCTTCAATGTTGACGATGGATTTGTCCCCAATTTTGATGGTGCCGAGGATGCTGGGTCGAGCTCGGAGAAGGAAGCACAAGACCTGGTCATGTGATTTGTGGCATCAGTGTTGAGGTACCATACACTGGCGTCACGCTCCTCCAATCGATCTAGCTGTGCGAAGACCCTTGCCTTGACCAGCCGAAGTGGCTTGGATTCTGGCGGCGGTGCGGTGGGGAATCAAAGATGAAACTCATCCTAGCCATCAGAGCGTGGGCTCATCTTCATCACCCAGAGTTAGGTTGGCCTGTTCGGTCCGCTTTGACTTGCTGCAACAGTCTTTGGCCTAATGACCCATTTTGCCATAGTTACATCATTTGTCCTTGGAGACATCACGCCCACCACTAGATCCAGGTCTAGTCTTGTCGTTGCTCGCACCATCGCTGTCAGGCTTCCTTCGCAGCGGCCGGTGACGTCGATTCCCAATCTTGGAGCAGTTGGAGGATCCCTCCCCTACTGTCGCTCTTTCATCCGCATAGTTCACTCCTCCGAAAGCAACAATTTTCCATCAGCATTTTTGTGCCCGCTGTGGGAAACCAGTCCTCGACCGCCTTGAGCCTCCCAATCACTTCCTCCACTAAGAGTGTTTGAGAGGTCGAGTAGGGTCTCAATTGAAAGTGCGATCTGGGAGTATATGGAGGGCACCACGTGGAGGAACTTCTCAACAACCTTCTGAGATGGCTTCGGATCACCAAGGATGCTTAGCTGGTTGACAAGGCCAGTGAGCCACATTGCGAAATCATCCACTGTCTCACCATCGCGGAAGCCAATGCCCTCGCACTCCTTTCGTAGCTGCTATGCCTTAGCCTTGCACACTCAATCGATGCCAACGCGCATGGTTTTGATAGTGTCCCACGCCTCCTTGGCACTCTCCTTAACAAGTGTGGTGATCATCTCCGATGGGATAGCGCGTAGAATGGCCTCCAACGCCATCCTATCCTCCTACAGTTCAGCGCCGTCGATCTCGATAGCATCCTAGAGACCACGTGCCTGCAGCATCACCTTCATCATGAGAGACCAGTCACCGTAATTAGTTCGAGTCAGCGTTGGGTAAGCCACCGATCCCCTGAATTCCTTCACGACCCGTTGTACCACTAGAGCGCTGCTGCTCCCATCGGGGCGATGAACTGGGTGGGCCGGGGCGATGAGGACCTTGAGCACGGCATCGTGGATCAAGCCAACAAGGCTCTAATACCAAATGATGGAAAAAGATCTCACACACACACTCAAATTCTGAATGAATTGCTCAATTCTGAAGTTTGCCGGACGGCAAACAGTAGATTGAAAATTTTCTGAGAAAACAATATCAAAGAAATTCAAAGAACTCAAGTCTTGTGCTGCTCAACTTCCGTAGCATTTTTAGGCTACTCCTTTGCTATTTATTCTCAATATGCTTAACAGAAAAACTAACTAAACATGACCACTTCCTGCGCCATGGTTCCATCAACTCCTAAACCCACGGCACAAGTAATAATCTGAGTCAAAACCAAAAATAAATGTTACAACGAACCAACTCTAAAAATACTAAAACAGACAACTCTGAAAAACAAATCAGTGCACAGAATTATTCAACAGGGAGCTTGACATGGCGGCGGCGATTTGGGGGGAAAGGCGGCAAAAATTAGTGGCAAGGGAGGGTTGGAGAAGGTGACCAAAAGCCTCAGGAGAGAGAAAAGTGGCGGTTCTTTGAGCTCGGTTCGAGCTCACGAAGTAGAGGTAGGGCAGATAGAGCGGAGGGGGAAGGAGTTCATGGTGCGCGGATCGGTGCAGCTTGAGTAGGGAGGCGACGAGATGGGTGGGTGGCATCATCGCGGTTGTGCGGCATGGGCGATGCGATGCAGGAGGGAGCCGCTGCAGCACGACCAAGGTCGGGGCGTGGGTGACATCTCCTTGGTGGCACTGTGGACACAGGACGGCGAGGACGACGGCGATGCACGACTCAGGGCGGCGGCGTGGCTACAGGAGGCGACATCTGGTGCGAGCGGCGCGTGGAGGTGGCAAGCGGGTGGAGGAGGAAAGCTGAAGCCTCCAGTCATGGCTTGGTCCCAAGTCAGCCATGCACTGGCCCCACCATCGCCAGCTCCGCTAGCACCTATGCACATCGTCTGTGTGTTTGGCGAGCTCGAGCCCAGCCCTACTGGTTTAAGAGAGAGAACAAAAGAAAAAGAAGTAGGGGAGAGGAAAAAAGAAAGATAATTTGGGGTGTAATCAACTGAAAATTTGTGAAATCATGGTCGATTTCTTCATCAAAATCGTATGGCTCACATCCCCTCTGTATCTCGCCTATCCCCACATCTAAGATCCTAGCCCTAACCCACCTCCTACATCTAGTCCGCTGCCATCCCTACCCCAGCCCCTGCCACCTCCCGTCATCTTGTCGACGCTGCCTTTGAGGTCTGTGTTATCTGACAGCGAACTCCTCCCTCGCTGCTATCGTCCCACCTACTCTCCTCTGCCTCACCTCACTTTCCCACCACCGTCACCTCATTTCTTCCTCCTCTCCGGCAAGATTCCCCATGCCGCCCTCCTTCCTTTTCCTCGTCGCGCCCCGCTGACCTCCACCGCCCACCACCCTCCTTTGACCCGCAACACTGGTAGCACCATCGCCGTCCCTACTGGCATCGTCCTCCCTCTAAGCTTGGGGCTCTGGTAAACCCAAACCCTAATCAATGAACCTAAGCCCTAACTCAACAACATCAGAGGAAGCCGATGGCACCAAAGAGGAGGAAGACGAGCTAGCGTAAGCATGAATCTCCATGCCAATCTAAGGTGAGAAATCGATTGTGATTTAGTGAATTTCTAGGTGACCATGACAGAGCAAAACTAAAATAATTTTCTTGTTAGGTCACAACAATCTTCATAGCCACATCAGATTCATTGATGACTAGGATGCCATGTCAGCACAATACCACAGTGGTTTAGGACTAGGTGGTTATTTGCACTACTTTTAATAGTTTAGGACACGTTGTAGACGGTTTTAGAGATGAGAGATGCAAAATTATACCATGGCAAAAGTTGAGGGACCACACATGTATTTTTTCCTAAATAAAAAATTTGTCATCACGGAAAAAGTTGAGGGACCACAACAAAAGTTGTCATCATTGTCACTTAATGTTCTTTAATATTAATAGGTGTGCATACACATAAAGACTTGTAGGGAAGGTTCCTATTATAGGAAACCAATGGTCTTCACCAGTATTGTGAATATTTTCAAACATTTTACATAACAAGTCCTCGTTTTGAAGTCCAGCCTTCTCAAACTTGCCACATCCTTTATATTCTCATCACCACCAATGTTACAAATTAAACTTTGATGGATAATATAACCAAGAGTGTGCATGAATGCATGAAAGAATGCATAAGGATTAATGACTTATTTTTCTAATTTTTTCCACCGTTGGGTGGTGATCTCAATTGTATTCTTTTTAGGATGCCAACATAAGCATGTCTCCTTTATCATCAATTTCTTCCAAGTGTTATAGTCATTCTTTAATTTGTCCCATTTGTTTTTGAATTATCTTCAACAAGTATTAATTCCACATGAACAAACACAACTACTAGTACTCACATGAACATGAACAATTATTAATTCCATATAAACAAGTATTAATTCCACATGAAACAATTAGCAAATATCCTAGTGGTATACCTAGGATTAGCAATTACTAAGGTATACCTAGGATTGTTCAAATGGGTATTTGGATGATTCGCGTCAGCTACTTGTTTAGCAAACAATTCATATACTATCCTAGTAGAGTCTTCATTCTACTCAGCATTATCACCCATCTGCTATGTCAACATCACCAACCATGAATTTCTTGTATTAGTCGCATACACAATGCAAGCAAGCAATGTGTGAGTATATTGTAATACTGACATATACCTAACCATGAATTCATCTAAAAATAAAAAAAAACACATGATATATAATAGAAGAAAGAAAACACATGATATAGAATAGAAGATTAAGGCCTTAATCATATGGTCACATTCAAACAAACACAACTACTAGTACTCACCTGCTGATTTCATAGTGAATAGGTAGTCAATACATTGGTTTACATACATAGCTCATGAATACATGAACAAGTAATCAATTCCACATGATTAATTCGACAAGAGCAAACACAACTACTAGTGCTCACATGAACAAGTATTAATTCCACACGAAAAAATTAGCACCAATTTGGCATCGGTTCATTGCACATGTAGACATGCAGTAGCACAAACTGACATTGTATGAGAGTACGATACATTGAGACAAGTCAAACAATACAGGTTGTAAACACTATGTTAATTCAAGTATTGAACTACTTGGGCTTCCAAACACCACAAAAAAGCAGCCAAATCATCATCATCCTTGACATGCACAATGCCCAGCATGCCATTACCACCTAATGCTCACTCAATCATATCAAAGAATGCAACAAGTAAACCCTAACCTCATGTTCATACTTACTACCTCATAAATATCCCTACAATAAAAACGAGAAACAATGTAATTCCATTTCTCGCAATTTCGCTACCAACTCACCACCAATTCATCACAAATTGACCAACAAAGCAAGGGTGGAATGAACCAGTGGTGGTGGCTGGTTGTGAAAAGGAGAAGGAATGGTAGTGCAGGGGTGACACGAATCTGAGGGGTGTGGTCATGTAGCTGTTAGGGCGACACACATCTGGAGTGAGATGGTGGCATGAGGACGAGGTCGGCGAAGGAGGCCGGTGGCCGAGGAAGAATCTGACACCAACTATATAGATCACAAAAAGAATAGGGCTAGGGACGTTGTGGCAGGCGCTATCCTTGATGAGAGCTATAGATGAAGATGATGATGATGATGATGATGAGGTCAGTCGAGGATCGGTGGTGGCATTGAGACAGTCAGGGCTTGACGGTGTTGAGGTCAAGGGTCAGCAACAGTGAGGCAGTCGAGGGTGAGAGGCGTCAAGATCAGGGGTCGGCAGTGACGTCGAGGCAGTCTATGCGAGTCTCCAGGGATGTAGGAGTGAGAGGGAGGCAAGCAGAGGTGGGCGCAAGAAGGGGCGAGAGAGGCAGGGGTGAGAGAGAGGCTAAAGGGGGCGACAGAGACAGGGGTGAGAGAGATAGGGGGTGAAAGATGGGGGCGAGTGAGATGATGCGATGCGTGGGGCTCGTGGTGCAGAGGGGATAGGTAGATAATATTTTGTGAGTAATTATCTTCAACTTCAAGGGATACTTCCCATGTGAATCTACTCAGAGGTTGCTTCTCGTTGTTAGAGTATGTACAATGGTATAGACAATGATATTTTATAATACACCTCTATGTTATCTATAGACAATACTAAAAACAATACACACAATATGTTGTTTCTGATAGCCTCATATAATTAATGTACTATCTATATAGTTGTCTATATAATAGTATGGACAGTAAAAAAAATCATCTATAAGATCATTTGTTAAATAGTAAACAACATCTCTCTCTCCTCTTTTCTTCTTTTTACATCATCTAAAATCCTATATAATATGTATCATTATGCATGTGACTAGAAGCCGCACGGTTGTCTTCGGCCCAATTACCGTTGCAGAAGCTCACCGCTTCCATCTTTCGAACCTCCTTCCTCCAACGGCTATCTCCTCCTGTGCAAACCCCAATGCCGCCGTTGCCCTCCCTACCAACCCCCGGAGTCCCCCTCCTTCCCCCGCCGCCATGCGAGGCGCCGCCATGCCCAGGCCCTCCAAGACAGCCTCCGCGTCCAAGCCCAAGAGGACCTCCCCTTCGCCACCCCCTTACCCCGCGACGGCACCCAAGGCCAAGAACCTTGGTGCCCAACGCCGCCGCAGCCCCCTCTCCGACCTCAACTCCGGGGACGCCTCCGCCGCGCGCCACGGGTGCTTCCGCTTCCTTCTCCCCTCCACCTCGGGGTCTAAGTCGAGATGCGCGTCCACCCCGAGGACCCCCAAGTCCGACCCGAAGCCACGGCCGGGAATCAAGAGGCGGGGAGCGGGCGGTGACTGGTTGCCAGATCAAGAGTCAACAACCAGGGCGGAGCAATGCCCCGGCCAAGAACTGAGGAGCACGAGGCAGGAAGCGATCGGTGGTCAGATCAGGAGGCTGGAGCCGGCCAAGAAGCAGGGGCCGGCTGCGAGGGGGCAGCACCAGCAGCAGCTCGAGGCCCTGACGCCGGAGAGGAAGGCGGACGCGGGGGCCACGCCGTCGTCCTGGGCGACGCCGCCTATCCACACGTCGATCTCTCCGGAGGTGGTGGCCTGCGGGTCCGCGACGCCGGCGTGCTTCGCCGCCGGGCACCACGTCGTGCTCGGCGTCGGCGACCAGCGCAAGTGCCGGCCGAGGGGCATACTGACCATCGCCGGTGAGGTGTCGAGCGAGGGTCTCGACGCCGAGCCGTCACGGGCGTCCATCCACTGGCTGTCCTCACCGTCGGGGGAGGCTGGTACATGCTCGATGGAATGCGGGAACGAGGCTTCGGTGAACTGGCTGGTGTCCCCGCGTGAGGAAGGTGGGGTGGATTTGCTCGAGGACGAGATCTTCGTGCCGAGATGCTCTTCGGAGGACGCGTTCTGGAGATTCTCCCCCGACTGCACTGGGTTGTCGTGCTCACCGGTGCTCGGTGGTATACTGGATTTTGGCACACCGGCATCGGAAATGTCCGAGGCAACACCGTCATGGGGATTTCTTCCGGTGCAGAAGACGCCGAGCACTGGCGACAGCATCAGCCCCTTCTCTCTTATTGTGAAGAGGGCATCACAGCAAGGACTGGGCAGCTGTCGCTATGGCTCAGCGGCGGATCCAACACCAATTTCCGGCGAGTCATGGGCTGAACATGTCAGCAACGGCAAGTGCTCAGGCTTGACGAGGACAGGTAGTCGTCCTGTCACGAAGATGGATCCGGTGGTAGAATGTCTCGAAATGATGAGTTTGTCCCCAAGGCCTGGGGATGCTGCTGATTATGATGAAGATGGTGCTCTGCCTGCACCATTGCCTGAGCTCAGCTTCCAGTTTGCCGGCGCTCCGACGCCTCTGGAATCCATAGACTTGAGCTCTTTTAAGAGGTCTCCTTGTGACATAGAATTGAAGGGGAAAGAAGCGAGTTTTCGGAAAACGGTTTTGAAGGAGACTCGGATCTCTTGGCGAGAAGGGCTAGTTAGCAGAATGTTTGATATGGGTGACTTGGACTGCTGCAAATGGTTGTCTGACGATGAGGATGGACCAGTTCTTGAGGGCAATGAAGGGGCTTTGCCTGATACCAAGCTTCAGCCAAGTAGCGGTTCTTGCCTGCAAGAGGGTGGCGACCAACCGGCAGCCTGTGGCTTCGGCTCTGTTGAGTTCTATTGTAGCAGCGGAGAACTGAATAATGACAGTAAGCCTTCTCCAACCCCTGTTTCAGTTGCAGAGTCTATGAGAGCAGAAGGATTTGAGCTTGTCTCGTCCGATGACTCGGATTGGACTCTCTTCTACAAGAATGACTTGTTCGAAACATGAGCTTATCTGAAATGAAGCGGGGTTTCTTTGTTCAGATGTTGTGTGGTAATCATACCACGAGAACCATCGCAGACACAGGAGTTTGTGTTTGCCCCAGACTCGTACTTTTTTCAGCAAATCAGCATATGAAGTTTCTCTTCATATTTTTTGGCGGTACATGTAAATTATGTTGGTAGATAGATTTGTTTCTGGAATAACCAATTATGGTTCATTTTTAATCCAGTGATCACAATTCAGAGCAACATGAGTATCAAAGAAGTGTTCATTTTTCGTTCGATAATATCCTGAATAATTCCTGCTGTCCAGAAACATTAATTCAGAATATGTGAACTGTCAGTGCTGGTTAGTGATACTGTGAACTGCTGACATTTTGGTGAATCTGCTCAGTTGATGAAATCTTGGGAATCAACGGTTCATTGAAATTCTGCAGCATCTGCATTGTATCAGAAGCAGCGGAGAAGATATCAAGTTCAAGAGAACAGTTTGGCACGTTACTCGTTAAACATCATTATTTTTTGGAAGTGCAGTACATTGGGAGGTCCTATGATGATTTTCTTGTTCAAGAAAACAGTCTGCAATGGTTTGTTCTCTGGATCCTTATACATCATCATTTTTTCAGAAGCAGAGCACAAGCAGCGCAATGGGAGGTCCTCAGGTCTCATATACTAGATAGGCTATCTTGTTGTTTGTATCTTGTCAGAAGCAGCCAGCTTCACCCTCTTCTGTCGCAGGCATTCGTACCATGCTCTCTTCAATTTCTGCATATTCGTAAGTCTTTCTATGAACATGACATAGTCATATGTCGTTTTACAACCACCCTGTGCTTGTGAACTCTTCTACGACTTGCCTGACTTAGACTAGCTTATCTACGACAATCTGCTATATTGTGGGTCTGTCTATCAATGTAGTTAACATATATAGTTATTTTCTAGAATAACTGCTCATAACTTCTTTCTGCCTTTAGAATAGAGATTTGGGGATGAAGGCGAAGAGGTCTCCAAATCAGTTGTACAAGATTCCCTTGAAAACTTGTAGATTGGTTTGTGAGAAGAGCGGTCTAGAGGAGCCAGAAGATGAAGGACTTCACCATCAGGCGACAGAAGGCATGGTTGTAACAACCAAGTCGGTGAAGAAGCGAGAAGGCAGGAAAGAGCACATAGTCGTAACGAGTAGTGGCTCCGGACATGCCATGGTTGTAGCAAGCAGCGCAGGAGGTGCGCACAGGCGTGCAGCCGACTCCGGATGAGTGCGTGCAAGCAGTGCGAAGGGTTGGCACAGGTGGTCGAAGTGTTGGCTTGGGTGGTCAAAACAAGCCACATGCAGCAGGCATGGTCGTAGCGAGCAGGGGTTTGGGAGGAGCTCTCACACATGCAATAGAAGGAAGTCATAGATTGGTCTTGAGGTGGCGGGAGGAAGTACGGCGTGGAGGGCAGTGGTCGAAAGTAAGGGCACACGACAGTGAGAGTAGGTACTGGTGGAGGAAGCGTGAGCAAGGGCTGGAGGAGGAAGATGACCAGACATACGGCTGTGGGAGCAGGTGCTCTAGCCCAGGCAGGCATGCAAAGAAGAAGCAACAGCAAGAGAGAAGGTCGACGTGATCAAGAAGGAAAATCAAGATTAAAAAGGTGATTGTTAGGATTGTAATCTTGTTTTTTCAGTCGTGGTCGTAGTCCCAATCCTGTACGAGTGGTTGGAGTCGTGTACGAGTTCGGTCATGGTCGTATACGAGTTCAGGTCGTGGTCGTATACGAGTGTGGTCGTGGTCGTACACGAGTCTGTGTCATAGTCAAGTTCGAGTCTGTGTCAAGGATACCGACTAGAGGGGGTGAATAGGAGGTTTTAAAATTTTTCTCTTCTACTCAATTAATTCTTTACAATTCTAGTGACGAGTGTGTAAAGCAATTAATCCTCCTACACAAGTCTAGTCAACTAAATAACAATAATAGCTCTAACACAAGTAAATGATCACAACAATGTAAACAAGAGCTAGTGAAAGCAAGAGAGAAATGTACACAATCGATCTTTTTACCGTGGTGTTCGGAAACTTCTAGTTTCTCCTAGTCCACGTTGAGGTTAGCCCGAACGAATCGGACTGGCTACACAAATTAAACCGAAGCACCTCAATCACTAATGGTAGCTCTTCCCCGTTCCGGGTAGGTGAGCTCCGACCTTCACAAGAATACCGGGTCTTCTCACAATCTTCTTGAGAAGATCACCGATCACTCTTCCGCCCAATCGTCCAAGTGCTAAGAGTAATAAATCAGGGCTTCGCTTGAATGCAAATGAGTGCCAAGTGGATCAACTATGCAAGCACTATTTGCTTAACCACCTCAAATTGAATGCACAAAGTGAGAATGAGAATGGACTGAATGCTCTAGGACTCAAAGAATGTTCAATAAGTCTCTAACCTTAGTCCTTGAGCAGTGGTGGGGGTATTTATAGCCTCCACCAACCAAAATTAGCCGTTTGGCACAATTTTCTGAAAAAAATCAGGATGAGCGGTATTGCCGCCCTTATAGGGCCGGAACTACCGCTACCAAATCTTCGCGACAGAATGGCTATGTCAGAGCTTTGCAGTGACCGTTGGATTTGGCGGCGCGGTACTACCGCCGTTGTAGTTCCGCAAAGTCAGCGCGGTACTACCGCTTGAGCCGAAATCCAAAAGTCCCAAATTTGGCGTTCTTTGGAAAAAAAAAGGCTCTGCTATGGGTCCGGAGCTTCTGAACTCCGGAAGTACCGCTCTGGATAGCGGAACAACCTGCGGTAGTTCTGGCGTTGAAACCGCTGCTATTTCCACTCCGCGAAATTCCAGATTTCATCCAGAGGAGCTTTCTGGAAAAAAAAACGTTTCGCTCATCCTGCGGAGCTTCCGGGCTCCAGAAGTACCGCTCCAAAACGCGGAACTACCGCAGTGGGTAGTTCCAGCGTTGAAAGCGCCGGTACTTCCGTTCCCGTAAAATCCAAAATGCATCCGGGGATGCTCTCTGGAAAAAGGCTCCGCTCGAATTGAGCTTCGCTGTTTGCAGATTACGCTTCGGGCGCGAACTACCGCTCTTCCGCATGAACACGCTTTGATTTTAAATCTGATTTTTGATGAATGCATGCTTCTAATTTGATCCAAATGACACATAAAATTTGCTATCAAGCTACTTGCCATGATCCTTCTTTATGGTACGATTATCTACCCTATAATCCGGTCTTCCACATTTTCTCCTTAAGACCGGTAAAAATAAAAGAGATCACATTCTAAGTATATATTTGCCTTGAACCATTTTGGGTCTTCATATTTATCCTTTGGCTTGCATCTTGTTACTCATATATGGACTAAGCCTTTCGCATGCTTATTAAACATGTTAGTCCCATATTCACATAAATTCATTAATTACCAAAATCATTTTTAAGGGCCTAGATGCTTTCAATCTCCCCCTTTTTGGTAATTGATGACAACACAAATTTTATGTGGAAAATAATGTTTTGAATATACCACTTGTTTGGCAATTAGTTGTATATTCATTTTGACTTTAAATGAGAATAGTTCTTGCAATGGCATCTTTGTATTGGCATTAGATGAACTAGTTCCATTTTAAACTCCGGGGAAGGAGAAACTCCCCCTAAACATGTGCATGTATATAAAAAATGTGACATTTGAGACAAGATGCACGAGACAAAGAGATATCATATTATGGAAACAAATGATCATTAAGAAATTAAGATAAGCATCCATGACCATAAAGTTTTACATCCAAGCATCCAAAATAAAACATAATGTCATTACAACTAAAGTTCACAAAAGTAAATAGATGTTCATTACATCACAAGCAAAACATAGATTTTAGCCCAACTATCCACTCTTCTCCCCCTTTGGCATCAAATACCAAAAAGAGTCACTCCTAAGGTCCAGAGGGAGAAGGACCGCGACGGTGGCGACGGGTGTAGTGCTGGGGCGACGGAGGCGGCTGAGACAAATACTGCTCTATGGCTACGACTCTGCCATCCAGAGAAGTCATCCTCTCGTCAAAAGTGTCCATTTTGGAATTCAGGGTTGTGAAACCCTCCAGAACGGCTGAGTAGATCTGCGAAAGGGAAGGCTGGCCTGCCTCTTGTGCCACTGCTGCTCCTGCACCTGCTGCTCCTGCTGCGGCTGCTGCTCTGAAGATGATCCTGCTGCTGCCGAATCTGCCTGATGTGCTCTAGCAGCTGTGGGAATAGGAGGCTCGGGTCTGGGCTTATAGGGCTTATGAACTCCACATCCTCCCCTAAACTCAAACTTGGTCCTAATTAATGCCATGATATAAGGCTCTTAATTAATGCGCTTAATCCTGTCATTCTTGGATGCAGCTATCTCCCTGATGATTACATCCACAACATCAAACTTCTGTCCCTTCATGATGTAATCAATGAGGTTCCAAGCATGACCTCTGATGGCGTCGAAGTTACCGCTCTTGGGAAAGATGGTGTGGTTAATAATCCTATTAACCAGACTAGGAATGGGCAGTAGACCAACCAACTTCCCTGGGATAAACCTCTCAGTGGTGTTGTAGTAAATGGACATGTCATGAATATCAAGAGTGGGCTTGTCGTAGACCTTCTCATAAGCACTTAGCTCCGCCCTCAATGCCAGCTCAAAATCATGTTTTGTGGCCTCCAGCTTTGTGCACACTGTCATCCATGTGAGATACTGAAAATCAGGAGAGATGTACACTGTGGCATAGAACTGGCGAATCATCTCTTCATTGTAGTTGCATGGCAATGCCACAAGCTGGTGAAGTCCTGCCCTCTGGAATAGCCTATATGTCCTCCTCTGACGCTTCCATGGGAGAGCTCTCACGGTGCTCAAACTCTGTCTCGGAGTCTAAGTTTGACTGAGGTGCCGGGGCCTTCCGTTTGTCTTGGGCTGCCTTTTGAGCTGCCTCGGGGGAAGGGAGAGTTGGGGTGCCCGAAGAATCCCCAGACATGGAGGAGTACATCCTCCTGCCCGCGGCTCTTGTTCTAGGCATCTAGAGACAAGGAAAATAACTCATGAGGATCAAGGAAGAATAGATCAACTTAGATTGAAAAAGATTAGAATGAATTTGCTGCACTGTCAGGAAAATCGGAAGTACACTACCGGCCTATCGGGCGGTAGTTCCGCTTCCTGACTGATTCTAGGTTTTTGCATAATGTGCATATAAATTTGATGTTTTCTTGGGTTGAATCCTTGGAATGGATGTGCAAACATCTTTAAACATCAAATCTACTTATTTGCCCTAGAATCAAATAGCAAAATCATCTACATTTCAAATCAATCTAAAACTTGACCTAGGGTTCAAAAGTGAGATCAAAAAGAGGTTTTGATCCGAAATACCTTGAGGATCGGAGGAGTTGAACCCTTTGAAGATGATTTGACTTGAAGATTCGAAGAAAGAACCCCTAGATTCAAGGATCTAGGAGCGGTTTTTGGTGGATTTTTGTGGGAGAGAGAGGGAGAGAAAAAGACTTGTACGGGCTGCAACGGAGGAAGTGGTCGGAAGGACCGGATGAGAAAGGAGAGGCCGTACAAGAAACCCTCAGGTGCGGGCAGTTACCCCTCTTTAAGTCACATGCGGTAGTTCCGCTGATATGGCCGGTAGTTCCGCTCGGCGGAAGTACCGCTCCTACAGCCGGTAGTACCGCTGACCGGAAGTACCGCCGAATACAGTGGTAGTTCCGATTTTTCTGGAACTTGAAGAATTTGGATTGAAAAGAGAATAGATGCAAATGATCCCTAATTTTTGCACTCAACTAAAATCTTTAAGGATCATTATGCATTAAATATCCCAAAATATTTTCTTTAAATAATTTTTGCATTTGTTTCAAATCAAAACCTTTTTGCATAAAATCTTTTGCACACAAACTCTCAAGCTTTATCAATTGAGCATACATTTAATTGTGTCGTAAATTTAAGAAATATTAGAGTAATCTATGACATTTAATTCATTCCTCAATTTGCAAAAACTGCTTTTGTCTAAGGGTTTGGTGAAAATATACGCTAATTGGTCTTCGGTCCGGATGTGACTAATGCAAATATCTCCTTTGCTAACATGGTCCCTCAATAAATGGTGGCGTATATCTATATGCTGGGTTCTTGAGTGTTAGACTGGATTATTGGATATTTTGACGGCACTTTCATTATCACATAAAAGAGGCACTCTATCAAAATTAATTCCATAATCCATCAAAGTTTGCCTCATTCACAATAATTGAGCACAACAACTCCCGACGGAAACATATTCGGCTTCGGCGGTTGAAAGTGCTACGGAATTTTGTTTCTTTGAGGACCAAGATACTAAGGATCTACCTAAGAATTGACAACTTACCGAGATGCTTTTTCTATCCACTTTACAACCCGCATAATCGGAATCCGAATATCCAATTAGTTTAAATTTACCACCTTTAGGATACAAGTTCGGATATTGTTCCATTTAGAAATACACTTTTAACATCCATTTGAAATAATTTAATATCAAAGCTAGATGCAAAAGGCAAGCAAGATTCTAATCGACTCAAGTCTAGCAACGGGTGCAAATGTATCATCATAATCTAAACCCTCGACTTGAGTATAACATTGAGCAACTAACCTTACCTTATTTCTTACCACAACTCCGTTTTCATCTTGTTTGTTCCGGAAGACCCATTTTATACCAATTACGTTGTGCTCCTTGGGTCTTTCCACCAAAGTCCAAACTTCATTTTGTGCGAAATTGTTCAACTCTTCATGCATGGCATTACCCAATCCGAGTCATCTAGAGCTTCATCTATAAGCTTAGGCTCAAGAGAAGACACAAAAGAGTAATGTTCACAAAATGAAGCTACTCTAGAGCGAGTTTGAACACCCTTACTCACGTCACCCAATATTTGATCTATTGGATGATCCTTGGCAATCGCATTGTGAATCTTGAAGGTGTTTGGTTGTTGATCTTTTTATTTATCTTCTATGATTTGAACATTGCTTGTTGTAGAAGAAGTTGGAGGTTCCACTTGTCTTGGTGAGCTTGGTGAAGTTGGGTCTTCTTTTGGCTTGATGTCACTAATCCTTCATCACATCGACTTTGAAATTTAGAAAGTCGAACACCCCTTCTTAAGATATAGCATTTGCAACCAAATACTCTAAAATAGGAAATGTTCGGTTTTCTTCTAATGAGAAGCTCATAAGAAGTCTTTTTCAAAAGACGATGTAAATAAACCCGATTTATGGCATGACATGCGGTATTAATAGCTTCCGCCCAAAATTTATCGAAAGTATTATATTCATCAAGCATTGTCCTAGCCATTTCAATTAATGTATGATTTTTCCTTTCTACAATTCCATTTTGCTCAAGAGTGTAGGTTGTGGAAAGTTCATGCTTTATTCCAATTTCATCACAAAAATCTTCAATTTTAGTGTTCTTGAACATAGAACCATTGTCACTCCTAATTTTCTTTATTTTAAAATCAAATTCATTTTGGGCCCTTTTTGCAAAACTTTTGAAAATCCTGGAGGTTTTGATTTTGTCATTTAAGAAAAATACCCATGTATATCTAGAGTAATCATTTACAATGCCTAAACAATAGCTATTGCCTCCGATACTCTTATAGGTTGTTATCCTAAATAAATCCATGTGTAAGAGCTCTAATGGCCTATATGTTGACATGATACTTTTGGAAGGGTGAGAACTAGCGACTTGCTTTCCGGCTTGACAAGCACTACAAAGTCTATTCTTTACAAACTTCACATCTTTCAAGCCAATAACTAAGTCATGTTTGAAAAGTTTTTTAAGTTGTACCATACACATATGACCTAGTCTCCTATGCCATAACCAACCCAAAGAAGTTTTTGCAATTAAACACGTTTTTAAACAAGAATCATTTGAAGTAAAATCTACTAAGTAAAGATTTTCAAATCTAAAACCTTTGAAAACAAGTTCATTGTTATTTTCTTTTGAGATAATTACATTTTCTTTTGAGAAGGAGCAAGTTAAGCCTAAATCACACAATTGAGCAACGGATAGCAAATTGAAATTTAATGTTTCTACTAAAGATACGTTGGAAATGGAAAGGTCATTTGAGATAGCAATTTTACCCAAACCAAGTACTTTTCCTTTGCTATTATCCTCAAAGGTGATTTTTTCATTGCTCCCGCTCTCAAATGTGGTGAACATTTTCCGGTCTTCGGTCATGTGTTGAGTACATCCACTATCCAACACCCAATGCCTTCCACCGGTTTTGTAGTTCACCTACAAAAGAAAATCAAGTTCTTTTAGATACTCAAATTTGTTTGGGTCCTTGGAGGTTAGTAACCAAGGTTTTGGGCACCCAAATGGATTTTTTTCGCACCCAAAATCGAGGTGCCAATGAAATGAGCAACAATATTTCCATTTTTAGATTTTTTTAAGCATATAACAAGAATCATATAAACCAATGGAATGTATTTTATTTTTAGAACAATCATTTTGCATATGTCCTACATTCCGGCATTTAGTGCAATATTTTCTAATTTCTTTTACAAACCTTGGGGGTTTGTATGTCGGCTTCTTACCTTTCTTGGGAATAAACCCAAGTGCTTCTTTGTTGAATGAACACATTTGATCATTCAACAATTTATCAAGGGTGGCTTTTCCCTTGTAAGCGCTTTTCAAACTCTTGTTTAATTTTAGCACTTGTTCTTTTAAATTCTTGTTTGCATTAACAAGCACATGATCATGTGCAAGAGTTAAAACATTTATAGAATCAACATTTGAAGAGCATGGCATGGCAAGAAGATCAACACAAGATGTAGATATGCTAGATTTTAAAGTTTTTATATTAGACATTTCATTTAAGATATTACATGTAATTCTAATGCTAGTACTAGACTTCTTTTGATTTTCTTGGACAAGTAAATCATGAGTTTCCTTTAGCTCCTCATAGGATTCTTGGAGAGATAAATGTTCTCTCTTCAAAACCTTGAACTTTGATTTTTCTTTTCCAAGAAATTCATTCAATTCAATTAGCATATCCATTAAATCAACATAAGAAGGTTCATCATCATCAAGCAATTTTACCTTCTCTTCTTTATCCATGAGGCATGTAGGAGTGGAGAATAGTGATGGAGCCTCCTTGATGGTGATACCCACGAGCTCCTTCTTGGGAGACTCGTCATCGCTTGAGTCGGAGTCGGAGTACTCCGCCTCGGAATCCCACTCACCAATGTGGGCTTCATTCTTGCCGTCTTTGTGAAGCTTCTTGAAAAGCTTCTTCTTGCCGTGATAGCCCTTCTTCTTATATGACTTCTCCTTGTCATCTTTCTTGGAGGGGCATTGTGAAGCAATGTGCCCCTTTTCGTCGCATTCATAGCAATGGATGTTGCTATACTTCTTGTTGGAGGAGGAGTGCCACTTCTTGCCCTTTTCATGACTTGCACTTAGGTTTAAGCGCCTCCTCATTAACTTGTTCACCCTTCGTACTAGAAGGGCAAGCTACTCTTCGGAATCCTCTTCTTCTTCAAATTCCTCACTTTCCACCGCCTTGGCTTTGAAGGCGGTGATCTTCTTTCCTTTGAAGGTGGATTGCTCCAAAAGCTCCTCCTTATCCTTCTTGTACAACTCATTGGTAATTAGATTACCCAAAAGTTGTGTTGGTGTCATCCTTGCCAACTCTGGTGAGTTGAGGAAGAGTGTCACCAATATCTCGTACTTCTTCGGTAAGACCCTAAGCATCTTTCTCACAATGTCAAGATTGGAAAGGTTAGTTCCAAGGCCTTTGAGCTCATTCACAATGTTGTTGAGCTTTGTGTACATCTCATTGATGTCCTCATGGGGCAACATTACGAATATCTCATATTTGATCCTAAGCCGATGCAATTTAGCCTCCTTAACCGTGGACGTCCCTTCATGTATTTCGGAAAGGGTAGTCCAAATAGCGTGAGCCGTCTCAAGATTGCTCACCCTATTGAACTCGTCCGCGTTTAAGGCTCCAAAGAGAGCATTCATGGCTTGGACGTCTAAATGAGCGTTACACCCGTCTTGTTCCGTTAAGTGCAATGGATCAAGCGGCATGACGTAACCCTCATTTACTATTTTCCAAATATGAGGACTCATTGCCTTTAAATAAATTGATATCCTAATTTTCCAATAAGCATAATTAGAGCCATCAAAGAAAGGTGCCTTGCCTATCGCAAACCTCTCGCTAGCCATCCTTTTCTCTCTAGGCGGTTAAGTCTAAAAATGAGAGACCAAGTTCTGATACCACTTGTAGGATCAAGGATACCGACTAGAGGGGGTGAATAGGAGGTTTTAAAAATTTTCTTTTCTACTCAATTAATTCTTTACAATTCTAGTAACGAGTGTGTAAAGCAAGTAATCCTACACAAGGCTAGTCAACTAAATAACAATAATAGCTCTAACACAAGTAAATGATCACAACAATGTAAACAAGTAAGAGTTAGATGAAAGCAAGAGAGAAATGTACACAATCGATCTTTTTACCGTGGTGTTCGGAAACTTGCCGGTTTTCCATAGTCCACGTTGAGGTTAGCCCGAACGAATCGGACCGACTCCACGAATTAAGCCGAAGCACCTTGATCAGTAATGGTAGCTCTTCTCCGCTTTGGGTAGGTGAGCTTCGACCTTCACTAAGAGTAATAAACCAGGGTTTCGTTTGAATGCAAATGAGTGCCAAGTGGATCAACTAATGAATGCAAGCACTATTTGCTCAACCACCTCAAAGTGAATGCACAAAGTGAGAATGAGGGTGGAGTGAATGCTGGACTCAGAATGTTCAATGGGTCTCTAACCTTAGTCCTTGAGCAGTGGTGGGGGAATTTATAGCCTCCACCAACCAAAACTAGCCATTTGGCACAATTGCCTGAAAAAATCGTGATGAGCGGGACTACCGCCCTTATAGGGCCGGAACTACCGCTATCTAATCTTCGTGACAGAACGGCTATGTCAGAGTTCTGCAGTGACCATTGGATTTGGCGGCACGGTACTACCGCCGTTGTAACTTGCGGTACTACCGCTCTCCGGTAGTTCCGCAAAATCGGCGCGGTACTACCGCTTGAGCCGAAATCCAAAAGTCCCAAATTTGGCGCTCTCTGGAAAAAAGCTCCGCTCTGGGTCCGGAGCTTCCGAACTCCGGAAGTACCGCTCTGGATAGCGGAACTACCGCAACATGCAGTAATTCCGGCGTTGAAACCGTTGGTACTTCCGCTCCGTGAAATTCCAGATTTCATCCGGAGGAGCTCTCTAGAAAAAACATTCCGCTCTTCCTCCGGAGCTTCTGGGCTCTGAAAGTACCGCTCCAAAATGCGGAACTACCGCTCACTGCGGTAGTTCCGGTATTGAAAGTGCTGGTACTTCCGTTCCCACAAAATCCAAAATGCATCCGGGGGTGCTTTCTGGAAAAAAGGCTCTGCTCGGAATTCGGAGCTTCCGGTTGCCGGTACTACCGCTTCTGGGCGCGGAACTACCGGAGAGCGGTACTATCGTTCTTTCAGACAGAGCACAGTTTTGATTTTAAATCTGATTTTTGATGAATGCATGCTTCTAATTTGATCCAAATGGCACATAAAATTTGCTATCAAGCTACTTGCCATGATCCCTCTTTATGGTACAGTTACCTACCATATAATCCAGTCTTCCACCTTTTCTCCTTAAGACCGGTAAAAATAAAAGAATCCTATTCTAAGTATACCTTTGCCTTGAACCATTTTGGGTCTTCATATTTATCCTTTGGCTTGCATCTTGTTACTCATATATGGACTAAACATTCGCATGCTTATTAAACATGTTAGTCCTATATTCACATAAATTCATTAATTACCAAAACTATTTTTAGGGGCCTAGATGCTTTCAATAGCCTTCGGCATGGTCGATAGAATCACTATGTGGTCGTAAGGAGCCACGACTACGGTGATCGGCCGTGGTCGAAGGCGGTGCAGTGAGAGGCGGTGAACATGGTCGTAACGATTGTCTGTGTGGTTGGAGAACCAATAGAGCGGTCGTAGCGACATAGGAGGTGGTCGTAGCAGCCAGAACGTGATCCTAAGGTCCTGAGAGCAGTCGTGAAGGCTGTAACAATTTATATACGATAGACCTCAACTGGAACACAAAACTTGACCTAGTTCCCTAGAAAATGAACTTGTTCACCTGAAATTAATCTGTATACTCGATGAAACATGTCTTTGTTCCTTGAAAGACATGTAGAGAAACCTTTGCGCCGAGAGGGTGCATGCTTCACATAAATAGCACTATAGATTTTTTTTAGTTTGACTCTAAACATCTATTTTTATAAATCTAATCCTCTTTTTGAGCTCAACAGGTCTCCTGGCTCCATAGAAGCTAACCAGCCGCCCCTTTTAATTAGTGACTAAATTAGTACCAATCGCATTTAATCAGTGCTAATTAGTAGTTCGGCAGTACCTATTGAGCTCCTGTAGCGTGGCAAGTGACACGTGTCGTCTATCACAGCTACCGAGCTCAAGGAAGGGACTATATTTGCAAAAATAAATGTTCTAGGACCAAATTTAAAAGAAAAATAGTTACAGTACCCTTTGTGAAAATAGTTTGCGTGCATCTGCTGCCTAGCTTTCCCAGGAAAAATTTTATTGTGTAACGGTGGCACAACTGGGTTTGTGTAACGAGCGAATCATAGATTGACACGTGGCACGAAACAATGTAGAAAGCACTGTTGAGTAATGTAGCAAACATAGTAGCTCATAGGGTTTTTGCTACAATGTATTTCTGCGCTGTAATATTTACTACAGTATTTCATACCATGTGTCATTGTCCAATTGACTTGTTACATAAATCTAGCCTAGCATGATTACACAACAAAATTTTTCCTCGCCCAGGCTGATCACACCAAAACCTCAGGGCGAGGCCTCGACCTCAGCTTACAGAGGGCCTAGTCCAGTACGATCGACATGTGTGCCACTCGTGCCAACCACCAGAACAAGACGCAAAACTGACAGAAAAAAAATATATCAAGATCGAGCATCCCAGTGAAGTGTGGCGTGACGTGCACCTGGCTGCCGCCAATTTGCGCATCTCCAGCAGCGTACTTTATGTCTCTCTCGACAAGTCGCAGGCAGCGTACGTGAGGCTGATGAGATGGAGCTGGTGCATTGCACCTTGGATTCACTCGTGGATTCTTCACCCACATTCTCTCTCTGTGGGTCACCAGGAGGCGTAGGCTAGGCCCTACAGGTTAGCACGATCTATAAAGATATCTAGGACCGTCCATATTTACTTTTAGTTTTAACTTCTAATTTTTTATTTTAATCTATAAATAGTAACAACATATAGAAAAATTTACTGATAGAAAGATACTCATATGTGATTTTTTTTACTAATATAAATTAAGTCACTACAGTATGTACTACAATCGATTAGTAATCCTCGTCTTAACAAACACTCTGTTTAAAAGGTATGTACTATAAAAAAAGCAGCTTTCAGAAGCTAATATGAAATTGCAAGTTTACAATACTAAATGGCACTACTTTCGATCACAAATACATTAAAATTTTAATTATTAATATCCTTTTAAATATTTAAATTATATATATAGATACAGATACATATATTATATGTGTATATTTATTTCAAAAGTTACTTTCATAATGTTATGGTTTTGTTATATTTATAATTATATTATAATAAAAATTACTAATTAACATGTGGATGTTCAAAATGATACTCTCTCCGTTCCCAAATATAGGTTGTTTTTTTATTTTTTATGGTATCCAATACAAGACTTTGATTATAATTTATTATCATAATATATTTACAAAAAAATAAAATATATATTATAAAAGTATTTTGTAAGATAAATCTAATTGTATTATTTTTATGTAGTTAATTTATATACTTTAATATATATTAGAATCCACGGTGATCTACTTTTAGGGACAAAGGGAGTATGTATTTATAACGGGAGGATACCATTTTCCTGAGAATTTGCAAAATTCATGACATGGTTGCCTGACATAGGATTCGATCAGATATGAACTGTAGTTGAGTATGGGCAACTTGAGCCTTGCCATGTTTGGCTGCTTTCGAGGTACATGGTCTGTTTTTTTGCTGTATTTGATGATTTATTATTATGGTCGATGGTTTTTCTTCTAGAGTAAATACTTATGTAAATAAATTAAATATCGATAAACTGTTTTCAAAAGAATATTTCAATAAACTATTTTTAAAAAACATCTCACCCGTTTATTCGGAAAAACATAAACCGAGAAAAATAGCGCTACAATCAGAACACCATGCGGCCAATTGTCCAATGGCAAACGCAAAGTAATGTTTCTTTTTTGGGCGTCAAATATATTAGACCCGAATTTTGCCCTGCCAACTAGTAGTACAAACAATTTTTTTCTGACAATTACAAGTCAGCTTTGATGATGCATGCACGGGCAGAACAAAACATAGTTGGAATATATAAAACCCGGCCGTCACAGGCTCACAGCGTCGGAAGCACGGCCCGTTCGTTTTCACAATACATAAAAAATAGTTGAAATCTAGTGAAACAAACTCATGGATTAAAATTTAATGAAATTTAAGTTTTAAAATCTAAAACTCGTTGAAATTTTGGTTAGGAATCTTGTAAAAATACGTGAAACTCATTGAACATAAAAATTTTCAAAGTTCTCTTAAAACTTGCTTAAATTATATGTAACTTTTACTATACTGTTGTAATGATATACTGTTCTCTAGTCGATAAAAAAAATGGCCAGGTGAGATGAACCCTACAGCAGCAACACCGGGGCCTCAACTTTCCAAAAGTGCTTGGAAGAATATTTATTACAACACTCTAGAATAGACCAAGACTTTGTGGCCAAGTGCAAATAAAAAGTGTGTGAATTTATTATAATTAGTTACATTTGTTAGGGAATGCACATATTTTTGGTACAGAGATATTACTGGGGCAGTATTTGTAGGGTTATTATGGTTCTTTCGAGAATAAAAGTAGGCAGGGTCATAGAGTCTGACAGTACTAGAGTCAATACTACTCTCTTTGTTCTTTTTCCCTCAACGTTTTTAATTTTTTATGATCACTAAAATATAATTTTAATCGTTATTTTTTTATATTTTACATTAAAATATACTAATAAAAGTATAATATTATGAAAATATTTTTAATAGCAAATATAATTATATAATTTTTATATAATTAATCTAGATAATTTTAAATTTATTAATAATTAAATTTTAAAAAAATTAATGACATAAATTTTTAAAAATCAAGTAAAAATAGAGAGAGTACTAACTTTGGCATCTTAAAAAAAAGGAGCACAATGATCCCTACGATCCTCTTGGGTATATCACCTCTCGACAAGACTTGTGGTATTAATGACCGAAATAACCCGTAGTTGGGAACGCAGCTTCCATGTTCTCTTCTTCCTGTTCCCCACATGTTCTCGTCGACATGGCAAAGATCCAGAGTATTTTCTCTGTCCCCTTTATATTTCCCTGGTGCTCTGGATCTCCGCCACATCAACGGAAATACGAGGAGGACAGGAAGAAGGAAACGGAGAAGCCGCATTGTGTAGTTGGTGCCATTCCACTGCTTACCTTTACCAGAAAAAAAACTCGATGCCACATCAATCGGCCTACATCTATTATAAAAAACTAGCAAAATTCTTCGAAAATCACATGGGTAATGACTTAATGTGCTGCTAATTGCAATTAGGATAAGTAATCTTGACCAAGACCCTAAGATCCTGTTTGGTTTAGAATTAAGAGATGGGTCTGGTGTTTAACCCGCTAAGTAACATTGGATGATTAACATATCCAGTCGAAACGGTTTCATCCCCGTAATTTGGGATTAAATGATTAAATTAATATATTAAATTAGTGAAATAAGTTAACTGACTAAATTGGTGGAATAAATTAATCAAGCACAACTTACACTCATAATTTTGCTTTTCTAATGCTAACCCATATAATTTAGTCAAACAATAATTTAGATTAACAATATTTGCTACTAAATACAAAATTTAAGTTAAGCTAACTAAATTAAATTAAAAATTAGCCAATCCAATTTTAACCTAGACCAAACACAGTACTAACAAGAAACACTTAGGTGGTGTTCAATCTAGTTTTTTTAGCGATTTCTGTTCGGACTGTTAGTTTTTCTTTTGAGCTATTTAATTAAAAATATTATTATATCTTTCCAGATAATAGAAAAGAAAATAGGAAAGAAAGAAAAAGAAAATTAAAGAAGTAAAGTCAAAAATTCGAAATTAACAAGTTAATATATATTTTTTAACTTCTACCCAGAAGTTAAAAACTGATGTCGACGTGAACGAACCTCTTAGACGAACAAGAGCAGCAGGAGAAGGAAGCGAAATGAACGGACCTTGGACGAACAAGAGCAGCAGGAGTGTGACTGCGTGACTTGTTTGTAAAAAAAAAAGGAAGGAAGCAGCAGCGGCCTGGTCCTACAAATGCAGGGAAGGGAAGGCGCGTACCACGTTCTTCCCTTATCAGTTTGACATTGACCACGCGCGCGCGGTCGCACGCGGCGGCGGCGGCAGCAGCGAAGCCAGCCTTGACCGGAATCCAATCCGAGGCTCTTGTTCCGCCTTTTGGAATTCTCCGGCTGCCGTTCTCCGTTTGTGATTCTTTCTTGATTGGAAGTATTAATTTCGAGGAGAGGGGGAGAGAGAAGGGGGATACTTCGTTCAGGTGGATGCGTAGTACATACAGGGCGACAATGCCAGGTTCAGGATCCAAGGTACCTTTTCTTGGTGTGTGATTTTGCGTAATCTCTGCGTATTTTGGTGATTCTTGACCTTTCTTGGGGTTGGTTCGTCAGGCTCTTTCAAGTAATCATTGGTTGTTTTATCTAGTTTTTTCCCCTTGAAATTTGTATGAGAAAGTATGAACTTACCTTGCTTTTCTTCGTATTTTTGGTGGCACATTACATACTTGATGTTTGGTTGATAATAGACATGATGTTATTATCCTTCAATCTTGCTCTTTTTCACAGATATTGTCACCTCAGGTGCAATTCTTCCAAAGCAGATGATGAGCAGTTCAGTCACAGGGGCTTCAGATCTAATCAAAACATTCAGAAACCACAATAACTCTCGTCCATCTCGATTCTTCGACACCCACTGATCTGCATACACCAAAAGAACAAACAAATTGGTACCCAAATCGGTGCAATGGAAGGAGGAGGTACTCGGCAGAGGAGGAGCCCTGTGCTAGTCAGACCAAATGCTGCAAAGAGGCATCATCTGCAGAAGCAGCAGCAGCAGCAGCGGGCGAATATAGCTGACAAGAAGGTCGTCGCATCGAATTACTTCAGTATCGAAGTGTTCCTCGTGCTCGCCTGCCTCACCGTGTCATTGCTCATACTACCGTTGGTATTGCCTCCATTGCCGCCACCGCCGTCGCTGCTGCTGCTCTTACCGGTCTGCCTGCTCACCCTGCTGATCGTGCTGGCCTTCATGCCGACAGATGTGCGGAGCATGGCCTCCTCTTACTTGTAAATAGGGGTTCTGGGGCGGTTCTTGTTTTTGATTGTGTGTTGGCATAAGATGACTGCAATCTGAAGCATCTCTCCCGGAAAGATTATATTTTGAATGGTGAAGCTTTAGCGGCTATACAAGGTATTGGTTGGAAATTGGAAATTTTGGTGCATTGCTTGAACAAAGTTGTGCAGGTTCTGTCATCGAACCAATCTGCTGAGGAGATTTAACTGCTCCGGTTATGTTGGATGTGCATCCACCTCAACTTAAGCATTTTCACGAGTTTCTTGACAAGTGACAGCATTCTTTACTTGACCAACAAAGTGCGTAAATTTCTTTTGAATCGGTTGGTCTTGAATGTTGAGTGTTGACTCGTACATTTCATTGGACAATTCTAGCCTAAGAAAGCACGGAGGGTTTTTCGATCCATTGACGGTAAGAGATAACTGACCCAAAACTGGAGTAAAATACCATCTCCTAAATTTTTTCAGGCTGGGTTCCAATAATTTGCTTGGATGGGCTAGTAACCCAATAATATTATCCTTGGTTTTAGCCTTTACAAATGGATACAAAGTATCTCCTCGTCAGGGGTGGTAAAAGAGCTCGAGGCTCGCGAGCCGGCTCGACTCAGCTTGTAGCATAAACGAGCTGAGCCAAGTCAGAATTTTAGCTCAGCTGCCTAACGAGCTGAGCCCGAGCTAGCTCGCGAGCTACTCGCTGGCTCATTAGGCTCAGTCGCTCAGTGCCAACCCAATCAATCGCTTGGCCCAACTGTGTTAACCTCGCCTCCTCCTCATCACACGTAGCCGTTTGTCCTCTCCTCGCCTCCTTCTCACCGCACGCTCGGCTTCCCCTTCTCCTTGCCGTCGCCTCACCATCCCCTTCCTCGTCTACCTCAGCCTACTCCCCACCTCATCGTTCACCTCTGCCACCGCCTCCCCTCCTCCTCACCGTCCACCTCCCCTTCCCATCCCCGTCCTCCTCGACCTCCTCCTCGCCGTTCACCAAGGCCATCTTTTTTTGAAAACTTAGTAGGAGAACTGCTAAATGCTGCAGCTATCATTTCATCTTTACAAAAGAAGGCATCCTTATTAAATATTCCCTCTGTTTCTCAATAGATGTAATTGTAGGATTTTGCACAAAAACCAAAGGCAATAAATGAACTTGAAAATAGGAATGAGAAGGATATGGAAAGGGAAAAAGGTAAAAAAGTTACCTCAAAAGTATAGAATGACAAGTATTTAGAAACAAAATTTGAAAGCTAGAATAAATGTATTCAGGAATGGAGTATTAATTTGCCAAACATGTACAAACTTTTTTTATATTTTTAAATATTCAATCGTAGTCATATTCATATACTTTCTTTTCAAACAATTTGCATTTTTTTCTTATGGGCACTTGAAAGCTTGAAATATTCACATAGCACCACTTACTAAGAGAGAGAGAGAGAGAGAGAGAGAGAGAGAGTGGATTGGGTTTGGGTAGATGAGATGGAGCATATGGATGTGGCAGCCCTATCGTGAAGGGCGGGCTGTGGACCTTCATGGCCTCCTGTGTTGCCAAGGGCCTCATGACTTTGCAAGTGAGGGCGCCAGCCTCAAGGTTGTTTCCGGGGGGGAGAAGAGGGGAAAGAGGAGAGGATTGATATGTGTGTTATCTCTAATCTTCCCAAGATGCGAGAGCACTAAGAAAAGTTATGTGGATGACAATGAAAGTTTGTGTACATAAATCTATACTGCAAAATCATGTATGACTCCACCTATAAGAGAATGAAGAGATCACTTAAAAAACACCTCTAACCAAGAGAATTTTTGTTAAAAACTCCTTATGATGGCTAAACAAGTAACGTGTTACCATGTTACGTGAGGTACCACTTCTTGACAAGATGGTGGAGTTGTGGCAATACGATTCCATCCAGTAAGGTCTAAATCCTTGTGCTCAATCTTTATACATATATGAGTGTGCTGTAGTGGGACCTTATAAGGTGACGGATTTATTTCTGACCTTCATATTCTTAGGTGTGTGCTAAGGGGCACTCTCGAGTGTGTGCCTATATGTGCATCTTTCTTATAATTGAAAAATATTTTAATTAATGTTAGGTCAAACACATATAAAATAAAAAATTCATGTATAGCGCCTCATATATATTTGACAAAATTAAAGTTATTGTACCTGTAATATGTACATTGACATTCAACAAACTGCTTATAAATTAGTTAGTATGAAAAAAGACTACGTAGAAGTGCACATAGTTTTGCTGGCCTGTTGCGAGAAGCAACAGAAGCAAACTCCATTAGACTATAGGCACAAAGAGAATAAGTGGCGTTCCTCCTCCTCTTCTTCTTCTTTGCCCTTTTTCCTATCACAACCCCCGTACGAGATTTTTCAAAAAAAAAAACTCCCGTACGCTGATTAAGAGGAGAGACCGTTCCCTCCTCTTTTCTTATCTTCCCTTTTGGTGTTAGATTACAAAATAAAATATATCTTCAAGTAAAAACATCAAACAACCCTATAACGTAGGTTTAATCAGGGCCCATCAAATTAAAGGTTAGGTAATGTTTAGGATTATATTTTAAATTCTTATAGCTCTAAGAAACCATCAAATCTAAGCCTTCAAGATTTAGGATCCACCAAATTAAGAGTTGGATGTTTTCTTTTTTTTCTAAAAATTTCTAGCTTGTTTCTCTTTTTTCTTAGCAGTGGTAAAGCATCTGTAATTGACTTTTAGTATATAATACATTACAATTTGTGTTGGAAATGTTAACTGAGACCCCTTTTTTTACCACACTTTGCAGTAATTATTGCCAAATCATGGAGTAGGACTGTAGAAGAAAGCCATGAGTGCCTTGCAGATATGGCAAATACCTACAACTTGTGAACTTAATGTCCTTTTCTTTTACTTCGGCTTTTGACTACGGTTTTTGGGTTTTAGACTGTTCATGTGAGAGTACGAAGTAACAGAAATTTACATACAGCTTTGATCGATATAAATTAAGTCGCTACAGTGTGTACTATAATCAACTTTAGACCTATCTTAAAAAACAACTCATTTGAAAGTTAATTACTGTGAAAAAGCTATTTTTTAGCTTTTAGAACCTAAAAAAGAGGCCCTAAATATTTAGAAGTTACCATGATTAGCCTTAACTGGTGTCACATCCTATACATACACTGAAGTTCATTTTATTTTCTTTTGCTTGTCAAATGTGAACTCACTGGCCTGAATTCCCATAGAAAAATAAAGAATCTCTGAAGCATGACAAGACCTAGCGTTTCCTTCTTCCCTGCCCTTATGATCTTTGCTTACTTTCTTCTCTTTTCCAACTCTATACGATATTCCTTCTAGGCATCATTCATCGTACACACTAAAACTAAAATATGATTGCATCATTTGTTTTCCTAAACATTTCTCTTCCATTTCACCCAATGCATGATACAAGCTGGACTTGCGACGCGTTTCTAAATTCTCTCACACATAAGTACACTCGTCCCTTGGTAGTTTCCCAATTGGCCATTGCAATTATGATTGCAGAGACATCTAGAGGAGAACATTTAAGCCCGACCAATCGATGGTCCCCGTCTAATGCCTTGGTTGCAACATCTTCTTTTAGGATGTAAGACACACTATATACACCCATTTACACCACACATATACATATGTATGTGTATTTTCTATCTATGCTAAGATTTTAATCGGAGGTTTAACCATCTCTGGGACACGGACATATAGGACATGTTCTTTATGGCTGTGACTTATGTTTTTTAACTGAAATTTTTGAATTTTAGCTGTTTGCGATAGAGATTACAGGGAGATACTCGCTTGCGATTTTGGATGTTATAGATGTTGGACTTTTAACGTGTACTACAATTAACTTGTAGACTCTGTCTTGAAAAAATACTTTATTTAAAAGTTAAATACTGTAGCAGAAGCTAAAAACCGATTTTAAAAGCTGAAAAAAACAGGCCATACTATACCACTGAATGCGCATGCATATGTTCCCACTCTAGAGGGCACTGTTTACTCGCGTGACAAGCAAAGCTCGAACGCGGGCGGGCAGTGGAGCGGCCACGCACTCCTGCCAAGCCTCAGTTCTCTGCAGCATCCAAATTGATGATGCCTGAAACATGACACGGGTGCCCTCTGGTAGTACACTAGTACTAGTAAACAGGCAGCAGTCATGCTGACGCAGAACAATTCAGAAATCGCCAGAGATGTCATTTGGCAGATTAACGATGCCAGGAAGAGGAAGCATGTTCATTTTGTTTTCCTGAGATGATGACTCATGAGTAGCAAAACCAGCACAGATGCTGCTTGATATTTCTGCAGTTTGAACGCAATCAAGCAAAAAAAACTACGACAGGAAGCAGCAGAAATATCAAGCTATCAAGCTAGTCCATGACTCGCATCTCTATCAAGGTAACCTGGACACATTAAACATATACTTACTGTCTCTTCATTTATATTTGTGAAGCCAAGACAGGTGCTAGTCCATGATCAAAAGTCATTAGTCAAAACTAACGATATGACCCCCAAGACTAGCAATGTACGGTACCGAAAACTCGTGCACACTTGCTCAATGCTCGTATCATTTTCATCAAGTTTATGATCCCAATAAGTACTCAAAACACATGCCTCGACAAGAAGGCACACACCATTTCCCAAAATTATATACTCTCGGAAGAGCGCCTCCAGGAGAATCAAGTCAAGATGAGCTCTCAGGGTGCTATCATTTCGGATATCCCCCAGCAGGAACATGTTGGACAGCACTGGAATACACTGAAGATGGTGCATTGCCCTTGTTGCTTGCAGCGACCGATGTGATTTCGAGTAGAAGCTGACCTTCAAGTCTGAATCAAGAAACGCGGGAGGTGGTGCTCCAAGATGGCCAAGAGCTCTCTGCCCCGGATACCCCTGTCCAGCTGCCGGCCCTCGAGCCTACCTGCAGCCTCCACAAGCTGCCCTCTTAGCCTTTGCGGCAATAGCCGCCCACCTGACTCTATGCATTCCCTATACAGTGGCAGGTAGGCCATGGCAATCACCAGCTGAAGCGGGAGGTCCCTTAGGCAGACTGGTGACTCGCCCCTTTCCATTATCCTCATGAAGTTAACAAAGTGCTCTTGTGCAGATGCAAATCCCTCAGAAAAGGCTGCCTCTGACCAATGCTCAAGCATGAAAGACTTAAGCTTTGCATCCACAGCCTCATCAGCAGATCTAGCTATGCTGTCTGCCACTGCGTATGTCGCAGCTGGGTCATTGAGGAAGTCTGAAAGGAGAAGAAAATCCACACCATGCAGGGAACCTGTGCTCCTCTCACCAGCAGCCTTGACAATTTCGATGCTGAGGGGGGCCAGAACATGTTGTGGGACTAGAGGCAGAAGATAGGAAACAACTGTAACGTGGCTTCTAGAGGTGGCGGCAGTGAGGGCTAGGCAAAGCTCCATGTCCCGACACCCACGGTTGACAAACCATTCAACAACTTGAAGGCATCCACGTTCGGCTGCCCGCATTAAAGGGCCAAGAAATGCAACAGCATTACCTTCGTCAACTAAGCATCCCATGGTTTCTAGTTTCCCATAGTGGGCAGCAAAGCCAAGGGCTAGATCCACATCAATGTCCAAGCTGTTCCTTTGAGCAATCTAAACAAAATGCAAACATTAAATATGTTAAAATGCTGCCAATGTTTGAAGATATTTTGCACCAAGAGGAAGAAAAGAAAATTGTGATATATTAGAAAGCACAAGATAAAAAGGAAAAACTTCTCAAAAAGCATATTTAGCATCTAGATTACAACACTCAAAATGTTAATAATTTTTTTGAGGAAAATGTTAGTACTTTTATTAGGAAGGGAAGGAAGCAAATAATCTAATTGATATCCACAAGCAATAGTAATTAAAATTGTCACTGCCATATTTGACCAATGGCCTAACCATGATAAAATACACTATTGAAAAGCTTTCTTCAATTTTCTCATGGCTTATGCATAGTGCACCTACATTGCTGTCTGAATTTGGCCTGGACGGCTACTAAAACTAGACATGAATTACAAGGATACTCCATTTGTATGTTAGCTATCTGAATCTTGCATCATGACTCTGGTGTGTTTAATACCATATTACCAGACCATACTGGTCAGCCCAATTCAGGAATGCCTTCCATCGTGACTCTAATATGATTGAGCACACCATACAAATACAAGCATAAAATAGGTTATTATGTCTATCCTGCGGAAAGATTAGTCATCGAAATGACAATCTTCAATTAGAATTTCAGATGTTGACCTTTAATCTCTTCAAAGACGCTAACTCAACTTAGTAAACCCTAAATTCCGGAGGTTCTCTAAGGTAAGCATGAGACATTGCCCTTGAATTGCCAATATGATGGACACCACATATCTTATATGTCATTACGAATCTGGAGATCAGCTATCAGTAAGCAGACTACCAACTACTGCATGAGGAGGATTATATGAATCTCCAGACAATTTCGGAAGGTACAGGTGCATGTACATTCAGAATGAATCACGCATGAAGACTGAAGCAGGTTACACCAAATATAATTCAAACACGACTGCACAGTACCACAAGAAAAGGATAGATTTCCAGTCAAAAGAAAAGAAAAGGTCTGAATTACTAGCACAGAGGAAATAAGGTAAGCTTGCAAACGCTTCTATATAGATGTATATGTGATCTGGTTACTACTTACTACCGGGGACCATTGTGTGGAGCAAGCAGTTAAGAACCATTTAGTTCTGCTGCATCTATATTGTCTGCTCAATAGGAGTCATTAACCTAAATTATATGACTATGCTTTATTATTGCCTGAAGTAAGATGATGCCCACGAGGACTATGCTTTATTATCACCTGAAGTAAGATGCGAACGAGTTCAGTGCTTCCATAGCGTGCAGCTTCAAGAAAGCATTGGCTCACATTGTCTGCGCCACCCTCTACCAACAACTCTAAAAGCCCTTGTACTGCAGACGCTGAGATCCCTGATGCCCATCCTGGGTCAAAGGTGCTTGAGAATAGTGTAAGAGGAAAGCAGGCAGCATCAAAGGCTTCAGTGAAATCCTTCCCAGTAAGGTCATTATCAGCAAGATCCAGAAATGTCTTGAAAGCAGAGAGCTGAAGTTGGACCTCAATGATCGTGCCATGGTTTCCTCTGCTGCCCTTAGTCTCCCGCACACGCGCGTGTAGCCCAATGCACTTCAGAGCCCATTCTGTGAACTTTTGAACCTTTGCACTTGCTTCTGCCTTCAATGCCTCATCACCATGGGATTCTTGAAGGCGTTCATGCAACCTGAGAATTATTCAGTTGACATAATGGTACCATGTTCATATGAACTAATATGAAAGCTGCAAAGTCAAATGAATTATCGAAGTCGATCGGACTTTTGCGATTACAAAGCATGCAATTCATGTGAATATGTAAAGGCCAAAACCGTTTTGGACAGGCTTACTTTTGACCCATGAAGCTCACAGCATCAGCGAGGCTAGCCGTCCGTCCCCTACACACGGACACACACGATGCGAGGAACGATGTCCGGAGCGCGGCGCGTGTGAAATCATTCGCGCCCTCTGACACAATCCTCCTGATCAATGCCACAACCGCATGCAGCTCCTCCTTGTCACTCAAGAACCAAATAGCATCGACCGCCATGCAGAGCACATCATTGAGTCCCTGTGCATCAGCCCTCCCTACCAGCCCCTCAGCGCTCTCCCAGTCATGAGAGCTCACGGCACGCTGGAACGACCGGCTCAGCTCAACCCGGTCATGCCTCGAGAGCTTCCTGCCCTGCTGCCTGCCGCACACACTATCGCCATTCCCAAACTCCAAATCCGGTTCCTCCCCGAAGTCGGAGCTCACCGATCTCGGCTTCTTGGCCACACAACCCTTTGGGCTCTTGGAATCCTTGGGCGGCAGGGGGCACTCCTTGGAGCTGCCATTATTGGCATCCACCGTGCCACACTCGGCAGCGCCCGGTTCATCCATGTCCATCTCCGAGGGGGGCAGTGGCTCCTCCAGCCTCAGGTTCTTGCTCTCCACCTCCATGTCCTTGGATCCAATCTAATTTCAATCAAGAAACCAAAACCACCCATTAGGCTTCCAATTGCAACACTGAAGAAAAGGGGATAATTCTTGGGGATTTCGATTCACAGACGAAATCACTACTCACATCTAAATTCTTCTTGCCCTCCACCTCCATCTCCTGCCTAACAATGCCCTCGATCCAACCTGCGAAACAACAACAGACACAGTCACACAAACGAATCAAGAAGGGAAAAATGGCTGAAGCCAAGAAAAAGCACGAGGCCAATCGAACCCACCTCAGGAAACCGCAGAGGATCCGGCACTGCGCGGCAGAATCCGACTGGACGAATCAAGAACCGACCAAGAAAAAAAAAACCAACACCACCACCACCTGCAAGAACAAATCGAAACCCGGATGAACGACAACCGGACGCAGGGATCGGGTTCTTGACGGGCAACAGAACAGGAAGAAAACGAACAAATCGAACGGAAGACGCGCTGATCCGTACCAGAGATCGATAAAGGGGGGATCTTTTTTCTTGATTTATTTTCTAGGGGACTCAAATCAACCAGAGGAGAAGCAAGAGAGGGAGAGGAGGAGTGGCGGGGGGATAATAACAGCGCGACGATGGATCAACGACGATGGTATCGAAACGAGGGTGGAGGAGGAGGAGGAGCCACCGCCTCGCTCGCGCCCCTGCGACCACGGAGCCCTCTCCTCCCTGGAGAGGGATACGAAGAAATATACGCCCACCTCTCTCGCGCACACACCACCGCCACCACTCCTCCTCCTCCTCTCTCTCTCTCCACTCTGCCTTTTTTTAGACTTTTTTTTAGAGGTGTTGGATTCGCCTGCTCTGCACCATTTTTCTGTGTGTTGTGGCAGGCGCAGTTTTTAACTTTTCAATGCCCACTGAAAAGTGGAGTCCTTTCTCGATTATTGAAAGCTGGTTTGATTGCAGGATACAAGGCTACAAATTAGAGTATTGCCACGAAGGGTAACTTTGTGGTTTTATCCTCTCCTTGTCAAAGAATTGAGTACGTACAAAAGCTCCTTATAATTATGTTTTTCAGTTTTAACATTTGTAAGTATGCTGGAAATTAAAATCCTGTTCTTTTCAACTTATAATTTATGACTTCTCCTAATAAATAAATATTACGGTTTCTCTACGGCTTTTTTAGATTTGGTTTATCAGCATTCGGTCTGTTCATATAAACACTCACATTAAGGCTAAAAGCTATTAGCTATAGTCATAAGCTATTGATTACGGTCGAAAAGAACGCATGGCCAAATATTCAGTAGATTTTTGCGGAATGCCACGGGGTTGGCTAACTATGCCCCTTGCATTCAAGTTTGTTATCCAAGCATACTTGGTTGCACGCTCATACAATGTAATTTAGGTGAATTTTCACCAGTTTGTATTGGATCTGAAATAAACAACAGTCAGATCACAATTCCATCGGTGTGGTTGGTGCTTAGCTCTCCAATTGCGAGTGATGGGAATAATTCGGTTTACTAGTCTAGGCTAGTTTGTTTGTCTCCAATCGCACTGATTGTGTAGGAGTATGAGGTCGATCCAAACTTCACCAATAGAGCTGCTCCCATATTCCAAGGAATTTTGATTTTAGGATAAATTTTGTTTACTACAGTATAGATAGCCAATAAGCTATAAAAATTCAATAATCATTCTTGCTCACTACGTACCAGCATACAACTGAATTTGGATTCACAAGATTTTAGTTGCATCAGGATTGTTTTGTATCCGTAAAATTTTGTATTTCCTAGCAAGGTTGCTTCAATAGATCTTTCGAACAAAGCTCCTACCATCTATTAAAAAAAATAGGTTTACATCTCTACAAGAATATTATAGATTCCAGCTATTTTCGTCGCCATCTATAAACCCACGATTAAATCATACATAATTTTTTTAAAGAGCAATATAAATCAGAATAGGTTTTTATGCAAGTATTCCTGTACGGGTTACCATGTTTGATGTATTGAGATATAATAATTTAACCTAATATAATACCTCATCACTCATTGATATATGCCAAGATAATTGTATCCAAGCCCTATTAACAGTTGAAAAGATGAGTAACATATCTGTTGGTCTATAGTTTTTGATGGATGCAACTCTAAATTTTCTCTGGTATATATTGTTTCATTATGTTCTACAAACAAAATGCCATTGCTATCGGTTATAACAAACTATCAGGTGAATAAAATGATATTTTCTCCTTTTTTTTCCTAGGTCGTATATTCATTGATATTCATATCCCTCTAAACATATATTTACAAATTTTATACTAAATAGCACGGTGGCCCACAGTCCTAAAGTGGGCATCATTCTTAGAGTATAGTTAATTGGTTTAGCAGTATATATGTGATAGATAATAAAGCAACTACATGCGAAAAAAAAATAAAGGGTTGCATATCACATAAAAGAATTCAAATATTAGAATTTTAGAATATTATCAATTCGCTTTAATTTTCATGTTTGTAGAGTTGGTTTAATTTGTGATATCAATGTACAATAGTTATATTAAAACAAAGAATATAGACTATATCTTTGGGAGAAAATACTTATTTTTAAAAATTTTAATTGGCATCTCCAATAATAGAGACAATAGTTGTATCCATATTAATAAAACTAAAATAATACAAATTATAATGAATATTATAAGCAAGTTTAGGTTTGTGCATGGAACGCTTGAGTTCAATTCTATCTCCTACTATACGTGCATGTATATTACGGTGCAAATCAATTTCTTGTGCACTTTTATACATCAAGAAAAATCATTGGTTATGATGTATTAACCATAAGAAGGGTTCACCTAATTAAGAGTTAAATGCTTTTCTTTTTGTCAGAATTTCTACCAATTATTCTCATTTCCACCAAATCAAGAACCAGAAAGATGTTTTATTTTGGGGAGAATTACTAAAATATTTCTCTTTTTTTTCCTTAGCTGATGCAATCAACCATCCTAAACTTTTATTGTATAATAGATAATACCCAACAGTTGATATAGTTCAAATTTTATTAGAATCCACAACATCGATGGTGATTCTAGCAAAAAAAATCAACGTTATAAAACACACATTTTGGCAAGCGTGCAGGTGGAATAAGTTTTGTCTATTTTTATCCTTATTCCTTGGCGTGTACTACTTTTTCTTTTTTTTCTCATGTATGGCTTTTACTCATTTATTTTGAATGTCCACGTCCTTTGTTTCCTCTCGGACGTGGCTTTTAGTACTGGATATCTAGGATTTTCTAATTGGATTCAACTAAAATCTATAATGGGTAACCTTGTCTTACAATATTGCTTGTTTTTTCTAAAACATCCACTGGTAATCATTGATTGACCATAATAAGGGACCACTGAATTAAGGGACAGATTTTTTTCCTAGAATTTCTAGCTTTTTTCTTGAAAACTGTAAAATTCATGTCATCTACTTTTAGTATATAATAGATAGATTTTTTAGGGGGATTTGCTTTTGGAATTCATATGGAAATCAAGTTGCTAATTTTTATCCCTCACCCAATTTAGTTAATTTGGATTGTCCTTGGCCTGGACATTTTTTGAAATTTGCTAATTTCATTTAGATATTATTTTGAATTTTAGTCATTTTATGGATGTTACTTCGGATGACGTATGGGAATCAAATTGCTAATTTTATTTATTTTTATTTTCAGTTTCAATTAATTTGGATTGAACTTGAAATGTGATTCTTCTTTTAATCTGATCTATTCTAACTTAGGTTCGTGAAAGTATAGGTTTACAAATTTTAAAATTTTCGAATTTATGTTTCAAATTCATTTGAAAATCAAATATCTAATCATCCTTTAATTTTTATTCCGAATTTGTATCTTTTTGGATGGTACTTGCCATGTATTTCTTTTTAGTTTTAGGCTAGAATTCATATAAAAACCAATCTCTATTTTCTTTTAATTATTATTCTGGATTTAGTTTTTGGGGTTTACTTTGAAATTCATATGGAAATCAAATTGTTAATTTTATTTATTTATTATTCTGAATTTTAATTAATTTGGATTGTCTTGCGTGATCTCTTTTTTAATTTGCTACTTTTTATTATCATTGTGAACTTTAGTTATTTATGGATATTACTTCGGAAGTCATATAGATACCAAATTGCTATTTTTTCTTTATTTTTAATTCTAAATTTCTCTTAATTTGGATTATACCTGACATGGACTTTTTCTTGCAATCTGAGTTGTTATAACTCGGGTCCACCAGATTGATGATTAGATATTTCTCTAATTATATAATTAGTATAGATATAGATAGATTCTTATATATCTAGGTTAACTATCTAATCTAAGCCTTTAAAATTAGAACCCACTAAATTAAAGACTAGATGTTTTGATTTTTTTTTGTGAGAATTTCTCACATATGTCTCTTTTTTCTCTTAGCAACTCTAAAAGGAATATCATTGATTTTTAGTATATAACAGATTTTTTTTACCTTTCTTCATCAGTTCATAGCCTATGCTTAACTAGGAGTGATGCCTACGTGAATGTTCTTGTCCTTGTTGTAGTATTTTTAACGGAAGTGCTAAACGGCAGTCGGTTGTTTTTTATACCCAAAAGCAGTCGGTTTTGGAGCCGTCCGTTTCTGTTTTGAGATTCGTGTCTCAGGGAGTGCTTCCGGGGTGCGAAATTCGCACCCATTTGTTTCCAGACGCGGCATCGTGAAGCTTCTGTCTGGAACGGTGATATTTGAATAGTTTTTTCCTCGTTTCTCGCGCCTGTCCTAATCCACTTTGCTGGAGAGAGCCGAGGGTGCGCAGCACTCGCTGGAGAGAGTCTAGGTGCGGAGCACCCGAGGGGAGTGTAGTTTTTGGGCGTAGATCTCATCGCCGGAGCTTAGATCCGTCGTACTGGAGTGTGAGCAGAGGTTCGGAGCACTCGAGGGAGAGAGGATACCTGAGTTTTGAGTGGTTATCTTGTCGCCGGAGTGGTGTTCTTGTTGTCTTCTTAGTTTTGTACGGAGATATCGTCGCTGCGTTTCTCCGGTGAGTTGTACATCGTCGCGCGTGGTATATTCTCCGGTGAGCTCTGCCTCTCTCGCTCTTTTTTACATCTATGTATGTTCTTTTTTAACGTACTGTCTTTTTAACTGAGAGATCCCATCCCAGAGATCTTCTCCGTGTTGTTCGTTGGTGGACGAGGTTATCGTCAAGTTGGATTGGAGACCTCATCGTGCGGTGTTTTTATATGTTGAGGTATGTCTCTCTCCCCTCTCTCTACGTATATTTCTGAATGTACTTGTACGTTTACTGTTTGTTTCATGCGCCTTTTTTTTTATCTCTATATCATATGTTGGTATGTCCAGATCCGTAGTATAGATGAAGTCTAGGGGGAGGAAGAAGGGGAAGAGAGGGGGAGGGTTTTTTTAGGATCCTTTTTATACTGATGTTTGATGTGTTTTTTTTTTGTACTGATGATATTGATGCTGCTGTTGTATTTGTTTTTTTGTGATAATGATGCTTTTTTTGTTGCTGATGTTTGTCAGTATGTATTCTCTAGTGTTTGATGTGTTTTATGGAACTAAAATAATGGAGATGATATCGGCAGTTACCGTGTTGTAGTGCAGCTGGCCCATTTTCATATCTCTTTGGGTCATATTGATTGTTTTTTACCTTGTTAAGTTATTTGAAGGGGTTTTGAATAGGTTTTTTTTGGCAGGCACAGGTGGTCTTTGGGTAGCTTTTTGTAGGACTGTATGAAAAGAAGATTATAAATGTTTTTAAGTTCGTTTCATTATAACTCTAAAAGGAATATCATTGATTTTTAGTATATAACAGATTTTTTTTACCTTTCTTCATCAGTTCATAGCCTATGCTTAACTAGGAGTGATGCCTACGTGAATGTTCTTGTCCTTGTTGTAGTATTTTTAATTGTTGCTTGGGAAGTTTTTGTGTTCGTATGTGTGGTTATAGCGAGTCACTTCATTCACTTTGCACACTCTTATGTAAGAGGAACATTTTTATTTTGTCGGAGGCTATAATGGTTTGCTTTTTTCTCATTTTGAAGATTTTATATCGGTGAAGTTTTAGTTTTTCTCAGTGCACTTGTTACTTGTTATACTTAAAGAATGCCATCTCAGTCGCAATCCTATGCTACATACATAGAACAAGGTTAACGTTTCAAGTTTTTCATTATTCGGTTTTTATTTATGAGTTATCTGAATCATTTTAAGTATGCATATCTATATTCAGTATAAATTTCATATTTATTTTAGTATTTATATTTTATTCTGTGCTTTCATTGATTTGTTTCATTATAAAACTGAAATGCTACAAGTAACATTTTTTATGGTGTTGCCATTCCACACACAATTCAGTTTTACCAAAAGAGCAAAAGGGCATAATGTTTCAAATTTTCATTAAAGACACTCACTATTGATTTTGATAATAATAAATGCACCTTTTGTGTTATTTTGATATTATCAACAATGACAGGAAGATACCATTTATACAATATAATGTTATATAGAGCATGCACTGCTAGAATTATTTGAATATGTATATCAATATAAACTAATGCTATATAGAGTATGCACTGCTAGAATTACTTGAATATGTACATAATTGTCTATGATTAAATTGATTTTTATATCTATAACTAAGTAATAATAATTTGATTTCTACTCTCTGGTTAATTATCACTGTTCAATATCATCAACCATGGGATGGTTGAGTTATTTGTGCGAACTTTTTGCTATAATTTTTAGGATTTGGATCCATGACCTATGGGTTGTGAGCCTTAAAAATAAATGTGCTGGCCATTTGTCCTCACCGTAAAAAAAATGATAATATTAATACTATGTTTTATATCTATTTTGAATGCAAACGCAATGATGACTTTTTTTGGTCAGCATATTTCATGAAAAGCATTGTCCTTCCTAGTAGAAAGTAAATTAAAATAAATACAACACAATGATGACTTTTTTGGGTCAGTAAATTTCATGAAAAACACATCGTCCTTCCGAGCAGAAATCAAATCAAAATAAATACAATTCACACGAGCATCCACATGGCAATTTTCTTAGGAAAGCAGGGAATCAAATCAGCAAATCCATTTGTGCACCACTTCGATATCGTGGTTCGATATACGAATCCCGTAAAGCGTTGTCGACCAATCCAACCGTATGGCATAAAAAATTGGTGTGGTTATGGCGGTGATTAGGCCTGGACGAAAAACTCGAAGCTTGTTAGCTCGTTTGGCTCGTGGTTGACTCGGCTCGGCTCGGCTCGTTAGGATAACGAGCCGAGCCAAGATTTTAGCTCGTTAGCTATAACGAGCCAACTCGAGCCAGCTCGCAAGCCGCTCACGAGCCATGCTTCCAGGAATTTAGATATGCATATGATGCTTCTATGGACCTAATTTGTACTCTATTGCATGTGTTAATGTGTAAATTTGTACTCTATTGTACCCAAACGAGCCATGCATGTGTTAATTTGTACTCTATTGTACCCAAACGAGCCATGCTTCCATGGATGAATATATGATGGAGACATTTTTTGGCCCTGGCTCACGAGCCAAACGAGCTAGCTCGAGCTTGTCGTCGAGCCGAGCTGAGCTAGCTTTTTAGCTCGTTAGTTATAACAAGCCAACTCATTATCCTACCGAGCCAGCTCGATATATAGGCCTAGTGGTGATACGATGTTTCCGCGTCCATTTTGTGTTTTGGTTTTTTTTTCTTCGGCGATTACGGGAAGCATGGAGCGACTTTTGAGGTGGTGATGGGGTCGGAATATATGGTGGGAAAATAAAATAAAATACTATACTATGGGAGGAGCGTCTTCGATTCTGTTCTTTTCAGCTTTTAAAAGCTATATTTTGACTTTTCTATAGTAATTAACTTTTAAACGAAGTATTTTTTAAGATAAAATCTACTAGTTAATTATAATATATACTTTACTGATTTTATTTATATTGATAAAAATCTCACATAGGGATGGGGTTGGAATATATGGTGGGAAAATAAAATAAATACTATACTATGGGAGGAGGCGTTTTCGTGCTTTATTTCACTATCGACCAGCTCGTGAAAGTGAGAGTCGTCTCCCATCACAGGCCACCACCAAACACACGTCCCTCTCCCATGTGGGACCCCCTCCTTTCTTTGGGTTCCCCGGGCCCACCCCAATTATTACAGTGCCCTTCTTTTTCAGATCCCTCATCTTCTATGCGCGGGAATAGCAATGGCCCATCCAATGGTTGAAGGAAAAAAAGGTTGTGCCATAGTTCTTTAGTTGCACATCTGAAAATAATTGCTAGTAAGAACAACTAATTCCAATCAATTTTTTTTAAAATGAACTTATTATAATCTATCACTATGATTGAACTTCATAGGAGTTTCAGTTGAACCCACTCGGATATGCATGAACTTGAGTTTGTACTTTGTGATCTCTTACGCAACATGATCATGGATCTCGATCACTGAGTGGTCAAGCGTTTACAATACTATCCTTCAAGAAAAGCAGTTTATAATACTTGTTGTTATTCAATAGAAGCACAATATTTTTGTTTGGTAAGCTACATTTTCTCGTCACTCTTTAGTGTCATATCTAATAAAAATACCATAACAACATTACAGAAAAAACCTTGCTTGAGAGTACCCTAAAGTAGCAAACAGTTTAGCCCTTACACATTTTATTGTCTCTATAAGATCTGTTTTGTTTATTTTTTCATTTTGAAAATACATATAATGTTATTTTCTAATACATAAATGCTGCCTACTAGTAGTCTACACTGCACTGCACTTTGGTGCATAATTTTGCATGCACCAAGTTGGCAACACAGAGCAAGGACCACACAGAAAGAGGGGGGCAGCAGCACACGGGCGCCACAGAGAATTCCAGCTTTTGGTCTGCGCCACGGATCTGCAGATGCAAATGATGCAACTGCTACGGCCAAAAAAAATTATTTGTTTACTCCAAAATATACTCTACCGTTTATTTACTTTTATAAGAATCTACTTATTAGTTTAGACAAGTTTGTTTCGATATCTAAAAATTATTTTTTATAGTACATATCTTTCTAACATAGTATCTTTTTAAAACCATCTCTACTATTCGATTGTAGTATAAACTACAGTAATTTTATTTATATCAGCTAAAATTATATATAAGTATTTCTCTCTATAAGATTCTTTATAAGTTATTACTATTTATAAATTAAAATAAAAAAACTAAAGCTAAAATCTAATATGAAAAAGGTCGTTAGATGCCTATACACTTGCACACAGAAACTATCTCTCTCTCGCTCTGATTCTGCGTGTGTGCGTTGGTGGGGTCCAATGCCATTTGATGCCAACGCATTATTAAGCGTCTCTGACAAAGGAGGAATCATGTGGAGCCACCTGTGTGGCCGAGGAGAGGACATGATTTTTTTATTTTTTATTTGAGAGAAATGGTAGGAGATCCAGTGCTCCATAGGCTAGATTTTTTTGGGGGCGGTGGGGGTTACGTCATGCTTTTTACTCGTACATAGATCTTAAAGCATCAGCTAAATAGTTAGTAGCTTTCATCTACTCTTAAAGATGCTTTGATATTTATGCAATTCACTATTTAGGAGAGCATGAAATTATCTCTATTCTCTAAAATTTCTACTAAGTTTATGTTTTTAAACAAAGGCCATACAGTACAAAGGATAATTAATTTCTATAATATTTATAAATAAATAAATAAAACAATTTCTTTATCATCGTTTAGAAAACGATTTATAAAAACAATCTTTTCAAAACAGCTATTCCTATTAACACTAAAATTCATAAGCTATGCTATCGACTATAGCCGAAAAGGACAGGGCTATACCTCCGAAAACATCCAGTTGACAGTTGAAACCACACTGAGTTAGTGTAGTGACGAGATATGGCAGTGGTTTCTTCCAGTTGGAGCCGTATGTTTCGGTTTTTCTATAGTAACTATCTTTTAAATGGAGTATCTTTTCAAAATAGAGTCTACTAGTTAATTATAGTACATACTGTATTGACTTCATTTACATCTATAAAAATAGTATGTGAGTTTTTGTTACTCTATAATTTTTCATACGAACAACCTTAAAACTATAAACCGCAGAAAAAACATCCTGCCTGTAGCCGAAAAGGACAGGGCTATTATACCATTGCGGGTGTAATCCTCCGAAAACATCCAGTTGACAGTTCGAACCACACTGAGCTAGTGCAGTGACGAGATACGCCAGTGGTTCCTCCCAGTTGGAGCCGTATGTTTTCGTACGGCCGACGGTTCCCGACGGCTTCTCTACCGTTCTTTCCTCTCCTCGATTGAAAACACACGATTTTAACGTATAAAATATGTCGTGATGTGAGGCAGATTCTGTTCTGTTCTGTGGGTTGCCGCTGCACGATTTCAGCACCCGTCCGCGTCACTGATGTCACTCGCGCGTTCACCTCCGTTTCTCCTCTTTTTTTATTCCTCCCGCTGTTGTTCTCGAGTCGGGCCCACATCTCTAACACTGTAACTACTCTTTTATCTGTGTTTTTTTTTTCAAATTGGATCTGGGTCTGATCTTTGAGTCAAAAGCTGACGGTTTTTAGCTTTTGTTATAGTACCTAATTTTCAAACGGAGTATTTTCTCAAGACGAGATATGCAAGTTAAACAATCTACACGTTAAAAGCCCAACATCTGTACCAGCCAAAATCGCAAATGAGTATCTGTCTCTCCGTAATCTGTACCGTAAACAGTCAAAATTCAAAAATTTCAACCAAAAGTCATAAGCCGCAGCCGAAACGAACAGGCCCTCTTACTGAGCTACTAGATCTTTTTTCTTTTAAATTTGGCTTTTCTAGCTTGATGTGTAACTATCGAGCATAATAAGAAGCTAGATTTGTAAAAACTGATTTGTAAAGAAGATGGTCGACAAATCGTTGAAGTGAAAGATGGGCGGCAAACGGTGGGAAGGAAACCGGCTTTTGTTTGTGTGCCTACGTGTGCGCACGAAACCCGTTTCTTCTTCAGAGTTGATTGCAAACGATGCTTGAATATTAGTTGTGTTAGATCACATAATAATCAACAATAACAATACATCTAAGATAAAACTGAGTTGTAGGTATCATAAATCTTGAGGAAGCACTGTGTTGCCGTGCATGAAAAGTAGTTTCTAAAACACTATTGACATACGGGTCCAGTAGTCACCGGCTAAGTTTGAGTTTAAGATAAGGTTTAGCCTAAGGGTGTGATCATTTTGGCTTCAGTTTTTAGCTTTCGGTTTATTTTTTACTATTCATAAATTTTGTTTTCTTTTGAACTTTTGGCTTTTTGTTGATCTTTTTTTCCAGTTCTTTTTTCCTGTATTTGTTTGTATTATATGTAATGGGCTAACATATATTTTTTATATTTTAAAATTTAATTATGCTAAATAAGACTCTGTCAGCTACAGTGTTTTTTAGCCAACTATAGTGCTTTTCAGCTATAAACCACTCAAAAAAACCCAAATGATCACCACTTAAGTATGACACATGCTAGTCTCAGGTTGCGTGTTCTGGTGCTCAAAGTAACCATAAACCGTATTCTCGTAAGTCAGAGAAGGGGCTCCGAACTATGGATCACCGTTCATAGTGTGTATTTGATTTGATTATACATGCTAGTAGGAATTACAGCAGGTGATTGGTGTTACTCTAAAAAGATTTATGACTTAATTCAGGATTTGTCAAATATGGTGCAACGACTTGTCATGACGAACCATTGACAGCAATCTTACAACAGGTATGGTGGTACTTGTCGTTGACCTTGACATAATGTGTCATTATAACCTCTCTACTACAATGTTATTGGTATATGAAACCTAGGTGTGCGTCATAACAATAGAGGAGAATATGACAGCTCGAGCTTCTCCATTCCTTTCCTTTTAGTTTCACAATTAGATCAAGGGGAATTAACATTCTTATGTTTAATCACTGCCATGTGGAGCCTTCTGTCAGTGACCTGTTCCCTTTTTTCCCCAAATTTTCTTCCTCCCCTTTTCCCCTTTGGCCCTGATCAACTCGGCTTCGGCTTCTGACTTATTTTTTACTATTCATAAGTTTCGTTTTTTTTCTGAACTTTTGACTTTTTGTTGAGCTTTTTTGCCGGTTCTTTTTTTCCCGTATTTGTTTGTATTATACGTAATGGGCTAACATATTTTTATATTTTTAATTTTTTTTAAATTTAATTGTGCTAAATAAGTCTCTGTCAGCTACAGTGCTTTTTTCAGTCAGCTACAGTGTTTTCAACCATAAGCCATGAGCTTTTCAGCCGAACCGATCACCACCCTAGACTTTTTAAGTTTTTCTAGACAGTATATAAGAACAAATTTTGGTGATCTTGGATTTTCCATTTTGACATGATCAGAAAAATGGGAGTTCTAGAAAACCTTTAAAAGAGCAAAATAGATTTCTGAATGGAGATGCACTAGTTGTTGTTGAAAGAATCTGACCTTCTTGCAGTCTAATTACTGCAGGAATTGCAATGAGTCCAAGTGTGTTACTGTCTTGAAGATGATGTTTGCTTCCTCTCATGGAGATCTGGAAAGGAATCAAGATTGATAGATGACCACAAGGAACTTTCAAGAGAAGATTTGTGTCACCATGGAGAGGTCTGGTCCTGAAGAGATTAACAGTATTTCACTGGTACATGGAATGGTATGGGAAGAAGGGAGAAAAGAAGAAAGCATCAATGCAGCTTTGCAAGGTGGCATACAACCAGAGGGACACCTAAAAAGGTTATATGTGAATCATATATTAGGATGCCAGCCATGAATCCATGATGAACTATGCAATTCATGCCTGGTTTGCTTTCATGTTTTCCTGATGGAAAATTTGAACCATCGCAGCATATCATAACTTTACGGTATGATTTCAGTTATACGAGTCGGTGTATTTGCGAGTGATTTTAGTTGCAAAACGGATAAAAGGACATCTAGGAATGAACCTAAATCAGTTGTTTACCAGCTCCACAGATTTCCCTGTCCCAAAAGAGAGCCGGTTTCTCGACAGAAAAAGAAGAAGAAAAAAAAACCAGTGTCACTCATCACTTCATTTCAGTTACAGAAATGGGTATTTTTCTAAATGATTGCCCTGTCAATCATAAACCTACAAGTCACAAAGTTGAACTAAAGGTTGTTTTCAAGTTCTTGATTTAGACTATTTAGCTCGAAAATACAGAATAGACATTTTTTTGTTTCATTATAAATATCACAGTTACAAGTACAGTACATATTATAGGGTCACATAGCCTAAGCAAATATTCTACCAATAGCACTACATGATTAACATACACAACATAATTTCGTAGTATTTAAGTAGAAAGATTCCAAGCAAGACGCAACCTTCTCAGCTGTTGGTACACCACACAGGTAGACAGAGTGTACATCTACCACAAATAATACTCCCAATGATGAAGCATGAGAGGGACATTTCAACCGAAAGTTATGATGTTGCATCTAACAACCAATAGAAATGGACCTAGGTTTTGGGTATTACACAAGGCAGACGCGTGCCCACACCAAGTACCAACCTGAAATTGCAGACAAATCAAAGATTCCAATACAAATGGACGTTACTTCCAAACAGATCTGTTAATCATTTGTCCATTGAAGTTTGTGCAGAAAGCAGAATTATCGAATAAGCTGTTCCCTCAAATTTTGACACCGCTAGGCAATAGAAAGCTAAGTTGCTTGTTTTGAGCAATATAATTTTTTTCCCTATCTTAGTTTCATGTTCACCTTAACTAAGTAGTTTGCACCTAAAACCGAAAGAAATTAGCTGACATCTAGACATCTACATACTAAATGTAATCCTTTCAAGAGAGAAGTAAAAAAGCCATACTGTTTAACATTCACATGAATTATGAATCCGCATGGAAATCTTCTTTGTAAGATATGTTGCAGATTAGGAAAACAACTTCATTTGTACCAAAAAAAAAAAAAGAACAAGAACACATGTTACGATTTTTTTTTTGCCAATTAACCAAAATACACTTAAGATTTTGACAGTGAAACCACGCTGCCCACCACAGAATACATGACAACTTAAGGAACTGCCGCACTTGATTGTACAACATTATCAGTTTATAGAGATATATATGGTACAGAGAAAAAAATATTCCTTTCACCAACTCAACATTGCACTACATATATATTGCCCATGCTTTTCTTTTTGGGGAATCACCCATACTTAGTTACGTGAAAAACTCAACAGAATCTCTATAGGGCATACAAAATATATTCAAAAGAAAATTGGAGTTGTACTGGAAAATTCTCCTCTTAGCTCAACCTTTCAAGCAGATTACATGTGGGTCACCTGCTGACATCTGCCTCCTCTGGTATCACTGTCAAAGTCACAGGTACATTGTTCGGCCTTTTAACAAGAACTTTAAATGGCACTCCAACCTTGTCCCCCATGATATCAATGATCTGCAATAAATATTTTCTTAAAAGGTTTGTACAAATAAAAGGATAGTATAACCTCCCTCTTGAATTAAGAATTTGATGTACTCATGAATATTAAATAATATAATCTCCCTCCTGAATTGAGAATTTGATGTACTCATGAATATTGAAATAAAAATCGAAGGATGGTATAAAACATGTTAAACAACAGACATGAAAGGCCACTGTACTAGGACCTGGCATAAATCAGATTTCTTTTATCAAACTTGAACTAGATATTACAATATCAAATGATACAATTACTACTTTCAAAATAAGGAATACTGCAAGTAATACAAAATTTAATAGAACAGATCACCAGCGGTTAGCTTGATTACCTCTTTGATGCTTTCAACCGGTTTACCATCAAATTCAATGACTACATCCCCAGGAAGAAATCCTGCACGTTCAGCTGGGGATCCTGGTGTAACCTGATTGACAACTCATATAGTGTCAGCAGTGCCCAACTTATTGCCAGAATCGTTTTAACACATACAAGCATGATAAAACATGTAACACAAAGAAGTCACACTTGACTTAGAAGAATTACCGTCAGAAACACCAGCCAATATAAAAAAGGCCATTGAACTGTGATAATTAAAATTGTACAGTAAAATTTAATTCGAGGACAGAAGTTAGAAACTTAGAATAAGCCTTCCAGGCTGCATAATGTCTCATCAGATCATGAGGAATTAAGAATAGCTTACCATTGGAACAAGCACACCTTTTCTTATATCTGGAAAAGAACTTGACCTTTCTTTAAGTTGTGCAATGACCATTGGGTTAAGGTCAAGCATCTTCAAACCAAGCCATGGCCTTACAACTCTCCTGAATTGCACATTTGACAACCATAAGTAGCAGCCAAACATACTACAAGCTAATCCAAAACAACTAAGTTCACAATTCATTGAGAAAGCAACATCATGATTGGTTTCATTCAAATTCATACAATATTGTTCATTCATTGTTAAGGTTACTTGACTGTTCTTGGTAGAAGAGAAACAAATAGAAGTTCCATAACTCAAATCACTCACATTTTTCTTAACGGATCTTTTGGTAGATCAATAGCTAAATGTACGGCAACACCCACTGTAGTAAACAGGGTAAACTTATACATGCCTAGGTATCAGCAATGAATTCAAACATGGTTTTGCCATCAACCTTAGTTGAATTGTGATAAAATAATATGAACATAGGATGGCAGCCAGATAAGGATAATATATAAAATCACTATAACAAAAAAAAACTTTGGAAGTGTATTAAAAAAAATTCAACACGAACAGAAACATTAGAGGCTGATTTTGAAACTGCCATACTGTAACTACATGGCCCAGTATGTTCTCATATTTTGCAGTACCAGCGTACAATTCTGTATTCAATGCTATACTTGAGGGTGGGTGAGCATGTATTGTAAAATTTAAGTAAACCAAAAGAAATCTATTTACAAAAGGTCAATGCACATAGACTTACTCCCACTATCACCTGATTTCTTGTACCTTCTCCTATACAACACAAGTTCGAAACACTACCATCATTCCACTTTAATTGCCTCATTTATAGAAATGCCTAGTTGGGTAAAACATATGTCTTAATCCCTCCAGGAGTATAGGTCATAGCCTAAACTAAACAAAGAAAAGGCGAATTACAAAGCAGTGAAATCTGGCCATGATAATAGTAAAATGCAACCGGCGTCATACTACTGAAAATTAAGGCGTACCCATGCTTCTTGAAGTTCTCCACTATTTTCACAATAGAGTCAATTGGTACTGCAAAGCTCAAACCATCAGCAGCCCAAACTTTCATGACATTAACTCCAACAATTTCGCCATCAAGGTTCACAAGAGGACCTCCAGAGTTTCCCTGTGGCATGCAAATGCGTAAACCGTTCTAGTAAAACGACCAAAGCAGAAGAAACAAGAAAACAAAGCACATATTCTTCTATTAGGTACACATGAGCCTTGGCAACAATGAAACAGAAGAACAAAAAAATAATAATATAAGAAGGTTTAGAAGAACAAAAAAAATAATATAAAAAAATGTTTAGAGACAGTATTTTAGGCTCTTGGTTCAGATGGCAGGATGTAGGGCTTAGAGTTTTAGCCTTGTAAGTTTTATTATAAGGCTCTCGTTTCTTTGATCTTGAGGATGTTTCATTCTTAATCTACCCTAACTTGTTTAGAACAAAAGGCTTTGTTGCTGTTGTCAGTATTAGTCCAAGAAGAAAGGAGGTAAATAAAGTAAGATGGCAGTGATTAATTTTGGTAGCTGAAAGGCAAAAGTACCAAATGGCTTGCGGAATATAAGCACTGACATAAGAATAGTGGGGGAAATTAATTGATTATTTGGAAATTGCCCCCTTCTTCTGTACATAATTAAATGAGATGACACATATGGTTGCCATTCTGTGAATAATGGATCAGAGTAGAGAGTTGATTGTTGTGAACTGGTAAAAGATGAAGATGCACAATAGTTTTTACTTGCTGTGTAATCTTTTATGTTTTGCTCAGAGCTGTTTGGTGTATGTTCCTCATTTTGTCAGGGGACACATGGGAAACTCCTAGTTTATGTTTATTCAAATCTATATAATATTTCGCATATATTCTGCATGCATACTAAAATCATGTCTTAGGAACAAAAAGTAAAAAGGTTTTGCCTGATTGATAGCGCAATCTGTTTGCAGATACTCCCTTCGTACTCCTCCAAGACCCAGATCACTACTTTTCCGGTCAACACAACTACAAGAAAATGGGGTGGAGGTGGAACATTAAAGTCAATAAAACAAATAGCAAGGCTACAAATCACAAGCCAATTGGTAGCCTTAATGATGGACAACTGATGAGAATAAATTAAAGAAAAAATTAGGTCTGCCTTTAGGGGGATATTAACCTTACAATACCAGCTGTAACTGTGTTTTGAAGAGAAAGTGGACAGCCCAAAGCAACAACCCAATCACCTGGTCGAAGTTTACATGATGATCCAAGTCTTGCAGCTGGTAAAGGGGTCATAGATTTAATCTTCACAACAGCGATATCAGAGTGGCGGTCAGCATTGAGAACAATGCCTTCAAATTCACGTCCATCTTGTAAAGTCACACTAACCTGTTAGAATTTCACCCTTTCTGAGACAAAATGAGGAAGTAAACAAACATGAAAACAATCACCTGGATCAAACAAAATGCTGGCAGAACATTATCAATAATAAGAAAGAAGATAGAACTGTAATTAATCTATCTTAAACACAGCTACGATATGATAATTTGTGAGAAAAAAAGTACAGAATTGTCCACTATACCAAGGCAAAAAGTACAGAATTGTCCACTATAGCATGGCTTGGGGGTCATATTTGGCCCTATACTACAATTTAGAACTTTAACCCTAGTACTTAGGTTATAGACTATTGTTGGCCAGTCTACTTAGGTTATAGACTATTGTTGGCCAGTCCACTTAGGTTATAGACTATTGTTGGCCAGTCTCTGTCTTAAAACAATGGTAAAGGAGCAAGGACACTCGGTTAATCCAAGTATAAAGTCAAGAGACAAATTCGACATACATAGCAATACTAACAGTTCCAACGCTGCGCCAAATATGGAGATTTGGTTGTTTAAGAACTTCAATAATTCCAATTCACGCTTCATATTGATTTCATTTGTCAAAGATAATTATTACACAATATTTACACTGTCAGCAAGTAAGGGATAACTCAAGATGAACACAGAAGCTAGTGCCAAGTTAACAACCTTTCCCCTTAGAACTGCTTTCGTGCTTTGAAAATCCACAACAACATGGGCACATGTCAATATCGTCCCATCTGGATCTATTATAGTTCCCGATCCAATGCTCTTCTCTAGCACCCATCCATGAGTATCTACAAAAATAATTCCACAAGTTTACTACATATAACCAGTGAACCAGGTAAAAGGCACTGAACCAGGTAAAAGGTTTGATAATTTCTACTAGATAGTTAAGTTCTTACCTTGCGTAGAAGAAATGTTTACAACCGCAGGACCAACTGTAGCTGCAGCCTTGGCAATTGAATTCCTGCCTAGACATCCTGGGCAACATCTTGAATCATCTGGGTTTCCACCAGAACCTTGGTTGCTCATGTTAGTGGGTGAGGCCGATGCAGATGCGAAGGAATTTAGTATAGGAAACCCTACACACAAATTTGAACACAGTAAGATGCTCAGAAAATTAAGCTCTATCTTAGTCAAGAGGAAGATACGGTGGCAATTATTGGTTCAGAAAAAAATAAATTCATTGCACTGCTTGTCTTATGTACTGAGGACATCTTAAACCTACAAATTGCAAATATTATCTAACATTTTAGTGATCATCACAGAAGCTGTTCAGCTGCAATGATCACAAAAGGCCTAGTTACTGTGACTCGAACTACCCCTGCCAGCAGAAGTCGCAGCTGATATCTGTGAAAATTTCCACCTATCTAGACAGTCCAACAAATGCAAGTTTCTATGATGCATATGGGCTCGCACATTGTGTTCTCACCTCCACATACAAGCCTCCACCAAACCGGTCTTCAATTAGGTCTTTTGGTAAATAAAATAGCACATCTCAATTTAATTGAGCTACTCGTTTAGGTAACAGAAAGATTGAACGTATGAACCAAAAAAAAAGGCCCCTGCACATCCCATCGATTTGAGATCCCCTGACATGAGCATATCGGTGCTCCCTTACACACGGTGCTACAACAAGCAGAATGCATTTGATTATCGACAATCACAAATCAATGACTCAGCGTGTTCATCCGCAGTGACACTTGACAACCCTAAACTAGCCCAGGCAATCGCATCACGCGTCAACAAACAATAACAGCTCAAACGGTCCTCCATTCCAAGAACCCGCATTCGCATCCACGCATGGCCCCCAACCCAACTCGAAACCCAGGTCACCGATGAGTGCTGAGCAATGCCACGCAGCTACCACCAGGCTGAAAAGAGAAAAACGGAACCTTTCTGGGGAGGAAGAGGCGGCGGCGGCGAGGGGAGGGGATCGCCGGAGAGGAGCCCCGCGGCGGCGGAGGACAGGAGCTGGCGGAGCGGCGCGGAAGCCGACAAGGTGACGGCGGTGGTGGCGGAGCCGCCGCCTCCATCGTAGAGGGATCCGGCTCCCGCGGCGGCGGCGAGGAGGACGGCGGCGCGGCGCAGGTTGCGGACCATTCTGGAGAGTGCGGCGGGATCGCTGGCTCTTCGCGTCTGCCTGCCTGGACTGTGGGACAAAACAAGGGGAAAATCAATTATTTAAAGATCGCCGCTTTGTAAAACTGCCACGCCACAAGCTTAAGGGTGGGGGTTGGTTGAGCTGTGGCTTCTGAAAAAGCTGTTGTGAGTTGTGGGTTGTAGAAAAACTGCTGTAGGTGTGGGTTATGGAAAAACTGTAAGCTGTTTGGTTCAAACAAGTATAAAACTTACTTCCTATCTCTATTTTCTTTGAAACAACTGTGAAACAGCTATCTATTTTCACCATTTCAAAAAGCAGAAAGCCAAAACCCAAAAGTAGGGTCCAAGGTGCTTTCAAAACTGTACTACCCAAAAGTAGCTGCTTCTGAAAAAGCAGCTTCTGGTTTCCACCCCTTTGGTTGGCTTTTGGCTTTTTGAAGCAAAAGCAGCTCCTAAAAGCTCAACCAAAGGCACCCTAAGGCCGGTTACGGTGGCTTATGGTTTTTGATTGAAAATTTTAAATTTTACCTGTTTGTGATAAAGATTACATAGAGATATTCGCTTGTGATTTTAATTAATACAGATGTTGAGCTTTTAATGTGGACTACAATTAACTTGTAAACCTCATCTTAAGAAAATACTCTGTTTGAAAGTTAGGTACTGTAGCAAAATCTAAAAGTCACTTTTCAAAACCGTAAAGAACAGAGCCATAATTAGCCACACAATTCGCTGAAATAGTCAGAATTTATAACAAAATAAAGATTCTGTCATTATTTTTTTAAAACAGAAAACTCCTGATGTGAAATGGCAAAAATACCCTTGACCCAAAGTCGAGCCATACCATCTCATCGACGTGAAATAGCGTGGCAAAATATTAAGGGCGCTATTTAAGTGGTATTTCAAAACGGAGTTGAGACCATGCAGACGTTAGATGCTTGGACGTCTCGTCTGCTCGGAGAGCCAATCTGTAATCCAACAAAAAGCCTTATTTCTTTAGTGTACTATCTTCTCAACTTTCCTTTTCCCTATATCTTCTAGTGGAACTTTTTTTACAAATAATTTATTTTTTATTCAAATTTACAGAAATATACCCGTGGTGACATTTTTTACACAAATAGACTCCAGTCGCCCCTCCATTGGACGACTAAAGTCTATCGCCCAATAGACAGGCGACGGCAACGCTATTTGCAAGCCGTTGGGCGACAGGCTCCAGTCGCCCGACCATTGGACGACTAGAACCAGTCGCCCAGCCACAGGGCGACTGCATGTGGAGTCACCCACCCATAGGGCGACTGCAAAGTGCCATCCCATAAATTTTTGTAAATTTTGTAGATTATAACTGGAAGATAATCGGCTGGATTTGTAATAAAAGTTTATGGTCGTTGTATGTTGTTGGAACGTAAAAAATTTGTGAAACTTTTTTTAAAGAATGATTGACCTTAGAACGATCGGTAAGAAAGATGGTAAGTGATATTATGATGTTACTGGGAATTCGTATATGGAGGAAAATTGGTATGTTAATATTGTTGGATGACTTGCTATGTGAATAATTGAATGCGAAAAGACGAGAAAATAAGCTTGTCTGAATTTAAATAGACTTCATAATGCAGTTGAGAGTAATATGCCGCGTACTTTTTGATTACATGCATAACATATAGCATCATGTGCGACTAACCCACCCAACAGTTTGTATGACCTACTGTGTGGACCGGGGCTATTTTCCCTTCCTTGCCAGCACAGCGTTAACTCCTCGGCGCCATTTCCCTCTTTTTCTTGCGCTCCTTCTCGCGAACCTTTCACTCCCTACACGTGCATGCCTTGAGATGAGCTTTCGTCTCGCGTTGTATACGCAGGGTTTGCTCATTCTTGCGAGGCTACTCCTCCCGGATCTCGGAGGACCTTGCGACATTCCACTCCTCGAAGTCGAGGGCCCACTGATCCTCTGGGTGGATCTCAAGATCGATTCATTTGCAGTAGCCACATAGGGGCTCCGGGGACTATGGATACAAAGGAAAGGTTTTTAATGTGTACTCTGAAGGAGGAAAGATAGGGGAAAACAGTGCACCTGGTCTTTACCGGCTGCCGATAGGTTACGGTGTTTAGACGGCAGTCGGGGTAGTCACTGGAGTAGTTTGCGCAACCCTAATAACGCATACCTAGGCTGAGGCGGTGTTTAGGCTTGAAGAACTTGCATGTGTCCCGGCACCAACAAAGGAAGGGCGTCTCCCCCTCTGGTGGGAGTTGCGGCAAATGCTCCGTAGAAACGTTCAAATGGGGTTGTTGCTACGGGGCGCGTCATTGCAGGAAGCTGACCTCGTAGCACGTTGGGCTTGTTCTGCCAGCGCCGCAGCAGCCCTTACTTTCTCATCGTGGGGCGGCAGCTGACCGTGCTAAGTCGCGGGTCTCCTCCCATTGCTTCATCATCTTGTCCCATTGCTTTTTCTGCCTTTTGTCCATCTTGGTGTGGTGAAGCAAGCGCGGTGTAGTGTGGGGTTTGCTTGTGCAGTGTTCTCTGAGAAATCTCTTCGACCTCTTTCTATAAGGCCTCTTGTTGCCCTGTTGGTACATGAAGGAGCCTGTGTGTTCCCGTCACTGCACAAAGCTACCAAGTCTAGAAAACTGGTAAAGCTGGGCTGTGAGGTCTTGTCGCTGCGGAAAGCTAGCCCGTACGGTCATGTCACTGCGCAAAGCTAGCGTGTGCAGTCTTCTCACTATGCAAAACTGGCATGTGCTGTCATGTCACTACTAAAAGCTGGGCCGTCATGTCATGTCACTGAGCAAAGCTGGCTAGATTTCACGACCTGAAAAGTCCGCTGCATTGAAAGGGCCCACAGCTCGATGGCATCCTACAGCGATGCCTTGTCAGCAAACATTGAATTCAACTAAACCTCTGTCTCATGATACTCCCACGCTGATTCGTGCTTATCATGTGTGGAAACACTCTCAGCATTAAACTGGTTCCATTCCTACATGACGGGAGCTTCATACTCGTCCGAACTGTCCTCATCGTCCTCCTATACAGCTTCCTCTTCAGCCCATGCCGTCTGGTCATCGCACTCTATCTGTTGTACTATGTACTCAATATGCTCCACTTCATCGGCTTGTCCTATTTCCTCTCCATGGCTTGACCATTGTACCTCTTTTCTATGTACCGCATCGGTTTCATCACAAGCAACTTGCTCCTCTTCAGCAACATACGGGTCGCCCGAGCTGTTAGCACCTCCCAGAGCAAGGCTGTAACATCCCAAAATTTGGTTGTTCAAAAGTATGGAATTTTTAAAAACTATCCCTTGCATTTTTCGAGCATTCGAATCTTCTTCTAATATTTATTTGAAATCTCCTGAGTTTTGTGACATACAAATTAATATGTTGAGAGATAATATCCAAGTAAAATAATAATAATAATAATAAAGTCAGTGAAAAAGATGGGAATAATTTAACACAATGAATTACAAATTCTAAACTAATTCTAAATTGCACTCAAATCTAGAAATCAATTTAAATAAATAAACTGAGGATTCAAATTTTGAAAACACACAAAACTCAAATCAATAAATCCTAATGTAAGTTAAAATTTTAAATTATAAATCAAAATTTCAAATCTTGGCTTGAGCCCTTCATTTCCTCTTTTTCTTCCCTTTCCCCTTTTTCTCTCTCACTTCCATGTGGGCCCACCCCTTTTCTCTCTCCCTCCCTCTTTCTCCTTTTCTTTCTCCCTCTGCGCACGGGCCCGGCCTGCCCCGCCTCCTCCTTTTCTTCGCTTCTTCCCTTTTCCCTTCACAGTCGCACGCTGGCTCTTCCTCCTCCCTTCGTTTTTCCTTTCTTAACCCATCTCCTCTGCTCTCTGCTCTGCACACGCCTCCTCCTAGTAGCCATCATGCTCTGCGCCGCTCCCTGCCATGCGCCGCGCCTGACCCATCGCTATCACTCTGTGCCGCCGCACGTCGAGCCCCGCGCCGGTCCTTGCCTGGCGGACCTCCCCCGTCACCCGGTCCTCAGCGCCTCCACAGCCCCATCCTGTGGCCATAGGTAGCTCCGCGCCACTCCTCTTCATCCCCTGTCTCTTCTCTCGCTCAGCGCCCGTGACCGCCATTGCCACCTCCTTGCCATTCCGGCTATCCGGCAAAGCCCCGGCCAATGTGATCGCGTCACGATGTGTCCCCACTCCCCAATAGCCCTTCTCCCGAGTTAATTGAAGTCTCGTGGACCGTAGCTCGCCGCACGGCCATCTTCCTCGTCACCGGCCAAACCCGCCGCCACCGCCTCCGTTTCCTGCTCGCAGCACCTCGGCTCGATTCCCTTCGCCGGGAGCATCACCAAGTCGTCGCCAAGCTTCCCCGAGCCCCGCCTCGCTCCTTCCCCCGCTGTAGCCCGCCGGCAACGCGAGCTCCTCCGGGCCGTCGCTCCCGCACGACGCCGGCCCACCTCAGCCTCCCTCCGACCAAGCCGACTACCTGGGTAAGCTTCACGGGCCTCCCTCATGCTTATGCGCTCCCTGGTTCCCACCCTCCTCCACGCCAGCTCCGCCGCCCCGCTGCACCTTCGCTGCCGGCCGCTCTCGGCGCTGCCGACCTCTCCTGGCGCCACCCCGGGCCACGGCACCTCCCCCATTAGCCTCCCCACCTCCGCCGGAACTCATTTTCCCGGTTGCCCCAGCCTCTTCAACCACCGCCTGCCGCCGGCACAGCCAGCCCCAAGCGCTGCCGGCATGCTCTGTTTTGGTCCCCATCCACGTGTTTGCTCTTCTACATTATTCCCTCCGGTAAAGCCGATAAGAGCCAAACGCCCAGCTGGCTAGCCAAGCAAGCAGTAAAAACCACAGGTCCCGTGTTCGATTCCCTGCCGGCAAATTTCCTTTTTCATTTTCATTTTCTTTTTATTAATCCGTTTTCAATTAAGAGAAATCAAGGAAAAGTTTGAAACTAATCCATGGAAGCTAATAAAATCTTACTAGGATTATTAAGATTTCGTATTGGATTAATTATCATATATATGACTTGAATATTTAAGTAAAGGCTAGCTATTAATTAAAGTCACTAATAAAAGATGACTTTAGTTAAGTATTCAAATGTAAATTAAAAAGATATTCCAGATAAAATTAAAGGGAAATAAATTGGATATTATGTATAACTATAAAAGCAGGACCTTAAAGTAAAAATTATCCTTACTTATAATTAAAAATTTATGCCCTAATATTTAACATGCAGCCATTAATCTCAGTGGTAGATTTACTTAAACGACAAAATCAAGCAGCTTCATAAAATTAATGAAACAATATGCCAAAACCATTTAAAAAGAAATACATGTTTAAGTTAGAAGGTCATGATTTATAATATAAACCCCATCCTTAGTACATCCCCGATAAATCAATCTCAACGCTAGGTTTAGTTAGTAATGGCAGTGAAATAAGAATTGGTATTTGGATTAACATTCCACATAAAATGACTAGGAATGAATATTGAAATATGCCGGTAGAATATATGGAAGAAACTATTTGCACAACAAAAAGCATTATATAATTAAGTGATACAAAATTTAACCGTCTAAAGTATGACTGTTATTCCTATATATTTTTTAAAAAATAGTGAAAATTGTTAACAAATTGATTAACCCTTAGCCCGGAAAGCAAATTATATTAAAGGCGACATATGAACCCCTAGGTCAGGATTAATGCTCTGGTGATGTATAAATTAATGCCATTCAGAAATAATATGCTTAGATTATCTATCAACGCATAGGTCTAGATCTGACTCATAGAACTTCCTTGTTAAATATAAAAATAGTAAAAGAGATTATTAATAAAAATGATCAAGTCATCATATTCTACCACCAACTTTGCCTCAAACACCCGAATCACCCATTAACCCATAGAAAAACTAAATTGAGTTTATTCGGATTTATTTGGATCTTTTGAGTTATTTGATTTTATTTGGATTCAGTCATTTGTCGCGTAATTAGAAACTGGAGTCCTGAAGACTCATGGGATCAAGTGAGGTCAAGCTCGAAGTGAAGATAAACGCCAAAAACTGAAGAGAAAGCATCGTGTGAGCTCAAGACCGCGGTAAACCGCGCCAGGCGAGTCAATACTTTGATCATGTTGAACCTACATTTTCTGCAAACTATTTTTGTTTAAATTATCAAATTGCATGCTGTTACTTTATATGCAAATACATGTTAATTTAAGATTCTAAATATATGCCCATTGTTTGCCTTGAATAATATTACACCTCCTTTGGAATACCTGAATGTGTGAACCTTGTCGCCCTAGCAAAATTATAATAGTAACCTTTTGAAAATAAGTCCCTAATTATACGCCCTGCTTAGTACTGCATAGATACTCGGGGACGTTGAAATGCCCCAAGCATCATTATCAATTTCAATCATGAGAAACTGTTTCGGAAGTCATGGTGGTAATGACTGGTATATGTTGGTATGATTATTTTATATTCCCAAAAACCCCAAATTGCTTATTTATCTGGGCGGATGGTTCGGGGGTATGGTGCAGGGGTGCACGAGAGTGTGGTTTGTGGAAGAACCGCCCAGATAACCCTAAGGCCTAAATCTTGTCATGTTACCTCATGTAAAACAGTACAACCGCAAGTCTGTAAAATACAACTTGGCCTAGTAAATGTACCGAACCCCGAAAGTCATCATCATTAGTGGAGAAGAAGTGGTGGTGCAAGTAGCGATTCTGGGTGACGGCTTGAATGGGACACTCTTTGTGAGTGAAGTTCTCCTGCGGCGTGCTAGCAGTACGGTGAGGACAACTGCTAGGCGCATAGGAGGGGAACATCCCGCACAACGTATGGGACCCACCGCAAGTGGGAGCGGCCCATAGGGTGAGATGACGGACGGGGTGAGGTACTTTGAACGGTTACTGTGATGGTTTGCTCAACCGCACGGCTAAGGAATCGTGTGGGGCAACGAGTGAATTGTCTCTTGTGGGTAAAGTGTGCAAACTCTGCAGAGTCAAAACTATTCGAATAGCCGTGCCCACGGTCAAGGGCGGACATAGGAACTTAACCAGATATAGTTCTATTTCAAAATGCTTTATGAATGGGAATGGAAAAGTGGAAGGGCAGTGGAAAGCCCTGATTTGAATTGTCCTAGGTGTCGTCCCAGTGGTAAGTTAAGCGGCTATAACGCTGAAAGGTGCTATATGGTGCGGATGCCATGTAATGGTGGATGGAATCTGGATCGCTATTATTATTACATTTTCTTGAACATTATGTTTTTGTTCAAAATTGCTAGGTCTTAGAGAATTTTTATGTACCATAATTCAAAAATAAAATGTTTTCCCTTCCTACAAGATGAAATATATGGAGGAATATATAGAGTCATGGGTAGAGGAGATGTGTGTTTGTGGTAAATATATAAATGTATTGAGGGATTCATGTCGATCATAAATAGGAGACAATAGTGTGGATTCTAGGAGAAATAAATTGGTAGGCCCAAATGAATTTATAGACTAGATAGATGAATTATATGATTTTTGGAGTATTAGGAAATGCAAAGGTAATAGTTGGATTACAACACCGATATTTATAATTCTTGGGAGATGTTGAAAATATTGGGATTATTAGGATTTGAACAAGTTCTGGATGGATGAATCGATCTTGGGAGTTTGGGGTGTGATAATAATTCCTGGAGTATAAACTTGATCAATGATATTCCTGGTGGATGAATACTGGTGAATCATAGACCTAATCAATGATATACTTGGTGGATTTATACTAGTGAATCGTATACTTGGTCAATGATATTCTTGGTGGATACATACTAGTGAATCATATACTTGATTAATGATATTCCTGGTAGATGTATACTCAGGAATTAGTTAGAGATAGATAATGGAAAAATAAGATTAATTATTAAAGAAGCAAATTATGGTTGTGGATCAATAACGAAAGGATTGGATTGTTAAGAATTTAGAATGCAAAAGATACTGGTGGATTAAATAAATGATATTAGATAAATGATGTCGCTAATTGTTTGGAGTATTAGGCGAGAATTGTTCGATGGATTATATAAGTTATGATACTCGCTGTTTAGGGATTTAGGTAGCAATGAAGGTATGATTGGTGGATTGCATAATTGATGATAATCGCTGTTTGGAGTCTTAGACAACAATCAATAAAGAAAGTGTATTTTGGTGGATTAAGTCGATTATGGTAGTCACTAGGTGGTGTATAGGCAGTAACAATAACACTATGATTAAATAATAACAAAGCTGCTAAAAGCGATTTTAGGCAAATAAAATAACCCGAGCCTCTCCTTTGTTAAGCCATGCATACTATTTTTTGCATTCTGTGTATTGGCTCGCGGAGCACGGGGTTAGAGTGCTCACACTCGCTTTTGCGACAAAATTGAAATCGGAATCAAATCACCTCGCCAAAGCAACAAGATTGGACAAGTGGGCAGAGAAGATGAAGATGTCAAGGGCTAGGTCGCGAACCTCCGGTTGGTGCTGTGGGCATGTCCCGAGGGTCCCACCGTGTGCTTCGCTCTGCGACATTTATTGATTTCGGCCTAATCGGCCCATGAGTAAGTTTACTATTACATTTACGCTTCCGCATGATATGATCTTTGATATTCAGAACTGTAATCTGTGAGCACTATCTACTGATACAGGGAGTAGTGCAGCTAAACACAGTAGATTCCAGCTTATAAAATCTGGGTCTGACAAGGCTGTACGCATGACCTTGCACAGCTTCTAATGCGCATGGTTGCACAAGCAGCACACACTCGTATCGACGGCGCCGGCACCCTTGCACAAACCCCTTCCACGTAATAGTGCGCAGCAATGTTCTCAACTCCCATCTGATGTCTGTGGGAGACCAGCTCTAAGCCCTTGTATGACGACGCTGCACACCTCGAGGTCCAACGAAAAAACTCCGAGTCAGCCAATGCATCACATCTAAGATTCGAGCATTCTCGCCATCCGGATGTACTAGAGTGACTTGTGGAAAACCACTCAAATCCACACCATTCGGATTTTCACGAATGGTTCAAGTACAGTAATGCACTCTCAATGTAGTGGGTATCAGCATTGTTGATGCCTGTCTGCATATATGTTTTAATTTTGCAACATGTCAAATCACATCACATAATACCAAAGTACCGACATACTGCAATTCACATTTTACCGATCGTTCGCATGTCGTAACCCATTATAATAAATTCGTACTATGAACTTCCTATCCGTTTTTCCAACGTACTAACGGCATTACATTCATTCATATTTAACAAAAAAAATATTACATATTGTTTTCTACTGAATTTCGTATCTAACATAATTATTTACTGAATTTTGTAATACGTATAAATTTTTACGGACAATTAATCTGTACGTTATGGTGACTGAATTTTCTACAACTACAATTTTGTATGCATGACAATTTGCTAATGATGCTAATTTTGTAAAACTATGTTCGCTAATTTATACACAACTACACGCTTCTACGGCTGCTAATTTTCTAAAACTATATTAACTAAATTTTGTATACCAAAAATTTAACTATTTCTATCTACATCTACAATTTTCTACTAACACTAACAGTCATATACAACATTGCAGATACAAAAAAATACCTATTGTTGCTTCTTCCTCTCCTCTCCGCTTCTACGCCTGCTAATTTCCTATAACTACATTAACTAAATTTTCTATACTAAAAATTCAACTATTTATATTTACATCTATATTTTTTACTAACACTAACAATAAATAAAAATATACTGCAAATACAATATTGCAAATAAAAAAATTACCTGGATTTGGTTCTTCCTTTTCTCTCCCCCTCCTCCTCCCTCTCCTCTCCCTCCCCTTTTCTCTCCTCCCTCTCTTCTCCTCTTCTCCCCTTCCATTCCTTTTCTCTTTTCTCTTTTCTTCCTCTACTCGGCCGAATGCTTTCTTCTTCTGTTGAGTGTGGGCGGGCGGTGGCTAATCACTGTTTTTAACCCCCCCCCCCAGTCGTCCGCCCGTTGGGCGACTAGAGCTCCAGTCGCCCAACGGGGGGGGGGGACTGAATCTAATCGCCCAACGGTCGGGTGACAGCAATTGTTCACCCAATGGTCGGCGGATTGTCTGTGTGTCATCTAGCTGTTGGGCGATTGGATCCAGTCGCCCCCCGTTGGGCAACTGGAGCCTATTTATGTATTGTCACGGGATATTTCTATAATTTCGAATAAAAAAATAGAATATTCATAAAAAAAATTATCTTTTGGTGCATCTACTCCCCTTCCCGTTCTCTTGAGCTTGCATAAGACCAGAACTCTTTTTCCTCCTCATTTTCCCCCTCTTGCCTAAGTATCACCTACTCCTATTACACAATGGCGGTGGCGACGTCGACGTTCCTCACCCACACTAACCTCTACCCCTATCACCGTTGCTGCAAGCCTCTTCCTCCCAGCACTGTCGTGGCTGAGGAAGCGGTGATAACGGTGGCTGAGGATCCTCAACCTCTTGATTGATCTGGTGGGGAAGGAGCTATTATGGCTGAATTTGGTAAGGAGAAAGGTCGAATCTAACAGGAAAGAAGCCAAACATTGCTGCGCTAGTTTGTCAGGTGTATTTGCTTAGTTTATTGTACCACCCTTCCTTATTTGTTACAAAGAGTGTTTTGGTTTGTTGTACCGTATGCTCTCGAAATGTAGGCCCCGTTTGGCAGAGCTCTAGCTCTAGGAAATCTGTAGATTTCCTAGAACTGGTCATCTGTAGCTCTAGGAAATCCTGGATCTAGAGTTGCAGGCATGTTAAGTGCATTTACATGACTCATTTCATTTATATTATATATTAAATAAAAATATTTAAATCACTTTATTTTGTCAACAAACTACAGATCCAGCATAGATCTCGGAGCTAAAGCTGTGCCAAACGGGGCCGTAGTGGTTAGATTTTTGTTTCATTAGTTTTTGTTAGTTGTTGTAGATGTTTTTGCAAATTGTTACACACGTCTTTCTCAATTGTTGCAAAAACCATATTATTTTGTTGCAAACTATCTTTTCCAAATTATTTTGTTACAAGTGTTCTCTCCAATTGTTGCATGAGCATTTTTAAAGTGTTGCAATGGTTGTAATGTCATAGATATGCTTTGCTTTTAACTTTTTTTGGCTAGCTCTTAATGGCATCTTCGTATCGGAATGTGATACGTAATTTGAAGTAAATTTTGTTCGGTGACTAAGATTTGTTCCTCCTTTTTTTGTGGGATCGAAACTAATTTTGTTACCATATTGAATTCATTTATTGCATCTATCTATCTTATTGATATGTTATGCCGGAACGTTCGTATAGTACGTTCGAGCGCTAGTCGCTCTTATTCTAAAAAGTGACAATCTTTAACGTGGCGAATAATCAATTTCCCCCGAGAAGGAACTGGTTTCGGAGTTTATTCTACTCGCTCTCTTCGACAGTCCCGCGCCGTTCCAGTAATTTTATGGGCCTCCAGTAAGGTAACCAAGTGGGCTCCTCGGTCTGCTTTTGAGTTTTGATTACCTACAGAGATGGGCCGTGGCCTGCTCCCGGCACGCTTTCAGTTTGTACTACTATTAGTTTCCGGGAAAAAGAACAAAATATTCTTTGCATCGACACTTCGACAGTAAGTGCTTGTCTAAGCAAAAGTTGGTAGTGTTGAACGAATTTGACAAGCATTTGATTTGCTATCAAACTCTGGCAAGATTTTCTTCTCCCTTGGTTCTCTAGTTTTATTTTGTTGCCGACTTTTTGCTAAAATATTGGCAACCAGATCTAATGACCAAATTTCGGCAGGGCTTGGTGGGACCAAATTTGTCATCAAACCGCGGGTCATGTTGGTGTGTGCGCACGAAGATCGGAGAAGTTGAACCAGTTTACTTTTCTAGGCCACATGGGCAACCAATATCAAGGCCTGTGCCCCAAGCAGTGGAATGAATCGATCCGATAAGCCAGCAGCTGAGCAGGCGTCAAGCAGCAAACCAAAGCACTCACTTCGCATCTCCATATTTGGCGATCATTCACATCTTTCCATCGCTACATATGACATACATAGGGGGTAAAGCTACAGTAGATGCATGGAATTACACTTTCAAAATATTGCACAAAAATCTAGAATATATCCCCTAATACATAAAGTATATACTACACATACTAACATATTCTTAGCAATCCATTAGGCCCAACAGACGTCAGGAGCAGGGGCAGAACTAGCCCACCCAAGCCTCGGGCTAGATCAACTGCTCTTGCGTTAACTCTGTTTTTTAATGATTTTTCATAAATTTTACATAGGCTTTGTTTACCAGATCTCAGACTATAGCTCAGATAGCTCGAGATCTAATTCCACCACTGGTCAGGAGAGAATCAAGTTTACCCAAGTCAAACCCGTGCCGTCTAGGCCATCCTCACTTGACATCGAACATCCCCCTCTCGTCCTCACTCCCCTCAGTGCAAAAAGTTCAGTGTTGTGCCTTGCTTCTTGCCAGAAACAATCCCCATGCTTTTAGCAAAAAGGTTACTTGCATCGCTTCTGGACTTCTGGTCTTCTTAGATTGAGAATTAACACAAAGTGTCCACATTAGAGCAGTTATTGATGGTTCATGGTTGCAGTGGTCAGCAATTAGTCTTGGCCTAGTACGACCCAGATGAGTTTCAAGATTCGACTAATTTTTTATTCATGATAGCAGTTTAGGAAATAGGAAGGGGAAGAACAAGATAACTTTGTTCTGGAATCAGAAGAGTGCTTTAATTTTACTGCCATAGTATCATAGTGACAATTATGACATGATTAAGGTATGCACGCTACTGTGCACTATCGCCATGGTTAATTTTATTGATTGGTCAACTTGATTAATATTTAGTTGGTTTGAGCAAGTTGTTGGAATAAACCGCGTACGTTAATCGCGCGTACGCGCCGCGTACGTTAATTGCGCGGTCGCGTTGAGTGCGTGTGGCGCGTACGCGTTAATTGCCGGACTTCATACGATTTGTTGCGCTGAATAGCAGTACGTGTGTGTGCGTGTGTTGGTTATAAAAGGCCTGTAAGCGTTGTGCTTTGGCAAGTAGAAAAAAATACAAAAAAAGCGGCGTTCGTCGCCCAGATATCTACTGTGCTTCTTCCTCACGTTCGCGTGCGTGTGTGCGTTTCCTAGGCAAAGCTAACATTTGGTATCAGAGCCGGTGAAGTTCGACAGCAAGCTGATGGCCGGTGACGAGCGTACACCGCCATCGTCTCCGAAAGGCGTCGGCGACCCGAAGTCCGGCGGTAGCAACACACGACGTGAGGTCATGGTGGAACGCGTCATCAAGGAGTCCAGCGGGTCGGTGGAGTTCCCGGTGTTGACGCGGGCCAATTACCACGAGTGGGCGTTGGTGATGCAGGTGAACTTGGAGGCGCTCGGGCTCTGGCGTGCCATGGAGACGAGCGACGTCGAGCGTCGCGAGGATCGGCTGGCGTTGGCCGCCATCCTGCGCGCGGTGCCGACAGAGATGCGCTCGGGTCTCGCCGTGAAGAAAAGCGCCAAGGAGGCATGGGCGGCTGTGAAGACGATGCGGATGGGCGACAAGCGCGTGCAGGAGGCGAACGCGCAGAAGCTCCTCAAGCAATTCGAGAATGTGGCATTCAACGTTGGTGAGTCCATCAACGAATTCGCCATGCGTCTCGGCTCCCTCGTTGCGGAATTGCGCGAGCTGGGGGAGAACATCGAGGAGGTGCGCGTCGTCAAGAAAGCGCCGCGTGGTGCGGCGAAGTACAATCAAGTCGCCGTGTCCATCGAGATGCTCATGGACTTGAATACGATGTCGTTCGAGGAGTTGGTTGGGCGACTCGGTGGCTGAAGATCGGTGCGCGCCGAGGCGATTTCGGACGGCGTCGGGCGATTCTTGCTCGCGACCGAGGAGCGATGGGAGCGCGCGGCGCGTCGAGAACAACGGGAGGCGGCGAGCGCATGGACTTCGTCAAGAACAACGGCCGTGCAAAGGGCGGCCGGGCGGCGACGACGACGACACGGCGGCATGAGCTCGGGGACAAGTAGACGTTCACGCCGCGCCAGCGAGGAAGGTGCTACAAGCGTGGCGTCGCGTGGCCACCTCTCTAGGGATTGCCGTGAGCCAAGGAAGGAGAAAGCACCGCCGCGAAGGCGCGACGAGCCAGCACTCATGTAGGTCGGGCGCATGGGGTGTCGTGGTTTAGGGGTGATTGTTGGAATAAACCGCGTCGTTAATCGCGCGTCAGACGCGCGCGACGTTAATTGCGCGTCGCGTTGAGTGCGTGTGGCGCGTACGCGTTAATTGCCGGACTTCATGCGATTTGTTGCGCTGAATAGCAGTACGTGTGTGTGCGTGTGTTGGTTATAAAAGGCCTGTAAGCGTTGTGCTTTGGCAAGTAGAAAAAAATACAAAAAAAGCGGCGTTCGTCGCCCAGATATCTACTGTGCTTCTTCCTCACGTTCGCGTGCGTGTGTGCGTTTCCTGGGCAAAGCCAACACAAGTAAATTAGCCTTCATTTGTTTTCAATAGTTAACCTAAGCCGATTTAAGCTACCGTGCACTATTGCTATTTCTGAGAAGACATTCTTTTTCTTACCAGGTGTTGGAAGTATTTAAGGTCCTGAGATAGATGGGATCTTAGGAGGATGGTTTTTACCAATAGATTTTTGGGTAGATCTTAGCTAATAGTCACTACAATGTAATTTCAATCAAAAGCTAACAACCACAACCGGAAGCTATAAGCTTAAACTCTTTGGAGCGGCCCTTATTTGCAAAACCAAGCTATTCTTTTTATAGGGGTACAAGAAAGATGCAAACAACTCACGCACATACTCGTGTATGCATCTCCAACACACAGTGGCGGAACCAGAATTTGGTTACGCCTCGGGCTCAGTGGTGGAATGAACTAGGCTATTGGTTAGACTATGAAAATATTATCCAGACTGAACTAAATTTACCCGGACATACATAACATACACAAAAGGAAGGGAGACTCCTTTTCCAAACGCACAGCTCTCACGAATCACGCGGCCCCGGTGCCCGTATGGACACAATGTGAACCAGCCCATATTCCCATCGTTTCAAAACGAGTGACGTAGACACCAACTGGTACATGCATACGCAGAGAACAAGAACAATTCAACCATATATTCTCTCTCAGCGGATTACTCAAACAACGTATACGTACGTGACGCCGCTGACCTCCTGTTAATCCAGGGAACAAATAAAAGGTGAGATTTTTAAAAACAGAAAGTCAAACGAGATCGATCGGCAGAGACAGACAGATCGTGATGAGATGTGGAAGCTCGAATTGTCAACGATTTTTTGCTGCACACCGTTGGCGTCAGGTTCTTGGCTTATCAGGGAGCCACTGGTCATGCCAGCGGCTGGAGCGGATGCAGATTCCAGACCAAGTATTAATATTCCTGCTACTGAATTACGCGTTGCTTGCAGTGGCGTCCACGCGGACCTGATATCATGCATTACATATGCTCATCGTCTAAAAGAAGGATATCACTAAGACAGACTCTGGCGACCCGGATTTTGCAATTTAAATATTTGGTGTATTCTGATATAGTCCTTGATCTAGCTCATATAATATAATAATAGTGAATATTACATTTATACATGTAATAAAAGGAGTACTTAATATTACATAGACAATCATAAATAGATATTACGAAAGTTTTACGGAAACTAGCTGACAGACTAAACGAGTTCGTTCATATAAAGTAGTAGAAAGTAAATAAACCAAAAAAAACATCCATGATTTGTCACAAACAATAGACTGAGACTAAACCTACTCCTGACCATTGTTTTCAATGTTTTAGCCAGAGACATAGAAGTATCCATACACTAGATCATCGCTTCTATAACCTAAATCCACATATTAAGCAACCAGGAGTACAAAAGTATTTAGTAAGCCCTTATACTAGAACACAAGTGTGTATATATATCTCTCTCTATCTATATTTCTACTCCTGGGAATAATTACTCTCTATATCGTATTTCGCGTATCGGAATGTATGTATATGTAGTATATGAATATATAAAACCATCTAGGTGGTATGTATAGTTTTTAGACACACTCTTTTTTATGTGTGTATATAAATTATTTAGAAAATACGCTAAAAAGTATAGACTTCCTTGTATTTTTTTCATGTAGTTTATATTGGAGTATCTTATAATTAGTATATGAGTATACCCAAAGTGATAAAAGAGTATGTCAAGTTCGTTTAGGTGGTATATATTATATGCGGGAGTAACTACACCCGGGAGGAGAATGCATTCTTCCCACATACACATATGTAAGACTTAACCAAGAGAGGGTTTTATGTTAATTTAGTATAAAATCAGATTGCCAAATACCATACTATATCTAGTTTCTAAATCTATGATTTAGCCATTTTTAACTAAAACTAAAATGTACGATTTCAATTAAATTTGTAAGAGTGAACTATCTTTACAATTGCCCACCATATCTATTCCATAAGCACCATTCCAAATTCATTTTCATACCAAAATACCATTCCTAAATGGAATCTTTCTGGGGAGGACGTGGTGGTGACGAGGGGAGGGAATCATCGGAGAGGAGCCCCACAGTGGCGATGGACAGGAGCTGGTGGAGTGGCGCGGAGGCCTACATGGTGACGACGGTGGTGGTGGAGTCATCGTTGCGGTCATAGAGAGATCCGGTTCCCGCAGTGGCAAGAAGGAGGGCGGGGCGGCATGGGTTGCAGAGCATTCTTGACGGTGTGGCGGGATCGCTCTCTTTGTGTCTAGTCGCTGGCTATCTCTGTTTCTCTCTCTCTCTACCCGCCTGGATTGTGGGAGAAAGAAAACATTGCCACTTCGTAAAACTGCCATGACATAAGCTGATGAGGACATCACTTTCATGTATACAACCAATATTTCTCATAATAGATCTGAACATATGCACTTGTAAGGTCGAATCATAAGAGCTCGCACACATCAATTAAACTATCAGATAACTTCATTTCTAGGAGAACAATTTGTTTCTAATAAGAATATGCTGCTACATAATATATGTGATGTTCTTTTAATCAGAAACTTAGGAGCTGATCATGAAGGAAAGTATGCGCAATTCAATTCGGCCTCTGGAGGCAACACTAACTTCAAACGGGCATAACTTTCACATGCGAACTCTGTTGAGCTCCACGAGTACTTGATTGAAAACTTATCTTGTTCTCTTTTCAACGGATCTAACCCTATCTCAAAACTCCTTCTGAATGCACCACAATCTGTAAAATAGTCCGTTGCTATCTCTGATTCTGAAACGAACGGGTGTTGCGCCACCTCTAATTGGGACCATGGCCCTTGCAACCCTAGGGGCGTGCGCCCGCCCCTAGCTTACACCCTTTGGTCGTCATCCTCAAATAGTCTCATGTGTGCTATATTTTAGAGTTTGGATTTCGTTTAGTTAAAAGTTAGCTACATTACAACTTCTTATATTGGCTTGTGTCAACTAGACCAATCTTGAATATCGCTTCGGAATCCCACCATATTGAGTATTTCACTTCTATTTATAATTTTCAGATTGCTTATTATCTTGTTCTTACTTGTTCTTCGATTGCATGCAAAAATAAACCTCCGTGGTCAGGTCAACCTTGGTTCGAGCAAGTTTAATAACAAGCTTGGAGTTGGTTCAGCGATTGTCAGGCATATAGTCTTGTATGATTGGTAGCCGAATCATGAGAGTCATCTCTTCAAATCGAATTCTTGTTCTCATCAAAAGATTGGGACACCCATCGTCGCATCATAAGCTATCCTACGTGATCTGCCACACAATTTACTAAAATAGTTAGAATTTATCACAAAATAAGTATTATGTCATTATTCCTTTTTTTAAACAAAAAACTCTTGATGTGAAATGGCAAAAAATACCTCTGACTCAACCCTGACTTGAACTGGTCGAGCCGGATCATATCACCGAAAACAGTGTAATCTTTAGCATGAAACAGTGTGGCAAACCATGAAGGACAATATTTAGCATGATGTTTCAGAGAACGGCAATCTTTGACGTGGCAAATAATCCCGGCTAAGGAAACCAAGTGGGCTCCTCGGGTTGCTTTTGAGTTTTGATTACCTAACAGAGATGGACCGTATTATTAGTCTATTTAAAAACAATACACATGCAGTATAATACTACTTTTCCGAGAAAAAATAAAGAATATTTTGCATCGACAGTAAGATTTTCTTCCTCTTTGGCTCCCTAGTTTATTTTATTGCTAATCTTTGGCTGAAATATTGATAACCAATCTATTGAATACCAAATTTTGGCAGGGCTTTGTGGGTCAAATTTGTCAGAAAACCAAACATAATTTGCAGTGCCATGGTGGTGTGTGCGCACGAAGATTGGAGCAGCTGGACCGGTTTACTTTTCTCGGCTACATGGGCTACATGGGCCATCAATATCATGGCCTGCGCCCCAAGCAATGGAATGAATGGATCCGATCAGCCAGCGCGTCAAGCAGCAAACCAAAGCTTTCACATCTCATCTCCATATTTGGCCATCATTCACATCTCTCCATCCCTACAAATGACATACACACACTGTTTCCTAGCGAATATTACGGCCTTACGGCAAACAGCTCTATCTTATGATTTAGAAGCTATGTTATGAATAGAGAAGTAGTTTCTGAAAGTGGTTTCTATAAGCCGTTTGTAAGAGTTATAGTTGCTTTAAATAGAGTGGCTTCTCAACACGAGTGTCGCTTAATTACTCTCTCAATAACTCTCGTAAACAGCTAAAATTCAAAAGCTACGTGACTTTTGAACATGGCCTAACACAAGTATACATTTCAGCTGCTAGCCCTCTGTAAGCTGCCAGATTTGTTGTTTACTCCAAAGAATCGATTCATCAAAGAGTCCATTCATCCGTCCTTTGGATTGGCTTTGCGATGGATGCTTGTCTTGTCTGATTCCGATCCTGGTATACGTGGTTCAGAATGCGAGGCTTACCATTAGGGCAGCATTAGTCACCTTGTAACCACACAACCCCGGACTACATATTTGCAGAACCAAGCTGTTCTTGTGACACACACAGAAAGAAGAAGACAGATCCCTCCTTTTCCAACGCACAGCTCCCACAAATCACGCGGCGCCGGCGTCCGTATGGACACAATGTGAACCATCCCATATTCCCATCGTTTTCAAACCAGTAACGCAAGGAAACGTATAGTATGCACTCTTAGCGTGTATTCACTATGCGTTCAAACTAAAATTCATGTTTTACTCTATCTATATATAAAATTTTAAGCTTAAAATTATTCTATGTTAAAAATACCAAAAACTAGAAAATTCTTATAGATTGTTAGAATTTTTTAGTACTCTTAACATAAGTATGAATTTGAATTTTAAATTTTATACATAGGTAGAGTGAACCATGAAGTACATCTATAAAAAAAATTTCAAAGTTTTTTATAACGTTTTAGTTTAAGTGTACAATAAATGTACTGTAAGGATGAATGCATACTATATGTTCCGGTAAAAATAAGCACTAACTGCTACATGCATACGCAGAGAACAAGAACAATTCAACCGTATATTCTCTCTCAGCAGATTACTCAAAACAACATATACGTACGCGACGTGGCTGACCTCCTGTTAATCCAATGAACAAATGAAAGTGAAATTTTAAAAACAGAAAGTCTAACCAGATCGATCGGCAAAGACAGACAAATGGTAATGAGATGTGGAAGCTCCAATTGTTAACGATTTTTTGCAGGACACCGTTGGCGTCAGGTTCTTGGCTTATCAGGGAGCCATTGGTCATGATGCCAGCGGCTGGAGCGGATGCAGCAGATTCCAGACCAAGTATTGTTATTACTAGCAGGAGAAGTTTAGCGCCACGCCGCACTAGTTATCATATAGATCGAAATAAAAGAGCTGATAATTTGTAAAAGGTTTTTCTAAAAAATTGAGAATTTATACGTAATTCCGGGGAGGTAAAGGATTTTTCGCAAAAAAAAAAATCAAGAGTCTATATGTAATAATAGAAAACCCGCGAGGCTTTACCCTTAAAAAAAGGTTTTTTTCTGAAAAAATCTAGGTCTCATACGTAATCATTACTACTATAAATGAACGAGTTGGTGGTCGTACGTTATTTCTCCTCAAACCGCCATATTCCTTCAACTTATCATCACTCTTTACTTTTCAACTGATCAGAGCAGTCCTCTTCTATAGAATGATTCTTATACATCCAATGAATTTCGTTGCAACGCACAAGTAGCTGACTAGTTTCAAAAAAAGAGAGGATCTTTTCATGAAACACTGACGTTGTGGGGGACTTTTTTGTAAAAATAGAGAACCTGTATATAATTTTGAAAAGCCGGAGGGTCTTTTCACATAAGGTAACGTGAAGGCACTCTCCGAGGCAAAACCCTCGGGTATAATATAGGTAATATTCCTACTACTGAATTACGCGGTGCTTGCAGTGGACGTCCACGAGGACCTGATATCATGCACTACATATGATATGCTCATCGTCTGATAAAAGAAGGATATCATGGAGACTGGGACAAACCGACTAGTCCAAAATGCAGAGACTTTTGGGGACGTCCACTTTATTTTATGTGATCAAGTTGCCGGTCGAATTGGGGCAGAGAGTTGCCTGTTGTTTCTGTCGAGTGGAATATACCCATTTGAATATTCTGATAGTTCTCCAGTAAGATAATATATATGATCTTGGTGGTGATTCCATGGTAAGAACTTTTATTTTGGTTTGTACTACCGTGCAAGGGGTTGGGTATTTCGGCTGCTGTTGACGTGTTTCTAGAAGCAAATCTAGGCATGGACTTTTGTAGCTCTAATGTGGGTGGATGGTGACACGAGAGTCAAGGAGCAGAAAAGCCAGAAACAGTACGGGGCTGTTTGGTTGCCTGCATACGGGTGACTCGTATCCGCGTATGCAGGGAGATGGTGTTTGATTGCCTGTATGGAGGAGAGAGCCTGCACGAGTGGATGCAAAAAATCAACTGGAGCCAGGCTGAGGAGAAACGTGGCTGAGGAGCTTCCCTCCTCAGCCTGGCCATGCTTATGCAGCTGCATGAGCACATGCAGGCAACCAAACAGCCCCTACATGAATGCAAGGGGAAGGGAGTGATCCGAAGGGCCATGTAAGAAATTTTGGGATTTTATTACAATGAACTATTGTTATTTTGGAAGAGTAAAAATTTAGAATTTACAGACTTCTTTGGCCAGCTTGTGTTACTTTGGCCGAAATAAATTATTTTATAAATTTTTAGTCATGCGATGATTTGATTTGATCTAGGTCGGTGCATATATATTGCATGATGCATATTACAGTTAATATATGAAGAATTTACACCCTAAAATGTTTTTTTTGTCTTTAGATGTGCAGGGTTGTTTGGAATCAACCATGGTTAACGGCAAGAATCGAAGCTATGCTCATGGAGTAGTTGAGGCCCAGAATGATCAAGAATGCCGGGTGAGATAGTTGAGCTCAAGTATGTCGCGAGAAAGATAGGAAATATTGAAGGAAAGTTCGAGCGACGGGTTGCACCATATGATTTAGTTGGTCCAAGTGAGGTGTAGTCCGGTTGAATCGAAACAGGACAAACTTATCAACTCGTGGTAAGCCAGTAGTGCATCTATATGTGGCAAGCATGGCAATTGTTTGCAATGGAAGATAAAGACCGGATAAAAAAGGGTATTTTGGTAAGTTGATCAAAATACCGAAAACTACCTTGAATAAAAACTGGGTGCTTGACAAAGCGGTTTAGGTCAAGGAGAAACTGAGAAGATCAAGTTAGATAAAAAAAATTAAGGACTTAGTATATTTGAACTTATGTGCTTTGAAAAGCATTCATAAGTGTAGTGCGTGAGTAAAACCTATGTTGTGTGGGGTTAACAAGTTTCCTCTAGTTGTGCTAAGTGGATAGTATCTATTAGGGTTAGATGAGGCTGGTTGAGTTGTCTAGTTCATGGGTTAGGATGGAGAGGTTAGGATGGAGAATTGCAAGTTAACCATCCAAACTTTACTCATTGAAGCCAAGTGTTTTAGAATTAGGGTTTGAGAAGTATGAGTGCTATAGTGTACTTTCTTGTTTTCTAAGTAGAATGGCTGTAAAATATTTATTCTTAAGTAATAATATATTAATTTTGTTCATCTCTCATGGATCTATCGTATTTTAGTTGATTTGCTCTTGTTTTGGTTGATTTTGATCTTGTCTATCTCCTTTTTTGATCTTGTTGGATACTAAGATGAGTAAGTGATGGAAATATACCTTGAAAATTAATCTCCATCCATCTAGGCATTAGATTTGGCAAGTTTTTCAAGTTGTTCATTTTTGGTAGATTTGGCCTTTCGAAGTGATTTCTTGATCCAGTTTTTTTCCTCGATATCTCAGATATTCTGCTTGTTGTGACAGGGGAAATACATCTAGAGCCATCTTAGCCATCATTCACCCACGAATAAGTTATATTCATCATTTTTTATTTTCGCCCGATTTTAATGTAACTTTCTTTCAAATGAAAAAAATATCAGAACTTTGGCATGCAACGCTTTTCTTGATTATTTATTGAAATAAGTTCTTGATATTTAGAGAAGGTGCATACTAAATTTCAAGTGATTGGAGTTTTGGTTTGAGTATTTGCTCAATTTATGGTTTTTTGCTTGGTTTTGGCATAGCAAAGTTTCACGAATTAAAAGATCATAATTCTCTTATGTTCTTTTAATATGTTTGGTTGTGATAAGTTCTTAAGATCATGATTTAGGTTTGGTTCAAGTTTCAAGTCTTTTAAACTTATGGATCAAAAGTTACATGGATTTTTTGATTTAAAATAGTGTTGTTTTTACTGTTTACCGAGATGAATTTACTGTAGCTCTGCGAATTTTCAGATTTGGGGTTTCTTGATCTTTATCATAGCTATTAGAGTGAAAAATTAGTAAATACATAAAAACAAATTTAAAGACACCATTCACTATCTCGGTTGCACTACCATCCAAGGGGATCGGTATTTCGGTTGCTGTTGACGTGTTTCTAGAAGCAAATCTAGGCATGGACTTTTGCAGCTCTAATGTGGAGAATTGCAAGTTAACTATCTAAACTTTACTTATTGAAGCCAAGCGTTTTAGAATTAGGGTTTGAGAAGTGTGAGTGTTGTGATGTGCTCTCTTGTTCTTTAAGTAGAATGGATGTAAAATATTTATTCTTAAGTAATAATATATCAATTTTATTCATCTCTCATGGATCTATTGTATTTTAGTTGATTTGCTCTTGTTTTGGTTAATTTTGATCTTGTCTATCCCCTTTTTAGATCTTGTTGGATACTAAAGATGAGTAAGTGATGGAAATATACCTTGAAAATTAATCTCCATCCATCTAGGCATTAGATTTGGCAAGTTTTTGAAGTTGTTCGATTTTTGGTAGATTTGGCCTTTCGAAGTGATTTCTTGATCCAGTCATTTTTGCCTCGATATCTTGGATATTCTAGCTTGTTGTGACAGTGAAAATACATCTGGAGCCATCTTAGTCATCATTCACCCACGAATAAGTTATATTCATCATTTTTTATTTTTGCCCGATTTTAATGTAACTTTCTTTCAAATGAAAAAATATTAGAACTTTGGCATGCAACGCTTTTCTTGATTATTTATTCAAATAAGTTCTTGATATTTAGAGAAAGGTGCATACTAAATTTCAAGTGATTTGGAGTTTTGGTTTGAGAATTTGCTCAATTTATGGTTTTTGCTTGGTTTTGGCATAGCAAAGTTTCACGAATTAAAAGATCATAATTATCTTAAGTTCTTTTAAGATGTTTGGTTGTGATAAGTTCTTAAGATCATGATCTAGGTTTAGTTCAAGTTTCAAGTCTTTTGAACTTATGGATCAAAAGTTACATGGATTTTTTTATTTAAAATATTGTTATTTTTACTGTTTACCTAGATGAATTTACTATAACTCCACGAATTTTCAGATTTGGAGCTTTTTGATCTTTATCATAACTATTAGAATGAAAAATTAGTAAATACATAAAAAAATTTAAAGACACCATTCGCTATCTCGGTTGCCATACCGCCGATACCGGCCCACATATCTTCAGTCTGGAACACTGTAAGTGACGTGTTTGTTAGGCATCTTTGCATATTCTCCACCAGAAAGGGGAAAATCGCGTCGGATTGGTTGCTACAGTGCAGCCGCTAAAGCGCTTTCGGTGATTACCATGTTCCACTCCTAAGTTGTTGTCCGTGCTATAGGTAACACGTTGAATCTAGCTTACCCATCACTATCTTCCAATTGGCAATCGAGGACTTCGCTTAGGATGCTTCAGGACCCTGAATTTCCTTTGGCCTATTCTTTTCGACCGAACTAGCAACTTTTGATTTTTAAGTATCTAATTTTTAAATAAGATATTTTCTCAAGATGGGATCTAGAAGTTAATTATAGTAATATTAAATACCCAACATCTGTATCAACTAAAATCGTAAGCGAGTATCTCTCTTTCTATAATCTCTATCGTAAGCAGCTAAAATTTAAAAATTTTAACAAAAATCATAAATCGCAGCTGCGCCACACAGACCCTTTGTCCATCGAAGGGCTAAAGGGTCAAGCGCTCCTAGTGTTTTTATCAGACATTCATTGAAAACAGACATAACAAATATCTGCAGATGCATCGTCTCTGACAACGAGGTGGCACCTTTACCTCTCACATACTGACATAATTAGTTTTCGCTAGAGCATCTCGAAGCTTGTTTGCTTTACACGTCATGATCTTTATAATTCGAGAGCTGCTTTACAAGTCATCTAGAGTGTGATTACCCCACTGAAAGAGTGAAGGATAAACAACGCCTCAACCCATGCATTTTTTTGGCTTTATGGTAGAAGAAGAAGCCGACTAATTGGTTATGTGCACTGTTCAAAAAATGGGCCGAAAATAAACCGAAAATTGGGAAATCGGTTATATCGGACACCACGGTAAAGTTTTGTATCGGCAAAAAAAATTGTTTTTGCATGATTTTTGTCAAATATAAAAGAAATCCGCAACCATTTCAAATCACATATGTCGATATAGCTCAGTGGTAAGGTATCTAGCCTTGAAGAAGCAAGAACACGGGCATCAAACCCTCAAAACTGCATTTTTTTTCACCTTTTTCATTTGAACTTCAAAGAAATTCAAATTTTGATTTGAAAATTTCCACCAAATTTGACCGAAATTTTCTAAAAAATGAAAAATCAGTTTTATCGTCGCCCTAGTAAATTTTTAAATCCTATTTTTAAAACACTGATTATGTGAGCTCGAACAGCTTCCAGGCCACTTGATAATGTTAGATCATGTGGTGGTCGTGCATTTAGTGATAATGAATAATTGATATTTTGGTTGCATTGAAATATGCATTTGTGAAAGTTTCGATCCAGGTCGAGTGGTTTCAATCAGGTCCGAATGATTTTGATTACTCCGAGTGGTTTTGATCGACTCCAAGTGGTTTCGATCAGGTTCGTGATTTGGTTTGCTTCAAGTGGTATTTGGTTGGCTCCAAGTGGTTTCGATCGGGTCTGAGTAGTACCGGATGGTATTCGAGTAGCTTTGAAGTATCGGGCGGCTTTCGAGTGGCAACAGAGTATCGGACAACGTTTGAGTGGCATCAGAGCATTGGACGGCGTTCGAGTGGCATCGAAGTATCGTATAGTAATCCGATCAGCCTTGTGATGGCTGGTCCGATCGACCTTGTGATGGCTGGTTCAATCGGCCTTGTGATGGATGGTCTGATCGGCAGATCTGAATGCCAGACTTCGACCATATCCGACTTCGACCACGTCAAATTTTGAACAGTGCTCGAAGGATTTGGTATTCGGAAGTTGGAAGTACTCGGTGGTCAGATGGGTGTGATACTCGCTAATTGGAAGGACTCAGCTTCGATGTTTCTGTGGTTGGTAGCGATACTTGTTATTCCCGAGTGTTTTGAATGGAGCGATGGTAATTCCTGGGTACTTGTTGTTTCGAGTACTCGTTGAGCTTGCAGTCGTTTTGAGTGATCTAAGGCTGATTTTTGGAAAGCAATGAAATTGTGGTTGTGAATGACTTGGTTCATGTTGATGGTTGGTTAAGAGTGTAGTTTGCATGTGTAAACTAATATTGGTTAAGTTGTGAAGAACTTGTGTCGGGAAAACGTTCTTTAGTCTTTGGATGTGCAGGTTGGCATGGAGATGATCATGGTCAGCGATGAGGAGGACCGGGACTAGGATGGGGAAGTCTGAGGTCCAAGCGATCGAGGATGTCACACGAGGTGGTCGGGCTCACGTTGGAGTATATGGAGATCAAAGGTGCTGATGCGTGGAGAAGCTATGGGCGGTGTAGTCCAAGAGGCTTTGACATGGAATGTGATGGTGCGTGATGAAGATACAGGAGGTGCAGTCCTGGAGGCTTTGTCACGTGTTGAGATAGGAGTTGTGGATTGAGTCCATAGCTGAGAAGATTGAGGGTTTGAATAAAACCTGTGTTAGGAAGGGTTTTGGGTCCCTTAGTTTTTAGAAGAGATAAGGTTTGAGTTTGTATTTGAGATAGACACGGTTTGTGGTATTAACCTATAAAAGCAGGAAGAGGCTATGGGTTAATACACGTGGTTTTGAGAGGGTTTTTGTCGATAAGAATTTTAGAGGTGCTTGTAAGGACGCTTTATAAATCCACAATATTTCAGCAATAAAGATAGTTTTGAATCAATTTGGTTCTTGATTTGCTTGAAGTGCGTTAGTCGTTGTTGGAAGTTTTGGATCTTACGACGACGTCCTAAGAGTTCGAGCGAAGTGATCGAATAGATCGGTTGATTGAAGCGAGCGGTTGAGCAGTGCGATTAATCAAACGGTCGCACGCTAAGCTATTGATCAGAAGATTGATCACCTAGCAGTCGAAAGAGTCATCCTCGTCAGAAAACTTTAAAAAGCGACGACAATTAATCACCCTTTCTGATTACAATATTCGACAGTTATAACATCAGCGTTTCCATGGCAACGCAAAAATACGTCCGCCGCATCGCCCTGGCGCCGGCTCGCCGGCCTTTCCCCCCAACCGCCTTTGACCCGGTCCTTGCCCTCCTGCCACCCGGGTCCCGCCCGCCAGCCTCCCCCTCTTTCTCCCTTCCCCCGCAAGCCGCATCGTCGCCCTGCCATTGCTCACCTGCTCCCGTCCCCTCGCTCTGACGCCTGGCAACGCCTCGTCACAGCCCACTGCGCGGAGACGACACTCCACCTGCCCCACGTCCCTCTGTTGACTGCTGGCACCGCGCCCGTGCTTCCTCCCCTCGGATCCCCTCCTCTCCGCCGAGGCTTAAAAGCCACTCCTCACTCTCCCTTGCTCCCTCTCGTTTCCACACCTCCAGAGCTTTCCCCCACCCCGCAGCTAGCCTCCCCTAGCTCTCAATTGCCTCCCCGACCGGTCGACTGAAGCTCCCCTGCTCCCCAGCTCTGCCGCCCCTTTCCTTGAGCCAGTGACCTCCGTACGCAATTCTTCCTCTCCCCTCGGTTAAACCTCGAGTCCTTGCTGCTTTAGCATCCTCAAGAGTCAAGACTCCACAAAGTCGCCTCCGAGCTCCACCCCTGGTTAGCTTCCCCGTAGAGCTCCCCCACCGTGCGCCGCCACCGACCGAATGGACCTCGCCGTGGCTAGCTCACTTAAGCTCTTCCCGATCCAAACCACCACCTCTTTTGTGTTCCTGGGATCCCCTAGATGGTGAAAGAACGACCAATCTTGCCGGAGAACCTCTAGGGACTCATGGCGTCGCTGTGAGGGCTGTCCCCTTTCCGACCGCCGCCAGCCATCACCACCCGTCCTCTGCTCCCAAAAGGCCCCAAAATGGAATCCCCTCACCTCAAGCTACCCGCCGGTGCCATCCTCTGCCATCGGGAACCCTCGCCGTCACCGGTGAGCAGGAGAGCCCGCGCCTCTGTCTCTCGGCCGAGCCAACGACGAGAGGTTGAAGACGAGGGCGACGTGGCTGTGCCTCGGCCGTCCGTGCCAACCGCGCCATCTCACCTGGACCACCCGATGGTGACGTATCTCAACCGTCCGATCTTCGTAAACATCCCTCCTCCCACCCGTCTGATCCTCCCGTACCGCTTCGCCGCCTCCCTTACTCCGCTGCCGTCCGATCGCCACCAGCGCATCCTGTCCGCCCACACTCCCCGCATCGGTGCCGTCGGCTCCCGCCGCGTGTCGCTCATCGACCGGGGCGAAGCGCAAGCGCGCGGGCCTCTAGCTGCGCGCGTGTTGGGCCGAGGCTGCGCGGCTCACCTCCGGGCGCGCAGGCCGCACAGTGCACGGGCCGCACTGTAGCCATGGGGCCGGCCCGTCACTGTTCATAACCAATTTCCAGAGTTTTATTCTTTTCTAAAATCCCAGAAAATCCAAATAAATCCTAGAAAATCACAGAAAATCCCAAAAATTCCCAAATTTCACCACTTTGCTCCAAATAATGTCCTGAACCCATTTTTGACCTCCACTCCATCAAATTCCTCCCAGATAAATTCCTAAAATTCCCCATTTGAGGATTTATGCATTTTACTCCTTTTTAATTAGTTTATTTTCCCCTCGCTTGATTAGGCTCAAGCATGACTTATGTTATTTTATGTGTTTGCGCTAGTTCGAAGATCCCGGAAGTTCAAGTGCAGGCTCAGGATCCAGGTGTTTCTTCGTTCGAGCTAGCTGAGATCATCCGGATTGACGGCAAGTCCCAAATCCTTTGATCATATTGTATCTCATGCCATTTAATTATGTTATTATGTTATTTGCATTATGCTAGTTGTGAAATGTTAGTTCGAAAATAAAATAAAATGTTTAGAATGACTTGTTATGTAGTTAAACCTACCACCGACAAATGCCATGATAAACTTGTAGCCATGCCTTTGTAACCCTAGAAATAATTATCTGTAAATCTAGATAATTGTAGGATATTATTATTATCATGCAAAGTGTTACACTAATAAGGTTGTGGCTGTGGGCCAATAGAGTTTGGAAAACCCGACTCTAAGGTAGGGTGGTATGGGACACCGTACCTTAGAGCGGAGAGTGCCGGCGTGCACAAGGTAGGGTAAGGGTTGGGGAAGAGCCGCGAGACGGTCTTTGCCCATCTTGTTACCCTAGGTTTGGAGTAGGGTAAGGGTGAGTGGGAAGCTGCGAGACGGTCTCACGCCACCGCTACCCTAGGTTGGGTCGCGAGCCCGACGAGGTTGCGGACCATGTGAAAATATAAGGACCAAAACCCTTACGCCGAGCAAATGTCACGGTGATCGCTCAACCACGGGAGTTGACTTGTCAACACCGGTCTAGTAGCTGCTCAACTCGATTGAAACTCTACAGTGTGGAGGAGGAGGAGGTTTAGCGGTGAGGTTAGGCGGCCGTCTTTGCGGTGCCTAACAACGGTAGAGTTCAATCGAAGCGGACGTTGGTTTTCTCTTCTTGTGGGTGTGTGTGTGAGCGGACCGAGTGGATTCTACTGGGTAGAGCCTATATAAAGAATTGAGCAGTGAAACGACCTGGCTTCCTTAACTCTGTCGCGGGAGTTAAGGGATCGTGTGGGTAAAGCTGAGCAAACTCTGCAGAGTTAAATGAATGGTATTCGAATACGCCGTGCTCCCGGTTAATGGAGCTGTGTCACTTGGGTGATTCCAGCCGCAAAGCTTAAGTAGTTTTGTAAATGTTTTAACTTGATTAGTTGGTTAATTGAATTTTCATGAAAAACCCCTGAGTTCTTAAGGAGTAGTTTTGGGTCCGTTTTGTAAAAATGTTTGCAAATAAAACTGCATCCACCAAAGCTAATAAACCAAATATACTCCCTTCCTTTGATGTTCCGTGCATGTAGTAAGATAGGGTCCCTTTGGGACTTGCTGAGCTGGTTGTTTGGCTCACGGCTTGCTTAATCCACTCTTTAGAGGATCAAGACGCTGGTGAAGGTTTCCCCGTCAAGGACGTCCCTGAGGATCGCTTCTTCGACGAGGACCCGTGGCTTTTGGTCTTGGCCGCGCTCAAGCGGATTCTGGAGTTTTTGTGATGTAAGTATACTTTGGCCTTGCACGCCCCGCTGTCGAAAAATGGATGTTAATCCATATGTAAAATATATGCTGGACTTTTGTTGTAAGCATGCAATGGTATACTCTTGCGCGACACTCCATAACTGTTTATACGTGAATAGTTGCGGAATGCCGTGTCCGTACGCGCCTCTGGAAACGGGGGCGTTACACAATGCACACATCTTCCCTCTGAAAAAATGAGCATTCGCAACTTCCCATCGCTCGCTACCATCGTCTGCAGAGGAGAGAAACATATAGAACGTGCATAGATCAGTACAAGAACAATTCAGCTATGCAGGCATTGTCTCACAAGATCAATCAAACCCATGCGTTGCAGAGACAAATAAAAGTAAATTTTAACAGAAAGTTCAGTGAGACCGATCGATCGATCGACAAGATGGACAGATGGTGATGACATGGGGAAGCCAAAATCGTCAAGGAGTTCTCTAGACACCATTGGCGTGCGTCAGGTCTTGGCTTGTCACAGAACATGCCGCCCATTGGTGATGACGCGATCAGCTCGAGCAGATTCCTGACCAGGTATACATACAGATCAATGGTAAATTAATTTATCATTCTTGTGTTGTCTGCAATGGGATCCACGTTGATCTGATATCATGAACCATGGCCATCGTTTCAGAGTAAAGGTGCTCCATTATAGTATCATCCGCTGTACTCCATCAAATATTTCTAGCAGCAAAACTAGGCGTGAATTTTCTGCACTGCTAGCTCGATCAGTTGAGCATGGAAGGGTCAAGAAGCACAAAAGAACATGCAAGGAAAGGGTGAGGAAGGCTTGGGAAGGGGCGCCTCCTCACCACTGGTACATCGCGCACATTGAGCAGTGCTCTAGGCATGAGAAAACCATGGAGTGGATCAGATGGCCTGAGAAAGCTTGTTAGATTACGCATGTTGCTTCGGTTCGACAGCTAAAGAGAGGACTCCACAATACTGAAGTAGAGTGAATTATCTGAATTGTTTTAGGGGACCTGTTGCCTGTGACATATTTGGCCTAGCTCCAAACGGCTTTAGTTTTTAGCTTTTTTGCTTTCGATTTATTTAAGTTAGAAGCCATTTGAAACATATTGCTTTTAATTTCAGCTTATTTTGACTTTTTTCAGCTTTTTTTTGTCTTTTATTCTTTACATTGTTCGTGATGATATAATAGTTTTTTTCCTATTTTTCTTAAAAAATAAAAGCTATTATAGTACAATTTCAACTAAAAACTACATCCAGAAGTTTAAACAAAAGCTAGTTGGAATGTTGGATCACCTAGACTACCCCGATCTCGAAGCTTGTTTTGTCATCATCTCTTGTTGGTTACGATCTACATGCTATCGCGAAACAATTTTCTTTGGATCTTTGTAGTGTTCATTTGCTTGCTGTTCTTTTTTTTGTATATATGTAGCTAGGTTCTTACAGTCTGATCTGCACTGGCAATAAAAGAGTAGTCTTGGCGCCTTGGTGATGACTTGCACGGTAGAGCTTTCCTCCTGCGTTTTCTATCGAACATTTGGTCGATTCTAGTGCGGTGGGGGCTCCGGTGATGTGCATGTTTCGGCTGTTGAAAATGGTTCTAGAAGCGAATCTAGGGCATGCATTGGCTTTATCGTGGAATTTAAGACAGGCGCCGATTAGGTTACGCCTGATGGTGATGCGAGCTCGCAAAAATAGTACAGGATTAGGTTTTTGTGTGTCGTTTGCATTGCACCACTTGGATCCTATACCATGCACTATATACGCTACAGCTGTGACCTCCCTTTTTTTTTCCTTGTGCGTCTGATAGCTTTTATCAACGCTTTATCAACGTTTTTACATGGCGACAGATGATAAAGATGTTGATACAGATGACACGTATGATTTTAAGTTTAAGAAATCGTTTGGAGAAACGGCTTTGAAAAATTAGGCCTGTTCTTTTTGGCTGAAGCTTATGACTTTTGGTTGCGGCTTATGAGTTTTAGGCTGTTCATGCAAGAGATTACAGAGTAATAAAAACTCACGTATGGTTTTGTCGATATAAATGAAGTCCGTATAGTATGTACTATAATTAATTAGTAGACTTTATTTTTAAAAAATACTCTATTTAAAAGTTAGTTACTGTAGAAAAGCTGAAAACAACTTTTAAAAGCTCAAAAGAAACAGGCCCATTAATGTTTGTCAGTTTCGGCTTCTGGAGAAGTTAAAACCGAAAGTCATAAAAAAAAGATAAAAGAAACAGGGCTACAGACAAGTTAAATGGGTGCTCCAGAGTGCGACGAATTTTGGAGTCAATGCAGCGGAAATTTTTGTACGGATAACCTTTTTTTATTCGGAAATACAGAAATATACCCGCGGGAAAATTTTTTACAAAAATAGCCTCCAGTCGCCCAATGGGAGGCGACTAGAGAATTTCGCCACCCAAAAGCGACATTTAAAGAATCTGCGAACCGTTGGCGAATCAGTATTGCCGCTTTGACACGTTGGCGACTTAATTTAAGTCGTTGCTGATTGGCGTGCATTGATGCCAACGCCAACGCTAGGCGCACTGAGGGTTTAAGGCGGCTGCCACGTGGCTCCCACTACCAACCACCTTTTCACTCATTCAAGAAACACATTCAGCGCACGAGAAGAGGAAGAAGGAAAAGAAACAAGGGGAGAAGAGAGGAAGGAGGGAAGAAGAGGAGAAGGAGAGGAAGGAGGGAAGAAGAGGAGAAGGAGAGGAGGAGGTGAGGGAGGAAGGAGGGAAGAAGAAGAGGAGAGGAGGAGGTGAGGAGGAAGGAGGAGTAGAAACTATTCCATCAATTTGGATCCGTATTTTTTTGGATTATGTTGTATTTGCATTATTATTTATATGAAATGTTGGTGTTAATAAAAATTATAGATGTAGAATAATTAGTACCGTGTTAGTATGGAAATATTATTGTAGAAAAGGTTTGGTATGCAATTTGTAGTATGGTAGTATAGAAATTTTAACAAAGTTTGTGGTATAGGAAGTTTAGTATTGTGCGATATTATTTGACATGTCGCAAAATTGAAATATATATGCAGGCCGACATCATCAATGTCCACTACATTGAGAGTGTATTACGGAGCTGGAACCATTCGTGAAGGTCCGAATGGTGTGGATTTGAGCGATTTTTCGCAAGTCACTCGTACTTCCGGATGACGAGAATGCTCGAATGGGAGATGTGCGCTTTGGTGACCGGAGTTTCGTTGAACCCCGAGGTGTCAGCGTCGTCGTGCAAGGGCTTTGGGCCGGTCTCCCACGGACATCGGATGGGAGTTGAAGACATTGGTGCGCTCGCCACATGGAAGGGCTTTGTGCTAGGTGCGGCGTCGTGGATACGAGTGTGTCTTTGCTTGTGCAACCGTGCTCGATACAAGCGGTGAGGAAGCTCATGCAACACCGTTGTTGTGGGAGGTGCTAGCGGCTCGGGCGGGCCGCATGTTGGCGGACATGATGAAGTTGCTCGTCATGAAGCCGATGCGGTACATGAAGGAGAGTTACTGCCGTCAAGCCATAGAGAGCCAATCGGGCAAGCCGATGAAGGAGAGTATAATGAGTACATTATGCGGCGGATGGACTCGATGACAAGAGGGCATGGGATGAAGAGGAAGGCAGAGAGGGCGGCGGACGAGGACGATTCGATGAGGATGAAGTTCTTCTCCCGTGAATGGAACCGGTTGTGTCCAAGGTTGAGCCGCACTCCTGCATTCTAAACACTTGTCTTGGCGAGACATCGTAACTCGACGTCCGGTTATAGCCAATCTCATGTATGGGGAGATAGTGCGAGAAGAAGGACATGGCGACCACGCATATTGTGGTAGCTATTGAGAATAAATTCAAGTATAAGATTAGCTACGCGGCGCGGCGGGCCAGCGGCGTTGGAAAAACATTTGGCACTTTCGGGCGCGACGACAACCTTCCTCGTATGCTTAATGTCCCGCAGAAAGGAACCCGGGCACGTACATCGCCCTCCACGAGAAGCCGTCCATAAGTCCGCCAGGGTATGCGGTGTTGCAGAGAGCAATGTCTGCATTTGGTGCTAGCATCGAAGCATTTAGGCATATGCTGCCAGTGATCTCAATTGACGGGACCTTCTTGACAGGCAAACACAAGGGGCAGATCCTGACGGCCATAGGCATTGACGGTAACAATCAAATATTGCCGCTGGCCATTGCATTTGTGGAGAGTGAGAATTACGAGAGCTGGCTGTGGTTTCTCACACATGTGAGGGCTGGAGTTGTAGCCACTCGGCCTGGTGTGTGCGTAATCCATGATCGCCACGCCGGTATTATCAAGGCAATAAGAAAACTTCAAGAAGACCCCGAGGAGCCCTTTCCTTGGCCGGACATGAGGAACCGGTGGTGCAATCGTCACTTAGCGGCAAACTTTTTCAAGCAATTCCCTAAACAATCTTTGATGAAGCTATTCAAGAAGCTGGTTAGGCAGAACCAACAGAGGAAATTTGATGCTTTGTGGAGGTTGTTGGATGAGCACACTAGGAAGAACGTCGAAGAGAGGAGCAACGAGCCGGTCACTCCTGGGGCGGCACAACTACAATGCTTGCCGCCAATCGATGCGCCTAACCCAAGTGGTCCAAGAAGAAGGAGCTCACGAAACATCAGGTGCTTCGCGCAGTGGATCGAGGGGGAACCGTTGGAGAAGTGGTCGCTGTTGCACGACACGGATGGCGCAAGGTACGGAATAATGACAACTAACCTTACCGAGGTGTACAATTGGGTTCTAAGGGTCTCCGTTCTCACCCCTTGTCGCCATCGTGGAAGGTGTTCTTCACAAGACAATCCGGTACTTCGGGGAGAGGCACGCGAGTGCCGCGACTTCATGCGCCAATCCCGAGCTCAGTATTCGGCAAAATTACCTTACATGGAGATGAAAGCACAAAGGGTCGATTGCACACAGTGCAGGTCATGGGCAACAGAGAGCATCGTTTTGAGGTGATACTCCGTGATAGAGCCAGATTTGGGACGGCTCGTTCACTTGTTACCCATGAGGTATGTCTTGCAGATCATGGAAATGAACCTAGCTGCACGTGCAACAAGCTTAAGTTGTTACACAAACCATGCTCTCATGTCCTCGCTGCATGCGGGACCGTGGGTATGGATCCTTCGAACTTCATGTCCGAGTTCTTCTTTAAGGGAGGGTACTGCAGCTTGGTGTGGGAGCTCCGAGGGTTCAGGTGGTGGGAAACTTCGCCACTTTGGACATTGCATCGAGGACACGGGTTCGGATGTTAACATGTTGAAGGGTGGGAAGGGTCGCGACAGAGCCGACGTATTAGGAATGACATGGATGAATCACAAGCTGGAACATCGGGTGCACGTTGTGGTCGATGCGGTCGGGAGGGCACACACTAGACGATGCAATGCATGTCCCGATCGATAGTTACATGACTTTTCGTAATGTACTTGGTTATGTACTTATTTAGTACATGTATTTGCTGTTTGTTAAAATGAGATACTTTTGCGGCTCGTGCACAAGACAATCAATTCATGACATGCTTAACAACATTGCGCATTATTTCGATCGACCCTCGTACATACTACGGTACAACCATACACATCGTTGCTTATATGCCAAATGAGCCTCGTGGCACCCACATGGAGAACTGCTGAAGTGGACGCCTCGGACGGGGCTGACCATCATGGTAGTGGCACGCACATATGCAACTTGGGTTTGCACAGCAACATGTCGGATCGTACAATGTCTTCCTGGAGGTCCAACCCATTTGGAGTGCCGGAGCGGCATGAGCGCCCGAAGTGCCATTGCGACTTTAGGACGATGTTGGGAGTCTGGACGGATTGAGTACAACGAGCCAAATACGGTCGTAGGTTCTTCAAGTGTCCAGACCTGGATAACGACTTCGTGGTAACGACAACAACTAAATCATTTGTTTCCCGTTATCGTTTTTCAACTTGATCCATGACATCTACCACGCCACACATAGGCTTGCAGGTTCATCGAATGGGTGGATCGGGTGCCGCCGACATGGCCACAGAACCGGGCAGTGGAGGTGGAAAACAAAGGACAATACTTTGTCAAGATGACTCAGACTCGCGAGGTGGAACGACAGATGCGGCTTGAGCAACAACGCCGCGTGAGGGTGGACCAAATCCATCCAAGGGCAAGGAGGATGAGCCGCAAAGGAGGCGGGAGCGATTAAGTCTGCGTGAAGCGACCATCAAGTGTCGGGAGGAAGAGCTTCAAGCTCGTGAGGCGCTCTCAAGACCAAGAGTGACCGGAACAAGGATGCGGCGAGCCATCTTTAAGGCGCGATAACAAGGGGAAACAACCACGCTACACCCAGAGACCAAATGTAATAGACCCAGCAAGTTTTATTCCCTAAGGCGATCGCTTGAGTTGCTCTTAGTCGCATATCATGCTATATGTTATGCATGTAATAACAATATACGCGACATGTTACTACCAATCATTATGAAGTTTATTTCTATTGACATAAGCTTATTATCTAGCATGTTCGCATTCAATGATTGAGATAGCAAGTCATACCTGGTTCTCTCAGTAAACTATTTCTCAAAGCAACATCAAAATATCACTTACCACTCTATGTATCTATCGTTCTACGGTCAATCATTCTTAAAAAAATTTGGAATTTTTGTGCATCTACAACATCTGATGCACATAAACTTTTATTACAACTATACCAGTTTTTTTCTCTGTTTCAAACTACAAAATTGCCAAAACTCTACAAATTTCAGGGGGACTGAATGAAGTCGCCTACCTACTGGGCGACTGCATTACAAGTCGTCCAGCCATTGGGCGACTTCATTAAATCGCCCAGTGAAAAAGCGACTCCGTGATGTCGCTTTCCCGTGAAGCGACATAGCCTCTTGTCGCCTGTCGGGTGGGCGAGAGGCTCGAGTCGCCTACCCATTGGGCGACTAGAGGCTATTTTTGTAAAAAAAATTTCCCGCGGGTATATTTCTGTATTTCCAAATAAAAAAAGTTATCCGTACAAAAAAATTCCAATGCAGCGTGTATAGTTTATATAGATCTGAGCTGCCGAACCGTGCACGATAAACCCTGCTGTAGCCTGTAGCTCATGATGCTGACGGGTTAGTGAAAGCAGCACAGAGTTATTATTATCCGTGTGATGTTATCTTAGCTAAATCTACATTTCTGGGGTACTAAGGTGCCAGATGTTCCTTATATTGTAATAATCAAATCAAGCAGGACGGTCGTGCTGTGTGAAAATTGCTTAGGATAATATACCTTGCATTCTGATACTACTGCCTACTTGAATTCTTGCGTGGTGCATGCATGATACCATGGTACTAGAAGCTTTTCCTTTGGACTTGCCACTATTCAGGATATGGGTGTGTACTTTTAGCTGTTGAAATGCTCCTAGAAGCAAAACTAGGCATGACGGCTTTTTATCAGCTTTTTTAAGTAAGTTATTGATATTCGGTTTATTTATATAAACATTCACGCTGAAATTATCGTCGCAATCGAAAAAACACCTACATGTATTGCACGCTACTAATGCGACATTAGCCTGCTAAATTTCATGTGTTACTCTTGTTTGACGGCTTACAGGTAACTTCACGTCCAATCATGGAGTGAATGAGGAATTCTGGACATATTTGGACCCCTAAACATCCCAAATTCCACTTTTGGCCCCCAAATCAAAAAAATTCTGTTTCTGGACCCCTCCCGACCGCGCGTTCGCGAGCTGGTGCCACGTGTCCCGGACGCGCGCGTCGCGCGGCGCGGCCGCGACGGCCAGCGGCGACGCGGCGCGGCGCGGCAGTGATGGCGCGGCGGCGGCGCGGCGCGCGCGCGCGCGGTCGGCGTCGCGCGGCGGCGCGCGCGGTCGCGCCGGCCCGAGGCGGCGGTCGCGCGCGGCCGAGGCGAGGCGGCGATCGCGCGGCCGGTAAACGCGCGGCGATCGGGAGGGTCCAGAAATGGAATTTTTTTGGTTTGGGGGCCAAAAACAGAATTTGGGGTGTTTAGGGGTCCGCATATGTCCAGAATTCGTGAATGAGCACCGAATGAAAATAACCGTCAGATCTCTCTGCACATGCTATCATCATCTGTTTGGCGAGGTGGGCTACTGCTTTTCCCTATGACATGCTACCTGTGACCTAGATCACCGGCAGGGAGATCTGAAATCTGGAGGCTTGCTTTGTGCTTTACATGTCATCGTCGTCCTTTTTTATGGCTGCTTTACATGTCATCCCAATCGATGCCTTCTCTTGGATTTCAAATTTCGGTGGGCGCTGGTTCGTAGGGGTGGAAATCGAGTCAACTCCTCGTCGTATCGAGTTTTTTTTTTCTAAAAATGATATAATTTAATTTAATATCATTTTACATATAATTTAAAAGTATTTTTAGAAACAAGCTAACGAGCTGAGCCGAGCCAAGCTTGAGCAAAATTTAAATTCATTTGAAATTAACTTATTTTAATGTTTAATCAATTAACAAGTATAATTCAAGCAATTTTGAACCGAGCCAACGAGCCTCACTAACGAGCTTTTTTTCCACCCCTACTTGTTTGTTTGATCGATTGGTTTGTGTGGTGGGGACTGTGTCTGTACCACTCGCTTTCGGGGCGTCCGGCTTTGGCGGACGGTTTTTAGCTTTTGATTTATAGTTTTTGGTTAAAATCATATTACAGTGATTGTTAATTTTTTTGAGTTATTTAATTAAAAAATAATTAAAAATACGGTTATATCTTCTCGGATAATGAAAAGGAAATGGGAGAAAAAAACAAAAGCAAAAATACAGAAAAAAAGTAAATAAAACTAAAATTAAGAAGTCGTTGTGTTCATTCTAGCTTCTGATTTTTGGGAGCCTGAAGACCAATCCGGATTGAGGGTCTGTTCTTTTTTGCTGGAGCTTATGGCTTTTGACTGCGGCTTGTGGCTTTTGGGCAGTTTATGCGAGAGATTAAGAGTAACAGAAACTCACATACGGCTTTTGCCGATATAAATGAAGTCGGTAAAGTATGTACTATAACTATCTTGAATTCAAGATACTCCGTTTAAAAGCTAGTTACTATAGAAAAGTCGAAAAACAGTTTTTAGAAGCTGAAAAGAACAGCACCAGATCTGCGCCAGAGGCTAGGCTGTTGAAATGCTTCTAGAAGCAAATTAAGGGTGCCTTTGGTTGGGCTTTTGAAAGCTGCTTTTGCTTCCAAAAAGCCAAAAGCCAACCAAAGGGGTGGAAACCGTGTCGCTTTTTGTTCGCTACTTTTAGGTAATCTGATTTGAAAGCACCTTGGACCTGCTTTTGGCTTTGGCTTTCAAATGGTGAAAATAGAGAGTTGTTTTCACGATTGTTTGAAGGAAAATAGAGATAGGAGGTATGTTTTATACTTGTTTGAACCAAACAACTTACAACTTTTCCACACCCAAAATCTACAAAGAATTTTTCCATGCACATTCACAGTAGCTTTTTTGAAGCGCACTCAACCAAACACACCCTTAGCTGTACATGGATACAATCGATGGACCTTTTGTACGGGCTCAAGATAGTGATAGAAGCACGTGATGGAAGCGGGAGCGGTCCACTCAGCTGATCCATTCCTGCCCGCCGCTGCCGCAGCGGGGCCCGCACGCAGGCCAGCCAGTCGTCCCTCTCTTATCCCCAGGGCCAGGGAGACTTTTCCACCGCCGCTCCCGGCGCCGGCCCCCGCTCCATCGGCGGGCTCCACCACCGGCCAAACTTGCGGCCGCACATGGGGTGGCGCCGCGGAGGACGGCTCCTTCGCATGGTGGAGAATTCAGGCCGACACGCACTCCGCAGATTGGCCTGCTATCTCCACGCGGCGGTCGATGGCAGCGGCCGGTTAATCGCCGACGGTTTCGTGTGCTGAATTGTCACTGCGAGTTGCTCGTGTTTTTAATCGCTGACGGTTTCGTGTTTCTGCACTTAGTTTTGTCGAATTCCCTGCGTTCCGGTTGTTGTGCCAAAGAAATCTATCTGCCTAGTCGAGCGATCCAACAGTTAATTAATATAACTAAAATAAGAGAACCATCGTACAATCAAATAATACAGAAGTAAATGAATGCACAATTGGTATAAAATATGAGAGCTAACAGTCGGTGATCTTTTTTATTAATCTTCAAAATATGTTGAAAATCTCTCCTATATTTATACCCTATAATTCTTACTATGTACGCTCATATCTCCGACTTAAATACAAGACGGAAACTGTGCGAGGCCATCCGGCCTATCCGCGCCCTCTCAAGGGGATAAGTTTCACAACACCATCTATCAATACACGCAGAGGAGGCGGCGGAGAATGAGTTTGGTTCTTGCAAGCCAAGCCAAGATTTAAAAAAGCCATACATAATGGCAGGGGTGGAACCAGTCTATTACGTACTGCTCATTTCGACTTAAGCTTCTAACTTCTGACTTATTTTTTACTATTTATAAATTTCATCTTTTCTGAACTTTTGGCTTTTTTTACTTGTTCTTTTTTCCCGTATTCATTTGCATTGTCCGTGATGAGCTAGCATAGTTTTTCTATTTTTAAAATTTTTAAATTTAATTACGCCAAATATGCCACTTTCAGCCAGTTACAGTGCAATTTCAGCCATAAGCCACTATTTTTCAGCCCAACCGAGCAAGGCCTAAGCACAGCCCCGAGCTAGGCTAGTTGTTCTTGGGCTAACTCTATTTTTGTGATTTTTTCATAAATTTTGCATAGGCTTTGGTTGCCAGGCCTCGGGGTAAAGCCCAGGTAGCCCGAGGTCTAGTTCCGCCACTGCATAATGGTATACAATGATAGTGTCAGTTAACTTCGCTGTCACGCGCACGAATGTATGTATGTATGTATGTATGTATGTATGTATGTATGTATGTATGTATGTATGTATGTATGTATGTATGTATGTATGTATGTATGTATGTATGTATGTATGTATGTATGTATAATTAACTGAGACACCATGATGTCAGAGCACTATAATCTAAAATAGATATTTTCTTTATGTATCTCACGCGAAAAATTTTAGATGTCGACTTGAACTAGTTTACTAACTAGTTCAAACAAGTTTGAACTGAAATTTAAACTGTAGTAACTTTGTCATGATAGTTTAATTATAGGTATATATACATACATGCTTAGGTCCATACGAACCACAAGGACCGAGCACTTGCTCAGTTGGCTTGGCGTGCCATCGTGCGGCTAGCCCACCCAGCTTTGAGCCCGTGCTACCTTATTTTTGGGGTGGCACTGTTTACGTGAACAGTGCCCTCTAAGTACACATGAGCACGTAGGTGCGTTTAGTAGTCAAAGCGTGTGCCCGCTCTCCCGGAGACCCTAGATATCTCTCTCTAGTCTCAAGTGTGTGCATTAAATGCACTCACATAGGGGTGTGTGTGTGTATGTGTGCAAGAGCGGATGCACGTTAGCAATAGGGGGCACAGGCCGTTGGCCGATTTTAATTTTTGTTGCTTAGAGTTTTCATAGTGTGTGCCTCCACATACCAAAAACTAATGCCCCCCACATGTCAAGGACTACATCTATCTAAAAGAAAGAATGCTTAAATACGATGACAAACAGGAGGAGAAAAGAAAAGCACGTAGGACATTGACAAAGCAAGACATTCCAAAATGATACGTATTAGTTGAAGTTGGTATAACATAGCATATCAACCGACCATCAAAAGAGAACTAAATAATAGGGCTACTTGAACCGATCGAGCGTAGGCCACCAACTGGTCCAGCCCAAGCCAACACCAGCTCAAGGCCCAAGCCAACACCAGCCCCAAGCCAATCAAATGCCAACGCCAGGTCCAGATGATGCTTAACCTACCTTCCCTTGTTCCCCACACGGTACGCCACACACACAACCTTTCGCCTACAGCGGTAATAGGCTTAGCCCCGGAACTGCCGTCGTCTGAGAGCATGCCGGCCGCTTCTTGCCTACGCTTGCGTGCGTTGGATGGTATGGATGGATTTCTCACTGTGTTAATCTCACTAGCGTGCATGCAAATAGAGTAAATCTCAGTGTATGTATGTTGTATGCAGTATTGCCTATGGTCACAGCAATAGGTGAGCTCATCCACTCGTCGTCTCGTCCTAACTCCTTGCTTTAAAAGTTTAAATGTTTAATGATGTTCATAGCTAACGAAGTAACAATCAGCCGATCAATATAGGTACTAAATTTTGTGATCTAGATTTTAGAATTTCAATTCTATGATCTTTAAAATAATTGTGAGTCAGAGCTTTAATATTAGAATGCCCTGTTTCGATTTTTACAACAATTGAATTATGAAAATTTTCAATGTGTTTCAATATCTAATTGAGTGTGTTCTAATTTTCAATAATTGTCATCTTCCCTTAGTAGGTAGTCCGTAGTTATGGAGCTATTTCTAAAAAGAAAGACATCAGATTCAAGTACAAATGCTACAATACATAAAGTCGATAAATCAATTGGGAAGAGGAGATTCAGTTTAATACATGAAAAAAAGGAAAAGAATGGATGACTATCTCCGTAATCAGAAGGATGTGGTAAGAAGTAAGTATTTGGATAATGGACCTTACCAACATCACACATATGATTTTTCACATACTATGTTTAAAAAGAAAAGGAGAATATTTAACCCCGCATGATTTGATCAGTATGACAGTTGATTTGAGTATAGCAAATCTAAATGTCAATAAATACATATATAGAACATGAGATCTCCATGTTATTTTTGTTCTATATTTGTTATTGTGTGTGTGTGAGTACATTTTGTTGTACTCATGATCTCAGAGTTCTGTTGTACTCATGATATCAGAAGAAAGAAGGTCCGCACGAGTCACGCCCGGTACCGGAAAAGCGGCGCCCACCTTTTCTACGCCCAAGTTATTTTCAAACAAAGGATTTTCTTTTTCCAAGGCCAAGTTGATGCCTCCTTCCCTGGCTACCGTTTGATGGTCGATACGTGCATACTCGTGCCTTTTCATGGAGAGAATCCACCGTTTTCTTTTTTTTTTTCCCTTCTCAAAGGGCAGCATGAGGCATGCATGTGTTGGACACAAGCAAAGTTTTCCTCAAAGTACGTGACGGTTAACTTCTTCCGTGGTTTCAGCTTCAGTTTATGGATTCATACAAGATCGATCGAATTGTGCAAGTTACCGTAAGACCTGTCATGAGTTGTTTGTTGATACGGTAGACGATTTGCACGGTACAAGGCAAGGCTCTGACTCATACGGTTTTAGTTTCTATCCTTTTTAGTTTTTGATTTATTTAAATCAAAAGTTACTTTGAACACGTCACTTTTTAATTTCAATATTTTAGGTTTTTGAGGTTTTTTTGCTTTTGCTTTTTCCTCTTGTCTCTTTATATTAGTCGTGACTATATAATGTTTTTTCAATTTCTTCTCACTTTTTTTTTAAATTTTTCTACAAAAAATTAACAGTTGTTATAGCGTAATTTCAACCATAAATTAAAAGTCACAGTTAGAAACTTAAACTAAACATTAGTTAGAGCACATTAAAGGCCAAGTTGATGCCTCCCTACCCTTCTAGAAGCTTCAATTGTTATTGCCCCCGCTTGCAATGCAGGAGTTTCTTGAGGACGAGCATTCCAGCAGTGAGGATTATTAGAGCAAGTCCAATAATAGAGCCAAGTGTTTGGCTATAAGTCAAGTTATAAGAGTCAAGTTATACAATAATTTGTCTTCTATTTGTCTACAAAAGGTTTTTTATTATTATGTGGTACCATCTCACATTCTCTTTCCTATTCCTCATCACATACATTTATTATCTTAGCCCACCACTGCATAGGCTCCCGTGCCCAGCTTGTTGCTTGCATGAGAGCCAAGCTCTCATCTCTCTTCTCTCTTCTCTCCTCCACATCAGCAAAAATACTGACTAACTTGGCTATAAGACCATTATTGTACTTGCTCTTAAGCACGGTGACGGTGAGCAATTAATTAACTGCTGCTAGTTGGCCGTCGCTTGCAAATATCGATGGGGAGCGTTCGAGGTGAAAACAACAAAGCAACCTCTCGCGATCCAGCTAGGCAGGGGTTGATTTAATTATCCACCGTGGCGTCAGAATCACGGTGCCCTAACGGGTGGATAGCTTGCTTACCTTTCCATGGCTCGACCGGCGCAATTAATGGCGCCACTCACTAGGCGTTCTTCTCCTTCAGGCCGTTCTTCGGCCTTGCTCTCTGCCTTTTGACTTTTAACTTCTTAATTGTATATTTTTTTTGGTTTTTTGTATTGTTGTCTTATCTTTTTTCTTATCTTTTATACGGTATGCGATAATATAATATTTTTTATTCTTTTACTTTTGAAATTTAATTACGCAAAATACTAAAAGTAGCTAAATATATTTTCAGTCATTACAGTGAAAAAAGTCAGAAGTCTAGATTTATAAGTTCTTTGGAGCACTTTCGAAATCCACCTTATATGTGCGCCTACACACATATGCGGGTGTGTCCTAGCACACGTTTCTCTTAAATAAACAAACGAGACATCATTTCGAAATGGTTTATCGGGATATCCTTTTTAAAAGCAGCTTATAAACATTCAATTCGTTCATATAAACATTTACATTAGAACTAAAAATTATAAATTACAGCTATAAGATATAAACCGATATGGAAAAGAACTCATCCATAGCGTGGAGGCTTGAACCTTAAAGAAGCGTCGGTGGAAAGCTCACACGACGGGCGGCAGAGCTTGCCACATCTCTCGGTGAAAGAGAGTGCACACATGACTTATCTTGGGGGAAGCTTAAGCATCACTCCTCGACAAATATCCCAGTGGCCATAGCCGGGCCAAACCAGTTGGAAAAGCATCCCCTACCATGCAGCAGATGGTGCTTCTGGAAGCTACGCCACAACGGTGCTTCTGGAAGCTACGCCACATTAATCTGAAAACGAGGTATCAACAGCACGAAAAGTCAGGGCTCCTAGACGACAACCCGAAAGCCCTAGGCAAAAGCTTCTAGAAGCATTCCCTGAATCCCTGAAGCGCCCTTGGTGCTGGAGAGCCGCAGAGGCCTCGGGTGAGCCTGCCCGAGCGTGCCACTGTTCCGTCGGATCTGCACTGGACCTGCCAGTGGGGCCCACGGGGCATCCAGGTGGGCCCCACAGATTAGGAACAGAGTGCGTGTACTCAGACAAACAAAAAGCTACTGCAGAATGATGATTGAGAGGGGAGCCCCCTGGCTAACACTGAAGCGCTCGATGCCGACCAGCCTCCCTCCACCTCACATGTGAGCTGTCCTTGTTCGGCTCTCCTTCTAGATCTCATCCTTATCCTAATTCCTCTCCCCTTCATGTCCATCTCAGCCCTCATCACAAAGACATGCGGGCTCTTATCCTAATTCCTCTCCTCTTCATGCCCATCTCAGCCCTCCTCACCAAGACATGCAGACTCATTTAAGACCCTGCGCATTTCAACTTAAACTTTTTGATTTTTAATTTATTTTTTACTATTTACAAATTTCATCTTTTTATGATTTTTTTGGTTTTTTAAACATTTTTACCGGTTTCTTTTTTCCGTATTCGTTTGTATTATCCGTGATGGGCTAATATATTTTTTATTTTTAAAATTTTTTAAATTTAGTTATGCCAAATAAGTCACCATCATTTCTGATATAATTCCAATGATTCTGATACAATTTCACCATAATCCAAATTATTTCATTTTAACCGAAGCGGCACCTTAAAATAGATGTTAGTTTTTGGCGTTTAGCTTTCAGAATTTAAAACTGTTTTAAATGTATTGGTTTTTTAACATGTTGTTTTTTCTTTTTTTTGCATTATTCGTAAATGTATACATTTTTTTCTTTTTTCTTCACTTTTTTTAAATTGTATGTCTTAGTCAAAAACTAATAGCTGCTATAATATCTATTTTAATCAAAAACCAACTGTCGCAGCTAGAAATCAACAGTAAAAGCCGTTTTGAACCGACCAAATTGAAAAAAAGAAGAAGAAGAGATAACGTGAGATCTCCATCGTTGATTTGTGCAGGCATCAAGGTTCCTTGTCATGGACCAAGTTGGATCATCTTTTATTTTTCCTGTGGAAAATTGCGTTCATACGTTTTTCGTTTATCCCGAGTCAAGAGAGCAACAAGTTGGAATAGCAGAAGCCTCTGCGCTGTCGGTCAGATAAGGGATAAGAATTCACCAGTGCGTTGTGCTGATCTACAATATAGCGACGGCGTGTGCTTGATTTCTTAACATGCATCGGTACTGTCAATAATCCATCACATTTTTTTTTTGTCATGGACTGTGTTGGATGATATCATGGCACAAGAAAAAGTCTTCCTTCGAGCCATTGAAAGTTAGACAGCCATGCCTTGCGGCGAAAGGCGCTTAATTACCAATCCCGATCGGTTGGGCTTAGGGGGTGATCGGTTTGGCTGAAAAGTTCATGGTTTATGGTAAAAACATCTGTATTTGGTTGAAAAAATCAGTTGTGGTGACGAGGCTTATTTAGCATAATTAAATTTAAAAATTTAAAAATAAAAAATATGTTAGCCATTCGTATAATACAAACAAATCAGGAAAAAAGAACCAAAAAAAGCTCAACAAAAGTCAAAATTGAAAAAGACGAAACTTATGAGTAGTGACAAATAAGCCGCAGCCAGCTTATGGAAGCCATACTGATCGCAGCCTTAAGCTTCTGGCTTCCAGCTTATTTTTCACTATTCATAAATTTCATCTTTTTCTGAATTTTTGGCTTTTTGTTGAGCTTTTTTGCCGGTTCTTTTTTTCTGTATTTGTTTGTATTATACGTAATGGGCTAACATATTTTTTATATTTTTAAAATTTTTAAAATTTAATTATGCTAAATAAGCCTCTATCAGGTACAGTGTTTTTTTTCAGCCAGTTACAATGTTTTCAGCCATAAACCATGAGCTTTTAAGCCCAACCGATCACCACCATATCGCCATTTGTGTTGATCCATTCTCAAAGAGGAGATCAAGTTTTACTAATCTATGGTTTTGTGCTGATCTACACATTCACAATTCATTGTTCTAGACACAAATATTTCATTCCAGTACCGATCAATACTACATGCAATGTTATAAGTCTCACTTTAAGCAACAAGACAAACTTTCTCCATGAAGAACAGCACAAACCGGCAGGAAAACAGCAGTTTGCTAGTATGCTTTTATGCCAGTTTGTGATTTTTTTTAATTTAGCTTCGTTGTGACGAATTGTCCAATCATGTGGCGCCACGTAGCGTGGTTAGCCTTCTATTTAAGTCCTCTTCCACCTGAGTGAGAGCCACCCATATCCAGAAGATCACACACAAAGATGAGGAGCCCGAAGAGCCGTGTCCATGAGCGCGAGGTGGAGCACATCGAGCTCATCCCGGGGATGCCGGACGACGTCGCTGTCGACTGCCTGGCGCGCGTCCCGCACGCCTCCCACCGCGCGATGAGGCGCGTGTGCCGCGGGTGGAGGAGCGCCGCGGCGGCGCCGGCGTTCTCCCTGGCGCGCGCTGCGGCCGGCGCGAACGAGGATCTGGTGTTCCTGCTGCAGTTCGGCAACCCGGCGGCCGGGGATGATGGTCCCAATGACGGCGACGCGCCGGCGAACACCCCGGCGTACGGGGTGGCGGTGTACAACGTGAGCACAGGGGAGTGGCACAGGGAGCGCACCGCGCCGCCCGTGCCGATGTTCGCGCAGTGCGCGGCGGTGGGGAGCCGCCTCGCGGTGCTGGGCGGGTGGGACCCGCAGACTTTCGAGCCCGTGGCGGACGTCTACGTGCTCGACGCCGCCACCGGCGTGTGGCAGCGCGGCGCGCCGATGCGGTCGGCGCGGTCATTCTTCGCCTGCGCCGAGGCGGGGGGTAAGATCTACGTGGCCGGCGGCCACGACAAGCACAAGAACGCGCTCAAGACGGCGGAGGCATACGACGCCGGGACCGACGCCTGGGACCCGCTCCCGGACATGTCGGAGGAGCGGGACGAGTGCGACGGCATGGCGACCGTCGCCGGCGACAAGTTTCTGGCGGTGAGCGGGTACCGCACGGCGCGGCAGGGTGGGTTCGAGCGCGACGCCGAGTGGTTCGACCCGGCGGCGCGAGCGTGGCGCCGCCTGGACCGCGTCCGCGCCCCGCCGTCGGCGGCGCACGTGGTGGTGCGCGGCCGCGTGTGGTGCATCGAGGGCGCGGCCGTGATGGAATGGCTCGGGGAGCGGCGCGGGTGGCGCGAGGTAGGGCCCTACCCGCCGGGGCTCAAGGCCGGCACGGCGCGCGCGGTCTGCGTCGGCGGCGGCGAGCGCGTGGTGGTGACCGGCGCCATCGACGGCGAGGGCGGCGGGCGGCACGCGCTCTGGGTGTTCGACGTCAAGTCCAAGAATTGGACCGTGGTGCGTCCCCCGCCGGAGTTCGCCGGCTTCGTCTTCTCCATCGCCTCCGTCCGCGTCTGATGGACCTCGTCCGCCGCGGTCGTGCCCATTGGCCATCCCCATGCCCGACCAAGAAGACTACTACGTATGTATGTGCGTTCTTGAGTTGCGCTTGTTGTGTCCACCATTGATGGATGCGAGATCTGAGATCTGGTCACCTGACCTCAGTAGGATCTACGCATCGTGGATGCAACTAATACCAGTATGGAATCGAAGAAAGCGGAGGAGAACTTGTGAGATCCATCACCCATGGAGCCATGGATGTAAAGTTTCCTCCTTTTGTTGTCGAGATTTGAGTGTGCTGTTTTTGTTCCAAGATGAGGGATTGTTCTTGTTCTACCATGCTAGCAAAATAATCATTGTACATACTATTGTAAGATGCAAACATCATCTCGCTTCCCATGGTTTGCTCGGATCCGGATCTGGTGCAGCCCTCAGCAATGCTAGCAGTTTGCTGAACAATCGCGGCAGATCTTGGCACCATTAGGCGCAAGATCGTCGCAGTTTTCGTGTTACAATCATAGCTTATTTTGATGCAGATCTGCTCGCGCGGATCCGTGTCCATTTTCTGCGTATTTTGCTCTCCCATTCGATTGCCCTCCCCCATTTTGTATTGTTTTCTTCTCCATCGCCGGTGGCCCGCCGCCGTTGAACAATTGCACACGATTCGTGCCCATTTCGATGCAGTTTGCAACTCCCCTCGATTTCTTTACATTTTCTTCTTCTTTCTTTATTTTTTGTTTTGCCCAAAACCCCGGATTGGTTCCGTTCCTGCTGGCCGCCAGCAACAACAGGAGGGGAGTTGACATTGCTGGCCAATCTTTTCTTTTCTTCTTAAGCGAAAGGTGAGCTTTTTTTGCACTCAAGAGGCATCCGTCCGTGGTTTCGTTTCCATCCAAGCACGTCTCCATCATCCGCCTGCGAAATGAAGATAAGATCGCCAGCGGTTACGGCGGTCCATGATTTGCCTTGGCTGACAGTTCTGAACCCATCGGCTACCTTCCGTTCTGTTCTAGCGTCCACAGATTATCCAGTCTGGTAGTACGTACGTGCTGACGGGAGGAGCTCTCAGTTCTTGGCCCATAACTCATAAGAGATGTACTAAAGGACAATGCCGTCCGCATACCTCCCGCATCTCTCTCTTGTGCCGCCCATTCCTCTCTTTTGTTGAAGCACCGCCATTCTTTCTCCCTCTTCTTCCTCTAGAGTAGCTCTGCTCGTCTTCTTTATCATCCCCGCCCCCCTCCACTACCACCTGCGGTCAACGGCGTTGTCGTCGCCTTGCCTCACCACCCCCGAGCCCTCCTTGTCATGCTGCCTTGTCCAACCTAACTGTCACAGTCGTCACTGCCACTGCCCTCTGACTCAGCCCACCACCCTCCTACCTTGCCCATCGCTCTCGCCGTCGCCCATCGTCAGGCCACCGCCTCCTCCCGACCTTCTTTTATGCCCGGGAGAAGGGTGAACCCGTAGCGGGGGAGCCAGATCTGACGGTGGAGGAGAGTGAGGGGATGACAGCAGTGAGTAGGGAGAGAGCGGTGGACGGGAGCGAGAGGGAGGAAGCGACAACGCTTCAGGAGTGAGGAGCATGAGAGAGGAGATGGTATACAGTCGAACGGTATACCGTTCGCTAGGATTTCTCTAACTCAAGTCTGTTTTTTTTTACCAAGATGGACTTTGGCTCATTTTGGTTTTTAGTTGAAATAGGACTAGCAATTATTAGATTTTTAGTTTTTCAATTAAAGAAAAATAAAATAAATAAAAACATTGATATATCTTTACGGATAATGTAAAGAAAAAAACGTCGTGTTAAAAAGTCAATGTATTTCAAATAATTTTTTATTTCTAGAAATCAAAAGTCAAATCCTTAAGCATTGAGAAAAGAACACAAGTGTGTAACTTGAGATCCAAGCACCAAGACCCATAACCCCATCTAGCCACGAAAAGTGGAGAGCAAGAAAGATGAGGATGACAACCATCGTACTCGCCATGGCGTCCATATATTGCAAATTGATTCCGACGAGCTGAGATATGCAGTTTTCTAGCCCCCGGAGAACAAATACTAGCGAACGAATGCTCCATGCTGACGGTTCTAGAGCCTTCCTTGAAAGCTCCATAAAACAAACTGGTGTAGCTGCAGGTACCTGCATGACGTGAAAGATGCAACTACGTACAGTTCTCCTAAATTTTCACCTGTTTTATTTGTCAGTTAACATCCGTAAATATTTCGATTGCTTCGTGAATTTCGAAAGGCTCAACAGCTAACTTGCCCGGGCATCAGATTTGGAACCTGGGACTAAGAAGTGGTTTTTTTTTTGGAACGGCTAGGCATGCAATTTGCATCAAACATTTGCTGAAAATCAACAAAGCATTGATCTTTCAGGTGGTTTATTGTATTTTTCTTTGAAAAAAGTAATTAACAGTAGTCGCCTGGCTATTTCAGATTGTTTAGCCTTCCAAACTCAAATTTATTTCCTTTAATTAGGCACAATTTTTTGGACCCCCAAGCTCAGAAGGTTGGTGAATAAGTGGAGTGGCCATTCTGGTCTGTCCACCTTTTAAATGAAATTAGATATATGCCACCGTATTTAAAAAAGGGAATATTTACTATGAACTCAGGTCATGTGTGCACTTATGTACTCAAAGAAATCACACGTGTCTGTGAGCGAATTAGCGGCCAGGATCGACACGGGCGCGCACCCCACGCTTTTTTGCGTTACCCCCCGCGCGTCTCCAAAGCCTTTGAGATCAGCCCATTCCCATGCCCTCCCGTGCCTCCTCCATCCCCCAATCCCTACCCCTAAAATCCACCGGTATCTGCGCCAACGCCGACGAGGGAGCAGCCCTACGACGGCGCCAGCCACGGTGGCCCTTCGAAATCAACCCCCTACGCGCCGTCGTCTCCCTCCAAAATCGTTTCCCCCACACGCCTTCAAAATCTAGTCACCCGCACGGCTGAAATTCCCAATCGGGCTCGCCAGCGCCTGCCTGACCCTGTGGCCTGCCCGGTGGAGCTCCGTGTCGGAGCTTGCGGCAAGGTGGGTTGTAGTATTGCACCATGGACTGAAAAAATAGATTGCATCAATTTGATTGAGAAAAAAGATTGTATGAATTCTTGAGTCGTACCATGGGTTATAGTATTGAACCACGTATTCAAAAAACAGATTGTATGTCCTGGTACAAATTGCATGCTTTGTTGTGGCCAGAAGCTGAAAGAGGTGGAAGAGGTTGTATGCTTTGTTGTCACCAGATTGTATGCTTTGTTGCCACCAGATTCTGGATTGTGAATAGTTATAGATTCTCCTATGTGCATGTCCAGAAAATTACCTGTGTGCTTCTCCTATATGCTTCTCTTGTGTGCATGTGCAGAGGTTGTATACTTTGTTGTCACCAAGTTGTATGCTTTGCTTGGCACCGTATTCTGAATCGTGAATAGCTACAGATTGTATGTTCTGAATCGTGAATAGTTATAGATTGTATGTCCTGTTACAGATTGCATGCTTTGTATGCTTTGTTGCCACCAGATTGCAGATTGTGAACACCTCTGTTGTGCAGTAAGAGCATGAGGTCATCAAGAATTGAGATGTTGAGAAAACTATGATATGGTGAAATCAATGTAAACATCTAAGAGGGAAATCAAATGTGAAGACTTAAGACATCCAAATATGGTGAAAAAAAACTGAATCACCTAGACTGAATGGATGCTTCCATGCATCAAGAAGAGGTTTTGCATCAAGATATTGTTCTTAGTAAACACTGATTATGTATCCCACATGCATCACGAAGAGGTTTTGCATGAAATAGTGATATTTGTACTAGTGGTGAAACAAGGACTTGACCATGGAGAGGGCCACGTAACCAGGAATTGAACATGGAGAGACCAAGTTTCAGTGTCAGGTTGGGAGCCTGACCTACTACCCATTTCCTTAAAAAATATATTTATTGTTTTCCTCTGCATGATTGATGTCTCTGTTAAAGGAGGGAATAATAAGAAACTAGAACTAACAAGTAAAACTAAGAACACAATTTTTGCATAATATAGATTGTATAATGTTCTTACTAACAACTAACAAGTAAAACTAAAAACTGAGTTACTGAAATACAGATTGCAGGCTTGTAGCAATACGTTGCCTTGTTTAGATGCAAAGTGGCGACGATGAACTCGTCATAATCTATCATGCCACTGTTATCTACATCCGCTGATCCGCCTGCTAATTCATTTTAGCAGTGGAAGTAAGACACTTAGGGTGTGTTTGGTTGAGTTGTGGCTTCTGAAAAAACTGCTGTGAGCTGTGGGCTGTGGAAAAGCTGCTGTAGGTTGTGGGCTGTGGAAAAACTGTAAGCTGTTTGGTTCAAACAAGTATAAAACTTACCTCCTATCTCTATTTTCCTTGAAACAACTGTGAAACAGCTATCTATTTTCACCATTTCAAAAGCGAAAGCCAAAAGCCAAAAGTAGAGTCCAAGGTGCTTTCAAAGCAGACTACCCAAAAGTAGTGTTTAAAAAAGCGACTTACAGTTTCTACCCTTTGGTTGGCTTTTGGGTTTTTGGAAGCAAAAGCAGCTCCCAAAAGCTCAACCAAAGGCACCCTTAGACACAACAAATTTCACTTGTTCTAATTCCCAAACAAAAATTGTGAAAGTGTTGAAAAATTTACGGCTTGCATGAGCGCGTATAGCTCCGCGGATTACTCCCCGCGGGATTCCGGCCCGCGCATGAGGCCACGTCGCCCCCCACCGCTCGGCCGGCCGGCGCGTGGCCAGCGAATTCGCGTACGGCCGGCCGAGCCACTTTCCTCCGATTTTTTTAAAATTACGTACAAGTCCTTTTTTCTCGCGAATAGGTCCCTGTAAGTTTTTTCTTTAAAAATTTTTTTTAGATGGCGCCCCGCGGGTTCCCGAAATTACGTACAGGTCCTTATTTACTTATGTACATGCCCTTACAAGTCCTCGCTTTTTTACGAACAAACCATTTGATTTTTCCGAAATTGCGCATTTGTCCCTGGTTTTTTTATGAAGCTCCCTGCGAATTATCGCCTCTTTTACTTCGGTCCACACGGTAGCTGGCGCGGCGTGCGCCGTGCTTACGCGGCTAGTATCTCAGATTCTTGGAGATTAGCACCAACTCTCATCAATCCGACCTTCAGTTATTCGAAAGTGATATGTCCGCTTTTAACCATGGTCCTTCGATATCCTGTAGATTGCAATCGGCAGTCCAGTCCTGTTGAAGTACTGAACGAAGGCAGTCTAGTCCTACTCCTACACTGCTAGTCCTTAGTAAAGATGGCAATGCGTCTATACTCATTGGATTTCACCACCACAAACCCACCTCCATTAAGCAAAAACATCCCCGCTGGAGGACCCAATAACACAGGCGGGTACAACATTTCCCCCAAACTCATACCCGCGCGGGTGAAATAAACCCGACGGGTGACCCATACCCGAGACATGATATACAAGATTAAGGATCAAATCACCTAAACAACAAGATCGCCATTTAAATTAAAGAGTGCATAAGCATACCAATGCATAACCCAATCCAACATAATAGTGCATAATCCAATCCAACATAATAGCAATGGAAACAAGGGTTAAAGGAGGCGAGGAAGCTTCACCGACTGTCGTTGTTCGTCGAGCCGGAGAGTGCCGCCATGGGCGTCGGCGGCTTGGCAGATGGGTGACAGCGGCTTAGCGAGTCGCGCGCGGCAGCGCGAGGTGGCGAGGATGGCTTGGAGGCGGCGGCGTCGAGCGCGAGGGGCGCGGCGCGAACGGCTTGGAGGGCGACGGCGGTGGCTTGGAGGGCGCCCGAAGTCCCGAACGGCTTGGAGGCTGTGAAATGCGGAATTGGGGTCTGGCGGCCGTATGGGGAATAGGGTTAGGGTTTTAGTTTACATCTATTGGGCTGGGCCAAATATAATTATTTGTTGTGTGGGCTGGGCTACAAATAGATGGCCCCTAAATACTCGGGTATCCATTGGGTAATGGGTATGGGTAGTGTCAAACCATACCCACACCCGCGTACCCATTGGGTCCTATTTTTCTCCATTAGTAGACCCATGGGTAGACATTTTAACCCATATATGTACCCTAATGGGGTAATTACCCATCGGGTTTCGGGTTATGGGTACCCATTGCCATCTTTAGTCCTTAGCATCCTTGCCTGGCAGAACTAAAGAGAATGAATCAGTGAAATACTAAAGCAAAACCTAGACGGCTAGATGGGAATGAAATACTAACAGCCAGTTCAGTTGGTCAGCCGGTCAATCGTTTGTTGAAAGGGAGCTGAAGAGTCATGCATCATTGGCAATTTAGCATTAGCGCATTGCATATTTGGGCTGGGCCTTTGTTTAGTACTTTAGTTGGGTTGTTGGTGTTGGGGTCCATGGGAGGCGGGAGGCTTGGGGGAGGGGGCAGGCCCCTAGTCGCCCCTTCTCTCTGCCACTGATCTGTACCCTCACTTGAGGCAAGCTATGAAAAGGGAATGTTAGTGTGCAGTATGCAATTTGTGGCATAATAAATAGATATGTATTGTGGCATGGGAAACCTACTGACCAGAAATCAAAAGTTATAATAGGTGGAAAATAGGACTTGAGAAAAGGGTAAATGAACTCACACATCAAAATCAATAATGATACTCCTTTCAACTACAAGTCCTTTTGCAAACGTATGCTGCTAGTTTTTAACTGAACCACTAGGAGACCTACTGACCAGAAATAATGCACCACTAGTAAAATAACAAGAAGTAGTAAGATGATGTGTCAATGAAACCTAGAATAGATAGAGAAAATATCCAATGCAAACAGACTGCAAACTGAAATCCTGGTATATTTCATCTGATACATTCAAAAAGAAATCCAGGTACATTTGAACTGATACATTCGGAAATAAATCATAGTACATTTGAACCATACATTTCGAATTGAAATCATGGTTTGTTTGGACAATTCTGACTATCATGAAACCCAATATGCTTGCAGGTCTTGCACATGCACGGCACCTGATCATTCTTCTTTTTCTTTTTTTTTGCTGCAACCTTCATTCTTCTTTTTGTTGTTCCCATGTCCCAATATTCTCTTGCATCTCCCCTTCGTACGAAGGTCAGTAAGTGGGTGGATCCCAATCTCAGACGGAATGTTACAACCAATAAAAGCCTCATGTCCTTCTTGTCTAGTACACGAGGCAGCGGGAACCAACTTGGACAAAAAATGCCCTAATGTCATCCATAGTCATTAGTAGGAAGTCTATGCCTTTGTCCGAGTTTTTAACAATTTGAATGAGTTCTTCCATCTTATTGCATGTAGTACAAATCTTCCTTCTTTTTGCTGCATCAACAAAGTCAGTGGATCTTTTGGCCAGTATGTTGTCTTCGGTATCATAAACATTCTCCCTACAAAAAGGCCAATGGAAATTGTTTACATAGTTCAACAAAGATTCCGAAAAAGGGCATGGTGTTTCACTTTGTCTAAAAAAGAACCAATATTAACCTTTTGCACTTCCCCCCATCTTTTAAGGATATATTGGCTTGGTATCTCACTTAATCTTGAACCCCTCCAAATGTGTATAATATGGTGGCATGGGACCCCTTTAAACTTGAATAGAATACATAAGCATTTAGTTATCATTGTGGTTGTTTCACAATGGACTCCCCTAACCTTATTGGAGTTGTAGCTGATGTGCACGATCTTCATCCCATCAACCACTGCCATTTCTTGAAATAAAAAATATCACAATAGTCTCTCGCTGCAAGTACCTCTTCTTGAAATTTGTCAAACACCTCGTGTGTAAATACCAACCTACCATGTCCCTCTATTTCCCATGATGTCTATAATTTAGGGTTTGTATGGATGCTTGTGTTATCGGCTATCAACTCTTCTTGGCATTGACATTGCAAAGCTATGTCAAATCTAAACCAGAATTCGACAAATACAAGCTTGCAACCAATAAAATGGTTCAAAAATGAATTTGCACTCTCCAACTGTGATGTGGTTCTAAGAATACCTGCCAGGAAAATATCCCTAAAGTATGCTGAGAATCATGACTCACGGATGCTATACCTCTTAGCCAACCACCCGTTGTCCTCTATCTGAAAATCGGAAATAAAAGAATGCAATTTGACTCAAATTCTTCTACTGTTTATGAACCCCACACACATCAGTTAACCCTTTCCCAAAAAAAGAGGGTCCACCCTTAAATGAGGGCCAATCTTCTCGGGGAATTTCTTCATGATATGCCACATGCACAACTTATGTGCGGTGGTTGGAAGAATGTTGGCAATTGTAGTGCTCATGCTAGCATCCTCATCGGTTATGATAAGTCTAGGCACTTCCCCTTCCATAGCTCTTTGGAAGGTCTAAAATAACCAAACGTATGACTCAATCTTTTCACTTGCAATGAATCCAGCACCAAAAAATGTACATTGCATGTGATGCTTGACTCCCGTGAGTAGTGCAAAAATCATGTCATATTGATTGGTGATGCAAAAATGACTATAGTTTTTCTTGGCTATGGCATCTGCCCAAAACACACGTACCAATCTACCATCTTCCACTTTGTCATTGAAGAAAATGCTGCATTTAGTTCCTTCATGCCACCAAGTTGGTTCACAAAACATCTGAGCATCATCATCCTTGATTTTTTTCCTGAAATCGCTGTAGTAGTTCCGTAGGTCCCTCTTTGTGCACCCACGTACTCGAATCCTCCAGCACTAACATGACGCATCCTAAATGCTTACGAAGTTCCTATGCTTGCTTTGTGGCATGTGTATAGTGTGCTTTTTGCCTTCTCATTAACTTGGCGGTTGGATCTAATTAGATGATGCTTACTAGTTGACATAAGTTCATGACTACGGTGCTCAATAAATGAAGTTATCTTGTACTTGTTGCTATCCCGCTTGACAAATGCTGAGCATTACATCTACACCTAGTTTCTTTTATCTTACGACTTTTCTTTGAGCGGTCAAGAATGTTGGTACCTTGCTCGGACCTATATCCTTGGCTTGAGCATAAGGAACATTTTCACTAGACTACCTCATTCAATAGCTTCTGTTGGCCAACACGAACTGAAAACCCAACTTGTTGTGCATATGCCTTGAAGAACACCTCCACCGAGTTCACGTCATTAAGTGTCATCCCTACTTTGGGCTTCAATTCCTCCGCATACTCGGGCATGAATGACGAAGACTACAACAATAAAAAATTGATTGAATTATATCTGCAACTCATGTTTCTATTAATTCATAAAGTTCAATGACTATAACATCACAAAATTACAGACCCAGGTTGATATGCTTGCTTTCTTTTTGGGAGTACTAAATCCATAGTTCGACCTTAGGAGTTCATCTCACCAATGCATTGGGATTGAGTATCACCAATTGATTCTAAACTACTTGCGTTGATCATGTGGAATTAGGGCACAACAAGCATGTGAAATTAGGGCACCACAAGCGTTGAACATGTCAAACTAGGGTTGATTCCGTACCTTAACCAGTACTGCACCGTCGCCTCCCTCCAAGCGTGCGATGCGAGGCTTCGCAACGTGCTGCCGCCTTGCTGCCTCTCTCCTCTCCGTCGTAGGCCACGGGGTCAGGCAGGCGTTGGTGAGCTAGATTGGGGATTTCGGCCTTGCAGGTGACTCGATTTTGTAGGGAGATGACGACGCGCGGGGGTTGATTTCAAAGTGCCGCTATGGTTGGCATCGTCACAGGGCCGCTCCCTCCTTGCTGGTGCCATCGCAGATGTCGGTGGATTTTAGGGTTAGGGATTGGGGGATGGAGGAGGCACAGGAGGGCATGGGGAACATGCTGATTTCGGAGGCTTTGGAGGCGCGCGCGGGGGGGGGGGGGCATACAAAAGGAGTGGGGTGGCACGTCGATCCTAGCGGCTAATTTGCTTGCGGACGCACGTGATTTCTTTGAGTGCATGAGTGCACGCATGACCAGAGTGCACAACAAACGTTTGCTTGATAAAATGCCATTTATTTCAGTGTTTGATCTGTAAAATGCCATCGTTTTATTATTATTATTTTAACTTTTGGAATATTAATTAAAACAATTTCACACTCTCTTGCCCTCAAAAAGAGGGCCGAGTGACATTCTCAGTCCAAATTTGTCTTTTAATGTAAAAGAGAAAAATTGCATTCAAGATCTTTGCAGTCTTTTTCAGCTGTTCCTGGCTCATAACACCCTACCTTCAATATATCTTGCCAAGGGAAAACGGAAAAGCGGAAATTTAAGGTTCACAACCGTCATGGCGTCCATATTTTGCCGATTGATGCTGACAAGCTGCGATATGCAGTTTTGTAGCGTCCGGAGAACAAACACTAGCTAGCTAGCTAGTATGTGCTGGCAATTGTTCTAGAGCCTTTCTTGAAAGCTCCAGAGAACAAACTTGTCTCCTAAATCTCACCTGTTCCACTTGTCAGTTAGCTTCCAGCATAAACATTTGGAAAGGCTTAAGAGCTTGCCCATGTACAGGTCTCGAACCTGGGAGTGGTTTCCTTCTTTTTTGGACAGAGACATGGAGTTGCAGCAAACATTTGTTGAAAATCAAGATGTACTGACCCATAGCATGTGCATTCCGATGTTCAGTTCGAACACACTAGCAGTTTAAACTTGCGTACGTATGCCACCCAAATATAATAATCGAAGTCTATATTTTAGCAGTCGAAACACAACTATAGTCACACGCAAGAACATTGTTAGGCCAATTTTAATTTGTCACAGTTACTTCTTTTGCCACATTTCCCAGTGACTATCCGCCAGGCATATAGGCTAGTCAATGTGAGGCGGCAGTTCATCAGGCTGCCATGGAGCCCTTTTATTATTATTTTTTGCACTATTCCAAAAATAGTCGAAGAAATCAGGCTGCCAGGGCTTACGTTATTTCGAGCAAACGATTCCATCCTCCTGTTTGGTCTCTGGAGTAGACGACGATGACTGCGACGTTCCCGGCGATCCTGAGGGAGAGAAAGAGAACGGAGGTGAGCACGGGAAAGAGGAGACCAAGGCGGAGCGGATGGCATCACGCGGCGAGGTCGAAGCTCACCCGAACGGTGGGTGTGGCTCGGTGAAGACGGGCGGCGCGGATGGCTACGTCGCCGGAGAGGGGGAAGACGAAGTGGCCGCGCCGTTTCCGTGGGAGATGAGGGAAACCGAGGTGAGCGTGAGTTAAAAGAAGCCGAGGCGAACTGAATCAGCATGAAGGCCAAGCGTGGAACTCACCCGAGCACCTGTTTGGGCTCCGCGGCGGCGGCAGTCAAAACAGAGGTGCTCGAGCTTTCTCCCATTCTGGTGCCTGAGGAAGGAGGAGGGGAGATGAGGGCGAACTCAGCCCTGTGCTCGGAGCTTTTTCACGCTACTTTAAAATGTACATGAGCTATCAATCTTTACGGTCTAATAGTTCAGATTAATTAGAATTTAGTTATACTACTACTCACACTATTAACAGTAAAATCTTAAAAAAGATAAAATTATAAATAAAACAAGTGACATAAGATTAATTTTTGCCAGTGGTGCCAGAGCATAGCCCGACGTCTAAGATACGATCATGCCCAAGAATGGCCACCAGAACTCCCAAGCTCTGATCGCCCAGCGAGGCCATCGTGCCGGAGAACAGCCTCCCAACCACTTATAGCTCTGTTCTGATGACACAGATCCCCATTGGCGATGTACTACCTGACGAACAACTCCACCATGACTCTTAGCAGGCACATCACGATGTACTCCTCGCCGGCGTGGCGTGCGAAGGCCTGGAACGCGCCGTCCGGAGGTCCTCCGGGAATAGAGCTGGGACATGGGCATGCATGGGATATTTCTACTGATTCTCCTCATTCTTGCCATCACGCCTAGGATGTTCAGCTACGGAGCATTGTAGTCGAGTGTACATCATGCCATCACAAGCTTATTTCATAAAAACCAAACTTTATTATAGGACTATGGCTTAACAGCCAAGTTTTTCACAGCAGGGCGTCTAAGCCCAAAATTATATTACATCACAAAAAACATCACATACGTGCCTGAGCGAGGATAAGACGTAGAACCAAATATTATCTACTCCGAAGGAATCCTCAAAGACTCCCTTGAAGTGTTCTTCATTTTCTTCCCAAGCTTCGTTTGTTGATATTTAGCAAGTGTGAGTACAACCGTACTCAGCGAGTCACATAGGGAATGGTATTAACTACTTGCCAGGATTCTCAAAAGATGGCGATACGATGGTTTCATTATTGTATTTGTGGATATAGTTTTATTTGTAAATATTTTTGAACATGAAATAACAAAGCATTAACTTCTTAAGGAAATGAGGTTGTTATCAAGTTGATTACGATATTAAAATATTATTAAAGCTACTTATGGCTTGCTATTGGAATCTCATTAAACATAGCTTTATTTACCGGAAGCACATCATATTTGAATACTAGTAATTTTGACTATGCAGAGTTGCACAACTTTACCCACAAGATTTCTCAAACTCTCATGACATAATTGAGAAAATAAGGTCTTTCACTGCTCTCTTCTTTTTTAGCCTCTTCCCAGTAGGATAGGGGTCACACATTGTAAAAAATCCACTGGCCAATTAGAAAGATGCAGCACGATTCTAAGTGGACCTATCATTGTTAAGTATATTTTTACCACTTCCATATTACCCCCTTTATACGTAGGTCGTTCCCACCTTTGGAACCCCAATGTCGTATAGATATTCAATTGATTTGAACAGCTATTAGACCAGGTTTGATAAGTCAAAACTTATGATTGAGCGATCACTATGTTCTTTACTTAGCATAAGATTTTAGTCTTTACTTTTCACCAATGAGGCAACCGGTCACAAACCAACAACCTAGTGTGTTATGACACTGCCACCAAACCAACCAAAGCCTCCTCTCTAGGGTAAGGTCGTAGACTCCAACTAACTTGTGGCTTTCCACGATTTATCCTTAACCTTAGTATCATTTGTAGTTCTATCAGCAAAGTGCTAAATCACTTAGTAGTGTAAAACATTTTGTAGTGTTAGGACATAGCTAATTATCATATCATTTTAAACCATTATTTTAATGAAATAACAGTGTATAAATAAAGAATAATGATCATACTAATAATTGAATAATTAAATGATGTAGGACTAATATGATCTAAAACATGTGACTTGTCTTGATGTTTGAACTCTTAAACTAGTTCCTAAACTTTGTGGTCTTGGTATGCTTCTAAAACAAGCTGCTTTACGAAATTGGGTGCTATTACAAAAGAAAATAAACAATTAAATCCGTGCTCGAAAGAATACGAGCTATAAAATAAAATAAAAGGAATCAAATTTAGAAAAACCAAATAAAATAGGTTTGGGTTTTGTCAGAGTCTGGGTTGGTGAAACGAAGCTGGGAATGGTTTAAATGGGTTGAAATGGTCGAAATGGGTATATATATGTCTAATGGGTTTCTGTGAACAATAACGGGTTGAACAGTAGTGGATCGCGTTTGGGTTTAAATAATGTCGAGTTGGATCTTAAATAGTATTGGGTTTTTGGTTTTGGGCCGGGTTCATGGTTCCTCTGGTATTTGGGTCGATTAGATTGACTTGTCTTCACGTGTGAATAGCCCACTAAGGCTCGACTTTTGTTGGCTTATTCTTCCTTGAGCACTATGGCATTTGAGCATAGCACAGTGGTTAAGAGCTGGTGCGTGCTCTGATGAGGGTTTTTTTATGCCAATTAAGCACATGACTGGGTTCTAGAGAGTAAGGGGTTTCATTTTAGGGGCTTGTGGCTACTGAAATCCACTGTAGATGGCTGGCGGCGAGAAGAGTTCGCCTAGGCTCTTCCATGGCACGACAAGGTTCTAGGGGCTAATTGGCGAAGACAAGGGTGTTTTGAGCATCTCAGATGCATGGGAAAGGCTTTGGCAGTAGCAGTTTATGCTCTAGGGTTTTGAGGGAGGTTGTCCACGATGAGGTGGCTCGGGTTGGAGTGGAGATCATCAATTGTGTTCTAGGAGCTACGAATGGTTAAGGCAAGGCTGGGGTTGGGTTCGCTGAGTCTTGGTGGTGCTAGGGGCAAAGGGAATTGAAGTTTAGTGGAGGCGTTAATGAAATTGGGAATTAGGGCTTACTGGTGAAGTTGTAGTGGTGATGATGGAAATGTGGCCAGAGGTGGAAGGGAAGGGTGTGGGTGGCCAGTGGTGTGGGCGAGTAGTAGTGTGGTTGTGGAGGCCAATGGCGAAGTTTGTTTGGCTTTATAGCACTGGGGAGGCAGCAGGAGTAGTAGCAGTAGCAGCTTTGTTGCGGTGGTGGCGCGTGGCTAGCAAGGTAGCGGACTAGAGTATTTGGCGGATGCGGTGGCATGGTCGGCAGCTACAGTGGCACATTGGGCACGGTGCACCCCTGGGCATTAACGAGCTCACAACGATGGTGTTCAAAGGAGGGCACGTGCATCGAGCTGAGAAGGCATTGCTTGGTAGAGGTGAAATGTACTCAGGCAGCCGTGGCACGTGGCTAGAGTGAGGCAACGGGCCTTTAATGGGGATGTTAGAGCATGGCAGAGAGTAGTACAGTCTTAGATAGGAGTGGCAACGTCGGGCGCTTCTCTACGTGATGACAGTAACCAGGGATGAGTCGAGTGGCACAGGTGAATAGAGGTGACGGTGTATTTTGAAGTGGCACAATTGGTTAGGGGAAGTGGGAAACCAAACAGGGAAAGCGCAAATGGTTGAGAAACTTCCAAATTGGGTAATTTTCAAGTTTAGCTGAAAGGGAGGAGCAGCGGTGACGCGGGTGGATAGAGGCGGCGGAGGAAGGGAGGAGGAGCGGCGGCGGGCCGAAGGGAGAGCAAGAGGAGGGGGCGCAGTAGAGAGGAGGCGCTCGGGTGAGAAGAGGTGGAGGAGAGGCAGAAACGGGGAGAGGTGGTGGCGATTGGGTGGCCGCGCTGTCCCGGCGTGATGCGGTGAGCGGGATGAGGCGGATGGAGGAGCTGCGGTGGCGCGCCGGCGAGCCGGCCTGGCCTCGCCGCGGCCGGAGATGGAGAAGAAATAGGGGGAAGAAGAGAGGAGCAAATGGGGACAAGGACCGAAGAAATCCAGGCTCAAGGATTTCCCACAGGCGGCGCCGGCCTTGAGGAGATTGGGGTTTTGGCACTTTGCAGTTTAGTCCTCCTAATGTCTAGGGTTTACAAATCAGTCCATCTCCCATTTCATTTCTTCTTTTCTGGCCCTTGGAAACTCCGATTTCATCGCAAACAGATCCTACGCATTCGTGTCGATGCGCACATCTGTACGGAGCAGTCCAAATTTGTAAGGGGTTTCATTTTGGGGGTTTGCGGCTACTAAAGTCCACTTTAGATGGCTGGTGGTGAGAAGAGTTCATCGGGGCTCTTCCATGGCACGAGAAGGTTCTAGGGGCTAATTGGCGAAGACAAGGGTGTTTTGAGGGAGGTTGTCCACGATGAGGTGGCTTGGGTTGGCGTGGAGCTCATCGCTTGTGTTCTAGGAGCTACGAATGGCTAAGGCAAGACTGGGGTTGGGTTCGCTGAGTCTTGGTGGTGCTAGGGGCAAAGGGAATTGAAGTTTAGTGGAGGCGTTAATGAAATTGGGAATTAGGGCTTACTAGTGAAGTTGCAGTGGTGACGATGGAAATGTGGCCGGAGGTGGAAGGGAAGGGTGTGGGTAGCCAGTGGTGTGGGTGAGTAGTAGTGTGGTTGTGGAGGCCAATGGCGAGGTTGGCTTAGCTTTATAGCACTAGGGAGGCAGCAGGAGTAGTAGCAGTAGTAGCTTTGTTGTGGTGGTGGCACGTGGCTAGCAAGGTAGTAGACTAGAGTATTTGGCGGATGCGGTGGCATGGTCGGCAGCCATAGTGGCACATTGGGCATGGTGCACCCCTGGGCATTAACGAGCTCACAACGATGGTGTTCAAAGGAGGGCACACGCATCGGGCTGAGAAGGCATTGCTTGGCAGTAGTGAAATGTACTCACGCAGCCGTGGCACGTGACTAGAGTGAGGCGATGGGCCTTTAATGGGGATGTTAGAGCATGGCAGAGAGTAGTACAATCTTAAACAGGAGTGGCAATGTCGGGAGCTTCTTTGCGTGATGACGGTAACCAGGGATGAGCCGAGTGGCACGGGTGAATAGAGGTGACGGCGTATTTTGAAGTGGCACAATTGGTTAGGGGAAGCGGGAAACCAAACAGGGAAAGTGCAAATGGTTGAAAAACTTCCAAATTGAGTAATTTTCAAGTTTAGCTGAAATTCAAAGAAATTCAAAAGCTTTTTGAAATTTTGGGGGCTTCACATTGCGAGTTTGCCATAATCCTAAGAATTATGAACAATAAAGGACCAAGCGTTAGCTAGGGTGGCTAGCTGTGCCATTGTTTGAGCAGCCCGCCTGAGTTCCATACGATGGAAACCTACTATGGCTCACCTTGCACACGTGTGTGTTTAGTAGGAAAACATGTGCTCATGTTTTGTGAGGTACTCGATATATCTTGAATTTATTCAGTGACCACCACTTGAGATATAACATGTGTTTTAGTAGGACGCACATGCATGTATACGTGTGGTGGGGTGTATGTGAGTGTGCATCCCTTGTTGTAATAAAAGATTATGAACAACAACAAAAAGAACGACGGCAATAGTGAAATGAACTAGAAATCCATCTATCTATAACTATATTAATTAGGCACATAGGGAAGCTCCCACATTAACAGAAAGATCTAGGCATCTATTTGGTGAACCAGAGTTATAACGGCTCATACTAAAAGAAAGAGTCTATGCCAAGTACAATCCAAATTAACTATAATTTGGAATAAAAATAAAGGAAATTACCAATTTGATTTCCATCTGACTTCCAAAGTAACATCCATAAATAATTAAAATTTAGAATAATAATAAATAAAAGTTAGCAAAGTAAAAGAAAAAGTCTATGTCAAGTACAATCCAAATTGACTAAAATTTGGAACAAATAAATAAATAACATCAACAAATTTATTTTCATACAAATCCAAAGTAAAATATATAAAACTAGAATTTTCCAAATAATATTTAAATGAAAATAGGATATATATTTTTATATGAATTCCAGTCTAAACTTGAAGAAAAGTCCACACCAAGTATGAACAAGGAACCCGCACATTAAATTTAAAAAATTAAATGGTGATTAGAGATTTGATTTGTATGCTAATTCCAAACTAAATTCTAAAAATATTGGCTCCCTTCTTTTGGGCTTGTGGCTTAGCTTTCTACGGTAACTAGCCTTTAAATGGAGTGTCTTTTCAAGTCGGGGTCTGCAAGTCGATTAGAGTAGACACTATCCCGGCTTCATCTATATCTGCTAGAATCACATGTGAGTATCTCTCTCCATTCTCTCTCTCTCTCTTGTGAATAGCCAGAATTCAAATATTTAAGCCAAAAACCATAAGCCACAATCCAAAAGAACCCACTCATTAAAATTCATAATAAGATCTATACCTATACTGATATTAAACTACAGGAAAAATTTCCATGTTGATTGAAAGAAGGAAAAAGATCTAGCGTCCATCTAGCAGACCTAAGTTATAGCGGCTTAGATTAAAAGAAAGAGTCAATGTCAAGTATAATTAAAATTAATAAAAAATTGTAGTAAAAAATAAAAGAAAATTAACAATTTGAATTAATACAAATCCTAAAGTAAAATCCATAAATAACTAAAATAGGAGATAACAATTAAATGAAAATTGGCATTTGGAATTGTATATGAATTCTAGCCTAAAACTGAACAAGCACCACATCAACCACAATCCAAAAATGTAACATCCCAATTTTGAAAATTAGACGTCCGAGTATTGAACGCGGTCAGAAGTGTCCGCGTACAGCGGGTGATCACAAGTGTCATATTATCGAAGGCGGTCCAAAGCATCTGAGTACTAAACACGGTCATGACGTCCAAGTACAGCGAGCGATCGGAGGCGTCCATGGCTTTGAGCGTCGAGAAGGACTTACGCGTAACACCATGTACCTCGCCTTGTGGAACTATCATCTGATTGGGGGGGGGGAGGGTACATGCATGCATAGCCCATTGATTTGTGCATGTATAGTCATGTACAACCATGCTTTGGTTTCAAGTTGAGTAGGGTGTCGATGGCAGACGTGGCATCCTCAATAGCAGACGTGACTACTCTAATACAAGTCGGATTATTGCGATCGCACTGCTTGGCTGGGGCGCTCATCACATGTAGGCGTTGAGTGAACCCTCCATCCATATCAGGCCATTGTTTCACCATACAGAGTCATCTTCAGATTAAAAGCATATACAGGTATGCATGGACATCTACTTGCTTACAACACTCATAGACAGTACAATGAACATAGCAGGTTTGGTGGCAGGCACGATAGCTTCGTGGGAGCTTCATCTTCACATGAGAGAGTAGATGGACTTCTTGCTTGAATTCCAGTGAGTTGGAAGGCGGACAACAATCTTGACAACCACAATGTCGTGGCCGTGGGCTGCACAACGGCGAGCTTCAAAGCACCTAATCGACAGCATTAACGGTAGTGACCATAGGTGTTTGGTGACATTCCCAATCACTGCTGCCGTCCATTGGCATGGAAACTAAGTAGATAAAGAGAAAGAGAAAAGGAGAGATTCTTTACCATCTTGAGCATAATGCGCCATGGCTTGGGCTTGTGCAGATGGCCTCTTTTTGTTCCACCGCCTTCTCCTCCTTCCTTGCGCGCATCTCTCAGTGTGTATTGCTCTGTATTCTCTGTATGTGTCTCTCCTCTCCTTTCTCTTGTCGTTCGTCCTCCTCCTCTCCCTCTCTGTCTGTCCCCCTCTCTCTCTCCGTCTGTCCGTCTTCCCTTTCTCTCCATCTGTCTGCGCCCTTCCCTTGTGCTATCATTCAAGAGCCTTTTATAGGCACGGTTGAGAGCCAGCGAGCAACGTACACAGGCGCCCGGCTCCAAACATAGCACCAAATCACTACAACATCTTCCTGATTTGTGGGAGCATGATTTGATTGCTAATAGTTTCCTTTTGTGTCTGCCTTCTATTCTCAAATGATTTGATGAGAACTCTTTCAACGAAATAGAGATACGTTGGAGGAAACTTCCCGTGGCAAAGTAATACCGTGTAAGCAAAAATCTTTCTTCCATCTTGCCACATGCGCTTTATGTTCAGCCGGGAACGTGCCAGACGAGGCGTGGTGGGTTAAACTGGACCATAGCACATACAAAAAGCAGCATTTTTTCTTCTCAAACATACATCTCTATATTTGCTTTGGCTTAACATATTTACACAAAAACTCTTCAAACACTACATATATTAGTTTTCTATTGGATTGGCAGCGAAGACATCACATAACGTGGAGCGAACTGTTGATGGAATCCCTCGCGCGGTGCTCAATCAGTTCAGAGATGTCGGGGGCGGATCGTAGATTAATTAATGGAAGAGTTAGCAAAATGGCTGGCTACGTACGTTACATAAGACTGGACTACGTGTCTTTTGGCCTAAAAGGACCGATTGGCCACGTACGAAGACAAGGCTGGGCTGCTAGAGCCGGCAAACCTGAGGTAAGCAAACCAATTGCCCACTGCGAAGCTACGCTCATGATTGCTGTAAACAAATATGTCATTTTATGTATGATTAATTAGTCCCCCCACTGCGAAGCTAAGCTCATGATTGCTGTAAACAAATATGCAATTTTATGTATGATTAATTAGGCCCCCCACTGCGAAGCTAAGCTCATGATTGCTGTAAACAAATATGTCATTTTATGTATGATTAGGGAGCATATTAGGCCCGTTCATTTTGGGTTGAGCTTCTGGTTTCTAGTTTATTTTTCACTATTCCTAAATTTCATCTTTTATGATTTTTTTGGCTTTTTTGGGCTTTTCTGCCGGTTCTTTTTCTATGTTTGTTTGCATTGTCTGTGATGGGCTAACATGTTTTTTCCATTTTTAAATTTAGTTACGCCAAATAAACTATCATCTGCTATAGTGTAATTTCAACCAGCTATAATATAATTTTAACCATAAATTAGCTTATTTTAGCCTAACCGAGTAGGACCTAAATTATCACGCATGTTATATCTGTATATAAGGTTGTAGCCGTATATTGTGAACAAAAAAAAGTTTTTACTGTAGTGCATGGTACGGCTAGCAGTTTTCGATGAATAGGTTTTCGTTACTGTGGTATGTCCTGATTAGTGAGATTAATCAAGTGTACTAAATAGTTATAAAACGAATACAACTATATTATTCAAGTATAAGTATTTAATCTATTATTCAAGTATAAGGATTTAAATAGTCGTATGTAGTGGCCTCCTATTACAGAGAGAGACACAAACAGGCTGAATTCACAAGACAGCCAACCGTAATCCTACATGCCAAGGAAAATAAAAGAACGGGAAAATAAAAAAGGACTAGTGCACAAATCTTATTACACTACTCGCTCTGTCTCACAATATAGGTTTATTTTGACATTTTGTGGTCTCCAACATAACACTTTGATTGTGATTTTGTATCATGATATATTTGCAAAAATAATAAAAACTATAGATCATGGAAATATTCTGAAAGGCAAATCCAATGGCATTATTTTCATACAGTGAATTTATATATTTCAACATATATTAATGGTCAATGTTTAATCCTTGACCGCATGGATCCTAAACGGACTTATATTGTAGCACTGTTCACATAAATAGCACCGTAACCATTTTATTTTCCAAATTTAGCCCTCAGACACCCGTTTTTGCAAATATAGCCCCCTCCTTAGACCTGCTGAGCTAGGGGAGCTTGATAGGCACCTGCCGAGCTCCAGTGGCTTAGCCCACAGAGGCAGCAGTTAATGCTTCACCATTAGTGCTAATTAAAGCTCATGATTAGCACTAATTAAGTATACACACCAATTCGGCTGCGTGACCTACCGAGCTAGGGGAGCTCGGTAGGTGCCTACTGAGCTACTGTACCTGTCGAGCTTCCCTAGCTCGGTAGATATCTGCCAAGCTCCATAGGTCTAAGGAAGGGGCTATATTTGTAAAACCAGGTGTTTGGGGGCCAAATTTGAAAAAAGTGGCTACAGTCCCATTTGTGTGAACAATTCTATATTGCAGGACGGAGTGAGTATGTTAAAAAAAAACCACCATATTTGCCCTAAGGAGTAGGAATTCCTATGTTAATCAGAGTAAAAAAACAAATGATTTACACTGCATATTTGATCCATCCAGATTTATGATAGAATTTAAAAATCTAGGAATATAATGCAAACCAAAATATAATAATAAAAGTAAGAGAACAATCTAAAACAATTGTACTTAATTGTTGTACAATACTCCCTTCGTTCTCATGTAGATATCATTTTAGAATGTCTGTAGCCAATAATTTAAAATTTTACCATTAATTTGTAGAAAAGTATTTAGATTTGTCACCTCAAAACAATATTAGTAGATTTGTCATCGAAAGTACTTCTATGTTATTATATTTTAAATATTTTTCTAATATAAAATTAGAAAAAGCAATAGTCAAATATGTGTTTTGGAGACTTGTGCCCAGAAATGATTTTTTTATCTTTGGATGTGCAGTAAAGTTTGGAGTCAACCATGTTCAACGGCGGGGATCAAAGCTATGCTCATAGAGGAGCCAAGGCCTAAAACGATCATAGATGTTGAGTGAGATGGCTGATCTCAAGCATGGAACAAGAAGGGCGGGAAATGTTGAAGAGAAGGTTCAAGCGACGGGTTGCACTAAGTGGTTTGGTTGGTCTAAGTGAGGCATAGTCCGGTAGAACCAAAAAGGGAGAGACTTGCTGATGAGTGGCAAGCTAATGGTGCACCTACACGTGATAAGTATAGCGATTGCTTGCAAGGAGAGATAAAGACCGAATCAATAAAGGGTATTTTCGGAAGGAGGCCAAATACTGAAAAAGCATGTGAATCAAAATCACGTTGCTTAAGCGATGCTTGAAAAAGAAGTTTTGATCAATTAGGTGCTAAGAATATCAAGTGGATCAGAGGCTAAGAACTTAGCAAATTCAGGCTCATGTGCTTTCAAAAGCTTGCATGAGTTAAGTGCGTAAGTAAAACCCGTGTTGTATAGGGTTAACGGGTTTCCTCATATGTACTAGTGGGTAATATCCATTAGGGTTAGATATAGGCTGGTTGTCTTATCTATTTAACGGTTTGGGATAAAGACGTGGTGACCATGTCATTACTGAGGGGGTAATAACACTATTCAACGGATTACCATTTGTTTGTTCGGTAGAACACCGCTCCTACGAATAATGAGCCCATCAGAGTAGTTGTAGCAGAACAATAATTAGAGGCTATGTATTTGATTATTATTACAACTCCAAGCCACAGAGGGATTAAGATCTTGGGAACATAGTAGTCTAAGAATATTACAATATTAATGTTCTCCACCATTAATTATACAAGGTACTCTGAATAAAAGAATAGTATATAACACAGTACCCATTCGACCTGATATGATGAACTACAGGTTGTGTAATCCTCCCAACTATCGTATAAGGCCTTTATCTCATCGAACTCCTAGTCAGTCTCAATATCGCACCCCTGGGTTCCTTCATTATCAAACCCACCCTCTTCAAATACCAACCACAACTCGCTGAGGAATTCTACTAAAAGGTAGAAATAAGGATTGTGCAATCTAGGTTAGCCTCTAGATATAGCTCCCTTCAATAGGAAGCAGACGCCTCTACCCTATTGAGTGCTCCAGTGATGGAGTATTGCAATGGTATGTTGACCATCGTGTGGGTATTGAGGGTCTCCCGTTGGGCCCTTGAACTCAAATAAGTGACCTCAAAGGTTGAACTAGCTCCGCCATTGGGTGGACCACTGTAACGCCCCCATTTTTGGGAACAAAGATGTTTTACCACCCGCAACCACAACAGCCCAGGAGTTCAGTTGCGGATAACAGGAGTATCATGCCTACTCACGGACACTTTAAAGAAGTTAATTGGATTAAAATAAGACCTAATGGCCAACTTTAATAACAATACGGGCATCCAAGCCCAAAACTTAACTTACATACAGAAGAGCCGAAGAAAACTCCACAGGAACGCTTGAATGCGGTCGTAACCCTAGCACGACACTTGCAGCATCCTGTTTTCTTCAGGTATCTGTTGTGGTGGAGATATTGCAAGACTGAGTACCAACCACCGTACTTAGCAAATCACACGGGGAAATACTATATATCTACTTGCCAGGATTCTCAAGAGAAGGGAATATAGTTGTTTTATTACAGGGTGGGTGTAATTTCATTTGCAAACAAATAAAATCAAAACATTTCTCCTTAAAATCAGGGGGTTTTCTGTTATCACGTAAAGTTTCATCATTACTCAGGTTAACAACATCAGAAACTCTACTTGTGCTTCGTTGTTGGAATCACCCAATTAACACAGCTTCATTAACTAGAACCACGGCGTATTCGAATACCATCTATTTCACTCTGCAGAGTTGCTCAACTTTACCCACACGATTCCTTAACCCTCATGACTAAGTTAAGAAAGCCAGGTCGTTTCACTGCTCAATTCTCTATATAGACTCTACCCGGTAGCATCACCCAGTCATAGCCAAATAATAAACATAAACTTCCCTTTGCCGTTTTAAGTGAAAACTACCGTTGTTAGGTACCCGCAACATACCTAACTCCCCGGCATCCTGTCATCTCATCCTGTAGAGTTTTAATTGAACTGAACAGTTACTAAACCAGTGTTGACAAGTCAACTCCTGTGGTTTGAGCGATCACTATGTCTTTTACTCGGCACAAGGTTCTTGTCCTTATATTTTTCACATGAGGCACTCAACCACAGCTTCCACTGTGCTCAACAGCACCAACCACCACCAATCCTAACCAGCCTCCATCCCAGGGCAAAGCGATGGGCTAAGTCCGTCACTCGGATTCCCACCAACCTCTCTACCCGAAGTCCAACCCTAAGGTAAAGCAATGGGCTAAGTCCGCCACTCGGATTCCCACCAACCTCTTTACCTTAGGTCCAAACCTTTTTAAATTCTATGGGCCCGCGGCCAAAGTCACTTAGTAGTGTAAAATGTTGAATGAGATGATCTTATATACATTTGTACAATATTTTGATTCTTATTAAGGTTGTCAAGGTAAATGTGGCCATCAAAGTAAACATGGCTTTTTGTCAGTGGTAGGATTTATCTAATTAGCATGCCATTCTAAACATTTATTTTAAGCAATTATCATTTCACAACTATCAATAATGAAAATACATTAAGTAAATAATATAAATTTCATGGTATTCAATATGATCAAAAACATGTGACTTGCCTTCTTTCTGTTGCTCTTGATCTTCTTGACTAGCTTCAAACTTACTTCATCTGCCTTTACTGTCCTTCAGTTGACCAACTCACTTGGTCCGTTCACTATCGTAGAAAACGAGGTCAAATAGGTTTCTGCTTTGCGAGATGCAAGCTGGGAATAAAATGCAATTAAAAACAAGAAAGAACATAAAAATAAATGGGTTGGGTTGGGTAGTCGGAGTTCAATGGTGCTTGGGTGGCCGACAGGGCTAAAATTGGTTTAGATAGGTTTAAGACAATTGAATAGGTGATATATGTGTTAGACCAATTTTTGGAAATAGAAGGTAGACATTAAAAATGGATGGTTGATCTTTGAATTGGATGAATTTGGGTTTTATCGAAATTTAATTTGGTAAAACGGAGGAATTTGAATTTATTTGGAGATGAATATGGCAGAAGGGTGAAATTTGAATTAATAAAATTTGAATTTGAAGGAATGGAGGTCAAATTTGAATTCAGGGTATTAAGCTGGTCAAAATAGTGTATTTTTGGAATTTTTGGGAATTTTCTAGATTTTCTGGGATTTTTATTGATTTGTCTGAATTTCCTAAAACTGGATGAACAGTAACGGGCCGGTCTAATGAACAGTGCGGCCCGATCGGGTGAACAGTGATGGGGTCAGCCCAACCGCACTGTGCGGCCGGTGGCCTCTTCTTGCGCTGGTGCGGCCGTTTGGGCCGGCGGGCCATGGCCCATGCGCGTGCGGCCGCAAGGCCAAGCGCGTGCGCGTGCGGGCATCCGGTAGCGTGAGATGGGAATTGGACGGTCCAAAGGAGATGGGTTCTCAAGTCGTTACGGCCGGCTAAGATTGAATAGCTTAAACACATTGGACGGCAGCGATGAAATCTCAATGGACGGTTTAGGTTATACGGCAACGGTGGCACGGGCGGCCAGGATGAGGTCACGACTGTTCGTCGTCTACCTCTCGCCACTCCCTTCTGTGCCGAACAGAGGTACGGCGGCGTTGGTAATTCGGTGCCGTCAAGGGTTTCTAGGGGTAACGGCAGTATTGAGGGATGCGGTTCAAGCCTAGAACTCCATTTTGGGTCTTTGGGAGATGATTAGACGAAGGACGGTGGCTGACGGCGGTCGAGAAGACAATGATCTTCACGGCGGCGCCATGAGGTCCCGATGGTTCCTCGGTCAATTGGGGGTGATTTAACCGTCTAGGGGGTGCTAGGGTTGCAATGGAGGTGTGGGTTTAGGCTAGGAAGGACTCCGAAGGGCTGGCCACGAGAGGGGTGTTGCGGCCGACGGCGGCTTTAGTTGCCAGGATTCTAAACAAATGCTCATGCCCAAATAAGTTCACTAATGTAATCACCAAATACTAGAGACCATGCTAGAGCAAGGAATTGAATAATAATTGACAGAATCGTGGGATTACTTTTAGGGCTCACCGGGCGCAGGGGAGCCGATCGGCGGCGAAGTGATGGTCTTGGCATGAAATTAATGACTCCAGGAGGTATGTGGGAGTATCAGGGAGCTTATGGCAGTGAGATTTGGGCTTTAAAGGTGGTGGAAGTTCGGGGTGAGCTTCTAGGGCAAGGAGAGGGGGATGGGGCGGCTCTGGCATGAAGTAGGGAGATAGAGGGGGAGGTGGCGTTGCTAGCCTACAAGCTTTAATGGTTGTTTGACTCGGGTGCTTGAGTTAAGAGAGAGCAAGAGAGAGAGCTGGGCTGCAGGGAGAATGGCGCGAAGGCAGTGGCACGCGGAGCAAGGAGAAGAGCGGAGGGTGCGGCTGACCGGTAGGACCAGCTGCACAGAAGTGACGTTGAGTGAGGGGAGTGGCGCCGAAATATCTTGCGTGGGGGTGGTGAAGCGTGCAGCGGCCGAAGCGCAGAGGCAGTGGGGAGGCGGCATAGCGCGCGGCAGCGCCAAAGGAAGGGAGAAGGTGGGAAACCAATTAGGGAAAGCGGATTTCTAGATATTTTACCCAATTGGGAAAGGAGAAGAATTCAAGCAAAAGTTCAAGAAAATGGCTAAAAAAATTTGAATTTTTCGGGGTGTTTCAACCACGCACTACTCCGAAGCTGCCTAGGGCTATTGGTGGAACCTCCCCGAACTGGGTAGTTTGAGGGAAATCTTGAAAGTGCGCCCTCAATGTGGTGAGGGCCTGTCTGGCTATAGTATGTAGGGTGATATAGTAAGATATTGGTGAGCGGTGGTCCTCAACGTACTCTAACCGATAATCCTAAGATAGCGAAATGCCCGTGATCACTACTCCTACTCATGGGGGTAGTCTCCGGACAGTTGGCTCTTCTAGAAACTCAGGGAATGGTCCTTCTAATGTCTGCACCATATGCCCTTGGAGGGTCACGTGGTCTCCATAGACCTCACTCATAGGGATCGAAAATCATACGATCATGCAAATGAAGCTTTTTGTTTGTTCTGGAGGTCTGACTTACAGTAGAAATAAGTTTTTAGAAAGATAAATTGTGAGACTTACACTAGATAAGTGACATTAGGTAGAGAGTTACAAGTAATACTTAGTGCAATATAGTAAGTAGGTAAAAGGTCACTTAAGTTTCTAATAGTCTCTAATTATAGGGTTGTTCTTGAACCATTGCTTTGATATTACCTGTGGCGACCCATGCCATTACTGAGGGTAACAATACTAGTCAATGGATTACTATTCATTCATTCGGTAGAACACCACTTCAACGAATAATAAGCCCATTAAAAGCAAAACAATAATTAGAGACTATGTACTTAGTTATTATTACAACTGCAAGCTACATAGTTCTTAAGAGCTTGGGCACACAATAGCCTAAGAACATTACAATATTATTGTTCTCCACAATTAATTATACAGGGTACTCTGAATTAAAGAAGTATATAACATAGTACTCGTCTGACCTGATACGATGAACTGTAGGTCGTCTAATCCTTCCAACTACCGTATAAGGCCTCAACTTTGTCGAACTCCCAGTTAGTCTCAACCTCGTACCCCTAGGTGCCTTCATTATCCACCCCACCCTCGTCAAATCGCAAGTACAATTCAACTAAATATGGCTCCAAAAGGGAAAGATTTAATAGCAAGAGTGAATATGAGGTACTCAATAAGTTTATAAATAATGATGCACATTTGTCGTCATATTTCCCAAGTTCTTACTTGATCTTTCATTCGAAATCCATTTTATCATTTTGAAGAGTTTGCATGTATTTAATTTCTAATTTTTTTTGTAACCATCATTCTAGAGAAGAGAAAGCCCCCAATTGATTCCCATAGACTCTTATCTAAGAGACTAGTATGAATTCATGATTTATTAAGTACTGTGCATACTTGTGTCACTTTACTCATAGCTATTATGAATTATTATGGCCACTGGATCTTTCATATTTCCTTTGGTGCAATCCCAAATTCAGAATACACTTTCATCACTATATCTCCATCCGACTATATAATAGCCATTGGCCGAGTGGGTCTAAATACTTGACACTGCACCATGCTAATATGTGTGTCTAGGATCCCTCACTTCCAGGCTCTATACCAGTTCTGAATTCCTCCCCTTGTCTTACACTACTTGCCCATAATGGAGATGACAGCAATAGAAGAGAGTAACCTGTTCTCCCTGTTCGAGACGAGAAATATGGTTGATACTATTTTAGGCTCATTCCATAATGCAGATTGTTTCTAGTCCTTATATTATATTCATATGTAGAGGGTCTCACCTGTCCCTGAGTTCCTACTAGATTACCCTCTACCCTTCTTTATTATTTACCTTTGTAGGCCACTGCTCCTATAGTGGTTCTACTCTCTTTCCTATTGTGTTTCCTTTCTTCTGATCATTTTTCCTTTATTTCAAAAATTAATTTGATGCAAGGTTGTCATAGAAAAATAACTATATCCAAAACAATTCATGTACCACAACATGCTTTAAAAAGCCTGCTCTACTTGCCTGACTGTAGGGTGGCTGTCTTAGTGGTGGTTTGATTGGTCTCTTCCCCTTGGACCAGTTCTTCCCTTGCAATATTCGAGGTTAAAATAACTATTTATGAGTATTGATTTTATCCGAATGAAGCAACAACCCTTGTTGATCAATTTTGTACAAATATTTAGTGTTCTTTTGTTCTTCGTATGTTATACCCTTTCTACTAGCTTGTTAGCATTATTTCTAAATTTATTTGTCAATTTTTTGGATCTTATTCTATTATATTTTTCTGCATATTTGGGGGTTTATATTATCAATTCCAATTTTAGTAACATACTTTTTATATTCTTATACTGTTGTTCTATTATTTGGGCCTAGGTCTTGTGAGGTCAAGCCCATTCAGCCCATTCATTTTCTTTTTTTCTCTCTTGTCTCCTTGCCTCCTACCTTCATTTACCTGCACCGTCTGCCCGATCACTCTTTGCCACCTTCCTCTTTCCTCTTGGCGCCTCCACCGATCTTGGCCTTGCTGACCACAACACCACCGGTGGTGCCTCCTCATGCCACCCCTGAGCTCTACCTCTTTTCCCCTCAGCTTTCCACCTCTCTGGCATCACCGGTGTGCTCAGTCTCACCCATTTCTTCTCATTTCCCCTTTTCACCACTGGTCTTAAATTTGGTCTCTCCACGGTGAGTTGGGGCTCAGCCAATGGCAGACCGAATGGGGGTCAAGGGGGGTTGGCGTCCTCATACCATCGACCGAACAGTGGGTACCCCCTAGCTCCGATGGGGGCACCATCATCATGCCATGCCTTCGGCCTTCCTCTTCTTGTCTTCCAGTCAGTGTCCTGCATCCAGTCGTCGATACTCGCTAGAAGAAAGAAGTGAAGAACCAAAGAAAGAATATATGGCTGCACATAAAGAAATTTTCAATCCATGCTGGGCCAACTATGCAACACACACCAGAAAAGCCCACAAGACCATAATTGAACCAATTAGGCTGAAAGCAATCATGCAACAATAGCCAACCAATATTACTAATCCCTAATCGCATCTGTCCCCAAGACCCTAACTCATTCCCAACCAAAACTAATTTCCCATCTAGCCATCTACACATCTGGTGTGGGCGGCAGCGTTGGTGCTGTGGACGGTGGACCCGTGGTGGTGCGGCCATGCAGGCGTTGGCCAGTGGGCTTGTCGTCCCCAGATGGTCTAGATCTGTAGTGGGTGCTTGGGCAACTCATGTAGCTAAGGAACTCAGGTGGTGAGGACTAAGGACTGAAGAGAGGGGGCACTCAAGTAGTCAAGTCAAGGAAGCCAGCAGGGGGAGAAGGAGGCGAGAGAAGCTTACTAGTTGCCGCCTTGCTGGGGACCAGACGACGGCCGACGGGACGAGGGAGCTAGGGAGGGGACTATCGGATTGGACTGGAGGTTGCCTAGAGGCTGGAGCTGGAGCTGCTACCTGCCGAGTGCCCGAGCAGCCGGTATATATATTTTCTAGCCTTCTAGGCCACTCCAGCACTGCTTGCGGCCTTGCTTGCTTGTAGAGTTGTAGAGTACTAGACTACTAGTGTTGTATCTATTTATCTCTCACTCACTCTCATTGTGTGTGTGTGTGTGTGTGTGTGTGTTGGTGTGGAGATGATGGAATGTCGTGTGTGTCATGCGTGCTATGAGCCAGTGCTTGGTGATCAACTGTGGACTAGTTCTACTGGAGTGTGGACTGCCTATCGACTGTGGTCTTCTGATGAATTGATGAGCTGAATTCCGAAGCCGTAAGCCAGATTGCCTAATAGGCCTGAAGCCATAAGGTATAGATTTAAAACACAAATCTAGTTTTTAATTTACTAAATTATGATTGACAAATTTATTTGATGATGATAGACTCAGAAAATGCTTTCAAGAAATCTCATAGAATGCTATCTCCTCGTACTTGTACTATTACTACTTAATCCTAGCTAGTAGCATGTTGCATCCCTTTTTCAATCTTTATAACTATTCACAATAGCAATTTTGATTTTATCACTAAGTTTACTAATTTTGATGTACAGATAGCTACTTACATATATTTATGGGCTTTGGGATGCACGCTACCTATCATCGAGAAACAATCTTTATTGTATTTTGTATTTTTACTATATCCCTATTCTAATTATGTATGATTTTACATTGCAAAAGGTAGTTCAATTTATGTTTCATTTGTTTGTCTCTGACTAGTCATGCCCCACTAGCCCTTTAAAATTGGGTTCTGGGTCGCCACTAGGCTCAGCTTCACTGGAGCTGGTCCCAGGTGAGTTATTTTGGTGATTCCCACACCGGATTCATCGCCGACCTCTTGTGCCTTGTCTGGTCTTCCTTGGTGTTGTACGTCTTCACTGGGGCTTCCATGCCGTACCAACGCCGTGCACCCTATTGGTCGTTGTTCACCAGTTCCTCCACCTCATCACCACATTGCCCCTCGGTGGAACAAAGCCCCACCAATGCCCTTCTGCTCTATCGGTTCTTCACCTCGTCAAAGTTGTGTGTCACAGCGGTTGTATGCCACCAACGTGGCAATGAGGTGCCACTGGTGCCGTGCTCTGGTACCCGTCGACCTTGCACGTCCTGATAACTACTTCAACTTCAGCACATTGCCTCTCGGTGGTCATATGCCAGTTCTTCACTTCCTGGTTCATTCTTCTCCTTTACCTATACATTACCGTATTCCTTCCAGTTTATTTTGTTGTTCATTTTATTTGTGGAATACAGTGCATGGCTTAATGATTACTCGTAGGGGTGTTTAAGGGTTTGGGCTTGCGGGTGAGCAACCGTGTGGGTGTTGGAGTATTAGCATGCACCGAGGAGCAATAACAATGGCCCCAAGAGCTCATGGGTGGCCACTACCCCTTTTTCTCTATTGCTATGAGCAAGTAGGCGGTGCTCTGCCATGGCTATGCTGGTTGGGTTCTTAGACCTCTAAAGTTGGCAAATAGAATAGTACTAGCTATAGCATTACCTTGTTGTCGTTGTTGAGCTTGACTTAGGTTGGTTTCGGCAATGTGCTTGTTCTCACGTAGTTGTATTTCCTGATATGGCTCATGCTCTGTGGTGGCTTATAGCTGTCGTCCTCTGGTTGTGGTACTCTCCTCTAGTGTCCTTCGATCTGGCTTCTTCCCTTGACTTCCTCTCTCGATTGAGTTTAGAGTTCTTGCGGTGGGGTTTAAATGGGCGAGTTCTACTTTTGTTTGATTGTCGGATTGATAGTAGTAGTTCGTGAGTGCTTGTGAGTGGTGGTTAGGGGTGGGAAATGGTAACGGATAATCCGTTTTATCTGATATTCGTATCTGAGAAAACACGAATGTGGCAAGCAAAATCCATATTCGAAAAAGTTCATATTCATATTCGAAAATATTCATATTTGTATTTAAGAATATTCACATTCGCATTTGTATTCGAGAATATTTGTATCCGTATTCGTATTCGAGACTATTCAATTTGTATTAGATCCGTTTCCAGAACTCTGGAAAAACTCGGACGAATTTTGTGATTCAAAATTTGAATTTAGGTGGTTTAAAACCATTAACCGGTCAAGACTGGTGAAATATCGACAAAACCACTAGGAATCCGTTTTATCCGATATTCATATCCGAGAAAATATGAATGTGATAAGCAAAATCTATATTAAAAAAATATTCATATTTGTATTCGAGAATATTCATATACGTATTTGAGAATATTCGAATTCATATTCATTTTAAAAATATGGATTCATATTCATATTTGAGACTGTTCGATCGTATCTAATCCATTTCCATCCCTAGTGGTGGTGAGTGATGGCTGGCTTACTAGCTGTGGTAGTGAGTGAGCTTTTCCTACTGGAAGCTAGGGGCGGTGGTGTTGTTGCTTTCTCCCTGCTGGCTATATTTCATGGTCTTGGTTGGCTTTGGTTGTGACCAGTGGCTGGCAACATGTCTTGTGCATGTGAGGTGAATGGGTGACTCACCAAAGGGTAAAAAGGTAGGGGTAAAGGTAAGAATAGAAATTGCCGCTGAATGATGAAAACCCATTACAAAGGAGATGCTGATTGGCGCTAGACAATTCTGACATCTCGATGAGCGATTGCCCTTGTGCAACTTTACTTAAAACCGGGTTCTAATGTCAATTCATTTACTATATTTACTTTAGCTTTTCTAGTTGTGGTTTTGGATAATGTGACTTGCAAGTGCTTCGATTTTGGGTCGGCCACGAAGAACTTGAGTTCATTAGTTGTATATCTATGTAATGTACTTGTATAGTTTTATTCTGACAAATATATGAATTTGTAACATTTACTTGTGTGGCTTTATCCTTTTGTAAATCTTGAGATTGTAATTTTGTACATTGGACTTGGGGCATTAAATGTATGTGAGATGCATTCTTGTAATTATGTTTTTATGTAATCAGACTTTTTGTATAATGATACTTCATTTAATTCATATATTGAATGATTGAATGTAAATTCTCACATTAATGTATTTATTACTTTAATTAGTTTTAAGGGTTTTCACAGAAGACTTGCACATTAACTATCCAACCAAACATCAATACAATAGTGTATTCTAGGGTTAGGGTTGGAAGAGTGAGTATTGTAGTGTGCTCTTTGTCCTCTAAGTGGAATGGCCAGACGATGAGCATTGTTTATCACTCATGCTGTCTTCTTGATTTAGTTGATTTGCTCTTGTTTTTATTGGTTTTGATCTCTTCTCTCCCCTTCTTGATCTTGTTTTGTGCCAAGAATATGTAAGTGATGGAGATGACTCGTACAGATCAACTCCCATCCATTTAGGCACTAGGTCTTGCAAGATTTTGAAGTTGCCCGATTTTGCTTGGATTTGACCTCATCTTAACAGTTCTTTATCCCAGGGTTTTTGGTTCGAATCTTTAGGAGGAATAACTTATTATGACATGTGGGAATTCATCTCGAGCCATATTGGCTCTTCTCTATCCATGAGCAAGTCATATACCAAGATTTTGAAATTTGCCTAGTTTTGATGGAATCTTACTTGTCTTTGGGAAAGTTAATAGGTTCCTAAGACTCTTTACAAGATGCAAGCAAAGTGTCATCACTTTTAATTGAGGATTTTGGGAGTTGCAATATTCTTGGCCTTGGCTCGAGCTGATTTTCTGTTATAGAAACAAGGAAACGGTCTTACTGCCCCTAGGCCCAGTCCAACTAGCCACCAGTCAGACCACCGTGATCTTGCCGGTCAAACCGGCCGATGGTCAGACTGCCGGTGCTTTACCGGTCAGACCGCTCACTAGTCAGATCTGCCTCCATGCGATGGTCATACCAATGAGGAGCTGAGATTTTCCTCTCTCAGGTTTTTGAGTTTTTTGTTTGCCTTGGTCTTAGCTTCTAATTCTAATCTTCATAGCTCTGTAACTACTACAGTGAAAAATTGATGAATACTTGGAAAAAAGTTTTGAGATACCGTTCACCCCTCTATTGCCATATCGGTCCTACACCTTGCAAGGTGTAGACTTGCTTTGGTCAGCATGAGCTCCCTTCAACTTCAAATTCTTTGTTTGGATGGCCATCCTAGATGGATGCTGGACGACCGATCCCCCGCAGCGGAGAGGCTTACAGAGCAACCTAGCGTGCGCGCTTTGTGGGCAAGAGGATGAAATGATCGACCTTTTTTTTTAAAGGAATGAAATGATCAACCATCGCCTTGTGCAATGCAGTTACTCAAGGCAAGTTTGGTATCTCATCTTCCTCTGGGTACGGCTGCTGCGCCTTGTGCCTGCCCTGAAGAAACCTTGGAGGAGTGGTGGATTGAGAAACGAAGCAGCAAACCGGTAGGCAAGAAGCGAGGATGCAACTCGTCGATCATCCTCAGTGCAAGATTGCTATGGTTAGAGCGGAATGCCCGGGTGTTCAGGAACGCTGAGAAGATGGTACCCACTTTGGTACAAGCTGTTCCTGTACTTCTGGAAGGGTGGTAGTCTGGTAGCAGTTTGGTCCTGTATTTTTTTTCCTTTCGGCACTTGTTCAGGTGGACTGCCTTTTGCAGGCGTTCTCGTAATTAAATTGAATTTTGTTTGTTCTCTCTTAATGCAAAAGATGTTTGGACCTCCCGCGTGTTCTTAACAAAAAGTCAAGTAGTTCTGGTTTCATTCATCTAGCAATGCAAGGGCAAAATGGGAAGTTCACAACCTCACAAGAGGGAAAATGGGAAAAGAGGATAAAAGAATGGGGGATGGAGTGGAAAATAGGTGAAAATGGCATTTTCCAGCAACAAGAAATTGGAGTGACATATTCCTAATATCAAGAAACTAGGTGTTATTCTCCCAATTGCTATGTTTTGAAGTGGCATAAATCAAATTTTGCCCATGAAAAACCTTCATGCACGTACCCAGTGGGGAAAACTCACTGAGGGCTGACAAAAAGTACAATATTTATCTTCGGATTTAGTAATAAGCATCGAGCCTATGCATATGGCCAAGATCCTTGCAATGTTTTATGTAGTAAGTGGTAAAACCTCCTAGCAAAATTCAGGTTGAGTCCTTCTAGATCAATCCTGCCCAAATAGGCGGCACAGCATGGCCATGCACTGGCCTGATTCAGCACGGGCAAGTTAGGCATGGCCTGCTTAGCCCGTTAGTCTAAACGTGCCATGCCATGTTAGCCCATGGGCCGAGGCGGTGGCCCAGACATGGCCCAGAGGGGGATTGTGTCATGCCGGACTAGTACGCACCCATTTAGCCCGATAGGCCAGCAGGCACGGCTAGCCCATTCGGTCTGAAAAATTTTAAAAAACATGATAGTTCAAAAAAAGTAAAATTCAAAAAAGATACAATGAATTGTAGAAATTATAGAAAAGACACAATAAATTATAAAAATTGTAGGAAAACACACAATAAATCATAGAAATATAATAATGAGTTTTATTAATATTAAAATAGTCGCCTTGTTAAAAATTTTGCCAAGTAAAAACTCAACTTGAGAAAACTTAGCAAAAAAAGTACAGCCTATAGCTGAGTATTATAGATAAAAAATCATAAAAAGTACAATGTATATATAGATGCTCTAAAAATAGTTGGTGTCATCAGCGTCTTGACTGCCTTCATCGCCATCTAGATAGAGATTATTGAACGTGTGTTCCAACTCCGTTTCCATCGCGCAGTATTGAGCACGCGCATCAGCTTGTTCCCAGTCTTTCACTGTGAAAAGTACTTCCACCATCTCATTCGTGAGTCTTATTCTTCTCTCGACTGAAAGTAGACTCGGAAGAAACCGTCGAGACAAGAATTGTTAACACATCCCGTGCTAATATAGATAACACATGATATGTTAGCATGTGCTCACCCACCAGTCCAAAATATTGAAGTTGTTTATATGGTGGGGCATGAGATTGCTACCTAGAAAGACTGATAGTTTCCTGCGGACCCTGGTATGGATTGTTCCAACACTTGATGATGTAGAGCTTGATCTTCTGAAAGATCTTGGTGCACCAAAGATTTTGCCCCACATAATTATCTTCTTACCTGTGGTGGGTGCTAGTGGAGGTCATTATAGGCAAACTCCCTGAAACATATGCTCGTACTTTGATAAACTTCAGACAATTGTAAACAAATAGCTATAAAATAGTTAGAATAATCTATCCCTTTAGCCTCATCTATAATTGAAAGAACATTAGTGAATCCTGCAATTTTAGCTCTTGGATCTAGAATAAATGCAAATGTGTATAAGTACGGAATCTCATTATGATATTTTAAATATTTAGTTTTCATAGTGCACACAACCTCTCATAACACTAAGTCATTTTTATTAGCTTTTAAGTGACCTGCAATCGCAAAAATATGATGCACAATTATATACGATGTTGGATAGTACACTACGGATAAAGCAACTGTGGATTTGTAAAAGAGTTCCAGAAATGCTAGTAACTTCTCAGTAACATACCAGTTTTGTTCAGTCAGTAGTGTGTTGCTAGTATGGTTGTGATAGTGTTTGTGGATAAAAAAACAAAATGTGAGCTTATAGGGTAAAAGATTTTGTAGCATGAGATAAGTTGAGTTCCACCTTACCGGTATGTCCACAATGAACTTTCTTGGACATACACCCATCGCAAAGCAGTAGGTCTTATATGCTGCAATTCATTGGTTACAATTATTTACAAAAGAAATTGCATCCCGAAAGGCTTGAAGATATGGATCTAACTTTTTCAAACCACATTTAACTATAAGATTAATAATATGGCAGGTACATTATTGATATAGCAAAAAGGATTTGGCGTATGTACTAAATAAGGGAGTGAGAATATCCATTGCACTGGAGTTTGCTGTAGTATTGTTCAGGATAATTGCAAAAATTTTATTTGTAAGACCAAAATCTTCCACGACTTTGATAATACATTCTGCTATATTCTCACCCATATGTGCTACATAAATTAGTTTGAAGCCTATGATTTTCTTTTCCAATACACAGTCATTATTTATATAATAAATGACTACACTAAGATAATCCTTCCTAGACTGGCCACTCTATATGTCAAAGGTCAAGGCCACCAAAAATGTACAGGTTCCAAAAAGTTTTTTAATTTTATCATGACCATTATTGTAGTATTTAACTAAATCTAAACCTCTAGTTGTTGTATGTCTAGAAACGTGAGTAAATATAGGATTGTGGCAGTTCTAATGAACTCTTTGAATGCATCTGACGCAACCGAGTTTAAAGGAAGATCTTGTGAGGCAAGTAAAGGGCTAAAAATTCTCAAGCTACATCGGGATTATAATCCCAGTTATGTAACGTATCATCAGAGTTGTACATCAGCTGCGTATGCCTCATGGCTATGTCTGGGTTTTCTTTATATCTTTGGGCATGTCTGTGCAAGTACCCGGTTCCATTTGAAGACTTTGTAGATAATTCATAATGACATATTTTGTAAACAACAACTCTTACATGATCTCAGGAAGCGTCTCGCTTCATTATCTTGTTGAAACCTGGCCACACGTCCGACGTGCTGGGTCTAGACCTCTTTGCTTCGGTGCTTGCTAACATAGAGGCACTGGTGAGCCTGATGATGGTACAATAAGGGTCTACTCTACCATTTAAGGTGGAGGCAAAAGTGGAGACATTTCATTCTCAAAGGATGAAAGCTCTTTCAAATCAATTTCGTATTCACTCGCAGGAAAATTGTCAAAATTTCCATGGAGAAATGTGGAAAACTGTAAAATACAAATAGAAAATTACACTATTATCTATTTTATATCATAATAAAGAAAAATATAAGTATATGAAAATTAGTATTGTTACCTCTTTTCTTGACTGTAGGCCGGATTTCGAATTTTGCCAAATTATCATATGTTTATCAAAATATTCACAAGAGAATTGGAGAAGAGATTGCTGGTGAGGGTGCCGCTGAATGAGGGGGTGTGCTGCCTATTTATAGAAAAGTTTTGAGATTTTTTTTTATTTTTTTGTATTTGTAAACTCTCAAATAGTCATAAAAGGCTATAAATTTCAAAAAAATCATCTGTTACTCATGCTAAACGGGCTAAACTTATCAAACGGGCCGTGCCCACCGTGCTGTGTCCGGGACACACGTGTCTAACAGTCACTTTTTCGTGCCAAATGGGCCGTGCAAACCGGGCTACGCGTGCCTACAGCCCAAGCATGCCGGATGGGTCGCCATGCTCATGTCGGGTCGTGCCAACACATTGGGTCGAGTTGGCGGCCCAAGCATGGCTTGCCCCATTGTGCCGTGCTGATCTGACCCGACGCTCCTCATGCCGTGCTATATCATGGGTTGTGCCTATAGTAACAGGTTATGGGCCGACCCGATAGACATAACCAATTTGGACACCACTATTCTAGATAGATAAATTCAAAGTCAAGGCTTGTTGGATACGTCAAAGTGATGCAACTGTTTGTATTCACTTGTCTGAATCCAAGTGGAGTAACGTCCTTCAACTACACGCTCTAAAACAATTAATTACAATATACCTAGCGGTATCCAAACGAAGCCGGCGATGCATGTCCTCTTCCATACGGACTGATTCTCCAATAGGTATCTCTCCGTTATTGAAAAGAAGAAACACTGTGAAAAGATAGTATTTGAACCTAGTAATCCTACTGAACACGCTTGTGAGAATATCATTCTCATGTACTTGTAATTTATTGTTTGGACAATGCTTCTATAACTTGTAATTTATATTATATTCTAAACAGCTTGTCATTATCTTTATAAGGCTCATACATATATACATTTTTTTAGAGTACGGAGAAGAACTTCCGGTTATGAAACTTATCCCAATTTACACCTATGTCCTCAACATTCTTTTTCAAGTGTAGACTATACATATATGGAGGAATCATGGTCTCTAAACGGTTTCAGCTTCTATCTTTTTTTTGTTTTGATTTATTTAAGTTAAAAATCACTTGTAATGTATTAGCTTTTAATTTTGGTTTATTTTTTTAGTTTTTTTGCCTTTTTTTCAGCTTTTTTACCTTTTCTTTTTTCTTATTCATTTGTATTGTTCGTGATGATATAACAGTTTTTTTTAAAAAAAATCTTTTTTCTTCTTTTTTCATAGAAAAATCTAACTGCTGTTATAGTATAATTTTAACTAAAAACTAAAAATCACAGCAAGAGCCTTAAATCAAAATCTAGTTGAAGCACCACCATAGCCATTGCAAAGCAAACATCGAAAGTGACAACTACTAATAGAAAACATGTACTTAACCAACCACAAGACGGCAACCCAACGTTAATGCCGGAGTCTAGCTAGCAGCTAATTAACTAGAAAAGAAACAAAATTTTAAGAGCAAGAGAGACAATTCTTATGACTGACTGACTGTGGATAGCTGTATATAAGTGTGACATACATCATTGAACTCTCATTCATCTAATTAAGATTCTTAGTCACCTATATAGGTATCCATTTCCTTGTCCATATTACAACTTTCAGGTGCTAGGACCTAAGCGAGTTCAGCACACATTTGATATGGAGAAGGGGCAGGAGATAGCAGCATCAGCCGGTGAGAAAAGTCCAGAGCAGCACGCCATTGACGTTGGCCGTGACGAGCATGGCGAAGGCAAAGGCGTCGAAGGAGCCAACGTCGAGGCGGTCGAGGAGAGATTGGCTGTTGTTGAGGAAACCCAGAAGAGGAGGGTGGCAGCTCTTGATGCATTTAGAGGGCTAACCATTGTGGTATGGCTCCTTTATGTTTACGAAGATTTGTTTCGGAGAAGTTTCATTCATAGGTTCTATAGCAAACGAGAAGCTAGGAGCCTGGGAGAAACTACTTGCCTGTGTTTTAGGATCTATGCAATTTTCTTTCTACGAAGACAGAAACTAGCCCTCTTTCTTTCTAGTGAAAACAGAAGCTAGCAATCCTACAAAATGCTTACAGGTCACCATATAAACTGTTGAGTTCCATGTATGCAGCTAATGATACTTGTCGACGATGCCGGCGGGGCCTATGAGCGAATGGACCATTCGCCGTGGAACGGTTGCACTTTGGCAGACTTCGTCATGCCTTTCTTCCTCTTCATCGTCGGCGTCGCAATCGCCTTTGCATTGAAGGTTAGTAAGCGCATGCGCACATGTACACTCTTTCATAAGGGCTCAAGTTTTCAGGGAAATGGTGGTGTTCCTCTACTGCTATTGCACCTCTTGCTATGTTCCATGTGAATGTCTCGTGCCGATAGATTTTGGAGACTGATCATGAGGAGACCATGATTGCAGAGAGTTCCAAAGATGGGTGCCGCTGTGAACAAGATCGTCATCAGAACATTGAAAATGCTCTTCTGGGGCCTGCTACTGCAAGGTAATTAAAGTCTTTCATGAACATGTCCACTGTTAAATGCCATGTGTATATTGACATAATTCAGTTTGCATCTATGTTGCTCGAAACAATATTTGACACTATCGAATTTGCTGTGTGGCACAAATGAAGGTGGATACTCGCACGCTCCAGATGACCTCTCTTATGGAGTGGACATGAAGAAGATAAGATGGTGTGGTATCCTCCAGGTTCAGTTCATCCACCAAACAAAGAGAATTGTCACTTCCTTTCATCTATCTAGGCCATGATTCAGAGTTGTTTCCTTCTGTTTGACATTGGTTCATCAGAGAATAGCTTTGGTGTACTTTGTGGTTGCTCTGATAGAAGCATTCACCACCAAGGTGCGGCCTACCACCGTGCGGTCTGGTCCTTACGCCATTTTCGATGCATATCGGTGGCAATGGTACAGAAATATTACCCGCATACTTGGCTAACACAGTGACTGCACAAATCTATCAATTTTTCTTATGACTGGAAATGATGAACATCTCTGGTCCTTTCTGATGAACGACAGGTTAGGCGGTTTCATCACGTTTGTCATATACATGGTCACAACATTTTCACTATATGTCCCAGATTGGAGCTTTGTTTACCACAATGATGGTGATGTTAATGATGGGAAGCAATTTACGGTACTTGGAACTTTCCCTGAGCATACCAGCACTGCCAATGTTTCGTATTTGACACAGTACTAACTTGTTCTTGTAGGTACAATGTGGTGTGAGAGGCCACCTGGACCCTGCCTGTAATGCAGTTGGCTATGTTGATAGGCAGGTTTTGGGGATTAATCATCTCTACACACAGCCCGTTTGGATTCGATCAAAGGTAGAACTGTAATCTTAATATGATCAGATATACAGTATTTTTTTATTACAGTACAATTAAGTCCAGAATTTTTATTTGACTACCTAACTAATTTACTAGAAATTCTGAAAATTTATGCACTGAAATTACCATTATCAGGATTGTACATTTAGCTCACCAAGCACCGGTCCTCTCCGAGCCGATGCTCCAGCATGGTGTCTTGCACCTTTCGATCCAGAAGGCTTGTTAAGGTTGGTAATCTGACAACATTAACTAGCTGAATCTGAAATTGAATTTGTCTTAGATTCTTCTTTGTAGTCTATAATTCCAGTAGCTGACAATGTGTTGTTTTTCAGTTCGATATCATCGATTCTATCAGGGACAATCGGGATCCACTACGGCCATGTTCTAATCCATTTCAAGGTTATTACTTTATGCTACTATTAAAGTAATTTATAACAAATACAACTTTGACATGAAAGTTTCTGATTTTTAGACCCACAAGGAGAGACTGAAACACTGGCTTCTGATGGGCTTCTCACTCCTTGTACTCGGCATTCTCCTCCACTTCACAAATGGTACTGCTCCCCAAAATCCATTTCTGAAAAAATGAGCTAATAGTTAAAAATATGAACTTAGAATTTTACATCCATTGCTCTGTCTCGCAGCCATTCCAATTAACAAGCAACTGTACAGCTTCAGCTACGTCTGCTTCACGGCCGGCGCGGCCGGAGTCATCCTTTCAGCTTTCTACATGCTGGTATGGTTTATCTTTTGACATTCAAATTATGCACTTTCATGAACTGTTTCACCATAATAATTTATTTCTTTTATTCTTTGATTGATAGATTGATGTCTGGGGCCTAAGAACACCATTCTTGTTCCTGGAGTGGATTGGCATGAACGCCATGCTTGTGTTTGTTCTAGCAGCACAGGCAATATTTCCTGCATTTGTGAATGGATGGTACTATGAGTCACCAAACAACACTCTTGTAAGTAACTTTTTTTTTCAGCAACATGGTGACATTTGGAGGTCAAGTTTTGGTATGAGCTTGATTTGTTTGAATTTTTCTAATTTTGCAGGTCCACTGGATCCAGAAGCATGTGTTTGTTAATGTATGGCATTCACAGAGGCTGGGAACTCTGCTGTATGTCATGTTTGGAGAGATTCTCTTCTGGGGTGTTGTGTCTGGCATCTTGCACAAGTTCGGAATTTATTGGAAACTATGAGGGTCCTGGAAGCAATATCTACTGTTCTTCCAGCGTAAATTTGGTTGCTAATTTCAATATAACATTATTTTGTATGATTGCTGTCGAAATGAGATATATCATATATGTTTCAAGATTCCTTAAGGATGCTGATGTTGTGTATTCTCAAGTGGCACTATATGGTCTTCAACAATTGGCACTACTTATTTAGAGACTGACATTTACCAAAGTGGATCAAAACATTCTCTTGCCGTTCTGAAACTACATAGTACTTTAAGGACATGCTATTGCTGTAAACTGAAAATAGTTTTTAGACAAAAAAAAAAAGAAACAAATTTGAAAGTCTATATTGGAAATATACCAAATTAAACACTACTACTCTCTCCAAGGGCAAGATGAACTTACACCAAGTAGGATCCTTTCCTCCTGTGTCTCCTCAAAAGGGCAAGATGGTCAACTTCTATGTCAACTGACTAATGTTGGTAGATTAAAATATCATTTCCCTAGCCTACCATAATTTCCATTGTTATGGTAAGCTACAAACAGGAAATTTCATTAGTATACGAGCATGGGGATAATTGGCATTAACCCTGGTAAGTACAGCCCCTTGCCATTCCAAGGGCAAGTTGGCCAAATTGTTGGTCAAAAATACCATTTCGCTAACCTACCGTGATTTCCTTTGTCATATACGGTAGGATACAAATAACAACTGCCAATAGAATATGGATCATTAAGAACAACTAAAGCCTTTAAACTAAACCAGATTAGTCACACGGGATGCAGAATCTGAAGAACATGGGCAGTCTGCCACTGCGCTCAGGGATCGTGAGACAAGCCTACCAATTGGCAACAGTCAACAGATCTCTGGTCCTCTATGTGAAACGTACGCAATCTTGCTCTTATCTGCAACACAAACAACGAGAGGCAAACTCACGAAGCAGCAGCGCCCTTACCAACGGTCAAACGCCACGTATGACGTACCTCTCTCTTACCCGCGGGCCCCACGAGCGAGCACCTCCCCTTCCTCACTGGATTTTCCTCCCGTCCTCACGCTTCTTTCCTTCCTTTCCTTTCCTTTCCTTTCCCACGACGCCTCCTCAAGGATCCTTAAAAACGAGCCATGCCGCCGCGCCGCAGCTTCTCGTCCACCGCCTCTCCCCAAGGATCCTTAAAGGGCAGCGTTGGTTTGAGTTACTTGACGTTGTTAGGCTCCGCGATTTTACCGTTGGGCTCCCGATTTCGAATCCGAGCTGAGGCTTTCCTTTTCTTTCCCCCTCACATCTGAATTCCGAGCTCCTCTTATAGCCCACCAAAACCCTAGATGCGGCGATGGAGATGCGTTGCGGCGGAGGCGGAATACTCGGGTGCGGCGGTGGAGCGGCATTGCGGCCGGAAGCGCAACCGGAGGGCGCGGCGGCGTGTCCGCAATTGGAGGCGGAGCCTTCGGCGCAGCGCGCGCTACAATTGCAGCCGGAAGCGGAGACGGTGGGCGCGGCGCCGAGCTGCGGTGGAGGCGGCACCGCGGAGACGATGCTGGCCTCCCTCGACGGCGACGGCGAGTCCGGTTGCTTCCCCCTCGACGTCGCGAATGCGGAGCCGGTGGCGCAGGGGCGCTGCACGGCGCCCTGAGGCGGAGAGGTGTGCTTGGCGGCACGCCGGACTCGAGGCAGCGCGCGACGACGCTGGCTGCGGCGCCTCGTCTCCGGCGGTAGCGAGGCTTCCCCGACGACGTCTGGGCGCCGTCTCGTCTCCTTCTGCATTGCCCATTTTTGACGATTCTTCTTTGTCTTAGTCGATGTTGGGAGGGTTAGACGCTGTTGTTTGCGTTGGGTTGTTTCCTCTCTGGTATGGTATGTTTGCCTGTTTCCATTCTGGTATGGTTTAGTGCTGGTTTGCTTCGATTCGTTCGTGTGCTCGCGCTTGTGCTGGCATCGTTTAATTCTGTTTAGTTTAGCGTTTGATTTTTTTTTTTGTCTCTGTTCGTTGTGGGTTTGTTGTGCCTGGGGCTAGGTGACAGTGAATTTGTAGACTCGCATCCTGAATGGTGGATTGGGTTGTTTAGTTTATTCTGAATAGCTTTTGTTGTGTCCGATTTGTTCCTTGCTTCTTGGGTGTTAGGACGAAGCGAGCATGTGATAGTTTTGGTTCTTTTGTCCTTTCTGGGAGGAGTGTAACGCTGCTTATCTGATTTGCTTTTGGTTTGGATAAATTGTTCCATACGAAAAGGTCTATGTACGGTGTGGAGACTTGACATGAGTGAGTGGTTAATTTTGTTTGCTTCTAGTGTAATTGTCTTGGTGTGTGTGAATTGTTATGTTTGCAATAATTATTTAATTTGCGTTTGGTTTGGAGAGATGATCTACGTGAATATTTCTGTACATGGTGAGAAGAGTGACGTGGGTGGTTAAATTTGATTTGCTTTCTAGTGTAATTGGCATTATGTGTGACATATTCCTGTCCCTTATGATGAGTGGTGCGACTAGACTTTTTTTTTTGAGTTTTGGTTTTGGAGTGCTTAATACGAGTGGCTTGTTTGATCTGAATTTGAATGTGCAAAACTTATGTTGACTTGGTGAGGTAGCAATGTTTGATGAGTGCATTTGGTTTCCTTTTGGTATGGTTTTGGTTAAATCCGATGCTGGTCTGCTTCAATTTGTGTGTGCGCCTATGCTTACGCAGGGAGGAGGGTGGTGAGATCTAGTTGTTCTACTTGTTCTGTTTAGGCATGTGTCGTGATGTGGCTTTTGTTTGTTTATGTTCGTCCATGCATGTGTGCTAGCTTACTGACGGAATTGGGAGGACTGTGTTCTAAGCCATGGATAAGTTGGTGGATTTGATTCCATTTGTCGTGTGCTTGTTCCTTAGGGCAAATTGTCATTGGAGCTGGTTTTACTCCTCATTTCATTTGAGTGGCGTTCTCCTCCTTGCAGCAAGCAATGTAATTAAAGCTGCTGGTTCATTTTCTTTTGGGTTGGATAACTTAATATGCTATAACAGTTCCACTTACAGTGAGGAGAGTGACGTGAGCAGTTGATGTGATATGCTTTTAGTTAATTGGAGGTGTGTGATGTGTGGCTGAGCTTACTTATGATAATTTGTGTGGCTTGATTTTGGGTTTGTGTTTTGGTTTGTTCTACCTATACTTTTGTGCTTAGAGCAGAGTGCAATTATAGGGCCAAATCTGATATGCCTTGGGTTTGAACTACAGGGTTACTTGAAGTGATAGTAGTTAGGAAAACAATTTAAGTGGTGAGTTTGATTCTCCTTTAGATTTTCGGCTAGATTTTTCCAAGTACTTCAGCAAGGTGTATATTTTTAGAAGTGAGCTGGCGTCACTTCTAGCATAACTTAGTTGGTTTGGATGTGCATGGAATTTCTTGTTGCAAATGAATTGGTTGGTAGCGCATGCAATTCTTCATTCAGTGTGGTGAAGTATTGTGTGGAGTGCGCAACTAGTTCTCAGTTTTTCTTTTACTTGGTTTTATAGGTTTTGGTTTGACTTCTCTGTACTCTTCTGCCAATGATTTATCTTGTGAGGAGATAATAGTAGGAGTTAAACAACTTTATTAATTATTATTTTACACAACCTATAGTTCATTAGTTTTTTACTTGCTACTCGCAGTCATTAAGGTTCCATTACTTCCTTTTAGATGTCATTGCTTCTTATGAATCAGCTAATAATTAGTTTGCAGAGGTGACCTTATGAATCAGCTCATTATCATAGTGTTTTGTTTCCACTCTCCCTTCTGGTTTCTTTGGTTTTTTTACCAACTTTATTTTATCAGTACATTTGAAAAAATTAAGTAAATACATCCAGTTTTCGACCTTAATTATTGGTTGAGTTGGGTTGCAATTGAGACAATGTCAGAAGTCAGAACTACTTTCATTTGTTGCTGACAAAGGAGTCACTACTACTACAAAAAGAAGGTAATTCGAAAAAGAACAGTTCTTAGTCTTTGTTGATTGATGGAATGTATGCTCACATTCATCGTTTGAAGTGCATTCTTTATTGTCCTAACTTCTCTATCATGCTGTGTAGCATTTTACCAACATTAGATTGTGGTATGCTTTAAATCATAGGGATATATAGATTTTTTTTTTGTTCTAGTGATGTATCACATGACTTCTTCATCTTGCAGCCAACATATTCTTCAACTAGCATCCTTGCTGCCATGAAAAGTGTGCTACTCAATAGGATGTTGAGAAGGTATGCCTCTGTACTAGATTACTAGTCTGTACTCAGTATGAAGTCTTTCTTCTTTCTGCCTTTGTATTTTTAACTATTTATGTCATTCTGAGATGCTGCAATCAACTTTATCCCACTAAGAAATCTTTTAAAATAACCTCTTGAAAACATTAGAGAGATACAACTCAAATTGGTTCTAAAGTTATGATTTTGATGCTTGCCCTCAATGCCCTCACTCCTGACAGCCTAAACCTTTCAAGCTACTTTTGTAGATTGTACAACTCTGAAAAAACAATTTAGCTGGTTTCCCTGTTTCTTGTTTTACTATTATTTTTTATTAATGGATAACACATTTTGAGTACAGTTATATGTCAATATTGTAATGTATTTTACAAGTTATAATTGCATCTACTATTAGAGCAATCCTTGGTAATTGTTGTGGTTTGGGCTGATTGGGTATGGTCCAAAGACTGAGGGTAAGGCATTCGCCCTTAAACAGCTGGCCATGCCGCCGTCAAGACTCTTGAGGCTTAGTTTAAGAAGAGGGTGAGAGACTAGGAACTTTGTCATTGACTACTTTTGCTTACAACATGGTGTATGTTTAAGAAGTGAGTGTGAGTCACTTTTTGACTTAGCTGTGTCGGGTTGGTCGCCTCTATGGTTCAGAGCAATGGAGAAATTTTATGTAGAGTTTGCAAGTAATTCTTGGTGTTTCTTTGACTTGGTTTTATCATTTTGTGTGTGTGTAGCTGATGAGGACATAACAATAGGGGTTAAACAATTTTTTTTACATAATCTGTATTGTTTACTTCTCACTTGAAGTTGTTAAGGTTTTGAGTCGTTTCGGATATCATTGCTCACTTCTTGAGATAATTGGCATAAAAAAAATGAGTAGTTAGTTTGTCAAGGTGAACACATGAATCAGCTCATTATCAATATACCTCGTTTCCACTTCCCTTTCGGTTCATTTGGGTTTTTACTAGCTTTATTTAATCAATACTATTAGAGAGAATTAATTGAATAGCCTATCCAATTTTTGACCTTAATTACTAGTGGAGTAACAGGCTTGAATAGTAGCAGTCAAGAGTCAAGACAATGTCAGACCTAGTTTCATTCGAAGCTAACAAGGGAGTCTTAGCCACTAGAAAACGAGGTAATGTACCAAGTCTTTTGCACTTTTTGGTCCTTGTTGACATCGTTTAGTGGTGGAATGGATGCCCACATTCTTCTTTTGATGTGCAAACACTCTTATTCTCCTAATTTCTCTATCATGCTTCCTAACATTTGTCCATGAGTTGATTAGAGATAACCATAGTCCAAAAGTGTTAATGATGAGTTAAACTAAATGTCTTGTTTTTCTTGCTGTCAACATATTCATCTTCGAAAGGCATCCTTGCTGTAATGAAAGAATGTATTGTTCACCAAGGATGTTGACCAAGTATGCCTCTATACTATTTTTTTACTGAGTTTCAATTCATCCTTATTTCTGCATATATAGTTTCACACTATTTATATCTCTCTGAGATGCTCTAAGCTGCTTTATCTTGCTGAGAAAACCCTCTGAAAATAACATGTTGAAAAGATTGGTGTAGTACAACTAAAATTGGTTGTAATTTTTAAATTATGATTTTGAAGCTTGCCCTCAAAATCCTGACAGATTAAACCATTCAAGCTAGTTCAGCAAACTGTAGGACTCAAAATGCGCAAGTTACCTGCTTTCCTTATATAATAATTTTTCTCGTTTACAAACACGTTTTGTGTATACTTGTATGATAACTTCCCTTGAAATGAATTTTACAAATTATATTTGACTGTCAGAGCAATCTTTTATAATGATTTTTTTTTAACAAATTATGGTTGTAGATACTGTTAAGCAATCTTTTGTGATGAATTTTTATAAATAATCATATTTGCACCTATTGATAGAGCGAACCAGTTCAATTTCTGCTGATTGCTTTGTAGCTTTGCCTGAAGCTTTGATCTCTGCCTTACCTACATGTTGTGGATGTACAAATGGTTGAGTCATGTCATTGACACATGGGTTAATTATCTCTACTTACCCTATCTGTCCATTTTGTGGTTCCTTTTTAGCTACATATTAGTGAACCCAAATAGTAATTTAAATCATGCAAATTATGATAGGAAATGATTTGTCTAGCAAGAAATGCATTTCGCTATTTCTTTCAATTACTATTGTAGCTAAAAGACAGCATTGAGGAAAAGTACTAAAAACATATTGTGCTGCAGAATTTGTGAAATTTAATTAATGTCAAAATAGTGAAATTAACTAATGTGAATTATGTATGTGAAACTAGTGAAATACTAAAATTGGAATGTAATTATTGAATGTTCAACTAATACCAATTACCAGATATTTGATAAAGCACTTTTCTTTCTACATGGAATACACATCAATTCTTTGCTTGCCATTCAAATGCTTGCACTTCTAGCAAATGGGCTGGTTTGATTGATAGATTTAAGGGAGATGCTTCTGCATCACTATTCCAAAGTTGAACAAATATTAAAGCATGAATGAAGGGTGGATGACGATTACTTACCCCTTCCCTTGCTTTAAAATTTGTACTACTTGTATTGGGGAGGTTATGCATTCACTTTCCTGTGGTTTTGGATCACTTGGAGTAGACTTTGCTTGGTACGGTTTAGGTCATCCACATCTTGTGAGAATTTGATATTACCATTTGGGTTTGGTTGGGTGGGTTTTGATTGGTATATGTGCTTATGCTTATGCTGATGGAGATGTGATATGATTTGATGTGTGCATACTGCGCTTGGTTTCCTTTGGATTTGTTATGTTTAGTGCTAGTTTATTTCAATTTGGTTAGGAGAGCATTTTAAGTGGAAGAATTGGGTGTTGGTTCATGTTGTTTGTTTCCAATTAGTTTTGCATTTGTTTCGGTTCTGTTTATTGTGGCTTTGTGCCATTGGTGAGGTGTGAGTATTGGTTTAGCTTTTATTTCTCTTAGTTTGTCCACGCACATGTGGTTACTGGGTTGAATCAAAAGGAGGCATTTGAAATGCTGAACTTGGCTGCTTTGATATTTCTTCTGTTTAAACTCAATTTTTTGTGCAGTTGTGCGTTGGGATTTAGGATGACATGTGTATACGATTATATCCCGTTTCTGGTTCTGCTTGTTTTGTCCTTGCACGGAGGAGTGCAATTTTAATTGCCGATTTGATTTGCTTTTGGTTTGGTTATTTGTACGGTGAGGTACAGAGTTGAGTGACATTAATAGTTAATTTAATTTGCTTTGAGTGCAATTGGGTATGTGTGCGGAATGTGCCTGTGTTCTACTTATTGTTTTGACCGTGTTCTGATTTTGTTTTCATTTGATTATTTGATCGATTAACTCTTCAGTGCTTAAAGTGAGGAGCGTGATCTGTGATGAATTTGATCCGTCTTTAGCTAATATTCCTTCGTTCACGTACAATGGTGAATTTGAATGTGCGTATGCTCATGACAATGTAGCGAGATTGATGGGTTTCCTTTTAGCTTTTGTTTTGGTTAGGTCTAGTGTTGGTTTGATTTGATTTGTGCGTGCCTGTTCTTAGGTAGTGACATGAGCATCTTAATCTGTGAGATTGGTTGGTCTGTTTGTTCCTAGTGTATTTGTTCCTGTGTACTTTTTCATTTACTCTGATTTGTGTGTGCTTCTTTCATTTTTGCATGTGTACTTGTTTTTGGTTGGATTGTGCTCTGTCTTCTAAGCACGGGATACATTGGCATATTGGTTCCATTTGTTGTGCATGTGTGCCTTAGTATGTAAAATCGTTGTTTGGTTTTCTTTCTGGTTCTACTCACTGGCGTCCTCCTGCTTGCGGGGAATAACACAATTTAGGCTATAGGTTGATTTGCTTTTGGTTTGGATGGCTTTGGAATATTAGAGTGAGGACAACGAAGTGAACAATCTTTTTTATTTACATTTAATTTAACTAGCATGATGTGTGATGCATGTTTGAGCTTACTTATGACAATTAGTACAATGCAGTTTGATTTCTACATTGTGTTCTAGTTTTATATGTACATGCTTTTGATCTCGTGAGCTAGTGCAATTTGAGTGGGAGATTTAATGTGCTTTTGGTTTGAATTCGCTTGATGCTTAGCAGCTTTACAGTGAGTAATATGGTTTAAGTGATGAATTTGATTCCTTTTGGTTAGGATGAGGTGTGCGCATGATTTCATTCTGGTTTTGTTCTTTTCTTCCTTGTTGGAAGGGATGTAATTTAAATTGCATATTTAATTTGCTTTTGGTTTGGATAGATGTGTCTATCGGAACATCTATGTGAATGGTGAGGAGTGAAGAGAGTGACACAAGTAGTAATTTTGATTTGCTTCTAGAGTAATTGGCTTGGTGTGTGCCGTGTGCCTGTGCTTATGATTATTAGTGCAACTTGATTTGGCTTGGGTGCTCAAGTTTTGAGTGCTGTTTTGCTTTAGGTGAGGAGCGCAATGTGAGTGGTGAATTTAAGTGTGGTTATGTACTTATGTTTATGGCAATGTAGTGGAATCTGTGAAATTTGGTTGGCTTCAGTTTAAGTGATGAGATTCTTTTATATGTTGTATGTCTTGTGTTCTTGTGCCTAGGGTGAGGTCACAAGTGTGTTTGTTGTGATCTGGCTTTCAATTTTTTGTTTTCCAGTTCCTCCATGCATGTATTTTAGCTCAATAGTGAAATTGGGAGGGGTGCATTCGAAGTTTTGGATAAGTTGATAGATTTGGTTCTATTTGTCATTCATTTGTGCCTTAGGAGTTAGCGTAAGTCATTGTTTTGATTTGGTTAACATTCTAGTTCTTTGCAGTGGCATTTGGCAGTTTTTACCTACATTGGGGAGATCAGCGTGAGCAGTTGGTTTGATTTGCTTTAGTTTAATTGAACTTGTGTGTGATGTTTGTCTAAGAAATGGTTTGGGTTTCATGTTCTAGTTTGATCTACTGGCACTTGTACATATAAGACAGTGTGCAATGTGAGCAGAAAATTTGATCTACTTTTGGGTTTTACTTCTACCAAGGAACACATTTAAGTGGTAATTTGATCTTTTTTAGTTTGTTGGATGGATTTCCAGGTACCATTGCTTACAGTGTGGTTTGTGTTTTGAGAAGCGACTCAAATGGTTTAACTGGGTTGGTTTGGTTGTGCTTGCAATTCATAATGTGGAAGAATCAGTTATGCTTTTATGTTTGTCCCTGTGTTGATGGTTGTTATGAATATTGTGTGTGTATATTCATGAGAGCCAAAGGGCAATATATATATAGGGAGCACAAGAAGATATACAGAGAAATATGCCATATACAGATAAGGAAACCAAGGCATGTAAAGATAGAATAACAACCTTATTCTATCGTTAACACCATCTCACACTCATGATGGATCACATATACTGAGTTTGGAGAGAAAATACAAATATTGTGCTCTAGTTTGTGGCTTCGTGAAGAAATCAGTAAGCTGCAGAGCAAGTACTCCCTCCTGCACCTGTGAGCAAGTGTATAAAGCATCCATACCAATTTGCTTGGTGGGCTCATACTTCACTGGATCATGAATATTGTGTGTATTTATGAGGCCCAAAGGGTAATATATATAGGGAGTATAAAAGGATATACAGAGGAATATACCATATACAGATAAAAAACAAGGCATATAAGGATAGGATAACAACCCTATTCTATCCTTAACAATGGTGACACCAAGGTTCCAAAACCCAGAACCGGGAGAAATCCCGGCCGACGGCCGGTTACCGGAAAAATCGGCAAAAAACGGTCACAATTTGAAAATCAAAATTTGAATTTTGGGATGTTTTGAAACCGGTAACCAAAAAACCGGCCAAAATTCGAAAATCAAAATTTTATACCGGCCGGTTTTTTCGGTTACCGGTCTCCATCGGTAGAAACTTCCTTATTTGTTACTTTTAGTCAAGTTCAATTAATTTCTGTTCAGATATCATCGCCCGCTACTTGATATAGAATAGGTTGGTGGATATTAAACTACTTCACTTCCAGTCTTCATGTTGCTCTTTTTTTTTTTTCTGTTCTACTTGCTTACTGTGTGAGGGAACAACCTGCCTAATTTATGACCTTAATTACTAGTGGAGTAACTGGCTAGCAGTGATGACAACATTCTTTTTGACGCTAATAAAGGAGTCGCCACCACTTTGAAAAGAAGGTAACGTACCAAGTCTTTTGCACACATTCACTGTTTTCTTAATTTCTCTTCATAGTCTTTTGCACTTTGTGGCCCATAGTCTGCCCTGTTTGATGATTTTACATTTTTGTTGTTGTAGTGAGAGTTTGATGTTTTTTTAATGCTGGTGTTTTTTAATGCTGGTTGGGTGGGGTCTGGTTTGTCTCAGTGCTTATGTAGTGGTGTTTGGCCTGGTTTGATATTTTTTTCAACCGAACAATCTATGAAACTGGATGATTGTTCTCATTGTACGCACAATTGCTAGTGGGTCATGTGATCTGATTGCTTAGGAGTAGCGTCTTTGTAGGGTTTTTCTTGCGTGACTATGTGTGTTTTATGCTTCCAATTGACTCGAGTGCATGTGGACAACCTGTTTCCTGGTGTAGCATGCCCCTGCATCTTGATTCGTGCATGTTGATTCCACAGACTTGGTGTGCCCTGTTTCGTGGAGAGTGATGAATTGCTAGCGAAGGTTTTATGTGAGGACATTTTTCAACGTGAACATTTTTCAACGTGTGCATGACCTGGTAGCTTCGGTATGCCTCATGTTGCTGTGTGCCCTTCCCACAAACTCCCTAGGCCACATCATCGTGTCTCCGATCTCACAAGTCCTTATCCAGCCCTCCAACCTTGATATGCCAAGGCTACTGGAGGTTTGCGTTTTAGGGATTTTTTTATAACATCACTTACCGGAGATATACCTTATATTTTCATTTACATGTTGCACTGACATTCCCATCTAATCTTTGATGTTGATTAACTTTCGCTTTATCTTTTTGACAAAAAGTGTTCAGGAGCAATGTTCCTGGCTTACAGTCGCAAATCTACAACTCCAGGTGTGTATTGCTTCACTTCTTTTGTTTAATCTGTTCTGTTGTGTGCTTGCCTCATGGCCCTCATCTTTTCCCTAAACTATTGTTTGTGTCAGATTTATATGATTGTGTTGTGCCAAATTAGCTTACCTTTTCTTAAATCCAAAGCTATGTACCTGTGACACTAATCTGTTTCATTTCTCAATTTTCTGTTTTTCAGATCATGCTATATTATAATAGCTCAGTTTTTAATGTATTTCCTGATCATGATTGTTAATGTTTTCTATAAATTTCTTTCCTGCCCAATCTACAAAGAGAGCGACTACGGCACGGTATGCGGTCGGGAAGCATCCCGACGGCATACCCCTCGCGTCGCCCCTCTCCTCTCTCTCTCTCTCCTCTCAAAGCACCGCCGCTCCCCCCTCTCTTCTCCTACATGTTCCTCATATAGGATTCTTCCATTACCAAAACTAAAAACCGCATGTTCTGCTATGCTGGTTAGTGTTGTTCTCAAACAATCTACTTCCATTAATTATCAGAACATTAATTTGGAACTGGAGGAGTTAGTGGGAATATTTCTCTGAAAAAAAGTCACATTTTATTGACTTGGAGGGAGCATATACATTCTGTTCTTCCAGGCTGTAGAGACATGGTTATACTTTTTCTAAGAATGTGCGTACTGATATTGGAACTCTCATATTAGTTGCGAAGTTCTTAGAAATGCAAAGTACCAGTATTGAATCTCTTTACCTGTTTACACCTAAACAGAGTTGTAGGCCAGAATTTTTGTTATCCAAGACGCCAAGACTATGACATTGTTTTATCATATTGTATCTGTTCCATGTTCAACATTTTCCTTTCCACGTTCAATTGGGAATTTTGGATTCATTTGGTTAAAACCAGCAACTTCCCTGGGCTCAGTTACCAGTTTTGTTTCACATGTGCCTGGTAATTGATTTTTGGATAGAAATGAGAAGACCAAGTATTTTAACCATCAAAATAGCATTCAAGCTATTGGTGAGAGTGTGCCAGCTCAACAAGTAGATCTATGATCTATCTATATCATTATCTGTTACATGGTTCAATTAGTCTCTCTGTTTTTCTTCCAATGAAATTTACTTCTCTGATTAAGAGCACAAAGCAGAAGTCATAATATCTAGCGGCCTTGACATTTACATATTCTGTAGATGTTATCTTAGCTGCATGGAAAATCATTTTCTCAATTTTCTTCCCATCTTCACTAATTTTTTGTGATTTATTGCAATTCCAAGAAGCACCGTGTTCATTCTTGGAAGTAATATCCAGTGAGTCTTCCTCTCCCACTCTCTGTACCTTTGAACAAAAAACAATTGTGAGGTCTCTGTTTGATGTTTGATTATAGATCTTCCTCTTCCAGTACCAATATAGCATCACAGTAGAATAAGTTCTTTTGTCAACAATATATGATAGTTCCTGCATCCTTTTTCTCTTATGCTGGAGTTTTTTTTCACAAGAGAGATGCTATTGTACCATGCCGGTGGACGAGGCAAACTCTGATCTTCAGTAAACTCATGTAAAACACATGATTTGGGTGACCTAAAGCTTGAAACCCCCTTAGGATTTCACACAGCTTCGGTAAAATACCATATAATATATGCACTTTACCAATCTATTTCTCCGACAATGTTAATGTGCTAATTGCATTTATATCTATGAAGAAACGCGAAAAGGTCTCTAGCCCAATGGTTAGAGGCTTGAGTAGCACCCCCCAGGTCCTGGGTTCGACTCCCAGTGGGAGCGAATTTCAGGCTTGGGGGAAAAAAATCCCCTCGCCTGCTACCACACCAAAGCACAGGTCTAAGGCCCCGCCAAGGCGTTGATCCAAAGGATCCGCCGGTAGTCTCACAAGGTCGGGCGATGGTGCCGCTGTGTAAGGGTGGAGCAGGGGTTCGGGGGTTTTCTCGGTCTGCGTGAGAAGACCTTCTTCTTAAGCAATGCCCGGGGGGATTCTTCCCCCCCGCAGGTCGAGTTTTTTTTATCTATGAAGAAACATATTTTAAGGTTTTCCCATGTTCCCATGCATTGGGTTGCTAACTAGTGACTAGTTTTTCTAACAATGCCACCTTTAATTTCAATTCACAGGCTGCTGATTGTGATGATGTAGTTGATGAGATTATATCTCTAATGGCCAAACCGCTTCGTTAGACATAGAAGTATTTATTTACTGTAGATTCGTATCTAGTGATTTTACATGTAGGTTCACATACATTGTGGTTTTGTCTAATGATTGTTCTTATCCCTACATTACAGGTATGTTCCTGTCTTTGTATAAGGTATCTAAATGGTCCAACATTCATACTATTTTGCAGTTTGCACTCTATCTCGACTTGATTTATGCAATTTAAAAGTGATATATGTACCAAACTAAACCTGTAATGCATTCTATGATTCCATATTGCCTTGATTGGTTTTTTTCTTGATAAATATTGCAAGAGATTAAATGCTGCAGAAGGACCTCATTCTAAATCGAAATGTTAATTTAGTAGGCTAATAAGGAAAGGCTTTTGTACAATCAAAATGTCTATGAAGTTGTCATAGCAAAATTTGCACCCCTCACCTCGGTCATTTTTACATGTACACAAATGCAAGTGAATACTGTGGAGAAACACACCCATGATTTGAATTTGTTTTTGGCTTTTTGCTATGACCTCCAGTCGAGAAAGATAGGCAGCAGATAAGGCCTTTTACAAGGGAGATATATCAAGGCAATGCTTGGCATTTAAATAGCAGGTATGTATATTTTGTCATTTTTAGTGAGGGTTGTATTCTGTAGCTGTCATAGTTGTTGCTCAGCATCGGACTAACCACTACACAGCTGTCTCCAAACTGGTGAGATTGACCTAGCAATGTAGTTCCATTTCATTGCATTGCACCTCTCTTGCTTTAAGATCGCTTTGGAGTAGTTTATTTAGAGTTTGGTTTAGTTTCATTTCACTCAATCGCGCTTACAGTTTTTGGGAGTACTGCTGTCTATTATGGATTTTGTTTTGCTTTGTTGGGTATACTATAAATGCTGAGTTGTCATGAAGGAGTTGATTTACTTTGGACTTGTGCTTGTGTTTATTGGGGAGCGCTGCTTGTTGGGTGAATTTGTTTGATTTGACTTGATTTGTCCTATTGTGGTTTTGGTTTAAGTAGACCACATGTTTGTGCTTGTGCAAAGCTATACAATATGCGAATATATTTGGATTGTTTTGTACTTGTGTGTTTGGGAGGGCAACGTAGTTTGGCGTGATTGAGTTTAGTTCATCCAAATGCTATTAGCAGTCGATTTTTAGGGGTGGTCTCATATATTAGAGACCGACGCACATCCTTTGGAAAAATTAAGAAAGAAGTAATTTACCTTTCTTCCTCTTCCGTCCAGGTCCTGATGCGCCTCCAGGTACACAGGGCTACTTTGCTGGCTGGCGCATCCTCGTTGCCAGCCCTCCAAGTCCTGTCCAGCCGTGACACTTCTACCACCTTCGCCACTCCACATTAAGCTATAACAACTTTGTATCAGAGCCCATCGCTACCCTTGACGCCATGTCCGGCGGTGAAGAGACCACCTTCACCGACAAGAAGCTCGATCAGATCATCGCTCAGCTGGTGACCCTGACAAGCCGACTCAATCGCCATGACTCACGGCTCGCACTGCTGGAGGGGGCGTAAGGCACCAGCAATGTGGCCAAACATCCGCACGTGCCTCCCCTACCCTTGCGAACTGCACCAACACCTAATGTCAAGCTCCTGCGCTTTCATCGCTTAGACGGTGTTCAACGGAGAAGACGACCCATTGTTGTGGCTTAATCGTTGCGAACAATTCTTCCAGGGCAACGCACGCTCAAAGAGGAGAAGGTGTGGCTTGCGTCATATCACATGACCAATGTCGCCCAACAGTGGTACCTTCGCATCGAACGAGAGGAGGGGACGCCGAGTTGGTGCATATGCGTTTCAGACCGCCCCTCCAGCACAGCACCCTCGGCAAGCTCATGCATCTTCGACAGACGTACACACTAGCCGAATATCAAACCAAAATTTTGGCCCTGTTAAATAATGTGGACCTGAGCCCGGAACAACAAATAAACATATTCACCACAAGCCTCTCTGAGCTATTACACATTGACACGGAGCTTAAGGCGCCCCACAGCTTGGCTCGTGCATACGAATGCCGCGCGTAGGTGGCCATTGGCGTAGCCTGGGCTAACCTGCAGTCTAGGCCACCCACAAAAGGGAGGGTTCGCCGGCCGGCCAGTAGCGCCTTCAACCACGCCGATTCCGTCACCGGTGTCCTTCCTTGGCGGCAAGTAGGATCCACTAGTGGGCACGACCAACAGGTCTAACTAGCGCTATATTCGCAAATTGACGCGCCTAGGTGGAGGAATGTCATCGCATGGGACTTTGCTACAATTGTGAAGAAAAATTTACACTACAACATGTTTGCAAACAACTCTTCTCCATAGAGCTAGCATTGGACACATCAGTAGGTGGGGCGCCAAACCAATAGGGACTAACCTGAAAATATCCCTTCATGCCATTACTGAGGTCAGTTCGGGCCAGACCATGCGCGTGGACATCATGTTGGCTGACCAGTATCTCGTCACCTTGGTGGACTCCGGATCAACTCATAACTTCATCAATGAAGCTGTTCAGGCCCTTTTGAGCCTGCCCTTGCAGCCGGCTTAGCATGGTCTGCGCGTCGCTATGGCTAACAGCGATCATCTCACAAGCGGAGGCATGTGTCGGCAACTCGCTCTCCACGTCGGGGCAAAACCATTTGCCATGGATTTTTATTCCATACCGTTGGCGAGTTTCGATGTCATCTTGGGCGTCCAGTGGCTTGCGACACTTGGACCAATCACATGAGACTTCAGCAGCCTCTCTATGTCCTTTTGGCATCACGACCGCCAGGTTCTTCTACATGGCAATGGTGCACAAGGGCTAGCTGTTGTTCGGAGTATGACCATGGGCGACAAGTTTTTGGCGGCCCTCCTTGATGAGTTCATTGATTTATTCACCATGCCTAGCAGACTTCCCCTGAGCAGTCGTATGACCATCGTATCCCCCTGATGTCAGGCAGGCACAGGATCGGTGGCCATCCAGCCCTATCGTTACCCACAGTTACAAAAGGCCGAGCTGGAACGCAAATGTCAGGACATGTACGCCAGGGCATTATACGCATTAGTACAATCTGTGTTCTCTTCGCCAGTCCTTCTGGTACGCAAGAAGGATGATACTTGGTGTTTCTGCGTTGACTACCATGCCCTCAACGAGAAGATCATCAAGGATAGGTTCCCAATTCCGATGGTAGAGGAGCTCCTAGATGAATTGCGGGGCACTCGATTCTTCACCAAGTTGGACCTTCGTTTGGGATAACACCAAGTTCGGATGCACCCTACGGATGTCCACAAGATGGCCATTACGAATTCCTCATGATGTCGTTTGGATTGACGAACACACCAGCCACCTTCCAGGCGTTCATGAATGACATCCTTGGCTTGTTTCTTCGTCGTTTTGTCTTGGTGTTTTTTGGATGATATTTTGATTTACAGTACGTTGTGGGCCGAACACCTTTGCCATCTCCACATGGTGTTCTAGGAGTTACGTCGTCATCACCTTGTCCTAAAACAATCCAAATGTCTCTTTGGTGCAACCTTTGTGTCCTATTTGGGACATGTTATCACGGCAATAGACGTCGCCATGGATCCACATAAGGTCTCCGCCATCGAGGAGTGGCCGACACCCATGTCCGTCGCGTCGCATGGTGTGCGCTTTCTTGGGCCTTGTCGGCTATTATCGCCGGTTTATCAAAGACTATGGTGCCATCGCCGCCCCACTGACACGCCTCCCCCGCAAGGAGGCGTTTTGTTGGACCGACAAGGCGGCCATGACATTCGTCACACTGAAAGTGCGCCTTGGCAACCGGGCCAGTTCTCCAACTCCCTGACTTCAATCCGCCCTTCATTGTCGAATGCGACACCTCTGGCTTAGGCTTTGGGGCGGTGCTTCACCAAAGTGCTGGCCCAATTGCTTTCTTCAGTCACCCCATTGCTGCATGCCACTCCAAGCTAGTCACTTATGAGCGGGAATTGATTGGATTGGTCCAAGTAGTCCACCATTGGCGGCCCTACTTACAGGGGCTCTCGTTTGTGATCCGCATGGATCACCCGCATGGATCACTACAGTCTTAAGTTCTTATTGGATCAATGCTTGTCTACCATTCCACAACATCAATGGGCAAGAAAACTCCTAGGGTACAACTTGTTCTTCTGCTACCTTCGATGCCACCGTCACCCGGGCCGTCTCCACTTGAGCCGCCGTTGCCGCCTAGGCCACCTCTGCCCAAGCTGCTGCCGTCGCCCGGGCCATCTCCGCCCAAGCCGCCACTACTGCTCGGGCCACCGTCGCCCTAGCCATCACCGCCGCCTAGGCCGTCTCCGCCTGAGCCACCGCCCAGGCCATCGTCGCTCGAGCTGTCGCCGCTGGTTGGGCCACCGTCGCCCGAGCCGCCATCGCCGCTTGGGCCACCGTCACTCGAGCAGCCACCGTCGCTAGATCTGGCACTACCTCACTTGATTTGGCGCCGCTCGCCAGATCCGACCCATTCTCAGGAACAAAGCTCGATGGAACGAACTGCAAGTTATGGTCTTCTCTCATGGAGATCACGCTTGATGTCTCCGCCTTTGGAGATATGTCACCGGTGCACGCCCTTCTCCGCCACCGCCGGTTCAGCCTCCTCTTAGACAGTCTACTTCTGCACCTCCTACAACAGATGAGGCTGCCAAGGAGGCAAAGACTGTTGTTGATGCTACTGATATTGTTGATGAGGCTTTTCAGTATGCCATTGACGCTTTCGAGCGCTAGTGTGCTGACGAGGCCCGTGTTCATGCCATCTTGGTGGTCAGCGTCGACGACTCTATGTAGCTAGACATTGTTGGTCTACGGTCTACTCAATAGATCTGGGAGAAATTGCGTGAGCGATACCAGCAGAGCAGTGATGCTTAGTTCTTTTTCACTTCAGCGTGAGTTGGAGACGCTTCGCCAGGGAGATTCTTCCGTTGATGACTTCTTTCGGGCCTTGGCAAGTCTCTGGCGTAGCTAGATGAGCTAACCTCTCCACTTTGTTAGGAGTGTCACAAAGTGCAGAAGGCGGATCATGATCACCTTCGCCTTTATAACTTCGTCTGCTGCCTTCGCCCAGAGTTTGAGCCTGTCAGAGTTCAGCTGCTAAGCCGCTCTCCACGGTCGACCGTTACAAAGGCCCTTTCGATGCTTTGAGCTGAACAGATTCGTCTCGGGTCAGCAGCACAGTCTGTTCCGACTATGCTTGTTGCCCCTTTGATTACGACAATAATATCTGCTTCAACTACGGCCTCTCCCTAGGTGCCTGTCTCCGCTTCTGTTTTCGCACCAACTAAAGTTCAGTACAACTACTGCAAGAACTTCGGGCATGACTACCAGAGTTGTGCGGTGCGAAAGAAGTGAAACAAGACACGTGGGGGTGGGCGACCAAAGGGGGTAGGGAGGCCCCTTCATAGGAGGACAGACCAGCTCATCAGGTTATGTTCAAAAAGGTGACTCTGTTCAGTAGCTCTGCTAGGCTCTACTTCAGCAGCTCTCTCATAGCTCAGCGGGTTCTGCCAGTTTAGCTTAGACGTCTTCTCCAGGTACATCTTGGGTTCTAGATTCTGGTGTCTCTTTTCACATGACACCAGACTCCACATCTCTCACTTCAGTAGAACCTCCTGATTTTCCTATCGCTATTCAGATAGCTGATGGCATTCTTTTGTCCACTGACTTTTCTGTTCCAGCTGTTTCTCATGTTCTCCAGCTTATCATGCAGCTTCTTTCGGTGGGATAGCTCACTGATCTTGGTTGTAGGGCTATTTTTGCCTCACACCTCTTTCGTCCAGGATCGACAGACATGGACGGTTCTTGGGACTAGCCGGCACCATAGGGATCATTAGAGTCTCTACATTCTCAACCGCCTTCACCTTTCGTCCACTTCGGTTGCTCCTACTACGTCTGCCTCTACTGCCACTACTGCCATGACCTCTGGAGCTTTGGCGCAGTGGCTTCACCATTTAGGACACCTGTGTGGGTCCTGTCTTTCTTCATTAGTTCGTCAAGGTATTCTTGGACGTGTTACTGTTGACACGTCAATGTTTTGTCAGGGTTGTAAGTTAGGCAAATAGCTACAACTTTTTTATCATTCTAGTGAGTCCATGTCTTCTCGTCGTTTTGATTTAGTTCATTTAGATGTATGGGAACTTGCGCCCATTATCTCAAAAGGCAGGCATAAATTCTGTGTAATTTTCATTGATAATTATTCCTATTTCACTTCGCTTTTCCCTATGTCTAATCGTGGTCAGTTGCTTGCGATCTATTGTAGCTTTGCCACGATGGTTTGTACTTAGTTTGAGTTCTCTATTCGTACTTTTCACTGTGATTCTGCTGGAGAGTATTATTCTAGTGGTTTTAGACAATTTCTTTCTGAGCAGGGCACTCTTTACCAGTCTTCTTGTCCTGGTGCCCATGCTCAGAATGGGGTTGCTGAATGCGAGCATCATCATCTGCTTGAGACTGCTCGCACTCTTCTTTCTTCTCATGTTCCACCACAGTTCTGGGTGGAGGCTGTTTCTACGGTTGCATATCTCATCAATATGCAGCCTTCCACTGCTCTTAAGGATGGCAGTTCTATAGAGCGTCTCTACTGTAGAACCCCCAGTACAGTCACCTTCGTGTTTTTGGCTACACCTATTTTGTTCTGCTACAGCCTCTTGAGCGCAGCAAATTGTCAGCTCAGTCAATTAAGTGTATTTTTCTTGGGCACAGTTCTGAGCATAAGGGTTATCGCTGCTATTATCATTCTGCTTGACGGATTAGGATCTCACGAGACGTTTTTAATGAATCTCGAGCTTTCTTCTATCGAGATTCAGCTCCTCGTCCTACTTCCACCACTGAGACGATCTGAGACGATCTCCTGGTTGTCTCTCTGACTCTTTATCCATTTCTCTCCTTTCATAGCCTTTTTTAGCCCGTCTCTAGTGGTTCCTTCTGTACCTTCATCTCCTGTGTTGCCTTGTGCAACACGCCTCTTGCTCCTGCAGCACCACCGTCTCGTTTCTCTGGGGTGCACTACTCCAGATGTCCTCATTCTTCACCAAACTTATCTTCTAGCATATTGCCGACACCGATGTCGGATTCCTCTAATGATGCTTCTCGTTACGCTCTTCGTGACCGGACATCCCTTCGACCTCCTGATTGTCTTGGTGTTACTTTGATCGCTCATGCTCTCTCTATCATTGAGCCTAGTTCTTATCGTAAGGCTACTTCTCATTTTGAGTGTCAGCTCGCTATGACAAAGGAGCTTGATGCTCTTAGACATACGAAGACTTGGGATATTGTACTGACGCCTATGCATGCTCGTCCAATCATCTCCGTCGTGCTCTTTATGGCTCAAATAGGCTCTTCGTGCCTGGTTTGCGCGTTTCACCTTAGTGATTACCACTATCGGTTTCGCTGTCAGTACCCACGATCTTACTCTTTTTTGTCCATGTCTCACCTCAAGGTAGGACACTACTTCTATATGTGGATGATATGCTCATTACTAATGATGATTCCTCATTCATCACATGCGTGAAGAATCATCTCAGTGAGCAGTTTCTAATGACTGATCTTGGTTTGCTTACATACTTCCTTGCGGTGGGTCCTATACGTTGCACGGGATGTTCGCCACGGATACTAGCGCAGTCGGGCTCCACTCCCCGCAACGCTAGCACGACTGGAAAACTTCACCCTCCGCTCGGTGTCCCTTTAGGCCTCCCCTTGCCCTTGCATATCCACTTCTATCTACTACCGGTGAGATGAGTCCGGGGGTTTCAATAAATTTACTTAGCCAAGTTGTACTTTACAGACTTGTGGTTGCACTATTTTACATAGGAGGTCATGACAAGATTCGGTCCTTAGGGTTATCTGGGCGGTTCTACCACAAACCACACTTTCGTGCACCCCTGCACCACACCCCCAAACCATCCGCCCAGATAAATAAGCAATTTGAGGTTTTTGGGAGTATAAAATAATCATATCCAACATATACCAGTCATTACCACCATGACTGCCCAACCAAATTTTCTCATGATTAAAAGTGATACTTGAGAGTTCTTGCGCCCATGAGTATCTAAGCAACACTAAGCATGGCATATAATTACGGACTTATTTTCGAAAGGTTATTATTATAATTTTTGCTAGGGTGACAAGGTTCACAAATTCAAATATTTCAAAGGAGGGGTAATATTAATCAAGGTACACAATGGGATATAACTAGAATCGTAAATTAAACATGTATTTGCATATAAAATAACAGTATGCAATTTGATAATTTAAACAAAAATAATTTGCAGAAAGTGTAGGTTCAATATGATCAAATTATTGACTCGCCTTGGTCACAGTGGGATGGGTCTTGGTGGTCTTGAGCTTCTAAAGCTGCTGCCTCAGCTTCCTCCTCCTGAGCCTCGTACGTTATTTTTTTAACGTGAGCGAAAATTTGGATAAAAAGGAAAAAAGGCAATCAGCAAACCAAATAAACACTTACCAGAAAAACCAAATAACTCCAACATCCAATTTTTAGTTTCATTTGCTTTGGTGCTAAAGTAATCCCACTTTAATTAATTAAAGTTTAACCATAGTCATTTTTGTATGCTCTATTCTCTAATTAAATTTGGGTGTTATATCCTAGGTTGCTAATAATGTCTTATAGCCTATCTTTCAAATGGTTGATCTCTACACTCTTTGTTTGATGGTCATTATTTTATGTGAGCAATCACCCTAATTACACTAGCACTAAACCCTCTCACTTGACAAAAGGGCTTAAAGAATTACTCATGTTATACCTATACCTAAGTGTTATCTTCTATCACATGATAAATATCCATGCTCAAAAGTCCCTAAAATACCTTTAGTTAGAAGTTGTAGGAATTAATACACAAGGTTAAAAGAATATTTGCTACTACATGTGCCATTTTAATTTATGTTTAAGCATTCATTAAGTTTATTCGCTCCCTCACTCAATTTTGCATCCCTCCAAAACTATTTCTAGACTTCCCACTCCTTCGGCTGGGCTACTGGCGCACAGCAAAGCATAAAAAAAATCGCCAAAACCCACCCCGGCACTGCGGAGCGGAGGATCGAACGCGCGCAGCAGGGGCAAGTCTTAGCGCCAGCGATGCTAGCCAGGGAATCTCGCGGTGTTACCTGTCTATATAGGAATGAATTATTTCCTTAAGCAGCGCAGTAGCAGGGGCCGGGCAGAGAAGGCCGGAACAGGGGAGGCTTCGGCAGTGGCTTGTCAGCGAAGGGGGGCCGGGGAGGGACTAGCGACGGCCAAAATGGGTTCCTTGCGTCAACGTGAAGACGATGGAAGTGGCGGCGGCGGCCGGGGGTCACTGGAGTAGGGCCGGCGGCGTGTCACAGCGGCGGCCCGGGAGGGAAAGCGACGCCGGCGAGCTACGGGCCCGGGGAGGCTCGACCGAGTACCTGGTTAGCTTCACAGTGAGTCTAGGGTGGGGTGGGAGCGAGGAATCGAAAAATGGTTGCTTGTCTCGAGGAATTGGCTAGGCGGCCGGCCGTGGGGAAGAGGTGGCGCCGGCGAGCAAGACGGCAAAGAAAACCAATCGGAGTCTAGGGGAGGAAGAGGGAGCTCGGGCGGTGCTAATGGGGGCCTCGGCCGGGGTTTTTATAGGGCGAAAAAGCCGGGCAGCGAGGAGGGTAGTTGGTCGGTCATGGGGCGGCGGTGCTGGCTCAGTATGGCCACAGTAGCGGCGGTACAAGCATGACGCAACCGGGCGTGGGAGACGTGCGTGCAGCAGGCCGTGGTACGGGCATCCCGCAGTCGTCTGTGGATGACGCGGGGGTGACCGGAGCCGCGCCTCCTCCGTCGGCATGGGCAGTGACGCGGAGGGGATGGGAGCTGGTGGCGGAGCCGACGCGGCGGCGCGCGAAGGGACAGCGGTGGGGCCGCGAGGATACGGCGGAGTGGCGCCGGCGTCCACTGGTCCGAAGGGTGGCGCGCGGGGAGAGAGCTGCAGTCAGGCGGACCAAAGGGGAGCGAGGCCTTCGACCGGATGGAGCAGAGAGGAAATGGGGAACGGGGGAATATTGGGTATCTCATGTGCATTGTTTTCAAAGATGAATTTCTATGTTTAATAAACTCAATTCTCTCCCTGTCTCTTATGGATCATCTTTTCAGATTCTTATTTTAAAATTTTAATTCTCTATTGTTTAAACATGTTGGTTTTTTTCTTGTTCCTTTTTAACCTTTGGAATTATTATTATTATTTTAGCCATGATTGCTATTTTACATTTTGAAAATTACTTCCAGTTATTATTTGCTTAGCACAAAACTCAGAAAAATCGAAATAAGATTTTGAACCAAAATTCAAATTCCAGTAAAATGCAGATAAAAGCTTTAAATTTCTCAAATTTTGAAACATCCAAAATTTAGGATGTTACAACACCTAAATCCGAAATCTTTTTCATAGAGCCCATCCTTGGCATAACCATACAAACAATATGGATTAGAAACACATATCAAACACATCGGGGCAAGGCAACTAATTGATGAGGACAAAGAAACTCATGTCATAGTTAGAACTTGAAGGCATCATCTTTCCAAGATAAAATGCAAGTACCAGCTATCCTACAAGAATAGCATATAATGGAAAGTTACAACAGACAAAAGAGGTCATATTAATGCTTAAGCTTGAAGAAGCAAGACAATAGTGTTGATAAGAATCCATAAAACATTTCCAACCTCACAAGTAAATTACAGTCCTAGTAAATTGAAACCTATGTGCAATTTTATTCCAAACAATATGCCCTATTAACTCCAAGTGCTTTTGGGCACCACCACTTTGGTTAACTTTGACTATGTTATCCGATAAGATAAGACTAATACTAAATCATTACCAAGAGAATTGATGGGATAAGTGCTGATATCAGTATCATACAAACTCCAGCTTCTAAAATTCTTGGATGACATTTGAACACTAACATAATTAATTAAGTCACAGTTCAACTTTCAAGGAGACAATGTGCTCACAAAAAAAATAGAATTAAGAAAAACATCAAGGACGAAAGCTTACCACACGATGGACTAAAAGTATGTAGAGTAAATGTGCAACACAACAATATAAGATATGATGACTGTAATACCTTGTCAGCCTAGCAAGTTTCACACAGAAATCACCAAATTCAGCCAATGAAGGCAGAGATTCAATCCTATCAGGTTTCGAAGAAGGCAAAAATGCTATCAGGTCTTTACACATCGATGAAACTGCTCCAAACTGGACTCAGCTTCACCTATAAAAGATTTATGATTTATAAATGATCCAGGATTTTTGGCAAGCACATGATAAACTTTGGGATATACTTTTGGAATGCAATAAAATAATAACCTTGCAGGTACTTGAAAAAATCACTCTTGACCTTATCATCTACAAAAATAGCCATAAGCATATGTCCATTTCAGCACTCGCCTACATTCTATAATCTGCCATACAGTGGAGTAGTGCATGCATAAGATGTAGGACGATTTGTATAGTACGAAGCCGAAGCCCATTTAGACCATGACATAAAGCTATGATATCAAACCTGCGACCAAGCTTCAATTATGGACTTTTAGTTGGGTCTCTGGAATTCCAAAAACATCAGTTAACTTTGCAAGCTGTACCACATAGAAGAGAAATAAAGAATTAGCACCATCCAAGTCCAAAAAAAAGGAAAGAATGGCAAACAGAAAAAACTTATATCTGGTGCACTAAATGCAATGCCCATAACATGATGTAAATGCTTACTTGTTCCTTTCTGCCTTTTGCAGATCTGCTTGTGCTTTCTGCCTTGACTATCAACAAACTTACTACAGCTGAAAATTTTCAAGTATAGACTGCAGAATGCGCATGGCATTCAACATAAGCATGTACAATAGATAGAGAATTATATGCCAATCAGGCATAGAGAAATATTACTGTCTTAACTTTTTGGTATTCATGAGCTGATCAGAATATATACAACATCAAAGAAAAGAAACATTTGGTTTTATTATGACAATAGCAATGGACTTGGTTAGTACTCCAATATCTCGTGGATCTCAAACAAAGCTGCACCTAACTTGGTATACATTTGACAAGAAAATAGATCCAGTTAAGTCAATATTCTTCTAGGTATCACCAACACAATACAGTCAATGTTCTTCAAGTATATCAATATTCTTCTAGGTATCACCATCACAATACAGTCAATGTTCTTCAAGTACATCCAACACAATACTTGTACAGGTAAAAGATAAAGGTTAGAAAACATAAAGGTTGCTTATGAGCATGAGAATGATGCAGGTTACATTTGTGGTAATTATAGGAAACAGATAAACTCAAGATCCCATCTCCGCAGGCAGATACGTATCGTTTTGCTCTTGGCTCTTGCTGCACAAATAAACATAGCCAAAACCATCGAGACTCCATAAAAATTCATACCATCAAACCATTAGAAGAAAAGTAGTGCGACTCAACCCCCACTGCCTTACTGGGTTCAATGGATGTAGCGTCATTTGCATACACTTCATCGATCTCCAAATCCGCTTGCCAAAATTGTTAGCCCAACTCAAGTTTCCATTGCAGCCTTCTTTCTAGCACAACCAACAAGAATGACTGCTTCAATGGCATCCTAGATCCATGATATTTTCCTTTAAACTAGCTTCCAAAATGTGTTATTGGCCATTGTTGGAAAATCTCTTGCAGTTCAAGGACTTCACCGTGATTGCCATCGGTGCTTACCAGCCTAGATCCACATTGCAGGATTATGTGGTTGCGCCAATGGAGGGGGACCCCACCATCCATGGCCGCCTTCTCAAGCTGGGCGAGAAGGAACTCAAGCATAGTGGCGTAGGCGTGAGCAGCTCATGCGTGAACCTACACTATGCGGTGGTGTCGACCCACATGTTGCTGCTCAGGTCCTGCGTCACCTCCTCAGGGAGCATGGTGAGTAGCTCTAGCACGGCGGGATTGGGCAGGTGCTGCATCCACATGAAGAGCCCGTCCACGCCGCCCTCGGCGTGGAGCATGAGCACCATGAGGGCTAGGCAGATCTACGTGAGTAGCCACAGACCGGTGCATGGCAAGGAGCAGCGCGTCGAGAAGGGACACGCTGGGGGACTGGATCTTCCGCGGAGCATCTAGGCTGCGAAGAAGAGGAGGTCGGCGGGCAGGGTGGGGTCTAGGGATGCTAGCAATGAGGTCACCAGTGCCCACGCCTGTGGTGAGCGCTGCAGGCCAAGGAGCCACTAGTTGGCTGCGAGGCGGGCGGAGGGGTGCGTGCCATGGTTGAGCATGTGCATGGCCGTGGTGAGCCGTGCCTAGAGGTCCAATGCCTCAGTGGCGGCGCGGGGAGGTAGGTGCGTGGATTTGGATTGGGGAGGCAAGGGGATGGAGGGGAGGGAAGGGAAGGAAGAGGAGGCTGTGCCGGATGGGGAGGAGGAGGCGATGCGGGGCAGGGAGGGAAGGAGGAGGAGGAGGAAGTGCTGAGTTCGGAGGAGACGGCGTGGGATTCGGAAGAGACGGCATGCCTAGGAGGTGAATGGTGCAATAGGGTTGGTTGCCTACCCGTCGGCTCACGAATTTTGCAATGGGATGAGTGGAAGAATGAACATATATATCACAAATTTTTTTTTAAATAGTAGAGATTATAGAAGCTGCTGGAGAAGTGTAGTTCGTACATGCATGAGAAAATGATGTCCGCAAGCCATGCAATTGAAGTAGTTCGAGCCATGCACGGGACTCATCAACAAGAAACCGAGCAAGCACAAACCAATATTTGAACATGACCCAAATTCGGGCCCAACAAGGTACAGATCAACATCCGTATCTACATGCCCTGGTCACAAAACAAAAAGCGGAACCATGAGATACTATAAGCAAATTTGTGTGTACTATGAACTTGCAAATGACTTGAAAACTAGTTTTATGTTTGGGTTACATGCCAACCATTGCACTACTATCTAGGTATTAAAAATATAATGTCTATAAAAGACTACCATAAATAATATTTGGAGTAAGATAATATTCCGTAGTCAACTCAAGATTAATTGAGCGTAGTAGAACTAACTGTGCAATTAGGCGGACCACTCGCCTAGTTGAATTGAAATTTGCAACTTCCATTGACACATATGAGGTCACAAATTGAGCTTAGTATTTCTCAGGCATCATGCATGGTTTGTAGAGAAGAAAACCCAGTGTTCCATGAGAAGGGGAGAACTTTATGGTAAGTGAAATTAAAACTACAAAAAAAAAGTTCTTGTAACACATGCAAGGAAGAGCTAAATGCAAAACACTACGTGTCTCTTTGATTCACAGGAACGAAAAAAACATAGAAATAAGAAAAAAAACAGGAATATAATAGAATTACGGGTGCAAAATGGAGGATTCAAAAGCATAGGAAAACTACGACATTAGTTGTTGGGAACGTGGCAATCTAAGAACACAGGAATCCAACACTTCGGTAATAGAGTGCTAATTACGTGGGGCATATATAGTGTATATGTTTGCCTCAGATCCAACGCGTAGGAAAAAACACTTTCCGTAAATGTTAATTTTCTGATGTTTTCCTTTTCGAATCGAATGCAAAGGAAATTTTCCCGCGTTTTTCCTTTGTTTCATTCCTACTTATCAAACGTGTGCTACAGTAATCAAATGTATAGGAACTCAAATGCAATGTTTTCCCATTTTCCCCTTAGGAATCAAAGAGGTCCTATATCTTGTCATCGTCATTGAATTTGGAAACCTTAGAATAAAAAGAAAGAAGCACCCGTGACATTCGAAATCTAAGGGTCCATTCAAGTTAGCTTTTAGCTTTAACTTATGTAGTAACAATTTATAGAGAGATACTCACATGCGATTTTGATAGATATAAATAAAGTCACTATAATGTGTACTACAATTAACTAGTAGACCTCATCTTAAAAAGACACTCTATTTAAAAGGTAGATATCATAAAAAATATTTATCGGAGAAATATAGTTTTTAGAAACAAATATAAATATGTCCTAAGTACTCCGTCTATTAGACATGAGGGAATGCCTGCCCAGTGCTTCAGTTCATGTGGATCCTGGCTTCAATTCGCCTAACAGGTGTGCGCGCGTTATCACTGCTCCTGCTCATCGGCTAATGGGCCGTCCTTGCATTATAATGCATTCATATCATGGTATCATAGAAAGAGATAGCTCTGTGGGGCATCTACGGTGTACTTTGTGCGGACCTCCTACAGGAGTGGGAAGAATAAGGTATGCTTGAATAGGCATTCCACGAGGGTGAAAAATAAGATCTCCGTATGAAAGAGGACAAGCTTGGGTGGGTATCGACGGGTGCTCACTCTGCTCTGCCTGTAAAGCTAAAGAAAAAAGTAGAGATGTGCATCTACATTGCTTTAACGATAATGAAGAGTTAACGCATAATAAAGAGTTAATAAATACGAAAGAGTTAATGGATAATGAATGGTTAATGAAATATGATATAAGATAATGATATATGTAAGTTGATGCTTACTGTTTTGCTACGTGATTGCTGAGTCTTAGACTCACCCTTGCTTTATTATGCTTTTAGGTGAACCTGGTGACGGCATGGATGGATTGGCAGCAGCACTTTTGCACCATATTTGTTGAATAAAAAAAATAGATATCACCTTAGTTCTTGTATTTAGACTTTTGATCATTTAGCTCACTTAAGTTAAACATTAGTTAATTGTTTGCTTTGGAGTCGTTAATGTTATGTGTGGGACAAGGTTGGTCCCCTTTTGTTTAAAGTAGAGAATGAAGTATGGTTGCGAATATTGAGATCACTGTTCACCTAGTAATGTTTATTGCTTGTGCATGCTTTATGTCGTTCATCGTTCATACGATAGAGTTGCTCCTGGGCATATGGTTCCGAGCGTTCTTGAGCATGAGTTCCCGAGTGTTCTTGGGCGCATGGTCCAAGCTTTAGTGTGATATGTCTGTTCTTATTCATAGAACTAGTTGTCTTTAATGCAGGTCGTTAAACGTGTATTGATTTTTCTTTTTTGGTAATATAATCAGAGGAAGTGCTATCAAAATTTAGTAGTGATGGCTATAAATTTAGAGTGATAATGAGTAGTGGTAGTATTCTAGTCTCAGACATTGGACCGGGTGTTACAATGGGCAGCTTTCTACTGCGCTCAGGGATCATGAGACAGGCCTGCCTGTGCTACCTCCTCTTTTGTTCACTCATCTGCTTGCAAAGCACCTCCAAACCCATCCATGCATGACACCCAAAGGCAGGCAATGCCAAATTGGCAACATGCAGAATCTAGTCCTCTTTGCACAATGGATGCATTCTTGCTCTTATCTGCATCTGCAAGTCTGCAACTCGTCGTATCATTGGACACTTGTTTTACATAAGATATGTGTGGCCAGTATCGCAATGCTACTGCTACTGTATTGATTCTTTCCGGGTTGAATTAGCAAAGAAACAAATCAGAAGGCGGCATCCATGGATTGCTTCGTATGTCCGTGGTACTCTCTGCTCCGTTCTTATCCTGCTAATCATGCACATTTTCTCTTCTTTTTTCTTTCTATTTTTCCGGTTGCTGTGATCTGTTATATTGTTCATTTGTTAGAACAAGAAGGCTTGGTTGTGAACTGTTAGGACAGCAGTGTCATAGGGCACAAAAAACTCTGAATGTTGTCTAGTATCCAAGGACACTAGATGCCGAAAAGGGTTCCAAGAAGACACGAGTTAACCATTATCGTCGAAGTACTAGTATATATCTCACCTACCTTTCGCTATTCCCCCTAGTAACTTACTACGAGCTTCTGGATGAGTAGGCTGGTCCATAAAACTTAAGGAACACATATTCATGCATAAACATATAGATCAAGTGCCACTGAATGCATGCATGATGAACCCTTGATTTCAGTCTCAAACCAACATGAAAAAAATGCACTCAAAAGAAAGAACTCTGTTCTCGATGAGTCCGTGGTACTCTGTTCTCCATACTTATCCTGCAAATCATGCACATGTTCTCTTTTGTTTTGTGCTGCGATCTGTTATATTGTTCTTTTGTAAGAACAAGAAGGCCCCGTCTTGAACTGTTAGGACAGCATTGGTGTCATCTGGCATGGGGCTTAAAAATTGCTGACTGTTGTTTAGTATCCAATGCCACTAGATGCCGAGAAAGGGTTCGAACAGTACAAGTACTACTAACTTACAAGCTTCCAGATAAGCAGGTTGGTACATAAAACTTAGCGTCTGTTCTTTTTGGCTGCGGCTTATGACTTTTAGCTGAAAATTTTGAATTTTAGCTGTTTGCGACAGAGATTACGGAGAGAGATACTCGCTTGCGATTTTGGATGGTACAGATGTTGGGCTTTTAACATGTACTCTAATTAACTTGTAAATTCCATCTTAAAAAATATTCCGTTTGAAAGTTAGGTACTGTAGCAAAAGCCAAAAGCCGTTTTGAGAAGCTGAAAAGAACAGGCCATTAACTAAAGCTATCATGCATATAATAACCATAACATTAGCGGGGGGTTCCGGCCCCCCAGCGCGTCCACGTCGGCAGCTCCCGCCCGCGCGCGCGCTCCGTCGGCCGCGTGGCGGGAGAATTTCTGTACGCCCAGGGGAGGCCATTTCCTCCAGTTTTTCAGAAATTACGTAAAGGTCTTTTTTCCTCGCGAAAAGGTCCCTGCAAGTTTTTTCCCACCGAAATTTTTGCAGGATAGCGCCCCACGGTTTTCTAAATTACGTATGGGTCCTCGTTTATTACGTACAGGCCCTCAGTTTTTTACGAAAAAGACCTTTGCCTTTCTCATTTATTACGTACAGGCCCTCGTTTTTTACGAAAAAGACCTTTGACTTTCCCGAAAATACACATGCGCCCTCCATTTTTTTAAAAAATTTTTCCCAAACTCCTCACGGATTATCGCCTCTTTTACTTCGGTACACACGGTGGCTGGGGCGACGTGGCGCCGTGTCTATGAGGCTAGTTAATATTATGTATTCGAGTGCCACTTAATGCATGCATGAGCACTTGATTCCAGTCTAAAATCAGCATGGAAAAAAAATGCAATGCAAAGCTTGCGACAGCGTGGACTGAAACCGTGGATTGGTTACCGCTTGATGTCAGATTGTCATCTCTTGATTGTGTGACCCCTGCTGGGAGCCTGTCCCGGCCTTTAATCTGCCATGCTACCAGCTAACATCAGCGTCAGAGTCACAGATCAGTGTCATAGCATGCATGCATCTTCTGATCTGTCAGGCATCCTTTGCACGCAACATAATGCATACAACATTGTGAGATAAGAGTAGCTGATCAGTTAATCAACTGTACATACAATGCATACCGTTGTGAAAGAGAATATAAATTGTCTGGTCGATGTTCTTCGGGGAGGGAACAAACAGTAAACTGAAGCAACGGCTAAGTAGATGCATGGATGGGCCAAATGGATTCAAGTTAAAACAAACTTATCAACTTCTGCAGCTTCATTGAATTAATCAAGTGGCAGTATATTAACGCATATGGTGTGATGCACCTTGCCTCTTCTCTTGCTAATCTGAGCAGATGCGTGGAATCTATATCACAAATGGTTCACACTAAGCAAAATTGTCAGAACATGACTACTTTTTTATGTCAAAGAAAAAGACTTACCCACACGATGACTACATGTAAACTATGTGTATAATGTACTGTATATTTGCATAATTATTGTATAGTCTGCACTCTGCACGACGGAGGTTGACATTACTTGACTTTGAACAATATTCGTCCAAAGCACGTACCAAATCTCGGACACTTTCCTCGATTTTGTGCTACAGAACGAGACAGAAACAATGGACCTGTATTGGAAGGTTTCCAAAAATTTCGACTTCAAACCATCGTAAAGTTGTATTGATTGTCCCAAACAGAGTTCGGCCGGAAATGAGGGTTTTGCTATAGTACTCCCACCTTAACAAAAAAAGTACTCACTAAGTCTAAAAAAATAGAGCATATTTTTTAAATGATCTTATCCATAAATATAGACAATATTTTATATTCCAATGTAAATTAGTGTAATGTTCCCTATATACCTCTAACAAATATCCAGTTTCACTTTGTATTCTCTACATGAATACATTGAATAAAATACTTAGAGATAATAATTAGAGACAATCTGGTTATTTTCAATATTTTATCGGTCTATGTGTCAGGAGAAAATACATTCTACAAACTTGGACACAGGGAGAATACAAATCCAGAGATACAAGCCAATAAGAGCTATGTAAACCCCACGTAGCACCTTTATATATGGCATCTAGCAATAAGACTAAGATGCTCCTCCTGATTGAAACTTTAATCTAGTGCTGCTAACAGCTGGCCCATGGCCATATATTTTCAATCTCGATCACCAGGTATGGTCAACCACGGTGGAGCTAGCATCGATCCACATGCATGGGCTGAGAAGTTGACCATCAGTTACGCATCCATTAGCTGGTTCCATTCCTAGAGGTCAACCTGGCTATCAGCAAAACAAAGTGATTGCAACAGCTAGCTTCAACGTTTTCATGGATCAGTTAATTAGCTGCCTGCTGCTACCAACTAAATTGTGCTGGTCAAATGCCTCACAATGGTAGTGGAGCTGACTTTTCTTCCACTATAGGCTGCAGGGTTCGATCAGTGGGTTAGGTCCAGATTTTTAGCAGCATGAAGAAGTTTTGGAGTCTCTTGGACGGCACAGCCGAACATGCAGGCAGGCGAGGGCACTGCTCTCCATGCGATCGTGGCAGGTGGAGCGTGTTGACGTATGGAAGGACCATATAGAAAGGTTCGGAGTTTTGTGATAAATTATTGCTATTTTAAAAGAGTGAAATTTTGGTTTTTGCAAATTTGCTGTTTTTCAACGCGGCTGTTAGACTAACTAGTCTGACCGGCCAGAGGTGGCAATCAGACTTGCTGGCTCTGGTGGTCTGATCGGCCTCCACTAGTGGTCTGATCGGCTGTACTGTGTTGCTTCGGTCATTTTGGTGGTTTTGAGAATTTGAGTCATGGTGTGGTTTCGTTTTGACCTCGGTCAGTGCATATGTGTTGCATGATGCATGTTTTAGCTAACACATGTTAAGTTGTAAAGAACTTGTGCCCGCAAATATTTTGTTGGTCTTTGGATATGCAGAAGCGCTTGGAGTTAACCATGATCAAAAGCGAGGATTGGGGCTATACTTATAAAGGAGTTGAGGCCCAGAACGATCAAGAATACCGAGTGAGATGGCTGAGCTCAAGCATGGCAGGAGAAAGGTGGAAAATATTAAAGGAAATTTTGAGCAATAGGTTACACTATATGACTTGGCTGGTCCAAGTGAGGTATGGTCCGGTGGAACCAGGACGGAAGAGACTTGGCAAGTCAGTGGTACACCTACAAGTATCAAGCATGGCAATTGCTTGTAAGGGAAGATGACGATTGGGTTAAGAAGGGTATTTTGATAAGTTGACAAAATACCAAAAACTATCTTGGATCAAAATCGCGGTGCTTGAACGGCATTTGGGAGAGCAGTTTATATCAAGGAGAAACTTAGAACATCAAGTTGGATCAAAGGCTATAGACTTAGCGGATTTGGGCGTATGTACTTTAAAAAGCGTACATACGTATAGTGTGTAAGTAAAATCCATGTTGTGTGCGGTTAACGGGTTTCTCCCATATATGCTAAGTGGATAGTATCTATTAGAATTATATATATTCTGATTGCCTATCTATTTAGTACGTTGGGACAGAGACTTGGTAGTTAACCATCCATACCTTGCTCATGGAAGACAAGTAGTCTAGGATTAGGATTATAGAAGTTGAGTATTGTGCTATGCTCTCTTGTCCTCCAAGTAGAGTGGCTGTAAAATCTTCATCCTCAATTAGCAATACATCAATCTTGTTCATCTATCGTGGAACCATGTTGAGTTGATTGATTTGCTCTTGATCTTACTAGCTTTCGTTCTTCTCTTTCTTTCTTGATCTTGTTATATCAAGGACATATAAATGATGAAGATGACTCTTGGAGATCAATTACCATCTAGTTAGGTATCTGATTTGCAAGTTTAGGAAGTTGCTTGTTTTTGCTTGGATTTGGCCTCTTAGAGTGAATTCTTGATTCGAGTGTTTTTGCCTCATTTTTTTGGTATTCTTGCTTATTGTGACTTGTGAGAATACATCAAGAGCTATCTTGGTTATCTTCTATCCACAAGCAAGTCATATTTCTCGTTTTCGGTTTTGCCCAATTTTAATGTAATCTTACTTAATTTTGAGAAAAGTTTGAACTTCGACATGGATTCATACGATTCTTGGTTGGATAAGTTTTTGAGACCTTAAGTAAGATGTGTGCAAAATTTTATTTTATTTGGAGTTGTATTTTTGGAGTTGCACCAAAAGTTTGATCGCTTCGGGCTGTTCTGGTACAGGGAGGCCGGTCAGACTTCCCTTCTCCCGGTCCAACTGCCATTTTCAGATCACCCCTGATAGCTGATTTGACTGCCTGAAGTCTGAATTTCTTCGGATTTTGATTTCTTGAGTGATTTGTTTCAGGTTTTGACTATCACTCCTAATATCAATAACTCTGTAGTTATTTGAATGAATGATCGATGAATACTTATGGAGAAAATTTTCGAAGGCACTATTTATCCTCCCTCTGCTGCCATACTCATCCTTCACATGTAGTATGAAATATGGTATTAAACATATGTTACATGACGAGAGTATGTAATGCCTTTAGAAAATTGTCACGTTCGTGCATATATGATGCGTTGATGAGCAAACTGGATCGTGTAGTTTGCCATTTCGGAATAGTATGAGTAGTTCTAGGTCGTGAATCGTAACGCATGTTGAGTTTCTGTCGTTAGTTGATCCTTTTGCCAACTCTAGTACTACAATCAGGGATGATAGAACTGATCCTTGGCTATCTCAAATTAAGATCACCAAAAGATTCTCAAAATTGCTTTGAGCCTTCTTTCACACCAACAATTTTCCACGCATCGTCACCCCTCCCATGTTTTAAGATGAGCATCGCCGAGTGGTCGAAGGTGTTGACAAAGTGCATAAAAAACAAATGCTCAGTCACTTCCAAAATCTAAAATGGTAAAAGAGACAAACAACACTGTTCAACAAAACCACGAGACATAGGACTGAAACTAATGAACCATGCAATAGATATGGCGTGCTCAAATTGCCCAAATACAAATAGAAACTTCTCATCAAAGTAGAGGCGGCTATTGGTTTGTTTGGCAACCAACGAACAAACATGTTCGTTTCACTTTTGTCCGTGAACTGCTTAATTGTCATACGTACGGCATGCATGCACATTGCCCTCTCCTGCAGCATTCATAGCAGACACCCCAAGTCCAAGGGAACAGGCTCAAAGTAATTCCAAACGAAATCACCATATATCCGACCTACCATTTACCAAGGCGCCAAGGACAGCATATCTACAACAAAGAGCTTAAATTTCTTTTATGATCCATTGAAAAGCAAACTCCATTTTGCAAGACTTTCAACCTGTCCCAACAACAGTCCGTGCTGCTACAGTGCAGTGAGTGTACTGTCCGGCAGCCCAACTAAGACTGCTGTGGATGCCATTCATGATGATCACATAACCAATGGCCTTCTATACATGCCACTAGAATGATGCCATTTAAATCTTCCCAGAGATGAACTATAGGTGGCTTCCATATGAATTTTCATATGGAACTAATATTGATTCCATCGATCTGAGTTAGCCCAACTAGTGTGGCATCTGAATTGCCTGGCTAAATCGTGGTAAAGGTTTTAGTCTTACCAGACTCGCGATCTATCGTGACAGCCTCGAATTTTCTTGACGGGCCTGAATCTCACCGTCAGGAATAGCATGAATCATGAAATTAATTGAGTGGAAGCACAATGTAGGAGGTGAGACACAATGTGACACGAGAAGTTTCTGTAGAAGATCACCGTAGTAGCGGGAACAACGATGGAGTATGGCGGAGCACATCTGACGACGGCACTAGAGAAGACGACCACGTTCCGGGTGGCTCAGTTGAGGAAACGATCGAGCTGAAAGTGAGAAAAATAGAAATTTTGTGTTGAGTACAGATATATGACACAGTTTTATAGGGATTTTATGGCGATACAATGCACAAACAACATTGTGGTGGTTGCTAGGAGGTGCAGCTCGTGGCGCCATAGGAACTGTGGCGAGAAGAGGCCCCAGTTGTCGGCGGCGACCACCTGGCGCTCAACCTGCTCCTGCTTCTCTGCGATCTCCTGGTTGTGCACCTTCGACATGTGGGTCGTGACCTACTTCGAGTTGCAGGCAATGAGCGTCGTTTCACCGCGCAGAGACGGCGAGCGCTATGATGGTGCCGAAGAGGATGCTAAATCCCTTCATGGCGAACATGGCGGAGATGAAGGCGCCGCGGGTCTTCTTGTTTGCATACTCCGACATGATGGCGGCGCTCAGTGGGTGGTCACCGCTGATGCCGAAGCCGAGCCAAAAGCAGAAGAAACAGAGCGTGAGATAGGGAAAGAGTGAGAGATAGGGAATAGTACGTATTATGCCAAGATCCATGAACAGATTAGTTCCTTGTAAGACTAGTTATTCTCCAAACTTACTATGATACATCTGCAAGAATGCTCTTAAGACTATTTTCTCAAAAATAAGAAGTACCCACGTTTCTAATGAAGTTGTGCCTAATTATCAGTTTGATCTAAAAATGCCTTAGCTTGCATGCAATGTCATGCATGGAGAAAATGTGAGTGAGGTTGTGAGTTGTGATGCATGTACTAAATGTTGTACAAGTAATTTAATTTGAAGAAACTGCCTGTTCTTTTTGGCTATAGCTTTTGATTTTTGGCTGCGGTTTATGGCTTTTGGGCTGTTTATGTGAGAAATTACAGAGTAACAGAAATTCACGTGCGGTTTTTGTCGATATAAATGAAGTCGGTACAGTATGTACTACAATTAACTAGTAGACCCCATCTTAAAAAGACACTTCGTTTAAAAGTTAGTTATTATAGAAAAGTTAAAAGTAGAAGCCAAAGACTAGAAAAGAACAGGGCTTATGACTATGGATCTACAAGCTATTGGCGATAAGTGTGTCCGTGGGTTTGAATATGCAGGAAAATGGACAGATATGTCAGCAAAACTTTTTATTTATATTTCTTTTTTTTTTGTTAACAAGACAAATTTTCCTGACGATGACCATTAGGAAAATAATACCTGATAGTTTTTGCTAACGGCTAACCGACAGGGATTAGGGTCTCCAAAACCTGACGTGAGAGACAATCCTGTCAGTGGCCTTTAGGAATAGCTATCGGGAATTATTTTCCTGTTGATCAATCTCCTCGCAGTTATTTTCCGACGATTTACCGACAGGAAAATAATTCTGATGCTACTTTTCTGATGGTTTTAAACCGTTGCGATAGATACGTCCATTGTTGTGTCTCGCAAACTGTGTGCACGATTGGATTATTTCTGGAATGCTAGCTCATGTATTATTTTCCGATCACGAAAGATATAGCTACATTAACTAACCATTTACATGCGGTTTTAGCTACCTGACAAACTACTCATAAAGAAAATTAACAATTTTTTTATTTTTGCTGGGCAGCGTATTCAAATCTCACCTTGCTACAAGTCTAGAAGACATCATTTAAGACCTTTCGGCCAAAGCATATCTCAATTCACCTTTTCCTCTCCAAAGCAACTAATAAATGTGGCACCTACTACTTCTTAAGTACCTTGAATCAGGGAAAACACTTTCAGTTAAGAAAAAATTTGGGACCCTATGAGAAATCTAAAATTCAGAAATTTCGATTCTTTCAGAAAAATTTGGTCAAAAGAATAAAAAATACGGTTTGAATCCAAAAAAATCAAATAAATTTCATGAAACGGCATTGCTTACCCATTCCTTGCCGGTGCCGGAGGCCACATCGACACCACCTACCATCCCCTGCCGGTGGCCGCATCCACTCCATGGCCTCTTCCCTTGCCTCTTGCCGATGCAGCCTCCCCCTCCTTCGTTGCCGCCACCGCCTCCCCCCTCCATTACTGGCACAGCCTCTCCCTCCTCCCTTGCCACCGCCGATCGACTTTCGGTCTCGAAGGATCAATGGAGAACAACAAGGGCCTCATCCTTCTCCCTAGCCGCCGCCTTACCCATTGCCGCCGCCACCGCCGGTCAATTTTCGGTCATGAAGGATGGGGAGTGGCAAGGGCCTCCCCCTCCTCCTTTGCAGCTGGTGCCGGTCGATTTTCGGTCGCCAAGGTTGGGGAATGGAAAACCTAGTTTCACCACTTTCGTTGATGGGGAATCGGGACTCGGGCGTTTGGAGTCGATGGATTGGAGTCAGGGACTCAAGGGGCCAAACACCATCGTCCATCATGCCATCGCAAACTTGTGCCAGCCTAGTAGCCGATTTGGGTTGATTGGGCTAGAAAATTTCAGATCAGATTGAATTTTTAGCCGGTTTAGGCTTTTTTTTGGAATGGACTGAGAAAACCATGAAAATGTATTCCCTGCCTTGAATATTACAATCAATTCTATATTTAAAAAAAAGGTGATGACCGTCCTGTTCGTTCTGACGTGGCATGATAACTTCCTTGCAGCTTGGTTGGCACATGTGTATGTGCAATGAGAGCATACTATGCCCTAAACCCCACAAAAAGAAGGACAAGCGCCCCAAAAGCCATCATTTAACCCCTTTTATTCATCACTTTTATCTCACTTACCTATAATTTGGTCCCTTAAAGCTCAATTCTTTCCTTTGTATGTAGACTGACCCTGCCAACATGCCATGTGCACAAACCAGCATCTCCCTTTGCTTCATCTCTTTATGATCTCGAAAGGAAAAGAATCCTTTTCTTTTGCAATTGCACTACAGTTACAACATGCAACCACTACATTACCTTACAAATAACTTTTGTACAACGGCTATGTTTAGACACTATATATGAGACTAGACAAATTAAAATTGTACATGTAATTAACAACTCTCCACGCAGACGCTTCAGCAAATAATTAAGTTCCTACTTCCTAGGTAGCAAATAACGTACACCATGGAGAGTAAGTCCAATGGCATTTGAATGTTTATCTAAAAGAAAATCACACCGATCTTAAAACTACTTCGTTGTTATGGCTATTATTAATCACTAACATGCAAATCACTTAACCAGTCCAGCCCTCAACTGAGGTGGCCTTATGATTTAATTATGTGATTTCGTTAAAAAAAATCTATCAACACCTTCGACTGAGGTTTTATAGATCACTTTAATGCAATAATTTATGTGCATATGAACAAAGTAATTTTTATTTCACAAAATAGTATTCTCTTCACATCGATGTTAGGGGATTTTATTTGTACACACAGCTTCTCCATTTGGTGAGTGTAGCAATACACTAATCTTTGGTCCTTTACCCTATGGTGTATGCACGAGGGCAAGCTGCACCACCGCCCTCTCTGACACTGACATCTCCATGTGCCCCATTCACTTGCATGTGGCTCCGCTCACCTCCATTTCCTCCCCTCTCCTCTTGAAAACCCCTCCTCTCTAATCTCCATATATATAAAGCTACACTACATAGTTCCATTTCATCAAACACAAACCAATCTATCCATCCATCCATTCCATTCATTCATCGAAGATATCGTCACTGGCAGCAGAAGCAGAAAGATAGCTTTCATTTAGAGTTTCAGAAGGAAGCATGAGCTGTGGTGGCTCTCCTACCTCCCCTTCTGTCTGCTCAAGATCATGGTAAGTAACTAATGACCAATTGGCTTTTGATTCCATTTTGTTTATTTAATCAACCTATATACACAGGTCTATCTGGTTAACTAGCCTTATCATTGCCTATAGTAGATCAAATCGATGAGATGTTTACAAGGTCAAGTCTGATCATGCTTGTGTGTGTGTGTGTGTCATATGTAAGGTCTATAAGTGAGGATTCTTTGAAGAGGTACGTGAGCTATGCGAGCGAGAGCTGCATCCAAGAGCTGCTTGCCGCGTCGTCGGACTCCGGGCAGTGTGACGCCGGACCAGTCGGCGGCGGCGGCGGAGGAGGAGGAGGCGGTGGCGAGGACGACGAGTGGAAGGTGCTGGCGTACTGCAACGGCGTGGAGATATCGAAGCGGCGGTCGGGGCCGGCGCACGTGTTCCGGAGCCGGTGGCTGCTGCACGCCGTCTCGCCGCAGCAGTTCATGGCCGTCGCCAACGCCGTCGACGTCGCCAAGGTACGTTACGCCCGCGCGATTAGCTGGGTTGATTAATGAATCAAAGGCTTTGATTAAATACGATCAAAGAAACTAACTAAGGAGATTAAGAAAAAGGTTTTTGCAAAGGACTTCTTTAGGTTAAATGGTTAAAGAACAAGTTTTGGGAGGGGCTTTCGTGATGCGATGTGATGTGGTTTTGCTAATTAAAAACGACCTACTTCCTTATAGAAGAACTAGCGGTTAAGTTGATGTGATTTTGCTGATTTAAACTGACCTACTGTTGTTAAGCACTTAAGTGCTAGCTAGTACTAAAGTTGGATTAACCTAGGAAGGAGGAAGCGTCGTTGGGGGAAAAAGACAAAGTACTTTGGTAAAAGCTAGCGGTGACAGTAATTAAAGATAACTTCTTTTCAACTTATGACTTTTCTGAATAAATAAATACACAATAACTTTTTTATCATCTTTTCAAAATGATTTATTAGGATAGCTTTTTCGAAGCGACTTATCGACATTCGGTATATTCACATAAGTATTTTCATTATGATCAAAAGCTATCAGCCACGTCCATAAATTATTAGTCATAGTAAAAAAGAACCTACCCTAAAACCAATTCATATGGAGAAGTTAATGGCTCGTGATTTGCCAGCCTAATAGTACTATCGGAGCTTCGTTACACCCGTGATTCTTAAAGCCTTTGTAGCGAAGCGCCATCCATCAACCGTGACGGAAGTTACCAACTGGATCGTGTAACAATATTGCGTGATCTTAACAGCAGCACGTACGCCAAATCATTCCTACCTGCAGTTGTAAGAAAAGTTTTTGCTATAAAAACTTGTGCAATATTATAAACAGTAGCAGTCTATAATACATCCTCATGTTATCTATAGACAGGATTAAAGACAACACATACATTACGCTGTTTATATAGTTATCTGTAATAGTCTCATACAATTAATATGTTGTCTATATAATTATCTATACAATGATATAGACAGTAAAAAGCTGATTATAAGGCCGTCTGTTGAATAGTAGACAGTATCTTTCTCTCTCTTTTTTCTCACTCCTCCATATCACCTAAAATCCTATGTGTCGTATGTTTACAGACAGCTGACATGTACCATTATACATGCCTAGAAAACAAGCTCTTTCCTCTCGCTACTTGTTCAGAGCACGCATGGAGATAATTTTGGTGCAATGCTATAGCACGCGCAGGCATAATGTAATTCTTCAACACCGTAGCTATATATTCCATATACTTCTAGTATTGGTATAACTTTGGTAAAAAAAAGGCCATATACTTCTAGTATTGATAACCTTAGTAAAAAAGGTTCATATACTTCTAGAATCGATAACCTTGGTAAAAAAAAAAGCCCATATACTTTTAGTCCTGATAACCTTGGTAAAAAAAAACCCTCCACAAATGATAATATATTTGAAAAAAAAATCATAATATACATAGGGCCCAAAAGCTCAAATATATAAACACCATGTTAGATCGTGCATACGTGGATTCTTTTGGGCTGTTGATTTAGTTTTTGGCTTATAATTTTTGAATTTGCCTATTCGCGAGAGACGGCATGCAGAGAAAAATAATCGCATATGATTTTGATCGGTATAGCTAAACTCGGTACAGTATTTACTATAGTTTTTTATAGGCTCTACCTTAAAAACACACCGTTTAAAATCTAGTTACTACAGTAACCTAAGTCAAAACCTAAGCATAAATAAAAAAGAACCCTTCGATGATCTAGCTCTACTTGATATTTGACGGCCCGGTGAAAGCTACTGATTTTGTGATAGTATTTTCGCGTAAGATACGAGGAAGTTTTCTAGCTGTTTAAGGTGCAAAATGTGACCATATTTGTCTGTATTATCAGCAGTGTATCTTTAGAAAAAAAAAATATTAGGGTCCACCTTAACCCGTATGATACAACGTACTAATTATTCGACCCCTGTTTTGACAGCTGTATTTTTAGCACACAAAACGCGGGTACAGATGCTGTACATGTAACCCGAGCCACATCCCTACGTGCCACGTAACCGAACGCAAGCAACAAATTTCATGCCGACTTGTCGCCATGCTAGCCGCTGCAACAAATTTCATGCCGATTTGTCGCCATGCTAGCTGCTACATGTGACATGTTGACACCTGACACATGCCAGAAAATGTTCCCGAAAGATTACTACTGCAAAAGACAAAAGAAAAAAGATTACTGCTGCAGAAGAAAAAAAAAGATATTACTGCTGCAAAAAGATTACTATTGCAAAAGAAAAAACATACTACTGCAGAAGAAACAAAAAGTAACCAAGTAGGAGTAACACTGCTGGTACACTAGGACGACGTCCACGAGTATACTTTGTGGTGTAAGCTAGCGTATCTAGCTGAGAGGGAAGAGCAGCGTATGAAGCGTGAGAGTTGAGGCAGGCAGGCATACGCACGCAGCCATGTGAACGCACGTGGAGCCACATGCCAAACCTTAATCAAAGTAAACACGGTGTTATTAAGTTAAAAAGAAAAAGAAAAACTAGAAAACGTTATAGCGTTTTGAATGGTATAACACTATTTCTCTCGCTCTCTTTTATAGCTGTTGTTTCATCGCACGCTCTCTCGTTCACCCTCGCTCTTGTACCGAGAGAGAGGCGTAGTGGTTGTCGACGCATCTCACATATGTAAATAGGGGCTGGGGAGGCGATGAAGGTAGTGGGTAGTAGCGGAAGGGTCACGACGAGAATGTTAGGTTAGACAGGGGTACCGCCAGTGGAGGGGAGGGAGAGCGGCGGGAAGAGGAGAGAGGGAAGGTTATACTGTCGGGAGCTCCTTCAATAGTATAATATTTCCTAGCTGCTTCTAAAGTTTTTAAATACACTAGTCATAGTTGTCTTAATTTACGTATCTAGAATTCGAGTCGGAAGCAGATTAAAGGGAACTAGCAGTAAGAATTTCTATAAATTCAAATGCACTCGTCTTATTTTCTAGTTATAGTCATTCTCTATGTTTGTAGTTATCATACACAACGGGAAGGTTTGACTAGTAATCAAGATGGATTAGCCCAAGCAAAATTCACTAGTTTCTTAATGACATGCATATATAGAGCCGACAAAACGGGTGCATTTGTTCCATTTGCATAAAAAAAATAAATTAAAAAATCCCTGTTTGATCATACGACCTGGTCGATCAAATAGCTTTGATGGTAGAAAAAGATGGTGTACGTGCATGAGACGAGGAGAACGTGCAGTGGGTGCACCGTACACGCCATCGATTCCTGGTTTGTACAAATTTTCAATTTTGGGTCAACCTAACCCAACCTCTTTAGGCAGTACCACTAGGTGAGTGTGGCAGTAGGCACCTACCATGCTGGGATTGTCCCGATTTGGCAGTTTAAGCCTTTACCACTTTGGGACCGTAGCTAATTATTACTATGATTTGGCAAATGACTAATTAATCTACTGCTTATGCTAAGCTGAGAAACCACGGCAGCAATGGGTAGGTTGTGAGTTGGGCCGTATATGGGCCGAGAGATAATGGGCAGGAAGTCCAAGAGTACTGAGATTACCTACCAACATGCCCGAAGAATGGAGTGTGACTACTGTAAATGTGTGCATATTTTATACGCTTTACATGCATTTTTTTTTCACCGTTTATTGTTCATTCTACAAGTGTAAATCATGTCTAAATTGTCTAAGGTAAGTTTTTTTAAAAAAGAAACAAATTAGCTAAGGTAAGTAGATAACCTTACACTCACCGACTTACATAGTGGTAGAAGTGCCGTTCATATTGTCTTTTACTGATGGATTTTGATTTTGACTTATAAATAATAATAACTTGTAGAGAAGCTTATAGAGAGAGATACTCATGTGCGATTTTAGCCGATATAAATGAAGTCACTACAATGCATACTACAATTGACTAATAAATTATTCCGTCTTGAAAAAACATTCCGTTTGAAAGTTAAGTACTGTATAAAAACGGTTTTTAGAAGCCAAGCGAACAGGGCCTACCCCTATTCCAAACAATTTCTGGTTTTTGACTTTTAAAAGCTGGCTTTTGGATGGAATGACTTTCATGATAGTTTCTATAAGTCGTTTATATGAGTTATTGTAGGAGCTGTTTTGAATAAAATAGCTTCTCAACGCAAGTGTCTCTTACTCTCTCAATTTTCTTTACTCCCTTAATCTTTCTTACAATTAATCAAAAGTTAAAAATTATAGTTAAAAACCAAAAACTACATCACTTTTTGGATAGATCTAACTCACATGCTAATTGAACAAGTGCAGCAGTGGGAGTCCGACCTGGTGGATGCGACGTACATCAAGGAGCTGGGCGACGACCTGAGCATCATCCACCTCAAGTTCGGCGACGCCTCCAAGCGGCCGGCGGGCCTCTTCAGGCGCCGCGACCTCGTCGTCTACGAGCGCCGCCAGACCATGGACGACGGCACGCTGGTGGTGGCCGTGGCGTCGCTGCCCAAGGAGATCGCCGCGGGGCTGCTGCCGCCGGACTCCAAGGGCCGGAGCGGCGGCAGCAGCTCCGTCGGCCGGGGCCTGCTCCTGCAGTCCGGCTGGGTCGTCGAGAAGCTCGATGGCGGCGGCGGCGGCGCCGCCGAGTCGTGCATCGTGACCTACGTGGTGCAGCTGGACCCGGCGGCCGGGTGGCTGCCGCGGTGCTTCGTCAGCCGGCTCAACAGCAAGCTGGTCATGATCATCGCCAAGCTCAAGAAGCTGGCGCAGACCACCATGGCTGTCAACTGCAACGCCGACGAGATGCCATGATTCGTTCTGATCAGAACAGGTGTCGACATTGTTTACATAAGTAAATAGTACGGTTTTGTAGACATGGTGTGTCCAAGTATGATCACGGCATGTGGGAGTTTGCGGCGTGCATTTATATATACTATGTGGGTGAGAATGTGTGCATACGTATGTTCGTACTTTGGATTGCAAACGGGCTGCATGGATGCCTTGCATGCAACTGCTAGCTGCAGTCTACAATACAGAGAAGAGGTAGCTGCAATTTTGTCATATCACAAATGATCAATTTGATCATGTTTCCGTAGCTGTAAGGTATGTCCAAGTAGCATTCGTGTATACCATCTCGAAACACTAACAAAGGCCATGAAAATTCAAAAAAAAATACTATAACACAAAATTTCAACTCAAAAATTTATCTACATTTTTATCCATTTTATTACCGATGTAATCAGTTACTTATGGCGAAATATATATTACCGATAAAACACAGAAGCAAAACTAATAGACGCCCTTTTTTTGAAGTCATTATCTTAAAACACATTGAATCACCTCTCTTTTGAGACTATTGTGATAAACGACTAAAAAAATTGAGCTTTTGAGGTAACTTCTATAAATACAATGGGATTTTATGGCATTTTTAGAGGAAACGTCTTAAATAATGGCTTAATGAGTTTTCTAAATTATCTGAAAATGGCATCTAAATAATGGTCTATTTAACTAAGGATGTTATAAACAATAACTCATATAATCATATTACATGGGCGTTCTGCCAAAATGCCACAAATCCCTATGATAACTCTGAGTTTTTTCTTAGCACCTTTTATTTACTTAAAAATGGACTGACAATTTTTGAATTTTTCGAATTTCAAAGTCTTTTATTTAAATTAAAGTTTATAAAATTTTTATGATTTTTGTGGAATTAATTAAAGCTTAATTTGAATTTCCTTGAAATTAAAATGATTTCATATGAATAATTCAAACATCAATTGCATCCAAAATTATTTTATTTGAGTTCCTGGTGTTCAAAAGTATTTTTCTAAATTTTATCAATTTTCTAAATTCATTTGCTATTTTTCTTGGCTTATTTGAATTTATGGTAATTTCTAAAAAGGAAAAACTATTTAAAATATGGAAGTACTCATGGGTCAATGTCGGGACCCCGGATTTCCGAACCCGGACTCTCTGTGTATTACAGCACTAGTCCCAGATCAAAACTAGTGCACACAGTTAAACAGAAATGATTACATCACCAACAATGATTTATTACAATAATAGAGAGTACCGACCGAAAGGTCTCATTGTTACAATTGAGGTTTCAAGACCTCGCACACATGAAATAAAGCGGAAGCAAAAGATAAACTCGGTGAAGACTCATCAATACGCCACAGGCAATTGACTGGGGAAGCGCGACCTAGAACTCCTGGAATCCTTCGTCGAATCCACCCGCGAAGAAGTCGTAGCCGCCTTCTTGAGCTTCGTACTCCTCTGGTTATTATTTTTGAGTGTAGCATGTGAGTACATAAAGTACTCCGCAAGTCTTGGGAAAAAATGCAATAGATGCAAAGCTTGACAAAGGAAGGCTATATGGTTCTTTTGCACAAAGCAACATTTTCATTCAATTACTTCTAATTATTTTCGAAGGCATCAATTTAATAAAGTAAATGTTTTAGCAGAAACTACCATTAACTTTCTAGTGAAAGTTCCATCTACCAACACTAGCCAACCAATTACAATTGGTCAAGTTTAAAACTGCGGGTTCCATCCACCCTCTCTGGCTCCAACTGTCAGGATTCCCTTCCAAGAGTTTCCTCCACTCTCGGAATACAAAAACTTTGATTTTAAAACCAAAACCAGAAATCTACCATGTGAATGCATTCATTGCCCGCCCTTGACCGTGGGCACGGCTATTCGAATAGTTTTACACTCTGCAGAGGTTGTACAACTTTACCCACAAGAGATAAATTATCCTAAAAGTTAACACGCTTCCTTTGGCATGAGACCCAGATAAAATATCACAAAGCCTTTACCTTACTCTAATCTAGCTAGATACCACCCGCTGAGGTTTCATCGCAGGTAGGCTAACTGCCCGAACCGAAGCCCCCTCTTGGCCATATGAGTACAGTAAATCCCTGTCCCTCACTGTGAATAACCAGTCCATCCCTGGTACCCACTTTCCACTGGTGGCACCTAAACTAGACTATCATAATTAGTCAGCTAGGTCGTACCCATATAGACTTGTGGTTGTACGGTTAATGCTCAGTCTGGACAAACACAAGCGTCGGTCCTTAATTGACTAGGGTGGAACATACACTTTACAAGATCTCGTGCTTCCTGCACCAAACCAAACCAACCATCCACCCTAATCTAAACCAACTTTCACATTTTAGTTTATTTTAAAAGAACAGTGGTAACTCCAATTACCACTAAATTTGTAAACACAAGGGTATTACAATAAATCATAATTTCCCATTTTCAAGATTTCAAAGGTATTAAATAGCGTGACTAAGCATTATACTACCATTCTATTATTCTCAAATGATTATAATACTCTCATTAAAGAGCCAAAGGAAATCCTAAGGAGACAAGGGTACATGGCATTCAATTTCAACTGAGGGCATAACAAAGTTGGGGTAACTAATACCTTAGGATTTGAACTAATCTTGTATGTAAATAGCAATGCACATAATTTAAAATAATTAAAACATTTCAAAATCATGGGTTCAAGATGATCAAACGAGACTTGCCTTCTTGCACGCTCTCGGGGTCTTCCTGCTGCGGAGTGGAGAGGTCTTCGACAACGTTGGAATCTACGCGAGAAAAGACGAAGCAAACAAAGTAAATAAATACAAATAAAATCCATAATTCAAATGGAGGCCATATTTGGATAGATTATGATTTTAGAAGAATTTAGGAGAAAGGTTCAGCGGATTTGGGGTTCACATGAGGGAGAATGGATATCTGGAAGATTGGTTGGGAAAGGAAATTACTGAGACAATATTTGGACCAAGAAAGATAGAATGGGTTTTATGGAAATTTTTCAAGATTTGAATTTGAATTTTGAAAGTGCAGAGAGAATTTGGAATGGAACTGAGGCTCTGAAATTAAACTGGGCATTAGAATTTGAAATTTAAATATTTGAAATATCAAATAAATTTTAAATATTTGAAAGGATGGAAGAAATGGATAGTTTGGAATTTTTTATGAATTTAGAAATTTGAATGGGCTCAAACGGAGTTAAAACGAGGGAGAACGGGCTCCGGGAAGTTTAAATTCAGAGAAAAATTGAAAGATTGATTTTCTGGAATTATTTTCCTAAAGGAAAATAGGAATTATTGCATCAGCACTGAATTTCCTTTTTCGGCTGGATTATTTTTCTATTGAAAATCCAGATTACTGCGTCAGCATGACCTCAGCACTGAGGTGGGCCAGCTGACAGGTGGGCCCTCGGTCCATGGACCGAGTCCACTGGCGGGTGAACCGGCTGAGGTGGCACGGGGAGATGGGGTGGCAGCTGACTGGGTGAGGTTGCCGACGCGGCACCGACGTGGCGAAGTCCGCGCCACGTGGTCGCCACGTGGAACAGCGGGTTGAGTGGCGGCCGTGGCGAAGCGCTTCGAGCGCGCGGTCGGCGGCGCTTCCGGTGGCCGCAGGCGCAGCGCTAGGCGGAACCGAGAGAGGGGGAAGTGGGAATTCGGGAGGCGGCGATCACCTAGGAGGCGGAGATGCGTCGGCGACGAGGATGGCGGTGGCACAGCCGAGTCTCACGTGGCGGCGGCGCTCCGGCGGTGGAGAGGCGCGGCCGAGGGACGGAGGAGGTCGGGGGGCGTCACGGTGAAGCTAGGGGCGGCGGCGACTAGGCGAGAGGGGGCTCGAGCAGACGGCAATTGCTCGTCGGAGCCCGAGAAGGCGGAGGAGGCGGTGGTGCACGGCGCGGGGGTGGTGGAGCGCACGGGAGAGAGGGAGGAGTAGCGGGGGAGGATGGGCGAGGAGAGGCGGAGCTCGGGGCGCCTTTTATAGGGGCCGGAGAGGGGCGGGGCGGGGCATATTTCTCGCCGGAGATGGCGGGATCGGCGGGGATTGCGGAGAGGGAGAAAAGGGAAGGGAGAAGAAGGAAAGGGCGCGGGTCGCAGGGGCGGTGGGAAAGGAAAGGAGACCCGGCGGGCGAGGGCGGCGGGGATGGTGCAGGCGAGCGGGAGGAAGCAGGAGATCGCGGGGAAGGAGACGAAGCTGACGGGTGGGGTCGAGCGGCAGCGGGAGAGGGAGGAGGCGCTGACGGGCGGGGCCCGCGGGCAGAGAGACGGAGGTGGCGGGGAGGCGCACCGACAGGTGGGCCGGAATAAGGAGAGAGATAAGCGGGGGCGCAGGGTGACGCATATGGAGATCGGGCGGTGGAGGATGGGAGCGGGGCGGATGGTGCAGATGGGCCAGCGCACGGGGTGGGCCGATCTAGGCCTGACGCGTGGCGGCCGATGGGGAGGGGAAGGCGGGATTGGTGGCGGATCCGGGCCGTCCAAGTGTCGTCCGGAGGGAGGGGGTTTGGATTTTTATTTTTAAATTTTGATTTTGATTTCAGATTTTCAGAAATTGCCAGGAAATTCATTTAGCCTCAGAAAAATATAAAAATACCTCCAAAAATTCCAAAAAAATCACAGAAGCTCCTGGACATATTTTGGACTAAATAAAATTATTTCCAACTACTGTTGGTATTAAAGTTTCATACTTAAAATACTTTTTAATTTCAAAAAATACATTTTTAAACTCCAGAAAATCCAGGAAACCAAATAAAAGCCAAATAACTCCAAATAATTATTTTCAACTAGGATTTTCATAGAAATTCAAAATATCTTTTTATTCGACAATATTTTTAGGTTTTACTTAAAATACTTTTCAGATCCAGTTTTCAAAACAGAAATTCAGGGCAAATCCAAATAAAACTCAAATACTTTAAAGTAATTAATTTGAAATTAAATTTTTCAGAAAGCAAATTTTTGGGATGTTACAGTCAAATCTACCTCTCTGGCCCAATTCTCTCTCATTCTCTTTCCAGCTGAAGCCCACTTTTTTCTTTCGCGTCGCCCCACTTCTCTTCCGTCTCCCAGCTAGCTTTCTCTAGCCTAGCCATGCGCCCACCTACTTCACCAATCGGTCCCCCCCCTCTTTGGTGCCATGCCGAGCCAGACTTCTTCACCGCCTTGGCTCGCATTGTCATCTCCTTGGCCGTAAATAGCACCGCCCTCCTCTACCCTCGCCACCCCGAGCCACTACCACCTTAAAACCCTAGCCACAGCCGTCAATTTCTTTGGTGTCTTCGCCATCGCATTTGGAGCCAAAGGAAGGAACTCATTGCCTCGCCGCCTCATTGCATCCTCGTCAAAGCTGACCACGTCACAGCGTGTTCCTGAGCCTCGCCTCCTCGTTTCACCGTGCAATTGCATCTGAGAAGCTTTGAGTGAGAGATTGGGCATGCCTTCCCCAATCCCAGCTGAGCCCTTCACATTGAAATTCAACACCAACGGTGAGCTCCTGTCTCTATCGACCCTACCATCGCCTTCCATGTCCCCTTGCCAACCTCATGTGTGTTATGAATATTGTGTGTATATTCATGAGGCCCAAAGGGCAATATGTATAGGGAGTACAAGGGGATATACAGAGGAATATGCCATATACAGATAAGGAAACCAAGGCATATAAGGAAACAAATAACAATCCGATTCAATCCTTAACACCCCCCTCATACTCATGGTGGATCACACATACTGAGTTTGGAAAGAAAATATAAATGTTGTGCTCTAATTTGGGACTTCGTGAAGAAGTCAGCAAGTTGTAACTTTAATGGCACAAACTGTAGAGCAAATACTCCCTCCTGCACCTGTGAGCGAGTGTATGAAGCATCCACTCCAATGTACTTGGTGAGCTCATGCTTCACTAAATCACGAGCAATACTGATAGCACCTGTACTGTCAGACATAAGTGTCGTAGGTCCCCTTACAGGTACACCAAAGTTTGCAAGTAGCCACCTCAACAAAGTAATCCCTGTTGTTACTGCTGCCATGGCCTCAACTCAGCCTCTGCACTTGAACAAAAAATGTAGTCTGCTTCTTTGTCTTCCAGGCAATCAAGGAGGAGACAAACAAAACACAGTAAGTACAAAAAGAACGACGATCAAAAAGATCACTAACCCAGGTCGCATCAGAGTACACCTGAAGCTGTAGTGAGGTGGAGCTAGGGAAAAACAAGCGACGAGAGATTGTCCCATGCAAGTAGCGAAGAACACAAAGGATATGACTATAGTGAAGATGAGTAGGACTAGCCATGAACTGACTCAAGATATGAACAGCATAAGTAATATCAAGGCGAGTGCTCACAAGATATACCAGACTCTTGACAAGATGGCAATAGCGGGTAGGATCCTCAAGAAGATCACCATCAGTAGCACGAAGTTGAAGGAAAAGCTCCATAGGAGTCTCAGCAATGCGAGTGTCAGTCATACCAGACCGATTAAGAAGATCCTGGACATACTTCTAATGGGAGAGGTAGTAACCCTCAGGCATGGAAGAAACCTCAATCCCAAGAAAGTACGTAAGCAAACCAAGATTAGTCATCAAAAACTGCTCACTAAGATGCTTCTTCACGTATGTGATGAATGAGGAATCGTCATCAGTAATGAGCATATCATCCACATATAGAACAAGTAGTGTCCTACCTCAAGATGAGACATGGAAAAAAAGAGTAGGATCGTGGGGTACTGACAGTGAAACTGGCAGCAGTAATCACTGAGGTGAAACATTCAAACCAGGCACAAGGGGCTTGTTTGAGGCCATAAAGAGCACGACAAAGACGAAAAACATGGCCATCTAGAACAGAATACCCAGGTGGTGGCTGCATGTAAACTTTCTCAAGCAAAACACCATTAAGAAAGTCATTCTTAACATCCAACTGAGAGATAGACCACCGGCAAATAGAACAATAGCAACAAGAGTGTGAACAGTGGTCATATGGGCAATAGGGCAAACGTCTCATCGTAATCACGACCATACTCTTGCTAGAAGCCACGAGCCACAAGACGAGCCTTGTAGCGCTCAATAGTACCAACAGATCTGGTCTTAATCTTATACACCCACTTGCACGTGATAGGATGAGCATGCACAGGTGTCGGTACAATATCTCAAGTCTTCGTTCATCAAAGAGCACCAAGCTCCTCTACCATAGCGAGCTGCCACTCAGAATCAAAAGCAGCCTCACGATAAGAGCTAGGCTCAATGACAGAAAGAGCATGAGCGGTTGAAGTAAAACCAAGATGATCAGGAAGTCAAAGGGATGTTTGGTCATGAAGGGCGTAACAAGGAGCATCATTAGAAGAATCAGACATCGATGTTAGCAAAATACCAGAAGATGAGTCTGGTAAAGGACGAAGATGTCTGGAGTAGTGCACCCTAGAGAAATGAGACGGTGGTGCTACAGGAGCAAGAGGTGGTGCTACAGAAGGCAACACAGGAGGTGAAGGTACATAAGGAAACACTGGAGACAGTCTAGAGGAAGGTTGTGAAGGAGGAGAAATAAGTGAAGAGTTAGGGAGAGACAACCAGAAGATCGTCTCGATGGTGGAAGCAAGACAAGGAGTTGAATCTCGATAGAAGAAAAGTCGAGATTCATCAAAGACAACGTCTCACGAGATCCTAATCCGTCGAGCAGAAGGATCATAGCAACAATAATCCTTATGCTTAGAACTGTACCCAAGGTACACACACTCAACTAACTGGGCTGACAGTTTGGTGCGCTCACAAGGTTGCAGCAGGACAAAACAGGTGCAGCAAAAAACACGAAGGTGACTGTACTGGGGGGGCTCTAGAGTAGAGACGCTCTATGATGTGACGATGGCCCGATCTTCCGAGAGGTACTAATAAGTCGATTGTGGAGAACTCGACGTTGATGATCCAAAGGTTCCGACCAAAACAGATTGAACCCCTCGCAATCACTACACCACTGCTCCATTGGTTATCAACCGTGCCGAACACGATTGACCTCGCCAAGAAGGCTATCTCCTGCAAGTGAATCGAGAACATGAGCAAGAGAGTAAAAGATGCAATCTGTATTGCGAATAAAGATTAAGTTCACAAGGTAGGGTTCCTCAACCGAACATGCGGCGAAACTGCTAAGCAGAATAATCTCTTAAGAAAAACCCGAGAAAAACTAAAGGGGTGCGACCTCCTTAAATAAGGGAGGAGGAAGCCGCACTCATCTAATGAAAAGGGATATGGTACTAATTGAAGTTACTGTTCACACGGACGGGGTACTGTTCACATGAACAGTACCGGTCCAAATAGTCTAAATTACAAGGCCCACGGCCCACTTTGACACGGATTGAAAAAGTGACGTGTCTTCTTTTACAGTTTCTGATCTGCTCGGATGGAATTTGGAGGTGAGACCAGATCCATCTAAAATTAGACTTTAAGATCTTTCCAACGAGTACTCATGGGCCCCGAGAAGCCTTCTGGATCAAAAGTTATGGCTGTTTGAAGTAGACGCTGTTGTAAAGGCCGAATCTGAATCGAACTTGCGAACAGGACTTAGATTGCGCTTGACGGTTCCACTTCTACACTTGAGCTCAAGTGGTTCTTCACCATGGTTCCTAAGGACAATTAAATCATCACAAGAATTAAGTAGTATGCCATTCTTTGAAACATTTGTATGCAAACTTAGGAACGCATTCACCTGATGGTTAAGTTGGCGTGCTCGTGCTCGAGTTATTGGTCCTTGTATCATAGTTTCAGTTTGTGGAGTTGGCACAGTTGTATCTATGGAACGGATGTCCTCATCACTCTATAGGACTGACATCCTTAAGAGCAGTGGAAGGCTGCATATTGATGAGATATGCAGCCGCAGAAATAGCCTCCACCCAGAACTGTGTTGGAACGTGAGAAGAAAGAAAAAGAGTGCGAGCAGTCTCAAGCAGATGATGACGCTTGCGTTCAGCAACCCCATTCTGAGCATGGGCACCAGGACAAGAAGACTGGTAAAGAGTGCCCTGCTCAAAAAGAAATTGTCTGAAAGCACCAGAACAATACTCTCCAACAGAATCACAGTAAAAAGTACGAATAGAGGACTCAAATAGAGTACGAACCATCGTGGCAAAGCTACGATAGATTGCAAGAAACTGACCACGATTAGACATAAGAAAAAGCCAAGTGAAATGGGAATAATCATTAATGAAAATTACATAGAATAAATGCTCACCTTTTGAGATAATAGGCGCAGGTCCCTATACATCTGAATAAACTAAATCAAAAGGACGAGAAGACATGGACTCACTAGAATGATAAAGAAGTTGTAGCTGCTTGCCCAGCTTACAACCTTGACAAAATATTAACGTGTCAACATTAACACGTCCAAGAATACCCTGACGAACTAATGAAGATAGATGGGACCCACACAGGTGTCCTAAATGATGATGCCATTGCGCAAAAGCTCCAGAGGTGGTGGCAGCAGTGGCGGTAGAGGCGCCAGCTAGTCCCATTAACATCCCTGTCTGTCGATCCTGGACAAAACAAGTGTGAGAGTCAAAAATAACCCTACAACCAAGATCAGTGAGCTGTCCCACCGAAAGAAGTTGCATGGTAAGCTGGGGAACATGAGAAACAACTGGAATAGAAAAGTTAGTGGACAAAAAAATGCCCTGACAGCTGATAGATAAGGAAGTATCGTCAACTGTTTGAACAGAGATAGGAAAATTAAGAGGTCCTACTGAAGTGAGAGATATGGAGTCTGGTGTCATGTGAAAGGAGGCACCAGAATCTAGAACTCAAGATGTACTTGGAGGAGATGCCTGAGCTAGATTGACAGAACCTGCTGAGCTGTGAGAGGGCTGCTGAAGTAGAGCCTGGTAGAGCTACTGAACAGAGTCACCTTTCTGAGCAGAAACTAATGAGCTGGTATGTCCTCCTATGAAAGAAGGGCCTCCCTGCCCCCTTTGGTCGCCCACCCCCAAATGCCTTGTTCCGCTTTTTCCGCACCGCACAACTCTAGTAGTCGTGCCCAAAGTTCTTGCAGTAGTTGCACTGAACTCTAGTTGGTGTAAGAACAGGAGCAGAGACAGACACTTGGGGAGAGGTCGTAATCGAAGCAGATATCAGTGTCGTAGTCGAAGAAGGGGCAACAAGCACAGTCGGAACAGACTATGTTGCTAACCCGAGCCGAAGCTCTTCACCCGAAGCATCGAAAGGGCCTCTGTAACAGTCAACTGTGGAGAGCGGCTCAACAGCTGAGCTCTGACAGGCTCAAACTCTGGGCTAAGGTGGCAAACGAAGTCATAAAGGTGAAGGCGATCATGATCTGCCTTCTGCACTTTGTGACACTCCTGACAAAGTAGAGAGGCCAGCTCATCTATCTGGTACCAGAGACTTGCCAAGGCCCGAAAGAAGTCGTCAACGGAAGAATCTCCCTAGCGGAGCGTCTCCAACTCACGCTGAAGCGAAAATAATTGAGAATCACTGCTCTACTGGTATCTCTCACGCAAGTACTCCTAGATCTGTCGAGTAGACCATAGACCAACAGTGTCTAGTTGGATGGAGTCATCGATGCTGACCACCAGGATGGCATGAACACGGGTCTTGTCAGCACACCAGCATTCGAAAGCGTCAATGGCATACTGAAAAGCCTCATCAGCAGCATTAGCAGCAGCCTTTTTCTCCTTCTTGGTAGCCTCATCTACTGCAGGAGGTGCAGAAGTAGACTGCTTAGGAGGAGGCTGAACCGGCGGCGGTGGAGAAGGGCGTGCACCAGTGATATGTCCCTAAAGGTGGAGACCATCAAGTGTGATCCCCATGAGAGAAAACCATAACATGTAGTTCGTTCCATAGAGCTTTGTTCCTAAGAATGGGATCGTAGTAGATGGAATGTAAGCCATCGGTAGGCGGCGTTGGACGGTGTGGTGACCAAGGCAACAAAGTCTAATAGGTGGCGCTGGACGACGCGGCGGTTAGATCAATTTTATGTTTTTTTCTCTTTTTTCGCTAATACAAAACGAACCGACTCAGCCGAAACGTCTCAAATCGAAGCAGAGGTAGACGACCTCTCAGCTCAAGCGTCACCGAGGTGACGAGCAGGTGGTCGGCGAGACAGGTGGCCAGTGGAGCGGCAGTCGGCAAAGCGTCGGCCGGTGGCTCAGGGGCGACGTCTCGGCTGCCAGCTCAGGAGATGACGATGGCGGCCCGGCCGGCCGTGGCGAAGGCAGCAGCAGCAGCGCCGGATCTAATGAGCGGTGCCAGATCGAGTGGAGACGATGGCGGTGGCTTGGGCAGCAGTGGCTTGGACGACGGCAGTGTCTTGGGCGGTGGTGGCTGCGCTCGATCTGGTGAAGAAGACGGAGCAGGCGGTCGGCGGCTCGGGCGGCGGCGGTCTAGGCGACGGCGGCAGCGGCCTGAGCAGCGGCGGTGGCGGCGAAGGCAACGGAAGAACAAGGTCAGAGCCCTTACTCTAATACCATATTATAAATATTGTGTGTATATTCATGAAACCCAAAGGGTAATATATATAGAAAGTACAAAGAGATATACAGAGGAATATGCCATATACAAATAAGGAAACCAAAGCATATAAGGAAACGAATAACAATCCTATTCTATCCTTAACAGTGTGCATGTCACTTCTGCCGAAAACACCCCATAGCTGCATCGCCTCGTTGAGCCTACTCTGTTGTGCCACGCTACCATCGCTGCCATCGTGTCATTGCCGTTGATGACCATTGGTCTTCGTGCCTATGCAATTCGCATCACCTAGAGTGTAGTAACTGTTGCATGTGTTCCATCATCGCACCATCCACTCGATTCAACACCGCCACCATCCTCATTACCAACCACCTCGCCAGCCACCTCTGCCCAATCCTAGTCGATGGATGGTTTTCCCGTGGTTTTACGATCATGTTGATACCCTCACTTTGCCAGCAATCGCCGTTGAGTCATCACCGTTGTTGATCTCACCACGTCAATTGTTGTTGTCCCCATGGCTAACACCTCGGATGCCGCATGTGCGCCACATTAGCATCAACGTCCATGTGGCACACCTAGCCAAACTCCAAATCCGAATCTTTGTGGACTTAGTCCACCATGGACCATGTCATCGGTGTGTGGACCCCGCCTGCCAAAGCACTGTTCCGTAGACCCAATCTGCCATGAACCGTTAACCCACCGTGGAACAGGTCCATAGACCATGGGCCCACATGTTAGCCCCACCTAGACTATCCTTAATCCACGAATAAATTATATCTCAAGTTCTTGAGTTTTACCTGATTTTGATGCAACATTATTTGTCTTGAGGAAATATTAAAACTTTGATCAAGATCTATGCAATCTTTAAATGGATTAGGTTTCTGATATCCTCATCAAAGTATGTGCAAAATTTTAAATTATTGAGTTTTGGTTCGGTACATTCACTTATTCTCAGCCGTTCAATATAGCTCATCCAACGGTTCTCATGATCTTAACATCTCCGGTGTCTCTGAGTGGTGTGCAGGAGTGGTGCTAGGTGCAGTTATACCCATCGTTAATTAACGGCTAGATGCAGTGGAGGTGTTAACACCTCCAACACCTCTACGTGGACCGAACATATATTTTAAAGATTACATCTTTTTTTGGTTTTGGCTTAGATTGATTTCCAGCTCTAGAATCAAGGGTCGGTCCGACCGCCCCTAGGCCTACAATCCAACCAGAGGCCGGTCAAACTGGTTGTCTCCGGCGATCAGACCGCTCGGCCAGTCTAACCGCTCTCCCATAGTGGTCAGACCGGTCCAGATGGGTTGAACTCCGTTTGCTTCTGTGATTTTGTAAGCTTTTTTTTGTTAGTAAGCAAATCTGATCTTCCTAGCTTTCAATAGTTAGTAGAGTGAAAATTTTAGAATATCTTTTAAGAGATTGAATTTAAATACATCGTTCGCCCTCTCTAATTATCATATCGGATCCAACAAAGACCGAACCACAAATTGTGCTTAACGAACTTCAGTACAACTGATTACAGCAAAAAAAACGGAAGTCCAATATCTGATCGATGACAAGAACTACAGCAATCATGCAAAAGCATTTCCAAACTCAGTAGTTGCAGCAGGAGGAGGCGGAGGTGCACAACACCCAAGCCCAGGGAAAGTCACACAAAGCATAAATTTGTGAACACTATGCCTGTATTTTTTTTTTTTACAGCAGCAGATAAGCGCAAGAACAGAGCAGATGTTTCCCAAGTAGGCTAAAGGTTCATACATGCAGGATAGATAGGTGGATCTTCAGGAGCAAGGCGCATCTGGTTGCTTCTCTGGTAGCGCGGCTTGGAACGCAGGCTGTTCCATGTAAGCTTCATGAAGCCTTGCCAAGGTAGGGTAATTTGACTTCAAGAAAACAAAAGGAACCCCCATTAGTTCTATGACCAGCTGCAGAGAGCTCCATGTGAAGAGGTACATATAACTGAACATTTTACTTGAACTCATGCAAGAAAATGCAACTATAATGTGATGTCAGTCCTTACCATATCAATCCCGAAGCGCTTAATACCACCGTATATCTGGGGTTCCAGAAAGAGGTCTCCCTGTGTATTGTGGAGTATCAGCAAGTAAACAATCAACAAATCTAAAGGGACAAGTGAGCAACACCAAAACTGCAGGGCGAAGGTTTTATTGATCATATACCCTTCCCTTATATGGAAATTCAGGATTTACTCTCCTGGCCTACGCGTCAGTGACTTATGATGACCCCATATGTCATTGAGATGGGAGGGTAAATCCTGAATTTCCCAACTAAGGGGAGGGTATATGATCCAATCCCCCAAAGGGGACATGTCGACTGAAGTACAAACCAATTGGATTTCATCTCCAGTTGCATATTTGGTGGTGCATCTTTTCAACAACTTCTCAAGAGCTGAAATTCAATAAAACAATGCAAACTGAGATGGGATACTACTATACTAGGAATATTAGCTATCGCAATTTCTTAAAAGATTGCAGATTAACAAAAGCTGTATGATTTGATATGGCAAAAAAAACAATTTATATCTTTTTATTTTTTTTCCCTTATTTGTCTTGAGGTTTTCACATAATCAACAAAGATGATGAGTACATAACCTGTGAAGCCCCTATTGATCTGATGTTGGGTCCACTTAATTGTCTCATGTGAGTCGAACTTCTCCTCGATAAAATTCTGCATATGAGGTTCAGAACAATTTTTGTATAAGGAAGAAGCCATATGTATAGCTAGCGCACATAGAAAGGACAACAATTGTTGTGCCTGTGAAGTGTGACCAAACTCACAAGGACAGGATAGTTTTGAAGTGGTTGAATACTTGAACCGACTATGCTTGCAATCTGCAACTCAAAATTTATATTGATTATTTGATTTCATTCAGATGCACAAGATGTAGCTTCGTTCTTTGCTCATCACCAATGTAAAGTTTTTAATTTTGTTGGGGCAAACATTCATTAAACTAGGATTCTGATACATTTGGCTGACGCTATTACACATCTCATGGTCATGTTTTCCTGGATGGCATCAATCAGTAATGTACCTGAATATTTAGTGCCTTCTTTTCTGGGTCTTGTGGTAACAGTGGATGCTGAGGGTACTTGTCTTCAAGGTACTACGCCCACAAAAAAAGGAGCAGAAAGTTTATGATAGCTCTTGTGACATTCAAGCCGTGAAACTAACGAGAAGCAACAATCAGATCAATAAGATTTCTCATGTCTCACCAGCAAGATCGCAAAAGAATCCGCAATAACCACGTCGCCATCGACCAATGCCGGGACATACTTTATTGGATTTAACCTCTCAAATTCTACAACCAAAACCATGTTTCGATAAATATCAATACCCATTTTTGAATGAGAACAGACTAGTAGCCATATCGAATTATTGTAGTGGAATTCAAATCAAATCCTTGGGTCTTGAGTGACCATCTCATTCATTCACAAGGATAATTATCTAAGTACCACATCGATCCTGTACCCAACCCTGAAGCATTGTGAGCTATACGATGTTTAAATCAATCTTTCATCGGTGATGAAAGCGTATACGTGTAAGTTAAGTACCTGGGTGTGACTGCTCATTTGCAAGAAGATTCACCGGTTTATACTCGTACTCCAATCCTTGTGCAGCCAATAAATTGTGTCTTTGTTATGTTCAGTTCTGAAGCAGAAGATTGTCATGTACAGGATCTGTGAAAAGTCACGCGGATACCTTTGAGGTTGAGGGCTATGCGGACGCGCTGCGAGCACGAGCTGCGCCAGAAGGAGTAGAGCTTCAGCTTCGGCCTCGCCGGCGCCGGCGCCGGCTCCGGCGTGGCCACCACTCCGGCGACCTCCTGAGTGAAATCAAAGAAGAGGTGGCAATGATGAGTTGTTACGAGTAGCAACTGCGAGCTCAGGGAACTGAGGGAAGTAAGCAGGGAGATGGGAGGGAGCTAGCTGCGGTGCCTCGGGTGAGTCGGCTGCCATGAGGCGAGGCGGCCGGAGGCGATCGGTGGCGCTGTCGAGGCGACGAGGTCAATGCCTTGGTGTTCTTGGCTAGGACAAAATGCTCCGAGGTAGTGTGGATTGTGGAAGAACCCGGTCGAGTATATGGGTATATTTGGCCTGTGTGTCCAATCTATGTTACCAATATTTTAGTAACTCCTTAATGATTGATCTTTATTGGGATAGTTGCTAAATTTTATTATGTCTATAGATCTTTAGTCATATCCTATACATTTTTCTTGTCAATTTTTAGGCAAATCTTGGCCAACCAAAATCGTGATCAAAATTTTGTGTAGCTAAGGTGGTGATTGGTTCGGCTGAAAAACTCGTGGCTTATGGCTGAAAACATCAGAGTGGGTGAAAAAACATCAGAATGACAGAGGCTTATTTAGCATAATTAAATTTAAAAATTTTAAATATAAAAAATATGTTAGCCCATTACGTATAATACAAACAAATACGGGAAAAAAAGAACCGGCAAAAAACTCAACAAAAAGCCAAAAGTTCAGAAAAAGACGAAACTTATGAATAGTAAAAAAATAAGCCAGAAGTCAGAAGCCGAAGCCGAGTTGATCAGGGCAATAATTTTGGTAGGATTTGTTAGGGTACAAACCAAACACACTCTATATTCCTACATTGAACTTGACAAAGAACGAATATCATTGGCTTCCGGACAAGTGGGTGCAACCTCATATTGGATGTTACTTTTCAGTTTTACATATCTTTTCAACAAAATTTTCTTAACCTACATCTTCGATACCCATACTTTTGCACGAGACATGGATATTAACCTATACTATATTTTATCTTTATTACTAATCTTGTGCTCTACGTTGAAACGGAAAACAAAACTTATAGCAAATATTATGCATGTTCTACACATTCATCTTAAACCACTCCCGTGGTATACTCATTTGTCGAGTGCTAACGATTCCATGAAACTAATATCCTCGTGATGAACTGGACATTGGCTTTAGGATAACAAGATCACAAGTTTTTGTCACGCATAAGCACCAAGTGCTAAAAAATGATGTGCCAACAATAATAGTTTTCACAACCATAACGGCAAGGATTATTGACCGGATCATTGATTTGGCGTTCTTCTAAGCTCTGTATTGTTTTATGCTGGAGACACACCAGTGTTAAGTGAGAACAGCACAAAATTTATAGTTTTATAGCATTCTCCAATCTCCTAAATGTTGGCACAAGGAAGATAGACACTCTTCATATTAGTAGAGAGAGAGATTTGTTCCAAAAACAAAACAGTAGAAACTGTACCTCTGTTACACCCTGGGAGCACTAAGCAACAGAAAATCTTATTTTGCAACTAATTAATATCCATGCTACATGCATCCATCCTTTGGGTATACAAATATAACTTTGTATTGTTGAGTTCTAAAAATGTTTGAAACCATTGCTTCCCTGAATGGAAGACATTTTGCCTGAAGTAGTCAAGAGTGTGAGAACAATCTTCATTTACGGTAAAGATCCTAGAATAGCATTCAGAAAGATAAGTGAGAAATGAAGATAGCACATATCAAAGACAATCACATGTAATCACAAGATAGCACGATTGAAACCAATAATGAGTTAAATTCAAAATCAAAAGAACAGATTAAATTATTTTCTATTCCTAGAGAAAACATGAATGTCTCTTATCAACAGTAGTATTGCAAGGGATCTCAAATCATCTTGGATTGCTAAATCTTCCACATATTCATTTGCCAAAATCAAGATCTGTATTTTGCTTTTAAGCATTAGGAAGATGAAAGAAACAATCAATTGTATTCATAGAAAATTAGAATAATACATGTCTTCTCTAGGAATTACAATATTATTTTTGCAAAACTTATATAATCAAATGATTCTAAAAGGAGGCTCTCCAAGTGACGAGGAATATTTGTCCATAGATTTCATGAACAACTTAGGTGTGCACAAACATGTATGAGCAAAGCTTGTACCAACTTAATTGATGACGAGGGGGAAGATAATGTTGTTATTGCAAATCGGTAAATATACCTAAGAGTTTGTGTGCGTGTGAATGGAAAAGGCTATTCTGGATCTTTAGCGAGAAAAAAATACACATACTTCCAAGCTCCAGAATTCATGCACAAACATGGCAAGCAACGTCATTTTCAATTCTACTAAAGAAAATTGCATGTAACATTCCATCGCACCATGTATCGAGCGCACTTGCATTCATTGTTTCCCGCAATGAGTGGATAACAATCGAACAACATTCTATGTGAGAAACCCTAAATTTCCCCACTCCACTCACCTGCACGACGGGGAACTAGAGTGACCACCTCCGACGCCCAAAGTAGTGTGTGGCGAATACCGTGCCCAACACGGTGCTGCAGAACCCTAGCCCAACGATGCTACCCAATTGATTTAGTAGTAAGTTCCAACTATTTGCTAGATATTGGTCCTCAACGAGGAGTAGGTTTTATTATTTATAGCAACACAAACACAGACAAGATTAACAACTGAAAAAACACAGTATAATCTACAACTTCAAAAGTAATACAAATAAAAGAAATTAGTTACCAACTTACGTATGAATCAATAAATGCACCATAGAGTTTAGACTGTTGCGACAATAGTTCTGGCTTATCACTAATTTTTGAAGTGAACTCCTCATGTGGCTTCAAACAGGCTGTCACAATTCTTTTATAAGTTTCATCATATTGCTCAAAGAAGGCACCTCAACGCCAAGGTTCTAAGTTGCACTCAAATACCGCACACAAATCTTGGTACACAAGATATTGCATTAACGATCAGGGATCACTTTGTTCCACTGTTTCTAGGATATACTTAGAAGAATTAGTATCTGCAACGGCAATGCTCTGAGGTGGAGCAAAAGTAGACCTTCTTGTATGCACAACCTAAAATTTGTTAAAACAAATTGTATTATGGACCATAAAGTTTAGAAAGTCAAGATCCAAAGTCCAGACACTGAAAATAGTACATCTAATGACATGTTGTTTGACTTGGATGGCAAAGAACAAACCTAAAAAAATGATGGCTTATTTTCCAACAGAAAGAAACACCAGTAATCACTATGAAAATACCAATTTGAGTGATAATTTGGCTTCCAATGGACTTGAAGAGAGTACATCACAGGCACACTATGTCCTATCATTCACTATTTATGAGCTGTTTAAGAATACCAAACATTGCAATTGCTCATTAAAAAAACTATTGTAGATTTGTAGTACTTATCATTCACCTTGTTGCTGTGTGGTCATGGGCCAATCGTTGTGATTTGCTATGTTCTCCTTTTCATTTTCCTTCTATGTTATTTCTTTTATAATCTATCTACCCTCACCTAAGGAATCTCAATTCCCTTCGTATGTAGGGTTCTCTGATCAATGAAGCTGCTATAAAAGGTGCATATTTGCAATAATTTTTGCATATTGTTCAGATCTATCTCTCTCTCTCTCTCTTATCTAAAATGCGAGTAGTTCTTACATGGTTTGTCTGTTGGCCTGTTTTCCTCTAGGTAGGAAAGTTCATAAATGATGCTACTTCAAAGGTAATCTCAAAGCATCATAAGGATATGCTTTTTCTTCCTTTGAAATTAGAGGGCGGGGTTCGAAAAACTAGAATTGAGCTTATTTTTGGGCCCCGGCCCTGTTGGTTCTCTTTCCAATTGCATGTAAAGTACCTTTCTGATCCTTTTTTAGAGAGCAAACATCATGCTTTGTGGTAAAAGGCACAGCCTTGGGATGACATTTTATGAACCAACTGTAGTGGGGAATGTCAACAATGATATGCTTCTTTTCAGGTTGAGTTTAAAATTGTACCTTCCAACCTAAGTAATTAAAATCCTACCTTATTTTGGTGCATAGATTTTACTTTCATGTGAAGAAATACTCAATCATTAGGCAAGTCTTTGGTATCCATGTTTAAGTTTGTAACACTTCATTTGGCTTCAGGGAAGAAGTCTTTGGTCCAGTTGCACCACTTGTACCATTCAAAACTGAGGAAGAAGCAATCTATATGGCAAATGACACCAACGCATGTTTGTTAACAAGCTCCAATGCACTGATAACTATTTAAGATTTTTGAGTAATACGCCAATCTCCTTCAACAAAATTTAAGTGTAACATATTGTACTGGGTATGCTGTAGTGAGAAAACATTAGTAGAGAGCAATACAGCATAGCAACACAAAATATTTATAGATGTTGGAAACTGTAATTAGTTTTATATGATTTTTTTCCTTGTTAGGCATATATATCTTAAGAAAACCCACAAATAATAAATCTTACTTCAATGATGTCCTAGTCTCCCTCTAAAGCTATTTGTCTAAAAAACTGAAATATGTTGAAAACTATATGGATACTACTAACTTGTAGAATGTGTGGATGTTGCTAACCTGCAGACATTATTGGTCATTGTCTGCATTTGTCCTTATAACTTGCATTGTTGACCTTTTTCACTGTCATGCTTGATCTCTCAAGTATTACCTCGTTATGCTTGATGTACAGGCTTAGCTGTATAAATATTTACAAAGAGCATACCTCGTTCGTGGCGTGTTTTTGAATTGATGAGGAAGAACAAAAATTAGGACAAGTGAGAGGCACACGGCCTTAAGCGACACCTTTAGAGCCTTTTTTCTAGATGGCAGAAGCCCCATCTTCAACTCATAGAAGAGAGGTCGTTGGACAATAAAACAAGTTAAGAAAGTAAGTCAATTGGCAATATGCTCAAGTGACTGGTGGGAAGAACTGTAAGATAGAAATCACAAGGGCTCAAAATTAACTATGCTTAAGTGACTGGTGGGAGAACTGTAAGATAAAAAACACAGGAGCTCAAAATTAACGAAACAGAGCTCTAAAAAATCACAAGATGTTGCTCTAAATTTAGATTAATAATACCCATCGTGTTGTCACCTAAATTAAATAGAACCTAGATGGGTAAACACATTTCTACCAATAAACATCAAAGACAAAACCTAGACGGCTGTGAGTCAGCTTGTGAATTTGATCATATCATCATGACAACATAGTATCAATTATAAATGATGGTAGTAATAGTCTCATCAATTGTCAAATCAAATTTCTAATATTAAATAGCATACATATGTCCAATATATATCAACCTGAATAATATAGCATAGCTATTAGCCATCCCCTCATCTGATCAATCAATGCACACAGTAACAAATTTTACTCTAGAGGGCACCAGTTGAACATGGCAACAATAGCACAACAACCTAGAGTAAAATGGCAATAATCCAAGACACAGTTAACAAAACATCCTTGCTTTAAAGTTTGATAAATCATTCCTATGCAGGCAATTCTAAATTGTAGCAATTCGACATCTAAGCCTAAAAATTCAACCTTTTACCACCAAACATGATATAGCAGTGTCCTGCTTGTTGATGAGTAAGTTGCAGTGTGAAACAAGAGTATCATTGATACAGTTGTCTATACAAAAGAAATGATATATATATCAGTGATTGTGGCTTCATATGTAGCTGAATACAAATAGGAAAGCAACTTGTTGATAAGAGAAATATATGTCAATTCCTCAAATAATCCACTGTGACATAAAGCCCCAAAACATCCTTCTTGATGACAATCTTGTGGCAAATATCTCAGACTTTGGCCTAGCAAAGTTGCTCGAGACAAATCAGACACAGACAACACACTGGCATTCAGGGAACTCGAGGATACGTTGCACCTGAGTGGTTCAAAGATAGGAATCACAGCCAAGGTGGATGTTTATAGCTTTGGGGTGATCTTGCTGGAGCTTGTGTGCTATAGACAGAATGTGGAACTAGAAATTGTTGACGAGGAGCGAGGAATACTAACTTATTGGGCAAATGACTACTACAGGAGTGGGAGGCTTGACTTACTGGTCGAGGGTGATGATGAGGCTATCTTCAATATAAGGAAGGTGGAGTGATTCATGGCCGTGGCACTATGTTGTCTCCAAGAGGAGCCAGCAATGCGGCCTACCATGCTGAAGGTGACACAGATGCTAGATGGATCCGTCATAATCCCCACTCCTCCTGACTTGTCTTTCTTCATCAGTTCACTCAAATAGTGTCTTGCTTGTTGATGAGTAAATTGCAATATGAAACAAGAGTATCATTGATATAGGTGTCTATACAAAAATGATAAATATCAGTGATTGTGGCTTCATATGTAGCTGAATAGAAATAGGAAAGCAACTCATTGATAAGAGAAATGTATGGCAATAACTCAATACATAGATAAGTAATTGAGTTTCAAAATATGAATGCATTACTTCATGGATCAACATTTCTTTTTCTTTTTCTTTTTCTTTTTGTCTGAATGCATTACTTCATGAAAGCATAAAAGCATGAAAGTAGAAGCTGAAGCTCCTAGAAAATATTGAAGTATAATGTGAGGCTGGACTAAGAACCAGCGAGTAAGAAAGTTCTTTTCGCATGTTTATGAAGGAAAAGTTAGAGGCATCAAAATCTTTAAGCAATAGTATGTTTCCTTAAAGGCTAAGTCTAGCTAAGTCTTAAGTTATTCCCAAGTCACAATGGTATTTATTAACCTTCCATAGGATTTTGATGTGGATGTACAATTGTGTAATCTTGATACAGTAAGTATATTAGCGTTGATATTAACAGGTTAGTCATAGAGCAAAAATCAAATCCCCACCAAATTCTCTCATTCAATTAGCATATAATCTATGATGCTAAGTAGGTTGTCTACTTCAACACCATAGGATCCCTACGAAATGGAGCTTTTAGGTGAGAGCATCTCCGCATTTGAAATACAACAACATACATCGAGATAACAACCAGTAAAATTCTACTGAAAATTGGCCTAGAAGTGTGTTTAACTGCATCAAGGCTAGAACCAAGGTTAAGACTAAAGCATGCGCAGAAGCAATAGAGGCTTGTATGGAAGAATTCATTACGAGAACTTCAGGCACATATGCAGCTAGAGACGGCGCGATCCAACAATTCGTGCAAAACACAAGGTAAATGAATCATGGTAGAAACGAAATACTACTACTAGCTATCAAACTTCCTTGGATTCGTCATTGCCCAGACCCCTCCACGGTCAGGTTTGTCCTCCTCCAAGCGCCGCCTCCTGCTTTCGGCTCTCGCTTGTCGCGCTCTCTGCCTCCGTCAATATGCGGCCGGAGCGGTGGGTCCATGTGTGTTGGTGTGGTCATGCACTCGTTGTAGCGGGGGAGGGCACGTGTGGGGCGAGGTGGAGATGACAAAGGCGAGCGCAAGGAGCCCCCTGGTGGCGGAGGAGAGGAGCGGGTGGAGTGTGAGGAAGTGGCTCCAGGGCACCACGAGATGAGGGTGGCAGTGGCGCGGGGAGGCCACAATGTGGAGCACGGAGGTGGTGGCTAAGAGCATAGCTTAGAAGGTAAAGATGACGAGCCACCACTGGTTGACGGCGTTGCAGGGGTGTTGCGCGGTGAGACCCTTTCCATGGCGGCGACATGGGGGAGGAGGAAGGCATGGCAATTAGCATAGAGTTAGGTGCATGCAGTGTAACATCCTGATTTTCAGAGCCTTTTTGAAGCATTTAAAATAAAATTCACCGTTTGAATTTTTTTAGAATTAATTAAAGCTTAAATTGAATTTTTATTAATTAAAAGAATTTAATATGACTAAATAAAATTTTAAATTTTACTAGAAGTATTTTATTTGTGTTCTTGTATTACAAGGAAATTTTTATTAATTTTCTAGATTTTATTCGGATTTATTTGCCATTTTTCTAGAGATCAAATGAATTTATTTGAATTTCTAAAAATAGAAAACCTTTAGAAAACACTAAAACCTTTTGAGCCGAAACCCATCTCCTCCGGCCTATTTCCCCACCGGCCCAGCCCACTTCGCCCATCACTTGATGCGCATCACTCATTCGACCATCGCCCTCTCCGCTGATGGTCACCACGTGTCAATCATCGGCCGTCTTTCCTCACTCGTGCCCCTACATCTCGGTTGTCCACCTGTCATCGCGTGCGTTGTCATCCTCACATACTCCGTCCACCGCCGTAGCCACCTCGGAGACTGTCTCGGCGTCCACATCCCCACCGTCCTAGACTCTCGGCCGTCTCTACCTCGGACTATTGGTGTTTGTGCTATAAATAGCTAAGTCGCCCACCTCTTCTCCTCGTCCCGAGCTATCACCCTCACCGAGCTCGCCCGTGCACCGATGCCTTCGCAGTCGTCGCCGTTGCAGCCATTCTGACCACCGCCAGCGAGCCCTCGGTTCATTCGTTGCCCTCGCCGACCTGCTCAACCCCGTCAGCCAGCCATTGTTCAACGTCCGCCTCTGGGAGCCTGCGCTGCCTCACCTATCATTTCAGCCACCGCATCACACCGCCCTACTGCCCTCAGTTCATGCGTTGCCCCTCGCCAGCTAAGGCAATGCCTCGTTATGCACGTCTGCCCGCACCGCGCGTCACTTTGGCTTCTCCGTGAACTCTGTCCATGTGCACCAACACTACAACAAAACATCCATGGGGAGACATCATATTTGTAGGTTAGAGACGTTCTGTTTCGTCTCCCACAGACAACTGAGGCGCTTTTATAAAGCGTCATAGAAACGTCTCTACATGAACCGTCTCAAAAATATAGAGACGCTCTCTAAGGCATGTCTATATTATTTGAGACGTTCATTAGAGACAGCTACACTGTATCCCTATAAAGTTAGAGACGCTTTTATAAAAACGGCTGCACCACGTCTCAATTAATATAGGCACGTGCGTTGAGACGTTATGTGCCATCTCAAGATGTCCTATGTAGTATGTATTTTTATTTTGATTGGTATATATTTTCTTCTATACACACAAATACGTATCCGTATGAGAATATAGTATTCCATATATTTATTATATATACATGTATATATAATAATTTTATAGGCAGCACCATAATATTGAGTACATATTTTATAAAATATAAGGAATGGGCGTAGCACAATAGATATACTGTTATAAGAAAAGCAAACCAACTACAACTGGAACCAAGCCACACCCCGGGCAAACCATTGGCAATTGACAAATTCATCACCATTGCACCCTCCAAACCCCAAAGAAGTTTACATAAGAGAGGTTTACAAATAATTATAGCATCCATTTAAATCAACATAGTTCACAACTAAATAAAAATCTAATATGCGATAAACACATGTCGGTAAAACATCCTCCAATTTGACACACATCTTTTTTTAAACTGCTATAATAAATCGTCAGGTCTATTTCTTCAATTAGAAAATTGTGCATCAGGTCTTCCACTCTGCATTTCTTTTCATAGTCCTCCATATCCTGCAAACATAGCAATATATGTAACAGTTGATTCACTTGAAAGAGCAGCACATATGTCAGTAGTGAAAAAAAATTCAACATTGTATATATGTATGATCGCGATCACGAGATCTTCCAACTGCTCAAGATCCCATTTACATTCCAGAAAACAGCAGGATTTTTAAGAAAAAGAGGTGGCCTAGCTTGTAAGGATTTGACAAAGGATTACATGTGAGAGACAATAACAACAGATTTGTTCTGTTGGGATATTTACTATTTTCCGTAATTAAAATGTGAATGCAAATGGGGAATAAAAAGTAAGAGAACTCTTTCGACGATTCTTTCTAGGAATAAGGCATATTTCGAATAGAAGACTCTCCTATAAAAGGCATTCCAATATATTAACGAGATTGATATGTCAAGGATAATAACCATGCAATATATCATTCTTTTACCATTTGTTGCCCTATGTAATCATCAAAGGAATTTTGATTAACCCTCTATATATCGAATCGATCTCTTGACCGACTATATCCGTAAGTCAGTAACACGAGAAACTGAATTCACAACAATGATAACAATGACAAAACAAGTTCATGCAGAAAATAACGTCATATGCATCTCGCAAATGCTGTCAGGGATCAGGGCCATGTCTATGGTAATAGTATTATCAAATTGTCTATGGTAATTTGTATTCATCCTTGAAAAGTGAAACAAAACTGTGGAAGATCAAGATGTCAAAGTGACAGGACAAAATTAGATACTCATAATTGAAATTGATGAACAGAGCATATGCTAAGATTGGAGATATGCTTTAACACAAGTACACAACTAATGGAGCAACATTATTCAACTAAAGTGGCACTAACACACTTAAAGCAATACAATATAAGTATTTCAGGACCAAATTAGAAGATTAATAATTGTTATTAGCCAACAATTGTTGCATGTGAGAATGGAAGCTCCTTAGTTCTGTGAACAGAATAAGCAATTGTTGTCACTGTGAAACTTCATAAACATGATAAGACCTCGTTTTGGTATCTAACAAGCCTACATTCCCACATGATTATTAAAACCAGCAGTTGGGATCAAGGCCCACACTGTTGCAATTCCACTAACACAAACATATCAGCCTTGAAGTTCGTTGCAATAAACATTAGATTAGTGCCTCTAATACGAAAATAAATTGGAAATCAGTGCACCGACATCTATTAGCTCTAACGTCAGAAAAGCAAGCACCAAACAGCTTGCACAACAACTCAGCATTACATACAACCTAACAAAAAATGTTCTATTTTTCTATAGATTCATTTAATGAGCGTCCTGACTTTTTTGTAGATCCAGTATGAAACTAGATGCATTATGCATGACGCATTTCCTCAGTTGAGCCTAACTCAACTGACACTAAACAGTATTATGGTAAGAAATACAATCAAATGAAATGTGGGATAAAAAAAGCATTGTAGGGGATAAAGAAAGCATTGTAGCAAACTCGTCTACAATAGCGAACTGGTATCAATGAGGTTTCCATGTATGTCTGATGAAAAACACTACATCAAGAACCAGAATTACAGTTACCTCTGAAGCAAATATTCGGCGTCTGGTCCACCAAACTTCTGAAGCCTACTCCCTACGCTCTTCTCAAAAGCTTCTGGTACTTCTCCCTCAGCTGTTTCAGATCGCTATCATCCGCATACACACCTACACAAATCAACATTTCAAAACTTCTTCTTGTTGCAGTTTTCTTTCTACGGAAAGATTAAGGATGCGATTATTAGTGCGTTACGGCTGCCTCGGCGGGATTGCGGAGCCAGTCACGGGCTCCACGGCGGGGCGGTGGCGTCGGCCGAGGAGAGGAGGCAAGGGGTGGGGTGTGTGGCGGCCCGGCGGATTTGGCGGTGAGGTGAGGTCGGCGGCGCCGCGCGGTGGCTGCATCTGCCGTGGCGATTGCGGCGCGATGGCGGCGCGGTTGGGAGACCGGGAGGGGGAGACCGGAGGTGGTGTCTTGTAGTACAGTGGTAGTGTGGTGTGGCGGATCTAGATCTCCGCTCCCTCCGCTCGTAAGAAGAGGCGGAGATGGGGCGCCCGGTGGGAGGACGGCGCGATGGAGAAGGCCGAGGGTAGGGCTCGGTGGTGGGATGCCTCGCGCTCGCCCACTCCCAACCGAATGGAACTCGACTCCGGCGGAGGAGGGAAATGGAAGAGGCGGCTGCGACGGCGGGGATGCAGAGTTCGGCTGGCGCGGCGGCGCGAGATCGGCGGGTGGGGAGGACTAGGGGAGGAGATGACGAGGCGGCGCGTTACGCCGCCTCCGTCCGGTGTGGGCGTGTGGTCGCTTTCCGTGTTTCGCGTGAGAGGTGGGCCGTGGCGTGACCGCGTGAGGAGGTGGGCCGTGCGCTGCGCCACGGAAGAGTTCGGATACATATTCGGATTTTAATCGGATATTATCTGAATAACCGAATACCGAACTTATTCGGTCGGATATTAGCTATACCGACTTCGCTATCGAATCCGTCTACACATATCCGTATCCGACCGGATACCAACCCGCCACGAATTTGCTACCACCGGATTCGATGCGGATCGATCGGGAAAAACCCACCCGTTTTCACCCCTAGTTTCAAATGATAAATAAGACATCTAAAATTTCGTCTCTATACATGAGACGTACTCCAAAACGTCTCAGCGGCCGTTTTAATAGAATTTAATAGCGTGCAACCCTTTAGAGCGTCTCAAACTGCGTCTCTATTTCAATTGTGGTTCTAAAAAGAGAGACATGATTCAAAGCGTCTTAAACAAAACGTCTTAATATGTTCATTTTGTTGTAGTGCAAGAGACTAACATGCAGGTCCCACTTGTCAGATCTACTATGCTATGAGCCAGTTGAGTCACCGAGCCACGTCATTAGCCACATCAGCCCTAATCCTACATGTCTGCCACGTCAGCCCTAGATGCCACGTCAGCAAGCTAGTTGCCTGTACACTATTCCATGAGCTGAGTCCATCGTAGACTAGCTATTCTGTGCACGAGTCCACAACACAGTAGAATTTCTAAATATTCCTTTTTCTTAGATTGGATTTTATTTTGAGAACCTGTTCTTCTCCGTCCTAACTCCGATTGACCCGATTCTTTTTCCTAAATTCATCTAAAATTGAGCTCTATATTTTGGTTTTGGTTTTGAAGTTTTTCCAGTTTATTTGATTTTATTTGTGCCTTATTCATTTCTCCCTCGTTAGATAAAGTCTTCGAAGAAGCAGAAGTGGGATCAGAAGATCAAGAAATTGGTAACTGAGCAAGACCAAGGTAAGTCATGTCCTTTGATTATGTTGAACTTAGTTTTCAAATTGATTTATTTATTATTTTTTAAAAATTATCATGCATTACTATTTTATTACAAACCCTTGTTCTTGGTAGTTATTGTCCTATTTGATTAATTTCTCCTTGATAATTTGAATGCCATGATTCCATTGTCACCATACGGTGGGTATTTATCTAGTGATACAATATTAGTTATCACATGGAATCAATTAACTAATTTTAAATTAATGAGATATTAAATCATGGTGGCCAACCACAGTTATAAAATTTGTGCACCTTGGTATGGGTAGTATCATTGGTGGTGGTTATACAAAATAGTTTTTACTTGGGTGAATGATCATGCAGTAAAGGGAAGAAGTGTGGTTAGTACTTCAGTGATGTTGATGTTTCATCCGGGTAATGTCTAAAGACTTAACTTTATACGCCATTGATCTGAGTCCTATCGTACAACCATATATCTAGTATGATAGACCCGGCTAACTAATTTGTGATGTTTCAATTTCGGTTTCACCGTGGGTATATTGGAGGGTGTTGGTTAGACCTCTCTATAGGAATAAGAGGGATCTGTCGACTAGGTGGTTAGTCTACTCAATTGTGAAGTTTTAATGGGTAAAATTGTGTTGAGATTGAACTTTATAACAGCCATATCATGAACTCTTTGCCACACACCAAAGGAGGTGTGTTAATCCTATGGTAATATGAGATGATCATGTCTTGTAGGTAAAGTTGTGTAATCTCTGCAGAGTGTAAAACTATTCAAATAGTCGTGTCCCCGGTTATGGACAATGCTCAGTGATTTCACACGAGGAGTAGAGTTTTAATAAAAACTTGGTTGGATTAAATTGGGAAGTGAATGATTTGTTTACTGGTGGTTCATTACGTGAACAATTAGCTCACGGCCTCACAGATGGTTCATTGGAGTGAATGGTCAGTTCACTTATGGATACTCTTAATTCCTATGTTTATTTACTTATTAATCATTTTCAAAGATTGCTTTCAATCTATTTATTCTATTTACTTCAAATTATTGTTTTTTTTGTAAAATAACCATTCGGCCATTATTTGGTAAGCTCTACATACTATATTGCATTCTTGTTACAAACAACTTGCTGAGTACTTTATGTACTCATAGCTTTATCCATATTTGCTCAGTTGAAGATGAAGAACTATACCAACCAGCGGTGTGTGAAGGAGGATACTTCAACAACTTCTCATATTAGGACTTTGCTCCCCAGTCGATTGCCTGTGGACATGTTGAATGGCCAATTCATCTTCGTTGTGTTTTTCGCTGCTAGTTTTGTTAGCCTTCTGGCTATTAAAGTGTAAACTTGACCATAAGGTCGCAACTCTGATAACTAATAATATTTGAGTCATTTCGTAGTTAGTCACAATATGATTGATATTTCATCTATGTTTACACTGTGTGCACTAGCGTGTTCCTGGACTAGTGCAGAATATACAGGATAGTCCAAATTTGCATATTCGAGTCTTGACATGCAGCGAGGAGCAGTGGGGATGGGCCCCATGTCGGCACGTTTTGTTTATGTGAGGAGGGGGAGGAAGAACGTACCACCACCAACTGGTTCTTTTAAGTAGTAGAGATTTAAAAAGAAGTTGGTGATGGTAAGGATGGTATGTAGTCCCCTCCCATCTTCCTTTTTCACCTCTAAAAATTCTCTATTTCATGTCTCTAAAGAATCTCTAACAAAAAAACAAAAACTCCCAACAAACAAATTAATTTCAATACAAATTGCAATGTGGGTCACAACAAAGCTCGACTGGGTGCGGCAGTGAAACTAAGGGCACAGTCTAGACTGAGCACATCGACAGAAGCGTGATGTAGTGGAGGTAGAGCCAAGGATGTAGAGTATGTGGATCCTAATGAAATCGACTCGACATGCTAGAATAATATAGTTTTTATCCATAGCAAAGAACGGGTATTCAGCTAGCATGACAAAATGTTTATACTGAAATATCATTTACCATAGTAACATGATGAACCGATAAATACCATTCTTTTCAATATTTACTATTAGAAAAATAAGTCCAATTTTCTAATGTTTGGATCTGTGTCAGGATTCATGCTCAAAATACAATAGTTGGGTTTTGGGGTGATGTCCTATCAACGAGCAGCAACAAGGCACACATGGTGTCATCATCAGTTATGGAACCACAAGATATCATATGCAGGGCGGAGGCAAGCTGATCCACCTGGTGTCACAGGACACTGGATCCAAAATTCATCTTAGTAGGGACCAGCACATCCAGTTCATGTATGAACCCCCTGGTCTAAACTTGGTGCACCCGGTCCTTTCCTTGAAACCAAACAAAGGGAGTACTAGTAGCCCAAATTTCCAGTAGCTAGCAACAGGCTACGAGGAGCCTTTACTATCCCTCAGTCCATGAATTAATTGCAAGAGACTGAGCCAGCCCTTGAGCCAGCTTAAGAGGGTGGACCACAAAAAGCCACGACATCCATTTGATCGATCCTGAAGTGTATCACCTCGTAGCACCCTATACGCCTGTTCGTCTCACATGGTCGGGAAGGAGATGTGCACCACGCCCACCACATAGCCGCACACAACCAAGAAGTGAAAGTTTGCCAGAGAACGAGAGAAATCAACGCCACCAGTAGCCCTCGCTTGCCACCTCGCCACAGTGCCGCATGATCCCTATTGCCTCATACCGTTGTCGGCCGAAGGAAGCTTAGGGCTGCCCGATCAATACGTACTTTGCTCTAAATTTTCTTCAATTCTTACAATTTGTTTTAAGAATAAATGCTAAATTTAGGAGTTTATATTTCAATTTGATGATTGTTGATTTATTTTTGTTGAATTGTAGGGTTAAAACTTAGGGTTTTAATTTTGGTTTTTCAAATACTGGTGTAGCTCGTTGCAAATCGAAGACAAAATTTTAGTATTTGACCAAAATATCAAGTAAGTTACTAGACATATTTTTCTATTGTGTTATTGTTGAATTGTTGAACATACAAATATTTATTTGATTTTTCAATTAATTGACGATGATTTCATAAATGATACACTTATTTGCTATGTGGAAAAACAAGAATTGAAGAAAAATTACCAATGAATTGGTCAGTATCGCTTTTTAAATTTGAAAGAACACTAATACCAAAAGATAATGCTTTTACTTATATTTGATCATTCTGTTATTTTTTACTTGAAAACTTTAAGCGATTTTGTTCTCTTTTATATGTCATTGAGTTTGGATGATGTATTTTACCAATACTTACTAACTTTTGTCAGTGAATTTGTACTTAGTTCCTTCAATTTACTTCAACTAACCAATATTATTATTGGACTTCTTCACTTTAGTAAATATTTTGATCACTACTTCTTTATCATTATACACTAACATCGGTTATGTTAAAGTATTTATCCTAAAAATTGCCGGACATGTTACTATTTAGCACAATATTGATTGAAAATTATATATGTTATTATATGTATAGTAAAGTAATGAGCTTGTTGTTTTTATTTTAGTTCCGCTACTAAGAGTATGGCCGTATATAAGCCCTACCTAAGAAAAACTCGTCCACTATTATGAAACCATAGGATAGCGTAGGGTTAAAGTCACTTTTGGCATTGTTTCGCATCGTATTTACAAAAATAGCAGTATGCACACCGTATTAACAAAAATATCGTTTATGCCATCCGGTGAGTGGGCGGCAGAGCGGAGGACGCGTGGCACCTACTGCCCCGTGAGTAGATGGCATGCGCTTGCCACCCACCCACCAGACGGCAGGCATCTGCCGCCCGCCCACGGGATAGCCGACTTAATAACCTGCCTAAATTCGTAATTTATAATTTTTAAATTTGTAAATATATTAAATGAGCTTAAAAAATTATGACATTTTTTGTGGAGCTTCTTGAGGCATTGTGGTATGTTGTGTAATTGTTTTACAATTTTTTGAGGCTATTTACTGCCTCTAAAAATTTTTGGAACGACACATAATTAACTAGACGATTATAAGTTATGCGCCACTCTAAGAATTTTAGAGCTAGCAAATAGTTGTAACAAATTACGAAATTTTTTATGGAGCTTTCATATATATTGTGTTACATTATGTAATTTTTGCACCACTTTGCTACCTCTAAAAATAATTTAAGCAACGTATAATTAAATGGATAATTAAGAACTAATGGGTGGGGCTAATGACCTACCATATGGCCACTGTACGGTAGGCCTGGTGTGCCCAGTGGCCAAACAATAGGTCATTAGGCCCAGCTATTAGTGCTTAATCATTCGTTTAATTACACGCCACTTAAATAATTTTTAGAGGTAGTAAAGTGCTGCAAAAAATTACATAAAATTTATATAACATATCACACTATATTAAAAAGCTTCACAAAAAAATTGTACTTTTTATGACCATTTGCTACCTCTAAAAATTCTTAAAGTGGCACATAATTGCTTAAACACCTAGTTAATTATGAGTCATTTCATGAATGTTTAGAGGCTGCAAATAGCTTTAAAAAATTACAAAACAATTACACAACATACCACGATGCCTCAGGAAGATCCAACAAAAATATCATAATTTTTTGATCTCATTTGCTATATTTACAAATTTAAAAAATTATAAATTACGAATTTATACAGGTGATTAAGTCGGCTATGGTGGACGGATGGCAGGTGCCTGCCATCTGCTCATGGGGAGGCAGATGCCACGCATCATCTCCTCCACACTGCCGCCTGTCCACCGGACGGCATAAATAATATTTTTATCAATACGGTGTACATACAACTATTTTTATAAATATGATATGAAACAGTGCTAAAAGTGACTTTAACTCGATAGCGTATGGCCGTATATAAGCCCTACCTACAAAAAACTGTGAGAACCAAACAACATATCTTGAGCTAGGTGTCTTTCGGAATGGGAATTTCGCAAGAACAGCAGAGAGGTGAGAAGTAAGAGGGAGTGGCGTATGCGTTCGCGTGGTTGTTTGAGACTTGGCTTGCTTTCGCGGGTGGGAAGAAGCCGGCTTTGTTTGCAATAAGTCAAAGGTCTGTTTATATTGATTTCTATTTAGAAAAGTCAAAAGTTAATATGAAAATTCAGTTTCTTGAAGAGGCTTCTCTACTTTTTCGCTACCGTCTCGTTTTAGAGATAAGGTAGGGTTCATCACCCACCCTACTTCTCTCACTTCCGTCACACGTATGCATCTCTCCCTCTCTTTTTGCATCACTCACATCTCTTTCTAAAAACCACTTCTTTCAACTACTACTATTTATTTTGCACCACTCACCTCTCCTTTGAAAAGCTACTTCTTTCAGCTACTATTATTTATTTTTAGCAAAAAGTTATAAGTTACAGCCAAAAATTATTAGTAAAAGTCAATATAAATACCCCGTAGGGCTGTTGAGATGGCATAGTAGTTCAGTTGAGATGGCTGCCGTGAGGGGTCTTTAGGGAAGTTAGGCACCGGTTTTGCCGACCGGACAGGACATCTTCTCCATCTGCAAGAAGTTGGCCAGTGTGTATTTAGCACATCCACCATTCAAACAAGAGTTGAAGGAATGTGTAAATGAATTGGAGAGGAGTGATGAGTTTGACGTCCCGCTCATTTCGGTTTAATTTTCTAGTTTATTTTTTATTATTTCTAAATTTTGTTTTTTTCTGAGTTTTTTGATTTTTTGAGTTTTTTTGCCGGTTTTTTACCATATTCATTTGCATTGTCTGTGATGGGCTAATCTGTTTTTTCTATTTTTAAAATTTTTAAAATTTAGTTACGCTAAATAAGCTACTATCAATTATAATATGATTTCAACTAGTTATAGTGTAATTTCAGTTATAAGCCAGTTTATTTCGGTCTAATCGAGCGACACTGAGTCAATTTGGAGGTTGTTGCTTAACAAATACAATCTGTTAGGGAACGAGTGGTTGTAGACAATATATACAGTATCCGTCATCAGTGGGTGCCTGACAGCATCTTTGGTGAACTGCTCGATGCACCAAAGTTGGAGACGTTGTTTAAGTTCTTTCGGAGGAATTCCATTACAACGACTAGCCTACGGGCTACGGGATCTAATGTTGCAATTTGATAAGGCCACAGCAGGGCATTATCAGAATGAACTCCAGGAAGACTTTGCGATCTTCAGTAGCAAGCTGGTAATGAAGATTCAACGTCCAATGGAGAAACAAGCAATAGATCTATACACCAAAGTGATCTTTGCCTTGTTCCAGGATGAGTTTGTTGGATCGTCAGGCTTTTTAGTACAAAAAGTTGAAAGTGGGCACGTTAGCAAATTTGAGGTGACTAGATCTGGTATTGCCAATAGAAGATATACACCGTCGTTTATAATGAACCTGGGACTAGCATAACTCGCAGTTGTCACAAATTTGAATTCGGAGTTACTACTGTTCATACATACGGAGCCCCTCTTTTTATCAGACGCTCGGTCCACCTTTGACTCTAGTCCACCTTCTACTCCCACCTTTGACTCCAGTCCACCTTCTAGTCCCTCCTCATTCTCTCCATTCTCTCACTCTCTTCCTCTCTCTGCAAGCACCCCCGAACCCCCGTGCACACTGACAACCGTGAGCCCAGCCACCTCGTCCTTGGCATCGGTGCCACCAGATCCGACCATCGCCGTCGACTTCCTCTTCGGCCATGGAGGCGGTGGAAGAGACAAGGTCGGATGTGGCAAGCTTGGAGAGCTAGAGGAGGCTCCGAGGGACCTCGTCGGAGTCAGAACGGAGGAAGTTGGCGATGTTGGAGCCGACCAGGGAGAGGGCGTCGACAAGGGAGAGGACCGCATCGAAGTAGCGGGGCGGTGGCGGTAGAGGCCGTAGCTTGTGGCGGCGGCAACAGAGGCAAGTGGAGGTGAGCATGTCCATCGAGTGAGAGGAGGGGAGGAGCGATGTTCTTCAGTATGCAATATTTTGATTTCATATATGCAACATTTCGACTTCATGTAGGCAACATTTGTATTTCATGTGTGCAACATTTTAACTTTATGTAGGCAATATTTTGATTTTATATATGTAATATTTTGATTTCATGTGTATAACATTGAGATTCTTATCATTTCTTTGTTACATACATAACTGAGAAATATTGCATACATAGTCAAAAAATGTTGAAACAGAGCGTATAGAGCTAGCGTCTGGATCGGATGTTCCGAGCGCAAATCCCATTTGAATTTACTGGCATTCTATGCCGACATGCATTAAGGGTTTTAATAGTTTTGGGATGTTAGTGCTTCCTGAAAATTATTATATTTTGAAACGATGGACAAGAAATGCCAAAAGTGACATCTTATCTGTACTTCCAGAAAACTCAAAAGGGTTTTTGGCTTGGCGGTGCAATGATCTGTACCGCGATGCTGTCAGATTTGGCCGAGGAAGGTGCAACATCTGCTGAGATATACAAAACTGCTAAAGAGGTTTTGCAGAAGGCATTTGCCGAAATTTTGCCTCAAAGAGAGGTCCGTTTAAAATAAACATGTATTGGTCTTCTTTTTGGCCTGATTTTTGTCTTATTGAGCTACTCCACCCACATTCGTAAATCTAAAATAGTTTGATGTGTCAAACTGTTGGTGTGATCACATTTCTTTGTGTTTGTCGATGTTTTAACAACTGTTATATGTAAATCACAAGAATGTTCATTTGATGTATCTTAATATTTTCACCAGGTAATGGATTTGTACAATGATTTTGTCCATGAACCTGCAGCTGCCACCTGCCACCATTCAAGATAGCTCTGAAGCTGGAGCCCCCCTCGCAGGAGGGCAATTGCATCGTTTGCCCTTGTATGTCTTTTTATCCTTTTGGAAAGTTCTTGAATTAAATTTGTCACCGGTACGCATGAATTTCTTTTTTTACGATGTATGTGACTTATTAACCACATATAACTTTGGCCTGGTCCGTAAGTTGTTACAGGCTTACAGAAGTGTAGGACCAGATTCTCCGTCCCCTAGCTTCCCCCCTTCCCCAGACGTGTCCACCTCGGTCTTGCCGGGTCTCACCGGCGCCGCGCTCCAACGGTCGTCGGCCAGTAAATTAGCACCTCTTTCACAGTCCCACCTCTCGATGGCTCCCATGCCGGCAAAGGGCCTCACATTGGCGTCAGCGGCTACCATGGCTCCCCCTCTAGCGGGTTCCCTTCTCGGGGCCCCTCCCCCCGGTCTCGCCTAGAAGGTCGTCTTCTTCCTGTTTGGTTCTCTCTTTTGCGCTTAGGGTTCTAGATCCGAGAGAGAAGGGAGAGAGGGAGAGTGTACTGACCGTCGGAAGCAATGGAGGAAGACCCGGCCATCGCTGGTTCGTTGGTGTAGTCTGCGCACGGGCAGCGACGGTCGGGGAAGAAGACGGTGGCGGCGGCGGCGAAAATCCGGCGACGGTGACGGCGATGAAGCTTCCCGCCGCTGACTGCGCCCCCTCTAGATCGGTCTAGGGTTTGTGTGTCGGTGGGGAAGTACGGCTCAGGCGAACCTCGTAACGCGAGCCGCCGGCCCCCACCCTCTATTTATAGCGCAGCGCGACGGGGCCCATCGGCCGCTTGTTGAATGGCGCCCCGATCGTAGCGCGCGTGATCAAGGTCCGATTAGTTGTTGGGCTAATCGGGAGAGATCAATCTAACATTCTCCCCCTTGATCTCCTTTATGCTTTAACTTTAATTACTTTTGACTTTACACATTCCATCACAGATCAGTGCATAGAATATGTCTCATCGTCACGGTCAATCGCCGATAGATTCAACAGCTACAATACACCTCTCTTGTTCTGAAATAGTTACTTTAATCTTTTGGGCCATCTTTTAGTCCAGAATCATAGGCTTTCCTTAAACCCATGCCGGCTACATGTTCTCTAAACACGTTGGGTGGTAAACCTTTGTAAGCGGATCCGCTAACATCTTTGCGGTACTTATATGCTCAAGACTTATAATTTGATCCCGAACTTTATCTTTCACAACATAGTACTTTATGTCAATGTGTTTGGCAGCACCACTTGACTTATTGTTGTGGGCATACGTTACTGCGAGTTCATTATCGCAGATACAACTTAAGTGGTCTATTGATGTCGTCAACCACTTTTAAACCGGTATGAACTTCTTTGCCGATTCACCGCCCGTAGCTTCATAACATGCTACAAACTCGGCATACATTGTGGGCGATGTAGTGACGGTTTGCTTTGAGCTTTTCCACGATATAGCTCCTCCAATGAGTGAATACATATCCGGATGTAGACTTTCTATCATCTCCCGCAAAATCGAATCAGATACCCCACTATATGGAGTAAATCTGATCTTCGTATGTCATCATGAGGCCTTTTGTTCCTTGCAAATAACGCAAGACTTTCTTTATCAATTTCAATGTTCTATTCCGTGATTGCTCGAATCGCCAAGTAACCCGATAACAAATGCTAAGTCGGGCGTGTGCACACTTGAGCATCTTGTAAGCTTCCGCAATGAAGCATATGGAACCGCTTTCATTTGATCGATCTCATCTCGGTTCCCGGGTATTGAAAATCCCGTATCTGCGCCCTTGACATAGGTGCAGGTGAAGGACTGCATTTATGCATACCAAATTTCTTTAAGACTTTCTCTATGTATGCCTTTTGTGACAGTCCCAATATCCCCTTGTTTCTATCCCGGTGAATTTCGATCCCTAGAACGAACGAAGCTTCACCAAGATCTTTCATATCAAAGTTTGAGGACAAAAACTTCTTTGTCTCCAGTAGTAGACTGACATCACTACTAGCCAGTAGGATATCATCCACATACAGGATTAGGAAGATAAACTTCCCATCTTTAAACTTTGCATAAACACAGTTGTCCTCTACATTCTCTTTAAACCCAAATTTTCTTATTGTACTGTCAAACTTCAAGTACCACTGTCTTGAAGCTTGCTTTAACCCATAAATCGATTTCTTTAGGCGGCATCCCATTCTTTCATTTCCTTCCATGACAAAACCTTTTGGTTGTGCCATGTAAACATTTTCCTCCAAATCCCCATTAAGAAATGCCGTCTTTACATCCATCGATGTAACTCTAAATCATAATGTGCTACTAATGCCGTATGATTCTCAAGGAATCTTTACATGAGACCGAGAAAAGGTCTCATTGTAATCAATCCCTTCTCTTTGCGTAAAGCCTTTTGCCACAAGTCGCGCTTTGTATCTTTCTACATTCCCTTGGGAGTCAAGCTTTGTCTTGTAGACCCATTTACACCTCTTGTTTTGGCTCCTTTAGGAATAATTTCCAAGTCCTGCACTTTATTAGTCTTCATGGACCTCATTTCCTCTTCCATGGCCTCAAGCCATTTTGAAGAGTTTTCGCTTTCATGGCTTCTTCAAATGAGGTGGGATCATCCTCCATTTGAAATTCCTCTGTATGATAAATCTGATAATCATCGAAATAGCTGATCTTCTTACTCTTTGAGACCTCCTCGGGGCCTCCTCATTTGGTACATCTTCTGTTTGAGGCTGCTGTTGCTCCCCCTCATCTGTGGCAATAGGTTCTATAGGATCCTGAAGAACAGGTTCCTCATTATCATTCATTGTTGCCACAGGAGGAACAATAACAGTCTTGGCACCACGTTGTCTCGCACGTCGGTGCAGCGGCAATGAGTAGTGTGAAGAATGGCTCTTGAATCATCGGAGTGGGCGCATACACCCGCTTCTCTTCAAGGTCAATCTCACGAGCTACCATGCTCCCTCTCATGATCTCATCCTCTAAGAAGACAGCGTGTCTCGTTTCTACAAACTTTGTATATCTATCTGGACAGTAGAAACGAAACCCTTTTGACTTTTCAGGGTAGCCAATGAAATGGCAACTCACTGTTTTGGGATCAAGCTTCCCAAGGTTTGGGTTAAATACTTTAGCCTCAGCAGGACTCCCCCACACACGTAAGTGGTTTAGTGAGGGAACTCTTCCTGTCCACATCTCGTACGGTGTTTTGGGCACCGACTTACTAGGCACTCTGTTGAGAATATGAATGGCGGTTTTCAACGCCTCCATCCATAAACTCAATGGTAGTGTGGAGTAGCTCATCATGCTTCGCACCATATCCATCAGGGTACGGTTGCGTCTTTCAGCTACTCCATTTTGCTGAGGTTCGCCCGGTGTGGAATATCACTACTATGCCATTTTCTGTAAAAACCTCGCAAAGGTCCAGAACTTGTCCATATGGGGTATGTCGATCGTAGTACTCCCCACGATCGATCGGACTATCTTAATCTTTAAATCGTGTTGGTTTTCAACTTCACCTTAAATATCTTGAATTTATCCAAGGCTTCATTTCTTTCTTTGATTGGATAAATATATCCATAACGGAGTAATCATCGTGAATGTTATGAACGAGTCATAACCATCCACACTTTTAACAGGGAAAGGACCACAAATGTCGTGTGAACAATTTGTAGAACTCTGTGCTTCTTTTAGCGTCTTTTTAATTTTCTTTACATATTTTCCTTTAATGCATTCTCTGCATTGTTCTAAGTCCGAGAACTCTAATGGAGGAAGAATATCATTCTTAACTAGTCTTTCTATTCTCCCCTCGAAATATGGCCTAAACGACGATGCCATAATTTCGACGACTCATCTAGAGTTCTCTTTCGTTTCTGTTTACATTCGTGAGACGAGGATTCAATCACTTTCGCACGCGACGTTCCCATTATCGCATACGACATTCACATCATCACATAATGATAACAAATAAAGCTCATTCGTAAGATGGCAAGACCAACACATTTTTATTAAACATTATTTCACACTTGCCATTTCCAAAATTACAATCATAACCATCTTTGTCCAAATTTGAAACACTAATCAAATTCCTCTGTAAAGAGGAACAAAAGGACATCTCTAAGTAAAAGATTGGAGCCATTAGCTAACTCTAATGAAAGATCGCCAACGGCTTCAACTTCAGCTTGGACTCCATTTGCAACTTTAATGCATCTTTCGTTTCTTTGCGTAGTCCTCGTCGAACGGAATCCCTGAAGGAATTAGCAACATGAACAGTTGCTCCTGAGTCAATCCACCAAGTGGATTTCGAATATTGCACATATAGGCATTCATTTATAAAGGTAATAATGTTCTCACCTTTCTTTGCCATTATCATCTTTAAGTAATCAGGACAGTTCTTCTTGTAGTGTCCGTCTTCTTGCAGTGAAGACACGATCTTTGTCTACAACAAATTTATTCTGTTGAGGCCGATGGATGAGGCTTTTCCTTGTTCTTTGAGAAGGAGGTACTGTTGAAGTTCTTTTCTTGTTATCCTTCACATAGTTGATAGATCCACCATGTGAGGATTTAATTCTTTCCTCCTCTTGCACACACATAGCTATGCACTTTTCCAAGTTCCATTTCTCGGGTGCATGTTATAGTTGACAACAAAAGTGTCAAACTCTTTAGGCAAGGAAGCAAAACCAAATGAATAAGGAACTCATCCTTGAGAGCCAAATCCATTGGTTTAAGCTTGGATGCCAAGTTGCTCATCCTCGCATGTGCTCTCTTATGCCACTGCCACCACCGAGTACCTCTCTGTCACAAGTCATTTAATCACCGTGTAGCATAAGTCTTTGAAGAGCCGATGAACCGACTCTTTATTCTCTCAAGGTACTCGTGACAAGTGTCACACTCTGCGATTGAGCCCACAATAGCGAGCTCAATCGTGTTCTTTATCACAGCCATACATTTCTTGTTGGTTGTGGTCCATTTCTTATGCTCAAGGTCATAAGACATCTGTAAGGGAGCATGATCCCTCTGTCTTTTCTGCCAAGCAGTATCATCCTCATTTTGATCCTCACTGGTGCCATAGGCTCGGTGGGACGTCTTGTAGTGAGGACCAGTCCACCTCAGCCAAGATAAACGCTAAGTCTATCTTTTTCTTCCACTCTCCATAATTATCTCCTTTGAGAGTGGGGATCTCTCTGATACAACTCATCAAGTTGTATCCTCCTGAAAATTATTTCAAAATAAAGTGAGAACATAACAGGAAAATTATATGCCTTATTTCCAACGTTGGTCAAAAATACGACATACAATTTAAATCAATTTTATCTATACATTAAATCTACATCACCGTTGGGCAGAAATAGAAATAATGCATAAAATCATCAATTAAAAAATTATAATATTGTTATTATCAACGTTGGTTAGAAAATAACAATATCATAAATCTCTGGAAATTATATCTATTTTTCCAAAATTAAATTCTCCTGTTGGTTCGAATTTAATAATGAAAAACAATCAACATTAACTTTTGCAGCGGAAACTGTAATTATTCTAAAAATAATTCATTATTCAGAAGCATCATAACTGTACTCTTTTAATCTCTGGAAATTTAACACGTTGGTGCAAAAATTTACAGAGATTTGATTCAATTTTCATTCAATAAATGCTTCTGAAAACAATTAAAATCCATTTTGGAATTACTGTGCAAAATAGCCATTTGGCCTATTCCTTTGCGGGAGTTTGGCCCGCGGACGCCTGCAGCCCACGGCCCATAAAACAGCCTCATGCGCGCAAGAAGGAGGACCATCCGATCTGATCGGATGGCTCACACCCCCCTCAGCCGAAACAAACAGCCCCAAAACCCTAACCCTAGCTCAAAAGCCGGCCTCCACCCGAAATTTTCGGATCTGAGTGGCGGCTGCACACTGGCGTCGGCGGGGCGCAAGGGAGGCGCCGGGGCGGCGCAGTGCGGCTCGGCGCGCCGGGCTCGGGAGGGGCATCGGCGGCGCGGGCGGGCGGCGCCGTCGCGCGGAAACGGCGGCTCGAGATCGGCGGCTCGCGCGCAAGGCGCGACGGCGAGCGGAGAGGCGGCCCGAGCACGAGCGCCCGATCGCGGCGTGGCGCGTGGCGCCATCGGAGGAGGCGGCGCCCCAAAGCCGCGAGCTGCACCGGCGCACGGCAGCGGCGCGCCCCGGGCGCGACGGCGGCGCAAGGCGCGCTGCAGCGGACGGAAGAGGCGGCAACAGCGGCGGCCCGCGCGGAAAACGTCGATCCGGCGGCACCCGTAAGACCCCCTCTATACCCGTGGCTCTGATACCATTGTTTGGTTCTCTTTTGCGCTTGGGGTTCTAGATCCGAGAGAGAAGGGAGAGAGGGAGAGTGTATTGACCGTCGGAAGCAATGGAGGAAGACCCGCCATCGCTGGTTCGTTGGTGTAGTCTGCGCACGGCAATGCGGCGGTCGGGAAGAAGACGGTGGCGGCGGCGAAGATCCGGCGACGGTGACGGCGATGAAGCTTCCGCCGCGATCGCGCCTCTAGATCGGTCTAGGGTTTGTGTGTCGGTGGGGAAGTACGGCTCAGGCGAACCTCGTAACGTGAGCCGCCGGCCCCCACCCTCTATTTATAGCGCAGCGTGACGGGGGCCCATCAGCCAGTTGTTGGGCTGAGCGCCCCCGATCAGGGCGCGTGATCAAGGTCCAGATTAGCCGTTGGGCTAATCTGGGAGAGATCAATCTAACACTTCCACCGTTGGAAGTCGACAAAGACTGGCATGTCGTGAACAACAGGCGCTATTGGAAGCGCGTTGATTCTCGGTCGGCGGTACAACCAGACCAGTGGTCGGAGGTGCCTGCAGACCTCATCGGCTGTTGCTGGAATTGTCTAGGGCTTGACCACCTCAAAGCCGACTGCTAGAATCCCACGCAATGTAGACGCTGCAAGGCCTTTGGCCACTACATCAAATACTGCAAGCAACCCACGGAGTCCTCAAGGGTCGGGTCGGCAACTGCATCGCCATGTGCAACAAGCCGTCAGAGCCCCTTGGCTGAACCACGATCAGGGCTCCTCGAACCCATATCTTTTCACCTCATTCTAGCCCCCATGACTCCCACGGGACTGCAGCTAGCTCAAAGAGCCATCGGGCCTTCACGCCAGAGGTATCCTCTGAGACTTTCATACCTCGTCACGCCTTCCTCACTTCTGCCATGCCGACCACCCCGACGGAAGACCAAAGCACTACGTCTGCATCATGCCATGCACCACATCGTATTTAGAGTTGGAGAACCATCTCAAACGTGCCATCTTGGCCTACATGGGGGCAATTGACCATCAGTATCCAAGAAAGAAGCGACAATGGCAATCGAAGAGAGGATAGGCATACCTTTTGTGGCTTCTCGATTCACAACTTCTGACCAGAAAATTTCCTCATTGCTTTTGCATCAAAAGAGCTCTGCAATCAAGCTGTCCAGAGTCACTGCATCGAGTTCTCACATTTCACCTTGTTTCTCAAACCTTGGAATCAGCAAGCCCACGCTTCAGCCTCTTCACTCCTCTTCAAGGTCATCCTTGACATCGAGGGGCTACCGGCTCACGCTTGGGACTAACACACAGCCTCAACCTTGCTCTTGTCAGCATGTTGGATTGAGTGCCTCCACCCTGACTAGCTAGTAGAGATGACATCGCCAACTTCAGGCTGGATGTGTGGACTAATGATCTGAACCAAATCCCCAAGCAAACCACAGTACACACTGATGGTCGTGGAGCCAGATGAAGAAAACCCAGCCCCCTCTGACCCCATTTTTGGCAACCTGCTGTTGATCATTAGGGAGAAGAAGACACTGGCTTATAATCTTATTATTCACATTTCAAAGGTAGAAGATTAACGACCTGACATGGCCTCTTCTTCCACCTCCGATTTGTCATATCCTTCCAGCGATGGTGATAGCGGCCATGGAGGACAGCAAAAAATGGGCCTCATGGCTCTTTGGGCCCAGGCCCTCGGCACCAATTCTTCTCCTACACCCACGGCCACCCGAACGATTCTCTGGGATGAGCAGCACTGTGTGGCGATGGTCACGACGGTCATAATCACCGATGTTCCTGTGGTTGTGCCGACCTCTCCTGGCACCTTCCTCCCTTACCTTTTTTGGCTGGGGGAGTCGATCATGGTAGGGGGAGCCACTACTCCATCGGTAGAGCCGCTAGAGTTGACCCACTCTCAATTAACACTATTTGCCGGGAAATTTAACTTTTTGCCACTATTAACATTGCCCCCTACTCAAATGTCATCATCTACATTGCAATTAATATTTTGCCACTCTCCATCCTACGTGGCGCCTAGTCACCGCCATGTCACGCCCGCGCCCGCGCGCCCGGCCTCCCGTGCCGCCGCCCGCCTTCCCGCGCCTCCGCGCCGCCGCGCCTCCCGCGCCTCCCGCGCCGCCGCCGCCTCCCGCGCCGCGCTGCTCGGTGGCGCTCCCGCCGGTCCAACCGCGTCACGAGCATGAGGGGGTCATGAGGGACTCACCGGAAGCATCGGTAGGGCCGGAGACAGACCGAGGCTTGCCAGCGACGAGAGCCGGTGGCGGCACGAGTGGGGGAACGGTGCCGGCGAGCTGCGGTGAGGGAGGAGCTCCGGCGACCGTCGGGGAAGCTCCAGGGCCGCGTGGTGGTGCTCCACGCACGAGGAATTGAGGCGCCTTGCGCCGAGTTGCGAACAGCGATGAAAATGGCGGCTTTGGCGGGCGAGAAAGAATGGCGCGCGGCGCAGCCGGGCCGCCGAGGTCCGATTGCTCAAGGGAGGAGGAGGAGGCCTCGGGCGCGCCGTGACGCGGTTGGACCGGCGGAGCGCCACGAGCAGCCAGCGGCGCGCGGAGGCGGCGGCGCTGGCGCGCGCGCGGCGCGCGGCGCGCGGGCGGCGCGGCGGCGAGGCGGCGCGCGGCGGCGCGGGCGTGACATGGCGGTGACTAGGCGCCACGTAGGATGGAGAGTGGCAAAATATTAATTGCAATGTAGAGGATGGCATTTGAGTAGGTGGCAATGTTAAGAGTGGCAAAAAGTTAAATTTCCCCTATTTGCCTTACATGCGTCACCACTCTGGCAACGTAGCCCCCTTCGCCTGGAAAGCTGGTACCTTACCTCTTGCCGTCGTCGGTGGAAAATCGCCTTCCGGCGGCCGCTTCACACGAGGAGAGAAGCTCTGCGGGTGCAGTAGGCCCCACCACTTCATTGTAGCTGCTCGCTTTTAGCCTGATGGACCCTGCTCCCGACCGAGCGAGATTCTCTGACGTACTTAGCTCCTCTACGCCGTTCATTTTGTGATGAGTGATTCAGATTTTTTTTGAGTTTTGATTTTTTTACTTTTAGTTTTTAGTTTTTTATTTTTATCTTTTTCTAGTTTTTATCTTGTTTTATTTTTTTATATTATATGTGTTTAACCTATTTTTTATAAATAAAAAATAAGCTATTTTAACACAGATAATATAAAAAATAAAAAAAGATAAAAACTAGAAAAAGATAAAAATAAAAAACTAAAAACTAAAAGTAAAAAAATCAAAACTCAAAAAAATTTGAGCCACTCATCTCAGATTGAACAGCGTGACTTAGCTCCTCTACGTCAGAGAATCTGCGCCGGCTCCCGACAGCATTCAAGAGCCACGACTCCTCGCTCCAGCGCCTGATTTACATGTCTCCTCCCCCAACAGATTTTACGGCACAAGCCAGCCACGCAGACCAGCTCAGGGCACGGGGTTCAATGTGGTGATGACCTATACGCGTCGAGTCAAGGCCTCTTTCATTGCATCCCAATGGTAGCATACCCCAACAACATCACAACCTCTTCATTTGGGCCAATAGCCTAGTCGCCACCTCCTCCAAGGCTTCAAACCAACAACTCACTCCATACCTCGGCCCAAAGCCATTCGCCACCTTTTTCAAACTTGCTGACCTCTCGGACCACTCAGGAAGGCATGCCAGCCCAAAGCCTCTCACCCCTCATTTCAAACTCTCCGATCCCTCGAGCCACCCAGTACGCTGCACCACTGACCAAAGTGATCATTCACTCATCGCCAGCGCTGCCCCCTAATTCGATGAGTCGCCGTCGTTAGCTCAAGACATGTAGCCCTGTCAAGGTGCCGCATCGTAGCAAGCACTTCATGGCCAAACCTGCCAAAGGAAAACTCTGTCAAGCCGGCGCAAAGAAGACTTATGGTAAAGCTTGGCATCACCAAATCTGAAGAACAGATCGATGACAAAACGGTCCATGATTATGCACCCCTATTTGATCACCCACTCTCCTCTAAACACATCGAAGCGCTTGTAGTGCTTTTCAACCTCAGCTCCCCACTTGAAGAAGGTCCCCCGTCACAGCCCATCGATAGCCTCCCGAGCGAAGATAACTGAAGGTCTCTGAATAACTAGCTAAACTCTCAGCATTGTTGGTTGCCTACTTCAACGATATGTCTGGTTGTAAAATCCTAGTTTGGAATGTGTGCGGGATTAACACATGTGCACGTAGGGACATAGTTAGGAACATGGTCCTAGACTGTGACCTGGACATGGTTCCAAGAAACAAAACTAGATGTCTTTCCGACATCCCTCATAATGCAACTCCTAGGTTCGGCTTACTCCTTTGATTTCTTACCTGCGTCTGGCACTTGCAGAGGAATTCTCACTGCATGGAAAACCTCATCTTTCTCAGTCTTGCACAGCGGTGTCCATGCCTTCTTGGTCACCATTCAGATGATGTTGCTGGTTAATAATAGTACCTGGTGGCTAACCTCAGTCTACAGACCCATCATTGATTCAGATAAACCTTCTTTCCTTCAAGAACTTTGTGATGTGCCCTTGGCTCTTAACAGGGGACTTCAACATGATCTTGTCGGCCCAAGACAAAAACAACGCCAGCCTCCACAGACAGCTAATGGGGAAGTTCCAACGTTTCGTTGATGACCTTGAACTCAAAGAGCTTCACTTGCATGGCCACCGCTTTACTTGGAGCAATGAACGGGAGAACCCAACCCTAAGCAGACTGGATAGAACCTTTATCTCTATAGAATAGGAGGACTTGCACCCAGACGTGCTAATGCATGCTCTATCCACTGCGATGTTAGACCACTGCCCCTCCTTATCTCCACTCATTCTCAGGCCCTAAAGAAGCATCGATTCCACTTCGAAAACTTTTGGGCCAAACAGGAGGGGTTTTTAGAGATGGTTCACAAACTTTGGGTTTTTGCCCTAGACATCTCAGACTCCTTACGTTGGTTTCACATGCTCATCAAGAATACTACCCATGGCCTGCAAAGTTGGGGTCAGAAACACTTCAGAGACATCAAGATGTATCCCCTCATGGCCAAGAGGTCATATTCCAACTCGACAGCGCTTAGGACAGACACCCTCTTTCCTCTCAGAAGCTTTGGCTTTGAAAGACTCTCAAACTCAGAAGCCTAGCATTAGCTTTGCTAGAAAGGACAATGGCCAAGCAGTGCTCTCACATCAAGTGGCTCAAAGAAGGGGATGTGAGCACAAAATTCTTCTTCTTCCATGCTGCTCGCCGTCAGAAAAAACCTACATCAAGCCCCTCCGTACTCAAGACCAAGTGATTACTAATGAAGACGATAAAGCTTTGCACTTCCAACAATTCTTTGAGAACATCATTAGAACCTACGTGGATCACAATCTTACCCTCAATTTAGACTTCCTACAGTTGGCTTCGAAGAACCTAACCTAATTGGACCATCACTTTTCTAAGGACGAGGCAATCCAAAACCTCCCTTCGGCAAAATCATTGGGTCCAGATGGGTTCACAGGAACCTTCTACAAACACGCGTGGCCAGTGATTAAACAAAGTGTCATAGACGTGTTTCATGCCCTTTTCCTCTTACAAGGCACCGGCGGATCCAGCATGGGGCATGGGTGTTCAGCTGAACACCCAAAAAAATTTTTATAAAATACCAGGTATATAATAGGTATATTAGATATATATATATTATTAGTTGTGTTAAAACTATATTTTATATCTGCAAATAAATTCTGCCCGCACTCCTCGTATCTCGCGCGCAGCCCATGTAATACATTAGACCCATTTTTCTTTCCACCTCAGCCCTCCTCACGTCCAAAGAGGTAAAGATATAAACAAAATCCTAATATTTGTTCTATTTCTCATCTTGTGGCTGTCTGTGTGGGAGGCGGCTTCAGCCTTTGAGTGACGAGTGGGCGGAGGTGCAGGCTAGAGGCGAGTGACGACTTGCGAACGCGGACGTGGTGCCATGATGTGACGACAATCATGCGTGAGACGGCACGTGGACAAGGTGAGCGTGTGGCAGCGCGGACGAGCAGAGAGGTGTCACGGGCAAGCGGGCAGTGGCACAACGAATAAGAAGGTAGGGAGCAGCGTGGTAGCCGAGAGGGAGCGTGTCATTGGGAAGTGAGTAGCACCTCCAACTTATTGCCATCGTCCTCTCTTCATATCTAGGTGTGCTCCATCCTACTCTACTTATTTTCTTTTTTGGTCTGTTTTGCTCCATGAAAGGAACATACAATTTTGTCAGACCCAGATTTTACAATCTGGAATCTACTGTGTTTAGCTGCACTATTCCCTGGATCAGTAGATAGTGCTCACAGTTACAGTAATGAATATCAAAATACATATCATGCGGAAGCGTAAATGTAATAGTAGACTTACTTCATGGGCGATTAGGCGAAATCAATAAATTGCAGCGTGGAAGAACGAGCACACGGTGGGACCTTCAGACATGCCCACAGCGACCAACCGGAGGTGCGCGACCTAGTTCTTGACATCTTCATCTTCTCTGCCAGCTTGTCCAATCTTGTTGCTGCGCGAGGTGATCGATTCGATCCTGAATTTTGTCGCAAAGCGGCGTGAGCACTCCGACCCGTGCTCGCGAGCCAATACATGAATGCAAATAAATAGTATGCATGGCATAACAAAGGAGAGGCTCGGGTTATTTTATTTGCCAAAATTGCTTTTAGCAGCATTATTATTCTCATTTAATCAAAGGGTTATTGTTGCTACCTAACTCCACACTACAATTACCAAAATCGACTTAATCCACCGAACATGCACTCTATTTATTGATTCTTTGTCTAAAACTCCAAACAGCAAGTATCATCATTTATTTAATCCACCGATCATACTCTGTATTTTAAGTTACTAATAATCCAATCTGTCATTACTATTCATCGACTCCTCACCTCTGAATTCTAATGATTCTCTAACATAATCACTTTCAAATCCACCGATATCAATCGCATTCCATCCCTTTCGTCATTGATTCAAAACCATAGCCCAATAATCAATCTCATTTTCCATTACCTATCACTAGCTAATCCACAAATATACCTCCGAAAATTCAATTTACCAAGATTATAATCCACTAATTGCTATGAATCTGCAATCTTCTCGAAATTCAATTCATCTCTCTAGTAATTGATCAATTCCTATTAATTCCCATATTATCAACATCTTCCAAGAATTAATAATCGCCATTATATATCCACCAAGAATATCGTTGATTAATTCTACGATCCATGGTATCCTCCCACCAAGTAAATCACTAATCGTGAATTATAATCCAATACTTGTATTACTCCTCCAAATTCTCAAAAATTCAACCGACTCATCTAGTAACCGAATCTATTAATTCCAATATCGTCATCTCCCAAGAATTTATTTATCAGTGTCGTAATTCAATATTTATCGGTGCAATCTCTAAATCTCCAAAAATCATTTAAATCATCTATCTAGCCTATCTATTCAGCTAGACTCCACCAATTTATCTCTCCCAGAACCCACACTATCATTTCCTATCTAGGATCGACATGAATCCACCAATACCTTTATGTGTACACTACAAACATCTATTTCCTTTACTCACGACCCTGCTTATTCTTTCCATATTTTATTTTGTAGGAATAGAAATGCCACCATTTGAAATACAATACATAAAATTTCCTGAGACCTAGCAGCTTTAGTGCAAATCATAATGTTCAAGGAATACTAACATGATTTTTCATACATATGGCATCACACCATATGCCTAATATCACCATAATTTCTCCATACATACGGCATCACACCGTATAGCATCTTTCAGCGTTATAGCCGCTTAACTTACCATGGGGCGACACCGGGACAACTCAAATCGGGGCTTTCACGCCTCCACTTTTCCATCCCACCCACAAAACATTTTGAAATAGAACTATATCGGTTAAGTTCCCATGTCCGCCCTTGACCGTGGGCACGGCTATTCGAATAGTTTTAGACTCTGCGAGTTGGTACACTTTACCCACAAGAGACGGTTTACCCGTTGCCCCACGATTCCTTAGCCGTGCGGTTGAGCAAACCATCACGATGAAGTTCAAAGTACCTCGCCCCTTCCATCATCTCATCTCATGGGAAGCGCCCACTGCGGTGGGTCCCATAAGTGTGCGGGATGTCCCCTTCCGACGCCAGCCAGACTGGATACTTCACCTTGCTAGCACGCCACGGCGGGACTTCACCCTCATGGTGTCCCATTCAAGCCGTCACACCTGACACCGCTTGCACTACTTCACTCTCCCACTCATGATGATGACTTTGTGGTCCTAAATTTACTAAGCCAAGTTGTATTTCTGGACTTGTGGTTGTACTTGTTTTACAGGAGGTCATGACAAGATTCAGTCCTTAGTGGTATCTCGGCGGTTCTACCACAAACCACACTCTCGTGCACCTGCACCATACCCCGAACCATCCGCCCGGATAAATAAGCAATTTGAGGTTTTGGAAATACAAAATAATCATATCCAACATACACGATCATTACCACCATGATCGCCCAACCAATTTTCTCGAGATTAAAAGTGATGCTTGGGCGCTCTACACCCATGAGTACCTAAACAATACTAAGCATGGCATATATTTAGAGACTTATTTTTGAAATGTTACTATTATAATTTTGCTAGGGCGACAAGGTTCACACATTCAAACATTCCAAAGGAGGGGTAATATTATTCGAAGTAAAGAATGGGCACATAACTAGAATATTAAATTAAACATGTATTTGCATATAAAATGACAGCATGCAATTTGTTAATTTAAAACAAAGTAATTTGCAGAAAATGTAGGTTCAACATGATCAAAGTATTGACTCGCCTGGCGCGGTTTACCGCGGTCTTGAGCTCACACCATGCTTTATCTTGATCTTTTGGTCTCTATCTTCACTTCGGGCTTGATCTTGCTGGATCCCTTGATTCTTCAGGACTCCAATTGCTAATTACGTACTAAACGACTGAATTCAAATAAAAGCAAATAACTCAAATGATCCTAACAATTCCGAATAAATTTAATTTAGTTTTATTATTTTATATTTATTTAGGAAGCTCCAAGAGTGGGGTTGAACCTATGTATTGGCGTATTTTGTCGGGTGCTATATGATATACACATATCGTAATATTGGCATCTCATAGCTTACCTTGTTAATCTGGCAGCCTATGTTTATAACATTTTGCGGTATGATATTTCATGTACCTCCTTTTATCACTAGGCTAAGGTTTAACTCGAATTAGGGTTTATTTATACGGGTCCCGGCTTGCTATATATCTACTATTACACTTCATATGAATAGGCACTAAAGCTAGTGTTAAGTTTTAATTGATGGCACTACTATTATCTTGCTCATACTTTAGCTACTAATTAGTTTAACCTTATTTCCAATTTTAGTTTAAACTTAGCAATCTGAACAAGGCTTGACATGTATCATTTTATGTGACCCTAATCCTTAGTTATTATTCGAAGTGATTTAATTCTATAAGTAAATCCATTTATGTGAAGTCTGACTGGTTGTACCCATTATAATATTCTACTAATCGTCTGCTCAGATTTTATTTATCAATAATATGCTGAAGTTGCCTTCAATTAAAATTTGAGTCAGGGAAATATCCATAGCTGGTGAGCTATTTATATATATCTACACGCTAGTATTGCTTTGCGAATAATTGCTCACACTCGAGGTTGTTATTATGATGTACTAAGGATAGCGATTACATTATAAATCATGACCTCTTGACTTAAACATGCATTTATTGTTAAATGGTTTTAGACATATTAATTATTAGGGCATAAATTCTAATTATAAGGATGATTTTTGACTTTAAGGTCCTGCTTTTATAGTTATACATATTATCAATTTATGCTCTTAACCTAAACTCAGTATACCTTTAATTTACATTTGAACACTTAACCAAATCATCTTTTATGAATGCCTTTAGTTAAAGGTTAGATTTTAATCAATATTCCCAACTACACTAGTTACTCTTATGTGACATGTAACTAATTAATCTCATTTTATGTACCAAACAAATTTTATTAGCCTCCATGAAGCATTTCCCAATTCTCCTTAAATTTAACTTGGGGTGGGTGTGTGTGTGTGTATATAGTACTTAAGATTTTTATTGAATTTGGACATTAAGCACTACCATATTTTATTAATGTCTTTACTTAACATTTAGATTAGGGTAAATAACAAACACATCAATTATGCATGTATGGTAACTAATCAAGGATTAACTCTTGAATAATCCTAATGAAATTTGTTGGCTTCAGTGATTCCATACTTTTCCTAGCTCAAGAATGAGGGAATGACACACTGATGAGTAGGAGCTGGAGGCCAAGGTTCGGTCGGCCCACCGGGATGAAGAGAGGAGACAAAGAAAGGGTCGTCGGCTTGAGTGAGATTAGAGCAAGAGGCGCATGAGTGGGAACAGGGAGGAAGGCGGGGCATGGCGGTGGCGGCGCGCGCGAGGAGCGGTCGGGAGGCGGTGAGAATGCGAAAAATGAGTTGCTCGGTACTAGTGGAGGCTAGGAGTGGTGGCGCGGCGGCCGGGCGTCGCGAGTTGGATCGCGCGGCGCAAGGCGGACAGCGGAGGATCGGGCGGCGGCGCCGGAGGGAAAGGGAGGGAAACCGAGTTGCGCGGAAGGTAGAGGAGGGTAGAGGAAGCTCATCGGGTGTTTGGCCGAGCCGGGGAAGCACGGCGAGTTGGCGGCGGCCGCCGGGTCGGCGGCGGTGGCGCGCGGTGCCGGGCGAATCGGGACGGCGGAGAGGCCGGTTGAGGGTGGGGCCGGTTGAGGACGCCGAGAGGATCCTTCTCGGCGAGGAATCGAAGTGGGATCAGCCGGAGAGCGGCGGCGGGAAAATGGCAGCGCGGTCGTCTCGGGAAGAAGGGGAAAAGGTGGGGAAGGAGAAGGGAATAGCACGGAAAAGAGAGAGGATGTCCGCGGCTTTATAGCGGCGAGATGGGTGGAGGGGCGCGGTGGCGGAGACCGGTGCGGCGGAGGACCGGCGGCGGACATGAAGATCCGCGGGCAAAATCCCGGCGCGGGGCTCGGTGTGCGGCGCGGGGCTCGCGCGTCGCGGCGCGAGGTGAGGTGATGGCGCGAGGAGGCGGCGGCGCGGTCGCGGAAAAAGGGGAGGGAGACGTGGGGTGCTCGGCCATGAGAAAGAAGAGAGGAGCGAGTGCACGGGAGGAAGAGAAGAGAAGAACGGGGGCGCGCGCGCGCGCAGGAGGCCCACCGCGCGAGAGGAAGAGAGGGGTGTCTTTGGCGGGTGGGTGTTTCTTGCGAAAGGATGGCGGGAGGAAGGTGGGCCGTTTAGTGGCTGGTTGCCCTCTTTCTTTCTTTTCTTTTTGTATTTCCATTTTGCTTATTTATTGTATATGTTCATATATACATATATTTTCCTTTATACATATATATATATATTGTATGCTTACATTTCTATATCCTTGGTCAATTGCTAGGCCATTGTTGTGTACATATTTGCATATAATTCATATATTTATTATTTTGTTGCCCTTTTGTATTATTCACAATATGAAATTTTTTCCTCTTTTAATTTAAACCTCTTCCTCCTTATGTTGGGTTGTCTTTTCAGTTTTGACTTCAAAATTATAAATTTCTTTTGCTTTCATATTTTCTTTTACGATATTTTTAATTCTAGTTTTATTTTTCTCAAACCTTCTTCAATTTTGAATCCTTACCCAAAAATTTAAGAAGCACAAATAATTTCAAGAGAAACTTTTGCACAAATAATTAAAAGCTTCCATTTTCAGAAATTAAATTTTGGGATGTTACAAACCTACCCCCTTAAAGAGAATCTCGACCAGAGATTACGTAGAGCAGAAAGAAAGAAGGTGAGGTTATATTAGTGGCAATGGGTTTAGGGTCTTGCTCGATGTATAGTTCCTTAGCTCCACTGAGAGATGAAAATCTGCACAATAGGGGTTAGCACTTGGAGAAGTCAAAAGGGAAGAGAAAACCTTGTTCTCCTAGATTGGTCGTAGGCTTCCAATTACTTGCTCTTTGACATTGTTGTCTTCACGTCCTCGTAGAATGGAGTGGTTGCATCTTCTGTTGGACATCTGGTCGTAGAAGTTCATAATGATAGGTGGGTAGCAATGGTCTGTACCCTAGGGGTAGAGGGCATTAGGAATATAGAGGTGCTGATGGACATATCTATATGGTGGTCTTTTGTCCTTATCACTGTAAGGCTCCTGGTCTTGCAAGTCTTCTTGTATTGGTTCAATTAGCTCTGAGTCCAGGTTGTTGCACCTCCAAAGCATACGTCGTGGTAGCGCTTTGACATTTTCGCCTCTTAATGCTGCCCCCTTAAATAAATGACAGTTGTCATTATTCATTTGTTGTATCTTTAGCTGTCTTGATCAACAACAGATTTGAGGAGCAATTCATGGGGCAAGGGTCTTGTTCTTCGCAGGAATAGGAGACCTCGCTCTGTGGACATTCTCCTGTCGGTGGTCTTCTTCACAGTGATGTTGTTTTCCTTAAACATTGGAAAGCTGCAGAGTCTTTACTTCTTCCTGATTGTCCTAGCTTGGGTTATCCATTATTTCGCTTCTGTGGATCCACTGGGTTTTCAGCAAGGTGAGAGGAATAGCATGAGTTAAGGATAGAGTCGTGGGGATAAGGTAATCTAAACCCATTCGAATTTTAAAGAGTATACCGGAAGTGGGGTGATCTTGAGCCACACAAAGTTTTAAAAGCAAGCTTTTCACACTCTCTGCGAAATAGGACACCCGAGGGTAAGAGGGCGGTGCAGGGCCAAAGTGAAATCTTGCAACAATACAACGTCTATGCGGGGAGCACACATAAGGGCACAGGGGTTCATCTGCATAGTTCGTTCAAAACGAAACCTCTTTATCTTCATGAACATTTTCGACGTTCTAATCTTAAAATTTTGGAGTAAAGGTACGGCAAGAAGAGCAAAATCTTTCTTTTAAATCGATAGAAAGAAGAGGAGGTAGTTGAGGGTAATTTGATTGATATCCTCACTCACTCTTGTGTTTTAGTGTTGAATTCGAGTGAGAGAGCTTTTAGAAATAAAATGGCTCAGAGCGACATATAGATGAGAGGAATCATCTAAGAGAGATGAGAATAAGCAATACCACTTATATTTTGGAAATAATAACTCGAAGAAATAATTCTAGTCATCAACTAACGGCCAGGCTGGCTAGGTCACGACCTGCAGTCGATATGCTCTGATACCATCCCTGTCGGACCAGTTTTACAACTGGAATCTCATGTTTAGCTGCACTATTCCTGGATCGATAGATAGTGCTCACGATTCTGATAATGAATATCAAAATACATATCATGCGGAAGCGTAAATGTAATAGTAGACTTACTTCATGGGCGATTAGGCGAAATCAATAAATTGCAGCGGCGGAAGAACGAGCACACAGGTGGGACCTTGGGACATGCCCACAGCGACCAACCGGAGGTGCGCGACCTAGTTCTTGACATCTTCATCTTCTCTCGCCAGCTTGTCCAATCTTGTTGCTGCGGCGGTGATCGATTCACGATCACGAATTTTGTCGCAAAGCGGCGTGAGCACTCGACCCGTGCTCGCGAGCCAATACACGAATGCAAATAAATAGTATGCATGGCATAACAAAGGAGAGGCTCGGGTTATTTTATTTGCCAAAATTGCTTTTAGCACATTATTATTCTCATTTAATCAAAGGGTTATTGTTGCTACCTAACTCCACACTACAATTACCAAAATCGACTTAATCCACCGAACATGCACTCTATTTATTGACTGCTGTCTAAAACTCCAAACAGCAAGTATCATCATTTATTTAATCCACCGATCATACTCTGTATTTTAAGTTACTAATAATCCAATCCTGTCATTACTATTCATCAGCTCCTCACCTCTGAATTCTAATGATTCTCTAACATAATCACTTTCAAATCCACCGATATCAATCGCATTCCATCCCTTTCGTCATTGATTCAAAAACCATAGCCCAATAATCAATCTCATTTTCCATTACCTATCACTAGCTAATCCACAAATATACCTCCATAAAAATTCAATTTACCAAGATTATAATCCACTAATTGCTATGAATCCTGCAATCTTCTCAGAAATTCAATTCATCTCTCTAGTAATTGATCAATTCCTATTAATTCCCCATATTATCAACATCTTCCAAGAATTAATAATCGCCATTATATATCCACCAAGAATATCGTTGATTAATTCTACGATCCACTGGTATCCTCCCACCAAGTAAATCACTAATCAAGAATTATAATCCAATACTTGTATTACTCCTCCAAATTCTCAAAAATTCAACCGACTCATCTAGTAACCGAATCTATTAATTCCAATATCGTCATCTCCCAAGAATTTATTTATCGATTGTCGTAATTCAATATTTATCGGTGCAATCTCTAAATCTCCAAAAATCATTTAAATCATCTATCTAGCCTATCTATTCAGCTAGACTCCACCAATTTATCTCTCCAGACCCACACTATCATTTCCTATCTAGGATCGACATGAATCCACCAATACCTTTATGTGTACACTACAAACATCTATTTCCTTTACTCACGACCACCTTATTCTTTCCATATTTTATTTTGTAGGAATAGAAATGCCACCATTTGAAATACAATACATAAAATTTCACGAGACCTAGCAGACTTTAGTGCAAATCATAATGTTCAAGGAATACTAACATGATTTTTCATACATATGGCATCACACCATATGCCTAATATCACCATAATTTCTCCATACATACGGCATCACACCGTATAGCATCTTTCAGCGTTATAGCAGCTTAACTTACCACTGGGGCGACACCGGGACAACTCAAATCGGGGCTTTCACGCCCTCCACTTTTCCATCCCACCCACAAAACATTTTGAAATAGAACTATATCTGGTTAAGTTCCCATGTCCGCCCTTGACCGTGGGCACGGCTATTCGAATAGTTTTAGACTCTGCGAGTTGGTACACTTTACCCACAAGAGACGGTTTACCGTTGCCCCACACGATTCCTTAGCCGTGCGGTTGAGCAAACCATCACGATGAACTGTTCAAAGTACCTCGCCCTTCCATCATCTCATCTCATGGGAAGCGCCCACTTGCGGTGGGTCCCATAAGTGTGCGGGATGTCCCCTTACGAGCGCCCAGCGGCTGGATACTTCACCTTGCTAGCACGCCACGGCGGGACTTCACCCTCCGCGGTGTCCCATTCAAGCCGTCACCTGCAGACACCGCTTGCACTACTTCACTCTCCCACTCATGATGATGACTTTCGTGTCAGGTAAATTTACTAAGCCAAGTTGTATTTCTGAGACTTGTGGTTGTACTTGTTTTACAGGAGGTCATGACAAGATTCAGTCCTTAGTGGTATCTGGCGGTTCTACCACAAACCACACTCGTGCACCTGCACCATACCCCGAACCATCCGCCGGATAAATAAGCAATTTGAGGTTTTGGAAATACAAAATAATCATATCCAACATACACCGATCATTACCACCATGATCGCCCAACCAATTTTTCTCAGGATTAAAAGTGATGCTTGGGCGCTCTCGCGCCCATGAGTACCTAAACAATACTAAGCATGGCATATATTTAGAGACTTATTTTTGAAATGTTACTATTATAATTTTGCTAGGGCGACAAGGTTCACACATTCAAACATTCCAAAGGAGGGGTAATATTATTCGAAGTAAAGAATGGGCACATAACTAGAATATTAAATTAAACATGTATTTGCATATAAAATGACAGCATGCAATTTGTTAATTTAAAACAAAGTAATTTGCAGAAAATGTAGGTTCAACATGATCAAAGTATTGACTCGCCTGGCGCGGTTTACCGCGGTCTTGAGCTCACACCATGCTTTATCTTGATCTTTTGGTCTCTATCTTCACTTCGGGCTTGATCTTGCTGGATCCCTTGATTCTTGAGACTCCAATTGCTAATTACGTACTAAGCATCAATTCAAATAAAAGCAAATAACTCAAATGATCCTAACAATTCCGAATAAATTTAATTTAGTTTTATTATTTTATATTTATTTAGGAAGCTCCAAGAGTGGGGTTGAACCTATGTATTGGCGTATTTTGTCGGGTGCTATATGATATACACATATCAGTAATATTGGCATCTCATAGCTTACCTTGTTAATCTGGCAGCCTATGTTTATAACATTTTGCGGTATGATATTTCATGTACCTCCTTTTATCACTAGGCTAAGGTTTAACTCGAATTAGGGTTTATTTATACGGGTCCCGGCTTGCTATATATCTACTATTACACTTCATATGAATAGGCACTAAAGCTAGTGTTAAGTTTTAATTGATGGCACTACTATTATCTTGCTCATACTTTAGCTACTAATTAGTTTAACCTTATTTCCAATTTTAGTTTAAACTTAGCAATCTGAACAAGGCTTGACATGTATCATTTTATGTGACCCTAATCCTTAGTTATTATTCGAAGTGATTTAATTCTATAAGTAAATCCATTTATGTGAAGTCTGACTGGTTGTACCCATTATAATATTCTACTAATCGTGCCTTTCGATTTTATTTATCAATAATATGCTGAAGTTGCCTTCAATTAAAATTTGAGTCAGGGAAATATCCATAGCTGGTGAGCTATTTATATATATCTACACGCTAGTATTGCTTTGCGAATAATTGCTCACACTCGAGGTTGTTATTATGATGTACTAAGGATAGCGATTACATTATAAATCATGACCTCTTGACTTAAACATGCATTTCTTGTTAAATGGTTTTAGACATATTAATTATTAGGGCATAAATTCTAATTATAAGGATGATTTTTGACTTTAAGGTCCTGCTTTTATAGTTATACATATTATCCAATTTATGCTCTTAACCTAAACCTGTATACCTTTAATTTACATTTGAACACTTAACCAAATCATCTTTTATGAATGCCTTTAGTTAAAGGTTAGATTTTAATCAATATTCCCAACTACACTAGTTACTCTTATGTGACATGTAACTAATTAATCTCATTTTATGTACCAAACAAATTTTATTAGCCTCCATGAAGCATTTCCCAATTCTCCTTAAATTTAACTTGGGGGTGGGTGTGTGTGTGTGTATATAGTACTTAAGATTTTTATTGAATTTGGACATTAAGCACTACCATATTTTATTAATGTCTTTACTTAACATTTAGATTAGGGTAAATAACAAACACATCAATTATGCATGTATGGTAACTAATCAAGGATTAACTCTTGAATAATCCTAATGAAATTTGTTGGCTTCAGTGATTCCATACTTTTCCTAGCTCAAGAATGAGGAATGACACACCGATGAGTAGGAGCTGGAGGCCAAGGTTCGGTCGGGCCACTTTGGATGAAGAGAGGAGACAAAGAAAGGGTGTCGGCTTGAGCCGAGATTAGAGCAAGAGGGCGATGAGTGGGAACAGGGAGGAAGGCGGGGCATGGCAGTGGCGGCAGCGCGCGAGGAGCGGTCGGGAGGCGGTGAGAATGCGAAAAATGAGTTGCTCGGTACTAGTGGAGGCTAGGAGTGGTGGCGCGGCGGCCGGGCGTCGGCGAGTTGGATCAGCGCGGCGCAAGGCGACAGCGAGGGGGGGATCGGGCGGCGCGCGGAGGGAAAGGAGGGAAACCGAAGTTGCGCGGAAGGTAGAGGAGGGTAGAGGGAAGCTCACTGGTGTTTGGCCGAGCCGGGAAGCACGGCGAGTTGGCGGCGAGGCCGGGTCGGCGGCGGTGGCGCCGCGGTGCCGCGAACCGGGGCAGCGGAGAGGCCGGTTGAGGTGGGGCGGTTGAGGACGCCGAGAGATCCTTCCTGGCGAGAATCGAAGTGGGATCAGTGGAGAGCGCGGCGGGAAAATGGCAGCGCGGTCGTCTCGGGAAGAAGGGGGAAAAGGTGGGGAAGGAGAAGGAATAGCACGGAAAAGAGAGGATGTCCGCGGCTTTTATAGCGGCGAGATGGGTGGAGGCGCGGTGGCGGGAGGCCGGTGCGCGGAGGACCGGGCGGCGGACATGAAGATCCGCGGGCAAAATCCGCGCGGGGCTCGGTGTCGCGAAGCGCGGGCTCGGCGCGTGCGGCGCGAGGTGAGGTGATGGCGCCGAGGAGGCGGGCGCGGCGGTCTGCGGAAAAAGGGGAGGGAGGCGTGGGGTGCTCTCACCATGAGAAAGAAGAGAGGAGCGAGTGCACGGGAGGAAGAGAAGAGAAGAACGGCAGAGCGCGCGCATGGGAGGCCATTGCAGAGGGAAGAGAGGGGTGTCTTTGGCGCGGGTGGGCTGTTTTGCGGAAAGGATGGCGGGAGGAAGGTGGGCCGTTTAGTAGGCACTGTTGCCCTCTTTCTTTCTTTTCTTTTTGTATTTCCATTTTGCTTATTTATTGTATATGTTCATATATACATATATTTTCCTTTATACATATATATATATATTGTATGCTTACATTTCTATATCCTTGGTCAATTGCTAGGCCATTGTTGTGTACATATTTGCATATAATTCATATATTTATTATTTTTGTTGCCCTTTTGTATTATTCACAATATGAAATTTTTTTCCTCTTTTAATTTAAACCTCTTCCTCCTTATGTTGGGTTGTCTTTTCAGTTTTGACTTCAAAATTATAAATTTCTTTTGCTTTCATATTTTCTTTTACGATATTTTTAATTCTAGTTTTATTTTTCTGAAACCTTCTTCAATTTTTGAATCCTTACCCAAAAATTTAAGAAGCACAAATAATTTCAAGAGAAACTTTTGCACAAATAATTAAAAAGCTTCCATTTTCAGAAATTAAATTTTTGGGATGTTACAAATTTCCTCTTAGATGGACAGTTCTTACTGATAGGAAAATAGCAAAAAAAAAGGCAAGATCAACAAGATATACAACTCTCATTTATCTCTATAATTTGTTGTTTAATTCATATAATTATGCTCGTCTTATGTCGCTCATTTTCTCATAAGAAATCATTAATTTCTGTAATTTCTGTATTTTTATTATATTTACATACATGTATCGTTGTATCGGTGTTTGGGGGCGACGGTGCGCTGCGGTATCGACATATTCGAGCAACTTAGCTTCGAAATCTGAACACTCATTCTAAAAATCCTGCGTCCGCCACTGTTACAAGGGTGTTGCTTACGCCAACTAAACAATGCGTTGATCATTTTGCTGCCCAAGAAGAATGAAGCCAACGAGATCACAGACTTCCAACCGATCAGCCTTGTGCATAGTTTTGCCAAACTTTTCTCTAAGGTCCTAGCCAACCGTTTGAAAAAGGAGCTGTCGGCCTTAGTGCGCCCTAACCAATATGCTTTCATATCAGGAAGATCAATACAAGATAATTTCTACTTCATTCATCTCGCAGCCAAGAACCTCAAAGCTAAGAAGACACCCTCTCTCCTATTGAAGCTTGATATCTCCAAAGCTTTCAACTTGGTCTCATGGCCCTTCCTTCTCCAAATCCTCAAACACATGGGCTTTGGACCAAGACGGCGAGAATGGATATCGTTGTTGCTTCCCAATGCCTCCTCCAAGATCCTATTGAATGGAAGGCTAGGAAATGATATCCAGCTATGCTGCAGTCAGAGACAGGGTGACCCTCTTTTCCCAATGCTTTTCCTGTTAGTCATGGAGGTCCTCAATGTCTACTTCCAAAAAGCAAGCTCGCTCTCAGTGTTGTTAGACCTAGGGGTCCGAGGTCTACAAGAATGTATCTCCCTGTATGCTGACGACGTTGTTTGCTTTGTTGCCCCAAAACATCAAGACCGACAGGTTGTCAAACAAGTTCTCATATCCTTCAATCAGGCCTCAGGCCTATGCACTAACTTCCAGAAGAGCTTCATCGCACTCATTTACTGTTCGAAGGAGGAAATACACCTAGTCTTGCAAGAACTTCCTTGCCAACTTGCCTCATTCCCTGTCAACTACCTAGGCTTGCCGCTGACCTTATCTAGACTCACAAAGTTTCAAGTTCAACCATTGATAGATCGCTTCATTCGGACAATCCCATCTTGGAAAGGCAGTATCTTATCTTCGAGTTGTCAGCTCGTCATGGTCAAACAAGCCCTCTCCATGGCACTATCTACCACCTTCTCTCGCTTGACTTACCTTCATGGCCATCAAAGCAATAGATGAAAGACGTCGTGCTTTCCTTTGGAAGGGATTAGAAGCTGTCATTGGGGTCCATTGTCTAGTGGCGCAGAAAGCAGTATGCAGGTCATTGGCCCTTGGTGGGCTAGCAATTCTAGATTTCAAGACAATGGCTATGTATTATGCTTGCATTAGCTATGGTGGAAAATAACAGACCATGCACAAGCATGGGCAAACCTTCAAGCTTCACACGAACTAGTCATCAATGCGATGTTCAAGGTGGCCACAGATATCCACCTGGGCAATGGCAACCATATGTTATTTTGGCTAGACAGCTGGATCGGGGGGGGGGGGCAATCAACCGAGGACATAGCCCTGCCCTTACACAAACTGGTTCATTCGAAAGTCAAGAGAACCACCACAGTTGCACAAGGCCTGTCGCTCAATTCTTGGGCCCATGGCTTTCAGGGAGCTTTGTCGGTCCAAACAATCATCGAATCTTGCACCTTTGGCACAAGATCAGCTCTGTCTCTCTACAACCTCACGTCGAAGACCAGGTCATCTGGAAATTGAATTCGTCGAAAGGTTACTCCACCAAATCAGCATATAATGTGTTCTTCCTCGGCGGGATTCACTTCGCAGCTCACAAGTTGTTTTGGAAATGCAAAGCGCCACTGAAATGCAAATTCTTTGTGTGGCTGGCTATCCTTGATCGTTGTTGGACAACCCACCGTCTAGCACGGCATGGCATATTGTCGCACACACTTTGCCCCCTTTGTGAATAGAACCCCAAAACAATCGACCATCTCTTCGTCCATTGCCTTTGGGTTCAGTAGGCATGATCATGATTCATTCGCCCATTCGGCATTCTGTGGTCAGTGGCAGTGGCTCATACAACACTGCTAGATTGGTGGTGCCCAGTGCATAATCAGGTGCCCAAGACTCTCAGAAAAAATTGGATCCCGTCGTTATCCTCTTCCTTTGGACCATTTGGCGCGACCAGAATAGTCGGATCTTTGACAAAACAAAAAAGGGTATCGAAGCGCTCTTGGACACACCTAGGCAAGAGCTCTCTTGCTGGCGATGGGCGGGCTCTCGACACCTACGATAGCTACCTCTTAGTTCGCTCCTTCGCAGCCCGTGGCATCGTCTAGTTTATGTTTTAAACTGTGGTTGCTGCTGTCCTTTTCTTTCTTTTGCCCACTCCTTTTTCTTTTTTTCGGTTTTCTCCCTCTCCTCAAATTGTATCTTAAACTTTGGGCACACCAATGCTTGTACTTCTCCTCTCCTCTTAATGCAATGTTATGCAACCCATTTGCATGTTCCCTTAAAAAAATTAACCATCATAGACTGACGCTGCATTGCTTAACAGCCATCATCCTCCGAATGAACAGGAAGCAGCAGCATAACAACACCGACGGCTCGCTTCCTCCATTCGTTACTCGTAGCTTCACTTGAAGAAGGGAGAATGCCTATTCCTGTCAGAACTCCTATCATCTACCTCACTATCAACGAAGAACCAAGCACATCAGCGACTCCCCTAGCATATGTATGAATCTGGTGTACAGGTGAAACCATGAGCTGCGTTTGGCCTGTACGGCAGGCTGCATGATTGGAAAATTGTTTGGTTGCACCTGTGTTGGAGTGTGCCATCTTCACTGTCCTTGCATCTCGTGACAACAGGATGCACATTAACTACCGTGTGTGTGTAAGATCTGCTATTGAGATATGGCCAGCATTTTTAGTAGTGAAAACAAAGTACAAGAAGGGTGGTTTTCGAAATCAGGATCTGACACTTGAAGAAGGTTGTGCTCTTCTGTACCTTGAATCCAATCATAAGCATCCCAGATTGGATGCAAATTTCAGCATGCCAAATATCAGCAACCGTTACTCTTTACAGTTCTATTGCTAGTTCAAATTAACACAGTTGCAGTACAGAAGTGACGCAAATTTCACCGTCAAGTCTTCTATAGTTCTATCGGCGGGTACGCTTGGATGGCTCCAAAAGTCTGCATAGTCAAAAGTGCCAAGCAATGCATGTCTTCCGCCAACAATTAAAGCTGCGTAGTCAACAATAATGACGCGACAAAGGTGACCTGTCCGGCCAGGGGCAGCTCGGCAGGCCATGGACGTCGTTGCTCGGGCTTTCTCCTGCGCTAGCGCCCTCCAGTCAAGCTATGGTAACATAATAAGAGATATAGGACATGTTTTTTTTAGTTTTTAAAAATTGTTTTCTGATTTTTTATAGTAACTAATTTTTAAACGAAGTATCAGTTAAAGGCTGTTTTTTTTTGCTGCAGCTTGTGGCTTTTAGCTGCGGCTTATGACCTTTGAGCTGTTTGTACGAGAAATTACAGAGTAACAGAAACTCACGTGTGGTTTTTTCCGATATAAATGAAGTCAATAAAGTATGTACTATAATTAACTAGTAAATCCTTTCTTGAAAAAATACACCGTTTAAAAGCTAACTACTGTAGAAAAGTCGAAAAGCAGCTTTTAGAAGCTGAAAAGAACAGGGCTTAATTGTAGTGCATAATGTACCGACTTCATTTATATCGGTAAAAACCGCACATGAGTTTCTGTTACTCTGTAATCTCTCGTACGAACAGCCCAAAAACCACAAGTTACAGCCAAAAGCTATAAACTTTAGTAAAAAAGAACAAACCCATATGTCACTTGTTACCATTGTCGAGCTCGGAAAAAAAAGCTAGATATATATATATATATATATATATATATATATATATATATATATATATATATATATATATATATATATATATATATATATATATATATATATATATATATATATATATATATATATATATATATATATATATATATATATATATATATATATATATATATATATATATATATATATATATATATATATATATATATATATATATATATATATATATATATATATAGACCGCCCGGGAGTTAAAATTGGGAAAAAACCCTTAGCTACGGTGCCATATATGCACCACGGCTTCTGTATGGATGCTTACCGGAGGCAGCCACTGGCCTGTGGGCCCCGCATGCCAGTGGGCGAGGAAAACTGCGCTAAACGCGAAATTAGCAGCTAGCCCCTCGTGGCGATTCAAAATCCGCGCCCTGGTCCCCCCAATCCCATTCCACCTCTCCTAAAAATCCATTCCTCTTTCCACTGCTCTGGTTGCCCTCGCTTCCTGCCTGAAGCCTCCTCGCCTCGACTCCCCCAAAACCCTAACCCTAGCCCGCGGCTCCGGCGCCCCCCGCACCGGGAAATGGACGGCGGCGGGACGCATCGCACGCCCGAGGACGTGTTCCGGGACTTCCGCGCGCGGCGGGCCGGCATGATCAAGGCGCTCACCACCGGTACGTGGTTGGTTTTTTTTTTTTGCCCCCAATTTCTCTCGAGCGTTTTTGGGGATTTTTGGAGGGTTTGGAGGCTCTGATCGGTTTCTGAGTGGCTGATTGGTTGGTTTGGTGGGTTTTTGCAGACGTGGAGAAGTTCTACCAGCAGTGCGACCCAGGTGAGCTCGCGAGCGCCTCCGATTCGCCGTCCTCGGGCCTCGAATTCGCGGGGGTTCGTGGCGTTGTTGCTGTTTTGCTCGGAAAAGATGCGGTTCTGGGGGGTTCTTGTGTCGGCGATTTTGTATAATTAGTATGTTTTTTTGTTATCCCTCACCGAAACGGAAAAATCTCGGGTGGGTTTTGGTGTTCTTGGCACTAATTTGGGGCAACTTCGCTTCCGGCTTCGATTCTTGGGTGGTTTAGCTGGGATTTGTGCTTTGGTGGTTTGGGGATTTTTACCCTTTCAGGAAAAGTTCGTGTTTTTTGCAGAAAAGGCGCACTGGAATTATTCTCTTAGTGCTGGCTTGGTGGTTCTTGCTTTCGATCTGCTTGGATTAGTTGTCGTACCAAAAAAATGGTGGTTGCGTGAGAGAGAGAGAGAGAGAGAGAGAGAGAGAGAGAGAGAGATGAGGGGAAAGGAGGATGCGGTGGCTTGTTTTTTTTTCTGATTGGTTGACTAGTGCCTGCCCCAACAAGAATAGGATGTGGAGTGTACCTGTACGGTTTTCAGCCTGACAGAATAACAGTAGTGGCAAATGGCCACGGTGTCCAACGTACGAAGTGTTTTTTTTACTTTTATAGGTCTGCTCCAGGGCTTTGAAATTACACCGAAGCCGGCGATAGCTTTCTCCGAGAAAAAAAGGTAAAACAAGAGAAAAATAGAAAAATACCATTATATGGTTACCAACAATGCTAGGAAATAAAAACAAGATAAAAAGTCAAAAGTAAAGATTCGACGAGTTCAAACTGGCTTCTATCTTAAATAAGTTGGAAGTCAGAAGCTAAATTCAGAAGCTAAAGCTGATTAGAACGAGCCTGGATGGTCGGTAAAGAATATAGTCTTCCATTGACATAATGCTAAAGTTTAATAGGAAGTTCACTGCAGCAACTTATCCTGGATTAGTCTTGAACTTTGTATGGAATTATGGATCTGAAGTTTGGTTTTGTTGTTTGCGTTGTAAGAGTGGCGTCAGGAAGAGTATAAAATCTGATCGAGCCGGTTTTTTCCTTTCTTCTTCTCGTTTCAATTTTCCGTGGGCACAGTTGCAGTCGTCTTCGAACTTTCTTGGTCCTGGCTTCCATTGATTAGATAGCATAAAATAAAGAATCCTGAAAAGGACCAGGAAGCTTAGGAATCATCATTTTGATCGCAGAGAAAGAGAATATGTGCCTATATGGTCTTCCAAATGAGACATGGGAAGTGAACTTGCCTGCGGAGGAGGTTCCTCCGGAACTTCCAGAGCCTGCACTGGGAATTAATTTTGCTCGGGATGGGATGGACGAGAAAGATTGGCTGTCGCTTGTTGCGGTGCATAGTGATGCCTGGCTGCTAGCAGTGGCCTTTTACTTTGGAGCAAGATTCGGGTTTGACAAAGAATCCAGGTATTGCATTTGTTTATCCGAAACATGCAATTTTGTTTGTCAATTGCTTACCGTTATTTAATGTGTCTGTACCGAATAATGAAGCCTCTATTCTTATGTCTGACAGTGCATTCGTTCCTTTTCATGGTTTGCATCGGTTATGTAGAAAACATTAATTACTTTGGTCATTCAAGTCCTCAAATTACTAGTTTTGTAGCACATGCTGTTAATACTAATATTATAATTTTGTTGTTTCAGTTCGGTATTAACTTTAATGGATAGTCACCATGCCATGTATATCACTACAGAAATAGTATATTGTTCAATATGTGATAACTCATTATCTTGTTGCGGATTCGATATCCTTCATTGATTGTAGCATCTTGAACTTGTTACTTGCTGCTTCACCATGATTGTCTATTAACTTAATGATTTCATACTTCATAGGGAATAGCAAATGCACTCTTGCTTCACCATGATTGTGTTATGAACCTTAGTTCATAACGGGTAAACACCACCAAGAAGATGGCCGGATGGCGTCGGCGTAGGGAGATAGGAGAGACTATAGACTAGGAAGACTTTGTTATTACTCTGCTTGATTACAATAGCATACGGTAGCCCTCTTATATAGACGGCTCCCCCTAACAGATGGAATCTAATCCCAATCATATATCTAATTAATATCATATCTCTAACTATATCTCTAATACAAGGAAACCAATCCATAACTCAAATAGAAACCAATATCTAATTCCTAATAATAACCCGATTGGCCCAAGGCCCACGTCTATAACACTACACCCCTCCCGGACATGCAGCTCGTCCTCGAGCTGCTAGACGATGTTCATGATGCCAAATGAAGACCTTCGATGCCGATGTAAAAGACGAACGGTGGTAGGGTGCTGCAGCGGATGGAGACGGGCGGTCAGATCCACGCGGAACAAGGCTATACGAAGTGTAACGCCTTCGGGAATATAATGCCTGCAAAAATAAGTTTTTTCTGAATTTTTATTTATTTATTTTTGTGATTTGTTTTTGAATTTTTTTTAGATTTTTTTGAAGGCCTCAAGTGATCGGTCGGTTAAAACCGATCGAACCCATCACCCAGCACACAATGAACCCGATGGTGGTGAAGGAGGCTGGCGGCGGTGGCTCGGCGTCCACGGCGGCCGGCGGCGGCTCGGCGGCCCTCGGCGGCGGTGGTTCGCGGCTGCGAATACTCCGGCGGCGGCGGCTGCGACACGAGCGGAGCGGAGACGGGCGGCCGGAGGAGTGGCGGCCGGATCCGGCGGCGATAGCGGCACGAACGGCGACTCCGGCGAATCGCGCGGCGGCGCTCGAGCGGTCCACGGCGGCTCCGAGAGGTGGCCGGTGGCGGCGTCGGCAATGGCTGCGAGACCCGGCGGAGGCTACGGCGCAACGGCTGCGGCGGATCGGGTGGAGGCAATCTCGGCGACCTCAGCGGAAGAAGGCCCGCGGATCGAGACGACTTCGGGCGGCGGCGCGAGAGAGGCGACGGCGGGATGGAGGGTTGCTGCGGCGGCAGAAGTCGTCGGCGGTGCTTCTTGGTTTCCTCGCCGTCCTCTTTCGGCGGGGCACGACCTGGCCACCGCCGCGCATACGCTCTTCTTCTTGGGGCAGCGGCGGGGTTGAGTGCAGTGGGCGTGGCGGCGGTGAATAGATCCGCGGTGGAGCGAGCGAGGCATTGATGATGGATGGGATAGCCACGGATGGAATCGGCAAGAGCCACGGCGTGAGGCGGGCAACACTCTCCTGGATTCAAGTGTTGCAATCCTGGCGTTGGTTGTGATGCTCTGCAGCGTCAAATCTGCAAGTTTGGAGTTCATCTCGGCATACTGCTGCATGATCCCAGCCATCTACTCTCGAATTGCTTTGAACATGGCACTCACGGAGGAGGCGTCGCCCCTAGAATCTGAGCTGGAAGTCGTAGAAACCATGGTAGCAGAAGTCGTGGGAAGGGATCGACTGCTCTAATACCAAGTTGTTATGAACCTTAGTTCATAACGGGTAAACACCACCAAGAAGATGGCCGGATGGCGTCGGCGTAGGGAGAGAGGAGAGACTATAGACTAGGAAGACTTTGTTATTACTCTGCTTGATTACAATAGCATGCGGTAGCCCTCTTATATAGACGACTCCCCCTAACAGATGGAATCTAATCCCAATCATATCTCTAACTATATCTATAATACAAGGAAACCAATCCATAACTCAAATAAAAACCAATCTCTAATTCCTAATAATAACCCGACTGGCCCAAGGCCCACGTCTATAACAGATTGTTTATTACAACAACAACAACAACAACAAAGTCTTTTGTCCCAAGCAAGCTGGAGTAGGCTAGGATTGAGACCTTCTCAAAATCAAAAAGACGAAAGCCTTGAAATAAAATGTGTAATGCTAAAACCCTAAGCCATACATCCTGCTATCTGAGCTGAGAGCCTAAAACACTGCTCCTAACTCTCTTATGGTTCCAGTACATGGATCACTAACTTTCATGCGCTCCTATCCAAAGCTAATTCTTTAGATACATTTCAATCTCTCAAGTCTTTTTTAACTGCTTCCTCCCACGTCAGTCTTGGTCGACCTCTGCCTCTTCTTATGTTTTCAGTACGTATTAGAATTCCACTACGTACCGGTACCTCAGGAGGCTTTCATTGGAGATGTCCAAACCATCACAAACGATGTTGGACAAGCTTCTCTTCAATTAGTGATACCCCCACCCTATCATGTATATCACCATTGCGGATGTGATCCCGCCTTGTGTGACAGCATCCTCATCGCCGTTACATTCATTGTCTGTACATGTTGTCTTTTAGTCGCCCAACATTCTGCTCCATATAGTATTACGGGTCTGATCGCCGTTCTATAGAACTTACCTTTTAACTTTTGAAAGATTTTTTGTCACACAGGACACTACATGCTTAGCGTCATTTCACCCACCCCGCTCTTATCCTGTGGCTCACGTCTTCATCAATCTCATCGTCCCACTGTAGCATCGATCCCAAATAACGAAGCGTGTCCTTCTTAAGCACTACTTGTCCGTCCAATCTAAACATCTCCATCATCTGCCCTAGCACCATTAAAATCACACTTCATATACTCATTTTTAGTCCTACTAAGTCTAAAGCCCGTCAATTCTAAGGTCTTCCTCCACAACTCGAGCTTTCTATCAACACATATCCTACTCTTATCAACCAGCACCATATCATCAGCAAAAGTATACACCAAAGGATATCTCCTTGTATATCTCATGTGACCTCATCCATCACTAAGACAAAAATGTATAGGTTCACCATGATTGTTTATTAACTTAATGGTTTCATACTTCATATGGAATAGCAAATGCACTCTTGCTTCACCATGATTGTTTTCATACTTCATAGGGAATAGCAAATGCACTCTTACAGTATAAATTAGACATTCTTGGTTTAACTTGATGTTTGCTTTTCATTCATGGTACAAGTCAGACATTCTTGAGAGCATGTCTTTTTCTTTTCACACTTAATGTGAGAAATGAGAAGCATATACCTTTTTGTGTTCTCTTTTTTGCTTTCTTTCTCCCTATTATTTGTAGATATTATATCCTGTAGAAAATACTTGTCCCTTTTGTATGCTTGCTTGGTCTGACTTTTCTAACTTAAATTGCTAAAATATTTATGTCTAGTTGGGCCATATGGGAATTGTACTTACATATTACAATTTTATAAAGTACTATCATATTATGGTTAAAACTAATGATCAAAAGTGGGCTGTCAAAAAAGCAACAGATCTTTTGGACTGGAGGGAGCAAGGTCAATTGGAAATGGAATGAATATGATGCTTTGGAGGAATGTGGGTTGGATATATTTTGGTTTACATTGGGCGCTTGTGTCTGGTTTTGTTTTCAATCGGTTTGTTTCTTATACTTGCGGTTGAAACAGATGGGGAGGGAGCACAATTATAGTATCATGCAGCTAGCATAATATGATTAGGATCAGTGTTTTAAATCACAGACTATTGTGGCACTACAGTGGTACTGTCGTAGTTTTGGAGCTTAGGGGTCCACTACAAGCCAAATTCATGCAATTACAGCTAAGACTGAGAACAATGTTCTTTCTTTAGAGAGAGAGTACATGGAGGACACACACGCATGCACGTCCATTACATAAGCTAGGAGCCTAGGAATTTTGCCAAGGCTCTAGGGCATCACGGAGCGTGGTAACGTGTTTTCCCACTAAACATGCATGTGTTTGGCTGTAAGGCGCACCATGTTGATCCTAAGTATCAAACCTGGGTGGTGAAAACGAGCACCCTCGCTCGCACCACCAAGCCACTATCCCGTCCTTGACTAGGAACAATGTTCTACTATAGCACATGGTGGAAATAGACAAATAGTGGTTGTATGTATCTTCTGGCGGGCTGGGCCATGGTTATGTGTGCCATTGGCCCAGCAAAGACTGAAACAGTAAAAACAGTTAAAACCAAACTCAAAAAGTCTAAAACAATGAACTCAAAACTCTGAAAATCTATGAAGGCTTTAGTTATGTCATTTCCCACCATAACAGGTATTTATAAATTAACTGCAATATTGTGTAATTCATTCACAATTTAACTTACGGTTCCTACTTGGGTATAGAATTTTTCTTGTTTCATTATTTCTTATTCGTGGAATTCTTCTTGTTTCATTATTTCTTATTCGTCTCACATTTTAGATAGAACTGCAATGTAGGATAGATTATGCGATCCCTAATAGCCTTTTCTTTTGTTTTCTTCATCGCAACTCCATTTAAATAATTTATTAGGATACATGAATCATAGCATCATACTTTGGAGTTTGGATGCTGTCTTGACTCCTGAGTAATACCTAGCTTTGCCATTAGCCCATTAGTGTTTTTTGCCTCTTTTTGTAATTCAGAATTCTTGCTCATTTATTGCCCAATCCATGTTTTAACAGAGCATCATTGCCTATCCACTATTGGACATGTTCAGTCTGATCATTAAGTTGAGTTAATGCGATATAGGTTTTTGTAGGTGTAAATAGGCTAAAATGAATCCAAGGGTTTACCTCATAGTTACCAGGAAAGCGGTACGTTCGGTCGAGCAGCAGGATCGTGGTATGAGTGTCGTGGGTGGCTGAAATGCGGATCGAAGAGGGGTAGTGTTCTTTGGGATGCTAGTTTGAAACGTGGAACATGATTCAAGTGAATCCAGTTCGACGACCCAATTAAAAATACTACGTTATTCCTAAATTCAGACAATATCCATAATATAATTTGTTTTCCATAAAAAAAAATTATCCCAACAATTTGACTGATGTTAACCATATAAGACCTAATATATGCTTTTTAGTCAGACACAAATCTACCCATAGAAGATTCTGGCATTTACTAGCAAACAGCCAAACATAGCCATACAAAATCTCACTCTCTTCACTCCCATCTTCCCAACATCCCATCTCTTCCCTTTCCCTTCCTCCTCTGTTTCTCCTGATCCTACCCTACCCTTCTTCCTCCTCCATCCCCTCTCCTGTCCTCGTCCCGTCTCCTCTGCTCCCATTCCTCCTCTCCTTTGCTGCCCCTCCATCCCTCTGCTCCTCCATCCCTCTGCTCCCCCTGTCCTCCCCTTCATATCCTCTTGTAACCCTCCCTGTAGATTTGACCTGGTGGCGACCCATTATCCAGGACGTCGATCCTGGGTCACAGATTACAGGGCGGTTGCTCGACCCTGGTAACTATAGTTTACCTAGCAGTGTTAATGCAAGGGAGATAGTTGTTCTGTAGTTAGTATGTTGATCCTGTTAGACAGATGATTGCATGGAAAATTTTCTGATTGAGAACTGTAAATTGGCAGAAACACATATAAGACTAGTTAGTAACAGTTCTTTACTTCTTTAGCCAGACCTCCGAGAATTTTGTGCAGATTATCAAACTTATTAGCCCTTATACTTGCTTTGTGGGAAGTACATTATTTAGAGGGATAAGCTTTGGAGGTTTCCCTAGTGGATCTAGATGTATTGGGCGTCACAATGAAAATTGCTGTTCATGCTATGCATATCTTGGTGTGATCACTGTTCTTTAGTTTAGTGCTAAAGATACTATGGGTTCTTTTTTGTTTGAGGAAACAGATCAGTAAGACTAAGAGATGCTCTAAGAAGGGTCACCTTGGAATGTTTACTGTTAATTATTTCTTTCCACTAATAATTTTTTTACTTCTGTTGTTTATCTTTGTGATTAACATGGCATACCCATGTCTGAAAAAAATTATCTTTTGCCCCCTCAAATCATGTTCAACTTTTCTCTATATTATAATATTCTTGTGGTACTGGATGCTATCTATTTAACTATTTTGTGTTTTATGCTGCTAGTTGGTCCCATATTAGATTTGATTCCTAATGGGAGTTCATGGTGTAATCTAGCTTTAAATTCAGCCATAGATCACTTTCCTTTTCTCCATTTTGGTTGTTGATGAATTTGTCAAACTCTGTAGATAGGGAGGAGTGGTCTTTCAGGATTGGTACTTGTGTTTCACTACTGTACACGGATGGACTTCCTTTTTACGGTGTTCACCAAGGTGCTAGGCGCTAGTCGAGTGGTAGACCGGCGCCTAGCGTATAATCGCCACCTAGGCTGGAAAAATCAGCTAGGTGGACAAGGTGGGAGGGTGGCGCCTAGGCGCTGCCTTGGGGAACAGAGCTTTTTATGCATCTTTTGATTTAGCTTTTCCAATACCTCGTTGACCACTTCACTTCAAGGGCACCCCATTTCAACTAATGAATAATGAATTTGCTGTCGTCTATCTGAGATGACATGGGGATTCACAACAACCCTTCGTTGTATTATTGAAGTCAATCCGCAGTCATGAATTATGATAATGCATACACAATTAACCTAAAGATGTGCATGCCATGGTAATAAAAAAACTTTGATCTGCAAATCATTAATCAGGAACAAATATGCATACATACAATTTTAATTGTTATTTCTGAGTAAATTGTAATGATTGAACTAGTTGTGAGTAACAGAGACGGAAAAGATGATCATGCTTACCACAATCTTTAGTTAAGATATCCACAAGGACTAGAAACTGTGTTTAGTTGTTTTTACAAAACCCTGAATCTGTATTATAAATATGTGCTTGAGTGTCAAGTTAGGATGTGCAAATAGGTCAATGGACAGTTATGGATAGGCTTCAAGATTAATTCTTTGGAACAGACACCTTTATTCCATAAGGCATTCAAAAATGACAGGTCCTGTTTCAACATCTAGGTAGAGGTTTCCTTGGGGCTGATTGAATACCGTAATTATAACTGCAGTATTTCTACATAATTTAGTGACAAAAAATAGAGTTTTCTGGTGTTTGTTTCATATGTCATTTGGCTTCTTTATTTTGACCATGAGGTTGCACATGATAATCTGTGGACCGATTTTCAATTTTGATGTGCTCTTTTGTTGCAATATAGTTTATCAGTTTCTTCCTCTCTTTTGGGACAGAGAGACTTCACAAGTCTCCATCTAATAGAAATCTATTATTTATATCTTAATACAGTTGCAATAGCTAAAATATCCTATTTTTGGGGTAAAATAATTGGCCTAACATGTAACTGATCGCAACAATGGATATACTAATTGAATAATTCAGTTGCTTTGAAAATTGAAAGCACTGTCTAGTATTTCAGGTATATCCTATGTTGAATTTTTTTGAAATATTCAAGTTTGGTTACCTTAGTATGTGATGCTTCATGCTTTTTTATGTATACTGTTTGCTGCTTTTGAAATCGTAGATTTCTTGATGCAAACTGTGAGATGCAAAATTCTCTTTACATCTTCCATCGAGATATTTTTCTTGCAATGTTTAGGGCCTTGTAAAATCATTTTAGGTGTCCAACTATTTCATGCTTTTATAGGAATGTGATGGATTTTCTTATATCCACTTCGAGCATCAACTTCAATATAATTACTTTTTGTGATTGCATTGCAGGAAGCGGCTTTTTAGCATGATTAACAACCTTCCCACCATATATGAGGTTGTAACGGGAACTGCGAAGAAGCAGACCAAAGAAAAAAACCCCAAAAGCACCAGCAAGAGCAATAAATCTGGCATAAAGGTAATGAATCATTTCATTCTACTGTAAAAAGGTTGGCCGAAGATTAGCTCATAACTTGCTGTTTTCTTTTGGCACTAAACACTTCTCCAGCCATCACGCCAGCCAGAACCCAACTCGAGGGGTTCAAAGATGCCACCTCCGAAGGATGAGGATGATAGTGGAGGTGAGGAAGAGGAGGAAGAGGATGATCATGAAAACACGTTATGTGGTGCATGTGGTGACAACTACGGACAGGATGAGTTCTGGATCTGTTGTGATGCTTGTGAGACGTGGTTCCATGGAAAGTGTGTCAAGATCACTCCGGCCAAAGCTGAGCACATCAAGCACTACAAGTGCCCGAATTGCAGCAGCAGTAGCAAGAGAGCCAGAGCATGATCATGGATATCTCCATGGCTCATGTCTGAAGAACCAAGAAGTTGACTTGCTGTAAAGACCCACATGGGATAGAATGCAATGGATGTGCATTCAGTTGCTTTCAGTTTAGGACCACCTTTAGGGTCTTAATGTGTTATTTGGTGTACGTCAGTGTCATTTTAGATTTTCTATTAGTAGTAGCAACTAATTGTAATAGCTTGTATTTCTTCAAGCCTTCTCGGTGCACCTGTATTGGACTAGTGTTTTAGATGTCAATTGTGTATCATGTCACCATGTACTCGTGTAGTTGTTAAAATTGCTGTTGTTTTTCCAGCCGCGTTATCCATCATTTGCTCTCATGAAATCTAGCAGGAAGGGATGCCTAGTCTACCACTGCTTTAGAAATTTGTAGCTAGTTGGGATGTTTATCTACTCATTAAGGCCCTGTTTAATTCGGCTGCGTTTGATGACTTTTGTTTTTGGATTTCTGTTGAAATGATATTGTAGTGTCTGATAGAAGTCGCCTTGCGGATGAAACTAGGGATTTTAAATTTGGCTTTTAGCTAAGATAATTTAGACAAAGGAACAAATATGGTAAAATTGAAAATGATTAAACCATGAAAGAAAAAAAGAAAAAACAATAACCAAAAAATCGACTTACGATGCGGGCTGTGATAATTGTGGGCGACGCAGGTAGGGTTAAGGAGGAGGGGTGGTGGCGAGCGGGAGCGATGTCGACGAGGCAAAAAAGAGGAGGGTGTAGTGGCGGAGGATGGCATCAATAAGTATGACTAGACGATGGCCACTAGATATTGTCGGGCCTACATAGGCCAAACCAAATCCAGTTGTAGAGGAGCGACGACGATGGGCACTCAGCTGCAGTGGTGATGGAGTGGTCAAAGACAAAACGGGGCCGTGGCGGATAGGGATGATGATTTGGGCGAGACGAGCATTGAGGTGGTGAGAGGAGACGGTGCTAATGGCGGAGATGGCGGCAAGGGCGAAGGTGGTGGAAGGTAGCAGCGGATCGGGTGGTGGGTGAGGCAGATGGTAGGGGCAGTGCGACGAGTGAGGTAGACGGTGGCGGCAGCACTGGCGCAAGGTGAGGTGGTGGGAGGCCAAATTTGAGAAGCTGATAAAGTACCCTCAAGAATTGGCTTATAGAAGTCAACCCGTTCAATTCAACTTTTCGCTTTTGGAAGCCGGAAGCCGAAGCTATTTGAATCAGCGCCTAAATTGCAGTTGCTCTTCTGGTGATTTTTATCATCTTTAATATTGCATGGAATTTTGTTGATGCTGCTTGCTACTAGCCTAGTTTGTATAGTTTCTTTCTGATGGTTTGTTAATTTGTGTGGTTACCATTTATCGTGGACTCATGTTTCAAGTTTAGCTATTGCTGCCTCATCATTCCATTGAGCAACTCTCTTCTGCTTTTGAGACAGCTTATCTCTATATATAATCTAGTGGGTTTGACTTTAGTAGTGCTCGACTTTTGTCAATGGAACATACACATTGGCAAGACAAGATGAGTAGACTGCATCAGATGCCCTGTTAGTTTAGACGCTTATCTGCATCAATCACGGTCTGCTTTTCTTTGCCCCTCTGCTTTCTTTGGCCCTGGTTTTCTGCCCATGTCCCTGTCCTAAATTGCAATCCATCAACTTTATCTTCCACTCTGCCAACGTCGCCTTTTTGACTTGTCGAAGTTTATCGCAATGCTTTTGTGGTCTGTTTCAGCACTTTCCAGGCGTGCCAAATCCTGGCGACAACAATGGCTTACTGTTCTGTACTCTTTTTTTTTTGGCGAGGTGTTATGCTAGGCGTTTGGATACATATAACGGTGATTCAAGTGGCACACAGCTCAGAAGCCACGGCAGCTTCAAGCCTTCAGCTAAGATGGCGCCCAGCAGTCACCTTTACACCTTGACTGCAACTTCATCAGTTGTCCACTATATAAGGTGGGGAACACATTTTTAGCGGTTTCAATTATAAAAAAAAGTAGCATTCTCATGAACATGGACATCAACCTCTTTGTGCAAATCTCCATTCCCCCTCAAAACATACTGTTACAAGGTACCAATTAACTTGGATCTGCACTTAGTGCCACTATATATATCCACAAGATTCAAGTATCTTGCATGGTTGCGTTTGGATATGGGCATCCCTAATTACCCTAACAATTATTGGTCACGACCAAATGCGTCTCATGACCAAAAGCATTGTTCACAAAATCAAACAGACACCAAAGCACCCAAACTATGGCAAAATAAACTTGGCATGCGTCTTGTTAATTAAACCCATGAGGTATGCCAGATTTTTTTGTCACCAACCAAAGGAGGCAAAAAAAATTGATGATTTACTTCTCTAGAGATTTATATTTGAGGATTTGCCACCGAAAATATTTTTCGTGATGAAAATACCACCCTAAAAACACAAGCAAATAACTACAGTTTGCCGCTCTAAGTCGTACTCGTGTATTTCTTCTTTTTATTTTTTATTTTTTGGCCGCAAATCACTCATGAAAGGTCCCTTTTGCCCCTGCCCCCTCTTCTTCTTCCTCTCCTCCTACCCAAATCCTTCCTCTCTTCTTCTTCTTCCTGTCGGCTTCCCATGGGCACGACCTTGCTGCTTCCCATGGCCACCATTCCTGTGTTTCTTCTAGTATGCACACATGTAGCTTCGGTTCTCCTCGAATGGCAGCACAAGCTTCTCGGTTGCAGCAGGAATTCAACAAAAGTGCATGCGTATGCAGCAGTACTAGATCAATCACAAACTTCGATTCCTTTCGTCACCTACCAAGAATAGTAGATGATCCCACGGATTGGAACTTAGCACACTTCAATTCCTTTTGTCTTTTTTACGTGCAATTTTGGGAGAAAAAATAAAAAATAGTGAAATACATGAAGAATGGTAAATCTCTGCTATTTTCATGCTTGTAGTGGCATTTCATCGAGAAAAACATTTTCGGTGTCAAATCCTCAAACACACATCTTACAGTGTCAAATCATCAATTTCCCCTATCAATTGCATGGTCTCAATTTCATTTCTATTGTACACTCTTCCTAGGTCCTAATCGACCATAATGCAGATAATGCATTTTTGAAACTCTTATCGGAACAAGTTTAATTTCGTTTAGTTTATTTCTGTGGACATTTTCAAGTTATTCCAAGTAAAAATTGCTAAATCAAATGATGAGCTATTAGCTAGACTGATGTAATTATAATAATTAACTTGTCTAGCTAGTTCCTAAAATATAATTCCCTTGTGTAGGTATAATTGCTTTGAGATGGAAGAAATCCTCAAAATAGACTTATATGTAATCAAAATATAATTAATTTCTATTCTAATGAAAACTCCCCAAATTAAGTAGTCATGCTTATCATATTGGTCAGAAAAACAGAATTATTTTGATTTTTATGTGTACCTATCCTATTCCACAAAATATTAATTAGCTCAAAACAAAACTACAGGAGCTAATTTTAATTGGAAGACAACTTTTCGATCGAGTCACAGTTGCTTCGAGGATTCAGGTCATTTTCAGAAGTGCATCCCATAAATTTGACTTAGTTTAACCTTTTAAATTATCATCGATATGTTGTGTAATTGTTACGCATTTTAATTAGGTCGAGATCTATTTTATACATGTTATCTTCAGTTATTGGGATATATTTTTTGTATATTCTAGTAACAATTAGTTAACGATCCTAATTAATGGATTTGAATCTGATGCTGTGGCAAAGCAGCATCAAATTGCAGTATTGTAACCCCTGCAGATGCCAGGTTAGTGTTGCATACACCACATGAAGGATCGATGTGCTCAGGCCCCTTGGTATTAATTACTAAAAATTCTTCTCTTTTGTGTGGAATTTGTCATGCTAAGGCGGAGGCCAGGAGAGAACGACAACAGCGTAGAAATTCTAAGCTCACTGTTCGCTTCACTAAAAAGGCAGGTTCAATCACACAGAGAAAAACGCTGCCTTTGCCTTTAGTCTTGTCAAGTACTGCCTTTTCATGACTTTCTCCTCCAGCCCTCCCTCCCATGGAATGTTCTTGTGTGGCAATGGTGCATGCCAGGACATGGCATGTGAGCAATATGACCCACCAATATCTGAAGACGAACCAGCAAATGATGATCAGCTGAGAAGAAGTCTCGTGGAATTGGCATGCATGAATTGGTTCATGGGATATGTAAATGGAATTCCCAATGATGTTGCTATCAACCCATGTGATCGATCCTTTCGCGAATAAGAATTCAAGCATGGTGGACTGAAGCAAGTGGTATCAAAATGTCGACATAGATACACGAATTCATTTCTTCGGATCGCTATAGGCCTGGTTCTCAGATTAGTCCTTTATTTTTCCGACATTTGGCTAGTGAAAGTGTACTTAAAGTTGTACATAAATTTGTATAATAGCACGATTATCGTGTTATTCCCCTCTCCTTTTCCTTCCAACTAAAAAATTGTTAGTAAATCTTTGAGCAAATTTTCCTGGCTGCTTTAACCAATGCTGCCGGACCAATACAGCACAGAGAGAATATATGTGGGGTTGAGTTCGTTTCAAATGGCAGGAGTCACCCACCCCCATCTGTTTTCTCTCTGTTAACTATATCATCTCGATGAAATTATTCAACCTATACACTTTTCGCAATCCGATTCGCCGACGCATCCGGTGACACACTGTCCTACAAAGTGCATTGGAACAACAACATCAACACCACCACCATTAAACTACACCATGAGCAGCTCAAAAGCCCCCATTAATTTCCTGTCAAGTTACATGTATATATCCGAGTACAAAGCAGGTCTAGCATTATCCCAATCACCTAGGTAGCTAGGACCATATGAGAGGGTGAGAGGTGTGTGTGTGTGTGTGTGTGAGGGGAATATGTAGTATGGCCTGCTTCTATTGGGACATGTACTCAAGTGTGGATTTAACTGTACCTCGCCTTTAATTAGTTCCAAACCCTACATTCCTCTCCGAAAGCTTTCTCCTTGATTTGATGTTGATGTATAGGAATCCATGCTAATACTGAAGAACTTGTTGTTCGAGTCAAACCTAGCTACAGCATTTGATGCATGCATGAGGCACCTCATTCCAAAGGCATTTGATTCCTGCACCCAAGAGTTGACCTCCGAATATGATTTCTTGCATATTAAGTGGTAGTGGGGGTTGGCTCTCCTCTTGCTACTCCTTTCCCCAAGCCATAAGGCCAACCAATAGTGGACTTGTTGATGTGCAGAGGCTTAATTCTCTCAAGGGTTTCTGGTGAAGATCTTGAGTATCTGACCATGGCCATGCACCATGCGTATCGTCTGTTGCTCTCTCTGATCTGATCTTATGATCTGATCTGATCTTTCTCTCTCCATCGGGGCAGCTGAAAGTGAAGTGAAGTGAGTGCATGCACAAGAGGGAGTGTGCTATAACTCGATCTCATGCACCATCTCTCACCTCTAGTCTCATGAGGGCGTATAAGACATGAAGGTGTTCGGGGGCAAGGTTTGGGCAGCACTAGGGTCACTCATGGACCATGCAGGCGCGGCCTCGACCAAAGCCTCCTCGGCGGCGGTCCCCGACCGGGCGCTCCTCGCCGACATCGAGGCGGCCATCGAGCGGTTTACCGACCGCGGCGGCAGGGACGACGACCGCCACGTCCACGAGATCCTCTTCCTCGTCTCCAACGCGCCGGGCGCGATCACCTTCCTCTCCCGCCGCATCACGGCGCGCGTCGAGGCCGCGAGCGCCCCGGCCGCCGCGCTCCGGCCGCTCCTGCTCGTCCACCGTCTGCTCCGCGGCGGTGACCGCTACTTCGAGCAGGACCTCCGCGGCCTCTGGGCCTCCCGCGACCTCCGCATCGACGCGCCCCGGTGCAGCTGCTCCCCCCTCGCTGCCGGCGCCGGCGTCGACTACGTCAGCGCCGGCGCCGCGGCCGCCACCGGCGCGTGCTCCTTCCTCCACGGCTACATCGCCTACCTCGAGGAGCGCATGCAGTGGGTGATTAACCAAGCCGGCAACCTCGAGCCCACCCGGCCGCCATCCGATCACGACGACAAGCCTCACCCGCACTCCTACGACGACGCCGCCGCCGAGTTGCTCCTCTTCAAGCTCGCCATGTGCCAGAGGCTGCTCGACCTCGCCATCCAGCTGCTTCCGGACAACAACACGAGCGCCAGCGCCGCCGCCCGGTCGGCCTTCGGCATTGTGCTCCGGGAGAGCTTCAAGGTCTACGACGCCTTCAAAGAAGGCCTCGACATGATGCTACGATCGAGAAGCGTCGTGCTCAGCAAGCCCCTGCGGAATTCAGCTCATGAGATACTGAGGAAGGCGTGTGCTCAGACACCCGAGCTCACGGAGTTCTACAACAAGTGCAAGAAGAGCAATGCAAGCAAGAGCCTGGAGTACCCTCTCGTCAGGGTCGTCACACCGGCGCAGGCCACGGCAATGGAGCTCACGCCGGTCAGCGAAGAAGATACCCGTAAGGAGCACGACGGCGCCGAGGCGGCTCAGGCGAGCGACGGTGGCGGTGCGCCGTCTACGAGCAAGCTCGAGACGACGATCAGCACGGTGTGGGTTGAGTTCGACGACGACGATCAGAAGGCTGGCCGTGAGGCTACCGGGGACGATCTCTCCTTGCAAGCCGTGCAGCCTAGCTAGCTAGTACGTAGGAGTTCTTTGCAACTTCCAAGTATATTATTTTTGAGTGCTCGGATTGGTCCCATCCTCTCTTCTCTCTTCTGGTGTGCAAGGTTAATTATTTTGGAGGACAAGAAGCCAATACTGCTTCCTTGTTCTTCCTACTTTTTTTTTCTTTTTTCCTCTGCTTTTTTTTTTTTTTGCCATCTTTTGTTTGCTCCTTATCCTTCCATGTAGCTTGTTTTGTTATGCCATCATGTTTAAAATTACCTGGTGATCATATCCATATGTATTCTTTTTTTTTTACCGTAGTTAAATGGTGTAACTTGTACAAGAGCATGTTGTACTTCAATCAATTAATCCTCCAGAATGGCAAGAACTAATGTTTGGGGGCATGAATTTGAATTAAGCTAGTTTTTTACCTTCTAAGCTCTAATTTAGTAGCAGTTTAGCTAATTACTATGTTAGTTCCTTCTAAAACTGAGGGCGTTCTGTGAATCATTTAGATATTATTCGGTATATATGATAAATATATACCAATCCAATCAATAGAGATATCTGAAAAAAAATTGCCATAAGATTTACCAATATGGAGGAAATAATAGTGCGGATATATAGGCCGAGAGAATATTCTTAAACCTTAGTCCACCACCAAATGCTTATTTATTTTATTATTAATCATGACTATCTGAAATTCCAGCATTCATCTTTGTGTGCCAAATTCAAACCCCACTAAGAGTTAGTAACTAATTAAGAGTTATATATATTTTGTGCCGTTTAGAGTGATTTGACATATATTCCACTCGAAAGGCGTTTTCATGGAGGCTGATTTCCTAGGGTTGTTTTGTTCGTCACTTTTTGAAACCCCAATAATGGGTATTCTTTTTTTCCATCGTGCTTTCTTGCTACCATGTTTTTTTTGGGAGTGTCTAGGCATCACCCGGATATTTTCTTTCTAATTATCATCCAAAATTGTGACCTTTGAATTAGAAATCAAAGAGCCTCTTGTTTTTGAAGAGGAGAGATTTTTTCAAGAAGGAGAGGGTAAAATTAAAAGGGGAGGGAGAGAATTCATGGCCATTGGATCCCTAATCCAATGGTCATAAATCTGGATGATAGTTAGGAAGAAAACATCCGAATGATTTTTAAGGTTGTGTTTGGTTTAGAGACAAGGTGGGATGTGATGGTCCTGTCCCTGGTTTTGGGATGGGATGATCCCATTTTTCGTTTGGTTAGGGGGATAGAGTCATCCCTGTTTTTTGTTTGGTTGGAAGGATAAAGTGGGATGGAATGGTCCCATCCTTTGTTTGGATGGAAGGATGAAGGTGGGACATGTGTGGCCTTTGAGTTTTTTTTAAAAAAAAATTGAAGACTATTGTTGATATGTTTGTACACATAAGCCTTTGAGTTTTTTTTTAAAAAATTTAAACAAAATAGTACTTAAAAAACAAAGAGGTGGGATGACTCTGTCCCACGTGGGATGACTCTGTCCCATGAAAAAAGAGGATTGCCTAGTCCCGGGTCTACAAGGAATATTCCTAGTGGGATGTCCTTGACTCTGCTTGTCCCAGAAATAAACACCACCCCAAGGTGGGATATCCTACCTGGGACGTCCCTGTCCCTCGAACCAAACACTGCCTAACAAAACCCTTTTTTTAATTATTTGGATGGGAAATAGGCTTTATTTGCTACTCTGACAAGGGTCAACGGATTTGACCATGACCAAATGACCATTTTGCCCCTCCCAAAAGAATTAAGAAGGAATTTTCTCTCTTACTATCATTGCCGCCGGTCAGAAATCAACCATCACTAACTGACGTAGATCCATGGAAGCGGAAAAAGAGAGGGAGAGGAATAGGCAAGATAGTTTGGGGGCATTTTGGGTGTTTTCTAAAGATTGGCTCCAACAATGGTATAAAAACCCTATTTCCCACCTTTGCAATGGTACTATAACAATTACCTCCTTTGCAATAACAAATCCCAAATTGCACACCTTTGTAATGGCAAATATGCAATTGTTCCTAACTTCAAATGGTCTTATATATCTGATCAATGTTGTTGCATGATCACTGTGTTAAATTTACATTGTCAAGAAAAGGGATGAAAAAAATATTCTGCTGATATGATGGGAGATATAAGATTTGATAAGATTTAGTAGGAGAAATGTTCCTTAGCTGTTTCCCACACTGAAGTTCATATTATTTTTTCTAATTTATAAGATATTTTGTTTGCAAAGTTGTTTTTTTAGATTTTGAGCTAGATAATTAGAATATGTTCTCTCCGCAAAATACATTGGGGTAACCATGCATCGTAATGTACATAAGGATTAGACAAGTGACTCATAGTTAGCTACAAGCAATTTTAACAATTAGTAATAAATCAATTAATTTCCATGGCTTCAGTTATTTTATAGTAAAATACTATAAAACACCATACCATTTTCAGCTAAAACGACGGAACAAGCCATTACCGTCCGATCACCAAATCCATAGGCATTGATTTTGACCACCTACTATCCTTATCCAATACCGTTCCTGTTTAGCCTAGTCATCACTGCTCCCCTTATTTGCTATCGCACCTCTCTCAGCCACCCAATCCATCTTCAATTCTCCACCCACCTCGCTCCCCTCTCTCTCCCTCTCCCTCTCTCTTAGCCTCCCGATCCAAAGCGGCAGATGCTGGGATGTAGCCATGTGGGTGTTGCGAGCGGCAGCAACTAGTCACTACTACAAAAAGAGGTTGTACTGGACGGCTACATCACAGACGATTCATAGGGAACCGTTTGTGCTTAAACTATCACAGACGGTTTATACTAACAACCGTCTGTAATATTTTCTGAGACGGTTATTAACACGAATTATCTGTGATAATTGAGACATCACAAACGGTTCATGTTAATAACTATCTGTGAAAGTTGCGGACATCACAAACGGTTCATATAAAAAACCGTCTTTGATATGAGCATTATCACATACGGTTCTTATAACAAACCGTCTATGATATTGCGGACATCACAAACGGTTTGTATTAATAACCATCTGTGAATTATCACAGACGATTATTAATATGAATCATCTGTGATAATGTTGTATCACAGACGATTTGTGGTTGGAACCATCTGGGATAATCTGCGCTATTAAATACCAGGCGTACGTAGTCTCGACACATATCTGTCTTCATTGCGCTACATCGGTGAAGCGAGGCAGTCGACTTTGGAGAGTTTGATGAAAACATATCGCTTGTAGATCTATATACGTCTTCTTGGTGATCAGAGGTTAGTACCCAGTTGCTTCTAATAACTTATATGCCTTGTAATAGAAAGAGATGATAGCTAGTTTTTATTTAGATCTAGCTAGCTAGCTAGGTTTAGAAAGATAATGGTACTTTGCTCAATTTCAGAATGGGTAAGTACTCCTAGTTTACTTCAATATATTCTTGCTTAATATTATTGTTTCATGAATACGTGGTTAGCTAGCTACCTAATATAGATGTGTGTAATTAAGTAGCTAGTCAGATTTGCTATAGTAGCAGTAATAATCTAATTTTACATCCATTTGTTACATTTGTATCATAGATGGACCGAAGTTAGATGTACGTTGGAAACCGTGTAAGTGAACGGTATATTAATGGTGTGTCTACTTTTACAAGAGCGGTTGAGCTGGATATGTTGAAGAAGGGGATGTAATATATGAACTATCCATGCGTTGATTATGATAATCTAAAGATGTTTAGCAACTCAGTGCAGATCGAATCTCACTTGATTCGAAGGTGTTTCAAAAAGGGATATAAATGTTGGACCAGTCACGGTGAAGAGAGATAAAAATATGCGGCCCCGTGTTCCTAATTATATGTACATGTTCGAGAGGTACATGAGAATTCTCAAGTCCTATGTACGCAATCGATCTCGATCGGAGGGTAACATCATCGAAGGTTATACAACCAAAGTGGTCATTGAATTCTGCATCGGTTACATGACTCAGGTCAAACCGATATGTGTACCTCTATCTCATCATGAGGGGAGGCTAGAGGGTATCGAGACAATCGGAAGGAAAGCAATAACTTCGGATCGATATACGTATGCTCAAGCCCATTTCACGGTTTTACAACGCATGACTGAAGTGTCCCCGTATATTGAAGAGTACAAGGACATGCTACGCCAAGAGAATGCAGGCCAGTCAGAGGTTTGGATCATGAAACAAAACAATCGTCAATTCAACGAATGGTTGAAGGTGCGATTGACTGGGAGATCGTCAGGTGAAACACCACAATGGTTGGCAAAAGGGCCAAAATTTACAATTATGATATGGCAAGGATATGATATTAATGGCAACATATTTTATACAACATATTAGGATAGAAAGAGCACAATGCAGAACTCAGGTGTCCTCATAGATGCCTTTGATACACATGTCAGTATCGCTGGCCCAAGCTCGTACTACGGGCTTGTAGAGGAGATCTAGGAGTTTGACTATATGATTTTCAAGATTCCTCTATTTCGGTGCTGTTATGTCCAACTCCCACTGGGTGTAAATGTCGACAAGTACGACGCCACTACCATGGACCTTAAATGTGTAGGATACGAAGTCGAACCATTCGTACTTGCAAAGGCATGTTATTCAAGTATTTTATGTAACTGACTCGGCAAATAAAAAGCACCATGTAGTTCTTCATAGAAAAAGAAGAATTATCGGAGTTGAGAATATCGTGGATGAGAAAGAGTACAATCAATTTGATGAGTTTCCTCCATTCAGAGACGGCATCAGGCTCGAGGAAGAATAAGGCGATGAAGCAAGCTATATGCGTGTCGACATCGTGAAGGGCTTTATTTAAAAGGAAATAGCCAAGTGTAATAAATAATCTCACACAGCGAGCATCTATTTAAAAATTGTTGCAATGTAATCATAATTAGGAAACTCAGCATGTAATTATGGAACTATATTCCATTGTAATTGATTCAGTAACTAAGAAATCGTTATATTTACGATTATGCTTGTGTTTTTCCTATTGCATGGCCAGCATGCATTTCTTGTGGCTAGATGAAGAATAGGGAACTGTCACAAACGGTTTATCGGAACAAATCGTCTGTAATAATACTATCACAGACGGTTCTTTTATAGAACCGTCAGTGATATTCAACCGTCTATGATATTCAAGACGGTTATTTTATAGAACCATCTGTGATATGTTGAATATCACTGACGGTTCTATAAAAGAACCATCTGTGATAGTGTTATCACAGACAGTTCCATAATAGAACCGTCTGTGATAGTTTCTCTATAAATATACCCCAAGGATGGGTTCTGCTCGCAGAGTCCTTACTCACGCACTTCGTCTCCGCCACCCTTGCTAGGTTTTGTTAGATTTGACTGCTCACTCGCGCACGATGCCACTTCTCCCTCCTGACGCCGCCTCTCCCTCCCTATGTCGGCCGCAAGAACTGTTGGGTTTCCTCAACCCATACTTAGTCTCTAAACAATCCATCAACGATAATGCATCTTTCGTCCAAAATTACATAATGAGTGGATTGAGTGCTCACAGTGACAAGGAGTACATCATGGTACCCTTCAATCAAGGTAAGTGCTTCACTAGTTGCCACACAAGTTTCATTTGTACTTTATACGTAACATGACCTTAGGATTAATCACTATGACGACACACATAACTAGATCTCACTGGATTCTGATTGTGATTATACCAAAATGGAGCAAGGTAATATACCTTGATTCCCTACTTAGGAGCAACCAGGACTTTACTCATGTGCAAAAAGCAATTGACATGTAAACTCATTTTCTCCATACATAACTCTATTGTAATCTTTCTTTCATTTGCAATGGCCGAGGCTAACTTTTTTGAAATCACGCAGGTCATTTAGCGCTTATGTTGTTTAGGAAGGGAGACATAAGGAATCCAGCGACACAGGATGTGATTTCCAGTACCCGCTACAACATAATAATCCTATATCATACTTCGTTATAATGCTTCTAGAATTGACAATACTTATGTATGTAATTCTATTTTTACAGTGCCACCAGCAGCTATAAGATAACATATGTGGATTCTACGTTTGCCACCATATGAAGGAAATCATGGATACTAAGATGAATGATCTCGAGGTTTGTTAACCTTCTAATAATTATTGTTTCCTAATTATATATATGTATACACACACATATGCTAATTAATGACTTAACATTGCTCCTAGTGACAGCGTGTGGACTTCGACGAAAGTGCAATTGATCTTGACAAACTCGTTGAAATTCGAGGAAACCTCTCCCAATTCTTACTAACAGAGGTCATAAACAAGACTGGAGAGTTCTATCTCGGTAATGGTGATTAGATGCTGAAACATTGGATTCAATTGTAATAACTCAATTGTGCTTAATCAAACAATTCATTCAATGTAATTTATTTTGTGAGATCTGTATAACGATTGTCATGCTATATATGTGATCTGCTTATGTTGTTTCATTCATCTGTGAGATTTATGTAATGATTGTCCTGTGCTATATATACGTAATCTTGCTTGTTTTCAGATAGCATGGCTAGCATATTCTGAGGCAAGCCCAAAAAGAGCAATCAATATCGCTGTTGAAATAGCTATCACAGAATGTTTGAAACACCGAATCGTCTGTGATATGCACCATATCATATACGATTAATAACAAAAACTGTCTGTGATATCGTGTATATCACAGATGGTTAATACAAAAAACTGTCTGTGTTGTAAGCTATCACAGACGGTGTAGGAGGCGTCTGTGATAACCAGCTATTATCATTGACATATAAACATAGATGGTTCAGAAACCATCTGTGATGACGGTTTTGAACCGTCTATGATAACACTGTCTGTAGTAGTGAGTGCCACCCAATTCGTTGGGACAATGATAGATCCCGTCGTGGGGGCAGCTCAGATTTGGAAAGCTACGACATCACTGGTTTGGGCGTGCGAGCCTGAAGTGCAGTGGGCAGGTGTGCAAGCTCTACGACGACTGTGAGTGGACAATCACAAGCAATGCGTAGGCTCCGTGGCGATGACGACTTTGGGCTAACAAAACCATGGGCTTAGTAGCGTCAAAGTGGTGATCTTGCGTGCTCACGCTACGAGTGACCGTGCGGACTCAATGCCAACGATAGTGACAAACGAGCGGGAGCATAGGCTTAGCAACGACGACGATGGAGATGGCATGCAGATCCCGCAACTTGTATGGGGTTCATGTAAGTTTCATCAAGTTTCATGTATGTTTCTTTAAGTTATATGTAAGTTTCATATTAAGCTCCATGTGAGTTTCACGAAGTTCTACAGAGGGAGGAGACCTATCGCATGCTCCCCCACGTGCGGCGATCATCAGTGGCGATGTTTCGTGTGCTCCCTTGCTCGACATCAAAGGCAGCATGGAGAAGCCAGGAAGGTCGATGACTTTGGCGCTCAAATGGGACTATCATGGGAGGCATTACGCTCACTGTCGATACTTGAATCTGACGGCTAGGATCTATACCGTTGGAGAAAATATATGTGAACATGAGTTCTACAGACAATTTTGTACATGAACACACAAAAACGATCGAACCATATTCTATCACTACTTTGAGAACGGCAAACTTGACATATTCACCAGCCTCACACACAGCATTTACATTCACCATTTATGCAAGTGGTAGTGCCTAATTGTATTGTCGTATAGATTCGCAAAGAAAAAGGCTATATTTCCACGTTTACAAGAACATGAATCAATCTTCACAAGAAAAATCTACGAAAAATAGTTTAGAGTTTTGTGTGCATACTAAAAGACGGGCATGGGCAGCATGATGATGCATAAAACGGTATTTCGTTTGGAACGTTGGAGTACACATTGTGCATGAGGCCTCTAGCTGGACTGGGCCGGTATCTGGAGATAAATAAAATCCTCCATTTAAGCCGAAGATTAGACAATCCCAAAGGGGTTATGGGCCTAATCATTGGCATGTTATACCCAGGTACTCTACCGACCAATATTTTTTTTTCATCTAGGGTCTTGGACGTAAAAGTTGGGTATTTGACTATTTTATGTACTTTGACACTGTGCTATTAATACAAACCAGGCGATTTTTTAAAAAGAAACCAACAAACACCTGCATAGGCTCAGTTCTTTTCAGTTTCTAAAAACTGCTTTTTAGCTTTTTTACATTAACTAACTTTTAAACAGAGTATTTTTTTTAAAATAGGGTCTACTAGTTAATTGTAGTATATATTTTACTGACTTCATTTATATTGGCAAAAACCGTACGTGAGTTTCTGTTACTCTGTAATCTTTCGTACAAACAGCCCAAAGCTATAAGTCGCAGCCAAAAAGAACAGACCCTAGTATCTTTTCTTTTTTAAAGTTAGAAAGAATTAGCTAGCGTAGTAACTTCGAAAGTTTATATTCTGTAGGCCCAGGGGCGGATCCAGGAATTTCGGAATGGGTATTCGAAGTTACAAAAATATTATTCAATAAAAAATGTAATAGTCCATAATAGCGAAAATTAAAGTACAATTGTTCGTACTACAGACAACAACTGAAATAATACAAAGAAATTATAAAATAATTAAGAACTAAATATTAACGCGACGACAAAAACCATAACAAGAACCATTCAAACATGTTACAACACTAGCGAAGTCACAAATTTATAGAGCTACTCATCAAAACTAAAATGGTTGCATTTCCGTGTCAATAAAAAATTACAAAAGAAGATGAACCATAAGGCATGACAAAATTTAGTTGCAACCATGGTCCTTCCTGCTTTCTGTTTTAAGAATTTGTTGATGCTTCTGAATTGACGTCAGAATATAAGGAAAATGCGTCCTGAGTTTCATCCCAATAACAGGTGTAATCCCCTCTACATTTGTCAAGTTTATATGCTACATATTTTCACTGCAGTCTTTTTGGTCAAAGTTATTCGTTGAAATTTTCTGTGAGCTTTTCCTCCCTGTTCGTGTTCCTCGGACAAACAATAAATGGGCAGATGCTTCGTTTCTCTTAGTATTTCCATAATTTCTCCCTGATTCTGTTCTACAAGTAATTCAACGATGCAAACAAACTAAGGAACCCCCTCGCTTCAGCCCTTATAACAAGCTTCCATTCCTGGAAGCAATCACTAACCTCCATGCGAAATGAGTCAAATGACCCAGCAAAATCGACCAAATAAAGTAAAACATGCAGCGCCCGCCGCTCGCATAAAAACAACCAAAATCCACGGCAATTCAACCCGGGGAGAGCAGACGCTAACCTTCAGTTCGCTGCGAAGCTGCGCTGGCGCCGCCTCGGCAGCGCGCGCGCCACGATCGCCTCACGACCCGCCCCTCGGTCGGCACGACGATCACTGCGACCACCTCCGCGGCCATCGCTCGCGCACGGCCCGCCCATCAAGCCCGCGCCCACAAAGTACATGACGGCCGCCTCGACTCGGCCGGATCGTGCGGCACGGTGATCGGCCGAGCGGGTGGGTGGGCGTGTTGAGCGCGCCACGAGGAGCGGAGCGGAGGCGAAGGGCTGGATTGGTGGCGCCCGGAGAGGCGGAGACGCCGAGCCCGAGAGGGGCGGGGCTCGCGGCGGCATGCGGCAACTGCGTAGCTGCGGCCGCCGACGGAGAGCCCGGCACGGTCGAGGACCGAGCTAGGGTTGGAGAATGGAGACTTCGCTCGCAGCTCGCTCGCTCTGTCGGGTGTCGGCTGTCGCTGTGTCCGTGTGTCGCAGGAGCCAGGAGTCCAGGAGAGATGTGGAGCTGCGAATGGGCCGTGGGCCGTTTTGGGCGTGGATCGTGGGAGACGGAGACCGCATGGCGCAGGCGGACTGCCGGGCCGCCGGCCGGAGGTTTAGAATATTCCTGAGACCCAATTACATATATATTTATATACTATACCTAATATATAGCAGATTTTTTGCAAAAAATTTTGGGTATTCAGCTGAATACCCATGAATTACTGTAGATCCGCCCCTGTGTAGGCCATAAGATCGAATCGTAAAAACCACAGTGCTACGAACATAACCCACATAAAACGTAGTTAAATTAGTGGGGATCAAATACTGGTTTACAACCAAGTATTCATTTAGACACCAAAAGCAAAATGATCGAAAGGACAATCATTGGAAGAAACCTACGTGGACTAATAGCACTTCTCTTTTTTTTGTGACAGCCTCTCAATATAAAGTGAAGTATTTGCCGCAAATCCATCTTTTGGTACTATAAGCTAATTTGCCATGTTAGCCAGTGGGTGAGACTCAGATCTGGAATGATGAGATAAAGGCAGGATCCCACCCCAATAGTCCAAACTCCATGCTATATGTGGGGCCTGTTTTTTTTTTCAGCTTTTGATTTCTGTCTTTTAACTTTTCTACAGTAACTAGCTTTTAAACGGAGTGTCTTTTTAAGATAGAGCCTACTAAGTTAATTGCAGTACACACAGTAGCGACTTCATTTATATCGGCAAAAACCGCACATGAGTTTCGGTTACTCTGCAATCTCTTACACGAACAGCCTAAAAACCACAAGACGCAGCCAAAAGCTATGAGCCGCAGCTAAAAAGAACATGCCCGTAAGTTAAGGCCCCGCCGTGACTTTTTAGCTTTTTTATACTGTAGCGGTTGAAAATGTATTTGCAGCGGCTACTAGTTTTTCTAAGTAATTAAATTTAAAAAAATAAAAAAAAATTATGCCATCAAGAACAATGCAAAGTATTAAAGGAGAAAAAAAGAAAAAAAAGTGAAAAAAAACTTGAAAAAAGTTAAAAGGCTAAAAAATAAATTTAAGAAACTAGAAGTTAGAAGTTGAAGTGGTTTGGAAGAAAGCCTAACACACGTATCGTTTGGAAGAAATCCTAACACACGTATTAATAATTACTAGAAGATGAGTTTGTACGAAAAGAAAATCATGCCACCAAGTACCAAGCTGGGCTCCCCATCCCAGTTAGCAACATGCATGGTATTTTTGTATGTAAGAGAAGGAGCACATGGCGGCATGATAATTGGGCATAATGATGCAGTTGTGGAGGAGAGAAAAGAGAAGCTTGTTGGACCAAAGCGTGTGTTTTAGGGGGGCAAGTTCTGTCCTTTTGGGCTTACTCTGTTTTTTTTTGCTGTTACATGGATTTAGGTCCTACTTATTTAGATTTGAGCTTCTATTTTCTTATTTATTTTTCACTATTTTTAAATTTTGTCTTTTTTTTCTTTCTAATTTTGTGGTTTTTTAGCTTTGCTGCCGGTTTTTCCCCGTATTTGTTTGCATTGTCCATGATGAGATAATCTATTTTTAATTTTTTTAAATTTAGTTATGCCAAATAAGCCACCATCAACTATAGTGTAATTTCAGCCAGTTATAGTACAATTTTAGCCATTGGACAGCTTATTTTAGTCCAACCAAATGGTACCTTAGGCTTTGGTTTCTCCATATCTTAAAACAAACGAGGTAACTTCTCTAAGCAACTCTAAACGGTTTTATGAATCTAAAACCGTATACACTATTCGCATCAGCATCTCCAATATCCATCGTCGTCTCGAAAAACACAAACAAAAGCCATTAGTCACAATAGAAAAGAACAAGGACTTTACTTTTGATTTATTCGAGGGTCAAAAATAAATAGGTTGATTTTTAAAAACAGATTTTCTAAATGAGTTTTTGAGCCTAAAACTATATACACAGACAGCCTCCTTTCTCTGAAAATTTTTGATCTGTTCATACCATTTTGGGACCAATTATCAGCAATAATAAAAATAACCATGGATTGCAACCTAGGTTGTGTTTGGTTTAGAGACAAGGTGGGATGGGATGGTCCTGTCCCTGGTTTTGGGATGGGATGATCTCATTTTTTGTTTGGTTAGGGGGATAGAGTCATCCCTGTTTTTTGTTTGGTTGGAAAGATAAAGTGGGATGGAATGATCCCATCCTTTGTTTGGATCGAAGGATGAAGGTGGGACATGTGTGGCCTTTGAGTTTTTTTTTAAAAAAATTGAAGGCTATTGTTGATATGTTTGTACACATAAGCCTTTGAATTTTTTAAAAAATTTAAACAAAATAGTACTTAAAAAAACAAAGAGGTGGGATAACTCTATCCCACGTGGGATGACTCTGTCCCATGAAAAAAAGAGGATTGCCTAGTCCCGAATCTACAAGGAATATTCCTAGTGGGATGTTCTTAACTCTGTTTATCTCAGAAGTAAATATCACCCCAAAATAAGATATCCTATTTGGGACGTCCCTGTCCCTCGAACCAAACACTGCCTAAAATACCGTAGCCTCTCGTCTTTCCGATCCCTCCGCCGTGCTTGTCCCGTGGGGGCCTCATGTGCGTCCAGCAGCTCAAGCCCCATTAAATAAGCCTAAGCACACATTAAACTAAACCAAACAATTCTCACAACACAGGCAGGACTTGAGATGAGTGCTTAAAGGGTATCCAAAGAAAACTAAAAAAAGGGCGAAGAAGAGGGAACACTGTGGCAGCGGCGAGGGAGATCTTTAAAATCTAGGCCAAATCCCCCACATTGCTCGAAATCCGCGGCTTTGCTGCCCCGTCCGCCGAATTCCGGTAGGTTCCACCCCTAAAGGCGCCTCCTTTCTCTGAAAATTTTTGATCTGTTCATACCATTTTGGGACCAATTTGACATTTTCCCCCTTTCTTTTCTTGCCTGTGGCTGCTTCTTAGGTGCAGATTTGTGGCGCATTTCATCCGGGTTGGCGTGCCACCGGCTCTGCTCCGGTGAGTGGTTTCTTTGATGCAATCTTGAATCGTTCGTAGGGGTAGGGAAGAAATGCTGCTAATGTTGACTGTTCTTTTGGGTTCTTGATTTGTTCCGAGCTGTGCGCGGAGATTAATGCAGATGTGGCTTTCGTTCGCTTTGGGTCCGGCTCATGCTAGGATAATGCTAGGGTTCTTGATTCATTCCCAGCGCCAAGCTGCGATTTTTTTCTCTCAAATTGCTCTACTAATTTCACTTCTCGCCCCCTTCCTTTGTGCTGAACCTTCTCTTTTTCATATCAGCTGAACCCTCGGCGACACGCTGCTGGCGATCCGCCGACCGCAATCTTCCCGAGAGAATGCCGGTCGTGGACTTTGCCTGAGAGGGAGCTGGCAGCTAAGCCCGACGGTGAGACATTTGCTTCCTGTCTTTACTTCATTCAGAGGCTCATGTCACGGTATTCCTGCTTGCTATCTCCAGCGCCTCAAACCTGCCTGAACCTGGCTACACTGAGCACCATTTTAGTTATTTGATGGAATGGCTGGTGTTTAAACTTTGAATTAGCACCTTTTCTTGAATTAACTTCTTGTGGGTGATTCAAACTTACTGTTGATACCAATGCTACTGATTACTTTATGTTTTTGGTGATTGCTACATTTTCTGTTCAATTCATTTGGTTATCTTGGGAGGCGCTCCTTATGCGTTGATGTTTTCAGAAACTAGGGCGAAAGATTGGTTTAAAATTTGTGATTTTTTTATTCAGTGAAGTGCCTTAGATTTCGTCTAGTTGGTTAATGTATCTCATTTCAAAATGCATGTTTTGTACATTTGTGAATGCACCAGGAAGAGACATCAGTGCTCCATTTAGGCAGAGTAAGGGAGAGGGCATGTTAGAGCAGAGAATAGACAAAGTGGGTATTAAAAAAATAGAAAGGAAATATCTATGAGTATCATAGAAAAGGAAGTTAGAAATGTCTATCTATATCTCATTATCTGGCTTACCCCCCAGCTTCTAGGTAGAAAAAAAATTGAATGGAGCAATTTTTCTATCCCATTGTCTCCTTGTGTGGCACAAAAAAAAGACCATCATCTACTCTTTCTTTTAAAAGGTGTAGGTCAGTGTGTTCTCTATCAAAGAAAACCATTATATTTTTTCTCTCTCTGAACATAGGTTCTTCCTGAGATTTCATTTTTGCAAAGGAATTTTTTATTGATTGTATCTGAGCATTTGTTTTTTGGATCCATTGAACCATATTTTATTATATTTCGTGATAATTTATCACTTGTCCTAATTCTGTGGTTAATGATTCTGTTATTTCAACAAAACAAGTACACAATCTGCAGGCTTTCCTGGAGTTTTTATGGTTAGAATATGCAGTTATGACTTAAAAAATTAAATGATTATGATTGCACAGTTCGGACTAATGTGTTAGATGTGTATTATATAACTGTGTATTTACCCCATTGTATAAGGGGTTTCTTGCATATATGCCACCTATACATGTATATATATTGGCCCTTTGGCCACATGATAAATACATGCGCTATTCACAACATGGTATCAGAGCCAATGATTTCTCATACCTAGGGTTTCGTTAAACCTAGGGTTTTCCTGGCTTTCCACTGTCGCTTGTCGCCGTGACCGAACGCCGCCTCCTTCCTTTCTGCGTCGTCCAGATTTCGCCTTCGGCCGTCGTCGTCGCGGGTCGCCTCAGGGTCGCCGTCTCTGATCTCGCCAGATTTCGCCCGAGGCTGTCGTCGGTTCCCTCTCTTGGCGTGGGGGTCGCCTTGGGGTCGCAGTCGCCCTCGCCCTGCCTGCCGCCGTCCAGATTCCGCTCGAAGCCGTCGTCGCCGGTGCTACGGGCCGACGCCGTTCTCTCTCGGCGTCGTGGGCCTGCCTCGAGGTCGCCGGTTGCGGCGCGGCCGTTCTTCCTCCGCGTCGCGGGCTCGCCTCGGTCGCTGGTTGCGGGCGCCGCCGTTCTTCCTCTCGCGCGCGGGCCGCCTCGGTCGCCACTGAGATCCGCCCGGGGCGCCGCTGAGATCCGCCGGCGGCCACGCCGAGACCGCCGGGGTTGCGGGCCGCTGAGATCGCCTGCGGTCGCCGCCGCCGCCGCCTCTCTGTTTGGGCGAGTTGTGAGACCCGTCGGTCGGTTTTAGGTGGTATGTAAGATCGGTCGGTCGATTTTGGTTTTAGTCAGTCGGTTTTGGTCGGTTTGAAGCCGACTGAATTTAAAAAAAAAAAAAGAAAAGAAAAAGGTCAAAAAAGATGTCTTCTTTGCGAGCACCATTTCTTCCTCGTTGCCGGTGATCTTGATGGTCTCAATTATCGGATGGTTTCAAGACATGCGCATCCACATGCGTGGTCAGCGCCTTTAGGAGTTTTTTACGGGCGAGTTGCCTTGTCCGTCTCGTCCTACTCCACCTGTTGAGCCTGTACTCCCGAAGGATGCCTCCGAAGACGCTCGTACAAAGGCTTCTCAGGCTTTTGAGGATGCCATGGAGACTTTTCAGACTCAGTATGCTGCTTACAAGACATGGATTGATGAAGATGCTCGTGCCTCTGCCATTTTGGTTGCTAGCATGGAGGTGCATCTCACTGGTGATGTTGTTGGACTAGCTTCCGCACATGTGATGTGGACGCATCTACGTAGCCGCTATGAGCCATCTGGTGATTCTTTGTACCTTGCTGTTGTGCGACAGGAGCAGTCGCTGCAGCAGGGAGATGCCACTGTGGATGAGTTCTATGCTCAGTTGTCTGCGATATGGCGTCAGATCGACTCTTTGGGGCCAGATCTGATCTAGGTCCTCTTCGCTACTTTCTTGGGATTGAGGTTATTTCTACTCCTGAGGGTTTCTATCTGTCCCAAGAAAAGTATATTCAGGATCTTCTTGATCGTGCCTCTCTTACTGATCAGCGGACAGCTGAGACTCCCATGGAGCTTAATGTTCATCTTCGTCCCACGGATGGTGAGCCTCTTGCTGATCCTACTCGCTATCGTCATCTTGTTGGGAGCCTTGTTTATCTTGGTGTCACTCGCCCTGACATTTCGTACCCTGTGCATATCTTGAGTCAGTTTGTTTCTGCTCCCACTCAGCTCCACTATAGTCATCTTCTGCGTGTTCTACGATATCTTCGTGGAACTATCTCTCGTCGTCTCTTTTTCTCTCGCTCCAGCTCTTTCTGACTCCAGGGCATATTCGATGCCACAGGCTAGTGATCCCTCTGATCGCCGGTCTCTATCTGCTTATTGCGTTTTTCTTGGTGGTTCTCTCATTGCTTGGAAGACTAAGAAGCAGACAACAGTTTCTCGTTCAAGTGCTGAGGCTGAGTTGCGAGCTATGGCTTTGTTGACTGCGGAGGTTATTTGGCTACGGTGGTTACTTCAGGACTTTGGTGTTTCTGTTTCTGCACCGACTCCTCTTTTGTCTGACAGTACAGGTGCTATTAGCATTGCTAAAGATCCGGTGAAGCATGAGCTTACCAAGCATATTGATGTTGATGCTTCCTACATGCGGACACAGGTGCAAAACAGTTGTTGCTCTTGATATGTGCCTTCGAGCTTGGTTGGCGATTTCTTCACAAAGGCACAAACCAGGGCTCAGCATAGTTTTTATCTCTCCAAACTTCATGTTGTTGATCCACCATAAGTTTGAGGGGGGTGTTAGATGTGTATTATATAACTGTGTATTTACCCTATTGTATAAGGGGTTTTTTGCATATGTGCCACCTGTACATGTATATATATTGGCCCTTTGGCCACATGATGAATACATGCGCTATTCACAACATAATGCACTAAATTAATTAGTCAAAGTTGTTATGAATATTATGCATATATTCATGAGACCCAAAGGGCAATATATATAGAGAGTACAAAGAAATATATCATATACAAATAAGGAAACAAGAGATCCTGACGAGCTAGTCTGTCCTTCTAGGAAGGAACGATCTCCCTACCCATCTTGGATCGCCCACCCCCACACGCCTTGTTCCACTTTTTCTGCACCACATAACTTCGGTAGTCGTGCCTGAAGTTCTTGCAGTAGTTGCACTGAACTTCAGTTGGTGCGAAAATAGGAGCACAAATAGGCACCTGGGAGGGACCCTAGGCGAAGCAGAAACCTTCAGTGTAATCGAAGAAGAAGGGACAATAAACACAGTCGGAACGGACTGTGCTGCTAACCTAAGACGAAGCTCCTTAGCCCGAAGCGTTGAAAGGGTCTCGGTCATGGTTGGTCCATCATTTGTGCATATTATTTCTCGGGTATTCATGTAGTGTTAATGCTTTTTATTGTTTATTTATACTTTGCATATGCTATTCAGTTATATCAGACTTTGATATTATTGGTTATTGATTTACTGCAGACTGGAGATACTACATCTCTCTAGCTGGACAGCGTTTCCTTTTAATCTTTCACTATATCTCTGGTTCTTCAATTATGGCAACTATAGTTGAAGGGTGTGTTGCTCCAAGTGAGCTTCACCTAAAGAAGGAACTTACTGCCTTGCGAAAATCACGGTTCTTGCGTGATCCTGAAACATGCTCATCCTGGAGGTCCCCACTGAGTTCTAAATCATTCATGACAACTAGTGCTATACATCACAATGAGATTGCCAGTAGTTTATCACAAAAGCTCACAGAGCCAGCGGCTGCACCTTCAAAAACCGAAAAGAAAAGGAAAAAGGTTTATCTCTACAATTGGAGGCATCATTCTAACAAATCCAGTGAAAGTGGGATAAGGTTAGATGAGGATGATAGACAAGCCTCAGTAGACTGTAGTCTGGAAAGCCCATGCATTTCTAATGGTATGGACTCTAGGAGTGACACTTGTCTGGAAGTTCCTGTTAGCATATACAGTGTTCAAGGCTCAAATTCAGGCACTCCTGTTAAAAGAACTGTTAGAAGGGTGAGGAGGAGTTCATTCTCAAAGAAAGGAGCAATCAGAAATTCAACAGTTTCAAAGTTGCTAGATCTCCATGTTAACTCTGGTGAGCAATCTGAGGATACTGAGAACTATAACTCAGAGAATCATGAGCTGCTTCAGAAGGGAGGCTACTTTTCTCGCTCTACATCACCGCTATTTGCTGCTTCTGGATGTCTTAGTTCATCAAATCCCTCTAAGCTGTTGAAAGTGCCAAGAAGAGAAGGGTCTTCCTTTTCTTGCACTCCAGTTTCCACTAGCTCCTACTGTAGGTACAGGGGCTGGAATCCCAGTACCGTTGGTTCATGGGATGGAACAACTGCTGCTTCACTTGATGAAGATGGACTGAACCAACCAGCATCGTTGAGAAGTCAAAGGTGTGGTATTCCGTATTGGTCAAAGAGGAGTAAACATAAAGGATCTGAAAGAAGTTGTTCTCCTTCACTATCTGATACACTCAGAAGAAAAGGCAGCAGCCTATTATGTGGAAGTCAGACAATGCACAGAAGAAAGAGATCATCTGGCTCCAATAAATGTGGATATCTTAAAAAATCTTCCCAAGGTGTGCCTCTCTTGGGTGAGAGCTGCCATTTTGCTTATTCGTCATTTGATTCAGCAAGTGATGGAGTTTCAACCATCTTTGGAGAGTTAGATTTGGAAGCTTTGAGCCGGTTGGATGGCAGAAGATGGTCAAGCTGTAAAAGCCAGGATGGGATTGCACTGCCTGTGAGTGGAGCTGATCAGGCAGTTTCAGACCAGAGAAGCTTGAGCCAGAAATACCGACCAAGGTCATTTCATGAAATTGTTGGTCAAAACCTTGTAGTACAATCACTTAGTAATGCGATCATAAGGGAAAAAATAGCCCCAGCATACCTGTTTCATGGGCCTCGTGGGACAGGAAAAACTTCTGCTGCAAGAATATTTTCAGCAGCTTTAAGTTGCGTTGCTAATGGAGAGAACAAGCCCTGTGGGATTTGTACAGAGTGTACTGACTTTTTCACTGGAAATGGAATTAATCTAATTGAAGTTGATGCTAGCAATAGAAAAAGTGTAAACAGAATTAGACACTTGATTGAAAATATACCAGCATCAGCAATTTCCTCACGATACAAGGTGTTTGTTGTTGATGAATGCCATATGGTATCTTCTAAAGTTTGGTCAGCATTTATGAAATTTCTTGATGAACCATTACCTCGTGTTGTCTTTATATTTATAACAATAGACCCTGAAAACCTTCCTCGTGCTGTCATATCACGCTGTCAGAAATACATGTTTTCCAAGATCAAAGACATTGACATAGTATGTCGGTTGAGGAAAATTGCTGTGAAGGAAAATCTTGATGTTGAATTGGCTGCTTTAGATTTAATAGCACTAAATTCAGATGGATCGCTAAGAGATGCAGAGACAATGTTAGATCAGTTGAGTTTACTGGGGAAAAAGATAAGTCCTTCACTTGTAAATGATCTGGTGAGTTATTTTTCAGAACACTGGCTATTCTTTGAATTATCAATTGTGCTCTGTTATTTGTAGTTATGTTTGCTTCCTTGAGGTTTTCTTTGAGAGACTTGCACGTCTAAATGGAAACTTGTATGTTTCGATAAGTTATTGTGTTTGGGTTTAATGACTTTGATCAACAGACCATGAATGCACCAATGGGATGATTACCATACAACATGTAGATATGCTGAATAGGTTTGTTGTTTTCATTTAGTCTTCTTTGCTCAAGGTCATGCCTTTTTCCCGACAGTTCTATGAGTGTTATGTTTCTGTTTTCTCTGTCATGAATATTCACAAACTCTTTGAATTGGACTGTAAAAATGGACTATTTTTTTTGGGTCAAATGTTGCACTAAGTTTTTTTCCTTTAATCATGCATGATGCTTTTCATGGATCTCATTTATCAAACCATGTTGCAACTCTTGCTTGTCAAAACAGAAGAGCAAATAAATTAGCATATAATGGTGATCAAGATTACCTTCAGGTATTGGCATAAAGTGGGATTTGCACTGTAATGGAAAGCAGAATCCAAAGATTTTCTGTAGCAAATTGAAAGCCACAATGACAACCCCAGCAGCACAACCGTCTACAAGCTAGTTGATATTTAATTCAATTGAACTTCTTGATCTGTTATTCGAATCAGGGATAGAAATTCCGCCGGCAACCGGATTTACCAGTGGGTACCGAAAAACAATTTACCGGCCGGTTTGTTTAAATTCAAATTTGAATTTTTGAACATAAAAGTTGGATTCCCTAATGATGTTTACATTGTTTAACACTAATCCAATGCATTAGGACCTCCCGTGCTTGTCTTGATGCTTTTTGCTATGAATGTATTATGAGCTTTCAATTGTTAATTACCTACAACCAGTTTTTAGTGGTTTTTCTTCGTTTTTTAGGCGGTAACCGTTCGGTTTTTTTGATTACTGGTTTCAAAACAGTCCAAATTCAAATTTTGCTGTTTGAATTTTGCCCGATTTTCTCCGGGTTTTCCGATAACCAGCCGGTTACCGTTACTGGTCCCCGGCAGGATTTCCTCTGGTAGCGGGATTTCTATCCCTGATTCGAATCCTACATGAATAAGCTGAACTTTTCTTTGCTCGTTTTTCAATTATGAAACATAAATAGTTGCCCTGTCCAAACTAATTACACAAAATTTTGAATTATATTTTTGTAGGTTGGAGTTGTGTCAGAGGAGAAATTGCTTGACCTTTTAGAGATAGCCATGTCATCAGACACCGCAGAAACAGTGAAAAGGTCTAGAGAGCTGATGGATTCTGGTGTTGACCCGATGGCATTAATGTCTCAATTAGCTGGGCTCATAATGGACATCATTGCTGGGACCTATAGATTAGCTGACCCTACGTGCAGTGGAGAAGGAATTGGTGGTCGAAATAGTGAGTATTTTCAACTTATTCATGCAATTCTTTCAAGCCATTCTTTATTGAATTATTACCATCCATGCTTTACTTCATATTGACTGGGCAGATTATTAAACTACTTCACGCTCTCAAATCTTTTATATTTGTACAGTGCAGTGTTATTTTTGGATTTTGCACTCTTTATTATGGAGGCGTTGTATTGTACTTATGATTCTTATGCCTCACAGGTGTTGATTAACAGTTTTGTCGATCTTTTGAAATTGCTCTAGTGATATTGTGAACACAAGTAAAAGTGTTATGTGCAAATCTTGGTGCTAAAAAATATATATAAATTTTAATATCAATCACTCGGTGAGGAGGATATATATATTTATATAAAATAATCAATGCTGTATAGTGTTAGGCATGGGGGATTTGGACAGGTCTACACACGGCGGAGAGGACCAGAACAGCCAGAGGTGGCCAGTGTTATGAATATTGTGTGTATTGATATGAGACCCAAAGGGCCATATATATAGGAGAGTACAAAAGGATATGCCATATAGAGATAATGCATATATGGAATAGAATACAAACTCTATATCCTAATACAACTCTATCTCCAATACCCTTAACACCCCCCCACAAATGCAAGGCGTATGCAATAGCATTGCATTTGAAAAAGGGTTAATACTAAAACAAGAAATATCCGACATCCGAGTCGTGATAAAGTCGCTGCTATGCGATCGTTGAATAAATCAAATCAAGCCGAATAGGAATAGATAGAAGCATGACGGCACGGATCGAAGCTCGAGGCGGCGGCGCGCGATGCAAGAAACGCAACGGGCGCGCGGTGCGAAGAAGCGTGGCGGCCTTAAAAACTCGGGCGGTAGCTCAAAGAGAAGCGGCATCATAAAGACTTCTACGATCTGCGGCTCAAGGATAAGAGCGTGGTTGTTGCCATGCAAAAGAAAATTCCTACACTTCTATGATGACAATAAATTTGTGGACTCGCACGGCTTGAGCGAACTAAAAATTAAAGACTACGGTTTGGATGGGCGCAGCGGAAGACTCACGAAAAATAACAGAAGACCGACTAAAAGAAATCGGTTGCGAAAATCCCTCCCTCAAAACCCTTCTCTCTCTCTCAAAACCCCTCCTCACACGCGCAAAGAAAATCAAAGCTCGCCTCCTCCGTCTCTCTCTCGCCCTTCCTCTGCCTGAAATCAAAGCTCCATCGTCTCCCTCCTTCCCGTCTCTCTCGCGAGCACAGAGAGAAGAGGAGCGGCGGCCGGATGGGACCGAAAGGGGCGGCGGGGGCGCGGAGGCGGCTGAAGGAGGCGGTCGGCTGCGCGGCGCGCAGCAGGCCGGGCGCGGTGAGTCGTCGACGGCGGCGGCGGCAGAGATCAAGCGGCGGCGGACGGAGGTGGCGAGCGGCGGTGCAATGGCCGTGAGCGACCTCGGCCTCAGCGGAATCGGCGGCGAGCGGCGGGAGACAACACGAGGCACAAAGAAAACGCCGAGGCGGACGGTCGATGAGCCGTGGCGAAGAGGCATGGCGTCGGTGCGGAGAGCATCGGATCCGCCAGCCAGCGGCCGGATCCGGCGCGGGCGAACGAGCCGGTCGAGGCGGCCGGATCGCGGGAGCGGCACGGCGAAGTCGTCGTGCGGCGCGGCGCAGAGATCGATCGGTGGGGCTTGGATCCGGAGACGGCGACCAAGGATCGGCGCGCGGCGGCGGCGTCGTCGAAATCCGAGTGGCGTCGAAGGCACCGGAGATGACAATGACTAGAGCCGAAAGGTCGACAGCTTTCAGCCGGTAGCGGGGCGGGGCGCACCCGGGAGTAGAGATCTAGCGATGGCGCAGCGCCCCCTGGAGCAGAGATCCAGAGACGAGGAGGTAGCGGCAACCCAACGAGGTGGCCGCCCCCGGGTGTTAGTCGCTGGACTCTTGCTCTTGGTGATAGCAAGATCCTTACTCTCATGGAGAGGATGACACTAGGAGATGGGGCAAGTTTTCTTGTTTATTTCTCACACAATGCCATGCCAACTTTGAGGGTTGGGGATACAAATTTATAGGTGAGAACCAGCCAAGCATATGCTAAGATGCTATCCTAGATGCTGTCCTAAAGCGGTCAATATGCTGTCCTAAAGCGATGTCTTTGTCCTAAGCGAATCTTTGTCCTAAAAACAGATGTCTTGTCCTAAAGCAAAAGCAGATGTTGTCCTAAGCGAATCTGTCCTAAAGCGATCAAAAACAAAAACTACCACACCCCACAAAGACCACGATCAGAGACTTATTCATCATTCTCCCCTAAGTCTTGTGCGTCGTCTTGTGGGAGGGTTGAACCACTGATCTTGGAGCGAGCTCAAGGAACTTGATCCTTCCAAGAGGCTTGGTGAGCGATCCGCAAGCCGATCCGTGGTGTTGATGTAGCTTGCCTTGATGCTTCCTTCATCCAAGCGACCTCGGATGAAATGGTACTTTACCGGATGTGCTTGCTCGTTCATGAAAACGGGGTTCTTTGCGAGGCTAGAGCGGACTTGCTTGTCCACCCCGAGCTCCACCGCTTGATGTCCTGCCGAGAGATCACCAAGCGATCGGCGAGCGAGTGCTCGAGTCGAGCGGTGGAAGCCGCTATGTACTCGGCCTCACCGTGACAGGCCACCACCGCTTTTGATCGATCGCCGATGAACGAGACACTTGCCGAGGAAGAAGAGAATCCCGCTTGTGCTCTTGCTTTGGTGTCGATGTTGCCCGTGGTCGTTGTCCGCCGTGCAGACGACGTGTGCGCGGCGGGACACCTCGGGTAATGGAGGCCGTGGTCAAGAGTCCCCGCAACGTAGCGGATGATCCTCTTCACGACCTGCCGATGCTCGTCGTCGGTCGTTGCATGAACCGACTAACGTGGCCGACGGAGAATGCCAAGTCCGGCCGTGTGTGGCGAGGTAGCGAAGGCTCCCACAAGACGCCGTCGCGTAGCGTCCACCTCCTCCGTCGTCTTTGTCGCGGCTCGGCCCGACCTCTCCTCCATTGGAGTGAGAGCGGGTTGCGATCGGTGAGCCCGGCTAGCTCAACGACGCGCTTGGCGTGGCGATGCAGTCGGCGTGATCCGGAATCATCCCGGTGCACCTCGATCCTAAGTAGAAGGAGAGACCCCTGTGTCACTCATCCGGAAGGTGGCCTTCATCTCTTCCTTGAATGCCGCCACCTCGCATCCTTGGTGCCGTGATCACCAAGTCGTCGACGTAGACACCCACCGCCAGGCGTTGCCGCCTTTGCCCGCCGGTGATCTGCAGCCTCGTGTGCGCTCTGCTGGAACCCCATTTGCTTGAGGTGGAGTCCAGACTTAGCGTTCCACGCCCTCGGTGCTCGCCGCAAGCCATAGAGGGCCTTGCGCAGCGAGCACCTGCCCTCCTTGCCGGGATCGCAAATCCCGCCGGTGATGCACGAGACCTCCTTCAAGTCGCCGTTAAGAAATGCCGACTTGACATCCATGTGATGAACACGCCCGCCCTTCTGGGCGGCTAGCGCAGGAGGAGTCGCGCGGACTCCATCCGTGCGACGGGCGCGGCGTCATCGGTCGACCCCTCTGCCGCGACGAAGCCTCGTGCCACCAAGCGAGCCTTGTGCTTGACGATGGCGTCGGCTTCATCCCGCCGGCGAACACCCACTTAAGGGTGATCGCGCGGTGGCCGGCGGGAAGATCCGCCCGGCTCCCACGTCCGGTTACGCTGACGGCGTCCATCTCTCGCTTCATCGCGACACGCCACGCCGCGTCTCCTCCGCCTCGGCGAAGGAGGGGCTCGCCGTCGTCGCATGCCAAGTGCGGCTACGCCTCGCGATCGCGCCGCACCATCCGAGGACGGCAGCTCGCGAGGATGTTGTCCATGGTACGATAGCGCGAGGCTCGCTGTCGTGGTAGGCGTCGACGCGGTCCTCGTCGTGGGGCGGCGAGTAGCGAACTCCACCATGCGCTCCTCATCGTGGGCCGGCCGTTGGGGCCGATTCGGTGGTGTGGCGCGGTGCGGGAGAGTGGTGGCCGGTGGTGAAGGGTGGGGCGTGGCCGTGCCGGGTGGTGGAGCACTCGCCGAGCCGGTGGCGAGCAAGGTGTCGAGTGGGCGAGCTCGGTGAAGACGAGCCGCTAGCTCCCGCTCTCTCGAAGTGGGCGTGGTCGACAACAAAGTCCACGAGTCGAGGCCGAACCATCGCCCACCGCCTTGTCCCACGCCCACCTTGCCTTCGTCGAACACGGCGTCACGCGAGATGCGGGCGCTTGTGTGACAGTGTCGAGATGCGGTAGGCCTTCGAGCCCTCGCGTGGCCGATGAACACTCGAGTGCTCCCGCCGTCGAGCTTGCCGATGTGGCCAAGCTTCTTGGCGAACGTGAGGGAGCCAAGACCCGCAAGTGGGAGACCGCCGGCTTGCGCCCATGCCGAGCCTCGTGCGGCCCCGCCGTCGAGCGCCTTGGTAGGCGAGCGGTTGAGGATGTAGACGGCGGTCACCACCGCCTCCCCCGACACCGGCATCCCCTCTCGCGAGGAGGGCGAGCCATCCCCACAACCGCCGTTGCGCCACTCGACGACGCCGTTCTGCTGCGGGTGCATGCGGCGCGGAGTAGTGGCGCCAATGCCTCATCGCGTGCGACGACGCGACCGGCCGCCGTGAATTCGCCGCCGTTGTCTGTGCGCGCAAAGACGCGCAGCTTGCGGCGCGCTCGCCTCGCGGCGACTGCGTGCGCTGATGGCGTCCGCGACCTCTCCTTGCTGCCGAGGACCATCACCCACATGTAGCGGGAGAGGTCGTCGACGGCGGCGAAGTAGCGTCGTCTCCCGGTGTGGCGGTGTCACCGCCACACAAGTCCCGTGCACGAGCTCAAGCCTCTCCTTGGCTCGAAACTCGCTTCTTTGGGAAAGGAGTCGCCTCGCCGTCAACACGCAGACGTCGCAGAGCTGCTCCACATGGTCAAGGCACGGCGGGCCTCGCACCATTTCGTGGCACCGAGCCGCCGGGGCCTCGGTGAAGGTGCCCAGCGCTCGTGCCATCGCCACGCCTCGTCGTCCGACGAGCCGCGAGACAGCAGGGGTTGTGCCACTGCACGTGAAGAGTGTAGAGTCGATTTGCGCCTCTGTTACCTTGGCAAGGAGGCGGCGTCGAAGATCCCAAATCCGCGACACCGTGCTCGATCTCGACACGCGAGCCGTTCTCATCCACCGCCCCAAGCGATGATGGAGTTCCGCAGATCGGGGATGTAGTAGACGCCGGTGGCGATCGGTGCTCGCCGCCTTGGCGGCGAAGACGACAGAGCCGACGCCTTGATCTCCACGGCGGGCGTCGCCGAACAGCGACGTGCCTCGAGCGCTGAGTCGAGCTCGAGAAGAACTCCGCCGCCGGTCATGTGGTGGGTGGCGCGGTGTCGAGCACCACCCGTCGGTCTTGTCATTGCCGAATCGCCATCCGAGGAGGCGTGTGCTTTTGGCTCGTCAAGGTGGAGGAGAGCCATCTGCGGCGGTGCTGCGGCCGAGGTAGTTCGATGCTCGCATGAGCAATGAACAGACCGGCCGCTCCTCCTCCGCTTGCGCGACGTGGGCTCGCCGTCGTGGTATCGACACTCCTTGGCCCAATGACCAAGCTTGCCGCAGCTTGTGGCAAGAGTCGCCTCGTCGCTTTGCTTGCCAAAGATCGCCGCCTGGCGCTTTGCGCGGCTTGCGCGCTTGCCACTCTTGCGGCGCTGTCGTGGAAGAAGGCTCCTTCTTCTTGTCACCTTGGCCGGCACCCACCGCTCCCGAGTGAGGAGGAGCTTCCGCCAATGGTGACGGTCCCGAGAGGCTCTGTGGCTCATCGATGTCGGCGACCTTGAGGCGACCGCGCCTCCTCGATGGTCATCGTGAAAAGGTCCAGCGAGAGACCCGATCGGCGAGCCATCCGCTTGTACTTCTCGGGGCGCAGCGGAAGAGCTTCTCCACGCCTCTCTCTCGCCGTAGGTGTCGTCACCGAATCGCACCAACTTCGCAACAGAGTGTTGAGACGGAGAGCAAAGTCATCAACGTCTTCACCGCTTGAAGGCCGAGTTCTCCCACTCCGTCGCGTAGTGCTGCGGTGTAGACTTGCGGCGCGGCCGCCGCCGTCGTCTTTGCGGCGATGGCGTCCCAAGCCTCTTTGGCGATCCGCTTGTTGGTAGCGAGAATCGCATCTCGGGCGGGGCTGCGCGATGAGAGCATCCAGCGCCGTCGATCTGATCGTGGTCGACGTCGCCGTCTGGGATGCATCCCACATATGCCGCACTGGAGCTTCACCTCATCACCGCGACCCGCTCGACGTAGTTGGTCTTGGTGAGGTAGGCCACCGCCGCCGGGCCGACGCCCTCGACGATACCGGTACTCGTGGTGACCACGCATCAACCGGGAGAGAGCGCGTTACTGTGAGGCCGCGCTCCGTCGACCCGCTGCGCCGCCGCTGCATGCCTTCTCCAGAGCGCCACCGCCGTGTCGCGCCTCAGCAGAGCGCCGCGCGTCGCGCTGTCAGCGGCTGCCGCCGCGCTCGTGGCGTCGCGGCTGCCATTGCGCCGCTTCGCCTTGCACCGCCTCCTCTCCGGCACTGAGGTCCTCGCTCGCCCTGTCATCAACAGAGCCGGGCCGCTGTTCTTTGCCGCGCGAGCCTTGACCTCTGCTTCTTTGCCGCCGCCTGTTGCATCTGCGCCGCCGCCGCTTCCGCCTCCATGCAGCTCTTGCCGGCTCGCGCCAGCCGGCCTTTTGCGCCCTTTCCGCGCGCGCACGGCTCTGCCGCCGCGCTGCATGGCTGCTCTGCGACGAGCTCGGCCGTCACGACGCCGCATGCTCGAGGCGGCGAAGGCCGAGATCGCCTCGCGGACATGGCGCGCTACGGGGCTGCGGCGTGGAGAGAGGCGCCGACGAGCCGCCCGTCTCGGAGAGGAGTGCGGGACACCGAGCCGCTGCTGCTTTGCTCTTGGTGAGGGCAGCTGCGAGGCGGAGAAGGAGATGAGCGGGAGATGCTCGGGCTACAGGATACTAAGGCTCGATACCACTTGTTAGTCATTGGACTCTTGCTCTTGGTGATAGCAAGATCCTTACTCTCATGGAGAGTATGACACTAGGAGATGGGGCAAGTTTTCTTGTTTATTTCTCACACAATGCCATGCCAACTTTGAGGGTTGGGGATACAAATTTATAGGTGAGAATCAGCCAAGCATATGCTAAGATGCTATCCTAAAGCGGTCAATATGCTGTCCTAAAGCGATGCTGTCCTAAAGCGATGTTGTCCTAAAAGCAGATGCTGTCCTAAAAACAGATGCTGTCCTAAAGCAAAAGCAGATGCTGTCCTAAAAGCAGATGCTGTCCTAAAGCAGTCAAAAAACAAAAACTACCACAGCCCCACAAAGACCACAGTACAGAGACTTATTCATCACCGGGAGCGTAGATCGATCCTCCCGGGGGCAGCAAATGCGGAAGACAAGCCGAAGAATATTTAGGTTAGGGTTTTTAACCTAGGCTCTGATACCATGTTATGAATATTGTGTGTATTGATATGAGACCCAAAGGGCCATATATATAGGAGAGTACAAGAGGATATGCCATATAGAGATAAGGCATATATGGAATAGAATACAAACTCTATATCCTAATATAACTCTATCTCCAATACCCTTAACAGCCAGATCTTCTGCTGCAGGTTAGAAGTTTGGTTCGGAATAGGAGATAAGAGTCTGCTTCGGATTAGGAGATAAGAGTTATAGTTAGTAATATGAGTTATTTATAGAAGGGAGAAACCAGATTAGAGTTCGGATAGTCCAGATTGTTAGGGAGTATCCTCCTATATATAAAGGGGGAAGATATATCAATAAAGCAAGAAGAGATTTACCTATTCCTTCCTGCCTCCTCCGTCTATCTCCTTGCGCCCTCCTTTTGCGCTACCCTTTGCTATCCTCTGTAGTTTTTTCGGCACAGCTCCCTCGCAGGCTTCCCGACCGGAGACCCTATCACCCACACATACAATCTCCGGTCAAGGTCTGGGCGTGACAATCTAGTATCAGAGCACATGGCAGATGATCGGGTAACCATGGTTGCAATCCTGGAACAGATGGCGACTCTGACGGCAAATATGTCCAAGCAAATGGATGAATTGAAGGAGTGCATTGTTAAACAACAAGACAAGATGGATGAGTTTGGGAACAAGCTGACGTCTATGGAGAAGCGGCCACTAGGAGATGGGTTGCTGCCAGTCATGGCTAGGACCATACCGGTGACAAACAACCATGGCAACGGGACTGGGCTGACAATTGAGAAGCCTCCCCGCTTCCACCGGTTGGAATTCCCAGCATATGACAGGCAGGAGGACGCACTTGACTGGTTGCATCGTTGTGAACAATTCTTCTGTGGGAAGAAGATGTTGGAAAGCGAGGTGTGTCTTGCATCTTACCATCTGATTGGGGCAGAACAGCAATGGTACTTTCAACTCGAGAGAGACGAAGGGGAACCCAGCTGGCACCGCTTTAAAGAATACATTAACCTATGCTTTGGGCCATCAATTTGCCACAATCTGCTTGGCGAACTCAAGGAATTGGTGCAGACAGGTTCCGTGGAGGAATATCAGCAGAAGTTTCTCGCCATCCTTTGCCGAGCAGACCATCTTCAGCCACGGCAGAAAGTCTAGCTGCTTACCTTGGGATTGTGTGAGCCGATATGCACCGACGTGGAGCTCCAAAACCCCGCCAACCTCCAGATGGCTATGGCTCTTGCTTAGAGCTTACGAACGGCGGGCGCAAGTCATAGGGCAAGATACAGGGCTGTAGTTCAAAAGGCCAACGCCGCCACCAGTGCAAACAACAACGCCATCGTCAGCAAGAGCAACAACGGCAATGACGCGAACCACACTACCAACCAAGCCCGCCCTCCTGGCCCTTCCAGCCCCTCTGGCCAGCACTACCGCAGGACCCTCGCAGGGAGCAGTCTAGACACGTTGGACCCTTCAACACCGCTTGCTCACCTCGGAAGAGATGGAGCAACGCTGAGCGGTCGGGTTATGCTTCAACTGCGATGAGAAGTTCGTTCCTAACCACCGGTGCAAGCGGCTGTTCTTACTCTTCTCCCCCATCGGAAGTTCAGATGAGCAAATAGATTTTGACATCGCAGCCGACAGTATAGAGCCGAGCATCTCATTGTATGTTGTGACTGGCATTACCACAAGAGTAAGCCATACTATGCAAAACCAAGTACTGGTCGGTAGCATGACCTTGCTTGCTCTGTTGGATTCAGGCTCCACGCACAATTTCATCACTCCCATGGCTACACAATGCGCTGGCGTGCCTGTCCAGCTGTGTAAGGGATTAAGAGTGATGGTGGCCAATGGAGATCGCGTGCACAGCACAGGGTTCTGTCCAGCACTGCCCATCCGGATCAATGATGACAACTTCACCATGGACTGCTACTCCCTCCCAATGGATGGTTTTAATTTGGTGCTCGGCGTGCAGTGGCTCCGCACTCTGGGACCCATCCTTTGGGACTTCAACAGATTGTCCATGACGTTCTGGCGGATGGATCACAAGGTTCAGTGGCAAGGCTTGGAGATTTCCCCTATGCCGTGACAAATTTGCTCCATCTCGGGGCCGACTTTGATGGATGCCCTCCTCACCGAGTTTGACGATCTGTTCGTCTCCCCTCACGGGCTACCTCCGGCACGCGAGCATGATCATCACATCCACTTATTGCCAGGAACTGCTCCCATTTCCGTTCGTCCTTATCGATCCTCAACTCCTCAAAGATGAGTTGGAGCGGCATGTGGGGAGATGTTGAAGCAAGGACTTATTCGCCCAAGTACCTCAGCCTACTGTTCGCGGGTCCTCCTTGTCAAGAAGTATGATGGTACTTGGCGTTTTTGTGTGTTGTAGCATGGCTACAACAGTGGGTACAGGGTACCCTTCTCCATGGGAGACATAGCACCAAGAAAACTACAGAGAGGGCTAATGGTAAAAATGAGGGGGATCTGGCCCTCTCATACCCCTCTTTGGTGTTTATATACATAAATGGGATAGAATGGGAAATTTCCATCCTATCTCTTAATAATTACAAAAGGTGGGGGTACATTGTTACATTACTTTATACACATGTTCCTATATTTTGGGCTTACTGTAAGGCCCACTCATGGGGGTTGGGCCACCCCGACAACAGTGTCGATTACCGCTCTCTCAACTCTAAGACGGTCAAAGACAAGTTCCCTATTCTGGTGGTGGATGAGCTTTTGGATGAATTGTGGGGTGCCAGATTCTTCACCAAATTGGATCTTCGATCAGGCTACCACCAGGTGCGGATGTACCCTCCAGATATTGAGAAGACGGCCTTCCGCACTCATGAAGGTCTCTTCGAGTTTCTCGTAATGCCCTTTTGTCTCTCGAATGCACCGGCGACGTTCCAAGCATTAATGAATAGTGCTCTTTGTCCCTTCATGCGCCGATTTATCTTGGTATTTTTTGATGACATCCTCATCTATAGCCCCTATTGGGTGGAGCATCTGCGCCATGTCAGGGTGGTCCTTTGCCTTCTTCATCAACATCAACTCTTCCTCAAATGCTCCAAATGTTTCTTTGGCGAGAACACAGTGGCATATTTGGGCCATCTCATTTCGGCCGAGGGAGTTGCTATGGATACCACCAAGGTACAAGCGGTTCAGGAGTGGCTAGAACCGTGGTCAGTGTGAGCTCTCCATGGATTCCTTGGATTGGCAGGCTATTACCGCAATTTTATTCAAGGATTTGGGGCAATTGTGGAACCCTTGACCCGGTTGCTTAAAAAGGACATGTTTTCTTGGACAGGGGAGGCAGCGCATGGTTTCGCCACTTTGAAGGAGGCTCTCACGACCGCACCTGTGCTGCAGCTCTCAGACTTCGCACTTGAGTTCTTGGTAGAGTGCGACCTCGGGTTCAGGCGTTGGAGCAGTCCTACATCAAGGACAGCGACCAATTGCTTACTTCAGTAGGGTATTGGCCCTTCGTCACCTTCATTTGGCAGCATATGAGAGGGAACTTATGGGTCTAGTGCTCGCAGTTCGACATTAGAGGCCTTATTTGTGGGGACGTCGATTTGAGGTGCGAACTGATCATTATAGCCTCATTGCTTGACCAACACCTATCCACCATCCCTCAACATCGGTGGGTGAGCAAGTTGTTTGGCTATGATTTCCATGTGGAGTTCAAACCAGGAAAGCTAAATATTGTGGCAGACACCTTATCACGTTGTGTGGAGGAGAATGGCTCGGTCGGTGTAGTTTCCTTCCCCAACTTCACGCTTATTGAGGATTTGCACATTGAGGCTACGACTACTACAGAATTAGCCGCGCTGCTCCAGCAGATTGTAGAGGGTACCTTGGGCACGCCATGACAGATTTATGATGGATTGGTGCTACATAAGAACCGTGTACATGTGCCGCATTCTTTGCCATCTCTCCAAGCTATTTTACTTGCTGTTCATTCCACTAGACATGAGGGTGTTCAGAACTTTGCATCGTCTTCGTGCTGATTTTCATACTCCTCAAGATCGCAAGCTGGTGGACAGCTGGAGGACGTTGTGCGCTCTTGCTCAATTTGTCAACGCAATAAGACAGTATAGCTTCATCCGGCCGGCCTATTGCAGCCATTAGGGGTTCCTTCGAGGATTCGGGATGATCTTGCTATGGATTTCGTGGAAGGACTGCCATGCGTGAATGGGAAATCGGTCATCCTTATTGTCATTGACCGTTTTCCTAAATATGTGCACCTTATACCATTAGCCCATCCGTATACTGCCAATTCTGTGGTGAAGGTATTCTTCGACGAGGTGATTTGTCTCCACAACATTCCTTGCTCCATTGGTATCGATCAGGATCCAGTATTCACCAGTAATTTCTGGTCTGAGCTTTTCCGATTATCCAGCACTAGTCTTCACTTGAGCTCAGCTGTTCATTTGCAATCAGATGGCCAGGCAGAGGTTACCAATAAAATTATTGCTATGTACCTTCGCTGCCTCACAGGAGATCGGCCTTGTTAGTGGATTCGTTGGTTACGTTGGACCGAATACTGCTACAACACGTCTTTTCAGACTTCTCTATGGGAAACACCCTTCAAAGTGGTATATGGTAGAGAGCCTCTGGCATTTCGGCCGCATTTGCCCATGTCTACTAACATTCAGGCTGTGGATCAACTTCTTCTAGAGCGAGACCAATTGCTTGCGGATATCCGTGACCATCTTCTTCTTGCCCAACAGCACCACAAACAGTATTATGATGCCAAGCACCATGATCTTCAGTTCACAGTTGGACAGTGGGTATGGCTTCGCCTTCACCAACGTCAAGCCTTATCATTGGCCGACAATGTAAATCGCAAATTGGCTTCTCGCTATTACGGGCCTATCAGATTGTGGACAGAATTGGAGATGTGGCATATCGTCTCCAGCTTCCCTCTAAGTCTTGTATTCATGATGTTTTTCATGTGAGTCTACTGAAGTCGCATCATGGTGATCCTCAGGCCATGCCCCTGGCTTTGCCCGAGCTTCATGATGGCCGCATGGCCCCAGCTCCTCGCCATATCATCCGTGCACGATTGAGCAATGGTGTGCGTGAGATATTGGTCCATTGGGATGGGTTACCAGCTTCGGATGCTACATGGGAACCCCTCGAATAGTTCTGGCAGTACCCCCTCTTCAAGCTCGAGGATAAGCTTTTTGTCGTGGAGGGGAGAAATGTCAGGCATGGGGGATTTGGACAGGTCTACACACGGCGGAGAGGACCAGAACAGCCAGAGGTGGCCAGATCTTTCGCTGCACGTTAGAAGTTTGGTTCGGAATAGGAGATAAGAGTCTGCTTCGGATTAGGAGATAAGAGTTATAGTTAGTAATATGAGTTATTTATAGAAGGGAGAAACCGGATTAGAGTCTGGGTAGTCCAGATTGTTAGGGAGTATCCTCCTATATATAAAGGGGGAAGATATATCAATAAAGCAAGCAGAGATTTACCTGTTCCTTCCTTCCTCCTCCGTCTTTCTCCTTGCGCCCTCCTCCTGCGCATACCCTCTGCTATCCTCTGTAGTTCTTCTGGCACGGCTCCCTTGCAGGCTTCCCATCCTGGAGACCCTGTCACCCACACATACAATCTCCGGTCAAGGTCTGGGCGTGACATATTGTGTGTGTAATTGATCTGTAATTGCCCAACTGGTTGCTATGTATGCATCTTTAAGAGATGTTTTCATGTACTCAATAGGGTTTCTATCTATCTGAAGTTCTAAACACATTTTTGCCTTCTTTAGTAACTGATGCTGAGTTGGAAAGATTACAACAAGCGTTGAAGATTCTTTCTGATGCTGAAAAGCAGATAAGACTTTCAAGTGAGCGTTCAACATGGTTCACTGCAGCTCTGCTCCAGCTTGGTTCTGGTCATAATTCAGAAATAACCCACTCAAGAGGCAGCAGTAAACCAAGTGCTAAAGCAACCAGTGAGACCGTGATGGAAGCAGTGAGAGAATCCTCTGCTAGCAGGGCTACATCTCATCCTTTATTCAATCTTCACGGTTCAAAGAAAACATTGGACCTCAGAACAACCAGTGGGCACTCCAGTCCTCAGGGCCTTGCTTCATTGTCTTCCAGGATGAGGCCCAGTGACAACTTAATTTATGGAGAATATAGGTCTGTTGATAGAGTTTTAATGGATTCTGCTCAAACAAGTAATTCTTCTGAGCGAAGGCCTATAATTAATGGAAGCTCAGATAACCTTGTCCGAATTTGGAGAAAATGCATAGAAAACTGTCACTCCAAGACATTGCGGCAACTACTCTGTGATCATGGGAAACTAGCATCTGTCAAAGAATGCGAAGGTAAAATTATATTATGTTTGCTTTCTTGTACTTGCACCATTAATGTTTTTAGGCCTTCCTTGGTCAATCTCTAGGTCCTACCTTCTGGATTAGTGCCAGAGCAGCCTGACCATGTAGGGTAGCTCTACTGCATATGTTTAGTTGACCAACAACAAGAGCCAAATTAGCTGGAGGTTTTGCATTCCAAGATGCTGTAAAAACTAGGTATAAGTATTTGCTCAACAAGTTGAACAAAGCCACATTAGATTTGTTGCTCAGTTCCAATCTCATCATTAAAAAACTGCAATGGTTGCAATCATAATAGTTGTCAGGGCTTCCAAATTCAGGTTCTAGCAGTCTAGTTTCTCACCGAAGCTTCAAAATAGCAACTGGAACCAGAGCTTGGCCAAACAGAACATGTCATTTAACTTTATATTAACTGTACTTGGTTGAATTAGTAATAGGGCTTGCAAGTTGCAAATTAGACAGTAGCTGCAGAACTCATGGATCATATTGATTTATGCTTTAGAGTTGTGCATATTAATATAATTCATGAAATCCTTGTAACATGTATCATTTCTTTGATTGAACCAAAACACGGATGTTTCAAACATGGGGCTGGAAGAGGAGAAAAGTAAAAGCCAAACTACCTAATTGTTTGTGAAGGAACTGAATTGAAATTAGTGGTTAGGAAATTGAGGAAAAGCAGATGTAGTAACATAAAAAAAGAAGTTAAAATTGGATTATTCAATCCATTAAAGACTAAGGTTATCAACTTGCACATACTCCTGCATATACTTTTCTCTACTGCTTTTTCTTTAGGGAAAGTCTCTTTTCGGTAACTCAATTTTAGGGGTATGTGAGTATTGAAGTATAAGTGATTTATTCACCTTTTCTTATCAGCTTAAACTTTTGAGTGAATTGATTGGTGCATATGACTTAATATAGTATCAGAGTCAAATGGTTGAGTTCAATATTGGGTTGGCACAATAAAAAAAACAATTGCAGCCCATTTCTATTTCACGTCTTAGGCCTGAGGAAGTCTAGACGTGAAAGAGAGTGTTGAAGTATAAGTGAATTGCAATTGAGTTGTATGCACCAACCAGTTCACCTAAAAATTTAAGTTAATAATTATTAGAGATATGTATACCCAAGTTACCCTTACTTGTAACACAAGTTGTACATGACTATATATATGAAAGTCACCCCCCTACATTGGGTGTGAGGTGTTCTCCTAATTCTCTACATGGTATCAGATTTCTTTTCCTGGGCATCTTCCGCTGCCCAATCCCCTGTTTTTCACCCGCCGCCACCCCTCCTCTGTTTCTAGGGTTTTCTTAGGGTTTCCCGCCGCCTCCCGCCTCGCCGCCTGCCCCGCCCTGCGCGCCCCTGCCCCTGCCTGCTGCGCTGCGCCGCCTGCGCTGCACTCGCCGCGCCTTCTCATTCCTTCAGCCACGCGCTCTCCTGCCGCCTTCGCCCTTCCTCTGCTTTTCACCCGCCGCCACCCTCCTCTGTTTCTAGGGTTTCTAACCCGCGCGCTCGCTCTCTCTGCACTGCCCCGCGGCGCTCCTGCTGGCCTTCGCCCTTCTCCCTCTCGGCCGCCGCCTCCCTACGGCTGCCGTTATCCTTCCCAGCAATGCCAACAGGGTCTCCAGCCCCTCCCAACACCAGCGGCGCCATGACCGATCTCCCTGCCGGACTGATCGTTGTTGCTCCCTACGCAACGATCGCTGTTCGCTCTCATGTTCCTATTGTCCTCGAGCTGAAACACCCAAACTTCCACAAGTGGGCGCCCTTCTTCAAGTCCTTGGTGGGGAAATTCGGCCTTCGCGGCCACATTGATGGGACTTTACCGACCAACCCCAATGATTCCCAGTGGGTCATGGACGATTCATGTGTCCACAGTTGGCTTCTCGGCTCCATCGCCGCCGACGTACAGGACCTCGCTATGGTGCAAGATCAATCGGCGCGCCAACTTTGGGTCGCCATCGAGGGCCTCTTTACGCCAAGGAGCCCGTCGTCTTCTGCATGAGGAATTCTCCTCGATGAAGCGGCGATCTCTCCATCAACGACCATCGCCGGCGCATGAAGACCGTCGCCGATGCCTGCGCGATGTCGGTCATCTTTGTTTCGCCGTCGCGGCTCGTCCTCAACCTCCTCCGCGGCCTCAACCCGCGCTTCTCCAGCACGGCGGACAACATCGCCGACACCACACCGCTTCCCGACTTCAACACTGCGCGGGAAAAGCTCGTTCTCAAGGAACTCCGCCTTGCCAATGAGGGCAAGGTTTCCTCCGAGACCGCACTTCTCGCCCGCTCCCCCACATGCGGCACGGCTTGCCGCTCTGCCTCCACGTGCCTTGGCGCCACACACAGACAGGGGGGGGGGGGTCAGCAAACCTCCTTTAACCGCCGCAACAACAAGAAGGGCGGCGGTGGAGGTAGCAGCGGCGGCGGCGGTGGTCGGCGCGACCACCCGCAGCACCAGGCGGGTCAGCGCACGCCCACCCCCTCCGGGCCATGGGTCTGCTTCGGCCCGCTGCCCGGACAGCAGCAGCAGCCATGGTTTCGGCAGCAGCAGACAAGTTGTACATGGCTATATGTATGAAAGTCACCCCCCTACATTGGGTGTGATTTTCATATATATAGCCATGTACAACTTGTGTTACAAGTAAGGATAACTTGGGTATACATATCTCTAATAATAATGAAAGGTAGGCAATTCACTTGTATTTCAACACCCCTCCTTATGTGTAGACTTCTTCAGGTCTAAGATGTGGAATAGAAATATGTTGCAATTATTATTTTTTAATTGTACCAACTGGGTTTTAAACTCAAGACCTTTTGGCTCTGATACTATATTGAGTTGCATGCACCAATCAGTTTACCAAAAGCCTAAGCTAATGAGGAAAGGCGGGCAAGTCAAGTATACCTCAACACTGTTCCTCACGTGTAGGCTCTCTCAGATCTAAGACGTGGAATTGCAGAGTTCAAGATTTGGCTGACGCAATTAAAAAATAAAAATTATAACCCACTTCTATTCTACATCTTAGGTTTGAGAGAGTCTACATATGAGAGGGAGTATTGAAACATAAGTGAATTGCTCATTTTTCTTTTAAACTTTTAGATGAACTAACTGGTTTATACAACTTAATAGTGACTATGTCCCTTTTAAGCCTTCACCTTTTAGGTTTGGTCCAAGGTAGGCCTTTTAAGTCACTGACATTGCAGCCAATTGTAGTGAGCCTGTGACTCCACAGATTCAGCATATTTCATGCTTAATTTGGACCAAACCTGTATGTTGAGCACTTCAAAGGATTCTTGAAAATTTGAGGCTTGAAAAGGAAGTGCCATGAAAATTGAGGGACCAAAAAGGGGTTTTCCTTTTCTTTATTGTATGCTTTCCTAATGTTTCTCTAATCTGAAACTATAAGCTGTTCATCTGCCCAAAGTGGATTTTTGATTCTGGTAAAAAAAGGTAAAATTTTGATAAATTTCATTTTTTAATCTGAATTTTTATAATTTTTTGATGGGAGGATAAACTTCATTTTCAGGCTACTTAGTTGCTTTCATTGCATTTGAGGACAGCAATATAAAGTCTCGAGGTCAAAGATTTCTGAGCAGCATCAGAAATTCAATGGAGACAGTACTGAGATGTAATGTGGAAGTCAGAATCGGTTTAATGCAAGAATTTCTTGCTGGGGGGCTAAAACATGAGGTGGACCTGGATGAAAGAGTTGAGTCCGATGTCTTGAGTTGCTCAACAAACAGTGACCGACTAAAGGGTATTCTTAACCCATCAAGAAGTTTAGATTATTCTGAAGAGACTGAGAAAAAACTGGAGAAATACAACAGTGCTTCAGCTGCTGGTGGAGGATTGCAGCCAGCCATCGCTGAAGGAAATACAGGAATGCATAGAACTAGAGGGCAAGAAGTCTCTGTTGAACGGTCAAAAACAGTAACTGTGGAGGAGCAAAGGTTAGAGAGTGCATGGCTCCAGACTGTTGAAAAACAGACACCCAGCATATTAAATCAACCGAGGCCTGAGAGAAGTCAAGTTACGCCACAAACTAGTGGTGCCCAGTACCACAGGAAGTCCTCAACGTCCACTGTTGTGCCCTCAAGGCCTGTTGACAAGGATCTGAGTAATGAATTGAAAGCTTTAAAGATCAGTGACAGTCATGGTCCCCAGAAAGGCCAGAATGTAGGAATGGAGAATGGATATGCTATTTCACCGAGCCTCTTGCACAGCAGTAACCATTTGACAAACTGTGACAATGAGAGTGTGTAAGTAATAAACTAAATTATTTCTATTATTTCCATCTACATCAATTCAGCATTTATCTTCCACAAACAATAAACAACTGCATGTAGCCTTTATAGAAGAAAATGTAACTATGCAAATAAAGTTCTTGTTTTCCAGTCACATTTGTTGATGCATCTTTAGAAACTGACATTGAAGCATCTTGGAGTAAGGATTGCTATGTTGATTTATGCTTGCTGGTTCTCCTGTGCTTCTGAATCAGATATACTCCTTTTCTAAACTTATGAGTAATCTACTTTTGCATTTGGTGATCAGAAATTTTTTTAGCCAATATGCCGTTATAGGACATTGGAGTATTGGACTTATCATGCTTCCTAGGAAATGCTCCTTTTCTAATTATCATGCATACTATTAGCTTGCGTGAGCTTACCTATATGTAATTTACAGGGTCTCTGAGTCCGGAGCACCAGGTTGTCATGGTCTCTTCCCCTGCTGGAAAACTGAAAAATCAAAAAGAAGAAAGGTAAAACTATAATCCCTATGTATATATCTCTTTTGGTTGTCTCACCTCACAACTTCTCATTTGATTCCTCTTCGCATTTCAGGCAAAACGACAGTCTCGTTTGAAGTCATCTTAAGCTGCTATTTTATAAAAAACGAGTATTGTGACTCAGGCTGCGGAAAACAGCCCGAAATTTCATGCCTTGCAAACTGCCTCGATTCATTATTTCAAGAAGATTTAAGATAACCAAATCGTTGTACTACCTCCCATTTGCACTTCTGCTCCAAAACTCAGTCGAGCCTGTGGCCCCCGGTGATGCAAGATCTCGGCCTTTTCAATACAGGAACTTGGCAGTGATCAAAGTTGGTTACTGAGCACAAATGTCTATGGAAATGCAAATTTCAACAAATCAATCTGATCAATTTATTCTTCTTGTACAGACATCTGGATGTGTAATCCCTAGCCAAGCTGCAGGGCTGAGGGGCCCAGCGCAGTTCGGAGACATCCATTAGTGAGTTGATTAAATGCACTTATTTTAGTGCATCGTTTCTTGCTCATAGTTGTTTTTTGTAATGTATTTGACAGCATTTCAGTATACTTTCCCTCTGGTTATTCTACCAAAACTATTTTTGTTAAAGAAAGAATGTGAAGAACTTATATACCATCAGCTTGGGATGCTGTACAAGAACTGGTAGCTCGTGCTAGTGTCTAGATATACCATTCTTGCATGTATCCGTCAGACTTCTGTCCTGCCGTTTGGTAAATTTCACTTATTCGTCTGCTTTCCTAAAATCCCCTCGTTTCGTAAACAATCGGCACTAGGGGTGGATATCGGCTCGGAAAAGTTCATTAGGAAAGTGGCTTGGCTTAGCTTGGCTTGTTAAGCTAACGAGTTGGAAGGTGGCTTGGTAGGAAGCTTGAGCTTCGCTTGTTAGGCTCGGTAGTAGATAAATGAAAGTAGGTGTGCAAAAATCTGAAAAAGTACTCGCAATAATGTATCCAACCTTTGTGACAATGATAAGGAATGCACACTGGACTCACAGATGCGCAGAATATACACCAATCATTTTCACAGAATATACACCAATAACAGAACATACGCCAATCACATTCACAGGACTCAGGCACAGGACTCATGCGCAGAAAACAGAAATCACAGGAAGCATATTGTCCTTCAGAGTGTATACATCACAGAAAGCATTATGCCCAGGAATCACAGGAAGCAAAAGGTGACTAGAGTCCTATATACATCACAGGAACAGTAACTGGAAGCATTATACATCATAGGAACATGAAGCATTATGCCCAGAAATCACAGGAAGCACAAAAGTCTGTAAACCACAGGAACAGGAAACACACCAGGTCTTGATTTGGAAGTTGCTAGCAAACAGAAGTCTTGAATTGAACATTGTCTGGCTATAAACAAAGTAAGTTAAAATTCACAAAACAGAACGACCACACTAATCCGATTGACACAAGGAAACAATATAATCCGAGATGGAACCCTGCAAATTTAATGCTCCAGCACCAGTTTTTATTGTTCAGTTTACTACATAACTAAGCCTATGAATCACAATGCCAATAAGATCCTAGAAATTTCCACTGGCGCACACACCAAAAGGTATAGAATGCAACTAATTGTTCACAATCACATGGCCCGTACACATGAACATCACTAACCTGGGTTTCTTAATCTACTCAAGACACAGATGAGAACACCGTTACTCACAATCACAAAGTCACAATAGGAGACTTGAACTAACAAGTAAATAATGTTATCGACTGAAGTGCAGCCAATGAACAATGTGGCTTCAGAATTTTATTCTTGAGATCGCATGTGGCCAATTTAGCAGGAAGCAACTCACATTTTTTTTCTTTGGGAGGATTGGGGAATCGGTGGTCGCTCCTCGGTGGGGATTGGGGTCTTGGACTCTTGGGGAATCGGTCATCGCCTAGCCTCACTGGACTCTTGGGCCGGAGCTATTGGGCCGAGTGGCCCGAACTTGCCGAGCCAGCGAGCGGCTACGAACCGTCTTGGGCTGTTTTTTTCTTAGGCTGTGTGCCTTTTTAGGCAGAGGCTGGAAGTTTTTTGTTCCAATGATGTGTATCAACTCGATGTACTGATTTTGGGATTAATAAAGTCTTCCTTTTCCAAAAAAAACGAACCGTCTTGGGCTTGGCTCGTTAGACGACCGAGCTGAAATCTTGGCTTGACTTGGCTCGTTTATGTCATGAGCCGAGCCGAGACGGGTGAGCTTCAAGCTTTTTTGTCACCCACCATAGTTTGTAAAGTTTTGAACTTTGACCATTAGTTTTTATACCAAGATACTGGTAAAAGAGTCTTAATATCATCAAGTACCTTTTGTGACACCGACTAGTTCGCTGCGATCAATTTACTATGTTCAGGAAAATCTTATTGGCCAGTGATCATAAAGTTTGACCAATCAAGAGCATATTTCCATTCTTACGTAAGGGGTTGTTTGGATATAAGGGGATTAGACTCGTCCCATTGGGTTGGCAGGGAACTGGACTTATTAATCCCTATCCATCCGAGTAGGCACTAAACGGGCTTCTCCGTGAACTAGAAGCTGAAGCACCAAACCAAACGGTGGGCCTATTGGGCCCAATTATCCAGCCCAATCCAGCCCAGGGACGTCTCGCCGCCGACATCCATCTCCGCGTAGAAATGAATCCAACCAACAACCATCTCGAGCTCACCTTACTTCTGCATGGAAACCGAGCTCTCACATCAGGTATATAAATAGCTTAGCTCGCAAACCCTTCTCTGTTCATCACAAGAAAGAAGGAACCAAGAGAGACGCACCCACACAAGAACAGACACGGAGCGAAACGATCGATCAATTACACGTGCACTCGCTTCAAGCTTCAGACAGGTAGCAATGGCGGCAGTATCGCTTCAAACTTCAGACAGGTAGCAATGGCGGCAGTGTCGTCCAACAAGGCTTTTGTTTACCGCGGTTGTTCTTGAGATGGTGGTGGCAATGGCGGGGCGGGCTGGCCCCGCCCGCCGCGGCGCTGGTGCGGTACGGCCTCGGCCGCTCGGCGGCTGGCTGTGGGACCTGCTCGACAACCCGTTCCAGTTGCTGGAGCAGGCGGCGCCGCTGGCGGTGCAGAGGGCAGCGTCGGCGGCCGGCGAACCGGCGTTTGCGTTGGCGCGGTGCGACTGGAAGGAGACCCCAGAGGCGCTCGTCATCTCGCTGGACGTACCCGGGGTGAGGTGGGTGGTGGGAGGACGTAAAGGCGGAGGTGGAGGAGAGCCGGGTGCTGCGGGTCTCCGGCGAGAGACGGGCGAACGTGGATAAGGAGGGCGAGCCGTGGCACCGCACCGAGCGCGCGGCGGGGAGGTTCTGGCGCCGCTTCATCATTCCCGTCGGCGCCGGTGTCGAAGCCAGCTAATATTTTTTCAGCCGGTATGGGCCGAATATGGCCGGTTTGCAGTTTTATGGCCGGTCCGGTTGGCGGATAAACCGGGCCCAAAACATTTGGCCCATTTTAAACGAACCCTCGGCCCCGACTGACCCATTCCCTCGCAGTGGCGGAACCAGCAAAATGATAAAGAGGGGGGGGGGGGGGCAGACAAATACGACCGATGGGATGGCGATTGGTGGCCTGACGCGGCGACGCCTCTGCTCTCCGCCGCTGTCCGCTGATCGTGCAGAGAATTGGAAGCGACGCGAGTGGCGACTGGCGAGTCACGTGACTACGCGAGGCGCTGAGTCTACGATGTTTCCTCTCTACGACGTTTTTGCTTCCGTCTTTGGTCGGGTCTGCTTTGGGGTCCAAAAATTTGGCGGCGGTGGGGGCCCGCTGCCCCGTTCATGCTCGTTCCTCGGACGGGCTTGACCTAGGTTATGGCTCGGAGAGGCAACGCATGACTTGCATCGCACTCTGATCTTTGCTCTCTCCTTGTGTTCTCTTCTCTGTGGTGGCTTGCATCTGGTAGCCACCTTGCTTCCACGTGGAAATCCCCTCCGCTGGGTAGGGTGGGTTGAGGGCCCAAGGTGGCAGCTTGGGCGGCGAGGGGAGGGCCAAAGACGACAGCTCGGGTGGTGGGGGAGGAGCCAAGACGGTGGCAAAGCCAGCATTGGTCCGGGACGTACCGCTACTTCAGGGGCGGACCCGCCCTTCGGGCGAGCCCAGGCGGCCGCCCGAGCTCCCCTCGCCGGCGGACCCCCCTCCTCGCCGGTGGACCCCTCCCCCCTCCGCCCCTGGACTCCGGTGGAACCGGAAGCACACACCCCCTGGGCAAGGCGGCAAGGCCCAAGTTCAACAAGCAACCCAATAAATACATGGCCCAAGGCCCAAGCCCAACCGCCCAGCAAAGCAACAATGAGATATAGCGGAGTAGCGGAGGACGCACGGCATGGGCCAACAGTCCACTGTCCACCAAATCAACTAGGCAAGAAAAAGAACCGGCGGCGGTGCTAACCTAGATCCGGCCTCCCGGCGCGAGCGGAGGCGGCGCGGCGCGCGCCAGCCGCCCAGCGGAGGAGTCGGAGGCGGGCGGCGCGCGCGCCAGCGGCTAGGGAGGGTCGGGACTCGGGAGCGGCCGGCACCCGGGCCCGGCGGATTTGAGGAGAGGGAGAGGCCGAGAGCGGAGCGCCGCCTGCGCCAGAGTTTAAGGAGGCAAGGACGCCGAGGAGAGCGGTCGGGAGCGGCCGGCGCCCGGCGGATTTGAGGAGATTGGAGAGGGAGATCGGAGCGCCGGAGGGAGACTAGGCGAGGCGTCAGAGGTGAGGAGCAGTGGCCGGGTACTAGGGCGTCGGCGACTCGGAGTCTCGGCGGCGGCGGATTTGTTTGAGCGGTTGAGCCTCTGCCTTTCTGCCTTTGAGGAATGAGAGCGATCGGGACTGAGACACTGAGTAGAGGAGACTACTAAATACTAGCATTACTGCATTAGCATAAGTATTTCTTGGTAGGAGCAGAAGCTGCAAGGGACAGTATTTCTTGGTAATTACTTTTAGACTTTTAGTCTTTTATAATTTTATATATTGCACTTTTATAGTTTCATTTTATAAATTCTATTTTATGTAGATTTGTGTATTTAAGTATTAGTTTTGATAGCTTGTAAAAATTTTATGTAGATTGTAGAATATGTAAACTAGCTTGTTAAAATGAGGGTACTTACATTTTTACCTCTCCAGAAACAGTGATCTGAGGCTTGTTCAAAATTAAAATGAATAAAAAGGATTTGAATAGCTATTTTAGCGAATTGTCAAGCAGAAGTACCAAGGAAAGCGGAACGACGGCCCCACAAGCATTTTTTGTCTTCTTTTTTATTGCATCTTTTATATTCTATTATCGAATTGTGACACTATTGATTTATCTATCTTTCACAATTGATAGATTGTTTCTTTTACTGCTCATCTACAATTGTGGATTAAGCTTCATTAGTGAGGTATTTTTCATTATCCTTCCGTTATTTACATATGTTAACATGCGAATTGTAGTTGTTGCTTCTATTTCGTATCACATACTTTTATTAGTGTGATTGCAACATAGTTTGATCATGGATTGTTTTGCTTTTGGGTACTAATGTTTATTTAACGCTTCCGACTTTAGCCTACCTAGTTTTTTTTGGGGATCCGCCATTAGACTTCGCCCTACCTCCAATTTTTTCCTGGGTCCGCCATTGCGCTACTTCAAGACACTACTGTAGAAAAGATCATCATAGATGGTTCAAAAACGTCATCATATTATGTGCTTGCTAAGTTCTCAGACTTACCCTTACTTTGTGTTGTTTTTTTAGATGATCGCTGAGGACGTCATGAAAGGGCGAGAGTAACATATGAATAATTTCAAGTACCAGCAATATTTTATGTACCACCTTTTGTTATTATATTTAGACTCTACTGACGTGATATGGTAGTTAATAGTTAAAATGACATAATGTATTTTGAGTTGCTGCAATATGAATAAAATAGTGTTGGTTTAACATTACTAGCGGTTTGTTGAAAATGGTAAAAATATGTAATGGTGGTAGCATTCTAGGTCCACAGGATAGGTGGGGTGTTACATTATCAGCCAGTTCAATTTCAAAATTCAAATTTTATTTAAGTTTTTTAGCCCAAATAATTTAAAAAAAACCGATTATCGGTACTACCAGACTGAAGCGAATGTACGAGACGCTTCGAGAGTGATCTTTGCATGTGTTGTTCCCACGTTCACGTGTTTCAATTGACATGTTTTGCAGCGGGTGTAAGTAATGTTACTGATCAAGACGCTGTAATAATGGTTTTGCTATATCTCAATTTCTGCTTAAATCGCAGTCGATTTCCCGGCCATTGGATGTTGCTTGAGATTTGTGCGTTTGCGATGATTTTCCGGGCTTGTTTTGTCACTATCGGTTGCTATTTTGGAGGGAGGGAGGGAGTTGGTCGGCTTGGAAGACATCATGGCCGATCTGCTGTTGATGAGTGCTGTCAACCTTGCTTTTCTTTCCCCCCGATTTGGCCGGGTTTCTTTGGGGCTTTCGTCTCCCTCCTAGTGGAAAATTGATTTGTAGCTGCTGGTTCATAGATATAGCCTTTTTGTCAGCACATTCAACTTCATGCATTGCAGAGAATGGTTCAGGGAGCTCTACAGTTTTAAGTGTCATATCAGGAACCATGTATCTTCCCCAAAATTCCCATTCTGCACTTATGATCAATTAAGGGCCTGTTTGATTGCCTGCATGAGCTGATGCAGCTGCATGAGCGTGGCCAGACTGAGTAGAGAAGGTCCTCAGCCGCGTTTCTCCTCAGCCTGGCTCCAGTTGATTTTTTTACATCCGCTCGTGCAGGCTCTCACCCCGATGCAGGCAACCAAACACCATCTCCCTACATGCGTTGGTGCGAGCCACCCCGATGCAGGCAACCAAACAGCCCCTAAGTGCCTATGAATCCGATCTGAGCTTGTTTGTTGATTGATTTGGAACATACATATGCCAGATCTACGGTTTTGATCTGTGCAGTTTGATTAGAGCTCGTTGTTAATTGTTCTTGTATTAGGATTTGTGAGTTCAGATGTACATGTTAATCAGAGTTGAGCTCCTAACTAGGAGTTTTAGTAGGATAATAAGTGCTTTTGGTTAGGTCAGAGATTCAATCTTTTGTTATATACTTTTAATTTCCCCAAATGCTATTGCTTTTCATAGTATTTTCTCTGACTGTATTTTCTTAAAATGATTTCAGTTAATACCTATTTGCTCAATGTGGAGACTCAGTCTTTTTTTCTTTTTCTTTTTTTTTTTTTGCCAGTGGAGGATTGGTATTCAATACGTGTTATTACTGTCTTGTATTAACTGTTATGAATAGCGCTTGTATTCATATGAGGCCAATGGGCCGGTATATATACACAAAGTACAGGTGGTAAATATGCAAAGAACCCCTCATAACAATGGGGAATAACAAACTATACATATATCTCTAACACCCCCTCAAACTCATGGTGGATCAACAACACTGAGTTTGGAGAGGTAGAAGCATCTTTTGTGCTCGAGTCCGGGCCTTCGTGAAGAAATCCGCTATCCAAGCTCAAGGCACATATCAAGAGTAATCACCGATCATGCACACAAGACCTTATGAAAGAAGCATCAACACCAATATGCTTGGTGAGCTCATGCTTCACAGGATCACGAGCAATACTGATAGCACCTGTACTGTCTGACAAGAGAGAAGTCGGTGTAGTGACAGAAACACCAAAATCCTCAAGTAACCACCGTAGCCAAGTAATTTCTGCATCAAGAGAGCCATAGCTCGCAACTCGACCTCTGCACTTGAACGGGACACTGCGATCTGTTTCTTCGTCTTCCGGGCAATAAGAGAACCACCAAGAAAAACACGATGGCGAGATAGACCGCGATCGGAGGATCGCCGGCCCAAGTAGCATCCGAATAGGCCTGAAGTCAGAACGAGCTGAAACGTGGAAAGAAGAGACGGCGAGAGATAGTCCCGCGAAGGTATCGTGAGAACTCGAAGAAGGTGGTGTAGTGGACCCGAGTAGGACTGAAACAAACCGACTCGAATATGAACTGGATAAGTGATATCCGGACGAGTAACAACAAGGTAGACAAGACTCCCAACAAGATGACGATAGCGAGTCGGATCGAAAGAGGCTCGCCATCGAGAGTCGGAGGTGAACATTGAGCTCCATGGGAGTCTCAACGATCTGTGATCGATGAGAGAGGCGCGATCAAAAGATCCTGAATATATTTCTCTTGGGACATAAAGAAACCATCCGGAGTGGAAGTAACCTCAATCCCAAGGAAGTAACGAAGAGGACCAAGATCCGACATAAGGAATCGCTCACTAAGACGAGCCTTGACAAAGGCAATGTACTCAGAATCATCTCCGTAATGATCATATCATCAACATACGTAAGAAGAAGAGTCCGACCACGAGGCGAAGTGTGGACAAAGAGCGCAGATCATGATCACTAGCTGAAAAACCAGCAGCGGTGACCACAGAGGAGAAGCGCTCAAACCAAGCATGAGGGCTTGCTTAAGGCCATAGAGAGCGGCGAAGGCGGCAGCACCATGCCCTCGAGAACAGAATACCCGGTGGCGGATGCATGTAGACCTCCTCACGCAACTCGCCATTAAGAAAGGCATTCTTGACATCAAGTGAGAAAGCAGGACCGGTGGCGAATGTGCGCCACCGAAAGAAGAGTGCGAACAGTGGTCATGTGGGCCACATGAGCAAAAGTCTCGTCGTAGTCAACACCATGCTTCTGCTGGAAACCACGAGCAACAAGACGCGCCTTATAGCGCTCAAGAGAGCCATCAGAGCGAGTCTTAATCTTATAGACCCACTTACACGTGATGGGATGAGAATGAGATGGAAAAGGAACAAGATCCCAAGTTCCAGTACGCTCGAGGGCAGCAATCTCCTCGGCCATGGCAAGCTGCCACTCAGGGTGAGTAACAGTATCCCGGTAGGAGACAGGCCCACAGTAGCTGCGCCAAAGAAAGGCAAACAGGCGGGAGGCCGAATCGATCGCGATCGCGGAGGCGTAGCGAGGAGAAGATGACCCATTAGGGAAGATGGAGCATCGAAGAAGATGGAACATCGGAGAAGATGACTCATCCGGAAGATCCTCAATCGAGGTTGACGAGTGTAGAAGATAAGGGAGAAGGTATCAGTAGTGGGAGGAGCTCGGAGTCGTAGGAGACGACACAGCGCGCGACAACGGCGGAGAGGCCACGGGGAATATGTGGAGACTCGGTGGGGCAGTGGGCGAGGCAAAAGATATAGGTGTATCCGGAAAGGTCAAGAAAGACAGAGACTCCACAGAGGAAGCCGAAGTAGAGGCGGGGCGTGGGTAGAATGGACGAGACTCGTCGAAAGTCACATCCCGAGAAACCCGTATCCGACGACCAACAGGATCCCAGACCGATAGCCCTTGTGCTCGCATCTGATCCTAGAAAGACACACTCAACAGATGGAAGCGGTCGGTTTGGTGCGTTCTCGAGGCGAGAGGAGAACGTAGCAAACGCAGCCAAACAGATGAAGGGTAGAGTAGTCGGAAGACGACCACGAGACGCTCAACGAGGATCGCACCAAGAGCGTAAGAGGGCTGGATGTTGACGAGATAGGTGGCGATGGAAACGACCTCGGCCCAAAAGTGAGGTGGAATAGAGGCGGCGATCATCAGAGCACAAGCAGTCTCAAGGAGGTGACGATGCTTGCGCTCAGCGACACCATTCTGAGCATGAGCACCAGGACAAGAGAACTGAGCGAGAGTGCCCTGCTCAGCAAGGAAGCTACGCAGGTGACGAGAGAGGTACTCGCCAGCAGAATCAGCACGAAAGACACGAATAGGAGTGGAGAACTGTGTGTGAACCATAGTGGCAAATTGTTTATTGATAGGCAAGGCCTCACTACGAAAAGACATGAAATATATCCAAGTGTGGCGAGAAAAATCATCTATAAAAATGATATAATATCGATGACCCCCTTTCGAAACGAAGGGAGCCGGACCCCAAACATCTGAATGAACAAGATCAAAAGGGCGCTGAGACACAGACTCACTATGAGGATAAGGAAGTGGGATCTGCTTTACCTAACTTACACCACGACAATCTAAAGACACGTCTCTGAGATGACCCGAAGACCACGGCGAACTAAGGACGGCGACGGATCCACACGATGGGCAAGACGGTGATGCCACTCATGGAAAGAGTCGGTAGACGAAATGGCGTAAGCGGAGAGACCGGCGGCGATGGTGGCAGCGGAAGGAAGGTGAAGCGGTCAAGCTCCCAGAGACACCGTGAGTCACGCGCCGAGGCCGAACCAACCGAGCTCCGTGTGGCGATCCGAACACAACAAGAGTCGAGTCGAGAATGACCCGATAACCAAGGTCGATGTCGCCCAGCAGAAAGAAGGCTGCAAGGTAAGGCGAGGAACATGAGCAATGAAGGAACATGAAAAGATGAGTTGCTAAGAGATCCTCGACTGAGACACGAAAGAGATGTACCACCAGCAGTAAGAACACCGCGGGAGAATCAAGAGGTGTAATAGAAGACAGAGTGGAAGGATCGGAGTCATGTGAAAAGATGCTCCGAATCAAGAATCCACGGGAGGTACTGATGTGTAGGAGGTGGTCTCTCGGTGCCCGAAGAGTCGATGAGCGTAACTGCAGAGGGAGAACCTGGCGGCAAGTAGGCGTCGAAGTCCGGCTATCTCCCGCTCGAGAGAAGCTCTGAAGAAGTCGAGGCGACGCCGTCGTAGAAGCACTAGTGCCGATGAAGAACAGCGTGAAAGATACCGCTTCTTCTTGTAGCACCGGGACTCGGTGTGGCCATCCTTGTCGCAGAGGAACAGTGAGGACGGTCACCTCCAGACGGAGGACGGCCACCACCACTGTGGTGGGCTAGCCGGAGGAGGCGATGTAGCAGCGGACGAGCGGCGAGCACAGAGGGGAGTGGCATCATACCAAACCACTCAAACGAGTCTCCTCTGCGCGTATCTCGGTAAGAGCCTCCGAGAGTGACACGAGGTGACGTGCAAGGAGCTGGGCACACCTTTGCTCGAACTCAGGGGAAGGCGCAGTAAGGAACTCGTAAACCCGCCGAAACTCCGTCGTCAAGACGTACATCCAGCAAAGACGGACAGTACGACACCCAGCGGTGCGAAGTGAGTCCAACCGACGCCGCATGCGAAACTCGAGCGTAAAAACGTCAACGATAGCATCACCTGCTGAAGAGAGTGCTCTGTGGACCACGGACAGGTACAGGGCATCACCAGAGGGCTCGTAGCGCTGACGAAGATGAGTCCACATCTGGAAAGCCGAAGGAGTCCCACCACCTCGTAAGAAAATCGAGGCCGACATCGGCGATGAAGACAAGCAGCAGCCGAGCGCCGTCATCGTACCACCGAGTGTAGACGGTCGACTATCCTTGTAGGAATCCAGATCCTCCTGGTAGGTAGAGGCAGCGTCATCATCAGCAAGGCGAGCGGCCTCAGTAGCAGCCTTATCGGCTGTCGAGGGTAATGCAACAGGCGAGACTCCGTCGGAGGAATAGGGCAAGGCGGGCAGGTGACATCGCGCAGAGGACGCCCAGAGACGAAGACCACGCATGTGGATGCGCATGTGAGACACGAAGTCGGTGTAATTAACACCATCAAAGATCACCGGCAGCGAGGAGGGAAGCGGTGCCCATTGGTAGGCGGCGCCGGGCGCGCGCGACAAAACAACGGTCTAACAGCGGCGCTGGACGGCGCGGCGGTTAGAACGACATTTTTTTTTTGCTTCGTCGGTCACTTAGATTATAAACCGACCGAGCGGTTTACAACCCGACCGAGCCGCTCGCACAAACCCTCCGCACCACCGAAGGAGCAAGCGGCGGCGGCGGCGGCGGATCGCGACCAGCGGCGGCGGCGGCGGCGACCACGGCGCGGCGGCGGCGGCGACCACGGGCGGCGGGCGGCGACCAGCCAGCGCCGGCGGCAGATCCGAGTGGCGACCGGCGTCGGCAACTAGACGAGCCACGGCGGCGACGACGAGCGGTGGAGCGGCGGCGGTGCGGCACCGGCCGCAGATCCGAACACCGGCGACCGGGGAGGCGAGGCGGAGGCCGCGTCGCAAAACGGGGAGGCGAGGCGCCGCTCCTCACGACGCCGCCGGGGACGAGACGCGGTATCCGCGCCGGCGGCCGGAGAGATGGGATCTTGCGGCGGCGGCAAGGATGGGAGGCCGGAGGCGGCACGCGGGCGCGGAACCCTAGGTAAGCCAAAACCTTAGTTTTGGCTCTGATACCATGTTATGAATAGCGCTTGTATTCATATGAGGCCAATGGGCCGGTATATATACACAAAGTACAGGTGGTAAATATGCAAAGAACCCCTCATAACAATGGGGAATAACAAACTATACATATATCTCTAACATAACATGGTGCATTAGTCATGTTTAGGAACGTAACTGAAATAAATATTTATGATATGTTGTATGAAGGGATTGTACTCACACTAAATAGCTACAGGTCTGAAATATGAAATGTATCTGTTAGGATGCATCATATAGAGTTATCTTATTTCTTTGCTTAGAGTTCAATGCACTGTATTAATATGTAGTCTTGCATACAGACTGAAATGTGTTTTTGACGAGGATGCAGAACTAAAATGTCACCCGTATTTATGTTTTCTTCTTATATTCCATGTTTCTGTACTTCACTTGTTAGCGTAGTCGCAATCTACGCCTGCAATTCAAAACTTGCACCACTATTTAGCATATGTTTCAGTGTCAAAGTCATATGCAATTTATTCCTCGAATGTATGCTATTTCGTTGCAGTGTCATGTTAATATCTCTTATGTACATGTTGTGGTTTCTGCATATATTTTCCATTTTTTTTACTTTGAAGTTTGTATTTTCACCTTTGTTACTCCCTTGTTCATCATGGTTTGTGATTACCACTGTTTCTGATATTGTCCGCCCAATTGTTTTCATCATTGTAGTTGTTTTTAGACCATGGAAATAACATATGACCAGTTACGAGTTAACCTATGAAAATATCATATCATTTAAAAATTTGCACATTATATAAATTGAACTTTCAATTCAATGTAATGTGCAATTTTAAAATTACGCAAGTGCAAATTCCATTGTGACCTCGTTTAATTTCAATAGAAATGCAATGATGTAAAGTGCAAATATTTTATACATATCTATTACTGTCATAGCTTTGAATTCATCTAAACTTTTGTGTTTATTTTTCTCTGTATATCAAAACTTCATTTTGATTTATTAGTGTCATAGCCTGAATGTAACTTTCTTGGTTGATATGAAAACTTGCACAAGTTTAACTAAACTTTCAGTGATAGGTATTGTGCAACTTTAGTTTAAATTATGTGAAAATGTTCATATCTGTGTTCATATAAACTTCTGTGTATGTTTTAAGTCTTAGTCATTTGTGAGGGTTCACAAATAATTGGTTATATTCTGTCTAGGATAGAAATTTAATTTCGTTTATGTCTTTTGTGTAGGGTTGCCATGCTTTGCTAACACAAGGTTGCATGTGTTTTAGTTCATGTTATAGCAGCTCCATAGATTATTCTAACTTGATTGGACATTTGGAAGAAGAACAGAAAGCAGAAGCGGTGGGAGAATTGGTTCGGTCCACGTAGAGGTGTTGGAGGTGTTAACACCTCCACTGCATCTAGCCGTTAATTAACGAGGGGTATAACTGTACCTAGCACCACTCCTGCACACCACTCAGAGACACTGGAGATATTAAGATCATGAGAACCGTTGAATGAGCTATATTGAACGGCTGAGAATAAGTGAATGTACCGAACCAAAACTCGCCAAGATATAGGGTACCTTCTTACCTGCTAGCTTCAGCTTGAAAGTGACCAAACTTGAGTGTTGACTGCTTTTATCAAGCAGAGAAATATAATAAAAAAGTCAAACCATTTGACAAGCATAAAATTTCTTAATTTCTACAAATATTGTCTTATTTTCTTGTGAAATGAATAAGGCCAACAAGGTTATGCATGTTTGTCTCTTTCGTAATTAGACGGAAGAAACATTACAAGCTCCTACATTCTGTTTCTGCCTAGGTTAAATGTTTTTGACTCTCCACGAAATGAGAAGTAAGGCATCGTTTGGAATGCAGGAATTTTTTTTCCAATTCTTGCGGAAATTTGAAATGTTTTGTGCGTAATTCTTGTGAAAATCCTATGAAATTATGTCATTGTCTCACAAAACTGCATGCTATAAAAAAGTTCATTTGTCTCTGGGCCAAAAAAGAAAGTGTAAGTTTTACGTAATTGCAACTTTATTGGAAAAACTATCGGTTTGCTATAACTTCAAGCGAGAATTTGGGATAGCTGCACCTTTAAATGACCAATTTTTCAAAAAACAAACTATAACTTTGTCATGAACAAGCTATCCTAACTAGCCAAGCCCACATGCCATACACATACGGTGCTGTGGCCATTACGGGGTGCCACGCAAGCTCCAACTAGGACGCCACGCAAGTGCCAATGTGGCACACATCAGTGGCACAAAAGTTGTTATTTATTGATAGTTTGGATGAAAATGTTGCAGTCATGCAGAATTTACTCTTCTTAAAAATAAAGGCTAACATGTGGGTCTACTAGTCAGTGTCTCCCTTTTGTAAGGTCTAATCCCACCTGATGTTCCCCTCCAGTGAGAATACGTCCTAGATAGACACGTCGCAACATGTTTCCAAACCCTAAAAACTCACCCCTGCCATTTATTTCTTCATCCTTCCTGTAACCGAGCCAGCACGTGCCTTCTTCTCCATTGTTAGTCACCACCTTCGTCGCATTGTGTCGCTGTCACCTCCTTGGTGGAACTCGTGTCGATTCCCCATTGCCAAAGTATTGCACCGATGTGTTCTACCTATTCCTGAACCCCCCAAGCTCCTGTACATCGGTGTGCCCTCGTCGCATTCGCCTACCTCCTCCTTGCCACCAGCTCATCGTCGGGACGCTATCGTCCATCACAACCCATGCTATACCACCGGTAAGCTCGTTTACTCTTGCTCAAACTATTTTTGCCATTCGTAAGGCTTGTACGTGCTCCTTTTCCTTCGGTGAGAGCGGCACCTGAGCTCCTCTATTTTCTTTCTACTAGTTGTGAACAGAGAAGAAGAAAAAGAAGGCGATAAGGAAAAAAGTAATTTATGGATGCTTCTCATAAAAAAGGAGGTTAACAGAGCAAATGGACAGAAAAACATCAAAGTGGCGGTGCAGTATCTCATTTGTTCCAAAGTGTTGACTTTTTTTTTTCTGAAATGGCACTGTAACTACTGTTAGCTTTTTCTAAGGTATTGAATTAAACAAAATAAAGAAAAATAGGGAAAATGAAAACACCATTATATGCAAAGGAGAAAGAAAAAAAAAGAAAAAACCATGTTAAAAATAATATATTTCAAATAACTTTTAATTTTTAAATGCCAGAAGCTGTCACTGTTTATTGTAGGACCTAAGTAGGGTTGTAAACGAGTCGAGCTTGAGCAACTTTGGCCTTCCAAGCTCGAGCGCGGTAGAAGCTCTAGCCTAGCTCGAGTTGGGGTCCGAGCCTGGACATAAGCTCGAGCTCGGCTTGGCCTAAACTCGAGCAGTCTCGAGTTTGGCTCGTTGAAACTCGACAATAATTAAAATAATTTATTATGCACTATTTTTCAATAATAAAAAAAAATTTGTGTTCAAGTTTGGCTCTAGTAAACTCGATAACAGTCAAAATAATTCAAATATACACTAATTTTCAACAATAAGAAAAGCTCGACCTTGAGTCGGCTCGAGTAAGCTCGGAAAGAGTTAATATGTATCACTATTTAATCTCGAATCGAGACTCGTGAACTATTCGACCTCGGCTCGATAAATCTCGCGAGCTCGAGATCAAACTCGAGTTCGGCTTATTTAAAGTTTGAATCGAGCTCAAATCAAATCTAAAATGAGCTAAACTTAAATAATTTGTGAGTTTCGAGGTTTTTTTTCAGCCTAAGCAACGACGCTGGCTGTTACCTATCCAAAGACAAAAGAATAGAAAGTGTTACAAACCAGTTACACTAACAACTGCCCAATGTGCATTTACCTTAAATGTACAGATGCCTTTTCCATTAGGCACCTTTTCTAAGCACCTTATCATCTCTATATATTTGTAACATCATCAGTTAATGTGAATCAGAAGTTCTGTTCCAAACATTTGTCTCAATCGTGGGACGAGCACGTTCCAATCAAGGACGTTCCAATCAAGGTGGACAATTTGAAGCACACTTCAACTCCCAACCTGATGTCAACATGGAAGAATTCCTCCAACCTGACATTACTAAGTAAGATGCCCCTGGGTGCTCCTACTCTGCTCCCACAGCTGCGGGAACACGCAACACCAAGGCATTACCTCCACTTGATGGGAATGTTGACGATACGGAGAACATGATCGTGGAGTTCACTTCTAACGATCCGTTTGGAGACTTTAACTAGGCTCCTACACTTTGAGATACCTTATTTAATTATGCCTTAAATGTGGATGTCGTTTAATTGTGAATGTTGTCATAAGCTAGTTGTTGTCCGTACTTCATTTAAGCACAATGGGTATTGTAATTTGTATTAAGCACAATTGATACCTATATACATATTGTATGTATTCTATATATATTTGTTGAGAATTACATATTCAAATTCTCCATTTTGTATAGATTGTACGGGAGTCGATCTGATGGATGAGGAAATGTGCCTAGTGGATAGCGGTACTACTAACTCTATACTCAGGGAGATAAAATATTTCCAAACTCTCACAAAGAACAAAGGAAATGTTTTAACAATCGCTAGACGCGATGCTGTAATAGTTGGCACCGGTCGGGCCACTATTATGCTCCCTATGGGTACATCGATAACAATTGAGGATACACTCTTGTATCCCGATTCAATTCGTACCCTATTGAGTTATAGAGATATCCGTAAGAATGAGTTTCATGTTGAAACTCATGAGGACAACAATGAGGAGTTTCTTCTCATAACAAAAGATCACGGATATGGCAAAGAGACACTTGAAAAGTTTCCCTCACTCCCGTCTGGATTGTACTACACATACATCAAACCCGTACCACATGTTGCTTACAAAGTAATTTTCCAGAATGTTCACGCATTCCAAACTTGGCATGATCGTCTTGGCCATCCTGGAATAGGGATGATGAGGAAAATTATAAGCAATTCTGTTGGTCACACTTTAAGTGATACAAAATTTCCCCAATCCTCAGATTTTATGTGCACCGCATGTGCCACTGGGAAATTAATTTTGAGGCCCTCTTACCTCAAAATTCATGCCGAACCTCTAAAGTTTCTTGAACGCATTCAAGGTGACATATGTGGTCACATTCAACCATTGTCTGGGCCGTTCAGGTTTTTCATGATTCTAATAGACGCATCTACACGATGGTCTCATGTGTGTCTACTTTCCACACGGAACCATGCATTTGCTAAGATTGTTGCACAAGTTATCAAACTTAAAGCACAATATCCTGAACGTCAAATCCGATCAATCCGAATGGATAATGCTGCTGAATTTTCCTCACGTGCCTTCAATGATTATTGCATGGCTTTAGGAATTCAAGTTCAGCACTCGGTCTCATATGTTCATACTCAAAATGGGTTGGCAGAGTCTCTCATTAAGAGAGTGAAACTTATTGCAAGACCTTTACTACAGAATTGCAATCTACCAACATCATGTTGGGGTCACGCATCTTACACTGCGACTTGATTCAATTGCGCCCAATCGCATACCATGCAACCTCCCGTTGCAACTAGTGCGTGAAATATACCAAATATTTCCCATCTGCGGAAGTTCGGTTGCGCTACATACGCACCGATCTCCCCACCGCAGCGTCGTCTATGGGCCCACACAGAAATTGGGGATCTATGTGGGATATCAATCTCCGTCGATCATTAAATACACGAACCCTTACGAGGATCTATTCACCGCCTGACGCTGATTGTATCTTCAATGAAGATCATTTCCCGGCATTAGGGGGAGGAACTGAAAACTACACAAAATGCCAGGAAATCAATTGGGATGCCATAGACATCTCCAACTCTGATCCACGTACTTCTGAAACTGAACTCCAAGTTCAGAAGATCATTAATTTGCAACACATTGCAAATAACATGCTAGATGCATTTACTGATTATAAGGGTGTTACAAAATCCTATAATCCTGCGAGAAATGTGCTGGAAAGAGTAGAGGTACCAAATAAAACTACTCAACTCCAAAGTAAGAGGGGGAGAAGTACGGCTATTTCCACAGATGCAGCTTCTAACAAGCAAAGGAAAGGGAAGAACAAATCTTCTAACCCAGTAAATGTAACTCAACCTCACGTTGAAAAACACCCTGTGGAGGTTCAACCTTCACATCCCACATCAACAGTGCACTCAATTACTGATGTTGGGACATCGGAACGCCCTGATGCAATCATTTTGGGAAATAATGATACATCACAAGGGGTGCTTGAAACTTCCATCAATTATATTGAATCTGGAGAATCATATGACAGAAAGTCTACAATTGTTGACATCTATTTCTCTGAAGCAATTGCAGAAATCATCCAAAATGATCCAGATCCTAAGACCATGGCAGAGTGCGCAAGCGCTGGATGGAATCAATGGAAAGATGCAATTCAAGCAGAGATAACCTCGCTCGCTAAAAGAGAGGTATTCACTCATGCAATACCTACACCTCGAGGAATCTTTCCTGTGGGATTCAAATGAGTTTTCATCCGGAATCGGAATGAGAACAATGAGGTGGTGAGACATAAAGCGAGGCTTGTAGCACAAGGGTTCACGCAGAGACCCGGTATTGATTTCAATGAAACATATTCTCCAGTTATGAGTGGAATAACATTCCGATATCTTATATCACTGGCTGTTCAAAATCGTCTATCTATGCAGTTGATGGACGTAGTGACTGCATATCTATGTGGGTCACTTGATTCGGACATATACATGAGATCCCTGATGGAATCTCTATACCGAATCCAAACGCAAATCGCAGCATGTATTGTGTAAAGCTTCAAAAGTCACTCTATGGCTTAAAGCATTCGGGAAGAATGTGGTATAACCGACTTAGTGAGTTCCTTTTGCAGAAGGGATACACTAACAATGATGATTGTCCATGTGTTTTCATCAAAAAGTCCCAAACGGGATTTTGCATCATATCAGTATATGTTGATGATTTAAATATCATCGGCAACCCACAAGATATTGATGAAGCACGCAATCATCTTAAGACGAAATTTGAAATGAAGGATTTGGGTAAAACCAAATTTTGCTTAGGAATACAACTTGAACACCTTCATTCAGGCATTTTAGTGCATCAATCAGCCTATGTCCAGAAAATATTGGAGAAATTCAATATGGACAAAGCATATCCATCGAAAACCCCCATGGTTGTTCGATCTCTAGACAGGGATAAAGATCCATTTAGACCCCGAGATGACAATGAAGAGCTATTGGGACCCGAGGTTCCATATTTCAGTGCTATCGGAGCGCTTATGTACCTTGCAAATTGCACCCGGCCGGATATTGTATTTGCGGTAAATCTACTTGCTAGATATAGCGCTGCTCCAACCAAAAGACATTGGGTAGGAGTGAAGAATATCCTTAGATATCTTCAAGGCACTAAAGATCTTGGTCTATTCTTTCAGAAGAATAACAATATGGATTTAATAGGATATACAGATGCTGGCTATTTATTAGATCCCCATAATGCCAGATCTCAAACAGGCTTTGTATTTTTACATGGTGGAACAGCCATCTCTTGGAAGTCTTCGAAACAGACTCTAGTGGCTACATCCACTAATCATTCTGAAATAATTGCATTATATGAAGCATCACGTGAGTGTATATGGCTTCGCAGAATGATTAACCACATACAACAATCATGTGGTATATGTGCTATTGCATCACCTACCATTATCTACGAAGATAATGCTGCTTGCGTTGTTCAAATGCAAACGGGTTACATAAAGAGTAATATCACAAAACATATTGCACCTAAATTATTTTACCCACATGAATTGCAAGAGAGTGGGGAAATAAATATTCTGCAAATTAAGTCTTGTGATAATCTCGCAGACTTATTCACCAAGTCTTTACCAACCTCCACATTCCAAAAATGTGTTCATGGAATTGGTATGCGAAGACTACTTGATTTGCAGATGTCAGGGGGAGAAATCTCCTAAGACTTAACCCGTTCAATACAAATATTGTACTCTTTTTCCCTTTATGAGTTTTCCCTCTAAGGTTTCTCATCAAGGTTTTTAATGAGGTAATATGACAACGTAATCATAAATATATCTCCCTTTTCCCCACAGGGGTTTTTAGGAGATATAATCAAATATATGCCATATCATTTTCTCCTTAAAATTTTTCCACTGGGTTTTAAAGGAGTTTTTCATGGCATATCAACTCTATCGGTTCTCCTCATATTTTTCCCTACAGGGTTTTGGAGGAGTTTTCCCAAGATGATGAATCAAGGTGATTATATGAAGACACATGGGTCAAGGGGGAGTGTTACAAACCAGTTACACTAACAACTGCCCAATGTGCAGTTACCTTAAATGTACAGATGTCTTTTCCATTAGGCACCTTTTCTAAGCACCTTATTATCTCTATATATTTATAACATCATCAGTTAATGTGAATCAGAAGTTCTGTTCCAAACATTTGTCTCAATCTATTTCAACAGAAAGGAAAAGGTCGCCCACGCCCTGCTGACCTTGTCCACCGTGTCAGCGTCTGCCATGGAAATGGGCCCTCTGCTGTGTATTGTTGGCTAGCGAGGGAGAAAAGGAAGTGGGCCTCGGTCCTCGGATCACGGGCCCTTTCGTCAGCTCTCCTCACCCACTTTGTGGTGGGCCCCGGGCCCTGGTGCGTGCGTGCCCACGACAGGCAGCAGCGATAGCACTGGATAATATTCTTCGTAGTGCGTACCGACTGTAATATTAGTACATCCCTAAAACCTAATCAGCAATACTTTTTTGGTTGAGATCAAATTAATTTCACTTTTTGGTTGAGAGAAAATTAGAGCTACTTACTATAGTATTCCCTCGAAAAAAATGAACAGTACACCCTTTGTTCCTTTTTATATAAGGTTTTCTTATTTTTTACGGTCCCAAGATACGACTTTGTCCGTTACTTTTATAACTATATATTAATATACACTAATAAATTTATAATATTATAAAATTATTTTTAAAAACAAATCTAATGATATAATTTTATATAGCCAATCTACCTAATTTAAATATATTAGTGATCAAATTCTGAAAAGTTTAACAATACATATTATAGATAAAAAAGAATGAAGCAGCAACGCATCGAAGTTGCACACAGATCTTAGTTAAATCTTTTCACCAAGCACTCTAACCCATAGTTATTGAACTTGGACCGGTGGAGTTATCAGTTCACCGGTCCAACCAACAGTTCAACCGGTGGATCATCGGTTCGTTCAGCAATCAACACTTCAGTAGCACTCATTGTCTCAGTCTCTCAGGCTCTCAGCAGAGTGCAGAGGTGGTATCAGCTACCTCACTCGTTTGGGCTTGATGTTGCAGGAATACAAGCCAAATTGTATCGACGATTCCACACCACATGACTATGACAAGTTTACAAGCGAGCTAACAAATTTTACAATGTGGCATACTTTTGCGCAGGTGATATCAGCAATCAAAAATTAAGAAGAGAATAGAAAAATTGTGCTAGGTTTTGGAAGGGTGCATGGGAGAGTGGTCGAACCGAGTCGGCAGCGACGGTGGCGTCGAAGTTGGGGATACGACGGTGGACGGGGCGGGGGTTGCGCGTGACGCTCTCGGCCTCTAGCGCATCCCACACCCGCTTTCGTATCCCCCACTTCCACACCTTGGTCCTTGGGGTCCGCGGCCCACCTTGGCCTCTGCCTCCGCGGCGGTGGACGCCATCCCACCATCCCGGCCCGCGCTACAGTGTCGAGGCGGAGGCGCTCGGCCTCGAAGGTGCCACGTCGAATGAGGACGACTACGTGCTCTTGGTCGCCGCGTCGAACGACTACAATGATGAACGAGGGTGAAGGGGGCGGCTAGCTGTGACGACAACAGTGAAGGGGGTGGCCAGCGGCGGCAACTAGAGCGACTGGTAGCGGCGACAAGGGGCGGTCTGACGCCGGCGATTTGCTGGCTCAGCCGGTTGAGGGGATTGGGCCTCAATAGCCAATGCATCCATTTGCATCTGCCCCTTTCTTGTACTCGTATATTTCCAATTTTACCCTTGAACTCAAAGCAAACTGAGGGAATGTCCAATATAATAACCGTTCGGTTCAGCTGAAACCATCTGGTTCATTCGGTTTTTTCTAGTCCGACTGCATGGACGGTCTTTAAAGTAAACCAAGCTGATATAGTCTCTAGTTCCGATTTTTACCGGTTCAACCAGCAGTCCGATCCGATTTTCTTCACTATACTCTAACCATACTATAATAACAATGCCGCGCATTTGTGCAGGTCACATCTGCTAGTTAATGTAGAATTATTAATCTTGCCCTCTGATTTGCTGCAGGAGTTAGCACACTTATTTATTTATTTATTTATTCAGAAACACGGGGATCGATGATTAACATGGAGCAAATACTACGAAATATAACTCAACAGCGTGCATGCGTGCAACACTGGATCTTCCTGCAAAGATCATTTCCATCCGAGTGACAGACACGTACGCACGTACCTACAGACGCACACAATCAGACGTACGTACACCATCAGTGCTCGCATGCTGTGGATCGAGACCGACGTTCGCAGCGACGTCATTGGCAGCTTGAGCGGTCTGATCAACAAGCCGACCGAAACCGTGCCGGTGTGCAACACCCTGCTGCACTAAAATTTTCTTACTATCGAGCCTATCACAGGGTGAACTACTACTACAGAAAGCCTAATACTAGACGGCCAATCACAGACAGTTTGACAAAATCGTCTGTGACCGACACTAACACAGACGGTTTTAATTTGGACACCGTCTGAGTTGGTGGCGTCGGAGAAAACGAGTATCACAAACGGTTCTTACCGACGAACCGTCTATGATACTTTAGTATCACAGACGGTCTGTATTAAAAATCGTCTGTGATAATCCCAGATTATCACAGACGGTTTTTAATAACAAACCGCCTGTGATAAGCTGGTTATCACAGACGGTTTTTAATAAAAAACCGTCTGTGATAATTCATAGACGGTTTTTAATTAAAAACCGTCTGTGATAATGGCAGTAGGCATTTATTGCGCTGCTCAGACCGCAGCTGTCTTCATTTCGATCCAGATCTAGCCGTTGCTGCGCACTCTTTCGCTCCGGAGGCAAGCTAGGCGATTTCAGGCCAGTTAATTTGGTGGGAGGAGGCAGAGATTTAGCTTTGAAGATTCATACTTTCCTGGTTGCTCTAGATATGGTTAGTAATGAAATTTATTTTTTTCTTTGCATGCATTACAATTTAGATCTAAGTAATTGGTGAGTGTTATTAATTGAAGATGGTTTGTAAAATTGTTGGTTATATAATAACTGTTGTGTTTATAATATGAATTGAGCTAGCAAATTAAGCCTCAATATAATACATGTGGCCGGTATATATGTAGTAATAATTAGTTAATTTAATTTTTAATACTAAGTTATTATATATGTACGTAACGTAGGACTGAAGCTGGATGTATGCCGCGAGCCGTGTGAGTGAAGAGTACATTAATGGCGTGTCTGCTTTTACAAGAGCTGCCGAGGAGGATATGTTGAATAAGGGGGTGGAATATATGTACCGTCCATGCATCGATCGCGAGAATTTAAAGATGTTTAAGAACCGAGGGCAAATTGAAGCACACTTGATTCGGAGGGGTTTCAAAAAGGGTTATACGTGTTGGACCAGTCATGGCGAAGTGAATGATCATATGCCGCCGGATGACATCGCCGGTGAAGTGAATGTCGACATGCCGCCGGATGATGTCGATTGTGGTTCGGATTCGGATAGGTTGCACGATGATAATCTGGATCAGATGCTTCGCGATGTAGAAGAGAACTATGATGAGAGAGAGTATGTTAAATTCCGGGGCTTGATGGAGGACTCAGAGAAACCTTTGTTCACGTGCTGCAAGTACACGAGGTTGTCGGCCATGCTTGAACTGTTGAAATTGAAGGCAAGCAACGGTTGGTCCGACAAGAGTTTCACGGCGCTGCTAGGTAGTAGTAATGCCTCTTGATTTACCACATTCTATTTTTTTGCAGTGCCACCAGCAGCAGCTGGGCAACACGTGTGGATTCTACGTTTGCCACCATATGAGACTACTCCTCGATTCCTCGAAGATCAGCAATGCTAAGGTTTGTCAATCTTCCTACATTTATTTCATACTTGTCAGGTTATATATGTACGTGCATTGATATTCCTATCGACAGGCTGCGCCTATCTCTACAACTGCATTGAAATAGCCGAACTTTGCAAAAATTCGAGGAGAGTTCGCTTGGTTTTTGTGGTCTAAAGTCATAAGATCAGATGGAGAGTTCCACTGCGCACAATGATTTTTTATTGCTCTTATCACTCCGGAATCGAGGTCTCGCGAAAGGAACGGATCCATAATCAACGAACTTGTCGGCTGCACAAGCAATACTTGAATGGAAATCATGCACCATCCAAGTATAGCTTGTGCAATCTGACAAGTTCGTTGATTATGGATCAATTCCTTTCATGAGATCTGGATTCTGGAGTGATAGAGCAATAAAAAAATACAATGTTACCATCTAAGTGCAAATGCAATGTAGATCTTTTGTAATTGTGTATTTGTTAATGGATATTTTATTTCATTTCAATTAATTGATTTGCGAAATGGATGCTTTATGTTTGTGAAATGAAGTGCGATGTGAATTCGATGTTTTATGTTTGTGAAATGAATTGAGATGTGAATTGGATATTTTATGTTACTGAAATGAATTGAGATGTGAATTGTATGTATACATGTACATCTTTATCTGTTTATTTCAGAGTGCATGGCTAGCATTTCCTGAGGCTAGCCAATAAACAGAAATAGATTTAGGGGTAGAAAAGAACATCACAGATGGTTTTTAGTTACAAACCGTCTGTGATAGGTGATAATCACAGACGGTTTGTAACTAAAAACCGTCTGTCATATATCAATATCACAGACGGTTTGTAACTAAAAACCGTCTGTGATAATCAGCTATCATAAACGGTTTTTAGTTAAAAACCGTCTGTGATATTGATATATCACAGACGGTTCGACAACCGTCTGTGATAACCTTCGATTATCACTGACCAATAAATTCAGACGGTTCAGAAAACCGTCTGTGATGACGTTTTTGAACCGTCTGTGATGATGTTTTCTGTAGTAGTGAACCTTCCCATACATAGCGCTCTATTTACATTTTTGTTTCGCTTCGTGTAAAAGGAATAATTTATAAATACCACGTTTGAATCCAACAAATATTATATAGACTACATCTCACTTAAGACAAGCAATATAGGAGTAATTCTACTACAAAACTCCATATAGACTACCACACTAACGAATCAGGGTATTACATTCATCCCTTTAAAGGTTGACGTCCTCAACAACACACCATATACATGGTAAATGTCCAAATCATCCCTCAGAGCAACCTCCGATGTGGTGGGTACTCACTATGGGCCCACACGCATATGTACCTGTGCATGTAGGATTGATGCTCTGATACTATGTCTGAAAATTACAAAAAAATTATCTACATCTTTTTGGTTAGCATCTTTAATTAATTCAGCCAAATACCAAGCTTAATTCGCAAAACAAACTATTGCCGCTAACGTAAACTAACTATATTGAGCAGTAACTTTTCATAGCCATAGCTTTTAAACTGTCCAACCAAATTCATTGAGTTAGCACTCTACGGAAAGCTTAGACCAAGCTCTACATCTTTCATATGAATTCAAAGCCATAATTAGGCCATCTAATAATTTTAATCTATAAATTACCACGGCATTATCCAATCATGGCAATTCACTTGACAACGAGCTTTCAAATATCGTAATTTTTAATCTATCCAACCAACTTAAGTGTTTAAATACTCTATGGAAAGCTAACGAAGTTATCTATAACTATCTAGTAGATCGTATCTTTGTATTCATCCATTAAGGTACCTAAAATTGCTCTATAACCACTAATCACGAAATCAATCTAATAGACTAGGGTTTCGGTGGCGGTTAAAGACAAATACTCGCATCTTTCCCACTATAAAGCACCATAGACCGCATTTAACAGATGAACTTGTAGAGGAAAATGTTTTGGGTCGTTACCCTAGGCCAAGAGGACTGCGACGACGAGCTCCTGTCTTCCACCTCCTCCTCCCCTTATTGCCTTAGTTCTTCCCTATTTTTGGCATGGTAGATGAACAACGGTAGGATAGAACAATAGCAGCACTCATGTGTGGGTTCAATAGTAGACAACAGCATGCGGCTATGCATGCATGTGTGTAGTAGCTGCATGCAGGAGCACATACTAGAGAGCAGTGGCAGCAGCACATGGTCGGATGTGCAGGGAGGTGGTGCAAGGACTGAGGGTGGCGGCGCTCGGCAGCAGGGACTAGCAGGGAGCACTAGTTAGTGGTGGAGTAGGCAGAGGGAGGCACGGTGGCCAGGGCAAGGAGGAGGCGCTGCCCTCCCTCTCACGATCTCTTTCTCTCTCTGCGTATGCACGTATATGATGGTTGTGTTTCTTCTTTTTTTTTTCCATGCACGCACGATGAGGATCACTGTAGAATCAACAATAACCGATTAGAGAGATGAATAGAAGATTTTTAAGTTCTTTTTTAATTTTGCTAAAATACAATTTTTATAACAAGTATGAACTAATTAAAATTATTTTGCACAAGTCAATACGTAAATCCTCTAAGTCTTGCAATGGCACCTCAAACCTATATCTAGGAAATATATAATTCTAGATACACAAGCAATTAATCAATTGCTAGAAATGTAAGTGCGGAATGTAAAAGCAAGAGGTATAAACCACAAAGATGACACCCAATGTTTTCCTGTGGTCTCGAAGACTTGCCGGCCTTTCTTAATCCACATTGAGGAAACTTGAACTAATCAAGCTACCTCCTTACATAATCTTGAGCATTCTCTCAATTCACTATGTTAGCTCTCTCCTACTCCGGGAAGTGAGCTCTGACCTTTCACAATCGTGCTGGGTTTCTTCACAATCTTTTTTGAAGAGATCACTGCGCAAAATCCTCTAAGCCAGCCAGGTGTCAGCAGCCACCAAGAGTAATTGGTCAATGGCGCTTGCTTGAAGGTTTCCAAGTGCTAATGATCAATTAGATGATGAAATGCACTTGAATGCTCTCAACAACCTCTATGTGTGAAAATGGAACAAATGAGTTGAAGAGAGAGAGAGAGAGAGAGTGGCAAGAGCTCAAATATATTTAATGAGGTCCAATAAGAGTCGCTTGTTGCTGGTGGGGAGGTATTTATAGTCTCCACCCACCAGGATGATTGTTGAGATCAAAATCCTCAAAAATTAGGAGATGTGGTACTACCATCATGTAATGGCTGATAGCACTGTACCTATAATTCAACGTCTACTTAAGGTTCATTAAATGCATAGAAACTAGTCATTAAATTAATTTTTGGTAGTACTACACTCACAGGGCCTGGTAGTACCGATCATATGGTAATACCGCACCTCAGCTACGATAGTATCAATTTCTAGAAGAGAGAAAAAACTTCAAAAATACATCTCTCTGAAAATTAGCTACCACCAACTAAAATACGATCATACTGCACTCTGGTAGTACTGGACTCAAGGTGCGGTCATAGCGTTGTGTTACTACCAGCCAACAAATGCGGCAGTACCATCTTAGGAAAAAAATCAAATATGCACCTTTTGGAAATAAGTTACCGATATGAAATGGCCGGTAGTATTGAGAAGTGGTACTACCGCTGCATCAACTGCTGTCATACCGGTGAGGGTTCTAAAATGAAGTTCTAAATGCATATACAAACCATAATTGATCAAAGTGGCACAAGATTAACTTCATGCTAATAGCTATAACCTCTCTTTATAGTACAATATCTATTCTACAAATCTGATCTTTTTCAACCAAACACTGAGATCGGTAATAGCCATAAAGAGGCCCTTAGGCTACAATATACCTTTGTTTTGAGCCATGTCTTGATCCATGTCAATCTATAGTCACCTTTGCATGCCTTTTCTATGACGTCAACAAAATCTTGGACTAAACATTCTAATCATCTTAACAAACATGTTAGTCCTTTTAAGCATCGTCTTCATTAATTACCAAAATTATTTTAGGGGCCTAGATGCTTCAATCGCCCCAAGGATTATAACACACAAGAGAGGAGTCATGGGTTAGGTTTCCTTTTTTTTTCCTTTCCTTCTCTCACAATTCAGACTCCAAAATATTGGTTGCTTTTTGTGAGAAATGAATCCGAAGTTGTTTCCTAATCTTGTTTTTGGAAAGTCTCTATTGAAATCTTGCTTTATTCATGTGAGCTTAAATTTTAGATATTTCTTGAGTTATTATGTGTGACAAATGTTTGGTATACCTCATGCTTGAAGAGGATATTAAATTCATAGCACGAAGTCTTGTTGGATTTAAACGTGTAGTGAGGATTATTGATATTGCTTAGTATAGAGGTGAACAACAAGATATGTGAAGTTAATGGGGTATGAGTTGATTTCATGTTATAATTTTTAGAGATAAATTGATTAAATGTAATGGTTGTCTTTAGGGCAAAACTTATTAAAATTGTTGCTACTTGTGGAACCTTTAGTGAATAATGATTTACCATGTTTCGATCAAGCTTGTGGGTCATTGGTGTAATCAAGAGTGTGGGATCTTAATGAATGAATTAGATTACTCAGAATGAGTGAAATAATGAGTTTGGTGGAAATTGTTAGATTACCCGTATTCGATGAGGATCTAATATTGATGGATCAGTCAAATCAAAGTAATGATCGGAAGAATACTATCGTGGTGTATAATTCCTTTTGAATGCTCTTCCTAGAATTAATTTCTCCTTATGGATATCATTTTTAATTGTTGGTTATGTTCTAAATGTTCTTCCTAGAATTAAAATTTTCCTCGTGGATATCATATTTAATTATTGATTTTGTTTTGAGTTGCTAGAATTATATAACATGCATCAGAGAATATCGATGTCAATAATATTGGTGTTATCAAGAGTGCAAGATCTCGGTGAATATTTTAAATTGCTAACAATGAATGAAAGGATCAATATGGTGGAAGTATTTAAATTACTCATGTTCGATGTGAATCTAATATAGATGATATCATAGCATCAACCTTCATTGTATTGGCATATGCGAGATAGGGGCATAGGCATTTGGTACCTAAGGAAGAGTACTAAACTGAGATCCACATCAAGGCAAGATAAGAAAATCAGAAATTAAATTCTTACCAACTTGTACCTACACCATATTCCAAAATGTGATGCTATTGCAACCACATCTTTTCCTCAATGCCAAGCTCAAACTCTACGCTGGAGCTTTTCCTATTAATGTGTCACCCTTTTGTAAGACTCATGGTGATGACGGGTATTTGACATTTCTTATGTCATACTTTCATTTCTTGGGTTTGATTTTTGAGAATTTGCATTTTGGCATGTTGCTTTCATTATCTAGCAGTTTGATCGTCCCTGGTGTGGCGGTCTTGCATTTTGGCATGTTGCTTTCATTATCTAGCAGTCTGATCGTCCCTGGTGTGGCGGTCTGATCGTCCCTAGAGTATTGATAGATTTTTAGCTCTTGCCTTTGTGACCTTGTGAGTCTATGTTTTTGCTGCGTGTTATTATCGATATTTGAGAGAAGATTTTAAAAACATCATTCACCACCTCTAACTCACCATACCTAATCCAACACTTTTCTATGATGTTGTGATCTGGTTTTCTCCACGTCGACGTCCAAGCCATGCTACTTCTACCACCAGACGGATGGCTCAATGGATCAGGAAAAAAAAAATCGAAACATGCATGGATAGTACATCATCTATCTGGTGCAACCTACTATTATCTTTTTTTCTTTGCGAACAATACACAACACATTCCTAATTCTCGCCTTCGCTTTGCCACCTATCCTCGCTCTTACTCTGTTTTTTCTATTGGGTTAGAAACCTGAGGAGAGGTACCAAATCAAGATCAACATTGGGGCAATATAAGAAAACCACAAATCAAATACTTACCAATTAAAATTTTAATTCCAAATTAACCTCCTCCAAAACTGGCACCAGTCACTCCTTCTGCCCAACACGAATCGGGTTTGAAACCCAAGAAAAATAACAAAAATCAAGAACCACGTCAGTGCAAGACAGGAAAACCACAAATTAAACCGCACGTGAGTTTCTGTTACTCTGTAATCTCTTACACGAACAACTCAAAAACCACAAGCCACAGTCAAAAGCTATAAGATACAGTAAAAAGAACAGACCCTAAATTTGTTATGAGTCGTTACCGAGGGATGCCTCCTACTGCTCGTAAGTTGGCTTTAGACGGAGGGTCATTCCTGCAGGATAGCAGGATACAAATTTGAGGAATATTTTCTCTAAATATTGAACCATGTCATTCGCCGGAAACAACTGAACCGCACGAACCATCCCAACACACTGCAGCTCATCCCACCAACTAAAAACACCCCGTCGTCGTTACCACACTAGTACCGAACAGAAAAATGCTACAAAATTGTCGGGCCATTGGTGAAACAACACAAAACCAGGTTGAGTGGCATTCCCAGATGATCCTACTACCAACGGTGCCGATCCAAAGGGTCTCACAGAAGGGAATTAGATCATATACCCTTCCTTTAGTTGGGAAATTCAGGATTTACCCTCCGCATCTCAATAACATGTGGGGTCATCATAAGTCACTAACACGTGGGCCAGGAGGGTAAATCCTGAATTTCCATCTAAATGGAGGGTATATGATCAATTGGGGGCTCACAGAATGGTATTATCGTAAGATGTACAGTAAGAAGATAGACCACCGATTGCCTTCGGCTGCGTCCTATATCTTTTGGCAACGACTTATCTATATAAATTAAAAATAATCAGTGATATTTAAGATATATCTTTCGTTTTAAGGACAAAAGAATCGCATAATAATCTAAAAATAAAAAAATATAGAAATTCTCTTATTAATCAAAAGAACAAGAGAAGATCTCCACCACTTAGTTTGAACGGGCCAAATTATGAAGATGCTGATTAATCATATATAGATATTAGAGTTATATAACAAATGCAATTACATTTCAATTATAGGAAGTAGAGTTATATATATATATATCAAAGATAACTATATCATAATATCTACCTGTGCAATTGTGCAGATAAATCTACTAGTTAATTTAATGAATAGTGATTGTTGAAAAATAAATTCGAAATCTGATTGAAAAACAAAAAAGAATATGCCTTTAACCTTTTGCTGCCAGACAGCTCACAAATTACAGTCCCTGCAGATCTAGTAAAAGTTTAGCGCCGCGTAAAACCCACAGAATTGTGAACAAAAAAAAAGAACAAAAGCGCTCCGAATCATTTCACTTCCAGGCCAGCTAGCCAATTTGTTACGCGCGTGCACCATGAAAAGAATCAAAGTATAATAACATTTTGTGCGCGTCCATATATCTCCAGTGATCAGTACAATAATTATGTTTCTTTGGAATGCTTAATTATCAAAAGGTTCCGATGATCCGGATAGACTGGCTGGGGGTGCTCGAATGGACTTGCAGTGCTAGTCTTATGGGATATATAATAGTCTTAGGTCTTGTTTAAAAATGTTATACCTTTTGACTTTTTGTTGAAATGGTACTGTAGTGATTATTAACTTTTTTTTAAAAATATTTAATTAAAAAAAAATAAAATAGCAAAAAATAAAAAACACAATTATATCACTACGGTAATACAAAGAAAAAAAAGGAGAAAAAACAGGTTAAGAAATTAGCGCGTTTCAAACAGTTCACTATTTGGAACATGCCCTTAAGCCCGGTTAGAATTGATCCCCAGTAGTAGGCCCATTTTTGGGGGTTTCCGCCTAAGAAGGCGTATACAATACAGCCTTAATTACTTTGGAAAAAAAAACAGTATTACTTTAACTCTAAAATTACTTCCAAAAGGCTGTGGGAACTAGCACAAAAACCTTGAAAAACCTAGAACATGCTTAGGCAACGGGCATCGTTGAATATTTTTTTATATAAAGCGAGAACAAAAATACAAGCAAAATGTTTTGGTTGCACCATGGTTTACCCTTCACAATGGTGGACTACTACCGGACCGAGATCTTGTTTTCATTTTGCTTGCACACCAAACAAAAAAAAATTCATGCAGATCGCTCTCTGTAACATGTATCGCCTAACCATAGCTTCTTCCAGTGCTCGCTGGTTGAAAGATCCAACACAATCATCACAAATGCTCAGAAAACTCGAGTGAAGACAGCAGCTGCAAGCAAAGCCTGCTCGAACACCAAGCCTTCAAGGCCGGGTTGACTGGCCCAGTTTGGCAGAACTCGTAATGCTGGGCTGGCGGTTTCCAATCCCAGCCAATTGGAGAGAAGGGCAGACAGGAGGTCTGCAATGGCGTTGCCAAATTCCAATACCACTGAAATTTTTTTCCCATTCCCCTCTGATTAAGAGCACATGATGTTTTGGACAGCGATATCGTCTCTAATATGCAACTTTGATCGTTATTTTTTATTGAAATATGTTAGTATAAATTTAAAACTTGTTATATTTTTTAGGGAAAATTGTTATATTACGAAAATATTTTTATGGCTAATCTGACGATAACATTTTGCATGACTAATCTAAATATTTTTTATTTATCACTCAATAAATTAAGAAAAATTTGAATGTAAGCTTTCTAAAACGTCGTTTATTCATGAACGATGGGAGTATTACATTTCTCAATTGAGTCCAATACGTCAATCCTAGCCTTTGTAACTCTCCACACTCAATTCCACTCATGATCTGCTGGAACTACCGTTGGCCTACGCCATCTAATCAAATTGAGTACGCTTAGCACGAAAAATTAAAGGAAAGACAGCCAGCCAGCAGAACGAGTTACACGTATACGTATATATGGTAGGGTTTGTACGTACTTGATTGAATTTTTTATTTGACGCATCATAGCACCTTCATTTTGAAATTAGTCCCTATGCGATACGAAATTGCAAATTTAGTCCTCTTACCGAGCACGGAAAAATCCGCGGCCAATGTGTAGCTCGTACCGCGCCACCGGTGGCGGATCCAGAATTTTTAGGATATGTGTTCAGAGTTAAAGTAGAGATCCATAGTAGCAAAATTAAAGTATAAATTATTTGTAGTAGAAACAATATCTCAAATAATTTAGAAAAATTTGTTGAATTGAGAATATAGGATGTGGAACCTTAAAATAGGGATGCACTTGTGCTATTGTCGACGTGCGCGACCTACTTTATTGGCCCCGGTGGCACAATCACCGTCACACGCTCTCTCCCGGGACCCTCCACACTCAATGCGTCAATCCTAGCCTTTGTAACTCTCGACACTCAATTCCACTCATGATCTGCTGGAACTACCGTTGGCCTACGTCATCTAATCAAATTGAGTACGCTTAGCATGAAATATTAAAGGAAAGACAGCCTCATCCAAATTGAGTTCTGAGTTGATTCCGAGTTTGATTTCGGTTGGGCTTGAGGAAATTCCGAATTGAGTTTGGAAACCTCATCCAAAACTTGGGCTTTAAGTTATTGGACCTCTCCCCTTTTGCTCTCCCACTACATGGCTTCTCCTTGGCCTTCTTCTTCCTTATGCTTTGGCGCCGGCCTCCCTCTCGGTTCGTAAGTATTCCATATGTCAAACATGAGAATGAACAAAGTAGTGAGGAAGTCCAATCCTGCGTCTCCCTTTGCGACAATGATGGCTGCAGCAGACTACTATCCTCTCGCAAGTGCTGTAACAACAATTGGTATTGCGAGATACGTTTCAAATGAGTGCACTAACAAGCAATGAGGACAACACCTAGGAGTTGACATACCGCTGGCCCGAGGCGCGTAGATGATGAATGACCATAGCTGCGACAACTCTCGGACTGCGATGGACGTGCAGAGGTGCCGAGGAAGGTGTGGAAGGAGGTGGCGAAGGTGGTGGGAGTGCCGAGGGAGGTACGGTAGCAATAGCAGAAAAAAGCGGTCTAAGGTAAATTAAATTAATTTTCTCTTAGACAATTGAAGTGGAACATTGCCATAAATAACTTATCTGATCTAGGTTAATGGGAACCGAACTTTGATCATCACCCAAAGGAACAAGATGTGTCACAACGTTAGACTACGCTACAATTGGCAAAAAAAAAAAAACAAAACAAAATGGGACAGTAGTACAATTCTTATTTACGGTAGAAGTCGTATGTATAGCTGGAGTACAATTCTTACTTAATACAACACGGTAGAAGTCAATATGTATACCTCGCGCGTACAATACGGTACAATTCTTACGGAGTACAATACGGCCGGGGTTAATGGGCATCGATGGGCGCCGTGCACCTCCTGCACGTCGCGTACATGCACGGCCGGCCGATCGACGTCGGATATGCCAATTTCGGATGAAAAAATTAAAGCTGCTGTGGATGCATCATGCATGCTCCTCGCGTAGGCCCCATGTGTCGGCCGTGCCACAACGGTGCCCTAGTTCGGGTGTGTAGTTCTACAAAAAAGATTGCTCTCGCGTTTGATTGCCCAAACCGAATCACCATCTTAGATGGGGGTCATACAGGATTGAGGCTATTCTCTCTAACTTTGAACCATCCTGTTCGCAAAAAAAAAAAGATTAATCTGATTATTGGCTTTATTCTTTTCAGCTTCTAAAAACTGCTTTTCGGCTTTTCTACAGTAACTAGCTTTTAAACGAAGTATCTTTTTAAGATAGGGTCTACTAGTTAATTATAGTACATACTGTATCGACTTCATTTATATCGACAAAAACCGCACGTGAGTTTCTGTTACTCTGTAATCTCTCATACGAACAGCCAAAAACCGCATCCAAGAGCCATAAGTTTCAGGGCCTGTTCTTTTCGGCTGCGGCTTATGGCTTTTGGCTGAAATTTTTGAATTTTGGCTATTTACGATACAGATTACGGAGAAACAGATACTCACTTGCGATTTTGGCTGGTACAGATGTTGGGTTTTTAACATGTAGATCGTTTAACTTGTAGACCCCGTCTTGAGAAATACTCCATTTGAAAGTTAGGTACTGTAGCAAAAGCCAAAAACCGCCAGCTTATGAGTCAAAAAGAACAGACTCATGTATGGATCATCCTATCCCTTTTAATTAATTCCATTCCACCGATTAAACAGAGCGTTAGTTTTTGTGGAATGGGGGTTTGCCATGAGTACGGGCGAAATTTTGTGATGGCTTCAGTTCGTGTGAGCTCGGCCGCATGTATTAGGAATTGTGTCCTCAATTCCCACATGAATTAGGAATTTAATTTCAAACGGGGCCTTAATTAAACAGTAAGCTCGGTAGAAAGGGCATGAATATTGCTGGGGGCAAAAAGAACCGGCCTGTATGTACTCTTGAGAAAAAGACAGCTAAAAAAAGTTAATCATCTCCATCATTTGGATGCGATTTCGATAGACGAGACGATAAGGTGGTGGTGATCCATGCGGCTACCTTCATCGTATATTTTTGGTCCCAAAACCGCCCGCCCATATCTGAAACGACTTATATGAAAAAGCAACGCGATCGACGATTTTCATTTTCCAGTCCAAAGACGAACGCACAGGAAGGAACCGATTCGAAAGGGACCGATTGGGAAAAGGTTGCAACAAATCGGATGATGGAGACACGTATATTCTATATGCGCATAGGTACTCTCTTTGGCATATTTAGGTGGCCGGGCTCGATTTATCTCTTTTGTGCTTCGAAGTCAGGCTTTAAGAGAAGCTATGAAATCCAGGCTTTAAATCTGCAGTTCATTTTGAGCTTGGCTTTAAATTTTTAGTTTATTTTTAGGCTTCGAAACCTGAGCATTTGGTCGGAAAAATGGCTTTGAAGCTCAAAAATCTGAAGCCGAGCTTGGCCAAATAAGCCCTTAGAATACATGAATTAAAGTAAAATTTCATAGGAACCAGCCTAATTCCATATAAATCCTATAAAACTTCTGCATTCTAAGGAACCGTCTCGAATAGGGAAATTCGTTGGTGTCCAATGGCTCCTGCGCTCCATTTGCGAAAAGTGCGTAATGCGAGAGAACCCCAGGGCACCAAAATCATATTCTTCTGAAATATAGGAATTTTATAGAAAACAATTCAACTTATGTATTTTAAATGAGCTCTAAGCCGGATTTATTAAAGAGAGATTCCAAATGGGGCCTTGAGTTTACAAGGACCGATGCGGTCCCGATTGGGTACGTGGACCCAGGATCAAGATGGATGGTAACCACACTGCCCCACTGGGATTACCATTAATTTCTCTTTGGGATATAGCTCTCTTTCATGCCATTTCTGACGGTTGTTAGGTCGATCTTTATTATGGGATAAAATGTGGTGAACATTGTGAATCTACGTACGTATCTAGTTCGAACTACCGTACGTTTTAGTGCTAATAACATGTGAACCTTATGTGCAGGGGATTATCATACGCTCAATCATGGGACGAACGACACTAGAATTTTTCTATAGAACGGATGATAACTCTAAGAGCAAATTGTTGTGCAATTTTCGTACAATTGTCATCTCATTTTCTAGCTTCTGGGAACACCTATATTGTGTTTCATGCATTCAACTAGTTCACTAAAAACTTAAGCTGCTAAGAAAATACGAGCAATATACTCCTACTTAAACCCTCTTCCTTGTGTCTAAACTCCGTCAGGCTTAAGACGCACATAAACTTTCTATTTTTCTTATTTGTGAAACTGTGCAAGTCTCATCTAATACCATATTTAATCCCATACAATCAACTAGTTCACAAAAAGCTTAATCTGTTAAAAAAAAGACGGACAATATACTCGTAATTCAACGGCGTACATGCACAGAAGAAGCATGCATAAGTGTGTACGTATCATGTACGTGTGGAGCTGGAATCTGAACGTGATAGTGCGATCTTGCTCTCAGTTCAGACAAATTAAAGTGCGCTCAATATGTCAACCGAAATTTTATGTAGGTACGTAATGCAAGCTCACAAGTACGTTGCCATCAGATTTCGCCAGACATTTACTTGCGGTCATCGTAACAGTTGATTCCTGACCCAACAGCTCACGTACGTCAACCCCCCTACAGCGCAGTAGTAGAAGATCGATGCAAGATATATACAGCGCAGTTGCGCGAGCGTTTCATTGGCTGCATTGCCCCTCTGAATATCCCCTCTGTCCGTGCCAAGTATGTACAAATAAATGTGTACAAGTCATTGCTACGAGTAGCCACTGCCATCGTACACTCGCACACATGATGATACATACGGGCCTCGCTTAACTAACCTTGTCGCACGTACGGTGTTCACCGATCTGTGTACCGCGCGAGGAAGCTAGCTCAGGCACAATTCATTTGCACATGGAGTGCTATTGCCTATTGGAGGTTTTGGCATATATAACGTGCTTTAAATCCGTATTTATAAAAATAGCTATATATATATATACACACACACGAGAATAGCAGAAATGACACTTCTATCATCCGATCATCGAGCGGCAGCGCCGTGCAGCTAACACGTAGACAACGGCGACTCACAAGCAAGCGAGCCCTGCGCCGACCACCATGCGGCGCCGTGCCTGCCACTCCGCCACCGAACGGTAGGTGATTAAGCCAGCTAATTAGCTGCTTAATTACCTGCCTAAATTCGTATTTATAAATAAATAAATAAATATATACACACATGAGAATGGTAGAAATGACATCTTTATCGTCTGATCATCGAGCGGCAGCGCTGTGCAGCTAACACGTAGACAACCGGAACCCGGCTACCGGGCAGCCGGCCCCTGCCACCCGACCACCATGCGGGGCCGTGCTTGGCACTCCGCCACTGGACAGTAGGTGATTAAGCTGACTATGCCTATCTAAATTAGTATTTTATATTTATGGCTTATACAAAATTTTAAATATAGTAAATGATCTCAAAAAATTACAAAGTTTTATATCCAGCCTCTTGACATAACGTACTTTATTGTGTAATGTTTTGATAAATCCATTGTGAATGTTGCTTAAAAATTTGTACAATTATGATATTTATAGGAGTTGTTACATATAGCAAACGAGCTCCAAACTTTACAAAATTTTATGTGCAGTCTCCCCACATAGTCAACATAATTTTCTAATTTTGAAAATTTTATATGCTATGAATTTGTCATATTAATTTATTCATAACTAGTGATATACGATCCTCATTTAATTAGCGATTGAAATCATAGGCCGTATGGCCACCGTGCGGTAGGCATCTTTTGTCGAGGTGACCTTCATAGTTGTCGAATTGATACAAACATGAATTAATATGATGAACAAAAAGATATATGAAATCATGACACCGAATGGTGACCAGACGAGCTCGGTCTATTGAGGCAATCCTTCATTGAGTGCTTGTAGGTCTTGCATATCCTGCACTTCACTGTGCAGGTAATACCGATATATTGGCTGACATCCATGTATTTTTAGAAGCGCGGCATCTGCTGGCATCCATCCATGCGGCCTATGATTTCAACTGCTAATTAAATGAGTATCGCATATCGCTAATTATAATTACATTAACATGGCAAATTCATAGCACATAAAATTTCCAAAAAAATAGAAAATTACATTGACTATGTGAGGAGGCTGTACATAAATTTTTTTAATTTTTAGAGCTCATTTGCTATATATAACAACTCCTATATATATCATAATCTTACAAAGTTTTGAGCAACATTCACAGTGGATAAAATTGTTAAAAAATTATGCAATAAAGTACGTTGTGTTAATAGACTGGAAATAAAAATTTGTAACTTTTTAAGCTCATTTGCTATATTTAAAAATTCAAAAAAATAGTAAATACAAAATTCTAATTTAGACATGTAATTAAGTCAGCTAAATAGCCAGCTTAATAACCTACTATCCGGTGGCGGGATAGTAGGCCACCTGGAACCCAGTGCCTGGGCGGTAGGGACACGACCGCACGGTGGTCGGGCGGCAGGCCCCTGCCACCCGGTAGCCGAGCTTCAGTTGTCTACGTGTCAGCTGCATGGCACTGTCGCCTGATGACCGGGCGGCAAAAGTGCCATTTCTACTATTCTCGTACATATACGGCTATTTCTATAAATATGGATTCAAAATGCATTATATGTACCAAAAACTCTTGCCTGTTGAATGTGTACTGTAGCACTTCACCGATTGCACCATGTAGCAGGCAGACCGACCGGGACTCGGGAGAGCTGGATCTTGGATGCATGTGCATGTTGGCACAGTCGGCCCCAATCAATGTTGATGCATAATTAGACCTGAGATCGTGACGGATTGGTATATGTGTAACAGTTTACTTAGGATTTATGAAATGCTATTATTTATCTAGGTGATGGTAAATGTAACTTTCAGACATATATGTATGTATGTATGTATGTATGTATGTATGTATGTATGTATGTAGACGATCACATTAATGTAATTTTCGGGTGTACCATGAAACAAGGGGAAGAATGTGGTTGGTTAGGATGAAAATTTTCTATCCTTAGCTAGCGAAATATTCATGCTTTGTTATTTGGACGATCATATTAATGTGGATTTCGGGTGTACCTTGAAACAAGTGGAAGAATGTGATTGGTAGGAAAATTTTCTATCCTCCGCTAGCGGAATGTTCATGCTTTGCTACGGCTAAAAAAAAAATCATATTACCGCAGCAGTCGAGTCGACATCATCAGGATTGGCCTGCCCCATTCACACCCTCAGCTCCACCTCTACACTCAGCCATGTCATGCCTCCGTGCACTTGGCTCCGCTGCATGTCCGGTAAAGCTTTGCTGCTTTTTTTGTTGTTGTTGTCAGAGAAGTTTTAAATAGGCTGCATTTGCTTGTTGATAGTTTGCGTTCGTGACCGGACGGCTGTCGTGCCCACTTCGACCTCCCGGCCGGTAGCCAACCGCTCGACCGAGCGAGCTGGACGTGCGCATGTCGGATGCCTAGCTACCTCCGACCACGCCGAGAACGGAGCAGTGCGCCACTTGTGCATGCAGCACACTGCCTCTGAGGGCCTGTTTGGGAGAGCTCCACCAGCTCCAGATCCACGAAAAACAAATCCGGATCCACTTTTCCAAGCCAAACACCTCCAGCTCCAGCAGCTCCACCGTGGATCTGCTCCACCAAAACCATGGATCTGGCTCCAGATCCACCAAATCCATGGAGCACCTCAAGGGGTGCTCTGAAAACTCAGAGATTCGTGGAGTTGGAAAAAATTACCCACCATGCCACTGATTACACACAAAAAACGGTTCGTTCTTTCTTTTTCCTGTCCTCTTCCCTCGCTGCATGCCGCTGCCCCTGGCCTCTTCCTCTTTTTCCCGTCCTCTTCCTCTCGCCTCGCCGCCGCGCGCCGCCGCGGCCGCCGCCTCCTCGCCATCTGCCTTCTCCACCGCTGGCCGTCGCCTTCCCGCCTCCCTCGTCTCCTCTGGGCGATTTCTTCCTCCACCGCCGCGGTCTCCTCCGGCCTCCGCGCCTCGCCTCCTCCGGCCGGCGCGCCTCCCCGTCCGCCTCCCCGCCGGCGTCGCCTCCCGCCTCCACTCTTCTCCCGGCCGCGCCGCCTCCCGCCTCCTCACGCCGGTGCCGCCTCCCGCCTCGCCTCCTCCGGCGCGCGCCGCCTCCCCGCGTCGCCTCCCCTGGCGGCCGCGCGCCGCGCCGGCCGCCGCCGCGCGCGCGCTCGCCCGCCCCGGCCGCGCCGCCCCGCCACCGCCACGCTCGTGGTTTCCTCGCGCCGGCCGGAGGAAGAAGGACTTTTTTCATTTTGCCCCCTGACGCGTGGGGCCCAGGTGGAAGTGAGATAGAGAGGGAGGTGGAGCTGTACCAAACACTTTGACGAATCCCAGATCCACGATGGAGCTGCTCCACGGTGAATCCAGCTCCAGATCCACCTTTTAGGTGGATTTGGAGCTGGTGGAGCTCAGCCAAACAGGCCCTGAATCTCGCTCTGTCCGTGCCAAAGACGGTACAAAAATGCGTCCTAGAATACAACAGGTACGGGCCTCGCTTAACTTCACCGGCTTACAAGAACCTGGCAGTCCGTCTCCATGATCCATTGCTAGCTTGACAACCTCGCGGACCTTGCATAGTATCTCCATAGAAATCACCATCAAAATTAACTTTAAACCAGCCAGATGGCCGGGCCGGTTTCCAGGGCATCGGTGGCTTCGGTACAGGTTTCTCTCACACAATCATATTAGCAGCATTAAGGGCAAATATCCTGTATCCATTTAACAACCTTTTCTGGTTTGATCACCTCCTTGTCATGCCTCCGGTCATTGCGCGAAGTCCACAGAGACCACGTACCGCACAAGAGAGCACCGGCTTCTTCTGACAAACAAAAGTCCTATTTTTTTCAACTTTTCAGCTAGTTTTTAGCATCGACTTCACAACCGAACAACCCCAAAAGTTCTCATCGAGGAGGTTCGGCTTGAGCTTCTGGCTTATTTTTTACTATTTATAAATTTTATCTTTTTCTGAATTTTTGGCTTTTTGTTGAGCTTTTTTGCCGGTTCTTTTTTTCCTGTATTCGTTTGTATTATACATATTGGGCTAACATATTTTTTATATTTTTAAATTTAATAATGCTAAATAAGTCTCTGTCAGCTACAGTGTTTTTTTTCAACTAGTTACAGTATTTTCAACTATATGCTATGAGCTTTTAAGTCCAACTGATCACCATCCGGGTGTAAGCGTGGTACCTTACACCAGTAATATCACGCATCACATCCTAGAAGCATGTAGCCACGGTACATTCCAGCAGCACATGATATATGGGCTCCTCAAGATTGCCGCACCTCACTAGCAAGGGACATTACAGTGCCCTCTGAATCCAGCTGAATGATCATCGTGAATTTGAAGTTATCGATAGCTTTCTGCTTTTCAGCTTTTAAAAGTTTTACAATAACTAGTTTTTAAATAAAATGTCTTTTTTATAAGATGGGATCTATAAATCAATTATAGTACACACTTCAACAATTTTATTTATATCAGTTAAAATTGCACACGAGTCTCTATCTCTCTGTACTCTCTCGTATGAACAGTCAAAAATCATAAACTGCAGTCTAAAAGAACAGACCTATCATGTGCTTCAATTCCACCGTGTTAATCATGCAACCTGCGCAACTTATTATGTTCTCTCGAGGGAAGAAAATGATGAAGTTATAATCTGCTTCCTCTCGGACGCACCATTGGTTTACCACTGCAGTCTTAGTGCTCTGAAACACTGATCACCATTATTCAATTCAGTCGAGCAATGTTATCCTCAGCAGGGCAGGTTGGATGAAGATTACCCCTGGCCTAGCCACGAGCTAAATGATTAATTACATCCAAATCTGTCACTGTTCCTTGCATCTGTATTGTCAGGCTCACTTGACTCGTACATCTGGGCTAGACTGATTTGTGCCATGCATGAAGGCGTTAAGACCATGCATGCCATTTGCCAGTTTGCCACACCTAACGCTAATAATTGAGGTTCATCCAAAATTATCCTGTCTGATGCCAGGCCCCTGATCCCTAAATGGACCAGCAGCCAATGAAATCAGGATTCAAAGCTTATAAATTCAAATAATTAGCTTAAATTTAAAGTAAATCCCAACAATTCCTCCTCATCCAAACATGTTTTTGATATTTTTTTTGATAAACTACACGTAGTTTTACAAAATTTACTATGCTATTCTTAAAGATCGTAGATATAGGCAATGCGACAGAGCACTGCTATGCGTCCTTTAAGGGCATCTTTGTAGTTGTTTAGTGAAGGTACATAGCACATAATGTGTTTTTATTGTAGGAGTGGTGAATTGAATTGTCACGAACGAGGTATGATTTCATATCATCGATCGATGCTACTGGTTGTTGAGAGTATCTATTGTTTTGAGATACCAATTTACTAGATCTAAAGTCTTCGTAGCACGAAACATAGGGGGAAATTTTACTCTCAAAGGATCTTGTGAGAAGATCTATCATCATTTGGTGAGTTGGATTTTGATTTTGCAAAAGTTGGCAAAATTTAGCTTTGCTGTCTATCAAGGGCGGTCTGACTGGCATGCAACTGCGGTCAGACCGTTGTTTATCGGGTGACCGGTGGTTGGCAGTTTGGTCGCACAGTCTAGTGTGACCAAAATCCAGTTGGCGATCGGACCGCCGGAGCAGTGCCACTAGATTCTAGTTGGCGGTTGCTTTTCTCAGAGAGTGTGTTTTTTAGTTGGGCTTGTTCAGTTAGACAGGCTAGTGGTTACGTTGGCGGTCTGACTGGGGTAGTCCGACTGCCATACGGAGCAGCATCGTTCTGATTGGTCGTGGCACGGTAGTCAGATCGGCTTCTCGAGGGCAGACATGTCTAGGGGTACCTTAGACATGTCTAGGTTTTCAGATAGTTTCTAAAGAGGTCAGATATGTCTGGTGTACCCAAGACATGTCTAACGTGTTGATAAAAATGGGTACTGAGTTCATTTCAGTGTGAGCATGGTATGGGTGCCATGTTTGCCTGTGTGAGTTGTATGATGCATTATTTTGATTAACGAGAATCAAGTGCATGAAACTTGTGCTCGACATGATTGCTTGATCTTTGGACGTACATGTGGTTTGGAGAACGTTAGCGATCGACGGCAAGGGATCGAGACTAGGTTGGAGAGCTGAGATCTGTGTGGTCAAGTAAGTCCGGGTGATGCTACAATGCTCAAGCAGGAAGCACAGAGAAGACAAGCATCATAAAGTGGCGAGTTGGTGTATGTGGTGTGCTGAGTAATGAGGCCGATGAACGTAGAGACGGTTTGGGGATACCGAATGCATAAAGACGTGACAGCTACTCATTGGGTACTACGGGCTACGTGTCAAAAAATGCAGTGATGCTTTATTGTGAAGGAGAAGATGGAGTCAATGAAAGGTATCCGGAAGCTTCGTTGGAGATATTTTGGTAATTGACCAAATACTAGGTTGGTGCCTTGATTAAAATTGAGACGTGAGAGGCACAAAAGAGAAATTATTTAGGTCAAGGAGAGCTATAATTATTAAGTGAATCAATCACTAATGTTTAGCAGGTTGAGTCCTGTAAATATTTTGAGAAACATGCGTGAGTGTGTAAAACTCGTGTTATTGGGGTTAACAGGTTTCCCTAGTTGTCTTCATGGGTTGGACCTATTAGAGTATGTTGCTGGTTATAAAGGGGAGGAGATGAGGTGTTAGATCTAAGGATTCTAAGGTTTTGGTTTTGGTTTTGGTTTTGTCACCTTATCTTCTTTTATGGTTGTAGAAGAAAGAGTGGTGCTTTGACCGCACCTTGTTATCATCCATTAGTATGTAAAGTTCATCCTATACTGAAAATAGATCAAATCTTTGTCTTAGCCATGTTCTTGTTCGTATTTTCGCTTGGTTTTGTTTGTTCTTGAGCCATAGTTGAGAAATCTCAATCTAGAAAGTTTTTATCTATTTCTTTGCCTAGATTAGTTTGTTATGATATGTGAGAGTTAATATGGATCATCCTCACGTGGTCAAACATCAGGAGCAAGAACTAATTTAGGATTTAAGGTTTTTGGTATTCTTGAATGCTAGATCTGTTTTTCTTCCAATTGTTGAAATTAAGTCCAAGAACCTCATAGTTTTTTTATTAGAATAGCTTCCTGACATCTTGTAATGTCTTAGTTTCAAGTTTTGAATCATTTGGAGTTGATTTGAAGATTTTGGATCGATTTGATCAGTTTTTGATCGAGGGTAGAAAGTTTTTTGGTCACAGGGGAGGAGTTAGACCTCTCTTGTCCCTATGGTCTGACCACACCAAAGACCGGCCTTCAATGGCGATCTAATCGGCTTAGGTCTAATTTGTGCTGAATGTTCCCAATTTTATTAGTTTAAGTCTCTAGCTTAGATTTGCTAAGCCCAGTTAGTTTATCTAAACTGAGTGATTCTCATAGTCATTTGAGTGAAGATTTTAACTACTATGAGGGAAAGTTTCAAGAATCACTCACACTCCTCTGATTGCCGACATCGGTCCTACAACTCTGCACACATAGTTCTTTTGGAGCACCAACAAACAACACTATCACAAAAGATTGTAGTAGCATGATTGTTGTTGGCACTACTACATCACCCAATCATGTGTTCCATGAAAAATCCTTGGTGTGCACGTGCGCTCGTTGCTCTTTCTCATTGTGACTTCTATGATGTGGCTATATATGCAAGGTTCACCTTTTTTAGTGCGACGTAGGAAATTTTGTAACTAATAGATGGGTTTGAATTTTCTTTGGAGGATTTGTTTTATCTGGTTCGTTGTGGTATTCGGGAGCTACAAAGACTACATCTGTATAATCTACAGATGTTTATTCACCTTATGTTTCTGTTGTTAGTTGTGAATCGTCGTGAAATAGAGACATAATGCAAAGATCGATGCATGTATATATTGTGAATCACATCGTTGGACAATTTGGAGACATTGGATTCGTATGTTAGTTTGCTTTAGCTGTATTCCAGAGCTTTTCCAAAAGTAAGTTGACTTGGGCACACCTTCAGATACAGGTCAAAGAGGATCCTAATTCCATGGTAAACACATGTAACTTTCTTTCGTTTCGACCAGTTTTCACTCCTTACGATCCTAACTACCCTGACAACAGAATATAGCGTTTTCGGCGTCATCTTAATTTCAGACACAATGCAATTGGTTCCTAGTGGATGGTGTGCAAAAATAAATAAATTACATATGTGTGTACCATAACCATCCTCATTCGGATGTTAAACATCACATTGACAGTTTCTCCTATTTTCTTAAGATTAGTTTAATATGTGAACTTAACAGTGAGCTGCTGTTGTACTAAAAAAAAGAAATGTAGTAAGCAAACCCCTTTACTCGCATCAGTCCTGTCTGTAGCTAGGGTAAAGTGTTTCCTTGAAATGTGTGGAGAAAGGGATAAGGAATCCCAACGGATGACATGATAAACTAGGAGATAAGCATGCAGATAAAGCAAAAAAATGGTTGTGGCTATGATCAGACTTGGGTTGTAGCTCTTTAACTCCCATGCATGGTGTAAAGGATAGTGGAATCTGGAACATATTTTGGCTAAGGGCTCTTTGGAACACATGAATATAAAAATACAGGAATAAAAAACATATGATTATAATGCCATGACTTGTTAAATCCTACAGGAAACAAAACCTTATGGATTGCTAAAAACGGTGTTTGGATGCCTCAAAGCAAAACATACGTTAATTTTGAGATTATATGTTACTTGGTTAGAGAGTGGAGAGAGAAATAGAACATGCATATATATTGGACTTCTTAAAGGAAAAATAACATGAGGTTTGAGCTCATGTTTATTTTCCTATGAAATTGGGGCATAGGAATGCATTCCAAAGAAATTGTACAACCTCAAACTTATGTTTCAAACGAAGAATTTGAATCATCCAAAACAATCATTTGGAAAATCCTACAAACCAAAGAGGCTCTAAGAAGTGTGTTGTATTAGTCGCTTTGGAAGCCCCTCTTGACATGCGTGATCTGAGAAGCCACCAAATCCAACTAATTTTTGGGAAAAGTTTTCTTTCTGAACTATTCGCCACTTTGCCACAAAAAACTATTTTCGTTTTCGCTACTCTTCCATTACAATCTTATGTCTCAATCTAAAGTCCGCCTCTCTTATCCTTTCCAGCTTTCCTCCATTGGTTCTGATGACCCTACGCAAAAGAGTCGATGAAGTTTCACTAGTCTTAATATTAGTCAGGTAAGGGTATTTTGTACTTTACTTATAAAATTTGGCATTTCCAAGATGATCAACTATGTTTGACTTGATGGCACTGTTAGTGATATGCTGCAAAAGGGAATTGAAGAGGGTGACTATATCACTTCTATGTTTATAATCTTTTGAGTGATATATTTTTTGTCTCTTGAATAAAAATGTTATTTATCCCTTGAATAAATATATTTTATATTGATTAATAAGTATGTGACTTATTTGTAGAACTCTTTATTCATATTTTCATGTTATTCTAAATTATCTCTGATCTTATATCATTATATGGGATAATTATGATTTATGGATCAACACATGTATTGATTAGGGCAGTCCCAGTGCTCCACGTATGATAGTGTCTATGGCATTAATTAGATTGCCATGTAAGAGTTTTAGATGATGTGGCGCTATATTAAATAAGAGAGAGAAGAAAAAGAGGAAGAAACTGGGTCCCATGCAAGACCTAGTTTCTATGAGAAAACCAATGCAATAGACACTACCAAATTTTGCATTGGAGAGATGGTGGTATCTTCATGATAGATGGAGAAAAATTATGATTGGTGGAGAGGAGAGAGAGATTTTGATGCTTAATTAATTGCTTGGGTTATAAATAGACATGGTGCATTGGAGACAATAGTGTCTAAAGTAGTGTCTATACGACATGGTATAGATAGAAACTACTTAAGTGGTTTCTGCACTGGGACTGCCCTTAATGATCATGCTTTACGGATCATGATACGGGGATATTAAATTAATAATATGGACACATGTTAGAGAATATGGTGTTGGATTGACCCACCATAAGATAATGTGAGAATTGTTATATTCTTAAGTGTTATCAATTGGTCTCATACATAATGTGTGTGAGATCAGAAATTCACATATTTGTAAATGGAATTAATGAGTAGTAATTAGCCACCCTGCAACATATATGTATGTATGTATATGTATATATATGTATGTGTATATATATATGTATATATGTGTGCGTGTATATATGTATGCATATGTATATATAAATGTATATATGTATGTATATGTATGTTTATGCATATATCTGGGGGTATATATAGGGAGCATATCGAGTGCTAATGCTCCGATCCTTTCAGTGCTAACATGTGAACGACGCGCAGGATCGTCGGATCTCGATTGAACAGGCAAGATTGAGGCGAGGGAATCCCTCTTCTCACTTATGGCTTTTTCCGAATAACCCCCACGCGGCAATAGTTTGTTACGAGCGCGCCCCCACTCCCTTCTTCTCCTTGCGTCTTCCCCAGGTCCCTGACTCCCATGGCGTCGCCCCATCTCCCCCACTGTCGCACCATCTCCCCCCTCTCCACCGCTCCCCTTTTCCCCTGCAGCCATCGACCCCCCTTCTCCCCTATTGTCGCCGGCCCCCCTTCTCACCTACCGTCACTGGCCCCCTCTCCCCAGCTAGGGTTAGGGTTGGCTGATGTCGCCCTTCACGTCGGCCGGCCTCCACGCGCTGCCACCTGAGATGTGTCGCCTCACCCATCTGAGCCGCTCTCGCCCTCCCCAACGCCATCACACTGCCAGACACAGACACACATGTGAGATAGGTATGCCTCTCTCCTTCAATTTTTCTCCTTTTGCTCTTTCTGTTTGGTATTTTCCTTGCTTGGGAAAGATCTTTCTAACATCTTCTTGCATGTTGTGTAGTGTCAATCTTGAATCTTACTTGAGTTTGTTCTTGCCATGTCTCACTTGGAAAGTATTGTTTGTTTTAGTGAAGGGAAAATTGCTAGTCCAAGAAACTTGGGCTACCAAAAGGGAAAGGTTTCTCTATCATTGTTGTGTAGCTTCAAGGATAAATCAGAGTGGCGATGGCATCTAATTCATTAGCAGCGACTGTGGCAGCGTTATTTGGAATTAGGGATGGCGACCAATAGTGGCCTAGCCAAACATCAACCGACCTTGTGGCGGCATCATCATCGTGGATTTCTATACATTTTCAGCAGTTGTATACTTGTATTTGTGCCTAAATATGCTAAATGAATGTGTGGAATGAATTTACGAATGAATGTCTAGAATGAATCATTGAATGTCAAAACTTGTAATTGTTTTGATTGTCCAGGATTTATTAGTGAGCTTGAGATTTTTTAGTGTCAAAGATTGAGGATTATGTGTGTTACTTCATCTGAAACTTGTACATGTGATTGATATATTTGCAAGCTAGGTGCTAATGCTTTTCGGTGTCGAAGATTGAGGATTTGAGATTGATATATCAACAGAAAATCTAGATAGTTTTGGCCTCAACTTGGGAACTTTTTTTCTCAACATGGGAAGTTTAAATTTACAGATTCTTCCAATGTGATTATGCAATCATGGATAGTTTTTCCTCAACTTGGGAAGGCATTTGAGCATGAAATTGAATGCTTTTGAATGCCTCTGTCTAGAAAGCTGCAGATTGGCCTAAATTCTTGCTGATGCCTGAAACCCTGAAACAGCCATATCATGCTTCTTAGATGTATATCGGTTTAAGTTATGGAGAATTCTACTTGCAGCTTGCTCAGTACAAAATGAACATTTGCTCTGGAAGGACTATTACCTACAAAAGTTCTACATTTGCTCTGGAAGGACTATTGTCAACATTTGATTGACATAAGATATTTCTATTCAAAGGCCTACAAAATTTGTTAAGTGGGAAAAGTTAGCAAGACCAGCAAAACAACCTGTTGTTTTCTGTTCTACAGTGTGGCATAGCCTAGTCTCAGCTAGTCTGGCGCATCACTCATTATCATCCTTATTTTGTTAATACATGTTTCCTCATGTAACAACAATCTAGCACAAAGCAACAATATGGCACTGTTCCATGAATTAATCCTCCTGGAAAGATCTTTGTTGAACAATGGGCAAGTAAAAGGTTCAAATTTCTGATGCTAAAAGTTAGGCAACTTGTATCAGCTTGCATTGCATCACGATGAGTAAATACATAAGCCAATTTAGAGAGACAAGCACTGAGATAACAAAATAATTCATAAGCCAACTAAGACAACAAAATTAAGACAGGCCGCTACATTAACATTTTGGCAAATCAACAAGATACATGAACATACATGGCATTACAAAGCCATTACATATCTAACAAAGCCATTACATGAACATGAACATACATGGCATTAAACTCAATTTTCTTTGCAATAATGCATACATGTACAAGTTTTAGATGAAGTAACACACACAAATCCTCAATCTTTGACACTGAAAAATCTCAACTTTCACACTCACAAATCACTGATAAATCTTGGACAATCAACACAAATCCTCAATCTTTGGCACTAAAAAATCTCAAGCTTTCACACACACAAATCACAGATAAATCTTAGACAATCAAAACAATTACAAGTTTCGACATTCAATTATTCATCCTACACATTCATTCGCAAATTCATTCCACACATTCATTTCGCATATTTAGTCACAAATACAAGTATACAACTATTAAAAATGTATAGAAATTCATGATGATGATACTGCCACAAGGTTGGTTGATGTTTGGCTTGGCCATTATTGGTCGCCATCCCTAATTCCAAATAACGCTGCCACAGCCGCTGCTAATGAATTGGATGCTATCGCCACTCTGATTTTATCCTTGAAGCTACACAACAATGACAGGGAAACCTTTCCCTTTTGGTAGCCCAAGTTTCTTGGACTAGCAATTTCCCCTTCACTAAAACAAACAATACTTTCCAAGTAAGACATGACAAGAACAAACTCAAGCAAGATTCAAGATTGAAACTACACAACATGCAAGAAGATGTTAGAAAGATCTTTCCCAAGAGAGGAAAATACCAAACGGAAAGAGCAAAAGGAGAAAATTGAAGGGGAGAGGCATACCTATCTCACATGTGTGTTTGTGTCTGGCAGTGTGATGGCATTGGGGAGGGGCAGCGGTGGCTCACATGGGTGAGGCGACACATCTTAGCCACACCCATGTGTGTGTGTGTGTGTGTGTGTGTATGAATGGAGTAAGTAGTAATTAGCCACCAGCAACAAAATTGAATTTGTTATGTACCTCGGATGCAACACACACACAGTCCAACCCTTGTAGAGCCTTCTTTCTTCTAAAAAAATAGAGTTTTTTTCTTATAGGCGACTGGGTTCCCAAATTTTTGTTGGAGTTTCCACATAAAACTCACTGAATCACTCTCATTCAAATAGTCATCATCAATTGGCTAAAAGGTGGTTACCTACATGGAGCAACTCTTAACTAGATTGGGAGCTACTCTTCCCAAGAAATTTTCTCATGCCTAATTTCACATAGGAGTTATAAGAAAGAAATGTAAAGTGTGCTTGGTTCCAATGGATGTGATGTAATCTTTAATGCATTCAAACAAAACAAATTGTTTAATTTCCATAAAAAACCAAGCTATTTAAACATCACAAAGGGGAATTAATGATCTTGATGTCGTGGGTTATGACTTATGAGTTTGCATAAATGAATCGTTCAAGACACAAATTCCACAGAACTCGCAGCACAAAATTTATTTTTTGGTGAACCTTAACCCTCCAAGATGTATCTATAACAAGAGAGGGCTCTTGCTAGTGGTGGTACGTTGTTCGGCACAGTGACCAGTGCCGTTCTAACTTAGTTGTTTAGCCTGTGACCAGTGTCGTTTTAACTTGGTGGCTCATCACCATGGCCTTCACAATGTGGTCTTGTAAGTGGCTTTTTTCGGAAATGTACTTTGCACCTAATTGTACCATAACAAGCTTGCATAGGATACCAAAACCCTTTCACGATATATGTCTACCTCATTAGGAGTTGTTGTTTAAAAAATATATGACTATTGATGAAAATTAAGAGTGTGGTCATTATGTTTCTTCCACTTCAACCTATGCCTAATTTTTATGTGCGTTAGGCATTACAACCTAAAGGAGAATAATGTATTGGGGCTAGAACTCCCAAGATCATTGGATGTTGGATCTGTTGCACACTATAGCGCCCTACAGGAAAGATCTAATGGTTCATGCATGTGGTCTAACCATTCGCTGATTCATATGGGGAAGGGTTGGGCGAGGGTCTCCCATGAGAGTAGGAAGTTTGATCCACATAGGGATTCATGGGTTGAGGAGTGACAAATGACATGAGAGCACAGTAAAAACGAGTATGGAAAGAGCATGGATTCGTGATGTTCAGGAGCTTCTTTTTGTTGGAGACAAAGTTAAGTTTGTCAAGGCAAAGAGAGATCAAAATAGGGTGGCACATGAATTTGCTCAAGCTAGATGACAAGATGGCAATTCATATGTATGGCTAGCTAGTGTTCCAAATTGTATTGAGCACTTTGTGCTTGAAGACTGTCCGTTATCCCCTGGTTGTATCTATAAAATCTCTTTTTTCCCTCACAAAAAGGGGAAGTGACCATAGATGTTGAGAGTCTCTTGTGTGTGAGTCTTTTGTCGTCCTTAGATTTGGAGTGTGTCTAGAGAGTGACTGTAAAATCATACATCTATGTAATACAAGATCACATTTCAAGTATCTTGTGATGGTCTCATTTAGCTCTTGTGTTGCTTTTTGTCCTTCATCTTTCCCTCTTGATTTTGCCTTTGGTTTTGGTTGTGCAAGAAAGAGTAAGTTATGGAATAAATAACTCATGTTCAGATCCATCCACCTAGTGCATCAAGTTTGCAACTTTACCGGTTCTCCTCTCTTCTTGATGAATATGACTTGAACTTTGCTTTTATCTCAGCCTTTCAAGGTTTGGTTCTTGATTTACTTTTCTAGTGTTATGATAGATGTACAATGGATGTGCAAAATCTTAGCTTGATCCAATACCCAAGCACTTCAAGGTCAAGATTTTACCATTTGATCCTGGTTTTGGTGCAACTGAGCTTTAAGAGAAAAAGGGTCCCAAATGTCTTATGTTCTTGCTAGATCCCCTACTGTTCTAGGTACCTTAGGCGTTGATCTTGATCTTGGCAAAGTTTCACATCATCTGGAGCCCTGGCTTGAAAGTTGTGGAAGTTATGGCCTCGAGTATGTTGTTGTTGTTTAGTTGTGTTGACTCGGATCATCTGACTCAAGAATTTCTGCAGCACTGTGTTGGCATTTCACTACAGCAGAAAAGGTAATCACAGATGGTTTCGTGAGCCGTCTAAATTTATAGGTCAGTAATGACATGTTGTCATCACAGATGGTTTTTAAACCATCTGTGGTAAGTAAAACACAGATGGATTTTAAAAATAACCATATGTGAAGTGTACGTATTATAGATGGTTTTTTAAAATAACCATTTGTGATATATACGTATTACATATAACCATCTATGATATATGCATATCATAGACAACTAATAAAACAAACCATCTGTGATGTGTTATCACAGACACCTTTTTTTAAAAAAAAAATCGTCTGTGATATTACTAATCACTATTTTTGGTTTTTTATATCTTCCCCATTCACTAGAAGCAGTATATGTATGTATTTCATGGTAACACTAATATATGTAGTCTTGCACAACCCACAACTTAAATGAGCTAGAGACAAAGTCATATCCCATATCACACTTACGCTTCAAAGGTTATGAAGCAAGTGACACACTAGATCCAATATGTCATTTGCTTCATGCCCTTTGAAGCCCAAATGTGATATGGGATCTGACTTTGTCTCTCTAGCTAGCTCCCCATATCACCCTTGGGCTTCAAATGACATGAAGCAAATCATACACAGGATCCAGTGTGTCATTTGCTTTATGCTCTTTGAAGTACAAGTGTGATATGAGATCTGACTTTGTTTCTAACTCATTTAAATTATGGGGTGTGCAAAACTATATATGTTAGTGTTACCATGAAATATATATGTACTGCTTCCAATGCATGGAGAAGATATGAAAAGCCAAGATGGTGATTAGTAATGGTAATAAGGTGGAGGTTGGTCAAAGTTTATCCATGACAACTGTCAGCGAGTTGGTGATATCTAAAGTAGAAAAGATAATTTTACACAGCACACACCAGTTATATCTTATAGAATAAGGAATGGATTATTTTTAATTCATTCCGTATTCTGTAAGATATATCTGGTGTGTGCTATGTAAAACTATTTTTTCTACTTCAGATTTCACTAACTCACATATGGTTGTCATACGGATTGTAAAATTGTGAACCTCGGTGGGTGAGAGGCCATCGGGCAGGTGGGTGATGGCATAACTTATTTTTACTCCATATTCCTTGGATAATAGCGATACCAAACTTAACACATTTTGCATAGCTAAAGAAAATCAAGTGCAACTTTATTTAATTATAATTGTGTGAGTTATTGACTTGAGATCTACATATGACTTATGTTTTATTTAGGGAATCGATGCTTAAGAGCATTAGTAATTCATCATCGGGATATTGACATCAAAAGGGTATAATTGAAACTTAAGCCCAGGAATTCATCCTCAGGACGTGTAACCATGGTGATACATTGTTCATTACCATATCATAAACAAGAAAGAAGAATGTTACATATGGCATTCTCAGGGGGGAGGCGGCGTGTTTGGGGAGGAGGCGCACCAGGGAGGAGGCGGTAGCTCGTGCTCGAGGAGGAGGCACAACAAGGAGGAGGCGCTATGCTCGGGGAGGAGGTGGCCGGCTTAGAGGAGAAAGCACGTCAGGGAGGAGGCGGCATGCTCGGGGAGGAGGAAGCGCGATAAGGAGGCAGCTAGCGCCATGCTCGGGGAGGAGGCGTGCTAGGGAGGAGGAGGCCGGCTCTAGGGAGAAGGTGCGCTGGGGAGGAGGCTGCGTACTTAGGGAGGAGGTGCACTGAGGAGGAGGTGGCGGCTCGTGCTCGGAGAGGAGGCGGTAGCTCATGCTCGAGGGAGAGTTAGAGGTATATTAAGCCTTTGAGTGGGGACTCGGGCAAACTCTAGATTGATCTGAATATAAATAGGCTGAACACAACACAGATGGTTTTAAATTATAACCATCTATGATAATATACATTATAGATGGTTCTACTTTAGAACTGTCTATGATAAATATACATCATAGACGGTTTTGAAGTAGAATTGTCTGCGATAATACACATCCCATATGGTTCAAAATTAGAACTATCTGTGATAATAAACATCATAGATGGTTTTAAATTCATTCTCATATGCATAAATGCAAATTCACATAATATGACACATTTTCATATACATAAATGCAAATTCACACATATATGACATATTCTTATATACATAAATGCAAATTCACATATATATATGACACATTCTCATATATATAAATGCAAATTCACATATACATGACACATTCGGTAATTATACCAAGACTGTTTGCATATGTAGAAGACAATAAATACAAATTCATCCATTTTTATTTTTGTATTTACATATGACCAAACAGCGTAGCCAGTCATTTCTTACATAGATTAAAAAAAGTAGAAACCTAGGCTAGTAACTTCTTATAAAGATCAAAGTTTTCTATTGGTGGAGGTAGCATGTTATCTCCATCTTCAAAGCTTCGTAAGCGAAGTGGTCAGTATCGAACGGTTTGGGAGCATCGGTGAACGAAGCCCGAATGCATCCACCCACTGACGCGCTCATTTGAGTGTCTCCCGAAGACCCTCCAACTGATGAATCAAGTCAAATTAAGCCATAGGCTCTCTCCTCTTGCTTTAGGGGTCTCGACAAGGTTGACTCGGTTGTTGGCCACCTCGACTAAGCACTCCAAGCAGCGGCAAGTCTCCTGGAGATATGCAACATCATTGTGGAGGACCATGTCGATAGTGAGGTTAATTAGGTTGCCGGAAGTGGGAGACAAATCGGAAGACACGGGGAGGGGGATGTCAAGATGGCGGAAGGTGGTTGTCACCTGCTTTGGCAAATTCTCAGACATAGGAGGGAGGACACCATTGGCACAGTGTCCTTCCGCAACATTCGCCAGCGTACGACCGGGTAGGTGCTCGTACAGGATGGCCAAGTTGCCCATTAATGCCGACGATAAGGAAGAGGCTATTGGAGCCATTTGTTTGTGCTTGAGAGTAGATAATATGTGTATCAGCAATGTGGGGATTCAACTTCAGTGCATGGCAGCTGATCATCTTTATAAATTCGGCGTGTGAGACGAAGAGACGCATCGGGGAGACGAAGCGATCAGAGATGTATAGGGGAGACGAAGTGCACACCATTCATTCAGAGATACATCATAGGTAGTTCTTTTAATAACCATCTGTGGTAATATCATAGACAATTCTAATTAAAAACTGTCTATGACGTCTGCAATTATCACAGACGATTCTTTTTAATAACCGTCTATGAACTATCACATACAGTTATTAACAAGAATCATCTGTGATAATTGTGTATCATAGACGGTCCTAGCCATCACTAGTAACATAGACACTCACATTTGTAAAACTGTCTGTGATAATTACAGCACAACCTATCTTGTAGTAGTGTTTATCTCAGATTTTTGTGTGAGTTTCCATTGTGCATCTTGATCTTTGTAACTTCTTGTAACTATTACGAGGAAGATATTTAGGATTTCTTTAAGGGAAAAATTTAGAGGCTCCTAGCCAGCGCCCTCTAGTCATCAGTCTCGGTCCTTCAGATGTAAGTTAATGATTCATTAATGCATCAGGTTGAAAAATCAAAATAATATGAGGTGGTGTTTGTGAAAAAGTTTGGAGTAAATATTCTATATGCACCATGTATTGTTGCCATTTAAATTCTAATAGGTGGTTCAAGAATTAAATCTTATACTTAAAGAGGTGGAAAGCTTAATCTTGATAAGAAAAATATGAGCAGAAGATCCAAACATGGAATACATGTATGTTTCTCTCATGAAAGAATAGGCATAAAGTTACTTAGAAATTGAGAATTTGAAGGGATTCTAAAAAAATTGAGAATTTGAACTCTTCATCTAAAGTAATTGGATGAATGATCTATCATCTTGTCCTCTTCTTTGTCCATTATTTTCTATTACAATCTTGCTTCTCCCCTTCATCTAAGCACACCAACCTAGGGCAATCCACTTATAAATTTATTCCATCTAAGTTGAAGTGTACTTGAAATATTTTGGTGGATTGTAGAATCTTGTTTTCACAAATTTTGAAAGTATGTTCATACTTCCCCTGTTGTTGTTGTTATGTGTAATGGAATTTGTTCTTCTCATAACGGTAGTGGCAAACTCCATATAAGTAGTCTACAATGTGTACCTCCGCATGAAGTTGCATATACTCTCCACAACATTCACCTTCACATTGACATCAAGTCACAGAAAAAAAGTCCATGAACCCAAATAATGCATTGTCATAAAAGATTTCAAAGAATCTTTACAAAACCTAACTACACCTATCATAAATCTTTACATCTAAACACTACATTTATTCAATGACATTAAAATCTACCAAACACTCTATCTCTAGAATTCGATTAAGACTTCGAAATATCTTTTACTAAAGATGGTCTAGAATTATTATTGTTGAGAGCAGCATTGATCGTTCTTTTTTTTAGAGACTACATTGATCATTCTAAATTAATAATATAAATGCACTATCTCTGTCTATTTTTGTCCCCCTCTCTCTAAACCAATGGCATTTACTCAAGAAAATGTCCATATAACAACCCGAACTTTGCTTGAAAATCTGTCTAGTACCCTGAACTATGAAACCAGACATTTGGCCCCTCGAACTTTGCAATCCAGTTCAAATAACACCCTGGCATGGTTTTGAATGGTGGTATTGCCCACGTGGTGTGATGAGTGGGCGGTTTTACTACATAGGATGATACGCTGGTCAAGTTTAGGTGCATGGCAGGTGGGGCCCACATAGCCTTCTCTCTCAAATCGAAACAGAGAGGGAGGGAGCTACAGAAGGCAGTAGCCATGGAAGCACAACTGGGAGCTTGGTGGGGGAGAAGCCCTTGTGAGCCCCACATGTCATTGACCTAACTTGTGAAACCGGGTCATGGTGTTATTTGAACCGGATTGCAAAGTTCAAGTGGTTAAATGTCGGTTTCATAGTTTGGGGTGTTGGATAGACATTTAAGAAACATTTGAGGGTGTTATATGGACTTATTCCTTTACTCAAAATGCTTTTTCATTAATTCCTACAAAACAAAGAAATACTTACTCATTTAATAAAAGTAAGTCTGTAAGCCAAGATAATAGTATGATAAGATGGAAAATGCAATTTGCCTCCTAATCCATCATTAATCAATGTGAGACCATCTTTATTTGTGATTTGATGGTTTTCAAGCTTGAAAATGGAGAGGACTGCCAAAAACCATACTAGATAACCCCCTCGTGAGGAGGCATCATCATGAATCAACCTCACAAAACAAAGTCTCCAAAGAGTTATATAGGCAGCAGCACAACGTTGCAACTATAAAGCCCGCATGTATTGACTTTGTCAACACAACTTGCATTCTAGGGGTCATAACTTCCTTGTTTGAGTATTGTTTTGGAATTTTGAGTTGGCACTGCTGAGCACTTGTGCAAATGAAGAGGTTGGAAAGGAGTTTCCTTTGGTGCCTAGGCAAAAAATGTTGGCTTCATATGAAAATATTCTGAGGCAAGTCTTAATTTGTTCTTGGAGGTAGAGTAGCAATCTCAAAAACACTTCGAAGGGTAACCAATTACCTTAAACTACTAGAATATGCTGAGTTGTACATGTCTTTCCTAAAGTGATTTTGAGCCAGTTTTGCCACCGTAGCCAGTTAGGTGGCAAGTGATACAATGGATGACCTAAGAGCCACCATCATATTTGGCCCCCCTCTCCCCATGCATTTTGCCACCTCTACCACCCCCACTTTGGTTTTGATGTTGTGCCTAGGGAGGGAAGGTGGTGGTTGCCTTCTCTATAAGTGTTAGGCAGCTATAGCAAATTCCAATAGAGAGCGGAGTAGAAGAAATTGCAGAGTAGGCAGTGGCAATCTACCAGTAAACAACACTGGTGACCCACTCCTATCAAAAGCCTCCTTATCCACATCGATCCTCGATACCACAGACAACATTAGTGTGGCACACCTCTTCACTACCATGCCCACAGAATCCGAGGTCACAAAGGCCAAAATTGAGAGGAAATAAAAGAAGCCATCATTTGAGCTTGGCACTGGGGGCTATATTCCATGGAGCTCATGTCAACACCACGCACCATGATCCAATTTCCAGCACACCTTGATATCTAGTCATACTACCACCATCTGCTTTAGTATAGTCTTATCCAATGTGGAGGTTAAGGCAATCAACTTCAAAGGAATTGTGTCTAGCACATTGGGGGAAACTATCGTGTGGTCATTGACATCAAATTTGGTGACCAACATTGGCATTTAGTGAGCTCCAAATCAGACCTAGTAGATACTAGAGTAGAGAGCATTCGGTGTACTTGTGGCGTTAGAGTTGGATGTGGCAGCAACATGGCTCAAGGTGGCCTCACTAGGGATGGAGGTAGTGAACATAAGCAAAGAGAGATGATGATGTGCTGAGTCATCACCATGTCATTCACCATAGTGGCGAAACCCATTTCAAAACAACCTTCAGTGTTATTTGCACCGGCTTTGTAAGTCCAAGATAGCATTTAGACAATTTTGTTGTCCAAGGGCCATGTCAACTAGTGCCACACACCTTGATAGTGCAGAGGTTTAGATAGGCTTTTTCCTTGTTTTTGTCCTTTAAGATGGAACATGGTTCATATGAACCCAACAAAATAATCAATTCCAATAGATGTATTTCTATCATATAACTTGAATTAATGTGATGAAGTATTAAATGATGCTAAACACCTTCTGTTACATCCAAACATCCAATGACCAATGTGGAGCATATGTTCACTCACTCAACCAACACCATTAATGGTATATCTATAATAATACTATTAATGAGACCAAAAAGTCCGACATAACACGTAGTCCATACCATGGCTCACCACCGTGGATAGAAATACTCAACTAGGTTTCATAAAAGTTAGTTCTAAATAGTTTTCTATTAGTCAACCATGTTTTCTACAACCTCCAATCAGAACAAGATGACATTTTAGAAAGTTGATTTGGTTTGCAAAAAAATATCATTTGTGCAAGGTGTTAATGTCATTGTTGGTCTTTGTGCAATGTTGTAGGACATCAACTAAAATGGACTGGAGTGATACAACAAACACATGACTTTCCTAAGCAAACATGTGTATCTATTAGGATGCAAACATGTGGATTGTCATGGTGTTTATTCAATTTTCATGGCAATGATCTATGTCAAACAACCTCCGTTAACATGGTCCATTAACTCATTGATTGTATTTATGTTTCCACATTTGATCATGGTTAATGGTGAATCATGGCAAGTGGTGAACCATGCACCATGCCATGTGTTGGTTTTAAACCCACTTGGCCTTTCTTTGTAACCTTGAGTGCAACGTGTAAGCAGGGTGTGTCTTCTTCTTGGCTCCACCATATCATTTGCTACTCTTTATAAATTCCTTTTCCTTGCCTTCTGAATGAATAGAATTCTCCAATTGGTTGGACCTATAGATTAACAAGGTTGGTTATCTCCCATCTACATTCCCCTATTTTTGTTGTAAGTGCTAGGTTAGTGCAGTTTAGATCATTTTATGTTCCTTTGATCTATAATTTTTCTTATGCTTGTTGTCTTACCACATATGTTGAATAAATTTTGTAGGATTATGGAACTTGATGGCTCTTTGATGCTTTAATAAGACATCTTCATTGCAAGTGTAGAGGTAAGAACTATATGGTATCTTGGATTATTTTTTCTAGATACTTTGTTCTTTATGGATATAGGAAATATGAAGTCTTAGGTTACATGTAAGAACTCATTTTAGTTTGTTGACATTAGTTTACAATAATACTTCAATCCTAGATCATTCTACCCCACATTAAATCATGTATGCAATACCCTATACCTATAGGTAGCATGTGCCCTGTAGGAATTTTTCTGGGTAAGCATATGTGGGTCATATGTTAGTCACTTAGGTGGCATTAGGATAGTGGTCTTAGAAAGGTGGGAATGGAAAATGTTGGTTGGGATGTGTTTAATCCATTGTTTGGATTGGTGGATTGGGACTAGAAAAGGGTTTGGGAATGGGATATTGGGGGGGGGGGGGGCTATATCCACCATTTTTACCCCAAGTGGGGAGGTGGGTTTTGGTGGGTGGGACTGGGATATTAGTACAAAATTACAAGATTGCATGAAGCAAAGTTCTAATCAAGTTGTTCTTTCTTTTGGAGCAAGGGTATTTTAGACAATAAAATTATATGCACCATGACAACCCTAGTCTAATCCTACCACATGCCAAACAAGTGAAATAGATTAAAATCTCATATCTATTCTCAAACCCACCTCATCATATCATATCAAATTTCCCATTCATATTCCCACTACCCATCTGACTGCCACATTACAAATAACAATATTACACATTAGGTTGAAACACCATCATTTTCCTTCTCAAATGACTAAAAATTTTGTAAATTGAAAAAATTATATGGCATTAAGGTTTCAGAGAATCTTTACAAAAACTACTATACACTACTCATAATTCTTCGCATTTAAACTACATTGATAAAAAATTCAACCACCACACTCTATCTCTGGTGTATGAATTCTATTTTGTGACAAAGGGATTTTCCCATGAGTAGGAGGGCAATGAAAATGCATGTGTTCTTTCTATCAATTCTCTAGGAAAATGATGTACATGCAAGGTTTACATGGAAAGGGCATATTTCTTAGACCCTACCGGTTAACTCAAAATCAATTGGTTTCCACCCGTTTTCTAGAATTTAACCAAAAACAACTAGAATGGGACTAAATTAGCCATAATCGATATGAATTAGTCATAAATCAGTCTAATTTTGTGGTTGTCTATTAGTCAACCATGTTTTCTATAGAAAATCTAAGACTATCCTAAGAAGACACATGTATCTACGTGCATTACATACATGTGAAATTTTGTGGTGTGCTAATCAATTTTCATGTGAATGACTCATGTCAAACATTTTCCATAAACATGGTCTATTGAATAATTAACTATATGTGTGGTTTCTTACTTGATGTATGGTAATTGGCATGGTTTCTTACTTGATGTATGGAAATTGGCAAATTGTGTTATCATGTGTATTGATTTTAAAATCCACCTAGCATTTTTTGTGAACCTGAGTGGCAACATGTAAGTTGGGAAACACATCCTCTACCGTTATGTGGCAAAGGAAGCAACAACACCACAATATTCATATTTTCTTGCCTATCTTGATCTAGGCCTTTGCTTGGTGGTTGGATGGTTCGGATCGTGCCGAACAACACTTTACTATTGGCCCCTGCCTTTCCCATGCTAAGATAGAGGATCTCGTTCCTATAAGTTGGGTGTGAACTTTTTCTCCTTGGTAAATTTAAAATGTTGTATTCTATTTTTCCAAATTGTCCTCCCCTGTCTAGTCTTTATTACTTTTCAGCCTTTCCTTGCCTTTACAAAGCATTCCCCATTAGCATTGTGGCACATCTCCCTACCCCATTTTGGCCCTATTCTTTTGGGCTACGGCTAATGACTTTTGGCTACTGCTGATGGCTTTTATCTGTACTTTTCAAGACAGCAGCAAGCGGTGGAGACGCGGACGTAAACAACACACATGGTTTTGGGCTTGGGAAGGCATTTAAAAAATTCGCTTCAAGAAGCCACGCCATTTGTTTCAACTTTTGGAGAAGCCAAAAACTCAAAATAACAGGGCCTTTTATTGTAAGTGGTGGGTTAGTGCGGTTTCGATCAATGTTAATTTCCCTTCATATGCGATTCTCCTACTTGTGTTGTCTTCTCACAAATGTCATGCTATTTTCTTGTAGGAGGATGGAACATCTTGGAGGTGTTTTCTAGCTATAATGCATATTAATTCTAAGTTTGGAGGTAAGATCTCAAATGGTTTCTTGGATTTTTTTCAAGATACTTTATTATTTTAGGATATGTATTCTTTACTTCAGTATAATTATATTATTGTTTTAAGATCTTGTTCTATGATTTATGTATGTGAACTAATTAAAATTCTGGTCTTAACAAAAGAAAATTTGAATTATTTTATTACATTTATAAGAACTCATTTTAGTTTGTTTATATCACTTTTCCACAATATTTTTGTCCTAGATCATTCCCTCATAAATTTTTTTATTAGATCATTGATTCTTGACCAAAGGCTAAGCAGATTTGTGATCATTCTTCACAATTGTTGGTCGGTTAGACTTGATATGAATCCTTCCCAACCATCTTAGTTAGACGTCAATAATTTCTAAGGAAAGATAGCGTCTAGGCCCTCAATAGCCCACACCATATTCTTGGTCAAATTACCATGAAAAGTTGTAAATACAAAAAATAATGTCATAAAATATTTTTGAGAACATTCAGAAAAACTAAGATACACCTTTATAACTCTTCACATTTAGAAGCTGCATTCATTTTAAAAATCAAAACTGGCAACACTATATTTCCAACATTCAAAAGATATTCTAAATGATCTTTCCCAAATACAATTCTATTAAAATTTTAAGTGTAATATTGATCCTTTTAAATTGAGAACATCAATACACAAACAACCTTCAAATTAACATAAATTGGAGGCTACAACTATCTTAAACCATTATTTGATTATGTCCTCTAAGTGGCTCTAGAGTCTTGTTTCAAAAAAAAGTGGCTTGAGAGTCATGCAACAATTTGCATAAAAAAAAATCCCTTTTTCATTCGATCATTGATTCTTGATCCAAGGGCCAAACAGATTTGTGATCATTCTTGGTCGTTGTTGATTAATTAGAGTGGATTTACGTCTTCGAAAAAATTAGAGTTGATTGAAATCCTTCCCCACTAGTAGGACGTTAGATGAATATTGTTTCTAGGGAGAAGCAAGAGGGGAGGTGTGATGGGTCCTCAATGCTATCTTTTTTTCCTTCTCAAATCATTAAAAAAGTTTATTAATAAAGAAAACACATTCAAAACAATCTTTGCAAATATACTAAATCTACACTGTCATAATTCTTCACATATAAACACTACATTGACTCAAAAAGATTTAAACCCATAACAACACTTTAGCATTCATAAAGATTTTTACAATAATCTTTTTCAAAGATTTTGCATTAATTTTCTTAAGTGTAGCACTCATCATTCATTTTAGCAGTAAGTCCATTTGACCCCCTTGAACTCTTAAGAAAGTCTAGAAATCAATGCTAAACTACAAAACATGATATTTTAACCTTTCATGTATCAATACTGGTTAAAATTACCCATTTGCTTAAAACCACCGTGGTCTTTCTACGTGTATGCCCACATCCTCTTTCTTCCCTTAGCTGTATGTCCACTTCAGCGCTACATCCTCCTTATCCAGTATCTTCTTCCTTATCCTTATCTCTCTCTCTCTCTCATATACAGTCGTCTCTGCATCTTCTCTCCTAGCACCCCATCGCTGCCCTAAGAAGCTTCCTACTAGTTGGAGCCGCCCATGTTCCTCCTTCACCTCAAGTCACCCCCTCCCATTTCACTGTTGCGTCCATCCTTGCCACGTCCCCTACACGACCATACCCTTCACCACCTCAACCATTCTAAGGCACGGGGCACGCAATGTGGGCGCAAGCATGGGCCTAGAGTATCTAGACATGGGAGGTGGCGGTGAGCTGGACAATGTTGATGAGCAATAGTCGCGGCACCATGCGATAGAGCCAAGACAACGCTGGTCCTCTCCTCCTGCAAGAAATGATCCCTACTCTACACATGGATACAGACATTACCCATCTAGATCCAATTAATTTCTATACAATCCATCTTTCATTGGATTTAATTTTGATTTAATCAATTTCTTGGCTTGATTTGATCAATTTTTTGTCTTTCTGCGTCAATTTCTTGGTATTGATTTGAGCCTGAGCTGGTGGCTGGTGAGTGGTCAGGTGCTGTGACCAGCGAGCCTAAGCTAGCCTATGCCAAAGTTAGTGGCCGGTGGGTGGCGGTGCACGGTGATCGGCTAGCCTAAACCAGCCCTACTCATGTTCATGCAGGAGAGGAGATCAAGACCGAGTTCATGGCTTCATGCAAACAGGAGGGTGGAGAGAGAGAGAGGAGAGATAGAACAGAGGTGGAAGAAAGCTAGCATGATATGTGGGTCCTACCATCTTGTCAAAACCCACTTCTGAAAACTAGCTTATGTTTCAAAACCGCTTCCACATTGTCGCCACCTCAGAGCAAAACCGCCTTCAATCGGCTTCATGTGTAAAGTAAACAATATTGATACTCCACAGGTGTCAAACATCCGATTTTATAGTTGGAGGTTAAAACATAGACTTTCACAAAAAAAAATCAAAATCAAATAGACTTATCCTTCATTTTAAGTTGAGAACATGGATGCACTAATTAATTGCCCCTCTCTCCCCACCTCTAGCCCCCCATCTCTCGCACACACCCCAACGGCCCTCGCTCAGAAAAAACCTGCACGCTTAATGGCATTGAATACGCAAAGCCAAGACAATCCTGTGATCCATTGAATTCGGGGGCAATCAAGGCGGCTGCGGCTGGGCATTCTCCAGGGGCACCCAGCACCCAGCATGCAGCGTCTTACATCGGCCGGGGTGATGGCTGATCATGAGTTTGCGCACCAGCAAGATCGATGAAGCTGCATGTGGCTCGCTCACTCACTCCATGGTCCAGTACTACATCAGCAGCTAGCGCAAATGAATGAGCTCCAAGCCTTCGAGGTATATTCCAACTCCGTGCTGCTCATGAAGGATTGCAGTACTGCATCTTAGCCAGGCGGTCCTGAGGTTTCAGAGCGCTGGCCTACGTGCAATAACGCATGGCAATCACCGGCCGGCCTGTGTTAATTCTTGCAGATGCTTTATGCAGGAGTATGAATTGAAGTGGACCATGAGGATAATCCTTTGTTTGTACTCACATTCATGTAATCACGGAATTGTAGATAGAGAGGTGAAGGATTGAGTTAGGAATACGATGTATTCAGAATTAATATGGTCAAAATGTAAGAGGGAGCGGGCCCTGGTATTGGTTTTATGGTGTCTAGGAGTTTTGACTTATACATTTAGTCAGGGGTGTAGCCAGCTCGAGGCTCAGCCTCGGGTCCAGCCTGCTGCAAAGAAAAAAAATCAAGACCTTTGCTATTTATTGCTACAGTAAAATATAGGGGATTTTCTCAACTGGGCCTCGAGCCATTGCCCCGATAGTCTGAGGCCCAACTCCGCCTCTGCATTGAGTATAAGAAGTGTATAGCTTAAAAGTATGCATGTTATTCTTCGTATTTACATGCACTAAAATATCTATGCACGCTAAAATTGTATATTTAAGGAAGGAAAGTACATTGCTTTACTTGCCAAAATGTATAACTTAATACAAAAAAAAGTGCAAGGCCCACATGCAGCAAGTTTTATATATTTATGAGTTGATTTAATACATATAGTAACTATTCTTTTTCTTGGGTATAAAGAAAATACGATTTAGAAAACTACAACTGTTCAAAGAGAAGAAATAAAAAGTAACTAAAGGGTAAACCTTACAACAAAAATCGTAACGTGAACCCTGACCGGGCCTAGCCTAGACTTGCATACTCGGTTTAAAACCCAGTCTTGGCCTAGTCCAAGCCCAACTTAGGCCCAATCCAGCCCTATCCTAAACCAAGTCAAGCTATACAACCCAAGTTCGACAAAAGCTCAACGTAGCCTCGCGTAAGTTGGCGCTAGGCTCACGAAATGTTGAGGTGGTATTGCGTTGGCGGTTATATGCATGGTTATCACTTGTGAAATGAACGGTTGTCTTTGAGTTGATGATGTGGCATAATGATTGAGCTCACTTTTGATCACTCAATTTTAGATAAAAAGATAAAGAGATAGACAATTCAAAACCCCTATGATTCAAAAGGGTTGTTTGAATGTCATGTTTTACAAAAGCATCTTTCGTTAAATTGAATATGGTTTAGTACACCAAAATAACAAAAAAAACTAATTTTAATTTTGCTGAGTGGTTCATAAAAAGAATAACATGAAGCCATGCTGTCCTAACTGTATAATAATAAGTTGAATAAAAATGTATTTGGTATGTTTTTATAAATTAAAACAGGAGGAAGTAAAATTTAAAACATGCTGAGCAAGGTGACTCATATCCTATTAGGATTTGAAAATATGTGTTACAAGAATTCCTAGATAAATTCTAATTGGATTAATATTCCTACTTCTCTTTAGAGTGGCATTTGTACTTGACATTGGAGGAGGACTAGTGGGACTATATACACCCATGAGATGTGGTCATAGAGAATCTAAGCCACAAACCAACTCATACAAAGCAATAGGCATATAAGAAGATTAGATGTTAGCTTATTCTTTAGCACTATATTTTTGTATAGAAAAAAGATCCAATAATCTTAAAAGATTCAAGAGGGCTGTGAAAGAGTGACAATCGTTTATACTTTTTTATGTTGTGCTTAAGAAATTTGCGATTAGCTTTGCCAGATCTCTCTCTCTCTCTCTCTCTTTCTCGTCATGATTGTTTTGGCGTAGGTATTTTGGTTCTCTCTACAAGATTCATCTACTTTATTCTTGATAATGTGCACGCTCGTATCGCATCTCGCAACGCTAATCCGACCTAATGGCTAATGTGCATAAGGAGGGATATAAGAATATAACAAAACACATTTTTAGTACATCTATCATCCAAAAGAACTCTTAATAATACGCTTACCATGTTAGCATGTATGCATGTTGACACCCCATAACAGAAAGAAATTAGAACTAAGAAAATGTTTTGAAATATTCTCAACATATATGGGTCCATAGACATTGCTGTCTCTTTTCATCAACATTCGAGAAAGCATCAAACATATCGTCAAGATGAACAAATGAACCGCAAAACCAAAAAAAAAAGGAGGATGGCAAAAGGCGCGTGCAATGAAGTTTAAGTCAGAATAAAGCAGCTAGGTAGTGAAGAATAAAGTGATGGGGATATGCAAAGAGGGAGGAAAACAAAAAGGAAAGCAAGAATACACATAATTGCAACACCAGAGGTAGCCCAGCTATGAATGAACCAACCATGCATGAAGAAGGAAAGGAAAGGAAAGGAAAAAAAGGGGACAGCAAAATAATTTCAGAGAAAGCTAAGGATCCGTGCATCTTTAATCTTTTCCCCTTGAGAGAGATATTCTTGGATCATCCAGCCTTATATTGTTCCAAAGATCATATCTAGGATGAACATTCTTCGTGATCTTGGGGACATTCAGTTGGTAGAAAGAAAAAGGAGGGTGTCTTGTTTGTACCTTAAAGATCATTCTGTGTGCACTTTGCATGCTTAGCACTTTCATATATTCACCACCAACTGAAGTGATTAGGACCTTTCTCCCCACAGGAAAAAAAAGGGAATCTTATTCCTAGGTCATAATTTAATCCGAATCGATTCCATTATGTGCCTGAAGTGCAGCTTTGTGTTGCTAAAGAAAGACCTCACAATTTTCTCTCTAGGCAGGGGAATGTTGTGCGGCTAGAGGACACCACCACTCAGTCACACTGGTCACTAGGCATGCACACAGAACAACTCATTCAGACAGACAAAAAATGTCGCAGGATCCAAAGCTTTGGTTAAGTGGGCCTGAAGACAGTAATATCTTTGCACACCCCAAGGTGATGCAGTAGGTGCCAACTCAAATCATGCAAATGGCCAATGATAAGAATCTTTGAGATGACATCTTTGTACCAATGTGTATGCCTGATGCAAATTAAACTAACTGTAGGCCTTGCTTAATTAGTACTACATAATTACTCTAATCAGGGGCTCTGACCAAAAGGGAAAGTGGTAAATTAATGCCCCCCCTAATCTGGGTTGTTGGTTGCTGCTGGTACTACAACATGGCATGTTTGACACTTCAGAGCCTGCAAATTGCAATGCTGTTGTTGCTGCTGCTGTTGCACATTTGCAGGAGGCATAAGATGATTGGTTAGTGGTGTGGCCATGGGGGCTGGTCATGGGGGTTATCATTAGGACAGGAGGTGTGGTCAACTCTTAGGGCACAATGATGCATCCTATGTGATACAGACAAAACCCACTGTGCTCTACTACAGTCTGATGACTGATGCTGCTAATGCTGTTACTTATGCCACTATAATTGGTGCCTAAGCCAGGTATATATATATATTTTTTTACAGACAACTGATTACAAGAGAGTAGTATTTGTTCTGTTAGCAACCCGGACCTATAAAAATTTGTAGTTGGGATTCACTCATGGTTGTGCGGGTATAGGCCATAGACTATAAAGGCATGCGTACTCATGAATTACGTGGCGTATTTCAGACCACCAAAGATTGTGTATCTGTATGCTGTTTTTGTCTGGCTGTCATGTTTTCGTCCTGTGAACATCAAAAGCAATGGAAAGGTATGGGCAATTGGGGCTTTGTCATGGCCAGGGCTCCTATATATTATTATGTTAGTGATCTAAAAAATAAAACTTCAGGTAATCTTTCTTTTCTTGAAAGGACAAACTTCAGGCACTCTTAGCATCCATGCTTTTTTGCAATGTTGTTGCATTTAACATGTGATGTGTTAGATAAAATGTTGTACTTGGTACAAGCTGTATGTCCTATTACTTCTCCTATTATAGTTTTGTTTTAATATCGTTGCATATCTCGTAAGTAACTTTTTTTAGAAGATATATATGCCATGCAAGTAATGTTTCGTTCGAACTATTGCATCAGTTTCTTTTCCTGTTACAATTAGTTGAAAAATGTTAGTCATTTTTAATGTCATTCCCGATACTAATATGCGGTTGTGTTTGCTTCTAATAAGAAACATTTTACTTCTAGAAGGTAAATAAAATATCTTTGGACGGTAGTACTATGATGTTTGGTATGAACTACTGCAAATACTGTCTAGGTGAAAAAAAAATACCCCATGCATAGCCATGGTGTTTATTTATCTCATAGCAGTAGTTTTGATCAGTGATCAGGGGGGACTGTCCACATGAATAGCTTCCGACAATAGAATTGATATTACGCTGCTTATGCATGGGAAATAAATATCCAGCACAAGGGTTTTGTGAATTCATAGAGCCCATGAGGGCATTAATTAAGTGCCTAACTCCATTTTTCTTTATTCTTTGGGAAACACCTCCCTGTTCTACAGTAGCTTTCTCTCTCCTCTGCCAAAAGAAATGAGAGAGAGAGAGAGAGAGGAACAAAACTAGAGTATTATTCTTTTGGGTGTTTAAAACAAAAAAAAATCACAGTGGAAGCATGCTCTCGTGTTGCTGCCTTCTCTCTCTCCATCGACCACCTCCTGACACACACTAGTCTCTCACTCATCCTCTCTCTCTCTATCATCCATGAAGTAAGCTTGGATTCCTGATAGTGCAAGCAAAGCAAGCACCAGACACTACCATTTTTTTCTCTCTCCCCTCACTCTATCTTCCATCTCATGTCCTTTCTTTTGGTTATTACACCGAAGGCAAGCACCAAAATAATAAGCTCACTCTCTCATCCTTGCTCTGCCGAGCTGAGCTCCCCCTCACCTCTCTGCATCTCTCTCTAGCTAAGCCTCCTCCATAACAGCCCCCTTCATGCATCTTTTCTCTTTCTTTTTATTGGCACTTCGTAGTGTGCCCTAGCACTTAGTCACTTAAGTACTGCAATGGTGGAAGCTGCGAAGACTGGAGGCCTTGACCCTTGTTTGTCCTCTTGATTAGCCCTTGACACAACAAGGTTGGTTTGCTTTTGGTCTTCTTGGTTTGTCTCTCCACTGTTCAAAGCAGAAAAAACTCTAGGTGGTCTCACTCTCACACGCACAAGCACAAAACAACTGTGCATGGGAGCTCCTCCTCCTTAGCTCCTAGTCCTTGTTGCTGTGTGCGTCTGGGTCAAGGGGGGGAGGGGGGGGGGGAGGTATGTATCTATGTGTGTGTCTAGGACTTGGGAGAGCAAGGCAAGGGAGGGGATACACAAAGAAAAAACTAGAAGCTAGCAGTACTGCAGTAGTACTAGTAGTGGTGTGGTAACTAGTAAAACTTACATCTACTAGTAACCACAACCTCACTGTTCATCTTCCTTCCATGATCGATCCACTAGCTAGTGAGTAGCAGCTAGCTAGCTAAGCTTCTTCCTTCCTGCTTCCTTCCATCCACTATCTAATCTTGTTTGCATGGGGAAGAGCCCAAGAAAATAGCTAGATAGGACATAGCAGCAATATAATTATATATATATATGGTAGAATAATTTAGCAGCTTGTTTATACTTACCTCCTCCATCTTGGAGTTTGCAAGCAGCAGCAGTATCTTCTTGATAAGGTCCCCATGATCCCACACCACACCATGCACCTCAGCACCCTTTTTGTTCTCCACTCTCTCTCTCTCTCTCTCTCTCTCTCTCTCTCTCTCTCTCTCTCTCTCTCTTTTCTTTAGTGCCTAGTGTTCAGAGTCCCAAGAAACACCGAATTTTGTTGCATCCTTGTGTTGTAGGTGCCATTGGCCTTTTCTTGCTCTCATGGTTTCCATTGTGCCGCTGCAGAGAAGAACAGAAGCAGCAGCAGCAGCAAGAAGCATCTTTCCAGAGAGGCGCCAAGAAGAGGAGGAGGAGGAAGGGATGGATCTTTCTGGGACGCAAGGCGAGCTCCCGATCCCAATGCACACCGCCTCGTCCTACGGCGGCCGTGGGGGCCATGTCCTGGAGCTCCACCATGACTATAACAACAACAATGGGCAGTCCCGGTCTCAGGCGCTGCTGTCGCCGCCTGCAGCTGCGGAGGAGAACTCCGGGAAGAAGCGTGCGGCGGGGGTGGTGGCCGGCGCTGGCGCTGGCGGCGGCGGAGCGGGAGGAGCCGCAGTGAAGTACAGGGAGTGCCTCAAGAACCACGCGGCTGCTATCGGCGGGAACGCCACCGATGGGTGCGGCGAGTTCATGCCGAGCGGCGAGGAGGGCTCGCTCGAGGCGCTCAAGTGCTCCGCCTGCGGCTGCCACCGCAACTTCCACCGCAAAGAGCTCGACGACTTCGACGGCGACAGCTTCGCCGCGCACGCCGTGGACGGCCACCGCGTAGGCCGCCGCCTCCTAGGCCCCGCCATGCCGCACCAGCACAAGAACGGCAGCGGCGGGGGCCTCCTCGTCACCACCGCCGACCCCTACGGTGCCTACGGCCCGGCGCGCGCGCTCCCGCCGCCGCCCCCTCCTCCAGCGCACCACCAGATCATCATGCCGCTGAACATGATCCACACGTCGGAGTCGGACGAGATGGACGGCGGCGGCGCCATGGGTGGCAGCGCCGCGCGCTCCTCGGGTGGCGGCTCCTCCTCGTCCAAGAAGCGCTTCCGCACCAAGTTCACCGCCGAGCAGAAGGCGCGCATGCTGGACTTCGCGGAGCGCGTGGGGTGGCGGCTGCAGAAGCTCGACGACGCCATGGTGCAGCACTTCTGCCAGGAGATCGGCGTCAAGCGCCGCGTCCTCAAGGTCTGGATGCACAACAACAAGCACATCCTCGCCAAGAAGCCCCTCCAGGCCTCACCGCAGCCGCAGCAGCCACACCACCCGATGCCGTCTCCGCCGATGCCGTCGCAGCCCGAGCCGTCCTTCCACCGCAGCCCGAGCTCCCCGCCGCTGCCGCTCAAGCTCGAGTGACTCACAAAGAAGATCGTGGTTCTTGATCCTACTAGCGTAGCAAACCGCATTGCCATTTCACTGTTCCATCGAAGCGATCGAAGCAGAGAGAAGGGAACTAAAAAAACTCAAGGTTATTATCATCTTTTTTCCTTTCTTTTTGGTGTTTGTTTTGTCATAAGGTAGGGGAGCAAGCGTGAGATGAGGCCATGCATCATAGGTGAACTGAACTGAACCCAATTTCCATTTTTTTTTATTTTCCTGGACTTATTTTTTCGCTTTTCTTGGTTGGTGTCTCTGACTTTTAAGTCTAGCAGTGAGTGCTTGATGAGCTGAGCATTTGAGTTGTTATGGATCAGAGGTGTATTAAATCAATTCCGACCTCCCTAAAAATTCTCTATATATATTATCTGGAGTTTGGACTAATGCATGTTGATTGTGATGAGAGGGATGGTGCAAAGAAAACATGAGAAGCAATCTCCTCATGTGTTGTATATCTTTCAGGTTCACTGTTCATGGCATGATTTGGATGCATCCTTGCTTAAAATCTTCAGCTCCTGTCGGTGCTGTTACTGTGGCCTGCATGTCTGGTCTCATCTGATCATCTCACCAAGAAAACAAAAGAGAGAGAGGGAGAGAGAGTTTCTTGTGAAGAAACAAGAATGCGAGAGTGATGGATGGGATGCATCAAAAACGGTGAAAAAAATTGCCCCATTTTCTCTTTTAGAGCCAATGCACACACATCCTACAGACCTACACACATTGGATTGCCCCAACCTACCAATCATTCTTGGGGCCATGTAGGAGTGCAGGGGGGCAGGGGAGCATGTGGCAAACGAATCTAAATAAGTTTGGGTGGTTGTGGTTGGCAGAGAGGAAGAAGATAAATATAATCAAGGAAGAACACTCACTGAAACAATGCATATGTGCATATCTGTGCATGCATTGCTCCTTGAGCTCCTGCAGGGGATTTTCTTAGGAAAATGTTCTCGACTTTTCCATCTCTCTACCTCTCTCTCTGCCTGTGTGTGTGATTGACTGCCTGATTGGAGGTATTAATTTGGTGGTGTTAAGTACAGGTTTGAGACTGTGGTAACACAGCAAATGACGTGTGCTTGGCTTTCAGTACCATCTACTAGAGCTACCCAGCTACATGCAGCAGCAGCAGCAGCAGCAGCTCCTGCTGAAACAAACTTGGCCAATGTTTGTTTTCTCTCTGTACTTTCTTTGCCTGCCCTGTCATGTCAGGGGCGTTTTATTCACTACCGTTCCATTGCTGAGAGGATTTACCGATTTACCCTGAAAATGTACTGACTGCTGCGTGGTTTATAGCCCTGGGAACAAAGCATGTTTTGATCCAGTTTGGAAGAAGGGGTTTTCCTATAAATAATAGAGAAATTACTATGCTTTCTGTAAACTGCGGAATTCCTTTTATCCGGAGAACACGGTTCAACTATTAACTTTGGAATTATGCTCGTCGTGCTGGCATATCTGGAATTATACCCTATAACTTTTTGTTTATTTTGAAATTAATTGATTAGAGAAATGTTGAGAAACAAGATTGTTCTAAGAAAGCCCAAAATTGTTGGTAATCCTACATATTGAATCTAAACAAGTTTCTGGCACAATGACACACTGGGAGCAAAGCAGCTGCTTGGAACAGGAGTCTGCAAGAACCATGCTCCCTGTTTGTTTTTTGTGTGCCATGCATACATGTCATGCTGGCCTCTGCTTGACTTCAGTGTTGTAGCCCCCAGTTGTTGCCAATGTGCTCCCCTATCAGAATATGGGGGGTGGCTCTGCAGGCAAGCATGCATCTGCAGCCTTAGCCCTTCATTAGAAATGGGATCACAGTGCTCCAATGCCCTATATAGCAAGGTGATGTATTCCTGTAGCCTTATGTGTGTGTGGTCTTGGGGATATTTTAAAGACCTTAGGATCACTGTCATACAGCTAAGATTTGCACTACGATTTGAAAAGGAAAAAAACAAAATTAACCTAGCTACAATTATCATATGTCCAATAATATCTGGTCATGGTGTGTGGTTATGTGTGTAACTAGCTACAATATCATATCTAGTATCTGAAGAGGTGAATGGACATACACAATAGAGAAGGCCTGAACTCTGTTCAATCATAGCAATTCTGAACACTAATGGCGCAAGTGAAAATTGCAAGAATGGTAAAGTAGCCAATGTTAAAAAATAAAATTTCCAACCATGTCACCCTTACTGAAAACTCAGTACAGGATGCTGCTGGACCATGACAATTTTCTTTTGAAGTCATGTCACAGACTGAAAAACTTTGTAAGTGAGATCCAGCAAAAGAAATTCAGCAAAAGAGGCATTTCAAATTGTGCACAACTGCTAAACAAACAGAACAAAAAATTGAAACCAAGAAAGCAAAAGTAGAAACAAATAACTGTGTCTGCAGGGGGAAAGAAAAGGGCTGAGCTGAGCTGAGCTGATCTGAGATGAGAAGAAATGATCACCATAGCGGCTTGGTCAGGCAGGCCAATACCATTATGACCGTTTGTCTTTGCGAGGATTCAAAACTTGCCACGTCGTGCATCTCTGTTCCCTATGATGGTTCGTGAAGGGAGCTCCATGACTTGCTGCTGCAGTGCATGCAGGGGAGCCCTGCCCCTGCCCAACACCCCCAGCTAGCCCATGTGTGTCAGTGCTGTGATGGTGGTTGCTGCCAAGGCAAGCCATCAGATCAGTCCCATGTTCTTGGCATCAGAACACCATCAGTATTCAGTAAGTGTGTAGTTCTCTCCTGCCCCTTTCTCTTTTTTTCCGGCTGGATGGTGAAAAAGAAAATCAGGCAAGCAGCCACCAAGAAATCATTTACTTCTTGGAAAAAAAAAATCACTAGCATGGTGTTCCAGTATGGTGATACACATGCATGTCTGTGAATATTTTCTGCTCTACCAAACAAACTTGCTTGCTACGCCCTGCATGAAGGTTGCACGTTGGCTTGGGGGTTGTGGTTTCACCTGCCAATGAGAAGGGTGTAAAAGACAGCTTTTGGTGAGACATTCATTAATTATAATGTACATGCAGTAAGCAGAGAGCAGAAAACTAATTTCACCTCAGGTGTGCATTGAAGTTCAACAGTGCCAATCTAGCAGTAAGATTCTAAAAGGGTGGTAATTTTCAGTGGAGCAAGGCAGTAAATGAGTAAAGTGCATCACATTGCTAGATTCTCCTCCAAATTTGAAGTAATCAAATTTCTTGCCCCTCCAAAACAACCTTTAGATTTTGTTAACCCAATCCCACTGTATCCTGATGCAACAATTTTGTGTGCACATGCAAAGCTCAAAGCTGTGCTTGAATCATATATCCATCAATTTTCATACAGAAATGTTACGACAATTATGGGATTTTTTTTGGAAGCTACAACAAGTATGGTGAAAATGTTACAATTATAGTAACTCAATGCAATTATTGTAGGAGTATCATGTTACACTAATATAAGATGTTGAATACTTTTGAACATAGATGTCGAATAATTGGCCCCTAGCTGTAGATTTGAGCCGCCTGGTTGATCAACTGCCGCAACTCATCTGTTTGTATGTTAAGAACTGAGAATGGCATGTATTTGGTATTTGAAACCTAGAATAGTGTATCTGAAAATAGGTGTAGTAGCTAATACAATGAATAAACTTAAGCAACCATCATGTAAATACTTCAAGTCTTATAACATCTTGACAATAAAATAAGCATCATTAGATTTCCTGTTAGACCATGTGGTTAGATCTAAGATATTTTGGTGATGAATAATTGAGAATGGTTAATTTATGATGATGAATATTTGCTGACATTGCTTATCGATGTTATGTGAGGTGTGACATGTGTGCGTGGACTGATATTGGTCAAGTTGGAACGAACTTGTGCCGGAAAAATGTTCTTTGGTCTTTGCATGTGCAGGTTAAGCATGGAGGCGATCATGGTCGGTAACGAGGTGGACCAGGATTAGGATGGGGAGATCCGAGGTTCAGACGGTGAAATAGGTCACGAGATGGTCGGGCTCATGTTGGGGCGCTTGGAGATCAGAGATGGATGGTACGTGTTGGAGCTACGGATGTGTGGTCCGGAGGCTACGACACGTGGTGGATGATACGTGGAGAAGCTACGGGAGGTGCGGTCCTGGAGGCTTCGACACATGACGCATTAGAAAAGTCGGGAGTGTGAAAAACCCGTGTTAATAAGGGTTTCGGGTCCCTTGAAAATTAGTGGACCGAAAGCCTGTTAAGATAAAAAGGCTTAGGTCTAGTTGGATGAGTCGGATTAGGGTTGAGAGCGGAGACTTAGACTCAATCCGAGTAGTGAGCGGCGGTTGTAGACCGGTTTGGATTGTGGCACCGTTTCCGTATTAGGCGTGACGACGTGAGTATTTAATAGTTGAGGGGCGGCCGAGAGATTGCAAGCTTTTGGGAATTGAGCGAATAGAAAGAGAAAAAGTTTGCGGCGGATGCATGCATATGAGGTTGAGGCTGATGGATGAACGGTGCTCGCATTTTTGAATAAAAGTTCATAAGTTTTTTAATTCGCATATATTATCATTTTTCCTTGTTTTTTGATTCCTATGAATTATCCATGCATTGATCTATGTCTAGGTATTTTTCTTGCTTACATATATGAATCAGTTTTGATTAAAAATCGTTGCTAGATTGAATGAAAAACGTGTTTTGCTATCGATCGAAATCAGATATCGATCGGATTTTTTTGCTACAGTAACTGCTACAATACTGTGCTACAGGAACTGCTACAGTATGCTACAGTACCTGAGAGAAAATATATATTTTCTTGCTGTTTTTTTTGTGATTTTGTTAAGAGGATTCCGCTAGGCGTTGCAATCATTTACCCCCCTCTGATTGCCATCGACGATCCTACAAATGGTATCAGAGCAGGTTGCAATGGCATCAGATCGGGATCGATTTTCAGGTAAGCCAGTGTTTTTTTATAGATCAGATTATGTTTATTGGAAAACACGCACGGAGGTTTTTCTTCAAGCAGAAGTTAATTCTATTTGGCAAAAAGTCGAAAATATATATGAAGTACCTCCTGTTGTTACAACTGAAAATTTCTCTGATATTGAAGCTAATGCTAAGGCTAGAAATATCTTATTGCAAGGTTTAAGTAGAAACGAGTTTGTTAGAATTGCTCACCTTAAATCTGCAAATAAAATTTGGACCACTCTAGCTGATTATCATGAATGATCTAAATCTGTTAAAGGTGTGCATCAGAATCAATTTAGAAAGGAGTATTCTAAATTTGAGATGAAACCTGGAGAATCAGTATATGCTCTTTTTGATCGCTTCAATAAAATTATTAGTGATTTGTAATCTGTAGATGTCACATATTCTGATTCTGACAATGCTCGTCAAATTTTAAATGCTTTGGACATGTCTGTTTGGAATGTGTTAGATCTGTTTGGAATGTGTTAGTCACTACTATTAATCATTCTGTTAACATGAAAACACTCACTTTAAATGATCTTTATTCCAAGATGAAAACACATGAGATTGATGTTTTGATCAGGATAAATAAGACTAATTCTTTGGGTTTAGTAATTAACCAAGCTGACAATTCTTCTATTGTTTCTTTGTCTGCATTGTGCTCTATTTCAGATGAACAATTAGAGGAAATTCCAAAAGAGCAGTTTGTATTTCTCTCCAACAGGGTGACCAAGGCAATTAACAACATCAGATCAAGACGGAGAGGAGCTCCAATCAAATGTTATGAATGTGGCGAGCTAAACTATATTAAGATGAATTGCCCTAAATTGAGGAGCAAGGAGGTCAAAGATGACAAGGCTCCAACTTGTCGCTCTCAAATCAAGATTTATCCAAACAAGAAGTGCAATTATCGCAGGGCAATCAACAAGATAATTTCAGCACTTGATGAGATTGTTTTGAGTGATGATGATTCTGAAAGTGACGATGAGAGTAATGGTAAGAAGGCAAAAGAGGTGGACTTCACAGGGTTGTGTTTTATGGCCAACAATGAGGAGCTAAATGATGATGATCTTTACAGTGATCCTGATGAGGTAAAAACTGCTTACACTGATTTATCATGTGCTGTGCTTAGATTGACATATGACCTTAAGAAGTATAAAAAGAAAATTAAAAATCATGATTTCATTGTTGAGGGCTTAAATTCTGAAATCAATATATTTAGAGCTTCTATTCCTGATGATGAATCTTGTGAGTCTTGTCAAGTTTTATATACTGAGTTGGAATCTGCTAGAACAATTGATGCATCAAGCTTGGTTCAACTTAGTGATATAACTGCTAAACTTGATGAGTTGAGATTGGCACATGACTCTTGTGGTGATAAGTTAAAACTTGCACATGATGAAATTGAAAAACTCAAGTTTAGCTCTCCTACATGTTTAGAGTCAAGTATTTCAAATGCTCAATTTAAAACTTGCTTTAAATGTGAATTGCTAGAAGCTAAACTTAATTCATCACAAGAAACAATTCAACAGATGCTTTATCATGAGATATCTTCTTGCTCATTGTCCTGAGCTTAACACTAAAATAGAAGCTTTGACAAGACAACTTAATGATTTTGCTGAAAAGGAAATATTGGCTTAGTCTAGTGCTTCTAAAAATCTTGTGAATGAACCTGTCAAATGCACAACTTATCCCACTCTAGCTAAAGAGAATGAGTGCCTGAAAGACACTTTAGTGAGATTTTCTTTTGGCAAGAAAATTTTTAATATGATTCTAGACAAGTCAAAAATAAGTGTGAAAAATCATGGTCTAGGATTTAATTTTATTGAACATGACAAGAATAATCCTCCTAAGGTTATTAAGCCTCTTGAACCTGGAAATATTGAAGTGAAATTTGAACCAAAATAAACTATGTTTAAATTTGCTGGCTTTGTGTAAAGTTTATCGAATAATAATGTAGGTGCTAACTCATCATCTCGAAAGAATTTTGGTTATGTTAAATTCCATTGCACCTACTGTGGAAGAGATGTGCACTTACATGAATTTTGCTTTAAGCGTGTTAAGAAAGAGAGGATGGAAAGATTGAATGCTTTAAGACAAAAACGTGCAATCTCTTTCATTCCTAGATCTCATGCAAAATTTAGGTTTTTTATGATTGCTTTAAATATGTTTCACATGCTAAATTGATATTAATTCAAATAATTCATGTACTTTTCAGCATTCTGATCATCCACATGCACGCGATTTTGGTTCTAGCTTTGTTGTTCCTGTTCGTCGTGTGTCTCAGTACTGGATTCCTAGATCTTATTTCACTAACCCTAGTGCTGTGAGACCGATATTTCCTGTGATGTAAGAACAGCTGACAAGAATGAAGAACATGAGCTAGATGAGTTCTGGTTTTTTACATCATCGCTTGAGTGGAACATTTGATAGTTCTTCACTCTTTTTGATGGCTTCCAAGATTTTTACTTTCTGAGAGACCATGTGAAAAAGGTGATGTTGTCTTACATCTTGTTAGATTCTCAAGTTGCTGATATTCACATGAAATCGCTTGATACTTCCCGTTTTGCTCATTTGCGAAGTGAGTTGGGTGTATTACATCTTATGGGATTATTCTGAAGGGGAGCTTGTTGTTTAAAAATTTCAGAAGCTTTGTTTATTATGTTTGTCAAATAAATCAATAAGTCAAATAAATCAATAAGTCCAAGCTATTAAAATTAAATGAGTTGTAGAGTTCTCTTTATCATATTTACTCATATGTTGTGTAGCTTTGATCATGGCTAGTTATAATTAATTTGCTATATTTGAACTAAAATATGACATAGCAGAATACTTTGACTAGATTAATTATAGATAGTATTTTACGATGTTCATAAAAAGGATTAGCTTGATTGTGAGTCTTATTTTAAATATTGGCTGTGAGGCTCGCACGTTTTATATTGCAATCTTTTTATGATCACTCAATTTGGCATGTTATAAAAAAATGAGCAATAGAGAAAATTGAAAAGATGTATGCTTCAAGCATGTCATGGTATAAAAAAGAAAAAGGCACAAAAAGTGCACAAATGAAAAGAAGATAACTTCAAGCATACCACCATCTAAAACAAGTATGCTACAAGCATTTCATTAGAAAAAGAAGTATGCTACAAGCATGCCATATGCCTATGAATTGAGTGGAGCAATAGGTTATTATATGAGACTGCTAGCTCGTCTTGATTTAAAATTTGCTTCACTTTTAGGTTTTGACTTTTTGTTGAGATATCTCAATGTGCTCTTTATAATTGATTTGGTCATTGTTGAGATGCCTGTTATTAATATAAATTGCTTAATCATGCTCAAGACTGGATTTGGCATTGCTATATGATATATGACTTTATATGATTTAGATAGCTCTACTCAAAAATATGGCTTGGTTGCTTTATTAAATAAATACACAATGACTTGTATAATCTACAAAGCTTCTTGATTTTTACTCTTAGTACTCCTTAGAATTGTTCCTCTTTGAATTTTCTTGATGATTATATTACTAAAGGGGGAGAGATTTGGTTTGCTTTGTGAGAAATTAAAGAGAATGGAGAGATATTGGAAAAATTTGTGAATTTGTGAACTTTGCCTCTCTTGTGTTGAGGGGAGAATTTTTTAAGAGATTTGAGATTTGTGGTTTAAAATGCTTTTTCGGCTTTAGTTCTTCACTTATATCTATTTGAACCCAATTCATCATGCTATCTTGAGGTGTTGTCAATGTATTCATCAAGGGAGAGATTGTTAGACCATGTGGTTAGGTCTAGAATATTTTGGCGATGAATAATTGACAATGGTTAATTTATGATGATGAATATTTGATGACATTGTTTATCGATGTTATGTGAGGTGTGACGTGTGTGCTGGACTGATGTTGGTCAAGCTGAAATGAACTTGTGCCGGAAAAATGTTCTTTGGTCTTTGCATGTGCAGGTTGAGCATGGAGGCGATCATGGCCGGTAACGAGGTGGACTGGGACTAGGATGGGGAGATCCGAGGTTCAGACGGTGAAGGAGGTCACGAGATGGTCGGGCTCATGTTGGGGCGCTTAGAGATCAGAGATGGATGATACATGTTGGAGCTACGGATGTGTGGTCCGGAGGCTATGACACGTGGTGGAGGATACGTGGAGAAGCTACGGGAGGTGCGGTCCTGGAGGCTTCGACACTTGACTCAGACTCAATCCGAGTAGTAAGCGGCGGTTGTAGACCGGTTTGTATTGTGGCACCGTTTCCGTATTAGGCGTGACGACGTGAGTATTTAATAGTTGAGGGGCGGCTGAGAGATTGCAAGCTTTTGGAGATTGAGCGAACAGAAAAAGAAAAAGTTTGCGGCGGATGCATGCATATGAGTTTGAGGCTGATGGATGAACAGTGCTCGTATTTTTGAATAAAAGTTCATAAGTTTTTTAATTCGCATATATTATCATTTTTCCTGGTTTTCTGATTTCTATGAATTCTCCATGCATTAATATATGTTTAGATATTTTTCTTGCTTACATACATGAATCAGTTTTCATTAAAAATCGATTGCTAGATTGAATGAAAAACGTGTTTTGCTATCGATCGGATTTAGATATCAATCGGTATTTTTTTTTTGCTACAGTAACTGGTACAGTACTTTGCTACAGGAACTGCGACAGTATGCTACAGTAATTGCTACGGTACCCCCAAGAAAAAAATATATTTTCTTGTTGTTTTTTTTTGTGATTTTGTGAAGAGGCTTTCGCTAGGTGTTGCAATCATTCACCCTCCTCTGATTACCATCGACGATCCTACATTTCCACATCAACCATGAAAATACATTGAATTAATTAATGTCTGCTAGAAATCACAGTTTCAGGAGATGGATCGAAGCATACGGGGAATCGAAGAACCACTCAAAGGAGAAAGTTGTGATGAGTGCTAGAGAAGAAAGAAGAAACGGCAATTGCGCCTAAGCACGGAGCAAGTGAGGAGACAGTGATATTCGTGTGTAGAAATGTCCAATCTCAAGAACAAAAAATGATAGTTTGTATACGGATATAATAGTTGCTAGTTTTTTCAAGAATGGGCAAAAGCTTTGCATTGCATTAACAAAGAAAGGGAACAATAATGCCCTAGGTCGTTACAATATGGTGTTCGGAGGACAGTTCTTCACCAAAAAACAAAAGATAAAAGAAACAACCAAGCTAATAATAAAAAAGAACTTACACAGCTAGAACAACCAAATACGAAGGCATTAAGCTCCAGCGTTGCACCATAGCTTTCTGTCCTGTAGAATTCTATCTATTGTGCCTTGTAGTGTGCAACACCTGTTAATAAACACTTAACCCGAGCATTTCTCTCCTTCCATATCTGCCAAGACACTAAGATTACCACAGTATCAAAACAATAGTTCTTGTTTTTGAAAAGGGAAATTAAGGATTCAACACTCATAAATCCAGGTATCGAGCAAATGCCACTTATTTTGTGCAATTGTGGATTTGTCAGTCATTCCGTTGCATCACCTATAAAATGCCATTATCCTCCCCTTCACATTCTCGTTATTTAGCCATTTTCCTCACATGAATTGACCCTTTGTCCCTTGGCCAGACTGGGCACCAACATGGTTGGAATTGGTACGCTCGGAAACAAGTGCATACATTGAACTATTTTTTTCAAGTGCAAAAACAAAATATATCACTAAATTGATCCATACTCAACATTTTGGATCAATTCTAGTCACAAGATCCTTAATCTTCGATATACTTCAAGTTTTGCCATCTTTAACACACTTGGGGATCCATGAAAGCTAAGAACACCCCATTAACATCACCAAGACCTAACTATTCTTAACATCACTTAAACACAAGTTAGTCTTGATGAACTAGGAGTCATTAATCACCAAAACACGTAATCATCGAATTAGGCACCTAGATGCTTACAATCTCCCCATTTTTTTATAATTGATGATAACCAAACCAACACAAGAAATATAGAGAAATGATAAGGTATGTAAACATGGCACATATATGAGCAAGATGTGATATAAAGCTTGAAAGCATACAAGCTCTAAACAATATATTGTAAGACCATGTGGTGGCAATCTCATATCAATGATGAGTATTTGACATTAATCGTGTATTGATTTCATTGCTTGAGTTTGAACTTGTGAATTGAGTTGGTGCTGTGTTGGAAAACCAAGCCTGCCAGGCAGTCTGACCGTTGGGACCAAGCGGTCTGATCGGCAGCTGTTTGCGCGGTCTGATTGGCTTGTGTGCCACGGTCAGACTGGCCCAGTAAAGTCTGTTCTGTTGGTTCTACGTTTTGGGAGTTCATCACGACTTGAGTTTGTGCAAGTGTTAGTTATGGGGGAGTCCATGCATGTGTGAGTCTTGGCATGTATCCATGCATATAGTTTACTAATAGAGAGTCAAGTATATATCATTTGTGCTCAGATCGATTGCTTTGTTTTTTGATGTGCAGATGTTTTGATGATTATTGCGATCAGTGGCGAGACTGAGCCTACGGAAAGAGTCCTGAGGTCATGGTGTGTCACGTAAGTCTAGGTGGAGCAACATCTTAGACTGAGAAGAACAGAAGAAAGACAAGGGTTGTGACGAGGTAATGCATACATGTGATGTACTAAATGGACTTGTGCGTTTCAAATGGTGACGTTCCTTAGAGTAGGCGTACGATCTTGACGGCAAGGCATTGAGCATCACTGACTGTGGAGTGATGTTGGTGTGCCATGAGACTTGAGCGTTTTAAGTGGTGATAGTCTCAGCTTAGGTGTATGATCTTGGCAACAAGTCATGGGTATCGTATCATCGTGAAGACTGGCTGGTGGCAATTTGGGAAATTATCCGAAATTGGGAGGAGTGGCAGTTTGCTAAACCACGGCGCTGGCCTAAATAGTTTTGTAACACCACTAAAAATGCAAAATGGAAGAAATACAGGGAATGAAAACAATCCAAGGGAGAATAAAAGAAATAAAAATTTTTGCTATCAGACCCATCGACTTTAGAAATGCCAAATGAATTAAGCGCTCAAAGAGGTTCCTAGTCCATCCCTATCTGATCAGCACCATCTCGCGTTTTCGGTTTTCGTCATTCGAAAATAGGAAAAATACGAAGCCCACACCTTTACTGTCTTACCTGCCGAAGTAGAAAAATCCCAAACAGTGCAGAGCCCTTTTGGACCAAAAGGCCCTTATGGCCAATAACAACCAAAGAGAGTGAAGAAGGGCATAAATGGCAATGCATAGCATAGGGGAGTGAGGCCAGTTGTGACCTCCTCACTGAAGCCTAGCCAACACCTAGCCATCCTCATTTCCTCCCCCAAAACAAAGAGCTCACCTAGTGTGCAACACACTCCACAAGCCACAAAACCTCACTCCCGTTTCCTTTCCCTAGCCAAGAGTTCATTAGAGCAAAGCCATCAAAGGGGGTAGGAAAGAAGAGAGGGAAAAGAAAACCATTGTCACTTGAGCAAGCACCAGAAAGTAGCTATCTCTATCTCCTCCTTTCCATTTCCCGCTGATCAAAACCCCCACACAATCCTTCCATTCGGCTAGCACAAGGTAAGAACAAGGTAAGGCCACCAATCACATAACCATCACCATCCATCACACTCATGCATAAGGAGTAGAAGGGAGGTAGTAAGGGAAGGAGTACCGAAGGTGAGGACATTGTGTGCCGTCACCAGCAAGCCACATGCTTCCAACCACCGACCCATGCCCCCCGGTAGACAAGAAGGCCTCAGGCTCCGTTGTGGCGAACCTTGTTGCACATGGTATCCACTCACCAAATCAATTCAAAACAAACCATTGAACTAAAATAAATCAAGAAATAGAGAGAAGTAGTAGTAGATGGGGGAAGAAAAGGAGCGGTGGCCGATGCTAGGGGGCAGCCATGGGAGCCGGTAGTGCTCCAAAGACGACCATGGCCGGAGCCATGGAGGGTCAGCACCGATGGAGCCACACCGTAGCCATAGGGGGCTGGCGCAGCCTAAGGAGGAGGCCACAAGGTCAACAGTGTAGGGGAAGAGCGGCAGCTTCGATGGGGTGAGCCGAGCCTCGGCAACGATGCCTAGCCATGGCAGCCAGTGGTCGACAAGGCAAGCCAACGCCATGGCTAGGGTGGGCGAAGCATGGGTCACCTTGGCCAAGGGCATGGTCAAGGGGAGCCGAGGGGAGCAGAGCTGTCGGTGGTGGGCCGCGGTGGCATGGTGGCTGAGACAGACCATCACAGCTTGGGGCAGCCTGATCCGACCTTGGCCGAGCGGATTTGGGAAGGAGACGAGGAGGCGTCGGATGTGGGTGAGGATGGAAGAAGAGGAGGGAGGGGGAGTAGGGAGAGTGAGGGGAGAGGGGGAAAGGTTGGGGTGGCAGAGGAGCCATTGACGGCGAGCTCCGAGCCAGTGATGCTCCGCCGCATCGCCTGGGAGAAGCCATGCCTTTCGGCTGATTAAAATGGGGGAGAGAGAGGCATAGGGAGAGGAGAAGGAAAGAATAAGGAAGAAAAAGGGAAAAAAGGATAAGGCCAGTTCGGCCTAGTAGAAATAGGAAAAAGAAAGAAAAGGAAAAAAGAGAAAAGAAAAATGGAGAAAAAGAAAAAAAATGGAGGTTTGGTACCTGCATGTCAGGTCCTTAACCTCAGGCATTTTTATGCTAGCATCAGGTCTTACGTGTAGAATCGATGCCATTCATTTAAGCGCACGTACCGGTATTCTATTTTGAGTCAGGTTAACTGCCTGTTTAGGTGGAAGTCTAGGATCGATGCCATCCGCACGTCGCTCCGCTTCGCTCGGTTAACAGGCAAGTGCATGGTAGCCGGTAGACGGTAGTTTTTGTGAAGATTGTGATGTTTATAGTATTTGTTGTTGCATGATTGGTGATAAATAATTGTGATACATGATAAATTGTTGAAGCATAGCATTCATGACATGACATGACATATGCATTTTGAACCCAATATGGTGAGAAAGTCAATAGCTATGAGTAAAGCTATTGACTAATCCGACGTGCTCTTGAGAAAGTCCTACCAAAAAGGTGAACTATAGCTTCTACGAGAAGCTCCCTTAGGCAAGGCACCTCCACGCGGATGGAGGGAAAGTCCTACTTCGGTAGGCACCTCCACAGGATGGAGGTAAAGGGTGGCATCGATGGGTGCGCCCTTCGCTTTACTGGTAAAAGCTAAAGAGGAGAAAGAGATGATCATAGCATTGCATTGCATTGCATTGCACTAAGTGTGGATTTAGGTGATATATCAAAAATTGTGGAGAGTGTGTGTGTTATAATATGTCTGTGTTAATGTTGAAACAGGTGGGATCGACATGGTAAGATTGTTGCTTGTATTTATGGTAGTGTTTACCAGTGTATTATGTGTTTGCTGAGTCTCCGGACTCACCCTTGCTTTGTTTATTTCTTTAGGTGACCGTTGAGGATATCATGCACAGGCGGGAGTAGCACATGAATAATTTCACGTACCAGCATCACTTCATGTATCATCTTTTGTTAGCATGTTTTAGATTCTACTGGTATGCCATGTTAAAGTTAGAATTGAAATGGTATGATGTTTATCAGTCACTGTAATATAAATAAAGTAGTGTTTGCTTAAAATTACTAACAGTTGATGAAAACCGCAAAAGTATGCAATGGTGGTAGCATTCTAGGCCTAGAGGATGGGTGGAGTGTTACAAGTTTAGATCACGTCTTTGTAAATTGAATGTCTTATCAAGCTTATGGAGCCTTTGGAAGTCATGCTTTGAAAAGCGTGCAAGTATGTGAGAGTGTAAAACCCATTTATGTATGGTTTACCGGGTTTTCCCATATGTAAGTGGTGTGATCCACTAAAGAGTGGCTGGTTGGTGTGAGGTAGTAGCCTCCACTATATAAGCTTTGTGTTGAGTTGAGTCTTGTGGGAGAGACGTGAGAGATTATGGTTAGAGTTTCTCGGTGTTGAGTCTTGTGGAAAACATTCCTCTTCAAGTAATATAAATATCCAAACTTTGCCCAAGTGAGTGTCTCATAAATTTCCTCATGTGTTTTTTATTTTTTTGGCTTTCATGTTTGGATTTCTCTTATCTTGAGCTTTTCTGGTACCAAAGATGTATAAGAGTTAGAGCTGTCTCTCGGAGACAAGATCCGACAAGATCCCATCTATCTAGGCATGGTCTAGAGGAAGTTCTTGAGTTTGCTCGATTTTTCTCAAGAGCAGTGATTTTTGGGTTTTTCTCTTGTGGGTGTTCTGGCTTAAATTCGTGTTGTGTTCAAACTTACTATGACATATAAGAACCCATCCCAGATCACCTAAACCATCTAGGATTCACGAGCAAGAGCAGATCAAAGTTTCTCTTTTTTGATCTGTTTTGGTGCACCCTTCTTCGAATAGAAAAAGGTCAGAAATTTGATAACAATTTTCTTAATCGTTATTGGAATAGATTTCTAATATCCTGGAGAAAGTGCATGCAAAGTTTCAAGTCTTTTGGACCAACCGATCAAAAGTTATTTTTGGATTTGAAATAGTGATAAAATTACTGTTCATCCTGAAAATACTGTAGCAACAGTCTGACCAGAGTTACTATAGTTTTGCCTGATTTTACTGTTCATAACGGTTAGACTGCTAGAATAGATGTCAGATCACCTGGAGAGATGTCAGACTGCCTCTTTTATGTAGGTCAGACCGTCAGGGGTTATCAAAGCGTGTTTTGCTCGGTTTTGATCGATTTTTTCCTGTGATTATTTATCTCTGATCTTCATAACTTTCATAGTTACTGGAGTAAAGAGTTTTGGTTTCACTCAAAGGAAAAGATCTTGGAAAGACTTAGAATTAATTTGGGCTCGTATTCACCTCCCTTTAATCGTTATACTCGATCCTACATATAGTGTAAAGCTCCTCCTAAATACATGCGGATTAAACAAGTGGACTTCAAATGGAGAAAACATAAAGATTAATCGTTACATCGTAAGCAGAAAATATATACATACCCAAAGTACGAGTCTCATATACACAAGACACAAGGAATGAAGTACATGGCTAAAAAAGGCAAAAGAAGTCCTATCCCTCTCTAAACCTCTCTTTCACGCTTGCTATCTCTCCCTCTGTCACCGAGCACAAAAAGAGAAAGCAGTACTCGCCGTTGAGTGGAGAAGGCCCGTTCGGTGTAGTAGAGGACCGACTACTGGAGAGTCTGAATCACTGGAGGTCCCGGCGTTCGCCTGATCAATGGCAGTGTCAATGTCGTCCTCGACTGAAGCTGGAGCTAGACGGGGTGCAGGTGCTACAGGCTCAGCAGTAGAGGTGGAGGCAAGTGTCTCGGGAACTGGAGCTACCTCCTGAACTGCTGCTGCTGAAGAAGTGCTAGCCACTGAAGGAGTGGAGAAGTCAAGAACCTGACACGGCACTGCACCAAGTGATCACTCTAAGGGAGCTTCTACTACTGGCTCAACTAGATCGGCACCCGACTGACTCTGAACAACTGGAGGTGAAGGATGCACTATCGGAGTCGGCACCTGAGGAGGAATGCACTATCGGAGTCGGCACCTGAGGAGGAGGTACTACTAGAGTGTCGGAGGAGTGTCCACTCGGGTGAGGAACAATTCAATGAAGTGCTGCATGCGGACCATAAGGACGATCAAGAGCTCTAGGCTCCTCTTCTCGCGACCTAAGGGCTGTCATGACATCAGTCCACATATCATTTATTTGATCATTCAGAAACCCAAATGGCATCAGCTATCTTGTTATGTTCCCTTTGCATCTCGGCGATAGACACACTGAGAAAAATTTTGAAATCAACAAACTCTGCGTGATGAGTCGTATCCCATCCGTGAGGCAAGGAATCAGACTTCTGAACTCGCTCAATATATTCTGTCTGTCTGTGCATACGCTACTCAACGCGATTAAGGGCATCTGTAGTGTATATAGCTTGCTAGTTCTTAAGGTGGACCCCACATCATTCTTAAGATCGACGCTGCAACGTTTGATACCACCGTCGGCTGTAAAGAAGGGTCCACTTGGCTGTAAAGAAGGGGATGTGGCAGTTGGTAGTTGGGGAGAGAGAACAATAGATGTAAAAAAATTGTATTTTAATGCTTGTGGCCAGGTTTTTAGCTTGAGAACCAGCCTCAAGCCTTTTTTGCTTATGGCCTGCTTAAAGTCATCCCTGTAATGTATAAGATCGACCTTAAGATGGCTTATGACCCTCTATTTTTATACACTACAGATGCCCTAATCCGCGTTGCTATGCTGGAACTGCCAGCTTCTGCATCGTGTGTCCCTGGCCTGAAGCGCTGCTCTCAAGGCACGACTCTACGAGTATACTCAGTGTTGGATTCGTCCTCATCATGTCTGTGAAAGCCCTGCTGGTCCTCCTCTGTCAGCCAACCCTGTGCCAAGAACACACGTGTCAGAAATGAAGCATATGGCAATATCCTCTTCATGTCTGTCAGAGTGTCCTCCATCTCACCAATCATAAGGTCAATGACCTCGATCTGAGTACCGGTGATAATCAAGTGTAACATCCAGATAATCTCTGTAGTGAGCTCATCGCAGCCACCCTTCCTATGGTAGATGGTATAGCGAGTAACATAGTAGACCATGGGAGCAAGCAAACAGAGAGCACTCTGATCCTTTGTCTTGAAACCCTCTGCCTCAATGTCCTGGTACAAGTGAGTTGTCTCTAGGAGAGGTCGAAGAACTGCAGAAGCAAGGACCATGTAAAAAGGTTTAGGATAATATTATGATAAATCATTGCAAGTTTTGTGGAGTACTTAAGTGATTTTGCAAAGATCGCATTTTGTCTGCGCTGTTTTATGAAATTTTCAAAAAAAACGGTCATACCGCAATACGGTAGTACCACAGTGAGAGCGTGGTCTTACCACAAAATGGTAGTTCCGATTTCTAGTTGGTGGTATGTTATTTTCGGAGAGGTCTAGTTTTGAGGTGCGAAGGTGCGGTAGTATCGGCATATAGGGAGCGGTAGTATCGGTCTAGGTAGAAAAATAGGATTTGGGGATTTAAGTCATAGATTGAGTTGGTGTGACCTGAGTCATTGCATTAAGGTTGCATGATATATGTTTTGGCTAACGTAGGTCAAGTTGTGAAAAACTTGTGCTCGGAAACTATTTGTTTGTTTTTGGATATGCAGGGATACTTGGAGTCACCATGATCGACAGCGAGGATCGGGGCTATGTTCAGGGTGGAGCCGAGGCCTAGAACGATCAAGAATACCGAATTAGATGGTGAGCTTAAGCGTGGCATGAGAAAGACGAGAAATGTTGAAGGCGAGTTCAAACAACAGGTTTGCACCATGTGGCCTGGTCGGTCTAAGTGATGCGTGGTCTGGTGGAACCAGAGTAGAAGAGACTTGACGACATGTGGTAAGCCAATGATGAACCTACACGTGGCAAGTATGACGGTTTTTGCATTGGAAGGAGACGATTCGGCCAACAAGGGTATTTTTGTAGTTTGATCAAAATACCGGAAACCATACAATCTATCTCTTTTGTGCTTTTATATTTAGGATTAGGATTTGAGAGTTCAGTGTTTTGTATACTCTCTGTCCTCCAATGTGGAGTGGTTATAAAAGTTACCTCCTCAAGTGCCAATACATCAATTTTTTTTTATCATCTCCATGGCTATCTCCTGTTTTGGTTGATTTGCACTTAATTTAGTTGGTTTTGATCTCTTCTCTTCCCCTGTTCTTGATTTTACTGTACCAAGGATGTATAAGAGATGGAAATAATATTAGAAAATCAATATTCACCCATTTAGACACTTTGGTAGCAAGTTCATCAAGAAACTCGGTTTTTCACTCTTTTGATCCTTCAAGTGATTTTTGATATGAGGATTTTTGACTTGATTTTTTTGGTGTTCTAACTTGCTGTGACATCTGGAAATACATTTAGAACCATCTTGGCTATCATCCTTTCACGAGCAAGTCATATCCACCGTTTCAGGTTTTTGATCGGTTTTGGTGCAATCCGCCTTTAATCTGAAAGAGGTCTCAAATTTGGCAATGATTTTCACGTTTGCTTATTAAAATAGGTTTATAATATCATAGAGAAGATCCCTATAAAATTTTATGTCATTGGATCTACAGATCAAAAGTTTCATCGATTTTAGTTTTTGAAATCATGTTGAAAATACTATTCACCCTAGTTTTACTATAGCAGCGGTAGTATCGCAAATACTGTAGCAAGCGGTAGTACCGTAAGTACAATGGCAGTAGTACCGTTTCTACTGATTTTTCTTGGGATTTTAGTGTCTCGATTCGCTAGTTTTTGTGGTAACTTTCTATCGCAATCTTCATTGCTCTGTAGTTATTGAAGTGAATGATTGGTGAATATTTGTAGGAAAATTTTGATGTACCATTCACCCCTCTCTGTTGCCATCTTCAGTCCTACAAGAAGTGAGATGAACTGAATGAGCAGAGTGCGAATGTGAGCACTGTCTACAGGAATACCAAGAATCTTTGCCATTATCTCTCTAGTCAAGGTCCTCCACTCAATGCCAAGCATGAAGGTAATATAGGAATGATCTGGCGCAATCCACAAAGTAGCATAGCACTGAAATATCAAACCATGTCTCCAGCTGAAATCTCTGTCAAGTAGCAAGATGTCAAGTCCCGGTGTAGCTGCAAACAATGAACGAAGATCTCTCCTGGTGGCTGCCTGATTAACATCGTACAAATTATCAAGAAAATGGTGTGTCCTCATGGCACAACGAGATTCATACACTCTGGCTAGATCTCTCTGTACAACTGTCTAGATTAGACCATGGAGGGGTAAGAACTACCTTCTCATATCTCTGTATGAGGTGGATCATCTAGCTCAGGGTGAATTATCGGTGTTGAGCTTGATAATCCGACTAGAGTATGATTTGGCCTTCACAAAATATTTCAGAATGACTCTAAATGATGAGATTTTATTCTTCCATGCCCCAAACCAACTACAAACAATGAAATCCATGTTGGGGCATAGTTGAGTGGATGAGAACCACAAAATATGATTTTTCTAGAAGATACTACCATGCACATAGACTTTCAAAGCAACTTTCTATTTTTGAAAAGAGTGAACCAAATGAGCTGAAGATTGGGTTCTTTGGAAATATACAGGCCTAATTTTGTGCCACCATGGACAGAAAAATGAATCATCCTTCCCTAGTGAGCTAACCCATGTTTTGCCAGAAAGCCCACAAATTAAGCACATATGCATTTTTGTTTATTTTGCAATCCTTATTTTCCAAGAGTTGACCAAGAATTTTTGGGAAAACCACTTAACAAACTATTTTCTTTCCAAAATATTTTTTTAAAAGCATATTTGGACATAATTTTCATACAAGACAAATTTGGTCTCTTTTTGTGTGATGAAGACTTTGAAAACACTTAGAAACCATATCATATAGTACATTTGCATGAGGAAATATTTTCCAAATAATTTTGGCTAAAGGTAGGATTTTTTAAAATACCAACTAACAAGATTTTGATATGTTCACATTTAGGGTTGCAGGGATACATGATAGGTATCATGCCCCCCCCCCCCAATGTGATATCCTCATTTGAGTTCACAAAAGCCAAATCAAAAAATATCCAAATTAACAAACATCTAGCAAGGAAGGCATAATACACATGGCAATATATTACAAGAAGTAAACATGATCATGCAACCCTATAGGCATCTATGATATTTAACTCACTCCTCAACATGCAAAAGTGTGCCTCATCTAGTGGCTTGGTGAAAATATGCACAATTTGATCCTCTATTCTTACATGGCTTAGGACAATGTTACCTTTTGCAACATGATATCTCAAGAAATGATGTTGAATGTCAATGTGCTTTGTACATGAGTGTTGAACTGGGTTGTTTGCAAATTTCATTGTACTTTCATGGTCACAAAATAGAGACACTTTTGAAAGTCATCCCATAGTGCAGAAGGGTTTGCTTTATGTACAAGAGTTGTGCACAACAACTACCGGCAGTAATGTACTCCACCGCGGTGGTAGAAAATGCAACCAAATTTTGTTTCTTGGAAGCCCATGAAACAAGGAATCTCCCTAGAAAATGACATCCCCCAAGTGTTTTTATAGTCAATTTTACACCAGGCATAATTGAAATCCGAATAACCAAGCAACTCGAATTTAGCATCTTTGGGATACAAAAGACCAATACTAGGAGAGTGTTTTAAAAATCAAAGAATTGTCTTAATGGCTACTAGATTCAATTCTTTTGGGGAAGATTAAAACCTAACACATATACAAATACTAAACATGGTATCAGGCCTAGATGTGGTAAGATAGAGCAAGCTACCAATCATAAATCTATAGAGCTTGGCTTCCTCTATCCCAAAGCACTTGAGAAGGTCCTTGATGTACTTCTCTTGACTTATGATGGTGCCCTCCTTCAATTGCTTGACTTGAAAACTAAGGAAGAAGGTCAACTCCCCGATCATGAACATCTTAAATTCTTAAACATCATGTCACCAAATTTCTTATAAAATGCTTGATTCGTAAACCCAAAGATTATATCATAAACATATATTTATCATATAAAGTGGCATATAAAGAATTCACCATCAATGAACTTAGTGAACAAAGTAGATTCTACACTCCCGATTTTGAAACCCTTAACAAGGAGAAAGTTTCTAAGATGCTCATAACATGCTCTAGGAGCTTGTCTAAGCCCATATAACACCTTAGATAACTTGTAAACATGGGAAGGGTGCTTAAGGTCTTCAAACCCAAAAGGTTGTTCTACAAATATTAACTCCAAGATCATACCATTAAGAAATGCATTATTAACATCCATTTGATAAAGCTTGATATCGAAGCATGATGCAAATGCAAGAAGGATACATATTGCTTCAAGTCTTGCAACGGGAGTAAAGGTCTTTCCAAAATCCAAGCTTCCAACTTGAGAGAACCCTTGTGCTATTAGCCTTGCCTTATTGCGAAATAGCACTCCATGTTCATCTTGCATGTTCTAGAAAACCTACTTGATTCCTATAACACTGTGATCATGTGGACACTACATCAAGCTCCTTACTTCATTATGGGTGAAGTTGTTGAGATCTTCATACATTGCATTCACCCAATCTAGATCACCTAAAGTATAATCTACATTTGAAGGCACCAAGCAAGAAAACGAACGAGTAATAATCATAAAATGAAGCATAGTGAGATTGTCGGATTGGAGCAGTCTAAGGCAGAGGGGGGAATGACTCCAACTAAATTTCCCCTACGTATTCACAATCTTTTCACTTTTGTAGCTATGGAGAGCTAAGAAAATCAACATTGAACTTGCAATAGCGGAAAGACAACACACACCACCAAAAACTAGCCTAGACATGCAAAGCCTCCAAGGCTAGTCTGATTGCACTCATAGGAGGTAGTCTAACTAGATGTACAACTGCGGTCTGACCACTTGTATTCCTGGCCTAAAATTCAGCACAACTTCAAATCCATAAATTGACCAAACTTCTGATCTAGAAGTCCAAATTATCTCAAATTTAAAATGCACCTTCCATAAGATATTAGGAACCTATTCCGATCAACGAATTAAAGAATCATTGTCAAGATTCTAACCTTTCTTTATTTTAAGGAAGAGTACACAAAAATTAGGCAAGAAGGGAAAACCATGATTTGAACAAACTCGTGAGTTCTAGATTGCCAAGATGGTCTTAGATGGGTTCTAGGACATCGCAACAAGCTAAACCATGGGAGGAAACAAGCTAGAAGAGGAAGGAACCAAGAAACCTCAAAACCAACTCAAGAAGGCACGAAAACTAAACAGGACCAAAGATAGATACGATGAGCAAGTTCGATCTTCTATTACCACATTGAGATGGACTACAACTACTCTAACTGATGGATAAAGCCCCAAGGGCTAGTTCCAAATAATTCCTCTCAAACCCTAGTTTCTCTCTACTTGGCTCAAGTGCATCAATCATGTCTCACTCTCTATTCCTCCTTAAATAGTGGAGGCTCATCCAAACCCTAAATTCTAGATACAAAGTCGATTTTATCCACCACACACTCATATGGGAATCCAATAACCCATTACCCACATGGGTTTTTACTTAACATACATCCATGCTTTTCAAAGCACCATCTTCATGCTTGGCTCCAATAGCCCGAATGCATTGTGCTTTGCCACCACACTGGAGCTTCCTTGACCTAATCCACTTATGCCTACACCACGTTTTGCAAATCATACAACTTTTTGGTTTAGGGAAAATAACCACATTACCCCTCTACCGATGTGTCACCATTCCTTTACCTCAAAACATCGCCATGCTTCACCATCTTTCAGTGGCCCCAAGGACTTGCCATCAAGCCTCTCATGTGTCCAGATTCCACTGAATCATCTTCGCTTACAAACGGGCTCAAGTTACTTCACGCACCACATGTCTCGCTTGACATCGACCACTTGTGCCTTCCATGATTCTTGTTTATCTTGTGCCTTGGTTGAGTCCACCCATCTCACCTTGCATCAATGATAGCACTGAACCTTGGTTCTCCCAAGTCCCAATCCACCTCACCGTTGACCATAGTTGACACTAAAACCTCCTGCACAATAATAGACCAAGCAAACTATTTCCAGGTACAAGTTCATTCCAACTTGACCCACATTAGTCCATAAATGCATCATGCAATACATATGCCATGATTCCATATCCCTAGAATCACTTCCAACTCAATTCTCAATTTTTAGCTCAAGACAATGGTCACTAAAAAACTTTAGGCCAATTTGACCATTCTTACCATGCCGGTCAAACTGCCCAACCGGGTACTAGTCATCCACGACTAGCTTACTACATAATGACCAGGTTAGGCTGGTCTAACTGGCCTTACCATGCCGGTCAGACTGGTTGTCTAGGTCCTAGTCATCCACGACCAACTCACTACCTATTGGCTGGCCCACTACCTAGTTGGAACACTCTTTGGTCAAAACAACTAGTCGGTACACTGGTTGATCTGATCACCCTCACTGTCCCAGTCAGACCGCCAATGGTCTAACCACCATGATCTTGCCAGTCAGACCAGTTATCAGGACCAGAAAACACCATCTCTAGAATTTTGGTATTTTTCTATCTATATTCATTTTTAGTTTTAATTTGCATTGCCACCTAGTGCAAATACATCCTTATACAAGTCCACACAAGTATTTGATGTCCATTTTTCACATGAACATGTGGAAAATCTGACTACATGCCTAATAACGATGAGACTGCCCTTGTCATTTTTGTGTGAAGATTCAAGTCTAACTACCATTCAGAGGCATGTTAGACTGCCTACTCCTAGCAGTCAGACCACCCCTAGAATCGGTCAGACGACCCAACCCAGAAATGTCTCCCCAAAATGCTCAGTTTCATTTTTGTCAATTCAAATGCAATTTAATTGTTCTCAAAAGTGTTATATGCTCATCATAGACATGGAGTGACCTCTACATGGTCTCATAGAGATCTAATTTGAACTCCCTTACTAAAATCCCCCAAAATTTGTTCAATTAGGTGATCTTTGGCAAGTGTATGATGACTCTTGACTTAAGGTGGAGGAGGTGGAAGTAGATCACAATCATCATTCTTTGCTTCACTTTCATCACCTTGAGGCACCATGGATGATGAGGGTTCATCTTAAGTACCAACCTCTTGAGTGTCCTCCTTTGGCTTGATCTCCTCAAGAGTCATGTTCTTCAATGCATTCCTTAAAGCTTCGTCACCTATATCAACAAGATTCTCATACTCTCCTTGAGAGCTATTAGATTAATAAAACTCAATATCATAAGTCTCTTCAACAAGCCCGGTGGCCTTGTTAAGACATGGTAAGCCTTAGAGTTCATAGAGTATCCCAAGAAAAAATCAATGTTGTAACACCTTTGGAATTTGCCAAGAAGGGAACGCTTCTTGTAGATAAAGCACTTCCATCCAAATGCTCTAAAGTATGAGATATTGGGTTTTCTCCCTACTAAGAGCTCATAAGTCATCTTCTTCAAACCATGATAGAGGTAGATTCGATTTGATGCATGGCATGTTGTGTTGATAGCCTCCGTCCAAAAGCTATCGGAAGTGCCATACTGATCTAGCATTTTTTTTGTACCATCTCAATAGGTGTCCTATTCTTTTGCTCCACCACTCCATTTTGTTGAGATGTGTAGGTTGTGAAGAGTTCATGCTTAATTCCTATCTCATCACAATAATCCTCAATGTTAGTATTTTCCGTACCATCTCAATAAGTGCCCTATTCTTTTGCTCCACTACTCCATTTTGTTGAGATGTGTAGGTTGCGGATATTTTATACTTAATTCCTATCTCATCACAATAGTCCTCAATATTAGTATTTTTCGAATTCGATTCCATTATCACTCTGAATTTTTGATTGGGATTTCAAATTTATTTTGGGCTCTTTTGCAAATCTTTTGATAAAACCAGAGGCTTCAGATATCTCTTGTAGAAAGAAAAGCCCAAGTGTACCTTGAGAAATCATCCACAACAACTAAACAATAAGAGTTTCCCCTTATGTTCTTATAGGATATTAGGCCAAACAAATCCATATGTAAGATCTCTAGTGACCTAGATGTGGACATGAAACTTTTTGTGGGGCTAGAGTTTGCTGCTTGCTAGCTTGACAAACACTACACAATTTATCCTTCTCAATCTGCACATCCTTCAAGCCCACAACCAAACTATTTTTGAAAACTTTTTTCGAAGTAGATATCCCCACATGTCCAAGACGACAATACCAAAGGCAACCAAGTGAGACTTTATCCAATAAGCATGTTAAGATGCATGAAGAATTTGAGGAGAAATCCACAAGAAAAAATTTCTAAAACAAAAATATTTGGAAACAAGTTTTTGATCCTTTTTATTTAAAACCAAAACCTCCTCTTCCATAAAGAGGCAATTGAACACTAAATCATATAATTGAGCAATTAAAAGGAGATTGAAGTTAAGAGATTTAATCAATAGCACGTTAGAGATTGAATGGTCATTTGAGATTGCCACCTTACCAAGACCAATCACCTTTCCTTTATTATTGTCACTAAAGGTAATCTTGTTGCTTGAGTCAACTTCTTCTAATAAGGTGAACATCTACAAGCTGCCAGTCATGCGTTGTCTACATCCACTGTCCAACACTCAATACTGGCCTTCGATTTTGTAGTTCACCTACAAAATTAGATCACGTCTTGGCTTTAGGTATCCAACTTATGTGGGTCCTTGTGAGTTAGTACATAGAGACTTAGACACCCAAATAGCCTTATTCTCATTAAGCAAAGGAAAACCTACGAACTTAGCAACCACTCTAGATGCCACTTCTAGAAGAAGTAACCATAGGACAAACATCAGCCTTGTGGCCCACATCATGACACCATCTCCCTTGGATATCTTCCCTAGGACATATCTCAAACCTTCCTTACCAATGTATACCTTTGCTCCGTAAGAATGCGATCAAGAGCGGCACTTCCTTAATAACACTTAGCAAGTCCTTTGATGAGCTTCTCAACTTGCTCTTTGATCTCTATGTTCTCCTTCACAAGGTTATTTACGTAGATAGCAATGCCACAAGAGCAAGAATCTACTTGAGAAGAACATGGCATAGAAATCAAATCATCACAAGAAGTGGAGGTCGACCTTGATAGGAGTACTACTTGCTTGAGTATCAAAGGGTTGAGGATCAAGATCACAAGCAATACCCTTATCTCACCCTGGGCACAAAAAACCGAATACCGAATACCGAACCGAATTTACCGAGAACCGAACCGAAAGTACCGAAACCGAAAATTTCGGTTCCAGGTTCGGTTCGAGTTCTCGAGAACCGAATTTACCGAGAAATTCGGTTCGGTACTTTCAGCCATCAAATACCGAACTACAAGGAATAACATGTTGTATTTGAGTAGTGAGTACTAAGTAATATGTAATATTATTGATGGGTCTATTGTGGACAGCTATATTATGTATTTGTGGCTTTTTCTCTGTATGATTTGGCACTTATTTTATATGAAATCATGTTACATTTATGTCAAAATTGGCTATTGAATTTGATGTTACATGTTGCTGTACCTGTTCGGTAATTTCGTAAATACCGAACCGAACCGAACCGAACCAATTTTTCAGAACCGAACGGTGCAAGATTCGTAGGAACCGAATTTGTATGGGTACCGAAGAACCGAACCGATCGGTTCGGTAGTACCGAACGCCCACCCTGACCCTTATCAACCTCAGTCATGGAATATTACTTGTCAAGGAGAGAATCATGTTCAATTTTAAGCTCATCATACTTAGCATCAAGTTCCAAAAAGTAGATGCTAAGTGTGGTGTCCATTTTCTTGAGAACTTTGAACTTTTGCTTTTCCTTACCAAGTCACATTAAGCTCCTCTATCATCACAATAAGATCATTATATGAATGATCAAAATCTTTTACTTTCTCATTATATGTTGCCATAAGACAAAACGGTGGGGTTGGAGGTGGTGGAGTAGATTTAGTGAGAGCAAGCCCGGTAAGACCACTTAGTGGTTTAGGTCCATCATCTTCATCATCACTTGAGGCCTCATTGGAGCTCTCATCATCCGTAATCCACTCTCCAATGTAGACTTTCTCATTTTTATCTCTTGTGAGCTTCTTGAACTTGAGCCTCTCACCATCATACTTCCTCTTGCTCTTGTAGGCTTCTTTGCCCTTCTATTTCTTGTTCTCGCATCTTGAGGCAATGTGACCCTTCTATTGCACTCATAGCAAATAACATCTGTGAAGGGGTTCGTCTTGCTTGAGGGGTTGCTTGAGGGTGATCTTCTTCTCTTCTCAAAGTCAATTCCCTTGTCATTGAACTACTTGAGAAGTCTTCTTGCCTTCTTCATGAGAATGGACATATCATTGGAGCCTGATATTTCATCATCACCACCTTGATCATCCTCTATTTGCTTGGACTTGAGCTTGGCTTTGAGAGCAATGTTCTTCTTATTGGCCTTGTCAACTTCACATTCCTTCAAGAAGAGTCATGCACAGTGAGCTTGCCTAAGAGTGCGGTTGGTATCAATTGATTCAAGTTTCCTTATATGACCAACACCACAACATCTTGTACTCCTTATTCAAGACCCTAATCATTCTTTTTACGACATTAAGGTTAGTAATGGGTGCCCTAAGGCCCTTCAACCTATTCACTATACTATTCATATGAAAATTCCTATCATTTATATTTTCATGTGGTAGTAGAGTAAAATAGTCAAATTGCTCCTTTAGAACATACATTTTGGCCTTCCACACATTAGACATGCCTTCATGATTCTTATGAAGTGCAGTACAAATCTCATGAGCCATCGAAAGATTGCTCACTTGATTGAACATATCAAGACTAAGAGAGCCAAAAAGTGCATTCTTTGCTTGGGCGTTGAATTGAAGATACTTGACATCAAAATCCATGTGTGCAAGTGGATTAAGTGGCACCAGGAACCCAATCTCAATAACACGCCAACATCTAAGCTCATAGGATCAAGGTAACACCCATATGGACATTCTAATAAGCATAATTTGTTCCATCAAAGGTAGATGCCCAACCGGGGTTCATACCATCTCTCGACAACCTTACTCAAGGTGGTTAAGCCCTAATTTGAGCACCTTGTTGTGATACCAATAGAAGTGGATTGGATGCCTAAGAGGGGAGGGTTGAATTGGGTATCTTTTTCAAACTATGCCAAATTTAACAAGTTAAGAGCAACTTAATTAGTACTCCTAACCTAAGTGCCTATGGTTTGCTAGTGTGCTTAATCAACTCGTAAATATGCTAGTGAAGTCTTGCAACCCAATTACCAATTTTATTTAAGTCTAGTATATTAGGAAACGAAAGAGCAAGAAATAAATGCAGAAACATAAAAGGGAGAAGAGACAATCAATTTTTTTACCGAGGCCTCAGAGATTCAACGATATCCCCTGTTCCTCAATGGAGCACTCTCGTAAGAGTCTAGCTCCTACTTAAACCCACACAAGGATTCAAGCTTTCCATTAGCGGTAGTCCTTGTCTACTCTAGATAGGTGGACTCCAAACCTTCACAGTCCTCCGGATACCTTCCACAAGCTCCTCCTTAGAAGGTCACCAAGAGTAAGCCTTCAAACCATCTAGGAATCTCCGTATTCCCAAGAATAATAAGCCTAAAGAGATGGCTTGAATCCAGCAAGGTCAAGGAACTATGCGTGATGCACACAACTAGGCCTAATCTACTCTCTCATACTCAAACACTCTTAAGATCTCAACTTGATACTCATGTGTGCCTTGAACCCCCCAATATGTGAACCACTAATTTGGAGTCTAAAGAGAGCTAATTTGAACGCATATAGTTCACTTATATAGACTCTCCATTCAAAAACTAGCTGTTATACACATTTTTGAAAAACTTTTGTAGACTTGGATCATCCGCCTTGATCCGGATCACCCACCTCAGTTCAACTTTTCTCAGCTCCAATGGTTGAAAAAATAGCCGTTACACTGACTCGTATCATCTACCTGACCCAGATCATCCGCCCTAGGCTTTATCATACGCCAATGTACACCTTGCCATGGAGTGCCTCTGGAAAGATGGTACTGGTGAACGGTACACCTTGACCTGGATGATACGTCTCAACTCTTTTTCTCCAGAGCAATGACACGCTTTGGGCCTTATCATCTGCCTCTCAACTTGTCTAATTCAATCTTCTCTGTTGGGATAATACACCTCAACCCGAATTATACATCTCTGTATACAATTATATGAGCACCAAAATCACCCTCACTCGACTAATTGTATGCTCCAATTGTACGGGTTGATCTGAATTATCCGTCTCTATGTAAATTTCCAGAAACACTGAAAACACTCTCTCTGGAGAAATGGTATACCCCTATGGTATGCTCGAGGCCAAATAATCTACCCTTGTTGATTTTTCTGGCTTAGTTGGATTTTGATTCAAACATTGAAATCCTTACAATCAAAGTTTGATGCTTGGTACTCTGACTAAATCTGAGCCAGATAGACCTAGTGTGCATCACACCAAGCTACTCAACCTAACCAAGCTCAAACTACTAGCGGAAAACAACTAGAGAGAGAGAGAGAGAGAGAGAGAGAGAGAGAGAGAGAGAGAGAGAGAGAGAGAGAGAAGAAACCCAAGAAAAATTTCAGGAGCTCAATTTGGCATCTCAGCAAAGACGGAAACCATTTCAGATAATTTTGTAGTAGCGGTAGTTCTCCGACACAAATTTAGCAGCAGTCCTATTAGAAATCAGAATGAACAGGTTTCTTCTCCCCCTGATAATTTACACGTACGGCACATTCAAACTCTCATACTTTTCACGGTAAAATTAACACAGCGCATCATGCTGCATTCCATGCAGCTGATCATCTCAGGATCAACGCAAACGGCGATGGCCGGCGATCAAACAGCGAGCTCACAGGGTGGGCGCCCTCTCGGCACCGGCGGAGAGGACGGTGAGCAGGTTGTTGCCGAAGGGATCGCTGAGGTGCTTGGACAGGTTCTCGACAGGGCCCTCGCCGGTGACGTAGGCCTGAATGAAGAACCCCAGCATGGAGAACATGGCCAGCCGGCCGTTCTTGATCTCCTTCACCTTGAGCAGAGCCGCCTGGTCGGGGTCGCTGGCCAGGCCGAGCGGGTCGAACGGGCCGCCGGGGTGGAGATTGTCCTCAAGGTCCTGCACGCCGTCGGCGCCGGATAAATTGATGCAACCATTGGTCAGTACAGATAGAATCGCAATCTTAGTTGCAATTGCACATGTACGTTTCAGGTGTTGATGTTACTGACCAGTCCATTGATGATCCTGTAGTACTCGGCACCGCCGACGAGGACGACCTCGGCGACGACGGCGACGACGAGGTTGATGGGGATGCTGTTGCCGAAGTAGTTGAGGGTGTTGCCGTCCAGGAGAAGCGCGCCGGTCTGCATGGTTCGGTTCCATGACACCATGAGTTCAGACTTTCAGAGTTTACTACTGTGAATCTGTGAGTGCTGATGATCAGTAGGTACCTTGAACCAGACGGCCTCGGGGCCGCAGTTGGCGCCGAACTTATTGCACGCCTCGGGGATGATGAATCCAGCTGCACCGAGCATGGCCCACCTGCCATGGATGAGCTCATAGGCCCGGTACCTGCAGAATGAGGTGTAGCATAGGATTGCTTGGTTGAGACAAGAATCTGAAATTTGTGATAGGTGTGTTTGCGATGCAGATTACTTACTTGGCAAGGTCCTCTGGCTTCTTGCCCAGACCTATAGGATCATAGCCATAGCTGCAAGTTCAAAGGGAAAACGATATAGTTTAGTTCAGATGCATATACACGCTTCGATTTTCATGAGCATTTCATTCATGTGAGGGAGTTGTCATGCTGCCAGGGGAGAGAGAACATTGTGCTAGCTAGATGTACAAGTAGAACCAACAACCACCTTGATTGTTACAGGTTGCTCTTGCAGAGTGCGAGAAAGGTTAATTCCAACTTGAAATGCTAGTTTTAGTTTGTGCGTTTGACAGACAGATGTTCTTGTTTTTTTGTCTAAATAATCTGAAAGAATTCGACAAACAGCAATATTACACTCTTCGACATGAAAAATCTGCATTATACCACCAAATTATTTTTCTCCAAAAAGCCATGCTGAATTCATTCTTATTTTGTTCTAGCTTACGCTACACTGTTTGAAACAAGCTTGTACTATTTTAACTTATTTAAGACAAAACTACCTACGAAAAATCTGAATTTTTCTTGAAACTAATATGGAACTGTATGGAGAGGAAAAAAAAATGGAAGCTTATGACTTACTCTCCAGGAAACTGTCCGCTGAGGTACTCCGGCACCTCCGAGCGGTCCAGGAGACCCTCCGGCAAGAAGATCCTCCTGTCAGGGCCTGACCACAAGGAGAAGAAGAGAAAGATTTAGATCCTCCTGTCAGGGCCTGACCACAAGGAGAAGAAGAGAAAGATTTACTACATATGAAGGTTTCTGAAATTTTTGGAAGAGAAAGATTTACTACACATGATGGTTTCTGAAATTTTTGCGGTGAAGTTTCTTGAAACATCCAAGAAACGGGAGCCCTGAAGTTAACTAGGGTCCTGAGAATTGTGCGATCTCGGCCGCCGATTCCGGTGGTCTACTCACCGTACCACTTGGCGAGCTCATCGCCGATGTCCGAGCCCGAGGAGGGCGAGGGGGCGGGCTTCGCCTTCTGGGCTGGCTTCCTGCTGAACAGGGAGACGATCTTCTGCGCCCCCGCGGTCGGCACCGCCGTGGCGTAGCGGGAGGAGCCGGCGACGCCGAGCCGGGTGCCGAGCATCTTCGTCGGGGGAAGCGCCGCCATCGCCTCGGGCCCACAGCTCAGAGGGAGAGACGCAGCAGGGAACGCGCTCAGGCCAACAGAAGGGGGAGAGAGTGTGATGGGCGTCTGTGGAGGGAAAGGTGAGCTAGTTTAAAGGGATGGAAACGAGAGGATTGGAGGATGTTGTGGGCCCAGGCAAAATTTGGCCATGGGAGCTGCCATTGGCTGGGCTATCTGTTGATTGGATCTGATTGGGCAGGCTATGCTGACCTGGCAGATGAGGGTGCTGATGTGGCGCCATTAGAGCCTCTCGTGATCTTGTTTATCAGGAGGGAGCAAATGGTCCATACATGATAGATAGGGACTTGAGGAAGAACCAACCAGAGGAGAGAACCAAGGCCACACTTGTAAGCCACACGCAGATTCCACTGGGAGAGACCACACAAAACACTTGCACTGTTACACACATATTTAGCTAACAATTTGAAAGTATGTATCACTTCACTTCTGCCTCACAGCATCAACTCAAGCTCAAACACAAAATTTGAGATGAGCACAACCGGCAGCAGGGCATAATAACAAGCAGTCAAGAACCGAAACGCATACATATATTTTGTTCGTAGTTACTCTAGTGTTCATCAATTGGGGATTTCTAACATGCAAACTGTACTAGAGTTTCATACCCCTACTTAAATACATACCTACTTACTGACGAACACGAAAATAAGAAAGAACAATGTGGTGCAATAGTCCGCAGCCTACGGCTAATTGCTGATCCCCATCTAAGATAGCATACAACCAGCTGATCCCCATCTAAGATAGCATACAACCAGCTCAACGCCATTTTTCAATCTCTTTTGAAGTTGCACTCGCAAGCTTTTTGGTGTTTACAACCAGCTCGTCAAACAAAGCAACAACAGTGTCCCTGAAACAGAGGAGGAATGAAGGATGAGTAACATTGCGCAAGAACAGGCAGACTTTTTTTTTCCTTGCAAATTGTGCAAGTTATGTTACAAGTATGCTAAACAAAAAAGAGGTGCAGAAAACAACAAACTGGCAACTTAACAGATCTGTTAGCAATCATGACGAAGAACTAATTAAATTATGCAAGAAGGATTGGATTTTTTTCCTTTCTCAGCAGAGAACAAACATCTCAAAACTAACGGTAGTAGAGTACTGCTCGAGCTTAGATGTTCAAGATTGCAAAGAAAACATCAAAATATCTTGTGTTCTGTACTACTGCTTTCAGAAATATAGAATAATAACATGACATTATACTGTAGTCCAGCACATATATACTAAACTAGCTCAGGAATGAGTACTGCTCGAGAATAAGCTGGTGACTAAACAAACCAACTGTTAACCATGACAAAGAACTGATTAAAGTTATGACTTATGCAAGAAGAATTGCAGTTTATCTTCTCATCAGAAAACAATGTTGAATTTACGTGTATTAGATTACAGCTCGGATGTTCAAGATTATGAAGAGAACACTAACAAGCTGTGTTCTGTACTGTGCTTTCAGAAAAAGAATAATAACATGACACTACACTGTAGTTCAGCTCAGGAGCCAGAAATGAGTTGCTATAAATGTTACACATGGAGGCAGTTATTATTAAATCTGTAGATACACAAGATACCTTGAACGTCACTTCAAATATCTAGATATTTCACTGTTAACATCTGATAGGAACGGGGTTGTGAAGAATCTGCACTATTCTGAAAACCGGTCAATTCAGGGACTAGGTTGTATGATTAGGATTGCTCTAGGCAATTTACACTAAGTTAGGACTTTCATGGATAATTTTTCTATAAGATTGACTTATATCACCGAGTTCACATTATTGCACAATGCACACAAAAATATTATCTCATGATGTTCAGTGAGAAACGCTATTTCAGTGATCTTATACGGGTTTGCACAGTATACTTCCCCTTCATTTTATGTGTTGAAGACTTCATGTGTTCAATGTAGTATGTGCATAGTTCGAATAAATGAAACGATGCTAATTCATTATACTAAAGTCAATTGGTTTGCCTTTGGTGTGGAATTTAGTCCGTTGGTTTCCATTTTTGCCTTTTGAAACTCCAATACTGGATCAGGATCTGGTTCAGGTTTTCTCCATTCAAACCATCAATCCAGCCCAATTTGGATAACTAGTGAGACTGTTTGAAGTGAGATATCTTTTCACTTCAAAGCATATACTGGCAAGCTTATCTAAGATCCTCTCAATCTCATTTGGACCTCTGCATGAATAAAGATCTTATTCACAGGGCACTACGACAGTTTTCTGTAGTTTATATATTGACCATTAGCACTGTTCATTTCATGTCAGCTAATTATATTTCCACCTTGCCTTCTAGCTTGCTCGTACCTTGCAGATTCAATGACAGGAGCAATGGTACAATAGTGTAAAGCTCCCCTAAAAAGTAGAAATCATAGTTGATGCTAACATGGCAACGTGGGATGATAAATTGAAACACCAATGTATTAACAGAATATGGCATTCAGTTATGCACTATTCATTTTAAATATAATTGGAAATGGAAACAATATAGAACTGAACCAAATTATTCTGGCAGATGATTAATGAATCATATCTGTACAAGGTCATTCTTGCAAACTTAATCTAATAGACTGATACTTTGTTATTGAGGAAACGGTACAGCATACAGCATTATCAGGCAAAAATGCTATTCTTGCAGACTTTCGACACATGCTATTAAGGGATTGCTACAGTACACAGCAAAGTTAGGCAACAAAGTACACCATATTACCATGCATAAAAAAATCTAGCAGCACAAATCGCTCCAAATATTGTCATGCCCACAAAATACTTACGTAGGAAGATTTGGAGCTTCCTGGAACATTTTACCAACATTTGAGTATCTTTTGTTTTCATCATAAGCGATTCCTTTGCCCAAGCCATAACCAAAACCAAAGCCAACACCACATCCAGCTCCAACTCCAAAGCCTAACGTGAGTCCAGGAAATCCATAACCTAATCCTGCACCTAAATTATTCATGAAAAAGATACAATTATACAGCATTCGTGAAAAAAAATACAATTGCACAACATCTCTGCACAACAGCATGGAATGGATCAATAAACTGTGCACAACAGCATGGAATGCTAGCATTGTTAAAAGAGTTCACCATATTTAACACTTCCTCTTGTTATAAAACTCGTCCATATTCCTAGTTTCCTACATACACTTAGTTGAGTGTTAAGAAATACAATATTCAACCATTCTTCTACCTTGTATTTCTGATTGCAAACAACAGGGTGAAAAAAAGTAGACCTTACCATTTACACTAGACCACACCATGCAATGCGCATGTGATTGATAAGTGCTTTAAAACTTATTCACATTGATCTTTTATTATTATTTAATGATTCGATCTGACATTCAATGTCAAGCACTTAACAACTGGATTATCTTAAGGTTCGTAGATTTTGCACTAGAAAGTATACCTTAATTGAGCTTGGCATATCTATCAAAGGGAAGGACTGGGGATACAGGATTGCTGTGCATTGTAGGGATCATGCTCTGGAGTAGCAACTATAATATGCAGAAACAAACTGTTGTCTCAATTTGTTTAGAAGCACGCCAGAAAATAATAATAAATCTATTAACATCTGAAGGAGTTATACACTTTACAGCGATACAATTATATCATTCATCCTGTCTTTCAGATTTTTTTTAGTTATATGCTTCGGATCTCATGTGAATAGCTTAGATCATCTCTCTTAAGTTGTCAATGGTCAAGTGGAAACTGGAAACTATGCAATTCATTCTACAACTCAGTTCTCAAACTTTACAAACTCACACAATCGCTAGTTAGTTGATCAACCAACAGATTTTGCAAAATAGAGTAAGGCATTGAATTTTCATGGTAACATGCAAATGTATCACATGGGCATGATGTGAGTTTCAAACATTAAATGGTCAGAGACAGCAAAATTGAAAAGGTAGGAGCAAGGCTTGTTTACATAATTTGTGAATATTTGGTGAATTTGGTGAAACAGAGAAAATTAAGCAAGTATTACCTGAACTAAATAGTGAAAAACATTGCCTACAGACACCAAGAGTTAGCGATTGCCTGCATCTTGTTATGTTATATATCCTTCTAACAGTAACCAGTAAAGAAAAAAAATTCATAATGAATGTTGTCCCCAATATTTTAAGGTACTATTCAGACATGCAAATATATAGTTCAAAGAAGTTGCCAAGTTGGAGCCAATACATCATCCAAGTCTAATGACACACCTGTAGCCAAGCTACTAATCACCTAAGCATCTCCATATGTAAAATCAAAATTATTTGAATTGAAATTATGATTCCATTCAGGTTGCAAAGAAATCGAATTAATAATTTAATAACATTTTCCTAATTTGTTAAAACATTCCCTCTTGTTACGAATAACACTTGTATGTATATATATATGACATATATGCAGGAAAACCCTTATACAACAGAGAAAATACACTGCTAATAATACACATCTAACACCTCTCTCCAAACTCATGGTGAATTAACAACATGAAGTTTGGAGAGAAAGAAGTTGTGCTAGGCTCTGGCCTGTGCCTTCGTGAAGAAGTCTATTAACTAAATATCTAAAGACACATACTAAAGAGCAACAACTAGGTCCTGCACCTATGGCCGCATGTAGGAAGTATCAACACCAATATGCTTGGTAACCTCATGCTTCATCGAATCTTTAGCAATGCTAATAGCACCTATACTGTCAGACAAAAGAGGAGTCGGTGCAGAAAAAGAAACACCAAAATCCTCAAGTAACCTCTGCAGTCAACAAAGCCATAGCTCGCAACTCAGCCTAAGCATTCGAACGAGAAACCGATGTCTGCTTATTAACCTTCCAAGCAATGAGAGAACCACCAAGAAAAACACAATAGGCAAAGAAAGATCGGTGATCAGAGTGATCACTAACCTAGGTGACATCAGAATATGCCTGGAGCTGTAAAGAGCTAAAGCGAGGGACAAAGAGACGGCGAGTGATGGCTCCACAAAGATATCGTAGAACACGAAGATGACTGTAGTAGAGCTGAGTTGGCGCAGAAAAAACAGACTCAAAATATGCACAAGATACAAAATGTTAGGATGAGTGACACCAAGATAAACAAGACTCCCAACAAAGTGATGATAGCAAGTAGAATCAGCAAAAGGCTCACTATTAGTGGGCCGAAGATGAACATTAAGCTCCATAGGAGTTTCAACTGTGCGCTGATTTGTAAAAGAAGCACGATCAAGATGATCCTAGATATATTTTTCTTGGGACAAAAAGAAGCCCTCATGCATAGAAATAACCTCAATCCCAATGAAGTAACGAAGAGGGACAATATCTTACGTGCCAGTTTGCCTAAGGGCAATGATCTCCGCCATCGCATGCTGCCACTCCTAATGAATATCAGCATCACGATAGGAAGTCGGTTCGGCAATAGCAGCAGCAGTAAAAACCAAAGCGCTCAGGAGGCCGAATAAACTAGCAATCATGAAGAGCATATCGAGAAGCCGAAGATGACCCACCAGAAAAAGGTGACGCATTAGATGAATCCTCAACCCATGGACAACGAGTGTAGTAGAAAGGATAAGAAGGCTGAATATTGATCAGGAAAGTGGCAGTAGAAACAACCTTAGCCCAGAAATAGGGTGGAACAACAGAAGCAAGAATAAGAGCATGACTAGCTCAAGAAGATGATGACGCTTTCGTTCAACCACACTATTTTGGGCATGAGCACTAAGACAAGAAAACTGAGAGTGCCCTGCTCGGTAAGAAAACCACTAAGGACTCCCAACAAGTACTCCCAGCTGAACCAGTAAGAAAAACACGAATAGTAAAGTCAAACTGAATACGGATCATGGTGGCAAACTTCTTGTAAATAGATAGAACCTCACTACGAGATGACATAAAGTATATCTATGTGTGCCAAGAAAATCATCAATAAAAATTATATAATATTGATGACCTTTCGAAACGAAAGGAGCCAGACCCCATACATCAGAATGAACAAGATTAAAAAGACGTGACTGACTCACTGGAAGGATAGCGGACTTGAAACTGTTTGCCAAGCTTACAATTTCGACAATTTAGAGAAGCATATCACCAGACACAGACCCTAAAAGACCACGACGAACTAACAAAGACAGACACAACCCACAAAGATGTCCCAAACGATGATGCCACTGAGCAAAGGACGCGGTGGAGGATGCAGCAGATGTGGAGGCAGTAGTGGAGACGACGAGACTAATAGGGGCAATAGAAGGAAAATGAAGCCAATCAAGCTCGCAGAGGCACCGTCAGTCATGGTGGCGAGGGCCAGTACCAACCAAAGTCCCCGTGTGACAATCCTGAACACAACAAGAATCAGAATCGAGAATAACACGAAAAATCATGATCGGTGAGCTAACCGACAGATATGAGCTGCATGGTTAGTTTTGGAACATATGAAATAACAGGAACATGAAAAGAAGAATTCGAAAGAATGCCTCGTCCTGCGACAAAGAGAGAGGTAGCATCTGCTATCCGAACAAATAATAAGAGCAGCTAGAGGACTAATGGAAGTTAGACTGGTGAAATCAGATGTCATATGAAAAGAAGCAACAGAGTCAAGAATACAAGGTGATATACCTGAGGAAGGAGAAGAAGGTGGTCTCTCACTAGAAGATTGTGCAACAGAACCGGATGGTGCAAAAGCAGCATCAGTAGGTGTAGTGGAGTCCCCTACCAATAGCAGCTGTCACTAGTGGAGGCACCACTAGTGAAGGAGTAGTTAGAGGTGTAGCGGGTATAGAAGTTAGAGGAGCTGCCAAAACCAAAGGAAACGATAGTGATAGCAGTAGACCCGCACTACAAAGGCGAATCTCCTCAGTACGAACATAGCAAGGGCCTCCAACAGTCACATGAGGGTGGCGAGCCAACAACTGAGCATGAGTCCACTCACACTCAGCCTGGAGACGTGTTAAGAAGTCGTAGATGCGACAAAGCTTCAAATGATACTTGTGACGCTGACAGCACTGATAAGTGTGGCAAACATCCGGTCCTAAAGAGTCAATCTGACACCACAACACGGACAACTGGGCATAGAACTCGTCCATAGTGGCATCTCCTTGGACGTACAACAACAAGATACAAGGAATCACCATATGGCTCGTAGCGGTTGCGCAAATGTGCCCACATCACGAAGCCAATTACATCCCTAGTGAGATGCATCTTCATTCTAGCAACCAGAATAACAGAGGCATGGAAATCCTCATCAGTCCATGTCTTATAGGCAGCATATTAAGTCTGAAAAGACTCCATGACATACTCAAAAGCACCAGATGCTTCCTTACGAGCGTTTTCGGAAGCATCCTTTGGGAGCACAGGTGCAACAGGTGGAATAGGGTGAGGCGGACAAGGCAACTCGCCAGTGAGAAAATCCCAAAGGCACTGACCACGCATGTGCAGACGCATGTGTTGAAACCAGTCCCAATAATTGAGACCATCAAAGATCACTGGGCAGCGAGGAATAGAGACGATACTCGAAGAGGATGACATTTTTTCTTTTACTCAGTTGGTCGGGGAAATGGACCGGCGGCGTCACAACCTATCATAACTTGTCGGTCGAGAGGCAGCCACAGGTCAGAGGCGGCCTCATGGGCAGAAGATCCGAAGTGGATCGAGGCAACGCTAGGCGACCTCACAGGCGAAGCAGGCGTCACTAGATGGATCGAGGTGGCGCCTCGGTCGGTGAAGTCGAGCGCCAGGATTAGGCAGTGAAGAGCGCGAGCAGCGAGGCTGCGCAATGACGGGCGAGGTTAGATCTGAGTAGCGGTGACGGCGGAGGCGAAGGCGGCGCTGGGTGGTGACGACCGGAGGACAACACCAGAGGGCGAAGATGCCAGGCGGCAGTGGCTAAAGAGGATCCAGCGGCGGTGATGGCTTGACGACGACGAGCGCAATAGAGGCAAAGCCAAGCAACAGCGGCGACTGGAGAAGATGAACCAATGGTGGTAGCTTGACGAAACCCTTAAGTTTGCTCTGATACCATGTTATGAATAGCACTTGTATTCATCATGAGGCCAATAGCCCAATACACACACACACACACAAGTATGTCATATATACAACAGGAAAACTACACAACTAATAATACACATTTAACACCTCCAAGAAACTTCTATCATATTTAAATCAATCAACTATAATTATTACCAATTCAGGCAAACATCCTTTTCCTAATTTATGAAACATTCCCTTTAAGAAACCTCCATTATGTGGAAATCAATCAACTAGAATTACTGCCAATTCGGGCAAACATCATTTTCCTAATTTATGAAACATTCCCTTCAAGAAACCTCCATTATGTGGAAATCAATCAACTAGAATTACTGCCAATCCGGGCAACCGTAAGCCTCTCACGAAGAAATCATCAAGCAATACAGATCAGAACATTCCACCATCCCATCCACAGGAATCCATCCCGGATGTAGCTGCTTCGAGCAAATGCGACTTGGAGCGAACCCTATCCCTCATTAAACTAAACCACAACATGAGTAATCTAAACCCCCATAACCTGAACAAAGAAACCAGTAGCAACCAGCAAGCCACTGAGCCACCGATGATAGAAACATCTCATCAGAGGAATCACCAACCAAAACACCAACGACTACGAACGAGGAACAACGCACTACACACCAAAGCACCTGAAGCTCATCTATCTAGCATAATCCACCTAAATCAAGCAGCCCGTCAAGAGCGCAGAGCAATGCAGATGGTTCTTGGAAGCAAGGAGCAACCAAGAAACACAAAAGGAAGGCTAGAATTTTGCAAGAAAAGGGGGGAGGAGGGGTTTACTACCGCCGAAGAAGCCGACGCCGGCGCCGACGCCGCAGCCGATACCGAGGCCGAAGGCGGGGCCGATCTTGCCGAGCTCGCCGGAGGTGACCTCCGGCAGCCTCCAGAGGAGCCCCTTCTGATCCCCGCCTCTCTTCCCCATCTCCTCCGCTTTTTGCGTGTGTTCGTGTTGAACTGGAGTGTTCCGGGTCTCGATGGGAAGAGTCGTCAAAGTAAAAGGGAAAATTGCTCTCATGCCACAAACTTAATAGCCATTCTCTCAAATGCCACATAGTTAAGTGACTTTGTTAGTATGCCACAAACTTGAGTATATTGTCATTTGTTTTGCCATTTTCAGGGATTTTACATTTTCAAGAATTAAACCTGGGTATTATCCAGCCGTCCCACCCTCCCATTCGGCACGCGACGACGACGACGACCCGCGGCCAACTCCCCGGCGCCGGCGGCAAGGATCTCGCCTCGGCCGACGGCGGGCGAACACGGCTCCGGGACGAGCAGCTGCGGCGGCCGTGAGCTCTTCCTCCGCCGACCTCAACGAGCTCGCCTCCTCGCCTCGCGCCGCGCCGCCTCTGCCTCGCCGCCCGCCGCGCGGTGGCGGATGGGAGAGGAGGAGCAAGCGCGCGATGGGGCGCCCCGTAGTCCACGGCCTCCCACGCAAGGAATTGAGAAATCGCCGCTGAAACGGCAGCCTCTCTCGTTTCTTCTCTTGGTGCCGCCATTCCGCCGCCGCTTCTTCCTCGGCCGGTCCGAGTCAATTCAGCGCGGTGGGGAGCGACACCTCCACCACCCGGCCTCCCAACCACCGGCTTATGCTCGTCCGCCGAGGCGACCCGCCACGGTGGCCTCCCGCGCCGCGAGCTTGTCGCCGACTCGCCTCGGTCGCCTCGGTCGAATCAACCGCCGGGTGAGCTCGGGTATCATGCTCATACTCACGCGCGCCTTGCTCCTCCTCCTCCCATCCGGCCAGCGCGCGCCTTTTCCCCTCATCACCGGCCGCCTAGCGCAGCCGCCAACTCGTCTCGAGCACCTCCCGGCGGAGGTGGCTCCTTGAGCTTCCTCACCGCCGGACCATTCATTTTGCCGGTGCCGTCGTCTCCCAGTGACCCCGCCGCGACGCCGCCGCCCGACCGCCTGGCACCTCCTCTGCTTTGCCCGGTTGCTCCGTTGCTGCTCTGTTTTACCATTTCTCTGACTGGTGGGACCGGCTGGATAATAACCCCAGGTTTAATTCTTGAAAATGCAAAATCCCTGAAAATGGCAAAACAAATGACAATATACTCAAGTTTGTGGCATACTAACAAAGTCACTTAACTATGTGGCATTTGAGAGGATGGCTATTAAGTTTGTGGCATGAGAGCAATTTCCCCAAAGTAAAACCCCTGCGAGTCGAGCCAGCCCTTTGGGCCGCTCGTTATTTTTCGTTAATGCCTAGTACGGCCCGGCCGGGCCCGGCCCCAAACACGGGCTTGGAAAAAAATTTGTGAATTCCAGTGGATTAGTTCCTAAATTGTTTGTTTGGTAGAGTGCTAGATTCTTATGTTTTTAATTTCTATTCTAAAATCTTTGATAATTTATTTATTTGAGAATCTGGAACTGTCTATAAAAAACGTAAAACATAAAAGAGGGATTGGAAAGAAATATATCATGCTACCTCTAGTTGTAACATTTTATCTTTGTATGTCTTATTCCTTTGTATTTGTAATCAATTGATGATGTTTTTGTCTAAAATTTGCCGAGCGCTTATCTTGTGCTTCGAACATGTTGACTCAGTGATCTACACCAAATTCATCGACTGAGCTTCGATTTTAAAAAATAGAGTTTAAGAAACACAGAACACCAGCAGTGCCATTCGATCAGTGATCTATTGCATGGTTCAACTGAATATTAGGAAAGTCGACTACCTCGTAGGTAGGGATGAAAACGGTCGGAAAACTCCTCACCCGTTTTCTACTTCTACATTTGAATACGAAAGCGAAAGCGGAAGCGGTAAAGCCGGACACGAAAACGAACGCGAACTTACGGAATATCGAGAATTTCGAAAACGAACCAATTCGAGCGGAATTATGTCGAACACGATCGGTATACGAAAATTCAATACGGAATACCGACCTGTAGGACCAAGTGCATAACAATTAACAAGTGACCAAGTACATAATAATTACCAAGTGCATGATCAAGTTCAAGTGCATATAATAATTACCGAGGTCACCTTTTGATCAATAAGTTTTTGTATTCTTCAAGACGGGCCTCCCGCATACAAACCAAAATTTAGGTATCAATTCTCAAGTCCTCATTGCTCGCTTGGACATCAACTTTGCACTTGCGAAGCGATTTTAAACTACTAGTCATGCCATAAATTGCACAGATGAAAAAACTTATGGAAAAAAGGCCAATTGAAATGCTAAAACAGATTTATGCTACAATCTTTTGGAAGCAACGATCCGAGCAGCGCATGATGCGATCGTTTCTCCTCCTCCACACCTCAAGGAGCTCCTCACCGCCATCTCACGCATGTCTTTCTCTTCAAGGGAGTTTGTCACCAAAGATTTCAAACCCCAATTTCCTACGAACAATAGGCATCCTCCTCACAATCTTTCATACCATAGGTTGAATATTATACAACACAATGTGATTATCACCTCCTGTTTTGACCGCAGCTCCTTGATCAATTCCATGGTGCTCTCCACTTGGGAACTCCTTGTTAGCCCTCGAGTATTCCTCGCGGCGGGCGGCCACTGACTTCATTAATACCACACTCAAATCAAGATGATTGCGAAGGCTACCTTAATTCTCACGGAGGCTTAAGAATTATGCAATTCTTGCTTATACACCATAACGATGAACATAAGTGTTCAAGAAGCATCAAGAGGACGTTGCCCATCCGAAATTACCGTTGACTTGCCGCTGCCGCTAGGGTGGTGCCGGGCGCGCCGCGGATCTCGCGACGCGCCTCCGCCCGCCACCGGATCCGCCGCTGCCGCTAGGGTGGTGCGGACCGCGCCGCCGACGGAGCCGCTGCCCGCCGCTGCTCGCCCGCCATCCATGCGCCGCCGCTGAGAAGTCCGCCGTCCGCTGCTCGCTGAGCCCGCCTCCTCGACCGCCTCTGTTGCTCGTGGCGGCGGTGGGGCGAGGAGGGGACGGAGGCGGGCGGGGAGAGGAAGGGGACGGGGCGGGAGGGGGGTCGGCGGGGGCGGGGGCGAGGAGGGCGACGGCAGGGAGAGGAGGGAGACGACGAGGGGGACGGGGGGGGAGGGGTCGGCGGCGGGGCCGGGGGCGAGGAGGGGCGACGGCGGGGGAGAGGAGGAGAGACGACGAGGGGACGGGGTGGGGCGGGCACGCGGCGGCGGCGGGCGGCGGGCTGGCTGGTGCGGGAGATCGCGCGCGCGCGGGAAGGGAAGGGATTAGGTTAGGAGGAGACGCCGAGAGCCGAGGCGGCGATCCGCTCGTCGTGCGCCATAGTGAGGATCCGGCTGGGCCGTTGGGACAAGTGGGCCACATTCGGTTTAAACCGTATTTCCAATACGGTATATTCCGAATAAAATGTAGAAAAGTAGAAAACGGTCGGAAAACATCTAAACCGTTTCCGCTCCGTTTTCGAATTTGGTATTCCGTATTTCGAACTGAATTCGAATTTGTCCGAAAATACGAATTCGATCGGGTCAAATGTAGAAAACGATGCGGTTCGGTACGGGATATTTCCGTTCCGTTTTCATCCCTACTCGTAGGTATGCATCCGTACATTTTGATATCTCGATCTCCACTACATTTAACACGTGTAGAGGAATATAGGGTTATGAGTATACAATTTTTTCATTGTCTGAAGGGCGTAAAAATAACTCAAATAAACAACTGCCCTGAGAATCTGAAACCATTTGTTAATGCCTTTTCACCAATTTATGCAGACATCTACAGGCAGGCCAAACACTACTCAAACTGTCAACCTCCATCCGTCTGATTCTCTAAATCAGCACAGAAATTATAAGAGTATATGTACACCGTCGGCAACAGAACTGATGCCTTTGGGCAAAAGCAAGAAACATCTGATGGTTTGCACTCCAGTAATCTGATAAGTCCTCAAGCAAAAATACAACAAATGCTACAAAAAAACACTTTCAAATCTAACTAGTGGCTACAAGTAAAAGAAAAGAAACTTAACGGCTACAATGGAGAGGACCGGCCTAATATACAAATCATCTGCTGATTTCATTCCAAAATTTGCTCTTCCTTCAATGTCTTGATTTAAATGACTGATATCCAATTGCACAAGCCATATAAATAAGGAGGCTCACAAGTAAATGCTGAATTCATGAGTTGTAATCCGGACGGTTTTAACATGCAATTGTAAATAGGAAGATCAAAGATTCATACAACTCCGAAAAACAAGACATGTATGTCACCAAAGATGTGATGTTCTCATCAGCAGCAACACAATCAGTCATGAAAAAAAATTCGTGCAGCAACAGTCATCATGCCAAAGTTTGAGCAATCTGCATCAATGACAAAATTTTTGTATAATGTGTAAATTTTGCAACATGCATCTCTGAAAATTTACACATTATACAAAAATTTACACATCTCTATATCCCTGACCACAGGGGCGGACCTACCCTTCGGGCGAGCCCGGGCGGCCGCCCGAGCTCCTCGACGGCCGGGACCCCCCCTCCGGCGGAAGCACACGCCCCCTGGCCGGCTGGCCCTCCACGGCTCCACCCCCCGGAATTGTGAACTGAGGACTGAAGCACTGAAGCACATCTTGGCGGAAGCACACAAGGCCCAAGTGGCCAAGTCCATTAGTCCAAGGCTCCAAGCAACACCCAACCCAAATACGCAATAAACACACGGCCCAAGTGCCCAACAAAAGAGATATACTAGCGTGTAGTGTAGCAGAGGACGACGCAGCGCTAACCCTAGATCCCGGGCGGGCGGGCGGCGCGGCGGCGAGGACGGCGCGGCGCGGCGCCAGCGGAGCCGCGGAGGAGTCGTCGCCTCGTCGGACACTCGGATGGCGCGGCGCCAGTGGCGAGGCCGGGACTCGGAGCGCGGAGCTGGAGGCGGGAGCCCGGGCAGAGGCGTGAGGCGCGAGGCGGGGAGCCCGGGCCGGGGAGCCAGGGAAGCAAGGAGCAGTCAGCTGAGGTCTGAGGAGCCGGGAGCGGGTCGGCCGGGGCCTGGGGCGTCGCCGCGTCGGTGGATTTGAGGGGCGGGTCGGCCGGGGCGTCGGCAGATTTTGAGGGGCGGAGTAGCCTGAGTGAGTGAGTGGAGCGACTGAGTGTCTGAGTCGGGTGTCCGCCAGTCCCCAGTCGGCCAGTCGAGAGTTAGTTTGATTGTTTGAGGCTTTGAGGCTTTGAGCCTTTGAGGTGGTGATTTGAGAATTGAGATCGGGAGTAAGCCGAGGAATTTGAGCATTTCTATAGTTCCTATTTTCAAGACATGATGTGAAAAAAATCAAGAAACGATTTCAAGATATGAAAACTCGAAGAATGAAAATGCTTCGTTCTCCTAGACGTACTTAGTTATTTACTGGTATATTTTTTATCTTTTTTTTATGGCATCTTTTATATTCTATTATCGAATTGTGACACTACTGATTTATCTATCTTTTATAATTGACAGGTTGTTTATTTTACAACTCATCTACAATTGTGGATTAAACTTTATTAGTGAGGTATTTTTCATTGTCCTTCCGTTATTTACATATATTAACATGCGAATTGTAGTTGTTGTTTCTATTTCGTATCACAAATTTTTATTAATGTGATTGCAACATAGTTTGATAATAGATTGTTTTGCTTTTGAGTACTATTGTTTATTTCACGTTCCCGACTTCAGCCTACTTAGTTTTTTTTCTGGGTCCGTATCTAGACTTCGCCCTACCTACAATTTTTCCCTGGGTCCGCCACTGCCTGACCATCCAAAAGTACGCACCTCTGAACTAGGCATCCATGCTACCAGGATGGGCACATCAGTAGTTTCAGATCAAACACAAAAAAAAACACTACCAACTTATTCAGTCTAAAATTGTTACTTCAAATCAATTGCCAATCTTGAAAAAAATTGATAGCCTGCACACAAAGATAGCAAGAAAAAACATGGAATCATGTCGGACCCGAATTTTGCAATCCAGAATTCTCTGTGATTCTACCGCACTATTCCCTGGATCAGTAAATAGTGCTCCCAGATACAATACTGAATATCAAAAGTACATATCACGTGGAAGTGTAACTAATATAGTATTAACTTATACATGGGCTGATCAGGTTGACATCAATAAAAAAATAGCAGCAAAAATAGAAACTTAACACATGTAGGACCCTCAGGACACACTCACATGCAGCCAACTGGGGTTCCCGATCTAGTTCTTCTTGGCCTCATCGTCTTCTAGTCTTGTTGACACCTTTAGATGATTACACAGCTTGTATTTTTTCTTCTGACTTGCTGAATAATTGTAATTGAGCAAGAGTAAGTACAAAAGTACTTAGCAAGCTAATACACAGAATATAGTAATAATAGATGAAAGGCTAAACAAGGTAAGACTTATGGTTCTTTTATTTGCAAAAAGCCACCATTTTGAAATACAGATATAGAAAATACCTGAGACTTAGCAATTTTAACTGAAACAGAGTTTTCTAAAGTGTGTGAAAGATTGTAGTATTAGTAGTACAGATTCCATTCACCATTATATGTTACCTGCACTATATGCTAGTTTTTCGGTGTCATATCCACTTAGTATCATCACTAGGACCGACCGCCCAGGGCAATACAAAGACTAATTTCCATTCCACCCACAAAGTCTTTGAAAAAGAACTATATCAATGTAAGTACCCAACGCCCGCCCATGACCGTGAGCACAGCTATTTGAATAGTTTATACTCTGTAGAGGTTGTACAATTTTACGCGTAAGATATGATTATCTCATATGTCGGTCATTACACGCTTGCATAGGCGTGCGACTAAGGAATCATAACAAGGTTGTTACAATGCATCTTCCCAGTGATGTCCACTAAGGTTTCAAAGCTGGGGATGTGACCATCCCTATCAGAAGCCCCCTCTTGCGCTGTCACGTCAAAGGGATGAGACCATCCTCCACTACTATAGAACGTCTAATACTAAACACCACATCACAGATGATTCAACAAAACTGTCAGTATTAAGTGCAATCATAGACGGTTTTAGTTTAGAGATCGTCTATGTTGCTGCTAATGATAAAAATTGTCAGCGAAGAGGTAATATCACAAACGGTTCATGGTGAAAACCATTTGTGAAGTATCATAGATGGTTATTAACAAGAACCGTCTATAATATTACCATATATCACAGACAGTTTTTTGTTTGAACCGTCTGTGATACTTCATAGACGATTTGTAATACAAACCATCTGTGATAATTCCACTATATTAATTGCGCGCAGACCCGTCGACCCACCATCTTAAATTCCAGATCTAGGCTGCTGCTTTGAGCTGGAGGCATGGCTTTGATGCGGCCATTTGGTGAAAGAAGACTATTTGGCAAGAGTGATTGTAGATCCATTCATTTCTATCTTGACAACATATGATTAATAATTTGTTCCTAATTGTATTGTAATTTAGATCCATAGCTTTTGGTGAAAGAAGAATTGAAGATGGTTTAGAACGAGCTAGCTTGATGTAGAGAGAAGATTATTTATATCTAGCATGGTTTAGGATTTAGTCAATTCATACTCTATTTCTACTTAATTAAATTTAATTAATTATTGTTGCTACATATAGCTATTTCTTACAAAACATGCACAAAATCATTCATACTGTTATATGCATAACGTAGGACCAAAGTTAGATGTACGCTGGGAACCGTGTGAGTGAAGAGTACATTAATGGCGTGTCTAGATGTGTACCTAGCACCGTTGGTAAAAGATCTAAAAATACTGTGGATCAAAGGGGTACATGTATGGCATGCGTACAATGAGAGAACTTCACTTTACGCTCCTTGTTGTTTTGCACCATAAATAATTATCCTGTTCTTACTAACCTGTCAGGCCAGAGTATAAAAGGGGCCAAAGCCTGTACTCAATATTTAGATGCTACCGAGAGTGTGCGGCTAAAGCACTCACACAAAACTGTGTACATGCATCACCGTAAGTTCTTTTGTAGGGCTCACCCATACTGCAGGATGAAAAAATAATTCAACAGAGAGAAGGAGGACATTTCAACTCCAAGGCATTTAAGCGAAAAAGAGATCTATAATATGATTAAGGATTTAGATGTTGTGCTTGAAAAGGGACGTAAATCGACGACCCATGAGAAGAATGTTTGGAAGAAGAGATCAATATTTTGGGACTTATCTTATTGGGAGCACCTAGAAGTTTGCCACTGCATCGACGTCATGCACGTTGAGAAAAATGTATGTGACAACTTGATTGGTCTCTTACTGAACATTCGTGATAAAACAAATGATGGTATCAACGCACAGCTTGACTTGATTGATATGGATAAGGCCTAAGTTAGCACCGACAAAGACTGATAAATGATGAACTTACCTTCTTCCTGTTTGTTACACTCTGTCCAAGGCCAAGAGAATTGAACTGTGCTGGTGCTTATATAGTGTGAAAGTTCCATCTGGTTACTCTGCCAACATGAAGAAATTTGTTTCGATGGAAGATTTGAAGTTAATTGGCATGAAGTCTCATGATTCTTGTGTGCTGATGACACAGATACTCCCAATTGCAATTAGAAGTATTTTACCGATTAAGGTTCGAGATACAATCATGAGGCTGTGTTATTTCTTTAACACAATTGCTCAGATGGTCATCGATCCTGATGGACTAGATACTCTATAGGACGAGGTGGTGATGACTCTATATCATCTTGAGGTGTATTTCCCTCCATTGTTTTTCAATATCATGGTTTATCTCATTGTTTATATTGTGTGGGAGATAAAAATATGCGGGAAAGTGATGTGCTGACATGGTTGATAAAAGAGCCAACATTTATAGTTGTGACATGGTAAGGATATGACATAAATGGGTACACGTTCTATACACAGGCCTAAGATGTAAAGAGCACAAATCAGAACAGCGATGTCCGCATAGATGCGTTCAGTACTGATGGGTTGAGAAACTCCTACTATATGTTCATAGAGGAGATTTGGGAGCTCGACTATGTGCTTTTCAAGATTCCATTTTTTCTGTATCATTGGGTCCATCTCCCATGGGTGAAGGTCGGCAAGTACAGTGTCACTACCGTAGACCTGAAATATGTCAGATACAAAGACAAACCATTCATACTCACTAACCAAGTTGTTCAAGCTTTCTATGTAACCGACTAGGCAAAAAGGAGCGCCACGTAGTTTTTCATGGAAAAAGGAGGACGTCGGAGTTGAGAATATAGTGGATGAGGAAGAATACAATCAATTTGATGAGTTGTCTCCTTTCAAAAATGGCATAAGAGTCGAGGAAGAACAACATGATGAAACTAGGTACATACGTGTCAATTATCATAAATGGCTAATTTTTAAAGGAAATAAGCAAGTGGAATGATGAATGAAGTGCTTATTTGTCATATGTTCTGTATTTGCATTTATATATGTGTATAAGAATATGTGATATATATATGTGTGTGTGTGTGTGTGTGTGTGTGTGTGTGATTTGCATGTATGTATACGAGAATGTGTGATATATATGAGAATTTGCATTTATTTATATGAGAATGTGTGATATATATGTGAATTAGCATTTATGTATATGAGAATGTGTGATATATATGTGGATGTGAGTAGGGATCATCACATATGGTTTTAAAGTAAAACCATCTGTGATATTTATAATCACAGATGGTTCTAAATTAAAATCGTTTGTGATATTTTATTATTACAAACGGTTTTTATTTAGAACTGTTTGTGATGATAACTATCATAGACGATTCTGAACTAGAACCATCTGTGATTATTTCCCTATAAATATTGCGCCCTAGAGTTTTCCCCACTGTACTAATGCTACACCTGAGCCCCCACTTAACGTCGTCGCCTCCTTTGAGTCCGTCGTTGCCTCCCCTGACTCTGGTGGCCCTCCTCTCCCGCGCCTGGTGCCCTCCTCCTCCCCCAGCACGCTGTCTCCCCTGAGCCCGTCGCTGCCTCCATCGACTCTAGCTGCCCTCTTTCCCCCGCCTGGTGCTCTCCTCCTCCCCCGAGCACTCCTCCTTCCTCGAGCACGCTGCCTCCCCCGAGCATGCCGCCTACCTTGAGCACTCCTCCTCCCCCTTGCACGTCGCCTTCCCGAATCGCACAATGAGCTTTACTTTATGTTCTTGATTTCTCTGTGAGATCTGATTGTGCATTAGTTAGCTGTGCTAATTTCTCTGTTCATCATCTCTAAAATCTGATTGTCGATTGGCACTGGGAGAATTATTGCATGATATATTGTGGGTTTTTGATTGCATGATGAGAAAATTTGTCAAGATTGAAATCTCAATGACAATCTAAGATTATTCTGCTAGTTTGAATTCACATTTGCTAGTTGTATACTTCTGTGCAGTGTAGTTGGTAGCTTTGTCAATAACTAATCATTAGTCTCCTGCTCAGTATTGCTTACTCCTATCCTTTGGCTTTGTCGAATATATGTTGGTTCTACATAGCTCAATCTGTTACTTGTTTCTGATTTCTACCTAAATCTATTGATTCTGCACGCTCCTGACATTAATACTACACTAAGGTAATATTCAATTAGACAATCTAGTAGAATTTTTTAGGAATTGTCACTGTGATCATTGAAATATTGACAGAAGAAGGCCAAGTTTAGAACTTGTGCAACTCCTCACCTAAGAGCAAAAACATATTTCTTAATCTGTGCATTATGCAGATTTTCAATGCCTACTTTTATGTACTATTCAGCATATTACCTTATGTTAATGACCTGAATAGTTTATCTATTTTGAGAGATAATACATATATATTCATATCATTTTTATATTGTTGTGTTTATACTTTATTGTACTTGATTATAATTGGAATTAATATGAAAATATTGCTGAAACCGCTTTTTATATTGCTCGAGGGGTTATTTTTTTATTTTTTCCTTAAAGGATAGGCTTTGAGCACAACAACACTAAAACTCTATGACGCATACCTAGTTACCGATATAGCTTTTAACAAAAAGTAAGACTTATTGTTAGCCTATTTTTCATAACAATTCTGGTTTACTTGGCACATTGATTTTTGAAACATATTCTAAATTCACCAAGAATTGGCTCAGGAAGACCACTAGAATTGTTTACTTCTATTATCTTTTGAAGATGTCATCCGCTCATTCTTCGACATCGTCCCCAGATGCGTGTGATGCACCACCCTTTATAAATCCTAAAAAGGAAGAGGACTATCGAAAAGGCCCGACAGCCAATTTACCATCACGGATGTTGATGCGTCTGGGACCCCTCTTAATGCTCACCGAGAAGTGTCCGCATTCTAGAGAATAGTCAAAATAGTTGCACGAGAATGGATTGAGATCATGTTCGATTCATGGAAGAACATGACCAAAGTTCAGAAAAGTGAGTTGGTGATAAAAGTTTTTCAATCGTTCGAGATCCCAAAAGAACACAAGGTCTCCTTGCAATGACATGTGTTGCTAACGACGTACAAAACATGGAAGAACTTCAAGAGTCTATTTGTCAAACAATACGTGGAGCAGGATCTGATGCCCTTTCACAAGTATCTATTCCTGGAACCGCAATGGCAAGAGTTTGTGGCGATGAAGATGACAAATAATTTTAAGAGTGAAAGTGCAGCCCCAAGGCCCTTTAGGCAAAAAACATGCACCCCCACAGACTCGACACCACTGGGTATGTGGGTAAAATCCCACAATAGAGGAAGGTGGACGAGTAGGCAATCCTGTGGGACACCTCCCTGCTATTTGTTAGGATCCTTGATGAGCACGCCCAAAATTAGATAAGAATGAGGTCATGTACCGTGTCATCAAGGGCCATCTCCTTTCAAAAACCCATAGACAAGGAATGTCCTACTGCCTGGTAAGATATCGAACTACCAAGTTTGTAATTACTCCATTACTTCATAGGAAGTGAAATGACATGTCGGGCTCTTGTAGGAAGCACTGAGTGTAAAATCTTCTGAATGCTCATTCCAGTCTCTCAGGGAGAGAGATATACTCTCTATGGCCCTGGGAAACAAGAAACAGTCAGGTCGCACGAGAGGCCTTGATCTTTATATTCCTTAAAAATATGGTTTCTTAGAGGACTTCAAAATGTACTGGAGTAGGGAAAGAGCCAAAGCAGAGTGCGAGGCATGGCTAAGAAAGGACATTACGGCATCCCTTAGACATGAGATGTAAAGATATGTTAGAGATCAAATGGAATGGTACGGCATCCCTTCAAATTAGCAGGAAGCCCTCACCACTCCTATGTTAGGCAGCCCCCAACCGTCGGAGTAGCTGCACATCCAACCCTTCCTCGAAAAGCGACCACTGATTTCCTGTTGATGACATACTGATAATAATTATTATCTCTGGAATGCTCGATCCACTGATAGGTCTGATGGAGTAGTTAATTTTGTATTATTATGTAGGTGGCTATGAAGGGTAAGCTCCAAGTGAGATATACCTCTGTTGCCCTGTGCGCTGCTTAGGGTCAGGCGTATCTATCTGGGCTCGAGGCCTTGGTGCACGGTGTAACTCTAGCACTAGGTTTTGCAAAAGTGAATGCAGACAGTGTTCATGCCAATTTTGAGGTCGTCCCGCTGCAGATGCCCCCAAACGATGAGGTCATGACTCTAGGGCAAGCTATTGGAACATTCATCCAGTGGCTCAAGGGGGACATCTGCTTGGAGGCACCTGCACTAGTGCCAAGTCCACTTGAGCTATCTGCACCGGTGCTAAGTCCACAAGAGCTATCTATACTGGTGCTAAGTCTATAGAAGTTATCTGCACCGATACCAAGTCCCCAGGGGCTATTCACACCAAAGCTATCTGTACCGATGCTAAGTCCACGGGGGCTATCCGCACTGGAGCTAACTGCACTGATGCGGCAAGGGCGTGGTGCATCTATATCTCATGCCTAGTCGACTACTGTAAAGTCGACCTACAGCCGAGGCGCAAGGGCAAACCGAAGAAGACTGATGATGATATCCCCTATTTGCTATTGACCCAGAAATTCATGCTATGCGAGCTATTGGTCATCCTGATAGAGCACTTCCTAACCCGAGAACTGGCTTGCCATAGATTGCATACATACTATATGGAACATGCCAACAAGCCAGAGGAATAACAGCGCTCAGGTGTCACCGTTAAGTTCAGGCCACATCATCTTCACCACAATATTCATGACTGTGTCTTCACGATGACCTTTGAGGACTTATTCGATCTCTTCACACTCGATGCCCTCGACGCCTCACTCATTCGATGTTGGACACTGTAAGTGTGTACAATCACGGTTTATGTTAATGTAATACTGATAAATGTCATATATAACTCATTGCTTTTGCGTGTGTGTGTATAGATTCATGGCGACTAAAGCCATATTAACGAAATCATCGGTTGGTTCCCTTGACCCATGCTTGGTTGCCATGGATACCATCGAGGAGGATGCATGTTTTATCGAGAATTACATGACGAAGGCACTAATGGCTCAACGTAATAAGGAATTCATACATATGCCCTACAACCAAGGATAAGTGCTGCACTAGTGGCTATACTTATTGATTGTACTTTACAAAGAACACGAACTTAGGTTTAATGACAATGACGACATACATGTGTATGTTCCACTACATTCTAATTATAATTATACCAAAATGGAACAGAGTAATATACCTTGATTCCCTAAAAAAGAACAAAACTGACTACATAGTTGTTACACAATTAATCAACAGGTAAACACATTTCCTCTATAGATAACTCTATGTACTCTTTCCGTCCTTCTCATTGACTAAGGCTAACCATTTAGAATCATCTAGGTCATTCGCCGCGTACATTACAGAAGTACAAAGATCCAAGGGAGGGAGCAACGCCCTACGATACGATCTAGATTTTCTGGTATTCGCTAGTACACATTAATCCTATATAACACTTTATAGTAATGCCTATCAAACTAACAAATTCTAATTTTGTAGTGCCACCAGTAGCCGTCGGGCAACACTTATGGATTCTATATTTGCCACAACATGCAACTACTCCTCAATTCCACGAAGACAAAAATCCTCAAGTTTGTCAATCTTGCAATGCTTATTCTGTAGTTATCAATTTATATATGCATGCACGACATTGATTTTCCTACCGATAGGTTGCACCCATCGATACAACACCGTTGGAATAGGCTAACCTCAAACAAATTCGATGATAGTGTGCGTACTTCTTGTTGTCTAGAGTAATAAAAGAAGATGGGGAGTTTCACAATGCAGAATGAATTTCACTGGGATAAGATTGAGCTTAATTGTATATGTGTGTATTTGTTCATGGATCGATAATTTACTTCATTTCAGTTAATTAATTTGTGAAATGGATATTCTTGTTTCTAAAATGAATGAATGTAAATTGGATCTATATTGTGTTGCTATGCTTGTTTCAGAGGGCATGGTTAACATTTTCTAAGGCTAGCTAACAAACAGAAATAGATTTAGAAGTAGAAAAGAGTATCACAGACGGTTATTAACTCATAACCGTGTGTGGTAGTGGACTATCACAGATGGTTTTTAGTAGAAACCGTCTATGATATATAACGTATCACAGATGGTTTCAACTAAAAACTGTCTATGAAGGGCGATTGAAGAAGCAAGGGAAGAGGCCAGCCAAAATAGAGGAACTAGGTGGCGATCGGCGTTGGGCTCGCTGCCAACAGGAGCTGGCCGGAGTGAGGGCGGCGTGGGGGCAAAATGAGATGCTTAGGAGTGGGGGAGGCTAGAGGAGTTGACGACGGGCCATGAGCGGTGCTTGGCGGTAGGAGGCAGGAGACCATAGGGGCGATGGTGGCTGGATCGTGGGGAGCTTACCCATGCGGTTCACTTGCGGGGAGGAGCTCTGGAGGAGGCTGGGGAAGGTAGAGGGAGGTGGGTAGATGCTCCAGTGTGAGGCAATCGAAGGGAGGCTCGTCAGAGAGAAAAGGGAAGCGGTAGTGGCCGTGTCCAGCCAGAACAGGGAGGAAGCGGCGCTCCGACACGCTTTTTAGATGAAACTCCAATTGAGTAGAAGGGTAGGGAGAAGACCTCCGGGAACACACCGTGACACGTGTGCTTTGTGGAATGTGTCGTTGGGCTGGCTGAAATGGTGAGTGGGCATGGCGACCAGCGTGTGGGCACGGGCGAGCTAGGCTTTAAGGAAGAGGAAGGGAGGGGGAAGGGGTGCAGGGGCTAGAGGTGAGCTCAGGAACATGTTTATAGACAAGGGGGAGGTGCTGTGGAGGCCCTGTGGTCAAAGACCTTGTAGCAGGGCTCAGCATGGAGCTCGATGTGGCTTTAGCAGGGGAACGGTAGGGCCGTGCAGGTGTACGTGGCAGGGGCATGGCGACATGGGGGCACAGTGACCGTGTCGGGTGGCCAACTACATAGCACCAAGGGGAAGCAAAGAAGAAGAGAGAAGGGGGGAAAGAGAAGAAAGAAAAAGGAAGAAAGAGAAGAAAAGGCTGGGCCCACATGGAAGAGAAAGGAAGAAAGAAGAATAAAGAGAGGAAAAGAGAACAACTACAATTTTCAAAATGGGATTTTAACATTGAATCCCTAATTTCAAGAGTTGATCTTGCATTTAAAATTTGTATTCCCAAATTCGAGTTTTATAGGATAATCGAATTGAAAATTTGAATTCTCGGTTCAATTAATTAGATGTAAATTTTAATATTTTACTGCCTTTGCTTTTCTTTATTAAATAAAGTTTGATTTAAAATTCTCATTTTTCTGATTTGTCTTTCAATTTATTTTTTTTAGATTAAAATCCCTATTCTTTAATCTTCTCTTTAAACCGGGTTTTGCTTTAAGGAATTAATTTCAAATTCAGATTTGGTTTTGTTGACTTAAATTTAAACCCATGTTTTCGGATTTTCTGAATTAACATTCCATTATTTTTAACTTTTCCATTCTTTCGTTAACATGATTATTGTTTATACTTGGGAATAATTTGCGGTTATTAATTTGCATAACACACAATTCAAAGAAACCTAAATAAAATTCTAGGGAAAATTCGAAGGCCAGCAAAATGCAACAAAAATTTTTAAATTCTTTGCAATTTTGAACATATGAAAATTCAGGGTGTTACAAATCAGTTCATGCAATTAGTAAGAAATAGCAATTAACATGAACAGATTATCGCTATACATATGACTCCAACATAAATCAGAGGTTATGTGTTTCGTAGGGCACCTCCATGGATCATCTGACATAGTCATTCATGAATTCATGGAGAGAGAGAGAGAGAAGAACATCTGACATATTCTCATCGCCTATAATCATGTACAACAAGTAAAAAAAATTGTTCATCAACACATATTCAGGTTTGATTCAATGTAAACATCAATATGTTATATTTATGATTCTAGTAAATCTAGTCTATTGCAAGCAGCTATTAGCAAGTTCATTGTTCACTGTTCATTATTCTGTTGTTCATGTAGGAAATTAGTGGCAATCTCATCAATCATGTAGGCAATCGGTTCATTGTTCATGTAGACAAACCAAGAGAGCTATGCATTCATTATTCCTGTAGGCAATCAATGACAATCTCATCAGGTAAATTCATGGACAAGCATCAAAAAAATTTGTTTATGAACCATCTGCCATGAATCATAATAGCACTGATTCCTATACATATTTGTGGCACAAATATGGAAAATTTCAGATCTATGCAACTCCAAAATAGGACTAAATCTTATAAATCACAACCAAAATACTTTATAATATCCAAAATAGGATTCAATCCTACAAAGCATTTTTCATCAGTTCATGTAAAAAACGGGGCTTGAGCAATTGAGGAGGGAGGCCAAAGGGGAAGGCCAGCGATGGGCTCTAACCTTCACAATCGTGGATAAGGTCATTGGTGGTCGGGCATCCAGATCGCCAGGTGCTATAGGATAGGCGACGACGACGACGGGATCTGAGGCCAGCAGTAGGGACTAAATATGGGGCGGCGGCTAGGGGCTCCGCTCTGGCAGTGGGGATGGGTTGTGGATGGCAAGGACGATCTCTGAAGATGGCAGCATGGGCCTATTGGCAAACAAGAAGGGATTCCAAGCGTGGTGGTGCTAGGTCCTTCCCTGAGGAATCCCTAGCTTTGCTCCTACTCCTGATTGGTAGGGCATGGACGACGACACCTGAGCGTGAGAGAGGAGGGAGAGGTGCACTTGGGTTCCCCACCGGCGAAGGTCTCCTGTCCGCTGGTGATGCCTCTTAGAGGGGCAGCGACTAGGGCTGGATGAGTGCGCACGGGCGAGAGCCTTGCAGAGAGAGAGAGAGAGAGAGAGAGTAGAAACGGGGAGTCAGGATGAGGTTTTTGTGTAATGGCAAATGATGGGTAATTACCATCAATATCCAAGGGTACTCTTGTTTCTAGTTGGTTAACTTCCCACAAGAATCCACTGGAAGGTTGCTTCTTCATGTTAGTTCATTTCAAGACAGCTCCTTGCGAGAGGCAGAATTGAGCCATTTTGAGAAGTTAGGTGTTTGGTGCAGCTTCATGGAATCCAAATGAGAAACTAGGAGCAGGAGTTATACCAAACAGGCCATAATGTTCCTCAACAAAAAAAGTTAATGTAACATTGAAAGATACATCGGCACGTATAAAAGGGAGCATATCATGTGAAAATGGACTAGGTGTTGCAAATATGAAAATTTCAAATCTAAGTCATTAGATTGTGTACCAATGGCCAGATCACCCTCTTCATCCACCATCTCTTAAAGCGTGTTTTGCAGAAAACCCCTGCAACAAATATATATATTGTGAAATGCACCCTAACTTCTCCCTCAACATTTCCCCTCCTCTCTCTTTTCCCCTCTCCGATAGTAAAGAAGGTTAAGTGCATCGATAGTTGGATTTGGGGAAGAAGAGAACAAAGTTGCATTGTTTTTTCTTAATTACAACCAAACTTTACACACAAGCATAAGACCTTTTAGGCATGAACTAACAAATGAGGCAAAGATTTTCTTTTGGGAGAGAAGAACGCATGATTCAAACCTAGAATCATCTCAACAAACCTATAATCATCTCAACACAGTCGATGATCATGTTCATGTTCCCATCTTCATGAAAATCGCAAGAGAAAATGGTGAGAAAGTGCATAGCCCAAGATTTATTTTAGATTCATCTCCCTTTACATGTTTCAATAAATCCATTACCAACATCAATGGAGAATTAGTAAAAAAGAAATCATCTTCAAGAAAGCGCATAGTATTAGTGCTGCCTCTTGGCGAATCAAGATATTGTTTTAGCAAGGCATTTTTTATTTGCAAATGCTATTCATCTTGGTTTTTTGTGCAATATTTTTCAAAAAGAAAACCTTATCACATAGATGGGCACATCCCGATTTTCTGCATGAATTAAAATGATTCATGTAAAATTTATGTGTTCCAAACAAACCCTTCGAAACATGAAAAAAAAATGACCTTTGGTTGGCAAGCAGTTGCTTCTCGCTGTGCTGCCAGCTTGGCTAGACTGGGGGATGCTCAAAATGGCTTTTTTTGAGTGGCTTATAGCTAAAAAGCACTGTAACTGGCTGAAATTGCACTGTAGCTGATGGTGGCTTATTTGGTGTAATTAAATTTAAAAAAATTTAAAAATAGAAAAAATAAGTTAGCCCATTACGGACAATATAAATGAATACGGGAAAAAAAGAACCGACAAAAAGCTCAAAAAAGCTAAAAAATCAAAAAAAGACGAAATTGTTGAATAGTGAAAAATAAGCCAGAAGCCTTAACCGTTTTGAGCGGGGTTATATCCAACAGTTCCTTTGTTTCTTTGGATTTTTTTTATTTGGTGACTTTGTTGTAACATTTTACTATCTGGTAGCTAGGTTTGCATTGCTATTGCTTGTTGGGCCACATGTGGTTCACAATCCACTCCATTCCGATTCCTTGACCTCACTCTTGAAACGTCCAATATCTCATTTTAGTTACACTCTATTCTACTTCACAGTAGCTGCTATATATACAAGTACCATAAGGTTAATACAAATCTAGGGAAAGCTGATGGGGAAATGTACTTTCCCTCAACATTTCTAATCTGCATTCAAAAGCACTTTTACAAGATTACAACAGTTGTACTCTCCCTTTCACCAACAAAGCACACATGTTGTTCGTACATAGATGGATGCAAACACAAGTATACAAACTGCATCACACACATGCACGCAAACTTTACTCCTCATTTTATTCGGACCTCTATCACCACCTGCAAGCATGAAAGCTTAGAATATACTAGGAATCTGGAAAAATGGTAGATGCATCAACCATGTGTGTATGCTTCCTCCTTATGATTTGATCAACGCCTTTACTTTATTTAGTTGTTGGTGGTGCTGGTGCTTGGGTTGGAGAAGACGCCATCAAGAACATAAGGGTCATTAATGAATTCCTCCACATCAAGTATAGTACTAATAAGTGGAAGGAGATCATCAGGGGTAGTTCCTGGAGACAACAAGTCTTCACTTATTTGGATATCCTCCAAAAACTTGTCCAACAAAGAATCGTCGACTATCTCCACTTCATCCCCATTAATGTTGTACTTATTCCCACCTACACCAGCAACAACAATAGTTTCTACATCAACGTTTTCATGCACCACATTTCGATTATGATCATTAGTTTCTTTCTCCTGTTGCTGTAGCTGACCATCATCAACATCAATAGCGGCATCAGCATCAATGTCACCATTGCCATTGGAGGTACCGCTAGCATGTACATTACTATTTGTCTCTGCACCCTCCGGTAGGATTTGTTTCAATTCAATGGTAGTTGCAACAACATAGTCATTGTTGTTGGCCATTGATAAAGCACATGAGAACTGCAAAGGGAGCAGGGGTTTAAATGCCAGACCTCCCTTCTCACCACCGTTGCCCATGTCCATCATGTTAACCGTGTTCATGTAGAAGTGAGTGTTAGGAATGTTGGGTAGCCCTCCTGCGGGCCCTGGAAGAGGAGTCATTGCAGCTGCAACAATAGAGTTTTTACCAGCAACAGTATTGACAAGGGCATTACAGTTACTGGTGGTGTTGATGTTATTCCTAGGGAGATCCGAACCCCTAGTTATGCAATTGGTGGGTGGTATGGATGTGACTGTGGTTGCCAGCAAGGGATGTGCCTCTTGCAGTAGAAACGGAGATGACAATGGCATGTGGTGGACGGCCGTCGGCACCAGAGGAGGAGGAATAGGAATGTGTGGAGCACATCCAGCAAACTGCCGTACTTGGTGCTGATGGGGAGGATGGCGGGGTGTGGACGGCTGGTCGGTTGGCCTAGGACGCTTCCTAGTAGGCCTGGGACGACGAGGAGTGGGGTTGTGCTCTGCCCAGTGAGCATGGAGGACGTCGATGAGGAAGCCATAGGACTCGGTGGCGGCAATGGCCTCGGCGACGTCCGAGTCTAGTATGATGCAACGATGGTGGGACTCGGCGCACAGCCAAGCGCGGATGGTGAGCTCCTGCACGAAGAGCTCGCATGCCTTTGACAGGAAGGCTGGAGTGTCAAAGGTTATCATCATGCTACCCTTTTGGGTGCAAATGAGCTTCTTGAGGCGGGCCATGGGGATCTCGCGCTCACTGAAATCCACTGTGGCCTCAATGTCTTCCTGCCTCCTCCTCCAGAACTCCTCCACCGCTCGTTGTTGCGACGACGACCGCGCGGCTGCCCTTGGCAATCTGTGAACATCCAGAGGACGCGCCATTCCTTCCTTCTCTAGCTCCGATCGATTTACCTGCATATCATGCACGTGTGCACTTGAGTACCACTTGCTCCTGAATTTTTTAGTTTAAAGATCAACGATTTTTCCAATCAACAATACTCATGCACGTGTTCTATCTGAAAATCAGCAATTGGTCCAATCAACAACATGTTCTATCTCCCCCGTCCAGGACAAAATTAATATGAGTCCCAATATGAGTAATGCTATACAACATTCGACTATTTTTTAGAACAAAAATAGTCAGATTGATCTGGGGCGTTAGATCTCTATCCAACGGATCCACCCATACAAGCCCCCCTCCAAAAAAAATGACCCCCTCCAAAAAAAAATGATCTAGGACGTTGGATCTCCATCTAACGGCTCAAAATCTGACTGTTTTTATCCTCAAAAACAGTCGAATAGTGTATAAACACTCCCAATTAATATATGCTTTACAAACTAACTCGCTTTCTCAAAGTGCGATTGAATTACCTGAAATACAATAACAGTACAGAAAGATTGACTATGCACTACACTGTACCCTTGCATAAACTACTTACAAGAATGATAAGATAGATGCATTACCTTGCTTCAACTCTCAGAGTACTACTATGATCGGTGATCAACTAACTGGGTGATGCAAGGATGAACAACAGGCAGGGTGGTTTATGTAGGACCCAGGGGGGGGGGGGTTCAGAATTTCTATGGGTGCCGAATGTAATGCTCGAAAGAAATGAAGGAAAATTTCAAGAAACAATAAAGTTTGATAGTCCTTGTTGGCCTGTGGGTTTGTTGTTGTTTTTTAGCTTTGCATGCATCTTTTTCATTGTTTTATTGAAACAGCTTTAGACCTCACATGGTTGAACCATCCATTCCTTGTGCTAAAAACAATCCAGGTTTTCCGATGCCGTAACGCATTCACGCATGAGTGCATGCCTAAATGGTACTATCTATCTATCTCTACACCTTTAATTTGCATGAATCCTCCGGCTGTTGCACATTTGTCCTGTACCATCTCTATCTCTCATGGACGGTTACTTAGGGGTGAAATGGATAGCTCCGGTAGAGCTTCCTAATTTTGCTATAATAACTAGCTTTTAAACATATGTTTTTTTAAGATGGGGTCTACAAGTCGATTGCTATACGAAGTTTAGTTATACCGACTAAAATCTTATGCGATTGTTTTTCTATTCGTGCTATCTCTTGCGAACAGTCATAATTCAAAAATCATAAACAACAGCCCCAAAAAAACCCACCTGAAATATCCAGGAAGCTAATTTCTGGTTTGAATGGATGCATGGTCATCAGCAGGAGATTACTTGTGTGCTTGGATATATATGACAACTAAGCTAATCATCATGTCTGTGCTGGTGCGTTACCAATTGGGTGAAGACAGCTTTCCTGCAAGACAAAAACAATTTACAAAGTTATATACTTTACTAATTTGTCATTGTTATAAGTATAACGGATGCCCGTTCGCTCTAAAGATGTGATCGATGTATCCTCCGGTCATTGCTTAACTGGGTTTGCCCTGAATGCATGCATGAATGCATGTCATGTTCATAAGATAAACCCAGTTAAGCAAGACAAAAACAATTTACAAAGTTATTAACTTACTAATTTGTCATTGTTATAAGTATAACGGATGCCCGTTCGCTCTAAACATGTGTTGTATCCTCCGATCATTGCTTAACTGGGTTTGCCCTGAGTACATGCATGAACCCAGTTAAGCAATGCATGAATGCATGCCCTGTTCATGCACCTTCTACTTCGTACCCTTCGTGAATCTTGATGGTTTTGGTTACACTTCTGAGCTTTACAAGGAATCTGAGTTTGTTTCTGTGGTTTGCCAGCCGTGGTTTCAATGGTAGGGGGTGGATCATGTGATTTCTTTATTTTCTCGTCTCATCATGTATCTTGTTCCTAGCTTCGGCACCTCGTGCCACACCTGCACACATTGCATGCTCTCGTGACCACTTATCTATACTTTCTGTGTTAATTTGACTATACGTGTAGAGATAAATTATAGTTTTGTATATTGTAGAGGCAAATTCTAGATTTGTACTTTCTTAAAAAAAGTTGACACCGAAAGCACACTTCTTTTCTTTTAAAGCTATCATTGTCGGATCAACGTGGGAATCCTGGTTGCTAGCGGGAGGCATCCTCCCTGCAAGAATTGTACACCAGGTATTAAAATGCAACAGCAAGAACAAGAAGCACGTAGCATAAAATTCTTGGGTTTTTTTTTTTTGCAAAAGACATATCATAAATTCAACATGCTGAATTAGAATGGCCTCCCTTACATCTATATTTTTCGTCGGAACTGAAAGATTGGGGAGAGAGAGGAGGAGGAGGAGGGGGGGGGGGGGAGGGGTGTAAATTTCAAGCATATCCATCCTGCTATATATCTGAGAGGGATTTGTTCTTGTGTACGTAGCATGGCACAATTAACCGGCAACATATTAACACAGACAGCAGTGGCGGCAGGCTCTGATCTGATGATTCTTTGGTCATTGATCGTCTCATGTTGTCTTGACCAACCTTGAAGCTCGATCTGATGAAGGGGTATCGATCGACCGATCGATGGGATGAAATTTACCGTATGGAAGCTCACATTCTTCAGAGCCTTGATGACCGCTTGCCGCAACGGCTGCCAAGGAAAGAAAGAAAGAAAGAAAGAAAGAAAGAAAGAAAGAAAGAAATAAGCAGAGAGGAAACTCGTGTAGATTTGCCAAGCAGAGCAATCTCCATCCACAGTAACAGCTTTACATTATTAAAAGTGAGTGAGGAGCAGAGCATCCGATTACTAGATGGATACATGGATTAATGAATCCAATCGTCGATCACGCCTCCTGATTGACTGATCGATCTCGCCAGCGACAGTTTTCTCCGCTAACACCATTGTCAGCTGCTCAATTCCATTATCAGACGGCTATCAACTCCTCCTCCTTCTCCTCTTCTGAGACGAGTACGGCCGACTCTACCTGAGGCTGCACATAATGGCAACGGCTGCAGCTTTTGGCTTTTGGCTGAAATTTTTTAATTTTGACTGTTTACGGTACAGATTACAGAGAGATAGATACTCACTTATGATTTTGGCTGGTACAGATGTTAGGCTTTTAACGTATAGATCGTTTAACTTGTAGACCCCGTTATGAGAAAATACTCTATTTGAAAGTTAAATACTGTAGCAAAAACTAAAAGCCGTTAACTTCGGAGGAAAAGAACAGGAACATGTACCGTAGCAGAGTGAATCGACTGGCTGTTGTAGTTAGGCCCTTATTTGGAATGCAGGATTTCTATTCGAACTTACAAGAAATCCCGCATCCAGTGAGAGTGACATCATAAGAGAGAGCATTGGATAGGGCGCCTACCACTGGTACAGTGGGACGACCTCTTGGCCAATCAAGATATTGTTTTAGTAAGGCATTTCTGATTTGCAAATGCTATTCATCTTGGGTTTTCATGCAATATTTTCCACCAAATAACCTTATCACATAGATGGATGTATCCTTATTTCATGGGAGTTGAATTCCTGCGCGTCCCAAACGTGGCCTTATCAAGGGTAGAGATATGCCAAAAGATTTTTACGGTACCTTGCACTCCCTGGCTTAAATAGTAGTGTGTCCAAAGTAAATCAAGCCATCCAATTACAAGGGGTATTATGGACATTTTCAGTTCCAATCCGTTTGGCTCCCAGGTATTGGCCCTGGAATTGTGGAATTAGAATTCAATTCTAAGGATATAGCTATTTGACTGCTACCTATAATTGAATTAATGATCCTGAAGCCAATTCCAAGAGGCATGACAGAGCTAGAAGAAATTCTTAACTTATACCATGTCACATATCTGGAATTCACTCTGTAAATTTAAGTAAAAGTTCGGTATTTAGAATTTCAACCTCGCATTCAAACTGTAAAATTTTTACAAAATTGACTAAAATTTATTGTAGATAATTTAGTGTGTAGAGAACGTAATTTGTATACATTGGCGGGCCTAGAGGCACAACTGACATGTAGCCTTGTAGATAATGATTCCATAAAAATTCAGCATTTGTAATTTCAATCTCACGTTTACACTATAAATTTTTCACGAAATTGTCTGAAATACGTTGCACATGATTTAGCGTATAGAGAAGCTACTTTGTACACATCAGCAGACCTAGGTGCACAGGTTGACCACACAACCTTGTAGAAGTCCAAATGACACCTAAACAAAAATATTGGATTTTGAATTGGCTTCAAACAAATGCAAATTCAACTAGAAGCCACATGGGTTAATTAGACTTTTGTGCAAAAAAGGAAAAAACTTGAATCATAACTAACCTACCTAACCTAACAAAAAACTTCATGTCGTTGTTCTCTAACTTACACCATTTATCACAGAATAACCTAATGCATCTCTCATTCGAAAGACTATTGCTATGCATGAGAACATCACAGGATTAAACTCTATAAGACCATGTGGAGGTCTCTCCATACTTGTGATGAACATATGACACCACTGAGGATGATTACGGTGAGTTGAGTTGTCAAAAATGCAAATAAGAATGTTGGGGAGAAGTTTCAGGTCGAGGCGGGACCAGCCTGTAGGGCCGGTCACACCATTGGGATGGGGCGGTCTGATGCCGACATGAATTTGGCAGAATTGGCATGGGGTGGTCTGACTACCATGTAACCTGCGGTTAGACCGACTATCTGAATGGACACCAAACACTTATATGGACAATTCTTGGGATAAGTTTGTACTACATGGAAATGCAAATTGAAGCTGGAACTAGAACTAGATAGAAAATTACATATTCTAGAGAGGTTGTTTTCCGGGCAAGTTAACTGGTTTGACCGGCATGGGGAGAGCGGTCAGACCGGCATAGGGATTTTGATGGTCAAAATGCCTTTGGCTGAAAATTAAGAATCAAGATTGGAAATGGTTCTAGGGCTTTAGCATTGTGTCATATGTGTAATATAATGCATTTGTGGACCGATGTGGGTCAAGTTGAAATGACTTGTGCCCAGAAATAGTTTACTTGGTCTATTGTTATGCAGGTGGTTCGGGAATCAATAATTGTGAACGACGAGAAAGACCAGGACTTGGTTGGGAGAACCAAGGTCCAATATGGTCATGGAGGCTGAGTGAAATGGTTGGACTCAACCAAGACGCAAGATAGACAAGGACCATGGAAGGCACAAGTGGTCATGGTCAAGTGGCTATGTGATGAGTTAAATGACTTGGGCCCATTTGCTTGTGAGAATGGTTCAGTGGCATCTAGACGTGTGAGAGGCTTGACAACAAGTCATTGGGGCCACATGAAATATGACAAAGCATGGGCGATGATTTGAGCCCATGGATGAGCAAGGCATCAATTGAGGGGCAAATCAGTCGTTTTCTCATAATCAACAAAGCAAGAGGTTTGGAAAAACCATAGTGGAAACCTAAGCTAATTAGGTCAAGGCATCTCTAAGGAGGAAAAGGCATGATAGATTCACACTATTGGAGCCAAGGATGAAGCCTACGCTTTAAAATGCGTGCATGGATTTGTGCAGGCATTGAGATCGTTGATCTTCCGGTACCGACGCAGTCCCTCATTAAAGCTGACAAAGACGTTGCTCGGTGGCGTGCAGTATTCTTCCATGCTAGAGTGTGTGGCGTGACCGGTCTGACAGGGGACGCTATGGCCAGTCTGACCAGGGACGCTGTGATTGGTCTGACCGGGGATGATACCAGAGTCGTGGATGCGCTCGGCGAAGTGCTGAAATTTAGGGATAGGTTCCCGGTGTTGCTTCTTGCTATGGTCTCTGGTACAGTTGTTCCAGACACAGGTATAGTGAAATACTCGATAGTGAAAACATCACTTTCGAGCTCCTGTTCTTGCACTTCACTGGGATCGTCCCATGTCCAACTTGCCGCCTCATCGAACACAACATCACGCGTCACGCTCACACGCCGCGCTGCCGAATCAAATATTCGATAGGCCTTGGATCCTTCCTCATAGCCAATGAATACCATCTTCATGCTGTGATCATCCAATTTCTTGAGATTGGGCTTCATTGTCTTGACATGACCAATACAATCGAACGTGCGCAAGTGTTCAACACTGGGTTGCCGGCCATGCCATGCCTCATAAGGCGTCACACCGTCCAGGCTTTTCGTTGGCGACCGATTTAGGAGGTACACTGTCGTTACCATGGCCTCTCCCCAGAAACGGCCAGGCATACCCATTGCCTTCAACATGCTGCGCGTGGTTGCCACGACAGTCTAATTCCGGCGTTCGACCACCCCATTTTGCTGTGGGGAGTATGGTGCAGTAAGTTGTCGCTTCACGCCCTGATTTGCGCAATACTCCCTGAATTCAACAGAGGTGAATTCACCACCCCGGTCGGTATGGAGCGCTTTCAGCTATCGCCCTGTTTCCACCTCGACGCCTGCCTGAAATTGCTTGATCGCTGCCGCAGCTTGATCCTTTGAGGACAACAGCTGAATCCACATGAAATGGCTCATGTCATCCACGAGCCGCAAGAAATATTTCTTGCCTCCTGGAGTCGCTGGCGTGATCGGGCCACAAAGGTCCTCGTGCACCAGCTCGAGTGCCGCCTGCGCCCAGAACTTTGACTCTTGCGGGAATGATGCTCATCGCTGCTTGCCCACAAGACATCCATCACAGTATTGATCAACATGATCAATCAATGGAAGCCCACAGACCATCTCCTCTTGTGAAAGTTTGCGGAGCACCTGGAAATTCAGATGGCCGTAACAGGCATGCCACCGCCAAGAATCCTCGCTGCAGGCTGCTGCTAGGCACATAGGTTTCACCAAGTTTAAATTGAGGAGGTAGAGACGGTTCATGCTCTGAGATACCTTGGTGAGTAGACGACACCGCTGATCTCGAATGGAAAGAATCCCATCCTCGATATGGACCTTGAATTTCTGCTCATCCAATTGCCTTATGCTGATGATGGTGTTCACCATTTTTGCACACGTAGAGTACGGTGCCGCGCCCACAGATATCCACCACAGAACTGTCGCTAAACTTCACTGTCCCAGTGATATGTGTGTCGAGTTTGGCGAAGGCCATCTTGGTGCCGGTCATATGATTTGTGGCACTGGTATGAAGATACCAAGTGTTGGAGATGTGCTCATCAGCTTCCTCTCGGAGCTTGACCTCCTTGGCTTTTGTTTCATTTAGATGCACCTGCTCACTGGTAGATGGTCGTCCAATCATTGCGACACCGGCTTTGGAGAGTGCGCACAGTTCCATCATGAGGAGAGTTGGCTCGTCCTCGGTCTACGTCAAGTTGGCTTGTTCTTTGCGCTCTCTCCGGAGCTTGCGACATTCCTTCGCATAGTGCCCGAAATTGCCACAATTGTAGCACTTCACCTTCGAGCGATCTCACGAGCCACCGCCTGTTGCAGTCTCCTTGCCGTTGCGGCCCCTCTGGGTCCCTAAGTTATTCGTGCGCCAGCGGCTTTGCCTCCTGCCGGAGCCACTGCCCGCCTTCTTGCTGACGCTTGGCGAACCCTCCTGGTCCTTCTACTTCCTTCGGGCCAGCCATTCCTCCTCTGTGAGGAGTTGGGCACCCTGGTGCACTCCGCCAGTGTCACCTTCATCGCCATACCGATCGTCCACAGACGATAGGCGCCCGACGAGCTTTTCCATCGGCATAGTCTTCAAATCAAGCAGTTGCTCATTTGCAATCGCCACTTGCCGATACTTTGAGGATACCACTTGAAGCAATTTTTTGATCACTTGTTCATTTTCTATCACGCTGCCCATGTCACGAATATTGTTGACAACTCCGGTGATACGCATTCCAAACTCTTCAACAGACTCACCATCCTTGAACCAGATGGTCTCGAATTCATGACGCAGAGCTTGCTGCCTAGCCTCGCGTACTCAGGTCACACCGACCCGCATCGTCTTGACTGCCTCCCAGGTCGCCTTCGCAGAGTCCTTTGTCACAAGGGATCTCAGCATCTCCTTCGGCATAGCTTGGAGAATTGCCGCAAGCGCCATGCGATCTTCCTTGAAATCACCACCTCCGGGCTCAATCGCACCCCAGACTCCCTAGGCTTGCAGATTAACCCTCATCAACAACGCCCAATCAACGTAGTTGGTTCGTGTCAGCATCGGGTATCTGAGTGACACCCCTGACTCCCTTGGCGCCTGTGAAGATGTTACCGGTAGCAGAGCTCCGTCGTCGCCCGAGTTGTCGCCAATACCACCTGAGCTGTATCGTTTTCCAGGCGGTGTGTATCGACCTGACGAGGCCGAAATGGTGGCTAAATCGAATGTGGCTCTGATACCAAATGTCAGAATTTCGCCTGTGATTTGCACTCAAATCACTCCACTCTCTCTTTCTAAACCTGCGCTCAGAAGTTTTCTGGACTGTGAACAGTAGACTGAAGAAAATACGACAACAGACAGAAAACTGAGAGAGGACTTGCGAGACAGTTTTTCAAATGCAAAACTTCTGCATCTTTTAGTGACTCTTTCACACCCTTTTATTAGGTTTCAACGGAAATTGGTTACATGCATAAAGCGATCAACCGATAATACGAATCCCGTATTGACCGTGCCATCAGGGCCGGCCCTGAGCCTAGGTAGCAAGGGCGATCGCCTAGGGCCCATGAAAACTTGGGGCCCCTAGCCCATGTATGTTAGTATGTATACATGCATGATATAGCCTATGTATTGAATATTGGATATAATTGATTAACGATTAGTTGGGCTAGCGGCCAAAGTCAAGTAATAGTCCATTTGGTCTATATTGTGCATCCAGCACTGAGCGTTCCCTAAATATCCAAGCATGAACATTTATAAAGGGAACACATCAAGTAAGTCATCCACCAGATCCAATCCACCATGCACACCGTCTACGCCCTGTGACTTCTCCAATCCTCTTTTGGTTTTCTCTTCCCCTAAAATAAGTGCCGCCATTAATAGAGGAGAGCCCGATTTAATTGATTTTCAACCAATTTGTCTTTTATAATTGATATAAAATGTATTGTTACATATTTATATTAGAATGAAGGATCTCATATTTGAGAAAATTGCTATAATGAGACTCCAAACAACGTGTTTCGCTATAATAGGACTTCTAATGTTGACATCGCTAAAATGACACCCGAAACATTGGCTTCTCGTAATACATGACATTTGGCTAATGTTTTGAAATACCCGAACATTGGAATTAAAAGAGCCAAATGTCATATATTACGAGAAACCAATGTTTCGGGTGTCATTTTAGCGATGTCAACGTTAGAAGTCCCATTATAGCGAAACACGTTGTTTGGAGTCCCATTATAGCAATTTTCTCCTCATATTTATCGTGCCCTAGGGCCCCCAAAATAACAGGAACGGCCCTGCGTGCCATCCCACGATGCAGGCATCAACCAAACTACTTAACCGACAAAACAGCAAACAAACGGCTAACTCAAGACTACTTCTAAGACACCCGGTCAGACCGGATTACACAAGCCGGTCGATCCGAAATGCGTTACCCGGTCAGACTGGACTTCCTCAAGCCGATCAGTCCGGAGATAACTCGGTCAGACCGGCCTGCAATAACCAGTCAAACCGGCCAACCTTGACCGGTTAGACCGGCATATAATAACCGGTTAGACCGGCCTTATTTCATGATTTCATCCGGACCGTGCTCAAGATTACATTTGTTAATTTCCTAACAGCCGCAGCAGACGGCGGCGGAGGTCGCGGTGACCGCGCGCTTGCTGGCGCGGCGCGCGCCCTGCAACCTCCTTGTGTTCGGGCTCGGCCTCGACAGCGCGCTCTGGGCGGCGCTCAACCACGGCGGCCGCACGCTCTTCCTCGAGGAGGAGGACGACGCCTGGATCGCCGACTTTGCCGCCAGCCACCCGGGATTCGGCCTCGAGGCCCGCCACGTCGCCTACCGCACCACGCTCGCCGACGCCGACGCCGACGAGCTCCTCGACCTCCGCGACTCCCCGAACTGCACCGCCACCCCCTCCCTATCCGAGAACGACGACCCGCTCTCGCCGGACCACCTCGAGCAGTCGCCGTGCAAGCTCGCCCTGCGCGGGCTGCCTGCGGCGTTCTACGAGGCGGAGTGGGACGTGATCATGGTGGACGCGCCGACGGGGTGGGTGCCCGAGTCCCCGGGGAGGATGGGCGCGATATACACGGCCGGGATGGTGGCGCGGGCGCGGCGGCCGCGGACGGGGGAGACGGACGTTATGGTGCACGGCGTGGACAGGCCGGTAGAGAACAGCTTCTCGACGGCGTTCCTGTGCCAAGGCTACCTCAAGGAGGAGGTTGGCAGGCTCAGACACTTCGCCATCCCTAGCCACAAGGACAAGGAAGCCATGCCATTTTGCCCATGAGAAGATAATATCATATACGATATATACAGTAGAAGGATTAATTTTAGAACAAAGAAATACATTTATAACATTTTGTTTTATTTTGAAGGTTCTTAATTTTTTTGGTTGTTCTGGGAAGAACAGCTTTTGTGTTGTGTTGTGCTGTGGTTCTTAATTAGTTTTTTGTTGTTTTTTTTTTTGAAATATGTATATGGGGAGATGGGACCTGGAGTTTTTGACTTTTGGGGTGACAGGATGAACATCCCCTGTTATACATTATACACATTTGTGAAATCAGATTCTTTGATGAAATTTGAAGTGTCATTTGGTTTGGTATATTTTAGTTTTGTCATTGTGATTTGTTACAATATGGTAATGCCTGCGGCTCTAGCAAAGTAGTAGCACTTGGACAGGCTTGCCGTGGCAATTGGGAGCTGATTCATAATATTTTGACATAAAAGGAAATCGATTGACAAAAATGAAATAGCTAAGCTTCTGTGAAATATTGAATAAAAATGTCTACTGTAAATAATGCTACACATACAATTTAGAGTGACCAATTTTTTCCTCAATAAAGCACCTTTTCATCACCCAGCTAGCGGCAACTAAAAAAAGGTATCGATAAACATCATCCGGATGTTTTCTTTCTAACTATCATCCAGATTTGTGACCGTTGGATTAGAGATCTAACGGTCATGATCTCTAATCCAACGGTCCGAAATTTGGATGATTTTTAGGAATAAAACATCCGGGTGATACATATACACACCCCTAAAAAAATTAGTACCCAGATTTGATATCAGCAACAATCAGCGAGACACCAACTTTTTCCCAAGTACCCCATCTCAACAACTTTCACAACAAAGTGCTCATTGTTTTTTCTCTCAGCACAAATGTTGGATCTACTCTAGAACATATATGCCATAGTAACTGACATACAAATGTCAGAACATAAAGAGTACAACTTAAGGGAAGAGCTAACTCGACACACGAACAGCAACTAGCAGAATCAGATGTACCAACACCTTTTGTTTTGTTTCTTTCGGTGATGTGGATGTCATAGGAGATGTCATCTGATCTCGACATGGCATTTCTCCCTTCTCCTTTCCTCAAAAGCTTCATGAATATAATTCCAGAACCTGGAAAATGGCTGCGTATTTTAGCAGCCCAAGGGAGTGTTTGGATGAGGAGGATTTCTTTGGGATTTTTTGGACGCAAATACAAATCCCCCCCCCCCCCATCCAAACTGTCCCTAAATGGAACTAGGGAAAGGTATCCTTGGAATGTCAAAATGGCACCAAAGGAAAACATGTTGGCAGCATTTTTTGCATTGTCGTCCCTTGTCATGCTTGCATAATGCATACACCAGCCATCATGAGGAATTGCCATGGTGGGATACTGGAATCCATTGCCTTATCATGAGGAATCCCCATTATCTGGTGAGGTGTCATGTTCTCTGCACAATGTTCGTTCAGAAATCTGTACTCTGTGCTCAGACAATTTACTTAAACCATCTATGGCAACTGGAACTGCAGTACATCCTTCCCTGGTAATTGTCTTGTACATTAGATATCTTTGCGAAGGCAAAATATGAGGACCATAACCGTCCAACTACCCCCACCTTTGCTTGTATTTTATAAACCCCCATCCCCTAACGTTCATCATGTCACTGCAGTCCATACAAATAGCAGATATACTTATTAAGCTGACAGGACGATGTCTCATTTTGAAACATTTTCCTTGCCCAAACTCTTGTACTGATTTTGAGCTGTCAAGAAAATGGCAATCACATGACCCAGCATCTTCAACATATCTGCACCGTCGAATAATTCTGTTCTTTTCAACTACTTGTTTTCACGTTTGAAGGGCAATAGCTCTCTAGAAGAAGCCTGGTAGAATAAAGCAGTACAACCATTCCATGAGTTGGAACTTGGAAATGATGGGATCTTTGACAATTTGACCTCATTCATCTGTTTCAGAACTCTCTGCTCTTGTTGAGGCGTGCTTTGCGTACCGCTGCTTGGATATTCCTCTCGTGTTCCCTGAGCATATCCTCTATGTCTCCTGCTGCTGTAATCAGTGAACCAGAGTACTGGATTCTTCTGTTCTTACCCTTGTACTTCTGATCAGACTATAGCGAAACATATGAATTAACATTAGTTAAAAGGTTCCAAACAAAGTTTGATCTTCACCTTAAAGCAACCAAAATATTTCAATAGAATAAATTGGAAGGTAAATAGAAAAGAAAACCAATATGTATGCAGTGATGGTGTGTTGACGTTAGGACAAAATATTAGACAAGCATGTCAACGCTCAATAGCAAATTATAACATCTATGCTTCAATCAAGCAATCAGTAGCTTAAGATTACTGTAGAGTATAATTTGTTGTATTTGTGATTCTAGAAATAACTAATCTACATGTTCTTATAAATTTTGTGATTGTGTCAAAAGAAAAGTTTCATTTGCTTGAGGAATACTCTTCAGTAATAAGATAACGGTATCACTGAAGTTCGCATTAGCTAAGACCCCACTTATTTTACCTATAAACCCAGGTGTATAGACCGTCGATATCCAACTGGTATGCCATTGAAGCTGATATTTTTATGTGCTTTTCTTCCGACCAGACTGATGCTTTTGTTGACTAATAACAACATTTTTAGCAGTACCATACTTACCACCATCGAGCCCTCCGCTCCCATGTCTTTCTTGTGAGAAGCAGGCATATCATTCCTTGAATCAGTGGATTCAGGTTGACGCATATCTGAGCTCCTTGTCCTTAAGGCAGTGGAATTTGCCACCCGCACAGAATTGTATTTGCGTCCAGGTACTTCCCGATGGCCAGTGTAATCCCCCTTGTTGTTCCATGTGGAGTCAAATCCTGGACATTGCACCCCAGTAGCCAATGTTCGTGGATCACCCTCTGGGTTGAGATTTGCACTGTTGCTCTTTGAGTTGGTCTGTGCATGTTTCTGTATGATGACAAAGCTAGGTAGAGTTAACTACTATAGTGCTGATATTGAAAAGAGTATGGAATATGACTACTTGTTTTGAGCTTAAGTGTATGAATACTTAATTTCATATAGGGTATATGCAAATGTTCTGCTAGGCATGCCATTATGCATAATGCAGATTAGTACATCGGATCAAATTTCTGCTTATAACAGTGATCATCACCAAGGAAAACAATCTACAGAATTAAAGCGTCTCAAGGAAAATAACTTCTGATTGCAGAGCTATAGTACTCGCCTTTGATTTGACGGAGCCATAAGCAGCACGATTTGTTTTAGGAATGTCATTTGCTGGTCTAACAGATTTTGATCCATCTGCCTTTCTTTGCCTATTGAAATAGAAAGACAGAATTTTAGAAATCAACTAATAATTCTTCTTGATTGCATCCTCCCTGAAGAACAGAAGGAAAGATTAGGCCAATCATACCTCCTGGCTTCCTCTAGTCGGAGTCTAGCATCATATTCTTTGCTTGGGGGACACTTTGGTAAGTTCGAAGGGCTGCAAGCGAGTGGCTTTGTTCTGAAAAACTAAACGTTTGGATATGTGGATTAAGTGCTGCAATGCAACGATCTCCTAGAAGCAGGGTTTGGAAAACCAGACAGCTCATCAAATCGGTCTAGACCAAGACAGAATAACTTGATTATTTTCACCAGATTAGAGTAGTATTGGCATGGAACTAGATTGAAAAACTACTTTTGAACCAGATTGCCAGTTTTTGCAAGCAGTCAGTACAACTTTCCCTATAATAAGCTAGAAACCAATAAAATTCAGACCTTGTATCAACCCAATGTCCATTTGCTTCCATAACTTGATTGGCAATCTATCACATACAAATTTCAACTAGTTGTTGGAATAACGGTTGTATTCCTCATGTGGCCTAAGGGCCAATATATATACATGTACAGGTGGCATATATGCAAGAAACCCCTTATACAATGGGGTAAATACACAGATACATAATACACATCTAATGATGAATAAGTCTCTGTACTGTGGTCTTTGTGGGGCTGTGGTAGTTTTTGTTTTTTGACTGCTTTTTGTTTTTTGACTGCTTTAGGACAGCATCTGCTTTTAGGACAGCATCTGCTTTTGCTTTAGGACAGCATCTGCTTTTAGGACAGCATCTGCTTTGACTGCTTTAGGACAGCATCTGCTTTTAGGACAGCATCTGCTTTTGCTTTAGGACAGCATCTGCTTTTAGGACAGCATCTGCTTTAGGACAGCATCTGCTTTTAGGACAGCATCTGCTTTAGGACAGCATATTGACCGCTTTAGGACAGCATCTAGGATAGCATCGTAGCATATGCTTGGCTGGTTCTCAGCCTATAAATTTGTATCCCCAACCCCTCAGGTTGGCATGGCATTGTGTGAGAAATAAACAAGAAAATTGCCCCATCTCCTAGTGTCATCCTCTCCATGAGAGTAAGGATCTTGCTATCACCAAGAGCAAGAGTCCAACGACTAACAAGTGGTATCAGAGCCTTAGTATCCTGTAGCCTGAGCATCTCCTGCTCATCTCCTTCTCCGGCCTCGCAGCAGCCCCACCCGATGCAGCGGCGGCTCCGCCGTCCCCGCTCACTCCTCTCCGAGACGGCGGCGGCTCGTCGAAGCAGCCTCTCTCCACGCAATGCCCCCGATGGCGCGCCATGTCCGCAGGCGATCTCGGCCTTCGGCCGCCTCGAGCATGCGGCGTCGTGACGGCCGAGCTCGTCGCGCAGCAGCGGCGCGAGCGAGCGGCGGCAGAGACGCTGCGGCGGCGAAAGGGCGTCAAGGCGCGGCGGCGCGGCGGGCGGCAGCGGCGGCGGAGGTGGAAGCGGCGGCGGTGGCGAATGCGGCGCGTCGCGGCAGCGAGGTCAAGGCTCTGCGGCGGCAACAACAGCGGCTCGGCTCTGTTGATGGCAGCGACGAGAGACCCTCACCGCCGGAGAGGAGGCGCGCAAGGGCGAACGGCGCAATGGCGCGCGCCGCGCCACGGCGCGCGGCGGCAGCGGCGCGCGCGACGCGCGCGGCGCTCTGAAGCGAGCGCACGGCGGTGGCGCTCTGGAGGAGGCATGCACGGCGGCGTGCGGGTCGGCGGAGAGCGCGCCCTCACGAGTAACGCGCTCTCTCCCGGTTGATACCGTGGTCACCACGAGTACCGGTGTCGTCGAGGACGTCGGCCCGGCGGCGGGTGGCCTACCCTCACCAAGACCAACTACGTCGAGTGGGCTGCGGTGATGAGGTGAAGCTCAGTGCGGCATATGTGGGATGCGATCCGTGCGGCGGCGTCGACTACGATCGGGATCGGCGGCGCCGGATGCTCATCGCCGCAGATCCGCCCGAGATGCGATTCGCTACCAACAAGCGGATCGCCAAAGAGGCTTGGGACGCCATCGCTGCGAAGACGCATCGGCGGCGATCGCGCGCGCAAGTCTACACCGCAGCACTACGCGCGGAGTGGGAGAACCGGCCTTCAAGCGGTGAAGACGTTGATGACTTTGCTCTCCGTCTCAACACTCTGCGCGAAGTTGGTGCGATTCGGTGGCGACACCTACAGCGAGAGAGAGTTGTGGAGAAGCTCTTCCGCTGCGTCCCGAAGTACAAGCGGATGGCTCGCTCGATCGGGTCTCTGCTGGACCTTTCCACGATGACCATCGAGGAGGCGTTGGGTCGCCTCAAGGTCGCCGACATCGATGAGCCACGAGCCTCTCGGACCCGTCACCATTGGCGGAAGCTCCTCCTCACTCGGGAGCGGTGGGCTGCGGCCAAGGTGACAAGAAGAAGGGGAGCCTTCTTCCACGACGCGCGCAAGAGTGGCAGCGCGGCAAGCGCGCAAAGCGCCAGGCGGCGTCTTTGGCAAGCAAAGCCGCACGAGGCGACTCTTGCCACAATCGCGGCAAGCTTGGTCATTGGGCCAAGGAGTGTCGGCGACCACGACGCGGCCAGCCCACGTCGCGCAAGCGAGGAGGAGGAGCGGCCGGTCTGTTCATTGCTCATGCGAGCATCGAACTACCTCCAGCGGACCGCCGCGCGGGCTCTCCTCCACCTTGACGAGCCAAAAGCACACGCCCTCCTCGGCGGCGATTCCGCAATGACAAGACCGGCGGGTGGTGCCTCGACACCGGCGCCACCCACCACATGACCGGCGGCGGAGTTCTTCTCGAGCTCGACTCAGCGTTCGAGGCACCGTCAAGTTCGGCGCCGCCCGCCGTGGAGATCAAGGCGTCGGCTCTGCTGTCTTAAATCGCCAAGGCCGCGAGCACCGGCCGCTCACCGGCGTCTACTACATCCCGATCTGCGGAACTCCATCATCGCCTTGGGACAACCGATGAGAACGGCTCGCGTGTCGAGATCGAGCACGGTGCCGCGGTTTGGGATCTTCGACGCCGCCTCCTTGCCAAGGTAACGAGGCGCAAATCGACTCTACACTCTTCACGTGCGGTGGCACAACCCTCTGTCTCGCGGCTCGTCGGACGACGACGGCGTGGCGATAACACGAGCGCTTTGGGCACCTTCGCCGAGGCCACGGCGGCTCGGTGCCACGGAAATGGTGCGAGGCTGCCGTGCCTTGACCATGTGGAGCAGCTCTGCGGCGTCTGCGTGTTGACGGCGCGGGCGACTCCTTTCCCAAAGGCGAGTTTCGAGCCAAGGAGAGGCTCGAGCTCGTGCACGGGACTTGTGTGGCGGTGACACCGGCCACACCGGGAGGACGCTACTTCCTGCGCTCGTCGGCGACCTCTCCGCTACATGTGGGTGATGGTCCTCGGCGGCAAGGAGAGGCTGCGGGCGCCATCGCGCGCACGCAGTCGCTGCGAGGCGAGTGCGGCGCAAGCGCGCGCGTCTTTGCGCCGGAACACGGGCGGCGAATTCACGGCGGCTGGCCGCGTCGTCTTTGCGCGATGAGGCATTCAGCGCCACTACTCGCGCGCCGTCTGCCGCAGCGAGCGGCGTCGTCGAGCAGCGCAACCAGGCGGTTGTGGGGATGGCTCGGGCCCTCCTCAGCGAGGGGATGCCGGTGTCTTCGGGAGAGGCGGTGGTGACTGCCGTCTACATCCTCAACCGCTCGCCTACCAGGCGCTCGGCAGCGGGGCGCCGTCGAGGCTCGGCATGGCGCAAGCCGCGGTCTCCCACTTGCGGGTCTTGGCTCCCTCACGTTCGCCAAGGAGCTTGGCCACATCGGCAAGCTCGGCGGCGAGCACTCGGGTGTTCGCCGGCTCGCGGAGGCTCGAGGCCTACCGCATCCTCGACCTGTCACACGCGCGTCCCGCATCTCGCGTGACGCCGTGTTCGACGGCGGCGGGCCGGCGTGGACAAGGCGGTGGGCGATGGTTCGGCCTCGACTCGGGGACTTTGTTGTCGACTCGTCCACCGAGAGCCGGGAGCTAGCGGCTCGTCTTCACCGAGCTCGTCCACCTCGACACCTTGCTCGCTACCGGCTCGGCGAGTGCTCCACCACCTTCGGCACCGCTCGCCCACCTTCACCACCGGCTCACCACTCTCCCGCACCGGCGCCACACCACCGAATCGGCCCCAGCGGCCGGTCCACGATGAGGAGCGCATGGTGGAGTTCGCTACTCCGCTGTCCCACGCGAGGACCGCGTCGGCGCCTACCACGACGACGAGCCTCTGCGCTTATCGTACCATGGACAACATCCTCGGCGAGCTACCGTCCTCGGATTGGCGCAGCCGCGATCGCGAGCGGAGCTGCACTTGGCATGCGACGACGGCGAGCCCGCTCCTTCGCCGAGGCGGAGGAGACGCAGGCGTGGCGTGTCGCGATGAAGCGAGAGATGGACGCCGTCGGCGAACCGGACGTGGGCCGGCGGATCTTCTGCCGGTCACCGCGCGATCACCCTTAAGTGGGTGTTCAAGGCGAAGCGGGATGAAGCCGGCGCCATCGTCAAGCACAAGGCTCGCTTGGTGGCACGAGGCTTCGTGCGCAGGGGGAAGTCGACCGATGGCGCCGCACCGTCGCACGGATGGAGTCCGTGCGACTCCTCCTGCGCTAGCTGCCCAGAAAGTGGCGTGTTCATCACATGGATGTCAAGTCGGCATTTCTTAACGGCGACTTGAAGGAGGAGGTCTCGTGCATCGTGCGCCGGATTTGCGATCCCGGCAAGGAGAACAAGGTGCTCGCTGCGCAAGGCCCTCTATGGCTTGCGGCGACCGAGGGCGTGGAACGCTAAGCTGGACTCCACCCTCAAGCAAATGGGGTTCGGCAGAGCGCACACGCAGGCTGCGATCTACCGCGGGGCAAAGGCGGCAACGCCTGGCGGTGGGTGTCTCGTCGGCGACTTGGTGATCACGGCACCAAGGATGCGGAGGTGGCGGCATTCAAGGAAGAGATGAAGGCCACCTTCCGGATGAGTGACACGGGTCTCTCTCTTCTACTTAGGATCGAGGTGCACCAGGATGATTAGGGATCACGCCGGCGGACCGCCTCGCCAAGCGCGTTGTTGAGCTAGCTGGACTCACCGATCGCAACCCGCTCTCACTCCAATGGAGGAGAGGTGAAGCGAGCCGCGACGGCCGACGGAGGAGGTGGGCGCTACGCAGCATCGGGCGTCTTGTGGGAGCCTCGCTACCTCGCCCACACGGCCGGACTTGGCATTCTCCGTCGGCTCGTTAGTCGGTTCATGCAACGACCGACGGCGAGCATCGGCGGTGTGAAGAGGATCATCCGCTACGTTGCGGGGACCCTTGACCACGGCCTCCATTACCCGAGGTGTCCTGGCGCGGCACACTTCGTCGGGTACAGCGACAGTGACCACGCGGGCGACATTGACACCAGCAAGAGCACAAGCGGGATTCTCTTCTTCCTCGGCAAGTGTCTCGTTCACTGGCAGTCAGTCAAGCAGCAGGTGGTGGCCCTGTCCAGCTGTGAGGCCGAGTACATAGCGGCTTCCACCGCTTCGACTCAAGCACTCGCTCGCTCGGCGCTTGGTGATCTCCTCGGCGAGGACAACGGCGGTGGAGCTCGGGGTGGGCAGCAAGTCCGCTCTAGCCACGCAAAGAACCCGTTTTTCATGAGCGAGCAAGCACATCGGGTGAAGTACCATTTCATCCGAGGTCTTGGATGAAGGAAGCATCAAGGCAAGCTACATCAACACCACGGATCGCTTGCGGATCTGCTCACCAAGCCTCTTGGAAGGATCAAGTTCCTTGAGCTCTGCTCCAAGATCAGTGGTTCAACCCTCCCACAAGACGCGCACAAGACTTAGGGGAGAATGATGAATAAGTCTCATCTTGTGGTCTTTGTGGGGCTGTGGTAGTTTTGTTTTTGATCGCTTTAGGACAGACATCGCTTTTAGGACAACATCTGCTTTTGCTTTAGGACAGCATCTCTTTTAGGACAAGATCTGCTTTTAGGACAGCATCTGCTTTGGCGCTTTAGGACAGCATCTGCTTTTAGGACAGCATCTGCTTTTGCTTTAGGACAGCATCTGCTTTTAGGACAACATCTGCTTTTAGGACAAAGATTCGCTTTAGGACAGCATCTGCTTAGGACAACATTCGCTTTAGGACAGCATATTGACCGCTTTAGGACAGCATCTAGGATAGCATCGTAGCATATGCTTGGCTGGTTCTCACCTATAAATTTGTATCCCCAACCCTCGAAGTTGGCATGGCATGTGTGTGAAATAAACAAGAAAATTGCCCCATCTCCTAGTGTCATCCTCTCCATGAGAGTAAGGATCTTGCTATCACCAAGAGCAAGAGTCCAACGACTAACATCTAACACCCCCCTTCAAACTTATGGTGGATCAACAACATGAAGTTTGGAGAGGTGAAAACTGTGCTGAGCCCTGGTTTGAGCCTTTGTGAAGAAATCTGCCAACTGAAGCTCAGAAGGCACATACTGAAAAGCAACAATCTGGTCTTGCACCTGTGTCCGCATGTAGGAAGCATCAACACCAATATGCTTTGTAAGCTCATGCTTCACCGGATCTTTAGCAATGCTAATAGCACCTGTACTGTCAGACAAAAGAGGAGTCGGTGCAGAAACAGAAACACTAAAATCCTCAAGTAACCACCGTAGCCAAGTAACCTCCACAGTCAACAAAGCCATAGCTCGCAACTCAGCCTCAGCACTCGAATGAGAAACTGCTGTCTGCTTCTTAGTCTTCCAAGCAATGAGAGAACCACCAAGAAAAACACAATAAGCAGAGAGAGACCGGCGATCAGAGGGATCACTAGCCCAGGTAGCATCAGAATATGCCTGGAGCTGTAAAGAGCTAGAGCGAGGGAAAAAGAGACAACGAGAGATAGTTCCACGAAAATATCGTAGAACGCGAAGAAGATGACTATAGTGGGCAGAAACAAACTGACTCAAGATATGCACAGGGTACGAAATGTCAGGGCGAGTGACACCAAGATAAACAAGACTCCCAACAAGATGACGATAGCGAGTAGGATCAGCAAGAGACTCACCATCCATGGGACGAACATGAACATTAAGCTCCATGGGAGTCTCAGCTGTCCGCTGATCAGTAAGAGAGGCACGATCAAGAAGATCCTGGATATACTTTTCTTGGGACAGATAGAAACCCTCAGGAGTAGAAATAACCTCAATCCCAAGAAAGTAGCGAAGAGGACCTAGATCAGACATAAGAAACTGCTCATGAAGTCGCGCCTTGACAAACGTGATATACTGAGGATCATCTCCAGTAATGATCATATCATCCACATACAAAAGGAGAAGCGTCTGACCACGAGATGAAGTGTGGATAAAAAGAGCAGGATCATGAGCACTCGCCGAAAAACCAACTGCAGTGACAACAGAGGAGAAACGATCAAACCAGGCACGAGGAGCTTGCTTAAGGCCATATAGAGATCGGCGAAGATGACAAACCATACCTCGAGGTAATACCGGGGTGGCTGCATGTAGACCTCCTCACGCAACTCGCCATTAAGAAAGGCATTTTTGACGTCCAACTGAGAGATGGACCACTGTCGAACAGAGGCCACAGCAAGAAGAGTGCGAACGGTGGTCATGTGAGCAACAGGAGCAAAAGTCTCATCATAGTCACGGCCATGCTCCTGCTGAAAACCACGCGCTACAAGACGAGCCTTGTAATGCTCAAGAGAACCATCAGAGCGAGTCTTAACCTTATAGACCCACTTGCACGTGATAGGAGTAACACGCGCAGAAAGAGGAACAAGATCCCACATGCCAGTACGCTCTAGGGCAGCGATCTCCTCCGCCATTGCATGCTGCCACTCCTGATGAACAACAGCATCACGATAAGAAGTCGGTTCGGCAAGAGCAGCGGCAGCAAAACCAAAATGCTCAGGAGGCCGAATAGACTGACGATCGCGAAGAGCATAACGAGGAGTGGCTGAAGGGGATGACCCGTCAGAAGGGGAGGGCATATCAGAAGGATCCTCAATTCGCGGGCGACGAGTATAATAGAAAGGATAAGAAGGAATAAGATCAGGAGCAACCTCAGGAGAGGATGCCGGTGGTGAAGAAGGGGGGATGAGAAGGAGGCACCGAGAAACCAAAGACGTGGTGGAGTGGTGACTATAGGATTGGAAGGAAAAGTCGAAATGAAAGCGGCTCAACAACGATGTCTTTGAAGTGGAAGAAGGAGAAGGACGAGGATGGAAGGGACGAGACTCATCAAAAGTAACATCCCGAAATCCGCATCCGTCGGCCAACGGGATCCCAACAACGATATCCCTTGTGCTCATCACTGTAGCCCAGAAAAACACACTCAACTGACTGAGCGGTCAGTTTGGTGCGCTCACGAGGTGCAAGAAGAACATAGCGCGCACACCCAAAGAGACGAAAGTCTGGAATAATCAGGAGTCTGGCCACAGAGACCCTCAACTGGAATCCCACCCTGCAGAGCAGAGGAGGGCTGAATGTTGATCAAGAAAGTAGCGATAAAACACCTCGGCCCAAAAATGTGGTGGAGCAATGAAGCAATCATGAGAGTACGAGTGTCTCAAGAAGATGACGATGCTTGCGCTCACCACACCATTCTTAGCATGAGCACTGGACAAGAAAATCGAGAGAGTGCCACTCAAAGCAAGCAAACCACGAAGGACTCCCGACAAGTATTCTCCAGTGGAATCGCGCGAAAAACACGAATAGGAGAGTCAAACTGAGTGCGAATCATGGTGGCAAAGGTCTTGTAGATAGATAAAACCTCACTACGAGATGACATAAAATATATCAAAAACTGGATCGGTCAAAAGCGGGTTGCCAAAGCAGAGAGGCGCGGAGTCGGCGGAGCCGACGGCGGCGCCGGCACGAAGCGGGCGCCAGCCGCCGACGGCGGCGAGCACGAGAGGGCGGCCGCGGGGCGGCGGCAGCGGTCTCGCGGGCGGCCTCGGCGGAGTCGGCAACGACGGTCCCGGCGAGGTTAGCGCGGCGGCGGCAATGGTCCCAGCGGAGTCGGCGGCGGTCCCGGCAGCCGCCCGCGACACCGAAAGAGCACGGCGGCGCCGTGGCGATTGAATCGGATGGCGGCGACCTCGGCGACGCCACCCACCTAGAAGGCGATGAGGACCGGGCCGGTGGCCCGCACCGACGGTGATGAGGACCGGGCCGGCGGCGACCAGATCTAATGCGGGGGCCAGGCGCGAAGAGGAGCTTGGGCCCGATCCGAGCGGCGGCGTCCTCGGCGGGGAGCAAGCGGCGTTGGCGGCGATCTCGAGCGAGAATCGGACGACGGCGACCGATCTCACCGGCCGTGATCCTCGACGAAGAACAAACAACAAGCGGCGGTGGAAGCGGTGGGAAAACGAGCCAGGCAAAACCTAGGTATGACGAAACCCTAGGCATGACAAACCTTACGCTCTGATACCATGTTGGAATAACGCTTGTATTCCTCATGTGGCCAAAGGGCCAATATATATACATGTACAGGTGGCATATATGCAAGAAACCCCTTATACAATGGGGTAAATACACAGATACATAATACACATCTAACACCAGTAACCAGATACATTGTTGATTTCCGTTAACTTGATTTCACTTTGATACTTCTGACTTAATTTATGCATCAAGTTTGTTATTTAAGCAAAAAAATCATTCAGACTCACCAAAAGGTACCCAAACTCCCCTAATTATCCCGTAACCTGATTAAAAAATAGACAATTTTTGGCTGCAGTACCACCAACTTTGTAGGATACTAACCCTGATCAGTTTTTCAGATTACTGGTAAGTAACCACCCAAATACTAGTGGATTTTTGAACCCTGCTTGTTACTGCCCTGCCTTGATATTAATAATTTTTTAATTAGTGTCATGGTATATAGGACTTTCAGAAGTTTTACATGTCAATGGTCTAAAACTATAAGATGAGGATACCATTAACCAATACAGGTGCACTAAACTTACGTCACTCTGAAGAGTCGAGGCAGCTGTTCCACGAGCTTCTGGTTCTAATGCAAGCAAGTTATCTAGAAGAACTAGAGCTGAGTGAGGGAAATCTTTGAAATTCTCTGCAATGCACCGCCTATACTGGCGGCGAGGCTTGAACATCCCCGTTTTGGGCAATTCCAATTTCTGCCAATATTCATCAGAAGGTGATCCACAAAGCTTGAAAATCTTGTGAATTTGCTCCACCTAGTGTGGCATTGTTGGAGAAAATTCATGAGACGTATTAAATGAAGACAACTACACAAGCTACAATTGCAAGTCAAACGGATACCAGTATACCCTATCCTGGATCCTCACAATGTAACAAGTGCCTGTACCTCAGTTCTTCCTGGCATGATCGGCTTGCCAGCAAGCAATTCTGCAAGAATGCAACCCGTACTCCACATATCCACAGCGACACCGTACTTGGTGGCACCAAGCAGAAGTTCCAGTGGTCTGTACCACAATGTTGCAACGCGGCTTGTCAGTGGTTGCTGATTGTCAGGATCATAAGATGTTGCTAAACCAAAGTCCGCAATCTTCAAAACACCTTTGCTATCAATCAAGAGGTTGGAACCCTTCATGTCTCGATGAAGAACTCCATTGCTGTGGCAATAATCAAGGCCACTAAGTAGCTGTAGCAATAAACATTTGACCTGGGATTCATGAGAAACCATTGAAGTTCAATTCAAGCTTTCCAGTGAAGTGATTAATTGAAGAATAGTACCACAATCACCTGTGGCTCAGTGAACTTGAGGCCTGGAGTTGCAGCAAGACCAACAAGGTCATGTTCCATGTATTCAAAGACAAGATACAAGCTTTGTGAAACAGAAGATGTTACGATCCCTTCCAACTTTATGACATTTGGATGATTGAGCTTCCGAAGAATACGTATTTCTCTAGCCATAAAGAGCACACTTTCAGGATCCATATTGACAAACCGCACCTTCTTGAGCGCAACAACCTTGCCTGTTCTAAGATCTCGAGCTTTGTACACACTACTATAAGTTCCTTGCCCAATCTGCAATTCAAAAGAAGTAACGCAATTTTCAAAGTAGAATTAAAAAAATAGCGCTAACAAGTAACAATATTGAAATTTTCCACATGAAGCAACTTGTGTCATCAAATCTATAGCATACCTTGCCTAATTTCTCAAATGAATCTGCTTGCCGAGGTAGCCAGCCTTGCACTGCCTCAGGTGCCACATTCATAAGCCAATCTGGCCATCCAGTATTCACATGTTCAGCTGAGAATCGCTTAGGGGCATTGACAACATCTAACTCCAACTTATTACCATATCTTCCAATTATGCCACTGTGCCCACTGCTGATCCAGATTTTCAGTCTATGTTTTGCACTCGTCTTCCTAGGAGGATCAAAAGCCAGAACTGACTTCTCTGCATCATCAAATATTGGACTGGAGGTGATACCATTTTCTTTCGACTGGACATTGAGCACTTCTGTATTTCCATCATCGCCAGATACTTTGGCTACAGCTACAGAGTCATCTTTACTTGATGGTGCGAAGAACCAATGCAAACACGTGCTTACAGTGGTCTGGCTTTTCGAAGTGGCACCATCATCTTGTTTAGTGCATTTAGAACAAAGTTGACCAATAAAATTATTCAATGCCCTTCCACTTGATCGAAGGAATTGAATGTGTATTAAACTTTCCAGTGGTTTTCTGGCGAATATCTTCATTCAGCAAGAAACAAGCAGTGCCTGAACTTCTCGATCTAACAACAGCCTTGATGACATTCTAGGTCGACACAACGAATGGGTCAACTGTGGATGTGGTTTTTCAGACAATTCTGGAGCCCAGACTGTAATATGAATCAAAGATATATCAAAAGATTTCCTTGAAATTTAGAGCAAAATAATTTTACTTAATCAAATTAACTAGCAGAAACTCAAAATAGAAACTTGCGTTGGAATCCAGCAAAGTTATAGCAAGAACAAACCTACAGGAAGAAATTTTGACCATGGCTCACAAATGCATTTTCCGTCTCTCCCACCAAATTACACAGTTTTCACCGTATCTCTGCAATCCAGAACCCAGACGAGTTCTTCAAAATTCAAGCAAGAGTTTTGCTGTAATCACCAAAATGTGAACAAAATATCACCTTCGAAGTCCAACATCAAGAACCGATGATTCTTTTGACTCGAAAACTTTCATTGAAATTTTAGAGCAAAACAATTATACTTCATTAAGGCTAATATGAAAACAATTGAAACTCTGTCTGCATGGAGAATCAAATAACGTAGGGTGTTGAAAACTGAAAAATCACAATTTAAGAAGGCAGTAAAAAGAACAAGGGATACCAACGATCCATGAAAACTGAGATCTCCTTATAAAAGAATCAAAGACTCAAAGCTCTTCAAAGCATAGACAAGAAACTAGATACAATTTAGTCTCCAACCAGTAATAAAATTTCAACTTTTGCCGGGAGCACATCAAAAACAATAAACGAGACCTTAATTTCTCACACTACTTTTCCTTTCAAGAAAATACAATGGCACAACAAATTGAATGATCTCCCCCACCTTCCCCTCTCTCCATTCTGACCCTCAAATGGAGGAGAGAAAGGCAAGAATAACTATGCAAAATGAATTTGGATTTAAAACCAGAGACTGCTTTTGTGATATGTTTCTCTGAAGATTCCTTTCTCTTTTTTTCTCCTTTCCCTCTAATAGGAAAAAAAGTAGACAGGTTTTCACAAGAAAAAGAAAAAAAACCTAAAAGATACTTGTTACAATGAAGCAGAGAAAAAAACACAGGAGGGGAGGATTTCTCGGGAGCTAAAGTTAGCTGGTATCTGCGCTTCTTTGGTCTAGTTTTTCCTTTCTCCTTTTATAGAACACATGGTGATTGGTGAAACAAATCACAAAACAAATATTGGGAGAAATTACAGAAGAAGTACGTAAGAAATTATTTTAGTTGCTCCTGCATGCGCACATGTGAGAAACTGTGAAGACTGATGATGAATAGGAAGTTGTCTTCGGTTGCCTCCGGGTTGTAACCCCAGCCATGAAAGCAGAAACCCTTGAGACCATCGTGCTATGTACTGCCAGCTGCCTCAGTTGCAGATTGTCAGCACTGCATCAAATGCAAAGCTATTTCGGAACGATTCTGCACGACAGCAGCGTAGCAAAGATAAGCAGCGCGTCCTTTGCATCGCGGCGCAGTGCCGGTCAGGATCCCTTGGACGGTTGGACTCGATCTGACTTACAATCTCGCATCACCATCACCATCACCAACAACACCTTGGGGCCTTGTGATCAGTTGATCATGTTAGCCAGTCTCTGACAGCACCTCCCGGGATCAGCGGTGAGACCAACGACGATCCTCTGCGGCATTTCCTCGAACATCTTGTGAGCCCACGGCCTCCAGCTCAGGAAAACCATCCCGCTCTCTGAACGGGGCGTCATCCACGCCAGTCGGTCAAGGACGCGTACCTGACTAGCGTCGTGTCGCATGGACTTGCATTGTGCAGGCGGTGAGGACGCGGCGGCGGCGAGCGTGGCCGTGGTGGGGAGAAGAGCTCGGTCGGCTGTCCAGCGCTGCCGTAGTCCACCACCGATGCCGACACCGGCGAGAGGGGGAGAGAGGACCTAGGAGCGCGAGCCATTAGAGGAGGAAGTGGCGGGAAGAGAGGCGGTCGCAGTCAAGTGACGGAGCACAAGAGGGAGCAAGCAGCGGGAGAGGGAGCAAGGGACGCCTGGGCCGAGGAGAGAGGAGGTGGCAGTCGGGCTGGGTAGGAAGGAGTCGAGGAGGAGGCGACCAAGTGGCAGAGCGCGAGAGGGAGAAGGCAACGAGAAGGGAGGAGACGAGGAGGCAGTAGCTAAGCGGCGAAGCGCAAGAAGGAGAAGCGACGGGGAGGGAGAAGACTGTAACATCCTAAGTTCCGCCTTCTTTACAAATTTATTTTCAAATTAACTATTTCAAAGATTTAGATTTACTATATAATCCTAGAAATCAATCTTCAATTTCAAATTCAAAATTTAAATCCAATCCAATTTAAAATCAAACTTCAAAATTCAAATTCAAGTCCCAATTTGAATTTCCCTTCAATTATTCTCTAGGCCAAGCCCATTTTCCTTCCCCTCTAAGCCGAGCCCACCATGGCCCAGACAGACAGACCCACTGGCCCAACTGGGCACCTCTCCTTCCTTCCTTCTCCCCTGCCTCCCCCTCTGCTTGTTGGGCGCCCGCTTCTGAGCGCCAGCATCCACTGTTACTACGTCCCAGGCGTCTTGCTCCACTGGGATTTCTACGCGCAATCAAGCTATTTCTATTTTTTTGCTTGCTATTTACTCCTACCGTTTCATTCGTCATTAATTCACTATCTATTCATCGGTTTCCAAAACCATGAACACCAAAAGCCGTCACACGATTTATGGAAGTTTCCACATTGGTTTCCTTTCTACCCATCCTCTAAATTGCGAACTCTATTGTGCATTCAATCACTTCGCAAAGCCTCAATCTTACTCCATGTTGTCGTGCCCTGTCGCCAATGCCCACACCATGCTCTACCAACGTAATCTTTCTCTTTGGTGAGGTTCAGCTCATAAAGGCATTTGTTCTTTAATGTGGAATGTTATCAAGGTATATCATTACTCTTGTAAGTCTAGATTTATTTGGCTGCAATTGTGTACGGGAGCAGTTGTAATTGAACATTATGTTCCACTGTAAAGTAAGGAACACAAGATATACTTTTTCAGTGTGTACTTGACAAATATCTATTCATAATTGTTCATTTAAATGATTCCATAAATCCCAAAATGAATGTTACATACTTGTTCGGCAGTAAATATGTAGTATGGTAGACTATGCAATCATCTAAGAAAGAAAAAGGCCCACATGCACAGCCCCATAGTAATCACTAATCAACTTACTTATTCCGTAAACTGATTGTGGTTCATGTGAGTTTCAGATCATGGAAAGAGTAAAGAAATGGATGTTAAGCGAACAAGGAAAGCAGATGTTAATATAGAACGCATGTCATGGGAAATAACAAAGCAAATGGTACTACAGTATGTAGAAAAAGTCCGTTGGAGTTTTCATATGTACTCCGAGTATGTACCTGTGCTCATACTGAAATAGAGTGGCTTCAAACAGCTTGGAAGGCAACCCTCGTGAACAATGGGAAATTTTGTTAAGATAAAATGGTACTTCGTTTTGATCAAAATTATTTCTTCCTTATTGATCAAACAAAATGGTAAAATAGTACTAAAGGTCATCAGAATTCAGAACTTATCTTGCAAACTTCAACCGGTTCTGAAGATAGTTCTCTCTGCACCTTTTTCAGTGGTGTTTGATAAAAAAACATTCAATGAACTTGTTATATTCCAGTGAAATGATGTTAGCTGATTACCATGATGAGTGAAACCATGCAAGCTCTGAAGCTTCTTTGATGCCACCCCCCAACATTCTGTTTTTCTCCCTCATTTTGTGCTTGTATTGCAGCCTTGATTGCATATGGTGCTCTTTGTTTCCAATTTTTGGCTTCATCACTTCTTTCCATTTCCATTTTCCTTCATCTGGATGTATCTCAGATGAGAAAAATCCTCGTGTGGTTTGTGCACATATAGGATGAGAAAATTGTTAAGGTATTTGGGTCTTTTCCTATTGTACTAAAGTTTGTGTCTTATACTATATATACCTTATGGGCTATTGCAATAGAGAAGCTTCATGATATCAGAGCCCTAGATCTCGATCCAAACCATTGCCGGCCGCACTCGCGCTCGCCTTCTCACGCTGCTGCTGCCCCGGGAGTAGGGGTGGAAAACGGTAACGGATAATTCGTTTTATCCGAGAAAACACAAATATGGTAAGCAAAAATCCGTATTCGAAAATATTCGTATTCGTATTCGAGAATATTCGTATCCGTATTTAAGAGTATTCGTATTCGCATTCGTATTCGAGAATATTCGTATCCGTATTCGTATTCGAGACTATTCGATTCGTATTCGATCCGTTTCTAGAACTTATGAAAAAATCGTACAAATTTTGTGATTCAAAATTTGAATTTAGCCGATTTAAAACCGGTAACCGGTCAAAAACTGGTGAAAAATCGGTAAAACCGCTAGGAATCCGTTTTATCCGATATTCGTATCCGAGAAAATCCGTATTCGTATTCGAGAATATTCGTATCCGTATTTGAGAATATTCGAATTTGTATCCGTATTCGTTTGAAAAATATGGATTCGTATTCGTATTTGAGACTATTCGACCGTATCCGATCCGTTTCCACCCCTACCCGGGAGTGGTGATCACTCCTAGGGGCGACCACCTCCTCGCATCTGGATGCCGCTACTTTGGACCCAGCCTCCTCACCCCTGGCCACCCACAACGCTCCGGCACCAACGCCATCACGCTTGCCCTCGCAGGCGCCCGCGCGCGCCTCTATGATGCCGCTTCTCTTTAAGCCGTCGCCTCGAGCTTTTAAGGGCGCTGCGCTTCTTATACACTACGCTTCCGTTGCGCTTCTTGTATACTGCACCGCCGCCATCTTGGGCTTCAACCTGCGCCACTATGCTTCTATCTCCTTCATCAGCTTGATTTGACAGCTCTCTCTACTTGTACCACCTTTCACATCATCTTCATTGTATTACCGCGGTCGATTTTGTTCCCGCTTACCTCTACCTTCTCGGCCCCAGTACTTTGTGTTTTATAGGCTGCCGCACGATTTCAGATGGGAAACGATCATTCCGATACAAATTTTCAAGAGCTGCACGCTATGACAACGTCTTCAGGACACGGACTTTGGATTTTCTCTATTTTAGTGTCAACTCCTTTCAAATATAATGCTATTGCATACGTCTTACATTTGAAGGGGTATTAAGGATATTTGGGTCTTTTCACATTGTACCTGGGTTTGTGTCTTGTATTATATATATGCCTCAAGGGCTATTACAATAGAGAAGCTTCACCCTTTCCTACAAAAATCTTAAATCTAGGGTTCTTGGCTGCTCTTCCCCTGATTTATCCTCCCTGGTTCTAAGGTGTTGGTTGTACCATGTGACGCTTCTCTAACTCGCACCACCATCCTTGCCATGTAGAACAAGTTTTTCCAGTATGTGCTGTAGAATTAACCAGGGCTCCTGATTCGTAACAGCTTGAAGATGAAACGTCATGAACAGTAGACATCTCGAAATTTCATTATGCTAAAATGGTACTAATATTCACCAAACAAGAATGCAACCAGTTCTGGCATCGTTTTTTTCCTGCACTTTCTTCTATAGAGCTACATATGATGAGCTCTTGATGTTCAAATGCAACAATGTTAGCTAATTAATTTGCAGCTAACTGAAATTCAACCTTCCTAGGGCATGAATTATGTTTGCCTCTTAGGCACAGTCCCATTGATCGAAGAAATGTACGTTGTATACTTTTATTTTCAATACCTTTTCTCTGATTAATTTTTCTTATCAATAGGAAGCATGTGCTCCTCACGCTGAATTTTTTTTGTTTCCATCCTAGCTGCTGGTTTGATAAATTTCTATATTCTTTCTTGTCTGTCTTCATTAATTGTGCTCAAACTGACGCTACATTCTGCGAAATTGAACACTATCAATGTTCAGAAGCTGTATGGACTGTGGACCATAGACATAGTGATCAGAATCGGATAGTGTGAAAAAACAAAAAAAAGCTTAATCATTTGAACTTTGAAGAGATATGGCTCAACAGATAGATTAAAACCATTTGAATGCTGCAGTCAAACCGTCCTTCCTGTAGCCTGTTCTTGCTCAACTGCAACTGTTACTACTGAAATCTTATCTTATCGTTACTCTGATCATATGCTGTGCTTCCACTCCTAGCTTCCATGGTCTGAACTCTGTACTTGGTCCTCGGTCTCCATATTATTAGCACTTCTTTCAGTTTCAAGTGTAACAAACATATTACTGCGTGTTCTCATGTAGAATAATCATGTACCATCCTAATAAGTGCCTTTTCTTTCAGCATCATTTCAGATATTCAGTGTGAAAGTTCAGTTACGGTCCTATGTGCTCTTCTTCCAAAACGGATGCAAACAGTAAATCTGGTTTGTCAATTGACTCATTGTCAACTTACTATGGACTGTTTCAAGTATTCACGTACAGCAACCTTTGACTGCCAGGTCAGTTGTATTGGCAGTTAAAATCTACCAAGAGTTACATCATGGAAAAAAAGAAGCAGTGTCGTGCTTGTTATAAATATTGTGCATATATTAAAGAGGCCCAATAGGCAATCTATATTGGGAGTACAAAGGGATATTACAGGGGAATATGCCGATTCCTATTCTATCTCTAATACCCTTAACACCCCCCTCAAATGCAAGGCGTATGCGATAGCATTGCATTTGAAAAAGGGTTAACACTAAAACAAGAAAAATCCGAAGTCCGAACCTTGATAATGTCGTCGGTGTGTGCAGCTTTTGAATAAACTGTCGAATCAAGCTAAAGAGGAATAGATAGAAGCATGACGGCGCAGATCGAAGCCCAAGACGGCGGCGGCGCGGTGCACAAGGTGCGGAAGACGTGCGGCGGCCTTAGAAGCTCGGGGCGGCAGCTAGAAAAGCGGTGGCATCATAACGACTTCTACGATCTGCACGCAGCTCAAAGAGTAGAGCGGTGGCTACTGCCATGCAAAAGAAAAGTTCTACACTTCTATGATTGACAATAAATTTGTGGACTCGCACGGCTTAAACGAACTAAAAAAATTAGAACTACGGATTTGGGTGGACGCAACGGAAGACTCAAAACAAAAAATAATAATTGGAGACTGACTACTGCTGATTTCTTCAGATCACACGGATTGCATATACCCTCCACTCCCTCACTCACCTCACGCCTCCTCACACACTCTCCTCTTTCTGCCCGTCGTGCTCTCCCTCTTTCTCGCACCCGGCGTCACCCATCTCTCCCCTCTCTCCCGCACAAATCCGGCGAAGACGGTCAGCCGGATCCAAGCGAAGAGGCCGTCGGCGGGCAAAGAGGCAGCGGCTCGGGAAGAGCGGCGGCGGCCCGAAGAGGGTCCGGGAGAGGCTAGGCTGGCGTCGACACATTGTTAGTACTTCTTTCAGTTTCAAGTGAATAACATACTTATTACTGCGTGTTCTCATGTAGAACAATCATGTACCATCCTAATTGTTGAAGAATAAATGAATAGTCCATCCCCTCAAAGACAGGGACCCATTCCGTAGAACACACCCACCTACAGGTCCAAAAAATACAGTTATGCTCAGCAAAAACTATAATACCCCTCGCTTGTACTCATAGAAAAGCTATCCCCTCAGGAGGCATTACAAATATTTGTATAGACCCAAGGACCTATAAATACCCCATGTAACCCTCATCTGATGGGAAAGCTCTCTTGAGCTCTCATGAGCAATAAAGAAACATATTCAAATTGGTAAGCCCTCGGGGCTCCCTCCCCGGTGGTAACCCCCGTTGTCTCACCGATAATAGTAGGGCGGTCCTCTCAGAGATGGTCCATTCAAAGTCCAAACTAATTCCTCGAGGAGATAATCCATTCAAAGTGCTTGAAAAGATCAATGATAATGTATATAAAATCGAGCTTCCAAGTAATGATTATGCTGTGAGTTCTATATTCAATGTTGCTGATTTGTCACCATTCTTTGGCCCGAAAGAATCAAAGTCAAGGACGACTCCTTTCCAAGAGGGGAGAATGGAAAGGACATTCCGAAGATACACCTTGAGCTGCCAATTGGACCATTAACTCAAACACGAGCTAAAGGGATTAATCCATAGGTGAATTCGCTCCTAGTTAAATTTGATTTTAATTTACATGAAAACTGGATACTATCTCATGCGAATGTTTTGTGCATTCTTAAGTTTGAACGATGTAAAGCTTTTGATGTTGCAACAATGGAGGAGAAACACGCGGAGACCAAGCAAGGGAAGACACGTCCAAGCACTCGTAGTCACGTCCTATCGTATGCAAGTCCAACCGAACCCACAAATTCACTCTGGATGTTCGAACAAGTCCTATCAGCATAAAAAAACAACTTCCAGATCAGACCGAACGACTTCGGATATAGTCAACACAGTTCGATTGTCTTCGGACCGTCAAATCTCTTTGGTAACGTGTCAAATCTCTTTGGTAACGTTTGGACTACTGCTACTTACGACCACAATGTCTACGACCATGGTGCTTTCGACTACGGTGTCTTCGACCGCTTTACCACCTATGACTTACGACCACTGCATAGTTATGACTACAACTTCTATGACTTACAACAACTGCGCAGCCACGACTACAACTTCTATGATTGCATATCGATTTTGGACCGTTCGACCACATTAGAACGCTCGGACCAGTCTGCGGGCTACTCGATCTCCTCGGTGACGTTTGGATCACTCCAAACGCTCGCACCGTCCGATTAGGTCTGGATTATTCGATTGGTTTGAAAACGATCGGACCAGTTCGATCAACCCTTTGACTATGTTTGGTGTATTTCGAAGGCATACCTTGCGTATAAAGACCATAACTTTCACATACGGAATCCGATTAAGGTGATCTTGGATTCGTTGGAAAGCTTATTTTAAAGACTATGTAATAGAAAAGGATTTATCTTCAGAAGTATCATGGATTATTTGTTTAGTTTCCTTTTTTATTTCACGTGAGTTCGAGTCTGAAACCAAATAGGGTTGAGTTGAATACGTCTTGGGTCTACGGACTTCTCAAGGTTATATAAATTTTGTAATCATAGCCTTTTTTGGACAGACCACAATTATTTTCAAGTTAGCCAATATTGGTTATTCTCATGTTGATGTTAGGTTGGCTTCCGGCGCCCCAGCAGCCGGCTTACCTGCTCTGGTTGGCGCCCTATCGGCCAACACGGCATGCGCCCCTAGCCATCAGAGTGCCCCTGGCCCAAACTCCTGCTAGTAATAGAAAGTGCCTTGGTCGAAAAGCCACTTAACAAGCGCCCTGTCAAAAATAGCAGAAACTCCCGGCCGACTCCTGCGGGGCTGAGTGGCGACTCGACGGAGACTCCCCGCCGGATGCTTCTTTCTTTTTCCCTCATCAGCTGGTGCCCCCAGAGTCTCTTCTCTCCTCCCGAGCCGCCGGCCACGGGCAAGAAAGGGAGCAGCTGCCTAGGGTTCCGCTTACTGCTCCTCTTATGCATGAGATGGGCCGGCAATTGGGCCATCGGCGAGTTCACTTAAGTTGGTCGGCCCTTTATCTCCAAACCGTCGCCAGAAGAAATTGGGGCCTAGCCTAGTACCCCCCGCGCTCATGGATAACCAACGCCCGAAGAAGGAATTTTGTTTATGATCAGAGAACTTGCTGCTATTTCAAAGCATAACCTTGGAGCAGCCATGGCCTGGATCAGCCAGGCCGAGGCCAAGTATGAATCTTGACATAATGAGTAAAGCCGCTAAGACTAGCCCTCTAGGTTTTCTTCCAAAACGCCAAGGAGCAGGAGGGCTAGTGCTCAGCAAAAACTATAGTACTCCTCACTTGTACTCGTAGAGAAGATATCCCTCAAGGGGTATTTCAGATATTTGTATAGGCTCAAGAGGCTATAAATACCCTATGTAACATTCATTTGAAGGGAGCTCTCTTAAACTCTCATGAGCAATAAAGAAATATATTCAAATTTATAAGCCCTCGGGAGCTTCCTCTCCGGAGTAAGAGGTTCAATTTCGAGGTGAGTTTAGAGCGAACGGGATAAGAACTAGAGCGAAATAGGAAGGAGAACACTTTGAAGACAGGCAGATACAGAAACTACCAACAAACAAGTTAAAGAAGATAATTAAACATATTTTACTTAATGTACAAGCTGATAGCAAACTGCTTAGAGTTCCCAGTACAACTTGTTTTACAGCCAAAAGTCCTGCTACTGGTTCTAACTATACTACCATTACTAGTCTATTTCTGATGCTGATCCAAAAGTCTTGACTGCTGCTTCAGAAGCTTTGCCCCCGGAGTTGATCTTCAATTTTTCACCATTCGTCGGATGGTGGGTTGCTTGATGTATACCTGATCACCTCCTCAGGATCTTCCTCCTCCTCATCGTCAGTGTCCTGCGCCGGCCCCCTTTCCCTTGTCATCATTTCCAACCAGCGGCTCAGGATAGTAGGCCAGTCGGAAAAGCTGACGGTACTATTGAGTGGTAAGGAGTCGGCGGGGCTATGAAGGAGCTGGATCCTCTGGGACATCTGGGGATTCTCCACACTCAGACATTTCACCCTCTTCTACCATATTCCTCCTTTGAATTTCTTGCTTTAATATGCGAATCTCCTTCTGGGCTTGATGAAGTTGGCTATTCATCTCAAATGATTCTTGAATAGCCCTGGAGTATATTGTCTCCTGATGGATGATGTATTTGGAGGCCACCCCTAGGCGAGGGTCATCCTCCTCTTTTGGTTCTGGAATTGAGTACGCCCTTCCCCTGTGGATGCTTTGGGGAACCAAGTCATACACAGTTTCATCAAATTCAGTGTCATAATATTTCCTTAGATGTAGCACTGCCTGCCTTCCTGCATCTTGTACAGCGTCCCATTCTCTGATCCTTCTGCCAAAGAACCTTCTCTCCCTGTCCGGGCGGACAGGAAGTGGGATCAGATCTACCCAAGCCTTCCAATCGTAATACTCTTCATCAACCACATTAGTCACTGCATGGAACACCGGTTTGTGCCAATCATCCGCTCCAAGAAATTGCTGCATCTCCCACAGCTGGCATGGCCATTTCTGGAGACATTACAGAACTCCGTAACCGTACAAAATGAACAGTTATGACATTCTGAATAAGAGCGATCATCACAACAGCACAAGCTTCCATCAAAGAACCAACTTTTATTACAATATATGGTTATTACCAGTTTAGATAGCGGGCATGCAAGCCCACAAACCACAATACATTACAAAAAGATCCCAGACGGCCTGAGCGAGGCTAAGACCTAAGACCAATCCTCTTCAGGGAAGACTGGTTCTTCGGGAGCTTCTTCCTCCACTGGCTCCTCTTGGCTCCATTAGCCTTTTGTTGTTGTTTTAGCAAGTCATGAGTACAACCGTACATAGCAAGTTACAAGGGTAAACCCTGATTTACTACTTGCAAGAATATTCAAGGGTGAAAATATATTAGTTTTATTACATTGAGTGGATGCAATTTTATTTGCAAACAAATAAAATTGAAACATTTCTCCTTAAGATCAGGGGTTTTTCTGTTATCAGATAAAGTTTCACCATTATTCTGATTAACAACATCATAAACTCTACTTATGCCTCATTGTTGGAATCACCCAATTAACACAGCTTCATTAACCGGAAGCACGGCGTATTCGAATACCATTGGTTCACTCTGCAGAGTTGCTCAACTTTACCCACATGATTCCTTAACTCCCGCGATAGAGTTAAGAAAACCAGGTCGTTTCACTGCTCAATTCTTCATATAGGCTCTACTCGGTAGAAACACTCATTTAGGCCAAAACTAAACCTAACTTCCCTTGCCGTTTGAGTGACCACTACCGTTGTTAGGTACCCGCAGCATACCTAACTCCCCGGCATCCTGTCATCTCACATCCTGTAGAGTTTCAATTGAATTGAACAGCTACTAAACCAGTGTTGACAAGTCAACTCCTGTGGTTGAGCGTTCACTGTGTCTTTTACTTAGCATAAGGTTTTTGTCCTTATATTTTTCACCTGAGGCATCCAATCACAACCTTCCACTGTGCTCAACAGCACTAACCACTACCATGCCAAACCAGCCTCCACCCTAGGGTAAGATCGTGGACGGAGATCACATCGTGATTTTCCACAGCACACCCTCACCCTAGTATCAATTTTTCCTAAGGTAAGGTCATGGACGGAGATCACACCGTGATTTTCCACAGTGCACCCTTACCTTAATACCAGTTTTTAAATCCTACCAGCTAACGGCCAAGTCACTTAGTAGTACAAAATGTTGAATGAGATGATTCATGAATATTTGTACCATATTTTATGTACTACTAAGGCTGTCAAGGTGAATGTGGCCATCAATCAAGGCAGGGCATTTTTCAGTGGCGGGATTTATCTAAGTAGCATGCCATTCTAAACATTTAATTTTAAGCAAATAACATTTAACAATTACCAATAATGAAATTACATTAATTAAATACTGCAGGAATATATGGGTTTCAATATGATTAAAAATTTGCAACTTGCCATGCTGTTCTGGGATTTCAACGATCTCATACAATTGGGCGACCGGTTCTGGATCTTGAGCTGCAACTTCAACGAAGTCGGAAGCTAGCGTAAACACATAAAATAACAACATAAGTCCACACTTGATTCTAATCAAGCTAGAAAAAATAATCTAATTAAAAAAGAGTAAAATGCATAAAATTTTCAAATGGAGGAATTTGAATTTATTGGAGATGAATTTGGTAGAGTGGAGGTCAAATTTGAGTTCAGGGTGTCAAGCTGGTCAAAATGATGTATTTTTGGGATTTTGAAATTTTCTAGATTTTTCTGGGATTTTTAATGAATTTTCTAAATCCTGTGAACAGTAATGGGCTGGCTTGGGTGAACAGTGCGGCCCGGCCAGTGAGCAGTGTTGGGCTCGGCCCAACCGCACTATGCGGCCGGTGGCCTCGCTTGGGCCGGCGGGCCTTGGCCCATGCGCACGCGGCCGTGAGGCCAAACGCGCGCGCAGGCGATCGGTAGTAGCACGATGGGAATCGGACGACTCAACGAAGATTGGTTTAAATGGTCGGATTGGATCCCGTAGAGATTATGGCTGGCTAGGATTGGATGGTTCGAATACCGTGAACCGTCACGATGCAAACGCAATGGAAGGCTTAGGTTATACGGCAGCGGTGGCGAGGACGGTCGGGATGAGGCCACGACAGTCGTCGTCTACCTTAGGCCGCTTTCTTCCGCGCCGAGCAGAGGTACGGCGGCGCTGGCAAATCGGCGCCGTCAAGGCTTCCTAGGGAAAAGTGGCGGTATTGCGGGAAGCGGCTCGAGCTTAGGACTCCATTTTGGGTCTTTGGGAGGCATGTGAACTAAAGGCGGTGGTTAACGGTGACCGAGAAGACGACGGCCACCACGGTGGCGCCATGAGACTCTGGTGGCTCTCCGGCAGAATTGGTTGCTTTTTCACCATCTGAAGGATGCTAGGAATGCTATTGAAATGATGGTTTGGCTTAGGGTCAGCTCAGGTGAGCTGGCCACGGAGAAGGCTTTTCGGCCGACAGCGATTTTGGTCGCCAGGGCTCCAGGCCAAGACATTCGCCCAGGGAAGTGCACCGGTGTGATCAGCGAACAACAGAGATCAAGTCAGCAACAAGAATTGAAAAATAATTGATGAAATCACGAGATTGAGTCTTGGGTTCACCGGGCGCAGGGGCGACGATCGGTGGTGAAGTAATAGGTTTAAACTAAAATTGGCTGTTCGGTGGGGTTCTTGAGAGTGCAAGAGAGCTCAAGGCAGTGGAGGCCGACTTTTAAAGGCGATGTAGGTCGGTTGCGGTGGAGAGGTGTTTCGGGAAGGCTTCCAGCGCAAGGGAGGGCGATGGGATGGCTCTGGCGCGAAGCAGAGGGTGTGAGGGGGAGGTGGCACTGTTGCTTCTGCAAGATTTCGATGATGTTGTAGGGGTGGCCCCCACCTAAACCCAGTAGGCCTGGTAGAAGGTTATAAGGCCCAGAATAGGCCATGTGTAATGACATAAGTGCCCCTGAAGGGGATACTCAGATGTAAGGGTATAATTGTAAAAGCACTCCCCATGTGTATATATATATGGAATACAGGCCATGGGAAAGGCCCAAACCATTACTATCACTCTCTCCCAACTCTCCACTACCATCTCTCTCTCTGTTTGGTCTGTAACCACAACAGTTGGCGCCGTCCGTGGGGAGGACAGGAGCAAGCCTGAAGTCCGAAGAAGGATGGCACCGAAAAAAGCTTCGTCGGCGGCGCGAAGGGAAAGAAGGCGCTGGTCGGGCGTCGCATGGGTACCGTGGCCGGCATTGGCGTTGCGGCGCGCGCGACGACGCAGCACGGTGGTCGAGGCGCCGACGCCGCGGCCGCGACGATCGACCCGCCACCGGCGCCGCGATCGCCATCGGCGCTGCGGCGACCACCCGCCACCGGCGCCGCGACGATCGACCTCGCCATCGGCGCTGCGATCGCCATCGGCGCTGCGACGACCGACCGCACCGCATCGCGCGGCGGCCAACCTCGTCACCGCGCTGCGACGATCGACCCGCCACCGACGCGCAACAACCAACCTCGCCGCCCTTGCCGCAACGCCGCGGTGAGCGCAGACGGGCGGTTGGAGGTAGCCACAACGGCGGCCGGCAGCTCGGGAGCTCGCGAGGCGATCGTGCTGTCTTGGCCGACGTCCATTGGCGCGCGGTGGCCCGCCGCGCGCAGCGGTGGAAAGCGCCTGCCGGTGGCCCTCAAAGCGCCCAGCGAGAGCTAGGGGATCTTCGTGGGGCGTCTGCGACATACAAGAGGCTCGGAGCGATGAGGCGCGCCGCTGGTCGCGCCAGAGCCCACGCCGAAAGGGCGACAGCCGCAACGCCCCACATCCACCGCGTGCCATCGCGACGCGCCGATCCAGAGTCCCCGCTTCGGCGGGGCTACAGCAGGCGGCGTGGCCCGAAGACTTCAAGTTCCCCAGTGTCATCGAGCCATACAAAGGTGATACAGACCCCCGCGAGTTCGTGCGCGTGTATGAAACCACAATCGAAGCCGCGGGCGGAGATGACACCACAAAGGCGAAGGGCCTCCCCCTCGCGTTGCAAGGAGTGGCGCTTTCCTGGTTTTTTACCATAGAGCCAAACTCCATCTACGCGTGGGAGCAGCTCCGTGACCGCCTTCACAACAACTTTCAAGGAAACTATGTTGAGCGAGTCGACGCAGACCGGCTCTTTGCCGTGAAGCAGAAACCTTCGGAAAAGCTCCGAGAGTACTTCAAGCGCTTCGCAAAGATACGATGCCAAGTCAAGGATGTCAACGAAACCACCGTTGTCAATGCAGCCATACAGGGCCTCCGCCCGGGCCCCATGGCGAGTACAACGCAAGGAAGCCGATCAAGACAGTGACGAAGCTCTTCGACAAAATGGAGGAATACGCCAGGGCGGAAGAGGACGCACGGCGAAGACAAGGTGACGACTCCGACACCAACCAGGCCGATGCTCGGCGAAAACTGAAGACCCGCCGAAGGACGGCTCTGCGAAGGGAAAGCGTAAGCAGGAGTCGTCCAAGGACGCGCCTGAGCGCAAGGATGCCCTGCACGGGCCGTCCGATAGGCCCAAGCACGGCCAACAGAAGTCGCAGCGAGGCCGATACATCCTCGACATCGAAGGCGGTTCCGAAGAAACTGCTCCCGCGGGTCGGGGCGGTCGGGGGCGCCGAGGCCGGGGCCGCGACGATAGAGGCCGTGGAGATTACGACGACCAACACCAGGGGCTGTGGTGCGCAGTCCATGGTCGCGGCAACCACGACACGCGCACGCACACCTCTACCGCGGCGCCCGCGAGCGCCACCAGGACAGAACTTGAAGTACGCCCGCCGTGGTGGCCACGTCGACAAGACCCATACGGCCCCCATGCACATCCAGCACAAGGGGCGCAGCCACACGAGGGTCCTCTGCGGATTCAGGCCCATGTGCAGCAGCCTCAGGAGGGCCTCCTGCAGCTACAGGCTCCGGAGGCCGCCCACCGCAGGGTCATCAATGTCATCTCCCGAGGCTCCTCGCTGGAGTTCTCCTCGGTACGGCAGCGGAAGGCCTACGTGCGGAGGCTACACCACGTGGCGGCATACCCAGCGCAGACACCGCTGGACTGCGCACAGCACGAGGTCACGTTCACCCCCGCCGACGCCCAAGGTGTGGAGCTTCCTCACCACGACCCCCTGGTCGTCCGGGTTGTCGTAACGGGATGCGACGTGAGACGTGCCCTAGTTGATGGCGGTAGCTCCGCGAACATTCTGTTCGCGGCAGCCTTCGACCAGATGGGGATCCCCCGAAGCCGCCTCGGCCCGTCGGGAGTCCCGTTGTAGGGCTTCGGAGGACAGCCTCTCCGGGCGCTCGGCCAAATATGCCTGCAGGTCTCCTTCGGCCAGGGCGACAATGAAAGGGTCGAGGACGCTACATTCGACGTTGTCGATCTCCCATACCCTTACAATGCCATATTGGGGCGTCCAATCCTTAACTCCTTCGGGGTGGTACCGCATCACGGCTATTTATGCATGAAGCTCCCGGGGCCGCGGGCCATCATTACCGTTCGTGGCGACCAGGACATGGCCCGGCGCATCGAGCACGGCACCAGATATCCCCGTCGCGGCGACGAACGGCACACTTAGAATCGGTATCATAGCGCGGGGACCCACGGCGTCATTCGGGGACGACTCGGCAAGCCCTACAGGTAGTGCAATCATTAGAGGCTTCGGCCGCGCCGAACACAAACGGTTAGTACCCCCGCCATATGTAATCGCTCACCCGCGCAAACGGGAAGGTAATAAAGTTCCGTTTGTTGCCAACCTATTATCATTGGGCAAAAATACGCGGCGAGAGCGCGCGGAGGCTTCGCCCACGCGCGTGCTCCTGGAGTATAAACCAAAGACGCACATTCGCGTGTGCACTCTCCGTAGCCAGGGGTACGGGTATGAGTATAAACCAAAGACGCACGTTCGCGTGTGCACTCTCCGTAGCCAGGGGTACGGGTATGAGTATAAACCAAAGACGACGCTCACAGTGCACTCTCCGTGAGCTGTGGGTACGGTATGAGTATAAACCAAAGACGACGCGTTTGTGTGTGCACTCCGTAGCTGTGGGCGGGTATGAGTATAAACCAAAGACGCACGTTGGCGTGTGCACTCTCCGTAGCCAGGGGTACGGGTATGAGTATAAACCAAAGATGCATATTCGCGTGTGCACTCTCCATAGCCAGTGGTACGGGTATGAGTATAAACCAAAGACACACGTTCGCGTGTGCACTCTCTGTCAAAGACACGGGTATGAGTATAAACCAAAGACGCACGTTTGCGTGTGCACTCTCCGTCAAAGACACGGGCATGAGTATAAACGAAGACGCACGTTCGCGTGTGCACTTTTCGTCGAAGACACGAGCATGAGTATAAACAAAGACGTGTGGGGGGACGCCTCTGCACGCACTCTACGGAGTATAAATAAGACGCGGATGTTCTCCCTGCGCACTCTACTGAGTATAAACAAGACGCGAACCCCGCGCACGCCAGGGACTTCGTCCCTGTGCGTACTCTCCGGAGTATAAATATGACATGGATGTTGACCCCACGCACTCTACGGAGTATAAATAAGACGCGGATGTTCTCCCTGCGCACTCTACTGAGTATAAACAAGACGCGAACCCCACGCACGCCAGGGACTTCGTCCCTGTGCGTACTCTCCGGAGTATAAATATGACGTGGATGTTGACCCCACGCACTCTACGGAGTATAAATAAGACGCGGATGTTCTCCCTACGCACTCTACTGAGTATAAACAAGATGCGAACCCCGTGCACGCCAGGGACTTCGTCCCTGTGCGTACTCTCCGGAGTATAAATATGACGTGGATGTTGACCCCACGCACTCTACGGAGAATAAATAAGACGCGGATGCTCTCCCTGCGCACTCTACTGAGTATAAACAAGACACGAACCCCGCGCACGCCAGGGACTTCGTCCCTGTGCGTACTCTCCGGAGTATAAATATGACGTGGATGTTGACCCCACACACTCTACGGAGTATAAATAAGACGCGGATGTTCTCCCTGCGCACTCTACTGAGTATAAACAAGACGCGGACCCCGCGCACGCCAGGGACTTCGTCCCTATGCGTACTCTTCGGAGTATAAATGAGACGTGGACGTTCACCCCACGCACTCTACGGAGTATAAATAAAGCGCGGGTGCTCTCGATGCACTCCGTGGAACGCAAGGAGGGCGTGGATACCAATCGCGCATCATGACAGAGCGTCGAGGCTCGCCTTTGTGCACCACGGGAGGTGAACGCAAGGTGCGCCACCGAAGTCCAATTCCACGAGCTCCAAGAGGGCGACATAGCGAGTCAGAGGCTGCCCTCAGGAAGGGCGCACGTGGAGTGCGAGGTACACCAGAGGCTACCCCCGCCTTGGAGCGTAGGGGAACGGAGCGTGCGCGCACTTCTGCCGCCGCACGCGCCAGTCTACGGACCCTAAACAAGTCGTAGCGTCGAGGTCCGCCTCCGCACGCGCCAGCCTACGGACTCTAAACAAGTCGTAGCGTCGAGGTCCGCCTCCGCACGCGCCAGTCTACGGACTCTAAACAAGTCGTAGCGTCGAGGTTCGCCTCCGTCGAGGAACAAGGCCCCGGGAGTGCTCGCGTGCCTACTTCGGCTAGGCAAGCGGGGCCCCCGCACAACTACTGTCAGCCCACCCGAAGCACAGCGCATATCCTAATTGCCAGCAGATGTATACATCGGGAAAATTTTACAAGTACAGAGGCCCGCCAGCATATCTGCAGCTCTAAGCCATTATTCGGCGGGCTCGTCCTTAACGCGCGCTAAGGCCGGGACCTCGCCCGAAGAGGATCAGCCCGCCCAAAAGTTCAGCGACTCCTCGGCCCTTTGCCGCGTCGGCGTCGCGGGTTGCAAGGTCGGGCGCAGCGATGCGCCAAACAAGGAAGCCGCCGGGCACAGTCAAATAGTCGATTAGAGAACAAGCGCGCATTTTATTCACAAAAAAGGGCGGACATTACAACGCACGCCTACACCTAGCCACCTCGGCATCGCACCTGCGAGTTCTCAGCACCTTCGGAGGTCCCAGCGCCGTCCTCGTCGCGTCGGGGGACCCCGTCCAGAAATTGGCCGAGGCTCCCCTCCCCGTAAAGGGACTTCCGGAGCTCGACCTGTGCGGCGACCACTCCGGCGTAGTCCCAGATCCGCTCGTAGAAGTGCTTTATGGAGCGACGAACGACGCGGACGGCGTCGGACATTACTCCAGCCCCGCCGGGCATCTCCAGATGGGGGTCCTCCAGCCCGGCGATGTGCGTGCAACCACGGTGCCGTAGGAGCGCGCACACCATACACGACGCCACGTAGGCACAGTGGTTGCCGGTCGTCGCCGCGCACCACGCACGCCGTCGGCGGCGTCTTTGATCCAAATGAAGGGTCCGCGAGCTCCTCCGGCCGGCGTGGTCCGGCACTTTGGCCACAAGCCCCTCAAGATGGCTTTCCAGCGTTTGCATGGCATCCCATGCAACTACCGAAGCCTCGCCAAGCGTCCGGTCACGCTCTGCTAGAATTAAGGCGAGTTCGCCTTTTTCCTTTTCTAACGAGGCGACTTGTTGCAGAAGGCCGTCCCGCTCCGCCGCAAACACCTACTGCATCACCTCCGTGGCCGACTCCCGCGCCGAAGCGGCGAGTCCCTCGGCGTGCGCCTTCACCTCAGCGCACGCCGCTTCCAGCTGGCGGATGCAGGCATCCTGGGCAGAACGGGCCCCCGTGGTTTCGCGCAGCTCCTCCTCGGCGACCCGCAGTCTATCTTTGAGCGCCCTTTGCGCATGAACATAGGCCGTTTGCAGGGCCTGCCCCAGCACCAGTGTCTATAGGGCAAAACGACTTAGCAAGCTCAGCATAGCCAAGCATTGTCGCATAAGTAAGCACTTACCCTCACCCCCGACACCTCGAAGGCATCCCCGAGATGCTCCACCCCGTAGGTATGAAGCGCCTGCTGGCTGACGCTGGCGGCCGCGTCATCCACGATCCCATGCCATGCCCTCAGCGTCTCAGACGGGGGAACGAAGTCCGCCGGACTGAGGCGCACGACGTTCGCGTCGCCGGCACTAGGACCCTCGTGTTCCGCCAAGGGCTCCTCCGGAATAAGCGACGCTGCAGACAGGGACGCAAGTGAGCACCGCAAGGCGCAATGAAATCACCAGGGAAGCCAAACCACCTTACCTTCGGTAGCGGAAGGAGGGCTCCGGGGGCCCGCCCCCTAGTACCAGGTGGAGTAACGGTAGCGCAAGTCCCCGCGGAAGGCGTGGTCCCGCCAAGAACAGAAGCCTCCGCGTTCGAGGCCGGCGCCGACCGTTCCTGCGTGACGGACGGGACGGCCTGGGGGGCAGAGGGAGTGCGCGCCGTAGGAACTTCGGCATATGCATCGGAGTCCCACAAGCTTCCGATGCCCGTCGCCACGACGAATCCCCTCAATGTCCGGTGGAGCTCCGGCCGGAGACACGGCCGCTTAGCCGAAGCAAGGGGCGACGACGCCGCCCCAGCAGCCACCGCGGCTGCAGCACCCGGAGGCGAAGCCCCCTCCGTGGCAACCTCTGCGGAGGGCAACTCAGTTTAGGCCGCTGCTGCTAGTGAAGACCCAGCTCCGTGCGCCCCCACAGAGGACATCTCCGGCGTTATGGCGGCCACGGCCGAAGGCTCCACCTCAGCACCGCCGGTCCTCTCAAATCCTGTCCCGACAACCGCCGCGAGTGATGAGATTTCTCCTCTCCGGCCGCTCGTGGCGAGCCCGCCGTCCAAGGCACCCGCCGAAGATCCGTCGCCCCCGGCGTCCGCGCCATCCAAGCCGGAGTCGGCGTACCTCGCCGAATCCGACTCGGCGTCTGCCGTACCATCGGGAGCGCTAGCAGCGGCACTGGCATCTGCTACACCAAGCACGACAGACGCTCCACCTCGGCCCCTCTTGCGAGACGACGCCTTCCTCCTCGCCGCGCCATCGTCTTGATGTTGCGAGGCCGGCTCAGCACGCTCCGGCACGGCAAGGCCCAGGGCCTCGCACACGCAGTTTATCCGCCCCAGCCCCGCCTCGGCGGTAGCAGACGTGCGCTGCTCATGCTCCCTAACGGTATACAGCCCCAGGAATACGCGCGCGGCCTGCTCGGCATCCTCCAAGCCAATCCCTAAAGTAAAGCAGGAGTTAAGATTAACATGTAACGCATTTTGCGTGAGCTAAGGGGAGATACGATCGACGCTTACGAAGACCGGAGGGCGCCGGCAGCGAGCAGACCCACAGCAAAACATTGTCATCTCGACGCTTCTCGGCGGCAAGGCGCCAGTCACGGGCGAGCGGCGCCACGCCGTACATCATGTACTCTTCGGCGAGGTCGCGCATGTTAAAGCGGGTGGCCACGCCTACGAGCCGCCGGGCCCTCCGCCTGTCCTCGCCGTCGAGCGTCCGGCTGGGCGAGGTCTTGAACGCAATCGGCCGGCCCGTGCACTCGAGGCCGCTCCCGCTCTCCACACGGTGGTAGAACCACCGCTTCATCCAGTGAGACTCCCACTTCCCGCGAGTGGAGTTCGCAGGGAAGAGCTCGCTGCAAGTTGACCGAAGAATAAAGTTGACGCTGCCGAAGCTCGACAGCATCCCGTCCTTCCGATCCTTGGGCTGGCACCGTGCCAAGTGCAGGTAGGCGAACAACGGCCCCGGGCCAGACGCTTCAGCGCAAGGCCCAATCAGACACCGCGAGCCGCCACGGCGTTGAGTCGGTTGTGCGCTCGGCCAGTTCCGCAAAGACGCCGCCACGATCGCCGCCGCCGGGATGCGGAGCCCCGCGTCGAAAAAGGCAACGCATACGAGCGCCTCCGACCCCTCGGGGCTCGGTTCCATCTCATCGGCGGCGGGTAATCGTACCGCCTGGCGCTCGGACAGCTTCCCCACGCGCAGAAGCGCTTGGATTGTCTTCTCGGTCACGAGCGACGGGCCCAACTCGACGAAGAACACGCCTTCCTTCTCTGCCGCCAGCCACCACTTGTCCGCCGCCGCCGGGTCGCGTTCTTTGAGCGAGTACTTCACCTCTAGCGGTGAAGATCGCCGGTGAATGCCACAGGTACTAGCCGCCCGGCCACGCTTGTCGCCAGATGCCATTGCTTCTTGCAAGAGTAGTATAGCGGCGAAAATACCACGGGAGTATAGAAGGCGAGGCAAGCAAGAAGGGGGCGTACATCTGCGGGGGCGCGGTTACGAGGGCTATTTCAAGCCACCTCCCCGATGCCGGGTTGCCGCGACCGCCCACGCACGGGCGCGACGCAGCGATCGTCAAAGGCCCGTCCCGCACAATCCCCCATACCCGAAGGCGCAGGGGCGCGACCGCAGCGGTGAGGGCCGTCAGAGCACGACGCACCAGTGGCCTCCCGCCGCGTGCCAACCCCCGCGCGAGATATCTGGCGCACCCGAGGCCAGGCGTCGACACGACTTCAGCCGCCATTAAAAGCGCATTAATGGGCCACGGATCACAACAGCTTCGACGCTGCGCCATTCCCCGCCCGCACCGTGTCCCCCTTCCCTAGGGAAGAGGCGAGCAGCTGCGATCACGCAACCGTTCACATCCCGCCGCGCACAAGTTACAAGCCGCCGCGTGTCCTACACGCGCCGAGGCGAGTCGCACGCTACGACAACCTAGCTTTAGCAAACCGGGGGCCGGCGCGATTCCAGGAACCTTTACAGCGCATTACCACATCGTGAGATCGCAATCACCGCATGCGTGGCGGTGTTTGCGATGCGAAGTTGCAACTCAGAACCACCACTATGCCTCTACCGCGGTAGGCTACAGTCCCGGCCTCGGCTTCAAGAATCGCGTGTCTACTTCGGCTAGACGCTAGCTCCGCTGCCACCCGTTTGAAGGGTAGGGGACGGAGCGCGCGCGCGTCTACTTCGGCTAGGCGCCAGCTCCGCTGCCACCCGTTCAAAGGGTAGGGGACGGAGCGCGCGCGTCTACTTCGGCTGGGTGCCAGCTCCGCTGCCACCCGTTCGAAGGGTAGGGGACGGAGCGCGCGTGCCTCTGCCCGGTGGCGCCAGCTCGCGCCACCCATTCGAAGGTAGGGGACGGAGTGCGCGCCGCGTCTGCTTCGGCTCGGCACCAGCTCGCGCCACCCGCTCGAAGGGTAGGGGACGGAGCGCGCGCGTCTCGCCGGCTAGGCGCCAGCTCGCGCCACCCGCTCAAGGGTAGGGGCGGAGCGCGCGCGCGTCTACTACAACTTGCGCCACTCACTGCGTCGACCGGCGCACCTAATACGGGCGAGTCTCGCTTTAGGCGCGAAACTCTGCCACCCACCTCGGCCCTGCACCGGGGTATAACGGCAAGCCGCCACGGGCCAAGCAACCTCGGTGGCAGCCTCGACGTGAGCTCTGCCTCCCTCCATGGGGAAAGCGCAGGCAGCCACTTTGGCGTCAAGGCCCGCGCGACAACCTCATGACCTAAACCGGCAGGGATTTAGGCGCCCGGGTTTTCCGTATTTTGGGAACGCAAGGGCGGATGTGCGGCAGGTTTTGACGGGTTCTCATAGACAGATAAGCTTCATACATCAACGTTCCTTGATGATAGCGCCGCTTGGCACAATCGGCGGATGCGATGAACTCAAGCATATCTGTCTCGAGAACAGTCAAACCTGCCATCTTCATACGGAGCGCGGCGCGCACGTAGGAGGCCGTCTTCTCAATCGCCACACCAACCTGGCGCCGCGCCGCGCTTCGCCTGGACCTTGGCTTCGAGGAGCGGACCGCGCGCCACGAACTCGCCGTTGGCACCTCCACACATGGCAAAAGCAAAGGTCATGTCGCGCAAAGTTTGGCTTGTTCTCCTTATGTGCCACCTTGGTGCGTTAACATTTTTCAAAGTAATGCGGACGGGCTCCATCAGAACCCCGATCAAGGTAGGTCTGCTTAGGAGAACAGGCAAACCTTGCCGCCGTATGCGTAAATGCAGCGCAAGGGCGAGAAGCGGCGCTACCGATAACAGACGCTAACCAAGCTCCCAAGAAAAATGGACCTTCATCGTACATCAACATCCCCTGCCGCTCGCGTCATTGGGAATGTCGATGCACGGAAGGGGCCCATTTTAGGGGAGCAGCTTCTATCCAAGGACACGGTGCAGGAACAACGCCGCACCAGCGCCATATATATAGCCCATCAGCGGGGGAGCCAACCGGCGGAAGACCCAACCGGCGGGAGTCCAACCGGCGGAAGTCTAACCACCGGAAGTCCGTTGCCACATTAAAATGGCCACGACGCCTCAAGGCCTGCACCGCACCAAGCACACTTCGGCCCGTGGACGACCAGAAGAAGGAGCGTCGCAGCGCGTCCGCTATCACTTGACGCATGTGCAACGACTCAGGGGCCCGCTACGCCTACCTATGCCGGCGCAACGCCTCCGACTCGGCCTGGGCAACCCCGATCCCGCCACGGCAGGGAAACGGAGCGCGCGCGCGCCTACTTCGACTAGGCGCCAGCCCTGCTGCCACCCGTTCGAAGGGTAGGGGACGGAGCGCGCGCGCGTCTACCTCGGTTAGGCGCCAGCTCCGCTGCCACCCGTTCGAAGGGTAGGGGACATAGCGCGCGCGCGTCCACTTCGATCAGGCGCCAGCTCGGGACGGAACGCTCGCGCATCTACCTCAACCACCAATCCAGGCGTCGGGTTCGGCTACGGCCTCAGCCCCCGGTCAAGTTCAGAAAAGTTCACAGGCCGCAGGGACGGAGGGGGCCAAAGGACTCGGCAACATGGCTTCGGCCCTGTGAAGCCCTTCACCATGAGAGGCTCCTGTTGTAGGGGTTGCCCCACCTAAACCCAAAGAGCTCGGTAGAAGGTTATAAGGCCCAGAATAGGCCATGTGTAATGACATAAGTGCCCCTGAAGGGGATACTCAGATGTAAGGGTTTAATTGTGAAAACACTCCCCATGTGTATATATATATATATCTTTATCTTTACTATATAAAAGAAGGAGTTGGTGGTTGGTACGGCCTCTTCCACCTCTTCTGATAAAAAAATGTATATTGACTGACGTGTAGGCCACCCCATCACGCATTCGCGTCCCCCTCTGGCCCTCCCCACTCCTCCCGAACCGCCCCCACCTCTCTCGAACCCGTGCGCTCCTCCCCTTGGATTTCGCCGCCGCCCGCCTCCCCCCACCGCCGCCTCCTCCCCCGTCGCCTCCTCCCCCCCACCCCTCCTCCGCCTCCTCCTCCCCCACCCCTCCTCCACTGCTCCCAATTCCCCCCGAATCCCGTGGCTCCCCCACGTTCTCCGCCGTCTCCCCACGTTCTCCGGCCCTGTTCTCCGCGTCTCCCCACCTCCTCCTCCCCCCGCTCCGCCGTTCTCCGCCACTCCCTCCTCGCCTCCTTCCCTCCCTCCTCCGCCGCTCCGTCGTCGCCTCCTCCTGTCCCTCCGCCGCCGCTCCGCCCTCGCCTCCTCCCCACCCCGCACCACCGCCTCCCCCACTCCTCCGCTCTGTCGCCTCCTCCTCCCCCGCTCCTCCGCTCCGCCGCTGCCTCCTCCTCCCCCACCCCTCCGCTCCGCCGCCGACCCCCGCTGGCCTCGTCCTCGTCGCCATCGCCGCAGTCGTCGGGGTCCAAGGCGCCCATGGTGGCCGTGGACGGGTTTGCCTTGGGGGTGGTGATCTGCACCGCCACTCTCCCCTCCCTCGTCCCTCCCGATCCGCGCCGCAACCATCGGCCTCGTCATCCTCCTAAATGACGAGCACGGCCGCGCCATTCGACGGCCGCGCGGACGGGGCATCGACTTGTGGCCGCAACATTGGCAGCGGCGTCAAGGATTCGAGTCCGCGGCGACGTCGTAGATTGAAGCCGGTGGCGGACGGGGACTGGCGACAATGCCAATAAGGCCGCCACCACCATTGAAGCCGCTGTCTGCGCGAACTGCTATCCATGCAGTCGCTAGGACATGGCCGAAGGGAGTAAGGGACTAGGACGGCAGCAGCGCGGCCGAGGAAACCAGCGCAGGCGGCAGCCTCAGGCGAGCACTGCGGATGCGCCCTCACGCGCTGTGGCTGGTGCGGGGAGAGCGAGGTAGGGAGCGGCGGCAACGCGCTCCTCGCCGTCGGCCAGGTCATCGCCGACCTCAACTTCATCCGCAAGGTCTACTTCTCCTCCGAAGGCAGCTGAGTCATGGATGGTGAGCACAAATTAGCACACCAATATTTAGTATACTTTCCATTCCATGCTTACCTTCCATAGATTTTTTTTTTGACAATTTTCTATTTATTATGGGAACAAAGTTCTTAACGAGCAAAGCGATTGGCCCTGCTCAACTCCATTCAGGAAAACTCTTGAACATGCTTAGGAATTAGGATGGATCCTAGCTTGGTGAGGAAAACCTACTGTTTCGATTACTGTGTTGCCTCGGATGCTTCATTTGAGTTTGTTGTTTATACCGATGTTCTGTTCGGTATGTGTTAGGGAACAGAAGAAGAGTCTAGGATATATTTTGAGACTATATTTTGGCTGGCATGACAAAGAGGGGTGAAACTGCAACTTTGATTTCTCATGATATGGTCCAACGATATCAGTGTTTTTGGTAAAGCTCGGCCACCTTCTTGATATAAGAGTATTCATAGTGATCTACCGCAATACCATGCAATTAGTAAAGCTTACATTGTTCCCAGATAATATTAAAAACGGCAATTACATAGGCCGTGAATTGTTCTGTAACCTCTGCTTGGGCGATGGTAATTTGTAGGGGTAGCTGCTCTGCTGAGCTTTGCTCTATGTGAAAGTATCAGTAGGAGTCTCTTCGTTTTTTACCTTTCCAGCACAAGTTGTAGAACTTGGAAGGTTCCGCACTCCCCTCCTCTTTATATATATAGAATGCCCGTGCGTTGCTCAAGGCTGTGTTTCATATTTCTGGTGGATTGGGAGCTTGGAACAATGGTTACCTGTGAAATAGGTATTCTTTGAAGCCCTAAATGACAGTATTTTGTGCTTGAACAATGAGAATTTTGTTATGTAGGGATTGTTTGAGGGCCTAAAAGCATATAGGAAAACTGATGGGTCCATACTATTATTTCGTCCGGACGAGAATGCCATAAGGATGAGAGAAGGTGCAGAGAGGATGTGCATGCCTGCACCAACTGTTGAGCAATTTGTGGATGCAGTAAAACAAACAGCTTTGGCAAATAAACGATGGGTAAGTAATTTTGTTTTTTCTTATTATTGTTTCATTGAGCTCTGTATTCAATAATACTTGTTATGTTCATGATCCCCACCGCTTGTTTCTCAGTATTATATTTCTAGGTGCCTCCTCTTGGTAAAGGTTCCTTGTATATAAGGCCACTACTTATGGGAAGTGGTGCTGTTCTTGGTCTTGCACCTGCTCCTGAGTACACCTTTATTATTTTTGTCTCCCTTGTTGGCAATTATTTCAAGGTTTGTATTGATTTTGAACTTTTAGCTTCCACCAGATTCTCTAGGCATTCATCGAAAATAAAGAATCATGGACTTAGGGACGGAATACATCCTCCGATGATATGTTACAGTGACGTGTTCCTGATATATCCCTATAGGTTATTTGCTTAAGTTGGTTTTGAGATTTGAGATTTTGCTCTTATACCACTTTTTCCTAGCTTTATCGAGAATTATGGTACCCATATTATTACTTCTGTTATGGTTGGTAACAAGGATGAGGTATACATAAAGCAGCGTTACTCATCCCAATTGCCAGAATTGGAGTTCAAAAATTACGTGAGAGAAATTGGAAATGAGAGATTTTCAGATGGGGAAAGCAAGCCAAATGTGTCTCCCATCAATTACAGTGAGAAGGTTAGCATTCCTTGCCTTGACATTTTAAAATAATAAAAGAATTTTTTTTATCTGTAATTGCTTATATGAACAGAAGCTTGTCATATCTTAGTTGGTTCACCTTTTTTTCTTAAGGAATAGTTGGTTCACCTTGAGGGCTGTATAATTTATGAGTCTATAAAGATGCTATCTGCATTATAATTATTTATCTATCTACATCTTTGAGAACCACCTGAATTATCCACAGTAGGAAATTGGCTATTTTGAAAAATCAAACATGATCGAAGAAAGAAAGAATATACAGTGCATATGTGTGCGCTGCACCTCTTTAGCTGGCAACAAATCGTGCTGGGGGTGGTTAATCCATTTGTGACATAATTAATATTGTATTCCCTCTACAGGATATGACAGTAATCTTCAGAAGGAGAGGAGGTTGTCATCTTGTTCATAACTTTATTGATTGGATAAAAATGTTTCCTCAGCACTAGATGTCATAGGCATGACATTTCTCCCTATTGTTTCGATGATATATTGCTTGTGCAATTGATCTATACTTGACATGTAAGACCTTCATCCGGTTCCTTACTATTACTATTTTAAAGCACATTTGCCACCTTTAATGTACACTTATAATACCACGAGCTTTGTCCCATTGTACTATCGTTTATATTATGGTAGCAAGGTCCCTTTGCGATTGTGTTTCTGTTTTAATTGGTACTCTGTTGCAACGCACGGCACTTTACTAGTATATATATATATATATATATATATATATATATATATATATATATATATATATATATATATATATATATATATATATATATATATATATATATATATATATATATATATATATATATATATATATATATGGAATACAAAGCCATGGGAAAGGCCCAAGCCATTACTATCACTCTCTCCCAACTCTCCACTACCATCTCTCTCTCTGTTTGGCCTGTAACCACAACAGATGACTTGTTGACTTTAGGCGTGCAGGCTGAGAGAGCGAGAGGGAGAGCTGTTGCGGCGGAGAGAACAGGCGCGAAGGCGGTGGCGCGCGGAGCAAGAGAGAGCAGAGAGGTGTGCGGCTGACTAGTGGGGCCATTTGCGCAGAGGATGGGGTTGAACTAGGAGCGGCGGCCGCAATTTCGCGCAAGGAGGAGATGACGCGTGCGACGGCGTCCGAGCGAAGGCGGTGGGGAGGCGCATACGCGCGGCAGCGCCAGGGAAAGGAGAAGGCGGAGAGGACGGAAATGGAAAGCGGTTTTCAGGGGTTTTTGCCAAATTGGGAAAGAGAGGGAAATTCAAGCAAATTTCAAGAAATTTTGAATTTTTGGGGGTGTTTCACTTGAAAAAAAATTTCTTCTCCTGTGTATTCTCATTTTTCTGCCACAGCGGTTAAATTGGCAGTTAAAATCAACTCAGGGTTACATACTTACATGAAGGGGGGAAAATATGTCATCATCACACGAGGAAACGTTACGCAGCACATGCCCCAGGTCAACCCAAATCCCAGACTGAATCAGACAGCTGGACAGAAAGCTCTGCACTGATCATACATTAGGCCTCATCTTTCTGTCTCCCTAAGATCCAGTTAATCCAGAATGTGATGGGCCCCTTGTATCCATTAGCTTAATCTCGACTTGAAACTTCCCGGACTGATTATACATTAGACCTCATCTTTCTGTCTCCTTTTTGTGCAGCAGCTGGGAAGCTTCCCGGACTGAAACGACGCGTGCTAAATGGTTCTACTCTGATTATACATTAGACCTCATCTTTCTGTCTCCCTAAGTCTCTGCTAGTCTAGTTAATCCAGAATGTGATGGGGCTCTTGCATCCATTATCTTAATCTCGACATGAGTGCTCCTTTTTGTGCAGCAGCTGGAAGCTTCCCGGACTGAAACGACGCGTGCTAAATGGTTTTCTACTCTGATATCATCATGGTTCGTAAGGTTAGCATCAGCATAATTTTGCACCTGAGGTGGGGCCCCAATGTCAGCCTTAGCCTATGTGATTTGTATGCGAATTGATACGCATCGCATTGCTCCATCTTATACCGTACATTCGGCGCCAGTCCGAATTCCACACTGTGCGCCACCATTTTCTTTCCGAATGGGTGCAATTGGTTAAGGTCATGTTCTAAGGTATTGTAGCTTGAGATTTTTGACTCAAATGGTACTATAATGATTATCATTTTTTTAGATATTTAATTAAAAGCAAAAAACACCGTTATATATTCATTGATAAATACAAAGAAAAAAACGTATAAAAATTTCAATACGTTTTAAATAGCTTTTGGCTTCGTGAAAGCAGAAACCAGGACCTGGCTCGATAACGAGTCACAGGATCGAATTACGAGCCTGCGTAACGTTTACTCGGTCAGACTCCCACCAGGGTCTTTAGCCACTTCGTGCTATACTAGTCGGATTAGTCATTGGTTCGACTAACCATTAAATTCAAGCAGCATTCTGATCATATGACCACCAGCTCATTAGGTGTTGTTAACCACAATTATGACTGTCCAGCTCATTAGGTGCTGTTAACCACAATTAAATTTGCGTAAAATTATATCAGCCAATGTAAGCTTTATATAGAGATAGGAGACCAAGTGTGTTTGGTTCTTAGGATCATGGGGGACGGGACATGTTCATCCCTAAAAACATGGTGTTTGGATCCGAGTCACTGGGATGGGATGATCCAAAAACACTGAAAAAAGGGGACCGCGCCATCCCCTGGAATCGGTGGGACGGGGGCGTCCCTCGTCCTGTCCCACCACGTCTTCAAACCAAACACCAAGGGAGCAGTCAGACCCCCCTAATTCTGGAGCTTCTGAGTCTTTTTCTTCCTCATTCCAACATCCAATAATAACTATCAATCTTAATATGCAACTTGGCTCCGCTTCTACTTATTTAACTACATTTCACCGCTAAGCGGTGTGACATAGGTTTTGTCTTATGATTTACTTTTACCTTTGATTTATGCTTTGCATATCATTCGGGGCTTTGTAGTTGGAAGGCTGGTTGGGCTAAGAATAGGATCACTTATTGCACGAGTCCCTCTTAGGCACATTTTGAGTCTTCTAGGTTATGTTTTCCTTCAGTCTAAATTGAGCTTGCTTCTTCAATCACTATTGTCCAGTAGTGGGATTTCTATTGTTTTAGATTTACTTCTTAGCTATTAATCATCCTTCTTCTAGAGACTGTGGAGTAAATAGCCTACCTCTCTCTTCTTTTAACCATTCTATCCTTTCCTTGTGAGGAGATAGTTTGAGGAGTGACTTTTGCTAGTTTGGATTTTTTGAGCAATTTCTTCCCTTGCAGGTGCTTTTAGATGTTTTATCTTGCAGCTTATTCTTAGGGGGAGCTTGATCCTTTTTTGGTTCTTCAAGTGGTATTTTGAAATTGGTATCTTCCTGTAGTTAGGAAGTTTTATCTTCTTACTTCCTCTTTGCATTATACATCCATTATGTTATATTGTATTTTAAATTCAGCAACTTGCATTGTAATATAAATACATGGAGTTTTGACTATTATCCTTATATGATATGATATCTTGTTTTATATTTTGCCATGTCTTGTGCTAGTTTGTTAGACTTATCATGTTCTTCTGCGTGTAGCTTAGGTTTTTCCATGCTAACTTCATTAAATATAATAAACTTGAATTAAGTTATATCTTGTTAAATCATGTGACTAGTTTTGTTTCAGTGATTCTCTTACAATTCAAGCCATGTTAAATAGGCTAAGTTGAGTTTTAAACCTAATTTAAGCGTTAAATTGGGCTATATTAGTTCTTTATTGAAGCATGAGTTAGTATTAGCTCTTTATTCTTGAACTAAGTCAAAAAAATACAAAACGATCTCTTTTGTGTGAAAACTGATCTAATCAATTTTTTCTCATGAGACAGCTTATATTACACTAGGTATGAACTTAGGGAGAGTTTTAAATGACCTAGACCACTCTCTTAAGTTTATTGCTTAGCATGGTCGTAGCACGACTTGAGATGTAGCATATGACTAAGAAAAACTGTACATCTTTCCTTAAAAAAGAGAAAATAAAATTGCACCTCCTTGCTGGAAAACTTTCAGCGTGATTTTTTCTTTCCCTTTCCCTATTTGCTTTCTATCTTTCTAGCCCCTCGGCCGTAGTGCTCTCCACACCCCAATAGACCCTATTCTTTTTTTTACTTTTAGCTGATTTTTAGTTTTAGTTTCTATCAGCTGATACTATTTATCAAATCTATTAACCTAACCAAAAATTATCATTAACAACCTAAAAAGGGCCCAAAAATTATCATTAACAACCTAAAACGGGGCACGTCATGGAAGCCAGCCAACCTACCTCTCCCAACTCTTCCACACGCCTCTATAAAAAAAAAAAAGGAAAAGGCTTCCAACCCCATGCGTGCGATATCCTCTCTTGAAGACTGTCCCCTCCCTCTTAACTTCATGGGGGCCTCTTGAACAGTACTTTGATGTGTGCATGTCCAAATCAGAATGTGGGAAATACAAACGTGTGAAAATTCAAGATGAGCTGAGGTGGAGGGTTACTGATCTGGCAAGTGTTGATTCCTGCTAGGTCAAAACACATCGATCGAGTTTCAGTATCTTGTGTTTATTTTTAGTAGACGAGAGTGTTACGATTACAGCTGGTTGAGAGCGCCACAAGGGTTTCTTAATTTGGACCTGCTCCATGCGGTTCGATGCCCGTGGTCAAAACATCACTTTTGTGTAGATATGGGTGATAAAATGTTTTCTGCTTGTTTGATGGAGAGCCACTCTGAATTCAACCAGGTTGTTTGTGTGCGCCACAAAATATATAACACAAGAAAAAACTATATATATATTCTAGTATTGGTTTCTGTTGCGTACAAATTAGGGGATATTAGAGAAACCAAAAGACACTCGAGATTTTAATAGGCACATCTTCCTACTCCATTTTATAATATGGAGAATATTGCATCGAACAATATATCACCAGTTAGTAAATCATCCATACGTTGTGACGTATAAGCATGCATATATAGAATTTTTTTTGTAGGAATAATCTATTTTTTATTCAAAATTACAGAAATATACCTGCGAGAAATTTTTTTACAAAAATAGGCTTGAGTCGCCCCCCATTGGGCGACTGGAGCTAATCGCCCAACCAGGGGCCGATAGAGTCTCTGTCGCCCTACTATCGGGCGACTACAGCCAGTCGCCCCCCATTGGGCGACTTTCATGCAGTTGCCCCCATTGGGCGACTGCACTCAGTCTCCCGTGATTTTTTTAAATTTTGTCAATTTTGTAGTTTTTAACTGGGAAAAAATCTGCTGGAATTGTAATAAAAGTTTATGTTCATTGTATGTTGTAGGTGCGTAAAAAATTTTAGGAAATTTTTTAGGAACGATTGACCGTAGAACGATGGTTACATATGATGGTAAGTGGTATTTTGATGTTACTGAGCATTCGTGTGCGGAGAAAACCGGTATGTTAAAATTGTTAGATGACTTGATATGTGAATGATTGAATGCAAGTAAGCACGACATAGTACTAACAAGTTCACATCGTAAATAACAAACGTAAGTAGTACATGAACAAATGGTGTACAGTCAGGACTACTCTCAATCACCACCCTGGCCTACCCCGTCTCCACACCCGTGTCCTCCCGTATAGCCCCGCTTGGCCGTCCTTCACTGCAACGGGTGACGATGCCCTGACAACGTAAGACGATCAGGAGCGTGTTGCACCCGCCCCTGAGCTGGTGGAGTCAGCTGCCCCTCTGCCTATGTGCCCTCCGGTGCACCGGGGAGGGCACTCGCGGAAAGAACCTCTGGTGCTGTGCTGCGAGGTGCAGACCCAGACGCCTGCCCGACCCACTTGGCGAAGTACTGGTCCGAATCGTTCGGACTCACAGAGGGGCCGAACCGCTGCTCGGGCGGGAAAAGACCTACAAAAGTAATATCGTTAGTTTTAGATGTAAAGCATTGCGATAAAACTGAGATCGTATGATACGTACCCTCAGTTGGCGCCATCGCACCTAGAGGAGGGGTGTACAACGTGGAGTACACCCCCTGTGTGGGGAAGCCAGGGATGTACTGAGGACGTAAGAACATCTGCCCTGGCGATGTACGATGCCGTCCCCAGGCAGATCCTCCAGCCTCATCCGGGTGAGGTGCTGTAGGACATGCCCACGGAGAACCTCCGGAGTAGTGTGCCGGTCGGGGCGGCACCGATGGCCGGACCGTCCGTGTGCTGGGCGTGGGTGTAGAGGTCACTGGTAGCCTCGTGCAGGACAGCAGGGAGACGATACGTCTACCCCACTCCGTGAAACGATGGTACGCGCTGATGTGCTCCTCGTGGCTCACCTCAGCATCTGCAGCAAGTCGGTGCAGCATACTCTGGCCCTCCGTGATGATCGAAACACCGACGTCAGCCTGAAGGAAAAGATATAAAATGGTTAACCATCCAAGCTAGCATTGCCATTGGCAAATGTTTGAAAATACGTGTAACATACCACGATGTGTGTGTCCTACGCGAGGTACGCGGGATACGTGTCTGTTGGAGTGGCGAGGTGTGCAGGGGGCGGGTCCACGACATGTACAAGCCTCGTACATGTCTGGCCCTGGTACCAGCCCAGGTACTCCATGTACTCCGTGCTGTCATAGGGGCGCGGTCCCACTGCACAGTCCACCCCTGCATCTTCGCCGTCCAATTCGTGCCACATTTCACTCTTTTTCTAGAGTGCCTGCTTGTAGGATCACTTCGTTAGTAATTGCCAATGGAATAGTAAGTATGTACAATTTTTTGAGATGCGGGCACTCACGCGTGCACAGCAGGCAGCATTGGTGGTCCGACTGGTACCGGAACAGCCTGGCGTAGACCAAACTGCCGCATCACTCACTGCGACGAGTAGTCCTCCACGAAGATGTCGTAGACGAGCTTCCGGCGCGTCAGCCAAAAAGCTCCGTCACGCCAGCAGAGTGTCGACAACCCATCGGGAGCACGATTCATCAGTGCCGCATATGAGTACGGCTCCCAGCGCACGTCATCGGCCGTGAGGCGATCGATCTGCTCAACAAAGGGCAGATACGCCCGCGTGACCTGCACATGTGTGAACTGCACATGCAAAGATGAATAGGTGTTACATATGACTGTCGTTAGTACAAAGGAAATAACTAATTGACATATGACTTACCCGTCGACGACACCAGAGAGAACCCATCGTCGGCCGGTTGACATCTTCCCCCGGATACATCTCGGGCCCATACGGACCCATGTCGTCTAGCAAAGGTCGTCCGAGGCTGAAGCGCTCGAACGACCACAGCTGCAGCAGCAGGGGACAGCCCACAAGGACCGAGTTTGCCTTGGTCCTCGAGCACGCATCGCATAGGCCGCGATACGTCGTGGCAAGTGCGGCCGATCCCCACTGACCTGGGGGGCCTCGCATTCCGCGATCACCCTAGCATGAGCAATGAGGCGCACATCCACAGTGTTGCCATGGCTGGTGGTGAAAAGCACCCAACCAAACATCCACAACACGTACGCCTCCAAGTGGCACGAGACCTGGTAATCGTTCGCCTCTGGATCCATTTGCTCCACCTGAATGCAAACAACATGTTATTAGTATGTAATAGCGTAAATAAGAGCTTCGACGACACAATCGATTGTAAAGACCACATACCTGGAACTGTGCGAGCCACCTCAGCGACGGCCCGTGGGTCTGACTTGCCGGGAACATGTGGTACTCATCGGCGGCACCCGATGGAAGGACCCCCCTGAATCTGCCGAGCAGGTTAGCGTGCCACTCGGCTGGGACCTCCGGTAGGAATGTAACGCTGCCCGCGATCGGAAGCCCAAGCAGTAGGGACACATGCTGTAGGGTCGGCGTCATCTCCTCGAATGGCAGGTGGAAAGTGTGCGTCTCGGGCCGCCAACGGTCCACCAAAGCCGTCAGCAGGGAACGGTCGAACGGGAAGCGTCGTGATCGCTCCACAACGTCGTCCCCGCCCGTGGCCACGGCAGGTCCATCCTCGTCCGTGGCCTGCACCATCTGGGAAAGAGGGAGTGGCCCAGCATCCCACAACCTACAAACAAAGTGAAGGTCAGCACAGAACGTTCTTACGGCACCACTAAAACATGCGGAGTGCAAACCTGACTGTCCAACAGGGGTGAGTCTCCAGGCCACGCGAGGTGTGCGTGTCTAGACCACTCCCAGCTCAGCCGGCATGTCTGCACTCCCCGGTGGCGGCACACGATAGAAAGCGCGATGCACGCGGTCCACGTGCTTGCCCAACAGGGGATACCGCCAGTCGGAGTCACGACCATCACACGCCATACTTGCAATTTGTACATTACGGTGAATGAAATTTCTAAACTACAATTTCGTACACATGCAGATTTCGTATGCATGCTAATTTTCTAAAACTATGTTCCCTAAATTATACATAACTATACGCTTCTACAGCTGTTAATTTTGTAAAACTACATGTTTAATAAATTTAGTATAACAAATATTTAACTATTTCTATCTAGATCTACACCTACGGTTGATTCTTCATCTCCTCTCCGTTTCTACGCCTGCTAATTTTCTATAATTACGTTAACTAAATTTTTTATACTAAAAATTGTATGTTGCAAATTTTCTATACAAAAATTTCTATACTAAAAACTATACTAAAAATGTTCCATTCTAAAAAAATGTATACTACAAATTTTCTATACTAAAAATTGCACTAAAATTTTCTACATCTACAATTTTTACTACCACTAACATTTCATCAAAAATATACTACAAATGCAATATACTAAAAAATACCTGGATCTGAAGATTCTCCTTCCTCCCTCTCGTCTCCTCCTCTCCCTCTCCTTTTCTTCCCCTCCTTCCTCTCCTCTCCTCTTCTCCCTTCCCTTCCTTTCTCTTCTCTTCTCCTCTCTTCTCTCGGCTCGGTGCGATGCAAATGGCAACAGTGCAGCAGCGGCTGAGCGCGCGCCCAGATTTTACCCCCTCTGTCGCCCAGGCGTTGGGCGACTAGAGGTCCAGTCGCCCAACCGTACGGCGACTGGATATGCAGTCACCCAACACCCGAACGACAGCAATAATTCACCCAACGGTTCATATACTACCCATGTGTCGCCTCCCGGTTGGACGATAGGCTCCAGTCGCCCCTCCATTGGGCGACTTGAGCCTATTTTTGTAAAAAAAAACATTTCCGCGGGTATATTTCTGTAATTGTGAATAAAAAATAGATTATTCGTACAAAACATGTTGAAATACTTGGAGTGCAAATAAACTATAAATTTTGGTACCTGCCAGATGCTTTAGTTAAAAGAGTTACAAAAACGAAGTCCCCCGCCCGCGGTAATACACTATGAAAAGGACGCGTATTAGCGTCCAGCTGTCTCCACCGAGCTAAAACATCACCTCCCTTGTCCTCCTCCCATGCACGCATCCATGCATTCTCTTCACTCCTGCACACCTCCCTCTCGCTCCTCTCTCTCTCTCTCTCTCTCTCTCTCTCTCTCCCTCTCTCTCTCTCCCCTATATATACACATCCACACTTCCCGTGCATGCATCCATGCATTTCAGCAACCCCTGCTCCCTCCCTCTCCTCTTCACTCCTGCACACCTCTCTCTCTCTCCTCTCCCTATATATACACATCCACACTTCCCAAACACATCCAAATCCCAACATTGCAACATTTGCACAAGCAAAAGATCACTTCTTGTACTAACACAGGCACATCACAGGCTTGCTTTACAACATTTGCACAAGCAAAAAATCACTTCTTGTACTAACACAGGCACAGCACAGGCTTGCTTTACTTGCTAACTTCGACATTGCAGCAATTAATGGAGGTGGTGCTGGACAATGCCGGCGGCGTTGTGGTGGCCGGTGAGGTGGCCGGGCAGTACCGGGGTGTGGGGAAGAGGAAGTGGGGCAAGTGGGTGTCGGAGATCAGGGAGCCCGGCAAGAAGACGCGCATATGGCTGGGTAGCTTCGAGTCGCCGGAGATGGCCGCGGTGGCGCACGACGTGGCCGCGTTCCGGCTGCGGGGGCGTGAGGCCAGGCTCAACTTCCCGGGCCTCATCCACCACTTCCGCCGGCCCGCCACCGCCGAGCCCGAAGACGTTCGGGCTGCGGCGCTCGAGGCCGCCGCCCAGGTCCGGCTCAGGCCCGACCTCGTGATGCAGCCTGGCGGCTACCCGGACCCGCGGCTCGGTGACGTGTCGCGGGACGTCGTGCTTGCCGCCGATGAGCTGGCTGCCGAGTCGCCCAACATGTGGGCTGAGCTGGCCGAGGCCATGCTCATAGCCCCACCTGTCTGTGAAGGCTACGCTGAAGACAATGACGAGTGGACCCAGGGGACGCTCTGGGACCCATCTATCTGGAACTACTGATCTCACCTTCAGAGCCTTCGGTTTTCTCAGGTGTGAAATTAACTAGATAAGGTAAAATCGTTAAAAGTCTGTACTAGGCACAAAGAAATGAGCCTGGCAGTATATATAGCCGTGCAATGGAGTCATGAATAATGGCAAATAAAAAATACAATAGCCATATCACAGAGAGATACTTGATCATGTATCAAATACAACAAGGTGCAATGTGTTTGATTAAGGACACCAAAGAACCCAGGTAAAAAAAAGAGAGAATAGATTGTCACCTTGCTTATAAAAAAGCATATCAGCTATATGTTGAAATACAGTCAGAACAACACAAAGAATTGGATCGTATATGTGCATGAGGGCTTCGAGGGCTGATATATATACATGTGCGAAGACAGTGTAACAGTAAGACTCAGAAATATATGACCACAGCAGATAGCCTGCAGCGCATAGGTGAGATAGGACACAAAAGTAACATGCGCATAATGTAGCAAAAGCACATGAATGTATCACAATTACATTGCTGTTAGGAAGTCATGTACCTAGCAAATATGCTGGCTAACTGGACTGACGTCAAGTGAAAAATCACCAAGCATAAGGAGTCCATTTGGTGTTTCCTGGAAAGCAAAAGCGCCGTCGAACAGTTCCATGTGACATTCTGAATGTAATTAGTAAAAAACCAGGAAAAATGCATGCTAAAATTGCTGAAAAAGTAGATTAGCCTCAAATGAACACCGAACCCATGGAACCCGAGTCAGACAAAGGTGACAAAGAAATTATTAATCTGCACTTCACCCAATCTGTGATTGGCAAAGGCAACAAATATATAAAGAACTATCTACATATAAGTAACACATTAGAAAAATTAGAAGAGCTAAAAATTATGACTCCGAAATACAAAAGATATGCTAGACAGGACATCTCTGCTCAGTTACTCTTTTTTTCCTGTTTGTATATTTAGGTTAAATTGGTGAAGGTATAACAATATAACAAAGATGAATTAGCATGATGGTAAACCTCAACTCAAAACCAAGATCTATAAAAATATGAGCGAGGCGTTAACATTTCTCCACTAAAGTGTACGGTCCCAATTTCCATGGAAAACATGCATTTATTTCCGTTGATGTATCCCAAACTGCTAAGACTTCTCTTGCCTAGTCTAGAAGCATTTACGACATCCAAAGCTATTCATTCCATTCCTAATTTCTTGGGTAGAAATGGAAGAGATTTTAATATGTGTAGAGACTGTATATTCTGAAATCACAATTTTGTTATTCTCTTTTCGCACAAGAAGTTCAAACTAAAGATTCATTGGTGTAGGTTAACTTGAAGTAAGGTTAGTAGAACTAAACTAATCCAACAGCCAAACACATAAACTAATAAAAACCGTCTGTGATATTCCAGATTATCACAGACGGTTTTATAATAAAAACCGTCTATGATACATTTCCCACTTTGCAATCCCTCAAAATTTCATATTTTCCCGCTTAAGTCCGAGTATGATTCAGTTTTGAGACACCTTCAGTAAAACGGGTATAACTTTTGCATACGGTGTCCGTTTTCGACGTTCTTGTACTCGTTGGAAAGCTAACGACGAGCCCGACCCAAAACAATGACTGGTTTGTGCCGTCACCCTCCAAGACCCCAAAAATCGGCCATCTTTGGACCTAAACTTGCGTCGTAAGTTTTTTGTTTCTGTTTTTGCCTTTTTTCTTGGTCTTCCTTTTGGAATTTGGATTGTGCTTCAATTGAAAAGTTGTAGATCTCATCGAAACCATTCAAATGAGTATATATAAGCTATATAAAACTTTGCTATTTTATCTTTTCAGACTAGTTGTTTATATTGCATCGATATATAAAAATTTGTGCTCTAATTGACAGACGGTTATAGAACCGTCTGTGATAATCTAACTGCTGGGCCCGTCGATCCTCCTCAACCCAATCATAGCCAATAGAAATCCACCAATCCTCACCCCATGGATCGTAGCTCCGCCTCTTTGTTCCCGCGCCAAAAATTTCAAACTCCCGCCTCCCTCTCCCTCTCCCTCCCCTATAAATATAACCAAAACCCAGCCTCCTTGCTGGTCTCCTCTTCCTTGCTGTCCTCCTCCTCCTTGTTGTTCTCCTCCTCCTTGCTGTTCTCCTCCTCCTTGCTGTCCTCCTCCTTGCTGTCCTCCTCCTTGCTGTTCTCTTCCTCCTTGCTGTCCTCCTCCTTGCTGTTCTCTTCCTCCTTGCTGTCCTCCTCCTTGCAGATGACGCACAAGTCTACGGGAGGCAAGACACCGCAGAAGCAACTAGCTCGTGCCAATCGTGCAGACGCTCAATCAATGTCGATGACGGTGGGCGTCAAAGACATCTAGCTCATGCGTTGCATCAGGGGCGAGAAGGCATAGAGGATCTTTACTTTTTCTCTGTTCTTGTTGTGTAACCTGCTCGTTGTTTTGGGATATTGTAATGGTGGGCTCTAATCTTAATAAAAATGGATGTTTTATGCTTGTGAAATGAATTGAGATGTGAATTGGATGTATACATTTACATGTTGATCTGCTTGTTTCAGAGGGCATGACTAGCATTTCCTGAGGCTAGCCAATAAGCAGAAATATGTTTAGGAGTATAAGGGAATATCACAGACGGTTTTTAACTAAAAACCATCTATGATAGTACTAAAAACCATCTGTGATTTATAAATATCACAGACGGTTTTTAGTTAAGAACCGTCTATGATATTTACATATCACAGATGGTTCTAAACTAGAACCGTCTGTGATAACTATATATCACAGATGGTTTTTAACTAAAAACCGTCTGTGATATTTGCACCACAGACGGTTCGAAAACTGTCTGTGATGATCTCGTATTATTACTGACCCATAAATTCAGACGGTTCACAAAGCCGTTTGTGATGACGTTTTTAAACCGTCTGTGATGACCTTTTCTGTAGTAGTGTGAACATTAGATGTTGGAGAAAAATGCAAAACAAAACCACATATATCCAGCCTTGGTGACATGGTAGCTGAACATTAATGCGCTAAAAGAAAGTATCTTTATCCTGTACGGTCTAACCTACACATGATTGACAACTAATTATAGATCATTCCATAAAGCTCAATAATCCAAAAAAAAATAGCCCTGAAGACAAAGCTTACCTCATTTGCAAACATTTTTTTTAGATAAAGGATATAAAATCCGACCTCTATATCCACTTGGGATATATACAGCCAAAAGTTACATGAGCTCTTAGGCTCAAAACCTCAACACTGAGGAGTACACAACAGCAAGAAAGAGAGCTTAAGGACTAAGAAAAAACTAGAAAGACTAAGCTTCAGAATTTCTTCTCTGTCCTTGCTTTCAACCAAGCCCTAAACCTCCGGTCTATTTTGCAAGAAGATGAACCTCCAAGGCGACGCCTCCAAGAGGCGACGAGGGTCGCCGACGCCGCCCGCCTCACCGAGACAAGGCTTTCACCTGGAGAACAGAGTACATGAGGGCTATGAAGTGCCATGACAACCCTTCAGGAAGGAAAATGGCGTCCAAAGGCGTCATAGTTATCGAGACCGGTAAGAACACCAGCAAGGCTTTCGCCAGCACCTCCACAGCAACCCACGCACTAGCCACAAACAAAAAGGACCGCCACCAGCACACCGGGTTCCACACGCCTCAAGGCCATGGCATAGCCATCCTTGAACTCCACGACGAACCGCTTCCCGCCTGAGCACCGTCGCGCCATGGATCCCTGGACAAAACCAGCATCCCCAACTCCTGCCGCCTCCCGGCCTCTACCGCCAGTGCCGACCGGCCTCCTCCACCCGCCGGACAGCACTCTCCAGCGTGCCCACCTCCTCCGCCAGCCTGCTCTGCTCCCCCAACGCTGGCACCGCCCTCCAACGCCCACCGCACCTTCACTCCCACCGGATCAAACCGCCGCTCGGCGTTTACGAGCTCCGCCGAGCCGCCACTGGCCTCTGCCCCCTCAACACTACTGGTCGCCGCGGACACTTCCGACCCCACCTCCCTCTCGCCTTCCTCCTCCACCGCCGCTAGCCGCAGAAAACTGACACAGGCCGGGCTCCGGCGACCCTCATCGAGCCAGGCCTCAGCACCGCCGCCGGATCTGAGCTCAACCAGATCCAGGCGCCAGCTCGCCGGAAGCGCACGCCGATGGCCGGCAACCTTGACGCAGACAAGATCCAGACCAGGCTGCAAAGCGACGGCGCACCTCCTCGACACAGCTCCACACGAGCGCCAACACCACCACCACGCCCCCGCACGCCCGGAGGCAAGCTCTGGCCCCGGCCGCCGCTCAGCCTCCTCCGACGACCTCCACAGGGACCCTGCCGCCTCGAAACCAACGCCCAGATCTGGAATCCGCCGTCCAGATCCAGGTGAAAGAGCCCCGCCACCGCCTTCCTAGCACCCGCACAAGCCACCGACGGCGTGCTCCAGCGGCGGCAAGGCGAAGGGGAGAGGGAGGGGTGGGAGTCGGCGCTGGGGAGAGGAAGGAGTAACTAGCTACGTCTCGTGACGCTGGGGAGAGGAAGGGGTCACCTCATTTGCAAACATTCCTCATAGATTTCTACAGCGGTTGAAGTTCCGATAGGTTGCCAAATATGGGAGCAAATGAATCTACTGTTAGTTTTAATTAATGGAAAAGTGCCCCATGTGATTTATTAGATTAATTCTAATTATAAAAGATCTAGTATGATGGTTGCTAGATTTAAAGTATTAGAATTATTGGATTTTAAATCCCTCTCGTCTCTCTTTGCTAATTATGTTGCTAATTATATTGTATGTGTATTAAAATGGAGTAGCAGCAGTTGCATGTCACATTTGCTTAAAAGCATACGTGGCTCTACGTGCTATTAGCATCCTTAACGACATGCAGCATGCAGTTGCATGCGGCTACTCACGTGACGGCACTTACACACTCGTGTACGAACTGAGCGGTCGGCAATCTAACGGCACATGGTTTACTTATTTGAGTTTTTTTTATTGTCCGGTCATATAGAATGCTATTAAAATAACATTTTAACCGTACAATTGAGCTTATTAATTATAAGGCTTGGAAGTCATTCAAAGGTGAAACTAAGTAAATACAGTAAATAGATTGAAAATCACAATTGAAAATATTACATATATAAGTAAAAAAGTACTTTAAAACAACTAGTGAACTACCCATTCACTTTCCAACCATTCCAATAACCACAATTTTTTTAAGATAAAATTTATCTCCCATGTGAAATCACCAGGCATTATCTGTAACCGAGAACACGGCTATTTAAATAATTTTTAACACTCTGCAGAGCTTGTACAACTTGACCCACAAAAGATAGTCAATTTATAATGTCGGCTAAGACACGCTTCCAAAGACGTGTGATTAAATGATTATCACAAGGCTTTTACAAAGCTCTGTTTTGACCCAGTTCCGCTCGCTAAGGTTTCGCCTATATCCGGCCCTCTCTTGCGCCTAGTGTGAATGTCCAACCCAAAGTTCACACATCAACCCAAATAGAACTAAATAAAATGTTACTAATTAATCAGCCAGGTCCATCACATACTAAACATGTGATTGTACGATAGGGCTCAGCTCAATGGCGCACAAGATTAAGTCCTTAGTGATTACTCAGGCGAAACAACCTCATCCAAAATGTGCTACCCGCACCCTTTTACTACACGATCATTCGCCTGAGTATGAAACCAATTTTGTTTAACCATGCTCAATGGCATCCTCTGCCACGGCACAACAAATTTTATTAACAGTGGCTACCCGCCACAATTCCATATATGGTTAAGTTAAATTTTTATGATAAACACGGTGAAGGAACCCATCGCATAACTACATCATGACTAAGCATACCTTCGATTCCCATGTTGGTATTAAAATATGTCCAACTAAAATCACCCATCTTAGGGTGTTCAAGAAATATATGCCATTCATAATTATTCAAGGTGGCATACTATCAAGTAGCTATTCAACTAGTTCTGAAAATAATTAATATAAAACTAGTAATGCATGATAATTTAAAACAATATATTTTTATGAAATGGGTACAATATGGTTAAAGGTCTACGACTTGCCTTCATTGAAGCTAGAGTTTAACGCTTCCTGTTGGTCCAAACTGGTGTCTACAACATCAGATTCTACATATGCGAATCAAGAAGAACAAATAAACAAATAAATACAAATATAATCACAAATATAAATATTGGAAGGAAGTTATGATTTTAGATGTATTTAGAAATTTGAACGGGTCAAATTGGAGCTAGGATGAAGAAATACGGGTTTCTGGAAGTGTTTTTGCATCGAAGGCTAAGAGTGGTAAAAAACTCCAGTGGTCGAAAGTCGGACGTCAAGCTACAAAGGACTGTCAGAAGTTCGATGTTGAAACTACTGCAACTGGTCAAAAGCTACAGGAACTGGTCGAACAATAGAGGAACTAGTCGAAGGCTACAAAATGATAGAATCTTGGTGGTTGAAATCTAGTGGTCAAAGCTTGGCAGTTGGAAGGCTTATAGTGGTCAGAAGGTATATGTGATCGGAAGCTTGGAGTGGTCAGATGGTATGTGTGATCGAAAGCTTTAGAGTGGTCGAAAAGTATATGTGGTTGGGAGCTTTAGAGTGGTCGGAACCTATGAGAGATGTCAGACTGCCAAGAGTGGTTGTAACCGATGAGAATGTCGAAACCAACCAGGGCAATCGTAACACTGAGAGTGGTCGGGAGGCCAAAAGTGGTCATAGTGATCGGAGGGGTCGGAGAGGTTGGGTTGGCTAGAGGATGACCGGGGATGGCCCGCGACAGTGAGGACGTCCAATAAGGTGCTGGCACACGGTGGTGGAGCTTCTCGGTCAACCATTAGGCGAACTGAGCTATGGGTTGTGTTGATGGAATGGAGGTGATGCTCTGGGGACAAGGCATTGGGAAAGTGCTCACCGAGAACACGATTCGACGACAGAAGTCGAGAACGTTCGATTCTATGAAAAACTCAATTCACGTCAAATGGCTGCACGAAAAAATCAAATAAAATAGTAGATGAGTTGCTTGGATGCTGGAACAAGAACTGACACGAGTAAAAATTGAAAACCTTCATTTGAGACAAAGCTTTACAAAAGTGGCCGGGCGGCGTACACAGGCGGCGCATGACATGACTTTGGCCAATCACGGAGATTTCTCTAGAGAAAGGAAGGTTTTGGCTAGACAAAAAGAAAGGTGGCAAGGTCACGATGCCCAATTTATAGCTTAGGAAGAGAATGGAAACCGACGGAATTCACAACACCGTGCGAATGTTTCTCTGTATTCAATGGACGAGTAAAATGAAAGGAAAATGATGAATTGATGCTAGCATAAATTGAGGCGGTATTTAAGTGAAGATGATTAGGAAAAATGGCCTTTGGCAAGTTGGAGATTTGAGCCTGATGGTCTGCACACAAGGTAGAAGAAAATGAATAGTAGCCATGGCCTAAAGGACAAAAAGGAAGGAAAGAAGGAAGTTAAATGAGAAACGAAGAAAGAAGTGTTGTGGCTGGTGCTGCTCGGCTGGGGATTAGGTGAACCACACAAGGGACAGCTTCGAAAATTTTAAACAATTAATTTGAAATTATTTTTTTAAAAAGCAAAATTTTGGGATGTTACAGAAAACTCAGAAGTTTAATCGACAATCTGACAGGCGTTGCCATGCATTAACTGAATCGATTCAGTTGGTAGTTAGGGGGGAATTGGGATCTAGGGATCGAGCAAATTGAAGTGGGGAATTGGGGTTGACAAGTGCGACGACGGCAACGCCTGGGTGAGGAGGAATGGGAAGAAGGCGGTGGTACTGTGAGTCGTAACTTCACTCCCAGTTCGATGCCAATGGCGCTAAGAGGGGCGGCTGCGGGGGATGGTGGCGTGTCTGGCGGCCATGGCGACGACGTCGCGGGGAGGAGAGGAGGAAGATAAGTCTGATAGGTTACCCCGCGTGTCGGCAAGAGAGAAGATAAGAGGGGAGAGGCGGACGGCCAGATGATAGCCATGCATCAAGGGAATGGATCTCAGCCATCGGATGAAGAATGAAGGGATAAGTGGGAGCGGGCAGCTGGAATTAGATCGGATGGGAATGATTAAATCCAGGCCGTTGGCGAGAAACGAAGGGGTAAGTGAAGGCGGACGGCTGAGATTAGATCAAGCAACGGGGCGGATTGAATTAGGGCCAGACACATGTCAGCCGAGGAGAGAGGGAGGGTTTAAAATTTGTTTTTGATTTTTAGAAACACTAGGCAGCTTCAAAAAGTCTTAGAAAATAGCAAATAAAGTCTAAAAATTCTAGAAAAATTCATAGAAATTCCTAGAGCTATTTTAGACTTTGGAAAAATATTTCGACCTTAAAGTTGGTCTTTAAATTTTTACAAAAATGCTTTTTAACATTGAAATTGTTTTTAAAATCATAGAAAAACATAGAAAATCCAGATAAAAGCCAAATGTTTTTAAATAATTAATTTGAAATATGTTTTTTTACATAAATTCAAAATATCTTTTATTTAATAATATTTATATGTTATTAGTTAAATTAATTTTTATAAAAGCCTTTTTAAAAGCTAAAAACAGGAAAATAAAATCTCTAAAATCCAAGCAACCAAAGAACACTTGATTTTATTTTAAAATAATTGATTTTTATTTTATCATTTTTTTGCTGAAAATTTTTGAAATAAACAACTGGGCTATTACCTCTAATTCCCAACGCATCACTTCCAAACCGTCCACCGCACCGTAGCAATCCAGAGAAAACCAAAGAATTCAATGCCAAGTGCAAGAGCTACTTGAGAAAGTATATGTACGCGAAAGTTTAGTCCTTGTGTTATTCCTGTAATTTTTGTTCCTAAGAAAGATGGTACATGGAGAATGTGTGTTGATTGTCATGCCGTTAACAACATTACTGTTAGATATCGTCACCTTATTCCTAGGTTAGATGATATTCTAGATGAACTTAGTAGTGCAACTATTTTCACAAAAATTGACTTGAAATGTGGCTACTATTAGATTATGATAAAACTTGGTGATGAATAGAAAACTACTTTTAAAACAAAATTTGGATTGTGTGAGTGGTTAGTAATGCCTTTTGGTTATCATGTTTTAAGAGCATTCATTGGCAAATTTGTTGTGGTATACTTTGATGACATATTGATCTATAGCAAAATGATGGATAAACGCATTGATCATATTAGACAATTGGTAGAAGTACTTAGAAGTGAGAAATTATATGCTAATCTTGGCAAGCTGTCGGAACCCAGAGCAACAACTTCTAGATACTCTGTGTAAATTGTACTTGTCCAGGATCAGCTAGTGCACACAGTAGAACAAAGATATATATCGAGCACAAATGACCAATTATATTAAATAAAAGAGTACAACCTTATGGCCAAGTTTTACATCAATGCTCATTGGCAACAATAATAAGACAAAAACTACGGAAGCAAACTGATAAGAAGCGAAGCCCAAGCCTGCCCACAGGCAAACAATTGTAAGACGTGTCCTACTCTTCCAGGTCTTCACCAAAGTTGAAGGCATCTTCCTCTGTATGGAGATTGCAAGATGAGTACAAACTTGTACTCCGCAAATCACACAGAGAAATACAACATAATGATAAAGGCAACAAAGAAAGGCTTATAGGGTTAGTTTGCATAAATCAACATTTAATGAAATAAGTAGATAGATTGAAATTACTGAATTTAGTACAGCAAGTAAAAACATAATTTGTAATTGAAATTGATACCGTTAATGCAGGCTCCGACCAAACACCAACTTATTCACGGGCATACCACCTAGACCATCTTTTCCAAAAACATCTCGCATGGATTCCATCCATCCATACGTTTTTCCTTCACTCATGGATTCCATCCATCCACAAGGTTTTTGTAAATTATTTTGAAAAATAAAGTCTAATCTATGAAAAACTTTACTTTACATGTCCATGACCGTGGGCACGGCTATCCAGGATAGATTATACACTCTGCAGAGGTTGTACAACTTTACCCACAAGATATGATTATCTCATAATGTCGGCCAATACACACTTCCTTAGGCATGCGACTGAGTAACCATCATAAGGCCTTTACAATGCAAAGCCTTCAACCTTGCCAAGCCAACTATAAGGTTTCACCCCAGTAAGGAATCCACTAGACCGAGACCCCCTCTTGAGCCGAGTGAGACTTCTCATGGCACCGACCACGCTCACTTCAACCTACAACTTAACTCAGGTTGGGAATCCGTAAATTATTCAGCCAGGGCTGTCCCATACTAGCCTTGTGGTATCACGATATGGCTTTGCAACAGTAGCTCACATACCAGTCCTTAATTCACTTAGGCTCAACCACATATCCCTGTGCACGACAATCAACATTGTGTCTCCGAACAACAGTGCACGCCTGCACCCACGTAACAGCCCAGGTTTTTATGAAAAATAATAATAAAATAAATAAATAAAAATTAATTAAAATAAAATTAAAATTAAAATAAGTATTTTTGTTGCCTAAATTTTAAATTTGTATTTCCCCTGAATTTCTGTCTTTGAAAAAAAACTAGATTTGAAAAGTATTTTAAGAAAAACCTAAAAATACTATTAATAAAATGATATTTTGATTTTCTATAAAAGTCCTAGTTAAAATTAATTATTTGGATTTATTTGGATTTTATTTAGGTTTTCTGACTTTTCTGGAGTTTAAAATCTATTTTTTAAATTAAAATGTATTTTAAATATAAATATATAGTACCAAAATTAGCTAAAAATATTTCTATTAATTCCAAAATGTCACCAGGAGCTTCTTTGAATTTTATTGGAATTGTTGGAGTTAATTTCATATTTTTTTTGAGGCTTATTTAATTTCCTATGCCTTTCTAAAAATCAAAAATTAAATTTTAAAAATGATTTCCTTCTCCTGTCTCCTCCAGGGATCAGCTCACATCGCCCGCCCGGGATCCCGCCTCCTCCTCCCCATCGGCCGACATGTGGCAGTCCAGATCGGCTTCCCCCGCACCGCCCGGCCCATCTTCCACCGTCCGCCCCGCCCTTCATCTCCGGCCGTCCGATCCACTCCCGGGTCCACGCGTCTCCATCTAGACCGCACCCACTTTCCCCGCTCTTTCTCTCTCTCCGACCCCACCTGTCGGTGCCCTCTTCTCTCCCTTCTCTCTCTGCCAATCGGGTCTCGCCCGTCAGCCGCGCCTCCCGCTCTCTCTCTGCCACCCTGGGCCCGCTGGTCAGCGCGTCTTCTTCCTCCCCGCATCGTCTCCCTCACGCGCGCCCGCTTCCTTCTCTCCCACCGGTCTTGCCGCGCCCAACCGCCCCGTCCTCTTCCTTCTCCCCCACTCCGCGCGCCTGTCTCCGCCATTCGCGCGCCCACGACGCCACCTCCCCACTCCCACCCCCGCAAGACCTCCCGCAACGGCCGCCCCCCCACCTCCCACGGTGGTGACCTCTTCCGCACGCCCCCGTTCCCCTCCGCCCTATAAACGCCCGCTCGGTAACTCTCTCCCTCGCACCACCTCCCCGCCCTTCCTTCCTCCTGCCGAGCGCCAGCCGCCTCGCATTGAGCTTCCGCCGCCGCCGCCACCGAAGCTCCTCCGGCGAGCCATTGCCGTCGCTCCAGTCGCCCCCCCTGCTACGCCGATGCTACCCCCGGCTTCGCCGCGACGCCCCCGACCTCCTCCGTCCTCGATCGAACTTCTCCACCACCGGAGCACCCTCTCCGCCGCTGCCCGAGCGCCTCCGGTCACCCCCGGTAACCGCCGGCCCTACCCCCGAGTTCCCCGTGCGCCACTCTCCCCGTCGCCGCCCTCGCCACCGGCCGCCCGCCGGGCGCCGCGAGCACGCCTCGAGCACCCCAACCGGCCGGCCACGTCAGCGCCCCATGCTTGCGTGGCAGGTGAGCTGACGCCACCTCATCGCCACCTCGGCCCGTCCAACCCTGTCAGCGCGCACACGTGCGGCCGTGCCACCTCAGCACATCCCCGGGTCCGTGGGCCTGGTCCATGGACCAAGGGCCCACATGTCAATGGGCTGCCCGAGAATTCCTCAGGGCTGACGTCGTTGCTGACGTCATAAGTCCGATTATTCAGTTGAAAAATAATTCAGCCGAAATGAAATTCCTCGCTGACGTCATAATTCAATTTTTTTCTTTAGAAAAATAATTCCAGAAATTGCTCTTTTTCTTTTTCTCTGAATTTAAATTTCCCGGAGCCTGTTCTCCTTCGTCCTAACTCCGATTGAGCCCATTCAAATTTCTAAATTCATCAAAAATTCCCCTCTATCCATTTCTGGCCTCAATTCAAATTTTTTGAAGTCATTTTGAATTTAATTTGAATTTATTTGAATTTGGTGGGTTATTTTCACGTGTAGACTTTGAGATTCGGGAAAAATTTGACGACGAAGGTTTGAACCAAGTGGAAGAGCAAGGCAAGTCACACTCCTTGATCATGTTGATCCCAGATTTCAAAATAAAATTACGTTGTTTTAAATTATTCTGCATGCATATTTTTATTCAACGTATTTCAATTCAGTTTTAAATATAGTTAATGCCTACTTGTTAAATTTCCCCATTGATATTGAATTCCTTACCTTGTCACCCTAGATCAAACTCTAGCTAGTGCACTAGTGTTGGGTAGAGAAATTTTGAATTAAATGCTTAGCCCTGCTTAGTCATAATATTTGTTTTGGGATACCTTTTCATATACAATGGTGAACTTTTCACATAAAATGATAAGTTTCCTAAATGTACTCTTGACTTTGGTGAGTCAAGGAGGTTTATAAAACTATTTTGAAATAAATTATAAAACTGGTTTAGACTTAGGCAATTGGTTGGATTGGTGGGTGCAGGCATGCTCTGTTGGTTGGAGCCGCATGGTTGATTGTCGTGCACAGGGGTATGTGGATGGGCCTAAGTCAGATTAAGGACCGGTCTGTGAGCTACTGTTGCAAGGCCCTATCGTACTACCACATGGCTGGTATGGGACAGCCCTGACTGAATAATTTGCGAAGTCCCAAGCTAAGTCAAGTCGTAGGTTGAAGGTGGGCGTGGTTGGTGCCATGTGAAGTCCCACTTGGGTGAGCGTGGTTGTAGCCATGAGAAGTCTCACTCAGGCTCAAGAGGGGGTCCCGGTCTGGTGGATTCCTTACTGGGGTGAAACCTTAGAGTTGGCTTGGCCAGGTTGAAGGCTTTGCATTGTAAAGGCCTTGTCACGACTCCCCATCGCACACCTAAGGAAGTGTGTAATCTAGTGGTACAAAGGGATGATCGTGTCATGTGGGTAAAGCTGTACAACCTCTGCAGAGTGTATAATCTATCCTGGATAGTCGTGCCCATGGTCATGGGCATGCTAAGTGAAGGTTTTTCATGGATTAGACTTTGTTTTTCAAAAATGTTTTCGAAAACCTTATGGATGGATGGAATCCATGAGAGGATGAAAACCTTGTGGGTGGACGGAACCCATGAGAGAGATTGGAAGCTTGTGGATGGATGGAATCCACGAGTGTTTGGAAACGTGTGGATGGATGGAATCCATACGTGATCTTTTTGAAAAGATGGTCCGGGTGGGATGCCCGTGGATAGGTTGGTGTTTGGTCGAAGTTTGCACTGACGGTACTATTTTCAATTACAAGTATTGTTTTTACTTACTGTATTAAATTGAGCAGTTTCAATCTATTTACTGTATTTTTTAAATGCTGTTTTATGCAAACTAACCCTATAAGCCTTCCATTGAAGCCTTTATCATTATGTTGCATTTCTTCGTGTGATTTGCGGAGCACAAGTTTGTACTCACCTTGCACCCACCCTACAGAGAAGGTTGATGTCGACTACGGTGAAGATCTGGACGAGTAGGCCGCGTCTTACTGTCGTTTGCCTGTGGGCAGGCTTGGGCTTCGCTATTTATCAGTTTGCTTCCGCAGTTATTTGCTTCATCTACTTTGCCAATTGGCGCTGATGTATGACTTGGCCATAAGGTCGTACTCTTTATTTAATATAATTGGTCATTTGTGCCTGGTATTTATCTTTGTTGTACTGTGTGCACTAGCTGATCCTGGAATAGTGCGATTTACACAGAGTATCCAGGAGTCGTTACTCCGGGTTCCGACAAAGGTGGTATCAGAGCCATGACGACACTAAGACGTGACCGTAGGTAGAATAGAATGATTTGACCCTAAGGACTTATTTTTAATAAACCATATTTTCAAAAAAAAACAAATATATGTATGTATATATATACATATGTATGCTTATTCTTACCCCTCAATCTTTTCTCTCTCTCAACCCTGAACCCTTCCTCTTCCTTAATGCTATCATTCAAAAAAACATGATTCTGACTTCTCTCCTTTCAAACAATTGTAGATGGACACTTTCGATGTTGCACCAACCGATGGATGGAGTAGAGGCCTTCATCGACTACTTCGTTGTTTGGGTTTCCGACGCCGAGCTTTCTTCCTGCATAAAGAAGAACGCCATGGAGACCAGACAATGGGACATCGCCTCACTCTACTCATCACCAAGCAAACTGGACAAGGAAATCTGCGTCTCCGCTTCAAGGGAAATGGATACACGTTTGAGGGAGCCAGACAAGAAGCCTCTCGTAAAGCAGTTCTTCGCCTCTGCCGCATTTTCAGCCTCCGCATTGAGGAATCTCGTGTTGTATCTCGAGAGGCACGAAGGATGACCCCGAGACGACCCTTACCCCTTTAGGATGAGTTGTTAGGCTAGAAAAGCGTTGTTATGAGCTGTCAAGCTTCCTCTTTTGTCGGCAGCCGTAACTAGCACTTATTATGAAATTAATAAAGGCTTTATTAAAGATGAAGTTTTGTTTTGGGTTGTGCAAAATATCCCCTATCCTTCCTTTGCCTTGAGTCTCCTCTCTCCTAATTCTTAGAAGCAACAAGCAGATGATGAACACAAGGAACAACGGCAACGGCAGCCTCAATGGAGTACAAGGAAGTCAGTCTGTTCCAACTTCCCCTCGAGCAAATGAACCTGATTGGGCTCAGATGATGGCAAACTAGATCCGGCTCATTCAACTGCTCACATAGACCATCAACAACTCTGCGCAGCATGCTCCACTAGTGCCAGCTCAAGCTCCACAATCAAGGCTATCGGAGTTTATGAGGTTGCGTCCCCCGACCTTCTCCAGCAGCACTGAACCCAGCTGGACATTATTCAATGTAGTGATCAGGAAAGAGTGTTGTTTGCTTCACATCAGCTGCATGGATCAGCATCAGAATGCTGGGACACCTACACTGCCTCCCATGCAAATGCTCAAGCTATCACTTGGAATGAGTTCATGCGGAACTTCCGCAAAGCTCATGTTCCCACGAGCACCGTCACTCTCAAGAAAAGGGAATTTCGAGCACTGCGCCGAGGAAGCCGCTCCGTGAATGAGTACTTGCAAAAGTTCAACCAGTTGGCACGCTATGCACCTGAAGACGTCGCCACCGATGAAGCCAAACAGGAAAGGTTCCTAGAAGGACTCAATGATGACATATCGGTTCAACTCCTCTCCAGTGATTACGCTGATTTCCACCAGCTTGTCAGTAAGGCTATTCGCCAGGAGTCCAAGCATCAGGAGATGGAGAATCGTAAGAGACGGATGCATACTCATCATGTGAACATAGGGAGCTTCTCCAATGACAGAAGAGCTCCCCCTCAAGCCAACAGATTCCAGCCGTCGTCATCAACAGGAGAGCTAGTCCCCATGGACCCCTTCCCCAATGCTGAAGACAACAAGGTCTTGAAGGACTCGAACCCTGCAGCAGGAATTACTTGTTTCAACTGCCATGAGATGGGACATTACGCCAGCAATTACCCCAAGAAGCAGCAGGTGGTGAACAAGGGTACCCCAGGAGCATCGACCGCTAACAACCTGCAGGCGGTGAATAGAGGACTGAAGAAGTTCGTCAAAGGACGCCTTAATCAGATATCAGCTCAAGCCACGCAGACTAAGATCCAACCCAATTCTTGCTAGCCAACCCGAATCTCAGGGACGAGAAGTTCGTCAAACATAATTTTATTTTGAAATTTTGGGATCAACATGATCAAGGAGTGTGACTTGCCTTGCTCTTGAGTTGGGTGCAAATCTTCGTTGAAGAATTCTTCTGAATCGTCGTAGTCTACACGTGAAAATAACCCACCAAATTCAAATAAATTCAAAACAACTTCAAAATTTTGAATTGAGGGCAGAAATGGATAGAGGGGAATTTTTGATGAATTTAGAAATTTGAATAGATTCAATCGGAGTTAGGATGGAGAAGAATGGGCTCTTGGAAGTTTAAATTCAGAGAAAAAATAAACTAGATTTTTGGAATTATTTTTCTAAAGACAAATTGGAATTATTACGTCAATAGGGATTTTCTTTTTGGTTGATTAAATTTTCTACGGGAAAATAGATTTATTGCGTCATGCTAGCGTCAGCCTTGGGGGTGGGCCGATTGACAGGTAGGCCCTAGTCTATGGACCAGGTCCACGGGAGAGGGTGATGGCTGAGGTGGCACGGGTGGTGGGGTGTGCTTGCGTGGCGCTAACGATGGTGGGAAGGGGCCGAGGTGGCGCTGACGCGGCGCCACATCAGCTGCCACGCAGGCACCCGGGGCAGCGCCGGCTGGAGACGGCGCTTGGGCGCTGCGGCGACGGCGCTCCGGTGGCCGACGGTGAGCGGCGATGGGCGAAGGAGGGAGAGGAGCACACGAGGAGTTCACCTCTACCTTGCACAGGGCTCAACGAGGCTTGGCGGCGGCCGGCGACGAGGAGGTGGCGGAAGCGGCTCGAGTTTCCCGGTGCGGCGGCGGTCCGGTGGTGCTCGAGCCTGGAGGAGGGGCGCCCGAGGATGGTGGTGGCTCGGGGAAGATGGGGGTGGCATCGGCCGGGGCGAGAGGGCTCGGGGTCGGCTGCAATTTCTCGCCGGAGCAGCTTCGACAGCCGTAGTGGCGGTGTAAGCGGTGAGGGGCTCCGGGAGCTCGGGAGAGGGGAGAGAGGTTGCAGGGGAAAGCGGTGCGGAAGGAGGCGGAGCCGAGGGGGTATTTATAGGTGGTGGAGAGCGGAGCGGCCGCGGGAATTTCTCACCGGAGGTTGGCGGGGCGGCGGCGGTTGCGGGTGGAGGTGGGGAGAGTGGGCGCGAAGAGAGGGGAATGTGGGGCGCAGGGCATGCGGCGCACGAAGAGAGGGTGGCGCACGGGCGGAAGAGAGAGAGGAGAGGCCGGGAAGGGTGGGGTTGGCGCAACGGCTGGCGGTGGCGGGTGCGTCGCGAGGTGGAAGAAGGGGCAGGAAGGAGACGCGCCTAACAGGCGGGCCCGAGGTGGCAGAGAGATGGAAGCGAGCGGCTGACGGGTGGGTCCGGGGCGCAGAGAGAGGGAGGGAGCGGGAGTGGCCGAATGGAGACACGTGGACAAGGGAGGGGATCGGATGTCCGGGAAAGAAGGGCGGGGCGGATGGGCCAGGTGGCGGCGTGGCGGAGATCAGGCCGGCCACGTGTCGGCCCGAGAGGGGAAGGAGGCGGCATGCGCGACGGCGACATGGGCGGATCTGGGCCGTCCACACGTCGCCCGCGGGGAGGGGTGGGGATTTTGTATTTTTGATTTTGGGTTTTCAGAAAAGCCTAGGAAATTCATTAAAGCTCAGAAAAATATGCAATAAATTCCAAAATTTCCAACTAAAGTTGGTACTGTAATTTTATACTTAAAATACTTTTTAATTTCTCAAATAGGTTTTAAACTCCATAAAAACTTAGAAAACCAAATAAAAGCCAAATAAATCCAAATAATTAATTTGACATAGGATTTTTTTTATAGAAAATCAAAATATCACTTTATTTAATAATATTTTCAGGTTTTACTTAAAATACTTTTCAAATCCAGCCTTTTCAAAAACAGAAATTCAGGGCAAAACAAAATTAAAATTTTAGGCACCAAAATACATATTTTTATTTTAAACAAATTTAATTTAATTTAATAATAATTTTTTTCCACTCCAAAAATTTGAAATAAACAGCTGGGCTGTTACACAAGCGCACCTTTTGTACTGAAAAAGTTGTGTTCTCAGGTTGTGTTGTTTCTGGACAAGTCATTGACGTAGATAAAACTAAAGCTGAAGCGATTAAGGATTAGCCTACACCTATGAATGTTAGCTCGACTAGAAGCTTTCATGGTCTTGCTAGTTTTTTTCATCGTTTTGTTAAAGATTTCAGCACCATTGCTGCCCTATTAAATGAATTGACTAAAAAAGGTGTTGCATTTGAATGGGGTACATCACAAGAAAAAGCTTTTCGAGAATTAAAGAAATGATTAATTGAAGCACCATTGTTTGCTTTACCTGATTTCACTAAGACTTTTGAAATTGTATGTGATGCTAGTAGAATAGGTATTGGTGGTGTTTTAATGTAAGAAAGAAAATCAGTAGCATATATTAGTGAGACACTAGGATGTGCTCAATTGAACTATCATGTGTATGATAAAGAATTATTTGCTGTAGTGCGTGTGCTTGAAACTTGGAAATATTATGTTTGGGGTTAAAGAATTTGTTGTCCGCTCTGATCATGAAGTTTTGAAATATTTGAAAAGCCAAGCTAAATTGAACCGTAGACATGCTAAGTGGGTAGAATTTATTGAAAATTTTCCATATGTTGTTAAGTACAAGAAGGAAAAAGAGAATGCGATTGCTAATGTTTTATCTAGAAAGAATGTGCTTTTAACTCAATTGGAAGTAAAGGTAGCTAGATTAGAGAGCTTGAATGATTTATATACTTCTGATTATAAATTTTTAGAACCATATTCTAAATACAAAGATGAGAAAGGATAGGATAAGTTCCATGTTCATAATGGATTTTTATTTTGTGCTAACAAATTATGTGTTCCAGATTCGTCTGTGCATTTGCTTTTATTGCAAGAATCTCATGCAGGTGGATTGATTGGACACTTTGGGAGAGAAAATATATTTTTGATGTTGAGCGATTACTTTTATTGGCTTAAAATGAGGTGTGACATCGAAAAGGAGATTGTACGATTGCATGGCATGCCAAGGACGATTGTTTCAGATTGTGACATCAAGTTCATGAGTTATTTTTTTGAAGACTTTGTGGGCCAAGTTTGGGACAAAATTGTTGTCTGCATGTGGAGTTTGCATACAATCTCAAAGAGTGGGAAGATTGTTTTCCGCATGTGGAGTTTGCATACAATACGGCGGTACATTCTACTACTCAATTGTGCCCGTTCGAGATGTTGTATGGTTTTAAACCAATTACGCCACTTGATTTGTTGCCACTGCCACTACATGAATATGTTAATATGGAAGCATCAAAACGAGCTAAATATGTGAAGAAGATTTATGTCAAGATTAAAGAAGAAATTGAAAAAGAAGGCATGATACTATGCTGAGAAGGCGAACAAGTCAAGAAAGAAGATGATATTTGAACTAGGAGATTTAGTTTGGGTGCATCTACGTAAAGAACGTTTTTGGGGCAAGCGCAAGTCCAAGCTGATGCCTCGAGGAGATGGTCCATTCAAAGTGCTTGAATAAATCAGTGATAATGTATATAAAATCAAGCTTCTGGGTGATGATTATACTGTGAGTTCTACATTCATTATTGCTAATTTGTCACCATTCTTTGGCCCGAAAGAATCAGAGTTGAGGATAACTCCTTTCTAATAGGGAGAGGATGATGAGGACATTCCGAAGATACACCCTGAGCTACCAATTGGACCAATTACTCAAACACAAGCTAAAGAGATTAATCAATAGGTGAATTCGGTCCTAGTTAAATTTGGTTTTAATTTACATGAGAACTGGATACTACTTCATGCAAATATTTTGTGCATTCTTAAGTTTGAACGATGTGAAGCTTTTGAAGTTGTAACAATGGAGGAGAAACAATTGGGGACCAAGCAAGGGAAGACACATCCAAGCACTCGTAGTCACGTCGGATCATTTGCAAGTCCAACCGAACTCACAAATTCACTCTGGACGTTCGAACGAGTCCAATCGACATAAAAAAACAATTTCCACATCAGGCCGAACAACTTCAGATATAGTTGACACCGTTCGATTGTCTTTGGACTGTCAGATCTCTTTGGTAACGTACAGACTACTGCTAATTATGACCACAATGCCTACGACCACGGTGCATTCGACTACGGTATCTTCGACCGCTTCACCGCTTGTGACTTACGACTACTGCGTAGCTTTGACTACAACTTCTATGACTGCAAATCGATTTCGGACTGTTCGATCACATTGAAATGCTCGGATCAGTCCGAACAGCTTTGGTGTTCTGGACTGTCTGATTGCCCATGGGCTACTCGATCTCGTTGGTGACGTTCGGACCATTCCAAACGCTCGCACCGTCTGATTGGGTGTGGACCATTCGATTGGTTTGATAATGATCGGACTAGTCCGATCAACCCTTTGACTATGTTTGGTGTATTTCGAAGGTATATCTTGCGTATAAAGACTATAACATTCACACATGGAGTCCGATTAATGTGATTTTGGACTTATTGGAGAGCTTATTTCAAGGACTATGTAATAGAAGTGGATTTATCTTTAGAAGTATTATGGATTATTTTTAGTTTCCTTTTTTATTTTATGTGAGTTCGAGTCTGAAACCAAATAGGGTTGAGTTGAATTCATCTTGGGTCTACGAACTTTTCGGGGTTATATAAGTCTTGTAATCATAGCCTTTTTGGACAGACTACAATTATTTTTAAGATAGCTAATATTGCTTACTCTCGTGTTGATGCTACGCGCTACCTTTGGGAATTAGGCAATTTTCTTAAGAATACCTCCGTTGTTTTTGTACTTCCTTATGATTCACACGTGTGGTGACACATATACTTGTGTGGTCGGGTAGACAGGATCACGAGTGTGTGGTTAGGCGAATTCTTTTGTCGCAAGTTATTGTTCTAATAGTGGTTAGCGCCATCGGTTTATCAAGTTACATGAATCCAAAGTTATTTTTAATTTTACGTTGTGAACATGGTAGGACTTACCCGGCTCGCACTTCCGCTTCGCCCCCGGGCGCCCCAGTGCCAAGTGCCCCTGGCGGTCGATCATTCATCTCGCGTCCTCGCGGTTGGCTTCCGGCGCCCCAGCAGCCGACTTACCTGCTCTGGTTGGCGCCCGGGCAACTTGCGCTAACTACCGCTGGCGCCCTATCGGCCAACACGGCATGCGGCCCTTGCCATCAGAGTGAATCTGGCCGAAAAAGCCACTTACCAAGCGCCCTGTCAGAAATAGCAGAAACTCCCGGCCGACTCCTGTGGGGCTGAGTGGCCACTCGACGGAGACTCCCCGCCGGATGCTTCTTTCTTTTTCCCTCATCGGCTGGTGCCCAGAGTCTCTCCTCTCCTCCCAAGTCGCCGGCCACGGGCAAGAAAGGGAGCAGCTGCCTAGGGTTCCGCTTCCTGCTCCTCTTATGCATGACATGGGCCGGCACTGGGCCATCGGCGAGTGCACTTAAGTGGGCCGGCCCTTTATCTCCAAACCGTCGCCAGAAGAAATTGGGGCCTAGCCTAGAACCCCCCCCCCCCCGGCGGGCGGCACTCGTGGATAACCAACGCCAGAAAGAAGGAATTTTGGTTGTGTTCAGAGAACTTGCCTGCTGTTTCGAAGCATAACCTTGGAGCGACCATGGCCTGGATCAGCCAGGCCCAGGCCAAGTATGAATCTTGACACAATGAGCAAAGACATAAGACTACCCCTTCAGGTTTTCTTCCAATACGCCAAGGAACGGGGGCGTTAGTGTTGAAGAATAATCTATCCCCTTAAAGATAGGGGACCATTCCGTAGAACACACTCACTTACAAGTTTAAGAAATACAATTATACTCAGCAAAAACTATAATACCCCTCGCTTGTACTTATAGGGAAGGTATCCTTCAGAGGGCATTCTAGACATTTGTATAGACCCAAGAGGCTAACCCTCATTTGAGGGGGAGCTCTCATGAGCAATAAAGAAATATATTTAAATTTGTGAGCCCTCGGGAGCTCCCTCTCTGGAGGTAACCCTGTTGTCTCACCGATAGGAGTAGGGTGGTCTTCTCGGACCTTTGAACCTGTATAAATCTGCGTGTCATTTTTATTCTTGTGAACGACGGCCCGTCAGACGGCTGATATCCACCCCTAACTTGTGTTTAGGTTTCACACCTACAACACTAATAAATGCCTTTTCTTTCAGCATCATTTCAATCATTCAGTGCGAAGGTTCAGTTATGGTCCTGTATGCTCTTCTCCCAAAACGGATGCAAACGGTAAATCTGGTTTGTCATTGTCAATTTACTATGGACCATGGTTCAAGAAGGCGGCCTTGGTGAAAGATCAAGCTCCAGTTAAGTTGGTTTTGATGTTAATGACAAATGCCAGTATGACTTTATGATATTAATGACATATACTTTATAATGTTTTGGTGAAAATGATAAATGAATTTATGAGACTAATATGTTTATTTGAGTTTATCTTTGGTTAGTCTCATTTGGATGAAAAGGTGAAATCAAAGAGGTATGCATTCGAAATCGCTTTCTCATTTACAAATGCATTTCTTAGATCCAAAATATAGATTGAACTCCTCAATTAGTCTAAAATGAATATGTGCATATGTCATCACTATATACACTTGTATGCACATATTTAGGGGGAGCTCTCTATATTTTGGAGTTTCATAAGTATTGATCCATGCTTCTTTCATATGCATATTTGGGATCTTTACTTTAAAATACATATTTGAGTATACATAGCTTGTGCAATATATATATACTCATGTGCAATCGGGTTGTCATCCAACTTCTCCATTATGTGTTAATGGTTGGATGACTAATGACAACCGGATAAGTAAGCTTTGTTTAAAGCTTATCTTAGAGTATACATTTGTTGTGTACAAGGTGTATACTCACAAATCAACTTTATATCTCATTAATTATTGAGATTGTCATGAATTACCAAAATGGTAAAGTTTGGTAATCGATGACAATTGTTTTGTGGACTAACGGTTTCCATGAGTTGGATGCAGAGGTTAGGTTCCACAAATGAGAATGACTTGGGATGACTTCATGTGTTGAAGGTCATCAAGTCAAGATCGAGAAGAAGATAGCTTCATGAGTTGAAGGCTATCAAGATGAAGAAGGCTTCATGTGTTGAAGGCGGTCGAGAAGAGGATGCATCATGAGTTGATGCATGTCCAAGGCGATCATGTGTTGATCAAGTAAAGACCATCATGTGTTGATGGAGTTGATGAGAATAATGCATCATGAGTTGATGCATATCGAGATGATGACTCAAGGCAAAGGTATGGCTAGCTAGGGCTAAGGATGTGTTCCTAGTATTTTACCGGTCTTGGTGTTTGGTTGGAAGACCGGATTGCTAGTATAGGTTGCCGTACAATTAAGAGGGGTCATGTCTAGTAGTTTGAGTCTCATCATGTATTGATAGCTCAAACCTCACTTGCTCTAGCTCATCTTGACATGCTGCTTGCTTTTGCGAATGTGTTTTGCAAATGGTCGAAGCTCATGTATTGAATTCTAGTAACATGGGACTATGCATTGCAAATGTGTTTTGCAAGTGCTCGAAGTCCATGTTTCCATTCCTTGTGTATGAGGCTTATATTTGCGAATGTGTTTTGCAAATAGTTGTAGCTCATATTTAATCTTTGCGTCATGATTTCAAAAGTGTGTAAATATATTTTGCAACTTGTTGGAAATCATGGTGTGATCCTTGTGGTATGTGACTTAGGTTTGCGAATTTGTTTTGCAAATGTGAGAAGTTCATGTACCTACTCCTTATGACTCTTTGGATGTCTTGTGTTTTCTGCATTGATCTAATGTGTTTGAGATCATGCAAATAGATGGGTTGTGTAGCCCTCTGAATAAGCTTTCCATAGAGTCCAAGATCACTCAATTCCGACATCGGAGTCAAAAGTTATGACCGTTTTACTGAGTGTCGCCTGTGCTGAAAAACTGGAAACGGAAGTACCGCAATTTGCACTGCGGTAGTTCCGCAAAAAACGGAAGTACCGCAATTTGTACTGCGGTAGTTCCGATTTTTGCGGTAGTTCCAATTTTCCGGTAGTTCCGATTTCCGAGCGGAATGTTTTTTCAGAGAGCGACTTTCTGAATGACTTAGCCTCGGGAAAAACGGTAGTTCCGCAATTTGTACTGCGGTAGTTCCGTTTTCGCTGAGAAATGGCTAGTTTTCTGACCGTTGGCGAGAAAATCGGAAGTACCGTAATTTGTACTGCGGTAGTTCCGTTTTTCCTGATTTTTTCAGGGTTTTGGCTCCAACGGCTAGTTTTCTTGTGTCGGGTATAAATACCCCCTTGTGGCCGGTTGGAGAGGTTGTTGCTTGACCCATTCTTGTGTTCTTGAGCTAGAGTGAGGCTCTCCACTCAATTGTGCATGTGTTGCACTTTGTGAGAAGCGAGAGAGGTTCTAGAGTGCATGTGTTGCATCTAGAGGTGGACTTTGTGTCCAATTGAGCTTGTGCATTCGTTGCACGTGGTGAGAGTCAAGTGAGGAACTTAGCTTGTTACTCTTAGAGTTTGCCGACTCCTAGACGGCGTGGGAGGCGTCGTGCGCGGTGATCTTCTCAAGAAGCTTGTGAGAAGACCCGGCAAAGTTGTGAAGGTCGGAGCTCACCTACCCGGAGCGGGAAAGAGCTACCACTAGTGGATTGGAGGTGCTTCGGCTTAATTCGTGGAGCCGGTCCGGTTTGTTCGGGCTAACCTCAACGTGGATTAGGGGAAACCAGCAAGTTTCCGAACACCACGGTAAAACATCATTGTGTCAATTGTGATTTGTTTTCTTGTGCTCTATTTACTTTCAAGCAATTTACATACTTAGAACATATTTGATTGCTTGTCTATTTAGAATTGCAAACCTTGACCTAGGATAGAATTGTTGGTGCACTTAGGCGAATTTGCTTGTCTTAGGCGCTATTTGAGCTAAACCAGATTGAATTTCGCTTCCGCAATATATACTTGGTTTAGGCAAATAGAAAAGGTCTTGAATTGCTAATATTAATTTGAAGAGAATTTTTAAACCGCCTATTCACCCCCCTCTTGTCGGCCACCTCGATCTTACAAGTGGTATCAGAGCTTGGTCTCTCGTATATTAGGCTTAACCGCCTAGAGAGTATAAGGATGGCGACTAGTGGGTTTGTGCACCTAGATGAACCATTTCTATTTAATGGCTTAAATTATGATAATTGGAAAATCCGCATGATTTGTTATTTTAAGGCCATGAGCCCCAAAATATGGCGAATTGTAGATGTGTGCTTTTCTCCTCCTAAGGATCCTCTTGTTCCAACAATTGAGGATGAGAAATGCTCACATCTCGACGCTCAAGCAACTAACGCTTTATTTAGTGCTTTGAGTGTAGAGGTGTTTAATGAAATATGCAATCTCAATAACGCTCATGATATGTGGACGAAAATTCAAGATAAATATGAAGCGTCCAACTCATCCGATGAGGATTGCATATAAGAGTGGATGTCGGGAGAAGAATGTTCAACTTCTAGCTCCGATGATGAAGAATCCACTATTCCCTCCACATCAACTCGGTGCTTCATGGCAAAAGGTAACAAGAAGGTAAAATTAGATGATAATGATGATGCACCTTCTTATGATGAGTTGATGGACATATTAGAAGAATTAAATGAATTTCTTGGAAAGGAGAAAGCTAAATTTAAGGTTTTGAAGAAAGAATATGTCTCTCTTCAAAATAATTATGATGTGCTAAAAGAAGAACATAAGTCTCTTCTTTTCAAGGAATATTCTAAAACTAGCATGGATATAGGAATTACATGCAATTTGTTAGATGATATACCATGTGTAATTCCTAGCTCTAGCATTTCATCTAAAATCAATGCTTCCACCTCATGTGGGGATTTAATAGATGATATGCCATGTGTAGCTTCTAGCTCTAGCAACTCATCTAAAATTAGTGTTTCTACTTCATGTGATGATTTGCTAGATTTACCTTGTTGCTCAAAATTAGATGCTTCTACCTCCTCTATGCATTGTGAGACTAACCTTGTAGAGGAGAATAATGAGCTCAAGCCCAAGTCATAAGTTTGAAAAATGACTTGGAGAAAAGCTACAAAGGGAAGGCCTCTCTTGACAAGATATTGGGTAGTCAAAGAAAATCTAATGACAAGAGCGGTATTGGTTTCATCTCCAAGAAGGAGAATAGCAAAACAAGGCACAATGCAAGGCATACGAAGAATGTCAAGTGCTATGGTTGCAATGAAACGGGTCACTTCGCCTCTAAGTGCCCCAACAAAGTGGAAAACAAGAAAAATCCAACAATGAAGAGGCAAACCGGCAATGAGCAAGGCAAGAAGATAAGAAGAGGAAATAATTGCCAAACTTGCTACAATTGCCGGGAAAAGGGACATTTAAGTAAGGATTGTCCCAAAGGTACCATTCCTAAGCCATCTCTATTTAATGAACAATATTTGCTTAGGAAAGATAGAAATGGCAATGTGTTTGCTAGGAATGTTAGTTCACATAAATTTAATGTTAGGGCCATTTGGGTGCCCAAATCTATTGTGACTAACATTAATGGACCCAACCAAGTTTTGGGTACCAAAATGTGCTTAAAAACTTAATAGGTACTTGGAGAGGCATTGGAGGCTTGGCGTATTCATGGAGAGGTGATTTCCACCTTGGGCGAAATTGAAGCCAAGCTTGAAGATAATCTTGCCATATCATGAACCAATGCCATCTCGGTAACAAGTATCTACATTTGAATTTATATAGCCCCTAGCCTAGTGTAGGTTGCATGAAAATCATTTAAAAAAGGGTTCTCTTGCTCTTGTTCTAAAATTTCATTATTGTAATCATGAGCAAGATATGAGTGGCACATTAAGGGGGAGTGCTAAATCATATTTATGTATATCACATCCCTAAGTGTGCCCAAATTAATTAAGTGCTAGTATTGTTTCTCAAAATTGAGCCATTTAGCCAAAAGTCAAAATTTTGAAATTATTAGTATATCTTTGAAAAACTAGTTTGAAAATGTATACAAATGCATTTCAAAGGTTTTACAAAGGGTTTGGCTTTAGAAAAACTTATTTCAAGTAAAATTGAGTTTCCAACCCAAAACTATCAATTTAGTATCTTGTTTTGGCTTTAAACTCAAAAATTCCCAAAAATCAATTCTAAAAGGAATTTGAAAATGTATTTAATACCAAAAATCTAGAGTTGGCTATTTCAAACATTATTGGTATTCAAAAGTTTTCCAAAAGGCCAACCAATCAAAAGTTATTTGGTTTTGAAACTCGCTCAAAAACTTTAGTTGACTATGTGGTCACAATCTAGCACTTAAGTGAGTTTTACCATTTGAGCTAAATCTATTAACACATATTAGCTCATAAGGGTATTTAAAACTCATACATGTAATTGAATGCTTAAATTACCCCCAAATGCTCATTTTTGCAATCTTGAAGAATTTATCGAAAATGAGTTTGTTTGTGAAAATTGAAAGCTTAATTTGTTAAAAATTATATTGAAAGGTGTTTTGATTGTGGCATATAGTTGGAAATGCTCCATAAGAGGTTTATGTTTCTTTGTGAAAAACTTTGGAGCATTGTACAACATTATATCAAACCTCCTCTCGAAAATTCAATCTCTTGGCATGTTCCCAGAAAAATCGGAACTACCGGCAGTCATTCTGCGATACTTCCATTTTCCAGAACTACCGACAGCGAAACTGCGGTACTTCCGGGTTTTCGGAACTACCAGCAGTGAAAATGCGGTACTTCCGATATTTCTGGCAAGTGGCTGATTTGATTCAAAATGTGATTTCTAATTTCCTCAGCCATTTCCTTTGCTCCTCTCAGTCAAGTTGATCCTTGCTTATCCTTGATAGTTACCCTCAAGTATTTCTTGACCTCATATGCCATTTTGCTCCTAATTTGATTCTTTTCATAAAATGGCATTATCTCTAAAAGAGTGGTAAACTCTTAATTAACTTGACAATGGCATGTGCTTCACTCCAATCTTTTCAAGTGATCAATCATTTCCTTCAAGTGGTATCCTTTAGTTGTGAAACTTAAGTGGTATCCTTATTCTTTTGGATTGATATCTTTTTCGTCTTGGCAAGCAAATATTTCTTTACCAAGCTCCTCACCTAAATGATATCGTTGAGTTCCAAATAATGCTATCTTTCAAGTGATATCTACTCTTTTAAATTGGTATCTCCTTCATTTAGAAAATGAGTAGTATCATTGTTCTTTCAAGTAGCATCTTTCAAAGTGATATCATTTCTTTTAAAGTGGTATCTATTCTTTCTTCTTGCCAAGCAATATATCTTCTCTTAACCAAGCTCTTTCACCTATAATATCATCTTCTTCCAAGTGGTATCCACCTTTACAAGTGGTTTATCCTCTAATGATATCATCCTCCTCCAGGTGCTATTTCAAATGACATTTCTATCTACAAGTGATATATTCCCACAAGTGGTATCTAATGGTCAATCAAAGGAGGAAGAGATAAGAAAAGAGAAGAAAAACAAGAAAAAGAGGAGAATCTTTTGTGTGTCAAAGAAGAAGAAAGGATTGTCAAGAAGAGACCTTTGTGTAGAAGGGAGTTTTACTTCGTGAAAAACATATATTATACTTTTGTGCTTACTAAAGCAAAAAGGGTAAAATATTACTATTGGAAAAATTATTTTACTTATTTGCCCAAAAAAAATTTTGGAAGCTTGTGAATGAATGTGTTTCATTCTCATTTAGTTCTTTTGGTATTCATGGAGTAATAATCAAATGATATGCAAGATTATCTTTTCAAAAGAGCCTCTTTGGTCAAAAATCAAAAATCTTGTTTTAAAAGGCTAAAAGTTGTGAAAAACTAAATAAAAGTACTCAACTATGTATTTCAAATGATTTCAAAGCCTTTTGAATAAAAATTTCTATTTTAGAAATCAAAAGAAAGATTTGGCCCAAAATGGATCTTGAATGATCTTTTTTTTAACTTAAATGACATATTTCTCTATATCAAAATCTATTGAGAATTTGAAAAAGTGGTCAATACAAAATTCAAAGGGTTGGTCATTTGAAACATTTCTCAAGTTCAAAGCTTTTGCAAAAGACCAACCGTTGAAAAGTTATATGTATTTGAATCTCATCCAAAAACTTCAATTGACCCAATATGACCTATTCTTGCATATAATGAGTTTAGCTATTTGAGCAAGATTTCTTTGTGTATCTTGGCTTGAAATAGTATTTATAACTCATATGAAGCTAAGAAAGCAAATTACCCCATGAAAATCCAATTTGTTTGGATTTTAAGCTTAAGATGCAAAATGAACTCATTCTTTTGCTCTAAAAACACATTTAGGCATATCTTTTGATTGGAAAAGTATTTTTCAAAAATTCCTGTTGGAACAGGTCACAAATAGCATCAAGTTCAAATCTGCAAAGTTTGAAATCATTTCAAGTTAATTTGCAAAAGTTGTGACTTTTTCTCTCTTTGCAAAATGCTGAAATTTTCAGATCTTCCATGATTCTGAGCCAATTTGTGATTTTTATATCTTCAAATGGGTTCATATTTAGAGAAATTCATAATAATAAAAATTTATCCTCTATAGTTGCTCTTCATTTTCAAATTTTATAAGAATTTATAAAGAGCATTTGATCAATGTTTCATCTCTCTCTAGAAGCTTAAGTGGAATGCAAAAGTCTGAATTTCAGACTTTCAGTTTTTCTGAAAACTCATGTGTTGAGCTGATTTATGATTTTTGTATCTTTAATTAGGCTCATAATCTGAGGAAGCTATAATTATGACTTTTGATCCGCAGACATTCATCTATACTGACAAATGTTCTCAGATTTATTGGACATCTATAAGTCAGTTTTTCAGGGAGCTTTTGAAGGCCACTTGGAATGCAAAATCTGGAAATGGTCCAAATGCTACAAGTGCTTTATATACAATTGGAATAATATCAAGTGGTATCAAATTCCAAAAGAAGAACACTTCACAAGGCTTCAAGGAGCTCTAATGAGTAAGATTATTTGAATGTGTTTCAAATATCTTTAGTTGATTTAAGTGGTATCATTTGGTCATTTGCATTTAGTTTCATACTTCTTTATGACCATATGAAATTGAATTAAATTGCTATCAAGCTCCTCATGATACAACATCTTCTTTAATGGCTTAACTTTAATGCTTCCCTTGTTTTTAATGCTAATATATGCTATTTAAGTGTTAATTGTCTCTTTTTGGTGTTTAATGCCAAATGGGGAAGAAATTTGTGATAATAGCAAATTGATAATAGGGAAGAGAAATTAAACTTGTGATAATGCCAAATGGGGGAGAAACAATAGCTTCGCATATTAGAAAATTAGAAATGCTATTGCTAATGGGAGAGAAATGTGATAGTAATTGAATAATGTTAAAAGAGGAGAAATTAAAATAGCTTTAATCTAAATGTTGATAATGCTTTCACCTTATCTCATATGATTAATTGTTTATCATTTAGTCATTTTCACCCTTATCCTATTATCATAAATGGATTTGTCATCAATCACCAAAAAGGGGGAGATTGAAATATCAAGCTCCATTTAAGTTGGTTTTGATGTTAATGACAAATGCCAGTATGACTTTATGATATTAATGACATATACTTTATAATGTTTTGGTGAAAATGATAAATGAATTTATGAGACTAATATGTTTATTTGAGTTTATTTTTGGTTAGTCTCATTTGGATGAAAAGGTGAAATCAAAGAGGTATGCATTCGAAATCGCTTTCTCATTTACAAATGCATTTCTTAGATCCAAAATATAGATTGAACTCCTCAATTAGTCTAAAATGAATATGTGCATATGTCATCACTATATACACTTGTATGCACATATTTAGGGGGAGCTCTCTATATTTTGGAGTTTCATAAGTATTGATCCATGCTTCTTTCATATGCATATTTGGGATCTTTACTTTGAAATACATATTTGAGTATATATAGCTTGTGCAATATATATATATACTCATGTGCAATCGGGTTGTCATCTAACTTCTCCATTATGTGTTAATGGTTGGATGACTAATGACAACCGGATAAGTAAGCTTTGTTTAAAACTTATCTTAGAGTATACATTTGTTGTGTACAAGGTGTATACTCACAAATCAACTTTATATCTCATTAATTATTGAGATTGTCATGAATTACCAAAATGGTAAAGTTTGGTAATCGATGACAATTGTTTTGTGGACTAACGGTTTCCATGAGTTGGATGCAGAGGTTAGGTTCCACAAATGAGAACGACTTGGGATGACTTCATGTGTTGAAGGTCATCAAGTCAAGATCGAGAAGAAGATAGCTTCATGAGTTGAAGGCTATCAAGATGAAGAAGGCTTCATGTGTCGAAGGCGGTCGAGAAGAGGATGCATCATGAGTTGATGCATGTCCAAGGCGATCATGTGTTGATCAAGTAAAGACCATCATGTGTTGATGGAGTTGATGAGAATAATGCATCATGAGTTGATGCATATCGAGATGATGACTCAAGGCAAAGGTATGACTAGCTAGGGCTAAGGATGTGTTCCTAGTATTTTACCGGTCTTGGTGTTTGGTTGGAAGACCGGATTGCTAGTATAGGTTACCGTACAATTAAGAGGGGTCATGTCTAGTAGTTTGAGTCTCATCATGTATTGATAGCTCAAACCTCACTTGCTCTAGCTCATCTTGACATGTTGCTTGCATTTGCGAATGTGTTTTGCAAATGGTCGAAGCTCATGTATTGAATTCTAGTAACATGGGACTATGCATTGCAAATGTGTTTTGCAAGTGCTCGAAGTCCATGTTTCCATTCCTTGTGTATGAGGCTTATATTTGCGAATGTGTTTTGCAAATAGTTGTAGCTCATATTTAATCTTTGCGTCATGATTTCAAAAGTGTGCAAATATGTTTTGCAACTTGTTGGAAATCATGGTGTGATCCTTGTGGTATGTGACTTAGGTTTGCGAATTTGTTTTGCAAATGTGAGAAGTTCATGTACCTACTCCTTATGACTCTTTGGATGTCTTGTGTTTTCTGCATTGATCTAATGTGTTTGAGATCATGCAAATAGATGGGTTGTGTAGCCCTCTGAATAAGCTTTCCATAGAGTCCAAGATCACTCAATTCCGACATCGGAGTCAAAAGTTATGACCGTTTTACTGAGTGTCGCCTGTGCTGAAAAACTGGAAACGGAAGTACCGCAATTTGCACTGCGGTAGTTCCGCAAAAAACGGAAGTACCGCAATTTGTACTGCGGTAGTTCCGATTTTTGCGGTAGTTCCAATTTTCCGGTAGTTCCGATTTCCGAGCGGAATGTTTTTTTCAAAGAGCGGCTTTCTGAATGACTTAGCCTCGGGAAAAACGGTAGTTCCGCAATTTGTACTGCGGTAGTTCCGTTTTCGCTGAGAAATGGCTAGTTTTCTGACCGTTGGCGAGGAAATCGGAAGTACCGTAATTTGTACTGCGGTAGTTCCGTTTTTCCTGATTTTTTCAGGGGTTTGGCTCCAACGGCTAGTTTTCTTGTGTGGGGTATAAATACCCCCTTGTGTGAGGTTGTTGCTTGACCCATTCTTGTGTTCTTGAGCTAGAGTGAGCCTCTCCACTCAATTGTGCATGTGTTGCACTTTGTGAGAAGCGAGAGAGGTTCTAGAGTGCATGTGTTGCATCTAGAGGTGGACTTTGTGTCCAATTGATTGTGCATTGTGCATTCGTTGCACGTGGTGAGAGTCAAGTGAGGAACTTGGCTTGTTACTCTTGGAGTTTGCCGACTCCTAGACGGCGTGGGAGGCATTGTGCGCGGTGATCTTCTCAAGAAGCTTGTGAGAAGACCCGGCAAAGTTGTGAAGGTCGGAGCTCACCTACCCGGAGCGGGAAAGAGCTACCACTAGTGGATTGGAGGTGGTTCGGCTTAATTCGTGGAGCCAATCCGATTTGTTCGGGCTAACCTCAACGTGGATTAGGGGAAACCGGCAAGTTTCCGAACACCACGGTAAAACATCATTGTGTCAATTGTGATTTGTTTTCTTGTGCTCTATTTACTTTCAAGCAATTTACATACTTAGAACATATTTGATTGCTTGTCTATCTAGAATTGCAAACCTTGACCTAGGATAGAATTGTTGGTGCACTTAGGCGAATTTGCTTGTCTTAGGCGCTATTTGAGCTAAACCAGATTGAATTTCGCTTCCGCATTATATTCTTGGTTTAGGCAAATACAAAAGATTTTGAATTGCTAATATTAATTTGAAGAGAATTTTTAAACCGCCTATTCACCCCCCTCTTGTCGGCCACCTCGATCTTACACTTGGTGGCCGCCTAGGCGCCGCGTAGGCGTTGGGCGGCAGGGTGCTGCCCGACCTTGGCCCCTAGTCGGGTGGTTGGGCGGCGAGGCGGTCCAAGGCGGGAAGAAGGTGGTCCAAGGCGGGGCCAGACGGCCTAGGCGCGGCGGATGGGGCGGCGCGGAGGGAGCGGCGGGGATGGGGAAAAGTGTTACCGCACACGAGGCCGTCGCCACCACCGTCAATTCGCCGGATTCCGCATCACCATCTTCCCTCCGGAGTCCGCCATCTTCTCTGCCTCGCCGAAGGGGAGGTCTTCCCCCCACCCGTCCGCCGTTCCTGTGGCCGCCGCTGGATCCGGACTTCCCACGCCAGATCCCGCCGCCACTGGATCCGGACTCCCCGCGCCAGATCCGGAGAGATGGGGGAGGCGGGCGGCGGCGATTTGCGAGGGAGGCGGCGGCAATCTTCGGGGGAGCAATGGGGAGGCGGGCGGCGGGATCTGCGGGGGAGAGTGGGGGAGGCGGCGGCGATTTGCTGGAGAGAGTGGGGGAGGCAGGCGCGACCGTGCGAATGAGCGGGGAGGCGGCGGAGGATTTAGGGTTAGGGTTAGAGTCGGGGGCGCAAATATGCGGGGCGGTGTGGGCACGAATATGCTGGGCGGCGCAGTCGCGCGGATGGAATTAGGGTTAGGCCGTTAGGTTAGAAGATCTGGACGTTAGATCCTTATTAGACGGTCTAAAATCTGACTAATTGTTTTAAACATTAGTTATAAGATTTGATGACTCGATCTGAGACGTTAGATCTCAGATATATAGCAAATATATACTTATTATCTGCCTGTTGTCTTTATTTTTAATTTGGCTGCCTAGGCCCCGCCTAGGCTCTCTAGGTGCTAGGCCCCACCTGACCGCCCGCCTAGCGCCTAGCGCCTACTTGAACACTGCTATGGACTGTTTCAAGTATTCACTTAAAGCAACTTTGACTGCCAGGTCAGTTATATTGGCAGTTAAAATCTACCTAGAGTTACATCGAGGAAAAAAAGAAGCAGTGTCATGCTCAGATAAGAAAATGTTTGACAGCACATGCACCAGGTTCGAGTTATAACAAACTTTCAGGTTTATTTCAGTGCGAAGTTCAACAATGCTAAGATATGCTCTTCTACTCCCAAAAAGGATGCACAAAATAACCTTTACCTTGTGATATTCATACACAACAACTTTGTCTGCTTGTTTCAAAAAAAAAACTTTGTCTGATATGTAGGGGGCACCTAAGCCGGTAGAGCACAAGGTTACGGTGGATGACATTGGTCCTGTTCTTTTCAGCTTCTAAAAGCTACTTTTCGGTTTTTCTACAGTAACCAGCTTTTAAACGGAGTATCTTTTCAAAATAGGGTCTACTAGTTAATAGTAGTACATAATGTACCGACTTCATTTATATCTGCAAAAACAATACGTGAGTTTCTGTTACTCTGTAATCTCTCGCATGAACAGCCTAAAAGCCACAGCTAAAAGCCATAAGACGAAGCCAAAAAGAACAGACCCGATTCGTGACCCCGCTCTCCTTACAATAACTGATACACAGTTTTTTCTTCTGTGCACTTCAAAAAAAAAGTCTTCTTCTGTATATTCTCATTTTTCCCCTGCCACAGCAGTTAATTTGGTAGTTAAAATCTATGTTGCCTAGATACTTCGATTCCGATACGGATACGCGATACCGCGATTCGCCATTTCTCCAAAAATGCCAATACGGCGATACATTTATATATATATATATATATATATATATATATATATATATATATATATATATAATAAATATTAAAAAAATAAGAAATTAATGAATTCTTATAAGGAACCGAGAATACCTTCATATTGATGTAGCAAATTACTTTGTTCTCCAATCTCCAGTTCTCCCTTCTAGCTTCAAACCAATATAATGAACCATCTACGAAGAATGAGAGAATAAATAAGTACATGTATCATATATGCAAATAAATAATAGAATTACAGTCCTGTTATTTGTGCACTAGGTTATTTATATATTATAGTCTTCTTCCTTCTCACCCACTCAAAACCATCTTAAGAAAATTAGTGACAAGAATCAACAAGAATATGCGCAAGATAAATGAATAGCTGTAAATAATTTGCACCTCTATAAAACCAGCAAGACAACTCCACATTCGAGGTACAAATCTTGACTGATGGCTTAAGAGCGTGTGATCATTTTCTTTATCAATGACCAACATAATCACAACCTGCAAGGCTACAATACACCAGAAGGTAAAGGGAAATAGTGAATACAAATCACAAGATGACATTGCCAACTGCAAACACTATGAGGAATAGAGCAAAAATCATACAGGATCAACTCGATGGTATATCCTGCTCTTGCAAGACTCGTTGCTGCACTGCCTTAGCCTTCCAGCTTCAGTAGGAATCGCCATTGCTCCACATGCTCCGCAAAATTTTGCTGTGTTATGCCATTCTAGCAGTGCCCGAGCCTGCTCGAATCACAAATCAAATCAAGATTACTTTTTGAACCCTCAACCACAAAATTGTCCTAAATTAATGGCTTTTACAGATCAGTAGAGGTTGATACAAAATCAAGAACCAAGAAGAATCGAGTCCACATACGTGCCTGGCGATGGCGAGTTGCCCCCATGGTGTCCTTATCCTTCCAGTCCGTGGCCACCATGAGCATCCTTAAATCAACAAACGCCGGCCCATCCCCCCGCCGCCGACCCTCGCGCCCTCTCCCTCGCTGACGTCGATGGCCCAGTATGCCACGGCCTCCTTGCCCTCCTCCTCACCGTGCGCACCCAAGAACACGAAGGCGTCGGAGGAGACGCCGGGGATGCGTGAGGGCAGGAGCCACGCGAGGCGCCACGCAGGCGCCTCCGAGGCGGAGGAGGATGGGAGAGGGGGAGGAGGGTACTCCGAGGCGGCGTGGAGTGGCGAGCCGAGGTGGCAGGTCGAGGCGGTGTCAAGGCGACGCAATGGGCGGAGGCGGCGGCCGGCGGGTGTCGAGGCGACGGATGGAGTTGACGGTCGGAGGCGGCGGCCGGCGGGTGTTGAGGTGACGGATGGAGTCGACGGGCGGAGGCGACGGGTGGAGACCACGGACGGAGGTGACGGACCAAGGCTAGGGGTGGAGGAGACGGGCTGAGGTGACGGCCGAGGCGACGACTGGAGGTGACGGTTGGAGGCGACGACCGGATGCGACGGGCGCGGGATGGATGCGACGGGCGCGGCGATGGGCTAGGCGGCGGGCAGAGGCGACGGGTGAGGCGGCGGGCGAGGCGCAGGCGAGCGGAGGAGACGGGCTAGCCGAGGAGCCGGGAGAGCGGAGGCGGCGGAGGCGGCGTCGAGTTTTCGGCTTTTTGCGTGCAGGTGGCGGGGTGGCGGAGGAATAGATTGGATCTGGGTGGGCGGGGTGGGAAATATTAGGCTAAACGTATCGGAGAAGTATCGGAGCAGTATCAGAGAAGTATCGGGAATTATTTTTTTTTGAATAATCATTAAATCAGGATACGTGTAGGATACGTATCGGCGCGTATCCGGGCAGTATCTATATCCGGTACAGTATCCGATACTGGTACGTAACTTTTGTAAAGTATCCACGCAACGTAGGTTAAAATCGACTCAGGGTTACATACTTACATGAAGGGGAAAAAAGAAATGCCATGCCCACACAAAGAAACGTTACGCAGCACATGCCCCAGGTCAACCCAAATCCCAGACTGAATCAGACAGCTGGACAGAAAGCTCTGAACTGATCATACATTAGCTCATGGCTTATTTGGCACTATTCATAAGTTTTATCTTTTTTTGAAATTTTGGTTTTTTTGAGCTTTTTTGCCGGTTCTTTTTTTTTCCGTATTCGTTTGTATTATACGTAATGGGCTAACATATTTTTTTTATTTTTAAATTTTTTTTAAATTTAATTATGCAAAATAAGCCTCTGTCAACTACAGTGCTTTTTTCAGCCAGCTACAGTGTTTTCATCCATAAGCCACAGGCTTTTAAGCCAAAACGATCACCAAGACCTCATCTTTCTGTCTCCCTAAGTCTCTGCTAGTCTAGTTAATCCAGAATGTGATGGGGCTCTTGCATCCATTATCTTAATCTCGACTTGAGTGTTAAATGGTTCTTCTCTGATATCATCCAGAATGTGATGGGAAGCTTCCCGGACTGAAACAACGCGTGCTAAATGGTTCTGCTCTGATATCATCATGGTTCGTAAGGTTAGCATCAGCATAATTTTGCACCTGAGGTGGGGCCCTAATGTCAGCCTAGCCTATGTGATTTGTGTGCGAATTGATACGTCTCGCATTGCTCCATCTTATACCGTACATTCGGTGGTAGTCCGAATTCCACACTGCGCCACCAATTTTTTTTCCGGAGGGGTGCAATGGTTAAGGTTATGTTCTGAAGTGTTGTATCGTGAGGTTTTTAATTATTGACTGAAATAACACTATAATGATTACTAGGTTTTTCTGAGACATTCAACTAAAAGATAAAAATAGGAAAAATAAAAACAGTGTTATATGTTCACTGATGATACGAAGAAAAAAACCATATTAAAAATTCAATACGTTATAAATGGCATTTCACTTAAACCAAAAGCCATGCTGTTTGGAACAGGACATGGACAGGTCCCTAAAGCTCGATAACGAGAGTCACAGGATCAAATTATGAGCCTGCCTAACGTTTACTCAGTCAAGACTCCCGCCAGGGTCTTCAGCCACTTGGTGCTATACTAGTCGGATTAGTCATTGGTAACTAGTCGGATTAGCCATTGGTTCGACTAACAATTAAATTCAAGCAGCATTCTGATCATATGACCACCAGCTCATTAGGTGTTGTTAACCACAATTGTCACTGTCCAGCTCATTAGGTGCTGTTAACCACAATTAAATTTGCATAAAATTATATTGGCCTATTCTTTTTAGCTGAAGTTTATGGCTTTTGGCTGCGGCTTGCGGCGTTTGGGTTGTTCGTGTAAGAAATTACAGAGTAACAGAAACTCACATACGGTTTTTGCCAATATAAATGAAGTTAGTACAGTATGTACTACAATTAACTAGTAGACTCTATCTTGAAAAGATACTATGTTTAAAAGCTAGTTACTGTAGAAAAGCCGAAAATAGCTTTTAGAAGCCCAAAAACAGCTTTTAGAAGCCGAAAAGAACGGGCCCTATATATGATCAAATTTTAATTCTCCTTGGCCCAAGCATCGTTCTTTGGCCGCTTCAAGCGTTTTCTTTGTTATGACTATGGCTGCATATGATTCAGCTTAGTACTTTTGTCTTTTGTACTTTACTACAGTAACTCCCTTTCAAACGGTGCATCTTTCTAAAGCGGGATGTAAAAGTCAATTGTAATAGACATTATACCGACTTCAACTGTATTGCTAAAATCGCATGTGACTGTCTCCCTCTTCGTAATATTTCTCACGAACAGCTAAAATTCAAAAGCTATAAACCAAAAGTCAAAAGCCACAGACCAAAAGAACTCACCCTATATGTTTTTCTGTTGATTTCATTTTAGAATGTGTCTCTTGCTGACATTGGCACCGAATCAGTAACTATCACCTTTGATAAGCTTTTGTGGCAGTTATACCATTCTCTCTTCTGATTTGATCTCACATGGGAGCTAGCTAGGTATCTTAAAAATAGCACATATCTAAGCATGTCAGAATCATGCAAGATCTCATAGGCAAGCAGGTCAAGAAAATATTATGGTTCTAACATTTCTTCTAAAAGAGATTGTTAGCTTGTGGATACAATCAAAACAGTAAGGTGGTGATCGGTTCGGCTGAAAAGCTCATGCTTATGGCTGAGAACACTGTAGCTGGCTGAAAAAAACACTGTAGCTGATAGAGGCTTATTTAGCATAATTAAATTTAAAAAAATTTAAAAATATAAAAAATATGTTAGCCCATTACGTATAATACAAACAAATACGGGAAAAAAAGAACCGGCAAAAAAGCTCAACAAAAAGCCAAAAGTTCAGAAAAAGACGAAACTTATGAATAGTGAAAAATAAGCCAGAAACCAGAAGCCGAAACCGAGTTGATCAGAGCCAGGGACTAAGAGACGGAGTTTGTGGATGTACGATTCGATCCATCAAAATTCAAATTCAAATTCGATAACCACCTTTATATATATATATATATATATATATATATATATATATATATATATATATATATATATATATATAACATCAGAAATGATAGAGGCTTATTTAGCATAATTAAATTTAAAAAATTTAAAAATATAAAAATATGTTAGCCCATTACGTATAATACAAACAAATACGGAAAAAAGAACCGCAAAAAGCTCAACAAAAGCCAAAAGTTCAGAAAAAGACGAAACTTATGAATAGTGAAAAATAAGCCGAAACCGTAGCTAAACCGAGTTGATCGAGCCGCTGGACTAAGAGACGGAGTTTGTGGATGTACGATTCGATCCATCAAAATTCAAATTCAAATTCGATAACCACCTTTATATATATATATATATATATATATATATATATATATATATATATATATATATATATATATATATATATATATATATATATATATATATATATATATATATATATATATATATATATATATATATATATATAAGTGTGCTTTAGTAATAATTTTGTTGAGGTCACAGGATACCCAGCCTCTGTATTTACGGAAGTCTACTTTGTCAAAAAAAAAAGATAGTAAATGCTCGACGCGTGCTTTAATCATGAGCTAATCATATTTACAGTGGCATAATCAGTAGTGGCAACCATGTACCTTTGTTACTACTACTTTTTTTTAAAAAAAAATTTGTTACTACTACTTACTACTAGTTCTGAAAAATGGTGAGACATAGAAGGTATGTAGGCTGATAAGAACATGTACCTTATAGATACAATTATATTTGCTATACTTGTTGTTCGAATTACAAGAGCTCCTACGCACCACTTAAATTATCAGGTGGGTTCGTTTCAAACAGGTTTCACTTTGTTTGACAAAGATCTTATGATATTACATAATGAGAGTTTGTTGCGTTTGTTATCATGTACCAAGATTTATGATCAAATCATATGTTAAAACCAAGGACGGTTTTCTGTCAAGAAGGGGAGGATGATGTGACCACGCCACAAACACACACGACAATAGCGCCCAATATCAAGATTGAACTAAAGGTGAATTCGTTTCTTCAGCTTAAACATATTTTAAATGAGAATATGATGCTACCTAATGATGAAAATATATATTTTGACAGCACCACGTTATTTTTATATCAATTCAAGCAAGAGTTCAAGTTGGACACGTTTTGGAATCCAATTCGACCTCCAGATCAATTCGGATCAGCCTGACAGGCTCAACTTCAAATGTGCATAACTTTCACATACGAAGTCCGTTTGAGGTCCATGAGTACTTGTTGGAAAGCTTTGCTTGTACTCTTTCCAATGGATCTGGTATCACCTCTAAATTCCTTCTGTGCACACCGCAATCATCAAAAGAGTCCGTATTGGGCACGTACTGGAATCGGATTCGGACTGCTGCAATGGTGCAAGTTTAAACGGGCATAACTTCTTCATACGGACTCCGTTTGGGACGTTCTTGTACTTCATGGAAATATTATCAAGTCTACTTTCCAATGGATCCAACTTCATCTTCAAATTCCATCCGAGCCGGCCGAAATCATCAAAATAATCCATGTAGGTTTCTGAATCCGAGTCAAAAGGGTGCTGCGCCACCACCACTTGGGCCCATGGGCCTTGTAACCCTAGGGGCATGCTCCTTGGCCACCCCCCTAGTTGTTCTCCCTATATAGGAGCCACCGCCTCCTTTGCTAGGACTTAGGTTTTGTTTAGATCAGTTTAGCCCCATGTGCAAACTCCACGTTGTCTCTTGTGTCGGCTAGACCAACAGATTCGTGTTACAGAACCTCAACTATCCTTGAGCGACTTTTATATCTAGCAAGTTTCAGGTTGCTCACTATCCTTGTTCTTGCGTGTTCTTCGGTTGCATGCAGGAATAGACCTTCGTGGTCAGGTCAACCGCGTTCTTGGCACGGTTGATAACGACTTGGAGTGTGGTTCAGCGATTGCTAAGGCACAAGCGACGTCGTTCGGTTGTAGTCAGATCGTAAGGGTCACCTCCACCAAAATCAATAGTTATCATCCTATCGGAAGATCGGGACCCCATCGCCTCATCATTGGCACACAGTACACACAACAGTGTGTCAGCGGGGAGAGGTCAAGGACCAGAATAAAGTTGCCATGAATCATTGCAAGTCTTGTGGAGTATGTGTTTGATTTTACAAAGATTGCATTTTGTCTAAATCATTTTTTGAGTTTTTTCGGGAAAAAGATAGTACCACGACATGGTGTCAGTCATACCGCTGAGTTGTAGTTTTAATTTTTACTTGACAGTAGTTATCTTATATAAAGGTCTAGTTGCAAGGTGCGTGATACGGCGTCTAGTACTATCACATCCAGGGTGGCCCAGAGGGAGGAGAGAGACGAAAACCAAGGGGGACAAATTGGAAGCCGAGTGCACATGTGGCAAGTCCGCAGGGCGAGATCATGGCAAGCTAGCGGCCAAGGCAAATCAATACGTGTGTATATATCAGGATTCTTGATAGAAAATATTTGAATTTTATATATCTCTTAATTTAGAATTAAGAAAATATTTACATACATAGCTAGTGTTTACATGCATGTCCATGCATGCAGTCTTGCGTGGTTTTCTAGTCGTCCATGCGAGAGTACATGTGTGTGCACCGTGTTGGGAAGAGCCTCGCGTGGTCTTCAGTTTGCATGGCGTATGTGTGTATGTATGCATGTACGTGTATACGGCCGCCGCGTACGAGAATCTGAGTACGTGTCCATGTAGTTATCTTGGTTGTGCCAACGTGCACTATAAATAGCCTAGGGCTGTGTCCTTGTGAAGGACGGTATTTTTTTTATTTCGTGAATATTCCAGGAACGCCGTCATGGCGAGTTGAGGGTGGTTTACCTCGTGAGTTGCTTGACAGGAGTTCCCATCTAGGGTTTCAAGCTGTGCGAGTTCAATTGATGCTGCTCTTGAATTGTACAACGGATCTACAGAATTCAATTCCCCAATTCGTGATCAACTCCTAGTGCACGGATTGGAGAAGCCTTAATTCACGGTTGCATCTATTCTGCTGTACCCCTTGGAGGCTGCTGTTACCCATCCGGACACAGCTGCTGTCGTTGCTATTCGGAGGACACAGCTGTTGAGCTGGTGAGACGTGGACAGAGATCAAACAATTGTGGCTGTTGTTGTTCGATTGAAACTGTTGTGCCGCTGCTGTTGATCGAGTGACGTTGCCATTGTTGCTGCATTCGGCTGGAGAGGGGCGGCACGTAAGTGCTATGAAATTTGCTGCTGCGGCTGCTGCATGTTCATTGACCTATACTGTTGCTACTACAAGTAGAAGTTGCAGATTTCTTGTACCATGAAACATCAGACCACTCGAGCACCAAATAGGGTTATCTAATTTGGGTTGTACCAGTTCAAGGTGCGGTAGTGCCGGCTTATGTTGGACAGTAGTACCAATTGGGGTACAAATTCAAGGATTTTATAAAATTGAGTCATTGATTGAGTTGGGTTAATCTAGATCAGTACATTAATGTTGCATAAATCATATTTTGACTAACGTGAGTCAACTTATGAAGAACTTGTGTTTGAAAACGATTTATTTATCTTTAGATGTGCAGGGTCCACTACTAGAAATCCCCCCTGTAGTGACGCTTTATTTATATGTTAGACACGCTTTATTTCATCTCTACAAGATTGTAGGCACGTTTTTATAAAGCGTGTTAGAAGCGTCTTCGCATGGACCGTGTCAGGACTTGTGGAAACGAGTTCTCTAAACGTATCAAGGAGATAAAAAGACGTTTCGTAGAGACGTTAGTTGCATGCCTACGCATATTGATACACTTTAATAGATACATTTATATAGTGTGTCTATTTGTGTAGTTACGTTATATAGCAGCGCTTCATTACGTGTTAAGAAATGTAGAGACGTTCTCATATATACATTTATATTATGTGTGTACTAATGTAGTCACGTTGTGTAATGACGTCGTATTGTGTATTAAGAAGTATAGAAACGGTTGAGTAGATACATTTATATTGTGTGTCTAACAATATAGATACATTTTATAGTAACACCATTTTGCGTTTCAAGAAATATAGAGACAATTTTATACATACATTTATATTTCGTGTCTACTAATATAGCCACGTTGTATAGTAATGTTTTATAACATCATATCAAAAATATGGATATTCATGCATCTTTATAGCGTGTCTATTAATATAGGCACATTTATAGTAACGCCTTCTTGCATACTAGAAATAAAGAAACATTGTTTACAAATTTGGACACAAATGAATTTGCATGATTAGATAATGAGAAAGTGAATCATGAAGGCATTGCATTGGAAAATCCATTTTGTCTTTACAAAACAAGATACTGATTAATAACTCATTAAAGTGCACTATCAAAGACAAACCATATTCATAAAGAAGCATAGGAAAAGTGGCAATATCGTACAAATATCTATATTTTTTCTCTAACATCTAAAATCTATCTTGTTCACTTCGAAACTTGTAGCTTGTCTTTCCATCCACATCAAGTTACATGTTTCCATCATGCTGCAAAATAAGAGGAGATTAAGTTGACGCACATAAATTCTAATCAAACGGATCTAGCACTTGAAGAACGAAACATACCAAGGTTGTGCAGGTTTGAGTTGAACTCTTAAGTCTTTTAACCTACAATGATACATGTGTTTAGAGGGATAGTACAATTTTAGGAAATTACAAAACTGTAAAGCATTTGGTTAATATAAAGAAAACTTACATGTGAACGGGGCCAAGCAACAATAAAGCCAATAGCATCTCTCATAGTTTTCATAGAATAGAGTGGTCTAGGTAACATCTCATCTCCATTGTTTCCATTGCCATTATTTTCAAGGGCATCAACATAAACCCCAACAAATTCTTTCCCAAGCATGGTGCCACCAATATTTCGAGTCTTGTCATGAGTCACTAACTTTCCTTTGGCCACGACTTTACATTTGTTTCTTAGTGAAATAGGATAGACTTCCACTTGGCTCTACCATTTTGTAAAACATAAAGCTATGATCTTCAAACTTGTAATTAATTTAGCTTGAAACAACAAGTAAACAAGTACATACCGATCTGATTGATTATGAGTGGAGCTTTAATTCTTTGAGATCTCTGCAGAGACACAATCAAAGCATATCATCTATCTAGCAAGTTCAACCAACAATTAAAATTAAGTACTGGTCTGACTGGTAAAATTAGCTAGCGCATGATTCCAAATACCTACTCGATTCAATTACTCTTAGGAACGTCATTATCACTTTTATTTGAATTAAACTTAGAGGCACTTCGGGTAAAATGTAGTGAGATGTCAATTGTTATCTTCCTATAATATTTATCTAGCTAGCACATCAAAATTTACTTTTGATGTGGTCTAACCTAGTACTGAATGTGTTTACGTAGATGTAGACATAAACAAAACCAAATGTACAAACACAAGCTGGTGGTCACTCAAGCAGCCCTACCATACAAGTGAATATCAACCAAAAGGTGCAGGGGCCAAACTTATGGAATTTGTGACAATAATATGAACATATATAAATCTAGCATGCCTTTGCTGTCAGGTCAACATTACACAGATAGTCATAAATTCCTGAGTTCCATTTTCTTCTTGATCATGTTAATACACCACTGCATCATATCACATAGAATCTGGAGAGCGACCAAAGTGCTAGACAACCAAAGCTAACTAATAAATTATTTGCATAGAGCCATTTTATAATTTTGGCTACAATTTTGACAGAGGAAATGCTGAGCTCACCTTGATTTTGGTACTGTGGATGGAACGAATGCCAGTTCAAAAAGAGGAAGCATGGAAGATAACCCTACATGCAATTTTATGATCCTACCCACCACAGCAAGGAGGTGACCAACCTAATGCATTTCAGTAAACTATATAGATTGTTTAAGATGGCACAGAACCGATTGAATCTTGAAAATAAATCTACTAAGCAAGGAAAATAGAAATAAGAGGACAACTATATGAAGGGTTATACTAATAGGAACATAGACATACCATGTTGGTCATTATGCTACCATGTGGTAAAGTTAGGCCTTTAGAACCCTTATCTGCTTGACCCTGATTCTCAATATGTGCCACCTGCAGTCATAGTTGAACTCTCAGTTTTGTGACATGTAACATGGGTTATCTACCACTCAATTTAGATTTCTGATAATCAAAATAGATGTACATGACTGGAATATTTCATAATGTTAGCACATCTCAGACCATATTGCATATTGGAGATTTCAGTTCATGCAAGAAAACTCTAGCAAGCCTATAGCCAATGAACACAAATATTCCATAAATTTAGCACAGATTATTGTTTTCAAATTCATATTGGGAGTTGCAGCAAGACTGTAAACTAAATCTCACATTCAGATTCCCTCCAAAAAAATATCATATTCAGAGTAGTAGCAACACTCGGAAGGAAATGTAACAATGGGCTGCACTTAATTAAAAACAACTTATAATTAGCTAGGAATAGAAATATAATGCTCCTAAATGAAATCACCAATAAAATAAAATCAAATTATAGTAAAGCAACACCATGTGAAAAGATATATTGCAAGGTAGGTAACATTATTATATACTATTCTCAAGATTTATTGACTTGCAAGGAAACATAACGATATGCATCCATGGGTGAAACACTGATCTAAAAGTCTAATCTATCTAAAGCCTCACTTCTAAACCATTCGACTCTGAATATTCTTAGTTAATTATATTTCAGTTTTTGATGCAATAGACATATCTAACATACCTTTGCAACCATTGGCTCACGTGGTAACGATGACCGGACAAAATCCTTGTTGACTTGACTACAATTCTGGGTATGTGGCCCCTGCATATTTGTAACCATAGTATTTAGGACATTAGCATGTACTTACATACTATATTGTAGCTAAGAAATTAGAAATAAGAGTTGCGCTCGCTTCTGATTCTTGTGGTGCATGCGCATCTCATAGCTACGATTCGTAGAATCACAAATGAGCATGTCAAGAAAGGTATAGTGTTACACAACAGAATTTTCTGGAGAGTACACATTATCATTTGGGTCTTTAGGGTCGATGTCAATATCATTATCACTATATGTGCCATGGATACTGTCATCACTACAATCCCGCTCGATGTCGAGATCACCATCTATTTCAAAGATGAACAACTGCGAAAAATGAAACATCAGACACATAGTTACAAAATACAAATAAACTCATCTCTAAAAAAGGGAGACATAGAAAGGGACCCATGGAGGCTTACTTCATCATGTAGAGCTCTTTCCATTTCATTTATCCAATCCTCATCTGGATACTTTTGTGACATAAAAGCAAGCCAATGTTTCATGACACTACTCATGTGTTGCATCTTATTTTCCATTGTATTTACTTTGTCATGGTACCTTCTTTCTTCCTCAGTTTGAGTAACAAAAGTAATACCTTTAGAAACTTGTACTTGACTCCAGTACTTATCATCATAGTACCCGCGTGCTTTTAATTGTTTAGCAACGATCTCATAGAACACCTCATTAAAATCATTAGCTGAAAGATTACCATTGTTCTGCTCTTTCCTTTTTTCTAATTCCTCAAATGATGCATCCTATTGAAATAAGCATATAGGAAGTTCACATAATCGTAACAACAATTTCAAATCCAACGTTAATCATTAGGAGCAGAAAAATATACCATTACTGACTTCACTTTGTTGGTGTTGTATCTGCCATTCTTTTTCTTATGAGCAGCATCCCATAATTCTATCCTATGAACCTTTCCTTTCCTTTGATCTTCCTGCACAAGATATTAAATTTGAGGATCCAATCACTTCTCTATTACATGATCATTGAATTTGATAGATAACAACATAGTTAGAATTATATATCACCATCTCTTTCTTCAATCTAGCATGGCTTTTCCTCCCTGTTGTGTGTGTATTCTTCTGTTCTTTTGCACACCCAGAGTTTGTTGCACACAATTTCTGTAAATATAGCAAAGTGATAAAGCACAAATGTTACATTACTTTCTTTCAATTTTCCTGTAAATGTCAGATAAAAAAGATGTCACCTTATGTGTTTCTTGACACCAAAAGCCAACAAGAGATCTCCACTGATGTTCATTAACAGTTCTTGGTCTACCTTGTATAATTTGATTTAGAGATCTCTCTTCACGATTGAAATGTTCTTTCTTCAACTTAGATTTGTAGGCTCGCCACCTATTGTTTACAGTTCTTAGGATCCAGTCTCTTGTAAGTTGTAGCGTTTGGCTAGGAAAGACAAATTTTGACTGTACAAAGAAAAGCTAAATAGTTAGTGATTGGAACAAACATTAATATACTTTTCTTGCATTGTATAGATTACTTTTACCTCAACATCCATGATTATTTGTTCCTTGTGTTTATTGAATAGATCATTGTCCCATCTTGGAATGTGTAATGGGGCAAATGTTGATTTTTGTGCTAGATCCCCAAGGTGCTGTCCAAGAACAGAGGCTGACCTTTCATTTGGTACACCATTTTCATCAGTCCCTACAATTACCTTTCCTCCTTGTAATTTCAATAAATCTGAGACTCCAAAATCCCCTAAAACTTGCCGCTCCTGTCCATTCGGCCCTACATGTATGAAATTATATGATTTGACATTTTATTTAGATATGTCAACGCAAAAATATCAAACTTACATATTATCTTAATTGGACTTGCACGTTGGTTTGGCATGCGGGCTAATATATTGTCAACATCCGGAGGACCTTGTAAATTCCCCTCGTTCTCATTGTCTGCCAAATCATCATGCCCCTGCTGCTCCAATCCTGCATCTTGTGCTTCAAGGTTCAAGTTCCTTAATCTTCGAGGTCCTCTTGCCATGATTTCTACTGCAAAGCAAAAATTAACACTTATATAAATTAAAGAGTAAGCTGTGAGGTACATCAGCAGGAAGATGTCATTACAAAAATTCATTCTGATAGAGAAAGGATGATAAGATTTCTACACTAATTTTTTTTGGCAAGTGAGTGCTCCAACGACAACTAAGAGATAAGGGATTGACTTAATGTAACCCCAACACGATATTTAAAATTGGCCAACCATAGCTACTAATCTCCAATCTATAGGAGAAAGGAAATTCAGTTTGCATCTACATTATCACAAGCCAGGAAGTAGCAGATTGATTCGTAAAGGTTCCAATCTTGATAGCTTCGTCAGAGCAAAGAATCCATCTCTTTCTTTCCTATAATGTACACTAAATCATGTATCCTTTTGTTTATCTGAAGAATGAGCTTCAGACGTTTGTTTCACAAGAAGCTTGTGTGATTTTTCATAGCTTTACATGCTTCTTAAGATCAGTAAATGATTAAACATGACATCTGGAATAATGAACTAATGTGATATGTAAACCAAAAGCTTCTCCTCACAGAACCTGACTCCTAAACCACTTCTTAACCTGAGACCGAATCCTAACCCACTTCTTATCTAAACCAAAAGCTTTCCTAATACAATTCAAAAGAAGACTGGACTCCTAGACCGGTAAACTGATACGACAACTTGGATCAGGTGGACTGCTTGGACCGCCTGCTGTAACGTTTCCCCCAATAGACATCCATAACAAAACATGATATCAACTTTGAATTGAAATTACTACAATCACAGTACTGCAGCAGCGGCTATGTACTCATCTAAGATTTGAAATGTGTTCAGCCTGCTGGATATGCAACAAAGAAACAAACAGAGATTAACATGGTGGTGCTACAGAATTGAACGGGAGAGGCAGCCGGCATAGATGAAGAGAGGAATCAGGCGTAGACAGACTCACCGATAGCTGCGGCACCTAGGGAAGGTCACCACGGCCTGGCCTTTGAGATGGGGCGATTCAGTGCCAAAGGGAAGAGCGACGGATTTCTTCGGGCGGGCTTCTGAATGTCGTCGCGATGCTTGGGGCGGCGGTGGCTTGATCTGGCACAGAGGGAAGGTTGTTATGTTTTGGTGCCGCAGAGGGCCCCTGGATCTAGGAGATGGAACTGATGGAGGAAGTTTCTACGGAGAGGGAGAGGTAGATTAATCGGCAGTTTGGCTATTTTCTAGGAGGGCATAGGGACGATTGGCGGCAAATGAAAGTAATTAGTAATACAATAGGCGGCAAGTTAATTTTTGCACTGCAATTGGCGGGAAGCGTGGGGAGGAGGGGGAGGCGGCCGAGTGCCGCGGGTAGGTGGGGAGAAGGAGGCGGCGGGGGAGGTGGGGAGGAGGGAGGGGCCGGCCGCCCGGGAGGTGGGGAGAGGAGGAGGCGGCGGGGGGAGGTGGGGAGAGGAGGAGGCGGCGGGGAGGTGGGGAGGAGGAGGTGGCTGGGGAGGGGGCGGGGGAGGCGGGAGGAGGGAGGGTGCGCTGGGGAGGCGGGAGGCTCGGAGGAGGAGGGCGCGGTGGGGGAGGCAGGACTCGGGAGGCCCGGAGGGAGGGAGGGGGCGGCGGGGGACCCGTGCGGGGGGAGGAGGAGGTAGCCAGGGGCGGCGGGGGGAGGAGGAGGGGCTAGGGCGGCAGGGGGGGAGGCAGGAGGCGGCCAGGAGAGGGAGGCGGCCGGGGGCGCCGGGGGGGTCAACCATAGTCAACCATAGTCAACGGGGAAGATTGGAGCTACACTCATGGAGGAGCCGAGACCCAGAATGATCAATGATGCCGAGTGATATGGTAAGTTTAAGCATGGCATGAGAAAGGTGAAAAATATTGAAGGGAAGTTTGAACGGTAGTTTACACCATATGGCTTAGTCAGTCCAACTGAGGTATGCTCGGTAGAACTGGAACATGAGAGACTTACTGAAGCATGACAAGCCACTGGTGTGCTTATACGTGGCAAGTATGATGATTGCTTGCAATAGAAGGAGATGGTCGGGTCAAGAAAGAGTATTTTGGTAGTTTGACCAAAATACCGAAAATAGCTTTAATCAAATCCACGATGCTTGAACGGTGCTTGGGAGAGCGGTTTAGATCAAGGAGAAGCTAGTTTAATCAAGATGGATTAAGGCTAAGGATTTAGCATATTTGATCTTATGCGCTTTGAAAAACGTGTATAAGTGAACATGCGTGAGTAAAACCCATATGTGTGGTTATGGGGTTTTTTAATTGTACTAAGCGGATAGTATACACTAAGGGTTAAATGTGACTGGGCAGTCTATCTATTTAAGGAGATGGAATTGAGATTTGTGAAAAAACCATTTAACATACCTCTCTTGTGCTCTCTTGTTTTGGGTTAGGGTTTGAGAGTTGAGAGCTTAGTATACTCTCTGTCCTTCAAGGTAAAGTGGCTATAAAACTTCACCCCTCAAATAGCAATAAAATCAACCTTTGATCATTTCCATAGCTATATGTAGTCTTGATTGATTTGCTCTTGATTTGGTTGATTTTTTTCTCTCCTCTCATCCTTTCTTGATTTTGTTGTGCCAAGAGCGTATAAGAGATGGAGATAACCTCTAAAAACCATTCTCCACCCATCTAGGTACTTTGGTAGCAAGTTCATCAAGAAACTCAGTTTTTGCATATTTTTTATTTTCAAGTGATTTCTATACTTGAGGGTTGTTGGAGTGATTTCTTCGATGTTCTTGCTTGCTGTGACATGTGAGAATATATCCATAGCCATCTTGGCTATCCTCTACCCTCGAGCAAGTCTTGATTATTGATTTTAGTTTTTAATGGGTTTTGGTGTAATCTGGTTTCAAACTGAAAAAGGTCTCAATTTTGGCAATGATTTTCACAATCGTTTATTGGAATAGATTCATGATATCATAGAGAATATCTTTGTAAATTTTTATATTATTTGGATTCGCAGATCAAAAGCTCCATCGATTTTAGTTTTTAAAATCACGTTGATTTACTATTCCTGTGCTAATTTTACTATAACAGCGGGTGCTACCAGTACTACAACGGTAATACTATTTTACTGTAGTAAGTGGTACTACTGTGATACTATAGCGGCACTACTGAAGCTATTGTTCATTTCTTGGATTTTCAGCTTCTTGATTTGCTATGTTACATGTTGGCTTTCCATCATAATCTTCTTAGCTTTGTACTCCCTCCAGTTCACAAAAACAAAGTCGTTTTGGAATATGTGCAGTAAACTTTAGAAACTTTGGCTAACGATATGTTTTTAAGTATTTAGAATAGATACATGAAAATCATATGTATAGATTAAGTTTTACAAATATATTATAATAATAATTAGTGGTCAAAGTTATATTTTAGAGACCGTGTCGATGTCCATAACGACTTGTTTTTGTGAACTGGAGGGAGTAGCTATTGAAGTGAAGGATTGATGAATACTTAAGAGAAAATTTTGAGACATCATTACCCCCCCCCCTCTGTTGCCATCTTCGATCCTACAAGTGGTATCAGAGTAAGATTGCTCTTTAAGTGATCTTAACCAATCATGAGCATGACAACTAGTATGAGGTCATGTAAGTCAATTGATTATTTCTCTTATCACTCTTTGGCAAAGAGCATAAGAATTATTTGCACTATGTGTAAAATGGTTGGCCATTTCTATTGGTTTTGTCCTAATGACAAGGATGAAAAGATTTTTGAGTCCAAGGAGAAGAAGGAACCCAATAACATCTACAGACGATGATCCCCTACTCATGCTAACATCTACAGTTCAGTTTTTTCCTACGACCACCCCAAATTGTGCCCCCAGCAGTCATGAGTTTTCCTGCGTCCACACCAATTCAAACCAACCAGTGAAATCAACAATCAAGTCAACGATCAACGATCAATTCCCACCTTTCTCTCTCCTTACCCACTCATATCCAACGATCCAAATTCGTCAAAGGCGACGCCCACCTCCCCCGTGCGACTCGCGATCTCAGGCGGACCCACCGCGCACGATCGGGGTCACAGCCGCCGTCCCAGGCGTCGCCTCCTCGACTCCGCGAAGCCTCACGTGACTCCTAGGGACGCCGCGCCGCCACGACCACGAAGCCGCCGGCCTCGCGCGACTCCTGGGGACGCCACGCCACCACGACGCCGCGCCGCCACGACCACTAAGCCGCCGGCCTCGCGCCACGAAGACGGCCGCGCGCCACGACCACGGCCGCCGGCCTCGCGCGACTCTGGGACGCCGCACCGCGCCGCCACGAACACGGCCGCCGTTGCCGTCGGCCGAGCAACACGCGGCCGCCGGCGTCGGTGGCTCGGACAACGCGCTCCTCTTTGAGCGGATCGAACACAGCCACACAGTAAGCGATTATGTTCTCGTTCTTGGCATCTCGGTTTCTTTTCTCGCCTTGGACAGAAGAAGTATTATGAAAAGGCCAGCCACCTGAGTTTGTTAAAATTGGTCTTACACAATTTACGATAATATTATCTGTCTAAATGCCTCAAGAAATAGAGCATCTGATTAAATGATATAGTTACCTGAATATGAAGAGATACACCTTGTAGCTGGACTTCAGGGCATAGAATTTTGTGATCTGGTGTCTTATGCGGATAAGGTCCTTTGCCATAATTTTTACAGCTCCCTGCGAGCAATATTCAGAGTAACATATCATATCCTGTGATCAATGGATATGCAAGTGTGCAAGACAAGCAATTGCACATGAAAACTTGCAAGTAACAAACATACTTCCTACAATCTAACGTTTAGGCCCTAGAGATTAGATTTCAACATGAAATTCGCTTTTATCCTATCGCAACACCTAAATAACAAAAAATATATCTGAAATAGATAATTTCAACATAATTCCCAATTGCAAACTGAATGCCTTTTATTCAGAATACATGATCCGTCTCACCGTTCTTTTGATTCACATGTATGCAGATATCTGGTTGTTTGATTCCATAAGTACCTGCTTATGCGTTAGGTCTGTAATCCTTCTCACCAATCATCGTCCTTGTGTGATTATGCGAGATGCGTGAAGGATCAACGGAAGCATATGGCGTACAAGATCTAAAGGGTTAGCGGGTGTGCACATAGTGTCAAGCACCTATCTATAGTGATTCGCGAAACTATGCGGTGTACATGAATAATAAGGTGCAGTACACAAATAAATGAATTTCCTATGCCACTCAAAACATTTACCAGTCCTCTTGCGGCATGACCAGCTCCTTCTATTGACTCCAATTTTACCACATCAGATTACCTTCTGAATTCCTCAACTATCGAGAGAGGTAAGTACTTATCGATATTCCCAGTGCAAGCAATACTTGTTTTTCCCAAATGTAGGAAATTACCAAAAAGATTTTTCAGCACAGAAAAAATTTATGATCACCGATTTACTGTCTAATATTGATTGCTTGCATTTAGAAGAAAGAACTTTTGACATCGCTGAGTGATATTAGAGCTACCGGCTACTACATACTACCAACATAGTCCGTCTGCTTTAATTAGACCAGAGGCAACGGCGTAAAAATATGGGTGCTTGATTGTTTGGATAAGTTTACTGTTGGATGAGAATCCAATTAAATTCTACTTATTACATCTTGAAAGATGGCTTTCCTGGCGCTTCAAGCAATGCTAAAAAAAACAAGAAAGTCAGATGTTAAGGTGTCAGACAATAAGATTTAGTAACTGGAAATTCTGCAATTAGATAATTATGTTTATTTCAGAAAATATTGTGTTTATAGACAAGAAAAATATAAAATAATTCTGAATATTAAGCTCATAAAGAAGCGTTGCACGAAATCTAACAAAAGTTGCAGCACCTGTAAATTAATACATGTTCGATTCTATATACATATGGCATAGTCTAATTGAACAAAAATAACATCTTGGACTAGGCTCAGGGAGGAGTCAGAGGTCCAGACAGTTGGATGTCGGTTGTGGTTGTGTGCGACGGAATAGACCAGGACTAGACTCAGGTGGAGTCGGAGGTCCAGTCGGTCGGATTCGGGTAGACACGACGGGCAACAGCGAGGTGGACCGGGACTAGGCTCAGGGAGGAGTTCAGGTCCAGACGGTCAGGATGCCGGATGCGGTCGTGCGACGACAGGAAGCTTCCAAGGTACAGCAGGGGCATTTCGATAAAATGTGCGAGGCTGCAAAATTGGAAGAGGATTCGGTTGATGATAACGGGTTGGAGACCCGTTAGTGGAAAAGAGGAGGAGGTTAGGGTTTGGAGTGGAATGTGTGGTTTCTCTCCATTTTCCTGGTTTGACTCTTGCCTCTTATGGTTGTGATGTCATGAAGTGGGTGTTGGCTGCCACTTCTTGATTTTCCTGTTGAGGGTGAGTGCTGGGTGTTAAAGCCAGCAGCTGGGTTGTGCTCTGGGTAGTAGAGAGCAGTAGTGCATTCTCAAGCAAGGGGAGTGAGCTCTGGGTGTGTGCTCTCCTACATGTGTGTTCTTCCAGTGAGAAGCATGCAGTGAGATTGAGTGACACCACTTAATTTCCAATTGCGTATGGGGTTGTAGTGAGATGGTTGTAACCCTTATGTAATCATTCATCACAATGTTTCCATTTGAGTTATCATTTGCTTGAGATGTCTGCATTTCTAGTTTTCCCTTGCTATCTGCTGTTCTCAGTTGTCTCTCTGTCTCTTTGTATTTTTGAGTGAATCTTGTTTGAGTAGCTGGCTCTTGGATGCTCTGTGATGGGAAAATACTCAAGGCCTTTTGGCCATTCCATTCCCAAGAGCAAATGGAAGATTCTGTCATTTCTATGACCTTTGCTTCATTTACTCTGTTATGCATTTATTAGGGTTTGAAGGCAGGGCATATTTGATTTTCTTGTTTGCCCTTCAAAAGATGGGTTAAGATTTGTGCTTTCCTGTCCTAAGACTATTTCCAGCAGTGATTGACAAGTTTCATGAGCAAAGGTTCTGAGAATCTCAAGGATTTAGGCTTTTGGCTCTCTCTGCTGTACTCTTCATGGCAAATCTATGAAATCTCTGTTTCCTTCGTCTCTTGTTTGCATTTCCTTCTCCTAGGTGTCTATGTGCTATTCAGTGTGTAGTGCTAATAATTTGACCTAAGAAGAGAACGAAAAGTTCTCAAATTTCTTAGTTTTTCAGCTCTTCTTTTGTTCTTACTATTTCAGTCTTCAGTAAATTCTCAGTGTCTTCCCTTGGTGAAAACCGGCCTCTATTTACAGGTCCCCGGTCAGACCGCTAGGGTTAGGCGGTCAGACCTCTCGGTATATGGCGGTCAGACTGCTCTGTTAATGGTGGTCACACCGGAGTGCAAACGGTGGTCCAACCGCTCGGCCACCTACGGTCTAACCGGAGGCAATGCGGCGGTCAAACCGGTCTTGAACCAGCGGTCTGACCGGCCGATTTGTCGATTTGTTTGCCGATTCTTCTCTTGATGCTAGTGAGCATGAACATGTCTTCTTCATAGCTTCTATAGCTATCGAAGAAGAAGTTCTGTGGATACTTGGGGGGAAATTTTAAAAGGCACCATTCACCCCCCTTCTGTTGCCATTTCCGATCCTACAGGCTCTTCCAATGTTGTCCAAGGAACTTCTAAGGATAAGGGTGCTTTTTCCTCGCATGTTACCACATCTCTCAAAAAAGTATCATTGCAACTTTTGTAAGAATGATGAACACATTGCTAGGTTTTGCTTTTGCCATGTCAGGCACGAGCATCGAGTTCATCGTCGAGATTTTAGGAACACACATCATCTATGTTATAGCATGTGTGTACCTAGTGTCGATACAAGGTCTTCATGCTTGTCGTAAGAGATTTCTCTTTTGAACAAGATTGTGATTTGTCCTCCTGGACCATGTTTCTTAGTAAACCTTTAAACCATTGGTTATTTTGTGGGAGATGGGCATCATGTAGACTTTTGCTTTCAGTATGCCAAACGCATGCGACGAGCCTATGCTTCTAAATCTCTAACTGTGCATAACTTCTCTCATGGCATGAACACTCATGAGCCTAGCATGAAGACTTACTTTGTTGATAGCTTATTTGACACATTTTCTAGTGGTGTTGGACAATGTCATAGACTTGGTTCTTATGATTTTTGTTTTAGTCCATGTGCTATTTCAAGGAAAGATTTTTGCCATTTTTCAAGTAGTGAACCTCATTTTCCCCATCGAGGTGTGCACCTGCGGCGAGGAGAATTTATGAGTTCTTTTGGTGCTCCTATTGGTTCTTAGCTTGGTGCTTTCAAGCAAGGTTCTCGTCGCTTTTCCAGATATGGTACTTATTTTCCTCATCGAGTTGTTCACTTGCAGTGTGCATCCAAGATTAGATTTTCTTATATGAATCATTCATTACATTATGCTAACTTGCATACTTCTAGTAATAGTGTGTTCAAGTTTTGGGTTTCTAAGTACTTGCATACTAACCATTTGGGATCAAGGCTCAGGCACCTTATTATTTCATGTGTAGATACCGGGACGCGTGATCGAGAATATGAGCTTGATTAGGCTTTGATCTTTTTCTTCATTGCATGATTGAAATATTTGATGATTCTCCACTCCCTTTGATGGCCTCCAAGAGTGCATTTGCATGTCAATCTTCACTAACCCTAGTTCTAAGGCACAAACGAGTTATTTTCTGGTGATATAAGCTTTACATAAAGATGGGAGACAAAGTGTGCAACATTGCAACTGGGTACTAAGGGAGCAGTCAGACCCCCTTAGTTCTAGAGCTTCTGAGTCTTTTTCTTCCTCATTCCAACATCCGGTAATGACGATCAATCTTGAGATGCAACTTGGCTCTGCTTCTACTTATTCAACTACATTTCACCGCTAAGTGGTGTGACATAGGTTTTGTCTTATGCTTTACTTTTAACTTTGATTTATGCTTTGCATATCATTTGGGGCTTTGTAGTTGGAAGGTTGGTTGGGCTAAGAATAGGATCACTTATTACACGAATCCTTCTTAGGCACATTTTGGATCTTCTATGTTATGCTTTCCTTCAGTTTAGATTGAGCTTGCTTCTTCAATCACTATTGTCCAGTAGTGGTATTTCTATTATTTTAGATTTACTTCTTAGCTATGAATCATCCGTCTTCTAGAGACTATGTGGAGTAAATAGCCTACCTCTCTCTTCTTTTAGTCATTCGAGCCTTTTCCTTGTGAGGAGAGATAGTTTGGGGAGTGACTTTTGCTAGTTTGGATTCTTTTGAGTAATTCCTTCCCTTGCAAGTGCTTTTAGATATTTTATCTTGCAGTTTATTCTTAGGGGGAGTTTGATCCTTTTTTGTTCTTCAAGTGGTATTTTGAAATTGGTATCTTCTTGTAGTTAGGAAGTTTTATCTTCTTACTTCCTCTTTGCATCATGCATCTATTATGTTATATTGTATTTTAAATTCAGCAACTTGCATTGTAATATAAATACATAGAGTTTTGACTATTATCCTTATATGACATGATATGATATCGTGTTTTATATTTTGCCATATTTTGTACTAGTTTGCTAGACTTATCATGTTCTTCTATGTGTAGCTTAGGTTTTTTCATGCTAGCTTCATTAAATATAATAATCTTGAATTAAATCATGTCTTGTTAGATCGTGTGACTAGTTTTGCTCCAGTGATCCTCTTATGATTTATACCATGTTAAATAGGCTAAGTTGAGTCTTGAACCTAATTTAAGCATTAGATTAGGCTATGTTAGTTCTTTATTGAAGCATAAGTTACTATTAGCTCTTTATTCTTGAACTAAGTTAAAAAAATACAAAATGATCTCTTTTGTGTGAAAACTAATCTAACCAATTTTTTCTCATGAGATAGCTTATTATTGCACTAGGCATGAACTCAGGAAGAGTTTTAAATGACCTAGACCACTCTCGTAAGCTTATTACTTAGCATGGTCGTAGCACGATTTGAGATGTAACACATGACTAAGAAAAACTGCACATCTTTCCTTAAAAAAGAGAAAGAAAATTGCACCTCCTAGCTTGAAAACTTTCAACGTGATTTTCCCTTTCCATTTCCCTATGCCAACATTGCAACATTTGCACAAGCAAAAGATCACTTCCTGTACTAACACAGGCACAACACAGGCTTGCTTTGTAACATTTGCACAAGCAAAAAAAATCACTTCTTGTACTAAAACAGGCACAGCACAGGCTTGCTCTACAACATTTGCACAAGCAAAAAATCACTTCTTGTACTAACACAGGCACAGCACAGGCTTGCTTTACTTGCTAGCTTTGACATTGCAGCAATTAATGGAGGTGGTGCTGGACAATGCCGGCGGCGTTGTGGCGACCGGCGAGGTGGCCGGGCAGTACCGGGGTGTGAGGAAGAGGAAGTGGGGCAAGTGGGTGTCGGAGATCAGGGAGCCCGGCAAGAAGACGCGCATCTGGCTGGGTAGCTTCGAGTCGCCGGAGATGGCCGCGGTGGCACACGACGTGGCCGCGCTCCGGCTGCGGGGGCGTGAGGCCAGGCTCAACTTCCCGGGCCTCATCCACCACTTCCACCGCCCCGCCACCGCCGAGCCCGAAGACGTCCGGGCTGCGGCGCTCGAGGCCGCCGCCCAGGTCCGGCTCAGGCCCGACCTCGTGATGCAGCCCGGCGGTTGCCCGGACCCGTGGCTCGGTGATGTGGCGCGGGATGTCCTGCTTGGCGCCGATGAGCTGGCCGCGGTGGCGCACGACGTGGCCGCGCTCCGGCTGCCAGGGTGTGAGGCCAGGCTCAACTTCCCGGGCCTCATCCACCACTTCCCCCGCCCCGCCACCGCCGAGCCCAAAGACGTCCGGGCTGCGGCGCTCGAGGCCGCCGCCCAGGTCCAGCTCAGGCCCAACCTCCTGATGCAGCCCGGCGGTTGCCCGGACCCGCGGCTCGGTAACGTGGTGCGGGACGTCCTGCTTGGCGCCGATGAGGTGGCCGCTGAGTCGCCCAACATGTGGGCTGAGCTGGCCGAGGCCATGCTCATAGCCCCACCTGTCTGGGAAGGCTACGCTGTGGACAATGATGAGTGGACCCAGGGGACGCTCTGGGACCCATCTATCTGGAACTACTAATCTCACCTTCAGAGCCTTCGGTTTTCTCAGGTGTGAAATTAACTAGATAAGGTAAAATCGTTATAAGTTATCTGTACTAGGCACAAAGAAATGAGCCTGGCAGTATATATAGCCGTGCAATGGAGTCATGAATAATGGCAAATAAAAAAATACAATAGCCATTCCTTATCACAGAGAGATACTTGATCATGTATCAAATACAACAAGGTGTAATTTGCTTGATTAAGAACAACACAGAACCCAGGTAAAAAAAAAGAGAATACATTGTCACCTTGCTTATAAAAAAGCATATCAGTGGCAAAGCTAGGCCAGAAGATGACCGGGGTCTTCCTCTTTATCTAATGGGGTCATTAGCATCTATAAACAGTGATTTCTACTGAAAATAAGAAATTTAATTGGGGTCAACTGACCCCGGTAAACAAGGCTAGCTCCGCCCCTGTTAATCAGCTATATGTTGAAATACACAGTCAGCACAACACAAAGAATTTGATCGTACATGTGCATGAGGGCTTCGAGGGCTGATATATATACATGTGCGAAGACAGTGTAACAGTAAGACTCAGAAATATACTGACCACAGCAGATAGCCTGCAGCGCATCGGTGAGATAGGACACAAAAGTAACATGCGCATAATGTAGCAAAAGCACATGAATATATCACAATTACATTGCTGTTAGGAAGTCATGTACCTAGCTAGCAAATGTGCTGGCTAACTGGACCGACGTCTAGTGAAAAACCACCAAGCACTAGTAGTGTGCCCGTGCTAACGCTACGATAAAATACAAAATAAGATAAAATTTGTAAAAAAATAAAACGAACAATCAGCGAGTTTAGCTCGCCTGAATCACTGATCTTGACCTTGAGGATCCATCCGCTCTCGTATGGACTTTCATTGACCTGTGCAGAAACATCGTCAACAGACAGTTGCAACATTCATTAATCTAGCAAACAAAGGCATAGGCAGCTGCAAAGAGCACACGGGTAGCAGTTACAACTCACCAGGCCAGGTTTTTCACTTAGCTCATCATTTACTTGAACAACCTCTCCAGATACCGGAGCGTTGATGTCACTTGTTGCTTTTACACTTTCAACAGCACCAAAGTTATTTCCTTGTGATACACTGACACCAACCTCTGGCAGCTCAACATACACAATATCGCCCAAGTGCTCCTGGAAACGAAACACGGAGTTAATAAAACTACTGCAAGCCATCACTCGACACATTATGTATTTGGACAAAATAATCTCTGTATATATCTCAATGAACTGATCAAGTTGGGTTTAAAATTTTTTGATAGTAGCCTAATATGCCAATGCCATATATATTGCATACTATCTGTACATTGGGAAGCAGCCAGTAATCTATCACATCGAAAGCCTAACACTACTATGTGCTAATGTAGCTGGCAAATATATGAAAGGTCAAACCTGAGCATGGTCTGTGATCCCTATGGTTGCTGAATCACCCTCAACTTTCACCCACTCATGAGCATCAGCATACTTCAGATATTTGAGGACTGCGAAACAAAAAATAAAGATGCATATCATCCGATGCGTAGATTATTAGTGACAAAAGCAATGATATACACACTATGCGTTCGAGAATTTGGCATCAACTTCAATTAGTTAGACACGCTACTAACTAAAAACAGAAGAGGGGCATAGCCCACCCCTTAAGGCGTAAACTGATGTTTCAAATAAAAGACGATCGTGTTGAGAAAGCAATTTCAGCGCAAGATGCATATGACTGCCTATTTTCTCTCTTTCTTTTTTGAGACCCGCCTATTTTCATTTCTAAACACTGTTATACAAACAATCATTTCATATCGAATAGAAATGCAGCCACCATAGGATTTTTCTCTGAGTTTTTAAATTCCTCATTAACAATCCACTTCATCCTGTGTATCTGAAATTCTAACTTCCTATCCTAGGTTTGTCTTTGAGATTCTGTAACCGACATTATAATTTAATCGTCATGGTGTTTTAAGTAGCTAACGACTTACCTTGCTCATCTGGAGATTTTGCATCTGAAAGGAGCACAAGAGCAAGCCCTCACACACGTGTCTCTCGGCCCCACAAATTGCCGAAAGAATATCTTGTGCCTAGTGCATACCGGTGAGTACGATGAACCATACAACAGTCCAACAATCCAACAACGTCACGCTGGTGATATATGAGTATCGCTACGCTTTACAAACTGCAAAATAAATTTGAGGATAACAACATGTTGGGTTGTTTATCACCGAGAGCAAGAAGCACCCAATGTAATTGCATTGGTGGTATGGATTTCCATTGCAAATGTGTAATGTCCGTACTCACCAAGATAGTTCCCGACATCAATGAAGGCCGGGCTAGGTACCAATACCGGGTATCTCGCAAGACAAAAGTACCCAAAACAGTGAGTCAGTGAATCACAATAGCTTCAAGGATTGATTCTTATGCAGATATGCTCACTTGCAGCTTTCTGCCACAATGCAAGACGATTGGTACATAAACTAAGGTCAACAGCAGGTATGCAAAGAAAGATTGTGTGAGTGGTGCATCAACTCCTGCACAAATATATTCATGGGAATGAAATGATATTTGCATCTGTGAAGGTAAAAGAGTCATCCAGTGCTTTATCAAATAGATAATTTTGTGTGTATTGATTAGCCCAATGAGACAGATGAGTAGAAAATTGAGTACCAAGATTAGCAATGAAGGAGGAGGCGAAGCTGGCGACGGCCATGGAGAAGGCGACGAGCTGGCCGAGGAGGAGCACGAGCAGTAGGCCCCATACGTCCTTCCTCTTGATCTCCATGAGCCTGAGCACGGTTCACGAGCACCGCACGGCCGTGTGGCGCGGCCGCCGCGGGTGGTTCCGCCACCTGCCTCGCTGGGGCCCGGGGGGCAGGGAGGTGGAGGAGGGTGGAAGCCGACGACGGGGAGGGCGCCATCTGCCCCTCGTGGGGGGAATAGGGGAGGGAGAGGAGGCGCGGGGGAGCGGCGGGAGCGGAGATCGGGGAGGATGGGGGGAACGGTCGCGGTTCCAGTCGGCGCCTCCGCCGTCGTCGCCGGGGTCGTCGTAGGGCTGCGGCTCGGGCGAGGGGTCGTGGGCGTCGGCGCGGGGTGGGGAGGAGGAGGCGGCGGCGGCGTGGGGTGGGGGGAGGAGGAGGCGACGGCAGAGCGGAGGGTTGGGGGGAGGAGGAGGCGGCGACGCGGGGTGGGGAGGAGGAGGCGGCGGCGGCGCGGAGGGGTGGGGGGAGGAGGAGGCGGCGGCGGAGCGGAGAGGTGGGGGAGGAGGAGGAGGCGGCGACGGCGGAGGAGCGGGAGAGGAGGCAGCGGAGAAATCAGAGGGGAGGAGGCGCACGGGTTCGGTGGGGGAGTCCGGCGGCGGCGGAGGAGGAGGGAGGGGAGGAGGCGGAGGAGGGGGGGGAGGAGGAGGCGACGGGGAAGGGGCGGCGGAGGAGGCGACGGGGAGAAGGCGGAGGGGGGAGGCGGTGGGGGGAGGCAGGCGGCGAAAATCGGGAGGTGGGGATCGCGAGTCCGCTTTGGATTTGGATCGTTGGATATGAGTGGTTAAGGAGAGAGAAAGGTGGGAATTGATCCTTGATCGTTGATTTTACTGGTTGGTTTTCCTGGGGACACGAATTGGTGTGGATGCAGGAAAACTCATGACTGTTGGGGGCACAATTTGGGGTGGTTGTAGGAAAGAACTGAACTGGTGGATTTTAGGGGTAGAGATAAGGAGTTTCCTCGAAAGCATTAAAGCGCCGGCGAACAGTTCCATGTGACATTCTGAATGTAATTAGTAAAAAAACAGGAAAAATGCCTGCTAAAATTGTTGAAAAAGTAGATTAGCCTCAAATGAACACACCATCTGCGTGCACCGGCCGGCATTCAGCTGCAATAACAATGCTCCGAACCCATGGAATCCGAGTCAGACGAAGGTGACAAAGAAATTATTAATCTGCACTTCACCTAATCTGTGATTTTGGCAAAGCCAACTATCTACATATAAGTAACACATTAGAAAAATTAGAAGAGCTAAAAATTATGACTCCGAAATACAAAAGATATGCTAGACAGGATATCTCTGCTCAGTTGCTCTTTTTTTCCTGTCTGTATATTTGGGTTACATTGGTGAAGGTGTAACAATATAACAAAGATGAATTAGCATGATGATAAACCTCAACTCAAAACCAAGCATCTACAAAAAATATGAGCGAGGCGTTAGCATTTCTCCACTAAATTGTACGGTTCCAATTTCCATGGAAAACATGCATTTATTTCCGTTGATGTATCCAAAACTGCTGAGACTTCTCTTGCTTAGTCTAGAAGCATTTACGACATCCAAAGCCATTCATTCCATTCCTAATTTCTTGGGTAGAAATGGAAGAGATTTTAATATGTGTAGAGACTGTATATATATTCTGAAATCACAATTTTGTTATTCTCTTTTCGCACAAGAAGTTCAAACTAAAGATTCACTGGTGTAGGTTAACTTGAAGGTTAGTAGAATTAAACTAATCCAACAGCCAAACACATAAACAATCTATTGCATTACAGCCACAGCTAGGAATAGCCATGCGGAGAATCCAACTACGCCATGGATATCTGTGTTGTTTGATAAATTGAAAATTAGATGTTGGAGAAAAATGCAAAACAAAATCACACATATCCAGCCTTGGTGACATGGTAGCTGAACAACAATGTCCTAAAAGAAGTATCTTTATCTTGTATGGTCTAACCTACACATGATTGACAACTAATTATAGATCATTCCATAAAGCTCAATAATCCAAAAAAATAGCCCTGAACACAAAGCTTACCTCATATGCAAACATTCCTCATATATTTCTACAGCGGTTGAAGTTCCGATAGGTTGCCAAATATGAGAGCAAATGAATCTACTGTTAGTTTTAATTAACGGAAAAGTGCCTCATGTGATTTATTAGATTAATTCTAATTATAAAAGATCTAGTATGATGGTTACTAGATTTAAAATATTAGAATTATTGGATTTTAAATCCCTCTCGTCTCTCTTTGCTAATTATGTTGTATGTGTATTAAAATGGAGTAGCAGCAGTGCAGCAGTTGCATGTCACATTTGCTTAGAAGCATACATGGCTCTACGTGTTATTAGCATCCTTAATGACATGCAGCATGCAGTTGCATGCGGCTACTCACGTGACGGCACTTACACACTCGTGTACGAACTGAGCGGCCGGCTGTCTAACGGCACGCGGTTTACTTATTTGAGTTTTTTTTTATTGTCTGATCATATCGAATGCTATTAAAATGATATTTTTGAACGTACAATTGAGCTTATTAATTATAAGGCTTGGAAGTCATCCAAAGATGAAACTAAGTAAATACAGCAAATAGATTGAAAAACACAATTGAAAAGTTACGTATATAAGTAAACAAGTATTTTGAAACAACTAGTGAACTACCCATTCACTTTCCAACCGTTCCACTAACCACAATTTATTTTAAGGTAAAATTTATCTCCCATGTGAAATCACCAGGCATTGTCTGTAACTGAGGACACGGCTATTCGAATAAGTTTTAACACTCTACAAAGGTTGTACAACTTGACCCACAAAAGATAGTCAATTTATAATGTCGGCCAAGACACGCTTCCAAAGACGTGCGATTAAATGATTATCATAAGGCTTTTACAAAGCTCTGTTTTGACCTAGTTCTGCTCACTAAGGTTTCGCATATATTTGGCCCTCTCTTGCGCCTAGTGTGAATGTCCAACCCAAAGTTCACACATCAAGCCAAATAGAACTAAATCAAAACGTTACTAATTAATCAGCCAGGTCCATCACATACTAGACATGTGATTGTACGCTGCAACGGGAACTGGCGGACCTCCACAGAGCCGTGCGAGAGATGCAAGAGGCTCGGAGCCAACCGCCACCGTCGACGGCGGTGGCGAAGCTTATGCTGGAGTGGGCGGACAGCCGCGACGCCCCTACATCTAGTCGCGTCCCACTTCGGCGTGTGGATCCGGAGTCCCCCCTCTACGCATGCCTATAGCAATCGGCGTGGCCGAAGGACTTCAAGTTCCCCACCACCATCGAGCGTTACAAAGGCGACACGAACCTCTGGGAGTTCGTGCGCGTTCACGAAACCGCCATCGAAGCCGCCGGCGGGGATGACTCCACCAAGGCGAAGGGGCTTCTCCTCGCGTTGCAGGGAGTGGTACTCTCTTGGGTTCTTTACCATAGAGCCGAACTCCATCTACGCGTGGGAGCAAATCCGCAATCACCTCTACAACAACTTCCAGGGAAATTACGTCGAGTGCGTCGACGCAGATCAGCTTTTCGCTATCAAGCAAAAGCCCTCGAAGAAGCTCCGAGAGTACTTCAAGTGCTTCCTGTTATAGGGGTGGCCCCCACCTAAGCCCAGCCGGCCTGCTAAGGGATTGCAAAGCCCAAAACGGATATGTATAATGACATAAATAACCCTACGAAGGGTATATGAGTGTAAGGACATGATTGTAAAATACTCCCCATATGAATATTGTTGTGGCTACGGGCCAAACGGTAGAGAAGGGGACTAGTAGAAGAGGAAGGAGAGCCAGATCTGTGGGAGAGGTGGTGAGAATGAGAGGATGTCCCCCCTTTGCCCCTCCTGGGGGTTTATATATATGAGTGGGGTAGAATGGGAAATCCCCATTCTACCCCTTAGTACTTACAAAGGATGAGGGTACATTGGGATATTTACACTGGTATATTCCTCTACACTATTGGGCCTATTACATGTTGGGCCAGTTGCACGGCCCAGTCACGGGGGGTTGGGTCACCCCCACAACAGTATTCTCTCGACAGCAAGCGCTGAGGTCCCGATGGGCGAGCTGATGTGATCAACCACCCCAGCCCCCCATTCCCCGACAGCAAGCGCGAGGGTGCCGAGTGGTGAGCCGTTGCAATTGGTAGCTCCCCAAAGGCAATGCCTACGAAGAAATCAGTGAACCCCTGCGCTGAACCCCGTGCCGTCCCGCCGGGGCGATGCCTACAAGGCGGACGACGGAGTCCTACGCCGGAGCCATGCCGTCCCGCCGAGGCGATTCCAACGGGGCGGACAGCGTAGTCGAGCGCCAAAGACGTGTCGTCGAGCGTCGAAGATATGCTGTCCCGTCGAGGCGATGCCTACGAGGCGGACGGCGAAGTCGAGCGCCGAAGACGTGTCGTCGAGCATCGAAGACGTGCCATCGAGCGCCGAAGACGTGCCGTCCCGCCGAGGCGATGCCTACGAGGCGGACAGCGTAGTCGAGCGCCGAAGACGTGTCGTCGAGCGTCCAAAACGTGCCGCCCGCCGAGGCGATGCCTACGAGGCGGACGGCGGCCGAAGCGCCAAGACGTGTCGTCGAAGCGCCAAGACGTGCCATCCACCGCAGGCGATGCCTACGAGGCGGACGCGGTCGAGCACGAAGACGTGCCGTCCCGCCGCGGCGATACCTACGAGGCGACGGCGGTCGAGCGCCAAGACGTGTCGTCGAGCGCCGAAGCATGCCATCCAGCCGGCGATGATGCTACGAGCGCGGCGGCGGTCGGCGCCAAGACGTGCCGTTGAGCGCCGAAGACGTGCCGTCCCGCCGAGGCGATGCCTACGAGGCGGACGGCGAAGTCGAGCGCCGAAGACGTGCCGTCCCGCCGAGGCGATGCCTACGATGCGGACGGCGAAGTCGAGCGCCGAAGACGTGTCGTCGAGCGCCAAAGACGTGCCGTCGAGCGCCGAAGATGTGCCGTTCCGCCGAGGCGATGCCTGCGAGGCGGATGGTGAAGTCGAGCGCCGAAGACGTGCCATCCCGCCGAGGTGCTGCCTCCGATGCGGACGGCGAAGTCGAGCGCCAAAGACATGTCGTCGAGCGCCGAAGACGTGTCGTCGAGCGCTGAAGGCATGTCGTTGAGCGCCGAAGGCGTGTCGTCCCGCCGAGGAGATGCCTACGAGGCGAACGGCAAAGATAGTGCCCGCGGAGAGCGGCGCTTGCGGCGTAGGCCGATAGCGATACGCGCGCGGAGGCAGGGGGCGGAGCCGCCGTTCCCCTACCTTCAAAACCAGTGCCCACGGAGAGCGGGCGCTTGCGGCGTAGGCCAAGGGCCCTACGCGCGCGGAGGCAGGGAGGCGGAGCCGCCGTTCCCCTACCTTCAAAAAGAGTGCCCGCGGAGAGCGGGCGCTTGCGGCGTAGGCCGAAGGAGCTACGCGCGCGGAGGCGGGGCGGAGCCGCTCCTCTACCTTCAGCGGTGCCGCGAGAGCGGCGCTGCGGCGTAGGCCAAGGGCCCTACGCGCGCGGAGGCGAGGAGGCGAGCCGTCGTTCCCTACCTTCAAAAGAGTGCCCGCGAGAGCGGCGCTTGGGCGTAGGCGGCGCTCTGCGCGCGAGGTAGGGGCGAGCCGCCGTTCCCCTACCTTCAAAAGCGTGCCGCGGAGAGCGGGCGCTGCAGCGTAGGCGGCGCGCGCGCGCGGCGGCGGAGGCGGAGCCGCCGTTCCCCTACCTTCAAAACCAGTGCCCGCGGAGAGCGGGTGCTTGCGGCGTAGGCCGAGGGCACTACGCGCGCGGAGGCTGGGGGCGGAGCCGCCGTTCCCCTACCTTCAAAAAGAGTGCCCGCGGAGAGCGGACGCTTGCGGCGTAGGCCGAAGGCGCTACGCGTGCGGAGGCAGGGGGCGGAGCCGCCGTTCCCCTACCTTCAAAAGCAGTGCCCGCGGAGAGTGGGCACTTGCGGCGTAGGCCGAGGCCCCTACGCGCGCGGAGGCAGGGAGGCGTAGCCGCCGTTCCCCTATCTTCAAAAACAGTTCCCGCGGAGAGCGGGCGCTTGCGGCGTAGGCCAAGGGCGCTATGCGCACGGAGGCAGGGGGCGGAGCCGCCGTTCCCCTACCTTCAAAAGCAGTGCCCACGGAGAGCGGGCGCTTGCGGCGTATGCCGTGGGCACTACGCGCGCGGAGGCAGGGAGGCGGAGCCGCCGTTCCCCTACCTTCAAAAGCAGCGGCGCACTCCCTGGTGCAACACACGCGAGGGCGTGATATCCTAGTGGTGTGTTGCTAAAGCGATGCACTCCCTGGTGTCTCGGCCATTGTGCAGTTTTTTATACTCTGTAGAGTGCGTGTAATCAACATCCATGTCTTATTTATACTCCGGAGAGTACGCATAAGGACAATGTCCATGCGTGCACGGCATTCGCGTCTTGTTTATACTCCGTAGAGTGCGCAGGGACAACATCCGTGTCTTATTTATACTCCGTAGAGTGCGTGGGATCAACATCCACGTCTTATTTATACTCCGTAGAGTACGCATAAGGACAATGGCCATGCGTGCGCGGCATCCGCGTCTTGTTTATACTCCATAGAGTGCGTAGGGACAACATCCGCGTCTTATTTATACTCCGTAGAGTGCGTGCAGAGGCGGACCTCGCGCTACGTCTTATTTAGAGTCCGTAGACTGCGCGCAGAGGCAAGCCTCTGCGCGTTGCGGGCGGTGAAGGTGCGTGCAGAGGCGGACCTCGCGCTACGTCTTATTTATACTCCGTAGAGTGCGCGCGGAGGCGTCCCCCCACTGCGTCTTATTTATACTCCGTAGAGTGCGTGCGGAGGCGGACCTCGACGCTACGTCTTATTTAGAGTCCGTAGACTGCGCGCGGAGGCAAGCCTCCGCGCGTTGCGGGCGGTGAGGGTACGTGCGGAGGCGGACCTCGACGCTACGTCTTATTTATACTCCGTAGAGTACGCCGAGGCGCAAGGCCGTCGTGCGATTTAAATCAAAAGGAGAGCCAAAGCAGAGGCATCAAAGAAATGGCCGAGGACTTGCAACAACAAAATGCTTCATAACGCAGTACCGAAAAAGCGTTTGATACTACGATAGCCCAGAACAAGTCAAAACCGGCGAAGCAAATACGGCCAAATCAATTGAGCTGCTATTAAAGCCTCACATGTAGTCACATGCAGTGCGTACTGGGCTGGACGGTGGCGACGTGGAGTAGACTCCGCAGGTGCGGAGACCCTGGCTGCGCGGAGCTAGCGGAGGCCTCGTCGCGACTCGCGAGGCGTGGAGGCGACGCCATGAGTCAAATGCTCTGGTTGCAACCGCCCATGCATGCATTGCTGTATGAGTTTGCTTGCTCTCTGCATGTCCCCATGCATGCGTCAAAGCCGAGGCAGAGTGGCGCTAGCAGGCCGGCGAAACCGTCGCAGAGTTGGACGAAGGCCGACGAGGATTATCCGGAGCCGATTGGTGGTTGAGCGACCACGATGGCGACGCTGGCCGAGACGCCCCTGGGCACCTTGACGTTTACGCGGCTGTGCCATGCACCCATACGAGCAATGCATGCCTTGCCACTTGCTACGTGCATGCGCCATGCAAATGCATGAGCAATGCCTGCATTGCTGCCTGCTCCGTTCTTGCGCGCGGTGATGGCCGAGAGTCCTCTGCAGCGCGGAGATGGGCGAGTCGGAGTCGGTCTTCGGCGACGCGGAGACGAGCGTAGTCGAAGCTGGTCTTCGGTCCGTGCGAAGGTCTTGGGAGCCCCGGACTCCGCGCGGACATACTTCGTCGGCGCGGGAGCGGAGGCCATTACCCGGACGGATCTCGCCGGCGCGGACTTCGTTTGAGGTCTTCCACAGAGCGGAGCCCACGGTGAGCCACGGAGGCGTGTGGGGCAGGGCGTCGAGCTTCCGCTTGGCGAGGTGTGCATGCACGGACGGATGTCTCCGACGGGGAGCGAAGCCTCAGCGTAGGCTGTGGCTCGGCTGCCGCGCGGAGGCTCGACGGAGGGCGAAGCCTCAGCGTAGGCTGTAGCTCGGCTGCCGCGCGAAGGCTCGACGGAGGGCGAAGGCTCAGCGTAGGCTGTGGCTCGGCTGCCGCGCAGAGGCTCGACGGAGGGTGAAGCCTCAGCGTAGGCTGTAGCTCGGCTGCCGCGCGGAGGCTCGACGGAGGGCGAAGTCTCAGCGGAGGCTGTAGCTCGGCTGCCGCGCGGAGGCTCGACGAAGTGCGAAGTCCCGGCTGCCGTGCGGAGGCTCAACGGAGGGCGGAGTCTCGTCGTAGGCTATAGCGCGGACTGGAGACTCTGCCCGGCCGTGCGTCTCCGCCAACTTCGCGGAGTACACGTACTCCGCCCGCTTCATCTCCGCCAACTAGTCGTGCCAGCTTTATCTCCGCCGGCTTCGCGGAGTACACGCACTCCGCTGGCGTCAGCAGCGACATGATCGCTCGCCCGCTCAGCCAGATGCCACCGCGCTCAGAGAGGCTCAACGTATGCATGGAGGCTCGACGTTGTACGGAGACTCGGTGCGAAGGCCCGACACGGAGGCTCTGTTAGAATTCAACACCACCAGCTGATACTCCAAATCGCTCCACTGGTCTCTGAACTCACGCACACAACAACCTGATTTGTGGTTGTGAACAGTATCTGAATAAAGAACCGACAATAGAGTGAAACGAGTGAAGGCAGGGTATTGCGGTGCCAGAACTCGCACCTTTTCTCAGTCTCTCTATATCCTTTATTGACTCCACGATAGGAGTTAGTTACATGCAGGAAATGGCCAACGAGAATACCGGATCTCTCATCAATCATCCGAGTATCACGTTCAGCCTCAGAAAATGAAAAACTGACTGAAAACACTGTCTAACTGAATTCCGGTCACTCCGGACTATTTCCAGCAGACTTACAAGCATGAATGCAACTTAGAAATGGCTAGAACTATAAACGTAAAAATGTGCTCAAGATTACATTTATTTCCAACAGGCTCGACGTCGCGCGGAGCCGAGGTCGGAGGCCGATGAGGGCGCGTGGGGCCAGGGGAGACCACTGTAGCACTGGCCGCCGTAGTGTACATGCCATGTACTTGTTCGCAGCGCCGCTGCCGCCGAGGATGGACGCGAGCGTCCGCCCAGAGTCGATGTCGCCAAGCTTGCCGACGGACTTGCTAAGACCCACCTTCGGCAGCGCGAAGGCGAGCGGAGGTCGAAGACGGGCGCGTAGACGATGCTGCTGGTGGCCGACACAGATTCATTGATAGCTGAATCCCATGTGCTCCTTTGCCTGCAGTTTTTCTGTTGTCGTGGCGTCGCGGGAGGATGCATGCGTGGGCGGTACGGATGCCGCGGCCGGAGGCGAGGCCTACGTGCGGCGCCGAGCGCCGGCCGTCCGTCTGGGTCCTGGAGCTCGTCCCCGCGCTCGGAGAGGTACGCGCCGAAGGCTCATCCTTGTACTCCGAAAGGTACGCGTGGGGGCCGGTGGCGTCGGAGTGGAGGGAGCGCCATACGGAGGTGAAGGCTCCGAAGAGAAGTCTTGGCGCCTTCACGTATTACTCGTGCATCCCCCTTGCCGGATGGATATTAGCTAATGCAAGGCTGCATGCATGCAATCATGCCTTCTGCGACCGCTAGCAAATGCAAAGCGGGAAAAATGGATGTTGTATGCAAGCTGGTACATGCACTTATTGCATATAGTACAAGTAATAATGAGATGCTATCATTGAACGCATGCAGGTTACTCAGGAATGCACTGGCTTCACGCAAGCACTCGGGGGTACCATCCCTCTGGCTCATGATATATGCTAGTGTAAAACTAGCGAGGCCCCATAAAACTAAGCCATGCTGAACTAAAAAATGAAGCTGTGCAAGGAGACACGAGGGCATTTCTGTGCTTCTTCCACTTTTGTCAAACAAACACCGATCCTCTACGCTAGTAGTTGACTTGCAAAGTTAAGTATTTATGCAGTGCATGCATACGTGAGATCGCATGCATATACTATCTAACCATTGAAGCATGAACGGATGTACGCATGGAGAGACTAGCACTTGAATGCATGCATAGATTGTGGTGTGCACCCAACATCTCCCAGAAGTGCGGTGTGCACAATCCATGTGTGAGGGGGAGATTGTTGGGAAAATAGTCCCACATGGATTGTGGGAAAAGAAAAAGCACAACTTATAAGTGTGAGGGAGCCTCCACCCATTGGACTAGTCTTTTGGGGGGAGAAGGCCCAGTACCACTTATAAGGTTGTTGCTCCGTTGCTCCGTGGGCTTGGTTGTGTTCCGCCCATGTGGACCTGTGGCCCGGGGAGTAAAAACCCGGCTGGACCTAGGTATGCGGCTGGGTCCAGATCTCACAATTGGTATCAGAGCTTGTGTTTGTGTACACCTTCATCCATGTCGTCTTCGAGCCCGCCGAGAAACGTCACCGCCGATGGGGGCGTTCAGAAGACCGGCGATGGGAGCGTGCGGCGCGTCGCGCGAGGCGATATCTCCTCCCGTATCCCATGCTCACGAGGAGCAACTACACGACATGGGCCGTGAAGATGAAGGTGTTCATGCGCGCTCAGGGCGTGTGGAACGCAATCGTGGATGAAGAGGTGAACGAGCGGCAAGATCAAATGGCACTCGCGGCAATCTTCCTCGCGGTGCGGAAGACGTCTTTGCTGCTCCTAGCCGAGAAGGAGACCGCAAAGGAGGCCTGGAACACCTTGAAGGTAATGCATCTCGGTGCCGATCGCGTCAAGGAGGCGCGTGTACAAAACCTCAAAAGCGAGTTTGAGAACTTGCGCATGAGGGACACCGAACAGATTGATGACTTCGCGATGAGGTTGACGACAATCGTCAGCAAGATTCGAGGTCTAGGCGAAAAGATGGAGGAGTCCTACATCGTGCGGAAGTTTCTTCGTGCAGTGCCTAAGAAGTTCTCTCCCGTCGTCACCACAATTGAGCAATTCGGTGACATAAAAAATATGTCAATCGAAGAGCTAATCGAGCGCTTGAAGACGCAGGAAGAGGGAGAACGTCGCTACGGCAACAACGATGACGACGAGGAGCACTTGCTCCTGACGCGCGCAGAGTGGGAGGCCCGATCGTCGAAGCGTGAAGGTGAAGGCTCCTCAGGTGGTTCTGGTGGCGGCGGTGGACGTCCATACCGACGAGTTGACAAGGCAAAAGTAAGGTGTTTTAATTGTAACGATTATGGACACTTTGCTTCAGAATGCAAGAAGCCCAACAAGAGGGAGAAAGCGCAGGCATATCTCATCGAGGCGGGTGCCGACGAAGAACCAGCGCTGCTCTAAGCAACAAGATTAAGGGATGAAGTTTTTTTAGTAGCATGTTTATTTAAAGTTTAGCAAGTCAAGATTAGGGGGAGATTGTTAGCAAATAATCTTGACTTAGTATTTGCTTTGAGTTAGTTAAGCCGTGAGAATCGGTCTGCGTGAATTGAGTCGTGCGCGGTGATGTGCGTCGTGCACTACATGTTTCCAGCAGTTAGCGAGTTGTTTAAGTTTCCTAATATCTCTTGGTTAGTTGAGTCAGAATAGCGTGGGAAGCGGCCTGGGCTGTTGCTGACCGCTGCATGCATGTGCATGCTTGTTGCTTTGTATAAGTAGTTGAGTCCAATCTAAAGAAAAAGATGAGCGAGCAGTGAATAAAGAAGGCAACGCCTTCCAGTGTTTATCTCTCTCCACTCCTTATGCGTTGTGTGATCTTGTGATTTTTTCCTGGGCTAACAGATGAAGCCTTCGGATGGGTGTGCCGGACGCACGCACGGATAGAGAAATGGATGTATACCCCGGATGCATGCATACGTGAAGCCCGACGCACTCACCGGATGTTTGCAGCGCGGAGGCGAGCTAAGCGCGAGCGGAGGTCGGAGCCTCAGCTTCGGCAGCACGGAGGCGAGCGAAGCGCGGGCGGAGGTAGAAGCCTCATCTTCGGCAGCACGGGGCCGTCGGTACGGGGCAGCGTAGTGCTCGGAGGTTTCGACGCGGAGGGCTGCGTCAGAGGCCGGCACGCGGAGACCCCAATGCGAAGACTTCGTGGCCAACGCGGGCGAGGTCCCGTTACTGCATGAAGGCCAGCGGAGTCCTGGCGGATGAAGTCGAGACCTCCTGGAGCCGAGGCGAAGGCTAGCAAAGCCATCGCGGATCCAAGGCGAAGGCTTTGTCCACGCGGGCTTGATGCGGAGGCAGGGTGTTCGGCGACGCGGATGCCACCTCGTGGAGCAGCACCTTCGTGTCACGAAGGCGCGGCGTTGCTAACTGCAGCCACGTTAGCTCATGCATGCGGACAGGAACCCTGCGGATGGATGGAAAGGGACTCCGCCGTCGTGTGCAGTCATCGGACCTCCACCGGCTCTGCGCCTCCGCGGACTACTCTACGGACCCGCGCGGAGTCCGGCGCGGACAAGCCGAAGACGCACATATCACCCTGGCCGGAAAGGCCACGCCACCAAGTCAACCAAGACATGGTCTTCCTGCATGACCACCCCCAGCAGATTATCTGCCGTCGATGGCCCGAGGCAGCATGCTCCCAGTAGCAAAAAGGATTCACACAGCCGCCGCTTTTTTTGAATGCTGGAAAAAATCTCTTCCACACGCAACTTCTAGTCGTCCCCACGGACGGCGCCATCTGTTGTGGCTACGGGCCAAACAGTAGAGAAGGAGACTAGTAGAAGAGGAAGGAGAGCCAGATCCGTGGGAGAGGTGGTGAGAATGAGAGGATGTCCCCCCTTTGCCCCTCCTGGGGGTTTATATATATGAGTGGGGTAGAATGGGAAATCCCCATTCTACCCCTTAGTACTTACAAAGGATGAGGGTACATTGGTATATTTATACTGGTATATTCCTCTACACTATTGGGCCTATTACATGTTGGGCCAGTTGCATGGCCCAGTCACGGGGGGTTGGGTCACCCCCACAACAAATATATATATATGGCTGGCCTGGACATGGGAAAGGGGCGAGCATTGTTCATCTGTCATTTTCACTACCATACTCACACTTTACTATTTGATCAGTAGCCACAACAAATATACATGCGAAAGTCTTAGTCCTTGTGTTATTCCTGTAATTTTTGTTCATAAGAAAGATGGTACATGGAGAATGTGTATTGATTGTCATGCCATTAACAACATTACTGTCAGATATCGTCACCCTATTCCTAAGTTAGATGATATGCTAGATGAACTTAGTGGTGCAACTATTTTCACCAAAATTAACTTGAAATGTGGCTACTATCAGATTAGGATAAGCTTGGTGATGAATAGAAGACTACTTTAAAAACAAAATTTGGATTGTATGAGTGGTTAGTAATGCCTTTTGGTTATCATGTTTTAAGAGCATTCATTGGCAAATTTGTTGTGGTATACTTTGATGACATATTAATCTATAGCAAAATGATGGATGAACATATTGATCATATTAGACAATTGCTAGAAGTTCTTAGAAGTGAGAAATTATATACTAATCTTGGCAAGTGCACCTTTTGTACTGAAAAAGTTATGTTCTTAGGCTATGTTGTTTCTGGACAAGGCATTGACATAGATGAAACTAAAACTGAAGCGATTAAGAATTAGCCTACACCTATAAATGTTAGCTAGACCAGAAGCTTTTATGGTCTTGCTAGATTTTATCATCGTTTTGTTAAAGATTTCAGCACCATTGCTGCCCTATTAAATGAATTGACTAAAAAAAGGTATTGCATTTGAATGGGGGTACATCACAAGAAAAAGCTTTTCGAGAATTAATTGAAGCACCATTGTTTGCTTTACCTGATTTCACTAAGACTTTTGAAATTGTATGTGATACTAGTAGAATAGGTATTGGTGGTGTTTTAATGCAACAAAGAAAATCAGTAGCATATATTAGTGAGAAACTAGGATGTGCTCAATTGAACTATCCTGTGTATGATAAAGAATTATTTGCTTTAGTGCATGTGCTTGAAACTTGGCAATATTATGTTTGGCCTAAAGAATTTGTTATCCGCTCTGATCATGAAGCTTTGAAATATTTGAAAAGCCAAGCTAAATTGAACCGTAGACATGCTAAGTGGGTAGAATTTATTGAAACCTTTCCATATGTTGTTAAGTACAAGAAAGAAAAAGCGAATGTAATTGCTAATGTTTTATCTAGAAAGAATGTACTTTTAACTCAATTGGAAGTAAAGGTAGCTTGATTAGACAGCTTGAACGATTTATATACTTCTGATCATAAATTTTTAGAACCATATTCTAAATACAAAGATGAGAAAGGATGGGATAAGTTTCATGTTCATAATGGATTTTTATTTTGTGTTAACAAATTATTTGTTCCAGATTCATCTGTGCATTTGCTTTTATTGCAAGAATCTCATGCAGGTGAATTGATAGGACACTTTGGAGAGAAAAGATATTTTTGATGTTGAGTGATCACTTTTATTGCCTTAAAATGTGGTGTGACATCGAAAAGGAGATTGTACAATTGCATGGCATGCCAAGGACGATTGTTTCAGATCATGACATCAAGTTCATGAGTTATTTTTTGATGACTTTGTGGGCCAAGTTTGGGACAAAATTATTGTTCTCAACAACTTGTCATCCACAAATAGATGGACAAATGGAGGTGATGAATAGGACAATTTTGATGCTACTATGAACAATGATCAAGAAGAATCTCAAATAGTGCGGTACATTCTACTACTCAATTGTGCCCGTCCGAGATGTTGTATGGTTTTAAACCAATTACGCCACTTGATCTGTTGCCACTATCACTACATGAATATGTTAATATGGAAGCATCAAAACAAGCTAAATATGTGAAGAAGATTTATGTCAAGATTAAAGAAGAAATTGATAAGAAGCCATGATACTATGCTGAGAAGGCGAACAAGTCAAGAAAGAAGATACTATTTAAACTAGAAGATTTAGTTTGGGTGCATCTACATAAAGAACATTTTTTGGGCAAGCGCAAGTCCAAGCTAACGCCTCGAGGAGATGGTCCATTCAAAGTACTTGAATAAATCAATGATAATGTATATAAAATCAAGCTTCCGAGTGATGATTATACTGTGAGTTCTACATTCAATATTGCTGATTTGTCACCATTCTTTGGCCCGAAAGAATCAGAGTCGAGGATGACTCCTTTCTAAGAGGGGGAAGATGATGAGGATATTCCGAAGATACACCCTGAGCTACCAATTGGGCCAATTACTCAAACACGAGCTAAAGAGATTAATCAATAGGTGAATTCGCTCCTAGTTAAATTTGGTTTTAATTTACATGAGAACTGGATACTATCTCATGTGAATATTTTGTGCATTCTTAAGTTTGAACGATGTGAAGCTTTTGAAGTTGTAACAATGGAGGAGAAACACATGAGGACCAAGCAAGCAAAGACACGTCCAAGCACTCATAATCACGTCGGATCATTTGCAAGTCCAACCGAACCCACAAATTCACTCCAGATGTTCGAACAAGTCCAATCGACATAAAAAACAACTTCCAGATCAGGCTGAACGACTTCAGATATAGTTGACACCGTTCGATTGTCTTCGAACCGTCAGATCTCTTTGGTAACGTTCAGACTACTGCTACTTACGACCACAATGCCTACGACCATGGTGCTTTCGACCACGCGACAACTGCTCAGCCACGACTACAACTTCTATGACTGCAGATCGATTTCGGATTGTTCGATCACATCGGAACACTTGGATCAGTCTGAACAGCTTTGGTGTTCTAGACCGTCTAATTGCCCACAGGCTACTCGATCTTCTCGGTGACGTTTGGACCACTCCAAACGCTCGCACCGTCTGATTGGGTGTGGACCATTCGATTGGTTTGATAATGATCGGACTAGTCCGATCAACCCTTTGACTATGTTCGGTGTATTTCAAAGGTATATCTTGCGTATAAAGACTATAACTTTCACACACAGAGTATGATTAAGGTGATTTTGGACTTGTTGGAGAGCTTATTTCAAGGACCATGTAATAGAAGAGGATTTATCTTTAGAAGTATTATGGATTATTTTTAGTTTCCTTTTTTATTTTATGTGAGTTTGAGTCTGAAACCAAATAGGGTTGAGTTGAATACGTCTTTGTTCTACAAACTTTTCGGGGTTATATAAGTCTTGTAATCATAGCCTTTTTGGACAGACTACAACTATTTTCAAGATAGCTAAGATTGCTTATTCTCGTGTTGATGCTACGCGCTACCTTTGGGAATTAGGCAATTTTCTTAAGAATACCACCGTTGTTTTTGTACTTCCTTATGATTCACACGTGTGGTGACACATATACTTGTGTGGTCGGGTAGACAGGATCACGAGCGTGTGGTTAGGCGAATTCTTTTGTCGCAAGTTGTTGTTCTAATAGTTATTAACGCCATTGGTTTATTAAGTTACATGAATTTAAAGTTATTTTTAATTTTACGTCGTGAACATGGTAGGACTTACCCGGCTCGCACTTCAGCTTCACTTCCGGCGCCCCAGCATCCGGCTTACCTGCTCTGGTTGGCGCCCTAGGCATCAGAGTGCCCCTGGCACTAACTCCTGCTAGTAAAAGAAAGTGCCCTGGCCGAAAAGCCACTTAACAAGCGCCCTGTCAAAAATAGCAGAAACTCCCGGCCGACTCCTGAGGGGCTGAGTGGCGACTCGACGGAGACTCCCGGCCGGATGCTTCTTTCTTTTTCCCTCATCAGCTGGTGCCCGGAGTCTCTCCTCTCCTCCCAAGCCGGCGGCCACGGGCAAGCAAGGGAGCAGCTGCCTAGGGCTCCGCTTCCTGCTCCTCTTATGCACGAGATGGGCCGGCAATTGGGCCATCGGCGAGTTCACTTAAGTGGGCCGGCCCTTTGTCTCCAAACCGTCGCCAGAAGAAATTGGGGCCTAGCCTAGTACCCCCGCGCTCGTGGATAACCAACGCCAGAAGATGGAGTTTTGGTTATGTTGAAAGAACTTGCTGCTGTTTCAAAGCATAACCTTGGAGCGGCCATGGCCTGGATCAGCCAGGCCCAGGCCAAGTATGAATCTTGACCCAATGAGCAAAGCCGCTAAGACTACCCCTTTAGGTTTTCTTCCAAAACGCCAAGGAGCAGGAGGGCTAGTGCTCAGTAAAAACTATAGTACTCCTCACTTGTACTTGTAGAGAAGATATCCCTCAGGGGGTACTCCAGACATTTATATAGGCCCAAAAGGCTATAAATACTCTGTTGTAGGGGTGGCCCCCACCTAAGCCCAGCCGACCTGTTAGAAGGTTGTAAAGTCCAAAATGGGACATGTATAATAACATAAATGCCCTTGAGAGAGATACTTGAGTGTAAGGACATAATTGTAAAATGCTCCCCATGCGAATATATATAAAGCTGTCCAGGGTATGGGGAAAGCCCCAAGCATTGCCCATTTGTTATCTCCACTACTACACTCACACATCACTGTTTGGTTTGTAACCAAAACAGTTGGCGCCGTCCGAGGGGAAAACAAGAGCAAGCTTGGAAATCTGAAGGACGGCACCAAAGAAGGCTTCGTCATCGGCGACAAAGAAGAAGAGGAGTACAAAGGAGGCGCTCGGTAACGCGAGGGCTTCGGCGTCGGCTGCAGGTGCGAGTGGCAGCGCCGGCGCTACGGCCGCCGACCTCGACGCTCGCGGCATGACAGTTGCTCCCACCGCTAGCGCGGCGGTCGGCATGGGTACCAATTGGGTTGTCAGGAGTGGCGACGCCAATGCCCGTGCCACCACGGCCGCTACCACTGCACCCGGCGTGGGAGCGGCAGGTGACCTCGGCGGCAACACCGGTCTCGTCACCAACTCTAGAGCCTACCGCACCGGCGCGCCGAGCAGCTCCGAAGCGCAAGCCGTGGTCGCTGCCAACCTGACGGTGCAATCCGGCGCCCCAACTGCCGCAACCACGTTGACGGTGGAGAATGCTCTACTGACGGCCCTCGGCACGCTGCAACGGGAGCTGGCTGACCTCCACGGAGCCGTGCGGGATATACAAGAGGCTCGGAGCCAACAAGTCCCGCCAGTTGCCGCACCGGAGCCTACGCCGGAATGGGCGGACAGCCACGACGCCCCCACATCTAGCCGCATCCCGCTTCGACGCGTGGATCCAGAGCCAAGTTTGAGAACGCCCCCCCTTCGAGCTTCTTCGGCTGGCAACGCGCGTCATGAAGAAAGGTGAAGAGTGACATGCTGGGCCAGGTGCCTTCTATCCGCATCGCCCAAACATAAACAGCCAGGCGAGCTATCGCATTCGGGGTCAGCTGCGCCAACTCCAGCCCATAAGTCCGCAGGACGTCGCCGACGAAGTTCGTCGCTGGTATCCGGAGCCCGGCCTCAAAGTACACGACGAAGACGATCACCTCCGCTGCCTCCGGGTGTGGCTCCGTCTCGTCGCTAGCAGACAGGCGAACCGCATCATGGTCCACCAGCCTCTCCTCCCGAAGGAGAGACTGGATCATCTCCTCCGTCACGAGACTCGGCCCTAGCACGCATGAGCAAGGACCTCCCACCTTCTCTCTGGCCGTCCATCGCTTGTTGGCCTGCGATGGGTCGCGCACAACTAGGGCGTACTCCACCGAGGTCAACGACGAACTGCGTCGACTGGACGAGGCATGTTATTCGTGGCAAGCCATTCTCTCCTCAAAAGTGCACGGTCAAACGTGTAGGGGCAGAGGCAGATTATGCCAGCAAGCGAGAAGAAAGGAGAGCAAAAGAGCAACAAGGGAGCAAATGAGCGAGTGGGAAGAATGCTCGCGTGCCGGCGAAGGGGTATATAAAGCCTTCTCATCTCCCCCCACGATCGGGAAGGGCAACCGGCGGGAGCCTAACCGTTCGCCTCCCCACGATCGGGAAGCGCGACCGGTGGAGGCCGGAGACGAGCAGTTGTCCGACCGCCTGACAGCGCACGACACGCCAATCACATCCCGCCACGTGGCCCGCTCTTTCGGGAAGGAACGCATAGCCGCGGTCGTGCAGCCGCTTGACAGCGCACGATGCGCCAATCGCGCGCACCCACACGTCCTGTCCCACCGGGAAAAAGCGCGCGGCCGCTGAGACCGCAAGACGCGCCGGTCGCGTACTGTCACGTCGTGTAGTTCCCGTCGCACGATAGGCGTCATTAAAGTGAGCCACCTGGCTGCGCTTTAACTTCGAGTCTGTACGGCGAATCCGGAGTCCACCCCGACTTCGAGCCTGCACGACGACTCCGGAGCCCACTTCGACTCCGTGTCTGCGGGTTGAGTCGGCCCTCCAGTCCGGCCTCGTGTACGAGGGACGACTCTGCATCCCGCTTCGCCCGCATGTCCACGGAGCGAAGTTGGGTGTAGACTCGACTTCGTCTTGATGGACGCGACCGGGAGATGCCTTCGGTAGTAACTTCAACTCCGTGTCCATGCCACTAGGCCGTGCTACGCCAGCAAAACAATTTCAGCCCAAGAACACAGAAGGTCACAGGCCGCAGGGACGGAGGGGGCCAAATGGCTCAGCAACATGGCTTCGGCCCGTGAAGCCCTTCACCATGAGAGGATCCTGTCGTAGGGGTGGCCCCACCTAAGCCAAGCCGGCCTATTAGAAGGTTGTAAAGTCCAAAATAGGACATGTATAATGACATAAATGCCCTTGAGAGGGATACTTGGATGTAAGGACATAATTGTAAAATTCTCCCCATGCAAATATATATAAAGCTGTCCAGGGCATGGGGAAAGCCCCAAGCATTGCCCATTTGTCATCTCCACTACTACACTCACACATCACTGTTTGGTCTGTAACCACAACATACCCTATGTAACCTTCATTTGAGGGGAGCTCTCTTAAACTCTCATGGGCAATAAAGAAATATATTCAAAGTTGTGAGCCCTCGGGAGCTTCCTCTCCGGAGGTAATCCGTTGTCTCACCAATCGAGTAGGGTAGTCCTTTTGGACCTTCGAACCTGTATAAATCTCAGTATCATTTTTACTCTCGTGGATGATGACCCGTCAGATGGCTGACGTCCAACCCTCACTTTTGTTTGGGTTTTACACCTACAACACTAATAAGTGCCTTTTCTTTCAGCATCATTTCAATCATTCAGTGCGAAGGTTCAGTTATGGTCCTATATGCTCTTCTCCCAAAACGGATGCAAACGGTAAATCTGGTTTGTCATTGTCAACTTACTATGGACTGTTTCAAGTATTCACGTAAAGCAACTTTGACTGCCAGGTCAGTTATATTGGCAGTTAAAATCTACCTAGAGTTACATCAAGGAAAAAAAAGAAGCAGTGTCATGCTCAGATAAGAAAATGTTAAGATATGCTCTTCTACTCCCAAAAAGGATGCACAAAATAACCTTTACCTTGTGATATTCATACACAACAACTTTGTCTGCTTGTTAAGATACTAGCCTCATAGGCGCGGCGCCACGCCGCGCCAGCCACCGTGTGTACCGAAGTAAAAGAGACGATAATTCGCGAGGAGTTTTTTTAAAAAAATCGAGGGCACATGTGTATTTTCGAAAAAGTTAAAGGTCTTTTTCGTAAAAAATTGAGGATCTGTACGTAACTAAACGAGGACCCGTACGTAATTTAGAAAACCGCGGGGCGCTATCCTACAAAGTGGAGGGGTGTTTTCAAAAAAAAGTGTTTAAAAAAACTGGCAGGGACCTTTTCGCGAGGATCAAGGACCTTTACGTAATTTCGGGAAAACGCAGGAACTTTTTCGCAAAAACGGTCAACCGACCGTACGAAGATTCGGCCACCACGCGCTGGCTGGAGCGCGCGCGGGCGGCGTGGCCGCCTCCTCCGCGCGGGTATTCCCCCGCTCATAATAGGGGGAGTATGCAAGGTTACGGTGGATGACATCATTGATTCATGACCCTGCTCTCCTTACAATAACTGATACACAGCTTTTTCTTCCGTGCACTTCAAAAAAAAATATTCTTCTTCTGTGTATTCTCATTTTTTTTTCTCATTCTATACCTTTTTCTGTTGATTTCATTTTAGAATGTTTCTCTTGCTGATATTGACACCGAATCAGTAACTATCACCTTTGGTAAGCTTTTGTGGCAGTTACACCATTCTCTCTTCTGATTTGATCTCACATGGGAGCTAGCTAGGTATCTTAAAAATAGCACATATCTAAGCATCTCAGAATCATGCAAGATCTCATAGGCAAGCAGGTCAAGAAAATATCATGGTTCTAACATTTCTTCTTAAAGAGATTGTTAGCTTGTGGATACAATCAAAACAGTAAATGTCAGGGACCAAGACACGGAGTTCGTGGATGTACGATTCGATCCATCAGAATTCAAATTTTAATACCCACCTTTATATATACATAAGTGTACTTTAGTAATAATTTAGTAATAATTTCGTTGCTGGTTTTGAGTACCTTTATTGTTGCTATTGATCTACTGCCGCTGCTGCTGTCCGAGGTGTGAAGACAGGCGAACTGCTGCTGCTGTCGTTGCTGTTCGGAGGGGACAGCTGTTGCCATTGTCGCTGCATTCGGCTGGAGAGGGGCGGCACGTAAGTGCATGCTATGAAATTTGCTGCTGCGGCTGCTGCATATTGGTTGACCTATACTGATGCTACTACAAGTAGAAGACTGAGTTGTAGATTTCTTGTCCCATGAAACATCGGACCACTCGAGCACCAATTAGGGTTATCTAATTTGGGTCGTACCAGTTCAAGGTGCGGTAGTACCAGCCTATATTGGACAGTAGTACCGACCGGGGTACAAATTTGGGGATTTTATAAAATTGAGTCATTGATTGAGTTGGATTAACCTAAATCAGTACATTACTGTTGCATAAATTATGTTTTGACTACTATGAGTTAAGTTGTGAAGAACTTGTGTTTGAAAACGATTTATTTATCTCTGGATGTGTAGGGTCACTAGGAGTCAACCATAATCAGCGAGGAAGATCGAAGCTACGCTGATGGAGGAGCCGAGATCCAGAAAGATCAATGATGCCGAGTGAGATGGTAAGCTTAAGTATGGCACGAGAAAGGCGAAAAATATTGAAGGTAAGTTTGAACGGCAGGTTTACACCGTATGGCTTAGTCGGTCCAACTAAGGTATGCTTTGGTAGAACTGGAACATGAGAGACTTACTGATGCGTGACAAGCCAGTGGTGTACCTATACATGGCAAGCATGGCGATTGCTTGAAATAGAAGGAGATAGTCGGGTCAAGAAAGAGTATTTTGGTAGTTTAACCAAAATACCAAAAATGGCTTTGATCAAATCCGCGGTGCTTGAACGGTGTCTGGGAGAGCAGTTTAGGTCAAGGAGAAACTAGTTTAATCAAAATGGATTCAGGCTAAGGATTTAGCAGATTTGACCTTATGCGCTTTGAAAAAGTGTATAAGTGAACATACGTGAGTAAAACCTATGTGTGGGGTTATCAGGTTTTTTCATTGTGCTAAATGGATAGTATACACTAAGGGTTAAATGTGACTGGGTAGTCTATCTATCTAAGGAGATGGAATTGAGATTTGTGAAAAAAAAACCATCTAACATACCTCTCTTGTGTTCTCTTGTTTTGGGTTAGGGTTTGAGAGTTGAGAGCTCAGTGTGCTCTCCGTCCATCAAGGTGGAATGGTTATAAAACTTCGCTCCTCAAACAGCAATAGAATCAACCTTTGATCATTTCTATAGCTATATCTAGTCTTCAGGGACCAAGAGACGGAGTTTGTGGATGTACAATTCGATCCATCCGAATTCAAATTCTGATACTCACTTTTACATATACACAAGTGCACTTTAGTAATAATTTGGTGAGGTCACGGATTACCCAGCCTCTGTATTCACGGTAATCTACTTTGTAAAAAAAAGATAGTAAATGCTCGACGCGTGCTTGAATCATGAGCTAATCATATTTACAGTGGCATAATCAGTAGTGGTAATCATGTACCTTTGTTACTACTACTTTTTTTTAAAAAAAATTGTTACTACTACTTACTACCAGTTCTGAAAAATGGTGAGACAGAAGGCATGTAGGCACACAGTACACACAACAGTGTGTCAGCAGGGAGAGGCGAAGGACCAGAATAAAGTTACCATAAACCATTGCAAGTTTTGTGAAGTGCGTGTTTGATTTTACGAAGATTGTATTTTGTTTGGATCATTTTCTGAGTTTTTTTTGGGAAAACGATAGTACCGCAACGTGGTGTCAATCATACCGCTGAGCAGTAGTTCCAATTTTTACTTGGCAGTAGCTATTTTGTATAAAATTCTAGTTGCGAAGTGCATGATACGGTGTCTAGTACTATTACATCCATGGTGAGCCAGAGGGAGAAAAACCAAACCAAAGAGGACAAACTGGAAGCTAAGGGCAAATTTGCCAAGTCCTTAGGGTGAGGTCGTGGCGAGCTGGTGGCCAAGGCAAATCAATACGTGTGTATATCTAAGGATTATTGATAAAAGATATTTAAATTAGGTATTGATAAATATCATCTGGATGTTTTCTTTCTAACTATTATCTAGATTTGTGACCGTTGGATTAAAGATCCAAGGGCCACAAATTCTCCCCACCCCCTCAAAAAAAATTCACCCCCCTCCAAAAAAATTCTCCTCCCTCCAAAAAAAGAGACCGTTGAATCTCTAATCCAACGGTCCGAAATTTAGATGATTGTTGGGAAAAAAAACATCCAGGTGATATCTATACACACCCTAAAATTGTCTCTTAATTTAGAATTAAGAAAATATTTATACACATAGCTGGTTTTTACATGCATGCAGTCTTGCGTGGTTTTCTAGTCGTCCATGCGAGAGTACATGTGTGTGCACTGTGTTGGGAAGAGCCTCGCGTGGTCCTCAGTTTGCATCTAGTCTGCCGTACACATGAATTCTACCCCTTGGAGGCTGCTGTTACCCATCCGGACTAGTTATCTTACTCTGATATCATCATGGTTCGTAAGGTTAGCATCAGCATAATTTTGCACCTGAGGTGGGGCCCCAATGTCAGCCTTAGCCTGTGCATGTGATTTGTATGCGAATTGATACGCATCGCATTGCTCCATCTTATACCGTACGTTCGGTGCAATTGGTTAAGGTCATGTTCTAAGGTATTATAGCTTGAGGTTTTTGATTTTTGATTGAAATGAAACTATAGCGATTATTAATTTTTTTTCTGAGTTATTTAATTTAAAAATATAAAAATAAAAATATCGTTATATATTCACTGATAATATAAAGGAACAAATGTGTAAAAAGTTTAATATGTCCTAAGTGCCTTTTGGCTTCTCCAAGTGAGAATCCAGGACCTGGACAGGTCCCTGTGTGTTTGGTTCCTAGGATCATGGGGGACGGGATAGGTTTATCCTTAAAAATATGGTGTTTGGATCCAGATCACTGGGATGGGATGGTCCAAAAATATTGAAAAAAGGAGATCGCGCCATCCCCTGAAATCGGTGGGACGAGGTGTCCCTCGTCCTGTCCCACCACGTCTCCAAACTAAACACAACCTCGATAACGAGAGTCACTGGATCAAATTACGAGCCTGCCTAACGTTTACTCGGTCAGACTCCCACCAGGGTCTTTAGCCACTTGGTGCTATACTAGTCGGATTAGTCATTGGTTCGACTAACAATTAAATTCAAGCAGCATTCTGATCATATGACCACCAGCTCATTAGGTGTTGTTAACCACAATTATCACTGTCCAGCTCATTAGGTGTTGTTAACCACAATTAAATTTGCGTAAAATTATATCGGCATGTTCTTTTTGGCTGAAACTTGTGGCTTTTGGTTGCGGCTTGTGACTTTTGGACTGTTGTGCAAAAAATTACAAAATAACAGAAATGTGCAGTTTTTGCCGATATAAATGAAATTAGTACAATATGTACTACAATTAACTAGTAGACTCTATCTTGAAAAGGTACTCCATTTAAAAGCTAGTTACTGTAGAAAAGCCGAAAAACGGCTTTTAGAAGTTGAAAAGATTGGACCCTATATATGATCGAATTTTTATTCTCCTTGACCCAAGCATCATTCTTTTGCCGCTTCAAGCGTTTTCTTTGTTATGACTATGGCTGCATATGATTCAGCTTAGTACTTTTGTCTTTTGTACTTTACTACAGTAATTCACTTTCAAACGGTGTATCTTTCTAAAGCGGGATGTAAAAGTCAATTGTAATAGACATTATACCTTCAACTGTACTGCTAAAATCAGATATGACTGTCTCCCTCTTTGTAATATTTCTCACGAACAGCTAAAATTTAAAAACCATAAATCAAAAGTCAAAAGCCATAGACCAAAAGAACTCACCCTATATCTTTTCCTGTTGATTTCATTTTAGAATGTTTCTCTTGCTGATATTGACACCGAATCAGTAACTATCACCTTTGATAAGCTTTTGTGGCAGTTATACCATTCTCTCTTCTGATTTGATCTCACATGGGAGCTAGCTAGGTATCTTAAAAATAGCATAATTATCTAAGCATGTCAGAATCATGCAAGATCTCATAGGCAAGCAGGTCAAGAAAATATCATGGTTCTAACATTTCTTCTTAAAGAGATCTCTGTATTCACGGAAGTCTAGGGCCTGTTTGGGAGAGCTCCACCACTGAAAACGTAGATCTGGAGCAGCAGCTCCACCATGGAGCAGCTCCACCGTGGATCTGGGATCCCACCATGGAGTGTTTGGCTTGTACAGCAGCTCCAGATCCACGAAATTGAGGTTTTGGTGGGAATGTCCACTTTTGGTGGGATGGGGTGTGTAACCAGTGGCATTGGTGGGTAATTACCACCCAACTCCACGGTGGAGCACCCCTTGAGGAGCTCCATGAAATCTGTCCCTCAGATCCAGAATTTTGGTGAATCCAGATTTCGCAGAGCTGGAGCGTTTGGGTAAAATTTCGTGGAGTGGAGCTGTTTTTCATGGATCTAGAGTTGGTGGAGCTCTCCCAAACAGACCCCTACTTTGTCAAAAAAAAAGATATTAAATGCTCGACGCGTGCTTGAATCATGAGCTAATCATATTTGCAGTGGCATAATCAGTAGTGGCAATCATGTACCTTTGTTACTACCACTTTTTTTTAAAAAAAATTGTTACTACTACTTACTACTGGTTCTGAAAAATGGTGAGACATAAAAGGTATGTAGGCACACAGTGCACACAATAGTATGTCAGCTGGGAGAGGTGAAGGACTAGAATAAAGTTGCGATGAATTATTACAAGTCTTGTGGAGTGCGTGTTTGATTTTATAAAGATTGTATTTTGTTTGGATTATTTTCTGAGTTTTTTTGGAAATCGATAGTACCGTAACGTGGTGTCAATCATACGGTTGAGCAGCTTTTTTATATAAAGGTCTAGTTGCAAGGTGCGTGATACGGCGTCTAGTACTATTACATCCATGGTGGCCCGGAGGGAGGAGAGAGACGAAAACCAAGGGGGGCAAATTGGAAGCCGAGTGCACTGGCAAGTCCGCAGGGCGAGATCATGGCAAGCTAGCGGCCAAGGCAAATCAATACGTGTGTATATGTCAGGACTCTTGATAGAAGATATTTGAATTTTATATATTTCTTAATTTAGAATTAAGAAAATATTTACATACATAGCTAGTGTTTACATGCATGTCCATGCATGCAGTCTTGCGTGGTTTTCTAGTCGTCCATGCGAGAGTCCATGTGTGTGCACTGTGTTGGGAAGAGCCTCGTGTGGTCTTCAGTTTGCATGGCGTATGTGTGTATGTATGCATGTACGTGTATACGGCCGCCGCCTACGAGAATTTGGTATTTTTTTTATTTCGTGAATATTCCAGGAACGCCGTCATGGCGAGTTGAGGGTTTACTTCGTGAGTTGCTTGACAGGAATTCCCATCTAGGCAGGTTTGAAGCTGTGCGAGTTCAATTGATGCTGTTCTTGAATTGTACAACGGATCTACAGAATTCAATTCCCCAATTCGTGATCAACTCCTAGTGCACGGATTGGAGAAGACTTAATTCACGGTTGCATCTATTCTGCTGTACACATGAATTCTACCCCTTGGAGGCTGCTGTTACCCATCCGGACTAGTTATCTTACTGTTCTTGTTTCACGAGAGATCAATCTACTTGTTTTATCGCTGCTCAAGTTACTTGGACTAGTAATATTTAGTTTGCCAATTGCAGAGTTGGGTTTTGCATCTTGGCACTATTCGTTGCTGGTTTTGAGTACCTTTATTGTTGCTATTGATCTACTGCCGCTGCGGCTGTCCGAGGTGTGAAGACAGGCGAACTGCTGCTGCTGTCGTTGCTGTTCGGAGGGGACAGCTGTTGCCATTGTCGCAGCATTCGGCTGGAGAGGGGCGGCACGTAAGTGCTATGAAATTTGCTGCTGCGGCTGCCGCATGTTGGTTGACCTATACTGTTGCTACTACAAGTAGAAGACTGAGTTGTAGATTTCTTGTCCCATGAAACATCGGACCACTCGAGCACCAACTAGGGTTATCTAATTTGGGTCATACCAGTTCAAGGTGCGGTAGTACCAGCCTATATTGGACAGTAGTATCGACCGGGGTACAAATTTGAGGATTTTATAAAATTGAGTCATTGATTGAGTTGGATTAACCTAGGTCAGTACATTACTGTTGATAAATTATATTTTGACTAACATAAGTTAAGTTGTGAAAAACTTGTGTTTGAAAACGATTTATTTATCTTTGGATGTGTAGGGTCACTTGGAGTCAACCATAATCAGCGAGGAAGATCGGAGCTATGCTGATGGAGGAGCCGAGACCCATAATGATCAATGATGCCGAGTGAGATGGTAATTAAGCTTAAGCATGGCACGGGAAAGACGAAAAATATTGAAGAGAAGTTCGAACGGCAGGTTTACACCGTATGGCTTAGTCGGTCCAACTAAGGTATGCTTCGATAGAATGGAACATAAGAGACTTACTGATGCGTGACAAACCAGTGGTGTACCTATACGTGGCAAGCATGGCGATTGCTTGCAATAGAAGGAGATAGTCGGGTCAAGAAAGAGTATTTTGGTAGTTTGACCAAAATACTAAAAATTGCTTTGATCAAATCCGTGGTGCTTGAACGATGTTTGGGAGAGCGGTTTAGGTTAAGGAGAATCTAGTTAAATCAAGATGGATTAAGGCTAAGGATTTAGCAGATTTGACCTTATGTGCTTTGAAAAAGTGTATAAGTGAACATACGTGAGTGAAACCCATGTGTGGGGTTATCGGGTTTTTTCATTGTGCTAAGTGGATAGTGTAGTCTATCTATTTAAGGAGATGGAATTGAGATTTGTGAAAAAACCATCTAACATACCTCTCTTGTGTTCTTTTGTTTTGGGTTATGGTTTGAGAGTTGAGAGCTCAGTGTGCTCTCTGTCCTTTAATCAACCTTTGATCATTTCTATAGCTATATCTAGTCTTTATTGATTTGCTCTTGATTTGGTTGATTTTTTTCCTCTCCTCTCATACTTTCTTGATCTTGTTGTGCCAAAAGCGTATAAGAGATGAAGATAACCTCTAAAAACCATTCCCCACCCATCTAGATACTTTGGTAGCAAATTCATCAAGAAACTCGGTTTTTGCACATTTTTTTTATTTTCAAGTGATTTCTATATTTGAGGGTTTTTGGAGCGATTTCTTTGATGTTCTTGCTTGTTGTGACATGTGAGAACATATCCAAAGCCATCTTGGCTATCCTCTGCCCTCGAGCAAGTCCTGATTATTGATTTTGGTTTTTAGTTGGTTTTGGTTTTGGTTTAATCTGGTTTCAAACTGAAAAGGTCTTAATTTTGGCAATGATTTTCACAATCGTTTATTGGAATAGATTCATGATATTCTAGAGAATATCTCTGTAAATTTTTATATCATTTAGATTCGCGGATCAAAAGCTCTGTCGATTTTAGTTTTTAAAATTACATTGATTTACTGTGATTTTGGAGTCCGATTAATGTGATTTTGGACTTATTGGAGAGCTTATTTCAAGGACTATGTAATAGAAGTGGATTTATCTTTAGAAGTATTATGGATTATTTTTAGTTTCCTTTTTTATTTTATGTGAGTTCGAGTCTGAAACCAAATAGGGTTGAGTTGAATACGTCATGGGTCTGCGAACTTTTCAGGGTTATATAAGTCTTGTAATCATAGCCTTTTTGGACAGACTACAATTATTTTTAAGATAGCTAATATTGCTTACTCTCGTGTTGATGCTACGCGCTACCTTTGGGAATTAGGCAATTTTCTTAAGAATACCTCCGTTGTTTTTGTACTTCCTTATTATTCACACGTGTGGTGACACATATACTTGTGTGGTCGGGTAGACAGGATCACGAGTGTGTGGTTAGGCGAATTCTTTTATCGCAAGTTGTTGTTCTAACAGTGGTTAGCGCCATCGGTTTATCAAATTACATGAATCCAAAGTTATTTTTAATTTTACGTTGTGAACATGGTAGGACTTACCCGGCTCGCACTTCCGCTTCGCCCCTGGGCGCCCCAGTGCCCCTGGCAGTCGATCATTCATCTCGCGTCCTCGCGGTTGGCTTCCGGCGCCCCAGCAGCCGGCTTACCTGCTCTGGTTGGCGCCCGGGCAACTTGCGCCCTTGCCATCAGAGTGAACCTGGCCGAAAAAGCCACTTACCAAGCGCCCTGTCAAAAATAGCAGAAACTCCCGGTCGACTCCTGTGGGGCTAAGTGGCCACTCGTCGGAGACTCCCCGCTGGATACTTCTTTCTTTTTCCCTCAACGGCTGGTGCCCAAAGTCTCTCCTCTCCTCCCAAGTCGCCGGCCACGGGCAAGAAAGGGAGCAGCTGCCTAGGGTTCCGCTTCCTGCTCCTCTTATGCATGACATGGGCCGACACTGGGCCATCGGCGAGTGCACTTAAGTGGGCCGGCCCTTTATCTCCAAACCGTCGCCAGAAGAAATTGGGGCCTAGCCTAGAACACACCCCCCCTGGCGCTCGTGGATAACCAACGCCAGAAAGAAGGAATTTTGGTTGTGTTCAGAGAACTTGCTGCTGTTTCAAAGCATAACCTTGTAGCGACCATGGCCTGGATCAGCCAGGCCCAGGCCAAGTATGAATCTTGACACAATGAGCAAAGACAAAAGACTGTTGAGGAACCGTCGCTGGCGACCAGTCCGAGCGATTCCTCTGTTTAGAACAAGAACGAATCAATCACAGAATCACAGAATGATAGATTGAACATACAGAGAGAGATAGAGAGAACTCCTGGTCTTTCTTTATTGCTTTCATTCATGTGTACATAATGAGGGGGTCTAGGTCCCTATTTATAGTCTACGGTGGGGTGCCCAAACATGTCAGGACTCTGGCCGTGGGCTCAGTTTCCTAACACTCCCCCTTGGGCACTCACCCAACATGCTCATGCCTCGTCAAAACTCCATAAAATTCCAGTGGGAAAATTTTGGAGAAAGAGTACATGATACATGGATGCTGCGATGCACGAATTGCCTCATTAAAAACCTTGGTCGAGAAACTTCATGAAAACTCGTTAACGAAAAAGGAGTACAATTCACCCAATTTCATTTGGTCTTCAGGACTTTATTCCTTTGGTTACTTAATCTTCATAATCAAGATTTAATAACGGGCTTGAGAGAATTCTCCCCCTGAATTCTGCACTTCTCTAAATCTCATCATTCCAACACGCACCTTTCAAAGCTAGATGCGGGGAGTGACTTAGTGAACAAGTCTTCATGACTTAGTATGCAGTACTTTAATCTAGTCCATCTTTTGCAATTCATGAGCATAGAGGAACTTGGGATTGATATGCTTACATAGCCCGTCTGCACTTGTGCAACGCAAGCTGCATTATCTTCATGGATAATTGTGGGGGTTTGCACAATGTTTATCCCTCATGACTGCTGGATGTGGTGAACCATTCAGCGGAGCCAAGCGCACTCTCGTGCGGCTTCATACAGTGCTATAATTTCTGAGTGGTTCGTCGAAGTAGCTACTAGGCTTTGCTTAGACAATTTCCATGAAAATGCACTTCCACCACACAGGAATACATAGCCTGTTTGTGACTTTGCGGTATGTGGGTCCGACAGGTACCCAGCATCTGCATAGCCAATCAAGTTCAGATCTTGATTCTTTCTATAGAACAATTTAAGGTCTTTGCTTCCTTGGAGGTATCGGAAGGTGTCCTTTATGCCCTGCCAATGCCTTTTGGTGGGCTCTGCACTGTACCTTGCTAACAGGTTCACGGCAAATGCAATGTCCGGTCTAGTGCAGTTTGCTAAGTACATGAGTGCTCCCACTACACTCAAGTATGGGAATTCCGGTCCCAGGACTTCCTCCCCATCTTCCCTAGGTCGGAAAGGATCTTTTTCTTGCTACAAAGACCTCCCGATCATCGGTACTTTCGAGGGAAATGCCTTCTCGAAGCCAAACCTTTCAAGCACCTTCTGGGTGTAGGTCGACTGATGTACCAAGACTCCTTCAGGGACATGCTCAAGCTGCAGGCCTAAGCAAAACTTGGTCTTGCCCAAATCTTTCATTTCAAATTCTGACTCCAAGTAGGAGCTTACTTCTTTAATGTCTTCGGCTGTCCCGATGATATTCAGATCATCTACATACACAGAGATTATACATAATTCATTCTGGGATCGCCGTATAAATACACAAGGACAGTCTTCATTGTTCGTGTAGCCTTTCTTGCAGAGAAAGTCGCTTAAGCGATTATACCACATTCTTTCAGATTGTTTCAGTCCATACAGTGACTTTCTGAGTTTCACACTGTACAGATTTCTATTTGCTCTGTCTTGGTTCGGGAGAGAGATATTTCTTCAGGGACTTTCATGTAAATCTCCAAATCCAAGTTACCGTAAAGGTATGCAGTTACAACATCCATCAATTTCATTTCTAAGTTCAAGTTCACTGCCATTGAGATCAAGTATCTAAAGTTAATTCCACTCATGACTTGGGAGTAGGTTTCTTCATAATCAACTTCAGGACGTTGAGTGAAACCTTGGGCTACCAGCCTTGCTTTGTATCTCACTACTTCATTTCTTTCATTTCTCTTTCGAACAAATACCCACTTGTGTCCAACGGGGTGTATGTGGGGAGGTGTGCGGCATACGGGCCCAAACACATCTCTTTTATTCAAAGATAGCAATTCAATTGCTATTGCCTTCTTCCAATCTTCCCAATCTGATCTTTTCTTACATTCAGCGAGTGATGCGGGCTCATGATCAAGATCGATGATGGTGGCAATTTTCTTTGCGAAGTAGATATCGATATTAGCTGTTGTCCTATTCATGGACTCTCCCGTGTGCACATAATTTATAGTTATTTCTTCATGAGTTGCTTCTTCTGGAGCGATTGCTTCTGCTGGAGCTTTACCTTGCACATCGCTTCTTTCAATTGCAGTGGCAAGTTCCTTTAGTTTTTCGGCTCCGATGTGTGCGCACACATCCATGCCGATGGGGATATTCAGATCATGTATGCCCTTTTTCTGAAGGTGTCATACTTGTGCCAGGTCTCAACTGGCTCCCCTTCTCTTTCTGGGGGACTTCAGTGATCGGCTGTGATAAATCCCTCTTATCCTTCTTCACCAGGCGTCCCCGGTTACTAAGGATTCGAGGAACCGGAGTTCTCGTCCTCATTTTTTTCTCTGAGGCCTCTGGACGAGATTAGGGATACCTTCTGCTTTCTTTGGTATTTCAACCCTCTCCGGTGCAGTGCGTTTAGGCACATGCGACTTAGTCACGCTCTTCAAATCACTAAAGTGATCAGGCAGTTGATTTGCTAATGCTTGCAAATCTATTGTCTTCTAGACTTCTCTTGTCTTCTGGACTTCTCTTGTCTTCTGGACTTCTCTATTCGCTTCACTAGTGCGCGGGTCATCTGCATGGATTACCGTGGCTGGCTTGCCACGTAATTTCCCGACATTCTTCATCAAAGGGTTGATTTCCTCCCCCTAATGTTGGGAAATTTTCGGTAGTGACCCTTGCGCTAGTTGCATAGGTGATTGGATGTTGTAGGCCGAAAGTCTAAGGTTGATGAGATTCGCTGCATGTAGGACTGCGTGTCCGCAACATGTAGCTGGCAAATTACTTTTATGCAAGAAGGGACGGGCAATAAATTTAATTCTTTTAATTAAAGCCTCTGCCAAACCATTCTGGGTATGGACATGCGGTACTGAATGCTCAACTGTAATTCCCATCGCCATGCAATAATCATCAAATGTCTTTTGAAGTAAATTCTCTGGCGTTGTCCATTTGGATGGACTTGATATGATGATCTGGAAACACATTTCTGATGCGAATGATCTGTGAGATCAATTTTGCAAAGGCGTGGTTTCTTGTGGACAACCAACATATGACCACTTCGAAGAAGCGTGAATGAGCACCATGAAATTCTTAAATGGCCCTGAGATGGGCTGAATGAGACCGCAAATGTCTCCCTGGATACGCTCCAGGAATGCAGGGACTTCTTCCTTCACTTTCAGAGTGAATGGTCTAGTAATTAGTTTCCCGGTAGCACATGCAGGGCACACAAAATCTTCATGATTCGGGAAATTCTTCACATTAATATTATGCCCTTGGGAATTATTTATTATGTTTCTCATCATCCTAATATCTGGGTGGCCTGATCTGTCATGCCAGAGACAGAAAAGTTCAGAGCTTCTAAATACCGTCTTTAGGACAGTGTACGCTGCAGGCACCTTAATGTTGGTATAATATAGCCCAATTTCTAGTGAAGGAAGTTTTTCTAATTCCATTCTTGTCGTGCTTCGTAATGAGCAGGTATTCTGTATCGTACTCTTCCTTAGTCTCAACGTGGAAACCATTGGCGCGAATATCCTTAAAACTTAGGAGAGTTCAAGTCGATTCTGGGTACAATAAGGCTTCTTCAATGACCAAAGTTGTGCCCATTGTGGCTCTTCCTGAATCAATTATACATGAATCGCTTCTGGCGATTGTCGTAAGGCTGCTAGTGCTCTTATGAATCGACTGAAAATACTTATTCTCTCTTAAGATGATATGCGTTGTGCCGCTGCTGGCTAAGCACACTCCCTCCATAGGGCGCTACACGCGTTCTAATATAGGGTATTTTATTAATATGAACTAGAAGACATTCAGCACATAAATAAAATATTCCAATATTAGAACATATCATGCCATCATAAACTGAATAAATGAATGAATTCTTCAAATATCATCCAACCATCACGAGAAAATAACAATTCTTAAGTACCATCCATGCAAATTCTAACATATTCTTCCACACAAAATAAATGACATTTAAAGTCTAAATGCATTCTGTGCATCAGACTTCTACTATTTCTCGGGGTTGACATTCTCATCAGGAGAAATCATGGCGGTGGCGGTTTCTAGGTCGAGAGGGGGTGCTGCTGTCGTGATGGTTTCAACCTTCACCAGTGTAGGCAGCTACTTCGAACTCTCCCCCTCAGCCAATGCAAAGTGGGCTTCATGTTGCCCTTTGCCATCCCGCTTTGGCTTGATAGCCTTATTCTCACGTGGAGCATCTGATTTGCCTTTCTGGGTTGCGGCCTTACCCTTCCTTCCCCTTTTCTCTATTAAGGGCTTTCGCACCTTGTTGCTCCTGGCGTTGGCTTCACGGCCAGTGGAGCTCCCAGATGGCTGAGTGACTTAGTTCTTGCGGAGAACTTCGTCCTGAGCCTCCGCGACTTGCACCATATCTATCAATTCGGCATATTCCTCATAGCCGTCTTAACGATAATTGCGTGCGGACTGTACTGCATTGGGGTGGAAGGATTTTCTCAATCTTTTGTATTTGGGTACAAATCCTGTGCAAGGCAGAATTGCATTCCCTGGCCGTCTTAAAGTCGACAAACCTCAGTCTGATCCACTCTTGCTCTGCTCGAGGAAGAATGGTGTACTTCAGCCTCTCAAACCACTTCTTGAGTGCAGTCCAGAGTGCTAGCGCGCTTTTCTTCGCCATATACTCATTCTTGAGAGTGAGGCAGAGGAGGTGCCTGATCATTCTCCTTAGGTTTGGATTGAGCGTCATTCAGTCCGCCAATCCCAATAGCAGCGCGGAGCTTCCTGGCTCCAAGCACAATCTCGACATCGGATGCCTACGTCAGATAGTTTTGGCCATGCTAGGCCAGCTCCTCGAATTCCCAGTTCGTAATACTAGTCATCTAAGTGTGTATAAGTCTACTGCTGGTAGACATGCACGGAATAATTCACTGCGGGTAAATAAATGGTACAGAAGGTTCTCGCAATGTTTCATAATTTTCCATGCATTTTCTATAAATTTTACTGCTAATTCAGTGATTAAAAGCCATTTTCAACAATTACAATTAACCAAAACAGTAAATAAATACAGAAAATACAGAGAATAATTATGGCATAAATAAATGAGCTTCAAATGCTAATAATAATGCAAAATTCGGATTCCCGAGGCCCTTTTATGCTAAAATACGAAATTTCAGCAAATTCTGCAATTTCTGAGGGTTTCTACGCAAATTTCCAGTTCAGAGAAAAATTCGCGCAATTTTCTGATTTACAGAGGGGTTTTCTGAAAATTCTGGACCCGCTCGTAAATTTTAGGGCTTATTCATAATTTTCGGAACTACGATGCCTTCTCTGCAAAATTCGGGACTTATATGCAAATTTTAATGGCCTCTCGGTAATTTCTATAGATTTAGAGGATTTTTCTGCAAAATCTTGCTCCCACCTCTTTCCCGGCCGGGCCTCTTTCTCCCTCCACCCGCGGCCCATGTGCATTTCATTCGCCTCCGACCCATTTGGCCTGCCCGGCCCAAATACCAGGAGGGGAGGAGGCTTTTAGGGTTTCCCCTCCCTCACTCCACTTCGGCGGCGGCGGCGGCGCAAAAGGGCAGGAGGCGGTCGGGTGTGCGCGGACCAGGAGGGGCGGCTGCGGGATGGCGGCGCGGTGGAGGTGCGGTTTGGGCCGTCGCGGTCCGTGCGGCTGCAGCTGCAGCCGGGTGGCGGCATGGCGCGTGTGGGTGCGCCCAATCGGCGCGGCGGTGGCCGCCGACGCAGCGGCGGCATGCGGCGCGGCGCATGCGGGCGCAGTGGCGGGGCGGTGGCGGTAGCCGTGCGCGCGCGGGCGCGCGCAGAGAGCCAAGGGGTGGACCGGCGGCGGCAGCAGCGCCATGCGGGCACGGCGGCACGGAGGTCGAGCGAGCGCCGGTGGTGCGCGGCGAACCCGAGGCAAGGTGCGGCGGTGCTTCACGAAGGCGGCGCGAGGGAGGCGGCTAGGCGGCTGCACGGCTACTTCGGGTGGCGGTCCAGCACATCGTCATAGTGGCTTCGGGCGGCGGTGCACACACGCGTACGGGCGCGGTGGATCCGAGGTTTGGCCGGCTTCGGGAGGCGCGTATGCGGGCGCGGGCGGCCGAGGCCGGCGGCGGGGCTGTGCGGTCGGCTACTGGCCGACGGTGACACTTCGGGCATCCCCTTCCTCTAGTGGTCCATGCGGGACATGTGCGACCGAGCGGTCGTCCTGTGAGGCGACACCGGCGGGCGCTTCGAGCGGCGAGTGTGGGGATGCGATCCAGCAATGGCGGGCGCTGAGCGGTGCTTCGGGCCACCTCGGCCGACTGCCGGCCGGCGGCCAACGGTGCGCATGCAGGCGCGGCAATGGCGGCGCCTCGTTTGGGAGGCGGTGGTTAGCCGTCTGCCAGCGGCCGACGGTGGCTTCTTTTGATTTTTTTTCATGTAATGCAATGGCCGAACAGGGAGACTAATGCATAATTTTTTCATGCAATGATCGTGCAGAATCAAACAAAATCATGCAAAATTTTTGTTTTCAATCTACGATGCAATCAACATCTACCCCGTTTCGCAATCTACCGATCAACATTGTGCCGGCGATTTCAGATCTGCTCGCGGTAGATTGGGGCGGATTTGCATCGTTCTAATCTACAGTGCAATCAACATCTACCCTGTTTCACAATCTACCGATCGGCATTGTGCTGGCGACTGCAAGTCTGCTCGCGGTAGATTGGGGCGGATTTGCACCGTAGAGATTCAATCTAGAACGCGAAAAGAAAATACAGATTCAAAAGCGATCTAGAAAATTCAATCTGTGCTTCGATGATTACCTCGTTCACCAGAGCGAAGTCGTGCTGACAACGTGTTGAGGAACCATCGCTGGCGACCAGTCCGAGCGATTCCTCTGTTTAGAACAAGAACGAATCAATCACAGAATCACAGAATAATAGATTGAACACACAGAGAGAGATAGAGAGAACTCCTGGTCTTTCTTTATTGCTTTCATTCATGTGTACATAATGAGGGGGTCTAGGTCCCTATTTATAGTCTACGGTGGGGTGCCCAAACATGTCAGGACTCTGGCCGTGGGCCCAGTTTCCTAACAAAGACTACCCCTTCAGGTTTTCTTCCAATACGCCAAGGAACGAGGGCGTTAGTGTTGAAGAATAATCTATCCCCTTAAAGATAGGGGACCATTCCGTAGAACACACTCACTTACAAGTTTAAGAAATACAATTATACTCAGCAAAAACTATAATACCCCTCGCTTGTACTTATAGGGAGGGTATCCTTCAGAGGGCATTCTAGACATTTGTATAGACCCAAGAGGCTAACCCTCATTTGAGGGGGAGCTCTCTTGAGCTCTCATGAGCAATAAAGAAATATATTTAAATTTGTGAGCCCTCGGGAGCTCCCTCTCCGGAGGTAACCCTGTTGTCTCACCGATAGGAGTAGGGTGGTCTTCTCGGACCTTTGAACCTGTATAAATCTGCATGTCATTTTTATTCTTGTGGACGACGGCCCGTCAGACGGCTGATGTCCACCCCTAACTTGTGTTTAGGTTTCACACCTACAACACTAATAAATGCCTTTTCTTTCAGCATCATTTCAATCGTTCAGTGCGAAGGTTCAGTTATGGTCCTGTATGCTCTTCTCCCAAAACGGATGCTAACGGTAAATCTGGTTTGTCATTGTCAATTTACTATGGACTGTTTCAAGTATTCACGTACAGCAACTTTGACTGCCAGGTCAGTTACATTGGCAGTTAAAATCTACCTAGAGTTACATCACGGAAAAAAAGAAGCAGTGTCATGCTCAGATAAGAAAATGTTAAGATATGCTCTTCTACTCCCAAAAAGGATGCACAAAATAACGTTTACCTTGTGATATTCATACACAACAACTTTGTCTGCTTGTTTCAGAAAAAAAAAACTTTGTCTGATATGTAGGGGGCACCTAAGCCGGTAGAGCACAAGGTTACGGTGGATGACATCATTGATTGGCAGTTAAATTGGCAGTTAAAATCGACTCAGGGTTACATACTTACATGAAGGGGAAAAAAGAAATGTCATGCTCTCACAAGGAGACGTTACGCAGCACAAGCCACAGGTCAACCCAAATCCCAGACTGAATCAGACAGCAGGACAGAAAGCTCTGAACTGAATCACATTAGACCTCATCTTTCTGTCTCCCTAAGTCAAGCAGCATTCTGATCATATGACCACCAGCTCATTAGGTGTTGTTAACCACAATTAAACTTGCGTAAAATTAATATGATCGAATTTTTATTCTCCTTGGCCCAAGCATCATTCTTTTGCCGCTTCAAGCGTTTTCTTTGTTATGACTATGGCTGCATATGATTCAGCTTCGTACTTTTGTCTTTCGTACTTTACTGCAGTAACTCACTTTTAAACGGTGTGTCTTTCTAAAGCGGGATGTAAAAGTCAATTGTAATAGACATTATACCTTCAACTGTACCGCTAAAATCGCATGTGACTGTCTCCCTCTTCGTAATATTTCTCACGAACAACTAAAATTCAAAAGCCATAAACCAAAAGTCAAAAGCCATAGGCCAAAAGAACTCACCCTATACCTTTTTCTGTTGATTTCATTTTAGAATGTTTCTCTTGCTGATATTGACACCGAATCAGTAACTATCACCTTTGGTAAGCTTTTGTGGCAGTTACACCATTCTCTCTTCTGATTTGATCTCACATGGGAGCTAGCTAGGTATCTTAAAAATAGCACATATCTAAGCATCTCAGAATCATGCAAGATCTCATAGGCAAGCAGGTCAAGAAAATATCATGGTTCTAACATTTCTTCTTAAAGAGATTGTTAGCTTGTGGATACAATCAAAACAGTAAATGTCAGGGACCAAGACACGGAGTTCGTGGATGTACGATTCGATCCATCAGAATTCAAATTTTAATACCCACCTTTATATATACATAAGTGTACTTTAGTAATAATTTCGTTGCTGGTTTTGAGTACCTTTATTGTTGCTATTGATCTACTGCCGCTGCTGCTGTCCGAGGTGTGAAGACAGGCGAACTGCTGCTGCTGTCGTTGCTGTTCGGAGGGGACAGCTGTTGCCATTGTCGCTGCATTCGGCTGGAGAGGGGCGGCACGTAAGTGCATGCTATGAAATTTGCTGCTGCGGCTGCTGCATATTGGTTGACCTATACTGATGCTACTACAAGTAGAAGACTGAGTTGTAGATTTCTTGTCCCATGAAACATCGGACCACTCGAGCACCAATTAGGGTTATCTAATTTGGGTCGTACCAGTTCAAGGTGCGGTAGTACCAGCCTATATTGGACAGTAGTACCGACCGGGGTACAAATTTGGGGATTTTATAAAATTGAGTCATTGATTGAGTTGGATTAACCTAGGTCAGTACATTACTGTTGCATAAATTATGTTTTGACTAATATGAGTCAAGTTGTGAAGAACTTGTGTTTGAAAACGATTTATTTATCTCTGGATGTGTAGGGTCACTTGGAGTCAACCATAATCAGCGAGGAAGATCGAAGCTACGCTGATGGAGGAGCCGAGATCCAGAAAGATCAATGATGCTGAGTGAGATGGTAAGCTTAAGTATGGCACGAGAAAGGCGAAAAATATTGAAGGTAAGTTGGAACGGCAGGTTTACACCGTATGGCTTAGTCGGTCCAACTAAGGTATGCTTTGGTAGAACTGGAACATGAGAGACTTACTGATGCGTGACAAGCCAGTGGTGTACCTATACATGGCAAGCATGGCGATTGCTTGAAATAGAAGGAGATAGTCGGGTCAAGAAAGAGTATTTTGGTAGTTTAACCAAAATACCGAAAATGGCTTTGATCAAATCCGCGGTGCTTGAACGGTGTCTGGGAGAGCAGTTTAGGTCAAGGAGAAACTAGTTTAATCAAAATGGATTCAGGCTAAGGATTTAGCAGATTTGACCTTATGCGCTTTGAAAAAGTGTATAAGTGAACATACGTGAGTAAAACCTATGTGTGGGGTTATCAGGTTTTTTCATTGTGCTAAATGGATAGTATACACTAAGGGTTAAATGTGACTGGGTAGTCTATCTATCTAAGGAGATGGAATTGAGATTTGTGAAAAAAAAAACCATCTAACATACCTCTCTTGTGTTCTCTTGTTTTGGGTTAGGGTTTGAGAGTTGAGAGCTCAGTGTGCTCTCCGTCCATCAAGGTAGAATGGTTATAAAACTTCGCTCCTCAAACAGCAATAGAATCAACCTTTGATCATTTCTATAGCTATATCTAGTCTTCATTGATTTGGTCTTGATTTGGTTGATTTTTCTCTCCTCTCATCCTTTCTTGATCTTGTTGTGCCAAGAGCGTATAAGAGATGAAGATAACCTCTAAAAACCATTCTCCACCCATCTAGGTACTTTGGTAGTAAGTTCATCAAGAAACTCGGGTTTTGCATATTTTTTATTTTCAAGTGATTTTTGTATTTGAGGGATTTTGGAGTGATTTCTTCGATGTTCTTGCTTGCTATGACTTATGAGAACATATCCAAAGCCATCTTGGCTATCCTCTGCCCTCGAGCAAGTCTTGATTATTGATTTTGGTTTTTATTTGGTTTCGGTGTAATCTGGTTTCAAACTGAAAAAGGTCTCAATTTTGGCAATGATTTTCACAATCGTTTATTAGAATAGATTCATGATATCCTAAAGAATATCTCTGTAAATTTTTATATCATTAGGATTCGCGGATCAAAAGCTCTGTCGATTTTAGTTTTTAAAATCACATTGATTTACTGTTCCCATACAAATTTTACTGTAACAGCAGGTGCTACCTGTACTACAACAATAATACTATTTTACTGTAGCAAGTGGTACTACTGTGATACTATAGCGGTACTACTGAAGCTATTGTTCATTTCTTGGATTTTCAGCTTTTTGATTTGCTATGTTACATGTTGGCTATGTTACATGTTGGCTTTCCATCATAATCTTCTTAGGTTTGTACTCCCTCTAGTTCACAAAAACAAGTTATTTTGGAATGCGTGCAGTAAACTTGGAAACTTTGGCTAACAATATGTTTTTAAGTATTTAGAATAGATATATGAAAATCATATGTATAGATTGGGTTTTACAAATATATTATAATAGTAATTAGTGGTCTAAGTTGTATTTTAAAGACCATGTTGGTGTCCATAACGACTTGTTTTTGTGAACTGAAGGGAGTAGCTATTGAAGTGAATGATTGATGAATACTTAGGAGAAAATGTTGAGACACCATTAACCCCCTATGTTGCCATCTTCGGCCTTACAAGTGGTATTAGAGTAAGATTGCTCTTTAAGTGATCTTAACCAATCATGAGCAAGACAACTAATATGAGGTCTTGTGAGTCAATTGATTATTCCTCTTCGTAATCTCTTTCACGAACAGCTAAAACTCAAAAGCCATAAACCAAAAACCAAAAGTTACGGACCAAAAGAACCCACCCTATATCTTTTTCTGTTGATTTCATTTTAGAATGTTTCTCTTGCTGATATTGACACCGAATCAGTAACTATCACCTTTGATAAGCTTTTGTGGCAGTTATACCATTCTCTCTCCTGATCTGATCTCACATGGGAGCTAGCTAGGTATCTTAAGAATAGCACATATCTAAGCATGTCAGAATCATGCAAGATCTCATAGGCAAGCAGGTCAAGAAAATATTATGGTTCTAACATTTCTTCTAAAAGAGATTGTTAGCTTGTAGATACAATCAAAACAGTAAATGTCAGGGACCAAGAGACGGTGGAGTTTGTTGGTGTACAATTCGATCCATCCGAATTCAAATTCTGATACTCACTTTTACATATACACAAGTGCACTTTAGTAATAATTTGGTGAGGTCACGGGTTACCCAGCCTCTGTATTCACGTAAGTCTACTTTGTAAAAAAAAAGATAGTAAATGCTCGACGCGTGCTTGAATCATGAGCTAATCATATTTACAGTGGCATAATCAGTAGTGGTAATCATGTACCTTTGTTACTACTACTTTTTTAAAAAAAAAATTTGTTACTACTACTTACTACCAGTTCTGAAAAATGGTGAGACAGAAGGTATGTAGGCACACAGTACACACAACAGTGTGTCAGCAGGGAGAGGTGAAGGACCAGAATAAAGTTACGATAAACCATTGCAAGTCTTGTGAAGTGCGTGTTTGATTTTACGAAGATTGTATTTTGTTTGGATCATTTTTTGACTTTTCTGGGAAAACGATAGTACCGCAACGTGGTGTCAATCATACCGCTGAGCAGTTGTTCCAATTTTTACTTGGCAGTAGCTATTTTGTATAAAATTCTAGTTGCGAGGTGCATGATACGGTGTCTAGTACTATTACATCCATGGTGAGCCGGAGGGAGAAAAACCAAACCAAAGAGGACAAACTGGAAGCTAAGGGCAAATTTGCCAAGTCCTTAGGGTGAGGTCGTGGCGAGCTGGTGGCCAAGGCATATCAATACGTGTGTATATCTAAGGATTCTTGATAAAAGATACTTAAATTTTATATATCTCTTAATTTAGAATTAAGAAAATATTTATACACATAGCTGGTTTTTACATGCATGCAGTCTTGCGTGGTTTTCTAGTCGTCCATGCGAGAGTCCATGCGTGTGCGCTGTGTTGGGAAGAGCCTCGCGTGGTCTTCAGTTTGCATGGCGTATGTGTGTATGTATGCATGTACGTGTATACGGCCGCCGCGTACGAGAATTTGGTTTTTTTTATTTCGTGAATATTCCAGGAACGCCGTCATGGCGAGTTGAGGGTTTACCTCGTGAGTTGCTTGACAGGAATTCCCATCTAGGGTTTGAAGCTGTGCGAGTTCAATTGATGCTGTTCTTGAATTGTACAACGGATCTACAGAATTCAATTCCCCAATTCGTGATCAACTCCTAGTGCACGGATTGGAGAAGCCTTAATTCACGGTTGCATCTATTCTGCTGTACACATGAATTCTACCCCTTGGAGGCTGTTGTTACCCATCCGGACTAGTTATCTTACTGTTCTTGTTTCACGAGAGATCAATCTACTTGTTTTATCGCTGCTGTCCGAGGTGTGAAGACAGGCGAACTACTGCTGCTGCTGTCCGAGGTGTGAAGACAGGCGAACTACTGCTGCTGTCGTTGCTGTTCGGAGGGGACAGCTGTTGCCATTGTCGCTGCATTCGGCTGGAGAGGGGCGGCACGTAAGTGCATGCTATGAAATTTGCTGCTGCGGCTGCTGCATGTTGGTTGACCTATACTGTTGCTACTACAAGTAGAAGACTGAGTTATAGATTTATTGTCCCATGAAACATCGGACCACTCGAGCACCAATTAGGTTATCTAATTTGGGTCGTAACAGTTCAAGGTACGGTAGTACCAACCTATATTGGACAGTAGTACCGGGGTACAAATTTGGGGATTTTATAAAAATTGAGTCATTGATTGAGTTGGATTAACCTAAATCAGTACATTACTGTTGCATAAATTATGTTTTGACTACTATGAGTTAAGTTGTGAAGAACTTGTGTTTGAAAACGATTTATTTATTTTTGAATGTGTAGGGTCACTTGGAGTCAACCATAATCAGCGAGGAAGATCGGAGCTACGCTAATGAAGGAGCCGAGACCCATAATGATCAATGATGCCGAGTGAGATGGTAAGCTTAAGCATGGCACGATAAAGGCGAAAAATATTGAAGAGAAGTTCGAACGGCAGGTTTACACCGTATGGCTTAGTCGGTCCAACTAAGGTATGCTTCGATAGAACTGGAACATGAGAGACTTACTGATGCGTGACAAGTCATTGGTGTACCTATACGTGGCAAGCATGGCGATTGCTTGCAATAGAAGGAGATAGTCGGGTCAAAAAAGAGTATTTTGGTAGTTTGACCAAAATACCGAAAATGGCTTTGATCAAATCCGTGGTGCTTGAACGGTGTTTGGGAGAGCGGTTTAGGTCAAGGAGAAACTAGTTTAATCAAGATGGATTAAGGCTAAGGATTAATCACGCTCTGATACCACGATGATGCGGACCAACTAAGGATTAGTTGATGCGTAAGGATGGCCCGATCTTTCCCGGTACGATCAGCAAGGTTCCTTCTCCTTGGATAGAGTCTTCTCCTTGTCTTGATGCAGCAAACAATATTGATAAGGGCAATTTGCACTAGTATGCAAGACGCACACTAGAAGCAATCCGCCGAACTACCCAAACCGTGAATTCAGCAAGAAGACACGAATTAGAAGAGATGAACCTTGTAGATTCGATGGGCAATCTCAAGAATCTCCTATTCTTGCCTTGCACCAACTTCGCAAACTCCAAACGAGAAAACCTTGCAATCACGCAATTTGGCTGCCACCAACCATCATGGCGATTTTCTCCTTTATTTCACGAGTCTAAAAACTTATCATATCATAGCCTCAGTTACAATGGGGCTAAGGCCCTGGCCTTATATTGGTGCACAATGCACGCCCTTGATTACAACTCACGCATTACTTGGCCTAAGGCCGAAACAAACTCCAATACGAACTAAAAAGGAAATACCTAAACTGTTATCTCTGGTTTCTCTCTCAATTTGCGACTTAACCATGAGGATTCCGTGGCTGGCACCTCATCCATTATGTGGGGCTTCAAAATAGCTTTCCAACGAGTCCAAGAACGCCCAAATCGGACTCCGTTTGCGAAAGTTATGGACATTTTAGTATCGGTCTTGCCAGCTGTCCCAATCCGAGTCCGAATCGGTTTCAAATCTTTATATGTTTTGTTTTCTTATTCAAGGGGCTTCCAAATCCGTTTGGAACCTGAAAAGGAATCCTTCTCAACCTTTAGAAAGCCATGGTGTGGTCGGATTTTATCCTTACTTGCATTGCAATACTCGGACTCCTTATGTTTGGCAAGTCTCGCGCGTCTCTCCGGACAGCTCGTGCAGTTTCCAATGAAATTGCCATAACTTTGTGTAGGAAGCTCCAAATCAAGCGCCGTTTGATTTGTTGGAAAGTAGACTTCATTAGCTTTCCAAATATGTATTTTGTGTGTCTTAAAAACCTCAGAATTGATGTTGAGAACTTTATGAACTTTGTGGACAGAACTGCAATCACGAGAACTTGATTGATCTTGTGTCTTCCTCTTGGCCACATCATTCTGAGTCTTTTTCTTCCTCATTTGAACATCCGGTAATGACTATCAATCTTGAGATGCAACTTGGCTCCATTTCTACTTATTCGACTACATTTCATAGCTAAGTGGTGTGACGTAGGTTTTGTCTTATTGATATGGCGCCAAGTACCACTACTACTACATCCATGGTGGCCAAGATGAAGGAGGCCCAAGGAGAATTAGTGTGTGTACGTAGGTTAGGATTCTTGGTCGGAGATATTTGGGTACCGCATATCTCTTAATTCAGAATCAACAAAATATTAAGAATCAACAAAAAATAAGTTCCTAGTTGAGTCCTGTACACTGCATGCAAGGATTGGTTTAGTATGCTTGTCGATTCCTATGTACACACGCATTCATGTAGTGCTTGAGTTTTCTAGTCGTGGCTAGTTATTGCACTGCATGGTGTATATCTATACGTATGCATGTGTGTATACGGCCGTGGCTACGAGAGCTAATATTTCTATTAGTTTGAGTTAGAGTCCAAGTTATAGTCGGGGTTAGAGTCCAAGTCAAGTTAGCCAGGTATTGCAAGTGTGGCTGTATAAAAGCCAAGGCCTCTGGTCATGTAACAAGGGGGTCTTTTCTGGAGTTACGGAGAAACAGAGAAACGCAATGTTGGTGATTGAGTGTCTATTTTCTACCAAATGAGAAGCCGATTAGGGCAGTCTTTTGCTGCTGCGTGGCTCAAGTTAAAATTGAGATTACGCATCTGAATCAGAGGATTCTCCACCATCCAGTTCGTGTTCCTCTGGGTGCACGAGTTGGGGGCAGGGTTGAATCTTTCGGCCGGAATTTCGCCGAAAGAACGAAATTTCGCTGCTTTCGTTGCCCTCCGAAAGCACAGCAATTCGGTCAAATGTTTGCCGAAATTTCCATATTTAAATTTTTGTCTAAGTTTTATCTAAATTTTGATTAAATTTCATCAAAAAATTTGAAATTTTCGTCCGGATTTTTGAACGAAATGGACGAAATTTCGTTTTTCGTTCACCGGCGAATTTTTTTTTAGCACGAAAGATTAAACCCTGGTTGGGGGTCATCTAGGTTTGCAAGATTTCATCATCGAGACGAGTTTTGCTGCATTGATTCAATCGAAGACTAAGTTTCCATATATTGCTGCCGGTCATTCTCAGTTTGTTTTTGTCTTACATAATCAATCTGAGAGTTATTCTTTTACTGCTGTGAAAGAGAGGAAAAATAGATCTATTAGTTGATGTTGCCTGTTCCACTAAAGGGATTGATCAATTGCATGTTATTTCTGTCACTGTGCTGAACTGCTATTGCTGTTGGTTCCCTCTGTGAGTAAGTTGTTGCTGCTGTAACTATTGCTGCTACTGTTGATCAACTATTGCTGCTACTATAGTGGCTGTTCACATGAAGTGAGGCACAGAGGTGTTGTCCAATTTATTGCTACTGCTACATGTTGACTTCTATTAATGCTGCTACGAGAGATAAATAACAGAACAACATCAATAGTTTACCACTGCTACGTGAAAAGAAAAAGGGGACTGCTGCTACTGTTCACGAGGGAAAAGAAAGGCATATGTTGTTGTTCTTGCAAGGATATCGTGAAAGATCGGGCTATTATATGCGTGTCCGCTAGATTACTAGTCGGGTCGCATCACTTATGCTTTACTTTTAACTTTGATTTGTGCTTTGCATATTATTCAAGGCTTTGTAGTTAGAAGGTTGATTGGACTAAGAATATGATCACTTATTGCACAAGTCCCTCTTAAGCATATTTTGGATCTTCTAGGTTATGCTTTCCTTCAGTCTAGGTTGAGTTTACTTCAATCACTATTGTCCAGTAGTGAGATTTCTGTTATTTTATATTTACTTCTTAGCTATGAATCATCCCTCTTCTGGAGACTATGTGGAGTAAATAGCCTAGCTCTCTCTTCTTTTAGCCATTCTAGCCTTTTTCTTGTGAGGAGATAGTTTGGGGAGTGACTTTTGCTAGTTTGGTTTCTTTTGAGCAATTTCTTCTCTTGCAAGTGCTTTTAGATATTTTATCTTGCAGCTTATTCTTAGGGGGAGCTTGATCATTTTTTGTTCTTCAAGTGGTATTTTGAAATTGAATTTCTTCTTGTAGTTAGGAAGTTTTATCTTCTCACTTCCTCTTTGCATCATGCATCCATTATGTTATATTGTATTTTAAATTCAGCAACTTGCATTTAAATATAAATACATGGAGTTTTGGCTATTATCCTTATATAATATGATATCTTGTTTTATATTTTGCCATGTCTTGTGCTAGTTTGCTAGACTTATCATGTTCTTCTATGTGTAGATCAGGTTTTGCCATGCTAGCTTCATAAATATAATAAACTTGAATTAAATCATGTCTTGTTAGATCATGTGACTAGTTTTGCTCTAGTGATCCTCTTATAATTCATGCCATGTTAAATAGGTTAAGTTGAGTCTTGAACATAATTTAAGCGTTAGATTGAGCTATGTTAGTTTTTTTATTGAAGTATGAGTTAGTATTAGCTCTTTATTCTTGAACTAAGTTAAAAAAAATACAAAATGATTTTTTTGTGTGAAAAACTGATCTAACCAATTTTTTCTCATGAGACAACTTATTATTGCACTAGGCATGAACTCAATGAGAGTTTTAAATGACATAGACCACTCTCTTAAGCTTATTACTTAGCATGGTCGTAGCACGACTTAAGATGTAGCATACGACTAAGGAAAACTGCACATCTTTCCTTAAAAAAGAGAAAAGAAAATTGCACCTCCTAGCATGAAAACTTTCAACGTGAATATGTTGCATGCCACTATTCCGATGGTGGGACGTACGAACGAAATCCATGGTACGGTCAAACCATGCAGCCACATATCGCCTCCTGGGCAACATCCACCCTTCTTCCCCTTTCCCTATTTGCTTTCTATCTTCCAAGCCCCTCGGCCGCAGTGCTCTCCACACCCCCAATAGACCCTATTCTTTTGTTTACTTTTAGCTGATTTTTAGTTTCAGTTTTTATCAGTCGATACTATTTATCAAATCTATTAACCTAACCAAAAATTATCATTAACAACCTAAAAAATGGGCACATCATGGAAGCCAGCCAACCTACCTCTCCCAACTCTTCCACCCGCCTTTAAAAAAAAAAAGGAAAAGCCTTCCAACCCCATGCGTGCGATATCCTCTCTCGAAGATTGTCCCCCTCCCTCTTGAACTTAATGGGTGCCTCTTGAACAGTACTTTGATGTGTGCATGTCCAAATCAGAATGTGGGAAATACAAACGTGTGGAAATTCAAGATGAGTTGAGGTGGAGGGTTACTGATCTGGCGAGTGTTGATTCCTAGGTCAAAACACATCGATCGAGTTTCAGTATCTTGTGTATTTTTTAAGTAGATGACAGTCTCTCTCTACATATTTGGATAATCTTAACACCCACATTGTATATCTCTGTTCTTTTTTACTTATTTTTTTTATTTTTTATAGTTTTCAAGATACAACTTTAATCATTATTTTTATAACTTTATAATAAGATATACTAATATAATTATAATATTATGATAATATTTTTAACGATAAATCTAACTATATAATTTTTATGTAGCTAATTTATATAATTTTAAATTTATTGGGGGAACGGATTTTAGGAATATGAGTAAAATAGAACGTAGAGAACACATATGAACAAAAGGAGAATTATGAAAAGGACGCGTATTAGCGTCCAGCTGTCTCCACCGAGCTAAAACATCACCTCCCTTGTCCTCCTCCCATGCACGCATCCATGCATTCTCTTCACTCCTGCACACCTCCCTCTCGCTCCCTCCCTATATATACACGCATTTCAGCAACCCCTTCTCTTCACTCCTGCACACACCTCTCTCTCTCTCTCCTCTCCCTATATATACACATCCACACTTCCCAAACACATCCAAATGCCAACATTGCAACATTTGCACAAGCAAAAGATCACTTCTTGTACTAACACAGGCACAGCATAGGCTTGCTTTACAACATTTTGCATGAGCAAAAAATCACTTCTTGTACTAACACAGGCACAGCATAGGCTTGCTTTACAATATTTTGCATGAGCAAAAAATCACTTCTTGTACTAACACAGGCACAGCACAGGCTTGCTTTACAACATTTTGCACGAGCAAAAAATCACTTCTTGTACTAACACAGGCACAGCACAGGCTTGCTTTACTTGCTAGCTTCGACATTGCAGCAATTAATGGAGGTGGTGCTGGACAATGCCGGTGGCGTTGTGGCGACCGGCGAGGTGGCCGGGCAGTACCGGGGTGTGAGGAAGAGGAAGTGGGGCAAGTGGGTGTCGGAGATCAGGGAGCCCGGCAAGAAGACGCGCATCTGGCTGGGTAGCTTCGAGTCGCCAGAGATGGCCGCGGTGGCGCACGACGTGGCCGCGCTCCGGCTGCGGGGGCGTGAGGCCAGGCTCAACTTCCCGGGCCTCATCCACCACTTCCGCTGGCCTGCCACCGCCGAGCCCGAAGACGTTCGGGCTGCGGCGCTCGAGGCCGCCGCCCAGGTCCGGCTCAGGCCCGACCTCGTGATGCAGCCCGGCGGCTCTTCGGACCCGCGGCTCGGTGACGTGTCGCGGGACGTCATGCTTGCCGCCGATGAGCTGGCCGCCGAGTCACCCAACATGTGGGCTGAGCTGGCCGAGGGCATGCTCATAGCCCCACCTGTCTTTGAAGGCTACGCTGCAGACAATGGCGAGTGGACCCAGGAGACGCTCTGGGACCCATCTATCTGGAACTACTAATCTCACCTTCAAAGCCTTTGGTTTTCTCAGGTGTGAAATTAACTAGATAAGTATGCGCGCTACAAGAAATGAGCCTGGCAGTATAGCCGTGCAATGGAGTCATGAATAATGGCAAATAAAAAATACAATATCCATTCCTTATCACAGAGAGATACTGATCATGTATCAAATACAACAAGGTGTAATTTGTTTGATTAAGGACACCAAAGAACCCAGGTAGAGAGAGAGAGAGAGAGAGAGAGAGAGAGAGAGAGAATAGATTGTCACCTTGCTTATAAAAAAACATATCAGCTATATCTATATGTTGAAATATACAGTCAGAACAACACAAAGAATTTGATCTTATATGTGCATGAGGGATTCGAGGGCTGATATACATGTGCGAAGACAGTGTAACAATAAGACTCAGAAATATAGTGACCACAGCAGATAGCCTGCAGCGCAAAGGTGAGATAGGACACAAAAGTAACATGCGCATAATGTAGCAAAAGCACATGAATATATCACAATTACATTGCTGTTAGGAAGTCATGTACCTAGCTAGCAAATGTGCTGGCTAAGGGCAGTCCCAATGGTGTATTGATGATGGTTTCTATCCTCATTAAATGACTTGCCACGTAGGCAAAATGCTGACATGGCAACGTAATTAATGATGAAAGAGAGCACAAATCCTAGAAACGGTTTCCTCATGAAGAAATCAGGTCTTCACTCCACCCAATGCACCAAGAAACTATGAAATCGCCATTGGGAAGAAACCACCAGTTTCTAGGGGGCTCGTGGCATACTCTCATTGGAGGAAGAATATAGAGTTGGGAGAGAGAAAGAGAAAATAATTATTACTCGAAGACACCTCCACTATGGAAGATAGTTTCTATAGATGATTTCTTGTGCTATGAAAATCGTGTCAGTTTCTTTCATTGGGACTGCCCTAACTGGACCGACGTCAAGTGAAAACCCACCAAGCATAAGGAGTCCATTTGGTGTTTCCTCGAAAGCATTAATTAAAGCGCCGGCGAACAGTTCCATGTGACATTCTGAATGTAATTAGTAAAAAAAACCAGGAAAAAATATGCTAGACAGGATATCTCTGCTCATTTGCTCTTTTTTTTCCTGTTTGTATATTTGGGTAATTAAATTGGTGAAGGTGTAGCAATATAACAAAGATGAATTAGCATGATGGTAAACCTCAACTCAAAACCAAGCATCTATAAAACAATATGAGCGAGGCATCATGCAGCATGCAGTTGCATGCGGCTACTCACGCGACGACACTTACACACTCGTGTACGAACTGAGCGGCCAGCTGTCTAACGGCACGCGGTTAGGGCTGTAAATGAGCCGAGCTCGAGCGAGCTCACTGCCTCAAGCTTGAGTTTGTTAGAGAATCGAACTGAACTCGAACCAAGCCTCAGAATCACCCGAGCCTAGAGTTAGGCTCAAGCTTGGCTCATTTATCTTTCGAGCCGATCTCGAGTCGAACTTGAGACGAGCGAAACACAAGCAATTCACGAGTCTTTAGCTTTTTATCTACCATAAGCTTAGCCAACTGCAGTCTATCTTGTTCTTATGCTTAAACCATTGTCTTATTTATAAGTCCGGTGTGATTTGGACAATACAATTGATAAAAAAATTGAAATACATGTGTATACACTTTAAAGAGTCATGCTTAGCAATAATGAACGAGCCTACTCGAGCTTTTCGAGCTCGAGCTCGATAAGCTTGCGAGCTTCAGCTCAAGCTTGAGCTTGGCTCGCTTATAATTCGAGCCGAACTCGAGTCGAGTCTAAGACGAACCGAACCCGAGTAGCTCACGAGTCTCGAGCTTTTTTTACAGCCCTACACGCGGTTGCGCATGTAGAGCATCGCGAGCGAACAGCCGGCGGGTGGTGAGCAGACAGCGGCACGGCGCAGTGCGGCTGCATATGTGATTTGCACACACGCGTCGCTTGGAGAGGCCGCTGTTCACTCGCTATACAAGGCTTGTTCGGTTGTTAATTTGAAGATAAGTTCGGCTGAGATTATTCTTGGAAAGTCTGAACAAGCAAAGCAAATGGTAATGCGTAAATACATATACAATTGAGAGTGCTAGTTCTTAATTTAATCATCAAAAGAACGCCGCAAAGAAAAAAGGAAGAGACAAGAGAGAAAAGGCTTACCGCATGAAAGGAAAGTGTACTACAATACGAATCAAGGTATGTCCATGCATATTTGAAGTTGAATAAAATAGTGTTGTAAATTATAGTTTCCGTTTACATTTGGTATCAGAGCAAGGATACAACACTTTGTTTCACCATGAAAGTTTTGATTCTGTTGTCTTGATGCTCTTTTATGGTCTCTTTACCTAACCATATGAAAATTTTTATTTATGCTATTTTTTATAGATTTTCTACCGAATATAATAGTGCTTGTCCTAGTACATTAAAATAGCATAGTCTTGTATTTGTTTCTTATGAAATGAAATACCAATTAAATGATCAATGCATAGCACAAGTTAGACGTCACCAAATGGCCTAACTAGAAAGTTGTTGACATTTATTTGAGTTTTTTTATTGTCTGGTCATATCGAATGTTATTAAAATGATATTTTTGACCGCACAATTGAGCTTATTAATTATAAGGCTTGGAAGTCATCCACAGGTGAAACTAAACAAATACAATAAATAGATTGAAAAGCACAATTGAAAAGATTACATATATAAGTAAACAAGTACTTTGAAACAACTAGTGAACTACCCGTTCACTTCCCAACCGTTCCACTAATCACAATTTCTTTTAAGATAACTAGTTGAATGCCCGTGCGTTGCTACGGATTTTTAAAATTTATCATACTACATGTTTTAAAACTCACGGGTGGGAAAATTTTTTAGAATATGCATACAAACATGTTCTAAAAGTTTTTAAATCCGTCAAGTAAGTCGAAAGCCGTCGATCACACCTCGTGGTCATAAGTCAGAAGACATCGACCACACCTCGTGGTCGTAGGTCGGGAGCCCTCGAGCACACCTTGTCGTCATAAGTCGGAAGCCGTCGACCATCGCGCGTGATTGTAGGTCAGGAGCAGTCAACCATCAGTGGTGGTCGTAAGTTGGCAGCGGTCGACAATCGATCGTGGCCCTAAATCGGGAGCCTTCGACAATGGCTCATGGTCGTACATCGGAATCCGACGACCATCGTTCGTGGTCGTAAGTCGGAAGCCATCGAGGATACCTCGTGATCGTAAGTCAGAACACATTGACCAACGCTCGTGGTCATAAGTCGAAAGACATCGACCACATCTCGTGGTCATAAGTCGAAACACATCGACCAGTGCTCATGGTCGTAAATTAGAAACCTTCGATCACACCTCGTGGTCGTAACTTAGAAGCCGTTGACCATCTCACGTGATCGTAGGTCGGAAGTGGTCAACCATCGCTAATGGTCGTACATTGGCAGGCCTCTAATGCGCTTATGCCCTGTCGCCTGACTGCCGGCGCCAGCCTGCTCGGCCCCGACTTCGACCATGGATTGGACTTCGACCACAAAACTTCGACTTCAATTACGGCCCTTCGACTTCAACCGCAGACCGACTTCATCCACGACCCTTTGACTTCGACCACTGCCCCTTCAACCACTGTCCCCTTCGACCACGGTTTGGCCTTTGACCATGACCCTTTGACTTCGACCACGGCCTGACTTCAACCATAGCCCTTCGACTTCGACCGTGGACCAATTTCGTTCACAGACTTTCGACTTCGACCACTGCCCTTCGATTTCGACCACGGCTTCAACTTTGACCACGGATCTTTGACTTCGGGCACGGCCCCCTTCAACCACGGCTTCAACTTCGACCACGACCCCTCAACTTCGGCCATGACCCCTTGACCATGGCACCGACTTCGACGACCAGTTTGGAAGACCAAAATCGCCAGATAGCGCGATAGGCTCCAAGCGAAGAGCAGGGGAGGTAGAGAGGCTCACTGGATCAGCGACCGTTGGGCGGTGGCAGCGGGGGAGAGCCCGGTGGGCGAACATAGTAAGAGGAAGCCACCGCCATCGTTGAGTGCCTTTCTCTTTGATCCATCGGCCGCTGTCGTCGAGCGCCATTCTCTTTGATCCACCGGCCACTATCGCCGAGCGTCGTGCCACTGGTTGGAGGGGCAATGGGAGATGGAATTGGTGGCAGCGCCCTGGGGAAAGTTGGGGGACTGCGACTAGATGTTGCAACGCGGGGAAGGAATTGGTGGCGACGCCGAGGAGGAGGAGGCGCGACACTAGGGTTCAGGGGAGAAGGAGGCGACAGTTGCGGGCGGTGAGGAGGAGACAGGGGCAGATGGGGAGAGGAGGTGGCAGGCAAATGCGTTGGGGAGGCGGCGGCGAGAGGATACAACGCTGCTGGGGGAAGTTGGGGGGACTGCGACTAGATGCTGCTGTACAGGGAAGGAATTGGTGGAGGCGCTGAGGAGGAGGAGACGCGGCATGAGGGTTCGGGGAAGAGAAGGAGGCTGCGGTTGTGGGAGTCGAAGGATGCGGGGGAAGAGAAGAGGAGCAGCGCGGCCCACGCGTCGGCCCGACCTTTTCTATGAGGAGCGAAAGAACTACCTACATGCAATACTGAACGGCTGATCTTTGATCGGATGGCTAAAAAGAGAGGAAGGAGAATGGACCAATGACCATCAACTCACATTTTTATAATAGTAAAGAAATTTATCTCCCATGTGAAATCACCAGGCATTGTCTGTAACTGGGGAAACGGCTATTCAAATACTTTCTAACACTCTGTAGAGGTTGTACAACTTGACCCACAAAAGATAGTCAATTTATAATGTCGGCCAAGACATGCTTTCAAAGACGTGCGACTAAATGATTATCACAAGACTTTTATAAAGCTCTGTTTTGACCCAATTCTGCTCGCTAAGATTTCGCCTACATCCGGCCCCCTCTTGCGCCTAGTGTGAATGTCCAACCCAAAGTTCACATATCAACCCAAATAGAACTAAATCAAAACATTACTAATTAATCAATCAGGTCCATCCCATACTAGACATGTGATTGTACAATAGAGCCCAGCTCAATGGCACACAAGATTAAGTCCTTAGTGACTACTCAGGCGAAACAATCTCATCCAAAATGTGCTACCCGCACCCTTTTACTACACAATCATTCACCTGAGTATGAAACTAATTTTGTTTAATCAGGCTCAATGGCATCCCCTACCACAGTACAACAAATTTTATTAACAGTGGCTACCTGCCATAATTCCATATATGGTTAAGTCAAATTTTTATGATAAACACAGTGAAGGAACCCATCGCATAACTACAACATGACTAAGCATACCTTTGATTCCCATGTTGGTATTAAAATATATCCAACTAAAATCACCCATCTTTTGGTGTTCAAGAAATATATGTTATTCAAGATGGTATACTATCAAGTAGCTATTAACTAGTTCTGAAAACATTTAATATAAAACTAGTAATGCATGATAATTTAAAACAATATAATTTTATGAATTGGGTACAATATGGTCAAAGGTGTACGACTTGCCTTCGTTGAAGCTAGAGTTTAACGCTTCCTGTTGGTCCAAACTGGTGTCTACAACGTCGGATTCTACACATGCGAATCGAGAAAAACAAATAAACAAATAAATACAAATGAAATCACAAATATAAAATATAAATATTGGAAGGAATTTATGATTTTAGATGAATTTAGAAATTTGAATGGGTCAAATTGAAGCTAGGATGAAGAAATATAGGCTTCTGGAAGTGTTTTTGCATCGAAGGCTAAGGGTGGTCAAAAACTACAGTGGTCGAAAGTTGGATGTCATAGCTACAAAGGGCTGTTAGAAGTTGAATGTCGAAACCACTACAATTGGTCAAAAGCTACAGGAACTGGTCGAACAATACAGGAACTAGTCGAAGGCTACAAAATGGTAGAATCTTGGTGGTTGAAACCTAGTGGTCAAAGTTTGGCGGTCGGAAGGCTTATAGTGGTCAAAAGCTTTAGAGTGGTCGGAAGGTATATGTGGTTGGAAGCTTTAGAGTGGTCAGAAGGTATGTGTGGTCGAAAGCTTTAGAGTGGTCGGAAAGTATATGTGGTCGGAAGCTTTAGAGTGGTTAGAAAGTATATGTCGTTGGGAGCTTTAGAGTGGTCGGAACCTATCAGAGATGTCGGATTGCCGAGAGTGGTTGTAACCGATGAGAATGTCATAACCGACCAGGGCGGTCGTAACATTGAGAGTGGTCGGGAGGCCAAAAGTGCTTGTAGTGATCGGAGGGGTCGGAGAGGTTGGGTTGGCTAGAGGATGACTAAGGATGGCCCGCGACAGTGAGGACGTCCAATAAGGTGCTGGCACACGGTGGTGGAGCTCCTCGGCCAACCATTGGGCGAGCTGAGCTATGGGTTGTGTTGATGGAATGGAGGTGATGCTCTCAGGACGAGGAATTGGGAAAGTGCTCACCGAGGACAACGATTCGACGACGGAAGTCGAGAAGGTCCTATTCTATGAAAAACTCAATTCCCATCTAATGGCTGCACAAAAAAATCAAATAAAATGGTAGATGAGTTGCTTGGATGCTAGAACAAGAACTAACACAAGTAAAAATTGAAAACCTTCACCTGAGACGAAGCTTTACAAAAGTGGTTGGGTGGCGTACACAGGTGGCGCATGACATGGCTTCGGCCAATCACGGAGATTTCTCTAGAGAAAGGAAGGTTTTGGCTAGACAAAAAGAACGGTGACAAGGTCACGATGCTCTAATTTATAGCTTAGAAAAATAATGGAAACCGACGGAATTCACGGCACCATACGAATGTTTCTCTGTATTCAATGGACGAGTAAAAGGAAAGGAAAATGATAAATTGATGCTAGCATAAATTGAGGTAGTATTCAAGTGAAGATGATCAGGAAAAATGGCCTTTGGCTGGTTAGAGATTTGAGCCTGATGGTCTGGATACAAGGTAGAAGAAAATGAATAGTAACCATGGCCTAAAGGACAAAAAGGAAGGAAAGAAGGAAGTTAAATGAGAAACGAAAAAAGAAATGTTGTGGCTGGTGCTGCTCGGCTGGGGATTAAGCGAACCACACAAGGGGCAGCTTCGAAAGTTTTAAACAATTAATTTAAAATTATTTTTTTTTAAAAAAGTGAATTTTTGAGATGTTACAGAAAACTCAGGAGTTTAATCGACAATCTGACAGGTGTTGCCATGCATTAATTGAATCGATTTAGTTGGTAGTTTGGGGGGAATTGGGATCTAGGGATCGAGCAAATCGAAGTGAGGAATTAGGGTTGACCAGTGCGATAGCAACGACGCCTGGGTGAGAAGGAGTGGGAAGAAGGCGGTGGCACTGTGAGTCGTACCTTCACTCCCAATTCAATGCCAATGGTGCTAAGAGGGGCAGCCGCGAGGGATGGTGGTGGGTCTGGGGGAGCCGAGGGGTGGAGTAGTTTGCGCGGAGGAGCACGGGGGAGGCAGAGAAGGTGGCGTTGCTAGGGAAGAAGTGCCCGGAGGAGGCGGAGGTGGCATCGGGAAGGAGACAAAGGGAGGTGGATGCCGAGTGGGGATGCAGGAGCGAGGTGAGTGATGGCATGGTGTGGAGACTGATGACATGTGGGACTCCGATAAGTTTGAAGGCATGGCTGCCCTGAGGCCAATGCCTTGGCCATCATCGATGGCAAGAACGGAGCCCAAGAGGCCAAGACGCAAGGGCAAATACACGGACTGAATGGAGACCAAACACACGGAACGAATAGCGTGTAAGGAAACACATGACGAGCGAAGGGAGAGTGTCGAAAACGACTTATATTTGGAATTAGAGTGAGTATCTTGGACTGCCTGTTATTAATGTCAATCTCACTGAGACCATAGAGAACTTTTCAAGGGGTGCAGTGGTTGATATGCTTACAACCAGATTTGATCCTTAGCAAGTTTGGTTTTAACTAATTCTTCTTTGAGTAGTATTCCACTCTATACTATGGCATGCATCACAAATTGGATTCTCTCATCATATGAAGATTCCTGTGGCAGGAGAATTCCAGGATTATCAATCATATAACTTGTCTGTTGAGTTGGTTATGGTGTTGTGGAAGGAAGTTCGTAAAGAATATTCAGACTAATGTAGTCTAATGCACTGAACTGGCTCATTAAGTTTAGGAAGCCTTTTTAGGGAGGATGAATTACACCACTTGCATGTGCTAATGAGCAGGTTGAGTGATGTCAACTGAAGTCTAGCGGATGATCTCACATGGGGATGGGGGTATATCGGCACCATATTACAGTCATCTAAAATTCATATGAAAGTAAAGTTCTTTCTACTTCATGCGCATTAGTGTCTGCCTATGGTTTTTGTATTCTACTTCAAATTAAATAAAATTAGCAAAAATCAAATGTGTATACGAATGCGCAATTAATATCAAGTTGTCAAATTTTGCACAGGTAGTTCATCAAATAATGGATCTAGAGTTCTAGACTCCTAGGCAAGAGAAAAGGCATGCCAAAATATGTACCAAGACCGTACATCTTCTATAAATTATTTAGGCTCATTACGTGATCCTTCAATAATTTATAGCCTCATTATACAATCTTAAATCAGCAGTTAGTAGTGCTATTGATCACAAAAATGGAACTGTTCACAAATTTGATATTGTATTCACCTTTTTTCAAATTTGTTCTAAACACTCGTTCTTGCAAAAAAAAAAAGCATCATCTCTGAGCTCGGAAGGCACAGTAGGCAACACCTGTCATGCACAGCGCTCGGGGATAAGGCTACTTTTGCAAAAATAGGTGTCTGAGGGCTAAATTTGAAAAAAAAAGTTACCTACAGACTACGATGCTAAAAGTGTGAACAGCTCACAAAATTGTAGAAGTTCGAATAAAATGCAGCACTATTGAACACTTTCACCTTCATGTATTAATCACTTCTTTCCACCTTGAATTTAAAGAAGATGATGCCCCATCCTGCATAACATAGGTCTTCCCTTCCTGCCTGTACTTTCCAGTAGCAGGGGCGGAACCAGCCTAAATCCAAGCTCCGGACTAGGTTAGTTGCTCTTTGACCAACTCTTAGACTACTGTTTTTTTGTAATTTTTCATGAATTTTACATGTGTTTTGATTGTCAGGTCTCGGGCTATAACCCAGGTAGCCCGAGGCCTAGTTCCGCCATTGCATCATCCTACCATAGGCTGACCTCATCAGACGTCAATATTATGTATCTTCAAATTTCAGGAAAGAATAGAAATAATTATGATGGAGATGAAGGAATACTGTTGGTAGCACCGGCCAGCAGCTGGAGCTGCCGAGCTAGCTCTTGTCGAGGAACTCCGAGGCAAGGGGCTCGGCAGCTCTTTGGGACCCGTTGACCCTCGCTCCATTTGCTCGCCTGTTGCACTTGGTGCTGCTGCTGTTATCGTCTACTCTTATCGTGGTATGACAGAAGACATGTGTCACTTGCCGTGTCTACCGAGTTCGGAGACAGGGTTATTTTTACAAAAAACAGATGTTTGGAGATTAAATTTTTTTAAAAAAAATCACTATAATGTTGTGCGGACAGTCCCCTTTCCGCGACTGCTCGTTGTGCCACGTCATCTGTAAACCATCCCGGGCCACGCAGGCCGCAACTGGACAGCAACCTATAAATGTGTCCGCTTCTCTTCCCCACACCACCACCCTCCTTTTATCTCCGTCCTGTGGCCATGGGCGCTCCACCCCACACCACCACCGCCGCCTCCTCCTCAAACCCTAAGCCCCACCCCACCCCTACCCTCCCTCCCTCCTTCCCCACCTCTCCCCATGGCCGCCATGACCACCACCACCGCAACAACCGCATCCTCCTCCTTCCTCCACCGCCGCATCTCCTCGTCCGCCCCCACCCCGCGCAGCCACGGCCACGCCATTCTGCTCCCCTTCCGCGCGCGTAACCAGTACCAATTCAGCAGGCTAGCCTGCCGCGCGGCCGAGGTGTCCGGGGCCGAGCCATCGGCGCCGCCGGCCGAGGGGGATGCGCCTGCGGAGACCGGAGGCGGTGTCGGGGGAGGAGAAGGCGGAAGCAACTGGGTGCCGGTGGTGCCGCTGGCGGCGCTGCCGCGCGGGGAGCGGCGGGTGATCGTGCAGGACGGGGATGAGATCCTGCTCCTCTGGTACAAGGACCAGGTCTACGCCATCGAGAACCGCTCCCCCGCCGAGGGCGCCTACACCGAGGGCCTCCTCAACGCCAAGCTCACGCAGGTAAAGTGCTCGGCCAAATACCCGCCCGCCCGCTTGTGCGGCGCGTCGGTGTTGCGGCTTGACCTTTGCTCTGTCGTCGCCGTGAAGTTAAATAATCTAGTTTTGTTTCAACGCATATTCATTAACGTCATATTATGTTAGATTCTCTTAAGATTAACAATTGAGGATAGTTGGAAAAGATATAACCACCACGCATGATGTAACTTTCGTTGTCAGTATAATCATCAAAGCGCTGAAGTATAGTTGCTTGATTTAGATATCATGTCAAGGACTATTGCTTGATTTAGGTCTTGTAACACCTATTTTAAGTATATCAGTATATTTGTCAAATGAAGTTGTTCAGTTTCTTGTTCTAGATATCATGTCATTGAGGGTCTAAGCTCTATATGCACCAAATTGATGGACAATTTCTTTTATTTAGATATTGTTAGGATCGGATACCACTTGTTACGAAATTGACAAGATACAGTATGAAACAATTAAGAACATGAGATAGAGATTTACCGTGGGAAATCCTTTCAAGTGAAAAACCATGTATGCACAATCGACGAAATCATTATATGAGAAAAAGTTACAAACATAGAAAACTTCAGCGTGGCTTAACCGTGCGACTACAGGGGTACATATATAAGTTAGGGATCAGAGTTCCTAATGAAGAAACGAATACAGTCCTAACGGCAACAAAACAGAGATCTATCGAAAACTGGAACAGTAATCTTCTCGGAACAAGAATAACACCCCGCTCGGAGAATCTCAGAAGTTAACGGTGTAGAGTTGTAATTGGAAAACGCTTTGGGTAGCCATGTCCAACTCTAATCGATGCACGCACCTTAGAGCACAACGTCTGATGTAGGTTGGTGCATAGTCTATTACGGACTCAAAGATGATCATAATCATAATCTCTGATTAGTTCGCATTGCTTTTTGATTGAACTCTTCAAGCGGTCGGAAAGACCATCAGTGGTCGGATCTGACCAGATTTCGATCACAAAATACAACAGATATCATGTCACATGGGGTCTTGTTCTTGTATTAGTTAGGGTATCAGGATGAATCGAGTGAAGTAGATGCCAAAATCAATTAAAATGGGGAGATGGGTATTGGCTACTGCCTAGTGAGCTGTTTGAGAAAACATTTGTGATTATGGATTGGATTTTGCCAAAATTTCAGGCACTAAGTTTTAATAGGGATTACATGGTAATGGTATACATCTATTTTCTTTGTCTGGCTTCCCTTGGGACATATTCCTGAATACCCTTTAATTTAAAAATAGAAATATGTTATGAGACAGCCAATACCTATGACCCAACAGTTTGGAGGTTCAGTTGGAATGATAGGACAGTTTTGTGTGTACAAAAATGCAACTACAAATATGTTCAGAAACTTCATGTGAGGAAAACACATTTACCCTGACGTCTCTCTCTCTCTCTCTCTCTCTCTCTCTCTCTCTCATGAATGCATGAATGAATGAACGAACGAGTGAATGAATGAAAGTTTTCTCAGTCATGAACACAGAGATGAATATTTGGTTTACTAGCGGAGTTGACATAAAGTTCTATGGGTTTCACAAAGTTCCACGCCTTGCCTTGTATGAGAACCATATTACTTCTGTTTTCTTTAGTTCATATTGCAAATGTGAAATGTTATGCATTAGTCTTCCTTTTGACCGTATCAAGCTCTAACACTAAACTGTATCACTTAAAGATTATTAAAGACTGCAAAAAAAGCAAAAGTTCCTTTCAAAAATTTTGTGTACTTCCAATGTGTTGACAAAAGGAAGTGCTATGTTTACTTTGACTTTGTTGGGAATCACTTGCTTGAATGAGATAATTCCAGTTCCTTTCTCAAAGATGTAACCTTACGTTGTTTGTCTTTCAGGATGGTTGCATTGTTTGCCCAACAACAGATAGTACATTTGATCTCCGTACTGGGGAAATAAAAGAATGGTATCCTAAAAACCCTGTTTTAAGGGCTCTTACGCCTGCTTTGAGAAAACTATTTGTGTACCCTGTGAAAACCGATGGAGAAAATATATACATCAGCATTAGGGGAGCTGTTATCTCTGGTGGATCAGCAGAGATTATTTTCAGTGGGAAAGCTCAACCTGGGGTTACTGCATCTGATGTTAACATTGAAGAGGTCTCACTCTGTCCCTCACTTTCCCCCCTGCTCCATTACTTTTGCTCTGAAGTCTCAAGACCATATCTATCATTGCTTTTCTCTTTCCTCAGATTATCCCTGCATTGTTAACTAATTTTAGTCGTCAGCAAAAAGAGGATTTTGTAGAGGTTTCTACCGCCTGAATATAACCCTTAATTTTTCATTTTCAGGTGAGAATGGTAATCGACGAGGATGTCGGAGGTTTTGGTTTCACTGATGAGAATGAACTGATCAACGGAAAAGCCGCTATAATTGGCTTTCTCTTATTGATAGATTTTGAGCTTTTAACTGGTAAAGGCCTTCTCAAGGGGACTGGTTTATTGGACTTCATCTATTCAGTTTCAAGAGCTTTCAGCTCATAAAGACATTTGTTCTTTAATGTGGAATTTTATCAAGGTATATCATTACTCTTGTATGTCCAGATTTATTTGCCTACAATTGTGTACAGGAGCAGTTGTAATTGAACATTATGTTCCACTGAAGTAATGAACACAAGATATATTTTTTTCAGTGTGTATTTGACAAATATCTATTCGTAATTGTGCATTTAAATGATTCCATATATCCCAAAATGAATGTTACATACTTGTTCGGCACTAAATATGTAGCATGGTAGACTATGAAATCATCTAAGAAGAAAAAAGGCCCGCATGCACAGCCCCATAGTAATCACTAATGAACTTACTTTTCCATAAACTGATTGTGGTTCATGTGAATTTCAGATCATGGAAAGCGTAAAAAAAATGGATGTCAAGTGAACATGGAAAGCAGATGGTAATATAGAACGCATGTCATGGGAAATAACAAAGCAGATGGTATTACAGTACGTAGAAAAAGTCCGTTGGAGTTTTCATATGTACTCCGAGCATGTACCTGTGCTCATACTGAAATAGAGTGGCTTCAAACAATGGGAAAGTTTGTTAAGATAACATGGTACTTCGTTTTGATCAAAATCATTTCTTCCTTTTTGATCAAACAAGTAAAATAGTACTAAAGGTCATCAGAACTTATCTTGCAAACTTCAACCGGTTCTGAAGATAGTTCTTTCTGCACCTTATTCAGTAGTGTTAGATAAAAAACATACAATGAACTTGTTATATTCCAGTGAAATGATGTTAGCTGATTACCATGATGAGTGAAACCATGCAGGCTCTGAAGCTTCTTTGATGCCACCCCCAACATTCTGCTTTTCTCCCTCATTTTGTGCTTGTATTGCTGCCTTGATGGCATATGGTGCTCTTTGTTTCCACTTTTTGGCTTCATCACTTCTTTCCATTTTTCCATTTTCCTTCATCTGGATGTATCTCAGATGAGAAGATCCTCGTGTGGTTTATGCGCATATAGGATGAGAAAATCATAAATCTAGGGTTCTTGGCTGCTCTTCCCCTGCTTTATCCTCCCTGGTTCTAAGGTCTTGGTTGTACCATGTGACGCTTGTCTAACTCGCACCACCATCCTTGCCATGTAGAACAAGGTTTTCCAGTATGTACTATAGAATTAACCAGGGCTCCTGATTCGTAACAGCTTGAAGATGAAACGTCATGAACAGTAGACATCTCGAAATTTCATTATGCTAAAATGGTACTAATATTCACCAAACAAGAATGCAACCAGTTCTGGCATTGTTTTTTTCTGCACTTTCTTCTATAGAGAGCTACATATGATGAGCTCTTGCTGTTCTAATGCAACAATGTAAGCTAATTAATTTGCAGCTAACTGAAATTCAACCTTCCTAGGGCATGAATTATGTTTGCCTTTTAGGCACAAGTCCCATTGATCGAAGAAATGGACGTTGTATACTTTTATTTTCAATACCTTTGTTCTGATTAATTTTTCTTATCAGTGGGAAGCATGTGCTCCTCACGCTGAAGAAAAGAAAATTTTTGTTTCCATCCTAGCTGCTGGTTTGATAAATTTCTTGATTCTTCTTGTCTTTGTTCGTTGATTGTGCTCAAACTGACCCTATTTCTGTGAAATTGAACACTATCAATGTTCAGAAGCTGTATGGACTGTGGACCATAGTGATCAGAATCGGATAGTGTGAAAAACAAAAAAAGACTCAAAGCATTTGAACTTTGAAGAGGTATGGCTCAACAGATAGATTAAAACCATTTGAATGTTGCAGTCAAACCGTCGTTCCTGTAGCCTGTTCTTGCTCAACTGCAACTGTTACTATTGAAATCTTATCATTACTCTGATCATATGCACGAAAGGGCCTCTAGCCTAGTGGTTAGAGCGCCTAAGTAGCACCTCTCAGGTCCTGAGTTCGACTCCCAGTGGGAGCGAATTTCAGGCTTGGGGGAAAAAAATCCCCTCGCCTGCTACCACACCAAAGCACAGGTCTAAGGCCCCGCCAAGGCGTTGATCCAAAGGATCCGCCGGTAGTCTCACAAGGTCGGGCGATGGTGCCACTGTGTAAGGGTGGAGCAGGGGTTCGGGGGTTTTCTCGGTCTGTGTGAGAAGACCTTCTTCTTAAGCAATGCCCGGGGGATTCCCCCCGCGCAGGTCGAGTTTTTACTCTGATCATATGCTGTGCTTCCACTCCTAGCTTCCATGGTCTGAACTCTGTACTTGGTCCTCGGTCTCCATATTATTAGCACTTCTTTCAGTTTCAAGTGTAACAAACATATTACCGCGTGTTCTCATGTAGAACAATCATGTACCATCCTAATAAGTGCCTTTTCTTTCAGCATCATTTCAGACATTCATTGTGAAAGTTCAGTTATGGTCCTATATGTTCTTCTCCCAAAACGGATGCAAACAGTAAATCTGGTTTGTCATTGTCAACTTACTATGGACTGTGTCAAGTATTCATGTGCAGCAACTTTGATTGCCAGGTCAGTTGTATTGGCAGCTAAAATCTACCTAGAGTTACATCATGGAAAAAAAAAAGAAGCAGTGTCGTGCTCAGATAAGAAAATGTTAGACAGCACATGCTCCAGGTCCAAGTTATAACAAGCTTTCAGCTTCATTTCGGTGTGAAGTTCAATAATGCTAAGATATGCTCTTGTCCTCCCAAAAAGGATGCACAAACTAACCTTTGCCTAGTGATATTCATATACAACAACTTTGTCTGCTTGTTACAAAAAAAAAAACTTTGTCTGACATGTAGGGGCACCTACGCCTAGTGGTTACAGTGAATGACATCATTGGTTCATGACCCCGCTCTCCTTACAATCATTGATGCACAGTTTCTTCCTCTGTGTATTCTCATTTTTTTTTCCTGACACAACAGTTAATTTTTTTTCCTCAGTGTATTCTCGTTTCGGCTTCAGCTTCTAACTTATTTTTCACTATTTATAAATTTCATCTTTTTTTTTTGAACTTTTAGCTTTTTTTAGCTTTTTTCTGGTTCTTTTTTTTCTCGTATTTGTTTGCATTATACGTGATGGGCTAATATATTTTTTCTATTTTTAATTTTTTTTTAAATTTAATTATGCTAAATAAGCCTCTGTCAGCTACAGTGCTTTTCAACCGTAAGTCACCAAAAAAAAGCCCAAATAATCACCACCAAAATCAACTGAGGGTTACATACTTACATCAAGGAAAAAAAGAAGTGTCATGCTCACACAAGGAAACGTTACGCAGCACATGCCCCAGGTCAACCCAAATCCCAGACTGAATCAGACAGCTGGACAGAAAGCTCTGCACTGATTATACATTAGACTGTTGTTTTTGCGGCATCCTTAAGCTAGACCTCATCTTTCTGTCTCCCTAAGTCTCTGTTAATCCAGAATGTGATGGGGCTCTTGTATCCATTAGGTTAATCTCGACTGAAACGACGCGTTCTAAATGGTTCTACTCTGATATCATGTTTCATAATTTTTGCATCAGCATAGAGGGTATTTATATTGGTTTTACTTATAGTTTTTGGTTTTGGCTGATGAATAGTAACAACTTACAGAGAAATCTGTAAAGAGAGACTAATGTGTTATTTTGATTGATATAAATGAAATCACTATAATATTTACTACAATTAATTAGTAAATCCTGCCTAAAAACACTCTTTAAAAACTAGGTATCATAAAAAAAAGTTATTTGGTATAGAAAAATATATTTTAAAAGCTAATGTGAACCGGTTCTAATTTTGGCCCCGAATGACTGTGCATACGGGAAAAGTTCATCGCCATATGGTTCGGGCTGATTTGCACCTGAGGTGGGGCCCAAATGTCAGCTTTAGCCTATGTGATTTGTATGCGGATTGGTACGTATCGCATTGCTCCATGCCTCCATCTTATACCTTACATTCGGTGGTAGTCCGAATTCCAAACACTGCGCATCCTTTTTTTTCCCGAAAGGGGTGCAATTGGTTAAGACTATGTTTAGAGTGTTGTAGCTTCAGATTTTTGATTTATTGCTTTTAACTAAAATAATAGTATAACGGTTTTTAGTTTTTTTTAAAGGTATTCACTTAAAAAGTAAAAAAAAATAGAAAAAATATCGTTGTAACTCCACTGATAATACCCAAAAAAAATAAAAACAGCATTAAAAATTCAACACGTATCAAACAGCTAGAAACCATGTTGTTTGTCCAGGTCCTAAGGCTCGACAACGAGTCACAGGATCAAATTATGGAAATTTGACAAATGAACCTGCCTAACATGTACTCAGTAAGACTCCTACCATGGCCTTTAGCCACCTGCCACAAAAACTCATTAGGTGTTCGGTGTTAACCACAATTAAATTTGCGTAAAATTATATCGGCTAATATAATTTTTCTGCAACAAAGGAACTTTCTAGATATGATCGAATTTTTATTCTCCTTAGCCCAAGCAGCATTCTTTTGCAAATCTGCAGCGGTTCAAGCGTTTAGTTTTCTTTGTTATGACCATATCTTTTTCTCTTGATTTCATTTTAGAATGTTTCTCTTGCTGATGGTGACACCGAATCAGTAAACATCACCTTTGATAAGCTTTTGTGGCAGTTCTCATCTGATTTGATTTCACATGGGAGCTAGCTAGGTATCTTAAGATAGCACATATCTAAGCATGTCAAAATCATGCAAGATCTCATAGGCAAGCAGGTCAAGAAAATATTAAGGTTCTAATTTTTTTTTTCTAAAAGAGATTGTTAGCTTGTGGATACAATCAAAACAGTAATACTACTACAAAAGAGGTTAAACTAGACGCTTATATTACAATTGGTTCTTAGGAACCGTCTATGCTGCAAGTATCACAGACAGTTCATACGAATAACCATCTATGGTATTTTCATAGACGGTTTTTAATATGAACCGTCTGTGATAACTTCATTATCACAGACGATTTTTAATAAGAACCGTCTGTGATGTCTGTGATACTTCACAGACGGTTCTTATTAAAAATCGTCTATGATAATGAAGTTATCACAGACGGTTCGTATTAAAAACCATCTGTAATATGTTTCCCGTCTTGCAATTCCCCTAAAATTTCATAATTTCCCGCCTGAGTCCGAGTAGGATTTAATTTTGAAATACCTTCAGTAAAACGGGCATAACTTTTGCATATGTTGTCCGTTTTTGACGTTGTACTCGTTGGAAAGCTAACGACGAGCCCGATCCAAAAAAACAACTAGCTTGTGCTAGTCGCCCTCCAAGACCCCAAAAATCGGCTATCTTTGGACCTAAACCTGCGTCTCAAGTTTTTGGTTTCTGTTTTTTCCCTTTTTCTTGGTCCTCCTTTCGAAATTTGGATTTTGCTTCAACTGAAAAGTTGTAGATCTCATCGAAACCTTTCAAATGAGTATATACAAGCCATATAAAACTTTGCTATTTTATCTTTTCAGACTAGTTGTTTATATTGCATTGGTATATAAAATTTTGTGCTCTAATTCACAGACAGTTGGTATGTAGAACCGTCTGTGATATTCATTCATCGCAGACGGTTCTAGCTACCAACCGTCTGTGATAATCTGACCGCTGGGCCCGTCGATCCTCCTCAACCCAATCCTAGCTGATAGAAATCCACCAATCCTCACCCCACGGGTCGTAGCTTCGCCTCTCCGTCCCCGCGCCAAAAACTTTCGCACTCCCTCTCCTATAAATAATCACTAGAACACAGCTTCCTTTCTGTTCTCCTCCTTGCTGTTCTCCTCCTCCTTGCTATTCTCCTCATCCTCCTTGACTCATACCATAATGGCCCCACGAAGCAGACGATGCACAAGGCAGCGCTCAATCAACGCCGACAATGGTGGGCGTCAAAGACATCCAGCTCGTGCGCTGCATCAGAGGCGAGAAGGCCTAGGCATAGAGGATCTTTGCTTTTCTCTGTTCTTGCTGTGTTAGCTAGATGGACAACCTGTTTGTTGTTTTCAGATATTGTAATGGTAGGCTCTAATCTTAATAAAAATAAAGTGTGTACTGTGTTTCATACTATATTTGTTTGTTTTCATTTCAATTAATTGATTTGCGAAATGGATGTTTTATGTTTGTGAAATGAATTGAGATGTGAATTGAATGTATACATGTACATGTTGATATGCTTGTTTTAGAGAGTATGGCTAGCATTTCCTGAGGCTGGCCAATAAACAGAAATAGATTTAGGGGTAGAAGAGAATGGCACGGACAGTTTTTAACTAAAACCGTCTGTGATATTTACACTACAGACGATTCGAAAGCCGTCTGTGATGAACTCGTATCATTACTGACCCATAAATTCAGACGGCTCACAAAACCGTCTGTGATGACGTTTCTGAATTGTCTGTAATACGGTTTTGTGTAGTAGTGTAAATATCAGGGACCAAGAGACGGTGGAGTTTGTACCATTCAACCCATCAAAATTTAAATTCTGGTACCCACCCTTACATACACACAGTGTCTCACTAGTAAAGTAGTAATTTTGTGGTGTCAGGGGTTTACTCTATGCCTCCCTATTCATAGAAGTCTACTCTGTCAAAAAAAAAAAGATAGTAAATGTCCGACACGTGGCCCTGCTTCAGACGATTTCAACTTTTGGTTTTTTAGCGTTCAGCTTATTTAAGATAGAAGCTATTTGAAACGCATCGACTTCTAATTTCAGCTTATTTTTGGTTTTCTTGCTTTTTGGCTTTTTCCACTTATTCCTTTACATTATCCATGACGATATAACGATTTTTTATTTTTATTATTTTAAAAAACTAATAACCAGTATAATGTAATTTTAGTTAGAACTTAGAAGCCAAAGCCTGAAACCGGATTGAGCGCCGCCTCGTGAACTAATCATACTTACATTGAACCTTTGTCACTACTAATTTTTATGATTTTTTTCGTTACTGCTACTACTACTAACTACTAGCTCTGAAAAATGGTGAGACATACAAGGTATGTAGGCACACAGTACACACGTCAGTGTGTCAGCAGGGAGAGGACGGCAGGCAGGCAGGCAGATGCATGCATGGGCAGCTGATGTATCGAAGAAATGGAACACCCAATCTAAGCTCAGCTGGCTGCTAGGCCAACACATTTAACACACGCCCTTCTTCATTGGCCATTACCAGCTCACATCGTTTAGAGTAAGTATAATAAGAGGCTGTTAGTAGGCTGTATACTGAGATGAAGGAGAGAGGAAAAGAGAGAAGAGAGGTGAGCTGTAAGTTTACAGCCAGCTGAAGCACAAGAACCAAAAAACTTTGTGAGAGAAAGAAGTGAGTCATACAGTCTTTAACTGACTGTAAACTATTATATAAATAAACTGATAAGTGTCTATACAGCCAGCTGAAGGCTAACCTCTGCAGCTATCCGGCGCTGGCAGAGTGGCGCAGTGCCGCCGCGTGTGTGGCCCTGCTTCGCCATGCCGCTGCCCTCGCCTCTCCGTACGCCCCTGTCCATCTGCATTTCTGTATGGGTATATATTGTCACTCAATACCCACGGCTCCCTCCGTCCGGCAATACAACGACACATACATATGGAAAATATAGTATTTAAATAATATTTAAAGAATTGGACTATAATTATTTTTATTATATAGATATGATACTACTCTTTCTATTAAAAATAAATATAATATAATTTTATTAAATATTATTTAAATAGTATATGTTTTAGGTGTACGTGTTGAACTTATATTGCAGAATGTGGAACGGAGGAAGTACCAGAGTATTGTGCTTTGGGGTATATTTTTCTTGACCATGGTATTCGTAGGTCATATCTTTTCTGTAACCAAATTTTAGCTTGTAACAGCTAGGGTGATGATGAAGCCTCTCTCTCTGTAGCTTGTGATTCCACGCTGTAAGACTCGTATGGAACAAAGAAATTTCTTTTAAAAATAAAAGCAGTTCGATTCCAGCGAAAATTTGAGAAAGCTTGTATGTTCCTAATGATCCTTATTGAAAATTTTGGATTTGTCATTATTTCCACAATCCTATTTCCAGTGGTTTCTATCCGTGGCGGAGCTAAGATTTAGTTACGCCTCAGACTCAGTGGTGGAATGATCTAGACGATCTAGCCTGAATCATGAAAATATTACTCAGACTAGACTGAATTTACCTGAACTGTATACTAATATTTTTTTTTCATATCCTAAGTTGAAGTTTACCTTGCTCGGAGTGCGGATCCATCCCTAGTTTCTATGATTCCATCTAAATCAACTATTCATGAATGAATAAATGCACGAATGAATGAGTGAATTATTGGATTTACAGACGGACCCACATGCAGTGCGCACAGGATCTACTCCATACTGTCCTTTTTTTATTCGTAGGCCCTAGACCTGCAAGATGTGGCTTTCCTGGACTTCGAGATGCGTGCCAAAGTCATGTGTGATCTTCACAGTCAGCGCAGGCAGGTGTCCTTTAAAAAGCGAATATACTCCTATGCCCCTGAAGTCTTTTCAATTCCTTTCTTGCCACTGTAAAATTTTCATGTTCACAAATATACTATCCATTATGTCATTGATATGCAAGAGAGGTAAATTTATACATTTGCAGTGGCATGCAAAAAATCTCCCTTTTTTTTCATGTAGTGGACACCGTCCACTTCCATTCCATTCGAATCAAGGTTGCTGAAACTTGCCTTGCTCGGTTGGGCTAAAAAGCTTCTGAAAATGCACTGTAGTAGTTGCCCTGCTCGGTTGGGCTGAAAAGCTTCTGAAAATGCACTGTAGCGGTTGCCCTGCTCGGTTGAGCTAAAAAGCTTCTGAAAATGCACTGTAGCGGTTGAAATTTTACTGTACCTAAAGGTGGTTTATTTAGCGTAATTAAATTTAAAAATAGAAAAAATATGCTAGCTCATCACGGACAACGCAAACGAATACAGAGGAAAAAAAGAACCGGCAAAAAAGCTAAAAAAGTCAAAAGTTCAGAAAAAGACAAAATTTATGAATAGTGAAAAATGAGTTAGAAGTCAGAAGCTAAAACCGAAACGAGCGGGTTAACCGAAATTTGTACTATCAGCTAAAAAAATAAACGTTTACAAAAATAAAAGTCCAAACCTTTTTACCTAGAAAACTGCACATCTTCCTTTAAAAAAGAGAGAAAAAAAATTGCACCTCCCAGCTTGAAAACTTTCAACTGAATTTTTTTGCGTGCACTGTTCTGGCGATGGGGCGTACGGACGAAATCCGTGATACGGTCAAAACGTGCGGCCAAGTATCGCTTCCTGCCTTCCTGGGCGGCAGCCACCCTTAGGCTTTTTTTCCTTTTCCTGATTTACTTTCTCTCTACCTGGCTTGCTTTTCACATCTAATAGATCTTATTATTTTTCTACTTTCAGTTATTTTTAGCTTCGACTTCTATTAATTAATATTATTTATCGAATTTATCAACTATAACTAAAATTATCGACCACAACCTACACATAGTATATAGTAGAAGTACTATCTCTTCTGGCTCAACCACCTCTTAAAAAAGGAAAACCCTTCCAACCCCATGCGCATGACTGTGACGCGATATTGACTTCTCTCTAGAAGATCGTTCCCCTCTCTCTCTAACTTCATGGGGCCTCTTGAACAGTTGAATACTTGAAGTTGACTCCTACAGTGGACATCAACATCTCCATAACCATGAGCGAGCTCACTCTTCCTTGCAAAAAAAATTATGGTAAGGCTGGAACAAACATTGGATTGGAATGCATATTGGCTGGTATGTTAGGCTGAAACATTATTACCAGTAGTTTGCTTTCAGAGAATTTTGGAGGTTCAACTGAACCCCATGATGTAGGGTGGGTTCGGAATCACTTAACTTAAGCTTTGGTTTATGTTTGCTATAGTAACTAATTTTTAAATTATGTATTTTTTAAAGTATGGTCTATAGGTAGATTGCAATACAAACTATACCAAGTTCAGCTATACCAGTTAAAATCGTATGCGACTATTTTTCTCTACATATTGTCTCTCACAAACAGTTCAGAATTCAAAATTTTCAGTCATAAACTACAGTCTAAGAGAGCCTACCTATAGTACTATTGCTCCACCCCTTTGGCGATCATACTCTTGAGCAAAATACCTGCGATGCTTAACCTGAAAACGTATATCTACCACACTTACTAGGGCTACTGGTTTGAAAAGCTGATCCTCAGAAAGAAGAATCACTATCTGGGGATTTGATAGCTCTCACAATTCTCTTTCACGTGTAATTCTACTATATATATAATGAATCCGCCGAAGTTTTTTTTTCCCAGGGCGAAGAATGACTTTGATGTGTGCATGTCCAAATCAGAATGTGGGAAATACAAACGTGTGGAAATTCACGATGGGTTGAGGTGGAGGGTTACTGATCTGGCAAGTGTTGATTCCTAGGTGAAAACACATCCGAGTTCCAGTATCTTGTGTATTTTTTTTAGTAGATGACAGTGTTACGATTACAGCTGTTTGAGAGTGCCACAAGGGTTTCTTAATTCTGGACAAAGTAGCCTGCTCTGTGGAGTTCGGTGCGCGTGGTCAAAACATCACTTTGTGTAGATATGGGTGATTAAATGTTTTCTGCTTGTTTGATGGAGAGCTACTCGATTCAACCGGGTTGTTTATGTGTGCCACAGAATATATAACAAAAGATAAAACTTTATGTTGGTTTCTGCTGCGTACAAATTAAGGGATGTTGGAGAAACCAAAAGAAACTCGAGTTTTTAATAGGCACATCTTCCTACTCCATTTTATAATATGGAGAGTATTGAAATGACCCAAAAACAAAGGAGTTAAAGAGAGGTACATCCAACAATATATCACCAGTTAGTAAATCATCCATACGTTGCGAGGTATAAGCATGCATATATATACATGTTGAAATACTTCAAGTGCAAATAAACTATAAATTTTAGCACCGGCCAGTTGCTTAAGTTAAAAGAGTTACAAAAACCAAGTCCCATTTGAAGCATGTATATAGAAAGAACACCAGTGCAAAAAAAAAACAAAATGATAATACATTACATCAAAGCTAACCTCCAAAAGCCTTGGCACCATCCAGGAAGCTTCCCCCACAAGCAAACCAACATCTCTTATATCCTCCTGCCGGTTGATTGAGCATCAGCATAATCTCTCACTCTCTCTAAATATTTGTATAATCCTAACACCCACACTGTATATACTCTCTTTATTCTTTTTTACTTAATATTTTTATTTTTAGGACTTCAAGATACAATTTTAACTGTTACATTTTATAACTTTATACTAAAATATATTAATAAAATTATAATATTATAAAAATATTTATTAATAATAAATATAACGATATAATTTTGTATAATCAATTTAGATAATTTTAAATTTATTAATAGTATAGATTTTAAAAAAGCAAGGTAAAAAAGAATTGAGCGAGTACACATAAACAAAAGGATATGAAAAGGACACGTATTAGCCTCCAGCTGTCTCCACCCAGCTCAAACATCACCTCCCTTGTTCTCCTCCCGTGCATGCATCCATGCATATTTCAGCAACCCCTCTCTCCTCTTCACTCCTGCACACCTCACTTTCTCTCTCTCCTCTCCCTATATATACACATCCACACTTCCCAAACACATCCAAATCCCACATTGCAACATTTGCACATGCAAAAGATCACTTCTTATACTAACATAGGCACAGCACAGGCTTGCTTTACAACATTTGCACAGGAAAAAAGATCACTTCTTGTGCTAACACAGGCATAGCACAGGCTTGCTTTACTTGCTAGCTTCAACATTACAGCAATTAATGGAGGTGGTGCTGGACAAGGCCGGCGGTGTTGTGGCGGCTGGCGTGGTGACCGGGCAGTACCGGGGTGTGAGGAAGAGGAAGTGGGGCAAGTGGGTGTCGGAGATCAGGGAGCCTGGCAAGAAGACGCGCATCTGGCTAGGCAGCTTTGAGTTGCCGGAGCTGGCCGCGGTGGCGCACGACGTGGCCGCGCTCCGGCTGCGGGGGCGTGAGGCCAAGCTCAACTTCCCGGGCCTCATCCACCACTTCCGTCGCCCCGCCACTGCCGAGCCCGAAGACGTCCGGGCTGCGGCGCTCGAGGCCGCCGCCCAGGTCCGGTTCAGGCCCGACCTCGTGATGCACCGACGGCCGCCGGACCGCGGCTCGGTGACGTGGCGCGGGGCGTCTGCTGGCGCCGATGAGCTGGCCACCGAGTCGCCCAACATGTGGGCTGAGCTGGCCGAGGCCATGCTCATGGCCCCACCTGTCTGGGAATGCTGTGCTGTGGAGAATGACGAGTGGGCCCAGGGGTCGCTCTGGGACCCATCTGTCTGGAACTACTAATCTCACCTTCACAGCCTTTGGTTTTTCGAGGTGTTAAATTAATTGATCCTTCCAAAACCACATGTATTAATTAGGTACTCCCTCTATCTAAATTTATATGGCATATTTTTTTAAATAATTTTATTTATAAATATAAGGTGCATATCATATTTCAATGCAAAATTAGTGTAAGGTTTACTCTATACTCCTAAGCTTGTTTTACTTTATGTTCTCTAATTGCATACATTGAACATAGTGTTTAGCGATAATAATTAGGAGTAGTCTAGTTATTTTTAATATCTTTTTAGTCTATATGTCAAGAGAAAATATGTCTTATAAACTTTGATTGAGGGAAGATTCTACAAAGCTTAATTTTATGGAACAAACTAAAGCGTAATTAGCTTAAGGAGCTATGAATCTTCTGATGATCTTTTCTAAGTAGTGACCGAGTGCCTCCGTTTCTGAACTTCTGGTGTACTGTCAGTGTGTGGCATTTCTTGGAATCTAGTTAGCAAAGGGTCTAGCACGTGCAATCACCTGGGTGAAAAAAAAGTATTGTTGTAATTCTTTTCATTACCTCCGCATGGATTAGGAATGTTGGAGATGTAGTTGAAAGAATATGATTGAAAAGCAAAACCAATTAAGAAAGAAGGATCTCCATTTCTTCTTGGACTATATATAGTGATTTTTGGAGCAGTGATATATAGATCTGTTTGGTACAGATTTTACTCCCAACTTCTTCCTCGAATCTCGTAGAGCCGTACTAAATAGTCAGGGATACAATTGCTTCTTACAATCATCCTCAGGGATAAAAACCGATCGAATACGAATCAAATAGTCTTGAATACGAGTACAAACATTCTCGAATATTCTCAAATACGGATACGAACATTCTCGAATATGAATATGAACATTCTCGAAAATAGATTTTGCTTACCATATCCGTGTTTTCTCGAATACGAATATCGGATAAGACGGATTATCATTTATTGTTTTCCATCCCTTGTCATAAAGTCCTCAGGTCTAGCTTCAACTGGCTCTAGCTTTTAGCTATAGCTGTTCTCTTGCAACTGAAATTGCACTATAACCATTATTAGCTTTCTTCGAGTCATATAAATAAAAAATAAACAAATAACACCGTTATACACTCACAGTCAATGCAGAGAAAAACCAAAAAACCAAAAAGTACAAAAAAAACCTAAAATATAAATCCAACGTGTTTGAAATAGCTGACCGAAGCCGCTTAAGATACTGGTACGGAGGAGATGGGTGTGTGAAGTTTCCTCCTGACGAATGATGAGCTCTGGCTTCTCCTGCTGCTGTATGCATGCATGTATGTCAGATAAAATCCTGGGACGTCCGAGACCAAGACAAAGGCTGGAGGTACACTTTATTCCATCGTTTCGTACCGCCATCGTGACGTAAAAGCATGCGGTGGACCTGGTCAACCCTACGCGCACGTCCAGGTTCAGCCCTCGGAATCAGGCACGGAGATGGGCCCCGTCTCCTCCTGACAGGCGCGCGTACAGAATGCACTGCAGTGCATGCATCCGGTAATGGCTTGTGTCGGGGGAGGACGAGGAGGGCTCGCTGAGTAGCTGGCCTCCTCCAGATCTTCTAACCAATGGCACAATTAGGAAGCATAAATAATCACACAAGCAAAAAATACAAAAATAGATAAATAATTGATACAAGAGATAAAAAAGAGAGCAGTTTGAATTCTTTTTTTATTAATCTTAATCGATGTGTTTATAATTGAAGTCTCTCCCCTATATTTATTGTATATAGTTCTTTTGGTATATGCTTGCATCTCTAATTTAGAGTCCGAGAAAGAAACTATGGGCCTGTTTGGGACTGCTCTGCTCCAGTTTTTTCAGCTCTGCTCTACCAACTCCACCATGTAGCAGCTCCACTATGGAGTTTCTGGAGCAAGTGGTCCTGTTTGGCACGTAGCTAGCTCCAGCTCCAGGAATGTGAGGTTTCCCTGAGAAAGGTCCAATGTGCCCCTGAATGATGTTTGGTGTATGTTTTGATGTCTGCGGAGCATATGTAATTGAATTTTTTTGTTGCCAATTGAAATATGATGTAAAATATTATAATCGCAATTAATTTATTCGAGAAAACCAAAAAACAAATATTTTGTCAAATAATTCCATCCTTTTGTCCCATAAATTGCAACGTGCATGATAGATAATTAACAAAGTCCATCATTCGAATACAAATAATTGTCCATAGATAAGTAGAGAGTAGTTTAAACCAAAATGACTACGAATGCAAGTGTTCCGATACATAATTCTAGCTCCAAGCTAGAGAAATAGCGGTTGCCAACTCATCACGGAATGCATCCATAGTAGGAGCATTGGGTTCCACAATAGACCCATTTGATGGAGCTACATATTTGTTATACCTTTCGGGTATTGTCGGGACAAAATTTGGATCACGATCAAAGCGAGCAAAGTCCAAGTCTTTGTTGTAAGGTCTTACGACCTCCCGGGATCTTCCACGACTTGTTAGAGTCGTTTGCGACCGGTGAGAATCAAATACGATCGGTTTAGAGTACTTACGACCAGTTCCGCGATATTGCTGCCGCTGCCTTCCTTCAGCCGCTCAAGATACCGTGATCGAAGCCTTCTACGATCACGCAGTGATGCTGACGATCACTGTTCACCGTGGTCGAACACCCGTACGACCACGTTTACTTCCTTCAACGTGGTCGGAGTCGCTTCCGACCACGTTCTGGCCTTCCCGGCGTAGTCGTAGCTCGTTACGACCACCTTCGCCTCCTTACGACCACGTTGTTCGCTCCTTAGCCGTAGTCGTAAACACTGTTCCTTTGCCGTGATCGTAGAGCCTCACGACCACGCCTGCAGGAATTTTGCCGTGGTCGTAACTCCTCCCGATCACGCTTGCGGTGATCGTGAGTGCTTCCGACCACGTCTTGCGCCAATCACACGACAAAACAAAGCATTGTGTTTCTCCCTCTTTTTGGTATTTTCTCAATTGCTTGGTACATCGAATACATGGCTCTAAGCCTCTTTTTATACCCGGCTGTTCTAATTCAACGCGGGTTCTCAACACCTACTCCGACTCCGAGTCTTATACGACTTCGACTCGGTTACGACTTCATCTAGGACTCGGTTTTCGACTTCTGATTTCTTACTCGTTTTGGATTCGATTACTTCCAAAACCTTGTGTACGACTTCTAAACAAGATTATTTACAACATTCTCTCCCTAATCTTGTTTTTCGACTTCAATCATGCCGATCTTTCTCCTCATCTCCGAGAACTTTATCCGCCCCAGCGACTTTGTCAATATGTCTGCTTTCTGTTCTTCGGTTCTGATGTAGTCGATTGCAATCTTCCCTTCTTCGACACAATCTCTGATATAATGATATCTTGTGTCTATGTGTTTGCTTCTATCATGTAGAACCGGATTCTTGCTCAAATAAATAGCCGATTTGTTATCAACCACGGCGTTACCTTCGATCCTCTTCATCGACAATTCACTCAATAGTCGAACGAGCGGACTCCTGGCAAGATCTGCGCTTCATTGCGATGTACTCGACTTCACATGAAGATAATGCAACCACCTTTTGCTTCGAGATTGCCACTGATCGGACTCTCCCCAAGCACAAACATTATGCTGTCGTGCTCTTTCGATCGTCGACATCTCCCGCCATGTCGCTATCATCGTAGCTTTGTCACCGCAACGACTTTCCACCTCCTCTCTTGTACTGAATCCGAGATTCAAAGTACCTTTGATGTATCTCGGGATGTGCTTCACGGCATTCATATGCTCTGAGTCGGTTTCTCCATGAAGCGACTTACGTATCCGACCGCAAACGAGATGTCCGGTGGTGTGCACCAGATACCGTAGACTTCCGACAATGCTCCTATAAGTCGTGGCATCAACTGGTGATCCTGGGCCTATCTTGCTCAACTTCAGATGATTCTCCATTGGGGTTTGACATGGATTGCACTCTTCCATACCCGACTTCTCCAGAATCTTTCGAGCATATCCCGACTGACAAAGTGTTATGCCGTTGTCGGTTTGATTTACTTCAATGCCGAGGTAGTAGCACAGAAGTCCCAAATCGGTCATTTTGAACAGCCTCTTCATCTCTTCCTTAAACCTCATAATCTCCTTCGAACTTGATCCAGTAATGATCAAGTCGTCCACATAAACGCCCACGATCAGTCTGTTCTTCGCGTCTCCCCTCGTGTACACAGCATGTTCAGAGTTGCTTCTTCTGAAACCGAGTGCCGTTAGACTTTTGTCAAGTTTCAAGTTCCATGCACGTGGTGCTTGCTTGAGCTCATAGAGAGCTTTGTTCAACTTTAAGACTTTCTCAGCTTGCTTTCTAGACTGAAAACCCGGCGGTTGAGAGACATATACCTCCTCCTCGATGTCTCCGTTCAAAAACGCCGTTTTCACGTCCATATGATGAATTTTCCATCCATCGTTTGCTGCCAATGCAAGAAGTAGTCGTATGGTCTCCATACGGGCTACTGGGGCAAAGACTTCTTCGTAGTCGATGCCTTGTTTTTGAACATACCCTTTCGCCACAAGTCGTGCTTTGTGTTTTGCGACTTCTCCCTTGGAATCCTTCTTTACCTTGAAGACCCACTTTAAACCGATCGCTCGATGACCCTTTGGCAAATCGGTGAGTTCCCAAGTGTTGTTGTCTTCAATGGATTTCAGTTCTTCCTGCATAGCAGTTCTCCAATGTTCATCTCCCGTCGCTTCTTCATAGCTTTCGGGTTCTTCACCGTGTGTCTGATAATGACTTATTCATCTGTATTGGCTCAGTTCGAGCATAGATCTCATCAATGCTCTTCATCTTCGGCACCCTGCTGTCTTCTTCATCTTCAGTATCAAGTGAGGCTTCCTGATTATTCGCATCAATCGTGTTCGAGCTTTGAGGTGTGGTCATAGCTCCTTCCTCCATTGTCGTATTGTCGGTATCGACTTCTTCGACTTCAAAAGTTATCCACTCCGACTTATCTTTCTTAATGTTCTGGTGTTCTTCCCACTCCCAATGTTTGTCCTCTTGAAAAACCACATCTCTGCTCACATGAATCTTCTTTTCGACCGGATCATAGCACCTGTATGCCTTGGTGCCTGGTTCCGAGCCAAGATAGATCATCCGTCGGCTCCGGTCGTCTAGCTTCTTGAGATAAGTGGATGGCTTCACATGGGCTAAGCATCCGAAGACCCTTAGATGCTCGACATTGGGTTTTCTTCCCGACCACTGTTCATATGGAGTGACTCCATCCAGTGATCGCGTGGTTGCACGATTTAGCAGATAGACGGCATGTCTTCGCATCGCCCAAAACCTCCGGCGAAATCGGCTCTTCGGAGACTTCGTGCCGTTTCGACCACGGTTCGGTTTCTTCTCTCTACGACTCCGTTTTGTTGAGGCGAGTACGGAGCCGTGAAGAACCTTGCAATGCCCTTCTCTTCACAGATTGAGTCAAACTCTTTTGCGAGAAATTCTCCTCCTCGATCAGACCTGACCACTTTTACCCTCTTGTCGACTTCGTTTTCGGCAAGAGCAATAAACCTCCGAAAATTCAACTTTGCCTCATCCTTGCTCTTCTCGCATGTACACCCACATGGCTCGGAGTAGTCATCCACGACTAGCATGAAGTACCGGTTTCAGCGTCGGTGCGGGGTGTGATCGGTCCGCATAAGTCGGCGTGAACCAGCTCGAGTGGTTGCGAAGCTCTAAACCGTTCTTTGTGGGAAGTCGCTACGAGTTTGTTTCGCCACCAGCAACCTTCGCAGACTTGCTCTGGGTGGTCGATTGTCGGTAATCCGACCACCATCTCTTTTCCTGCCATCGCTCTGAGACTTTGGAAGTTTATATGACCAAATCTCTCATGCCACAACCAGGCGGGATCTTCAATTGTGGTCTTCAAACATACGCTTGCATGTTTCGATCTTGATCTTGTACAAGCGGTTCACGATCCGTTGTACCTTCATCGCCAGACGTCGTTACGTGGTCGAACACCTTCAGATAGTTGCCTTTGAGCTCAATTCGACAATCTTCTTCAGTCAATTGTCCAAGGCTTATGATATTGCTCCGAAGACTCGGTATGTAATATACATCCGAGAGCTTTCTTCGACTTCCATCTTTGCATTGCATCGAGTTGTGCCTCTCCTTTTATCTCGAGCAGAGAGCCGTCTCCGAACTGTACTTTTCCGAGCACACTCTTATTTAATTCGTAAAACATCGAGTACGTACCCGTCATGTGGTTGCTGGCTCCGTTGTCGAGGTACCACTCTCCCGTCTGCTCCATCAGACTTGGAAATACCTTCTCCTCGTTTAACAGAACCATTGTCGGTTCGTCTACAGTGCAGAGCGACAACAGCAGTGTCGGCTCCTTGTGTTCTGTAGTTTGTGCCAAGTTTGCTTCCTCCACCTTCTTCTTGCCCCGACAATTCGCAGCATAGTGACCATACTTCTTGCAGTTATGGCACTGGATGTGGCTCCGACATTCGGCTGCGTAGTGCCCAAACTTCTCGCACGTGTAGCACTGGACATCAGACTTGTCGGTCTGACGGTCGCCGCCTCCACGACCTCTCTGATCGTAGCCTCGACCTTGTCCATGAAACGCACCGCGGCCGGTCGATGTACCACGACCACGACCACGACCACGACTGCCCCTCGATGACGAGTCTCCTCGGTCTTCTTTCACGAGTAGCACTTGTTGTCCGTTGTCTTCTTGATAACTCTTTAGGAGCTGCTCATGTGCTTTGAGCGCTCCAGTTACCTCCTCAATCTTCATCTTCGAGAGATCCTGTGAGTACATGAGTGTAGTCACGACTGGAAGAAACTTCTCTGGCAGTACTCGCAAGTACTTCTTCACCGCCATCTCATCTTTCAAGTCATCGCCGAGAGATTTGATCTCGTTTACGACTTCATTGAATCGACCAGAGAATTCTTCCACGGTCTGACTCTTCCCCATCTTCATGGCTTCAAACTCACTTCTTAAGGTTTGAAGTCGAACTTCCTTCACTCGGTCTACTCCTTCATGCATGGTTCGCGAGTAGTCCGGACTTCCTTCGCCGTCTCCTTGCCGACTAGCCGCGCATCATTGAGTCGGGTGCGACTTGATAGATCGCTGCCATCGCCATCTTGTCGAGACGATCATCGAGGACCTTGTCCTTCTCCTTTGGTTCGACCGCACCCTGCACGCCTTGCGCGATCATGTTGACCTTCATCTTCATCGCCTGCACGGATAGTTGTCCGAATCGAGGATCGGCATGCTGCGGCGACACGGTCTGCTTCGTCGTGTCAGCCATGTTTAACCACGGCTCTGATACCAACTGTTGTAAGGTCTTACGACCTCCCGGGATCTTCCACGACTTGTTAGAGTCGTTTGCGACCGGTGAGAATCAAATACGATCGGTTTAGAGTACTTACGACCAGTTCCGCGATATTGCTGCCGCTGCCTTCCTTCAGCCGCTCAAGATACCGTGATCGAAGCCTTCTACGATCACGCAGTGATGCTGACGATCACTGTTCACCGTGGTCGAACACCCGTACGACCACGTTTACTTCCTTCAACGTGGTCGGAGTCGCTTCCGACCACGTTCTGGCCTTCCCGGCGTAGTCGTAGCTCGTTACGACCACCTTCGCCTCCTTACGACCACGTTGTTCGCTCCTTAGCCGTAGTCGTAACATCGTTCCTTTGCCGTGATCGTAGAGCCTCACGACCACGCTGCAGAATTTTGCGTGGTCGTAACTCCTCCCGATCACGCTTGCGGTGATCGTGAGTGCTTCCGACCACGTCTTGCGCCAATCACACGACAAAACAAAGCATTGTGTTTCTCCCTCTTTTTGGTATTTTCTCAATTGCTTGGTACATCGAATACATGGCTCTAAGCCTCTTTTTATACCCGGCTGTTCTAATTCAACGCGGGTTCTCAACACCTACTCCGACTCCGAGTCTTATACGACTTCGACTCGGTTACGACTTCATCTAGGACTCGGTTTTCGACTTCTGATTTCTTACTCGTTTTGGATTCGATTACTTCCAAAACCTTGTGTACGACTTCTAAACAAGATTATTTACAACAGTCTTCACCCCCATGCTCACGAATGAAGTTGTGAAGAACCATAGTAGCCACAACAATTATCTTTTGCTTGAACATAGGGTAGGATGGCATCTTGTAGAGAATTTGCCACTTCATTTTAAGCACTCCAAACGATCTCTCAATAACATTGCGGATAGAAGAGTGAATGCGATTGAACCTTTCCTTAGGAGTCTTCGGTTCCATACCTCTATGCCACTCCGGCATATGATACCTCTCACCCTTATAAGGGCAAAGGTATCCAGGACGATTAGGATATCCCGCATCAATAACGTAGTATTTGCCTATAAATGTGAAAAATGACATAAGTTAGAATTTGTCAACAATTAAACAAACAATAAACTACATGACCATATGTAGATAACCATGTTACCTTGTGGGGGATGTGGAAAGAATTTTTCATCCAATCTTATCGCAGTGTACAACACACTAGTGTCATGCATAGCTCCCGGTTGCCCCGTCGACACATATGTGAACCTCATGTCAAAGTCACAAATTGCTAGAATATTTTGAGTAGGTATCCCTGACTTCCCAATATATCTCACTTGATTGTCGGGTGACAAAGAAACTCTAATATGCGTCCCATCAAGAGCACCAATACAATCTTTGAAGTGTGGATATGCTCTACGGTCATCTCTTATCCTCCTATGAACAGTTGGAAAGTTGGGGTTCTTTGGTCTAATAAAATCTTTAGCCATGGCCATCAAAGAATTTAGGACCTCATCAAATTTTCTATGAATGGTTTCACCCGAGTGCTTGAATTGGTTTTGTCCCTTTCTATTGGATTCATTTCCAGCACAAATGAACAAGAAAATTCCCAACATCTCATAAGTGTTTATATGCAGCGATGATTTTAGACCGTACCTTCCCACCAACAAATCATGAAGGTCATAGAACATTTCCGTGCTCATTCGAAGCTGCGAATGGCACTCACCCGGTGTCGTCAAAGTCTCTTGCAACCACCCCATACCACTGAGGTTTGATGTCCTCGGTGGATTTTTGTCAAGGTATAACTCAACATACATTTCAGCAACTTTAGCACCAGACATAATAAGATTCCAATATTCCATGCTCTCATTGTCGGAGTCATCACTATCACTATCATTATCAGTTCCAAACATCTGCATAGAGCCAAAGGACATACATAGACCCAAATAAATAGAGATAAAGAACAAATAGTGCAACATTTAAACATACATAGAGCCAAATAATTGAGTTTCAATGGCATACATAGAGCAAAACAAATAGTTTCAAAGGCATACATAGAAGCAAATAATAAAATATTTAAATGGCACACATAGAGCCACACAACTAGCCCAAAGACAATTATTCCTAGTTTCCATACTTGTCATTGTGCCTCTTCCTAAGCCAATTGAACCTAATCTCTCTAGTAGGAAAAGTCATGAACATTTACCTAAAATCCTTCTTCACAAAAAACTGAGTGGCAATGTCATGCTCATCTGAACCATAGTCTGCACCACAATCCAAAACGAGATCCATCACTTCCTTGACTGTCACCCCCTCTTGCTTCTTTGATGTAAAAGAGGTGGCAGATTCAGACATCTTTGTGATTGCTTCTTGAATAACAAGTGCAGTGCTTGACTTCTTTTTCTTGTCTACTGCAACACAAGGTCTTTTATTTCCATGCACATTGGAAGGATTCACCTCCTGGACCTCCTCCTCTCTAGTGTTGTGTGCATCAAAAGGTACTTATGGACATCATCATCTCCACCTCCATTTTCATTGTCTACGTCAGAAGGTTGGTCCTGAGAATTAGGAATAATGGGATTATCACTCATAGGATTCCAATGATTTGCTTCCTCATTTGTAATGTTTCTAAACATATCCCTAAGCAAATCTTCATTTTGGATAGCCTTTTTCCTAAACTTGCCACTCCCGGGAATTTCCTGTAAAAATAAGAACCACATACATCAGTGCATCGAGTAATGGTAGAAATTATCAAATTTAGAGACATATACACTCACAGCTCTTATCTTCTTCCACCACTCATTCTCCATGCTAATGACCCCCTTCGTATTGTTCCAACCTGTACCAGTTTGCCTCCTCTTCAATTTTTGCCAAGCAGTCCAATCAACCTTTAACTTGTCCCACTTGTTTTTTATTTGTGTCTTCGATAACATGATTCCGGTCATCTGGAAAAACCTATCTGACACCTCGGTATAACCTACAGAGTTCAAATGGGTGTTTGGGCAATTGCCTTTCCTAACTTGTTCGGCCATTAACTCACAAGCAAGTGTGACATGTGCATCGGTTCAATCCATTTGATCACCCTGACCATGATATTACACAACCATTTCAGTGAACAATCTCAACTAGACAATGCCATCCAACCTACCAAGATCTGCCTTCTCTATTGCTCTGCATTGGCATGATGATTGTATAATGGTAACTAGAGAAGCGAATAGCTTCACAGGGAATCAAATAGCATACTTGTGTTTATGGAGCAGTAAATATCACTATTCACTACCTGTGTAATTTGTAGTTGTAGTTATTATGTTAGGCTATGAGTAATCGTTATTCATTTCCTCATAAAGTACAATGAAGTATGCACCAAAACTTACAGAAGTTCCATGACAAAGACATAATTGGAGACCAAAGATTCATAGCAACGAACAGAACAAGGATCAATACATCTCTAAAAACTTAACCATGTAAACTGAATAACGATATGAATATGAAGTAATTCTGAATCCATTACAATCACTTGCTTTGTACACAGCAAGGCTAAAGCCAAACACAAAGCCAAATGATCAGAGTTTCAGAAGATACATGTGTTTCTTTGCATTAATTTTTCCTTAGCATGGCCAATTCAGAGTCACCATTTGTTCATTGCATTGCATACAACCATGAGCATTCAAAGTATTATTTGCAACAAAGCATACCAGATCCTCCTTTTTCTTCTTCGCCGGCGGTGCACGCTTCCTACCTGCTGTTGTGCCTTGCGACTCTGGCACCTCGTCACCTGCAGCCATCCACTGGCCTCCTACAACCACCTCTTGGCCTGCAGCGGCCACAGCTTGGCCTGCGGGGCCTGGCCGCTGGCCGCTCTCTCCTGGCCACTGGCCGCCCGCTCGATCCATCACAGCCATCACCTCGCCGGAGTGTCGCCTGGGTGGCCGGAATAGGGAGGCGGCGCGGGTGGGCGGAGAGAGAGGCGCGCGGGGGGGGGAGAGAGAGGGGCGCGCGGGTGGGGCAGAGAGAGCGGCGGCACGGGGCGGGGCGGAGAAGAGCGCGCGCGGGTGGGGGCAGAGGAAAGCGCCACGCGGGTGGGGCGGAGGAGAGCGGCGCGTGGGGGGTGGAGGAGAGGCGCGCGGTGGGGTGGAGGAGAGGGCGGCGCGGGGGGGCGGAGGAGAGCGGCGCGGGTGGGGCGAAAAGAGCGGCGCGGGTGGGCGGGAGCGGAGAGGAGCGCGCGGGGGGCGAGACGAGGCGCGCGCGGGGGGCGGAGAAGAGCAGCGCGTGGGTGGGGGGGCGGAGAAGAGGGCGCCGCGGTTCGGGGGAGCGGAGAAGTTGGAGAAGGAACTCGGGTGGGAAAGAAACCCAATCGGTACGAATGAGAGGAATTGTGTAATGACAGTGGTGGGTAATTTTTCACCAACTCCACGAGAAGTTTGAAAACCTTTGTTTGTGGAGTACCCTTGAGGAGCTCCATAAAAAACGTGGAGTTGGCCTCTAACTCCACCTTTTTCTTGGAGCGGAGTTTTTGGAGTTAGACCTGTTTAGTTAGCGAAGTTGGGAGCGGAGCTGGAAAACTTGGAGCAGAGCAGTCCCAAACAGGCCCTATGTAGGGCATGCAGCCCAATTGCACCTCCCTTATGGGAGTCGGTTTCGTAGCACTCCACTTAGGCGGATACCTCGACATGTAAATACCTCACTAAAAACTCGTTTAAAAAACCCAACGGGAAAATGAATAGAAAAAGAGTATATCATATATGCAAACTATATTACACTAGTTACCTCATTAAAAACCCTTGTAGACTCAGGAGTAGCTCATTGTTCTTAAACTAGAAACTAAAATAAAAAATAATCCATTTTTGTATGAAAAAACTGATCTCACTATTTTTTTCTCATGAGACCACTTGCCGTTGAACTAGGCATGAACTCATTGAGTGTTTTGGATAACCAAGAGCGCTTTTTTAAGTTTCTTGCTTAGGATAATTGTAGTAAGAGTTGAGATCTAGCACATAGCTAATAAAGCCAAAAACGTATGACAAATTATTGAAACTTAGGAAGTAGCTGTAGATGTCTTCTAATGCAGAACTTACTTTGCTAAGATAAGACCAAAATATGCTTTCAAAAGTGCTAAATGTGCTAATTGTACTCAATTCGAAGTGCTTGAACAAAATAAATTAATATTGAATTTTTAGCACTCATTGATTTAATTTGAGTTTCTTGTTACCATTTAGCCTTCTTGACATATTTTATCTCATATTTGGATACCTTTAAATAAACTTGCTAATTCTAAAACGTTGCTTACGTTGAAATTAATTTGAATGCTTTAAATTGTACTATCTTGATTGGATTTGTTTTATATGTTTCATCATGATCTAAATAGCTTTATATGCATTTTCTGGATTCATGTGATATCCTTTGAATTTGAACCTCACTGTAAATAATTTTCAAAGCACTTTGGGTTTTGCATTTTTATGTATGCATATATGCTCTTTCTTATGCTTCTTATGCTCCAAATAGTGTCATGCATATTTTGAGGGGAGTTTTAGTCCTTGATATCTCTATTGCCAAAAAAAAGGGAAGAATGATTGAGAAAAAGGCGTTACGGGGTGAGAAATTGCATAAAGGGAGAGAATATGCATTTTTGTGATATAAGTTGTATTAGTTGTAAAACTTACCAATTGGAATCTAAAAATGCCAAAATGAGATATTTGAGTGAGGTGGGCTTCATTGCATATCATTTGCTCTCTTTCGCATTTTTGATTCTTTCTCTTGCTATAAAAATGGTCATGGTAAGTAATTGCTCTTTTCTTTGGACCATGAGCAAGATTGAGCTTTTGTGAAGTGTTACGTGTGCTTTAGAGCTTTTATGAAAAACTTGTTCTTTCTTGATGTTTGCTCTATTTCACACTTTACCAACAAGATCATGAGCTCTTCTTTCTCTTTCAAATGGACTATATATGGCTTTTGCAATTTCTTGTTTTTCTTTTCAAAGAAAACAAACTCAATTTTTTTTACCTTTTTGGTGTTTGTCAATATACTTATCAAGGGAGAGATTGTAAGACCATGTGGAGGTCACCCCATGGTTGTCATGAATAATTGACTTTTAGTTCAGATAGTTTGCAGATTTAAGTTTGGTTTTTCAGAATTTGCAAATTTGACGGTTTTCAGGGCGATTGGGAGAGGTCTAACTAGCATCAGCAGTCAGATCGGCCCCCCTAGTGGTCTGACTAGCCATTGTCAGCAGTCAGACCGACTAGGGCTGGCAATCTAACCAGCTTGGGGCTATTGGGATTTTGAGTTATGGTGAGATTTTGGTTTGATCTAGATCATTGCATATGTATTGCATGTGCATTTATGGATTAACATGTTCAATTAGTGAAGAACTTGTGTCCAAAAATGGTTGCTTGATCTATTGTTGTGCCGTGGTGCTTCTAAGATGGAAACTTTGAGGTAAGTATTCTCGTTGTCATCAATTGGGCATATTAATGATTTTGTCTCGTGTTGTGTTATGTGACGATTTGCTTATTTTTGTTGGTTGTAGGACTCCAGAGCTATATCATGGTGAGGCAGATAGGACCGGGAATAAGCTTGGAGATCTTAAGTCCAGGCGGTCAAAGGATTGGGACTATGCTAAGGAGGAGCTAAGGTCTAGATGATCAAAGAACCACCGAAGATGACTGAGTCTTGTGGGGTAGTTACAAGCTAGGACGACAAGGAACCAGAGTGGGAGCTACCGATGGTGGACATGACAGGCAACGACAAGTTGGATCAAAACTAAGCTCTTGGAGGAACTGAGATCCAGTGTGGTCAAGGAAGCGAAGTACCAGCATGTGCGAGTAGAAGTATGTGGTGTACCAAGTGACTTGGGTCGTTTGTAAGCGAGGATAGTTTGGTGGTATTCAGATATGTGAGAGGCTTGGTGGGAAGTCATTGTGGCCACATGGAAGATGGTGAAGTATGGGTGATGTTCTGTAGCAAAGGAAGCGGGAAACTTTGTAGAAGGCGGTAGCAGGGCATTTTGGTAAATTGCCCAATATAGAAAAGTAGCGGTGTGTGAAACTACAGCGTTGGCCTAAGTGATTTAGGTATTGTATATGCTGAAAATGTGAATTGGATCAATTGTTGATTTATTAATGGGTTAATGAGTGTGAGTGTTTTGAGAAGTATAATGTCGTAGGGGTGGCCCCCACCTAAGCCCAGCAGGCCTGTTAGAGGAATGTAAGGCCCAGAATGGGACATGTGCAATGACATAAGTGCCCCTGTGGGGAATACTCGGATGTAAGGGTATAATTGTAAAAGCACTCCCCATGTGGATACATATATACAACACAGGCCACGGGGGAAAACCCTAAGCCATTGCTCACCTAACTCTCCACTACCATACTCTCTCTCTATTTGGTCTGTAACCACAACAGTTGGCACCGTCCGTGGGGAGGACAAGAGCAAGCCTCCAGATCCGAAGAAGGATGGCACCAAAGAAAGCTTCATCGTCGGCGGTGAAGAAGAAGGTGGGAGCGGCGGAATCTCGCGTCAATACCAGGGCTTCGGCGTTGGCAGCCGCAGGCGTGGGTGGCGATGCGGGTGTGATGGTCGCGAACACCGGTGTTCACGACGCGACGCCCGACCCCGCCACCACCACCGCGACGCTCGACCCCGCCACCGCCGCCACGATGACCAACCCCGCCAGCACCGCCGCGACGCTGGACCCCGCCACCACCGGCCCACGCGTGGTAGGTAACCCCACCGCAGGTACCGCGACAGTCACCGGCAGCGCCGCTCGGGGGTCAGAGGCGGCAATGTCGGTGCCCACACCGGCGCGGTGTCCGCTCTCCCACCCGGTGTAGGAACGGTGAGCGGTTCCGGCGGCAACGTGGGCTTCGTCACCGGCTCCAGAGTCCTTCACGCCAGCGCAGCGGGCAGCCCGGGAGTGCAGGCTGTGGTTGCCGCCGCTCCGGTCGCGCCGCCAGGCGCGCCGATGGCCCCAACCACGTCCACGGTGGAGAACGCCCTACTGGCGGCCCTCAGCGCATTTCAGCGGGAGCTAACGAATCTCCGCGGGGCCGTGCGGGACATGCAAGAGGCTCGGAGCCAACAGACCCCACCGGTGGTCGCATCGGAGCCCACACCGGAGAGGGCGGATAGCCGCGACGCCCCCACGTCCAGCCGCGTCCCGCTACGACGTGTGGACCTGGAGTCCCCACTCTCTGCGGGCTTGCAGCAGGCGGCATGGCCGGAGGACTTCAAGTTCCCGAGTGTCATCGAGGCGTACAAAGGCGACACGGACCCACGGGAATTCGTGCGCGTGTATGAGACCGCCATCGAAGCCGCTGGCGGAGATGACACCACGAAGGCGAAGGGTCTCCCCTCGCATTGCAGGGGGTGGCGCTCTCTTGGTTCTTCACCATCGAGCCACATTCCATCTACGCGTGGGAGCAGATCCGCGACCGGCTCTACAACAACTTTGAGGGAAACTATGTCGAGCGCGTTGACGCGGACCAGCTCTTCGCAGTCAAGCAAAAACCCTCGGAGAGGCTCTGGGACTACTTCAAACGCTTCGCGAAGGTACGCTGCCAGGTCAAGGATGTCAATGAAACAACTGTCATCAATGCAGCGATACAAGGTCTCCGCCCGGGGTCGATGGCCGAGTACAACGCGCGGAAACCAATCAAGACGGTGGCGAAGCTCTTCGACAAGATGGAAGAGTACGCTAGAGCGGAAGAGGACGCGCGGCGGCGACACGGCGACGACTCCTACACCAATCAGGCGGAGGGCTCGGCGAAAAATGACGGTTCGCCGAAGGAGGGCTCCTCGAAGGGCAAACGCAAGCAGGAGCCATCGAAGGACGCCCCCGAGCGCAAGAACACCCAGCACAAAGACTCGTCGGGCGACAAGCCCAAATGCGACCAACGCAAATCTCGGAAACCTCGCAATGTCTTCGACATCGAGGGTGGCTCCGAGGACAACGCTCCCGCTGGTCGTGGCGGCAAAGGACGCCGTGGCCGGGGACAGGGGCGGGGGCGGGGTCACGACGATAGAGCCCGCGGGGAGTATGATGACCAGCACCATGGGCAGTGGTGCGAAGTCCACAGTCGGGGCAGCCATGACACGCGTGCGTGCACCACCATTGCAGCACTCCGGCAGAGCGTCGCCAGAGACAGAAACCCTGAGGCGCGTCCGCCCGTTGTAGCTCACATCCAACACCCCCAGGATCAAGGGATGCAACCCCAGAAAGGCCCCCTGCGGATTTAGGCCCACGTACAGCAACCTCGCGAGGGCCTCCTGCAACTGCAAGCCCCAGAGGGAGCCCAGCGCAGGGTCATAAACATCATCTCCGGGGGCTCCTCGTTGGAGTTCGCCTCGGCGCGGCTGTGGAAGGCCTACGCGAGGAGGCTGCACCACGCCGTGGCATACCCAGCGCAGGCACCGCCGGAGTGGGCGCAACATGAAATCACCTTCACGCCCGCCGACGTTGAGGGCGTGGAATTTCCCCCACCAAGACCCCCTGGTCATCCAGGTTGTCGTTGCTGGATGCGACGTTAGGCGCGTCCTGGTCGATGGAGGAAGCTCCGCGATCATCTTGTTCGCAGCGGCCTTTGATCAGATGGGGATCCCCCGAAGTCGATTGGGCCCTTCGGGAATCCCATTGCAGGGCTTCGGAGGTCAGCCCCTACGGGTGTTGGGCCAGATATGCCTCCAAGTCTCCTTTGGCCGAGGCGATAATGTGAGGACTGAGGACGCCACCTTCGACGTCGTCGACATCTCGTACCCCTATAACGCCATATTGGGGCGGCCAACCCTAAACTCCCTCGGGGCAATCCCACACCACGGCTTCCTATGTATGAAGCTCCCCGGACTGCGGGCCATCATCACCGTCCACGGCGACCAGGATATGGCTCGGCGCATAGAGCTCAGCACCAGAGGTCCGCACCACGAGGCTCCACGAAACACCTAGGCCAGGTGTCCAAGTGCTAAGATCCTTGGCGGCTCCGGAAAGCACCCCTCTAGGCCCCTGCGCGGATTGCCCCAGCAGCAGAGGCTCCCACCGTGCCCCGCCTCGTCACCTGGCAATGACAGCTGCGGCCGTTTCCGTCCTTAAGCGGTCAGTGGTCAGTACCCCACCTTTTGTAATCGCTCACCCGCGCAAATGAGAATTTAATAAAGTTCATCGTTTGCAAAAAATTGTCTTGTTTCCCGCAAAAGCGCGCGAAGGATTACCTTCGCGCGCACTCTTCATGAGTATAAACAAAGACACGCGTTCGCGCGCGCACTCTCTGTGAAAGACACAGGCATGAGTATAAACAAAGACACGCGTCCGCGCGCGCACTCTTTGTGAAAGACACGGGCATGAGTATAAACAAAGACACGCGTTCGCGTGCGCACTCTCCGTGAAAGACACGAGCATGAGTATAAACAAAGACACGCGTTCGCGCGCGCACTCTTAGTGAAAGACACGGGCATGAGTATAAACAAAGACACACGTTCGCGCGCGCACTCTCCATGAAAGACACGGGCATGAGTATAAACAAAGACACACGTTCGCGCACGCACTCTCCGTGAAAGACACGGGCATGAGTATAAACAAAGACACGCGTTCGCGCGCGCACTCTCTGTGACACGGGTATGAGTATAAACAAAGACACGTGGGGGGACGCCTCCGCGCGCACTCTACGGAGTATAAATAAGACGTAGCGTCGAGGTCCGCCTCCGCACGCAACTTTACCGCCCGCAACGCGCGGAGGCTTGCCTCCGCGCGCAGTCCACGGACTCTAAATAAGACGTAGCGCCGAGGTCCGCCTCCGCACGCACTCTACGGAGTATAAATAAGACGCGGATGTTATCCCTGCGCACTCTACTGAGTATAAACGAGACGCGGATGCTCCCGCGCATGCATAGGCATTATCCCTATGCGTACTCTCCGGAGTATAAATAAGGCGTGGTTGATAATCCCACGCACTCTACGGAGTATAAATAAGACGCGGATGCTCCCGCGCACGCATAGGTATTATCTCTATGCGTACTCTCTGGAGTATAAATAACACGTGGTTGATAGTCCCACGCACACTACGGAGTATAAATAAGACACGGATGCTCCCGCGCACGCATAGGTATTATCCCTATGCGTACTCTCCAGAGTATAAACAACACGTGGTTGACACTTCCCACACCTTGAGTCTTGATAAGACACACTAGAGGCTAGCCTTCGCAGGCACCTCGCAGCGATCGCGCAAAAGGCAGCAGTAGCTCGCCTCCGCATGCAACGTGCAGTGTTCGCATGAGACGCAGTCGAGGCTCGCCTCCGCATGCGCCTTGTAAAGTCGGCATGAGACGCAGCGGCAGCCTACACTCATGAGCATCACGTGGAGCACCGACAAGCCTTAACAGAGGCTAACTGCGATACGGGTCCCGCGGAGAGCAGGTTAACTACGCGGACCCCAACCACGCGCGTCTACCTCGACTAAGGCGCCAGCTCCACTGCCACCACTTCGAAGGGTAGGAGACGGAGCGCTCGCGCGTCTACCTTGACTAAGACGCCAGCTCCGCTGCCACCACCCCGAAGGGTAGGGGACGGAGCGCTCGCGCGTCTGCCTTGACTAAGGCGTCAGCTCCGCTGCCACCACTTCGAAGGGTAGGGGACGGAGCGCTTGCGCGTCTGCCTAGACTAAGGCGCCAGCTCCGCTGCCACCACTTCAAAGGGTAGGGAACGGAGCGCTTGCGCGTCTACCTAGACTAAAGCGCCACGGCTCGCCGCCACCACTTGGCGGTAGGGGCGGGCGCTCGAAGCGTCTCGCTCGACTAAGGCGCCAGCTCGCGCCACCACGTCGAAGGTAGGGGACAGCGCTCGGCGTGCTCGCTCGACTAAGGCGCCAGCTCGGCCGCCACCACCTCGAAGGGTAGGGGACGGAGCGCTTGCGCGTCTGCCTTGACTAAGGTGCCAGCTCCGCTACCACCACTTCGAAGGGTAGGGGACGGAGCGCTCGCGCGTCTGCCTAGACTAAGGCGCCAGCTCCGCTGCCACCATTCGAAGGGTAGGGGACGGAGCGCTCGAGCGTCTGCCTCGACTAAGGTGCTAGCTCCGCCGCCACCACCTCGAAGGGTAGGGGACAGAGCGCTCGCGTGTCTACCTCGACTAAGGCGCCAGCTCTGCCGCCACCACCTCAAAGGGCAGGGGACGGAGCGCTCGCACGTCTGCCTCGACTAAGGCGCCAACTCCGCTGCCACCACTTCGAAGGGTAGGGGACGGAGCGCTCGCACATCGACTTCGGCTAGGCCCGGATCGCTGCATGCAAGCGAGCGCGATGTAGTTTCCTGAATCTACCACGGGACTGCATGGTCATAAACAAGAATGGAGACACGGACGGTATTTTTCAACTAAAACCCCCCTCCTGTTTATATTCATAGGAAGTTGTTTACAAAGGCATGCAATAAAAATGTACAAACAGCCTCGGGTGCTCGAAGCCGCTACTCGGCCGACTCCTCCTTAATGCGCGTTTGCGCCAAGGCTTCACTCGAAGAAGCCCGGCTCGCCCAGAAGTCCAGTGACTCCTCGGCCCTCCGCCAGCGCCGAAGACGCCGTCGGGTCACAAGGTTAGAAACTAGCAGCTGGCCCCGGTCGGGTAGCTGCTCGCGACATGCAGGCACACAAGTCAAAACACCGGTGGACAACTTGTACTTTATTTATAAGGAAAAGGGGCTCGTGTTTTACAACGCACACCAACGCACGGAGACTATGGCGTCACACATGTGGGTTTGCGTCGCCCCCCGAGCCCTCGGGGCCGCCCTCGCCGCGTCGCGGGACCTCATCCAGCCACAGGCCGAGGTTCCCCTCGTTGTACATACTGTTCCGCAGCTCGACCTTCGCCGCAGCCTCCCCGATGTACTCCCAGGTCCTCTCGTGGAAAAATCGCACGGCGCGGCGAATAGCGCGCACGGCATCAGACATCACCCCGGCCCCGACCGGCATCTCCAAATGGGGATCAGCCAGCTCGCTGACATGCTGGCAGCCCCGGTGTCACAAGAGCGCGCATATCAGGCATGAGGTCACGTAGGAGCAGTGGTTGCCGAAGGTCGTTGCGGAGTTGCGGGCAATGTTAGCCGCATCTCCGATCCGCCGAAGGGTCCGTGACAGCTCTTCAGGCCCAAAGGAGCGGGGCAGCACTTCGGCGATAAGATCTTCAAGGGTGACCTCCAGGACCAGCATGGCATCCCAAGCAGACACCGAAGCGTCACCCAGAGTCCGGTCCCGCTCCGCTAGAGATGTAGCAAGCTCGCTCTTCTCCTTCTCTAGCGCAGCGATTTGCTGGAGTAAGCCATCTCACTCCTCCGCAACCTCTTGTCGCGCCGTTGCTGTGGCCGATAACCGCGCCGCCGCCACGAGCGCCTCAGCGTACGACTTCGTCTCCGCACATTCTGCTTCTAAGTGGCGGATGCGCTCGTCCTTGGCGGAGTGCGTTCCCCTGGCTACGCGCAGAGCCTCCTCGGTGGCCCGCAACTGGTCCTCTAGCACCCCTTCTCGCGGGCGTGAGCCGCTTGCAGCGCCTGGGCCAAGACGAGGGTCTGTACGACAAAGCGGTCAGCGAGTTTCTAAACGACCACACATCGTCATAAGGTCAGATATTTAGTCGCACTCCTGATACCTCCAGTGCATCCCCAAGGCGCCCCGTCCCGTAGGTTGACAGCGCCTGCTGGTCAATGCTTGCGGCCGCGTCATCCGCGATCCCGCGCCACGCCCCCAACGCCTCCTGGGGAGGGACAAAGTCCGCTAAGCTCGGGTGCGCGGTGTTCGCGTCGTCAGTCTCGGGAGCAACGGGCGCCCTTCTCAAAGGAATGTCCCTGCGTCCCGGGGATCGCCCGTCCTCGGGGATGAGGGCCGCTGCAAGGAGATGTACTAATAAATCCTGTGAGAACACTGCAAAGTTACGCCAAGGTATGCCAGGGTAGCCTACCTTCGGTGGCAGGCTCGGATGGGTTAACAGGGACGCCAGTACCCTCAGACGGAGCCGGCCCTGGGGCCCGGGGAGTCTCCGTATCGGGGCCCAACGTCGGCAGCCCCCGCGCCCTGGCCGCTGTGGTTTGCGAAGGGGCCGAAGGGACACTAGATATGGGGGCTTCGGCGTTGGAGTCGGGGGTCCCACAAGCTCCCAACACGGACCGCCACGGCGAACCCCCTCGAAGTCCGATGAGGGGGGTCGCAAGCGTGGCCGCTTCGCCCTAGGAGGAGGTGGGGGCCCCGCCTCGGTAACCGCCGCAAAAGGCCCCACAGTAGCAACACTCGCGGGCGGGGGCCCCACCCTAGTAACCTCCACGGGAGGCACCTCCATCTCGGCCACCATTGTTGGCGGAGACCTCGTTCCATGGGCCCCCGCGGAGGGCAGCTCCGACACTATCACCGTCGCAGCGTGAGTGCGATCGGTGAAATACGCCGATTCGCACCTTTACCCCGTCATCGCGCCATCTCCGTGCGAATGGCGATTCACCGAATCGACTCCACGCCGCCGCATCGAGGGGCAACGCGGCCGCCGCGCCGCCGCGCCGCATGATCGCGGCCGAGTCTTCCCGCGAGACGACGCCTTTTTTCCTTGGGCGCCGTCATCTTGATGTCGCGGGCCGCTCGGGGCCGAGGGGCGTTCGCGACGCGAACGCCGAGACCTCGACACGCGGTTTATCGCCCGCCCGCCTCCGCGTTGTAGTATCTGACGCTCGTGCTCCTCGGCGTATATGGCCAAGGAACATGCTTACCACGCGTTCCGCGTCCTTCAAGTGCATTCCTAGGCGAGGCAAGAAGCATGGTTAAACGCGATGCAGCCAGCACGAGTGGAAAGGAGGACACGGCCGAGGCTTACGAAGGCCAGAGGGCGCTGGTAGCGAACAAACGGACGGGCGGACGTTGTCGTCCCGGAGTTTCCCAGCAGCGAGGCGCCACTCATGGGCGAGCGGCGCCATGCCGTACATAATGTACTCCTCGGCGAGGTTGCGCATGTTGGAGCGGGCGGTGACCCCCACAAGTCTTCACGCCCTTCGCCTATCCTCGGGGTCGAGCATTATGCTGGGCGTGGTGTTGAACGCCATCGGCTGGCCCGTACACTCAAGGCCGCTACCGCTCGCCACACGGTGGTAGAACCACCGTTTGTCCAGCCAGACTCCCATTTCGCTCGAGTTGAGTTCGCGGGGAAGAGCTTCCGCACGGCGACTACAGAATGAAGTTGACGCTGCCGAAGTTCCACAGCGTCCCGTCCTTCCGCTCCTTCGGCTGGCACCGTGCATCGTGCAGATAGGCGAACATCGAGGCGCTGCGCACGCGCTCGAGCGCAAGGCCCACTGCATACGGCAAGGCGAGCAGCGCGTTAAATCGATTGTGCGGCTCGGCCGAAGTCCGCAACACATCGCCAACGACCATGGCGGCCGGGATGCGAAGCCCGACTTCAAAGTAGGCGACGAAAACGGTCGCTCCGACTCCTCAGGTCGCGGTTCCGCCTCGTCATCGGCGGGTAGCCGCACTGCCTGGCGGTCCGACAGCTTCCCCTCACGCAGCAGTGTACGGATCGTCTCCTCCGTCACGAGCGTCGGACCCAAGGCGCTGGAGTACGGGCCCTCCTTCCTCTCCGTCGCCACCCACCATTTGTCTGCCGCCGCCGGGTCGCGCCCCTCGAGCGTGTACTCCACCTCAAGTGGCGAGGACCGCCGGCGGATGGTGTAGTCACCAACCATTTGAGCAAGCTCATCGCCGGGCGCCATCGTTATCCGGAAGCCAGACGACGGCGGAAGGGAAGGGCGGTGGCAAGAAAAGCAAAAAGAGCAGGAGACGAGACGGACGATCAGAAAGCGTGCCGAGGAGACGCAGACGTGGTACCACGGGGGTATTTGAAGACCCCTCGTCTCCCGCACCGCCGGTAAGCGTAACCGGCGGTCGACGAACCGCTCGCCTCCCCCACGACCGAAGCTGAAGCGTCGCGACCGAAGCCGAAGCATCGCGACCGCCCACGCGTGTCGGGCACGACCGTGGTCGTACAAAGACCTGTCAGCGCACGACGCGCCAATAGCGCCCCGCCGTGTGGTGGGAGTTGAATTCCTCTTCCCGTGCATACAGGAATACCTCCATCGTCCAAGAGTCTCGATCCAGGATCCGTGTCTTCCGACCCCTGAAAATGGGCGGCTGACGGTACTCCAAGCACTGCATCAGCTGCCGGAGAAGGCTAGCGAATGCTCCAACATCCTCTCCATGTGAGTAGTAGTCCCACGGCGCAGCGGAGAATGAACCAGCCATCTACAAGTTGAGTAAAAGAAAAGATTAGTAAAAGTTTTTAACAAATGGAGTTGGAGACAAGAACGAGATTCTAAGTAGGAAGAGAGTAGAAGCAAAGAAGTTTATACATTTTTAATATACTCTTTTTATAAATATAAGTCCTTATGGTTTGCCATTCTTAATCTAGGTCACGTCCTACAGTCAAATTGGCTCTGATACCATCTCTGTCGGCCCCTGTTACAAACCGGATCCTCAGTGTATTCTGAACTAGTCCCAGATCAAAGCTAGTGCACACAGTCAAACAGAATGGAAAACATCACCATCAACATTTTATTACAATAAATAAGAGTACTGACCACAGGGTCTCATTATTACATTGGAGGTTTAAGACCTCGCACACAAGAAATAAAGCGGAAGCAAAGATAACTCGAGGACAACCCATCAATTCGCCACAGGCAATTGACTGGGGAAGCGCGACCTAGTCCTCCGGGAAGAATCCGTCACAGCCACAAGCGAAGCAGTAGTCGTAGTCACCTTCTTGAACTTCAACTTCCTCTGAGATTTTATTTTTAAGTGTAGCATGTGAGTACATAAAGTACTCCGCAAGTCTTGGGAAAAATGCATAGATGCAAGGCTTAACAAAGGAAGGCCATATGGTTCTTTTGCACAAAAAATATTTGAAATCTCAATTACTACTAATTATTTTCGAAGGCATCAATTTAATGAAGTAAATGTTTTAACAGAATTAACTTTCTAGTGAAGGTTCCAACTACCAACACTAGCTAACCAATTACCATTGGTCAAGTTTTAAATCTGGGTTCCATCCACCCTCTCTGCTCCATCCGCCAGATTCCCTTAGAGAGTTCCCTCCACTCTTGGAATACAAAACTTTGATTTTAAAACAAAACCAGAAATCTACCATGTGAATGCATTCCTTGCCCGCCCATGACCGTGGGCACGGCTATTCGAATAGTTTTACACTCTGCGAGAGGTTGTACAACTTTACCCACAAGAGATAAATTATCCTAAAAGTCACACGCTTCCTTCGCATGAGACCCGGATAAAATATCACAAAGCCTTTACCTTACTCTAATCTAGCTAGATACCACCCACGAGGTTTCACCATGAAGGGTTAAATCCGCCAATCAAAGCCCCTCTTGCGCCATATGAGTACAGTAAATCCCTGTCCCTCACTGTGAATAACTAGTCCATCCCTGGCACCCACTTTCCACAGGTGGCACCTAAACTAGACTATCATAAGTTAGTCAGCTAGGTCGTACCCATATATACTTGTGGTTGTACGGTTAATGCTCAGTCTGGACAAACACAAGCGTCGGTCCTTAGTTGACTAGGGTGGAACATACACTTAACAAGTTCTCGTGCTTACTGCACCAACCCAAACAGCCATCCACCCTAATCTAAACCAACTTTCACATTTTAGTTTTATTTTGAAAGATCAGTGGCAACTCCAATTACCACTACATTTATAAACACAAGGGTTCAATCACAATTTCCCATTTTCAAGATTTATGAGGTATTAAATAGCGTGACTAAGCATTATCCTACCATTCTAATATTCACAAAGATTAATAGTAATCTCATTATTGAGACAAAGGAAGTTCTAGGGTGACAAGGTACATGGCAATCAATGTCAAATGAGGGCATAACAAAGTTGGAATAACTAACTTCTAAAGATTTGAACTAGTGGTTTTATGTAAATAGCAATGCACATAATTTAAAATATTTTTAAAACATTTCAAAAGCATAGGTTCAAGATGATCAAATGAGACTTGCCTTCTTGCAGGGTTTCTAGGTCTTCTTGTTGCTGTGAAGAGGGATCGTCGACAACGTTGGAATCTACGCGAGAAAAGACGAAGCAAACAAAGCAAATAAATACAAACGAAAATTCAAATAAAATCCAAAAATTCAACAGAGGCCATAGTTGGATAGATTATGATTTTAGATGAATTTAGAAATTTGAATGGCTGGATTTGGAGTTAAAATGAGAAAGTTATGTTCATTTGAAAATCTCAGATTTGAATAAATCTGGAAATTCCCAAATTTCTGACAGGTGGGGCCCACTGAAATATTAGATTTTAATTTCTATTTTTATTCTGAGAGACTGACAGGTGGGGCCCACTGAACAGTAACCACTGGCGGTCACTGACATGTGGGACCCACTGGACAGTGAGCCCACTGACTCGACCTCTGACACATGGGACCCACTGGACTCCGGGCCCACTTGTCAAAGTCCAAAGACAGAGGGTGGGGCCCAGCGGCGATGGCAGTGCAGAGCCGTGGCGCGCCGACGTGGGGGCCCACTTGTCAGCGCGGGATTTTAAAAGAAGGGTTCGACCTCAGCGTGCGGAGCCAGGGGCTCGAACGCGCGCCGAGGGAACCGATGGGAGGGAGGAGATCGCGCTGATAACCAGATGGGCGGGGAGGCTTTGCCTACCCATATAGGGCAATCAATCCTTTTGAGTTACCTGCCGGAGGGGAGGCCGGGGAAGGTGGCCGGAGGCAGGGTCGTCGGCGGCGAGGGAGTGGCGGAGGGGTGCGGATGACGCGTGAAATGCAAACCCGGAGCGGAGACGAGTCCAACGAAGGGGTTGGCAGGGCTCGGGGACGGGCGGAGGTGGCCGGCGACGAGGGGATGGCGGAGCTGGCTCGGGTCCTCCGGTGCGACGGCGCTCCGGCGGCGGGGAGGGGCGGCTGAGGTGTCGGGGAGGATCGCACGGGCGAGAGGGAGCTCGGGGAAGTGACGGCGGGCTCCGGGGATGACCGAGGCGGCGGTGAAGGCTCGCCGGAGTACTTACCGTGGGCGCACGGGGAACTCTCGGTGCGACGGCGCTCGGGGCTTAGGGAGAGAGGTGGAGCGCTCTGGGAGGTGGTGCGGGGAGAGAGGAAGCCGAGGGAGGTATTTATAGGGGCGGAGGAGGGGACACGGGCGCGGGATTGCTCGCCGGTGTGTCGGCCGGAAAAAGGAAGGGAGCGGGGGCGAAAGGAAATCGGGGGCAGAGAAGGAAGGGAAGCGCGGGTGTTAGGGATTTGCTTCCCGCCGGGGCTCAGGGATTTCAAAACCGGGGAGAGGCAGGGAAGGCAAGGCCGGATCCGGCGGGGTCTCGGTCGGCCGGCGAGAAAGGAAAGAGGGGGAGAAAAAGAAGGAAAGCGTCTCCGCGGGGGAGACGACGGATCTGACATGCGAGGCCGGGATGGCAGCGGGAGCGGAGCGCGTGCGGCGGCCGACAAAGGGCCCGCAGTCAGCGAGTGAGAGGAGGAAGTGAGAGCGGGCGGTGGATGGCTCGCGGAGACTCGGCTCATCCGAGCGTCCCACGCGCCGAGCGAGGAGGAGGAAAGCGGGCCGCCGGTGAAGGTCGGGCCCGGGGGACAATGAGGAGAGAGAAGGTGCGGCTGGATTGGCCGAGCGCGGCGTGGCGGACTGGGCCGCCCACGCGTCGGTCGGAGGCGGGGAGGAATTTTTATTTTCCAAATTCGGTTTAGATTTTCAGAAAAGGCTAGAAAATTATTTAGGCCTCAGAAAAATATGAAAATACCTCCAAAAATTCCAGAAAAATTCACAGAAGCTCCTGGAGATATTTTGGACTTAATAAAATTATTTCCAACTACTGTTGATATTTAATTTTCATATTTTGAATTACTTTTTAAATTCTAAAAATAGGTTTTTTTAAATTCCAGAAAATCCAGAAAGGCAATTAAAAGCCAAGTAAAATCCAATTACCTTAAAATAATTAATTTGAATTTAAATTTTTCAAAAAGCCAAATTTTGGGATGTGACAGGGCACCTCGCTGGGATGCCACGAGGATGTCGGAAGCCACTACGACCCCGAGGTCCGCACAACCTTCCGACCTCGGCCAGCGAAGGCCCAACCCCGCGCCCTCATGACCGAGGGCGCGATCGCTCTCCTGCAACAAGCTTCGATATTCCTCACAAGCGGGTCGCCTTTTGTTCGCCAACGCTCGCTGATATTGGCAGAAGGCGCAATCGTTAAACGCAGACAAACAAAGGTAGGCCTATTTGTGAGAAGATAACCGCAGGCCGCAGTGGAGCGTACCCGGTGGGCCGCACAACTCGACATCCAAGCCCAAGATAAGCCTTTTTCGAAACTCGGGAATAGGAAAACGACGCATGTATACTCGCCACACCACGGGCCGACGAAAAGCTCAATCGGTGGCACTCCAATCGACGCAGCCGTACAAGGTGACGGCCTGGCAGTTTGGCTCCCCGCGGCCAGGGCAGCGCACGGCACGCCAATGGCACCCTGCCATGCGTCCCGCCCCTCTAGGGGAGGGGCGAATGGCCGCAGTCGTGCGATCACTGACAGCCCACGACGCGCCAATCGCAACCCGCCGCGGGTACGCTCTCAGTGGGACAACACGCACAACTGCAGCAGCCTGACAGCTTAGAGGTCGGCGCGATTCCAGGAGTCATTGAAGCGCACTACTGGATAGTGGAGCCGCAACCACCCCGCGCCTAGGGGAATCTGTGGCGCGAGGGTTGCCTCCGCTCCGACTTCGACTTCGCAGCCCAAAGAACCCGCGGCTGAGGGCGGCCTGGGCAACTAGCGACCCCGCCAAGGCGGATGCGACTTCGACTCTGACTTCGACTCCAACTTCGACTTCGACTTCTACGCCGACTCCGGCTCCAATCTCAACGTCGAATTTGACTTCGACCTTCGGCCCGGAAGGCAACCTCGACCCCGCTACTGTAGGGCCCAGTGGACGACGAGGACTTCGCCAACCCGCCCAGCGCTATACCCTCGCGGCGGAGCAAACACTACACCAAGCAATAAGGCTCCGCCAAACGTTGAGAAAGCTCACAGGCCGCAGGGACGGAGAGGGCCAAAGGGCTCGGCAACATGGCTTCAGCCCGTGAAGCCCTTCACCATAAGAGGCTCCTTTCGTAGGGGTGTCCTCCACCTAAGCCCAGCAGGCGTGTTAGAGGAATGTAAGGCCCAGAATGGGACATGTGCAATGACATAAGTGCCCCTGTGGGGAATACTCAGATGTAAGGGTATAATTGTAAAAGCACTCCCCATGTGGATATATATATACAACACATGCCATGGGGGAAAACCCTAAGCCATTGCTCACCTAACTCTCCACTACCATACTCTCTCTCTCTGTTTGGTCTGTAACCACAACATATACATATGTAAGTAAAAGTGGATGAAACCCAACTAGAGGTGCTGGTTAGGACTTCCCCTTGTGAGCCTCCATATATAAGTTGGAAGAGATGTGGCTAGGTTAACCTTTTAGGAGAGTTTAGCCCAATCCTTTGAGAGGAGAGTCAGGGTTCATGGAGTGAACTTTGTGGGAGATGTGGGAGACTCTTATGGCTAAGCTTTTTGTCATCCTTAGGCTTTGTGTATAGCTAGAGTGTAGATGTAAACATTTATCTTCAAGTATCAATAGAGATCAAAATTCATCCAAGTACTTCTCTCTTGTACTCATGTGATGATACCTTGATTTGGCTTGATTTTTAGTGCTTCTCCTTACCCTCTTGATCTTGTTGTGTACCAAGAATGTGTAAGTAATGAAGATATCACTTGAAGATCATATCTCATCTATCTATGCACTTGTTGTTTCCAAGTTCTTGTGATTACCTGGTTTTACTCAAGAGAACGGTGATTTTGGGTTTTTGTTCTTGTGGATACTATGATCTAGATTGGTATGACATGTAAGAACACATCCAAGGTCATCTAGATCATCAAGAATTCATGAGTAAGAGCAAATCGAGATTTTTCCTCTTTTGTCCGATTTTGGTGCACCCTTCACTCAATTAAAAAAGGTCACAATTTTGGCAACGATTCTCTCAATTGTTGATTGGAATAGATTCGAGACATCCTAGAAAAGATGCATGCCAAGTTTCAAATCAATTGGATTATCGGATCAAAAGTTATGTGAATTTTTAGATTTGAAATAGTGCTAAATTTACTATGCATTCGCTTGATTCTACTGTTAATTCCGATTTGACCGCTATTTAGTAGATGTTTGAGCACTCCCCACTAAAGGTCAGACTACTAGCAATTTTTAGTCTGACCGCACCTCGCGAGAGGTCTGACCACTAGCAATTTTCAGTCAGACCGCTCCTAGCTAGAGGTCTGACAGGTATGACTTTGAATTTTCAGGTTTTTGCATTCCTTGGCTTTAGACTTTGCTGAGATTATGAATTTGTGTTTCCACTGTATGTTGTTGTTGATATTTGGAGAAAAAATTTGAAAGAGTCATTCACCATCTTTGACTTGCCATACTTAATCCTACGTGTACCCTAATTGAGAATGGGCCTGTACTTGCCATACTCGATCCTACGTGTACCCTAATTGAGAATGGGCCTGTACATAATAGGGATAATTAATGGTATGTTCGGTTCCCTACCAACGATGAATAACCTCTGCCTTAATAGGCAACCTTAATTGCGTACACTAGCAATGATACCCTTCTTAATGTTTTAGCTCTCATGATTCAGCATGTTTGATTTCCTCCACTAATTCCACCTAGTAGTGAAAACAAAGATAAAATAGGAATTCCTTTTTCCTTTGCGAGAAGATATATAACATAGTGCAATCCAAATCACTGAAAGGCTAAATTATTTTGGAGTAATTCTAGCTTTCTAGGCCCCGTGTGAAACGCAAGGTTTTGGAAGAAATCATGCAATTCTTGCAAAATCTTTGTAACATTCTTGCATTCCAAATGGGTCATGTATATTAATTGTACATATATAGGTATACCCAGCAACCCAATCAAATAGCTTTTGCTTTACTACACAAGTTTGCCTATAGACTACTAGTTTGCTGACAAACTAGAGCTCATTTGATGAGCAAAAAAAACCAAACATGTCCAAAGTTTTTACATATATATTGTTTATTTGAATTCATGTAGGCTAGCTGCTTCTGTGCGATTAAGGCCCTGTTTGGATCCCATGGTCTAAAATTTAGTTGTCTAAAATTTTGGACTAAACTTTAGTTGGCTAAACTTTAGCCACTAAACTTTAGTCGAAGGTCCTGTTTGGATCCTGTACTAATGGATAGGACTAAAGTTTTAAAAAGACCATACTACCTCTCCTCGTTTCGTGCGTCAGCCATTAAATGGGAGGTGAGAGACCAACATACATGGGTAAACACGTCTTTGTGCCTAAGAACCCAAAACTTTAGACCACTTTAGTTCACTTTGGTGGACTAATGGTCTAAAGTGTTTTTTAGGGGTTAGCTAAAGTTTAGGTCTAACTTTAGACCACCTGTTTGGAGACTTTAGACCTAAATTTTAGTAACTAAACTTTAGATGGAGGGATCCAAACAGAGCCTAAGCATGAAATTAACCATCCTTCAGGTTTCTTATGGATTAATTTAGTTAGCCTGCGTTCCAGTTAGTGAATATTGTGATTCGAGCATCTTGGTCCACTATGTGGTGCTCACTCAGATGTGATCGGTGTCGGATATTAACACATGGGGGTTAATCCTAAACTAATCGCCTTGCAGCTCTAAACAAGAATAATGATCACTTTCTGAAGATCGCCCTGCTAGCTGGCCGAGATTCGGCAGAGATACCCGGACCGTGTGTTGGAGTACAGACAGATAAGGAAATTGAAGGGAGAAAAGGAGACTTGGAATCAGACATTCAGAATGTCGCCTTCCTTTGGACGCGTGCCACGGATCTTCTTCTTCTCCTTCTTTCATTTCTTCTTCCTCTTCTTCCACGCGGTGCGACTTGATTTGCTTCATGTGAGGTGAGAAGTTTGCTTGCTTCAGGTGGGATGGAGTGTCAGATATGCCGTGGCCATTGTGATGGCGGCTAGCAGTAGATATAAAGGCTTATTTTATTTTAGTTTATGGTCTCCTTCGAATAAATAAAGGGAGCATCTAGCTAGTAGTATACCGTTAAAACCACTTTCAACGGTATATGATGATTTCATGCTAGTTTCATAAATGAAGAGGAAGAATACCTCATCGCCAGCCACCATCGCCGCGCCACCCCGGCCAACTACGCGCGCCTCCCCCGCCCCTCCACCACCACCCACAGCCGACGGCACCGTTGCCGCCTCGCCTCGCCATCCCCTGACCCCTCCCCGCTGCGTCGCTCGCCCAACCTAACTGCCATAGCCATCGTTGCCACTGCCCTCTGGCTTTGCCCACCCCCTCCTACCCCACCCCTCGCCGCCCATTATCGGGCCGCCGCCTCTCCCAGACCTCCTTCTACGCTCGGAGGGAAGGGTGAACTCGTAGTAGCAGAGCCGGATTTTCCTCCCCCGTCACTAGATCCGGCGGCGGTGCCCCTCTAGGCCGTCGGATCTAGTGCGCGGCAAGGCCAGCGGTGGAAGAGAGTGGAGGGGATGACAACAGCGTGGAGGGAGGGAGAACGAGAGGGAGCGAGGAGAAAGGAGTTGGGTCATGTCTCCTCCGTGCGTATATGGCTGCGGAAGTGAAGCGCTGAAGTAATAATAGAGCTGCTTTGAGATTCATGCGGCTTTGGATCCAACGGCGATCGAGTATCCCGTCGGAACCCTATACTGTTTGTTAGTATTTCTCATAAATAAACGGCGTGGTTTTTTGCCCTTTTTTCAAAACGGTTTCTTAGGATAGCCTTTTCAAAATGGCTTATTAGCTTAACGGTATTCGGTTTATTCATATAAATACTCATGCTAGGACCAAAAACCATCAGTCACAGCTACAAGCCATTAGTTGTAGCCAGAAAAAACCCACCCAAAATTTGGTTGGCTTCGTTTGCATACTCCGTATAGTTGCTCGAGCTTTTTCGTCCCACTGTGGTTGGGAGGGTAAAAGCATGATCATGTGCCACATCAAGAAACCCACATGTTTGGAGGGCGCCCAGATGTTTTGAGGGCCTGAATTTCTCACCCTCTTTGTATGTGTTTGGTTCATGGGACTATGAGGGATGGGGTGGGGTGGTCCTCGTTCCAGAGCTGTTTGGTTCAGAGTCGAGTGGGATGGGGATATCCCTCTAGGGAATATTCTGCGAATATACTCTCAAATTGGGGATGCTCCTGTCCCCCAGAAATGAGGGGATGGTGAGGGATGAGGTGGGACGAGTGGGCCCCACGAGCTGTTGCAATCCCAGAAAAGAGGCTGACAGGTAGACCCCGCATGTCAGATTTGTCATCCCAAACCTTTTGTCCCTAAACCAAACAGAAAACAGGGACCGTCCTATCTCTTGCAACCAAACACGAAACAGGGTCGGTTCTATCCCTAGAAAAATGGGTTGGATCCGTCACGTCCCACCATGACTCTGAACCAAACACACGCTTTCATCTTTGGGTGTGTCCAACACCGTTCAAACGGTCCACAACGAGTGTGAAATCTGAAAGGCACAATCGCAATGGCATGGTGGACACTAGATAGAGATGTAGGATGGGTTCTTTTCAACTGCGACTGGGTGATAGGTTTGTTCTTTTTGACTTTAGATTGTGGTTTTTGGCTGTGGTTTATGACTTTTGGGCTGTTGATAAAAGAGTTCGAAGTAACAGAAACTCGCGTGTGTTTTTGGTCGATATAAATGAAGTCGCTATAGTATATACTTTAATCCACTTGTAGATGTTATCTTAAAAAAACATTTTGTTCAAAAGGTAGATATTGTAGAAAAAAAACCAGGTTTTGGAAGCTTACGTCTGGTGGCTGAGTGAGACGAGATGCAAATGATATGGGGCGGGCTCTCGTACGCCGGGCTCGACGGAGACCAAGAAAGGCCGGACATTCTATTTTTATTTGTTTTCGATATAAATATTTTTTATTATTCTACCGGCTTCAGGCTGGGCCAGCGAGCTAAAATAGGTCTGAGCCTAGAAAAGCTGGGCCGGGCCGGGCCTAGGCCGGGTTTCCCGTGAACGGTTATATTTTTTACATGATGATGTCCAAAAAGGTGCTCAGAAGTAAGAACATCTACGATGCGTAGTACCTTTAAGCAACGGTTTCAGAAAAGAGTGTGTGTCATATTATTTGAAGTTTTCGCAATTTTTTTCCCAATTCTACTGTATTGCAGCTTCAGGATGGGTTCACAAGATTTAATAAAAGAGAAGCTACGATGCTCCTCTTCATTGCTCATGAGCTTTTAAAGCTACCATTCAGTCTTGTTGATTTGGTGTCTCTTTCTGACTCGGTAGATGATAGATCTACTATCCACAGTTGAGTATCGGGCCGGATACTCTAAGAGCGAGCGATGACGCTTTCCCGTAGCTCCTTTTCCTTGTTAGTTATTTTACCATGCATGTTTTAATTTTCATTGGTTCTTGTCATAGAATGATAGAAATAAGAGCAATATTTTAATTCTAAATTTTACTAAAAAATAAATATCGTAAATAACTAGTGATACAAAGCTCGTTACTAACACAGCAGATAAATCATATTATACTTCAATTTACACAAGGTCAAAATTATATCAAAATCTATCGGTTACACTAACAACTTACGGTGAAGTCTAATGAAGATACGGAAAAGGAAAGGATACTTCAAGCTTTTATGTTAGTGTTACGACCGCACTTAAACGTTCCTGTAGAAATTTCTCTGGATTTTCTGAATGTAAGTTAAGTTTTGGACTTGGACGTCCGTAGAATTGCTAAAGTTGACCGTTAGGTCTTTATTTCAATCAAGTTAACAATTTTTTTAAGTGTTCGTGAGCAAACATGATACTCTTTCTATCCGCAATAACACATAGACTGTTGTGGAAGATACGACAGCCCTGTTTCCAAAAACGGGGTGTTACAGTATATAACATGGTTTTTAGGCTTATGTTGCATCTGGAGAATTTTATTATCTTAATGTTGTATGTTTGAATAAAAATGTGACGAGATTGAGAGGTTCCGGGAAAGAAGTTAGGTGCCATGTGGCAGTTGCTTGCTGCGAGTATTCGCGAGGCGATCCCCATCTTTGTGGACGTGCTGCTACCACTCGCTTCCTGTTGCCTAATAACATGCATGTATCCTTGATATTTTAGTTGAACAGCTGAAGATTTTCTTGGGCATGTGAAAAAAACCTTCACAAGGCAAGGATGTGTGGTCACATGAGGTCCTCCTTTCGTATTCGTTTAGTGGAAAAACATTGGTTTGCATAGAGTTTTCCTTGCTTCGTTGGATTTCTTGGAAGATACCCTAATAGTTTTCCTTCTTGGAAACATCCATTTCTCCTCTTTGATGGAGCACAAAGGGCAGATTTTGACTCTGAGAAGGGTTTCTTAGAAGAGTTCATGAGAGGAATTACATCGACCCTTGCAAAATTCTTGTGTTATAAATAGGACGGCAATTTCTCCTTGGGACAAGAAGGTGCTCCAAGAATAGTGGAATTTACTTTATTATAAAAGGCATAAATTTCACACTCGACTACAAAACTGCATGAGCAACCTTAGCTATTGAATGGCAAAGACAAAAATTTCCTTTGTTTTTTGGTTTTTTTGAACAGCTGGCCAAATTCCATCAACATCAACAAACCTAGAAATCGGGCAGCTACAGTTCCCATAGACCATATACCTCTGGTCTACGAGCCATTGGCCGGCCACCTTCTTCCCCCACTAAGTCCGACCTCGAAAGCGACGATTCAACCTCGGAAGAATGGCGACTAGTCATCCGCTGACAGGTGAGGTCATTGTCACAGGGCTCCACATTTCACTTGCTTGTTGCTTGGTGATGTGGAAACAGTTAAATGATAGCGTCTGTTTGCTATCAACACAGCAAGAAAATTAAAAACAAAAACAGGGGAAAAAAATTTTTACTGTAGCAAAACCAGTGTTTGGAACTATAGCAACTATTGTTTGGTACTGTAGCAAATCACTATTCAATATTATAGCAACTAATAAAAGATTGAAACGCAGCTTTGTTGGTTGAACTTGTTACTGTAGAAAAATAATAAGAAAATCAATGCTCTCACTTTCAGCCGGTTCACACAATTAAAAAACAAATTGAAGACGTTGCTATCAATGAAAATTGATGTTTCGGTCCTATGCACCATACAACACCTCTTGAGCAATGAAAACGATGTTGTTGAGCAAAGAAAACACTCTTCTCTCTCCTACCGTGGGTTGTTGTTGACACCACACGCGACACATAGATGACATTGGCTAGAGAAAAAGCATGCCATGACATGTGGATGCGCGTGAGAAAGCAAATTTCGTCGCGCGAGATGCGCTGAATAAAATCTCCATGACCGAGTAATGCCGAGGCTAATTCAATTTCGTCGCCTTGCGATGCGAAGCAGCACACGCCGCCGATGTATTTTTTTCTTGGAATAGATATGATTTTTATTACTGGATCATGTTTGTGCTTACAAATTGCCCTTCTGGCACCCTTCAAATCCTAGCACAAAAATTGCATTTATCATCCTTGGGGTTAGCCCTTAACCCATCTCGATTTATAGCCAAGGGCCTAAACGAGTTCTTATCCAATTTCAATAAATAAGAGACTCGAAACCCTTACGTAACATGGTTTTTCAACTTTTGTCACAATACCCAAATTTTGGATACTTCAAAATTGTCACATATCATAGCCTCTAGACCGCACCTTCGTAGATCCAACATGCATCAACCATATTTGATCTCCACACGTTCTAACTCGAGCACGACCGTCTCCTCTAGCATCTTTGACTCTGGTCCATGACTTTGTAACAAGCTATCTCCTAGTCCTCGTTGTAGACCATAATCGTCTTCGAGTTACCATGCACATACAAAGAACAAAGCAACATCTTTTTCCAACACAAGTTCTTTTCAACTTAACTAACATAAGTCCACATACATCACACACATTAAATAACATTAATAAACAATATTATTAATTATTTATTGTTATAAATATTTTAGACCTAGTCACATGATCATGAATCGTGCAACTTAACCTCGGCCACATCATCAGATATACAATATGACCTTCCCAGGCGCGGGCCAGGGCCAGCGCGGGCGCGCGGCTAGCGCCGGCGGCGCGGTCCAGGGTGGCACGTGGCCGATTTTCCCGATTTTAAGTGAAGGCCAAATCATCCTGGGAAGGCTAATGGGGTGCTCAAATGATACACAAGAAGTACTCAAGGGTAAATAGGTCATTTTAAGTGAAGGAATACAGAGAAATACAATAGAAACTAATGAAAAGGTATAAAAAGGGTATTTTCTCAATAAAACACTCTAAAGGAGGGTATATTATCAATTAGGATCTAAAGGAGGGTATATCCTAGATTTCCATCTAGTTGGAGGGCATATTCTCAATTTTCTCAACTATTAAAGTCGATTAGCCTTTTTAATTTCTACTTGCTTAGTGCACTATTAGTTATTGGTTTTCTAGTCGACTGAGCAGCTCACGTTGAAACCAATATCGTTAAGCCTTTAGACGACCGAGCCGCTCACGTTAAAGCCAGAACTATTATGATTGCGAGCGTCTGAGCCGCTTACGTTAAATCACAACTTAATAATGCATTAAGTACTTAGAAATAGTATAGTTTAATTGGGAGAATTACAATTACAAAATGCTAGTATATTAATACACAAATATTATTACATAAGATTGTATACACACTTCTTTAGGTGGCTGTTAGCCTCTCTACTCTCTTGCTCTCCTTCGCCTTCTAACTATGTGTACATGCCATGCCATAGCAAGAGCAAGCGGCTATCCTAGCGCCTCTACTCTCTTGCTCTCCTTGCATCTATATGTTTACATGCTATGCCAAAGCAAGAGTCAGCCACCTCTTTATATAGGCACTCAAGGCTATTAGATGCTTGTCACTTTTCAAGATTTATGTAACGCCCCCGTTTCCAGGGGCGCGTACGGACACGGCATTCCGCAACTATTCACGCATGAACAGTTAGGGAACGTCGCGCAAGAGTATACCATTGCATGCTTACAACAAAAGTCCAGCATATATTTGACATAAGGATTAACATCCAGGTTTTTACAGCGGGGCGTGCAAGCCCAAAGTATAATTACAATCCAAAAGACTTCCAGAATCCGCTTGAGCGCGGCCGAGACCTACAGCCAAGGGTCCTCGTCGAAGAAAAGGTCCTCCGGGACTTCTTCAACGGGGAGACCTTCTCCTTCGTCTTGATCCTCTAAAGATTTGAATTAAGCAAGCCGTGAGCCAACCAACCGGCTCAGTAAATCCCAAAGGGATCTTAACTTACTACATGCACGGAACTTCAAGGACGGGAATATATTTGGTTTATTATCTTTGAGTGGATGCAGTTTTATTTGCAATCATTTTAGAAGAGGGACCCAAAACTACTCCCCAAGAACTCAGGGGTTTTCAACAAGAGTTCATTAACCAACCTAAACAAGTTAAAGCATGTACAAAACTACTTAAGCTTTGCTGCTGGAATCACCCAAGTGACACAGCTCCAATAACCGGGAGCACGGCGTATCCGAATACCATTTAATTGACTCTGCAGAGTTTGCTCAACTTTACCCACACGATCCCTTAACTCCCGCTAAAGAGTTAAGAAAGCCAGGTCGTTTCACTGCTCAACTCTTTATGTTGGCTCTACCCGGTAGAATTCACTCGGGTCTGGCTCTCACACGCACACTCACACACACACACACACAAGAACAGACGGAGTCCGCTTCGAGTGAACCCTACCGTTGTTAGGCACCCAACCACGGCTTGCCTAACCTCACTGCTAAACCTCCTGTAGAGTTTCAATCGAGTTGAGCAGCTACTAGACAAGTGTTGACAAGTCAACTCCTGTGGATTGAGCGGGTTCTATGACATTTGCTCAGCATAAGGGTTTCAGTCCTTATATTTTCACATGGTCCGCAACCTCGCCAGGCTCGCGACCCAACCTAAGGTAAGCGGTGGGCGTCGACCGTCCCGCGGTTTCCCACTCACCCTTACCCTTCTCCAAACCCTAGGGTAACGAGTTGGGCGAAGACCGTCTCGCGATTCCCCAACCCTTACCCTACCTCGTGCACGCCGGCACTCTCCGCTCTAAGATACGGTGTCCCATACCACCCTACCTTAGAGTCGGGTTTTCCAAATTCTATTGGCCCACAGCCACAACCTTATCAGTGTAACATTTTGCATGGTGATAATAATATCCTACAATTATCTAGATTAACAGATAATTATTTCTAGGGTTGCAAAGGCATGGCTATAAATTTAACAGGGCATTTGACAGTGGTAGGATTAACTACATAACAAGTCATTCTAAACATTTTATTTTAATTCAAACTAGCATTTCAGAACTAGCTTAATGCAAATAACATATTAACATAAATAAACAGCATGGGTTTCAATATGATCAAAGGGTTTGGGACTTGCCGTCAATCCGAATGATTTCCGCTAGCTCGAACGAAGAACCTCCTGGCTCCTGGGTCTGCAACTGAACTTCCGGAGACTCCGACACTAGCGCAAACATACAAAACAGAATCAAATCCAGCTTGAGACTAATCAAGCGAGGGAAAAATAAACTATTTAAAAAGGAGTAAATTGCATAAACACCCCAAATGGATTTTAGGAATTTATTTGGGAAGAATTTGTGGAAATGGAGGTCACCAGTGGGTCTGGAATATTATTTGGAGCAAGGTGGTGAAATTTGGGAATTTTTGGGATTTTTTGTGATTTTCTAGGATTTATTTGGATTTTCTGGGATTTTAGAAATTAATAAATTCGGAAAATCGGTGAACAATAAAGGCCGCCCGAGCTACAGGCGCGGCCGGCCGAGATGGCCCGCGGCCGAAGGCCGCCGCCCAACAGCGCGCAGCGCGCTGCGCGCGGAGGATCGGGCCAGGGAGGCGGCCGCACGCAACATACGTCCGCGCGGTCCGGATGACGGACGCGTGGACGGCGGGGCGGCGGGGATGCGGGGCGAGCCGAAGGCCCGGATGAGCTGCGGGGTGGATCGGACGGCGGCGAAGCGGGGACGATGGTGAAGCGGTACGAAGTGATCCAACGTCTGACGTTAAATGGCAACGGGAGGATGGACGGCGGAGGGGAAGCCACGTCGCGGGGAGGAGTCGTCTTCCTCCTCCAGCCGCTACAGTAGCCTCGCGGCGAGATCACGGTGGCGACGGCGGCCTGGGCGCTAGGGAGCTCGTCGGCGACCACCGAGGGCACCGGCGGGTGCGGCTTCGCGAGGGGGACCCGTTTTGGGCAGCGGGGAGGTGAGAGGATCACCGGAGAGGGCGGGAGGTAGAAGGGGGTAGTTCGGGTACTTGGCGGCGAGGAAGATCACCGACGGCGAGTTAGCTCAAACGGCCGCGGCTACACGTTCACGGGGACCGGGTGCTCACATTGGTGGCGACGGCGGAGGTTGGGGAGCTGCGGGGAGGTCTGGCCACGGTGAGGTGGTTGCTGCCGGAAGGGGTCTCGATGGCGGCGCTCCACGGGGCTTCACCTGTCCAGAGGAGGGCGGCAAAGGGGTTAGGGGAGGGCGGAGATGCTCCAGGCGAATGCAAATGAAGAATGGGCGAGGGAAGGGGGAGATTGGCTCCCGGGGGCCACCGGCGTAGGGAGCGGCGAAGGCGGAGCTACGGGCGGCGGGGCTCCAATTGGCGACTCCAGAAGAAGCTCTGGAGCGGTGGGAGGCGAATGAGAGGGGTGGAGATGCTCGGGAAGCAAAGGAGGGAGGGGAAACCGAGGTGGGGTATTTGTACCCGGGCGGAGGGAGGGGCTCCTTCGGGGTGAAGGCAACGGCGAGCTCCGGGGTCAACAGGGAATGATGGGAGCAGGTCGGGAGCGTCTCCTCCGCGAGACGGCGGTGGCCGGAGCTGCGCGCGATTATGGCGACGGACAGCACAGAGCGAGTGGAGCTGCGGCATGGGGGAGGCGTCGTCGCGGGAGAGAGGAGAGCGGGGCGCGGTGGGGACGGCGCGCGAGAAGGGGCGACGCGTGGCGCGGAGACTCGCGGCGGTCGAGCAGCGCGACGGAGGCGGGCTTTGGCGGTTCCACCGCGGCGCGCGCGGCGCAGACGCGCGAGGAGAGCGCGGAAGGAGGAGGCGCGCCGCAAGACGAGGAAAAGCGCGCGGCGGCGGCGGCGGCGGAAAAAAGCGGGCGCCAATGAGAGAGAGAAGCGTCCCCGCCGAAAGGGAAAGCGGAAACGGGGAAGACTTTCCCAAAAAGGAAAGTTTTCAAAAATCACTCAAAAACCGGCAAAAATTCACAAATTTTTGGATTTTGAAATTTTGGGGCTTTTCAGCCTACCCCCCTTAAAAGAATCTCGACCCCGAGATTAACTTGGTCCAGGGAGTACGTTGGGGAAATCCCGCTGCAAGTCTGATTCTCGTTCCCAAGTGGACTCATCCGCTGTATGATTCTTCCACTACACTCTGCAAAATCTGATATTCTTGTTTCTGAGCTGCCTCTCTGATGTTTCAAGTATTTGTAGTGGTTCTTCAGCATACGTGCAGTCATCCTGTAATTCAATATCTGACAATGGCACTTCATCTGTTGGTTGACGTAGACACTTTCGGAGTTGAGATACGTGGAACACATTGTGCATTCTTGATAAGTTGGGTGGGAGCTGCACTTGATAAGCTACTTCCCCAACTCTTCCGATAATCTGAAATGGTCCCACATATCTTGGTGCTAATTTGCCTTTAACTTGAAATCTCTTAACTATTTTGAATGGAGTAACTTTGATGTAGACGAAATCTCCAACTTCAAGACTCAAATCCTTCCTGCGGTTATCTGCATAGCTCTTCTGTCGGTCTTGTGCCATTTTGAGTCTGTCTCTGACAATTCTAACATGTTCTTCTGTGTCTTGGACAATCTGAGGACCAATAAGTTGTCGCTCTCCTGTTTCCGTCCAATTCAGAGGGGTTCTGCATTTTCTGCCATAAAGTGCTTCAAAGGGGGCCATTTGGATACTAGCTTGGTAGCTATTGTTGTATGAGAATTGAGCAAACGGTAAGCAAGTATTCCCGGCTGCACCATACACAATAGCACAAGCTCGCAACATATCTTCCAAAATCTGATTCGTTCTTTCTGTCTCATCCATCCGTCAGGGGTGATAGGTGAACGAAATTCAAATCGGTGCCCATTGCTTCATGTAATTTCTCCCGAACTTAGATGTAAATTGTGCTCCTCTATCGACACAATTTTCTTGAACTCCATGTAGAGTCACAATTCTTGTCAAGTATAACTCAGCAAGTTTATCTTTCCCATAAGTTTGTTTGATCGGAGGAAATGAGCCACTTTGGTCAATCTATCGACAATGACCCAAATAGCATCATATCCTCACGAGTCTTGGGAAGTCGATAATGAAATCCATGCCGATCTCGTCCCATTTCCATTCGGGTATTGGCAAAGGTTGCAACAATCCCGATGGTTTCTGGTGGTCTATCTTGATCTGCTGGCAGACATCACATTTAGCTACATACTCTGCCACTTCCTTCTTCATCTGGTTCCACCAATACTTCTTCTTCAAATCTTGGTACATCTTAGTACCTCCTGGGTGAATTGAGAATTGGGACGAATGGGCTTCAGACAAGATTAACTCTCTTAATTCCTTCTTGTTTGGTATACAATAGCGATCACGGAAGGTGAGGATTCCATGCTCATCTATTGCGTACTCTGCTGACTCTTCTCCTTGAATATCCTTTTTCAGTTTTTGAATCTCTTCATCTTCATCTTGTGCTGCTTTAATCTGATCTGTCAGTAATGGTTGAATTTCTAATGTTGTTCCTTCACCCTGTTCTGTGATCACCAAGTTCAGTCGTATTATGTCCCTTTGCAATTCTGGCGGATACTCTGATTTGCTAGCTTTGCTTGGACGAGCCTTGCGGCTAAGGGCGTCGGCAACTACATTGGCCTTGCCCGGGTGATATTGGAGATCAACATCATAATCCTTTATCAGTTCCAGCCATCTGCGCTGTCTCATATTTAATTCTGGCTGTGTGAATAGGTACTTCAGACTCTTGTGATCAGAGAATATCTCACATCGATTCCCCAGCAGGTAGTGCCGCCAAATTTTTAGTGCATGCACTACAGCTGCTAGTTCTAAATCGTGTGTGGGATAATTCTCCTCATGCGGCTTCAACTGTCTCGAGGCATAAGCGACAACCTTTCCATCTTGCATAAGTACACATCCCAAACCTTGCTTTGAAGCATCACAGTAGATTTGGAACTCCCTCTCTGGATTGGGCAGAATCAACACTGGCGTTGTTGTTAGTTTGGTCTTCAGTAACTGAAAACTTTCCTCACATGCATCTGTCCAGGTGAATGGTTTGTCCTTCTTCAATAGCTGAGTGAGTGGTCGAGAAATTTTCGAGAAGCCTTCAATGAATCGGCGATAATAACCCGCCAATCCAAGGAAACTCCTTACTTCAGTCACGGTCTTGGGTTGTTTCCATTCCATAACTGCAGATATCTTTTCTGGATCGACCTTCACTCCATCTTCAGATATAATGTGACCCAAGAAAGCAACTTCCTTCAACCAAAAGCTGCATTTGTCGAACTTGGCATATAGCTGATGTTCTCTTAATCTTGTCAATACCATGTGCAAATGTCGTCTGTGCTCTTCTTCACTCTTGGAATATATCAGGATATCATCAATGAAAACAATCACAAATCGATCCAATTGGTCCATATGCACCAGGTTCATAAGATTCATGAAATAAGCTGGCGCATTGGTTAAACCAAAGGGAACGACCGTGAACTCAAATAATCCATATTTGGTGATGAAAGCTGTCTTCTCTCGATCTTGCTCTCGGATTTTAAGCTGATGATAACCCGAGCGCAGATCGATCTTGGAAAACACTTTGGCACCCTTGAGTTGGTCAAACAGGTCATCAATTCTGGGGAGAGGATACTTGTTCTTGATGGTGACAGCATTCAAGCCTCTGTAATCAACACACATCCTTAATTCTCCATTCTTCTTTTTCACAAATAAAACTGGGGCTGACCACGGTGAAGTACTTGGTCGAATGAATTCCTTCTCTTGTAGTTCATCTAACTGCTTCTTCAGTTCTTTCAGCTCACTAGATGACATTCTATACTGATGTTTGGCAATTGGTTTGGTACCAGGTACCAATTCAATAGCAAGTTCCACTTGTCTGTCAGGAGGTCTTCCTGGTAATTCTTCTGGAAAGACATCTGGATACTCTTGTACCACTGGCACTTGATCAGGTGTGGCTGCTATCATGTTGATCATACGCTTCCTGACATCTTTTAATACTTCTCGATCTGTCTCTACTACCACTTTCTGACCTTCAGAATTGACCAATGACACTGTCTTGATCTCACAGTCTACCTTGCCTTTGTTCTTGGCCAACCAGTTCATGCCCAAAATGGCATCTAATCCTGTCATATCTAGTTGCAACAAATCGCTCTAAAATCTACCCTTGGATTTTTATATCGAGTTCCGCACACCCATTGTGGGACTCCATTCTAACCCTGGGGTCTCAACCACATAGGGTCCAGGTAAAGCAACGAAGGCAATTGATTTCTTGAAGCAAAACTCTTGAAACAAATGAATGTGTTGCACCAGATCAAACAAAATCAATGCGGTATGGAGTTGATTGGAAACATACCAAAGACAATGATGTCGCTAGCTCCTGCTGCGTCCTCTGCCGACACGTGGTTCACCCTCGCATAGAAGGTGGGTTTGGTACGGCCTCTGCCTCGGCCTACTGACGTGAAATTGGCGGTGCCGGCTGGAGATTGGGGGCTGGCTGCCTTAATCTGCAAGTAGCCTCCTTTGGGAGTACTAGGACTTGATTGTGTCTTTGTTTCCTGCTATTGCTGGTTTAGGACTTGTAGCTTGGCTGCATCTGATGGTAAGCTTTTCCGGGGGCATTGATCTCTGTAGTGTCCAATTTCTCCGTAGTGAAAACAAGCATTGGATCTTTTTGGGCAGTTACTAGCAAGATGATTCCCACCACAGGTGGGACATTTGAGCGCTAGTGGCAAAGGAGAGTTGTATTCTTTGTGGTCGCCATCGAGTCCTCGGTAACCTCACAAATCGGCGGGAGGATTGGGATCGATATGAGGCGATCCCGATGTCTGATTCGTTGAGCATTATGTGAAGCGATTGAGATTTATGTACCGCCTTACGTTTTACGTAGTCCTCCATTTCTCCTCTAGCTTCTTCCGAGTTGATTAAGCCGTTCACCATGTCATGTAAATCCTGGAACTTGAGCTGAAATATGAAATTTCAGAGATCGCTGTAATCCACCACGAATCTATTCATCTTCTTGTCTTCGTTGTCAACATCTTCGGGCAAACTGGACAAATGGTTGAACTGATGTAAGTATTCCATAACGATCGTCCTCCTTGCTTAAGCGCAAGAAACTCCCGACGCTTAGCCTCCATGACGCCATGCGTATGTGTGCCTTGCGGAAGGCCTTTGAAAAGTCCTCCCAACTAATTTCTTTGTTCGTAGGGTGCGTTGGTAGTTGATCCACCACGTAGCTGCAGACACCGCAATCGGTGGGATGCGTCGGCACCTTCTCTTGATCATCGCATCGTCTTTGTTTGAAGCTTTCTCTCCACGTCCACCACCAATCCTCGCTACCGTAGGGTCGGCGGAGGTAGAGAAGACCGGTGGGCGTGTCTTGAAAAATCCGCCCATCGGGTGGAAATGGGAGAACCATCCCGAGGAGCACTACTCCCACTAGGAAAACTGGAGGATCGGGTTGCAATCTGTTCAAGAAGCTGAGCTTGCTGATCTAATACTTTCAAGATATTCTGCTCTCCTTGATATCGATTCTTTTCTAACATTTCAATAACCTTGGCAAGTGTGTTCAGTGGTGGCGGTGCACCACGCCTACTGGTCCGACAAATGCGCCTGCTTGGTTCCATCTGTTTATTGGGAATTTGAGGTTAGATTTGCAGCGGCTTTGACAATTAAGAGCAGGTAAGTAAGACTTCGAATTTCAAGGTAAGCATAGGGTGAACAGGGTAAGTACGAGAGTGAAAGGGGACAGAAGAAAGCTTTGAATACACAGAGGGAAATACTGATAATTTAGACAAGCAACATAAAGGATTAATTAACATAAGTTCCACAATAAAGCAAGCGGTACGTAGACCACTTAGGGTTCGAGTTTGCACTTGCATTACATACCAAAAGTACAGCTATTACAAAAGGGTCTGGCTACGCTAGCGGTCAGCGTCTACTCCTCGTCGTCCCCTGGTGCTGGGAGGGCAAGCGGGGCTGCCGGGCGGAACCGGGCACGGTACTCTACCGTGGTCATCAGCCGGCGCCTGCGCCTAGACTGCACCGTGGAGCACGAGGACTGGACGCTCGGCTCCTCAACGTGGTCCAAGGCCTCGATCTCCTCGAAGCGGCGGAGAGAGGCTCTGAGCTGCCGAACCTGCTCGCGAGTCCTCCGTAGCCGCCGAAGCCTCTGGACTCTCGGCCGTCTTGGCGTAACGAACGACTGCTATGCCCAAAGGACGGCGATGCCCGCGAGGCGGGGATCGTCATCCTCACCGAACTGAGGCACGGCCAGGCCCTCGCGACGCTACTGAGGCACCAGGTCGAAGGGAGTGAAGGAGAGCTCGAGGCTGTAGTAGTCCCGCAAATAGAACGCAACCTTCTGGGCCGCGTCCTGAACCGCGTCGTCTTTGTCCATCCTTCTGGCGATGAACTTGCGCTCCTGGTCGGGGCGGACAGGCAGGGGTGTGAGGACCACCCATGCCTTCCACTCGTAGAGCTGCTCTCCACGGGTGCGGCTCACTGCATGGAACACTGGGCTGCAGTGCTCCCTCGAACCGAGGTACCTCCTCATCTCCCAAAGCTTGTATGGCCATCCGTCCATACGGTCAGGGCGGGAGAGGACGTAGTGCACCATCTGCCGGAAACGAAATTTTGAAATTAGACAAGCGAAGCAATAAACTTTTGCAAATGTAAATCTTAAGCAGAAATAAATTTAAGACAGACAAGGTAGCAACAAGAGAGGAAAAAGACAGCAATAAACCTTATATTTTTCGTAAACCGTTTTTATGGCTTAAATTAAGTTTTGCGATAAAATCGCTTCCTAGTTTGCCTTAGGTCTTAACCTACGGTCAAGTGCCTGCTCTGATACCACTTCTTGTAACGCCCCCGTTTCCAGGGGCGCGTACGGACACGACATTCCGCAACTATTCACGCATGAACAGTTAGGGAACGTCGCGCAAGAGTATACCATTGCATGCTTACAACAAAAGTCCAGCATATATTTGACATAAGGATTAACATCCAGGTTTTTACAGCGGGGCGTGCAAGCCCAAAGTATAATTACAATCCAAAAGACTTCCAGAATCCGCTTGAGCGCGGCGAGACCTACACCAAGGGTCCTCGTCGAAGAAAAGGTCCTCGGGACTTCTTCAACGGGAGACCTTCTCCTTCGTCTTGATCCTCTAAAGATTTGAATTAAGCAAGCCGTGAGCCAACCAACTGCTCGAGAAATCCCAAAGGATCTTAACTTACTACATGCACGGAACTTCAAGGACGGGAATATATTTGGTTTATTATCTTTGAGTGGATGCGTTTTATTTGCAATCATTTTAGAAGAGGACCCAAAACTACTCCCCAAGAACTCGGGGTTTTCAACAAGAGTTCATTAACCAACCTAAACAAGTTAAAGCATGTACAAAACTACTTAAGCTTTGCTGCTGGAATCACCCAAGTGACACAGCTCCAATAACCGGGAGCACGGCGTATCCGAATACCATTTAATTGACTCTGCAGAGTTTGCTCAACTTTACCCACACGATCCCTTAACTCCCGCTAAAGAGTTAAGAAAGCCAGGTCGTTTCACTGCTCAACTCTTTATGTAGGCTCTACCCGGTAGAATTCACTCGGGTCTGGCTCTCACACGCACACTCACACACACACACACACACACACAAGAACAGACGGAGTCCGCTTCGAGTGAACCCTACCGTTGTTAGGCACCCAACCACGGCTTGCCTAACCTCACTGCTAAACCTCCTGTAGAGTTTCAATCGAGTTGAGCGACTACTAGACAAGTGTTGACAAGTCAACTCCGTGGATTGAGCGGGTTCTATGACATTTGCTCAAATAAGGGTTTCGATCCTTATATTTTCACATGGTCCGCAACCTCGCGGGCTCGCGACCCAACCTAAGGTAAGCGGTGGCGTGACCGGCCGTCCATGCGGTTTCCCACTCACCCTTACCCTTCTCCAAACCCTAGGGTAACGAGTTGGGCGAAGACCGTCTCGCGATTCCCCAACCCTTACCCTACCTCGCACGCCAAGACTCTCCGCTCTAAGATACGGTGTCCCATACCACCCTACCTTAGAGTCGGGTTTTCCAAATTCTATTGGCCCACAGCCACAACCTTATCAGTGTAACATTTTGCATGGTGATAATAATATCCTACAATTATCTAGATTAACAGATAATTATTTCTAGGGTTGCAAAGGCATGGCTATAAATTTAACAGGGCATTTGACAGTGGTAGGATTAACTACATAACAAGTCATTCTAAACATTTTATTTTAATTCAAACTAGCATTTCAGAACTAGCTTAATGCAAATAACATATTAACATAAATAAACAGCATGGGTTTCAATATGATCAAAGGGTTTGGGACTTGCCGTCAATCCGAATGATTTCCGCTAGCTCGAACGAAGAACCTCCTGGCTCCTGGGTCTGCAACTGAACTTCCGGAGACTCCGACACTAGCGCAAACATACAAAACAGAATCAAATCCAGCTTGAGACTAATCAAGCGAGGGAAAAATAAACTATTTAAAAAGGAGTAAATTGCATAAACACCCCAAATGGATTTTAGGAATTTATTTGGGAAGAATTTGTGGAAATGGAGGTCACCAGTGGGTCTGGAATATTATTTGGAGCAAGGTGGTGAAATTTGGGAATTTTTGGGATTTTCTGTGATTTTCTAGGATTTATTTGGATTTTCTGGGATTTTAGAAATTAATAAATTCGGGAAAATCGGTGAACAGTAAAGGGGCCGGCCCGAGCTACAGTGCGGCCCGGCCGGGGAGATGGCCCGCGGCGAAGGCAGCCAGCGCCAACGGCGCGCTTATGCTGCGCTGCGGAGGATCGGGCGAGGCGGCGCCACGCCAGCAGCGTCCGCGCGTCCGGATGACCGACGCGTGGGCGGCGGGCGGCGGATGCGGGCGGCCGAAGGCCGGATGAGCTGCGGGTGGATCGGACGGCGGCGGCGGGGCGATGGTGAAGCGCACGGTGATCCAACGGCGACGTTAAATGGCAGCGGGAGGATGGACGGCGGAGGAAGCCACGTCGCGGGAGAGTCGTCTTCCTCCTCCGGTGCTCTGATAGCCTCGCGGCGAGATCACGGTGGCGGCGGCGGCACAGGCGCTAGGGAGCTCGTCGGCGACCACCGAGGCACCGGCGGGTGCGGCCGCGAGGGGACCCGTTTTGGGCGGCGGGAGGTGAGAGGATCACCGGAGAGGGCGGGAGGTAGAAGGGGGTAGTTCGGGTACTTGGCGGCGAGGAAGATCACCGGCGGCGAGTTAGCTCAAACGGCCGCGGCTACACGTTCACGGGGACCGGGTGCTCACATTGGTGGCGACGGCGGAGGTTGGGGAGCTGCGGGGAGGTCTGGCCACGGTGAGGTGGTTGCTGCCGGAAGGGGTCTCGATGGCGGCGCTCCACGGGGCTTCACCTGTCCAGAGGAGGGCGGCAAAGGGGTTAGGGGAGGGCGGAGATGCTCCAGGCGAATGCAAATGAAGAATGGGCGAGGAAGGGAGATTGGCTCCGGGGCCACCGCGTAGGGGCGCGGCGCGGAGCTACGGGCGGCGGGGCTCCAATCGGCGACTCCAGAAGAAGCTCTGGAGCGGTGGGAGGCGAATGAGAGGGGTGGAGATGCTCGGGAAGCAAAGGAGGGAGGGGAAACCGAGGTGGGGTATTTGTACCCGGGCGGAGGAGGGCTCTTCGGGGTGAAGGCAACGGCGAGCTCCGGTCAACAGGAATGATGGGAGCAGTCGGGAGCGTCTCCTCCGCGAGCGAGGCGGTGGCCGGAGGCTGCGCGGCGATTATGGCGACGGACGGCACAGAGCGAGTGGAGCTGCGGCATGGGAGGAGGCGTCGCGCGCGGAGAAGGCGAGAGCCGGTGGGGCGAAGCGCGCAGAAGAAGGCGGCGACGCGTGGCGCGGAGACTCTGCGGCGGTCGGACAATGACGACGGAGGCGGTCTTTGGCGGTTCCACCGCGAAGCGCGATCGCAGACGCGACGCGAGAGAAAGCGAGGAGGAAGCGCCAACGCCACGAGGAAAGGCGCGGCGCTGGGCGCGGCGAAGCGGAAAAACGGCGCCGAGAGAGAAGCGTCCTGCCGAAAAGGGAAAGCGGAAACGGGGAAGACTTTCCCAAAAAGGAAAGTTTTCAAAAATCACTAAAAAACCGGCAAAAATTCACAAATTTTTGGATTTTGAAATTCTGGGGCTTTTCAATTTAGCCATGATACACTATAAATATCTAGATTTTAGAAGATTCATTACAAATATGATATTTCTAATTTACCATGACAAACTACATATTCAATCTAAATTCCTATGGTGGCAATCTTGTGATGTGGCTCAGCTAATCAGGTTTAAAGGCAATTCAAAAGTAATAAGAAAAATTTTAATTATCAGTCTTCAAGTAGACAATTTTCAGTATTTGCTAATCTAACAAAAGTTGCATATAAGCTAATATGTGTTCATGGTATAATCAGAATATGCTAATATAGCATGAAGCATTGTTGAAATATGTACTTGATAATTAATATCCATCCATGTATTAGGATCCCTTCCTTTCTATTTCTTTAAAAAGAAACAGAATCCCTTCATTTTTTTTAATTTCTCCCTTCCTTTCTATTTCTTTAAAAAGAAGAGAAATCCCTTCCTTGCCTTTTTAAAAATTTATCTAAACATAAGCTATTGTAATAATAAAATCATTCGTATGAATCAGGCGTAACGAAAATGCATATATTCACAGAAAATCTGTGTACCGAATGGTTAAAGTAGACCTGTGAGAGCAAGGCTAATAATCTGATCTTCACCGGGTCAGATGGACACTTACACCCACTTATCACCCATTCATATAGTAGTTTACAGCCAATGAAAGTGTATGACCCACCCCTTTCTCTCACAAAGTTTATTGGTTCTTGTGCTTGGTGGTACTGTAAACTTACAGCCCACCTCTCTTCTCTCTCCTCCTCTCTCTCCTCCACCTCAGCATACAGCCTACTAACAGCCTCTTATTATACTTGCTCTGAACTTAATTTTGATTTGAGTCAAGCAAAACCTTCCCTTTCCTTTTCTTTTTCCATATTATTTTCTTGTGTATGTTTTTCCCCTTTCCTTTCCTTTTCTTTTTCTTTCCCTTCATTTTATTTTTTCTCTACCTTTCATTTTCCTCTCCCCTCGTTTTCATTTTCCCCTTTCTTCCTTACCTGCCGACCACCGCTCCTCCTCAATCTCCAGCGCCACCCCCCTCTCTCCATCTCTCTCTCTGCATCTCTCACTCGTCGCCGGTTCTAGCAGCGCCGGCCGCACGCCCGACCAGATCTGGGCTCCCATGTGAGCTCCTCCAACATCACCTCCTCTCTCCAGAGAAAACCTGGGCATACATTTACTTGTTGTGTGATGTGCTTGAGTGTGTGATTGAAGAGGCGCTGATAAGGGGAGGGATTGGGAGCCGACGGCGAGGAGGGGAGGCGGCGGCGCCGGAGAAGGGGGGGGTTGGCGCCGGCAGGAGAAGCGGCCGCGCGTCATGGGTATTGATTGAAGAATCCATTATTCTTGCTATCAACATCGCCATTCAAAACAGTTTGGTATGGTTTCTTTTTGATTTAGCTGTTGATTCTCCTAGATTTTTCTCTTTTTTCATGTTCTTCAATTGCTTGATTCTTTTTCCTTTTGTGAAGAGAAGAGTAGAAAGCCATAGATAACTCTAGAGCTATTGACTGGTAATAGTACCTTTGGCTCAACCTCACCATTCATCCGATGGCTCAGTTAAACCCTGCCTTCCTTTTACAAAATTATTTGATTTCAGGTGCATGCGGAACAAACTTTATGAAGGAATCATTGTTGGCTGCATGTAGTTTGACTCACTTTATGAAGGAATCATTGTTGGCTGCATGTAGTTTGACTCACTTTATGAAGGAATCATTGTTGGCTGTATGTAGTTTGACTTCTGTGATTTGTAATGTCAAATTATGTTTATTTACTCATGCAACTTTATTTTATGTGATATTGTGCTTTCATCTAATGATATACATGCCTGCATTCACTCCACCTGTGCTTGCTATACCTAAGTAGTATTTCATGATTGTAAGGAAACCAAATTTGGTCAATTTTGTGAGATCAATACATCAAGGTGATCTTTGGACCTAAAATTTAAGGGATGATTGATCTGACTTAGTAACAGCCTTTTGACATAATATTTATTCGATATTGCTTCAATGCATATTATGCCTTAGATATATTAGCTTTATTACCATCACACTATTTGCAGTGCACCAGAAACCATCTGTTTGCTTTTTTTTCGATACGCAACTCCGACATACTTTGCTAGTGGATATTCAATATATGTGTATTTTTGGCTGGAAATGTCTGGGTGTGTCTACATCTTGTCATTTTAACAAATTTTATTTGTTTCTGCATGCTTTTATGAATATTCAGAGTTGAGGAATTACAAAGCTTTGGATTAGTTACATATGCAAATTTCAATATGTTGACAGGTCTAGCTCGAAGGAATAAAAAATGGTAGAGAATGGTGTCCATGAGCCACCAAAGGGTGTCTCTCAGAATAGTTCACCTTTGCAAATGAATGGTGATTCGGTGAGTTCTTTCCTTCAAGACTCATATGAAAGCAGCCACCAGATTTACTCCTTACCATGGTGATTTTGTGAATGCAACTGACAGCTGAAACGTTCTAAATTTCTAATAACAACAGTTGATTGTTTTGTGTTGAGAAGCGTATCCTTGTAACATGACAGTCCAAAATGCATAATTGTATTCATATTGATGGATGATCATTGTGCACATATCTGTAAGTTGGAGCTTCCATAGTTAACTCACTTAACTACTGATTTGTCACTTAACTACTGATTTGAACATGTGGCTCAACCGTTTGCAAAAAAAGAGAGAGAAAAAATTACGACTGCAGTTGATCCTTTTTTTTGGGTAGTGCTTCCATCAAATTTTGAGTTTTAATGGATGTTCTTTGACTTGTCAGGGAAAGGTTGATCCCGGACGACTTCCAGAGTTGACATGGGAACACAAGCTAAGTCATGTTGGATATGATTTGCCATCATTCAGACTTACATGGAGAGAGACATTGCAGCTGGTATATCTTCTACTTTATTCAGTTTTTTGCCTGTGAAACTCATCAGGGCAAAATTAATTGTAGCCATCTAGCTGTTGTTTAGAAAATAACAATGATTATCGGTAGCCATCTATTAAATTCTTATGTTTTGCTTCCCTCTGATGTTTTTGTGGGTTCTTGCTATTTTATTCGCTGGCTTCCTGAAGGGATGAACATTTGCAGCTTTCTAGGCCAAGTGATGAATATTTGTAGCTTTCTTCTTCATGTTTCTATTATGATTTTCCTCATTTCATTGTTGAAGGCTGGTCTTGGTTTTCGCCTTGGTCGACACATCCTTGAAGAAACTTCCAAAGGACGAGTATGTTTTCACCTCATTATTGTTTGGAGTTTTGACCTATTCCACATGCTCCTTTCTCTTTTATTTTATTTGGATATTTTTGTAAGTGCTAGCTTTGTTAGTGTTCTACAGACTGCTGTTATTGATCCCATGAAAAAGCGCATTGCGAAATCTGGTCAGGGTGTTCCACTTGGCGGCATTGGGTATACCTTATTATCTCAGTGTAACATTTATTTCTTATCAATGTGGAGTGTGCATTCATCAATTTTTTTATACTATCATCCAGAAAAACTTATTTTCACTAGTTTTACAGTGTTAAACTGCTTGACACCACAAATGAGCTTGCTGGATTCTGAAGGCCCTTTTTATCAAGTGCTTGTTTATCATGTATCTATGGTTGTGTATCTATGGTAGTTGTTACTTGTGTCTAATAAGTGCCATGAGCATGAGCTTGTTGTATTTGTTTCTTTGATGTATTTGTTTCATTTGCAAAGATCTGAAAAGTGAAAACTATCTATAGTTTAAGCTTATTTATCATCTTGACCACTATGCTAATTTACCATAGTGGTCATTGTGATAAATATTGCTAATAAATCATGTCTGCACTTACAGTCTCCAGCATCTAATTTTTTTTTTGCTAACGAGGGATGAAAATTTCATTGGGGAAAAAGTATCAACATCGAAATATGCGTGAGTTGGTTGTGCACTTGTACTTGGTTCAAGAACAAAACATTTTCACTTAAATAAAAAATATTGTAGCCGCTCAAAGAATTTGTTTCTATTTTCCTCAGGAACATATTTTAGCGCACACTTCAAAATTCTTCTTTTGTTTGATGGAACTTCAGTGCACTAGATCTATTTATCCTCTAATTGTTGGAAAACTGTAGTGCAGGAAGTATCGGAAGAAGCTACAAAGGTGACTTCCAACGCTGGCAGTTGTTCCCAGGAGCTTGTGAAGATAAATCTATATTGGCAAATCAGTTTTCTGTAAGTCTACAGTCTTCACTATTCTTCACCTTTTCAATTGGGCAGATAAATGTGCTCTTTCGGTATCAGATGATCACTGTTATAACTGCTATGGCCTTGGTAGCAGCTGCTATCCAGGTAGAGGTTGGGTCTACTGCAATGATATACACATAGCAATATACATTAGTGGTTAAGTGGGTTGAATGCAGTTAAATGGGCCTTGAAACGCAAAAGGCAGCCTTTATTGTGGCCCCGAAAAGCATGGTTATTAAGGTGGCGCGGCGAGGCGTAGCGACTCACCACCTTCATACAACAGTATCACTTATGGCGCGCGGCATGGCGACGCCATACACACAACAATATCGGACTTCTGGAAGGCCCAAACAGAAGAAATACAAAGAGAGAAGGACTTTATTGCAATTTCAGAACATCGAGAGGGTTAAATCACAAAATACCGAATCCCCTCATAACAAGCCGCTGCTGCAATTTTCTTCACCTCTGGCCATTCTTCGCCACCATGGCTTCTCTCCCTCTCTCCTTCCCCCATCTCCTCCACCTCCGGCGCCGACGAGGCCGAGCCAGCTCGCCGGCGGCCGCTCCCTCTTCTCGCTGCTACTCTCCACCACCCCTAAGCGGCAGCCGGCAGACCGGAGGAGGTGGCGGAGAGCTGGCCGGTGAAGCAGGAGGCAGCGGAAGACCGAAGCAGGAGCCGGTGAAGCGAAGGAGGCCCGATCTGGCAGAGGCAGTGGATTCGGCGGTGGTGACGGCGGATCTAGCTGTGGCGACGGTGGATATGGTGCACCTCCATGCCGTCCGGACGTCATGGAGCCTTCGGTCCCCCATGGCAATATGGCGTCGAGATATCGCCGATATCTCGACGCCTTAATAACCATGCTGAAAAGAACTCTTCTTTCTACCTTCCTTTCCTCCTATGAAGGTTCAAAGTAGTACGGACTGAACTCCTAGCAATATGTCCTCAATCCTCACAGGAAGAATATATCATATTATTGGAACTACATTGTTAAGTTCTGCCTTTTTCTTTATAATTCATGTTGCACCATATGAATATTTATATTTTTATATCGTTAAACCGCTCACAAGGCCACATACCACAACAGTGCCACAAGGTGGAGTGCCTGCTTGCTAACTGCTTACCGCTATTTAGAACATTGCTGATGATTCTTTCAAACTTGATATGTTATTTGTGATTACATCACATGCTTAATGCTTCCAAGTCGACGTACGTTTAGGCTTATTCGAGGATGGATTGGAATGAAGGGGGTAGTCATGGTGAGTAATTGGACGCTGCCCTGGACCCCTGGGGCATGGTTTGGGAGCTGTGTTGGGGCTACCGCGTGGCAGGGGCAGGGAGAGCGAACAAGAGTGGAAGAGTTGGGTTTCCTTCTTTCTAATTTCTCGAACTTGCATCACATCTCATTATATAGAGATTGGCCCTAACATGGAAACTAACAAGCAAATCAATCTAAAATAACAAATCTTATCCTCAGCTGGCTTAAAGGAAAAGTAAATTAATTGTAAGGAAATAAATATATGGCTTATCTCTAAGCTTGATCACCTGCCGTGTTTGGCACGCTTGAAAGGAAATAAACTTTGGCGCGCTGGTGCTGCCATGGTTCTTGGTCCACCAGGAGTACCGCAGGCCCCACATGGCAGACGTGGTTAGACTTTTAGTAATTCATATGTTTGGATAAGTTAGATTTTATTAGAAATGAAAAGTGTTGAAGTATAAGTGAATTGCTCATCTTTCCTCATCAGCTTAAGCTTTTAGGTGAACTAGCTGGTGTATAAAACTCAATATGGTATCAGAGCCATGAGGTCCCAAGTTCAAGACCTGGCTGACGCAATTAAAAAAATTAATTGCAGTCCACTTCTATTCCACGTATTAGGCCTAAGGGAGCCTACACGTGAGGAGGAGTGTTGAAGTATAAGTGAATTGCTCATCTTTCCTCATCAGCTTAAGCTTTTGGGTGAACTGGCTGGTGCATGAAACTCAATAAAAAGAACAACAGTTTCATGAATAAATGGTGTATATATTTTTTTTTCTCGAATACGCAGGAGAGCTGCGTATCATTGCATTAAGAAGAAAAGAAGGGGGGATACAAGAGAAACAAACACCAAAGCCACCCACCACACTCACACCCAAAAAGAAAACAAGATACAAACACACCCGAAATAGAAAAAACTACAAGACCCAGCCTGAAAGAAACAAGCCATCTACCTAGCGACCACTTCTAAATGCGCTAAACCCTTAGCGCCAGCAAGGGACCAGAGATGAGCCTCCTCAAGGAAGGTTCTAATCACAAGCTGGATGTTCGGGTTAGCTCCATTGAAGACACAGTCGCTACGATGCTTCCACAACATCCAAGCCCCTAAAGTAACCAACGAATTCAAACCTTGCTTCACTTCCTTGGGGGACAAAGCGTTGACTCTTATCCACCAGTTAAAGAAACCCTTGTCCTCAGGGAATGGAGAGATGTCAGGTAGTCTGTAGTGGCGAAAGAGTAGTGACCACACTGTTCTTGAGAACACACAACTAGACAATATATGATCAATGGTCTCATCCTCCTGATCACACAAGGGACATTGCCTGGATGAGGTAAACCTCTACTAGCCAATCATCTCACGTCCAACATCTGTTATGAGCAACCAACCATAGGAAAAAGGCATTTCTTTGGCGCCTGTGTCTTCCAAATTAATTCCCAAGGTTCAAATGTCATCGACCCAAAAACAATGATCTCAGACGCAGATTTAGATGAGTCTTGACCAGATTCGATGAAGCGCCACCTATGAACATCCGAAGCAATGGTTGTAGTTCCACCTCGATAACTAAGTCCCATAGTTCCAAAAATTCAGCAAGTGCGAAACTGTTAGAGCACCCTAAATATCCTGAATCCAAAAGTTCGATCCATAGCTTCATACATCATGCGTTTCTTTGCTCGCCTCTTAATGACCAAAGCAAAAAGGTGAGGAGCTAGATTTGCAACCGACCTTCCTTGCAGCCAATTATCAGTCCAGAACAAGGTAGATTTTCCATTGCCCACAAGCGAAACAACTGCCATAGAGAAGAAAGCTTTTACAGAGGAGTGAAGTTGTATCTGGAATTCAGCCCAAGGCTTGTTAGGCTGTGTCTTTGCCATCCAGAGCCACCTTAGTCTCAACGCCCAACCCAGACGTTGGAGATCATGCAGCCCAAGGCCTCCCAAATCTTTGGGCATACAAACTCTAGGCCAAGTGATTAAGCAATGTCCCCCATTGGCCTCTCTTCTTCCCTTCCAAAGAAAATTTCTTCTAATTTTATCAATCTCTCTTGCAGCCCACGAAGGGAGGTCCATAGCAATACAAAGATATATCACCATGGAGGTCATCACATGTTTAACCAAAACCAGTCTTCCCGCTTTATTCATCAAGTCAGCCTTCCAACCAGGAAGTTGATCCGCAATACGATCAATGATCGGTTGGAATTGTGCTCTGCAAAGCTTTTTAACAGAAAGTGGTACGCCAAGATACTTGCATGGGAAATCTTTAATTTCACAGGGCAAATACAGCTGCAGAAGTTCAATGTGTTCCTCAGAACACTGGATGGGGGTGGCGCTACTTTTTTGGATGTTGGTTTTTAGTCCCGTGGCAGTACCAAAAACATGAAGGATGGTAGAAATCAACTCCAGGTCAGAGGCAACTGGTCTAATGAACATAACCACATCGTCTGCGTATATTGACACCCTGTGTCTGAGAGGCCGGTTAGCAAGCGGTTGGAGCAATCCTTCGTCACTTGCTTTCTGAATCAAGGCATTGAGAACATCCATGACCAAAATAAAGAGCATTGGAGACAAGGGGTCTCCCTGCCGTAAGCCTCGCTGATGCTGAATTTCCTCCCCGGGTAGCCCATTTAAAAGAATCCTCGTGCAAGATGTATAAAGAAATTCACAGATAATATTCCTCCAGACGGGCCCAAAACCTCGATGTTGAAGAACCTCCAAAAGAAAGGGCCATGACACTGAGTCAAAAGCTTTTGATATATCCAACTTGAGAAGAATGCGAGGTAACTTTTGTTGGTGCAGGAACTTTGCAGTTTGATGTACTAGCATGAAATTGTCCTGAATGCACCTCCCTTTTACGAAAGCACTTTGATTAGTGGCTACAAGATCGTGCAATTTTCTTGCCAATCTGTTAGCAAGAATTTTGGTCACAAGCTTGGCAAAGCTATGAATCAAACTGATGGGTCTAAAATCCTTGACCTGGGTCGCATCTTCTTTTTTTGGAATAAGGGTTATATATGCTGAATTGAGGAGCCTAAGATGCCTAAAATCACCATTCTGGACAGCAACCAGAGCAGCCATGATATCTCCCTTTATGATATCCCAGCAAGACTTGTAAAACCTCCCAGTAAACCCATCCGGCCCAGGAGCTTTATCAGAAGGTATTCCCTTAATTGTAGCCCAAACTTCTTCTTCTGTGAAAGGGATATCCAGCTCCATTAGATCATGATGTGGTAAATCAAGCTGCTCGAGGTTAATAGAAAAATCCCTGTCCTTAGCCGACCCGATCAGATTGTGATAGAAATTGAAAACAGTTCCAGCCTTCTCTTCATGACTTGTGAGGATCCTATCATTGTCGACCAGCTTAGGAATAAAATTTTTTCGCTTCCTATGTTTAGCATGCAGGTGAAACAGACGAGTATTAGCATCCCCCTCTTTTATCCAGTTGATGCTAGATCGCAGCCTACTGATTGTACGAAGCAGCGAGGAAAGTCCAAGACAATGTTTCTTGAGCCTACATCTAAGGGCCGATTCCTCAATAGATAACATACGGAAGTCCTGAGCAATTTCCAGCTGATGAACAATCTCTCTAGCCATTTGGAGCTGAGATTTGATGTGCCCAACCTTTTTCTGATTCCAGCTTTGTAAAGCCCGAGCCAATTCCTTGAATTTGCAGGAGAGAGTCTCAACTGAACAAGATCTGGGCTGAACCGAAGACCACACACGGGAAACTTCCTCTGTAAAACCATCAATGGAAGGCCAAAAAGCCTCAAAGTGAAACCTTCCTTTTCTTTGGTTCAAATCCCGCAGACCTAGCAGAAGTGGGCAATGATCTGAATCCTCAGTGGCAGCACTTTGCAAGAGCGAAAAAGGGAAAAGCAGCTCCCAATCTACTGATACGAAAGCACGATCAAGCTTCTCAAGAGTTGGGGAGATTTGTTCATTGGACCAAGTGAATTTGCGACCAAAAAGAGGGAGTTCTTTGACAGCCAAATCGTCTAAACAGCGACGAAATCTTCCCATCATAGCTCTGTTAAGGTTGGAATTATTTTTGTCTTCAGCCCGATAAATTAAGTTAAAATCTCCGGCCACTAACCAAGGCCCCACGCAATGAGCACGAATATCTCTTAGTTCTTGCAGAAATTGGATCTTGTCATCTGTGGTTTGCGGTCCATACACACAAGTTAACCACCAAGGCTGTCCAACTAAAGAGGCAAACTGAACTGAGACACAATAGCGATCCACTCGCGTCAACTCTTACCTGCACGCTGCTGCCATGCGTTAGTTGCTGAGACCTATGATCAGCTTGTTGTATCCTAGTGGTAAGAGTAAGCAAGCAGAAAGACAAAAATACCAATATTTGTTATTTAAATGATATTTGAGTACATTTTATATCTAACTGTGTCTTTTTTAGGCCTTCATTTCCCGCCAAGATGGGAAAAAATATTCCACAGTGTTGCATCCTGGGAAACTGGATTTGCCAAAGTAAGCATTCCACAGTTTTTTTTTTCAGTTTGATGTTTAATTATTGAGTTGGCCTATGTAATAGGGTATAGCATTTTGATTTCATTTTTTGAGTACTTGGAAAAATTCCTTAGAGTTTTTTAAATGCAGAGGAAGTAACATTTCAGGAATTGGATCCTGGGATTGGAATCTGTGTGGACAGAAATCTACTTATCATGCTCTTTACCCTAGGGCCTGGACGGTATATGATGGTATTGCAGTAATAATAGAATTACTCTTCTAAGTAACTATTGTTCTTTTTTTTTTCTTCTAATTTTGCATTATGCTTATTAGGAGAACCTGACCCAGATCTCAAGATAGTCTGTCGTCAGATTTCTCCAATTATTCCACACAATTATCAACAGAGCAGCTATCCTGTTGCAGTATTCACTTTCACAGTAATATACTCCTTTCCCTGAAATTCCTTCAATACACTATTTCAATTGGTTTTTAACTTTACAATATAGCTCTATACTTTACGCAGCTATAATTTAAAATTTTCAGGTAACCAATTCAGGAAATTCATCTGCTGATGTGACTTTACTTTTCACATGGGCTGTAAGTTCCAATCTTGGATTTTGTCCTCTTTGCAGAAATTATCAATAGCTTTTATCTTCAGTGAAATTCATATTTTGCAACTCTGTTCTAATTTCTGAACCTTTGAACTTCGACATATGTTTAAATTTGCGAAGAATTCTGTTGGTGGAAAATCTGAACTCACTGGATATCATTCTAATTCCAATATGATGTAAGAAACTGATGAGTATAGATTGTTTAATTTATTTTCCACCTTTTTACCAAATAAATTGTTGGATTTATATTTTCATAAATCTTAATGGATGACAGAGAAAAGGATGGTGTGCATGGTGTACTGTTACATCACAGGTAAATTCATGTTTCAAATTTCTGTATAATACATGATCTCCTACGACTTAATATTAATGATGTAAACTTTAACTCAGAGATGAACAATTTTCTTAATTGAGAGCAGAACCGCTGATGGACAGCCACCAGTTACTTTTGCCATAGCTGCACTGGAGAAAGAGGATGTTCATATCTCTGAGTGCCCTTACTTTGTAATATCTGGAAGCTCTGATGAATTCACAGCAAGAGATATGTGGAATTCTGTGAAAGAGGTTTGTTGAAAGTTGAAACTTAATTTTTTGAGACCAGGAACTTTAAATTCACTGTGACAGTTATATTTTGGATAAAAAGTGAATGAAAAGCCCCCAGTATGCTGAGCTTTACATTCCTGGGACACCATACTCTGATTAAATGATAATATCTAATGAAGCTGCACATGCAGCTCACCTTATTGAATTTGTTTATAAGAAGTTTCAATTTTCGCACATTCACATGTAGATAGCACGCCAAATCTCTGTTTGGCTTCTTATGTACCTGATGTCAGATATTGGGTGATATATCAGTCAGTACATTCTTGTGTCGAGTTTTTTAAAAGAAAATTAAGTTATTTTCACATCTATATTTAAGTTGCATGTTTCACACTTGTTTTCTAGACTGTCTAATAGATTGACCGTTTCAAAGTAGTGCAATCTGCTGGAAAGTGGCAACATTGGCACAGACATTTACTATTTAATGTTTGTATCAGCCAGTTTAGTTTAGAACTTTGAATATTGCATATCATGAACAAAACTCAATTTGAACATCCCTAAAATGTTTTGTATATGCATTTCATAGAACTATGGAACAATTGTAATTTGTAAATCCTGGATAAAATATCTGCATATGAATTGTAGGCTAGCTAAAATTGATATGCAGAAGGTCTGACACTGAGAGATTTCATTTTTTAATACAGATAAATTCAGTTGTGATTTGGCATCATGCTTATCTATACTCTGATGAAAAGTGTTACAAAACCACAGAGAAAGCTTATATTACTTCAGTTTGATTTGCAAGATTTAAATGTTCTGTAAATTAAGTCAAATCTGAATTTTCAGAAAATTATATTAGTACTATTTACAAGAAGCTGGCACAACTTCCTTTCCATTTTGGCAGAATGGATCTTTCGATCACCTTGATCCCATCAAAACACCAATGTGCTCCAGACCAGGAACATCAGTAGGAGCAGCTATTGCAGCTTCAATTAAGCTTGCTCCCCAGGAAACCCAGAATGTGTCATTTTCACTTGCATGGGCTTGTCCTGAAGTAAAGTTCTCCAGTGGAAAAACTTACCATAGGTTAGAACAGCAGTCAAAACAATTAATGACCAGAAAAGGATAAAAGGGTAAAGCAACCTGAAATTGACTTCTCTCCTGGGTTTGCAGGCGTTATACAAAATTCTATGGCACAGATGGTGATGCAGCAGCAATCCTTGCCCATGATGCCCTTCTTGGTACAATCGAATTCCTCACTAGAACTATCTATGGAATGGTATTTTGTTAGTATTGAGGAGAACTGGCTTGTTTAGGGAGGGATATTTTTTATGTCAATTATTTTGAGGTTTGAATCTTTTATACTGATATATCCTGATTTTCTCATACTTCTTACATTCAAATATGTAAACTCAACATTTAACAACATTATTTGAAAGGCAAGAATAAAAAATTAATGTTGCCATGTTCACCAAGTTTCATTTTGAACTGGCCAAAGCTGGCTGGTTTTCTGCTGGTTCCATTCAAGTTGCTAGCTGAGGAGATTCCTAATAATATCTCCTCTGATACTGGACTAATTACAACCAGTCACTTTTACCGTCCACCTAGCTTTGTCCTTCCCAGCACTGGTTTTAGGATCACTACCCTAGTTTTATTGTAGACCCATTGATAATACAAAATCTGTTGAGAAATTTGTCATCAGATATTTTATTGTGTTCGTGATGTCATAATGCTCTTGTAGAGGAATGGGGAACATCCTGCATTTGACTGTTTTACTGTTGTAATTATATATTTTTTTCTTGTTGATATTTGTTACTGAGTTTCATCCGTCATCTTCAACAATTATTAGAACATAGTTCCTGGGAGAGGCAAATTGAGGAGTGGCAGAATCCTATTTTGCAAGACAAGAGGTTTCCTGCATGGTATGTTCTAACTTTTATCAACCAACGATCAGGGAGTATTGAACACTGATGCATAGCATGAAATTTCTTGAACAGGTATCCAGTCACACTTTTCAATGAACTATATTATCTTAATGCTGGAGGAACTATATGGACAGGTACTTCCCCCAAACATGTTTTCTTCTTACTGAAGACAACCACCTTTCATGAGTACTAACATAGGTGCATCTGTACAGATGGATTGCCACCAATTCAAAGCTTGACAGCAATTGGGGAAAAGAAGTTTTCTCTTGACATGTCAAATGGAGAAACTGATGATGTCAACGAGATGATCCCACGGAATAATACTGCCACTGACATCCTTCATCAAATGGCATCAATACTTGAGAGAATTCATGCATCTATTGCATCAAATTCTGCCATAGGAACAACTTTGCTTCAGGGTGAAGAGAACATTGGCCAATTTCTCTACCTTGAGGGAATTGAGTATTATATGTGGAACACATATGATGTTCATTTCTATGCATCATTTTCACTTATCATGCTGTTTCCAAAACTTCAACTCAGCATTCAGAGAGACTTTGCTGCTGCTGTCATGATGCACGATCCTGAAAAGCTCAGGCTCTTACATGATGGAAAATTGGCTGCGAGAAAAGTTCTTGGTGCTGTTCCTCATGATCTTGGGCTATATGACCCGTGGTTCAAAGTGAACGCGTACACACTCTATAACACAGACCGATGGAAGGACTTGAATCCGAAGTTTGTGTTGCAGGTTTATAGAGATGTTGTGGCCACAGGCGACAAATCCTTTGCCCGAGCTGTTTGGCCATCAGTTTATATGGCAATGGCGTATATGGAGCAATTTGACAAGGATAAAGATGGGATGATTGAAAATGAGGATTTCCCAGATCAGACTTATGATGTGTGGTCGATGGCTGGTGTAAGCGCATACTGTGGTGGGCTTTGGGTGGCCGCTCTTCAGGCTGCATCTGCCTTGGCACATGAAGTTGGTGATAAAGCTTCTGAAAATCTTTTCTGGAATAAGTATGAGAAGGCTAAGTCGGTTTATTGCAAGCTGTGGAATGGTTCTTACTTCAATTATGATGATGGTGGCACCAAAATTAGCACCTCCATCCAGGCTGATCAATTGGCTGGACAATGGTATATCACTAAATCTGTTAACTGCAGTGATTGCTATCTCTGTTCTAGTTTTCAAATCTGCATCCAATCTTATCAACAAACTTTGTTCTCTAATGAGAGAAATAGATACAACTATACAAATTTGCTGCTTAATACATTTCATGTGCTGTTACTAGCTTTTGCTGTTCGAGCATTTACCATATACTCTTGGGCTTCTAGTGTTAGCATGAATAATGACTATGTGGTTTTCCAGCTGCGCTGAAAGACTTAAGACAATACCTGATTATACAAAGGAAGATGCTTACTTAGATTTTACTAATAATTTTCTAACAGATAAATATTTATGCTGCATTCGTTCTGCTTTGTGAATCGCTGAAAATTTGGGTAAAACAAATGAAAAAAATGCACAACTTTTATCATTGCTATTAACAACTTTTATAACTTTGATGGTGAAAATGCACCTCGTGTGTTATCAAATCCAAACAACCGTTTGGATTCATGCAATTTTGGCGGGTATAGCTGAACTCGGTATAGTACTTACTACAATGTTCTTGTAGACCTCGTCTTGAAAAACACACCGTTTAAAGCCAGTTACTATAGCAACCTAAGCCAAAGTATAAGCATGAGCTTAACCGAACTGAGCCATTAACTCATGTTCATCACAGTATATTTCCATTAATATGCTTTTCCATTACTGAAGTTCAAGTGTTTTTCCGTCACATTTTGAACATGTCATCAGCTCAATATATCTGATTCATGGATGAACTCGTTTAACTATGTGACTTTCTTCCAGGTATGCCAAAGCCTGTGGCCTCCTCCCAATTGTTGACAAGGATAAGGCACAAAGTGCACTAGAAAAGATCTATTCTTTCAATGTGATGAAGTTCAAGGATGGTAAAAGAGGAGCAATGAATGGGATGTGGCCAGATGGCACAGTGGACATGTCCGCGATGCAGTCTAGGGAGATATGGCCAGGCGTGACATATGCACTTGCTGCAACTATGATTCAAGAAGGCATGGTTGAGCAGGGGTTTAAAACAGCTGAAGGGATCTATCATGCTGCCTGGTCTCCAGAAGGACTTGGGTGAGTATTTGCACATAGATTGAGCTTTCTCGTTTATTTGTTTGAACAGAATCTGGTTTAGTAAATGGTGCCCTCAACTTTGTTGTGAAGTTACAATAACTTTGGGGATCAGAAATTTGAAGCTAAATTGCTAATACTTCTTCCTGAACTTTCAATCACACACACTATTTTTTTTCTAATTTATTCTCATTTTTTTTGACAAAAGTTGATTACAGCAGTATGCTATACAACTAAAAATTTAAAATAAACAATGAAACGCAAGTTACTTACTGCAGTGAAGCATATCATTTGGAATTATTACTAATCCAGTGAAGCATATTACTAGACATCATTTTCCGCATATCATCCTTCTTTAATTTTTTTATAGTTGATAATGCATTATTTAATCCCTGACAATTTGAGTTTTTCAGATACTCATTCCAAACTCCTGAAGCTTGGAACAATGATGACGAATACCGGTCCTTGTGCTACATGCGCCCGCTTGCCATATGGGCGATACAGTGGGCACTCTCAACCCCGAAGCTCCACAAGGAGCCTCAGACAGATACACCACAAGATTCTTTCCCAAAGAACCAGTTCTCATATGCACGAATTGCGAAGCTCCTGCAGTTACCTGAAGACGAATCATCAAAGAGCTTCCTTCGAGTGATCTATGAGATAGTTCGGAACAGGTTTAGGTCCTGATCAAAGGGCCACCGCGTGCCAGAATGTGGAGTGCCGCAGTGTTGAAACATTGATCAATGTGATTGTTGATTGTGAACATTCTTGCTGTTGACCAGCACACATTCTTATACAGTTAATGGTGATAAAGTGTAAAATTATGGCTATTTCTGGGGCATTGTAGCTGGTACATACTATGTCATTTTTTCATCGAATAAATCTCGTGCTATTTTGCTATTATTTTTGACCTTCAGTGTACCAAAAGGGAAAAAGATTTCTGAATGTGTTGACGAGAAACATTCACCATTTCTGGCCCGTCTGATGTTTTGCACGCTCGGTTTCTTGTTTAGCTCATTTGGTTAGTAGTTTTGAAACAAATTCTAATAACGTGAGAGCCTGATTTGCAACCATCCACTACTAACAATAGTGCTTAAGGATGTGTGCTATTTATTTTTTCCAAGAGCATTGAAGACTACTCAACATGATTTGGAGGACGGGGATTGTGCTGGAGTTTAATTTAAATTTGAACTAAATACTGACCAGACACTCATGTAAACAATGAGATTTGAGTTTAATAAAACTTCAGATAATGTTTGATGCAACTCTACATCACTCTTTAGCAGAGCATAATCTTATGGCGTTTTGAACTTAATACTGTTTGCTTGGCAACATCGTTAGCATGCCATGCTATGAGGCATCCTTAGAATTATCTCACTAGTATTGAATTACTTTATGTGCGAATCAGCGAGTTTCATATATTTTAAGGTGTGCCTGTTTTGTGAGGAATATATTTAAGGTGTCAAGACAATATTATGATAGAAAAATCCAAGGCAAACATGAGCATTTCTCAGCCCAGTTTGTGCCAAACGATAAAATATTTGAAAGGGGTTCCATTTAATGAGGTTATCGTAATCCACTCTATTAAAATTGTTATGTTCACTAATTTAAATACTCGTTATTTGACACATTCAACATCCTTTTCAAAATGTCACCTACTCTCCCAGTCGTATAGCCCATCGACCATAAAAATATTCATGCTCTGTGAACAAGCTTGTAATTTGCAGACACATATGCACGAACAATACAATCGGATAGCAAATCAGCAGAAGAAAACTATAGTGAGCTCGATCACTGTCAGTAGAACAAGTCTCACGCAAGACAGAACACACCTTAATTTTCACAGCAATATAATACGGATTTCATACTTCTCGTCGAGTGACGTCTGTAGCAAAATTTCAATTAATAACAAGAGAAAAACACCAAATCAAAGGGGAAAGTGGACATCAGAAAACATACTGCAAGATTTCGAAAATACTCTCTTGAAAATGTGTGCGTAAATAAGAAAAGGATATGTAAAAAGAAAATATGTTGGTTTTAGAGAGATGAATTGGTTTCCTAGAATAAGTCTTACAGAGTGTTGGAATCGGATTAGGAAACCGTACGTGCTAAGATAAAAAGAATACGTGAGATAGAGTTAAGCCAAAAACCAGATATTAGAAAGTCCTAGATTTTTTTTCCTTTCCTCGCGCCGGTAGGTCCGTTTGCGCGAGTATTGGTTTTCTAGTGTAAATTCGGGTACAGGTTGTGCTTAATTTGATAATGTCATCTACTAGAAAGTTGTAGAGAATTTTGATAACTTTCTGTAGAATTTTTATTTATATCAATCGGATGAATAGATTTGGAGTTATGAAACTTTTGTAAGCTTACTATCGAGTAAATTGTCATTAGTTGGGAGCATGTATTAATCAATAGATTAAAAATAGAATTTAGAGATTTGGTCTACATAGAAAATATAGGTAATTCATTAAGGATTTCAAAAAGTCCAAGAACATGATTTTCGGACGAGTAGAACATAAGTTATGAATTTTGGAAGACTGCTGTCCAGGATAGGTTGTGCTGGACGCAGTCGTGGAAAATTATTAATTTGACTAGTTTAATGTCAGAACTAAATTTTGGGCATAACTAGGAAGCGATAGATAATTTTGTGAAAATGTTATAGTTTAATATGTTTGCATGTGTAGGTTAAAAGATACGAAAGATCACAAATCTTTCTTCTAGGTTAAAAACGGGGTCTAGATGATATAATCTGGACATGTGATCAACTAAGAAATTGTAGAAAATTTTATATAATTTTTAGAACTGGTATAGTTTTCTATAATATGGTTTGTGAGTTAAAAGTTGTGATAATTTTAGTATCAGGACGACAGGGGTAACTATCCAATAAAAGGGGCAAGTGGTGAATTTTGGGGTGCATGTAGCAGCGTTGTCGATTTAGTGCTAAATTATATTGATGTAGCTTGTATTGAGTTTAGGTGTTTACTGTAGAAGGAGTAACGTTGGGGTTGGTTATCTTCTAATTAATTTGGTTGTCGCAACTAGAGATACAAAGTGCATAGTAAAATGATAGTTGATGGTTGATAATTGTTTATTGTTGTTGATTTATTCATGTCATGCAATATTTGGTTATCTTTTATTCAGCATGATATTAATCTAATGATAAATGTGATATTTAGTAAAATGATGAAAGATTGCACTCATAATATGACATATGTACCGAGCTAAGGTGGTGAAAAAGTCAATAGTTATGAATAAAGCTATTTGAGTAAAACCTATAGAGATAGCCACCTCCACAAGATAAAAGGAAAGAGCTACTTTGGTAGACACCTCTACGGGATGGAGGTAGAGAGCGAACATCAATAGGTATTTCCTCTACTATGCTAGTATAAGTTATAGAAGAAAACATGAGCATGAGCATTGCATTGCACTAAAAGAAATTAATATAGGAAAAGAGAATGTTGGAGATTGAAGTGAAATGAGTATGTTGTTGTTCCTATTATTTTATTGTGTACTTGCTGAGTCATAGGTTCACCCTTACTTATTTTTTCTTTTTAGGTAATTATTGAAGTCGACATGCATTGAGTGGAAGTAGAACATGGAACATTGCACTTTTGCAGCCCTTCACTCTACTTAGCATTACATCACTTATTGCCATAAATGATTTAGTGATTTAGTGTATTCTCCATGCAATAATTAGTTAATAACTATTTTCTTTAGCTCTTTATGGTTCATGACATTGTTGCTTGATGCATTCCTTTCTTTAGTTCTATATTTGATTCATCTTAGTAATTATTTAGTTAACATTAAGTTTAATTTATGATATACCATGTTACTGAAATTTATGTTTATATACCATGTTACTGAAATTTATGTTTATATACCATGTTACTGAAATTTATGTTTATATACCATGTTACTGAAATTTATGTTTATATACCATGTTACTGAAATTTATGTTTACTACCATGTTGAATGTTTATTATTGAAGTTTAGTTGATAGTAAAGCTTGATTTTTGGTTAAAATTGGTAGCGATAGTAGTTATGAGTGATATCTTGAGATTTTGTTAAGTCAGGCTGTTACACAAACAAATGGAACTATTGATTGGTAAGCATAGGTCACATGATGTAATATCCCCGTTTATACCCTTTATAAGGATGTAATCGCAAATAAAGGAAAAAGAAGCAAGAAAAACGGAATAGAGGAAGGAAAGAAGAGGGATTTGCTTGCCTGACCAAATCCATGAAACCATGACCTACTCGGCCTCGGACCTGGCCCTTATAAGTGAGAGAGGAGGGGAGACGCACCCTCAAGAAACCCTAGCCACCACTTTTGCTGCGGTAGGGGTGGAAACAGACCGAATACGAATCGAATAGTACCCTTACCATATTTGTACTCATATTTTGTAAACGAATATGAATTTGAATATTCTCGAATATGAATATGAATCAAATATTATAATGAATACGAATTCAAATTGAATATCTACTCAATTCAGTCGGATGTGGATATCCTTATAACTTATGCAATATGAAGATATTAATAACATTTTATCCTAATATAGTCACACTTAGTCATTCTAATTAATTTACTTCACCTAAAGAAATACGAATTCATATTGAATTTAAAAACTTATTCAACTAATTAGTCATATTGCAATAAAAATATGTATATTGTTTCGCCAAACACGAATATGGATATGAATAATCTGGATAAAATAATATTTTGGATGGTAAAAGTTCATACCATATTCATATCCATATTTTTATGTAAATTCAAATATGAATACGAATAGAAAAGAAATTATTAATCGAATAGAAAAATATCTACCATATTCGTATTCTATCGAAAATGATAACCGAATAATATGGATAATTCGTATCTATTTTTCACCCCTAGCTATACTGCTGCCCTGCGTGCCGCCGCTGCCTATTGTTGGAAGTTTGTTAGAAATGGTTTAAATTAGTAAGGGAAAAAATTAGTGATGATATTCTGGGCTCTTTGTTAGACGGGGATGTTACACACAACACGTACGATGACATCGATTATGCCTTCTAAAATTAGTTGAGAAAAAGTGTAGGCATTTCTCCGATGATCCTTACACACAGTCACATACACAAACTTATACACAAGCCACAAGCAGACCAAAAGGAGACCCAAAATACAAGAACAAGGCGACAAAGCTACCCATCCGATGACTTCATCAACCAAACGAAATAATACTTATTTTATTCGATAGGCCAAATGGAAGGATTAATTAACTAACTAAACAAACAATAAAGTCGTTGTGCTTCACCTTTCAGTATCATGCATGACGCAAATTATAATTAAGTAGGAGAATATATACTTTTCTCTTATACTGATATTAGCACCTGAAAGTTTCTTGAGGCAGGCTGAGAATATATACTTTTCTCTTATACTGGTATTAGCACCTGAAAGTTTCTTGAGGCAGACTCGTCGTCACATGCATGCAGACGGCGTCGTAAGTCAGCTCCCACTGAAAATTACTAGCTAGTTCTCCGCCACCGCCGCCGCCGCCGCCGCCGGCCGACCTGGGACACCGTCTCATTGGCCTGCAGCTGCAGCGATCTGCGGGCAGATAAGCACGCAGTCACTCAAACTGACTTGTACAAGCATCAACGTTGAAAAATTAAAACGTAACGTACGTACGTAATCGATTTGGCATTATTTTACTTACTAGCTAGTGACCTTTTGTTTTCTGATCTCTACTAGTTCTCTATCGACCAGTTCGCCTTTTGGGAGCTAGGTGCGTTTTGTAGAAGTGAAGAGTCGGAATTCTAGAGCAGATAGAGGAGGGCCTGATTTGCATCCACCCAGTCACTAGCAACGTCACTTCTCACAAAGAGGCTAGATAACACTGCTTCAAGATTTGTACAGTTTATTTTGTTTTTGAAAGCCAAGAAGCACTACTCTTTTTTTCGGTTTTTCATATCATTACTATTATAAAAGAATGACTTGGTAGTTATACGCCTATTCTCCTCCAACAATTCTATTCTCTCAACTTCTCATCATTCTCCACTTTCTAACCGTTCAGATCAACTCTCTTCTATAGCACGATTCTCTATATATTCAATGAGTTTCGTTGCAACGCACGAATATATAACTAGTGTAGGTTGAATTTAGACTTCAAGTTTACCACACGCACGATAGACTCATTTTTGTATCAATAATCATAAATTATTATTTTTGAAATTTTCGCTACTATTTCCACGGTGTTTTGAGGTGGAATGCACCGGATAAAATGGCAACATAGATAGACTACATTTACATGGCAAAATTAATTGGTAGCTTATGTTCTTCCAGAGCATACCCATGGCCTGCTACACCATACCGGTTCAACTCATGTTCCATCAACCCTACTTATTAACGTAATTAACTCAATTTGTTTTGACCCATTTGGCTTTGTCTTAGTAGAAATTAAAATCAGATCGGGCGTTGACTTTGAGTTGGTATTGGCTCCACTGTTCCCTGCAGGCCGAATTAACCACGCAGCGACTTCTTCCAGATGTGCTTCCTTCTCCAACCCAACTTTTTAAAGTATTCTATCCTTACCACTTTTGGCAACTGTAAGCTAGCTTTATTTTAGAATATTTGCTTTTTCAACACCTACCTGCTCTTGACAGCTCTCTCCTTCTGGATTTTGGGGCATGTGCAATTTTTTTTAAAAGTTTGTATAAGCACACAATTTTTTTTGTAAACTTCTAGAGCATTCGAGTGTGAGAAGTTCTTATAAAAAATTATGAATTGATAGACTTCTAGAAAATTAGAGGGTGTTATGGGTAGATGCACGTATAATAGAAAATTTATAAATTTAAAAACTTCTACAAAATTAGATGGTGTAACGGGTAGATATGGGTGCAATCGGAGTGGATACGGATGGATATCGCTTATCCTGTATCATATTCTATATTTTTTTCCTCGGAGTCGGAATCAGACACGGATAATGCCGGATATCCATTTCTCCATTCCGTATTCGTTTCATAATCTATCAGACGGTCGGTCGGACGGAAATTATCCGCTTCTTTGCATAGCACATTGGACAGTATGGTACAATCAGAGGGAATATGGAGAGATTAATTACTGAGATGTTAAAGAAAGAATACTAAGTACTCACGCCTGTTTAGATGTGATAATTTGTATATATGTTATCTTGTTTTTAGGTGAAATTGTAACAGACTTCCTCATACTTGACATACGGATACATACGGACGGATATCACTTATCATGTATCCTATTTCATATTTTTTTTTCTCGGAGTCATAGTCGGACACGGATAGTGCCGGATATCCATCTATCCCTTCCGTATTCATTCCGCAAGCCTTCAATCGGTCGAACGGACGGAAATTATCTGCTCCGTTTGCACCCCTACGGGGAGATGCATGTATAAATCGCCTATAAATTTGAGCGTGATAAGTTTTTTTAGAAGAGAGTGTGAGAAGTAATCAAATAGAGTACATTCCTGGTCAATATAAAAAAAACAGTGTGGTAATTAATAGAGGGTTTTTTTTTGTGCCAATTCTTAAGTTTTCCACTTTTAAGGAAAGGAGTGCAAGTTTTACCTCAAATAATTAAAATCCCTTTAAAAAGTATATTTTCTTGGCAGGAATCACAGTATACACCAGGGAAAAATGTATCGGCTTGAAAGTTTTATCGGAGGGCGGTAATACGACTAGTAACCATCGGTTACCAAAAATTTTGGATTTTTTTTGGGCAAAAATTCAGACTTGAAATTTGTTGAATTTTTAGATGAATTTTAATGAATCCAAAATTTTTTGACCGGTATAAAATTTTACCGATACCTACTGATAAGACTGGTAACCATTGGTTACCGTTGAAATTTCGGCAATAGAAATTTCCCTGGTATGCACATACAGCACCTTCTACCTATTAATTAACTAGTCCAAACACAACTAACACCATTTTTAGGCATATATAGCTACACATATACCTATATGAAACAACAGCAAAAATGTGCGTAATATGTTTTACAAGATCTGCATGCATGTGTGTAATTTTAAGAGTTGCCAGATGTACAGGACTGGGCAGAATACTGGATGCGCCGTCCGGATTAAGTAAAACCAGAATTGCATTGGTGATTTGGTCACCGGAATTGCATTGACCGGTCAGCGTCAAGGACCCCTTCTTCCCCTCCCATGCGGATTCTGTATATATTAACCTAACTCTGCCGCTAGCTAGTGGCCTCTCATCCTTCCCGTCCCAGCTAGATTCATCAACCATCCTAGCTATCGCCTCTAGCTCCGGTCGGCGCCCGGCGATGCTGTACACCGTCCGGTTCCTGTGCTCCGTCGTCGCCGCCTTCGCCCGCCTGGCGCGCGTCCTCCGCAAGGCCATGGCGTCCGTGCTGTGCTCCCCGGTCTCCGTGCCCGCAGCGGCGTCTCCCACCGCTGGCCTTGCCACGCCGCTCTCGTTGCGGAGGAAGGCTCACCCGGTCGTCGCCGCCGACTTCGGGGACGCGCTTCACGGCCAGGGGGCCGACAGGGAGCTGGAGCAGCTGATTGTTGCGCCTCCGGCGGTTGTTTTTGCGGCGTGCAACGGTGGTAGTGGTAGCGTAGAGCAGGCTGAGACGAGGAAGAAGGCGGCGTGGGCGGCGAGGAGGAGGCCGTCTAGGCTGCTCATACCGGCGGCGCCTGACGCCGGTGAGGCTCCATTCGGCGAGGCGGTGGCTGTGGCGGAGAAGGAGGCCGAGGTGGAGGTGGAAGGAGAGGGGTTTTGGCTGGCGAGCAGGAGAGGAGCGAGGCATGCAATGGAGGATGGGTATGGGGTGATCACTGACAAAATCGGTGGAGATTCCCAATTGGTATTTTTCTTCTCTATGAGAAATATTTTGTTGCATCATTTGCTCAATTTTGTTTCCGCAGCAAAAAGAGTAATTTGCTTTACTAAGTTGATTCCCATGCTAACACATATCATCTCTAAATTAAATAGGACTTCCAAATGTATTGTGAACAAAAATTAGTTTTGGGGTGGACGATCTAGAAAAGAACTCATATATGTCAGAGAGAACATCACGATTTTGTAACTGTAAACATGCATTATTTGCTAGCTCGATCTATAGGCTAAAATATCGCTCAAATCCCTTTTTTTGCAAATAAATATTACTCAAATCTACACATGGAAATTTGAACCAGGGTTAAAGATTTCAGATGAATATGAACGAAATTTTGGAAATTTTGGTTATTTCATTTCCCAGCGAAAGGTAAATTATTATTCGGTTAAATTTTGGCTAAATTTTCTTCGTTCAAAATTTGTTCAATTTTTGTCCAAATTTGATTAAATTTCATAAAAAAACTCAAATGAAGTTCAAAAATTTCGTCCAAAATTATGAACGAAATTCTGAATTTTTGTTTAATTTGGTTGAGTCGCTGGGTGGTAAAATATTTTTCATCCGAAATGTTTAACCCTGATTTGAACTGAATTAATGAATAATGAGTGGGGGAGAAAATTAAATAGCATGTTTTCTTCCTTATTTGTTAGGGGCTAGCAATATTTTAATTTCAATCTCATAATTCTCTTGCTTCCATATTATTTTTTAATTTACTTTTATGGGATTATGTATGTATGTATGTATGTATGTTTCCCAATTATGCCGGTAACACTATATGCATTTAATACTATTAGTGGTAATACTGTTTTTCTGAAAATAACATAGAGAAAAAAATAGTGCTTACATAGGTTCAAACCACGTATATGTTACAGTTAAAAAAATCGTCAATTGTATCAATTTCATGGATTAGAGTATGAGACTGAATAATTAATGGCATGGAAACATGATGATGTATATACTATCTTGTAAACAATCTGGACATTTCTATTCCAAATAAAACAAAATGGACATTTCAAAAAAAAAAAGAGGGTAATTAAAACAAAAACAAACGCAAGCCGGGCACTTATCTTTTCTTTTTCCTCAGACATAGCTAGCCACTTATGTACTGAACCTAACTAAAACCTAATTTTGGCTTATGTACTGAACCAAACTAAAACCTAATCTTGAACTTTGACCCAGTAAGAGTACTACTTAAGACGTACGCCCGACATTCAATCCGATAATCTTTTTTGTTAATTTCTGAATCTTTAATTTTGCAGGCGTTCTATGGTGTGTACGACGGACACGGCGGCCGGGCGGCCGTGGACTTGGTCTCCGGCCGTCTCGGCCGGAACGTCGTCGCCGCAGTGCTCGCCGCGACGGGGGCTCGAGGAGCGGAGGAGGCATCGTCGTCGGTGGACGCTGTCGCGGCAGCGATCAGAGCCGCCTACTTGGCCACTGACAGCGAGTTCCTGAGCCAGGTGCGTCCATGATAATTCTACGTACGTGCCATGCTTGTTTTACCGGGTCTCCGGCCTCTCGCTCTGGGTTGAACGCGTCAGAGCTTCCTTTGTTTGTTGCTCTCGATGGCGACAATGGCGATGGCGATGTGTATTAGTGTGTATATGTCTGCCTTTTGCGTTACGTGGCTGCCATGGAGATAGATGCGCATGGACCCCTCCAGTAGGGTTTGTTCGTTGTTATGATTGCGATAGCGAAAAGACGGATTGGCTTGTGATTCCCTAAATTGCCGTGTCCCTGGCGTCGATCCATTCTTGGTGAATGGGATTGCTGGTTAAGCGTACGCGTGCATGCAGTACCATTGTCTTGGATATATGTAACTTGTACACGGCATGGAATTCGTTGCAAAAAAAAAAAAAACCGGTTTTGTTAAATGTTCTACGGATGTTTTCTCCTAACTATCATCCAGATTTATAAACATTGGATTAGATATTCAATGGCTATGAATTCTCTCCCCTCCCATTGAATTTTACCCCCTCCCACTTGAAAAAAATCTCCCCCCATTAAAAAGCATCTTGATCTCTAATCCAAAGGTCGTAAATTTGAATGATAATTAGGAAGAAAACATCCGAATGATATCTATACATTCCAAAAAAAAAATACAAACATTTTCTAGAGGAGTTAAATCGACATGTTCTGGGAGTGGAAGTCCGACCAGTGTGCCATCTTAGTTTATCTTTCACTGATGGGCAGAGTTCAATATAATCCACACTAACTACAAGTTGGTTGGATCATTTCTGTGAATTGCACTTGATATGCTGTAGAAACGTCTTTACACAAAACGATCCTTAGTCTTACGAGGAACAAATAGAAAAAAGCAGTTTTTAGAAGTTAAAAAAAAAGGAGCACTTAGTCGTATAAGGGCAGTCCCAATGGTGTATTGATGATGGTTTCTATCCTCATTAAATGACTTGCCACGTAGGCAAAATGCTGACATGGCAACGTAATTAATGATGAAAGAGAGCACAAATCCTAGAAACGGTTTCCTCATGAAGAAATCAGGTCTTCACTCCACCCAATGCACCAAGAAACTATGAAATCGCCATTGGGAAGAAACCACCAGTTTCTAGGGGGCTCGTGGTACACTCTCATTGGAGGAAGAAGATAGAGTTGGGAGAGAGAAAGAGAAAATAATTATTACTCGAAGACACCTCCACTGTGGAAGATAGTTTTTATAGATAATTTCTTGTGCTATGGAAATTGTGTCAGTTTCTTCCATTGGGACTGCCCTAAGGGCAGTCCCAGTGCAGAAACCTTTTAAGTAGTTTCTATCTATGCCATATCATATAGATACTACTTTAGACACTATTGTCTCCAATACACCATGTCTATTTATAACCCAAGCAATTAATTAAGCATCAAAATCTCTCTCTCCTCTCCACCAATCATAATTTTTCTCCATCTATCATGAAGATACCACCATCTCTCCAATGCAAAATTTGGTAGTGTCTATTGCATTGGTTTTCTCATAGAAACTAGGTCTTGCATGAGACCCAGTTTCTTCCTCTTTTTCTTTTCTCTCTTATTTAATATAGCGCCATATCATCTAAAACTCCTACATGGCAATCTAATTAATGCCATAGACACTATCCTACGTGGAGCACTGACTGCCCTAAGAGGCTGCCGTTTTGCATTTACCCTACTAAAAACGTACATAAAAATCTTTCCCCAACTTACAATTAAGTAACTCTTAATTTTCCTGCATGAACACAGGGTGCAAGAGGTGGTGCATGCGCCGCAACCGCGCTGGTGAAGGGCGGCGACCTCTACGTGGCGAACCTCGGCGACTGCCGTGCCGTGATGAGCCGCAACGGCGCCTCGACCGCTCTGACCTCCGACCACACCGCCGCGAGGGAGGACGAGAGGGCTCGCATCGAGAGCTCGGTAAGCCACCTCGCAAAAGAAATAATTAAAGATCTGCCAATGTAAAGAAACGTATACAAATCTTTTACAGGGAACAAATCCTCAAATCCCTCGTAGTAAAAACACCAACTTTTCCTGTGTCTCACATGTATCAGCTAAGACATGAACCTGATCGATCGATGTGCGCATGCATGCAGGGTGGGTACGTGAGCTGCGGAAGCAACGGCGTGTGGCGCATCCAGGACTGCCTCGCCGTGTCGCGGGCGTTCGGCGACGGCAGCCTGAAGCGGTGGGTGATCTCCGAGCCGGAGATCACGAAGACGAAACTCACCGCCGGGTGCGAGTTCCTCGTCATCGCGTCCGACGGCCTCTGGAACAAGGTGTCCAACCAGGAGGCGGTGGACGCCGTCTCGAGGAGCGACGCGAGTAATTCGGTGGATTGCTGCAAGGAGCTGGTGGACATGGCGAGGCGCAGGGGGAGCAGGGATGATATCACCGTCATGGTGGTCGACCTCAAGAGGTTTGTACAGTAGAATGAACGAAATGGAGAAGACCTATGTTCTCCATTTTTTCTTCGAAACAAGCGCAAACACTGCCAATTCATTGGAGGAGGGAGGTGAGCAACTGAGCACCAGGGCCGATCCTAGGGCTCGATTCCTGGTGGGCAGGGCGGTTAAACAGCCTTGTCCCGGCCACATGCCAGATCTTTGGAGCAGAGGTACAGAGCACTGACAAATTAAGCACTATAGGTTGGACTAACAAATTAAAGCTGATGGGGGAGAGATGGAGATTTGAAGAGCTCCTAGATTGATTGCCTGTAGATAGCCTCAAGTTTGTTTGTGGGAGCAACTTTGATTTTCAGTTTTCCCTGTATGTATGTATGTATTTTTGTGAGGGGTGCATGTAGGAACTAGGAATTAATGCCGGACTGCGCTAGTGCAGAAAAATATAATGGTGTAATTTAGTATTGGGTATATTGGACAAGTGCTTGAGATCGATCGATAAAGGTGTTTGTGTAGGAGATAAAACTCGGGAAATTTTCTTGTATCGATGTACTAATCTTATAGCTACATACATAATCTATTTATTACTAAAAATCAATTACAGGTATTTTATAGTCGTTAAGAAAAAAAAGAAAAGCTAGAAATTCTTAAAAAAACATATGACGCTTAATCAAGTGGGTCCTAATTAAGTAAAACTATAGGAGCCATCAGCTATTATTACTTAAAGATATACTTCTTCTTAATTTAAAAGAGATGATAATTCCTATTAAGATATTGTTTCGAAGATATATATTTTTTAATTTAGAGAAAAAGATAGCCCTTATTAAAAAAATAAATCTTAGAGTTCCACGCACATATTACACTCGTGTGTGTATAAACTTTATGTACATATGTTGTTTGATGTTACTTACAGTTGCAAAGTGTTAACGGTAAGTACGTATTCGTGTACGTGTGTGATGAGATCAAACGAGTTAAGATTAGTTGGCTGCGGTTCTGCCCCTCTCAGCGGCGGAAGGCGGACGAGGCAAAGATAGATCAGGACGTACGCGCGCTCTTTGATGTAACGATGTGTCGCAATCTCCCGGTCCCAAAACTGGTGAAAGCTTTTGGTAGTACGCGTTGCTCTCTAGCTCGCAAGGAAGGCACCCTAAATAGTTTGTTGCAGAATTTCATATGTGACGTTTTAATATTATGTATTACAAAAAAGAAAATACAAATTTTTTAATTTTATTCCCAAAATACGTGCATAGCAAAATATAACACTCGTACGTTTTCGCGGCCATGCGCGTAGGAGTACGAGAAGAACGTGCTCGTGATCATCATACCCCTGCAAGTGATTGAGAACATAGCGCCGGTGGTGATTAGGGAGACAAGGCAGGACTGGCTGACGTAGAACCAGATCTTCATGCTTGTGGACATCATATACTACTGCACGGTGTTCTTCCCTATTATTTGGTCCATCCGCAACTTGTGGGAGGTGTCCAAGATAGACGCAAGGCGGCGCGGAACCTCCGAAAGCTCACACTGTTCAAGTAATTTTACCTGGTGGTGGTTAGGTACTTCTACTTCACATGAATCACCGTGTCGGCCTTCGCAACCATGCTCAGCTACAAGTACCAGTGGGTGGTCAACATCGCCGTCGAGATGGCCAACCTAGCCTTCTACGTGTTCGTGTTGTACAACTTCCAGCTAGTGGAGAAGAACCTGTACTTGTACGTTGTCAAGGAGGAAGAGGAGGCTGTCAGTGGGCAGCTTGTGCTGGAGGGCACATTTGAGATTTGAGGCATAGATGTGTGGAGTACGGAGACATTTATATCTCTCTAAGTTTTATACTTACACTATGAAAGGTGAAGTTTACACCGAGTAGTTATATTTAAAAGGATGATTTTGTTAGAAACAGACCATCAGGTAGTTTTACAATATTAAAAAAATTCATAATTTAAATATACAAGTTCAAATTTTATTGGGTGGTGGGGATTTACAAGTCTCAACTCCATATTGCTTCTTAACCTAGGTCCAAATTTTGAGTCCACAAATTAACAGGGTAAAAAAAAATCTTTTGAAACAAATAAGTTACAATTTTTGATATTTCATAGCATCATTTTTTAATGAGGAACCAACCTATTTATATGACCCGCAAAAATAATAGAAAATCAGAATACAAAATAAAAGGATATTTGCTATCTTATTTTCATAGAACTACAAATTAAAACTTGTACATAGCTAAATTTTAGAATAACATTAGATGAAAATTAGCAGTTGAATTTGTATACGAATTCTAACCTAAAACTGAGATAAAAAATAACAAGGACAATTAACATAAATTCGGAATTAAAAATAAAAGGAAACTAGCAATGCGATTTTTCATACGAACTCTAAATTAAAACCCGTACATAACTAAAATTCAAAGTAAAAATTAGATGTAAATTAGTAGTTAGATTTATATCCAAATTCTAATCTAAAACTGAAATTGAAATTAAATAAAAAATAACAGCAAAAAAACATAATTTTCGAATAAAAATAAAACAAAAGTAACAATTTGACTTTAATATTAACTCTAATAAAAATACATAGCTAAAAATTGGAATATAAATTAGATAAAAATTAGCAGTTGGATTTATATCTAACCTACAACTAAAATTCCAAATTAAATAAAAATAAAATTGGGGTTAAAGAAAGAGTCCATATTAATTAGCAGCTAGATTTGAAATAAAAATTAGCAGCTAGATTTATAAATTAATTACAACATAAAACTAACAAATGAAGTCTATAAGAACTGCAATCTAAAAATATGCAAATTTAGAATAAAATTCAAAGAAAATTAGCGATGGTTTTTCAATTCCAGACTAAGTGGAAAATAGAAAATTTGGTTTTATTTAGAATTAAAATTACAAAAAATATTCTAATTTGAGGCAAAATAAAATAATATAACTAAATAAATAAATATATATATATATATATTAAAAATCAAAATCCATTGTACAATAAAAATCAACGACAAGTAGTTTACAATAATTAAAAAAGATAATTTCTAAAAATTCTCACAAAAACAAAAATTATTATGACCATTTGTTTGGTGGACCTCCACATGATGGAGGGATTGAGAGTGATATCATTAGCGGGTATTCACTAGGCTATACCGATATAAACTATATGGTTTATGTTATGAGCATGTAGTATAGACAAGCATTGCAATAATGAAAAATGTTAATAATATAAATGAAAAATGTTATAAAATGTTATATTTACTATTTGCTGTGTAATAATTTCCATCAAAAAGTATCTAGTGAAGAAAGTTTTGGTCACATGTGACAAGTATTGGGAACAAAGTGAGTATTTTCTTTCTTACAATATATAATATTAAAATATCACAAATGAAGTTCTGCAACAATCTTTTTTTCGAAAAACAAAATTACATATGTATTACCAAGCCATTTAAACATATTTTAAAGGTGATATCCATGTAAGTATGCGGACCACCTTGCTATGTGTTATACAAATTCTTGATTTCCAACTTGTATATTGTGTTCCGATCGAGGCACATTCTTTACTTACTATGTTTAGGGGTCCGTGTCCCATCCATATTTGGCGCTGCATATTAGAACTCATTAAAGCCCGATTCGCATCATTATGCTCAATACCAGCGCTTTTCTGATGTTTCTTATGTTGATTTTTGCCTCCTTAATATTTGTGCATAGGTACTCTTCCAAAAACAGAAATGTTCCACAAACCACATACCTAAAGATATTGATCAAACATAGTTCCACAAAAAAATAATGAGGACTGTTCAAGTGTTTAAGAAAATACCATCATTTCACAATAAGGCGTAAATACACACATGCACCAAGATGCCTAGGCACCATGATTTCAAATGTGTAAATTCAACCCAAATTTGGGTATATTTTTCAAAAAATTTAGCTTTAGGGTATATACCTATCTACAACAATTCAGATTAGATATATACCACTAAAAAATATACGCAAATTCAAAGTTTTTTCAGCAGTTGCTTACCACATGTATTGCTGATTTTTATATAAAATTAGCACATAACTACAATCAAACTATCATTAAAAATACAATTCTAGTTTAAATTTTAGTTCAAAGTTGTTTGAACTAGTTAGTAAACAAGTTAAACTCGACATATATATATATATATATATATATATATATATATATATATGACGTTGAAATGGGGCATCATGATGTCTGAGCACCAAGCCTCTTTGCCATTGGATTGCTTTTAGATGCGTGCAAGTGGAATGGAAGTAATTGATTTAGCATGCTGAATCAATCATGGATAGAAAGTCTTAATCATGCATGGAAGGTCTTAATCATGGAGTCTGGACACCATGGTGCTCTATTATTTATAATATATATATATATATATATATATATATATATATATATATATATATATATATATATATATATATATATATATAGGAAAATTACATAAGGCACCATGGTGCCTAGGCACCAACATCCGATACACGTGTATGATTGATAATTTTTGAGTTTGGGTACGAAAATGTTTTATACCCTTGATATATTTATGGTAAGTAAGTTTTGAACTCAGTTCAAATTAGTTTGAACTACTTTTGAGTTCAATGCAACTACAGATGAGTATATACCATAAAAATAGTTCAAACTAATTAAACTGAAGTTGAATTTAAATTTTTTGAGTTTGACATCTCAAATATACTTTTTCATGGGTATATGAAGATACCCACATCAAACGTTATGAATCTCAAGCAAATCAACGGGTATTGATATTGGTGCCTAGGCACCATGGTGCATGAAACACTCGTCCTATATATATATATATATATATATATATATATATATATATATATATATATATATATATATATATATATATATATATATATATATATATATATATATATATATATATATATATATATATATATATATATATATATATATATATATATATATATATATATATATATATATATATATATATATATATATATATATATATATAAAGCAATCCAAAGGTAGGGAGGCTTGGTGCCCAGACGATGAAATGGAGCACAAAGGCTCCCTGCCTTTGGATTGCTTTTAGATGCATGCAAGTGTAATATATCAGGCAAACCCATAATATTTATTAATTTGAAAAGGCATCAATTTGGAAAAGAAGTCATTGGTTTAGCATGCTAAATCAATCATGGATGGAAAGTCTTAATCATAAGTGGAAAGTCTCAATCATAGAGCTTTGGCATCATGGTGCCCCTGTTATTTATAGTACACACACATATATATATTGGGGGGGGGTGTGTCCTAATTACTATTTTTAGGTGTAGTTACTCCCATTGTTTGTACCGTCCATCTATCTCAAGATACCACCTACTTGATAGTGTTATTCGGTCAGATACCACCACTAATCGTTCCCGAGTCAAAAGCAAATTTGGCACTATTACACACCGTATTTACAAACTTCCCCTAAGTGGAAAGGTCCTTACATAGTGGTCGAAGTTACACGACCTGGCTCAGTACGACTAGCCACAGAAGACAGCCAGATTCTCTCAAACTCTTGAAATATTGGTCAATTACATAAATTCTATGTGTAAACATCTGTACTTTCTCAATAAAGCTTTTAATCTTTATTGTCGTATGTTGAGTAGAGAGAAAGAAACATCCCTAGCCGAAGTCTCTCCTATTTGCATGTGGTTCTATCCAATAGAAGGAGCTTCCTAGTATAGAACTGTTTTCGACTCTTGCTGTCAGCACAAAACAATTGGGTTTTCTAAAAAAAGTTGACTGAATTTAAAAGAAACTCTAAGAGTTTGTCCCGTACTTGTTTACAACTTTGATTTGCTTAGCCTGGTCAAAGAGAGGTAACATCATCTAGTCGAAGCCTTTCCTCTCTGCATGTGATCCTCCCACTAGAAGGAACTTCATAGCGTCGACTTATTCCTTGCATTTTTGCCAGAACATGACAATCAAAAGTCGACAATGATAGTTGGATAAATTACTCTGCACTCCACATACTTAACTCTATACTATTTGCTTTGTTTATTCATACAAACTAAGTAAATAGTCGAGGGTTAGAATAGAGTTATCTACATAACTTCAATTCTTAGTCGTAAATTCATTTTCTTTCATTCCTTTTTTGTCTTATGAGTACTAACCACTCAGTAAGATTATTTGCAAGAAAAAGAGGATATATTTGGTTAACAAAAGATTAGTCTTAACATCATACCTTATTTTACAAACTACTCTGACAAAGGAGATCTGATTTGCATCTCCTCCACGACCTTTCGATCGGCTGGCTCCATTTCTTCGATCATACGGGCTGCTTCTGTTTCAGAGTAGTTAAAGTCATGGTCAATCAGTCAAGTGTTGAGGCTTTGATTGCAGGCCTTGAGTTTTGCCAAGGCATAGCTCACTGCACCTTTGACAACCTCTCATAGCGAGTCAGCTTGGTTGGTCCTTAGAGTAGTAATAAGCTTTTTTAGAGCTTCAACTTGATGTCCAGTTGTACTCATATAAACGGACATGGAGTTTTCAGAAGAATTGTTCATCTTAGTACCAAGTCCTTTGAGTTAATTTTTCAGAAGAAAGATGTTGTTTCGAAGAATTGTCTTCACTTACTGTGTCTTTTCCTGACTACAAGTCGAAGCTTCCATGAGTCGCTCTATTTCAACTACAGCCTTTATAAAAATAGAGTGTGATTTAGTCAGAAAAGCATGTTTTCTAAACAAAACTAGTCACTAAAGCTGGTCAAAAGGTAAAGATTTTCTTACCTACTAGTCTAAACTCAAGTTTCTTGACTTCATCTTTATGTTGGTCTTCCAAACACCTTATTCTCTAGCTTTTCTCCTTGTCGATATGAGTAAGCTCTCCAATCACTTTGGCCTTTTCATCAACCTCAGTGCAAAGCTTACCCACTTCGACCTCTTTATCTATAACAAAAAAAGAGTTAGAGAGACATGAAAGACATATAAATAAGTAGTCGTAAATTTAGAACTTACTATTTATTTTATCTTGCAACTTGTTAGCTGTAGAATTAGCCTTTAAGAGCTTGATTAATAGGTCAATATTTTTTCATGAGTCTCTGCGTCTTGACTTTCTCGTTGTCGAGTAAAGCTTCCAAGAATCTTTTGTTACTCTTAGACCTGTAAGGGTTAAAGACAAACATGAAGGAGCTGAACTGCTAGTCGAAATAGGAAAAGACTGTGTATGGCAGTGGCTTGCCAATTATTCACCTATTTTCAAAGTTTAGTATTCTCTTGTCTTAAGAGCATGAGTTGTCTATGATATTCAGCCATAGTGGCCATGTCTTCCAGAGCTCTCTACATAAAGGAAGACAATGAGAAGTGAGAAAAGCCAACTATAAAATAAAAGAAAGCTAAGCACAAGATGCTTATGTTCATGCTCATACGAGCAAATTTGGTGAGTACTCATTGAGAAATCCTCTAGTCGGTCGAGCTCAAGGCAGTCGTCATTGAAGACATTCCCCTTGTTGGGAATATCCTTGGGATAAGGAACTTGGTCGAAAGTCCGACATGAAGAAGATCCTACTACAAAAATAGGGTTAAAAAACAAAGAGAGGAAGTTGGGCTCTTCTTCTTCATCAATTGTACCTCCTTCGAGAAGTAAGGGTTGCCTTTTGTGCCTGTTTTGACAACCTTGGTGGTCGTAATTGCTTCTGCCCTAGAAGCAATCTCTACCATCACCATAGTGGTCGATTTTACAACCATCTTCTCTACTGTCTCTTCGACAGTGGGCAGAGTCACGGGGGGCTTCTCAGCTGAAGCATCCCCTGACGATGGAAGAGTCGGTCTAAAAACACAAGAAGAGAAGTGAGTTAGCATGTGAGAATGCAAGAAGGTAAAGTGCATTTGTTATGCTCTTATTTACATACCTTGCGCTCTTTACTCTAATTTTGAACTTAGAAGGAACCTTTTCCCAAAGGAGGTTCCTTCGACTTTTCTCCCACGACCACGTCTGGTCGTAGAGAAGCAAGGTTATTTTCATCCACAAGAGGTTGTTGTGGCTCAAGGTTGTCTACGACCACATTCGGTCACAGACCTTGAGCAGCTGCAACTGCTCTCTATTCCTCTTGCTTTTTCTGATAGTCAAGACATGTTTCAACCATCTAGAAAGCAATCTCCTTCTCAATCATAGGGTCTGTCACTTCATCAGTCTCCTTCATAAAAGATACAAAACTCTTATAGTTTTTCTTTTTGAGTTGCTTAATAAATCCTTGAGAAGCACCAATTGAGTGCGTTTTGTTGTCGTAATAGAAGAGTATATTGATCTTAGGAGCCGGCTGCTCTAGCATGGTTGCCCCAATTTCCTCTGCAGCAGCTATGTCTGTACAAAACTGCTTAATGGAGGCAAATGGAGGAATAGGAGGAGCAGCGCTCGAGCTTCCACCTAGCTTGTCACGACCTTTGCCAATCGATACCTCTTGGTCGGAGGAGCTTTAATCTCCTCTACCTCTTTTCTGAAAACAATCAATTCGACTTCTTGGTCGTTTTGACAATTTTCCATGCCTACTTTCTGCAGTAGGAAAGAATGTTAAGTACTCGTAGCTTATGACTACGAAGGCCTAAGAAAGAATTGAATTTTCAATTACCTTTAGGCGTTCTTGTCTTAGTGGATATATCCATCAAGATACGAGGAGCCTCCATATCAAGTGTCAGAGCTTCTTGCATATAACTTTGAATCAAAAATTGATATCTCCCAAAGCAAGATCTGAACATGCAAATAAGAGTGGTCGATAACCAGAACTAGTAACCCATAGTTTAAACTAGGAGAATGAGTTTAAGCATTACTTACTGTTCTCGTAGTCTCTGATCGTATCCTTAGCACCTGAGTACATCCACATGGAATGTGCTTGTTTCTTCAGAGGGCTGATACGACAGGTGATGAAGTCCTTCACCACGTGCTAGCCAGTGAGCCCCTTTTCCCTCAGCTCTTTTATGGCTTGGATGTAGGGGGCTATCCAAGTTAGGTCTTTGGGAGCAGAATTCCAGGAAGAGATCTTCTTGGCACCCTTCCTAGCAAAGAAAAGACTGTCTTCATTGGTCGTCTCCCAGTATAACCATCTCTTTTTCCAGTTCGGCTAGGATGACCGAGGGAACATTTGGATGTATAGCTCCTTCTTACCATCGTGGAGCTTCAGACCATAGATTCTGGCAATTCCATGTTGTCTGCTCATCTCGTAGTAGTACCGAAAAAGTTCTAAATCTAGAGGAATTTGTAGATAGACTTCACACAGGTACACGAACACACTTAGCATGATGATCGAATTGGGAACCAAGTTCACCAATTCCACTCCAAAGTATTCGAGTACGACTGTGAGGAAGGGATGAGCAGGGAGTCAGAATCCACACTCACAATACGCCTAGAAAACCAGAATTTGCTCAATCACTCCCGATGGCTAGCGCTGTCCGGTGGCTTCAATCTACTTCACAAATTTCCTTGAAAGAATTTTCTCTGCCACGACTAAAGCTTTCATCTTCACCTCATCCATCTCCGACACTGACCATTTGGCAGATGACTTCATCATCTTCTCCGAGTGGTTGATTTGAATTCAGAAGAAATTGGAGAAAGAAGAAGGCTTGGTCGGCAGTGGAAAGCATGAAGAAGATTGGAGCAGAAGGGGAAAATAAGGACCTTGAAAGTTACCTCAAGGTAAACTTTTACAACCGTATGAATCGGCTACCAATCTCGGGAATCGAACGGTTTTTACCGCTTTAGGAACCGCCCCAAACAGACAAGATTGGTATGAGCCGCTTCATATTCCTCTAATTGGACTCAATTTCTCTTTATAACTCAAGCGAAATTACATTGTTAATCAAGTTCATCTCCAATCAAGTTAAGTCAAAAAAGACTTTACTTTCAATTTTAACTCGTCTACGACTACTCTTCCTCAAGTAATTTATTTTCACTTGAAGTTGGGGGGCAAGATGACGAGGATATAACAATCCTCAAGTTATTATTTATCTATAAAGAATATCATTATATTATTATATTTCTTGGGTATATTCCTTACGACTAAGGAGGAACTTACCCACATGGTCGTAAGCCTCTTCTACGACCATTCTCTAGTCTTAAGTCTTTTCACAACTACTCTCTGGTCGTAAGTTATTCTACGAGTATAGTATGGTCGTAAGTCATAACACGAGTATGATGTGGTCATAAGTTCTTCTATGACTGTCTCAAGTTCGACTGGCTTGTCTATGACAACTGGCCACATTGTCGGTCTGTCTCACAAGACAATTAGCACGTGCATTTATTCTCCAGAATAACTACGCATAGCTTCTCTCTGACAGTAACCGCCGCATGATGAGTGAATCACGTCTCTGACAATAACTCCCGTCGGGCGGTTATCATCTGAAGTATTGAGGCGCCTCTTGGCATGGAGCGAACTGCCCCGCTTCATAGGCTATATAAGGATTGGTGTCAGGGAGGATCAAGGGACAGACCCAAGGGATAATAGAAATAGAGTAAGGCTTTTTCGCACTATTTTCTCTATTGTAATCAGTTCATTGAGCAATATCCACACAGGAAGTAGGATTGTTATTCTCGCTACAGAAGGCCCGAACCTGTATAATAATCCCTATGTCCTGTCTCTGTGTGATGGTAGCCAGGTCGTAGCAAGAGATCTATAGTGAGATCTCCTAAACCCAAATAAATCATACGTAAGATCGATATTAATACATCGACAATAGCTTTTAAACGGAGTGTCTTTTCAAGACGCCGTCTATAAATTGGTTGTAGCATATACTATAGCGACTTCATTTATATCGACTAAAATTATACGTAAGTTTCTATTACTCTATATTTTTTTTATAAATAATCTAAAAATTATAAACTGCAGTTAAAAACTCAAAGTAAAAAATGGGCCTGTTCTTTTTGGCTGCGGCTTGTGGCTTTTGGTTGCGACTTGTTGTTTTTGGACTATTTGTATGAGAAATTACAGAGTAACAGAAACTCACGTGCAGTTTTTACCAATATAAATGAAGTCAGTAAAATATGTACTACAATTAACTAGTAAATCCTATCTTAAAAAATACTCCGTTTAAAAACTAATTACTATAGAAAAATCAAAAAACAGCTTTTACAAGCTGAAATGAACCAGGCCATAACAATCCTGACGGTTCTTACGTCCTGGTTACAGGCGTGTGGGTATGGAGCACGCAACCAGATAACGGAAAATATGCCTCTCTCTAGGAATAAATTTTAGTGGCCCCCAGAAATTAGGCCTACTTTGGATGTCGTTAACCCAGGGCATCCGACGTCAACCGGCCCATGCACATCATCACATGTACGTATGTCGGCAACTGCTTGAAAGTGTGCAACCACTGGCTGACGAGATGCCAATTTTTTTCGTGCAAAGAATTAACGGCCCACGCTGCCTTGTTGTGGTCCCAGCGTACCTTATCCACCAGAGCATCTCTCATCATTGAATGGTTAATTTCTTGCGAGTTCCAACGCCGAAAGTGAGAAATGAACATCCCATCGATATCCTTTTTATCCTATCCAAATTAAGGCCTTGCTTATTTTAGATTAAGTTTTTGTTTTTCAGCATGATGTTTACTATTTTTAAAATTTGTTTTGTCTAGCCTTTTAGTTTTTTTAAGTTTTGTTATTAGTTTTTTTCTCATATTTGTATACGTTATCCCTGATAGGCTAACCTATTTTTCTATTTTTTTAACTTTTTAATTTAATTATATCAAATAAACTAGTATTAATTATAGTGTAATTTGAATTAGTTATAATATAATTTTAACTATAAGTCGGTTTATTTTAAACCAACCGAGCGGCAACTAAATATGCAGTTGCCAGGTGCAACCACTTTCGATGTCAGCTTGATCTTCTGCATACATACTTGTCTCGTGAAACATGTTCATGTCGAGCAAATAAAGAAACTGAAGTAGCAGTTAGACAAGATTAACAAGTGATTATTGCATTCCAATAAACCCCATCATATACATTATTGTTAATTATATCTAAGCCCATAAATATCTAAAAAGGTATTAATGGTAAGACGACTGACGAGTTTAGATGAAAATCTTCGAGATAGACAATCGCAAACAACGTGCAGTGAATATTCTCTCTAATACATCCAGCTGGACAATAAACTATGTGAGACTTCGGGAATGTCGCCTTATGTGTGTGATGTCTATATGATTTTGATGTATAAGTTTTATCCAAGTTTGAGTTTGGTTTTAAAGTTTTGCAGTTTTCAAAGTTGCTGTCAAGATTTAACTAGTCTGACCGGTCTGGCAATGGCGATCTGACTGGCTGCTATAGAGCAGTTAGTCTACCTATATGCCATTTGAAAATTGGATACTAAACACTTTCGTAGGCATGCTTTAGGTTGTGTTTGCACTAGGTACCACTCGATTTAAAGTTCAGAGCTGAAAACTAGATAGAGATTAACCTAAATTCCAGAGAGGTGTTTTTAGTGCTCTTAAGTTGTCTGACCAGGGTGTCTCGAGCGTGAAGCACAGAAGAGATGAGGATCGCAATGAGGCGAGTTGGTGCATATAGTACGCCAAGTGACGAGACCAATGCATGTGGAAATAGACCGGTGTAGTCCGAATGTGTAAAGATATGACGACTTGTCATTGGGCACTACAGACTGCGTGTCAAAGTATGCGGAGGCGATTTGATGGATTGGATTGGCATTTTAAGCTATTGGAGCCCTTACGATAAGCCGCTTTGAAAAGCATGCATGTAATTAGATAAAATCTAACTAGAGATGCTGGTTAGGGTTTCTTGTGAGGCTCCATATATAAGGAGAGAGAAGTGTGACTTGTGGCTAACTTTTTGGGGGTCTTAGCTAAATCTTTGAGAGTTAGGTTAGGGTTTTCAAAAGGAAACTTTGTGTGTGTGCTCTATAGAGAGGGAGCTGTATCCTCCAAAAGTGGAGTGGCTTTAAACATCCATCTCTAATTGAAATAAAGATCTAAATTTTGTCCAAGTAAGTTTTGCCTTGGATTTCATCTTATGCTTTTGATTTGCTTCGTTTTGTTGTTTGGAGTTCCTCCCTCCTTGATATCGTTGGTTCCCAAGGATGTGTGGATGATGGAAGAATCTTCTAGAGACTAGATCCCATCTATCTAGGCAGCCCTATCGCAGATTCTTGGTGTTTTGCCTTGGTTTGCTCGATTTTAATGTGATCTACCTTGTTTTGGGAAAGGTCAAAACTTTGTTTAATAGCATATCGATCTATTATTGGAATAGGTTTATAGGACCTTGAGGAAGCTATGTTTCAAGTTTCAAGTCATTTGGTTCAGTAGATTATAAGTTAGGGCAATTTGAGTTCCCAGTGGTGGGCTATTTTTTTTGTTACGGAACAACAAGCAGTGAAACCGCTGTGACCCGAGCGGTCAAACCACCCAGGCCTATTCTGACTGTTGTGATGTCTACAGTCAAACTGGCCAGTTGATGCTTTGGCTCATTTGTTGTTCCTTTTGTTTTCTTGGCTTGTTGGCTTCTGTTTTATGCTTGTTTCCATTGTGCATTATAACTTATAAACGTTTTATAGCTAATTGAATAAATAAGCCAAATAGGTTGACTTTGTTATAGTTGAAAAGGGGTGAAGATCATTTACCCCCTCTGATTTCTCATCGGTCCTACAAACTCTTTCTTGGAACATGTCTTTTGCGGGAATTTAGAAAAAAGAAGCAACACACACTACTACAAAAAGACTAATGCTAGATGTCTCATCACAGATGGTTAATCAAAACCATCAGTATTAAATACAATCACAGATGGTTTTGGTTTAGAGAACGTCTATATTGCCGTCAGCGGTAAAAATCGTTTGTGTAACATCCCAAAATTTGGCTTTCTGGAAAAATTTAAATTCAAATTAATTATTTTAAAGTAATTGGATTTTATTCGGCTTTTATCTAATTTTTCTGGATTTTCTGGAATTTAAAACCTATTTTTAAAATTTAAAAAGTATTTTAAAGTATGAAAATTAATTACCAACAGTAGTTGGAAATAATTTTATTAAGTCCAAAATATCTCCAGAAGCTTCTGTGAATTTTTCTGGAATTTTTGGAGGTATTTTTGTATTTTTCTAAGCCCTAAATAATTTCCTAGCCTTTTCTGAAAATAAAAATCAAATTCTAAAATTTAAAATCCCTTCCTCACCCTCCGACCGACGCGTGGACGGCCCAGATCCGCCCACGTCGCCGCCTGGCCCATCCAGGCCGCACCTCCCTCTCTCCTCGGCGCCTCGCGGGCCGGCCGTCGGCCGCCCCCTCCTCCCGGCCGACACTGGCGGCCCAATGCATCTCACGCGCGCCGTCGGTCCATCCGCCGTTCTCCCACTTAAACCTCACTCGCCGCCTGATCCGCCTCCGGACCACGTGGCTACAATCCGCACCGTCCGCACCCCGCTCCTCTCCTCTCTGACCTACGGGCCCCGCCCGTTAGTCGCCCGCGCCTCGCTCCCGCTGCCACCCGGGCCCCGCCTGTCAGGCCGTCGTCTTCCCCGCGGAGCACCGCCTTCCTTTCTCTCCTCCCCTTTCCTTTCTTGCGCTGGCGACCGTTTCCCCCGCGGATCCCCTCCTTCCTTACCCGGCTCTCCCCGGTTTTGGAAACCCCAAGCCCCGCCGCGACCAAATCCCCTCTTCCCCGCGTCTCCCCTTCCTTCTGCGGCCCCTCTTTCCTTCCTTTTTCCGGCCGCCAGCCCCGGCGAGCGATTGCCGCTGCCATGTCCCCTCCTCCGCCCTATAAAAGCCCCCCTCGGCCTCGCCTCCCTCCGTTCAGCACCCCGACGCGCTCCACCTCCCTTCCCGAGCCTCGTAGCGCCTTGCCACCGAGCCACCTCCCTCTCCGAGCTCCGCCACACTCCGGCAAGCAATCCCCGCCGCCTCGGACCTCCCCGGAGCCCGCCACCGCCAGTCCAAGCACCCCCGTGCCCGTGCGAACCCCTCCGACACTTCGGCCGTCCCTCCCCGCCGCTGGAGCACCGTCGCACCGGAGGACCAGTACTGCGCCACCGCTCCTCCTCGTCGCCGGCCGTCCCTGCTTGTCGCCGGACCCCGTTGACCCCACCGCCAGGACCGCCTTCGCACCAGGACCCCATTTTGGGCTTCACCCGACCCCATCCGTCCTTCCCTCGCCGCCGGCAACCTCGTCTTCGGCCATCTCTAACCGGCCCCCTCAAGCAGGTACCTCAAAAGGGTTACCTACCCTTTATGGGTAGGCAACGCCTCCCCGTCCGACTGGTTACCAGCGCTATCTCTTTCCCCCCGGCTCCGCACGCTGAGGTTGAGCCTTTCTCTTATTTTTCCACGCTGACAGATGGGTCCCACCCATCGCCGCCGCTGCATCACACAGCATCGCTGCCGTCTGGGCCCCACCCGTCTGCGCTCCTCACTGACATCTGGGCCCAGAGCCCAAAGGGGTCCCACATGTCAGAGGCAGGGCCAGAGGGCTCACTGTCCAGTGGGTCCCACCTGTCATAGACTCAAAATAAAAGCAATAAAATAAAAGATTAACAATTAAATCCTGCCAGTGGGCCCCACCTGTCAGAAATTTGGGAATTTCTGCATTTATTCAATCTGAGATTTTCAAATGAGCATAACTTTCTCATTTTAACTTCAAATTCAGCCATTCAAATTTCTAAATTCATGTAAAATCATAATCTATCCAAATATGGCCTCTTTTTGAGTTTTTGAGTTTTATTTGTATTTATTTATTTTGTTGCTCTGTCTTTTCGCGCGTAGAATCCAACGTTGTCGACGATCTCTCCACCCAGCAGCAGGAAGACCCAGAGAGCGTTGAAAGCATCTAGGCCCCTAAAAATGTTAGTTTTGGTAATTAATGAATTTATGTGAATATGGGACTAATGTGTGCTTATTGGAAAATTAGAATGTCTATTTATTTAAAGGCCATGAGTACTCAAATTTGGAAAGTCGTAAATGAGGGTTACGTTATGGCTCTTGATCCGGATCACCCAACGGATCAAGACGGGCGTAATGCTCATTTAGACGCCCAAGCTATGAATGCTCTATTTGGAGCCTTGAACGCGGATGAGTTCAATAGGGTGAGCAACCTTGAGACGGCTCATGCTATTTGGACTACCCTTTCGGAAATACACGAAGGGACATCCACGGTCAAGGAGGCCAAATTGCATCGGCTTAGAATCAAATATGAGACATTCACAATGTTGCCCCATGAAGACATTAATGAGATGTACTCAAGGCTCAACAACATTGTGAATGAGCTTAAGGGCCTTGGAACTAATCTTTCCGATCTTGATATTGTTCGAAAGATGCTTAGGGCCTTCTTGGAGAAATATGAAGTGTTGGTGACTCTCTTCCTCAACTCACCGGAGTTGGCAAGAATGACACCAACGCAATTGTTGGGCAACCTCATCACCAACGAGCTCTACAAGAAAGACAAGGAAGAGCTCTTGGAGCAATCTTCTTCCAAGAATAAGAAGATCACCGCCTTCAAGGCTAAAGCGGTAATGAGTGAAGAATCCGAAGAAGATGATGAGGAGGACTCCGAAGAAGAATTTGCGCTTCTAGTAAGGAGAATGAAGAAGTTCATGAGAAGACGCCCATTTCGGAGTACAAGCCATGAGAAGACCAAGAAATGGCATTCTTCCTCCAACAAGAAGTTTAGCAACATTCGTTGCTATGAATGTGATGAGAAGGGGCACATTGCCTCTCAATGTCCAACAAAGAAGGATGACAAGGAGAAGTCATCAAAGAAGAAGAACTACAACGGCAAGAAGAAGCTTTTCAAGAAGCTTCACAAGGATGGCAAAAATGAAGCCCATATTGGTGAGTGGAACTCCGAAGAGGAGTATTCGGACTCCGACTCAAGCGAGAACGAATCTCCCAAGAAGAAAGGGCTTGTGGGCATTGCAATCAAGGAGGCTCCATTTAAGGTCTTAAAGAGAGAACACACCTCTCTCAAAGACTCTTATGGGAGCTAAAGGAAGCTCATGATTTGCTTCTCCAAGAAAATCACAAATCTAGTACTAGCATTGGAGTTACTTGCAATATCTTGAATGAAATGTCTAGTATAGAAATTCCAAAGTCTAGTGTATCTACTTGTTGTGATGATCTACTTGCCATACCTTGTTCATCAAGTGTAGATTCTAGAGATGCTCTAAATCTTGTTCATGATGATATCATTGCTAATGAAAACAAAAATTTAAAAGAACAAGTGCTAAAATTAAACAAAAGCTTAGAGAGAGCTTACAAGGAAAGGAAACCCTTGATAAGTTACTAAGCGATCAAAGATGCTCTTTCAACAAAGAGGACTTGGATATGTCCCCAAAAGGGTAAAAAGCCGGTATACAAGCCTCCAAGGTTTGTAAAGGAAAATGGTAAGTATTGCACAAAATGCCGGTGTATTGGACATATGCCAAGTGATTGCTCTAAGAATAACATGCATTCCATTGGTTTATATGATTCATGTTATATGCTTAGAAAATCCACAAATGGAAATGTTATTGCTCATTTCATTGGCACCTCAATTTTGGGTGCTAAAAAGAAATCCATTTGGGTACCCAAGACCTTGGTCACTAACCTCCAAGGACCCAAACAAATTTGGGTACCTAAAAGAACTTGATCTTCTTTTGTAGGTGAACTACAAAACCGGTGGAAGGCATTGGGTGTTGGATAGCGGTTGCACTCAACATATGACCGGAGACCGGAAGATGTTCACCACATTTGAGAATGGAAGCAATGACAAAATCACATTTGGAGACAATAGCAAAGGAAAGGTATTAGGATTGGGTAAAATCGCTATCTCAAACGACCTTTCAATTTCTAATGTATCATTAGTTGAATCATTAAATTTCAACTTGCTATCATTGCTCAAATATGTGATCTAGGCTTAACATGCTCATTCTCAAAAGAAAATGTTATAATCTCAAAAGATAATAATAATGAACTAGTCTTCAAAGGCTTTAGATTTGGGAATCTCTATTTGGTAGATTTTTCTTCAAATGAGTCTTGTTTGAAAACTTGTTTAATTGCAAAAACTTCTTTGGGTTGGTTGTGGCATAGAAGGCTAGGTCATGTGGGAATGATTCAACTTAAAAAGCTTTTTAAGCATGACTTAGTGGTTGGCTTGAAGGATGTAAAGTTTGAGAAAAATCGACTTTGTAGTGCTTGTCAAGCCGGAAAACAAGTCGCTAATTCTCATCCTTCCAAAAGTATCATGTCAACCTCTAGGCCATTAGCGCTCTTACATATGGATTTGTTCGGGCCAACAACCTATAAGAGCATTGGAGGTAATAGCTATTGTTTAGTCATTGTGGATGATTACTCTAGATATACATGGGTCTTCTTCCTAAATGACAAAAGTGAAACCTCCGGATTTTCAAAAGCTTTTCAAAAGGGCTCAAAATGAATTTGATTTTAAAATAAAGAAAATTAGGAGTGACAATGGTTCCGAGTTCAAAAATACAAAAGTTGAAGACTTTTGTGATGAACTTGGAATAAAGCACGAACTTTCCACAACCTACACTGGAGCAAAATGGAGTTGTAGAGAGGAAAAATCGAACATTGATTGAAATGGCTAGGACAATGCTTGATGAATATGATACTTCCGACAAGTTTTGGGCGGAAGCTATTAACACCGCATGTCATGCCATAAATCGCCTCTACTTACATCGACTCTTGAAAAAGACTTCCTATGAGCTTCTTGTTGGAAGGAGACCAACATCTCTTACTTTAGAGTATTTGGTTGCAAATGCTATATTCTAAGAAAAGGTGTTCGGCTCTCAAAATTTCAAAGTCGATGTGATGAAGGCTTCCTTTTAGGGTATTCCTCAAATAGTAAAGCCTATATGGTCTTTAATAAAAATTCGGGTTTAGTGGAAGAATCATGTGATGTTCAATTTGATGAAACTAACGGCTCTCAAGAAGAGCATGAGAACTTGGATGATGTAGGAGATGAAAGTCTTCGCAAGGCAATGGAGAACATGCAAATCGGAGACATCAAGCCAAAAGAGGATCCAACATCACCAAGCTCATCTAAACAAGTGGAACCACCCTCTTCTTCCACGATAAATGATGTTCAAGTTATTGAAGATGAAGAAAAGGATCAACCGCAAAATATGTTCAAGATTCACAATGCAATAGCCAAGGATCACCCAATTGACCAAATATTGGGTGACGTAAGTAAGGGTGTTCAAACTCGCTCTAGAGTAGCTTCATTTTGTGAACACTATTCTTTTGTATCTTCTCTTGAACCTAAGCGTGTAGAAGAAGCATTAGATGACCCGGATTGGATAAATGCTATGCATGAAGAGATGAATAACTTTGCCCAAAACGATGTTTGGACTTTGGTGGAGAGACCCAAGGAGCACAATGTCATTGGCACAAAATGAGTCTTCCGGAACAAACAAGATGAGAACGGAATTGTGGTAAGAAATAAAGCAAGGTTAGTAGCTCAAGGTTATACTCAAGTCGAGGGCTTAGATTATGATGAGACTTTTGCGCCCGTTGCTAGACTTGAATCAATTAGAATCTTGCTTGCTTTTGCATCATGCTTTGACATTAAATTATTTCAAATGGATGTCAAAAGTGCATTTCTTAATGGTACAATTTTTGAATTAGTATATGTGGAACAACCCCCGGGATTTGAAGATGCTAAATACTCTAATCATGTGTATAGATTGTCAAAGGCACTATATGGTTTAAAGCAAGCTCCTAGAGCTTGGTATGAGCGCTATCAGTAACTTTCTAGTATCAAAAGGTTTTAAAATTGGTAAAGTAGATACAACTCTATTCACAAAAATTATTGGAGATGATTTCTTTGTATGTCAAATATATGTTGATGATATTATATTTGGTTCTACTAATCAAGACTTTTGCAAAGAATTTGGTGAGATGATGTCTAGGGAATTCGAGATGTCGATGATTGGTGAGCTAAGCTACTTCCTTAGACTTCAAATCAAACAACTTAAAGATGGGACGTTTATAAGCCAAACAAAGTATGTGAAGGATCTACTCAAAGATTCGAATGGAAGAAGCCAAACCCATCAAAACACCCATGGCAACAAACGGGCATCTAGACCTCAACGAAGAAGGTAAGTCGGTAGATTTAAAGCTTTATAGATCCATGATTGGTAGTTTGCTTTATCTTACCGCATCTAGGCCCGACATTATGTTTAGTGTATGTATGTGTGCATGTTTTCAAGCTTCTCCAAAAGAGTGCCATCTAGTGGCCGTAAAGAGGATTCTAAGATATTTAAAGCATTCCTCAAGCATAGGGCTTTGGTATCCCAAAGGTGCAAAATTTGAATTAATTGGATATTCGGATTCTGATTATGCGGGATGCAAAGTGGATAGAAAAAGCACCTCGGGTAGTTGTCAATTTCTAGGAAGATCTCTAGTTTGTTGGTCATCCAAGAAACAAAATTCCGTAGCACTCTCAACCGCCGAAGCCGAATATATTTCAGCGGGAAGTTGTTGTGCTCAATTGCTTTGGATGAGGCAAACATTGTTGGATTATGGGATCAATTTTGATAAAGTGCCTCTTTTGTGCGATAATGATAGTGCTATCAAAATATCCAATAATCCCGTTCAACACTCAAGAACCAAGCATATAGATATACGCCACCATTTCTTGAGAGATCATGTGAGCAAGGGAGATATTGATATTAGCCACATCCGAACCGAAAATCAACTAGCGGATATTTTCACCAAACCATTAGATGAAAGCCGCTTTTGCAAATTGAGGAATGAATTAAATGTCATAGACTACTCAAATGTAGCTTGAAATCTCACTTCATCTATTTCTGCTCATTTGTTGTGCTCATATGGACTTTTGTTAGTTTTTCCCCTATTTTGGTCAAAAATTCGTTTAATTTCATAAAAATTAGTTTCAAAATATAACATTAGCTAAATTGATGCATAATGATCCTGAATGACTTTAGTTGGATGCAAAACTAGGGATCATTTGCAAAATTTCAAGTTCTAAATCTAAAATTCTGAAAAGTTCCGAAAATCCGAACTACTGCGATTCATCATGCGGTACTTCCGCACCTGACAGAAAAACCGGAACTACCGCAGTGTAATCCGCGGAACTTCCGGCATTTCTGTGATCACGGTGCTACCGGCGTGTTACGCGCGGTACTACCGCTTTCTGCGGGATTCAATGCGGTTTTCAAAACCGCCAACTCCTCCAACCGTTACTCTCTTTCCTTTATCTCTCTCTCTCATCTTCACTCCTCCCAAACCACAGCCGCCTACTCCTCTCTTCTTCCTCTCCTCCACCCTCTCTCTCCCAAGAAACTCTCTCCTCTCCCGATCTTTGAATCCGAGGGGAGTTCTTCGTTTTTGGGCGATTATTTGCACCCCCAGGGTTCTCCTCCTTCGACTTCACAAGGTAAATCGGATCAAAATCCACGTTTTACCTTGTTCTTAGAACCCTAGGTGGAGTTTAGGTTAAAATTGAAATGTGATGATTTTTGCTGAAATTTTCTTGGGCAAAGTAGTTTGATTAGGGTATTAGAATGTTTATACAAACATGCAATTTGGATTCAATCCGAAATACCCCAAAAGATTCAATTTTTGTCATGCCCTAGAAATGTCCAGAAAAACCGGAACTACCGGTCGAAGTGGCCGGAACTTCCGGGGTCCCGGTAGTACCGCATGTTTAATGCCGGAACTACCGGATTTCCCGGAAGTACCGCAGTTTTGCCGCCGGTACTTCCGTTTTTCCTAAAACAGCAGAAATTCATTGCTTTCAATTTCAAACCTTCTTTAAACTTGCTCTACTTCTTACCTTGATTATCCTCTCGTGTCTTTGAAGATGCCGAGGATGAAGAATGTCTCGCACAAGTCCTATGGGGCACAGTGGTCAATCCTCCTCGACTCCTGCATCTCGGTCGTGGCGCACAAGGGCAAGGGTCCCGCCTCCGACCACGAGTGACTCGGAGGATTCGCATGAGAGCGAATCGAGGCCTCGCATGAGAGCGAGGAATATGCGATCCCGGATGAGGAGATGCCTGAGGTAACTGCAGACCACGAAGTGGACCTCGACAAGATCACTAATGAAGATTATGCCATTCTTCGTCGCCGAAGTCAATATGTACGCCCTCGAGACTCAATGAACCCCCAATTTCATTCAAAGTTTCAAGAGAAGGTGTACCAGGAGATGTATGGTCCAGCCCGAAAATTTGCTGCACATAAGTATGTAGACTGGGATCACTTGTCGCAGATCGACAAGTTCAGTGGTGCTTATCAGCTCTTCCAGCGAGCCGATATCCATCAACTTGTTGCATTCAAATGCAACTATATGGACAACATGATCAGGCAGTTTTATGCTACCCTGTACATCTCTCCCAACTTTGAGCATCCGAGTTGGATGACAGGACCAGTTCATTGAGTGCACCGAGCACGAGTTTGAGCTAGCACTTGGGACGAAACCAGTGCATATGAGAAGGTGTTCAACAAGCGAGCTCTTCCTATTGCTGCATATTCGAGTACTATGACCAAGTCTTTGAGCGGACACGGGACGACAAATGGCTTACTTCCTATTCCCAGCCTTGTCAACAGGATCATCAACCACACCATTCTTCCCAAGAGTGGGAATTATGATGCTATTCGTGGCCATGCGTGGAATGTAATTGATTACATTATGCGCGGACAAAAATTTGATGTGGTGGATCTTATCATCAGGGGGATCGACGCCAATAAGAATGACAAACAGAAAAGGATTAACTTTGCACCATTCATAATGGCGGTGATCATTAGGAAGACTGGATACCGAGGAGCACTCTGCACCCCGCACAAGCCATACAAGCCGCGTGCAGAGCCTCCTGCTCTGCTCTGTTCTCGCACCGTGCTCGAGCTCGGCCTCGGCCTCGGCCTCGGCATCGGCATTGCGATCCTCCTCCCCAGGGCGAGGGTGACGTGTCACTTTCCCAGATTTACTCTGCCATACTTAGGCTGGAGGAGCGCCAGGATGTCTTGATCTCCACTGTGTCTTCCCTTGGTGATCGCGTATCAGCCTTGGAGAGTGCAGTTCATCCGCCTTCTCCAGTTCGCTATGGTCGTCGCACTCGTCACCGTGGTCCTCCTTCTCCCAGTGCAGCTCAGGACTAGCTCCTCTTTTTGGTATTTCGATGCCAAAGGGGGAGAAATAGTTAGGAGAAGAAGTTTTAGTTTTAAGTCTTATCTATCACTGTAATAATGTATGGTGAAATGAACCATGTAATGCTTATGGTATGGTTTAAACTCTGTGGTCATTTAGTATTTTAATTTCTGATGCTTTGTAATGAACTATGTCTTGTCCTTGATGCAATGCTTGTTTTACTTGTCTATTGCGTATCCTTATGAATGCTATGATGAAATCATGCCTATTAAATTCCTGCAAAATTTGATGCACATGTTTAGGGGGAGCACTTTCTTATTAGTTCCTAAAATGCAAAAATTCCCCATGTTCTAAAAATTGCTAAAATTTCAAAGTCCTTGTGATATACATCTTGCAAATTAGAAGTATATCCAAATCTTAAATTCTTCTCATAAATTGCTCTTGTTGTCATCAATTACCAAAAAGGGGGAGATTGAAAGCATCTAGGCCCCTAAAATGTTAGTTTGGTAATTAATGAATTTATGTGAATATGGGACTAATGTGTGCATTAAGTGTTTGAAAGGATATGTTCAAATAGCAAAGAAAGAGGCTCACAAAATATCCCATGAAGATTCAAGATCTCTAGGCGACAAGGTAAATAGTTTAGGTATCTATTTTGTTTTACCGGTCTTGGAGTTAGGTTGGAAGACCGGATTATAGGATAGACGCCGTACTATTAAGAGGGATCATGGTGATTGCTTGATCATGTTCAAATGTGCCCTTTGGATCAATTTAGGATCATGCATGCACTTAGAAATTAAAATTAAATAAAATCATGCATTGTCGAAAATCCGTAGTTCCGGCGTGTATTGGCGGAACTACCGCAGATCCGTAGTACCGCGCGCGGCGAACGTTTTTTCGAGCGCCGGACTTTAACTTAGCCTCTCGGAAACGGAAGTACGCGGTTTTACTGCGGAACTACCGCATGTGCGAAGTTCCGGACACCGAGCGAACGTTTTTTCCGAGAGCGCGAGAATAAGACTTAGTCTCGTTGAGATCGAAGTACGGGCTTGGGCGGAACTTCGGACGTCCGGAAGTACCGCGGTTTTAACGGCGGTAGTACCGCACTCATTGACCAACGGTTGCCGACTCTCGACATAGCCGTTCGACCGGTCACTAGGGTCGGTAGTACCGCGTTTTGCTGCGGTAGTACCGATTTCTGATTTTTCAGATTGTTTATTGTAACGGCTATTTGAGGTGGGTGAGGTATAAATACACCCCACCGAACTAGGACGTGTTGTTGAACATCCATTGAATACATTTGAGCCTAGAGCAACGTCTCACACCTCATTCACTCTCTTGTGCATTCATTTGAGGTAGTTGACCCAAAATTCAAGTGCATTGCATTCTAGTTGATCCATTGAGCACTTGAGTGAGATCAAGCCGCAGTGGTCCATTCTCTTGGTGCTTGCCGGCACCTAGACGGCTTGGCGGAGCTTCGTGATCTTCTCAAGAAGATTGTGAGAAGGCCGGAAGATTGTGAAGGCTTGGAGCTCGCCTACCCGGAGAGGGAAAGGGCATCCAATAGTGATCGAGGTGTTTAGGCTCATTCGTGGAGCCGGTCCGATTCATTCGGGCTTACCTCAACGTGGACTAGGGGAGACCGGCAAGTCTCCGATCACCACGGTAAAAAGTAATCGTGTCAAATTGTGGTTTGCTCTCTTGTGATCATATTCTTCCAAGCAACGCTCTTTATTCATATCATTTGATTGCTTGCTTAGTTAGAGTAGCAATTGTTGTTCTCTACCTTTCGTTATTGCTCTTAGTCGATTACTTGTGCTAGTGTCAGTGTTATCTTGCTCTATCAATCCATCAAGTTTAAAATTGCTAATTAGAATTAGACGAAAATTTTAAAACCTCCTATTCACCCCCCTCTAGTCGGCCTCCTCGATCTTGAACCTATGATTTCGAAATATTTTAATTATTTTAAATTATGTGCATTGCTATTTACATAAAAGGTTAGTTCAAATCCTAAGGTATTAGTTACCCCAACTTTGTTATGCCCTCAGTTGAAATTGAATGTCATGTACCCTTGTCTCCTTAGGATTTCCTTTGGCTCTTTAATGAGATTATTATATTCAGTTGTGAATAATATATTGGTAGTATAATGCTTAGTCATGCTAATTAATACCTTTGAAATATTGAAAATAGAAAATTATGATTTGTTGTGATACCCTTGTGATTATAAATTTAGTGGTAATTGGAGTTACCACTATTCTTTTAAAATAAAATAAAACGTGAAAGTTGGTTTAGATTAGGGTGGATGGTTGGTTTGGGTTGGTGCGGCAAGCACGAGATCTTGTAAAGTGTATGTTCCACCCTAGTCAATTAAGGACCGACGCTTGTGTTTGTCCAGACTAAGCACTACCGTACAACCCTAAGTCTATATGGGTACGACCTAGCTGATTAACTCATGATAGTCTAGTTTAGGTGCCACCAGTGGTAAGTGGGTGCCAGTGAGTTACTGGTTATTCACAGTGAGGGACAGGGATTTACTGTACTCATATGGCGCAAGAGGGGGCTTCGGATTGGGCAGATTTAACCCTTCTGCGATGAAACCTCAGCGGGTGGTGTCTAGCTAGTCTAGAGTGAGGTAAAGGCTTTGTGATAATTTATCTGTGTCTCATGCCAAAGGAAGCGTGGTGACTGTTAAGATAATTTGTCTCTTAGAGGTAAAGTTGTACAACCTCTGCAGAGTGTAAAACTATTCGAATAGCCGTGCCCACGGTCAAGGGTGGGCAAGGAATGCATTCACATGGTAGATTTCTGGTTTTGGTTTTAAAATCAAAGTTTTTTTGGTATTCCGAGAGTGGAGGGAACTCTTGGAAGGAAATCCTGGCAGTTGGAGCCAGAGAGGGTGGATGTAACCGCAGTAATTAACTTGATCAGTAAGAATTGATTAAACTAGTGTTGGTAGATGGAACCTTCACTATAGAATTCATGACAGTTCTGTTAAAACAGTTACCTTGCCAAATTGATGCCCTCGAAAATAATTAGTAGTAATTGAAATTAAAACATTGCTTTGTGCAAAAGAACCATATAGCCTTTCTTTGTTAAAGCCTTGCATCTATTGCATTTTCCCAAGACTTGCGGAGTACTTTATGTACTCACATGCTGCACTCAAAAATAAATCTCAGAAGAATACGAAGCTCAAGAAGGTGACTACGACTACTTCGTCGGTGGCTTTGACGAAGGATTCCAGGAGTTCTAGGTCGCGCTTCCCCAGTCAACTGCCTGTGGCATATTGATGGGTCTCCATTGAATTTACCTTGCTTCTGCTGTATTTTGATTGAGTGAGGTCTTGGAACCTCGAATGTAATAATGAGACCTGATGGTCAGTACTCTTTATTATTGTAATAAATCGTGGTTGGTTATGAATCATTTCTGTTTAACTGTGTGTGAAGGGGAAATATCACAGACGGTTTATGGTGAACACTGTCTGTGAAGTATCACAGACGGTTATTAATAAGAACCGTCTATGATATTACCAAATATCACAGGTGGTGTTTTCTTTAAATTGTCTGTGATACTTCACAGATGGTTTGTATTAAAATCATCTGTGATAATTAAGTCATCACCGATGGTTTGTATTAAAAATCGTCTGTGATAATTTCACTTATTAATTGTAAACTTGTCGACCCTCACATATTTGTCTTAAATTCCAGATCTGTTTTCGCACAGGCTGCTGCTTTGAAGAGGTGAGGTTTTGAGGCCATTTGGCGAAAGAAGACCGTTGATTTGGCAAGAATGATTATAGATCTATTAAATTCTTGACTATCTATGGTTAGTAATTTGGTCCTAATTGCATTATATTTTAGATCTAGTTTTTAGTGAAAGAAGAACTGAAGATGGTTTAGATCTAGCTTGATGTAAAGAGAAGATTATTTACATCTAGCATGCTTTAGGGTTTAGCCACTTCATAGTCTATTTATACTAAATTCAGTTTAATTAATTAGTTTTGCTACATATAGCTACTTTACATCATATATATCTAGTATGCTAATTAATTAATTCAATATTTCATACAAAATTGTTATATGTGTAATGTAGGACCGAAACTGGATGTATGCTGGGAATCGTATGAGTGAATAGTACATTAATGGTGTGTCTATTTTTACAAGAACGACCGAAAAGGATACGTTAAATAAGAGGTGGAATATATGTATTGTCCATGCATTGACTATGAGAGTCTAAATATGTTTAAGAATCGAGTGCAGATTGAAGCGTACTTGATTCGAAACCCCGGGGTTTCAAAATGGGGTATACATGTTGGATCAGTCATAGTGAAGAGTAGATTACACAGGAAGGTAATAATAATGACATCATCGACGAAGTCAACGATATGCCATCAATGATGTCGATTGTGGTTCTGATTCGGATAGGCTGCATGATGATAATCTGGAATTTAGGGGTGGAAAAAAAGCTCGTTAGTGGGCTCGTTGGTTCGGTTCAAAATTGCTTCAATTATACTTGTTAATTGGTTAAACATTAAAATGAGTTGATTTCAAATGAATTTGAATTTTGCTCAGGCTCGGCTCGGCTCGGCTCGTTAGCTCGTTTCTAAAAATACTTTTAAATTATCCGTAAAATAGTATTAAATCAAAATATGTCAATTTTAGAAAAAGCTCGATAAGACGAGCAGTTGGCTCGATATCCACCCCTAATCTGGATCAATGTTTAGCGATGCAAAGGGAATAGTGATAAGAGAGTATGTTAAATTTTGAGGCTTGATAGAGGACTCGGAGAAACCTTCGTTCACATGCTTGCCAGAGATTGCATGCATGGTACATGGAAAAGGCCAACAAGCCGAAGGAACAACGATACTTGGGTGTCAACGTCAAGTTCAGACTGCATCATCTTGAACACGATATTCATGTTGTGTCTTCACGGTGACCTTCGAGGATTTGTTCCTTCTCTTTCAACTCGACACCCTCGACGCCTCACTCATTCGATGCTGGACACTGTAAACGTGTACAATCACGGTCTACGTTTATGTAATACCAATAAATGTCATATATAACTCATTGCTTTTGTGTGTGTGTATGTATGTATATATATATATATATATATATATATATATATATATATATATATATATATCTGTGTGTGTGTGTGTGTGTGTGTGTGTGTGTGTGGTGACTGAAATCACATTAAGAAAATCACCGGTAGGATTTCTCGACCCATACTTGGCCTACATGGATATCATCAAGGAGAATGTATCATTCGTCGAGAATTACGTGATGAAAGCATTGGAGGCTCATCACAACAAGGAATTCATACTTATGCCTTACAACCAGGGGTAAGTGCTGCATTAGTGGCTATACTTGTTGACTTGTACTTAATAAGCAGCACGAACTTAGGTTTAATGACCATGACAATATTCATGTATAGTTTTCACTGGATTCTAATTGTAATTTTACCAAAATGGAACAAGCTAATATACCTTGATTCTCTAAAGAAGTCCAAAGTCAATTTCACAATTGTCCAACAATTAATCGACAGGTAAGCATATTTCCTCCATAGATAACTCTATTGCAGTATTTTCTTCCTTCGCAATGACTAAGGCTAACCTTTTCAAATCACGTAGGTCATTCGTTACATATGCTGCTATTGTACAGAAATCCAAGGGAGGAATCTACACCCTATGACACGAACTAGATTTCCCTGTATTCGCTAGTACACATTAATCCTATATAACACTTCATAGTAATGCCTCTCGAATTAATAAATTATATTCTTGCAGTACCACCAGCAGCTGTCGGACAACACTTGTGGATTCTATGTTTACCACAACATGGAAGCACTCTCTATTTCGCGAAGACCAATGATCCTTATGTTTTTTAATCTTACAATAATTATTTCATACTTATCAATTTATATATATGCACGACATGGATCTTCCTATCGACAGGTTGCGACTATCGCTACAACTGCATTGCAACAGGCCGACCTCTAAAAAAAATTCAAGGACAGTATGCGTACTTCATTAGGGGTGGAAACGGATCGGATACGATCGAATAGTCTCAAATACGAATACGAATTCATATTTTTCAAACGAATACGGATACGAATTCGAATATTCTCAAATACGGATACGAATATTCTCGAATACGAATACGGATATTTTCGAATACGGATTTTCTCGGATACGAATATCGGATAAAACAGATTCCTAGCGGTTTTACCGATTTTTCACCAGTTTTTGACCGGTTACCGGTTTTAAACTGCCCAAATTCAAATTTTGAATCACAAAATTTGTACGATTTTTTCATAAGTTCTAGAAACGGATCGAATACGAATCGAATAGTCTCGAATACGAATACGGATACGAATATTCTCGAATACGAATGCGAATACTTTCAAATACGGATACGAATATTCTCGAATACGAATACGAATATTTTCGAATACGGATTTTTGCTTACCATATTTGTATTTTCTCGGATACGAATATCGGATAAAACGAATTATCCGTTACCGTTTTCCACCCCTATACTTCATGATGTCTCAGATCATAAGAGAAGATGGAGAGTTCCACAATGTAGAATGAACTTAATGGTACATGTGTATTTGTTCATACATTGTTAATTTAATTTATTTCAGTTAATTGATTTGTGAAAAGGATGTTTTTGTTTCTAAAATGAATGTGAATTGGATGTATATATGTACTTGTAATGTTTCTGCTTGTTTCAAAGGGCATGGTTAGCATTTCCTGAGACTAACCAACAAACAAAAATAGATTTAGAAATACGAAATAACTTCATAGACGGTTATTAACATATAACCATATGTGATATTAAACTATCACAAATGGTTGGTAGTAGAAACCGCCTGTGATATGTGATGAATCACATACGGTTTCAACTACAAACCATTTGTGATATTAAACTATCTCAAGCAGTTGGTAGTAGAAACTGTTTGTAATATGTGATGAATCACAGATGGTTTCAACTACAAACTGTCTATGATATTTTATCACAGATGGTTTGTAGTTGAAACTATCTGTGATAGTTTAATATCACAAACGGTTATGAGTTAATAACTGTTTATGATAGTATGTATCACATACGGTTCGAAAACCTTCGATGATGACCTCATGTTATTACTGACCCATAAACTTAGTCGGCTCATGAAGCCGTCTGTACAGGGGCGGAGCCCAATGGGCCAGAGGGGGTTCCCAGGAACCCGGGTCCAAAATTTTTTTTAGTTATTACTAGTAAACATTCGCCCTTTGTGCACCCCCTTGGTCCAATATGGTGTACCCCTAGCCCAACAAACATCCTCACTCGCCCTGTCCAGCCCATTCTCCCACCGTCCTATGCTCCCACGCGCGGCCCGTTGCACCCCCTCCGTTTTGCTCTAGTTCCGCCACTGCGTCTGTAATAATGTTTTTAAACTGTCTGTGATGATCTTTTCTGCAGTAGTGAGAATCTCTATCGAAGTTTTGTAAAATCCGAAATGAGAGCTTAAACCTCTGCATTCGATAGAACACACATGAGCTCAAAGCACTTACGGGCCGGGGCTCGATAATCTTCAATGTAGATAATACCGTTACAGCAACAAACATATCGGAGCTGGCTGCTGATCAGATATAGACGTGTACCAGAAGATCCGACGACGCAACATGGTCAAGTAGGAAAGCAAGCTAGCTGGTTGCGCTCGCCCGTGACATAATTAACCGTAGGCCACAAGATGATGCACGGCTAGCTCCCACAGCGCACCGGAAATCGTGCTCCGGGTCGATCTCCAACAGAATCGATTCCTAAAGGATAAAACTACTTCCTAGCACATATATGATCATCGAGCATATATCAATCGGCTATATATACTCTTCACTCCATCGAACAAACCGCTCAAACCGATCAGCTCTCAGACCTCGTCAGAGTCACAGCACACACCAGAAGGTCCAGAACAGCATGGCCAAGAGCTGCTTTAACGTTCGTGCGGTTCTTACTAGCGCCTCCTTACTGGTGCCGCTGCTCGTGTCACTGTCATGTGGGGCCAATGCCGTCCAGGTGTCGTCGTCGTCGTTCGTCCGGACCCGAGGCGCCGTGTTCACCCTCGACGGCGAGCCGTTCCTGTTCAACGGGTTCAACTCCTACTGGATGATGAGCGTCGCTGCCGACCCGTCCGCCCGCGGGAAGGTCACCGAGGTCATGCGCACCGCGGCGGCCAACGGGCTCGCCGTGTGCCGGACGTGGGCGTTCAGCGACGGTTCCGGCTACGGCGCGCTCCAGACGTCCCCGGGCGTGTACGACGAGAAAGTCTTCCAGGTTGAGCCCATATCGATCACCACTAACTAGCTAGCTAGCGTACGTAGTGCACAAAGCTAGCGTACGTAGTGCACACTACATAGCTTATTACTTATGGCACAATTAGGGTGCCTAGTTAAGCAAGTTTGACAATTTGTTATCATCGCTTTGAGTAGTAGGCCTGTTCTTTTCGGTTTCTAAAAGCTGTTTTTCGATTTTTTTTCTATAGTAACTAATTTTTAAACGAAATATCTTTTCAAGGTAGGGTCTACTAGTTAATTGTAGTATGTATTGTACCGACTTCATTTATATCGGCAAAAAACAGCACATGAGTTTCTATTACTCTGTAATTTCTTACACAAACAGCCCAAAAGCTACAAGCCGCAGACAAAAGCCATAAGTTTCAGCCAAAAAGAACAGACCTGTAGCCGCATTTCTAGCGTGCTACAGTTAGACGGTGCTTATTTAGACTTAAAAACTCTAGTTTATAACTTATTTTATACTGTAGGAACTAAAAATACAATGTAACTCTAGTTTATAATTTAATTTCTAGCCAGAAGCAGAAGCTCTAAGGCCTCACATCCAACCCACCGAGCACTCCTATTTTTACAAAAGTTACCGGAGGTGGGGCGACCATTAACCTTCTGATACAATGCATGGACGTAGGGGCTTGATTTTGTGGTGTCAGAGGCGCGAAACTACGGCGTGCGGCTGATCCTGAGCCTGGTGAACAACTACAAGGACTTCGGAGGAAGGCCGCAGTATGTGCAGTGGGCCCGGAGTGCAGGCGTGAGCGTGAACAGCGAGGACGACTTCTACACTAACCCCGTGGTGAAGGGCTACTACAAGAATCACGTCAAGGTAAAATTAACGTACTACAAGAAGCTAGCTAGCTCGAGCATGCACGCATGCATGCAACTGCATGAACAGATTGTAACAGTTAACAAAAGGTGACACATGCACCGTGTGTGTCGTTACAACCTTCAGGTAGAGCCTTCTCCATCGATCGATGGCCTGTTGGCCTTTCCTACCGAACAGCTCGCTACTTTGTTGTACGCACATCACAAGAACCTTGCACAAATCACACTTAAATCTAGGGGCGGAACCACACTCTAGGCAGGATGGACTTCAGCTCGGAATGTGAAAAAAATATCATCTGGATATTTTATTTCTAATAATCATCCAGATTTAGGACTATTGGATTAGAGATCTAACGACCTCTTTTTTTTTGAAGGGAGGATTTTTTTATGAGAGGGAGATTTTTTTTGGAGGGGGGAGGGAGAATTTATAGCCGTTGGATCTCTAATCTAATAGCCATAAATCTGAATGATAGTTATGAAGAAAACATCCAGGTGATATTTATCATATCCGGAAAAATATCTAGTGTATAGTCTGGAGTAAATTTAGTCTAGTCTGGGTAACATTTTCATAGTCTAGCTTAGATAGCCTAATTCATTCCACCACTGAGTTTAGGGTGTAACCAAATCCTGGTTCCGTCACTGCTTAAATCTAAGTTTGTTTTTCCTCTTTTTCCATTTTCTTGAACAGATATTCCTTTTGCTTGTTTGGTTGCAGAGGGTGCTGACCAGGGTCAACACCATCACCAAGGTGGCGTACAAGGACGACCCCACCATCATGGCCTGGGAGCTCATCAACGAGCCCCGCTGTCAGTCAGACTACTCAGGCAGAACGGTCAACGTACTAATACATGAACCGCAGTAGTTCAGACGTCAGTAGTTGCAGCCAGACCGACCTTAATTTTGATCACATCTTCACTGTTTATTAACCAGGCATGGGTCCAAGAGATGGCACCGTACACCAAGTCCATAGACAGCAACCACCTCCTGGAGGTCGGCCTCGAAGGCTTCTACGGCGACTCCTCGCCGGAGAAGAAGCAGTACAACCCCGGGTACCAGGTCGGCACCGACTACATCACCAACAATCTCGTCCGGGAGATCGATTTCGCCACCATACACGCGTACCCGGACGCCTGGTATACTTCATTCCTACATGCACCAGATGCAAGTTAACGCATCCTGCACCATATTCCTTATATGCCATTATGGAGAACTAGCAAATTTACTAACGCAGTTATGCGGCTAGATATTGTGATACAGTTATCTTTGAGATATAACTATACTTTTCATAATTAAAATACAATTATATTTATTATATAACTCTAATATCTATATATGATTAATCTGCACCGTTATAATCTATCCTCACCAAAATAAGTGACGGAGATCTTTAGTGAGAACTTCTAGAATTTCTTTCTTTTTTAGGAATATTGTACAATGTTTTACCCTTAAAACGAAGAAGATGCATTAAATATCATCAGTTATTTTTATTTATATAGATAGCCATCCATCTTTCATCAACGAAATGAAATTGTTCCCGATGGATAGCAAATAGGTATATCAGAAGAAGAAGCAGCAGCTACCAAGAAATTCCTGTTTCAAGTCAGTACGATCCGACTTGATGTGTTGGTTTCTCTTGGCATGTTGGTTTCTCTTGACATGGTGTAGGCTTTCGGGGCAGAGCGAGAAGGCCCAGAACGCATTCATGCAGCGGTGGATCAAGAGCCACTGGCAGGATGCCCGAACGGTGCTCCGGAAGCCGTTGGTGCTGTCGGAGTTCGGCAAGTCGAAGAAGGACCCGGGGTACTCGGAGGCCGACAGGGACGCATGCATCGAGGCCGTCTACCGGAGCATCTACGGCATGGCGCGTGCCAGTGGCGGCGCGCTCGCCGGGGGCATGGTGTGGCAGGTGGTGGACGACGGCATGGCCCAGTTCGACGACGGGTACGAGATCGTGCTCTCCCGCGACACGCCGACGGCGGCGGTCATCGCTGCGCAGTCGCGCGCCATGTCGGCGCTCGAGCGCACGATCCGCGCCGCGAGCCGGCGGCAGGCCAATTATAGGGCCGCGGCGCAGAAGCGCAACGCAGCAACGGTGCATGCATGAGCATGACAATTAAGCAACTGATGGGTTTCAGATTTGTGATGCTTACAGGAAATAAATTTTCACACTATGGCTTCTAAGCCTATTCTTGAAAGCTGGGTAGCTGCATGAGGCTTGGATCGATTACCTAATAGTTGGGCGTGCATTGCCATTTTTATTTATGGGTATATCAATTGCAAGCGATTGGTTTCACAGACTCAAGTTGGGTTCTTGCTCTGTTGAAAGAAATTAGGAGTAAATGATAAAGGCAATTATTTCGGCGAGTACTTTGGATTTTCCCCTTTAGTTGAATATGCAATGTTCAATACTTCCTCTGTCCACAAATATAGGTTACCGTGGATTCCATATAGTCAAGCTTTTCAAAGTTTTATCATTAATATACGTTAAAGTATATAGATTGATCACATAAAAATAATACCATTGGATTTTCTTACAAAATTCTTTCATAATATATTTTTTTTATTTTTACTAGTATATTATGATAATAAATCATAGTCAAAGTCTTACATTAAATATCATAAAAAATAAAAAAAAACAGCCTATATTTATGATCAGTGGAAATACTTTTTTTGCAAACACAACAAGACTTGAGACTAGCTGGAGTGTACTTAACAAAACCACATAAGGAAGCAAGAAATCCAGCCAATCCATGAGTCACTCACCCTGGGGCAACTTAAGAGTCTATATTTACTTAGCATTTCGATAACTACGTGGGTCTAGTGTATCTCTGTGAACTATAGTGTGTATCTCTCTGACTAGGGTATGAACTATACGTCCTAGGGTATATTTTTATATAGCTATATATAATAGCATTTAGATCAATTTAGTTTTTAAATTGACGCTGTTGGTATCACTTCCAAACTAGCAAAAGGTAGCTCGACATTATAAAAGAACACCATTGCGCAATTCCCCTTATAAGGAGCACTCTTCCTTTCAAACTCAATCGTGTTCTATGGTGTCGTATGTAGTGAGAATTACCTAACGGAAGACACACATTTTGATTGACAAAAAAAAAAAAGAAGGCAAGAGAGTAAACTTTAGATACATTGTCAAGGCAATAGAGTACACTTTAGATACACTGTCAAGGCAAGATAGTTTTAGAAGTAAAATAGAGGCGATGAAGGTAAGCAAATGAAAATGAGTAAATTGCGCCGCAGCTTACTAAACTTATGCTGTTGGTTCAAGTAGGTCACCAAAGTCCCAAATTGCATATTTACATCACTAAATGTATTTAAGTGGGTCACCTAACGTCATTAGCATGCTAGCTTGGGTCTAACCAGTGACGTGGCGCCTTGATAAGTGCCATCATGGTATGGAGGGTGGGAAGCCATGGCCATTTTGGCCCCAGCGTCAAGGCAATTCCGCGTTTAGCCTCTTCTCCGTGCGTTTTCCTAGCTTTGACCCCCTCGCGCTGCCGGAGAGCGCACGAGGAGGTGGCTGTAACGACCCACGTCGTTAATTAACCCTAATTAGCGAATTAGAACGTTAAGTAGGATTAATTATATAAATGATAATCTAAAAATACGAGGAAATTTAAACTTTTCTACGTAGCCGTATAAATTGAAATCAACGAATGATAAACTAGTACCTTGTTTTCATAATTTTATTAACGAGGTTGAATATCAAACTATATGGACTGAAATGAGAAACAAAAAATTCAATTGCACGACAAATAGAAACTTTCAAGTCAATTAAAACATATATAACAGTACGTAGTACAACAGTAGTTAATGACAATCTGTGTAGGGTAAAATCAATAACATACATTGATCGATAATGAGAACTCATATCAAGTCCAATAAAATTATTACTGATTGCATTACATGATAGCAACAATCTGAATTATAACCAATATACAATCTATGTCTCAACTAAATAATCATCTCAAAGACTAAGTAATTGCAATACAATGGTATTTAGTCAGAAGGTACATGATTTAATTTAAACCAAGATTCATCTCATACATAGATGTTACATCCAGAATAATTGGGAATAGAAATTACATTTAGATAAATTACATTATTCTGTATATATCAATGTTACGAGAAAGCTAGATTACATTCTGGCCATTTCATACAATAGAAGATGTCGTCGAGTTGCCACCACACCACTATTTTAATTGTGAGCAAACCAATAAATGTAATACCGAAAAAGACCGAACAAAAGAAAATAATTAAAAGTAGAAATTGCCGTCAGAGCCCTAAGGATTAACTTCGGGCGGGGTAATCCGTTCACGGAGATACCTGACCGTCCGGGGGCCAGTCGGTACATCTCACAACCATAGGCTCATCACACGGTATTATATATATATACAAACCTGTTCTGAACATAGGAATTCAACCAAGGCAAAGACCAGAATATCATAAATCATTCCAGCCCAAACCCACAACAGAGAAACACCTGTCAAAGCCCTCACCATGCAAATGCCAACCACAGTGAATCAGATAGCACCGGGCCAGAGCAGCCACGCCCAGGGAGCATCGACAGCCAATAAAGCCTCCCGGGCAAGCCATCCAACCAAATATCCCACATTGCATACCAGAAGTCAAACCGAGAGAATAGAGCACAGAGGGACAAAGGAAAGGTAAGGTACACTTTCCCCACCATCAGCCAATCCCCAGACCGCAGAGGCGATCGTCACCGAGTGGAGCCGAAGGCCAGGGAGTGAAGACCCGACAAGCCGAAGGAAGATGGAGACATGACGGCCACAGAAGAACCGCAAGCCGGCAACCATCATCTACCACCGCAAGCCAGCATCAAGCATCAACCACAGCCAACCGGCCACCACCCCAACCCCAAACCCTAGCATCTCTCACAAGCACCAGTGCAGGTAAACCCCACAATCCCAACATCCATGTAATGCCATTACCAATCCATTCAACATAGGCTAGAAACCATAAGCATTCATCCACAGTAGAGCACATGAAACCTTGAGGCATATCACCAGAAATAACAGAGGAGAGAAGAGGGTTACCGTGAGGGCGGCGGCTGCGGGTTTCCCGGCCGAGCCACCGGTTCACCGCCACCGGTACTCCCCCGGCGTACGGCGACGGTTCACCGGCGGAGACAGCCACGCTTCCCCGCCTCCCAAAACCGAACCCTAGGCAAACCTCACAAAGAGTTAGCGCTTTGCAAAATTTAAATCAAATAAGAAAGGGGAAAAAGAGGGGGAAGCATCTGATTTGGGCCAGATCTGGCCGGAGATCCCAAGGCGGCGCCGGTCATCTCGGCGGGAACGGCCGGCCAGAGGAGGCGTCGGAGGGGAGGCATGAGGGGGCGACGGGGAGCCGGCGTGAAGTGAGAGCAGGGAGGCCGAGAGAGGGAGAGAAGGGGGAGGTAGAGAAAGAGAACCGGAGGAGGAGGCGAGAAAAGAGGAAAAGGAGGAAGAAGATGGAGGGGCGGCGGCCGAACCAGGAAAAAGGGGTCGGGTGGAAGAAAAAAAAGGAAGAGAAAGAAAGAAGGGAAAAGAAGGAGAGAAGAGAGAAAAATAAAGAGGAAAAAATGGAAATGTGAAAGATTAACATGTGCTAGCTTTTATAATAATTATCAATGTGCAGTATGACAACTTGGCAATAGCAGATTTAGCAAATTAAATAAATTAACTGTGAGTACTTAGAACCCTGTAAATTAATATTAGTCACACCAACGTAACCGACATCCGTTAAAAGCGAACTGTGAATTAATACGACCTTCGATAGCAGAGTAATACCTTAGACTATTAGGTATGCAAGTAACGCTGAGCGGATTATAAGCGAGGTGGGAAAATTAGAAATACCTACAGGCACGTTTAGTCGGATTCGTCTAATTACGTAAACCATAGCATCTCTTCGACGCCATAGATTAAACCAGAAGTCCAGAATATTTCTTAAGTTTTTATAATACATGTGATACTTGGATTAAAACTAGTACGCAGGTGTTTTAAAACTGGGTATCGTTGAGTACACCGTTTCATGACATATTTAGTTACTCAGATAATTCAAATTAATAGCATTTAAATTATAGAAATCCGTCTCTGATTACTCAGGGTCAGTAGAACAAATTGATTGGGTTCGATGAATAAACATATACGTGTCGATTAAACCTGTACGCGTAAGGATTGAATTAAAGGACTGTAGTCTAAGACTATTTTTGTTGTGGATTTAAATACCCAAATAATTTGATTAAGTCCATCTAAATAGTAGAAGACTACTAATCGATATTTGCAATGGTTAGAATAAATGTATTGCCATTTGTAAAATAAAGTCGTAGCATGTACCAATTTAATTGATGCATTGTTAATTAAATCATTCAAGATTATAGCTAAATACTTCATTAGCCTGGATAGTAATAAGTCATAGAACTTCTTAATAAATATTATTGGATACTAAAATATAAACTATAGGATGTCGTAGGCTGGAAATTGCATGCCTACGAAGTAAATAATCATAATGTTGGTTAGATCATTCTATTGCACATTTAAATGCCCGGCTAATTTTGTTAATTGAATATAAACTGTGGAAATCCACTAATAACTATTCTGAAGTATTAAAATAAATTAGTAGCCGTTAGAAGATTTAGAACTGGTCATGACGACTAGAATAACCTGTACCAAATTAAAATAGTAAGTCATGATTTAAAAGTTGTGCCCACCGATTAAACTGGTATATAGTAATTTAATTAGCATAAGCCGTAACAATTCGCATCTAGCTAAAATAAAACCTGGCGACCGTACAAAGACGCTTTAGTATAATTCAATTAATATTTACTTAAGAATTAATTTTTGTTGGTGTAGATAATTAATCACGCGCGTGCTAGTTATTAGAAAGGACCGGTATCAAGGAGAAAGAATTTATTTAAATAACCCTAAAACCTAAAGTGAATTAGGGATGAATAGATACACCCTAGGAGAAGTTAAACTGATACAATTGCACGCATGAGATCGATTAAGATTAATGTTCGCTGATAATGGTGCGTGTGTGTGTGTGTGTATATATATATATATATCTATATATATATATATCTATATATATATATATATATATATCTATATATATATATATATATATATATCTATATATATATATATATATTTAATAGTATAGCAACGGTAGAGGTTCGGAAACCAACAAAAGACTTGAGTTCAACCTTTAAAGTAAACAACCCAGCTTCATGCTAAGAAAATAACGTCAGGTGATGGGTATAGGATACGAGTTAATTAAGGCTAACCATGATTAGGTTAAGTGAGCTAAGTCCTACCATAGGAGCACAAGCACATCGATATCTCATGATTCCTATTATAATTTCATATATTAAGTCATAGTCAATGTATTTAACTGCAGACGACAATCCAAGCTACGGGGGTGACTTCACCTGATCCTACTTGAATCCGATTCTATGGTTGAAATTCAGGCAAGCATTCCTTTGATCAAAGCATCTGAGTATATTTTGTAAAACAAGTATTTTGGTATTAATCTAGTATCACCATGCATGAAAGAATTAAAAGATATTTAAATCGAACAATTGAGATAAGAGATATGAGCAAATGAAATAGAAGGCAACTGATGGAGCAATTGGCCATCTAAGCAAGTAAGAAGGTGGGCAGAGGTTGCCAGGGTAGGTGACAAGTGGGCAGGTGTGGGACCTCTGCATAAGAATAGAATATAAGGAATTTACCAACTTCGTCCGTGTGAACAGACCGTACCACACCGTATCAACCAACATCCCGTATTGACGGACAGACTAGTAGCTCTATCAAAGTATTATATTCTCCACAGGGTTGATTTTAATTATGGGATGAGCCCCAAAGGAACCGGTAAGAGACCGGAGCGTGAGAACTCACAGGCGGGTTACGCAAAGGCGTTATATTACGCAGGAAGGGGGCTGGGTGAGGGTCGGAAACCCTACCGACCAACGATTATTGGCGCTTCGGTGGAGTGCGTGAGGTTTTGACACCGCTCCAGGCTGCCGCTTGTGAGTAACTGGGTGGAGATGTAATTACTGAGATAGATGTAAACGTACTGTACTCTGATCTGGGCGCCGCATCTAAGGAATTGCGGAGTTCCGGGAAGCCAACAGGATCAGAGTGGTGATGGGTAAAGTGATACAAGCTTGCGCAATGCTATCCAAATCATGAATTCATGCCTGTCTCCGGGAAAGGAGAATTACGGAAACTTATGGGGGTTTTTGCTGTTCATGCGTATGTTCAGTAGTTTTGTAAATTAATAAATCAGACTTCTTTCAAAACCAACAAACCTTATTTTCTATAAGTCATGGAAATGACATGGATGATGAAAAAGAGTGTTAAGAATGAACACGAGACTGAAGAGAGGAATTGAGATTCCTACAAGTGTAAAGGATGGGCATTTTATGCATTTTTGTTAATAACGCTTGCTGAGTACTTCTGTACTCACCCTTGCTATCACTACAAGAAATCTGAGCATCGGTGATGATAGGTATTTGTCACAAATCATGGATTTTTGTCATAAAAGCATAATAGTGACGTTTTTTTTGCGTCACGCGTATCGTCACAGATTCTGCGTCATAGAATGTAAGTAGTGACGATAATTTGAAAATCGTCATAAAATAGTACACATTTATGACGAATAATATATCGTCATACAATAATATTTATGACGATTTACTAAGTATCATAAAATATTTTCTGTGACGGTACCGGTATCGTCACCAAGTACATTCTATGACAATCGCTTTCGTCATGACATGTGGTCTAGGACGTGTAACTTGTGGTCCAGGACGTGTAATTTATGAAGAAATTATTCATCATGAATATATTTGCAACGTCACAAAATTTAATCCAGACATTCATGAATGACAAAAAAAACATCATGAACAGTAGCATACTTCTCCAGATAATCACCATAGAATTGTTCCATCAAAGCATATAGAATTAATTGACATTTATCCAATACATGCCATTACAATCATATAGAATAACAAGTATGTCTTGTCAGAAGGCATATTGCTACCATACTTCAAAATAAGCCTAGCAACTACACACTGTGACTACAAAGATGATCAAACTATTGATGATTGGCCCAGAAGCCGCAAAACAAGGGAATCAATTTTTTCTTGTATTTGCTTGAAAATGGCCATTTGCTCTTCATTCCTCTTGTTTGACTCTTTTGCTTCTTCAACTTGCCTCTTCAAATCCATAATTTCTCCCTGTTGAGAGCTAACAGTAGCACGCAACTCTTGCTCATTTTGACTAGCATTGAATAGAGATAATATAAACATGCAAGATAATTCTATGCTCCATTTGTAACATAAACAGATTGCATAATGTTTATCTTTGAATGTTGAAGACATAGCAAAGAAAAAATTTTGTATACACCTATAATATGTATTCAGCTCATTCTTTAATAAGTAATAACAGAACATTATGTTGCATGGTTGTAGAAAATGAAAAAAATGAATATAACATACTTAAACAACAATTCAGTTTAGTTTTCCTTTACAAAAACACCTTAGTGTACAGATCAACATAGCATTCAAATATATGTGTCACACACGCACATTTCAATATTTGGCAATTAATATACTTACAATTGCTTCCTGTGCAATATCACTATAACCCTTTTTCCTGCTAAAATGGCTTGCCTTGAAAAGATCCATTGAATTAGGTTCTTCCCCATTATCTTGGACTTTCTACATTAATGATACAAATATTTCAGAATAGCTAGCTATGCAGTGTAATGAATTAGTCAACAAGCTCGGATATCAGAACTGAATTGAACAAGAATCTTTAAATTCTTGCCTTTGTAATGATATAGAAGTTCGTGAGCCATTTGTATGAAATCATTAGCAAAGCACACATAGAATGTGGGAACATTAGCCACCAAGTAAGCAATCCCAACTAACTGAACAATGGTCAATGCAGAAACCACTAAACAATCAACAAAACCTCAAGTGACAAGATAATTCATTGATTCATTGTATGGAGCTTGAGTTACACATTGTGGTTTAATCACTCCGTGAATAAACTCATGGAACACAACAACCTCATTGGATATTCCCTCATCCCCAACTTGGTTTCTCGGTGAACAAATTTAGTCGGTTGAAAATCGTTGAATATGACGACTCGAGAAGAGTGCAACGACAAGTTTAATACTCCAGAGAGGATTACATGAAATTTCAGCTAGTCATCAAGAAAAGAATTACTTTTACTAGAATCCATACTGATTCATAAAATATGTCTCTGAGATGTAGAAAAACAAGGCAACAATATGAACAAATCAACTTTATGCTTTCGTTTGGGGATTCCAAAGCGTTTAGAAGAATCTAGTTCAAAGCATTTTTGCCACAAAATCTATTATTTGCAGTATGGATGAAATCTTTGGAAAAAATTATATTAATCAACTGTAATGCGATTTTCATCATGCATGATCACGAACAAGGAAGCAATTAACATTCTCTAAGTGAAGTTCCTCTCAAAAAATTAATCAATACGCTAGTGACTACAAACTAGCGAATTAACTCACATAAACTCTTGAAAATCCGTCATCAATAATCTAAATACTACTAGTAGTGCATTTTAAGTGGAAAAACTAATAGCTATATAACTACTTACTACAATTAGGCACTTATCATTAGCATTCTCACAAATCATAGCTTGTCCATGCTCGAGGCATCCGATCAATCCCTTTCTTGCTGCAAGTACCAACAATATAATTAAATCGATTACAAAGAACAGTAAAGCTCATCAAAGTTACAAAATGAGAAAATAATCAACATGCTTCATCCCGTGCCAAGCTCTTGCAGAGGTTAACGCCACCTTGGCCTTCCATCGCCGGAGATTCCGAACGCTCGGACTTGCTCCACCTCGCCGTCCCGACCAGAACCCGCCCGCCAGAAGAATCGCGGGGCTCCAAATTAGAAGCTTCGGCACCCAACCTAAACTTCGCAGCAGCGTCCGTCGAGATCTCCAAATCGCAACCGCCACGACCACCAATCAACGCCCAAATTCCCCAAAAACCTCCGAAATGGAACACACGAAACGGATCGCTCGTTCACTGCGTGGGCGGATGGGGATGCGGCGACGGCGGCGGAGCGGTGAGGCGAGGTCAAGGAGGAGGTCGTCCTCGGCGGCGGCGTCGATGGCGGCAGCGCCTCCACGGGAGGTTGGCGCGTCGGCGACGGAGTTGGGGATCAAACCTAGATCGCCGCAGCGCAGACGGGGAGGAGGAGGAGGCAAGCGAGAGAGACGAGGCGTCGGAAGGAGGACGGGGCGGTGGGGCGCAGCCGGCGGGAGGAGGATGTGGAGGCGGCCGACCGAGAGGAGGACGGGGTGGTGGCGGCGCAGGAGGAGGCGGATCTGGGGTGGAGGAGGAGGCCGGACCGGTGGGGCGGAGGAGGCCGGCGGCGGGGGGGCGGATCGCGGAGGAGGCCGCCGCGCGGGTGGGGCGAAGGAGGAGGCCGGCGCCGGGTGGAGGCGGAGGCGGAGGCCGGCGATCGGGTGGAGACGGAGGCGGAGGCCGGCGGCGGGGTGAGGCGGATGGTGGAGGAGGAGGAGGCGGGCCGTGCGAGCGGGAGCGCCAGAGGGGGGGCGGAGTATCGCAGGAGGGCGGGGGTGATATACTCGGTTTATTATTTTTAGGATGGCCCACATGCCACTTTTTTTTACAACACTTTTTTCGTCATCCAATAAATCGTCACGAATAATAATTTCTTTGATGACGAATATAAACAATCATCATGGTTTTCTGTATATTTTGTGACAAATATTTGTTTTCGTCACAAAACTAGGCGTCGAAGGTATCGTCCCGCATATTAATGACGAAATCACTTGAATCGTCACGGAATGATAGCCAATCTATGACATTTTCGTTTCTCATCATAACTATATTCGTCACTGATACTCAAATTTCTTGTAGTGTATTATCTCCCCCTTTGCTTAGGAGCATGTCAGATCAGAGGATGGCTAAGATCAGGAGGAAGTTACCTGGATGGAAAACCGTGGACTCGGATTTCGATAGGTACAAGGTGGGCATCCCGTGCGAAGGTTAGGTGAAAGGTGAAATAATTGAGCCTTGAGGCTTTGTAATAATTTTAGCTCTGCGTGGCGATATTCTTGTAATATCATGTTGTCTCTAATTATTATTCTGATGCAACACTCTGAGAGGCTTATTATTCGTTAAAGCGATGTTTTATCGGCTAAAACGAATAATAATTCGTTGACTAGCGTTATTACTCCATGATAATAATGCGGGTCATCACAGTGGCGCAGTTAGGGACAGTGTGAGCCAGCGAGGGGGAGGTGGCGCGGTACGGGGCCACACGAGAAGGCGCGATGACGAGTGCACGGATGGGCGGATGGCAGCGTCGCCACGACGACGAGCGCACGGACGGTAGCGTCGATCGGCACGACAACGAGAGTACGAACGACAACACGGCCGCCACGAGCGTGCAGACGGTAGCGTTGGCACAACGATAAGCGTGCGGACGGCGACACGGCTGCCATGAGCGCACGGACGGCAGCGTCGGCACGACGACGAGCGCACAGACGGTGACGCGGTTGCCACTAGCGCACGGACGGCAGCATTGGCATGACGACGAGCGTATGGACGGCGATGCGGCCGCCACCTCCCCCTGTTGCGTATCCCAACCGTGCCAACTCCCCTAGCGTTCTCCCCGGTCGTATCACCTCCTCTCGCGCGCTCTCCGGCCGCACAAGAGGACCAAATACGGCAAAGATGCACAGTAGAGAGCCAAATACGGCATTGCTATGGTGCTGGGGCAAAATGGCCATGGCTTCAAAGGGTGGCATGAGAGACATGTGAGGCGTGTCTTTTATGTGTTGAACGCCTGGCTTCCATACCGGTTCATCTGCCCAAACTGCCGTAGAGACCCATCTGCCCAGCGACTCAGCTCGACAATAACGAGCTGTTGGTTCGTGCGCCGCTCGCCGGAGGGAGTCGAGCCAAGCCTGGAAGAAGGCGTGCATGTACGGATCCACGTGTGCATCCGTCTTCCGTTAGCCCACGACGTGCACGCAGATCTTCTTGCCCGCCGGCGGCCAGCTCGGCGACCCACCGTCGAGGCACAAAGAAACATCAGAATTGGTGCAAGAGAGTACAAGAATAGCCATTTTCCATTGTATTTTTTTTTTGTTCTCATGTTTCTTATTTGTGCTAGATTTATATAAATACCAATTTTCCTCAACTACTCAGAAATTCCGCTTACATGTACATCAGTGATCAGACAACTGGTGCCCTGCAAACTGGAACTGACCGCCCTACAAATTTGAAAATGGATTAGCACAACATCCATAGAAACATGTATCTTAGCGTCTAATTCTCAATAGTTTATTTATATAAGACACGGTTTGACTTGGTGTGGTCTCTCAAATTTAACTTTGACTATCAATTTCTTTTACAATGTATTGTTTGTAGATGCAAAATCATGCATGATCATCAGAAAGTATGTTAAAATATGATTTCACTTTTATGTTACATTAACAATATATTGCTGGTAAAAAATTTAGAAAGTTCAAATATCGAAATGTGTGGACGACTTACAAAAATCAAATCAACAGAGGGAGTACATTAGAATTCGAAATACTTAAGAGTTCAAAGTTAAATCCATCTCACACCTGTAGATTGCACTTCTTGCTGCGTTCTATCTTACACGGACTGGTCACACATGCATGTGCATCAATAGTGAAAGATGCACATAAGAATACCATGGGTTGTGGAAGATGAAGCATGGTGAAGGGACCTAATGAGATGCCAACAACCTTTTTTTTTTCTTATACAAGAAAATAGATCAAGTTGAGCTAATGAAGCATATAGAGAGGGAGACATGAGGCAACGTGGTAGATGCCATGGTACATTTCTTTTAATCGAAAAATATATTTCACTTGTTGTTCCATGGAAGGACACCTTACTAGCTAGAGTTTTTTTAAAAGACTTCCCTTAATACCTAGAGTTTGTTTCATATACTATATACTTTCTTTCTCGTGATATGTTATACGAGATCAAACTAATCTAATTAATCAATCTGCTATGTACACAATAGATGGCTAGATGATGTTATTAATATTAGGGTGCACCAAATGAAAGGCTAGGTGTTTTCTCTTTTGTGAGAATTTCTAGCTATTTCTTTTTTTAAGAGGTTGGGGAGATTGGGAATTATTATCTCTTTTAAATTAAGAAGACATATATCTTTAAGCAATACGATCTGACGGCTGCTATAGTTTTGATTAATTATGATTCACTTGATTAAGAGTCGGATGTTTTGTTTTTTTTATGAGAATTTATAGTTTTTCTCTTTTTTCTTAGCTATTATAAAACGTCTGTTATCAATTTTTAGTAATAAATAGATATAATACTAATCTCACTACCACAACTGATCACATGGACCACTATACCAACGGATGAAGTATTACATCCATATTAAAAAGGAGCTAATTAATGGTGCACCAAACGGTCCATAATGAGCTACCAAAATGGCATAATCAACCAAACAACCCCTGTCTAAACGTTACATCGACAATTCCTTGCACAGTCAATTTACACAAGAAAAAAAATCAAAACACGAGCAACTCCAAAACTACAATCCATGAGATCCTTGCAAGTCATAAACATCGCCCTTAAACAATTGAATTGTCCAATAATTTTTTGCAAACACGCCAACACTTGACAGATTAGTGTACCCAATAAAACCACTTCAAAAAGAACAAGAAAAGCAAAGCGAACCCAAGCACCAGCCATGGCCAAGCTCCTCCTCCCCGTCGTGGCCGCCGTCATCCTCCTCGCCGCCGCCTCGGCAGCCTCCCCCGACCTGGCCTCGGTAAATTCGACGACGACGACGACCCCGACGGCGTACGAGATGCTGGAGCGGTACGAGTTCCCGCGGGGCATCCTCCCGGAGGGCGTGCAGTCGTACGTGCTCCGCCCTGACGGTTCCTTCGAGGTGTTCCTCTCCGGCGGCGGCGGCGACTGCGAGTTCCGCGTCGGCGACCGGTACGTGCTCCGGTACAGCCGCCGCATCGCGGGCACCGCCAGGGCGGGCTCGATCCGCGCGCTTGAGGGCGTGAGCGTGAAGGTGCTGTTCGTGTGGATAGGCATCAACCAGGTCGACCGCGCCGGCGACCAGCTCAGCTTTCTCGTCGGCCCGCTCTCGGCGTCGTTCCCGCTCGGCAACTTCGCGGAAAGCCCGCGGTGCCACTGCGGCTTCGACTGCGCCGACGCCGCCGCCGCCGCCGTCGCGGCCTCTTGATCCGTGATGCGTCACGTTTCTTGGCCTTTCTTCGATTCGATTTGTAATGTCCAGCTGCTGCTTGCAGCTGTAATTGTTACATTCGTTGGTCGGTTGTGTTATCAGTGGGTATCATTCGCTGGATGCTATACAGATTACAGAATAATAGATTTGGTTCTTGGGAGTGGGTAAATTGATTTGGTTTGTGTGGCTACTTGGTTAATTTGGTGCTCGATCTCTTGTTCTTGGCATGGGTTTGGTTTCTTGATGTGGATTACTTCTTGGGAATCCATTTTCTATTTTTCTTGGGTAATTTCTGGTGTTCGTGGGATTAATTTAAGGGTTTGATTTGGTTGCTTTCCATCTTAGATACTAATTTTTTGGAGAGAGAGAGAGAGAATATTTGTACGGATCAGTCGAGCTGTCGAGGAATATGCTTCCTGGACTGGTTGGATCTGGTTGGCAGGACAAAGATTGCGCAAGTTTCATTCTGGTTTTTAGTCTAAGCTTTTAGTTTATTTTATACTATAATACTTTTTTATGTTATAGTTATTGATAGTTTTTTACATAAAAATAGAAAAAAGTTATCTATCATAAACAATATAAAAATATAAAAAGCCCAAAAATACTAAAAATAAAAAATTTAAAAATCAGAAGCTAAAAACTTTAAACCAAAGTTTTGGCTAGAATGGGCGGAAAAGGATCTCCTCCTCCATCCTTCCCCACAACCGGCAAGCGTAGTCGGCGCCCCAGCTAACCCCGTGCCGCAACCACCACTACGAACTATATTCTACTCGTTTGGGCTTAGACTTTTAGCTTCTGGTTATTTTTCACTATTCCTAAATTTCATGTTTTTTCTAACTTTTTCGTTTTTTGAGCTTTTTTTCCTGTTCTTTTTTCTCCGTATTTATTTGCGTTATACGTGATGGGTTAACATATTTTTTCATTTTTAAATTTTTTAATTTTAATTATGCCAAATAAGTCACAATCAGCTACAGTATAATTTCAGCCAGCTACAACAAAAATTTAGCTATAAATCATTAAAATTCAACCCAACTAAGCTACACCTAAACATCCCACACATTGGAATATACTAGTGGATCAAACTAACACAATTGCCGAAACAAAAACGAATGATGTTGGTGGAACATGCCAATATTATTGGGGGGAAAATCATAACTACTAATGAAACAAAGTATAATATACTCGCGGAACAAATCAAAACAGTTGTTCGAACAATTAAGACAAGCTAAAAATCATATGAACAGGAAATATACGCATGCAACATTGGTCATCTTTTTTAAGGTCTTACGGTAAAAAAAGACACGATGGTTCAACCAGACCATGAAGCGGGCTGACCAAAAGGCCATTTGGCCCGGCCCTGCCACATTACATAGTCAAGCACGGCCCAAATTATTAATCTGGCCTGGAATATCCTATGCTTTACATTCGTTTACGAAGGCCCATGTGCATGCTGCGCACGTAATTACATTCGCTATGTTTAAATTGTAACAGCTCCGAGGTTTTTATTACCGGTTTTAAATTTTTAACGAGGTTCTGATAGAACCGATATGACCGATTATCAGAAAATTTCAGGAGAATTCGGTCAAAAGAATTTTAAATTCAAATAATAGAGATTAAAACAAATAATATGTTCTTTCAAAACAAATCTTGGAATGGTGTGCAGGTTTTCTGGAGGACAATTTCAGCGACTTTGAGGAGATGGAAGATTCTTTGTCAAGATTCGCAAGGGCTAGAGATGGATTGCTATATTGCACGCTTGGATTCCATGGCGACGAAGCCCCTTATGCTGACCTGGAGATGAGGCCGAAGGCAAACAAGGCGAAGATCACGCTGGCCAGATGTTCCAAGAGTGCAGAATCTCTGAACGTGGATGTAGAGATGAAAAATGAGTTTGATGTGCGCTGTGATAAGTACAAGTCTGATTAGAGGTAGCGTGAAGGTGCTGTTCGTGTGGATCGGCATCAAACAGGTAGACCGCGCCGGCGACCAGCTCAGCTTCCTCGTCGGCCCACTCTCCGTGTCCTTCCCGCTCGACAACTTCGCCGAGAGCCCGCGGTGCCACTGCGTCGGCAGCGACGCCGGCGCCGTCGTCGCGGCCTCTTGATCCGCGCTTCGCCCCGTTTCTTGGCCTCCTTCGTTCTGCGATTGCTGCTGGTGGTGCTTGTCTTTGTAATTGTGATTGTTGCATTCGTTGATCGGTTGATGATGTATCGTCATCACTGGGAATCTGTTAGTGATCAGTGGAGGAATGTGCTGTGTGGAATGGGAGTCCCTCTTGCCTGATCGATCGGACAGGGTGGCAATGTGGTCAGTCAACTGGTCCGTTTTAGGCCCTGTTTGTTTCAGCTTCTAGGCAAGCTAGCTATTTCTAGTAGCCAAAATCTCTCCCAAACAGTCCAGCTTTTGGGCCAGCTACTGAGAATCTGAAAATCTGGGGAGGCACAATTGTACTAGGACCGAGAAGCTGCAAAACCCAGCTTCCCACAGATTCTGGACTTAAATACCACAATGCCATTAAAGTTCATGTTATTTACCCGCAAAATGCCATCGGATAAAATAGCCCCGCACCCCGCGCCCCTTCCCGATTCATCCGCACCCCCGCGCCTCTCCTCCCCACGCAACTCTCCTCCCCCCCCCGCCCCCACCCCGGCCCCCCCGCCGCCGCCCGTCGCCCCCGCCGCCCGTCGCCTCTCTCCCCGCCGCCCCTCCCCTCCCCCGATCCGCCGCCGCCTCGCCGCTCCCCGCATCCCGCCGCCGCCGCCGCCTCCCCGTCGGCCGTCGCCGTCCCCGCCGCCTGCCGCCGTCCCCGCCGCCGCCGCCGCCTCCCAGATCCCCGCCGGCCGCTCCTCCTCCCGCCCGGTCTCCTCCTCTACGCCCGGCTGCTCCTCCTCCCGCCCGGCCTCCTCCTCTACGCCGGCCGCTCCTCCTCCCGATCGGCCTCCTCCTCTACGCCGGCCGCTCCTCCTCCCGCCCGGCCTCCTCCTCTACGTCGGCCGCTCCTCCTCCTCCTCTAAGTATATTACTACTGTCATCTACTCTTTAACCTCTCGAGCCAATTACTTTCAGTTGTGATTTAGCATGCTCGGTGATGTTTAGCATTGTAATATCTATTTACTGCACTTTGGTTGGCCATAAGGCTTAATTTATTGCTAAACTTGAGTTCTGTGATCTATTTTCACTGTGTACTGTTTAAGTTGGCTTACTTTAGACAATGGAAGATAATGATATTGGACAAGTTCTGATGGCATATGATATTAGGCCATATCTAGTTATTTATTCCATGCTGATGTCAACTTGAGATGCTAAGTCGTGTTGTAATATTTTGCTTATGATATATCCGAGAGAGCCTCATCGTATGAACTGAAAAAAGTTTATTTTCAGCATGGTATCCAGATTTGGTTGGGATTTTATTGTTTTCATAAGCCTAGATGATAAAACATGTATTGCACATGTATATGCTTATAGTCTGATCACCAAGACTACCAAACATGGCAAAAGATCAATTTACCGGGATCCTCCCCGGCACTTATTGCTCGCATACCGATTGCGATGTGAGATCAGAGGTCCAAGATAAATTTTGTTCGGTCATTGGTAACCCAAGATTATTTTGGGTCTTATTTGTCAACCATTAAATTGTTGCTTTATACATTGCAAGCTTTGATTGCATTATAACTAAAGATATTGCACCACCTGTTGGTATTGTTGGGCCTTCAGATGTTGTTCATGCTATTTGGCTAGCTGGTAGTGCCCCGTCGAATTAAAAGAGCTACATTACGCTTATGGTTTTATAATCAACGGTTAGAAATATTCTCTTCAATTATTTTAGGATGCTGCATACGCTTCAATACAATGACCTTTGTTTTCAGCAAGGCAATAATGTGGTTACTGACCCTACCTTTGCTGCCCAATATGTGCTGGTTTGACTTAATTTCTAATAAATTAGGCTTTTTATGCAAACTAGATGGAGAAAGGGAAGACACCAAAAGCAAGTTGGGATGCCTGGGCAACCAGAATATTTTGTGAAATATGTAGGGATGAAGTACTAGCTGGAAATAGGCCAAATGCAGCCTTGAATGGCACTGGTTACAAAAATCTACAAGAAAAATTTAATGCAAAGACAAAAAGAAACTATGACCGGACCAAGCTAAAGAATCGTTGGGATACTTTGAAGAGGGAATACAGCTTATGGATTGAGCTAAAAAAGAATGCAACCGGTCTTGGTTGGGATGTCCAAAATGGAACAGTTGTTGCAGATGACGATTGGTGGACAGAAAAAATAGCGGTATGCCATTGACATTTGTAAAATTATTTTACATTCAATGCTTTCTGGCACCATTTTGTAAATAATTTTGCATATCTTTTTTGTAGACCAACAAAGATTATGTCAAGTTCCGGTACACACCAATGGAGAACCTAGATGAGCTGGAAGTTATGTTCCAGAACATCCATGTATCTGGTTCGTCTTCTATTATTCCTGGTAGTCATGAAAGCACAACTCCAATTAATGTTGACGATGATATCGTCGATATTGGGGATGATGACAACTCTCATGATAAGAAGACCAAGGTTGGAAAGCGTAAGGGAGGTAGCATTGTGTCTAGCCCAAATAAAAAGAAGAGTCCTATGATCAAGGAAGTGAAACGTCTAGTTGACGTGATTGCTACTAGCAATTCTGTGACATCTGATCGGAATGAGAAATTGGACAATGAGATCATAGAGCACTTGCGCATGGCTGTGAGATGTGGAGCCAAAGAAGGAAGTGATGAACACTACATTGCAACCAAACTTTTTATTAAACAAGAGTATCGTGCAGTGTTTCGTTCATTTGAAACCGATGAAGGGAGAGTTGCATGGCTTAAGAGGATGTATGAAGATAGGAAGAAGTAGAACCTGTTTTGTAATCTTGTTTAAGAGTATCTGTCGGCTTGTTTCAGACTTTGCTTTTTATGTAATCTTGTTGTGTTTGATACTCTATTTAGACCTATGTGTTTGATACTCTATTCAGACCTATGTATGAGATTAATTGTTATCCATTTTTTTCAGACCTATTTTTGTTATGTTGATGTACATTTCTCATGTTATCAATTTTCTTATGAACTGTAGATGAGCACATCCAGTGAGAGTTATGACTCAAATGACAGTGATGGATCATCAGTTGAGGTTAAGCGTCATAAATTAATTCTGCAAGCTGCTGCAACAGTTGCTCTCATAGGTATGCACCATGCTGATACTTATCTCCAAAAAAGGAAAAGAGTTACTCCACGGCAATCTGGGAATCAGTGGGTTATGGATCAACTTAGGGTAACAAAAGATTGTTATCGTATGTTTCGGATGACTCCTACAGTTTTTTACAAGTTGCATGACACACTAGTAGAAAGTTATGGTCTGAAATCAACTAGAGATTGTAATTCCGTTGAAGCTCTTGGTATGTTCTTGTGGATGTGTGGTGCACCTCAATCATTTAGCCAAGCTGAGAACCGATTTAAACGGTCAACCGAAACAATTAGTACAAAATTCAGAGAAGTCCTTAAGTGTGTTAATGAGCTAGCCAAGCACAACATAAAACCAAAGGAGTCGCAATCTACTGTGCACCCAAGGCTTCAAGATTCGAGGTTCTCACCCTATTTCAACAATTGCATTGGAGCAATAGATGGCACACATATCCCAGTTGTAGTGCCAGCCAAGGATCAAATTGCACACATTGGTCGTCATGGGTATCCTACTCAAAATGTTATGGCGATTTGCGACTTTGATATGAGGTTCATTTTTGTTGTTGCTGGATGGCCTGGATCTGCCCATGACTCTCGTATATTCAATGACACTCTATCTCGGTACTCGGAATATTTCCCACACCCTGAAGATGGTAATACAATTATCTATTTCTATCTCTCATTTTATACATTGTCATTAATCCGATTTGATTCTTGTAGGGAAATTTTATCTAGTTGATGCCGGTTATCCTAATAGAAAGGGATACCTTGCTCCGTACAAAGGGCAAAAATATCACTTGCCTGATTTTCAACGGGGAGGCCGCCCAAGTGGCCAAAAGGAGGTATTCAATCATGCTCACTCCTCTCTTCGTAATGTGATTGAACGTGCGTTTGGCGTGCTAAAGATGAAGTGGCGAATTCTATTGCATATGCCAAGCTATAAGGTTGAGAGGCAAAAGAAGATCATCATTGCTTGTATGGCGCTTCATAATTTCATTCGAGACAGTGCTTTGAGTGACCATCTCTTTGAGAGGTGTGATGATGATGAAGAGTACATGCCACATGTTGATTCAAACACAGGAGGTGGTTATATTGGCACGGCACAAGATGATGGTGATATGTGTGCATTTCGTGATTCCATAGCTAACGGCTTGATGGCTTCAAGAATATAGATAGTACCATAGAAGTTCCTTTTGATGGTGATATGTGCGCTTTACATGTCTATGAACACATTTTGTACGTTTCTTTTGTATGGAGACATGGTAGTTATCCATATTAATATTTAAAATTATGATTTGGAGTCAAATTTATTGTCATGAAATTACAATGTTTGAACTAAGTACTACAAATTTACAGTATAGATATCTCTTCTATCAATACATAATCAGGACATCAACTCACCTAAGGGCATTTCAGTCAATACTTCTATCAGATACCAATGCACAAACTAGAATCCAGATGCCAAACAGGCTAGCTACTCAGACCAGCTGCTACTCAGACTAGCCAGCTACTCAGAATCTCCAGCTAGCTACTCAGACCAGCTAGCTACTCAGAATCTACAGCTGAAACAAACAGGCCCTTAGTCTGAATCAGATCCTCGCAGTCGCAGCTGCTTGCTTGATGCTGCCTGTCAATTCTAATGCGCATCTGCCGAGTGAAAGTCGAGGAAAATTGCATAGCATGTCTGTTAATTTGTGGGGTTCTCAAACGGTCAAACCGATCAAGGGGCTTCCTTAGCTTGTGAAATCATCTTTACTATTATAAAAGAACAAGTTGATGATTGTACGTTCGTTCTCCTCCAACCGCTCTATTTCCTTAACTTCTCACCATTCTCCACTTTCCAACCGATCAGAACAACTCTCTTCTATAGCACAATTCTCTATACATTCAATGAGTTTTGTTGCAACGCACAGGTATGTAACTAGTTCAAGAAGAAACATCACTACACATGCAGAACGTCTACCGACGTTTGTTAGCTTACGATCGTTGTTGACGTACCAAATCTAGCAGTACCATTTTGCTTCTGGATGAGAGAGGCTTGCAGCGGCGGTTTGAGCACACCTTAAGTTAGTCAAGTTTGACCGAATTATATGTCCGTTTGGTTTATAGTCACACTTGTAACAAGATTATTTTTTTGTCAACTAGATTCTACGCCTCGGTGACTCAAAAAAGTGTGTGAAGATTTGCTTCTATCAGGCGAAGTGTGGCTTTGATTTTGATGACTTTAGATAAGTTCAGCAGAAAAGTATAGCAAACTTTGACAGCCACAGCACATAAAACAAACACAGAGAAAGTGTCGGCGGCGCGGCAACAGCCAACGGTGCTCGGAGAGGAGAGGACAGGCGACAGGCAACAAGCACTCAGCGAGTTCACAAGACGAGACAATCTGGACCGGATTCATACTGGTCTGCCTCATTAGGCCAAATAAGTCAACCTCCCTTGATTTAGCTTTACGTAGGCCGGGACGAGTTGTGGGCTGCAGTTTTCGCACCTGACGTATCGTCTACCTCTTTTTGACTCCTTGTTCAACAATGCTGTTTTTATTGAAGATGAGAAAATGTTTAGTTCTGATTTTTTTTGAACTAGCATGGTGGCCCGCGCACCTGTATGGGCATCATTTTTAGAGTATGTTTAATTAGTTTAGCGATACATATATAATGATAACAAAGTAACTACATCCGAAAAATAAAGAATCACACGAAATGATTAAAATATTAGAATTTTATAGCGTTATCAATTTGATTTAATTTCTATATTTGTATAATTGGTTTCATTTATGATATTAATGTATAGTCGTAGTATATGTTAAAACAAAGGATATAGATTATATTTTTAGGAGGAAATACTTGTTCTTTATAATTTTTAATCGGCATCCCTAATATTGGAGACAATAGTTGTATTCATATTACTACAATTAAAAGAATGTAAATTATAATGGATATTATAGGCAAGTTTGTTCCTGTGGGTGGATCGTTTGAGTTTAATTCTATCTCTAGCATCTCACATCTTAATTTTATACAAAAGTTCTCTAATTATGCATGCATGCATATCACAGTGTAAATCAATTTCATATGCACTTTCATAGATCAAGAAAAATTATTGGTTATGATTTGTTAATCATAAAAAGGGTCTACCTAATTAAGAGTTAGATACCCTTTTTAGAATTTCTAGCAATTATTCTCATAGTAACATCCATCGGTTATAGATTGTTACACATAATTAGGGTACACCAAATCAAAGACAATGTGTTTCTTTTTATTTTGGGGAGAATTTCTACAATTTTTTCTTTTTAGTCAACTGATGTAATCAACCATCCTATGCTTTTATTGTATGCTAAATAACACCCAATAGTTGATACAGTTTGACTTTAATTAAAATCTACCACATCGATGGCGATTCAAAAAAAATCAAAGTTGTGAAACACACATTGTTGGTAAGTGTGCATGTCAAATAGATCTTGTCTTTTTTATTTCTCCTTTTTTTTCTTGCCAAATGCCACTTTTTCTTATTTTTCTTATGTATGGCTTTTACTCATTTGTTTTGCACGTCAATATGTTTCTTTTCCTCTCGTACGTGAATTTTAGTGTGAGTAATCTAGAATTCTTTTATTTATTGGGTTCATCTAAAATCTATAATGGGTAGTCTTGTCTTATGTATGAACCCTTTTTTTAATCTGAGCTGTTATAACTTGGGTCCACCAAATTTAGGGTTAGATGTTTTGTTTTTCATGAGAATTTCTAGCATATTTCTCTTTTTCTTAGCAACTCTAAAAGACCTATTATTGACTTTTAGTAATAAATCGATTCTTTTAGAGAGACAAAATTCCAACGTAGAGTGAACTAAGATGTTCTTTTTTAGGGGAAGAACGAACTAAAAATGTTCACAGACAAGACTAGAAATGCATGTATTGTTTGTTCTTGCAAAAAGAGGCATACAACTAAAAACAGAATTGATACGATGAAGACGTCCAATTCTAATTTCTTCGATCGTACGATTCCATCCAGCCTTCATCTTTGATCCAACGAACACCTGCACGCTCACTAATCCACCCATTAGAGACTTCCACTAATATTATCATCATCCAACCACACCCTCTACAGCCCATTTATTTCTCTCCCTCTCACGCATGCCTTGAGCTCTGACCAAGCCACCATATGCTTCCTCTAGATGCATCCTCCATGAGCTCCCTTGTCCCGGGGTCAACCAAGCTTAGACGCCACTGAGCACGGACTCCATGAGCTCCCTTCTCCCTGGGTCAACCAAGTTTAGCCGCCACTGAGCATGGCCACCAAGAGCTCCACAAGGGTAGAGGGGCCACATAAGCTCTACACCCACCTCCGCAAGCTCCGCCATCATCGAGCCAAACTAAGCTTAGCTGCTGACGGTCATGTCCTACGTGAGCTTCCTCGTTCTGGATGAGCACCCCCATTATCTGGCGTAGCATCTGCAAGTGTTATTGCTTTTGATTGATGGAGAAGAAAAGGCCCCAATGTATAACATTAGATCATTCACATTGTTGCAATAGGTATTTTAAGATGTTGCAGTTATTTGTTTTGATTATTACAACAAAATTTTTGAAATTATGCTTTCATCTGTGCGTCCATACGGGCTAAATGCATCAAATGCCTCACAGTGGGATTACAAAAAATAGACACTAATGCCGCTTCACTCTGTGCCTCCATCCGCTTCTAGTTGTTTCTTGCTTTCTTTACCAACTAGCTCTACCTCAAATTTGCTTCTATAAAGACTCACCGCCGCTGGAGACAAGAGCTCCTCCCATCTCACACCTTCCTTCTTCCTCTACTTTCCCCCAATCCTCTAATCTTGCACACACACACTTCTCAGAGATTTCTTGTCATCCTCATCGCCATGTCCTCCAAGCTCTCTCTCCCTTCCCATTTGCGCTGGTGAGGTCAAGACGATGGCCTAGACGGCGGTGGACGATGAGTGAAGGACCATGGGGAAGGTGATCTAAGGACTAGCAGCACGACCAGTAATGAGGCATCAAGTAGGCTCAACTTCACTGGATCTGGGTTAGGCAACGAAGCATTAGACCGACCTTCTATCGCCACTATTGCTTTGAGCTCGGCTTCTCACTGCCAGCGATGCACATGGTCCTCTAGTTAGTACTTGTAGACATTTTTCTCAATTTATTGCAGACCCTTGTCTCCATTGTTGTAGAAAGCATTTCTTATTGCTGCAATATCACATTATGTCTTTCAAGATTTTTTTTATGTATTTTAGTTTTATTGCATATGTGTACCTGATTTGTTGCATCTTTGGTTGCAAAATATTGTAATGTTTTTGAATGTTGCATCTTTGGTTGCAACAATATTGTATTTATTTTCTAATGTTACAGTATTTGTAGCATCATGGATTTGTTTGTTTTGGAGAGTTTTGAACAAGTTTTGAAGTATAACATGTCGCAAACTAAACAAGTCTGCAAATTTATTTAATTGTTTATTAAGATGGTATGAATTTCTTCTAGTTTATGATGTCTTGTGACTTATTTGTTGGCACAGTTTCTGTGAAAAAATGTCGCAAACACCATTGTTGATTGTTGTATCTATATTTTTAAAATGTTGCAACAGTGTAATTTCTATTTTTGAAATTAGATTCAATTATTTTGGAATTTCTACACCACTTTTTAAACATATCGAGGTCTTATGTTATGTATGATGTTCATTACTACTTAAGGTTTGTAGAATTTGTTGCAAAAATAAGAATTTTAAATGCTTTTTTTTTTACGTTGTCTAGCAAAACCAAAAGTTTTTTTTGTTGTTGAAGACTTCGCTTCTCCGAATGGGTAGTACTAGTATGTACTAGCGAGACAAGGCGCGGACAGACAATAGGCTTCTGTTTCTGATCTATCTCTAGAAAAGGTAATGCTCCTGTCTTGCTTAGGGCATCTGTAGTGTATGAAAAGAGGAGGTCTTAAGCCACCTTAAGGTCAACCTTATACATTACAGGGGTGACCTTAAGCAGACTCTAAGTAAAAAAAGCTTAAGGCTGGTCCTCAAGCTAAAGATCTGGCCACAAGTATTAAAATACAATTTTTCTTTATCTGCTAAGTGGGACCATCTTAAGACCCCTTGGGTTATATACACTATGGAGTTGATCTTAAGGTTTAGATGAGACCCATCTTAAAACCCTTTGGGTTATATACACTACAGATGCCCTTAGTAAGAGGCCTACAACGTCTCATCTCATGGAGATGGAGGCCCAAGTGAGTGCGTCATGTCATAATCATGCTGCACTTAACGCAAATCAAATCCTTCTTGTGTTATCTCTCAACAAGTCGTTCACCTCAAGTTCCAATAATTGACCATGAGATGTCGCTCGATTGAACAAAAATAAAATGGTTTATGACATAAATTATACTATAATTAATTAAAATTGTACTGATTTATAACTGAAATTATACTGTAGCTGACTAAAATTATACTATAACTGATGGTGACTTATTTAGCGTAACTAAATTTAAAAAAATAAAAAATAGAAAAAATAGGTTAGCCCATCACAGATAATACAAACAAATACGGAAATAAAAACCCAGCAAAAAAGCTAAAAAAGGCAGAAAAGATGAAATTTAGGAATAGTAAAAAATATGCTAGAAGCTCAAACTGAAATGAGCGGGCTGAAAGTAAGAAGAGATGAAGAGGCTTGAAAGGTTGTGAATTTATATTAACGTATAACTTCTCTTTTAAGCACATTTACCTCAATGGTGAAAGCAAATAATCAGAATATTGAGCACACTCTATATATGGTCAAATACATTGTTTTCATCGCAGTCAGTTCTGGAGGTAAGAACATTAAGACTTAATGGTGTTTCAAACCATCAGAGGAAGTTTTCAGTTGCAGTGAAGAAAACCTTGTGAAAAATCTGCAGTAAAAATCTGAAGATTATCACAGTTTCATTAGAGACAACCACCTTGAGTTTCCAGGCTCAAGATTATGATCAATTTCTTGCGGATAAGATTCATGCTGAAACAAATTAAAGAGAGCTCCATTTCCAATCGTACCAGTGTTAGTCAGGTTCATAGTCTCAATCAGCTCAGAGATTGGATCCAAAAAACGAGATCAAAATTTTTTTTCTCAGAATGCATATTTACAACAAATTCTATGAGCATTCCATTTTTTTCGGGTCTCTAATCCTTCACAGCCTAAGCACCTCGTGACCTCTTGCTCTCTGAGACCACTCCAAGAACACCATCCTAACGGCGATGAGCTCCCTGTGCAGCTCGCCAACCTTCTCCTCGAGCGCAAACACCTTCTCCTCCAGCTCGTCGCACCTCCTCGAGGTCTCCGGGCAATGCCGCCCGCCTGCGGCCACGGTGCGCTGCACCGCCCGCCCGGCGGCCGCCGCGGCCTCGAGCTCTGCCATGCACGGCACGCCCTCTTTCCTCCTGCGTTCGTACTCCTCCTTGACGTGCTTCTGCACCTCCTGGAGCGCGCACTCCCACGGCACCGCGCCCCCGCCCTTGCCGCCGGCCGCCTGGGCGACGATGCCGGACACGGCGCGACGCGGGCGGAAAGCCAGGGCGGCGCCGAGGGATCCCACGGCGAGCAGCGCCGCCAAGCGCGCTCCGGCCAGGGGCTCGTCACACTGCGCGCCGCTGCAGGAGCGCTGCTTGGTGTGCAGCGCCCTCTCGCCGAGCTTGCGGAGGTTGGAGCCGCACTTGGCGAGCTCCGTGCCGCACCGCCGCTCCACGGCCTCGCACTCCGCAAAGGCCGCGGCCGCGCGCCGCCGCGCTGCCACCCCGCCGTGGCCTTCGAGCCAGTGCAGCGCAATGCGCATGGAGACGACGTAGTTCTTTAGCATGTCCAGCCGGTCACGGAGGCCGGCGCACGCGTCGAGCAGCTCCGCGTTGTCCTCGACGCACTCATCTATGGTCTTGCGGTCAATGTTGGCGCCGGCAGCAGGCGCCGCCGTGGCCGACGCGACGAGCCGTCTCTGCGCGGCGACGGCAAGGCTGATGGCGCGGCTGAGCCAGGCGGCGCTGGTGCACGGGGCGAGCGGGTCGGCGCGGAGCTCGTCGAGCTCGGCGGCTAGCCAGCGGTCGTATGCGGACCGCACCGGCGGCCAGGGGGTCACCGCCGGCGACGGCACGAGGTGCGAGGTGAGGCGCGAGGAGAGCGACCGGAGAAGCGTGGATGGCTTCTTCATCTCTCGCTGCAGTGATGCGTCTCCTCTTGTCCTGGTTTCTTGGCGGCGACCGAGGTGGTCTCGAGCTGAAGGGAGCTTGAGATGTTGATGTGTGCTACTAGGGGATGGTGATTTATATATCTCTGCCCCTGCGATTTGTTGTTGCTATTATTATTATTGTTTAGATGACTCTGCCTCTGTAATTTAACAAGTGTATATGTGTCCTTGTGGTTGGAGTTGGAGTGGATGATTGGAATGTAGAGAATTCTTGTGCTAGGTGAACACATATACTACCCATGAATTTGTATGCAGTGTTCACAGTCCTATGCATTCGAACAATAGTTTTATGTTGTGCGAAAAACAAGTTGTTTGGCAATTTTGAAACAATACTTTTATGTTGTGCGAAAAATAAGTTGTTTGACAATTTTGAAAAGGCATTGTATAAGATGGTCGTATGTTGTTACTAAGTATGTACTCAGTAAATAGCAATGGAGGGCTTTGCGGGACAAAACTATTGTTGTTGTTTTTTTTTTGCTGAGAAATAGTGTGTTTTTTAGACAACAGTGATATTGTGTTCCGTCGTAGTGTAGAAATAAAGATGTAGTTGCTATTTCTCTTCATATTTTCAACAACACTGTACATAGTTGGATTTTGAAAATCCATACATCAAAGAACGACATAGCTGAATTGGCCATGGGTTTTTATATGCAATGTTTGAATTGCTATCTTTCATTTACCTTTGACAAACAATTGCGATCGTACCATTATCATATCATTGTTACATTGCTATCGTACCAGTAACAAATCGTACAATTACTCATCTATGCCTTGTTGATAACCCATTCATACAATTATTTATGTAGATCTTATCGACAACAAATCAGTCCATATAAGCACAAGTACACAACCCTTGTTTGTCTCCACCACAAATAGGTGTAGCCTACCAATTTTCACCACTGATCCAAGCTTGGGAAGTGAGCTAAATCTTGGTCCTACACCCCCACCCTCCAACTAGACCTATGCAGCAAAATAATTGGCGAGAGGCAGAGGCTGGACGGGTGTATGGAAGGCATGCATGCAGAATCGCCGAGGTGTGCATCCAGTACAGGCTGTGCCATACAAAACTAAGCCATGCTGCTGCAACGAGAGACCACCACGGATGCACGGCCAGGATCGACGCGATTTGGCGCCAATCATTCGTGCCCACACACACACACCCCACCCATGATTAGGCCAAAACCATGCGTTAACCATCTCTGATGTGTTGTGCTCCCCAGCAGCCGTGTCGGCGTCCTGATATTTTTATCTGCATCATGATTTGGGAGTGTCAGATGTATTAAAATAGTGTTCTGAAAAAAGAAAATCTGGGGATAGAATAGTGTTTGTCGTCGGCCTTCTTTGCCATTCTGTGGATAGGATGGTAGCCAGGGCACAGCAGTTTGGCAAAAATGTGTGTGAATTATATACGTGGGAGGCAAACAAATGTTCGGGAAACTTCGATACTTACTTAAGAAGTATGTGATCGTACTTTTGAGTGTTGAGATTTGGGGTACCTGTGATGTATGGGCATAAAAGGACCGGATCCGTTGCGTAATTACTGCATCATACCATGGGTCGATTAGGTCAGATTTAAGTTTTGGCTTATCACTTTCTGCTACAGTAATTAATTTTTAAATAATACGGATCTATAGATAAGAGTATAGTAGACACTACACTGAGTTCAGATATACTGACCAAAATCGCATATGACTATTTCTCTCTACGTACTGTCTCTCACAAATAGCTAAAACTTAAAAAGCCATAAGCCAAAAGTCATAGTTATAACCCAAAAGAACCCATTCAATATCTATTATAGAAGATATTACTGTAGCTATTACCGCATTCGGTCAGAGCCTCCTATAAAACAATGATGTTGCATGGGTTGTTATGGTGATAGGATTTGTGTGGGGTTTATAGCTGAAATTGCTTATCCTACAAATCTCTGTTTTGTTGCTGTTGCTAAGTTCATTGCTTTTACTGCAATTGGAAATGCTTATTGTTCACATTGCTGCATACTGCAGTACTATTTATGTTGTGTTCATGCAAAATAACATATAGGTAATGAAGGGTATTGAAATTTCTTGATTATGGAAAAAAATTACGTGTGGGAAGTTATACCTATATCAAATTTGCACCAAAAGAAGCAACCAAGTTACTTATTGCAGATCAAAGCGGTCAAGAAGGTAAAAATGGGGAAATAGGGACAGAATACATAGCAAAATCACCCTCTAGTAGGAGGATGCTAATCACATTGAGGGTCAAAGCATGTACTTTACACAATTTTCTTCCCCTGTGTCTAAGAAACACACTGTTAAGAAACTTAAACCAAAGTTGTTCTTGATATTTCCTTCTCCTTGTTTCTCTTCATTTTAGCCTCTTATGTCTGACCTTTGTTCGCCTCCACTCAAACATAGCAAAGGGGGAGACACGACACCGCAATTAAACATAAGGCTAATCAGCGCAATCAGAGCCTAATACCATTCTAATCCAAACACTAAACAGAATCTAACACCATCGACCACTGCCCTAGCTTAGGATCTTTCGCTTGAGTACACACACACCCTTTTTTTCAACACCTATCATGTGCTTGCTTGACAAAGGGAGATCGAATCACACTGTGGTGGCAAGATGGAGACCATTAGATTCTTGGATGCTCATTGGTCTCCTCATGCAAATGCAACAAACCCAACCACCATTGTTTAGATCTCATCTTGCTCCACTGTTTAGCAGCAAGTGTATATGAGATCGTTGAACTGGAATGATTGTGCACAGTTTATTGATATATGATGCCAACACTTCGAGTGGGAGAAGAGGTGAACACGTATATCTGCAAGAATTACACCATTTAGAAATCAGGAATGGTATTTCTTGTGTTAAATCAGTCTTCAGAAGAAGCCAATTGGAACAGCATCGAAGAATTGGACACATCGTCTAACTCTGTGTGACAACTGGAGTGGTCAGCTGATTGGAATTTATTTGACTTCAAGTCCCAATGTTAGGGCAGTTGTATCCAAGTGGCTGTCAAGTGGTTATGCACTTATGCATGCCAAGTTGTGCATGGAAGATTGAATATCGATGCATTATGGGTGTATTGTATTCTATCAAGGTTCAGCAGTTGCATTATTTGAAAGAGAAATGAGGTAGTTTAAACTGATAATGGAATTTTCAATTCTGCACCGAGGTTGCCGATTTTTGGGGAAATTAGTGGTCATGGCCATATTTGAGCAAGTGAATCTCAGCCCATACGGCCAAAATTCAATTTATTATTGGTAACTTCACTTATTATGAAGTAGTTGTGGCTCACATCGAGTCCAGGTTAGCCCCACAAGAACTCTTTGCATTGGTTGAAAAAAGTAGGTGCAAACATTAAAAAAAGAGAATGGTCAGGTCATACCTATATGTGCCATTCTATTTAAAAAAAACTGCGCTTTTTCGCATAGTTTAAATGCTAAGTTTTCTGAACTAAATTGCTAATCAAAGTTCACAGTTCTATCTTAAAAGAATAAAAGTTTCACAGATTACTAATCCAATGAGTCAATATCCACGCTAGACATAACTAATGCAAAATGGAATAGCTCCTAATAACAACTCTACCAATCTAACGGGTTATAGAAGTCCTGAGACTCTTGACCATTACCATGACTCCAATCTGTCATTGTTTTCGGACAGTAGACTATTCCATCTTGTTCTTTTGAGTTATGGCTGATAATTTTGCCTATAGCTGATAGCTTTTGACTGTCCTTTTTATATAGTATTGGACAGTAGAGACGTCGACGCGAACGACGCATATAGTTTTAGATTTAGAAAATTGTTTGAAGAATCTGTCTCACAAGATCTCTTATTTATTGTAACTTTCGAATAAACCAAAAACTTAAAAACCCAAACGGCACTGTAGCGGCAGCATCCCGGGGAACAACACACTAACATCCGACCACCGGGGATAAAAGTAGAGTAATTAAAATCGACAGTATCCAACCGCATGCCAGTGCCAATGCCAATGGTTCAAACAAAAGTTTTGAGGCAGATCTTACAGCGATATTTCTGCTGCTACGCACATGGATATGGCCGCCATTGTGGCGTACGAACAACCGTCCTTTGCTACTGTTAGCTAGGACAAGGAAAGAATCAATGGTTTTCTAGACACAAGTTGCTCATGGTGCATTCAATTATGCAAGGCAATGTAAGGCTTCCAAAGGCAAGATATACATCAATGCATGCATGGCTGGAGACTTGAGCTGGAGGGACCCTCAGCTGTGCAGCAGGAATTATATAGTTTTTCACAAGCACCTTAGATAAAAGTTTAGTAAATTCTAGTAAACTCCAGACATTTTATTACTGGTAATGCAAAATCACATACCTTAATAATATTAAAATTTTGCTACATATAATTTCATGAACATCTCTCCTAGTTCTCCTTAGAGCCTGCTTATTTGGGTTAAAAAAATATGGTTTATGACTGAAATTGCAATGTGCTGACTGAAATTACACTGTAACTGATGCTGGTTTTTTTTACGTAATTAAATTTTAAAAATAAAAAAAATAAAAAAAACAGGTTAGTCCATTACAGACAATGCAACAAATAAGGGAAAAAAGAATCGGCAAAAAAATTCAAAAAAGTCAAAAAACTAGAAAATACAAAATTTAGAAATAGTGAAAAATAAACCAGAAAGCAGAAGCTGAAACTGAAATTAATAGGACCTTAATCAAGCTTAATCCAACAGGTTCTAACAAGCGCGGCCAACTGACATGTGGACCCTACTTATCAGCCTCTCACTCACCCATCCTTTCGCGCGGATATACCCTTGATTCCCAAATCCATTGCAGCCGCATTTTAACCATGTGCCATGCACTAGGATTTATAGGCTTTTATAAGCGTTACATGACGGAAATCAAGATCTAATTGATCCGGCACCGTACAGGTTAATGATGATCGAATAAAATTAAGCCAACTTGTACGAGCGGTTGGTCGTGCATTTGCTTTTGGAGGCAACGCAAAGCATTTCGCTCTACTAAGTTTCGCTGTTGGTGAGTCTAAAAAAACGTTTGGTCACTATCGAACCAAAAGTAACCAATCTTCTGGATAAATTTAAGAATTAATGCCATTCCGTTAACTTTGTTAGGTTACTTGTAGCCACATAAGAACATGCACAATAATCAGTAGTCAATTTCTCAAATTGCGTCAATTATTGATCAAGTTCTGGTTTTTTTAACAGAATTTTTCCTCTTTTTTGGGGAAACAGAGAGATCTATATTTGTTATTAATCAGAGTAATTGCCTCCCCTCCGATTAACGGGGGAATTTGATGGTTCCTAGGGCCATGAGTTTCCATCTTATGTTTTTCAGATTTTATCCGCAAATCGTACTTGTTTTGGGTGGTCCGTAAATCTCCAGAATTCCTTTGTGATCGATTGATGGGCGTGGGGGATTTCAAAGAAAAAAATGATGGGCGCAGGGCATGACTCGTTTTCGACTGCCAACCGTTGCAGTTTTGTATTTTAGTCACCAGACTGTACCATTTCATTATGGATCTGCTCACCCAATGAAATAATTGAAAATCCGAAAGTACAGCCCTATTCTTTCTGAATCGATCGTTTATGACTTATTGCTTATAGACTTTTTTAAATAAATAAATGTGACTGGTTTTCCACCGTTTTTTAAAAATAGTTTATCAGGATAATTTTTTCGAAGCGACTTATCGACATTCGATTTGTTCACATAAACACTACATTTAAATTTAAAAACTATCAAACGCAGCCGTAAAGTACCCAACCTATATGTTGGTTAGTAGACACGAAGAAGAAATCAAACAAAAAAAATCAGAAAAGTATTATGGAAAATGAGATACAAACAACAATCAAGTCCCTGTTCTCAAGCTGCTGAAAATACTTATAACGATGTCAAGTACCTCTTTCTTTCTCCGATTTTCTCCTGTAGTCATTTCATTGATCAAGGCAATCTATAGAAGCCAAACCCAAATATCAATAGGTTTACCCAGGGAAGGGAAGGAATTGACGGAAGTAATTGGAATTAGTTGTCTAGGAAGGTAGACGTTAACATCGAGACGGAAAAGAAAACTGCTTTCCCAGATACTAATTCCGAAATTTTGGCTTTTTTTGACCGCATTTGCCAGCGGAATACCAGAAATAGTCCCCATTTACGAGAAAAATCACTTTTGGCCCCTTCCCGCAGCCAAGGCACCCGGGGGCCATTTGAGGCACGCAATGTGCTCCTCGAGCGCATTTGCTCCCCTCGAGCGCCCCCTGACTGCATTAGCTCACCTAATGCGGCTCCTGAGCGCATGAGATGGATTACTACTGTAGCAATTTTCGCACCGGCTATGTACAATTTTTGCAGGACAATTTATTAAGTATGCTTATCGTAGAAATTTGTAGATATAGCAAATGAGATTAAAAGGTTATAATTTTTTTTTGGATACTCCCAACATAGTGTACTTGCTTGTGTAGTTTTTTTGTAACTTTAAGTGTACTATTTGTATTAATTTTGTAATATAGGAAATGAGGTCCAAACATTATGAAATTTATTTTGAAAACTCCTTACACAGTGTACTTGGTTATGTATTTTTTTTTTGTGCAGAAATTGTATGTTACAAAATTATCTCAAAATTAAGGGTTTAGGTCTTGGAAATTAGGATTTTAGGTTTCGGAAATTAGGACTTCATGATTTTATGTGGCTTGTAATGTGGTGCTTACGAAGCAAATGTACAATTTTTTGAGAAATAGTAGCAGAATTTCACAAAGTAGCACGTTCAAACTTTTCCAGCATGGAAGCAAGCATGAGAAAGTTTAACATATGGCGGGAAAAATTTTCACAAGTTAGGAGAACACACGCTCATTGGATTATGTTTAGAACAATGGTACTACAAGGGTACGCCGTGATACATGCACCCGGACCATGGAGGAATGCACATCTTTTGGAGAAAGCAATAGTTTGGCGGGTAGGATTGTGGGCTACTATGGAATGGCCTGGTCTACTATGTGAATCGTGGCCATTTGCCCTTCCTCCTAAGGTCGGCGTTGTAATCCTTGCCAGCCGCGCCGGCCTTGGCCGCCAATTTGCGCTTTCTCTCGTGCTACTTCTCACGAGTCTTACACTCCCTGCACCTGCACACCTCCAGATTAGCTTGTGTCTCCCGCCAGATATGCTCATTTCAATCTTCGCTGCGCCGCCACTCTTCCCTCCTCTCGCATGCCATCTCAGTGTCCTACTCCTCATAGTCAAGACGTCACTGGTTGTGCGGGTGGATCTCCCGATTGAACCATTTGCGGTACACGTATAGCAGATTCGTAGACTACAGGAAGAGGGGAGAGTTTGTTAGTGCGTGCTATAGAAGAGAACTGGTAGGGGATGTACTGTAACCCGTCCTTACCAGCTGCCTGTAGCGGGTTGTGTCCCAATACTAGTCGGGATAGTCCCAGGCGTAGTTACCACAACCCCAGTAACGCATGCCCAAACTCAACCGCTCCTTAGACTTGAAGAATTTGTATGCGTTCTTACACCAACAGGGGGACATCTCCCCCATAGGCGGGTCCTGTGGCGAATGCTCGGTGGAAATATTGAGGTATGGGTTAGGGTTGGAGGTACGGGGGCTTCGCTTCGAGGAGATGGCCTCCTGGTATGCTGCGCTTGTTTGTCCCGGGCTACAACAACCCTTGGGAGTCAGGTGATCTCCTCCTATTGCTTCTCCATACTATCGATCTAGTGTTGCAGTCATGGTGAAAACAAAACATGCTGAGGAAGGGGTAATACTTGTAGGCCAAGCTGACGCGGCGTACGTGTTACCAATCCAATTCGGTTTGGACAAATTCGTGTTTGCGAGGCAGCATCATGCCAGATGATTTGTGGACCAACGCAGCATCACGTCACCGTGCACAGCTGCCCCATTTGGTCTTGTCACTACACAAGGCAACGGGCCTAAGGAGGTATCTTGTGGCAGCGTTGGGTCACATCGGTGTGGAAAGCTGATTCGTTGGGTCACGTGGCTGCGAAAAGCAGTGTCGTTGGGTCATGTCACTGCGCAAAGCTGTCTCGTTGGGTTACATCACTGCGCAAAGCTGCCTCGCTGAGATATAGATAGGGCGGTTATTATTTCAGGCAAGATTGCATTTTATCATGGCTCTTTTAGTGAAGATGTTATTTATATGAAATGATGCCATTTCATGTAGCTTTTAGTAATGTTTCGATTTGACGAAAAAGATAGTGGCGTACTAATTATTTTTGAGAGACATCTGATTCATGTGCAAGGTATACTTGAATTTAAATTGTAGTTTAAGTGACAGAGACATGAAGGTCAATTATTTTTCCTTTAACTTTAATATTATTTACACAAGGTGGTGTGTTCCAATGATGTCTTTTTGATTGGCACAAGAACTTGGGAAGCACATTGTAATGAGAAGAATGTTATTTACACAAGGTGGTGCGGATATGCATTATACAAACATACGTCATACAAAGTAGTACAGGTACACGATGATACCGAAGATAGTATACATGAACTCATGGTGCATCCAATCACCGCTTCCTTGGACCGCGTAGGTGATCCTCAGAGAAGGTGAACCTGACAGGGGAGCGGCGTGCATCTCGTAACTCGTAGTGCGAGGGCTATGTCAGAGGCGGGGCTGCGGGCAACTCCATGTAGGGGTACGGCGAAGCGTTGAGAATAGTACTCAGCCAGTCGGTCATAGAGGGGTCCCTATTCTATGCAGGTGGTACAGCTAGGTTAGGGTAGACGCTACGATGTTTGCAGTGCGTAGTACTATTGGAAGGCATGTACCTGGGGAGTCCAAAGTGCGGACAACAAACCTTGGCCTTGATGTCTGAGTTGCTCTGTCTAGACCTACAGATTTTGTATGATGTGTTAGTATGGCATAGCATGGACATATGTTTTGTTTACTACGTTAGAACGTATCGGTGTATACGACTATGCGAACCACAATCCTCTGGGCTAATCGTCGCTGTAGTGCTGCACAGTGTATCCTTCGTACGTCCGGCAAACTAGGCATCACGCTCACACAGGTTGGACTAGCCTCATGTGCGAACATGGGCAACGCATCATCGTAGTGCTACGGTGAGTCGAGGTTGCTGTCAGCACTCGATCCTCGTCAGCCCAACGAGGAAGTTCATTCACATGTCTCCCTCTATGACGACGAAGGTTGTAGTAGAGTGTTGTCCACTAGAAAATGCTACAAGAACAAACAGTATTGTCCGGTGAGTGACTAGACCTACTCGTACAGTGGCATTGTGCATGATCTCCACTGGACGCGGCAGTGCTGGTTCAGTAAGCCTACACCTGGTGCGCGAAACATACCACCTCAAGTACGAAGTGTACATATTGATGTCGTATGGTCATGCCTCCTGCACAACGTCGATCACCACCCTCTCAACCCATAGCATCGTATACGGTAGCTGTGCCTATGTCCAGTCATTGCTCTTCCACCCTTTCCTTGTTTGTCTGCAAGTGAATTTGGCCGTCGGACAATCAAAGAGAGAGATGAAGGTAATAGGTTAATTGATGATAATAAATAACAACATACCTATGCACCTACGCTCTAAGCGATCGTCCCAATGGTTGTGACACTTGCTGGTAGTGCCCAAACTATCGCAGGACCCACTGTGGGTTATACGGCTCGACCATGTGGGAGAACACCAGGTGGCAGGTCGTAAGACAGTACATGTGGTCCTAACCGCACTGAGAAGACAAGCCATAGGGGGGCCATGTCTGCAATGAACTATGCAGTCCAAGGGCACCAGATGACCTCATCCTCATGGAGAGTCTCGAACAGGTTATGGAACTCAGGGTACACACGCCTCAATCTCTCCCTGGCCCACCCTAGGGGAGCACTCCAACGCGTACCCATTGTGGGCCTGTTGACGGGGTCCCCGCCAGTGTACAACTGGGGGCTCAACTGAAAAGGGTGCATGGTACTCCAAAAGTACGGTCGACCAACTGGGAAGTGCTCTCATGATCACAGCTGTAACAGGTTGCAGCATACCACGAGGACTGGCTCCTCACCAGTACTACACTGTGAGGCATCACACAAGCCTCGATACGTGGCATAAAGAACCGTGGAGCCTCAACTGTACTGTGGCACCTCGTCAAGCCACACATCCGCCAATGATTCAGCTAGATGGATGTAGCAGGGTATACATAGTCTCTCTGAGTCGTAGAAAATAGTACCCACCCAAATAGGAACAGCAGGTACACGAGGTAGTGCGTACACATCACATGCTGGGTTACGTCCATAGGGCAAGTCATGTACCGTTGTAGCCACAAATGTGGCACCCCCATGTTCTTTTGGGATAGGGTGTCCGAACTGATCTGCCATACATACCTTCCAGTCAGATCGCTTGGGAGGGGGCGCTACTATAGCACCCTGCAGCGGTAGACCTATGAGCATAGCAACATACTGGAGATAATAGTCATCGCCCACAGCAAAAGTGGAATATGTGGGTCTCCGGTCGCCAATGGTCCACAAATGTAGACAACAGTGCCACGTCAAACTAAAACACGTGCGGCAGGTCCAACATGCGAGTAATAGGTAGGAGCCCGGTGTCCCACAGTAGTGGGATGTACTGCTCATCAAGAGGCCAGTGCTCTCTAGGGCACCTCAAGACGAATCCTGGAGGGCTAACGCTGAATGCCCACGCCAGGCATCTGTGTCAGCCATCCTAAGTAGGGTCGAGCAACTCATACGTGATGTGAGTTGAAGGCTATGCCATCTATTGCCGAAAGTAGAACAACAAGTTAGTACTAAGAAAAAAATAGAAGGTACAGCAAACAAAGTAAAAGTGCATCATATGACAAAATTAAACACATGATTATCCCAGTATGATGAAGAATACAGAGCTCAAAACATATGAAGCATTGTGCAATACATTACATTGTAGATGCGACACGTTATGACATATACGACATGAGAACATGAAACACAACTGCATCCGAATCCATGAAAACAAACAAGCAACATCATCGCTACGGTGCATTGCTTGAGTCAGGCCTATTTGGGCAGTTGCTGAGAGAGTGCCAACCATCTTGCAGAGCCTACATTTGGGGCGCCTAACCTGTTGCCCATGCTAGCTATTGTCCATGTTGTTGCGGCTGTGGCAGGAATGTCGTCTTTCACGGCCAATCTGCTTGAGCGTATCGTTTGGTGCCGACTTCACCTCCCCTTGGCTAGAGGTCTCCGTAGTGCACATCCAACCTATATGAGTTGAACTCAGCACTCCACGTGCCGTAAAGGTGGTGGATGTCATAGTACTCTGAGATCTAATGCGCCGAGGCTTGCCGCCACACCGTGCATGCCGCGTACACAGCTTATGAAGAAGCTACAGCTTGTTGCAAGTGTAGAAAGCTTCATCATCGATCGTGCAGACTTGTTTGTGATCCCCTTTGGTATGACCCATGACGTACTTCTTCCTGATACCATACAAGGGCCTAGTAGCGTGCGAACGAGCCTTCTTTGTCTCCATGTCCATGTGCGCCTGCATAACTTTCGAGAATTGCTTGTCTTCCTCCAGATGCTTCTTTCCCATCATGACTTTGTTAATGAAGTACCTGATGATTGCAATGATCGATAGGGATCGCACACCCTTCAGGACACTACTGTACACCTCCGACATATTTGTTGTCATGATTCCGTACCTTCCATCACTGGTGTCGTGTAGCAAAGACCATTTCTCTAGGTCAGGCATGTGCGTGTTCACCCACTCATGAACTCCCCAACTCTCATGGACCCTCCCACCGCTGCCCTTGGTTTGACGATATCTGATTGCATAACATGCTTATTGGTGTCCTCATCGAGCTGTCTGCACATGGCCTCAAACTTTCGCCTTTAGTTTTGCATGCAGAGCTTCTTGAACGTCTTTATCAGCTCCTTGCTTCAAAATCTTGTGTGGAAGTTCACAATGAGATGGCTCATGCACCAACGGTTTCTCAGGTCGTTCCACATGAATGGGGGCTGTGTCCCATTCTGCATCGTGCTCCACATGGATAGCAACCCAGCATTGTGGTCCGAGATGATGCACACATCCTTCTGGTCTTGAACCACCTCTTGCTTTAATTCGTCAGGAACCATAGCCAGCTCTCCGTGTTCTCACTCTCCACATTTGTGAAGGCCATAGAAGTAACTGGTCGTTAGCATCGGTTGCAGCCGCAATGAGGATGGTGCCCTTATACTTCCCAGATAGGAAGGTGTTGTCCATCATCAGCACAAGTATATACATCTACAATTTTATAAGTTCTTTGTCTCGAAGGACATTTCATTGTTTTAGGGAGTGTTTTAGCACATAATCTGTTGCAGAGCACAGGCATTCAACTAGTTGTATTGCAAAACCAAGCCGTGAATCAATTGCGCCAACTCATTGCATTGTAAAACCGATTCATGAACAACTGGCGATCGTAAAACCACTCATTTATAAAATTCTGATTTGGGTTTTAATTTGCTGCTATAAACCCACCACCCCTCCTTCCCAACATCTCCTAATCTCATATCCATCGTAGCAATCCCAATTGGCACAAGTGTTACAACTTACATGATAATAAGGTAAAAATCATATGCTGCTTGAACTTTAGCAATTCCTTTTAGTTGTAGTAATTTCTTCTCACAACATTAGTAAGTTATCATTTGGATCTATATTGTTAATAGGTTTCGCTAAAATGCATTTTTGTGTACTCTTTAGTAATACACATGTTTTAATTGTTATTTGGTTGTGATAGCATTTAGTGAAAACGTTACTTGGCTAAAACCGGTTTTCAGTTATTCTGCTATTTGTTTTTGGGTTTTGTGAAAAAACAAGTGGGAGTGGTTTTTCATAAAACTTGTAGTTTGAGTTTTAGCAAAACCGACTTTTATTATTCTGGTTTTATTCTATCTTACCCAAACAAAGTTTAAGTTGATTACGCCCTAAATCAAGTTTAATGAAATTTGGTTTTCATAAAACATGGGATCTAAACGACCCCAGGGAAATGCTTATATACTACCTAATAAGAATTGCACGATTTTAAGCAAACTAAAGAGTTATATACCTAAGCAACATTGCAAGGGAGCTCTTTGCAAAATTATAGGAACTCTCCTTGTAAGATCATAAGCAGATACTACTACTTCAACTAGCAAGTATAATCAACCCAACTGTACATACAGCATGCTACATAGTAAGTTGATAATTAAGCTTGTGGATAAAAGTGACAACATCCTTGTAGCTTTTTGTTGGGATTATTGAAAGTACATCTATTTCATACTATCAACTTGCACATGATGCATTGAACTAGATCTTAAATATAGTTAGGCTAAGCATGGCAACAACTAGTTTATGTTATGTGTGGTTCTGCTCACTTATAAAACTAATGTGGAGGCAATGTGATCCCCTTCTATTAGTGGGCGGTTATGCATGCTTTGGCTTTTTGCAGGGAACATAAAGCATTTTGCTCTGATGAATTTTGTTTCTGAAGCAAGCATTTGATTCCTAAAACATGCAACCAGTCACATTGTGTCTGAAGGTTTTTTTTCTAGCGCAACTTGCCCATTGTGTGATGATGAACGACATTGGAGGGCATCAAAATTTAGAAGGACAGGCAAGCGTTATTAGATTACACATGCTATCCTGTTAATTAGGTATATGCCACTCCAAACAAGAAAATTAATTACAGTGAAATGTTACATCATGATATTTCAGAGCTACTTTTTTTTTCCTTTGACAAGGTGTTTTTTCACCCTCTTTTACCGACGATTGAACCGGGGTCAAGAGCTGGACATCACTGCACATCCATCATCAGGAACCCACATGTACATCACATTTGGAGCATATTGTGTTGAAGTATGAGTGTATTACTCACCTTTTCTCAACAGCTTAATTTTTGGGTAAACTGTCAGTGCTTCAAGCTTAAAACATATGATAGTTTAGCGATCATGACTATCAATTTGTTTTGCAGGAAGCCACAAGTTTGATCCTCACTCGGGTGGGTTGTAGGCTTAGGTATTCTTTTGTGCAAGCTCATTCATGAACCTAACCAATTTATATAAACAAAAACAATCGGTGAGATTCAAGACACCTTGTTGTAGCTACGGGCTAAACAGGAAGAGAGGGGGATCGGTAGAAGAGGAAGAGAGCTAGATCTGGTGAGGTAGTGATAATGAGAGGATCCCCCCCCCTTTGCCCCTCCTAGGGGTTTATATATATGAGTGGGGTAGAATGGGAAATCCCCATTCTACCCCTTAGTGCTTACAAGGGATGGGGGTACATTGGTATATTTACACTGTTATACTCTTCTACACTATTGGGCCTATTACATATTGGATTAGTTGCACGGCCCGGTCACGGGGGATTGGGCCACCCCTACAACACACCTCTTTCGTTGTAAAAGTAAAGAAATCCCACGATAATCCTAAAAAGAAAAATCGTAAAAATTCTCACATTAATTGAGAAAAAAGTGAAGTATCTTCACCACTTATTTTGGTGGGGCTAGATTATAACGGTGAATATTAATTATATATGTATATTAGAGTTGTATTGCAAATACAATTATATTTTAATTATAGATGGTAGAGTTATATACTAAAGATAACAGTATCATAATATCAAGCCGCGCAATTGCATAAATAAATTCGCTAGTTATCCAGAAAAGAAGAGATAATACATATGGCATCCACTAATACCCAGGAGCTTACAAGAATTTTGTAGTCACTTAGTTCTTGTTTACTTCGAGGGAGACTAGAATCTATAGATGCACGATATTATTACCATGCATGGGAGGAGGCGGCAGGGGTCAGAAAGGCTTTGAGAAACAGAGGGGAATGGATGCTGCTTGCTTGCCGCCCACATGCCGGTAAACGGCACGACGCATGTTCGCGGAATGGACGACATTTTTGCCCATGCACTTGACCCTGTGCCACCCATGTGACAGCGGACACCAATGGAGGTAACTGCGGCGAGCATGATGCGAATCATAATTTAACAGTATCTATGCTTCTTCTCTTCTCTGTTCTTCTCTTCTGAGGCCTCTTCTCGTCGCCGGAACTGGTGGAGGTTTTCTTCTGAGATTGCGTTTTGGAGACCGTGAAATGTTTTGAGCCAGGACCAGGGTTCAAAATCCCAACAGTTACCGGCCGATTACCGTTTTTACCTGTGGAGACCGGTAACTGACAAAACCGACCGGTATCAATTTTTGATTTTTCAAATTTTGGCCGGTTTTTTTTTCCAGGTTTTCTGGTTACCGGCCGGTTTTTCCGGTTACCAGTTTCAAAATATCTCAAAATTCAAATTTTGATTTTTCAAATTATGACCTGTTTTTCCGGTAACCGGCCGGTTACCGTTACCAGCCGCCGACCGGGATTTCTTCCGGTTCTGGTTTTTGGAACTTGTCCAGGACCATAACATTTCAGAATGGACTGATATCCACTGTCATGGAGCTCTGGTTGTCTAGCAGATCGTTCGCTTGTCTAATTATTATACTTTTTCGGAACATTTTGTTATTTTTTTCAGATATGGCTACCCGTAATAATCTGGTTTTACGTCGCTGTGTGTTACTAAAACATGAAAAATGCACATTGTTGTTCCATCTCCGCACCTGTTTCTCCGATAGTCCGAAATTTTCAGAGACAGTAGTGCCTCGGTCTCAGCACCATAGACAACAAAGTACAGAACAACGCATTGAACAAATGAATACAGCTTTGCTTTACATCTGAATCCTAATTAATAGCACTCAGGAGCCAGGACTTCAGCAGGCGCTCATTCAGCTGCCAGTATTTTCAGTGCATACCTATCCTTTAACAGGCTACAGGTAATTGCTTTAGTCCATTTTTATGTACTTGTACAATGACCGAAAACTATCAGGAACAGGGCTAGATCAAATATGCGACACATTGTTCTTCAAGATTAACTGCTTTAGTCCATTATCATGTACTTGTACAATGACCGAGAACTAACAGGAACAGAGCTAGATCAAACAAGCGACCCATTGTTCTTCAAGATTAAACATGTATAAGCTAAACACGGTGGTGGTTGTACATACATGCATAGTTGCACATGTACAACAGACTACTCCATCCCCGTTTTGCCGTCCGTTCACTCTATTTTGCTTTGCCATAGGTCATTATGGGGCTAACCTTTGTTGGCTGATACATGTAAACAGAAAACCCCACGCATTTGGTCATAATAGACCTGTCATCACGTTGATCAGAACACAAAACTCAGGCTTAATCCATTTCAGGATACTGCCAACAAGACTGAACTGAAGCTGGGAAATAGTTATGGGATTTTTTTTTCTTTTTGAGATTAGGGAACAGCATAATGATAACTAATACATCAAGAAGAGCTGTGATCTACAAAGTTCAAAACTATCAAGAATTAGCAGTTCAACACGAAAACACAAAACTATGGATGTACACAGTGGAAAATTTGTTTAGAGAACTGAACAAATAAATCATACAACCTTCTTCACTCTAAAGATTTGAGGAGCCTGAACAAGCCAGCCGCTTCTCTTATTCGCGAGAACGCGATGCAGAATGCTTGTACCTCAATGAAGAGGTCTTGAACTGCACAAATTGAAACATCGAGAAGCATGTCATGGACTTCATAGTACAACATTTCCATCTTAATGGTATACGTATTCCAGAAATGATCATAATTCTTGTATGATTTAAATCAACAGTCTCTAAAATTAAGAAAAGGGAACATTCTGTCTCTGATGCAAAATTAGGATACTTATATGCAGGGTTCAAGAAACAAGTGGTTCTCACCAAAAAACCAGTCAAAATGATCCAGACCATTTTTTAAAGAGCCAGTTCAGGGCCTAAATGACACCATTTGATCCTATTTTGGAGGGAATAGATGTATTACTTCTTAGACATGATCAAAACATCAAACCTTCAAAAAGAAACTAAAATTTTGAAAAAAGAAAAACAGAGGGTTTAACCAACCGCCCAGGTAGTGGCTTTTTGGGAAAACAGTTTTTGAACCCTGCTTCTATGATTGTACCAACATAGTTTCAAACGTAACTCAAATCTGTTGGGCATACAACAAGCACATATTTTAACATTCCATCATGTAACCAACAAACCATATTACATTTCTTTTTAAGCCTTTTCTTTCAAAAATCATACCATTTTACATCTCTGGCAAGTGGCAACTACCACAGGACACCTCCCTATAGTAAGTTATATTAGCACAAGAATAAACATCCTGTTGAACCCAAGCTTTCAGCAATTGATTGAGTTCATTACAATGTGAAGGAAATATTGAATGTTAGCTTAATCAATCAAAATGGAGAGAGATCACTTCTGCATGCATTTAATTTAATTAGTAGAGCAGCATGCACATTATTTTCCAAATCCAGGATTGAAGTAATAAAGTTTACAGTGCTATCTGCATGTCATCTTGTTATTATTTTTCCCAGGAGATCAAATATGAATTTGTTAACTACATAGATCAAACCAAAGAAGCTTGTAGAGAACATGCAAGTTTAAAAGACGGTACAACCAGAAAAGTTTTCATGAATCACGATATATTTAGGCCCGTACCAACAGAATAGAGAAGCTAAATAGAATTGCATTTAAAGTCTATATCTGTCAATTTCACATTGACACACTCACCATTTATTATCTTGTTTCGAATGAGACTCTGTAGAAAAACACAAACTAGTCTCACTAGTCTGTTTTGCATGTATTTATCCTGCAAGCAATGTCATTAAAAAATCTTTTGTGAGTGTTCTACAATACGAAGACAGTAATGTGCATTACAGGAAATCAAATGATACAACTCAAGGCACATAAAAAATGCAACATTTAAAAACTCAGGAATATCAAGTCCCTTCAAACAGTAAATGGAACCAAAACTATGCATTCAATTTAGCACATGCAAAGGAGGGAAAAAGTCAACAGAGACAAAGTATGCCATCAATTTATATCATGTGGAAGGGAGGGATGGCTGGCTATAGTTGACAGTTGCCAGAGTTCAAGAAACTAGTGCCGCTGATTTCAGAAATTTTGGAGCCCCCCAGATTTCCTAAACCACTCGAATTTCAAAATTTTAAATTTAAATTTTGACCTGTTTTTAAATTCATATTTTGAATTCATATTTTATTTTTGGTTGATTTTCGAGCGGTTACTGCTGGTAACCATCTGAAAACAGGAACCGGCAATGGAGCTTTTTTTCCTGTAAAACAGTTTTGTAATCCCTGAGAGCAACTAATAATAAAGTGAATGAACCATCACATGTTATAGAAGCATAGAAATGTTTTGCAAATAAATAAAACACAAAAGAATGGATGCTGGGTCCATACTATGCAGTACTTTGATAAACACGATGAAAGAAATTACTCCAGTCCATAACACAATCAGAACTTGGTTAAGGAAAAGGTACATCAACAACTAGGGATCATCCAAAGAATCATTTAGCAAGCTACAGAAAAATCAAATAGCCAAGGTTATCAAGCACAATCAACACTTTTGGGTTTAATGAATCGAAAAAAATGTACTTCTTTATCATCAACTTTCATTAAGCAACTAATGTTATGAATCATGTTTACTATAATAATCCAAGATGATCACCTTTGAATTCCCCAAAAAAAGAAATGACTTACAAGGTTAGGAACAAACCTTGATGTTTTGACAGGATCGAATACAGTTTGAGATGTAGTCTTGAATGAATCCTGGCGGTAGATCTACTGCAGTAGTAAGCCTGTTAACAACTTCCATTGAATGTAGACTCATCTCCATGTGCACAAGAATATCAAAGTAACTGTCAAACAAAAAGAAAAGTGTGTAAAATGTTATACACGGAATAACACAATAGTTTAAAAGAATAAAGAATAGAACAAATGAAACATCTGCTATACATACGCATCCATGTCAGGAGAGTTGATCATCTTTGAAAGAACGTCAACAGCAATGAGTGGATTATTTTCAACAAGGTCCTGAAACGCGAAGTGTTGGACCATCAACATGAACCATGGAAAGGGGTCAACATGTTGTCAGAAGAGAGTACATACAGGGAGCTTCTCTGGTGTCATCCCGCAATGATAAACTAGCTTCCAGTCCTTCGCTAATTCTACCACAACTTGCTGCAAGAAGTTCTGAATCCATTAGGCATGTAAAATATTCCGAATCCGAGTCAGATTCCAACACCCAAGTGCATCTCTAAGTAACATTGCCCGTGTCCCTTTTTTTGCCAAATCGGACATCCAAATCCAAGTTGAATTCCAACACCCGCGTCCATGTCTGTGTAACACTGGCAGAATGCCATCTTGTGTAATTTGTTACGGTACATTCAAACTTGACATACTTCCTCTATCCACAAATGTAGGTCGTCATAGGTTCCGTGCAGTCAAGTTTTTCAAACTTTAATAATTAATATATGTTAAAGTATATAGCTTGACTATATGAAAATAATATCATTGGATTTGTCTTGCAAAATTCTTTCATAATATATATTTTTATTATTTTTACTAGTATATTATGATAATAAATCATAGTCAAAGTCTTGCATTGGAGACCGTAAAAAGTCAAAAATGACATACATTTGTGGATGGAGAAAGTAGTAGGTATAAGTGTCCACTATAGTAAAGAAGGGCAACACCATTGAGGTCATCGGCCCACTCATTAACTACTTGTGTTAGCTTTGATATACATTGCTTCTTAATCGCATCCTTTCGGAGTTGAGGGTAGTGATAGCATCAGACCATATGTCTCAGACCCCCTCCCTTCCTCTATGAGCCTAGCTAGGATCATTTTCGTGTTTATAGAATTTGATAGGATCATGGTAGGATTGTACATTGAAAATGGTAGGATCAGGTTTGGAATGGTCCGACAGGCCATACCGGTGCTTCCTTGGGCAAGACTAAGAATTCGAAGCATCTATGGTGTGTGAGGAAGGCCGTCTTGTACAATTTGTCAGGATACATCCGAACTTGATCGTAGTTGGTAGGAGGGTCCACTATAGTAAAGAAGTGCAACACCATTGAGGTCACCAAGCCACTCATTACCTACTTATATTAGCTTTGATACACATCACTTCTTAATCCCATCCTTTCGAAGTTGAGGTTAGCAATAGGGTCACACCATCACAAGGTCTAAGTTTGGACGGGTAAGTCCTTGTGATCCTAGGTAGGGTCATTTTCGTGTAGGTATGATTGGGAACATAGGATGGATTGTAAGATCATACCTTGAAAAATGGTAGGATTTGGTTTGGAATGGTCCGACATGATGTATCCGTGCTTCCTTGGGAATGACTAGAATTCAAAGCATTCATCATGTGTGCGGAAGGCCATGACACATCCAAACTTGATGGTAGTTGGTATGAGGGTCCACCATAGAAAAGAAGCGCAACACCATTGAGGTCATCGAGCCGCTCATTAACCGCTTTTGTTAGCTTTGATACACCTCGCTTCTTAATCTCATCCTTACAGAGTTGAGGGTAGCGATAGGGTCATACCATAACGAGGTCTAAGTCAGGATGAAGATTGATATGGTGGGATCACAACTAAGCTCTAAAGGTAGCCCATGTGGCTCCGTGAAGAGACCGTCGAACTCAGACATAGCTCCAGCAAGAAGTTGTGACCTATGCAAGCGAGCATGTGTGCATCCAAGGGGGGTTTACAAAGGTTGTAGCCATAATATCACTCAAACAGGTGTCCTTGACATCAGCTAAGAATGCTTGTGGCGCTCGTTTGTCAAGTCGACCATACAATGAAGAGAGAAAGATACCATTTTGGTAACCTTTAACTTTTTTCGTCTTTAGAACAATCAAGTCTCCTATCTATATGAGCCTAACAATTATGCTAGTGTAACCAAATAAGAGTATCAAATCACTAAAAAAATCTTATTTTTCCAAATTTAGCGTTGGCCACAACCCTATGGTTGGGTCGGCTTTTTACCACCTCTCCACTTGCGCCTGCTGTAGTACTTGCCGAAGTGTGTGTCTTTAACAGGCGGATCTATACATCTCTGTTATGGCATATATGCTAAATATTAGCATTAGACAACAAAAGGAAGGCTTTAAGAACTAGGATATTTCCTATAATGGACTACATAAAAAAAGTGAGCAACATAGCATAAGGAAATGAGTGCTACCAACATTTCAAGTGCCCAACAGCATAGTAGAGCAACAGACCTACTATTAGCACTTACACAAACGCATAAGAAGCCTAAGCACAATTGATTTAGACTAGTGTGAATAAATTCTTTTATAAATTTCATCAAACTTCTTTATTAGTTGCTTTGTGTGAGTCCTCTTATTTCCATTTGTGTCAGTTAGGATCCTTTTTACTAAATGATTTATATAGGCCTGTTTTCAAATTATTTCAAATAGAACCTAGACTCCTGAACTATCAATTAATTCAACATATGAAACCTACAACGTATAGACGAAATACATGAAAATCTATAAAAACTAATGGTACAAAAAATATTTAAAATTACCAAAGTTTGCCATTCCTATTTTATATCAGTCCCTCTTTCTTCAAAACAAATAGGATTCAAATCAACAAACAATAGTTTCAAGGCCCTTAAAACTATCCAACTTTGTCTAATCAAGCCCTTCCATTAGTTACTAACGGTAGGCTGATGTGACACTTAACTCTCGCAACATGGAACTGTCAGGTGGGAGCCAACTCACCAACATGTAGACTATGGGCAATCCATTCCACATCATTTTTATATTTTTAGGAAAGAATATCGCAATTATTCCCACAGCACATCTCCTCTTTGGCACACTCAACATCTCTTCGCGCCGTCATCGTCCTCTCACCGTCAGCATCATGCCATCATCAATGCGGCTGTCCTCATGTCACCTAGACCCCTGTGGTTGACTCGGTTCCTCACAAGCCACCTCAAGCTGCAGCTCACAGCATTGGCCCATCAGGTGTCGCGCTAAGCAACTGGAAGCCTGAAGTTACCTTGCCTCACCATGCCTTTGCACACTATAGCCTGTCATCTTGTCCAGTTGGCAGCCACACACCAGTTTGTCTCATTGACTACCGTCTCAGTTCGCTGCTCCATGAATTGGCTCCATGCTGCCTCATCGCCACGCTTGCAGGCTGTATTCCTGCCTCATGCCACCACACCATGACACTTGCCTCACATGCCCTCTGCAGCAGCATTCACTGCTGGCTACCACTATCACCAAATCCACCTTTGGCAGCGCCTCCACCCACTGCGCTTGTCGGCGACTTCATTGGATTTAGGAGGATGGCGACAACGGTGGCTGGCTTCACTTAGAGAGAAAAGGCAGGGTGGATAAGGGGGTGTGCATGGAGCAAAGGTATGTGGGTAGTTGTGGGCCCTGTCCACTTTTTGCATTTTGGACGTGGGTTCTGCTCACAAGGTGTCTCTCCAATGGATGGCTGCAGCGAGCGGCTGCACACTGCACAGGCTAAAATGTGGGCAACTATTACCTACCTAAGTGAGTTTTTGTCCAGTTGGCAACCTCGTGTAGCGAGACTTAATTGCAACATCAGCATGCCATTAGCCAAACTACAAGAAGGCCTTAATTAGATGAATTGGATAGTTTAAGCCTTCGAGGGCTCAAATCAAGGGCTCTATTGTACAAAACAGAATAGCTCAGGTCTTATTATAGTGCTATCATGCCTACAAATATTTAGCAAAATGGAGAGATGTAAACAACTGAAACAATTGAAAAGGTGGAAATAATATTAAACAATTGACCAAAAAGAGGGAATTCTATTGACGAATTTGAGGAAAAAAAAAGTAGTTGTGCGAGACTTCGAAAATGACACAAAAAATTATCTACCTCCAGATAAATAAAATCTTAATTTCTTCAATGAAAATGCATAATGCTACTGGTCATCTAAGATATCAGCTTAGTTAACCACTCAATATCAATTATCAACATATCCATTTGAGAAAAAGAGTAGAAGAGAACCTCTTGTTGGGCAGGTGCAAGTGGACCTTTACAGGCTCTTCCGACCAAATCTCGGATCACAGCCCCCTGGCTAGTGTCAGCACACATGTTACCATCCCATAGCAGCTCATGGTTGTTGTCCAGGTTCAGCCACTGTAACTGTAAATTCATCGAGAAGTATTATTTATGTTCAGAAATAAAAATAATATAATTATATAAATAAACAACTTTACCTCCCCTTCAAGTATTTCAAGTATGGGGGGAGGGGGCCGTATCCATTGAGGAGCCAATCCTTTGAGTGGTGTTTGTTGAAGTAAACTAGCAACCACATTATCTCTATTTGAATTGGCAGGTGATACCCTAGACATAATGAGATCAACGAACTTGATTCATAATTAGACCAATAAAAGTGGAAAATGAACTATTGAACTCCAAGCTATGGATGCCCATCAGCAGTCATTGTAAGGAGAAGGTAGTTGAGCAGACATACTCTGATGAATTACCACAGCTTTGAGAAACATCTGGTTCGGGAATAGCACATCTAACAGTAGCAGCTCTGCAACTACTAGTGTATGACTCGGGTTGTACAGCATTGCAGGAGTATTGACTTTCAAGCTGCTCTCTTGGCAGCAACACCTACAAAACAGATGCCCTTTTGAACAATTAACACCCTACTTATACTGGAAGTAGTTTTCATATCAACTGTGTCCACTCAGTTTCATAATTATATGACAGTACAAACATATACCTGAGATGCATAAGAAGACTCCTTCAAGTAATCTGCAGCAGACTGCTTCAGGATCTGAACATAGGAAAACAAAATAATCATATAAATGCCAAGCATGCCTCTTAACAATGATGCAAAACTGGGGATGAACTCATAAACTTGGTAAAGGCGGAGCACCACCATTTGCTGATGCATGCCAGCAAGGTGGCAGGAAAAACTATAATCCTAACAAAATGACCATATCACATCACAGTATTTGTCCATCAACATTGCATTGACAGTTCTAATAGACACCAAGTTATCATTCAACATGTATCAGGTACTTCCAATTTAAAACTTGTTCTTGTGACATTGTGGTAACACTTTTTACAAAGGCTTAGAAGTTAGAACCAGACAAAAGCACAGTAGTCCAAAGAAACCTAGTTTCTAGCATTCAAACACATTCTCATTCCATTTCCTAAACAACTAGGCTATTTTCTTGTCACCTCCTAATTGGATGTCAATATTTTCTGTCTTACATTATGTACCTTCCAATGTTTACTTTGAAAATTTGTGAAATTTTACATACGCATATCAAAGTCTAACATATTTATATTTTGGGAAAGGAATTGCAAATCGCCATGTCCCCATTGTACTATGCCTTTGCCATATCTCAGCAGTCATGCAGCCTCGATGCATGTCAAGTTTGTGTATTAATCATGTAATTAGACTAGAAGTTATAAAGCATGAAAATACCTCCTTATTATTGTCCCTATTAGCTGAACTTAACAAAAGCTGGAGAAATGCCCGTTCTGGTTTCTCAGAGGTTTCATCACAGGCAGCCTGTAAGAAACAAAAATAAGTCATGCAAGACTCCAAGCATGAAATACTTTCTGTAGTATTTGAAAGAACATAAAGATTTGCAAAACACTGAAATATGATATTGCGGTAGTAAATAAGAACAGAAACAACAATAATTGGCCATCTTAATGAGCAAAAACTCATAATCATTTAGCAAGATGACAACCCAGGAATAATGGCCAATTTCCTCAATGGCAACAAGATTTTAGCCATAGGTATATTTGTGTAACATTATATCAACCCTCTAAATTTAAGACACTGTGCAACAGGATCACCATAGAGAGAGAGAGAGAGAGAGAGCACAGAATACACATCATATAAGCAAGTTAACAAAATTCATAGTAGGACTTAACAAAATTCATAGTAGGACAGAAGAAGAGGAAGTCACAATAAGTCCATAGCAAAAGAGTATGTATCTAGCGCGAACCCCCCCTATTAGCTGTGAACACATCAACCATTTCAACAGTGATCAAACAATCAACAAAAAATATATAGAGACAGATCAGGTACTTAGAACCGAAACTCTAGGAAGAATTAATGTTGTTCTGGCAGAACTGGATTGTAGATTTGAATCATAAAATATAAGAGTCTACTAGAGACTAATTAGAGAAATAACGTGTAAATCCAACTGTATTTTATCATTATGAGTTATGACTTCCTTGGTGGAGACAGTCAATTAGTCACTAATCGATATACTAACCAGCAATTTCAATCCCCAACTCTACTGATGCTAAGAGAGTGACAAAAACATAACCAGAGTGAAAAATGAATTAAAAACAAAATAGAAATCTTCACAGTACTTAGTACTTACCTAATTAATCCCGACTTCATTTAACTTTTAAAATTAGGGCCTATTTCTTTCAGAATTTTAATTGAATCCCGCCTGGTACTTGCTCTTAGTGGATTTTGCAGGATTTTCTAAAATTTAGTATCTTCTTTATTCATTCGTATCATGAGTAAATGATTTTTCTAAGTTGTTGTGCCATGTTTAATGCTGAATTATCATGCCATATCAGATTTTCATCATTGCAAGTACTAGCACGACCCACTTGAAACACTTTGAAAGAAATCTGACCTAGTTCAGTTGTGAAAAGGAGCTCAACTACAAAATTGGACAAAGAAGTGGGAGTATGCATGAACTTCCACAAGAAAATAAAACGTTATATGTAAAAATCACTATTGCTGGCAATTTTTGTCTATATCAAAAAAAAAAAAATAAAAGGATAAACATCATTGATTCAGACTTTCAGCACACGCTAATGCAGATGGTAAGGTTTTGTTCCTCAAAAAAATGAAAAACACATAGGAATAGACAGAAAAACTTACAACTTACATGTACTAACAGTGGAACAAATGGATTTGCCAATTGCGAGGAATAACCTTGATGAAGAATTGCAAATGCAATTAAACGCTCAGCTGGTCGAAGCATCATCTTGTCCTGATAAAACAAAAAAAACAGAGTTGCGTAAAATGAATGCCTTGTTTTCATTCTCCTTCACTAAGAGAACAATCCGAGTAACAGATGAACATCAAATGAATTGAAGGAGTGCCCGCCTAAATATCTTCTAGTATGTTTGGTGCTAGATGAATAAAAGGTCTGTAAGGGAATAATTTTGCAAATACTTGCTGGGAATAGACTATCCTTAAGAAACATCTGCATTTGACAAGCCTTTTAAACAGTGGAATCATAATATCATTCAAACAAAGCTATGATATCAATCCATGGGAACAGGGTAATCGTAGATATCATCATATGCACTTATTCTGCAAGCCTCTCATGTCTTTCTATATATCACTCTCCAAACATTAAAACTCACTATTGCAACAATGTAAAAGATGAGACAAAATTCAACATTTTGCCGTAAAGAATCAATAGTCATATATACAGTACAAAGGTCATAGAAACGTTTCGAGAACACATTGTTGCTATATGTAAATTTAAGCCCTGCATTCACTACCATCTATTACATAGGAGGTAGAAAATCCTTGCAAAGATTAGCACATTTTCCATTGTCTGCAGTGGAGTAAAAAAATGGAGTGAAGAAACCAAAGGTATAGGGCCTGTTTGGGACTGCTCTGCTCCAGTTTTTTCAGCTCTGCTCCACCAACTCCACTATGGAGCAGCTCCACTGTGGAGTTCCTGGAGCAGGTGGTCCTGTTTGGCACGCACCCTAGCTCCAGCTCCAAGAATGTGAGGTTTCCCTGAGAAAGGTCCAATGTGCCCCTGAATGATGTTTGGTGTATATTTTGATGTCTGCGGAGTATATGTAACTGAATATTTTTTCGTATTTCAACTTCTATGGTAAGATGTGGAAAAAATCTCCCGTAATTTCAACTTCTCTGTGGTAAGATGTGGAAAAAATCAAAACAGTCAGATACCAACTGCTTCCGCAACACAACCGTCAAAATCCGGACATATCCGATAAAATGTAAGATAAAAAAAAGGGGGGCTTGGGGAGAAGAACAAGGAAGCGCCGGTGAGAATGGGGGCCGAGTAGGAAGGAGAAGGCGGCCAGGGGTGGAAGAGATGGAGGAGCGGCCGAAGAAGAGGGGTAGCACGGTGGACCGAAGGGGCGGCGCGCCGGAGGGAGCGGAAATGAGGCGGCGGCCGGTGGATGCGAAAGGGGAGAGGTGGAGAGGTGGAGCAATAGGGGGTGTAGGTAGAAGGGACGCGGGTGGAGAGAGTCGGCGGTGTGATGGGGGCGCACGGGCGGATAGGCAGCGCGAGGTAGGAAGGAGGCGGCCAGGTGGTGGCGCGCCGAGGTGGGCGGCGGACTTGGTGGAAGAAGTGGGGAGGAGCAGTGGAGATGTGGCCGGAGGCGGAGAAGGAAGGGGCGGCCGGTGGAGTGGAGAAGTGGCCGGAGATGTGGTGGCGCGGCGAGGTAAGGCGCGGTGGAGCGGCGAGGTGGAGAAGGGAGGCGGCGCCAAGGCGACCGAGGGAGGAGAGAGCGCGGTGGAGACGGGAGAAGGTGGCGCAGAGGAGTAGCGGAGACGAGCGGCGCGGGTGGGTGGGGAGAGAAGTCGCGGGGGTGGGGAGAAGGAAAAGAAAACGAATCGGTATGGAAGAGGAGTTGTGTAATGGCAGTTGTGGGTAATTTTTCCCTAACTCTATGAGAAGATACAAAACTTTAGTTTCTGGAGTACCCCTTGAGGAGCTCCAGAAAAAACGTGGAGTAGGCCTTCAACTCCACCTTTTTCTTGGAGCAGAGTTCTTGGAGTTTGACCCGTTTGGCTAGACAAGTTTGGAGCAGAGTTGAAAAAACTGGAGTGGAGCAGTCCCAAACAGGCCCATAATTTCAAGCAAAAATGACCAAAACAGGGGAGCAGATCCGCATATTTATCAGCCCATTGGTTATTCCACCTTAGGTGAGAAGGCCTAGCCCCTCTAATTCTACTAAAGACAATAATAACATGATGGTTGGATATAGACCTTCATGACTAGAGCTAACAAGCTGAATTTTTTCTTGTTCTCATGTCACATGAGCAGTAAATAACAAATGTTTCATGTCACATGAGGCGCCACGCCATGCCTGGATGCCTACGCACTTTAGGTGTGCAGCAAGGCGACGGCATACGAACCAGAATATAGCGCCGATTAGATGATCAAATGGCAAAATAAAATAATAGGGAAAGGGACAAGGCAAAAAAAAATCCACAGGCCACCTAGCCCAACAACCTAACCCACCTCACCCATGCATTGTGTGCCCTAAAGGCCTAAGGAGCCAGCCGCCAACCACCAGAATGCTTGCAGAACAGGGGAGAGCCAGCAGAGACAAGTGGGGCACTGGCCACTGCTGCCAGAGTTTGACATCACCGCTCGCCAGCCACCGCCACGGGGAAATGGCGATGGTTACAGGTGTTAGATATGTATACACAGCTGTGTATTTACCGTATTGTATGAGGGGCTTTCTACATATTTGCCACACATGTACATGTGTGTGTGTGTGTGTGTGTTGGCCTCATAATGAAGCGATGCGCTATTCATAACAACGGGGAACAGCAACAATCTGCAGCTAGATCTGGTGGTGACGGGCCAAGATCCGGCAGCAGTGGCATGGGCTCCACAACAGCAAACCGGCAGCGATGACAAAGTGGTGGCCTTGGCATCAGATCTGCCATCCCCAATCTCGCATCGACATTGTGTCACCTCCGATCCCCTTATTCCCTGGCCTCTCCCCCCTCTTTCTCTCATAAGATGAGGCGACTGCTGTGGCGAGCCCCCTGGAGCACCTCAACACCTTGATAATGGTAAGTTTAATCTTTTGCTCAAATTCCATCAATAAGTGAGCTAACCCAAAAATCATACAGATCAACAATTCACCATCAATGTTATCAGCAGTTCAGCACGCTAGCTATAATCAGAAATTCAGAAGAACCCTAATGACAGATGGAAAACACAAAATCCAACTATCTATAGAGCTGACAAGTCAATTTCAATCAAAATTCGACCAGCGCAATTGAAAGTGTGAAACAGAAAGCATCAGTAACAGACCCCTCCAACAAACAATTGAGAAGATAAAACCGATATATTTGTGAGTCCTTTTGGCATTGAAAATTAAAAAAAGATATAGATAAAAAAGTGTCACTCAACCATCCACGGAATTGAATCAACTGTGATCCCTAATAACCCAACACCTATATCCAAGAAAATTGAAACCACATTAGGAGGTAAATTAATTGCTATCATGAGCTAAAAATGGTAACCACGTGCCTCTTGTAACCATATTATTCACTGATTCTTGCATGTGGAACCTTGATAAGCCAATAAAAACCATATACCAAAACAATCTGACAGGTAGGGGGCAGAGAGGACACTGAAAGAAATATGAAGCAGAGTATGTAGGCAAAAGGGAAGATTGTGGAAGGCGGGAGGAAAGAATGAGATAGTGTAGTATCAGGTTCCCTAGGTTTCACCCATCCCAAATAAGGTATAGAAAGTCACAGTCCCCCAAAGGAATTTGTTTTAAAATTTCAAAAAGAAGAGGAAAGGTCATTGATTCTAAACCTCAAACCTAATAGTTTATAAATCCCTTCCAACAACAGAAACCTCATCAATGTCATCAAGCTATATGCACGAACAAGAGGCATAATAACACGAGTACAAGACACATTAATCATTTGGATATTTTCTTGTGCTTAACTATAACATGTAGAACTTTGGGCTATTCTAAAATCAAAGAACACAAATATTTTCTACATGGAAGCTAAAAAATCTGCCAGTCTACTCCAAACCTAAACACTCGTATTTGGTAAACAACTTATAAGGACTCAAGTCAGCCAGTTAAAAGTTAAAACGGTAAGGAAAATAGTACTGCTGACGACAATTATTCACCCCGCAATAACAGTGACCCCAACAACAAAAGAATACATGCAGTAAAAATCTAACCATTAACAAATTCATCTCAACACCTAGAACCTCGCCAGTCTGATCCAAGCCCAATGCAAGACCAAGAAAACAAGCTAAGTAGTGATACAAGATTGTAAGCAATTAGGCACTCAATTGCACACAGTAGCTAAAGCAAGTAAAATTTCAAGCTAGACAAACATCAAACAACCTCGTCGAGCCACGACAAATCTGCCAGCCCACTTCAAACATAAACCCTACCAGTACGAAACAGGCAGTAACTCAAGCAGCTAGCAAAGTGTCAAATGAAAAAGGATATAGTCAATCTTCAACAAAAAAAATCTTAATCTTTGTCACAATTCTCCGATCCACACAGAACAGCCCGAATCACTGAACATTGCAGATTGACTACCATGAAAAGATAAACTTCTCACTAAATATCACAATGTACTCACCACCAGAATCCAACAAAACTTTGAAATTAACCATCCAAATCAATAAGCGGAGTATCCCACATAAAAGCCGCACCCCTTGCCTCAAAGTCTAACCATTCCCCTATCCACCCGATCCCTAAACCTCCATCAACCAGTACACCCATCAGCCTGCCCCAAGAACCCCCTAAAAACCTAACCATCCAGCAATCCGGGACCAAGCAGAGCGGCGCTTGAACTAGGCATCAGCGCAGAGCAGGCAGACGAAGCGGTGCGGGGGTTTCAGGGTGAGGTCCGGAGCCGCGTACCTCGAGGACGAAGTTGATGGCCGCGCCGAAGCGGAGGCGGCGCTCGCGAGGGACGCGGGCGAGGAAGTCCGCCACGACGTCCTCGAGCGCGCGCGTGACGCCGGAGACCAGCTTGAGGAGGTCGGCGCACTCGTCCCGCCGCATCTCCCCCATGGGGATGGGGGAGGGGAGCTTCGGGGCGGCCGGCGGCGAGGGGCCGGCGTCCTTCTTGGGAGACATGGTCGAGGAGTCGGGTGGGAGGCGGGGAGGGGTTTATCGCTGGGCGCGTGGGGTTTTGCTAATGTGTACTTTGGATGAATTCTTTTAGATTTTTTGAGTTAATTTGGGAAATATTTGCTCTACATGTGAAATCGTTGGCAAAACTTAGGAGGATTTATTCACTCTTTTATTGCTCAAGATTCTAATTTTGATTTTTCTTTCCTATTTTATGTTACAGAGGTAAACATTACATCTAGGAGTTGGTTCTAGTGGTTCCAGTCAATTTGGGAAAGATTCGCTAACTAGGTTTAATCTTGGGTAAACATTTGGAGATTTACTTTGTTATTTTTCAAATTTAATTTGATGGCACTCTTCGAAATTTACTTTCCGTGTTATGTTGTGGAGGTAAACATTTTCTAGCTCTTAGATAGGTCTATATATGAGTGACATATATTGGTTACTTATCCAATGTTGGAAGGGTTTCAATTGTAACCAAGTATTACGTGAGGTTACATTGCATTTACCCCTTAATTTGGAGCCTTGTATTAATGTGGAAAAGATTTGCTCTGCATGTAAAATATTAGGAAGATGTGATGCCATTGTTCAAATTTAATGGCACATTTTGAATTTGTTTTCATTTTTGTGATGCAAAGTATACATTTTCCTTTTTTTTATTTCTCAAATTCCATTCTTTGATTTCTCAAATCTAAGGGTTCGAGTCAAGTTTGAAAAAGAGTTTCTCTAATGATCAAATCTTAGGTAAACCATAGAAAGATTCACTCTATTAATATTCAAATAACCAAATTTGATGGCACAATCTTGAATTTACTTCCCTTTTGTGTTGCGAAAGTAAACATTCCTAGGCCTTGGTTTATTGAATCTACGGGTAGAAATTAAGATTGGTCCGCATACGAGTAACAAATATCCGTTACTTGTCCAAGGATAGAAGAGTTTTAATTATAATCATGTATTTGCATATGATTCCATTGCATTTAGCCCTTAAATTGGAGCCTTGAGTACTACTGTTTCCATCGAAAGTAATGTGGGAAGGATTTGCTCTAGGGTAAAAATTAGGAAAAATTGCTCTGTCATTGTTCAAATTTAGCGGCACACTTTCAAATTAACTTTCCTTTTTTGTGTTGCCAAAATAAACATTTTTCATGTTTGATTTCTCGAATCTAAGGGTTTACTCAATTTGAGACGACAGAGTTGCTCTAGGAATAAAATCTTAGGTAAACTTTAGAAAGAGTTACTACATTATTATTTACATTTTATGGCACATTCATGACATTACTTCCTTTTATGTGTTGCAGAAATAAACATTTCTAGCCCTTAATGTCTCAAACCTACGGGATACAAGTAACAAATATTTGTTACTTATCCAGTTCTAGAAGAGTTTTAGTTGTAACCATGTGTTGCATATGGTTCCGCTACATTTAGCCCTAAATTTGGAGCCTTGTTCTATTGTTTCTGATGAAAGTAATTTGGGAACGTTTTCTCTACTGATCAAATCTTAGGAAGATCCATTTGATCATTGCTCAAATTGCATGCTTTTGAATATTCTTTCCTTTTAGCGTAGCTAAGGCTTACATTTTTATACTCCTTAGAGTTAAGCCCCACAGTAGATCTTTATTACTGCTCAAAATTAATATTATGGTTTTAAATATCATAATGTTTATATGTGGCAAGTACAAACATTTTTAGCCTTTTGATTATTGGACTCTTGGATTCAATTAGTTTGAGTTAACCTTGAGATAGCCAACTCTATCGTTGAGATCTTTGGAAACTCTACTATATTATTATTCCAAATTAATGTTTCATTTTTCAGTTTGGCTCCACTTTTGTGTGGAAGACACCAGCATTGTTAGCATTTAATTTCTCAAATCTGAAAAATAAAAATTGGGGTTGTTTTAAAATGTAATAGATATTTGGCACACATGCAATGTCACAAAAGATTTAGATTTATCCATTCATTAATGTAGGACCGAAAGGCAATATAGGGGTCTGAATGGTGCTGATTAAATTTTTTCCCCAAAGTATTCCTAACCATTCACTCAAATAACTACAGAGTTACTGAGATTATGATCTACAACCAAAACCCAAAACAATGCGCTCAAGAAATCAAAATCTAGAGAAAAACAAACTCCAGGAGGTCTAACCGGCTACCCAAGTCCGGTTTGACCTCATGGTGGTCAGATCACCAGTAGCAGGCCGGTTTGACCGGCCCCTTGGCTGTTAGATTGGGAACAGGGCAGTTTGATTGAATTTTTAGCCCGAGGTGATCCAACTTTTGGTGCAACTCCAAAAATACAGATCCAAATTATATAAAAATCTGCACACACTTTGCTTAAGGCCTCATAAACCTATTCCAACCAAGGATTACAAGAATCCATATCAAAGTTCATATCGTTTTCAAGATTGAGTAAGATTGCACTAAAACCAGGCTAAAAATTGAAAACTGTGAATAAAACTTACTCATGGGTGAATGATGGCTAAGATGACTGTAGATATATTCATATATCTCACAACAAGTAAGAACACTAAATTAATCGAGGCAAGAACACTCGAATCAAGAAATCACTTGGAGATGTCAAATCCAAGCAAAAACCGGGTAACTTCATGAACTTGCAATCTGATGCCTAAATAGATGGAGATTAATCTCTAAAAGTAATCTCCATTACTTGTACATCCTTTGCACAGCAAGATCAAAAAGAGAAGATAGAAGGGCAAAACCAATCAAATCAAAAGCAAATCTATCAACACAAGAAATATCTATGGGAGATGAACAAAATTGATATATTACTACTTGAGGATGAAAATCTTACAACCACTCTACCTAGAGGACAATAGAGCACACTACAGCACTTACACTTCTCTAACCCTAACCGTAGAATACTTGGCTTCAATGAGTAAAGCTAGGATGGTTAACTAGCAAGTCTTTGTCTCAACCCATTAAATAGATAGAACAACTTGCACCTATTTAAACCTAGTGGATACTATCCACTTAGCACATATGAGGAACCCGATAACTCCACACAACATAGATTTTACACACTACACTTATGCATATTTTTCAAAGCACATAAGCCCGAACCCTCTTAAGTCCTTAGTCCTGATTCAACTTGATCTTCTCAGCTTCTTGTTAACCTAAACCGCTCTCCCGAGCATTGCTCAAGCACCGTGGTTTCAATCCAAGGTAGTTTCAATCCAAGCGATGATGGTGGCCGATCAAATCGCTAGGGGAGGTTGGTCTGACCGCTGTAGTCTAACCTCCACCTCTGCCCAGTCAGACCGCCAAGTCTGCGAGTCGCCTAAAAGCTAGCAATTTTTCAAATTCCAAATTCACACATCTCTTACATGGCAATGGTTCATGATAACATAATTCTAGACCTTCTCACATGTTCTTTCATTTAATGTAATCCTAAGTTTGTACTATATAGTTTGATTGAATTGAGTCGATCTTGTGAAGCTATAGGGTGTGTTGTTTTTTGCTGCAGTTTGGATTTTAGCCCTAGTACGAGCGTTTGTGCGAATAAATTAAATACCAATAAGCGCTTCTAAAAATGACAAAGAAACCATTTCGTTTATTTGTTTGTTCGAGAAAAGACATAAACCATAAGTCAAAAAGAACCAGGCTATATTCTATCACACATCCTTCAAAATTTCAAATAAAATCTTTATGGGGGGGTACAAAATTATTGTTAGGCATTTTTATCCTTTAAATAACTCAAAAATTAAGAAACGTAAATGCTTTTAGGAGATGTTATTATGCTAATCCTTCCAAGAATGTTCCTAATACCTTCTAAAAAAATTTGATTACATAACAAATACATTTTCCAAATTTTTTGGTGTGAAGTAATTCACCTGAAAAAATTAGACAAGGTCGTGAAAAATGTTACCATCCAAAATATATATTTTACAAAGCACTGCAATAGTGAATTGAAGCATATAAGAAAGTTGAGTAATGGTTACGCATAAGACTACACAAAGGTACAAGCTGATAGTATGGTGTGGATGGAGACACTTGTGACATATGTGCATCACCGCTAGCATTGTGTAGCCAAGTAACCAAAATGGACACAACATGTATGTTAGCATATTGGGAGGGCAAACATCCGTACGATGACAACTTAAATTAGAACGATGCTAAGTGAAAAAGGCATCGATTAGAGGAGAAACGAAGAATAGCTGATCTCGAGATATTACAACAGAGCTTTAAGGACAAGGATTTGTTTATTCATCTTTTGCTCGACCCTCTTGATGAATAACGAATCTTTGCTCGATTCTCTTGATGAATAACGACAGGGGCTCTCTCCAGACATACATCTATACTAATATAAAAAGATTAAACCTTTTATCACCTAGCTCTATTAATATTCGCTTCTCCTGACGGTTAGATCAACAAAATTCAATGGTTACCATTGCAAGCTAGTCCCTACCATCTAGATATCTATACCGTTGATTTAGCTCATCCAACGTACACCATTGTAAGTTGGTCCTGCCGCTTCCCCTGCTGCCCACGTCCTCGATCCCCAACCCCCACGCCGCCCACCTCCTCTGACCCCAATCCCCGCACCCCAACCACCCCATGCCGCCCACCTCCTCTGGCCCACACTGCCTGAGCAGCGCCCCCTCCTCCACTCCAGCCCACGCCGCCCCCTCCTCCACCCCACTCCGCTCCGCACCGCCCATCTCCTCCGGTCCACACCGCCCCATGCCGCTGCAGAAGTGCAAGTCCTTCGAGTGTGTTGCGCGCCGTTTGCACCAGAGGCAGCATCCCCAGGCTGACAAGCATAGGATCCATTGTCTACGAGATCACCGGCGATAGATCCATCATCCACAACGTCATCAGTGTGGGATCTATGTCCCTGATGTTAATGCCCAGCGTCCGATCCATTGTCCATGAGGACTCCCGCATTGGATCCACCGTCCGCGATGTGGCCGGTGTCGGATCTGTCTTCCCTGACATCATTGCCCGCAAAGCTGTTGTCCTCAAGGTCACCGGCACTGGATCAACCATCCCCTACATCACCGGCGTCAGATCCGCAATCCCCGAAGTTCACGCTAGGTGTTTACTTAGCATAGATGCGGTTTATGTTCGTACTCTTGATTGCAAATCATATTCACTGATATCCTAGCTAAAATTTAAATTGATCTTAGATGACTTCTGTATATATTATTAGTAGCTATTAAGTTCACTAAAAAATATTTTTTTCGACAAAACAGAATAGTATGGGATCATAGATAGTGTATTATTTTGTAGTTAGTAAAGTAATTATCATACCTTCTTGCTTGCTAACATCAACATGTGACATGTGGGCTACAAGAAGCAGTTTAGATGGTATTGTTCAAAGCATTAACTCTTACTGATTTATCATTGGTGAGTTTTAGGATCTGATTTGTTTGAGTTATGGCAATTGTAACTTAAATTTTCAATTCCATGCTGCTTTCACCTACTGAAACATAAACATGAAATTACCTGTACATATTATTATTCATAAAATGTTTTGCAAAACAAAATATTCCTGTAGTTAACAGTAATTGGATCTCATATTTCGATATGTAAAGTCCTACTAAAACAAATAGTGCAAGATGTTCTACTGTTATGATATTACAATAAAGTATGCATGCATGATTCGTCTGACTGGCCAGTTATTGATCTCTTCTATCCTATGGGCGTGGTAGAGAACTCCCTGGTAAAAGGCATCAAAGTCTGATTTTTGGATCCAATCTAACCGATGTCATAATAACTGGTAGGTATTATAGTTGCATCACACACCTCCTTTTGGTAGCATTTTCACCCGCTGGTATATGATTAGATACGGATGTTGCTCTTTTCAGTTGCTAATGGCACCATTGATGACCAGGGAGAAATTTGGTGGAACTGATTTCACAACCACACCTTGAATTATACTAGGCCACCTCTTGTTGAACTGATGTACTCCACCAGAGTTCTAATTTCTAATTTAATCATCACAAACTCGCCATTTTGGAATATCCATCCTGTATACTGCAGGTTGGCTTTCTAAGTCTCTACTTACTTTGTTATTGTTTATTAAAGCACCACTAGATGCATTTGCAAAATTATTATTTTGAGTGCTTTTGCTAAATAAACAGCCGGGTGCTTGTCCAGCATCTCACGATCCTAGCGCTCATCAGATCACCAAACACTGATGGCATTGATCCAGGTGCGTTTGATTTTTTTATCCCCCTGAATTCTGGTTCTTTTCACAATTTTTCATGTATGCCCTTTTTCCCTCCCATTTAGCAGTTAGTGCTGCACTTAAAGTGGCCACCGTCATGCAACTTTACTGAACCCTTTGTCATCACTTCAAAACACACACTAAATATGTAGAAATACAAAATGGAGGTAGCAATCCAAAATACAAAGCACGCTAACGCATTTGTATGCTCCATACTTAATTAACTTTGATCAGATTTGTGCTTAAATGTAGCTATAGCTTTGATTCAGTTATTTGAATGTATGAGCCACCACAAAATGAAAGACCACCTTTATTACGCGATTGCAATAATTTTAAATGTTGTTTGGTAATATACAACTCTTTCGAGTATAACTCTATAGTCCTTAACTACCTGTTTTCTTTCTTTTTTTGGTTCTTGTTCATCACTGTTTATATTCATTTAGCACACTTCAACATTTGGCACTAATGCAACTTCAAACCCATCCAGACTCATCCACAAATGTCTGCATTGAAGATTGTTACATCAGGATTGGCGATGACATTGTCGCCATCAAGAGTGGGTGGGACGAGTACGGCATATCAAATATATTACAAACTCAGAAATTGCATGGGTTTTTGGCTAGCAACTTGTGAGTAGTTTCTATCTTTTTTTAGAACATAAGAGTAATAATTTTTCTACGATGTGATGTTTGCAATAATATGCTAACCTTTATTGGTAATACCAACCTTTATGTGTTGTAATTTCCATATTTTTTGAGTTTCTTAACTATGAATTTTTTGAGTTACATTTTCAGACCATGGTGCAAATTAAATTGCAAGGGGAATCATTTCTTTGTGAATTTCATTGTATAGCATGGATGATTTTTGGTTACTTGGTATTTTTATAGTAAGTATCTAAGAGGGATTCATAAACCTGGGTCATATTATATTACAATAGACATACATTGAAATTTTTAGTGATATTATTTATTTCCTATAATATATATATTGCGAAAACGTGCGTTGCATGTGCACGATTACTAGTATAATAGTGTAGACAATTATTGTTTATAATACGGTTTATATCATCTATAAATGATATAAAAACAATTTTTACGATAGATTATCTTTTATATGCCTTTATAGACAACTTCTATATTACACAATATATCTTATTTCTTATGTTACAATCGACTGTTGTATGAGAGGCGGTCTAATTATCTATACTCACTCTCTTTTATCTACATCATCTCATGCTCCACGTGACAAGATTTATAGATAGCCGATGTCACACTATTATACATTCTCTAACAATCTCAGCTAAGTAGATAAAGGGTGGGTTATTTTCCACTTTGGCTTTAGCTTTAGCTTCTGTTGTTACAACAACCAGCTTTTAAACGGTGTATTTTTTCAAGACAGTGTCTATAGATAGGTTGTAGTACATAGTGTATCGAGTTCAGTTGTACTGGTTAAAATCGTATATGACTTTTTCCTCTCTTAGTACTGTCTCTCACGAATAACTAGAATTTAAAAACTATAAACTAAAAATCAAAATGACAGTTCAAAAGAATTCATCTACAGATGTGCAACTAATATAGGCCTGGGTCTAACGATTTTATGCTACTTGCTCACATAACTAATTCAGATACGATGCAGTCAATAGATACTATATATATTACGCCCGGGGGACTCCCCGCCCGGGGAGGGTATCCACGTGTCGGCCTCCGCGAAATAGCCCGCAAAGATTTGGTAATTACGTTTAAGTCCTCGGTTTTCACAAAAAGGTCTCTAGATTCTTGCGAAAAAGCCTTTGCACACTTTCTTTGCTGGGTAGCGACCCGGGGTTTCCCGTAATTACGAACAGACCCTTATTTCTTCCGAAAAGGCACTCGATTTTTTTGCGAAAAAGCCCCTCCACTCTCCTTTTATTACGAAAATACCCTCAATTTTTTAAAAAAACCTTATGTTTTTTTTTCTGCGAATTTTCGTCTCTTTTACTTCGGTCGGTGACTAGCACGTGTCTAGTAGTTACGATAAGATATGAATGCAATGGCTGGGAAAAGCCTACGGCCTCCGTCCACTTGTGCATGTTCCTGCGGCACGTGGCATGGAGCTCGAAGCATGCATTACCAAGTTAGCTATTTGTGGTGGGATGATAGTGGTGGGATGATAGCTTTACGTACACTCATGTACATGGTCGCTGCGGCGTATATGTAAAATATCTCGACACGACGAGTGAGCATGCCAGAGAAATCACTAGCCACTTTCAGGGAAACACCCCATCCCACTGATAGCATGTCCCACCGACTCGCGGTCCCACGGGTCGGTCAGCGGCTCGCTCCCAAGCCCACCCCTGTAAATACGCCAAGCGCACGCATCTTCCTCGGCTAAGCGGAGGATTGTCGTCTACTCCCAGGCTCCCAGCACTCGAGTACTCATCCCACGAGGAGACGACGACGCGCGCGGCCATGGTGGATCCGGCGGCGGCCAAGGGCCCGAAGCTGGCGCCGCCGATGCCGTGGTGGATGCGGCTGTCCATCCTCGCCGCGGAGTACGTCACCGACGCCACCCGCCGCGCCGACGGCAGCATCAACCGTCGCGTGCTCTCCTTCCTCGACCCGGGGGTCGCGGCCTCCGCCGCTCCGCGCAACGGCGTCGCCTCCCGCGACATCGACGTCGACCCCGCGCTCCCGCTCCGGGCCCGCCTCTTCCACCCCGTGGGCTCCCCCGCCGCCGGCGGCGGCCCGGTCCCCGTCATCGTGTTCTTCCACGGCGGCGGGTTCGCCTACCTCTCGGCCGCCTCCCACGCCTACGACGCCGCGTGCCGCCGCATCGCCAGGTACTCCGGCGCGGCCGTGCTGTCCGTCGACTACCGTCGCTCCCCGGAGCACCGGTTCCCGGCAGCCTACGACGACGGCTTCTCCACCCTCCGCTTCCTCGACGACCCCAAGAACCACCCCGCCGACGCCGCCCCCCTCGACGTCTCCCGCTGCTTCCTCGCCGGGGACAGCGCCGGCGCCAACATCGCCCACCACGTCGCCCGCCGCTACGCGCTGTGCTCCCCCACCTTCACCAGCCTCCGGCTCTCCGGCCTGATCGCCATCCAGCCCTTCTTCGGCGGCGAGGAGCGGACCCCCGCCGAGCTCCGGCTCGACGGCGCGCCCATCGTGTCCATCTCCCGCACCGACTGGATGTGGCGCGCATTCCTCCCGCCGGGCGCGGACCGGACGCACGAGGCCGCGCACGCCGACTCCCCGGCCGGCGCGGCTGGAATTGACTCCTCGGCGTTCCCGCCGGCAGTGGTGGTGATCGGCGGGTACGACCCGCTGCAGGACTGGCAGCGGCGGTACTGCGAGACGCTGAAGTCGAAGGGGAAGGAGGTGCGGGTGCTGGAGTACCCCGACGCCATCCACGCCTTCTACGTGTTCCCGGAGTTCGCGGAGTCTAAAGACCTCATGCTGCGGATCAAGGAGCTCGTCGCCGGGAGCGGCGGCAAGTGAGCAGCGGTGGCGGAGCAGGGGGCTCCGGGTCAGTGTCGATTGCGTCAGCGGCGTGTCGCGTGTGTGGTCGGAAAGGTAACGGCCCTGTTTTGTTGCTGTGCAGGGATGTGGTAGGAGGAGGAGAGGAGGATTAGATGGGCTTGCGTGATGGGGTGAGTAGTGACGTGGACTGATCGGGCAGGCTGCTAGGGCACTATATTCTTCAGTGTTTTGAACTGATTCAGGTTTAATGATATGGGATGTAAGCATCCATATGAGTCGGTAATTTTTTTCAATGGATTGGACCGACTCTTGACTTTTACGAGTCCTTCGCACTGAACTCTTCTTTTAAAAAAAATTTGGCTATTAGATATCTATTTTTGTAAATTTAACATCCTCAATAATAGTGGTAGGTGTCGTCTGTCGTGCTATCATAACTTGGCATGATATGTCTTTTACAAGTACTTCACATATCTGGTACTAAAGTCATTTTTTTTTCAAACTTGACCCTCCAACACTTGTTTTTGCAAATTTAAACTCTCCTTGAGCTCGGTAGCAGCGACAGGACAAGTGTCGTCTACTGCGCTACCACAACTCAGCAACCAGCAGGTACTTGTTGAGTTAAGGGAGCTCGGCAGGACAATGTGCCCAAGCCAGCCGGTGTGGCAGATGTTTAATTTTTGTTAATCATGTAATATGATGCTTAATTAATGTTAACCATACTTAAGTTAATTAATGTGTATATTGTATGTATGGCTGTGGGGCTATGATTGCTCGGCAAGTGCTCTTGCCAAGCTCTCTGATTGCTCGGCATGTCCTCCTGACAAGTTATGGGAGCTTGATAAGTGCTGTCGTGGTGCTTTTTCCTGCCGAACTGTGGTAGCGCGGTAGGCAACACTTCCAAACTCAAAGAGTGGATTAAATTTGTAAAAATGGACACTTAAACCTAAATTTTAAATAAAAATGACTATATTACCAGATATGCGAAGGTTTCGTTTTTACATATGACCCACGTCACAAAGAAAATATCATCGAACCAATTGCTCCTATTCTTGTCTTTTATGGGGGGCTTAAGACCATCTCAAATGTTGTGTTTTAGTCGACTCAAATGAGGAGAGATAAGGGATTGAATCGATTCAATAGATTGGAGGGATAGATTCCAACAAAAAAAATGCATGGAACCAGACTTTACTTAGGAGTCGATTCAAAGTATTAAACAATTCATATGAGTATTAAATAACTACATAGTAGAGTGCGGTTGAGAGAGGATATAATTATTTTGTATTTTTTTTAATGTAACGTGAGTCCCAGTTATTAGTATAAATCGGTTCGGTACATTAGAGAAAAACAAGCTTAGTTCCCAGAATACTTACGTGGCATGACTTTGAATAGACATCGATTCAATACATTAAAGATGCTCTTACATCATAAAGAAAATATGAACCAGCCGTTTCCTCCCTCCTCATCTCTCTCTCATCTTCCCATCCCCTCTCTAGTCCCCTTTCCCTCTAACCACAGCACCGCCATATGTGGCAACCGATTCCTTGCCTCCTCCAACTCCTCCTCCTCTCTTCCTATTAGATCCAGCAATGGTAAGGCGACGGAGGCAAAGAGAGAGATCAAGTCGTATCCACAAGGGTTGCGAGATCCAAGTGACAACAGCAAGCTCAAGGCTAGCAGCGACGACACTGGAAGGCCGATGCGGCGGCACCGATGTCGAGCGACAATGGCGTCGGGAGCGGTAATAGTGCTAGATGACCAATGATGACACCGATGAGGTCAGGCAGCAACAACGGTGAGGCAAGTAGCAACGACAAGCCGCTGACAATGGAATCATTCCCTCCATTGCCCATGATCCAAAGATGACAGGTGGACTCACACGATTTTTTTATTGCCTCAGAATCGATTCAACTCGTGAGTTCAGCTCTAAAACATAACATTGCAGATGGCCTTAGCTGGCTTGAGATGGCGCGTGGAATTTATATCATCACGAGTCCATAGGATGAGATAATCAATGATGGTTTAATGTACAATTTAATGTAGCCATCGTTAGGATCATGTTATCATCATTTGTTGATTATATCATAATAACGAAATCCCTTTTTAGCTAATTGTGGGCTTCGGCTACCTCCTTGTCTCTTCGAGTCATCACTTCACCCCTTATCTTGCGGTCCTCTCATGTGTCAAATGCATCACAAAATACTTTGTGAAGGGCCAAAATTCCTCCTACTTTGAGGTGTTAATTTGCTCTCGCTTGGAAAATATGGGACATGACCTTCAAATTTCAAAATCCAGGTGTTAATTTGCTCTATACTAAAACTATACCATAAATTGTGAGAATTTAAAGAGCATGTCTAGGAATTAGGTACCCAATGTCTTTCTATAATCAGGTAAATTTTGAATCATTGGATTCCTTTAAGATTCATGCTAAACCCAACTAGGAGGTTCAGGGGTGGTCACCTCCTCTTTGGCTCCAACTAGACAGATTGCCTCCTTCGCCAGTGTTGCCCTCTGCTACCCCCTTTCGCCTCCACCCATATCATCGATCTCTTCATCTTCTACATTGCAGCCGCCATCAACCACCTCTTGTGGTCACACTACTATAGAAAAGGTCATCACAGATAATTCTAAATCATCATTACAGACAATTTTTGAATTATCTGAATTTATGTGTCAGTGATGAGGTTATCACAGACGGTGTATGAACCATTTGTGATAAGTCACAATATAGACGGTTTGTATAAAAAGCCATTTATGAAGGCCTATTATCACAGACAGTTTTTTACCAAAAAATAGTATGTGATATGTGGTCCATCACATATGATTATATTTACCAACCATCTATGATATTATGCCTTCATAAACGGTTTTCTGTTTACCAACCGTCTGTGATATTAGGCCTTCACAGATGGTTTATATGGTATAAACTATATGTGATACGTGGTCCATCAATATGATTCTATTTACTAACCATCTGTGATATTATGCCTTTACAGATGGTTTTTATTTACAAACTATCTGTGATATTCGTTCTATACCTAAATATATTTTCTGTTTTTCAGCAAGCCTCGGGAAATGTTAGCCACGCCCTTTGAAAACAAGCAAATATATCACAGAATACACAAATATCACATAATACACAGCTATCATAGATAAATGATAGATAAATGAATTATAAAAGCATGTTCATGTATTGTATCTAGAGTTATAATTGAATTGCAATTCAAAGTGAATTACAATTGAATCAATTGTGAACATATATTAATCGGTGTCACCGGAGTGAAACTCTCCTTTCGAGTCAATGATTGCATCATGATGAAGGTGGAGAGCCGTCCTCGAACGTCCGAGAGTTCATTCAGATCGAATGTACTTGATCTTATACCAAATGTTCTTCATGTAGTTGTTAAGAAATATAAACATGAATAGCTTGGCTACTTGTTAGAAGAATTTATGGACAATTGGTTCTCCTTTTCTCGTCTTGGAGTATATTATTGCTACAAGACGAGAAAATGATAACAAATTATCCACAAATTCTTCTTCTGGAATGTAGTGAGGCTGCTCATATTGGGATTTCTCAATAATACATGAAGAACATTAAAGCGGTAAACAAGCATACAAAACACATGCATATCAGGTGTAGTGTTAATAATTAAAGTGAAATCCCCGAGTGTTATTTTAGAACCTAGCTTAACAAGCTGAAGCACATGCATCAGTGTCTTGATCAAAATTGCACTATCACTAACATCAAGCCTTAGGACTTAGAACAAAAACCTGGTTTATGAGGGCATATTAGTTCAGTCAATCAGCTCAGACAATTAACTATGAAACTAGAGTCAAAACCAGTATTGGACTCATCAACTGGCAGTAGGAACTAGGAACAATAAGAAACATAAATCAAAGTCTAATAGTTAAGATTTCAATTCAGGTAGCGTGAAAAGTATATGTTGAATCAATTCAGGTAGCCTAAGAAGTATATGTTGAATCATCACCCACCCATATAGTGATAAATAAGAAAAATGAAGATATATGCTTAGATATAGATCAGTGTGATATATTTATTGATTGCCTTGAAAGATTTTGCATTGCTCATTGGTCTTAATAAGCTCCTTTTTCAAATGTCATGGCATTTTTTATGGATAATCCAATCCTTATTACAAATGAAGCTTCTTTAAGACCGAGGAAACAAGTAATTTTGGTTCACATCTTCAAAGCTAGTCTGCCATATCTAACATAAGGAACAAATGAACAGAACACCCGGTACCTGTATAAGAATGGTGGGGGCGGAGTCGGGATGGATCTTGGAAGAAAGGAGCGGGCGAAGGAGGACTGTGGCTTTGGGGGTGAGGAGGCTTGCAGCACCAGTGCCGCTGGGGATGGGGAGGAGGCCTACGACGTCGATAGGAGGATGTGGATCACCGGAGGACGGCGGCGTTACGGATAGGGAAGCGGCCGGATGATGGATCTACGTGAGGAGGCTGCTGGGTGGTAGAGACATGGAGTAGGCGAAGGGGCAGCGCGGTGGAGTAGACGAGTGTGTGTATGAGTAAGTAAGCAAGGGCGTAAACTCTAGCGGGGCACTACTTATAGGCAGAACTATCATAGACGGTTCCATAATAGAATCGCCTGTGATATATGTATCATAAAAATGCTCTCTTGCCTTTTCATATTCCAATGCAACCCTTAAACTTTCACACCATCTGTGATGTACCCTATTATCACAAAAGGTCCTTGTTAAGATCCGTCTGTGATCAGGGGCAGATCCCACATGCTACCTATGCTATCATAGGATAGCAATACTTTTTTCTGGGCCTGTGTACCTCTCTCTCATTTTGTATTGATGACAGCAGCACAGCCTGCTATGTGACCTCAATGTCTCTCTAAAAGCCGCCCACAGGCCACAACCTTTTATTTGGATAATGCTCGGCTCGTCGGCGGATGGCCTGACGGCGGACGGCCCATGACTGATGACTCTCCAGTCTCCTGAGTATAGCCCATGTCTCCTTAAGACCTTGACTCTTGTGTTTCCATGGAGAAGCACACGAAGAGTCGGCTCTTCCGTGGAGAAGCAAGTTGCGTTTCCTTGATTGACTCTTGCGTTTCCCATGTCTCCGTGGCGATCCAATGACCGGCAGACAAAAGCGAAGAAAAGCGGTGACCAGCGACGGTGAAGCACCCATCTCGTGATCCCGTCACTCGTCTGCTTGACAGGCTTGAAGTTGAAGATTTTTGGTCTCAAATCCAGGAGCGTGAGAAAGAGAAGGTATTTGTCTATCTCTTCCCTTCAGGCCTTCATGTTAGTTAATAGTTATGATGCTTGACCAAGCTTCAATGCTTCATGATTGTTTTCCCGTGGCTAACAAGCTGGATGCCTGGATGTTATTTTTGTTTGCCCAAAAAACTGAACGATGTCGCTATTTTCTTTCTTTAATTATTTTCAGCTCGTCGCTTGTCTGCTACTCTGCTTGTTTACTTATTTGTAATTTAATTTAACTAATTGTACAGGTTCAGGTAGTATGAATTTGATGGAACGGTTCTTGAAAAGAAAATTACCACCAGCAGCCAGTGATGAAGGGGCTCCACGTAGAGACCGAGGTGCATCAAACATCAATGTTACGACTCGTCCTTCTTTGATACTATCACCAAAAGATGTTAATTTAGACGAACTTCCTTATGATCCGGCTGATAGAAAGAGAATAATAGAATATCCTGGCCTTAAGCTACAAGAAGAGATAAGGAGAAGATATCTTATTAGAGGTCCTCATAGACCACAACCTGGTTTCAAGTATCCGCAAACAATTATAGCAGATAAGCCGCGACGGTTTAACCCTGAATGGTTTGAACAATATGATTGGCTAGATTATAGTGAGAAGGTGGATAGAGCTTTTTGCATATACTGCTACCTATTTAGAGATTGTATTGAAGGGCAGGCTGGAAATGATGCATTTGTAATAAAGGGATGGTCTGGATGGAACAACAAAAAAAGGCTAGACACTCATGTGGGCGGGATAACTAGCTATCATAACACAGCTGTGAAAAGATGTAACAATTTGCTGAAGCCAAGCCAATCCATTGTTTTCTCTCTCAACAAGCAGCACGATGTTGCGAAAGAGGAGTATTTTATTCGACTAAGTACTTCGATAAATGCTATTAGGTACTTGTTGCATCAAGGGTTAGCTTTTCGTGGTCATGACGAGTCAGAAGAGTCTGATAACAGGGGGAATTTTCTGGAGTTGGTAAAGCTTTTGGCAGAGCAAAATGAAAAGATAAAGAGGGTTGTGCTAAGAAATGCTCCTGCCAATCATCAGATGGTGGCTCCTGAAATTCAGAAGGACATTGCTAATTGCTTTGCAGAGGTAATAGTGGTTCCATTTTCTTTTTTTACAAATGATGTATCAACCCAACGCATTTTTAAAATGATCTATAATGCATTATGTGCAGGTCATAATGAATTCTATCATCGAAGAAATCGGTGGTGATGTATTTTGCTTGTTAGTTGATGAATCAGCTGATGTTTCTGACAAGGAACAAATGGCTGTGGTTTTGCGGTATGTTGACAAATGTGGAGTACTCAAAGAAAGACTTATTGGTGTTGTTCATGTCACCGAGACGACATCTTCATGTCTCAAGTCTAATATTGATAATTTGTTTACCAAGTATAAATTAAGTTGGAAACAAGTCAGAGGCCAAGGTTATGATGGAGCAAGCAACATGAGAGGTGAGTTCAATGGACTGAGAGCTTTGATTATGAGAGAGAATAGGTCGGCATATTATGTCCATTGCTTCGCCCACCAACTTCATTTAGTCATAGTGGCAGTAGCTAAAAAGAATGATGACATTAGTGATTTCTTTGACATGATATCTCTTCTTCTTAATGTCGCTAGAGCTTCTTGCAAGAGAAAAGACATGATACGGCAAAGTCAACAAGAGAGAGTAAAGAAAGCAATAGGCAGTGGACAGATTTGTAGTGGAACATGATTGAACCAGGAACAATCTCTTCAAAGACCTGGAGACACTAGGTGGTGCTCTCATTATAAGACCCTTAAGAGTCTTAACAGCTTGTTCCCTTCTGTTATTGAAGTTCTTCAATATGTGGAAAAAGATGGCCCAAATGATCAGAAGAAACGTCAAGCTCGTGGGCTCCTAGATTATCTCAAGGATTTTGATTTCGTGTTTCATTTACACTTGATGTTGATGGTCTTGGGATATGCAAATTCTCTATCACTTTGTTTGCAAAGGAAAGTCCAAGATATATTGGAGGCTATGTTAGAGGTAAAGTCAACCAAGCAAAAATTTCAACAGATTAGAGATGATGGTTGGGAATCTTTATTGGAGAGAATAAATTCCTTTTGTGAAGAGCATGACATTTCTAAGTTGGACATGGAAGAAGAATATGTTGATCGCCATAAACCAAGGAAAAAAGACAAACCGAACCAATTACCAGCACTATAGATGGGACTGCTTGAACTCAGTTGTTGACTTGCTACTTATAGAGTTCAATGATCGATTTGGTGAAACAAATTCTAATTTGCTTACTTACATGGCTGCTTTTAGTCCCAAAGATTCTTTTGGTGATTTCAAATTGGAGAGCTTAATAGAATTAGCTAAGCTGTATCCTGATGACTTCAGTTCAGTTCAATTGAAGGATCTTGCTCATGAGCTTCCTATTTACATTGACAATATTCAAGCTGATGAAAGATTTTCTAGATTGAACACCATTACTGAACTTGCCAAATTGATGGTGGATACAAAGAAGCATCATGCGTTTCCTTTGGTCTATCGGCTTCTAAAGCTAGTACTTGTTTTGCCTGTTGCCACCACATCTGTGGAGAGGTGCTTCTCGGCAATGAAAATTGTGAAGACGATATTACGCAACCGTATTGGCAACAAGTTTATGAATGACTGTATCATTTGCTTTGTTGAGTCAGCCTTTCTAGCAACAATCCCAGACAATGTTGTAATAGATCGCTTTCAAAAGATGGAAAATCGTAACTGCAAAATGCTTCTATGAGAGGTAAATATCAGCTTATGCCTACATTGTTTAATTGTTTGGTTGTTTTTTTATTAATATGGGAGTTCATACAATTTGGTTCGTTTTTATAACTTTGTTACCTTAATTTACCGTTATAATGTAATGCTATTAAATTATGTACATTTTCTAGCTTGTTATTTATTTACTAGAAGCCGTGATCGTTAGTTCACAAGTTTATGGTGACACCATTGATGTGAAATCCTAGATCCGCCCCTGTCTGTGATAATACCTACAACTAGTTCTTTTTAAAAACTGTCTGTGATAATTACACACATCAAAGATGGTTATTATTAAAAATCATCTATGTTACCCATCACAGATGGTTTTAAATAAAAACCGTCCGTGATAAGTATAATAAAAACGCTCTCCTACCTGTTCATATTCCGATGCGATCCTTAAAACTTCCACACGATTACGCGGCTTTATATGCACTGGTAAAATTTCTTAACTTGATACTGTCAATCACAATCTCTTACGAACAAACCTCCATTCATCTTCTTCACAAGATCATTTCATTTCTCAACAATAGCATCCCCTCTTCTAGCAATCATCCTCTCCTTCCTCTCATTTGTCTGTGCTGAAATGTTCAGCTATGGCCTTACATAGGTGTCCGATAATTACCGTTTGTAGCAGCTCCTCAAACCGCACCCTGCTCTCAATCCTCAGGTTGTCATTGCTTCAATCTGCTAGCTTGACATCATCATCTGCCGTCGATGGAGGACACCCTTAGCCGCTTGGGAAAGGGACACTGCCCTCAAAATTGTTCTTATATTCAATGTGCGTAAAGACCGTGAAGCTCTTGAGGCAATGGAGAGTCATATTGACACCCTTACTGATCAAGCAGTAGAGGTCGAGAAGGAAGCGAATCATGCCCTTCCTATATGAGATTATCAACCTTATTGATGATTTGGAAAGGCTAGAGGAAGTCAATAGGAGAAGGCAAATCCTGAAGTTATTGGAGGACACAAACGCTGATCCTCCTATTTCAAAAGCCAAAGAGGAAGCCTAGAAGACCAAGATTTAGGATTTTCTTTTTCTTTTGACTTTGACATAAAGCTGAAAGTTTTTTCGTAAAAGTAGTACCTGATGTTTGGGCAAAAATCATGTACTTGTTTCTTAACAATTCCAAATCCAAGGCTTGCATCAGAGCACATAATTGGATAGAGATTCTAGATGGTTTACACCATTTATTATAAAATTCTTGTAGAATCCATACAATCCAAACCGGCTTTAAAAGCACAAGGAGAAGTTAGACGTATGCAATTTGGGATTCAAACTGTTATTAGTACAAAATGTGAAGAAATAATCTATACAACAGTTACCTAATTTATTTTGCAAGAGAAATAATTCGGATTTCATGATCATTGTACCAAGATCCAATGAATCTCTTGACCTCCTGCCCCTCACCTCTTCCTATATTCTCCCCAACCCCACCCCAAACGCTAAACCCTCTCCGCTGGCCGCCCCCAGCATACCGTAACCACCTTGCTGGCACTAGTGAGCTATAAACGTTACCTTGGCCCACCCTTTCCACTCTGTTCGCATCTCTTCCATCCGTTGCCAACCCCACCTACCTTGCATTGCCAAGCGAGCCCACCTCCTCCGACGTCTCGTGCCTCCCTTGCAGTTTCCAACGACACTACCACCACTAGAGGCACCACATGCCACGAAACCTAACTCAAATCTCCAACTGTGGTGTCCTCGTCCATGGTGGAGGTCACAATGAACCCGAAAACACAAACCCGGTTGAAACCTTTGCCCTAACTGCTTCCGCTCATTTCAGCTTGAGCTTCTGGCTTATTTTTCATTATGCATAAATTTCGTTTTTTTCTGAACTTTTGGCTTTTTTAGCTTTTTTGCTGGCTCTTTTTTCCTGTGTTCGTTTGCATTGTCCGTGATGAGCTAACATATTTTTTCTATTTTTAATTTTTTTAAATTTAATTACACCAAATAAATCACCTTCAGTTACAATATAATTTCAGCTAACTACAATGTAATTTTAGTCATAAACCACTATTTTTCAGTATAACCGAGCAGGGCGGAGCAGACGCCTCATAGCACGAATCCTGGAGCATAAATCCGAACGGTTTTTAATAGCATGCAGTGGTTGCTGCATCGTTGTCTTTGTGCCTGCTCCAACAAAAAAACCACAAAATTTAACACCACACCCAATTATCCCACGCTGGCAATCCGGGGTACGAAAACCAGAGCTCACTGAGCGAACAACACACTGTTCCCAGCTGCTCCCCAAGTCCCATCCACTATAAATACACCACCTCAATTCTAAGGTAGCCCACGACGACCATGGCGGAGCCGTCTCCGGCAACGCGGCGGAAGCCGAAGCCGCCCATGTCGCGCCTCATGCGCCTCTCCCTCAAGGTCGTGGACTGCGTCACCGACGCCACCCGCCGCGCCGACGGCACGCTGAACCGCCGCGTGCTCTCCCTACTGGACCCGCGCGTCCCCGCCATCTCCTCCCCGTGCCGCGGCGTCGCCTCCCGTGACGTGGTTATCAACCCGGCGCTCCGCCTCCGCGCGCGCCTCTTCCACCCGGCGAGCCCCAGCGACTCCGAGGACGCGGCGCCTCTCCCCGTGATCGTCTTCTTCCACGGCGGCGGGTTCGCGTTGCTTTCCGCGGCGTCCCCGGCCTACGACGCGGCCTGCCGCCGCATCGCGCGCTACGCCTCCGCGGTCGTGCTCTCCGTCGACTACCGCCGCTCCCCGGAGCACCGCTTCCCCGCGCCCTACGACGACGGATTTGCGGCCCTCCGGTTCCTCGACGACCCCAAGAACCACCCCGCCGACGTCGTCCCGCTCGACGCCTCCCGCTGCTTCCTCGCCGGGGATAGCGCCGGCGGCAATATCGCCCACCACGTCGCCCGCCGCTACGCCGCGGATTCCTCCACCTTCAAGAACGTCCGCCTCGCCGGCCTCATCGCCATCCAGCCCTTCTTCGGCGGCGAGGAGCGGACGCCCTCCGAGCTCCGGCTCGACGGCGCCACGCCCATCGTGTCCATCTCCCGCACCGACTGGATGTGGCGCGCGTTCCTCCCGCCGGGCGCCGACCGGACCCACGAGGCCGCGAACTTCGCCTCACCGGCGGCCGCCGCCGGCGTCGACTCCCCGGCGTTCCCGCCCGTGCTGCTTGCCATCGGCGGCTACGACCCGCTGCAAGACTGGCAGCGGCGGTACTGCGAGATGCTCAAGAGCAAAGGCAAGGACGTGAGGGTGTTCGAGTACCCGGACGCCATCCACGCGTTCTACGTCTTCTCCGAGTTCGACGACGCGCGGGACCTCTTGATACGCATCGCCGAGTTCGTTGCCGAGAGCGCCGGCGCCGGCGGCGAGCGATCGGAGCCGGAGCAGTAAGGTGTTCGACGGCGTGCTCGTTGTCACTGTCGTGGCGTGCGTGCGCAGCCGCCTTTTGTACGTACGCCTGCTTGTCTGGTTGGTATGGCGTGTCTTAATTTGCAGTGTAGTAGTGCGTTGCGTTGCGTTGTGATATTTTTAAGGTTTAGGGGTGTGTGCTTGCGTGGTGTGTAATGTATCAAATGTGTGTGATTATTATTCGAGTTCCTTTTGGATGCGTAATGTAAATCAAGCTAGTAAGTGATTTCGTGACGGTGGAAATGTCCGATGGGGACTTAAGGAGACGGTCTATTTTTTGGACTGTAACTTATAATTTTTATCTGCTCGTAAGACAAAGTATAGATACATAAATGTTTACATGTGATTTTGATCGATATAAATGAAGTCATTATAGTATATATTATAATCAATTTGTAGCTATGTTTTAAAAACATATTCTATTTAAAAGTCAGTTATTGTAGAAAAATGATTTTTAAAAATTGAAAAGAAGATAGCCTTAGACGTCTTTAGAGGATTAGTGAGATTGTTATTACTGCAACTTGTCTTAAAGCAAGTGAACAGAAACTCTGATGCAATCCGGTCCATCGTAAGGTCATATTGCCCATGTCATAGGAAGCTAGATAGCATCACCAGTACCCCAATGTACGGATTCAGTGACTGTAAAATTTTGATTCAATGACTGTAATTGATTCTCACGGTAGTTGCACGGTCGAGATCATAGGTTCACACACTTCTATTTTAAGGGTAGTAGTTCCTAATCCAACCTGGTAAGCTTCTTGATTTATATGGTTGGTTGTACTGAAGTGAAGAGATAAAGATTTCACCGGTAGTTCAGAAAGCAAGTTTTATGATAACCACATGGAGACTTTTAACAGGGAAGTTTCCTGAAGCAGACTGATAGTGAAATTGTTAATTATTGCTGATGTGTGAGATTGTTATTGTAATACCTGGGTCGAGAAGCCCAGCCCAGCCCATTGTCCAGCCCTATAAAAGAGAGAGTCAAGTGGAGGGGAGGAAGCAAAAATCCAGTTTGCCTTCTCTTCCCTGAGCTCACCTCGCTGCCATCCGCTCTCTCCTCGCGTTGCTGCCGTCGCTTGCGCCTGCTGCTGCTCTTCCCCTTGCGCCGGTCGTCGCCGTCTTGGGTTGCCGGTGCGCCACCGCCGCCAGGCCACTTGTCGCCGTCTTCCCCACGCGCGCCTCGCTGCCGCCTGCCGCCGATGCGCCGCCGCGCGCGCGCGCGCGCTGCCGTTGCTGCGTCGCCGCCGTCCTCGTCGCTCTCTGCCGCAGCCACTCCACCCCGCGCTCACCGCTGCTCCCTGCTCCGCCCGGCTGCTCACCGTGCAAGGAGGCAAAGGGAGTTGGGGGCTGGCTGTGAGGGGAAAGGATAAGGCAGCGACGGTCGTGAGGGAAGAGGGGGCCGCCGGCGGAGTGAAGAAAAGAGAGAAGGGCCGTCGGCTATGCAGAAAAAGGGAGGAAGAAGAAGAGCCGTCGGCGTGGAGAAGAAAAAAGGGGAGGACGGGAGTGCGGCCGACAGAGGAAAAGAAAGGAAGGCCTGGAGAGAGGGGCGGCCGGCTGAGAAAGAAAAGAAAAGGAGAGAGAGAAGGAAGAGAGGAAAAGAAAGAAAGAGAAGAAAAGAGAAAAGAAAGGAAAAAAGAAGAGGAAAAAAAGAAGGGAAAAGTGTGACCCGCCACCAGATCTGCCTGATCCGACGGAGAAAAAGGAATGTTGTCCCGATCCGATCGCTCGGGGCCAAGGTAACGCCTTGAAAACCCTTTTCCCTGTGTATTTACCGAGTCGGGCATAAATTAATATGTCGATAATTAGAATTGATGCATGTGTCCATTTAATTATCGTTATTAATATAAATGCCTGATCGATACGATCCGTACTGCCACTGTTGGTCTGGTTGATCCGTGGCAGGGGAGGAAGGGGAGAATAAATTGAGGTTAAATAGGGTAATTGATTATAATGAGATCGCTAAGTTTATGGACCGGTTAAACATCAGGTCAAGGAGAGGTTGCCCGGTGGGACAGGATTGGATTATGTCGAATTGGACGTTAGAGCGATGTCATTTGCTCGTACTTGAATGTATTGCATGAGTGATGAATTGAAATAGTTAATGCTTGTTCAGGTGGTGGTTCGAGTCTGGTGCCGTCCACGCACCGTCCGCCAGGTTAACAGGCAAGTGCATGGTAGAACAGTAAATTGTGGTGAATGTTTGTTATTCATGTTTTCATGCCATGAATTACAGTATTTATGAGATGATGTATATGAATTGTGCTAATCACAACTTGATGAATACTGTTTCTGATTAGACATTCATATTTGAGGCATATTGCATCATGCAAAATGCATAAGAGCCAGGTCGGTGAGAAAGTTATACGATTAGTCCGGAGTGCTCTTTAATAAGAGCCAGGTCGGTGAGAAAATCAAATGACTAGTCCGGAGTACTATGGAATAAGACCTACAGAGGTAGGCAAATGAGTGGTCCATCGACGGGTGGACGCTCCGCTATACCGGTATAAGCTACAGTTGCAGAGCATACAGATGCATTGCATGATATTGCATTGCATGACAGTGACAGAGAAGGTGATACAGTTGCAGACAGTTGTGATTTACATTTTACAGTACAGAGTTGATTTACAGTTTACAGTTACAGATTTGATTTATAGTTACAGTTACAACATTGGTTTACAGTTTACAGCCACAGCATTGAATAACAGTATACAGACATAGAATTGAACCACAATTTACTGACATAGAATTAATTTATAATATACAGTTACAGACATAGCTTACAGTTTACAGTCATAGAATGGATTTACAGCTTACAGTCATGAAAATTGCTTGAATTGTTAAAGTGATGTTATTGTTTTATCGTGTGTTTGCTGAGTCTCCGGACTCACCCTTGCTTTGTCGTTGTTTTTTAGGTGAAGGATGACGATATGAATGGAATGGGGATAGTCCTTTTGTCACTGCACTTGTAAAATAACAGTTTAACCGTATACTAAGCTTTTATGTTGAATCTAGGGTTTAATTTGCTAGCAGTGGAACCCTAAGTTTGTTTATGTTATGGTTGTGCAATATAAAGTGGCTGGCTTTGCGATTATCCGATATTTATTTGTCGTTTGCTTCCTGTGGGTATTAAAAAGAAAACAGAGGTGCTACTAAAAGTTGTATTAGCAATACTTTTGAATTGGTAAAGGTATGGTGGTAGCATCTTGGACCCTATAAAGGATCGGGGTGTTACAGTTAATTATTGCGGAAAATTCTCTTGACACAAGGGAGCGGAAACTGATGAACCGTTTGATCCTGCGAGCAAGGATTCTCCTATTTTAAGTACAGATCATTTTCCTTACAGCCGTTATTTGATATAAAAAGGCTCTTCTTTGCATTTTGTATTAGGAATTTTTACAGTACATTCTACTATAATAAAAAAAAGTGATAGTAGAAATTAAATCTAATTATTAATTTATGAGTTTATAATATACTTTTCTTTATAAATCTAATTTTTTCATGATAGTATTATAGATTTTTACTCTTAACCCTGTGCAGTCACCACTGTCTTGTATGCCCTTTGCCGCGTTGCAAAAATTACTGTTATCCTATGCATCCCTTAACAATTTTACTCTTCTTAAGATTCTGCTGCTAGTATTATTAGCGATAGTATAATTAAACTATAACTATATTATAAAAAGGAATGGACGGTTTATATTTATTTTGGATAAGAGAAAAGAGCCCTCTGTACTGGGAGTATATGGCTGTACTGAAGTGAAAGAAAAAAAATAGAGAATTTGCCTGCAGTTTAGAAGACAGGCTTACGATAACCACAGGGAGACTTTTTACAGGGAAGTTTCCTGAAGCAGATAGTGAAATCTTCTGAACACTTGCTACTAGTTGTCCACTTTCTCGAGCTCTGTTAACTTTTCAACACCTTACATGGCCGACCGGAGCAAAGGCAAGTGCTTACGGAAAACTACAATTTGCCTAAGGCATTCTTTCCTCTCTTTTTCTAAGACTAGTTTGGCACTGCTGTGCTGTCATTTGTTTTCTTATATTCAAAGAAACAGATGACAGCACAGAAGTAGGTACATCAAGATTTAACACCATTGTACAATATCAAGATTGGTCGAATAACATTGGCTATTTCAATAGTGTACTACACGCTTAAGTAGATACATCAAGATTTAACACCGCTGTACAATCTCAAGATTGGTCCAATAACATGGCTTCCAACTATATTTGTCTGCGTTTATTGAACGAAAGCTGCGTGATCATGGGCTGCATGGTACTTACAGACCTGTAGGAACCAGTCTCAAATTACTGTGCAAAATCTTCAGCACGCTCAGGAGTTAGCTGTGAATGAAACTATGTACTCTAATTTTTTTCACAGCAAGAAGATGACTCGGGTTGATTAACCACTTTGAGAGCTAAACTTTGTAACATAGGAATGGATTGCTCATGATTTACCCACCAATTGATTGAATCAAAGACCTCTATATCATAAATGGAATCAAAGTCATTGAATTCGCTAGAACAGATGGAAAATCTTGCATATTCCTCTTTGGAAAATCTTGCACATTCCTCTTTAACTTGTCTGAACTGCTCAAGTGCAAGGAAAAACTTCTTAAAACACTTCATTCTCATTTATGAAATCTCAAGGCCCTTGTGGGGTACACGGCTAACACCTCCATTGATCCACTTTCTCACTATAATATCTAGAAAAGAAAAATCAATGGATTAGAACTTTGGAAGAACCAAAACATAAATTAATCAGTACAAAACTTAAATCTACTGGACAAGATAATAGCTATGAAGAGTTACCCATGAAACTGACGAAGCGGCGACGAAAAAACCACAACAAACTTTCTCCTCTATCTCTTGCCTCGGCAGCCTTTCCCCTTGCCACGGTAGCACTTCTTTTTTTTTTTGAAAGAAAGGCAGGAGGACTGCCATATATTAAAAGAGGGAAAAGGAAAAGAAAACAAAACGGTCACCCGACCGTGAGAAACAAGGCAAAAAAGAAAAGAAAAGAAAAGAAAAGAAAAAAGGACTCTAAACCCTGACCGCTACCCGATTCCTATCGCCTCTCTTGTCGAAGCAACTAAGATCACTTGCCTGCTACCTATAACTGTTTGATCTGCCACCGAATCCACCGAGAGAAAGGAGTTTTCGAAAATTCTTCTATTCCTCTCCCTCCAAACATTCCACCACATTTGGAGTAGAGCCCCAATGCATTCTCGTTTGGTTGTTTGTGGCCTAATTTTTGCAAAAGCCTTCCACCAACCCGAGAGGCTATTGTAACTTTGCCCAGCTGGAAGGTCTCTCAAGTTCAAGAGCTCTATTACTTTGCTCCAAACAGCAACGGTAAACATGCAATCTTTTGCTAAGTGTCCGGGGCTTTCTCCCTGCTGGAAACAGAGAGCACACAAAGGATTGCATGGCCAATTTCTTTTGATGAGATTGTCAGCAGTTAAGATCTTGTGTTGCAGAAGTAGCCATCCAAAAGATTTGGCTTTTTGTTCGGCATGTCCTTTCCACAAATGGTTTAGAGAAGGTTTCGGAATAAAACCACTAAACTGAATTGAGTAAGCCGATCGAGTCGAATACTCCCCACTTGCTGTCCATCTCCAAAGAATGGAATCTTCTGTATCCTCCAGGTTGACATGATACAGGCTTCCCGCTAACCCGATTAGTTGCGAGAGTTGATTAGCCTCCGAAATTGTCCCAATACAATTTAACCAGAAATGTTGCCGCATGGCATTTTGAACCGAAATCTTTTTCCTCCAAGAAATTTTAAAAATGTCCGGAGCTAAAGATTGCAAGCTCTGGTTGTTCAACCACTTATCCTTCCAGAAACTAGTCTTTGCTCCATTTCCAACCGTGATTGTCGTACTTGCCGAGAAAAGAGCAAAATCCTCTGTGTTGCACGGCAGCTCCATGGAGGACCAGGGCCGAGTAGGATCTCTCCATTTTACCCACAACCATCTTAAGCGAAGAGCTCGGGCGAATCTTTGCAAATCAAGTATTCCCAATCCTCCTAGGGGGCGCGGTTTACATACCGTTTGCCAATTTACTAGACAGTGTCCGCCGACGGTAGCACTTCTCCTTGCCGCGGCAGCCCGGGGGTAGCGGCGGTAGCACAACCAAGGTAGCAGCGAACCCCCTTGCCACGGCAGCCCTCGGCTGCAGTAGTTAGGGCAAGCGGTGGTGGCTAGGGCAAGGCATGGAGCGGCTGCTGCTAGGGTTTGGCTAGGTGGCAATCAAGGAAATGCGCAGCACCCCCGACTCCCCTTTTATGGGCCTGGAGTCTGTGGCTGTCTCGGCAGCCGTGCACGCTCTTCTTACTTTCCAAGGTTCTATACAATGAGACATTACATACGTGCACGCTCGTGCTATATCTCGTAACTCAGAGCTAATATGAGGGATACTGCATATAAGGGAATGTTGAAAGTATAATATGAGGGATACTGCATATTCGTATTCGAGAATATTCATATCCGTATTTGAAAATATTCGAATTCGTTTTAAAAATATGGATTCGTATTCGTATTTGAGATTATTCGATCGTATCCGATCCGTTTCCACCCCTAAGGGCAAGGCATGGAGCGGCTGCTGCTAGGGTTTGGCTAGGTGGCAATCAAGGAAATGCGCAGCACCCCCGACTCCCCTTTTATGGGCCTGGAGTCTGTGGCTGTCTCGGCAGCCGCGCACGCACCGACTCGGTGACGACGCCAGCCTGGTCCGGCGTATTTCTCCTCCTTACTTACTTTCCAAGGTTCTATAAAATGAGACATTACATATCGTGTATGTTTCTGCTATATCTCGCAACTCTGAGCTAATCTGAGGGATACTGCATATAAGGGAAGGTTGAAAGTATAATAATCTTCCCCTTAAGCAAATTAACACCATGGAGAATTAGCATGCGTGGATTTCCAACTTGACTGGCTCCGTGTTATTGTGAATTCACGTATCACATGCACACTATTTTGATCTCGACCTTGGTATGGTTGGGAAGCAGCTTTACTTCGTTATTTAATCTTCCCCGGAATATCTTCAAGTTCACGTTTAGTCCCGACGCATAGAACGCACAATTTGAGAGAGGAGAGGTGCCGGATGCCAAATCCAAAACTGCCGTACGCAGAATGTGCTTTATCTTCGTCGAATCCGAGGTTAAGCTTTTCGAGCTTCGGCGTAGCTCCTTCTTCAAACCTCAAACCAGCTCCAAATATATTGAAGAAGTCGAGATGTGTTAAACATGGGAATCCTCTGTGACTCATCCGGAGTCCATCTTCGGGGATTCGCTGTACAATTAGATCTAGGACAAGAAGGGCTGGCAATTCTTCAAGCATATGTAGATCTTCCCTTTCCATTCGTTCAACACTAAACTGCAAGCAGGTGAGCTCAGAGAGTGAGGGATTAATCCACTTTGGAAACCTGGGGGTCCAGAAGTCAGTTTCGAACTTTTGGAGGAGAAGTGGAGGAGGGCACCAAGAATCTGTGGAAATGTCTGCATGACCAACTCTGTTGTAAATATGTAGAGATCGAAGGTTGCTTGCTCCAAGCCTGCAGAGGGACGACATCAGAGATTCCATTCTAGTTTGCAGATCACACATTCCTACATACTCGAATATTACTGGAAGCACCCTTAACTTGCTCAAAAACTGTAGATATTTCATAGAGCAGTGGCAGCCATCAACGGTCCCTAACTCCTGAAGAGCTTCCATGTTGCCAAATCCATCCGGCAATCTGAGTTCATCGCCTACAAGACGCACCAATCGTTTGAGCTGGACAATACTTCCTGGCAACTATCTTATCGAAGTTCTTCTTAGATCGAGCATCTGTAAATACTCTAGCTTCCCAATTTGGAACGGTAGCTTGGTAATGTTTGTCCCACGGAGCCCCAGGTATCTCAGATGAAATAAACCTACAATTCCATCTAGATGAACATTCCTCAATTGATGACAACAACCTAGATCCAACGCTCGAAGAACAGGTAGGTCCAAAACAGGGGGCATTGTCCAGCCAACAACACCGCAGATATTAAGTGAACGGAGCTGAGACAAATCCATGGTTCCTTGTGATATTGCCTCTGCATGTTCTTTGTTGTGCCAGATGGAGAGCCTCTCCTAGTCCACGTTAAGGTAAATCCAAACGAATTGGACTGGCTCCATAAATTAAGCCAACACCTCAATTCCAATAATGATAGCTCTTCCCCGCTCCGGATATGTGAGCTTCAACTTTCACAGACATCAGGCCTTCTCACAAGTTTGTTTGAAAAGATCACCAGACACGATACCTCCAAAGCCGTCTAAGAGTCGGCAACTTGTAAGAGTAACAAGTTAAGTCCCTTACTTGACTCTAATCACGTGCAATGAATGCACAAGATCAAGTGAATATGAAATCCACCTCTAGATGCAACACATACAACTAGAGACTTCTCTCCTTATGCGCAAGGTGCAATACATGCAAAATTGAGAGGAGAAACTCACACTCAATCAAGAAAGTGAAATGAAGTGCTAAAGATTTTTCTCCCAACCGGTCATAGGGGTATTTATAGTCCATACCACAAAAACTAGCTGTTGGAACCAAAAATCCTCAAAAATCAGCATGTGACATGGGCAATCCTCAAAAACTGATTTTCAATTTTAATTTCAAATTCGAATTTTTGCTCAATTTTTTGGTTTCCAATTATTTTGGCACTTGAATCTAGATTTTTATTTTATTTGTTGAATTGTTTGACAAAACCCAAATAAATATTCTCTAATGAAAGCCAAAAAGTTTGAACAACACCAACATGCATTAAAAGTTTTAAAATTTTCATATTTTCATCATTCTACAATTTTGGGATGTTACACAAACATTGAAAACAAATACAAATTCTTTGCTTGGCTACTGGTGCAAAATAAGAGTAACACAATAGATAACCTAGCTAAGAAAGGCTGACCTCACAATTCGATGTGCGCTCTGTGTGATCAGGCACCCAAAATAACATTTCACATTTGCTTATCTTGTATCTTTGTAAAGGAGGTTTGGCAAAATGTACTAAGTTGATGCGGGTCTTGAATATTTTACAAGACGGCATCGACAATCCCAATTTGTGAGAAATTGTGGTTTGTAGAACCATGAAGGAGCTCAGAAAGAAGTTAAACAACATCATTATCTACACATGTTGGAACTTATGGATAGAAATTAAAGAAACATGCAGACATTCCAAAATGTCTCCCTCCAGCCAGTGGGTTGCGGAAATCATCAAGCAAGAACCCACGGTAGCAAGAACTCATGGCGGCAAGAATGACAGCACATCACTTCTAGGTGTACTTTGCTTGTTGCACTAGTCTAGCTAGTTTGTAGTTTAGTCTTCTGAACTATTTTAGATGTTGAGGACATGGCTCCTGGCCTTGCTTGCGTATTAGGATGTTATTATTCGCCTTTCCATCCTAATTGAAAGGCAGGGCTCTGGCCATTGTTTAAAAAAAATAAAAATCATTTTCACATACATGTATACATACTACAACCTACCGAGTATTTTTGGAAAATCAAGAGGCACAAGACAACTTGAGAGTACATATGGCTTAGAAGATTGATTTATACTATCCAAGAATCATGTGGTGTAGGTGGATAAAATTCTCACTGTCATATACGAGGATAATGCTGCTTGTGTTGCACATTCGAAGAATAGCTACGTCAAAATATATATGACAAAACATGTATTCCATAAACACTTCTATCTCCATGAACAACAGGAGAATGGGAACATAGAAGTGCAAACAATCCAAACAAATGAAAATCTTGTGGATTTATCTACAAAGGTTTTAACATCTTCTTCCTTTGTAAAACATATTCTTGCTGGATTTTCGAAAGAAGTTTTTAATGAGGCATGAGCATGCCATTGTTAAAGTGTCCAAGGAGAAGTATTGTGTAGCGACTTGTTTTCGAGGGTCCGATGGTACAGACACTTTACCTAAACTAGACCCAGGAGGCCTATAAATCTAATTCTCCATTACTATGGTGCCCTCATCCTATTGAACCCTTGCCCTAGCTGCTTGGGCTATGTTCCAAACAACTTTTGACTTTTATTTTTTAGAAGTCGGTTTTTGAACGGAGTGATTTTTCAAGATGATTTCTGTAAGTTGTTTGTAGGAGTTACTGTATGAGCCACTTTGAATGGAGTGGCTTTCTTACTGTTGGGATTTTTATGTGGCTTTCAATATTTATTGTGGTTATTCTCTACTTTACTCAATGCGGAATTATTCATATTATTTATGCAAGTGATAGGAAATATTTTAATGTAGAATTTAACTCGAGGAATTAATACTCGAGGTGCCGAGGACGGTTGTGCTAGAATATGGTAGACATATTTATTGAGATTGAGTTTACTGGAATTTAATATGCATGCATTTGTTTAACCCGGGTACAACATAAAGCAGAATAGCTGGGTTTGTTTTGCAGGATCGGCTCTACAGGCTGTTGACCCACATGATCAAATTAGAATTGATCTTGTAAACAATCTGATCATGACTTATGATCCACACATGTGTGTTTGGGATGATATATTTTAGACTCATAAAACTAGTCTGTCTGATCATAGTTGGTAACATGGTTCAGAAGTCTCACGGAATACCGGAAATATGTTAGTCACTTTGTAACATCTGGAAGTGAAATCCTCTAGCTTCATTATATATTATAAACGGCATCACGGATAAGACAGAAATAAAAGATAGATCAAAAGTCTCTATAAAATTAATGTAAGGTTTTTTTTAAAAAATTCAATATTAACATCAGAACCAGGCTCGGAGGAGGCATGGCGGATCGGACTTCGCATCGCTTCGTCCTCGGTCTGCGTGTCCGTCACGGTCTGGCGGAAGTCGAGATTTCTAGCGCAAAGATCAAGAGCAAGCACTCGACCACCACGCGCACGTCCAGCACAACCGGCATCACGGGCCATCTCTTTCGTCGCCTCGGTCCTGGTGTTGTCTGCGCGCGGAAGAAAGCCACGAAGACCAGGCGCCATCTACCACGGCGCAGATTCTCTGACTTTACGAAGCAAAGTCACAGCGTGACTTTGCTTCGTAAAGTCCCTCCATCCGGCGATGAATGGCCTAGATTCTTTAGCGTTTTTTGATTTCTTTTTTCTTTCTAGTTTTTAGCTTTTTTATTTTTAACTTTTTCTAGATTTTTTCTTTTTTCTTATATTTCTTTATATTACAAATAACTTTTTCTAGATTTTTTCTTATATTTCTTTATATTATCTGTGTAAAAATAACCTATTTTTTATTTTAAAAAATAGGTTATTTTTACACAGATAATATAAAGAAATATAAGAAAAAAGAAAAAATCTAGAAAAAGTTAAAAATAAAAAGCTAAAAATTAGAAGTACAAAAAATCAAAAAATGCTAGAGAATCTAGGCCGTTCATCGCCGGATGGAGGGGCTTTACGAAGCAAAGTCTCAGAGAATCTGCGCCACGGTGATGGCACTTCTTGATGGAGTTGGAGATAGCACCACGTGATGATCCAGCGCAGATTCTCTGACTTTACGAAGCAAAGTCAGTGATCTTCTCTGACTTTACGAAGCAAAGTCAGTCAGATCACTGACTTTGCTTCATAAAGTCAGAGAATCTGCGCTGCATCTACCATGCATGGTATCAAAATTGCAATCAATATTTAATTGAAGCCAATGCCATCAACCATCGCACAGATCATCACGTGGTGCTATCTCCAACTCCATCAAGAAGTGTCATCACCGTGGCGGCCTGCGTAACATTGACGTGGCGGGTATCTCGGCGCCGTAGATCTTGGCGTCGAGGTCTGGCCTGCTCACGCAGCCTTTTCCTTACTCCCTCTGTTTCTGTCGCTCTCTGTTTCTGTCGCTCTCTCCTTCTCTTTTCTCTTGACCGGTCGCCCGCCTCCCGCCGCCTCCCCTCCCCGCGACCGCGTCCCGCCGGCGGCCGAGCCCCACCGCCTCCCGGCGCCCGCCTCGCCCCGCCCCATCCACGCCGCGGCCGCCTCAGGCCGCCTCCCGCCGGCCGGCTCCAAGACCGCCGCCTCAAGCCGCCTCCCCGTGGCCGCCGCCGCGCCCCGTCCGCGCGCGCCGCCGCCTCCCGCCCGCCCCATCCACGCCGCCGGCCGCCTCCAAGCCCGCCTCCCGGCCCGCGGCCTTCAAGACTTCAGGTTTGATACCGCAAGCATCCTAGAGTCTATGGAGGCTTCCTTTTTACGTTCCTAGGAGCCTGGCAAAGCATCACCTCGTGTATCTCTGATAAGTTGATATGTATAGACTTTGGAAGGGTGTGGTTAGCTGTTAACTTCACGAGGATATATGCTATTTCGTTTTCCATGTCCTTTCTGGTAATGTATGTATTCATGAACGCGACAAATGCCCCATCTTTCTTGTGATAAATATGCCTCTCTTTCGCACGCGAGCTCGTGCTGTTCTTCTTGGCACTTTGGATGATGTCTGAAATGTTGTTCAGACTTCAGATGGTAACACTGCTCAATGCAGTAAGGATTCTTGTGCATTATGATGAAATGGTATGATATGACATGGTTGCTTGACCCACAAAACCTTTATGTTTTTTTAGTATGTAGTATTGACTTATTGTAATAAAGGATTTATCATTTCAAAACAACTGGTTGTACTACTGATAATAGAATGATCATAATGCTCTGCAAGATTGCAACCCACCTGAGAAGCGCAGTAGTGTTGTGGGCTTGTGGCATTATGTAGTCATATTATCATTATTCTAAGTTTGTAACTGCTAAATGACTACATGTTCTTTTTTGTGTGGTTTGTAGCCACATGTCTTTGCTTGTAACTGCAGCACCGTCTTCTTTATTTTGGTCAATAAACTGCTCGCAGTTTCTTGTTATTATCCACAATACTATCAGCTGGAACTTTGTGCTCACTTACTTTGTGTCTGCTTGAAATTTAAAGCTATTGTTGTTTGCATTGGTTGGTTTTCCTTTACTATTCTCCTTTCATTTTTTAAACCTTTTTTAGTTAAAAAAAAGTGAAATGACCACCGCTAATCTATGGCCCTCTGCGAATTTGACAGGAAATCTCGTGGCACAGAATTGATGACCCCCTACCTGCTAGTGATGATGCAATATCTCGTGGAGTGAATGGGCTGAAGCTTGGATAGCCAAACATCCTCCTCCACTGTATCAAAAGTCAGATACATCTGCTAGAGGTTTCTTCTGCCCCCTCTTCTACCCATTGTGGTCAAGATGACAAAAATGTTCATTAATAATCAAAAACTAATTTTGTGTTAACAGTTTGCTTCAAAGTTACCAAGTTCTGTTCTCAAAAATCACTCCACAGATGTCTTCCTAAAGTGAACCAAATATCAGCTAGTACATATATAAAACAGATTTGAGTCCGACGCAGTCATGGTTATCTTTATGACCAACTTTTAGTGCTTAGTGTATAGACATCCCCATGGTGAACCTGGTGGAATATGCATTGTTTTGCTATATGGTCGTGGTGACATCTATGGTAAGTGGTAACACATCATTTCACAGGTACCTCGCTGCGCGAACGCTCCGCTTTGTCCCTCGGTGCCGCACACACCACACCACACCACCCCGCCTCGGCCCGCGCGCCGACACCGTCCCTGCCACCGCGCCACCCGGTTTGTCCACTACCATCGTCGGACAGGTAAAATTGAGTATGCAATTTAGTTAGTTAATTAGCATCAATTATAGTGTAGCAGTTAGTTAACTTAGGTGCTTAGGTAGTCAGCCAGTTAGTTAGGTAGCATTTAGTTAGTGACTACGTACTTGTTAGTTACTATCTAGTATCCAATTTCGATTAAAGGTATTAAGTTTGGTTTTCTATATGAACTAGATGGACAACCTAGTCACCCTATATCATGGAGGCAGTGTGACAAGTGATGATTATGGAAATGTTCGATTTGTTGAAATGCAAAGGGTGCCTCTGATATTCAGTGATCGGCCGTCGTTTAGTGAGTTGGTTGTTAGGGCCCGGGAGGAGCTACATTGTCATGCAAACGAGGAGAGCATCACAGTTGAGGGGTTACTTCATTTCGGTTCGGAAGACACAATTCTAAGGCGGTTGATCTTAATTGGTTGTGAGGATCAGTGGGACAAATATGTCAAATTGGTTATGAGGAATGAGTTCCAATGTTTGGACCTTGTTGTGCGGAAGGTGTCCATTGATCCCACCCCTCATGGTTATTCACCAGAACTAGGTCATCAGGCACCCTTTGACCCTCCGTTACTGGACCTTGCGGTGGATGTGGAAGAAGTGCATGAGGTGCCCGATGCTCTATCTGCCCCGAACGAGGTTCAGATTTCTCAACCAGTCCGAGTTGAATGTCGGACTGATGATGTCGTAGCGGCCCCTCAGGAGATCCCTTTCACCCAGAATCATCCCAGTAAGTGTCGAGCAACACTTTAACTTTTTCCTGTCATTCCATTCTTTTGTCTCAATCCCATCGTTTTCGTGCTTATGATGCAGGAGACATTCCTGATAATGTGGGCGTTCCTCCCGTTGCTCTATCTGGCAACATTGAAGAAGTCTGCAGGGACTCCAACAGTGTGGATGTTCAAATTGTGGATGATCTGGAGCCTTACGAGATCGCAAGGGCCGTTGATTCTGATGATGACCGCCCTTTTGGAGAGCTGACCGAAAGTGATATTGAGCTGATCAGGCGTTATTGCCCTGGCCGGGATCCATCAGTTCATGAATTCAGCGATCTTAGGCATTCTCATAAGGCTTATGCAGAAGGAAGGGATGACGAGCTGCTAGATGCTCCTGAGGCCGGGCCAAGCATGACAATTGAGAAGGGCATGGTGTTTGAGGACTTGCCTGCATTGAAAAGGTGGCTGCAGGAGTATTCAGTGATTCGTAAAAGGCCATTCAAGGTGAGGCATTCTTATGTGGAGCGGAGGTACACCGTTGTGTGCGAGAAGGAAACATGTGAATGGAGGGTTTGTGCTAGGAAACAGAAGGACACGGGAAAGTTCAAGATCACAAGAATTATTGGCCCACATACTTGTGCTGAAGCAGAGCTCAAACAGAAGCATTTGACCTCTACCATTATTGCCAAGTCACTGTGGCACATAGTAAAGGGAGAACCCAATATGAAGGTGAAGACACTTGCTGGGTTTGTTAAGGAGAAATTTGGATATGAGATAAGGTATGGAAAAGCATGGAGGGCAAAGCAACGCATCTGGAAGATGATATATGGGGACTGGGAAGATGGGTATGAGCAGTTGCCAGCACTCTTCAATGCAATTAAAGCGGTTAATCCAGGCATGCATTATGAGTACGTCCCGAAAGCAAATGAATGGACACAAGATGGGAGGCAGATATTCTTCCGTGCTTTCTGGTGCTTTGCTCAGTCCATCGAGGCCTTTCGGCATTGTCGTCCCGTCTTCTCCATTGACGGTACGTTTCTTCTTGGCAAGTACCAGGGCACACTTCTGAAAGCTATTTCCTGTGACGCTGACAATGCGTTGGTTCCTTTGGCGTTTGCTTTGGTTGAGAGGGAGAACAAAGACAGCTGGGGATGGTTCTTGCGGCTCGTTCGGAGGCACGTGGTCGGCCCTGGTAGGGCGGTTGGTGTCATATCTGATAGACACCAGGGCATACTTGCTGCCGTACAGGAGCAGATACCGGGGTATCCAGCTTTGCACCACCGTTGGTGCACTCGGCATCTGCTGAGAATCTATTCCGTAAGGATGGTACGAAGGATAACTTTCCTCTTTTCGAGGAGGTCGCTCGAATGCTTGAGGTCAAGTTCTTCCAGGAGAAGTTGGAGCAGCTTAAAACTGCAACAAACGCAGAAGGTAGACAGTGGTTGACGGGATTGATGAGAGATGTCGACAAATGGACAAGGGCTCATGACGATGGTGGCTGGAGGTACGAGTTTCAGACAAGCAACATGGCTGAATCCTTCAATAATTTGCTTAGGGGGATACGTGGTATGCCCGTCAATGCTATCGTATCCTTCACCTTTTACAAGCTTGTTGCCTGGTTCAACGAAAGACACGCACATGCAATGGCGCTACAGAGTAAACAAGAGAGATGGGCGCCAAAACCGAAGCGCCACCTTGAAAAGGCAAAGGCGAGGGCTGAGGCACATGAGGTACATTGTTTTGACAACGCCACAGGCACTTACGAGGTTGTAGAAAGGGGTGATACAACGACCGATGGAGAGCTCTGGCCGACGAGGAGGTATAAGGTTGTCCTTATTACTTTCTCATGCACATGTGGTAAACCGAGGCAGTACCACTTTCCATGTTCTCATTATGTGGCAGTAGCAAGGCATCGCAATTTTGACTACAAGAGTAAGATACCTCGGGAGTTCAGTGTTGACAACCTTGTGCTTACGTGGTCTCCCCGTTTCGAGCCTTACCGGGATGAGGGAGAGTGGCCACCATACACCGGGCCCAAATACATTGCGAATCCGGGTAGCCGTTGGAACAAACGTGAAACCAGGAAGAGGACGAGACACAAGATGGTTATAGATCAGCTTCCAGGAAGAATGACGCGAGGGAGAGCAACCCCCTTTCTTACTGACCCCGAGCAGAACCAATGTAGCAGATGTGGTAGACTTGGCCACAATTCACGCACATGCCATTGGCCACTTAGTCAGGTGCGAGTGCTTGTTGTTCGTTATGTTTCATAGTTCGTCTAGTTGTTTTCTCATATGCAATTTGCTTTGTTTCTTGTTTAATTTCTTATTCTTTCCATATTTTAATTTCTTATTCTTCTATGTTGGACTGAGAAATTTAATTTTTTTTGTAGGATGGCGCAATTCCACCTGCTAGACCCATACTACGAGGAGAATCACCGAGGACGTCTCACCGCGGAGGGGAGGGTACTGCCTTCATCACTTCCTGTGCAATTTGCGTTTTATGTTGATGCATTAACTAAAAAAATTGGTCTATTCTATATAGGAGCTGCCCATCCTTCGTCCTCGAACCCATGACGGGTTCCTGGACATGCGGTACGACGAGAGGTACACTCCCTTCCTGGAGAGGGTTGGCCTAGACGTCATCTCTTATCAGGTTCGCCGTGGGTTGCCCACCCTCAACCTCCCGGCCATCACTGCACTGGTTGACAGGTATTCTCTGAAACTATTGCTCCACTTGCATGTTCATTGTGTATCGGCTATGTGCGCCTCAAATTCTCTGACATATAGTCCTCTTTTTTGTATCATATAGGTGGAGGCTGGAGACTCACAGCTTCCACCTCCCTTTCGGGGAGATGACAATTTTCTGATGTCCATGATAAAAGTAGTTGATATGTCGACACGTTTTTTGGGAATAAAAGTTTTACCTCAGCATAGGAACTTTGATCATTGCTTCTGTTGTAGTGCTTATGCCATAGTTCATTTAGAAATTAGAATAGTTGCAATGCATCAAGATTAATACACTCTATTGAACATGAAGAATGGAGTTAAACGAAAGGAACAGACTGCAGAGTCAATTCTTGTTGCTACCAATTTAGATGTGTGCGATGAATTGTGCTAGTTAAGACCGTCAAAGTAGTTGTGTCAGTTGGAAGTGAATTTAGCATATCCTTCCAGTGTATGATTTCTCTGTCTAAAATTCGTCCACCATTTTGTAACAGGCAAGTATGCCAAAACAATATTTACCATTATTGGGAGTACCAATTGCACTGCACAGGTTCATTTCTTCGCCATAATTTTTTTTTGCAATTCCTTCGTTCTGCATTGTGATATAGACATGGAATCCTACAATGTATCCTACAGCTTTCTTAGCTCACGGCAAATGTAATTTACTGATATGCTGGTTCTCAATTCTCGTTGCTGACTAACTTTGCATTCACAGGGATGGCCTTGAAGTCACTGATGATGTCTCCATTGTAGAATACCTGAAACATCCTGTTTATATCACCGAGGGCTCTTACACAAACATTAAGGTTTTCCAAATTAGTGATTTGAACTATGATATCCTGAACTGTTGAAGAGATTGACTGTCAAAATGCAAACTTATTGCAGGTGACAACTCCTGATGACTTGCTCCTGGTTGAGCGCCTGATGAATTAGAAATAGAGCCCATTGTCCCATAGTCAAAAATTAACTGTCTACTTGATTTTAGAGGCAACTGTATGAATTTGTTGGTACAGCATTCCTCTGCACTTCCGCAGTTTTGAAAACCAGAAAGTAATCACGAAGCATTACATGAGACAGCTGACCTATATGTAACATTCTTTCTACACCGATGTAATCACGAAGCATTATATATATATATATATATATATATATATATATATATATATATATATATATATATATATATATATATATATATATATATATATATATATATATATATATATATATATATATATATATATATATATATATATATTGAACGAAAACAGCGGGTGGGCCCAAAAGACTAAGTTAAACTGGTATAAACATAATATTTAAATCTTGTGTGATCTAAATTTATATGTAAATAAAAGAGATATAAATAAAAAATTTAAATTATTGTAAATCTATCAACAAATTATAAAATTTATTGCTACACAAAATACAATTAGATACTAATAGTCTAGATGACTAGAACTCTAGATTGCCGTCCAAATTCTAAATTTATAATTGTAAATTATCTAGGGAATACATAAATTCGTAAGTACACTATACACCGAGTCGTCATAATTCATAAATCATAAATAGTAATTGGAAATTATAAGTAATCAATTCTAAAATTCTTATTAGAAACCATATAAAACACATACCAAGAGTTCCCTGTACGTTGGCTCAGCTCACTTCCTCTCTTATTCAGTCCCCTTCTCCCCTCAGTACCTCCTGATAAAAAGCTACCTCACTGTAGCACTTTTGCAATAAAGCACCTTTTTCGTGGAACGTTGTAGCACTTATTTCGTGGAACGTACTGTTTCCTGCAAACGACTGAAAAGGCTATGTTGTACCAAATACATTGAATGGTTCAAGCTCTGAATTTATTACGAGACTACAGGCTCTGAAAAGCCTTTATAGGGACATTTATTGCTACACTGGAATCCTGAAAAAGCGAAAAGATTTCCATGTCGTCCTCTCCATGGACTATGCCCACTGCACTAGATAACCTGCCTACATAAAGACCTCCAATGTCTTCCATACCACATCTCCTCCTCAAGCTATCACAACACTACTACACAACAATGTTTTCCTGGAGGTCCGACCCATTTGGAGTGCCGGAGTGGCATGAGCGCCCGAAGTGCCATTGCGGCTTTAGGACGATGTTGTGCGTCTGGACGGATAGAGTATGCCGAGCCAACTACGGCCGTATGTTCTTCAAGTGTCCAGACCTGGATGACGACTTCATGGTAACGACGACAACTAAATCCTTTGTTTCTCGTTATCGTTTTTCAACTTGATCCATGACATGTACCACGCCACACATAGCCTTACGAGTTCATCGAATGGGTGGATCGGATGCCGCCGGCATGGCCACGAAATCGGCCAATGGAGGTGGAAAACAAAGGACAATACTTTGTCAAGATGACTCAAGCTCGCGAGGTGGAACGACAGATGCGGCTTGAGCAAGAGCGCCGCGTGAGGGTGGACCAAATCCGTCTGAAGGGCAAGGAGGATGAGCTGCAAAGGAGGCGAGAGCAGTTAAGTCTGCGTGAAGCAGCCATCAAGCGTCAGGAGGAAGTGCTTCAAGCTCGTGAGGCAGCTCTCAAGACCAAGAGTGACAGGAAGAAGGATGCAGCGGAGCCATCTTCAGGGCGCGAGAAAAAGGGGAAACAACCACGCTACACCCAGTAGACAAAATGTAATAGATCCAGCAAGTTATATTCCCTAAGGCATGTTAGGACTAGTGGTGGAGTTCTGAACATTAGAAGAACAGAGTTCCACACATGCCACCATGCCAGCTCTTGTTTCTTTAAAAATTGCCACATGCCACAAGAGCAAAACTCATTCAGAGCAAGTTTGTGGACATGTCATCAAAGCTACTCATATGACATGTCCAACACAGGGACAATAGCTGAGCCTCAGATTGTGACCAAGCTTTGCATCGTCTCGTTAAAATGGAGCAAGAAACCTCGTTTAATGGGTTGTTCAATATTCTAGAATGTACAGACTTCATGGTTCAGTTCTGCAGATGAGAAACAAACCTGATGCTTTCCTTTCCATCCGGGGAAAAAACTAGTGCCAAGCAGTTGAAACAAGTGGACCCGCATTTTATCATTTGTAACAAGCAAACATGCCACATGCCACTGGTCATGGCGCCGAGCTCGGCGCCGTGGATCCTGGTGCCAAGCTTGGCGCCGTGTATCCTGGCGCCAACCTCGGCGTCGTGACCAGTGGCACTGAGGTGTGCCATGTCACCGCCACGTCTGCCGCCACGCATACCCGGCCCACGCAGCTCGGCGCCGTGACTTACGGCGCTGAGACGTGTTATCTCGGCGCCGTACGTCACGGCGCCGAGCCTAGGGTCCAAAAACGGAATTAAGACGTCCAGGGGTCTAAATGTGAATATTTTTCAAAAAAGGGCTAAAATAGAAAAAATTCAGCTTTTAGGCACCACTTGGTTAGACTAAAAAGCTATAGGTTATGGCTAAAAGTGCACTGTAGAGGTTGAAATTTTATTATAACTAAAGATGGCTTATTTGACGTAATTAAATTTAGAAAAAATTTTAAAATAGAAAAATATGCCAGCTCATCATGGATAATGCAAACGAATACGGAAAAAAAGAACGGGGAAAACAGCTTAAAAAAGCCAAAAGTTTAGAAAAAGACAAAATTTATGAATAGTGAAAAATAAGCCAGAAGCTGAAGCTGAAATGAGCGGGCTAATCAATCGGCATAATTTGGTAACATTTTTTCTCACAATGGTAACGAACGATGTATTTTTTAAAACTGTTTAGATCTTGCAAATTGGATGCTCAAATTTCACGGTTAAAAAAAAATCATATTTTTACTGTTTGAAAAAGAAAATTCATGTTTTTTACTTTCTGCTGAAAACATAGATTATGTCATAGACAAAAATGAACCGGAAGAACCAGAAAAATGCCACTATTAAGGAAAAGGAAATTATACAACAAAAATATGAGAATTGGACTAAGGATAATAAAAGAGTTAGGACCGACTTTTATGTTGGGATAAATGATTGATTCTTTGGTTGCTGAGTAGGAGGGTGGGCAAAATGCGCGAAAAATAATGCGTAGTCTGGAACATATTTTTGGTAAGTATGTTTTATTAAAGTGCTTAATCTTGTCAATCGCTTTCTCTCTACTAAGATGTTTGATAGCACTTCAATTAATAAGCATATCAATAAACTCTGTGTTTTAGCAGAGGAATTAAGAAATGTTGGTTATCCTTTTTCTGAAGAAGTGCATGTCATGGTTGTTCTAAACTCATTGCCAAATTCATGAGAACAATTTAAGATATTTTTTTGTCATTGTGAAAGGATACTCAATATGCGCACTCTAAAGCATCATTTGCTTATGGAAGAAGATAGAAAACTCTCTCAAAAAAGGAAAGAAATACTTATAAATCTGAGTTACACCTTAGAGAGGAAAAAGGTAATAATAAAAAGAATTGGCAAAAGAGAAAGTCTAATGGTGATTATAAAAAACGCGATTGGGATAATCGTGGAAATTATAAATCAGTTCAGAGGAATGAAAAGTACAAGAATTTCAAGTGTCACAACTATAGTCAGTATGGACATTTCAGGGTCGACTGCAGGAAAAAGAAGAAGTAGAATGAGCAAAGGAATCAAAACAATCAACTAGTTGAGTATAAAGGCAATTCTTCGCCCAACGGTATGCCTGTTATTTTTTGTATGCATTGAATCTTTACTTACTAATACTTTTCCAAATAGTTGGGGTTGTCGATTCTAGTGCTACATCTCATATTACTAGAGATAATAGAGATTTCACTTCTATGCAAACATTCTAAGGGAAAATAGATATATTTTTTGGGCACTAATGCTAAAATTGTTGTACTTGAAATTAAAAATTATGTCCTAAAACTCTCCAATGGAGGAAAATTATTATTACAGAACACTTTATATTCACCTAGTATGAAAAGAAATTTAATTTCTGTTGCTCAATTACAATCTATTGGTTATAACATACTAGTTGGAAAAGAAAGAGTTAAAATATTGTTCAATGGAAAATTAATGCATACTAGAACTCATCATGATAGTATTTATTTTATTGATGAACTATCAAATGATAACAATATTGATTGCTTAGTTGGTGAAAATAACTTTATAGTGAGGAATACTAATGATAGGAATACATGCTCAAAATCATATTTATGGTGTTTATGACTTAGTCACATATCTAAAAACAGAATTAAGAGGCTTATTAATTCTAGAATTCTGCGCTTTAAGTGGAAGGGTTTTAGTATTTGTGAGGTATGTATAATGAGTAAAATGACCTGTGCGCCCTTTTCCAAAGGCGGAAAGATCTAATGTGTCTCTTGCCATTATTTATTTTGATATTTATGGTGAAATGTCTACTCCTACTAAAAAGTAAAAATATTTATTTATCACATTTATGGATGACTATTCTAGATTTAGATATGTATATCTTCTTAAACAAAAGTTGAAAGGTTTCAATGTGTTCAAGGCATTTAAAACTGAAGTGAAAAATTAATTAAATAGAAAAAAAATTAAAGTATTGAGAACTGATCTTGGAGGACAACACACTATAGGAATATTAAATGATTTCTATGAAGAGCATGGAATTATTCGTCATTACAACATATCTTACACTCCACAACAAAATAATGTTGCTGAAAAGAGGAATAGAATACTTATGGATACGGTTAGGTCTAAGATGATTTATTTAGATTTTTCTTTGTCTTTTTGAGGGGAAGCTTTATGTACTATTATTTATTTATTAAATAATTTGCCATCAAAAGCTGTAACAGTCACTCCTTGTGAGTTGTTAACTGAAAAAATTATAGCTTAAAAGCGCATCAGGAATTTGTTATTGGTTATTCTTTGGAATTAAAAGGTACATGTTTTATGATCCAGAAAAAGGATAAACTGGTGGAAAGCAGGAATGTAATATTTTTAGATCAAAACATACCTCGCCATGCTAAGTGGGCAAAGATGGAATTATTGGTAACTCACTGGAAACACAGATGGATACATGTTATATTAATTCTCACACTGAAGGAGGCTCAGCTCCTAAAGGAAATGCAAATTAAACTCCCAACACTAATATGCTTAGGAAAACTAGGAGGAATTTAAGTACACTCCAATACCTAGATGATTATTATTTGTTCTTGGGGAAATTCACTCTAAAATTTTAGATTTAGAGGAAGAACCAAAACTATGGGTGAAAGCAGCACGGGAAGAATTAAACTCGATGAAGAGGAATAAAGTTTTGGAACTTGTATATCTACCAAACAACCGTGAACCCATAGGTTGTGAATGAAAATTTATAAGGAAATTGAATGCAACAGATTTAGTGGAAAAATATAAGACTAAACTTGTTGTTAAAGGCTTTACACAAAGGAAAGATATTGACTTTGTGAAAACTTTACACAAAGGGAAGGTATTGACTTTATGGAAACTTTTTTCTCCTATTGCTAAATTTACCACAATTTGTATTATTAGTGCTTTGAGGCTTATTGTGATCTTGAACTCCACCAATTGGATGTTGAAGCTGTTTTTCTTAATGGTCTTTTGGAGGAGAACATATATAAAAAACAGTCGAAAGGTTTTAAAGAAAAAGGAAATGAAAATCAGATTTACAAATTGAATAGATCAATTTATGGTCTTAAACAGTCATCACTTCAATGGAATGTTCTATTTAATAATGCTATCACGTCATATGGTTTTCAATTACGGAAGGTGATCATTGCATATATACAAAAGTTATAGGTAAGTGTTTTGTCTTATTGCCTTTATGTATTGATATTCTCATTGCTTCTAATAACAAAAATACATTGATGGAAGTGAAAGCTTGGTTGTCATTTAAATTTGATATGAAAAATAGGAAAGAAGCTTTCCTTGTTTTAGGAGTGGAACTATATAGAGATCGGAATAAATAGTTTTTAAACGATTTTCTACGGAAAACAACTAACCTATTAATGCACCTATTGTGAAGGGAACTATACTCGGTGAGGAATTATATCCAAACACTCCTGAAGAAAAAGCTAGAATGAATATAATTGCTTGTTCTTCAGTTTTGAAATGTCTTTTGTATGCTATGTTATTCACGCAATATTACCTTAACCATTCATTAGAATTCTTAGTGGATATCAAAAGAATCTTGGAGAAGAGTACTGGAAACAAATCAAATATATACTGTGTTATGTCAAAGGAACTATGGATTATTCATTATGTTTTAATGGCCATAATCTTCAGTTGCAAAGTTATACTAATACTGATTGGTAAATGGCTTCTGATTATCTATTTACTTTTGTAGGAGGTGATATTTCTTAGTACAGTAGAAAACAAGATATAGTTGCCCATTACTCCATGAAACAGAATACATGTATGGCTATGGGAATTTCTTGCATCACTTAAGGTCGTGGAACGTGCATCACAACTTATTGCTTACTTTAAAATAAAAATAAACACATTGAAGGAAGATCCACCGACTAAACTAGTTTGTCAGGAATTATTTTTTTAAGCATGATTAAATCATGGGGCTTTCGTTTATTGATTGAAATGTTTCAGTCAAGTGGGAGATGTTGGAATTTTTATGTGGTTTTCAACATTTATTGTGGTTATTGTCTACTTTATTCAATATGGAATTATTCATATTATTGATGTAAGTGATAGGGAATATTTTGATGTGGAATTTAACTCAAGGAATTGATACTCGAGGTGCCGAGAATGGCTGTGCTGGAATATGGTAGACATATTTATTGAGATCGAGTCTAATGAAATTTAATATGCATATATTTGTTTAACCTGAGTACAGCACAGGGCGGAATATATGGGTTTGTTTTGCAGGATCGGCTCTACAGGCTGTTGACCCACATGATCAGATTGGAATTGATCTCGTAAATAATTTAATCATAGCGCATGACTCACATATGTATACTTGGGACTGATATATTTTAGACTCATAAATCTGACCCATCTAATTGTGGTTGGTGGCATGGTTCAGGAGTCTCATGGGATACTGAAAATAGGTGAGTCACTTTGCGCTATAGTGGTGGCCTTTGCCTCAAATGTGCTGGACTTGTAAGCTTGAAATAATCTGTGAACAACATCCACGAAATCATTAAATTCCACTTCCCACACATACCTTTCGCCATAAATCTTCTTCAAGAAAAACTCCACCAACTTTTGCTTATATTTTGGATCAAGAAAGCATGCAACGGTAAGAGCTTTGTTGTACTTATCACAGTACTTTTCATATTTAGTTGCCCCAACTGCCCCATCACCAAGCGAGCCCACCTCCTCGGACACTCTCTCGTAGTCTCTGATGACACTACCACCACTAGAGGCACCACATGCCACAAAACCTAAATCTCTATCACTGTGGTGTCCTCATCCCATTGAATCCTTGCCCTAGCCGCTTGGGCTTTCTTCCAAACAGCTTTTGACTTTTGTTTTTTAGAAGTCGGTTTTTGAACGAGTGATTTCTTAAGATGATTTCTATAAGTCGTTTATAGGAGTTACTGCAGAAGTCACTTTGAATGTAGTGGCTTTTCAACACGAGTGTCTCTTACTCCCTCAATCTCTCTTATAATCAATCAAAAGACAAAATGCACAACCAGAAGCTAAAACCCGATACTTTTGAACAGATCGCAAGTCGACACCTGTGAGCACAAATCCTAGAGCATAAATCCGAACAGTTTTTAATAGCATGCAATGATTGCTGCAATGTTTCCTTTGTGCCTACTGTACAACAAAACCGCAAAATTTAACACCACACCCAATTATCCCACACTGGCAATCCAACGTACAAAAAACAAAGCTCATGGAGCAAACACCACATTGTTCCCAGCTGCTCCCCAAGTCCCATCCACTATAAATACACCACCCCAATTCTAAGGTAGCCCACGACGACCATGGCGGAGACGTCTCTGGCCCGCGGCAGAAGCCGAATCATGCCCCGCGCACCTCTTCCTCAAGGCCGTGGACTGCGTCACCGATGCCACCCACCGCGTTGACGGCACGCTAAATCACCACGTGCTCTCCCTCCTGCACTCGCGCATCCTCGCCATCTCTTCCCCGTCCTGTGGTGTCACCTCCACACGCGCCTCTTCTACCCGGTGAACCCTAGCGATGCTAAGGACGCGGCTCCTCTCCCTGTGATAGTCTTCTTCCACAGTGGTGGGTTTGTGTTCCTCTTCGTGGCGTCCCTAGCCTACGATGTGGCCTGTCACCGCATCGCGCTACGCCTCCGTGGCCATGTGTTAGAACTAATCTTATTGTAAGTCATACTTGCGTGTTCGAGTACTGTAGTCGTAGTCGAGTACTCATGTGTTGAGTACTGCGTGGTTATAGTCGAGTACTCGTGTGTTGAGTACTGCATGGTCGTAACGAGTACTCATGTGTTTGAGTACTGTGTAGTCGTGTTGAGTACTTGGTGTATTCAAGTACTCCATAGTCGTAAGTCGAACTGCACAGTGGTCGTAGATAAAAGTCAAACTGCACAGTGATCGTAGTCGTAAGTCGTAGCTATAGTTGTCATAGCTACAGTAGTCATGGAAATTGCAGTCATGAGTCGAGTTGCATTGCGGTCGATGGTCGGTACTTGTATGCTACAGTATCCCGGTCGTGTTCAAAGACCAGTAGTACCATCTGTGTGAGCGGTACTACCGGAGATGTTTGTCAACAAGCCCAATCAGTGAAGCGGTCGAAGCAGCCATGGTCGTGAGGCATGATCGAGGCACCGTGGTCGACAAGGTATGGTCGTAAGGACTCATAGTCATAAGAAGATGACTTGGTCAAGTCTGTGTGTGGTCGTAGACTTGATTAGGGGTGTGTGTGGTCGTAAGCGTCTGAGTTGGTCTCAGTTGGACCGAGTCTTGTGAACAGTGCATAGTATGTGTCGAGTCATGGGGATCGTGACAACAAAACCGGATCATGGATAGTCTAACCAGTGAAGTTAGTGGGTATGTGTACAGGTGGCATAACCATGTGTATGTGAGGCTTATTTAAGCATGTAATCTGTAAAGCAAAGTGAGGAGTGAATAACAGAGAGAAGAAAAAATGTGTGTGTTGCCACCAAAATGTTTCTCTTGTGTTTGTTCATCGTCATCCCTATTCGTGTGCATATGTTATTCTAAGGAAGAAAGCATGTGTAGGTGTTCTTCCGGCGAGTAGCTATCGGAGCTGATGGCTTCACTTTCAACACCGTGCTCTCCGTCAACTACCGTCCCTCCCCGGACCACCGGTTCCTCGACGACCCCAAGAACCACCCCACCGACATTGTCCCGCTCGACGCATCCCGCTGCTTCCTCGCCGGGGACAGCGCCCGGGGCCACATCGTCCACCACGTCGCCCGCCGCTACGCCGCGGACTCCTCCACCTTCAAGAACGTCCGCCTCGCCGGCCTCATCGCCATCCAAGCCCTTCTTCGGCGGCGAGGAGCGGATGCCATCCGAGCTCCGGCGCGACGGCGCCACGCCCATCGTGTTCATCTCCCGCAACGACTGGATGTGGCGCGCATTCATCCCGCCGGGCGCCGACCGGACCCACGAGGCCGCGAACTTCGCCTCACCGGTGGCCGCCGCCGGCGTCGACTCCCCGGCGTTCCCGCCCGTGCTGCTTGCCATCGGCGGCTACGACCCGCTGCAAGACTGGCAGCGGCGGTACTGCGAGATGCTCAAGAGCAAAGGCAAGGACGTGAGGGTGTTCGAGTACCCGGACGCCATCCACGCGTTCTACGTCTTCTCCGAGTTCGACGACGCGCGGGACCTCTTGATACGCATCGCCGAGTTCGTCGCAGAGAGCGCCGGCGCCGGCGGCGAGCGATCGGAGCTGGAGCAGTAAGGTGTTCGACGGCGTGCTCGTTGTCACTGTCGTGGCGTGCGTGCGCAGCTGCCTATTGTACGTACGCATGCTTGTCTGGTTGGTATGGCGTCTTAATTTGCAGTGTGGTAGTGCGCTGCGTTGTGTTGTGACTTTTTTCAAGGTTTAGGGGTGTGTGTGCTTGGGTGGTTTGAGTATCAAATGTGTGTGATTATTATTAGTGTTACTTTTGGATACGTAATGTAAATCAAGCTAGTAAGTGATTTCGTGATGGTGGAAATGTCTGCTGGGGACTAAAGTAGGCCGTCTGTTTTTTATTCTGCAGTTTATGATTTTTAGTTATTTATAAAAGAGAATAAAGAGATAGCTTTATATGTGATTTTGATTGATATAAATAAAGTCACTACAGTATTATTATTGTACTACAATTAATTTATAGACTATGTCTTCAAAAGATATTCCGTTTGAAAGATAATTATTATAGAGGTGTGTCTAAATATCATCTGAATGTTTTTTCTAATTATCATTCAAATTTGTGACCCTTGGATTAGAAATCAAGTGGCCCTTTGTTTTTGAAGGGGAGAGATTTTTTCCAAGGGGTAGGGGGTATAATTCAAGGAGGAGGAAGGAGAATTTATGACCATTGGATCTCTAAGCTCTATAGTGGTGGCCTTTGCCTCAAATGTGCTGGACTTGTAAGCTTGAAATAATCTGTGAACAACATCCATGAAATCATTAAATTCCACTTCCCACACATACCTTTCCCCATAAATCTTCTTCAAGAAAAACTCCACCAACTTTTGCTTATATTTTGGATCAAGAAAGCATGCAACGGTAAGAGCTTTGTTGTACTTATCACAGTACTTTTCATATTTAGCTGCCCCAACTGCCCCATCACCAAGCGAGCCCACCTCCTCGGACGCCCCCTATGCCTCTCTCGTAGTCTCTGATGACACTACCACCACTAGAGGCACCACATGCCACAAAACCTAAATCTCTATCACTGTGGTGTCCTCATCCCATTGAATCCTTGCCCTAGCCGCTTGGGCTTTCTTCCAAACAGCTTTTGACTTTTGTTTTTTAGAAGTCGGTTTTTGAACGAGTGATTTCTTAAGATGATTTCTATAAGTCGTTTATAGGAGTTACTGCAGAAGTCACTTTGAATGTAGTGGCTTTTCAACACGAGTGTCTCTTACTCCCTCAATCTCTCTTATAATCAATCAAAAGACAAAATGCACAACCAGAAGCTAAAACCCAATACTTTTGAACAGGACTGCAAAGTTGACACCCCAGGAGCACAAATCCTAGAGCATAAATCCGAACAGTTTTTAATAGCATGCAATGATTGCTGCAATGTTTCCTTTGTGCCTAATCATAAGAAGATGACTTGGTCAAGACTGTGTGTGGTCGTAGACTTGATATTCCGTTTGAAAGATAATTATTATAGAGGTGTGTCTAAACATCATTTGAATGTTTTTTTTCTAATTATCATTCAAATTTGTGACCCTTAGATTAGAAATCAAGTGGCCCTTTGTTTTTGAAGGGGAGAGATTTTTTTTCAAGGGGTAGGGGGTAGAATTCAAGGGGGAGGAAGGAGAATTTATGACCATTGGATCTCTAATCTAACAGCCCTAAATCTGAATGATAATTAGAAAGAAAACATCTAGATAATATTTAACAAAACTCTTATTATAGAAAAATAGCTCTTAAAAGCTGAAAACAAGAGAGCCGTAGTCGTATCGAGGGTTCGTGAGATTGTTATTGCTGCAACTTGTCTTAAAGCAAGTGAACAGAAACTCTGATGCAATCCGGTCCATCGTAAGAAGGTTACATTGGCCATGTCACAGGAAGCTAGATAGCATCATCACCATCCCAATGTACGGATTCAGTGACTGTAAAATTTTGATTCAATGACTGTAATTGATTCTCACGGTAATTGCATGGTCGAGATCATCATCTCACACACTTCTATTTTAAGGGTAGTAGGTCCTAATCCTACCTGGTAAGCTTCCTTGATTTATACGGTGGTTATTGAATATAAAAGGACTGCTTGCATTTTGTATTGGCAGTATATGGTTGTACTGAAGTGAAGAGAAATAAAGATTTCGCCGGTAGTTTACAAAGCAAGTTTATGATAACCACAGGGAGACTTTTAACAGGGGAGTTTCCTGAAGCAGACTGATAGTGAAATTGTTAATTATTGCTGATGTGTGAGATTGTTAATTATTGCTGAAAATTCTCTTGACACAAGTGAACAGAAACTCTAATGAATCATTTGATCCCGCGAGCAAGGATTTTCCTATTTTAAGTACAGATCATTTTCATATAGCCGGTATTTCATATAAAAAGGTACTCTTACGCCACATATTCTTTTTATAATCTTACCTCTTTTAGGATTTACTGCTAGTATTATCAATCATAATATAATTAAACCCTAACCATCTGATGAAAAGAATGAATGATTTATATTTATTTTCGGTATGGTAAAAGAGCCCTTTGTATTCGCAGTATATTGCTGTACTAAAGTGAAGAAAAAAAATAGAGATTTTGCCTGCAGTTCAGAAGACAGGCTTTATGATAACCACCGGGAGACTTTTTACAGGGAAGTTTCCTGAAGCAGATTGACAGTGAAATCTTGTGAACACTTGTTACTAGTTGTCCATTTTCTCGAGCTCTGTTAACTTTTCATCACCTAACATAGCCGACCGGAGCAAGACAAGTGCTCACAGAGAACTACAATTTGCCTAAGCCATTCTTTCCTCTCTTTTTTAAGGCTAGTTTGGCATTGTTGTGCTGTCATTTGTCTTCTTACATTCAAAGAAACAAATGACAGCACAGAAGTAGGTACATCAAGATTTAACACAATTGTACAATCTCAAGATTGGTCGAATAACGTGGCTATTTCAATAGTGTACTACACGCAGAAGTAGGTGCATCAAGATTTAACACCGTTGTACAATCCCAAGATTGGTCCAATAACATGGCTTCCAACAATATTTTTCTGCAGTTATTGAACGAAAGCTGCGTGATCATGGGCTGCATGGTACTTACGGGACTTGTAGAGCGAAGGATGGATCACAAACTGTCAGAAATCTGTGTAGAATGGAAGAACAAAATGACTTCAACTAACTGGTAAGACTTGCCATTGATCTAAAAGAAGTTATCATGTTCACTCTCAAAAGATATAAATTACCATATTAATCGGTGAAAAAAGAGAAAGATCTATACTGTTGATCGTGGTGGGTATAAATTATAACGGTCTATTTTAAAAGAAAGAGTTCATATCAATTACAACATAGAAAAATATCAAAATTCAGAATAACAAATAAAAAAAATTAGTAATTTGATTTCCATATGAATTCTAAAGTAAAATTGTTAAATAAATATAATTCTTGATTTCAATGTGACTTCCAAAGTAAAATCCTTAAAAAACTGTAATTCAGAATAAAAATTAAAGAAAAATTATCAATTGGATTTGTATACTAATTCCAACAAAAAATTGAAATTCAGAATGACAAATTAAAATAAAATTTGCAATTTCATTTCCATATGAATTTCAAATTAAAATCTCTAAATAACAATAATTTGATTTTCATCCGAATTCATAAGTATATTTATTAAATAAATATAATTCAGAATAGAAATAAAACAAATTTTAAAGTAAAATCCCTAAATAACTATAATATGGAATAAAATTATAAAAAATAGCAATATGATTTGTAGGCGAATTCCAGCAAAAAATCATTGAAATTCAGAATAAAAAATAAAAGAAAATTTGTACTTTTATTTTCATGTGGATTCCAAAGTAAAATCTCTAAATTAAATTAACAATTTAATTTGAATATGAGCTCCAATAAAAAATAACTAAAAGTTTGAATAAAAATAGAAGTTATAATGAGATAGAACCAATGGTATTAGAGGAGACAACGAAATAGTATAATAGTGTCGATCTGTCCTACAAGAAGGCATTGATCCACAAGGAAGTGAAAAGTCGAGATGGCGATGGCATAGATAAGGACAATGTCGTACTGTTAGCCGGAGCTGTTGAAGAAGCTACGGATCACGATGATGAGTTGTGAGTGTTGATATTGTTGAAGAAGTTAGTGGCTAAAGAAACTTGATGATGAAAAAACTGTGGCAGAGAGAAAAACTTGATGATGAGTTGCATTGAAGGCTAGCTATGGATGATATGAGGCCATTAGATAGCTAGGAGTGTGTCATCACTGGTGAAGGACACGATGTTGCCAGTGATGGCAAGAAGGTTCTCTGTATCGTTAGACAATGATTAAAGTAGACATGCCAGTATCATTGAAGATGGGAGGTCACCGCGGTTAGTAAGAAAGCCACAACATTGAGTTAGCTAATGTTGAAAAAGAGAAACGACCAATGCGGGAGAAGGGGACATCGAGCATGTATAATCTCATGCATGTGTACAGACATGCACATATCCATATGAATAGAAACATGGACATATAGAAGTGAATGAGCAAACAACTTGGGATAGAGATGACGTAGTCATAGGGAATATGCTTAGGACCATTGGAGAGAGTGCAGCGGGTGTCCCCGAAAGGGATCAGTGATGGTTGCATGTGTATGTGTGTTTGATGTTGCAACAGTTAGCATTAAATAGTAATTAGAGAGAAGTAGAAGATAATTATGTTGTAGAGTATTGTATTATAAGGGGTAGCAGCTGAGAGAGATCGATCAAGAATTGTGCTTGCTATTAGAGGTTGAAGCAGAAAAGCTGTGGTAGCTAGAAGAGATAGAAGACACAAAGTTCGGCGGGGTAGCCGGTCATCATGTGAGAGAAGATAAGTTCAAGATAGGTCACCCATAGTGCTCGGTGTTTATGTGAGCAAGGCACTCTAATACCGTGTAAACTAATAAGATATTTTGTCATACATATAATCAATGTATTGCTTGAGACTAAATAAAAATACATGTGCTTGCATATATTTTAGAAAAAAGTAATTAATGGAGAAAAAAATAGGGGATGTAGCTACATGAACCATGCGTGGTGAAGAGCAGTTACATTTCTTAGAACCCAAACAACTTATTATGCTCAATGATTTTCTTTAATCAAATTTCATACTTCAATTAAATTCCTCAATTTTATTTTTCTTCAAGTTTCTACATTATTATTTCTAATATTTATCTCTACTACTTAAAAAAGAGAATTGATAAGTGATACATTCTTTCACTCCTGACTTCTTAGTCCCGCCCGCTCCCACGCCGCACTAACGCCATCCGCATCACCATTGCCTGGCCGCCATCTGGCCCGTTCTCTCACCACACTCACCTCCATCAGCATCACCGTCACCCAGCTACCACCCCGCCCGGTTTCTCGTTGCACTCGCCCCCGTCCACATCACCATCGCCCTACTGTCGTCCTACCCGCTCTCTCCCTGCACCATCACACTCACCCTCTTCCTTAGCTCGACCTTGTTGGCCCCAAGCCTGAGGTAAGATATGAAGCACAGGGGAGAGGAGAAAGAACGAGCGAAACACAGAGGGACTTTTTTCTTCGTCTCCGGCGACACATGCCTTCTACGACTTCCTCTTCTATTCACTGTATTCTCAAACTCTCTCTCTCTCTCAGAGCTCGACAGGTGTACATGCCTTTAAATAGTTCTCATGCACACGATTACACCACCGCACAAACTCTCTACTGCTACATCTCTGACGGCTGCCCATGCAGCTCCGCTCAGCCACTTGTTGTGCTGATCGATCTCAGTCGCCTGCCCATGCCGCTCCGCTCAACCACTGCCACCCATGCCGATCGCTAAAGGATCACCGCCGCCCATACCGGGCGATTAGCCGATTAAGGATGACCTGTGTCACCCACGACCACCCGTGTTCACGCTTGCTACCAATTGCTACAGTGATCGACGTACGACCACAACCACTGGCTTCATCCTCGGCTTGTCTTCGATAACTGTACTAGAGCTTCAACCACGACACCATGACAACCACATAACATGGTCGTAACCGACCATGCACAACATAGTCGTAACGACCACGGCTTCTACGGCAGCTCGGCCATGGCTTCCCTTCGACCGCTTCACTAACCACGCAGGTCTTTGAGCACCGACTGTCTTACTGTAACTTCGACCATGGCTTTGACCACGGCATCGATCAGGCCTTTGACCATGGCTTTGACCAGGCTTCAACCATAACTACTGCACATGACTGTCGACTGTAATAGCTACGACTACCAGCCATCGACCATGGTAACTCCGACTACCGACCATTGACCATGGTAACTCCGACTACCAACCATTGACCACGGCAACTCCGACTACAGACTATCGACCATGGTAGCTCCGACTGCCGATCATCGACCATGGCAGCTCCGACTACTGACTATCGACCACGATAGCTCTGACTACCGACCATCGACCATGGCTTGTCGACGACGCCTCTGACCATGGCATTGATCATGGCTTTTTGGCGATGCCTCTGACCATGGCATCGACCACGACTTGTCAATGACGCCGTCGACCATGGCATCAACCACGGCTTGTTGATTACGCCTTCAATCATGGCATCAACCATGGCTTGTCGACTATGCCTTCTCTTCACTGGCTAGGTCTTCGGATACGACCACTATATAGTACTTGATACACGAGTACAATTTGGCTACTACCAATATACAATACTCGACACACGAGTACAATTTGGCTATGACCACTATACAATACTCGACACACGAGTACAATTTTGCTCTGACTAATCTCTTCAAACACTGGCAACGACCACTAGCTATGACTGCTGGCTATGACCAGTGTACAATACACGACACACGAGTACACTACAATACAATACAACAAGATTAGTTCCAACATTCACCTCCCTAATCTTGTTGTCAAAACTTTGATGTGTTCAACTGCACCATCTTGCCACACGTAGCAACTTCCTTGCGTGACTCACGTGCCTTTGACCATGACAATGGCTATGATAACCATCGTTGGCCACAAACTGACTTTCCTCATGGCTCATCCGCTCCAGTGTCGTTCGTTGCCCTTCACTATTGGCGTCGCCACTACGCACATCGCGTGTGACGTCGGTACACAACCAGTCTCACCATGGCTACGCAGAACTCTGTCGTCGTGTTCCTAGGCGCTTAGTGCTGCTACCAGCTCATCGCTATCACCTTGTGTACCTCTGCATGACACATGTCACTGCGTGCGCCTCCACACTAACCCAAACGCATATCGCCATCCGACTGCCACACGAGCGGTTGCGGTAGCCACCACTCACCTCGGCCGCTCACATCCGACCAACGCACAGTTAGTTGCGGAAGCCTCTCATCTTGGCATCATCTCTGACTAATGGGAATCGTCAAGGATACTTCTTCATCTCTGACTTACAGAGAATAGCTTCGGCTTCTTCTCCGAAACATGGAGATCACCTGTGCTTCTTATTCTTCTCCGACCCATGGAAAGCCCCAAGATTCAGATTCTCTAACTAACAGGAATCAACGAGCTCTGATTCTCCAACTCACGGGAATCACCAAGCTCTGATACTAATGTTGGCCTCAAGCCTGAGGTGAGATATGAAGCGTAGGGGGAGAGGAGAAAGAACGAGCGAAACACAGAGGGACTTTTTTCTTCATCTCCAACAACACATGTCTTCTACGACTTCCTCTTTTATTCATTGTATTCTCAAACTTTCTCTCTCAGAGCTCTACAGGTGTACATGCCTTTAAATAGTTCTCACGCACACAGAGTTACACCACCGCACACACTCTCTACTGTTGCATCTCTGACGGCTGCCCATGCATGCCGCTCTGCTCAGCCTCCTGCTGTGCTGATTGATCTCAGTCGCCTGCCCATGCTGCTCCACTCAACCACCTGCTCAGCCCATGCCGACCGCTACAGTGACCAGCCGCCTGCCCATACCGGGCAGTTAGCCAATCAAGGACGACTTGCGCAACCCACAACCACCCATGTTGACACCTGCTACCAACTGCTACAGTGATCGATGTATGACCACGACTGCTGGCTTCATCCTCGGCTTGTCTTCGACCACTGTACTGAAGCTTCGACCATGACACTAGTGATTGCAACGCTGGTCCTTACGGCAACCACACAATGTGGTCGTAATCGACCATGCACAACATGGTCGTAATGACCACGGTTTCTACGGTTGCTCGACCACGGCTTTCCTTTGACCGCTTCACTGACCATGCAGGTCTTTGAGCACCGACTGTCTTACTGTAGCTTCGACCTTGGCTTCGACCATGACATCGACCATGGCTTCGACCAGGTTTCGACTATAACCAGTGCACATGACTATCGACTGTAGTAGCTACGACTACCAGCCATCGACCATGGTAGCTCTGACTATCGACCATCGAGCACGGTAACTCTGACTATCGACCACGGCAGCTCCAACTACCGACTATCGATCATGGCAGATCCGACTGCCGATCATCGACTATGGCGGCTATGACTATCGAATATCGACCATGATAGCTCCGACTACCGATCATCGACCACGGCCTGTCGACGACGCCTACAACAATGGTATCGGCCACATCTTGTTGATGACGCCTCCGACCATGGCATCGACCACGGTTTGTCGACAACGCCTCCGACCATGGCATCGATCACGGCTTGTCAACGACACATTCGACCATGGTTTGTCGACTACGCCTTTGACCATGGCATCGACCATAGCTTATCAACTACGCCTTCTCTTTACTGGCTAGGTCTCTAGCTACAACCACTATATAGTACTCGATACAATAGTACACTTTGGCTACGACCACTATACAGTACTTGACACACGAGTACAATTTGGCTACGACCACTATACATTACTCGACACACGAGTACAATTTTGCTTCGACCAATGTCTTCGATCACTGGCTACGACGACTGGCGATGACTGCTAGCTACGACTAATGTACAGTACAATATATGAGTACAATATAATACAACAAGATTAATTCTAACAGACCCCAATAGCGATTCCCTAGATAGCCGCCCGCTCACCCTTCTCCTCCTCATGAACCGTATAAAAGTAACCTTCTCGCTTGCAAACCATGGTCCAAATCCAACCCAAGCCGTTATCCTCCTCACACGCAAAGCGGCAAAACTTGTCAGTGTCGCCGTCATCCGCAACCTCATGCTCCTGCTCCAGCAGCGGCCTGTGATCGACCGTGGTTGAAGGTACGCCGTACCGTTGCCTTTTCTGCCTTCTCTAGTCGTTGCCCAGTTTTGGTTTGTGTTATTGTGTCTGGTGGCGACCAGTGATGCTACTGGAAGATGAACCCTAAATTGAGGTCAGTGGTAATAGTACTGCACTGTAACGTGAGATTCTAAAACTGATGTGGGCATGTTGTTAGGAATGTGTCTGTGGCGCGGGGCGGCCGGGGTTCCTAAAGATGCCACAACAGCTAGTTGGGCCGCAGGTAAACGGAATTTATCCATCGGCAAATGCCGGGGTGAACAGGTTCTTGCTCCCGATCGATTTCAGTGTGTGAATGCATGCTCAGCACGGTCAGGAATTTGTGATTTGGGCCATTAGATTTGGTAATTTTTGTTGAAACAAGTGTAACTTGATGTAGTTGTTCCATTGTAGTTGCTGGATGAGTTGCAGCCGGATCAGTGGCCTGTGGATGCCGGGAACCGTGCGATCCGGTGCCTGGGTGTTGCGCTGAGCGCGGCGGCCAGGTTGCTAGGGGCTTGCATGCCTAGGACGGGTGCAAGGATTACTGCACTACTTGGCGGGCCATGTACCGAGGTCCTGGAATGGTAAAGATCCCTACTTTATTGTGCGCTTTGCAGCTAGACATTATTGTGTTACAGTTTGGTGATCGCTGTGGATGATTCTTCAAGTACTTAGATGTTGGCCTATTAAAAATAGGAAATTTCTACCTGGTTGGTGAAAGATAATTATTGGTTAGGACTATAGGTTCCGGAGTATCAGAAGCATGGTTCTGAGTACACTCATGACAGCCACTAAGACGCCAAGTTCCGTTAAAAATTTTGCCCTCTTTTGTTGAAGATGCGTGGTGAATCTCAGGAACTTGCTATGGATGATATTGTTTGAACAATTAGCATCTTAGTTTATGCGTATACGCCATTGTTGTCAACATGACCACTAGGGCAAGTTTTTACCTTTACATTAAAGTTACCATGAATAATGACAATAATTCCTCTGAGTTCACCTAAGCTTGCTTCTAAGTACACTAAAACTAAAAATGCATTTTTCACTATATTCGCGGGGCATGGAGTGTGTAGGATCTTGGTACAGGAGGATGAGTTTCTTCCTATGGGGGTTGGGTGGGGTGTAGGTTATGGGCATGCACTTTGCCATTGTGCAACAGCGGTTAAATCATGCTCTTCTAAGGCTGCAGAGTAAAAAGAGATAGTAAAAACTATGTATATAGTAGGACGGTGTGCATGGAGCATAGCTGTTAATTTTGAGGTGAAACTTAAAACAATCCTTACATACCCCCTAAAGTACTGGGTCTTGGTACTGTATCCCTCAGAAATAGATCGATAGTGGAAAACCGTAATCTCTTTCTATCTCCTTTTTTATTTAGAAGTAGGTTTCATGTGAAGAAAAAACATAACTTACAAGACATACATGGTGTCCTTCAGATTCGTAGTACCTCTTTGCATCATGCTATTTGTTCACATAAATCTTTCATATTTCTTCTCTATACTTGTGTTCATATTATCTTGAAATGTTGCTTTATATTCCATTGGATAGTGCAGATTGTGTCGAAAGATTTGTTAGAGCCAGTTAGACCACATAAGGATCTTGATAAGGATGCAGTTCCTCACTTTCAGAAAGCTGTCAAATTTTACGATGGTCTTGCCAAGCAATTGGTCAGTCAAGGTCATGTGTTAGATGTTTTCATCTACTCTTGATCAGGTTTGTATAGTATTCTCTTTAGCGAGCAATTTATGCTCATGTTTGAATTAATGTTTCTATCTTGCTCATTAGATTACATGATGCTGCATGACATCTTGTACTTCGTATTGTTACCTGGAAAGAATGTCGTTGTGGAGCTGTACTCACGATTTAAGTTCAGAATGTTATTGTCAGTTCCCTCCTTTGTAAAATTCTTTGTTCCAATGACTAAGACTAACTGAAAACCTCTTAAGAGTAAGTTTCCTGATTATTTCACATAAGATGTAAGATGCATAAATTTTTCTAGCATCTTTTGTACCAAGCAATGAGGATTTAAGGGAATTAATATATTGACATTTTTATATCTTTGGTTCATGAACTTGAGCTTAAATAATGAGTTTTGTACAAACCCATGTATCTTCATAATAGATTGGAAAATTTAGGATCAAGTTAGCAGGATATATCGGAGGAATATTGAATTGAATGCTATTGGACCACTAAAAATTGTTTAACGAAGTGTTGATTTTGATAAAGTATATCTTCTTCCCTCCAATGACTGCCAAAAACCAGTTTCATGTTTTGAAATAATGATAGGGCAATTTAATGCCCCGGGTATCTAAGCAAGACTAAGTATGGCGCTTAGATACAACTTATATCTAGTATGTTTCCATTATATCTAGGGTGACAAGGATTTTGTGATCAAGTGTCAAAGGGTAGGGTATACTAGTAGAATGATTAATTGGCGAGTAACTACAACCTTACGACAAACATAAATTTGCATAACATATTAAAGCATGCAATTGATAATTTAAACTAACATAATTGCATTAAAATATAGGTTCAACATGATTAAAGTATTGACTCACCTGGCTCACAAATTGGTTGGTCTTGAAAGTCCTGACTTGGCGCGAACTGTGGCTCTTCCGGATCTTCGAACTCTATTTGGATGATCTCGATGAAAAGCAAATAAATACACAAACATACAAATAAATCCAAATAAACTCCAAAAATTATCATTTACCACTATTAGAAAGATCTTGATTTTAGATGAGTTTAGAAATAAGTTTCATTCAATTTGTATTTAAAATGAGAGATCGGACCTTTCAAATTTTAAATCAAGATAAATTCTAAAATAAACAGTGGGGGGAGAGAGAGAAGGAAAGGGAATGCGGTGAGGTGACAAAGAGAGGAAGAAAAAGAAAGAAAAGAGAATGGGTTAGTAAAATTTGGAAATTCAATTTTGGATTTGAATTTCCCTTTTTGAGTTTTAATAGTATTTGAATTTAAATTTGAATTCTTAGTTTAGTCATTCAGACACAAATGTTAATATTCCTTTGCTTTTGGTTTTATTTAATTTGATTCTAGATTTTGATTTTCAATTTGAATTTTTGCTAAATTTCTTTTCCAATTATTTTGGCTCTTGACTCTAGATTTTTATTTTATTAGTTCAATTGTTTGGCGAAACCCAAATCAAGATTCTGAAATGAAGTAGAAAAATTCAAACAACACCAAAATGCATTAAACATTTTAAATTTTTCATATTTTCATCATTCCACAATTTTGGGATGTTGCAAATTCTACCCCCTTAAAATGAATCTTGACCCTGAGATTCCAATAAAATAGAGAGAAAGGAGGTGGGGGTAAGACTAGCCAGCAGCAAGATCTATGGTTTTGCTTGACATGTTGTTCTTTCTTTGGAGTAGATAGAAGAGAGAAAATGTGCACAATGGTGGGTTAAGACTTGGAGAAGAAAGAAGGCAAAGAGAAACCTTGTTCTTCTAGGTAGGTCATAGTTATCTTCACTTCATTGTAGAGTACTTGCTCTTCTAAGTGCTTGCTACTCAACATTGTTACTGTTGTGGCTACAGACCAAACAGAGAGAGATGTGGTAGTGGAGAGTTGGAGAGTGTGATGAGTAATGGCTTGGGTCCTCCCCATGGCCTGTATTCCACACATATATACACATGGGGGGTGTTTTTACAATTATACCCTTACATCTGAGTCTCCCCTTCAGGGGCACTTATGTCATTACACATGGCCTATTCTGGGCCTTATAACCTTCTACCAGGCCTGCTGGGTTTAGGTGGGGGCCACCCCTACAACAGGAGCCTCTCATGGTGAAGGGCTTCACAGGGCCGAAGCCATGTTGCCGAGTCCTTTGGCCCCCTCCGTCCCTGCGGCCTGTGAACTTTTCCGAACTTGACCGGGGGCTGAGGCCGAAGTAGGCGCGCGCGCGCTCCGTTCCCTTGCTGTGGCGGGGTTAGCGGGCCCCTGAGTCGCCGCACATGCATTAAGTGATAGCGGACGCGCTGCGACGCTCCTTCTTCTGGCCGTCCACGTGGTGTAGCGTGCTTGGCGCGGTGCGGGCCTTGAGGCGTCGTGGCCATTTAATGTGACGACGGACTTCCGGCGGTTGGACTTCCGGCGGTTGGACTCCTGCCGATTGGACTTCCGCCGGTTGGCTCCCCTGCTGATGGGGTATATATATGGCGCTGGTGCGGCGTTGTTCCTGCATGTCTTTGGATAGAAGCTGCTCCCCTAAAATGGGCCCCTTCCGTGCATCAACATTCCCTAGCGACGCTGAGCGGCTTGAGGGATGTTGATGTACAGACGGAGGTCCATTTTTCTTGGGAGCTTGGTTAGCGTCTGCTATGGGTAACCAGTCGCGCTTCCTGCCCTCGCGCTGCATTTCGGCGTGCGACGGCAAGGTTTGCCCTGTTCTTCTTAATAGACCTACCTTCAGTCGGGGTTCTTGGTGGAGCCCGTCCGCCTTACTTTGAAAAAAGGCTGATGCACTGAAGGTGGCCTGTTAAGGAAAACAAGCCAAACTTTGCGCGACATGACCTTCGCTTTTTGCCATGTGTGGGAGGTGCCAACGGGTGAGGTCGTGCGCGCGGGTCCGTTTCCCGAAGTCAAGGTCCAGGCCGAAGCCGCGGCCAGGTTGGTGTGGCGATCGAGAAGACGGCCTCCTACGCGCGCGTCGCACTCTCGTATGAAGATGGCAAGGTTTGACATGTTCTCATAGACAGATATGCTTGAGCTCGTCTGCATCCGCTGATTGCGCCAACTGGGGCTATCATCAAGGAACGTTGATGTACTGAAGCTTATTTGTCTATGGGAACCTGTCAAAACCTGCCGCACATCAGCCGTTGCGCTCCCAAAATATGGAAAGCCCAGACGCCTGAGTCCCTGATGGTTTAGGTCATGAGGCTGTCGCGCGGGCTTTGACGCCGAAGTGGCCGCCTGCCCTTTCCCCACAGAGGCAGAGGTTATGTCGAGGCTGCCGCCGAGGTTGCTTGGCCCGCGGCGGCTTGCCGTTATACCCCGGCGCAGGGCCGAGGCGGGTGGCAAAGTATCTCAGCTAAAGCGAAGATTTGCCGCGATAAGCCGCCGGTCGACGAGCGTAATCGGGCGCCAAGTCGGCGTAGACGCGCATGCGCCCGCCCCCACCCTTAGCCGGCAGACGACGCGCGCTCCGCCCCGCCTCTTCGAACGGGTGGCGGCGAGCCGGGCGCCAGCCGGTAGACGCGCACGCGCCCGCCCCTACCCTTCGAACGGGTGGCGCGAGCCGGCGCCTAGCTGAGTAGAAGCGCGCGCGCCGCCCCTACCTTCGAACGGTGGCGCGAGCCGGCGCTAGCCGGTAGACGCGCGCGCGCTCGCCCCTACCTTCGAACGGTGGCGGCGAGCCGGCGGCTAGTCGGCGACGCGCGCGCGCTCCGCCCCTACCCTTCGAACGGGTGGCGCGAGCCGACGCCAGCCGGCAGACGCGCGCTCCGTCCCCTACCCTTCGAACGGGTGGCAGCGGAGCGGTCATGCGCTGTAAAGGTTCCTGGAATCGCGCCGGCCCCCGGTTTGCCAGAGCTAGGTTGTCGCACCGTGCGACCCGCCTCGGCGCGCGTAGTGCACGCGGCGGCTGGTAACTGGTGCGCGGCGGGATGTGAACGGTTGTGTGCTTGCAGCTGCTCGCCTCTTCCCTAGGGAAAGGGGACACGGGGCGGGCGATGAATGGCGCAGCGTCGAAGCTGTTATGATCCCATGGCCCATTAGTGCGCTTTTAATGGCGGCTGGAGTCGTGTCGACGCCTGGCCTCATGTGCTCCAGCTATCTCGTGCGGGGGTTGGCACACGGCGGGAGGCCACTGGAGTGTCGCGCCCTGACGGTCCTTACCACTGCGGTCGCGCCCCTTCGTCTTTGATCATTGGGGATTGTGCGGGACGGGCCTTTGTACGACTGCGGTTGCCCCCGGTACGCGGACCGTCGCGACGCTTCGGCATCGGGGCAAGGTGGCTTGAAATAGCCCTCGTAACCGCGCCCCCGCAGTTGTACGCCCCCTTCTCGCTTGCATCGCCTTCCATACTCCCGTAGTATTCTCGCCGCTACACTCCTTTCACGAGAAGCGATGGCATCTGGTGGCAAGCGTGGCCAGGCGGCTAGTGCCTGCGGCATTCGCCGGCGATCCTCACCGCTAGAGGTGAAGTACTCGCTCAGCGAACGCGATCCAAGCGCTGCTGCGCGCGGGGAAGCTGTCCGAGCGCCATGCGGTACGATTGCCCGCCGCCGATGAGACGGAACCGCGCCCCGAGAGGTCGGAGGCGCTCGTGTTCGTCGCCTTTTTTGACGCGGGGCTCTGCATCCCGGCGGCGGCGATCGTGGGCGATGTGCTACGGACCTGGCCGAGCGGCGCAATCGACCAACGCCGTGGCCCGGCTCGCGGTGTACAGTTGGGCCTTGCACTCGGGAGCGTGCTGGCCCAGTGCTTCGTTGTTCGCCTACCTGCACGAGGCACGGTGCCAGCCCAAGGAGCGGAAGGACAGGATGCTGTCGAGCTTCGGTAGCGTCACCTTTATTCTTCGGTCAACTTGCAGCAAGCTCTTCCTTGCGAACTCCACTCGCGGGAAGTGGGAGTCTCACTGGATGAAGCGGTGGTTCTACCACCGCGTGGAGAGCGGGAGCAGCCTTGAGTGCACGGGCCGGCCGATCGCGTTCAAGACCTCGCCCGGCCAGACGCTCGACGATGAGGACAAAGCGGAGGCCCGACGGCCAGAGGCGTGGCCGCCCGCTTCAACATGCGCGACCTCGCCGAAGAGTACGTGATGTACGGCGTGGCGCCGCTTGCCCGTGACTGGCGCCTTGCCGCCGAGAAGCGTCGAGACGACAATGTTTCGCCGTTGATCTGCTCGTTGCCGGCACCCTCCGGTCTTCGTAAGCCTCGACCGTATCTCCCCTTTGTTCATGCAAAACGCGTTACATGCTAATCTCATCTCCTGCTTTACTTTAGGGACTCGCTTGGAGGATGCGAGCAGCCGCGCAGATTCTCGGGGCCGATACCAAACAGGAGCACGAGCAACACAAGGCCCGCTACCGTCGAGGCGGGGCAGGGGCGGATAAACCGCGTGTGCGAGGCCTTGGGCCTTGCCGTGCCGGACCATGCTGACCCGGACGACGGCGCAACGAGGAGGAAGGCGCCGTCTTGCAAGAGGGGCCGAGGTGGAGCGTCTGCCGTGCTTGGTGCGGCAGCTGCCACTGCTGCTGCTAGCGCTCCCGAGGGCTCGGAAGACGCGGCGTCGGATTCGGCGAAGTATGCCGATTCGGGCTTGGATGGCGCAGACGCCGAGGCGGCGATCTTCGCGGTGCCACGACGGCGGGCTTGCCACGAGCAGCCGGAGAGGGGAAGTCTCGTCACCCGCCGCGGTCGCCGAGACAGAACCCGTGCGGACCGACGGTGCTGAAGTGGAGCCTTCGACCGTGGCCGCTATGGTGCCGGAGACGCCCTCCGTGGGGGCGCACGGAGCCGTGCCTTCACCGACAGTAGTGGCGGAAGCCGAGGTGCCCCCCGCAGAAACTGCCACGGTGGGACCTTCGCCCCCGGGTGCTGCAGCCGTGGGGTTCTCTCCGGCAGCGGCTGCTGGGGCGGTGTCGTTGCCGCTTGCTCCGGCTAAGCGGCCGTGTCTGCGGCCAGAGCTCCACCGGACGAGGAGGGGATTCGTCGTGGCGACGGGCATTGGGAGCTTGTGGGACTCGGATGTGCTCGCTGGTCCTCGCGTGCCCGCCTCTCGCCTCTCTGTGCCACACCGCCCGCCAGTGCAGAACGGCCGGCGCGCCCCAACGCTGAGGCTTGCTCTGCAGACCACGCCTTCTGCGGGGACTTGCGCCGCTCCCCCGCCTGGGACTAGGGGGCGGGCCCCCGAAGCCCTCCTTCCGCTACTGAAGGTAAGGTGGCCTAGCTTACCCTGGTGTATTCTTCGTTGTGCCTTGCGGTGCTCACCTGCGTCCCTGCCTGCAGCGTCACTTATTCCGGAGGAGGAGCCCTTGGTGGAACATGGGACTGCCGCGCGTGCGAGCCCAGCGGACTTCGTGCCTCCCCCGGAGACGCTGAGGGTGTGGCGCGGGATTGTGGATGACACGGCTGCCAGCGTCGGCCAGCAAGCGCTGCAGACACGGGGCGGGGCGTCTCGGGGACGCCTTTGAGGTGTCGGGGGTGAGGGTAAGTACTCATACGACAACGCCTAGGACTGCTGAGCTTGCTAAGCCTTTCTATTCTGCAGACACTTGTGCTGGGGCAGGCCTTGCAAACGGCCTATACTTGTGCCCAAAGGGCGCTTGAGGATAGGCTGCGAGCCGCCGAGGAGGAGCTACGCGAAGCCTTGGGAGCCCGTTCTGCCCAGGATGCCCGCATCCGCCAACCGAGGCGAGTGCGCCGCCGAAGGCGCACGCCGAGGACTTGCCGCGCCGGCGCGGAGTCGATCGCGAGGTCGCGCAACAGAGTTTGCGGCGAGCGGGATGGCCTCTCGCAACAAAGTTGCCTCGCTAGAGAAGGAAAGGCGAACTTGCCTCGGCTCTAGCGAGCGCGACGCACGCTGGCGGCCTCGGTGGCTGCATGGGATGCCATGCAAGCGCTGGAGAGCCATCTCGGCGGGCTCGTGGCTAAGGTGCCGATCGCACCTTTGGCCCGGAGGAGCTGCTCGACCCTCCGCCGATCGGGATGCCGCCGACATCGCGCGCGGCGCCGCAACGACCTTCGGCAACCACTGTGTGTACGTATCGTCATGCATGGTGTGCGCGCTCCTTTGGCACCGCGGTTGCACGCACGTCGCTGGGCTGGAGGACCCCCAGCTAGAGATGCCTGGGGGGGCTTGAGTAATGTCCGGTGTCGTCCGCGCCGTTCGTCGCGCCGTCAAGTACTTCCACGAGCGGATCTGGGACTACGTCGGGGAAGCTGCCGCACGGGTCGAGCTCCGAAAGTCACTTTTTGGGGAGGGGAGCCTCGGCCAATTTCTGGACGAGGTCCCGCGGCGCGACGAGGGCGGCGCTGAGGTCTCCGAAGGCGCCGGGAACCCGCAGGTGTGACACCGGGGTTACTAGGTGTAGCGTGCATTGTAATGCTCCGCCTTTCTTGTGAATGAAGTGCGCGCTTGCTTTACAAATTCTGACCTTCACCTGTGTCCCGGGCAGCTTCCTTGCTGGGGCCGACTACTCGCGTCCGACCTTGCGATTCGACGCGCGCCGACAAGCGAAGGGTCAAGAGTCGCTGAACTTTGGGCGGACTGACCGCTCCGGCGAGCCCCGACCTTACGGCGCGTTAAGGACAAGCCTGCCGAGTAGCCACCTAGAACGGTAGAGATGTTGGTGCGCCTCTGTACTTGTAAGATTTTTCCAATATATAGATCTCCTGGTAATTAGGATATGCGTGGTCATGCTGTGCGGGGACGAAATCCCCACATTCAAGGTTCGCCGTTAGTATGATAGCCGCGCAAGCGGTGTCTCCTCCCCGTCGAACGGACGCCAATGCGCTCGCGGGGTTCGCGCGTCGATTACTCCGTAGAGCTAGCGCGTGCGGAGGCAATCGTTGATACTACGACCTGTTTAAAGTCTCGCGGACTGGCGCGTGCGAAGGCGGATCTCCGCACCACAACTTGTTTAAAGTCTGTAGACTGGGGCGTGCGAAGGCGGACCTCCGCACCACGACCTGTTTAAAGTCCGTAGATTGGCATGTGCGAAGGCGGACCTCCGCACCACGACCTGTTTAAAAGTCCAGATCGGCGCGCGCGGCGGGCCTCCGCACTACGCACCGCTTAAAGTCCGTGGATCGCGCGCGCGGCGGCGACCTCCGCACCACGACCTATTTAAAGTCCGTAGACTAGTCCGTAGACTGGCGCGTGCGAAGACGGACCTCCGCGCCACGACCTGTTTAAAGTCCATAGACTGGCGCGTGCGAAGGCGGACCTCCGCACCACGACCTGTTTAAAGTCCGTAGACTGGCGCGTGCGAAGGCAGACCTCCGTCCCCTACTCCGAGGTAGGGGCAGCCTCTGGTGTACCCTGTATTCCACGTGCGCGCCGTCGCTGGGGCCAACCTCCGGTGCGCTACGTCGGTACTTCTTGGGGCTCTCGGAGTTGGTTTCCACAGTACACCCTGCGTACACCTCCCGCGATGCGCGAAGGCGAGCCCCGACGCGCTGAGGAGGTGCACGATTGACAGCCACGCAAGATTCGCGCCGCGTTTGTACTCCGTAGAGTGCGTGGGATCGATGTCCACGTCTTATTTATACTCCGGGGAGTATGCGCACGGACGACGTCCGTGGCATGCGCGGGATTCGCGTCTTGTTTATACTCCGTAGAGTGCGCAGGGAGAGCATCCGTGTCTTATTTATACTCCGTAGAGTGCGCGGGATCGACGTCCACGTCTTATTTATACTCCGTAGAGTGCGCGGGATCGACGTCCACGTCTTATTTATACTCCGGGGAGTATGCGCACGGACGACGTCCGTGGCATGCTCGGGATTCGCGTCTTGTTTATACTCCGTAGAGTGCGCAGGGAGAATATCCGCGTCTTATTTATACTCCGTAGAGTGCGTGCAGAGGCGTCCCCCCACACGTCTTTGTTTATACTCATGCCCGTGTCTTTGACGGAGAGTGCACACGCGAACGCGCGTCTTCGTTTATACTCATACCCGTGTCTTTGACGGAGAGTGCACACGCGAACGTGCGTCTTCGTTTATACTCATACCCGTGTCTTTGACGGAGAGTGCACACGCGAACGTGCGTCTTCGTTTATACTCATGCCCGTCTTTGACGGAGAGTGCATACGTGAACGTGCAGCTTTGGTTTATACTCATACCTGTACCCCTGGCTACGGAGAGTGCACACGCGAACGTGCGTCTTTGGTTTATACTCATACCTGTACCCCTGGCTACGGAGAGTGCACACGCGAACGTGCGTCTTTGGTTTATACTCATACCCGTACCCCTGGCTACGGAGAGTGCACACGCGAACGTGCGTCTTTGGTTTATACTCATACCCATACCGCTACGAGAGTGCACACGCGAACGCGCGCTTTGGTTTATACTCATACCCGCACCCTCGCTACAGAGTGCACACGCGAACGTGCGTCTTTGGTTTATACTCATACCCGTACCCCTGGCTACAGAGAGTGCACACGCGAACGTGCGTCTTTGGTTTATACTGCGGGAGCACGCACGTAGGCGAAGCCTCCGCGCACCCTCACCGCGTATTTTCGCACAATGGTAGTATGTTGGCGACAAACGGAACTTTATTACATTCCCGTTTGCGCGGGTAAGCGATTACATATGACGAAGGTACTAACCATTTGTGCTCGGCGCGGCCGGAGCCTCTAGTGGTTGCACTATCTGTAGGGCCTGCCGAGCCACCCCCCTGATGACGCCGTGGGTCCCCGCACGGTGGTGCGGATCCTAAGTGTGCCGCTGATCGTCGCGACGGGGATATCTGGTGCCGTGCTCGATGCGCCGGGCCATGTCCTGGTCGCCCCGAACGGTAATGATGGCCCGCGGCCCTGGGAGCTTCATGAATAAATAGCCGTGATGCAGTACCGCCACAAAGGAGTTGAGGATTGGACGCCCCAGTATGGCATTGTAGGGGTATAGAAGGTCGACGACATCGAACGTGGCATCTTCGACCCTCACATTGTCGCCCTGGCCGAAGGAGACCTGAAGGCATATTTGGCCGAGCGCCCGTAGCGGTTGTCCTCCGAAGCCTTGCAGGGGGATTCCCGATGGGCCGAGGCGGCTTCGGGGGATCCCCATCTGGTCGAAGGCTGCCGCGAACGGTATGTTCACGGAACTGCCGCCATCAACTAGGGCACGCCCCACGTCGCATCCCGCTATAACGACTCGGACGACCAGGGGGTCGTGGTGAGGAAGCTCCACGCCTTGGGCGTCGGCGGGTGTGAACGTGACCTCGTGCCGTGCCCAGTCCGGCGGTGTTTGCGCCGGGTATGCCGCCACGTGGTGTAGCCTCCGTACGTAGGCCTTCCGCTGCAGTGCCGAGGCGAACTCCAGCGAGGAACCTCCGGAGATGACGTTGATAACCCTGCGGTGGGCGGCCTCCGGGGCCTGCAGCTGCAGGAGGCCCCCCTGAGGCTGCTGCACGTGGGCCTGAATCCGCAGAGGGCCCTCGTGGGGCTGCGTCCCTTGTGCTTGAATCTGCATGGGGACTTCGTACGGGTGCTGGACATGGGCCACCACGGGCGGGCGTGCCTCCGGGTTCCTGTCCCTGGCGACGCTTTGGCGGAGCGCCGCGATAGAGGTGCACGCGCGCGTGTCGTGGGTGCCGCGACCGTGGACCTCGCACCACAGCCCCTGGTGCTGGTCATCGTAATCTCCACGGCCTCTATCATAGCGGCCACGACCGCGGCCGCGGCCGCGTCCCCGGCCTCGGCGTCCCTGCCCGCCCCGACCCGTGGGAGCGCTTTAGTCGGGACCGCCTTCGATGTCGAGGACGAACCGACCTCACCGCGACTTCTGCTGGGCACGCTTGGGCCTATCGGACGGCTCCTTGTGCGGAGCGTCTTTGCGCTCGGGCGCATCCTTGGACGACTCCTGCTTATGTTTTCCCTTCGAAGATCCGTCCCTCGGCGGATCTTCGGCTTTTGCCGAGGCACCGGCCTGGTTGGTGTCGGAGTCATCGCCTTGTCTTCGCCGTGCGTCCTCTTCCGCCCTGGCATATTCCTCCATCTTGTCGAAGAGCTTCGTCACCGTCTTGATTGGCTTCCGTGCGTTGTACTCGGCCATCGGACCCGGGCGAAGGCCCTGTATGGCTGCATTGACAACGATGGTTTCGCACGTCTTTGACCCGACAACGTATCTTCGCGGCGCTTGAAGTAGTCCCGAGCCTCGAAGGTTTCTGCTTCACGGCGAAGAGCTGGTCCGCGTCGACCCGCTCAACATAATTCCCTTGAAAGTCGTTGTGAAGGCGGTCGCGTATCTGCTCCCACGCGTGATGGAGTTTGGCTCGATGGTAAAAAACCAGGAAAGCGCCACTCCTTGCAACGCGAGGGGGAGTCCCTTCGCCTTTGTGGTGTCGTCTTCGCCCGCGGCCTCGATTGTGGTTTCGTATATGCGCACGAACTCGCGGGGGTCCGTATCGCCTTTGTAGGGCTCGATGACGCTGGGGAATTTGAAATCTTCGGGCCACGCCGCCTGCTGTATTCATGCCGAAAGCGGGGACTCCGGGTCGACGCGTCGCAGCGGCACGCGGCTGGATGTGGGGGCATCGCGGCTGTCCGCCCTTTCCGCGTGGGCTCGGGCGCAACCACCGTGCGGCTCGCTGGCTCGAGCCTCTTGTATTTCTGACAGCCCGCGAAGATCCCTAGCTCTCGCTGAACGCTTTGAGGGCCGCCACAGGCGCTTGCCACCGCCGCGCGGGCGGGCGCCGCGTGCCGAGCGGGCGGTCGGCGTGGGCACGATCGCCGCGAGCTCCCGAGCTGCGGTCGCTCCATTGTGACTACCTCCAACCGCCCGATCCGCGCGCCGCGAGCGAAAGGCCAAGGCGGCGAGGTTGGTTGCCGCCGCATCGATGGGGTCGATCGCCGCCGCGCCGATGGCGGGTTGGTCGCCGCGCGCCGATGACGGGTTGGTCGCCGCAGCCGGCGACGGGTTGCCGCGCGCGCCGCGGCGGGTCGGCGCCGCGCGCCGGCGACGGGTTGGTCGCCGCGCGCCGATGGCGGGTCGGTTGTCGCGCGCCGATGACGGGTTGGTCGCCGCGCACCGATGGCGGGTCGGTCGCCGCGCGCCGGCGACGGGTTGGTCGTCGCGCACCGATGTCGACGCCCTCGACCACGCGCGCCGCCATCACCGCGCCGCGATGGCCGATGCCGCCCCCGTACCCATGCGACGCCCGACCCAGCCGCTTTCTTTCCCTTCGCCGCCGACGAAGCTTTTTCTGCCATCCTTCTTCGGACTTCAGCTTGCTCTGTCCTCCCCACTGACGGCGCCAATCGCTGTGGCTGCTGCATCAAACAGAGAGATGTGGTAGTGGAGAGTTGGAGAGTGTGATGAGTAATGGCTTGGGTCCTCCCCATGGCCTCGTATTCCACACATATACACATGGGGTGTTTTTACAATTATACCCTTACATCTGAGTCTCCCCTTCAGGGGCACTTATGTCATTACACATGGCCTATTCTGGGCCTTATAACCTTCTACCAGGCCTGCTGGGTTTAGGTGGGGGCCACCCCTACAACAGTTACCATCAAAACATCAAAGGGTTGAATGGTCATGTCGTCAATTGGCCTTAGGACGGTCAGAAACTTCCTATTGATGGATCGATAGTAATTTCCTATATCAGAAGGAATGGATGGCTTTGGAGATGCCGATATAGTAGCTAGCATCGCTATTATCGGGTTCCCTTGTCCTTACGGAATCTGGTTTTCTTTCTTACGCCCGCTGGGTATTGTGGTCTAAATTCTAGGCATCATTTGTGGTCAAAGGCACCACCAAAAGACTTTGCTTGCGTATCCACTACACTGGTCTAATTTATTCTTACTAAAGTGTTGTACTACTAGTTAGTGATTATTCACCATAGTGGTACTCCGACGCTTCTAAGGGACTCCTTATGTACAATGGATAAGACACGTGCTTTATCCTTCCCAAAAGGCACAATGTTTTGGGCTTGTATCATGGCAGTTTCTCTCCATGATTATCTCTCACTGACAACAACCGGAGATCAGTTATCATCAAATATCTCTCTCTGACATCAACCATCCCCCCGATCAGACGTGTTGATTCTATGAGATGTCTCCTCATACGCATAACTAGTGCCCCTTCAATGGTATTTAAAGGTTGATGAGAGAAAATAGAAGGACAATCGACACACGATCAATCAGTTGATCCCGAATCAGAGCAAGTCAAGGCAACCAATGTTTTCCAAGCAGTGGGAGATTATAGATCAGGACTAGTTGATTCCCTATTGTAGATCCCTTTGTGGCCAGTTCATAAGCAATAAAGATCAACCCCTTTCTCTTGTTAAATACTTCTAAGGAATTCAACCTCCTTTCTCATATCATTCGTATGACCAGTGACTCGGTCATCGACAAAGGTTTTTAATGAAGCAACTTATGCAAGGCAAATAACATGAGCTATGTACTCTTTTCTTCTTACCTTTTTCTTCGTTGATTTTTGGAAGTAGTTCGTTGATTTTTGGAAGTAGTTTTTAATGAGGCATGAGTATGGTGTTGGCTCATTTTTGAGGACCCGATGGTGTGGACACTTTACCAAAACTAGGTCCATGAGACCCATAAAGGCACATGAGTTATAATGGAAATAGTTTAGTCCCATATTGTTTCTTACTCATTCATGACACCTCTCCCCACACTATAAAGTGTGTGTGGTGGGGGCTGATTTGTACACCAGCTCTCACCAATCAATAAAGTTGAGAGGAGGCTCTGGGTACTACATCTTTTGTTCTTCTTCTTGTGTTTGTGCTTGATTGTTGGCAACACAATCACAATATGCAACAAATTGATTGGATTTTCTTGAATCTATGTTCCATTTCTTCAATTACTTTCCATTTCTTCAGCTATTGTTGCTGGCTTCTACTACTAGCAGCATATTTCCACTGGCACATGAATATTTCACTATAACATCCCAAAAAAATTAGGATGTTGAAAATGTGGAATTTTTAAAACTTTTGAAATGTATTTTGTTGTCATTCGGATTTCTTGGGATTTATTTGGGCTTTTCCAAAATTTGTGTTATGCAACAATAAATACATAATAAATATAAAATAATAATAATAAAGGAAAGATAAATAAAAGAATAGCTAGATTTAAATCAAGGTGAATTCCCTGAGAAATTGAAAGCAACAATAAGAATGAAATCTAGATTTGAATTCAAACTCAAACTCAAATTCAAAAATCAAAACTGAAAACCGAAATTCAAGACAAAAAAGTAAATAAAATCAAAACGTCAATCAGGCTTGGCCCATTTCCCTTTCACTACAACAAAACATGGCTATGGTAACACTTGACTGCAACATAATACAAATTGTGTTACAGGCAAAAAACTCAGTAACACATACTTTGTGTCCTCAGAGACCTCAGAACACATACTCGTGATGATCAATAAACGTGTTACAAGCATATAGTACCGCAACATAAACATGTGTTACAAAGCCATCTGGTAACATACAATATATGTGTTACGGACATGTGTTACTCTCTACTGTAGGGATAATCTTGTTCAACATTGATATATTTGTACAAACAACACAACTACTAGATTGAAGAAGTGAACTAAAACTCTGAGACCCTTATCTTTTCGCTCGTGAAACTACATGAACGCATCCACCATCACAAAATTTAGTAGAGACCATCAAAGAAAGGAAATATTATGACTATTCATGATGGCAGATGAACCAAAATAAAATTTACTTTTCTCACTTCTGCATATGAGATTTCCCGGACGAGTGGTCCATGGCGCTCCCGAACGCGTAAGTTTCGGGCGTACTCAAGAACGAAGTCCTGGGCGTACTCAGGGATGAGCCCTGAGCGTGGTCCCAAACGCGAAAGATTTGGGCGGTCTCAAGAGCGAGTTCTCGAGCGTCGCTGGGCACGTAGTCCCAGAGTAGTGTAGGAGTGATTCTTTTTGCATCTCTATGTTTCTTGGACTTTATTTGCCTAATGGGTATGATGCGATGAAAATATAGTTTCCTAAATTTAAGTACAATTTAAAGTGATGTGACTAAGTGTATAATGAACAATCAAATTAAAACAAGTGAAAATCTAGAGCCGAGTCCGTAATTATATTTTTTTCCATGGAGCGATCAAATATTAAAATCATTTAAAAAGCATTAGAGTTTTGGAAAAATATGTACGCTCTATTTTTGCTAAATATATTTTAAAAAAGCCTTATATTTTTTCCATGGAGCGATCAAATATAAAAATCATTTAAAAATGATGTTGTTTTATGCCTGGCCTGAAATTTTTCACACACAAATCTCCCTCCACATACTTCCCGCTAATGTAAAATTTTCCCTCCAATAATTTCAGGCAAATCTCTCAGTTCAACCCTACACTGTGCTCTAGGGGTGTGTTTGGTTGCTCAGATCTCCTTCGCCCCGGATGGGTGGATCCGTATAATCTGAGAAAGAGCTCGCTTGGTTGCTCGTATGAGTGGATACACTGTATGAGCGGATGCAAAATACGCCTCATCCTCGATGGGTGGATACGCTCAAAATGAGCTTCACTAGCCATCCCGGATGAGTGGATGCAGTGTATCTTATGCGGTCCCACGTGTCACCTCTCGAGTTTGGTAGATTGCATCCGCTCATACACCAACCAAACAACATCTCGCTTTTTGTATCCGCTCATACACCTCACCAAACATCTTCTTTTTCTGAAATACGATTCCACTCAGCCTGCATCCACTCAGCCAGGATATACGATACAACCTCCATCCACGAACCAAACACACCCTAGATAATCTCAGTCCCTCCCGACTCTACTCACCCGGTCACCCCCCAGCCGCCGCCTCTCCTCCTCCCCTCATTCATTCGGTCATTCCATTCGAGACGCCGTCTCCTCCTCCCCTCTACTCACCTCGCCTCTCCCGAGACGCCGGATCCACCCCGCCGCCGTCGCCCTCCCCACCCGCCGAGAGCTCGAGACGCCGGATCCACCCGCCGCCGTCGCCCTCCCCACCCGCCGAGCCCGAGACGCCGGATCCACCCCGCCGCCGCCGCTCCACCCCGGCGCCGTCCCCGAGCCCGCTCCTCCTCCAGGCGCGGCCGCCGCGCCTCCTCCACCTCCGCGACAGTACCTCTCGAGCTCTCCGCTGGAAGCCCTCTCCTCCGACCTCTTCGCTCTGCACGCTACTCCCGGCAGCTCCTCCCGAGCCCTCCCGGTCCCCTCCTTCCGTCGCCCCTCGGCTCCGACCACCTCCTCGACCTCGCCGTCCTCGACAACCTCCTCGCGCAGTAACTTGCTTCACCGCCGCCTTGTTCTCACTCGCTTTGGTTCTTTTTCCCCCTTCTTACTTGTGGCTAATGGTTCTTTTCGTTTTGGGTGGTCGTGTGCAAAGCGGGAGGCGCAGAGGAGATGCTCAAGAAGTCGTCGAGATGTGTGACTGGATGGAGCCGAGACTCCGACTTCCTCCAAATCTCCGCTCCTCGCCATTTTCTTCACGACCTAACATTGACTTCTTCTCTCTTTAGTGGTATTTTTCTTCTCATTTGATTTCACAATCATTGATGTAATCAATTTCTTTTTACTAGCCCAACAATTGCTACATGGCACTTCCAACATTGGTGTTCTAGGATTTCGGATAAGTGAGCATGTTACCGGTCGTGGTGCTTTGAGTAACATCGAACTTTGACGAGTTGGTTTTGGTGTTTGGTTTGCACTCGGCGTTGATTTTTCAAATCTTACGTGGTAGGCCATTAAGCCTTATGGATTAACCAATTCATGGCATAAATATTTCTTGCTAGTTTACTACCATATATGCTCCATTGTCACAATTCGCAGAACTGCTTATCCGTGGTTGTGGTTTCTTTTAGCAATTTGGTCAATTATATCTGTTGCCATCAATTGAAGTCGGGCGGACCCTCCTTCGGGCATGGTCGCGGTCGCGGTTCTTGGTTCTTGGCGTCGCGCCTCGATTTTGTGCGAGATTTCTTGGGCAGCAAAGGCGCTTCTTGGCGATTGGTGGGGATGGACAACCACGCCGCCGGTCGAGCCGGCAGATCCGAGACCGGCATGCTCAGAGGAACTCGGGAAGCCCAAGCGTGAGATCTTGCATCAAAATTTGATCTTGCCGCTGTTATTGTACTCCTTTTTGGTGGCATTTTGTAACTGCTGAAATGTCGTACCACATGTTAGTTATGGTGTGCACGGTTTTCGCATGCGCTCAAGATCTCTTCATTGAGGTACAGCATTTTGCATCGAGTTCTCATGGATGAGGGAAGCAATGGCTTATTCCACCGCTCAAATCTTTGGAGTAAAGAAGCTAATTGTATGTTGTCGTTTCCCATTTCAGATATTAGAGTTCTCTTATCCTTTTCCTAATTCGTACATCTTCATTCTCATGGTCTCAATTAAAGCCTCAAGGACTTGAGATAACATCATGTTCGATATCTAAGTTGCCTAAGTGTTTTCAATTCCAATTGTCGATAGATGGTGGTATCGTTGTCGAATGTTCGAGTTATCCGATTCGTGCAGGTATAGTTCTCTTGTCTCTGCGGTGTTCAAGATCGGACGATGTGTATCATTTTCTTACAGAATCGCGGCTCCTCCTTACTACAATGCACACCTCGAGAGGATGGATAAAAGGAGTATACCAAGAGTCATCGATAGTACGCAATTTATGGTTGGTGCAAATTTAGGTCTGCTTGTACGCCCATTGTATGGTGTCAAATAATTAGTTGTGTACATCAATCCTATCAGTCGTGTACAGATTATGATGTCCTGGTTTATGGATTGCGGGGTTTATTTATGCCAGTTTGAATTCCGGAGTACTGGGATTCTGAGTTAAATATACTACTCTCTTGCTAGACAATTGCTGTCATGTTTATACTGCAAATTTTTTTATATTTGTGCAACGTATTTCTGAAAGGACAAATGGCGCCTTAAGGACGAAATTTATTTATTTACTCCCTTTTATGTAAGTAGATTCCAAGTTGGAGCACCTCACAAGTGGTTGTGCTTATATTATACGGATCATTTCAGTATTTGTTCTTGTTGGCACCATTTTTGTCCCTATCGGTGTTGCTTCGCTGCTAGCTTCACGAAAGGTATGCTGAATTAATATGTTGTATGCTTGATTGAAAGATATGTTCGGCCAAGTGGGGATTTTTTTTGTTAATGTTTATTGTTTTCTTTGCCGTAGGTTGTTGAGATTGTTGATTGATATGATGATGCATACGTCCCAGCTAATATGACTGACAAGCTTGCTTACATCCAGAACTCAACAATATCCAAAACCTGCACAAGGACTCTAAAGGTAATGAACTTAGCTGCATGAGTATTCTTCTATAACCTGAAATTTTGGAAATGGAGAAGCAATAACCACTAGAGCGTCGATTAGTGATGATGTGTTACATATATGCATCTTGGTTTAGGAATGAAAAGAATCCTTGGTTGAAATATTTGCTTGCATGTTCCTCTCCAGGTTCCAAAGAATATGACGCCGTCGGTTTTTGTGTATTACCACTGGATAACTTTTTCCGTAATCATAGGAGGTATGCAATATGCTTTCAGGGTCACCAGATTTCAAAGACATTGAAATGAATACAATGAATCCTTGGCTGAAATATTTGTATCCAATTTTTGCAACAATTGCATTGAAATGAATAAAGTGAAAAATACATTGTTGTGAATGTTAGTTCACAACGGGATAACTACTGTACAGGGGAAGGCCAGAACGGCATGGCTTGAAGGGGATTAGAAGTAGAAGATTGAACGGCATTGTTGTGAATGTTAGTTCATACTTGATAGGTTGTTTCTTCTACGGTTTATTTACATCTATGGATTAAACTTCATTAGTGAGATATTTTTCAATATCCTACAATCTACACATGCTTGCATACAATTTTAGTTGTTGTTTCTATTTTTTATTGCTAGGCAACCAATTTTGGAAAGTAAGAATCAATCACTCTTTGCGTAAAACTGAGGCGCTTGTACTACCACTGGACTGCTGTAAGTCAATTGATGATGCCCATGCTAAAGGAATGCCGATTGCTTGGCCTTCAATATGTGTATGATATTTCAACCTTGGTCCATATAATACTATATATATACTTTTTCATGTATCCTTAAAGCTCAGTAATGTTTGCCACATGTAGGTTCAGAAGATTAATGGTTGAAATCTCATACTTGTTTCACCTCACGGATAGATCATCGGGCAAAGATTTTGTGAAGAATAGATAGATATCATTATGTTATTCTAGGATGAAAAGTTTGTGTTGTTATTCCCAAGACTTGTTTTCTCAAATGGATTGTCATGTATGTTATAAAATTATGTGAATCATATTTTATATATTTCCCTGTGGAATGCAATGTTGGTGATGGTTATAATTTTGTGCAATATGTGATTCTTGTGAAAGAAAATAATTCTGCAATTAATTAATTGTCATTTCGAAAAAATCATTACTTTTTCCTCCCTCTAGATCTCTGTGTATATATATTTATATGTATTAAAATAAGTTTCCACAAAATATTTTGGTGTAAGAAAATGTGTTGCTACTCATATTACAATGGTGTTACTATTGCTCCAAAAATGTGTTACTGGGGTAGCTTGTTGTAGCACATATTTGTGTTACCAGGGTAGTTTGTTGTAGCACATAATATGTGTTCTTATAGATAAGATATGTGTTGCAAGGTAGTAACATGTTTTCAGATATGTAGTAGCACTTATCACGTGTTACTTCAAACCTAGCTAGTAACATGGGCTATAAGAACACTTAAAAATTGTGTTACTGCAAAGACTAGTAACACCTTTATTGACATGTAGTAGCACATAGACGTGTTACTATAGCTCCTTCCTGGTGTAGTGTTTCTTTCCCTCTTGGCCTAACTTTTGGCTCATTTCTACTCGGCCCAGCTGCACGCCTGGCCCATTTCCTTTTTCCCTGCCTTTCTTTTTCTCTCCCTGGCTCGGCCCACCCCACCAGCCCGCTCCTTCCCCCTCCTCTCTTCCTCTCTCTCCCTCTATTTAGAGTGTGCTCTTGACCTGGCTAGGCTGCACTGCATGCGCCTGTGCCAGCCGCGCCTTGGCTCGGCCTGGTTGTGTTGTGCCCGCACTGAGCTACCCCTTTCTCGCACTCACGCACACCCCAACTTGCACTGCGCCATGCTACGCCACTCAGCCACGTTGGCATCAGCACCCAAAACTCTAAACTTGTTTAAATATCGAGGCGGATGGTAAGAGGAGCTGGTGTGGAGGGAGCACGAGAGTGTGGTATATGGTAGATCCGCCCTAATAACTTTAAGGACTAAATTTTGTGACAATTTTCCAATATAAAATTGTACAACCGCAAGCTATAATGGGTGTCGCTTGGCTAATTAATTTGCATCAACCCAGCGTGGGTTGTGCGATCTGGAGGAACACGGGTCGTATCACTGGTTAAGCCACTATGCAGCGCAAGAGGTGACCTCCGGAGAGGGTGGGCGGAACATCCTAGTGATGGAAACCTTAGCGGGTGTAACCTTGTTGAGGAGATACATTGTAAAGGCCTCGTGATGGTTTTCTTGATCTACATATCCAAGAAAACATGTAGAATATAATAAGTTGAACACCTCTTGTGGGTAAAGTGTGCAACATCTGTAGAATAAAAACTGTTCGAACAACTGTGCCCACGGTCATAGACGGGCATGGAAACTTACTCGAGTTGGTGCCTATTTTACAAAATAATCTTTATGGTTGGGATGAAAAATAGGAGAGGTGGTTGGAACCTTTACTTTGGTTTCCCCTAGGTGGATGGAACCTAGTGAATATAAATGGTTGATGGAACCAAAGGAATAAAAATTAGTATAAGATGGATGGAACTATGCTCTGTAGCAGGTGGATAGAATGTGTACTACTATTACTATTGCATACTCTTACACTCTTTAAAAACATCATTTATTTAAAATGCTAAGTCGTAACAACTTGCGCTCCAATTCTACAGATGTGCTAATATATGAGTAAGACACTCCAGCACATGAAACAAATATGAACATTAGATGTGATACTTCAACTATTTTCGGAATCTACAACCTACTCAAATTTTCGGAATCTACAACCTACTCAAATTTTCGGAATCTGCAACCTACTCTACCAACAGACAGAAAATCTCAGCAACCTCATTGAACATATTGACTGCAAGTATAAGAATGAACTTGAAGAAGCCCTTCGGTCACAACAATGGAACACGAGTTATTATCTTCAGAACATGAGCACGCATATCTTCCTGGAACAATCCTGCAAGGTACTGCTAATATATCAAAACCTTATTTCTTTATTCTACATAACAGAGTACAAGTACTAAAATACCTTACGTATTGACACCCTTTGCAGAGGAGGGACTCTAAGCCGGACATCCTTAAATTGCATCTTCCTAACTAAATTAAGAACTGAAAAGTATCATGAAGGAGCAACTTTCTCTCCTATGTAGGTACACATATGAGCAATTATCCTCAATTCCTAACTGCCAAGCACTACTTCTTGCTGGTTTCTTCTTGCAACACGACTACCAATGTACACTAAATTGATTAGATTTTGTTGAATCTATGTTCCATTTCTTCAACTGTTATTGTTGGCTGCTGCTATTGGTAGCAAATTACCACCGACACATAAATATTTCACAACATTCCATCATACTTTTGCTAATAAGATGCTACAAGATTCTGTTGCATGAAACAACAAAATAATGGGAAGAACAAAATGGTTCAGACACAACAAGATCCTTGTACAGCGCAGTGGAACATCCTTCTTTTCAATTTGTGTTTTTTTTTCAAAATGTAAGATCATAACAACTTGCGCTCCAATTCTACATATGTGCAAATATATGAGCAAGACACTCCAGCACATGAAACAAATATGAACATCAGTTGCGATACTTCACCTATTTTCAGAATCTACAGCCTACTCTACCATCTTCCTAGCAACAATCCAACAGACACAAATCTCAGCAACCTCATTAAACATATTGTTAGTACAAGACCCACATATGGGCACCGGATAACACCCACGCAAGGGTAGCACGACAATAGTTTCAGAATAACAGAAATTACAATTCTCATTAATTTGGAAATACCAAATCTTTGTCCTGATTGACTGCAAGGGAACATGAGTTATTATCTTCAGAACGGGGTGTTATTTCCATCTCCGAACATATTATTGTCTCAGTTTTCGAGTTGATTTCTGTTTTTATTGTCGACTAGGATTCTGTTCCTTTATCGTCTGGAACTCTTATTTACATGGCTATTTATACCCCTCATACTAGCGCTTCAAGTTATCTACACATATAGTACACAAAAGGCGTTCTGTAACTTTATATTATGATTTTCCTAATTCTATGTCCGTGATTTCTTTCCGTAAGGGTTTTTTCACATTAAATCTATTCTTTGTTGATTATCTTGTCAAGTCGGCTTTCGTTGCACATTTCGCCTAATCAATCCTGCAAGGTAAAATATATAAACAAAAAAAAACTCGACCTACGGGGGGGAAGAATCCCCCCGGGCATTGCTTTAAGAAGAAGGTCTTCTCACGCAGACCGAGAAAACTCCCGAACCCCTGCTCCACCCTTACACAGCGGCACCATCGCCCGACCTTGTGAGACTACCGGCGGATCCTTTGGATCAACGCCTTGGCGGGCCGTAGACCTGTGCTTTGGTGTGGTAGCAAAGTAGGATTTTTTCCCAAGCCTGAAATTCGCTCCCACCGAGTCGAACCAGACTGGGTGCTACTCAGGCCTCTAACCATTGGGCTAGAGACCCTTTCGCAAAATATATAAACATTATTTCTTTATTCGACATAACAGAGTACAAGTACTAAAATACCTTCCGACACCCTTTGCAGAGGAGAGACTAAGCTGGACAAGCATCACATGTACTGTATCCATGACAACACTGAACTTACCGTAATTCTTCTAGCATCCACACATTGCATGAGAACAATAAAGGGCCTTAAGAGTCATAACTTAGCATCCTTAAATTGCATCTTTACATAGTATATTCAGTACTCTTTAGAATTCCTAACTAAATTAAGAACTGAAAGATATCATGAAGGAGCAGCATTCTTTCCGATGTAGGTACACATATGAGCAACTATCTTCAGTCCTAACTGCCAAGCCCTACTTGCTGGTTTCTTCTTGCTGGCTTCCTTCTTGTAAACTGAATTCATCATCATCCGTTCCAACAAAATGCCTAAATTTAGCAACAGAAATCGAGAGGATTGCAACATGCATATGCGTGAAATTTGCTTGTACGAAGCAGAAGACTATGTACACCAATCAATCTTTGGTGGAGAACTTTTGAAACCAAGTAAAAAATTTACATGAAAGGTTCTATCTGTAAACTCTAGTCATATATACTGTACTGATACAGACTTACAAATAGCAAACCCTTTGCTGATAAACTACGTACACTGCTTTCTTCCTAGAATCGTATAGGTCAAAAATGGTAGCATTGCTGTTTTTCGTGAACATAACTGTGTTGTTGATAATCAATCAGACAATAAACTTGGTCATTCATAAGAGCTAGCATACATAGTACAGTATATATCAACACTGCTGTTGTGATCAGATAAAATACTGTACTGATATACGTAGTATAGTATTTGTCAACAATTTACTCAAATTTGCAGCAAAACACATGCATCAAACAACTCAAACCCTGAAATTTCAATATCCTCCATCTGGGACTCCTACGGGAGACAGCGCCTCCTCGTCCTCCTGCAGCGGAGCCGTCGGACTGGGGGCTGAGTGCCGCCGTCCACTACTCACCGCCCAGCCGCCTCCCTGTTGCTCGTCGCCGACGGATGGGGAAGAAATCGAGAGGAGATGGGATTGGGGACGGAGGAGTTGGGAATGAGAATAGAGAGAAACCTTGGGGCTCGGTGCAAAATTCCACTCCCAGTCCAAACCTGATTTCTAACCAGAATTTTGCTATAACAAACTCAATTCACATGGAGCGAATCGTGGACCAGAATCGTGGATCACTAACGAAAATACGGTTAACTAAATAATACAAGACAACATAATCTCAATTCACACGGAGTTCATCGTGCACATGATACGTTCCCCAAGCCGTATGTGACGCACGACTGATGTTGATATGGAGTGTGGGATGGTTGGGAAGCATCTTGACTTGGTCACTGATAGCAGACTGGGCAGCGTTCATCGTCGGAGTATTTTCATCTTCAGAGAAAACCCATACATGCATCTCGATAAGTTTGAGAGAGGTGAGGCGTTGGATGCCAATGTGTAAACTGCCGTATGTAGATTGTGCTTTGTCTGCGTCGAATATGAGTAGAAGACTTTCGAGCTTTGGCAGAGCTCCTTCAAATATCAAACCAGGTCCATCTACGTTAATTAACCCGAGTGTTGTTAAACATCGGAATCCACTGGGACTGATCCTGAGTCCATCTTCACGAACCTGCAGGCAAGTCTTGAAGCAAACGTAGATCCTCCCCTTCCATTTCTTCAACACAGATATCCAAGTAGGTGAGGTCAGAGAGCGAGGAATTAATCCACTTTGGAAACCTGGGGATCCAGAACTTAGTTTTGAACTTTTGGAGGAGAAGTGGAGGAGGGCACCATGAATCCGTGAAACTGTCTGCACCATCTCCCGATCTGGAGCACTCAATATGTAGAGATCGAAGGTTGCTTTCCCCAAGCTTACATAGGGACGACGCCAGAGATTCCTTTCTAGCTTGCAGATCACTTCCTTTATACCAGAACGTTACTCGAAGCACCCTTAACTTGCTCAAAAACTGTAGATCTTTCATAGAGCTGCGGCAGGCATCAATGGTCCTTAACTCTTGAAGAGCTTCCATGCTGCCAAACCTATCCGGCAATATGAGTTCATCCCCTACAAGACGCACCAATCGTTTGAGCTGAACAATACTTCCTGGCAAATCTCTTATCGAAGTACTTCTTAGATCGAGCGTCTGTAAATACTCTAGCTTCCCAATGTGGACCGGTAGCTCGGTAATGTATGTCTCACGGAGCCCCAGATATCTCAGATGAAATAAACCTACAATTCCATCGAGAGGACCATCCCTCAATCCAATACAAGTCTCTAGATCCAACGCTCGAAGAACAGGTAGGTCCAAAACAGGGGGCATCGTCCAGCCAAAAACACGGCAGATATTAAGTGAACGGAGATGAGACAAATCCATGGTTCCATGTGATATTGCCTCTGCATGTTCTTTGTCGAGCCAGATGGAGAGCCTCCGAATCCTTTTATGCGAAGATGAATTTTCTTCATCTGCATGGTTCCATGGTTCCAACACAGTTACAAAATTTTCTTCAGTTGACTGGGAGATGATAAAGTTGAGTACAATATCATGGACTCGACATCCACTTGCTTTACCGTCATATGTCAAGCCTATTGGTTGGATCAGACTCCTATTTATGAGCTCGTTAAATTGACTCTCTCCTATTTCCTCCAAAGTATAGCCTTGTTTTCCAATGATAAACCCTTCAGCTATCCATTTCCATACCAAGATGTCTTTGTCAATCTTGTGATCCTCTGGAAATGTACTGAGGTACAGTAAGCAAATCTTCAAATTATGAGGTAGATCGCTGTAACTCAGTGCTAGTATCTTATCCATTACTTGCAGCTCTTTATCCTTTTCATCTACAGAGCGGATGGAATTCAGCACTCTCTTCCATTCTTCCTTTCTTCTTGGTTTATTAGCTAACAAGCTAGCTAAAGTAACTATGGCCAATGGCAAGCCATCACATTTATGCAGTATCTCATTCATAATCCCCTCCAAGTGATCAGGGCACTTATCCTCAGCATCAAAAATCCTCTTTAGAAATAATTTTGTGGAGTCGCTTCTGCTAAGAGGTTTCATTCGATAAACAAAGTCTTCATTTGAAGTGCGACAAGATTCAGCTACATTGTTGATCCGTGTCGTTATAATTATTCTACTTGCATGGCCATTTTTAGGAAGAGCACATTGTATGGTATCCCATGCTGATTTTTCCCAAATGTCATCAATCACAATAAGGTACCTATTAAGTAAATTTGTTAAACAGTATCAGTTAGTACAGCTCTAAAAGCAATGCTAATAGGAGTATTCTACTAAGAAACACAACAAAATTCATTTCTACATATATGTAGACATGCAACAACCTACAAGTATTTATTAAAAATAAAATGTGATAAATTCACATGCTCTTTGTTAGTTCTCGGCCTAAAACAGTTTTCTATTTCTTGAAATTGTGCTAGATTTTGTCACATAATTTTATCTATAGTTGTGCTAGATTTTGTCACACGATTTTATCTATTCTAAGCTTCATATTTGTCAAAGAAATAGAATTCATTGATATGACCAAAATAAAAACGAGTGGTTTCAATTTGATTACATTTGACCATATCAAGTCGGTGTGTTTCTGAACACAAGACATTTTTAGTTGCATGCCACCACATGCTTTTGATACAGAAAAATACCATCCACATATTAGTGACTAGTGACACATTGCTGCCATCTTTTCCCTAAACTGCAAACTTAGTGCCGCATGTATTTAAAAGCCCCTACACACAATATACCCCAGCAACGCATGTATATGTGTCAAGTCAATCTCTTAGAAGCATTGCCCCATAATCCAAAATATGATAGCTAATTGTTAATTATGCCTTCTGCCTTCCAGGGCAGAAGCAAAAATTTACAGAAGAGGGATTTACTATTTTACATGCCTTCGAGAAAAATTTTGCAGAAGCTTAAACAGGAAAACATTGAACAGAAAGTGAGGTCACAAGTCGCCAACACCATCAGTAATTTTCTCTATGTACACATATAGTACTTCTAAAACTCTTCATAATTTTTGCAGTGAAGCTTTCTTGAGTACTTAATTTCAAGAAAGATGTCTGAGGTTCAATAAATCCTTGTGGAGCCAAGACATCCTTTACCGCAGATTCGTATCAATAGAAATTACTTCTGTCAAATTTTTTCAGTAAGAACACTATACCCAGTAGCCACTATTAAAGATTCTGTACTTTCACAAATGCATAGACTGTGGTCCAATACCAATTGTTATGACCAGGTGGAAAGTTCTAACCCTAAGTCAGACTCAATATTTGTGAGTTACTTTGTGGCTGTAGAAGAATAATTATGTTGCATCTTTATTGTGTTTCCTGAATGTTGTCACATAACTCACGTTAATGTTATTTTGTTCGAAGGTGCACCGTGCATGTAGGACTTAGTCAGTGCTCACGTTGAAGCGTGGCTTGAAAGGCTAGTGCTTGACCGCATCACCTAGAATGCTTGCATATGTAATCAGTTAATTGTTCCATTTTCTGAGTGAGAGTGAATAACAGAAAATATTGCCCCAAGCGTTCGCTCTCTCGTGTGTTCCTCTAGAAGAAATCCTGTATTCATCCTACCAAGCACGGGTGTGTTTGTGCGTGTCCACCTCACGTGTGTTTTCTGCACCTCGCCAGATCCAAATCCAACAGTGGCATGGGAACACGCAATATTAGGCCATTTGGAACGGAAGTAATTTGATGGAAATAGTTCAGTTCTCGCAAGAATAAGGCAATTTTTTTGTGTTCCAAACGGGGACTCAACTTAAAAAGGAGAATCACATATAGAAAACTAGATAAAATTAGTGAAGCAAACAAAACAAGAGGACAAAGATTTGGTGAAGTTGGCCATAAAATCTTGAGAACAAATTCAAAAAGGTTGCAATGAATTGCTGCTTTCTGACAACCCTCGGACCCTTTTTAGCCAGTGGACTCTTTGCTCTGTAAAAAAAATGTAATACCCATGGATCCTAGCTTCTCTCTCTCGTCTCTTAAATGTTTGTTCTTTCTTGGCTGGGATTGGATTGGATTTGTTTGTATGGCTCCAATAAGGCCACATCACAAGTTGGGTTTGTATAGATCGATCCTCTAATCATAAATCCTAGGATTACTTAAAAATACTAAATACAGTTCTAAATAATATCACAGCAGGATAAAAGGGATGCTATTGTTATGAAAACACATCATAGAAAGTGAGTTAAATCAACTTACTTTGTGTTTTCTAAACGTGCTCTTACTTTGTCGATGACTTGTTCGTCACTGTATGATACTTCTGAACCCCCAAGGCGGCTCTCAATCTCCCTCAGAAGGTTACTTATGTTGGGCTTTTGCGATACAGACACAAAAGCTGTACATTTGAATTGACCTTTGATTTTCTCGTACACCTGTTTAGCGACAGTAGTCTTTCCTAAACCTCCAGATCCAACAAGAGAGACAACCTTAAGCTGCTTCGTTGGCTCCTCACCAATGAGCTGACTGATGATTTTTTCACTTGGGCCCTCAACACCCACGAGTTTTTCCACCTCCACATAGCGTGCTGGCAACCGAGGATTGATCCGAGAATCGATCGCCGTTTGCATGTTGCTAGGAGTGCCCTCATTAAACTTATATTTTTTGTGCCGCTCGTATATATCATTGGCAAGGGCCTGGAATTCTTGGATCTGCTTAGCAAACTTATGACGATGCTCAAGTTTCTTCACCTTGCACGAGGCCTTGCGGAGGAATAAAAAATAAAAGAACATTTGTAATTTGATTTCTATATGAATTCTAAAGTAAAATATCTAAATAACTAAAATTCAAAAAAAATTTAAAAATTAGTGATTTGATTTATATACGTACTTCAGTAACTTTGCGGAGGAACCTCTTGGCTCCGGTGGTGTTGTCAGCCGGTTCCCGATCGACATGGTAGGTGAACAGATCTATGCTATCCTCGATGTCGTAGGCCAGCTCGCGCACCTCATTCGTCCAGGCCCTCGCTTGCATGTCCGGTCCCTCTATGGCTGAATGCTTCTCTAGGAAAGCGTGGATGGCCTCCAGCTCCTTTTTGAGAGATTTGAGCTTCTTTCTCACATCTCTGAGCATAGCGTACTCCTTACCCATGAGGTTGGTGAGCTTGCCGACAGCACCCATCACCCCAGTGAAGGCGCTCTCCATGATCTTCTCCCCAACTCCTCCCACCTCCTTCCCCTTGCAATCGATCCTCCCTCTCGGACTAGAATCGGATGGAAGATTTGTTGTGTGCGGGCAGGAACTTTGCCGTGGAGTGGGACTGGCCCTTCCAGCTGTTCGTGGGTGTAGCCGATCTAGATATACACCTACACCACGAGATCTAACATCTAGGACAATAATTGATGATAATAATAGATCTACGACAATTATGGACGGATGGACCCCACACGTTGTCTGAAGACTTGAAGTGTGAGGTACGTCTTGTACCCTGTTTTAGCCCTTTAGAATTGAATTTGATTTGTTCAATTCGATTCTAAACCCTTTTTTTGTAGAATTTAAATTAATTTGAGCTGATTTCAATTTCAATTTTTATCTTTGGGTGTCATTTAGAATTGAAAGTGAACTGTTGAGTTATGGTGCTCATGTATAGTTTTTTAGAATTTAAAAATATGCGCTACAAAGAATCATAGATTATATAGGACTGGACAGGCAATAGAGAGGGGTGAACAGTGCTTTTCAAATTCTCCCCCAAGTATTCACTTATCCCTTTTCTCCAATAGCTACAGAGTTATGAAGATTAGAGTTAAACTCCTATTTGAAAATTGGAGCAACAAAGCGAACACAGTATGAAAAACATCGTGATCGAAAACTGACAACGTGGTCGAGAGCTAACAACGTGGTTGTAAGCTCGACTACCAGACAGAAGTACAACGTGGTCAAAAATCGACTACCGAACGGACATCACTGTAGTCGAGAACTAACAGTACGCTCAGTGTAGTCGGAAGTTCAACGTAGTCAGAAATCAACAACCGAAGGAGAATCACCGTAGTCGATAATCACCGAAACCAAAACCAATGTGATAAAAAATGGATGCAATCGAAACCAATATGGTCGTAAACAACGTGGTCGAATGCCAACGAGTAGTCGAACAACCAATGTGGTCGTAACCAGTCATCAATCAAACTGATCAACGTGGTCGTAAGCCAACAAGTGGTCAAACAACCAACGTGGTCGGAGCTAGTCAGCAACCAAAGTGATCAACATGGTCGTAAGTTAACAAGTGGTCGATGAAGAACACGAACTACTTCAGTTCAGATTCAAAACGAGAGTAGAAGAACACAAAGTGCTCGGAAGACTGAATATGGTTGAAAATGATGTGATGCAATCTGAAACTTGATCGTGGTCGAAACCAGCATGGTCATAAAGCTGATCAACGTTCTAGACAGAGCGGTGCCGACTGTTTTCAGTTCAGACTCCAAAACGAAAACCGACGGAACTTTTGATCCAAAGATCCAAATGATGTGAAACTTTGCAGGGATCACCTCTAGGGTATTGTGAATCAATTCCAACAAATGATCATTAAAATTATGGCCAAAGATGAGACCTTTTTTAGTTTGTTGGAAGGTTACATCAAAACCGAGTCAAATCAAAATTGATGAATATAACTAGCTCGTGGGGGGATGATAACCAAGATGAGTCTAGATATATTTTCACATGTCACAGCAAGCTAGAACACTAACGAAATTGACTAAAAAACCATTGGATTAAGAAATCACACTTTGAAGTCAAATCAAGAACAAATCACGAGCAAAACAACCAAATCAAGAAAGATCCATAGAAGTATGCAAATATTGATGTATTGCTCACTGAAGAACATTGAGTTTACAGCCACTCTACCTAAGAGGACAAAAAGCACACCATATGCTCCACCCTCAAAACCCTAACCCTAAACAAGAAAGCATAAAAGAGAGAGAGATGGGATGGTTAACTCTACATGTCTCCATCCCCACCCCTTTTATAGGTGAGCAACTAGCTACCTACTCCCCAAAATAAATCCTATCCACTATTACAAAAGAAAAATCCCGTTAACCCCATACACATGGGTTTTACTCACTCAAGTCCACTTATGCACGCTTTTCAAAGCGCATAAGTGTGCATCCGCTAAATCTTTAGCCTTGATCCGCCTTGATCAAACCAGCTCCATCTTGATCTAACCCGCTCTCCAACGCATCGCCCATGCATCGCAATTTTGATCCAATATGATTTGCGATATTTTGATCAAAGTACCAAAATACCCCTTATTGACCTGGTCATCACCTTACTTTGCAAGCAATCACAATGCTTGCCATATGTAGATACACCATTAACTTGCCACGTGCCGCCAATTCTCTCCCATCCCGGTTCCACCAAACCATGGTTTACTTGACCCATGCAAGCCACCTAGCGTCATCCCATTGTTCAAACTCGTATTCAATATTCCTGCCTTTCTCATACCATGCTTGGGCTCATCGTCTCACTCGGCATCCTTGATCGTTTTGAGCCTCAACTCCTCCATGTGCCTAGCTTCGATCACCGTCGTTGACCACAGTTGTCTCCAAACGATCCTGCACATCCAAAGATAAAGAATTCGTTTCCAGGCACAAGTTCTTTACAACTTGACCTACATTAGCCAAGGCATGCATCATGCAACCTTAACCCAACAACTCAGGTCAACCTACATAAATCCATGACTCAAATCCCAAAACTTCAATTTCTGCCCAACTAATCCTGACAGAGAGTAATATTTACAAAGCCAATTGACAACTTCACAAATATTACAATGGTTCATCACAATCTTAACCTGGACCTACTCACATAGTCCATCAATCTCTCTCTTGATGAACCTATTGGCAATACTTAAAAATACAAATTGGAGGTGGTTTTAGAATAAGAAGAAGAATTTTGCAAAGAGAGCTCCAAATGATCACAAGAGAAATGCAATGATTGAAAATGACTATATGAGACAGAAATGGAGTGAAACCATTGAAAATAACATTTCCACAAAAGTCTTTAAATCCATTAAGTGAGTTAGGAAACCTCACTCTAGGTCCATATGAAAGAGCAATTGTTCGATTTGACATTGATCATGGTGAAAATAAATCAATTTTACAAAAACTCTAAACATGTTCTAGATATGCATGTTTTACAATTCTTCCTCCCTGTTTGGCAATGGAATCATCAAGATGCATGGAAGAAGATAGAGTATAAATGAATTGAAGTGGTTGCAATTTATTCATTTTAAGCATAAGGAGCCACGAAGATTATCCAAAACAATTTTTCAGATATTACACCAAGCCATAAAAAGTGATAGTGCTACTTAGATCACGTCAATCCATGTATAGTCAAGCTAAAGCCAAATAAGCTATAATCTAAAATTAAATGGATTGTTTAACATATTAAGTCGCTCAAGATCGTAGTTGAGTTAAAGGTATCCAAAAATGAGTCAAGCCATGTCCATATTCTAAGTGGAACCAAGAACTATAATTGCGTCAATTTAGAGTGCTACAAGTTTAAAATTGAGACATTTTGTTCAAATACTTGATATCGCTTGTAATTGAGCAAATTTAGCACATTTGTCATTTTCAAAAATTCATGGTTGGCTTTAACCATTTTTTTCACAAGAGTTTGTTTTCTTAGCCATATGCTAGATTTCAAGTCTTATGTGACGATTCCAAGCAAGAAGCTTAAGCAAGTGATCTTGGTCATCCAAAATTCCCCCTGAGTCCATGCCTAGTGCAATGGCAAGCCAACTCATAAGAAAGGATCGGTGAGATCATTTTTTCATACAAAAGAGATTTTTTTGTATTTTTTGACTTAGTTCAAGAACAAAGAGTTAATACTAACTCATACTTCATTAATGAACTAGCATAGCTCCATCTAAAGCTCAATGCAGATTCAAGACTTAGTTTATTTGACATGGCATGAATCATAAGAGGATCACTAGAGCCAGATTAGTCACAAGATCCGATAAGACATAATTTAATTTAAGTTGTTCACATTTACTCAATGCACGCCCCTCAATCTTTTATATTCAGCCGCCACCCCACCATTAGGGTTTGGGTTTTGCTTAGATTAATTCTGTCTTTAACAGTTTCGCCGTTCATCGGTTTGTGAGACCCCAATTTTCGAGTGCTTCATCAATACATCTGCAATTTGGTTGTGTTCTTCCTTGTTCTTGCTTGTGTTCTTCGATTCACAGGCGAGGATTAGCCTTCTTGGCGAGGTCAACCGGGCAGCGCACGGTTGATAACCTGAGGAGACGTGGTGCTGCGATTGCGGGGTTCGAACGTGCGTTCGGCCGGATCGATTTGTGTCGCGCCTCCACCAAATCGAACATATCCGAACTCGTTGGAAGATCGGGACCTGCTCCCATCAAGTGGTAATCGAGCTTCAGTGTTCCTTCAGGTTCGCGTTACACCTCCTTTGTTGTTTTCGGTTTCGTCCTAGAGTCCATGAAAAAGCCCTACAAAAAAATTGTAGTCATAATTTGTTTCCTGTCCTAGATCTCGTTTAGCCTTTGCACAATTTGATTCCAGAGTCCGTAGTGTTGAGTTTGTGTCCTTAGTCGAGTTGTGTTGCTGGTTTAGATCGTGTTTTGTTTCGGGTTATCTTGCTTCTGCTACCTCTCACACCCTCTGTTTCGGGTTAGGCGTGAAACCCTAGCCGTCATCCATCGCGTATTCCACCTTCTGTTTTTGTTTTCCCACCCATATCCCACCCTCTGTTTGAGTCATCCTTCGCGTCTCGTGATCACACAACACCATCCCCCACCTTTCCCCAAGCTTCCGACACCAATTTCCACCAATTCCTTCCACCCGATCTTCGTTTTGGCCTCCACAGAAACCATAACTCGGAGCCTCAACTTCAAACGGCCGTAACTTTTGCATACGGACTCGAAATCAGGCGATTTTTTTTTTGAAATTGGGTGAAATTAAATTCTGCATCCGATACTCCCCAACTTTGTTGGGTTCGGCGATTTTATTTTCCCGAAATTCGGCCTGGAAAGTGCAGTACTCAAGCTCCGAAATTGAATCACCGAATTTGCAGCACATTCATTATTTTCTGTAGGCCACACCTTACATCGGATTGAGGTGAAACTTTGTGTGGTTCCTATTTCTGTGCTCTGCTCTGTGAAAAAAATAAAATAAAAAAGACACAAAAAAGAAAAATTTCGGCTTAGTAGAGAAGAGAGAGAAATTCAGTTTTCGGAACAAAAAGAAAACCGGACAGAGCACAGTTTTAGGTGACAGAAATTCATTTGTTTTGTGCTTATGCTGAATTAAGTTTCTCATTCCCTGGCCATCTTTGTTGCTGTCTTCGCTTACTTTCTGGCCGTGCTTCCTTGTTCATCATATCCTAACACCGATATAGGACACATTTAGGCCAAAGAACTAGGACCAGATTTTGGACATTTATTCAGCATTACTTTCTATTGATTTGTGTTCCACGGCATATTTGGCCTTCCAAGCTCCATATATCTACTGGATAGCACGCTTTGACCCTTGCAATCGTACCCACGCCGACATGGTTTCACGAACCACCACCACCGGTTGTACCACTGCCGCTTTGGTAAGAACACTTGTAAGAGCTTGGTAAGCCACTTCCTTTGCGAGTTCCCACCGCCCTTCATTTGTAGTTGATAGGGATAATCCTTTTGTTTTTCCCGTGTTTCCACTAACCATGGCAGAGACGATTTAAAAGGACGTGACACCGGCCGATTTCAACGAGTGTGTTAGTCGTGGCGGCTACAAGTCGCTCGACAAACAAGATGTTTCCTCGCGCGAGAATGGACACCATCGTCGCCGTCATTGCCAAGTTGAACACCACGGAAAGCATTGAGCGGGTCGAGCGGCGGTTGGTCGACCTCACCGGTCGGATGGACACATTGAGGCACGTCGCCACTGCCAATGACGGCCATCGCCCCGATGATGACATAGTGTATGATGCGATGGCAACATTGATCGGCGGCGACACAAGATGCACGACTACGTCGGCGTCTTCAAAGAAACCGACAAGGTATGGGAGGTAATAACCAGAATCGACATGGTATGGAAGGTAATAACGTAATCGCCATGGTAACGACGACCCTTTGCTAAAGTTAAGTTTACCATTCCATCTTTTCTCGGTCTTTATGATGCTGAAATATATCTTGATTGGGAGATGACGGTAGAGCAAAAATTTAATTCTCACTTGGTTCCTGAACAACATAGAGTTAGACAAGCTACATAGAGTTATCTGGTGGAATGAACTAAGTAACATGCGCTTACAACCTGATACATGGGAGCAGTTAAAAGAAGATATGCGTAATTGTTTTGTTCCTCCCACATATAAACTTGAATTGAGAAAAAATTGCAGCGCTTAGAACAAGGTGATCGCCTGCTCAGACTATTATGCTGAGCTTCAAAAGGGTATGATGCGTTGTGGGGTTGTTGAGGACACGGAGGATAAGATTTGTCGTTTCTACGGGGTTACGTGAAATTCAGAATATTGTTGATTATAAAGAATTTACTATCACAACCAACCGCTTGTTCCACCTTGCTATGCTTGCAGAAAAGAATTGCGGGACGCAAGGAATCGCAAGGCACGCACCGAACGACCCTTCTACACGCCGCGAACGACTACATCGGCGGATCGCCCAAGTCTTCTTGAATTTCGCTCTCCTCCACCACTGTGAACAAGATTGCAGCAGCGCCACCGCCACCTTCAAAAATTCTTTGCGTGTTCCAGCCAAGAGTTCTTCTTCCGTGGCTTCAACGGGCCGCTCCTCCGATATTCGATTGCCACCGCTGCCATGGGCTTGGTCATGTGCGTAAGAATTGTCCTAGCCAACGGGCATATATCGCCACGAAGATGGAGGCTACATCGCACTTCGATGTCGAGGAGGATGATGATGTTGCTTGCTGCCTCGATGACAATGGCGGTGGTGATGATGACTGGTCCTTGGTGGGGCGTCCACAGCGACGCTACGGAGCATCATTGTGCAGCGAGTCCTCAGCGCACAGGTAGAACAAACCGACAAGCTTCAACGCCATAATTTATTTCAGATTTTCTTCGCAATCAAGAACCGGCGTGCACGTGTCATCATTGATGGAGGAAACTACAACAACTTGGTGAGTTCTGATTTGGTCAAGAAGCTTGGCTTGACCACGCGACCACATCCACATCCATACCATATTCAGTGGTTAAATGATTCTGGAAAAGCTAAGGTAACGCAAACATGCCGAGTCCATTTTTCCATTGGTGCTTATGCTGATCATGTTGATTGTGATGTGGTTCCCATGCAAGCATGCTCTCTTTTATCTTTTATTGGGTCGACCTTGGGAATTTGATAATGATGCTTTACACCATGGTAGTAGTAACAAATACACTTTTATGCATAAGGGAAAGAAAGTTACTTTACTACCTTTGACCCCAGCTGAGATTATAGAGGCCGATAGGGAGAGAATTGCTGCTGCTAATGATGCAAAGGAACATGATAAATCTGAAAAACAGCAAGTAATCCATTTAAAAAATTCTATTCTGCTTGCCACAAAATCAGACCTTGCTGAAATTGATGATGTTAATGATACATGCTATGCTTTTGTGTGCAAAGATGCTTTATTTTCTCTTGATAATATGCCTTGCACTTTGCCTCGCTCTCCCACTAACCTTTGCAGGAGTTTAGAGATGTTTTCCCGATGAGATACCTCCAGGACTTCCACCCATTCGAGGGATTGAACACCAGATTGACTTGATCCTGGAGCGAGTTTGCCAAACCGTGCGGCGTCTGAGACCAACCCCAAGAGACTAAGGAGATTCAGCGACAAGTCCAAGACCTTTTGGACCGTGGGTACGCACGTGAGAGCCTTAGTCCTTGTGTTGTTCCTGTTCTTTTGGTTCCCAAAAAGATGGATCTTGGCGTATGTGTGTAGATTGTAGAGCCATTAACAACATTACTATAAGGTATCGTCATCCTATTCCTAGGCTAGACGACATGCTTGATGAGTTGTGTGGTGCTATAATTTTCACAAAGATTGACTTGCGTAGTGGATACCACCAAATAAGAATGAAACTTGGCGATGAATGGAAAACTGCTTTTAAAACTAAGTTCGGCTTGTATGAGTGGTTAGTCATGCCTTTTGGTTTAACTAATGCACCTAGCACTTTCATGAGATTAATGCACGAGGTTTTACGTCCTTTCATTGGCAAATTTGTGGTTGTTTACTTTGATGATATCTTGATTTATAGCAAGTCCATGGATGAACATTTGAATCACTTACGTGCTGTTTTTAATGCTTTGAAAGATGCGCGTTTGTTTGGTAACCTTGACAAGTGCACCTTTTGCACGGATCGAGTCTCTTTTCTTGGCTATGTTGTGACTCCACAGAGAATTGAGGTTGATAGAGCCAAGGTGGAGGCGATATGGAGTTGGCCCACGCCCACGACGGTCTCCCAAGTGCGGAGTTTTCTTGGCCTTGCGTGCTTTTATCGCCGCTTTGTCAAGGAATTCAGCACCATTGCGACGCCATTGATTGAGTTGACAAAGAAGGGCGCGTGTTCCATTGGGGCCATCACAAGAGGAGTCCTTTAATCTTTTGAAGGACAAGCTTACACACGCACCATTGCTCCAACTTCCGGATTTCGGTAAGTCTTTTGAGCTGGAATGTGATGCTAGCGGAATTGGTATTGGTGGTGTTTTGATGCAAGAAGGCAAACCTGTTGCCTACTTTAGTGAAAAATTGAATGGTCCTGCTCTTAATTATTCCACATATGATAAAGAATTGTATGCTCTTGTTCGTTCTTTAGAAACGTGGCAACACTATTTATGGCCTAAAGAATTTGTCATTCATTCCGATCATGAATCACTTAAGCATATTCGTAGTCAAACCAATTTGAATCGTAGACATGCTAAGTGGGTTGAATTTATTGAATCTTTTCCTTATGTCATTAAACACAAGAAAGGAAAGGATAATGTGATTGCTGATGCTTTGTCTCGACGCTATACCATGTTGTCTCAACTTGATTGTCGCATTTTTGGTCTTGAAACTATTAAAGGACAATATGCTTTTGATACTGATTTTAAGGATGTGTTGTTGCATTGTAAAGAGGGACAAACATGGAATAAATTCGTGATCAATGATGGGTATTTGTTTAGAGCTAACCGCCTATGCATTCCAGTTGGATCCGTTCGTCTTTTGTTGTTGCAGGAGGCGCATGGAGGCGGTTTGATGGGACATTTTGGTGCTAAGAAGACAGAGGACGTTTTGGCCAAAGATGAGGCGAGATGTTGAGCGGTTTGTAGCTCGCTGCACTACATGTCAAAAAGCTAAGTCTCGCTTGAATCCACATGGTTTATATTTGCCTCTTCCTGTTCCTTCTATTCCGTGGGCGGATATTTCTATGGACTTTGTTTTAGGATTGCCCAGGACTAAGAGGGGGAGGGATAGTATTTTTGTTGTTGTGGATCGCTTTTCTAAGATGGCTCACTTTATACCATGTCATAAAGCCGATGATGCTGTGCATATTGCTGACCTTTTTTTCAAAGAGATAGTTCGTTTGCATGGTATGCCTTCTACTATTGTTTCAGATCGTGATGCCAAGTTCTTGAGTCACTTTTGGCGTACTCTATGGAACAAGTTGGGTACAAAGTTGTTGTTCTCTACAACATGTCACCCACAAACTGATGGCCAAACCGAGGTGGTGAACCGCACATTGTCTACCATGTTGAGAGCTATTTTGAAGCACAATTTGAAGTTGTGGGAAGAGTGTTTGCCGCATGTTGAGTTCGCATATAATCGAGCGGAACACTCCACCACCAAGGTAAGTCCTTTTCAGGTAGTGTATGGATTCAATCCCCGTGCCCCTATTGATATTTTACCTTTGCCTACTAGTGAGAGAGTTCATAATGATGCTAAGGAGCGTGCTGATTTTATTGTCAAAATGCATGAAACTACAAAGGCCAACATTGAAAAGACGAATGAAAAATATAGGATTACTGGTTCTAAAGGTCGAAAGGAAGTTAAACTTGAACCGGGTGATTTTGTTTGGTTGCACTTGAGAAAGGATAGATTTCCTGAGTTACGAAAGTCAAAATTGATGCCTAGAGCTGCTGGTCCTTTTAAGATAGTTGAGAAGATAAATGATAATGCATATAAACTTGAGTTGCCTCCCGAGTTTGGGGTTAGTCCCACCTTTAACATTTCAGATTTGAAGCCTTACTTGGGAGAAGAAGACGAGGCTGAGTTGAGGACAACTCCGCTTCAAGAGGGGGAGGATGATGAGGACATCACTTCTCCGAATACACACAACACTCCTCCAGTTGACATTCAAGGACCAATCACTAGAGCTCGCGCCCGACAATTGAATTTACAGGTGAGCTCGCTCCTAAGTACTTCTTTTTGTTCATTTGAGAATCGATTGCTACCTAATGATTTAATTATGATTAGGAATCATGGAGAGGACCTAGAAGTACTTGGAGAAGGACTACGAGGCGCACAAGTCCAGCAAGGGCGGTCGAATCATGTTGGAGGCCCAACTCAAACCGACTTCGAATCCAATTCGGAGTCCAGGACCAGGCCGCACTAAAACGGATGCCCAGATCGCATCCGGACTCCGTTTTGGACGTTCTGCATATGTATGGAAAGCTGAGAAGACTACCTTTCGAATGGCTCTGGTCCCATATCAAAATTCCTTCTGAGTCAACAGGAATCGTCGAAGACGTTCAGAATCTGTCAGGGTGCTGCGCCACCGTCTTTTGGGCCTTTCGGCTTTGTATCGTGTTGGAGCCCATTAGGGGCGCGTCCAGGGGTTTTGCACGCCCCTCAATCCTTTATATTCAGCCACCACCCCACCATTAGGGTTTGGGTTTTGCTTAGATTAATTCTGTCTTTAACAGTTTCGCCGTTCATCGGTTTGTGAGACCCCAATTTTCGAGTGCTTCATCAATACATCTGCAATTTGGTTGTGTTCTTCCTTGTTCTTGCTTGTGTTCTTCGATTCGCAGGCGAGGATTAGCCTTCTTGGCGAGGTCAACCGGGCAGCGCACGGTTGATAACCTGAGGAGACGTGGTGCTGCGATTGCGGGGTTCGGAACGTGCCGTTCGGAAGCCGGATCGATTTGTGTCGCGCCTCCACCAAATCGAATATATCCAGAACCTGTTGGAAGATCGGGACCCCGTTCCCATCAAGAAGGCTCAGCTCGCCACGTCCCTCGAGGAGAGGAACCGAACCTTGGGTGACACGTTGATGGCGGCATGGAGGGTGATGGAGTCTTTGGAGCGGGCCCTCCAGGACCTCGTTGTTGACGTACCAGACCTTACGCACAGCCCCGCGGATCTGGCGGAGACGCTTCGACTAATCGAAGAGGGCTTGAGCCTCGCCCTCCACGGTGCCAGAGCCTTCAGCGATCACTGCGGCTTCTCAAGTGCTTGCCTCGCCTGCGCCATGCTTCATACCCGAGGATGTGACCACGTCAACGAGTTGGTTGTCCCTCAGTTGGATCTGCCAGCCGAAGCAGGGGTGATGTCCAGTGCCATTCGTGCCACTCAACTTGCCCTCTAGACTGTCTATAATCGGATCTGGTGCTACATCAGGGAGGACGTAGCCAAGGTCGTAATGTGGCGAACGCTGCATCGGGAGGGGAACTTCATCCAGTGGCTCGAGGAAGTTCCTAGGAAACGAAGATGGTGCGGACCCTAAGGTGTGATGCCGGGATCCGGTGTGTTGTGTTATGTATGCCTTGTGGTACGGTTGCTGCCCTGTGGCCTCCTTTTTATATGAATGAAACAACACTTGCCCATGGTGTTCTGTCTTTGCATATTATTTTTGCTCTGGGAAGATGTGTCATGGGGCCTATTAGTAATTCCGGGCCACACGATTCGAAATCGTTCCCTTATGCAATAAAGACCAGCCTCTTGCGCCCAGCCTCGCTCCACTTGACGGTCGTAGCGCGTCGTAAATGAGGTAGATGCGCGAGCGCTCCGTCCCCTACCATTCGAAGGGGTGGTGGTGAAGCCGGCGCCTAGTCGAGGTAAGTGCGCGAGCGCTCCGTCCCCTGCCCTTTGAAGCGGGGGCGGCGAAGCCGGCGAATACTTGAGGTAGACGCGTAAGCGCTCCGTCCCCTGCCCTTCGAAGCGGGGGCGGCGAAGCCGGCGCCTATTCGAGGTAGACGCGCGAGCGCTCTGTCCCCTACCGTTGGAAGCGGTGGTGGCGAAGCCGGCGCCTAGTCGAGGTAGACGCGCGGGGCGAGCCTCTTCTGCGTCCCATTTACTCTCCGTAAAGTGTGCTGCGGAGGCAAGCCTCTACTGCGTCTTATTTATACTCCGTAGAGTCCGTGGGAACATCAACCACGCCTTATTTATACTCCGGGGAGTACGCACAGGGGGAACGCCCGCACTTGCACGGGGACATCCGCGTCTTGTTTATACTCAGTAGAGTGCGCAGGGACAACATCCGCATCTTATTTATACTCCTTAGAGTGCGCGCGGAGGTGTCCCCCCGCTCGTCTTATTTATACTCCGTAGAATGCGTGCGGAGGTGGATCTCGACGCTACGTCTTATTTATACTCCGTAGAGTGCGTGTGGAGGCGGACCTCGACGCTACGTCTTATTTATACTCCGTAGAGTGCGTGTGGAGGCGGAGCTCGACGCTACGTCTTATGTATACTCCATAGAATGCGTGCGGAGGCGGACCTCGACGCTACGTCTTATTTATACTCCGTAGAGTGCGTGCGGAGGCGGACCTCGACGCTACGTCTTGTTTATACTCTGTAGAGTGCGTGCGGAGGCGGACCTCAACGCTACGTCTTATTTATACTCTGTAGAGTGCGTGCGGAGGCGGACCTCAACGCTACGTCATATTTATACTCCGTAGAGTGCGTGCAGAGGCGGACCTCGACCCCTCGTCTTATTTATACTCTGTAGAGTGCGTGCGGAGCCGGACCTCGACGCTACGTCTTATTTATACTCCGTAGAGTGCGTGCGGAGGTGGACCTCGATGCTACGTCTTATTTATACTTCGTAGAGTGCGTGCGGAGGCGGACCTTGATGCTACATCTTATTTATACTTCGTAGAGTGCGTGCGGAGGCGGACCTCGATGCTATGTCTTATTTATACTCCGTTAGAGTGCGTGCGGAGGCAGACCTCGATGCTCCGTCTTATTTATACTCTCGTTTGTGCGGGCGAGCATCTTACAATGGCCAAGGTGCCGAGCTTGCTACAGGCTTCACCTCTGTCCTAAACATAGTACTACCGCAACCTGTCTGCATTCCATGTGTGGCGAAGCGTCTGCCCCTCCAGTGTTGCGAGGCGATAGGCTCTACGCTGCAGAGCTGCCGCGACGATGTACGGGCCTTCCCACTTGGACTTTAGCTTGCCGACCGTCTCCGTGTGGAGTGCCAGTTTGAGGATGAGGTCTCCGGGCTGGAACTCTCGTGAGTATACAGAGCGATCGCGCACGCGCACCATTTGACGCACGTATTTTGCAACGTGTTGGGTTGCACTTACTCGCTCCCCATCAAGGAGGTCCAAGGACAGTTGACGCTCTTTCTCCGGCGCCTGGACGAGGACACTTCTCGAGCCAGCCTTGATTTCTTCAGGCATCACTGCCTCGTCGCCAAAGAGGAGTTTGAACGGCGTGAATCCCGTCGGTCTATCACCGTTGTGCGGAGGGACCAGAGGACGCTGTGGAGCTCGCCTGGCCATTTGCCCTTTGGCAACCCGACAAGGCACTTCTTTACTCCGGCGGAGATGGCGCCGTTCGCCCACTCGACTACCCCGTTAGACTGCGGGTGCCCGACTGAAGGGAACTGGAGTGTGATGCCCATGTTGTTGCAGAACTCCTTGAATGGGGCGGGGTCGAACTGCAGGCCGTTGTCGACGGTGAGCTCTCTAGGTACTCCGAAGCGGCATATAATATTCTACCAAAGAAAGCGCTGCATATCCTCTGAGGTTATCTTGGCTAGAGCGACAGCCTCTGGCCACCTGGAGAAATACTCCAAGGCCACTACCACGAAACAAAGGTCTCCCAGGGCAAGGGGAAGTGGCCCGACGATGTCGATACCCCACCGCGCCAACGACCATACTGGCGGCATAGGCTGCAATGTCGTCGGGGGTCTGCGGGTGACTCGACCCATCTACTGGCAGCCCTGGCACCGGCGCACAAGGTCTTGCGCGTCGGCACTGGCGGTTGGCAGTAAAAACCGTGCTGAAACGCCTTGCCGACTAGCGACGTTGGCGCGATATGCGAGCCGTAGAGCCCCGCGTGGATCTCTTCGAGCAGTTGCTTTCCTTCTTCGCATGAGAGGCATCGTAGAAGTGGTGCGCAGACTCCTTTCTTGTAAAGTACTCCGTCAAGCACTTGGAAGGATCTGGCATGATGCTGCAGGCGCCGGAGCTCGATGGGGTCGTCCGGCTCTGCGATGCCCTGCAAGAAACCGTATGTGGGCTCTCGCCAGTCACCTTGATGGGTAATCTGGTGTACGAGGGCTGCATTGCGGTTGTCCTGAGTGATGGCCGCCGCGGGCAGGACCTCATAAAATGCTCCTTCGGGGGTGGGGAGTTGTTGGCTGGCAGCCCTTGCTAGGGCATCGGCTTGCTCGTTATCCGCCCGAGGGATGGCCTTAACTGTGACACCCAGGAAGTATCACTCTTTCGCTCATACGGCTGCCAGGTACTTGGCCAATTCGGGGTCCTTGGCTTGATATGACTTGTCGACATGGCCCGCCACCAGACATGAGTCGGTGCGGACGAGAACTCACTGCGTGCCAAGAGCCTTAAGCTTCGCGAGGCCGAAGAGTAGCGCCTCGTACTCAGTCGTATTATTGGTGGCGGGACTACTGCGCCCACGCCCGCACTAGAAACGCCGTAGGCTCCGTCGGTGTTGAGCATCCACACCGGGTCCTCTAGCTGCTAGGTGTGCTAGGCCGACGGGGTCCACTCCGCGAGGACTTGGGACTTGATCGCTGTTTGCGAGGCATATGTTAAGGAGAACGACGCAAGCTCAGCTGCCCACTTGCCGATGCGTCCTGTGGACTCCTTATTGTGCAGCATTTCCGCCAGGGGGAATGAAGATGGCACCGTGATTGGATGGGCTAGGAAATAATGCCGGAGCTTCCTTGAGGCCATAACCAGCGCGTACGCTAGCTTCTCTAGCTCTGTGTATCACGTCTTGGCGCCTTGGAGGGCTTCAGAAACGAAGTATACGGGGCGCTGAAGGGCACCCTCTTCAAGGACGAGGACAGCGCTGACCGCCGTTGCTGAGATGGTGAGGTAAAGTAGGAGGGGAGCCACTGGTGCCGGGGCGACCAGAGTGGGGAGGCTTGCGAGGTGCTTCTTGAGATTGTCAAAAGCCTTCACGCAGTCGCCATCCCAGTGGAACCCATCGCAGCCGCGAAGGGTTTTCAAGAATGGCAAGCCAATCCGGGTGTTGGACCTCGCAGATGACTCCGGCCTGGAGAAGCTTCGCTACCTCCGCCTTAGCCGCTTGCTGCCAGTCAATGGACATACGCCGAAGCCTCTGCTTGACTGGCTTGGCATCGGGGCGGACCACTAGGTTGTGCTCGCTGAGGGCGCGGTCCACGCCTTTAATGTCCTCCGGGGACCACGCGAAGACGTCCGCGTTACTCCGGAGAACTCGGAGCAAGTCTTGCTCCACCTCCGGGGGGAGAAACTCACCGATGGACACGAATTGACCTTCGGCTTGGAGCGGCATCCTCTTGACCCCGGGGCGGATGGCGTGTCCACCTTTAAGCTGTCGGCAAGGATGTGCACCTTGCGTTGTGGGCTCCTGGCGCCAGCCTCCACACGACGGGCGAGATCCTGATCACCAAAGATGGTGATGAAACCTCGCGGGCCCGAGCTTCATGCACAAGAAGCCGTGATGCGGGACCGCGCCGAAGGAGTTAATGTTGGGGCACCCAGTATGGCGTTGTACAGGTGCGGGGTGTCCACAATGTCAAAGATAACGTCCTCGCTCCTGGCGTTATCGCCCTAGCAAAAGGATACTCGGAGACATACCTGGCCCAATGCCTTCACCGGCTGGCCACCAAAACCGTGAAGCGGGGTCCCCGGAGGCCCCAAACGACTTCGAGGGATCCCCATGCGGTCGAGGGCCTCCGCAAACAAAATGTTTGCGGAGATGCCCCCGTCGACGAGGACACGCTTGACGTTGCAGCCTGCAATGCCAGCCTGGATGACCAGGGGGTCCTGGTGGGGGAACTCCACGCCTTGGGCATTGGCCGGGGTGAAGGTGATTTCGCAGTGCGCCATTCCCCAAGGTGGTTGGGCCGAGGGGGCCCCCGTGAGGAACCTCCGGAGATGACGCTAATGGTGCGACACTTGGCCTCTTCTGGGGCCCCAGCTCGTGGGGGGCTCCCTTACGGCTGCTGCACGTGGGCCACGGCGGGGGGTGGCGCTTCCCAGGCCCGGGCCCTGGGGGTTGCCTGCCGCAGCGCCATGACTGCGGTGCATGTCCACGTAAAGTGGTCACCATAGCCATGCACTTCGCACCACATGCCGTAGTCCTGGATTTCCTGCTTCGTGCGCGGTCTTTTGTCGCGGCCACGACCACGTCCGCGCCCCCGGCCTCCGCGGCCTCACTCGCCAAAGGCGGGGGCGGTCTCTTCGGGGCCACCTTCGATGTCGAGGACGTACTGAACCCTTTAAGGTCTACGCTGACTGCGCTTGGGCTTAGGCTTGCCACCCGACGGGCCCTGCCCACTCCGAGCGTCTCTGCGCTCGGGGGCATCCGATGAGGGCTCTTGTTTGCGTTTACCTTTGGGGAGGTGCTCAAGTGCATCCTCGCTTTGCGCCGAGGCCTCCGCCTGACTGGTGTCGGAGTCATTGCCTCGGCGTCTACACGCGTCCTTTTCCACCCTTGCGTACTCCTCCATTTTATCGAAGAGTTTTGCTACCGTCCTGATCGGCTTGTGCGCATTGTATCCGGCCAACTGCACTGGCCGGAGTCCCTGTATCGCCGCGTTGATGATGGTCGTCTCATTGACGTCCTTGACCTGGCAGCGAACCTTCGCGAAGCGCTTGAAATACTCGCGAAGCTTCTTCGAATGCCTCTGCTTGACGTCGAAGAGTTGATCCGCATTGACGCGCTCGGCGTAGTTCCCCTGGAAGTTTTTGTAGAGGCGGTCGCGGATCTGCTCCCACGTGTAGATGGAGTTTGGCCCTATGGTGAAGAACCAAGAGAGCGCCACTCCCTGTAGCACGAGGGAGAGCCCCTTCGCCTTGGTGGTGTCGTCTCCGCCTGTAGCGTCGATGGCGGTCTCGTACATGCGCACAAACTCTCGAGGGTCCGTGTCGCCCTTGTACGGCTCAATGGCCCTGGGAAATTTGAATCCCTCGGGCCATGCCGCTTGCTGCAGGCCCGTGGAGAGGGGGGACTCTGGATCCACGCATCTCAACGGGACATGACTAGACGTAAGGGCCTCGCGGCTGTCCTCCCGTTCCAGCGTGGGCTCCGACCGACCATCGGTGGGGTCTGCTGGCTTCGCTCTTGCATATCCCGCACAGCTCCGCGGAGGTCCAAAAGCTCTCGTTGGAGCGCGCCGATGGCCGTCAGCAGAGCGCTCTTCACCGTTACTGTGGCCGGTGCTATCGGCGCGCCTGGTCGCTCTGTCGAGGCGGCGATAACCACGGTCTGCGCTCCCAAGCCGCCCGACGCACTGGTATGGTGGAGTTCGGAGTTGGTGACGAGACCGACGTTGCCGCTCGTTGCTCCCGCACCGGGTGTAGGGACGGTGGCCATGCCGGCACGGTCATCGGCGTTACCGCCTCCAACGACTCGGTCGGTGCTGCCGGTACCTGTCGTCGTGCCCGCAGTGGGGTCGAACGTCGCGCCGGCGTCTGGGGCGACCGTCGTGGCGTCGGCGTCGTCGCTCATGGCTACAACGCCGGTGTCGATGGCCGCACCCGCGATCGCTGAAGCCGAGGCTCTGGTATTGACACGCGTCGCCGCCCCGGTCCTCTTCGCCGATGATGAAGCTTTTTTTGGTGCCATCCTTCAGATCTTGAGGCTTGCTCTTCTTTTTCCCACGGATGGCGCCAACTGTTGTGGTTACAGACCAAACAGAGAGAGAGAGAGGTATAATAGTGGAGAGTTAGGTGAGCAATGCTTGGGGTCCTCCCCACAGCTTGTATCGTGTGTGTGTATATATATATATATCCACATGGGGAGTGCGTTACAATTATACCCTTACACTCAAGTGTCCCTCTCAGGGGTATTTACGTCATTATACATGTCCCATTCTGGGCCTTATAACATCCTAACAGGCTAGTTGGGCTTAGGTGGGGGCCACCCCTACAACAGTGTTAAAGCTCAAGGTCTAATCTGTAACTGTCATATATAATCAAGATTAGTTTTTGTCATGGTGGAGATGACTAAGAATAAAACTTGTGCAACTAGCCTTCTGAGAGCAACATATGTAATTCAAAATCTTGATAGCATGCTGAATTTGGTCGTACATGTTATGTTTATGTTGATATCAGCATTCAGTTGAAATGATTCAAATTATTTTCATATGTATATGCTGATTATAGACTCTTATATGATATATATGTTGGGCATATGTTTTCAATTCAATGACTTAAAAGGATCATTTGTTTACATGATGGTTTAGTCATCTTTATGCCCCTTTTATTAAGCTTGTGTCTTGATTAAATACGCTATGCTAAGACCGTGTTATTTACAACAACCACATCACCGAGAATGCTCGCATATATAAACAGTTAATTGTTCCGTTTTCTTAGTGAGAGTGAACAACAGAAAATATTGCCCCAAGCGTTCGCTCTCTTGTGTGTTCTTCTTCTCTAGAAGAAATCCTGTATTCATCCTACCAAGCACGGGGGGTGTGTGTGTCCTCGCGTGTGTTTTCTGCAGCTCGCCAGATCCAAAACCAACAGTAGCATGGGCACACGCATTATTAGGCCATTTGGAACGCAAGAATTTTGTTGGAAATAGTTCAATTCCCACAAGAACAAGGAAATTTTTTTGCATTCAAAATGGAGACTAACTTTAAAAAGGAGAATCACATATAGAGAACTAGATAAAAAATAGTGAAGCAAACAAAACAAGAGGAAAAAGATTTGGTGAAGTTGGCCATAAAATCTTGAGAACAAATTAAAAAGGGTTACAACGAATTGCTGCTTTCTGACAACCCTCCGACCCTTTTTGCTCTGTAAAAAAAAAATCTAATACCCATGGAACCTAGCTTCTCTCATGTAAAAAAAATGTTTTTACTTTCTTGGATGGGATTGGATTGGATTTGTTTGTATGTCGCCTATAAGGCCACGTCATAAGTTGGGTTTGTATTCATCCACTAATCATAAATCCTAGGATTACTTAAAACTGCTAAGGACAATTCTACATAATATCACAACAGGATAAAAGGGATGCTATTGTTATGGAAACATATCATAGAAAGTGAGTTAAATCAACTTACCTTTCCTCTTCGAGATATGCTCTTAGCTTGTTGATGAGATGTTGGTCACTGTATGATCCCATTGGTTCTGAACTCCCACTGTGTAGGATCAAGGATACCGACTAGAGGGGGGGTGAATAGGAGGTTTTTAAACTTTTCTTGTTCACTTGATTAATTCTTCGCAATTTAAATGACAATGATGTAAAGCAATTGATCCTATGCAATTCTAGTTAACAATTTAGCTCTAAACAATCAAATGATCACAATGAAGCAAATAAACAAGAGCTAAAGAGACAAGAGACAACCGATATTTTTACCGTGGTGATCGGAAACTTGCCGGTTTCCCCTAGTCCACGTTGAGGTAAGCCCGGACGAATCGGACCGGCTCCACGAATTGAGCCAAGCACCTCGATCACTAATGTAGCTCTTCCCCACTCCGGGGAGGCGAGCTCCAACCTTCACAATTTGCCGGGTCTTCTCACAATCTTCTTGAGAAGATCACCGAGCCAATCCTTCTCCGGATCGTCCAAGTGCCGGCAAGCACTAAGAGTAAAAGATCCCGATGTTCGCTTGAATGCAACTCTAGTGCCAAAAGGATTTGCAATTGAAATCTAGCACTAAATGCTCAACCACCTCACTTTGATGTACAAAGAGAGAATTGAGGAGAATTGAATGCTCTAGGGCTTTAGAAATGTGCAATGAGTCTCTAAAGAATGCCCTGGTGCAGTGGTGGGGGTATTTATAGCCTCCACCAACCAAAACTAGCCGTTTGGCATAATTTCCCGCAAAAATCAGGATGAGCGGTACTACCGCCTTTCATGGGGCCGGTACTACCGCTCCCAAATCTTGCGTCAGAACGGCTCTGTCAGACGTGAGCAGTGACCGTTGGATTTGGCGGCGCGGTACTACCGCTGTTGATATTTGCGGTACTACCGCTCTCCGGTAGTTCCGCAACATTGGCGCGGTACTACCGCTCTGGCCAAAATCCAAAGGGTCCCCAAAATGCCGCTCTCTGGAAATTACGTACCGCTTGGGCTTCGGATCAACCAGACTCCGGAAGTACCGCTCTGAATGCGGTACTACCGCTTCAAGCGGTAGTACCGACGTTGTAAATGCCGGTACTTCCGTTTCGCAGAGATTCAACCGAGTTCGAGGGGTACTCTCTGGAAAAAGCGTTCCGCTCCAAAAACGGAGCTACCGCTCTGCGGTACTACCGCATTTGGGCACGGTACTACCGCGAGCCGGTAGTACCGACGTTGAAATGTGCGGTACTACCGCTCTTCCAAACAGAGCACAAACTTGATTTTTAAATAAGATTTTCATGAATGCAAGATTCAAAAGATAATCCAGATGGCACTAGATATATGCTATCAAGTTATTAACCAAGATCTCTCTTGATGGTACGATCATCTAACCTAAAATCCGGTCTTCCACCATTCACCTAAGACCGGTAAAATTCAAAAGGGGTCCTATTCTAAGAATACCTTTGTCTTGAGCCAATTTGATCTTCACACGTATCCTTTGGCTTGCATCTTGTCGCTCATGTGAGGACTAACCCTTCTCATGCTCATAAAACACATTAGTCCCATATTCGCATAATTTCATTAATTACCAAAATCATTTTTAGGGGCCTAGATGCTTTCACACTGCTGCTCCCAATTTCCGAGAGCAAAAACCTCATAAGGTTATTTATGTTGGGCTTTTGCGATACAGACACAAAAGCTGTATAAAAGAATTGACTTTTGATTTTCTTGTACACCTGTTTAGCGAGAGTAGTCTTGATTGAACCTCCCAACTATAGAGACAACCTTAAGCTGCTTAGTTGGCTCCTCACCAATGAACCGACTGATGATTTGTTCTGTTGGGCCCTCAACACCCACGAGTTTTTCCACCTTCACATAGAGTTCTTTCAACCGAGGATCGGTCTCCGTATGCATGTTGCTAGAAGTGCCCTCATCCAGGTTATACCTTACCCTGTTTTGGTCTCCGTATACTGATGGTTCACACAAGTACACACAGAGTATTAGTAACTCTTTACCCTGTTTTGGATCCTTTAGAATTGAACTTGATTCGTTCAATTCGATTATAAATTCTATTCTAGTAGAATTTGAATTCATATGAGCTGATTTCAATTGCAATTTTTATCTTTGGGTGTCATTTAGAATTGTAAGTGAACCGTTGAGTTATGGTGCTCATGTATAGTTTTTTAGAATTTAAAATATGTCCTATAAAAAAATCATAGATGAATTTTACTAAGATTAGTCCTCGTACTCCTATTAAGATTAGGATTCTTACTCTAAATTGAATAGGAGAGACTATTTAAACCATGGAGGGTGACCATAAAGAAGAATCAAGCAATCAAGCCTAATTATCCAAAGTAGAGGTGCACAAGAGAATTAGAAGTTAGGATATTTTTAGCACTAGATTCTTATATATGGTAAGAATCCAAGAGTCCTAAAAGATTTGAGAGGCTTGTAAGTGAGCGACAATCCTTTGTACTCTTTTGAAATTGTGTTTAAAAAATTTGCGCTCGATCTCGTCAAATCTTTTGTGTCGTTATGATTGTTTCAACGTCGTTATTTTAGTTCTCTCTATGAAATTTATTAATACAAGTGTAAGCATGTTTTGCATTTTCAAGCTTAAGATGCTTTACACTTTTATATTCAAAGTATTTAACTCATGAAAGAAGTTATTGAGCTGAATAAAAAATTATCCCTTTAATGAATATACACTTGATAATATTAAGAAGTTATTTCTACCTAATACATATATATTATATCTATTCAAGTTTTCATCTGTTGGTGATTTGAAAGTTGAGAGAAGATAATATGAGCGTGTTATGCACGGAGTTCAAGAAAATATCTACGGAAACTCAAGAGAACATATACCAAATTATTTTTCTTATCTCGCAAGTAAGACAGCCAAAATGTGTTTCCCCTTAGGCACTGTAACGCAGGTACTGTTTGCCGACGCTTACTGTAGCCCAGAGCACTGTTTGCCGACACGCTGTAGCGCGGAATTCTGCACCGCCAAGCATTGTAGCGCCGGGCAAAGTACTGTGGCGCCGAAAATGTACTGTAGCGCAGAAAGCGCTGTGCCACCGAACTGCTGTATCCTGTACTGCAGCGAGCGACTCTCTGCAGGTACGAGGGCGACCCGTGTAATCAGACTCGGAGAATTCCCGATTTTGAACATTCTGATTCTAGAATTTGACTGTGTTTAATTTCATCCTCAGATTTAAAAACTATTTGAGAGTTTTTGTCTTCATTATTTTTGTGATTGTCTTAGTGACTGTTAGATTAACCTATCATAAGATACTGTGGAAATTATTATATTCTCTAGTGTCGTTAATTGGCCTTATACATATTGTACGTAGGTTTCTTAGACTTGAGATCGTCATATTTTTCTACATATATAATAGTTTAGTTAGTGCTACCAAATACTACTTCGTAACTGAGTGATCATAAATGTAGTTTTCGGATTTGCTATGAAACATACGAAGGAATGTGAGGGATCAAGATAGTATTTGCCCCTTCTATATAGCAGTAGATAGGCCCTTCGATGTGGTTAAATTAAGGAAATACATAGTCATACCAAATATAGTTGAGAGATGAATCACAACCGAATATTCCTCCCTCTCTCTCTCTCATTAGAATCGGATCGTAGACCTGCAAGGTATTACAGACCGTAGTTGTGTTGATTAACTGGGAGAAGACCTGCAAGGTCAGTCGTCGCTTCAGGAGCTTTCTGTACTGCACGCCTTGACGTGTAACATGCTCCGAATTAACGACAAGACAAAAGAAGGTTCAACAGGCTCTTAATTAACGACAAGCCAAAAGAAAGACTGACGCGGTCAAGTCATCCATTTTACTTGGTTGATATAGGTCACTTTTGATTTATTTTTTACTATTTTTAAATTTTATCTTTTTTATCTTTTTTATTTTTTTAAGGTTTTTTATTCTGTTTTCCGTATTCATTTGTATTAGGCTAACATGTTTTTTCTATTTTTAAACATTTTTAAATTTAATTATGTTAAATAAGGCAGTATCAGTTATAGTACAATTTCAACTAGCTATAGTAAAATTTCAGTTATAAACCACTTTTTTAGCCCAAATAAGTGGCACCTATAATTGAGCCGGTTTTATTTCCGTTACACCCGAGGGTTGTCGTGTAGCATCAAAATAAAAATAACATCTCATTTGTTTTTTTCATGTGAGATAGTTGGGGATAGAACATGTGAGATAGTTGGCGATAGAATCTTTACCAGGTTAAACGGGAATGGTTCGGTTCATGATATGCGGTCATTTAACCGTTTGTTTGACTAAATTGTACCAAACGATTTCAGACAAAAAATTATTTAGTTAAAGAAATATTCTTCTTTTACGTGGTATCATTTCAGTCGACGAAATCAGTTGAACCACACAATCCCACATGCTTTTGTTCATGTCCTGATCATTCGTACAACCATGTCCTGATCATTCATACAACCAATCAAACACATTTATGTACTATCACATACATCTAATCAAACAGGTTGGTTGTACCATTCCATCCAGGATGATTTCGTCCTACTTGTACAATTCTATCCCATTTAACCCCATCGACCGACCAAATGCACGAAGGAATGTGACTTCCTACTTGTACCAAATACTACTTCGTAACTGAGTGGTCATAAATATAGCTTTCAGGTTTGTTATGAAACATACGAAGGAATGTGAGGGATCAAGATTGTATTTGCCCCTTCTATATAATAGGAGATAGACCCCTTGATGTGGTTAAATTAATGAAGTACATAGCTATACCAAATATAGTTGAGAGATGAATCACAACCGAATATTCGTCCCTCCCTCTCATTAGAATCGGATCGTAGACCTGCAAGGTATTACAGACCGTAGTTGTGTTGATTAACTGGGAGAAGACCTGCAAGGTCAGTCGTCGCTTTAGGAGCTTTCTGTACTGCACGCCTTAACGTGTAACATGCTCTGAATTAACGATAAGACAAAAGAAGGTTCAACAGGCTCTTAATTAACGACAAGCCAAAAGAAAGACTGACGCGGCCAAGTCATCCATTTTACTTGGTTTCTATAGGTCACTTTTGATTTATTTTTACTATTTTTAAATTTTATCTTTTTTCTGATTTTTAGGTTTTTCAAAAATTTTATTCTGTTTTTCGTATTCGCTTGTATTAGGCTAACCCTTTTTTCTATTTTTAATCTTTTTAAATTTAATTACGTCAAATAAGGCATTATCGCTATAGTATAGTTTCAACTAGCTATAGTAAAATTTCAGTTAAATCACGCTTTTAGTCCAAATAAGTGGCACCTATAATTTAGCCGGTTTTGTTTTCGTTACACCTGAGGGTTGTCGTGTAGCATCAAAATAAAAATAACATCTCATTTGTTTTTTTTCATGTGAGATAGTTGGGGATAGAATCTTTACCAGGTTAAACGGGAATGGTTCGGTTCATGAGATGCGGTCATTTAACCGTTTGTTTGACTAAATTGTACCAAACGATTTCAGACAAAATTATTGTTAAAGAAATATTCTTCTTTTACGTGGTATCATTTCAGTCGACGAAATCAGTTGAACCACACAGTCCCACATGCTTTTGTTCATGTCCTGATCATTCATACAACCAATCAAACACATTTATGTACTATCACATACATCTCAATTTTTTGTAACCAAACAGATCTCAGTTTTTGTATCCGCTCATACAACCTCACCAAACATCTTCTTTTTCAGAAATACGATTCCACTCAACCTGCATCCACTCATCCAGATTATACGATGCAACCTTCATCCACGAACCAAACACACCCCTAATCAAACAGGTTGGCTGTACCATTCCATCCACGATGATTTCGTCCTACTTGTACGATTCTATCCCATTTAACCCCATCGACCATACAAATGCACCCGAAGTCAACAGATACTGCGCATAGTCCACATGATAGGATTCGATTCTGCTCATTTATATCCACAATGGTAGGGAGCCAGTCTTTTCTATGCCCCTCTTTGTTGATTTGTGAGCCGGCCGCTAGCGCATCCCCTTCAGGTTTTTGGATCTGTTTGACAACGACTGTGATTTATAATTTTTGACTGAAAATTTTAAATTTTGGCTGTTTACGGTATATATTACGGAGAGAGATATTTGTTTGTGATTTTAGCTGGTACAGATATTAGCTTTTTAACGTGTATATCGTTTAACTTGTAGACCCCGTTTTAAAAAATACTGCTTGAAAATTAGGTACTGTGCAAAAGCCAAAAGCCGCTAGTTTCGGAGGAAAAGAACTTCAATTGGAGTCATATTCATTGTTTAGTGCGTGTGCGTTCTTCTTCCATGCATCATTCCTGCTGAAAATTTTCCAAAAGATCTCGAGTTTGTGGCTGGGGTGCAGGGCATGCCATCCCTTTGCCCTTCTTCCCTGCCCCTGCCTACAATATTGTTGAAGAACATTTTCAATCATTTTAGGATGCACCAAATAGAGGAAATTCACTACATGCGTACTAGCTTGCTTTGGGTAGCTATTTATTAGGAAAAGCTAATGTAAAATACAGATATTTATACACATAGTTCACATACCTGGGAGACCACATATGGCATGCAAAACTAGCTTGGTTAGTCACGATGTGACTATTTTCTATAATTATTTTCGTGTTCGACAGTTATATAATCTTTTATATTGTTTGGGGAACAAATCCATGAATCAAGGGTTTGCACTACTTTATGGTATTTTGCAACTTAATCTACAGTTCGCGATGGCCTTCGATCGATAAAATTACTGCTATCCCTGACTTTTTTCTGTTATGAAATATAAGGAAGACAACGCTTCTGACCGTTCGTTCATTTTGTGTTTCGTTTATAGAACTTTCTTGTTTTAGTGGAGGAATTAATAGCATGTTATTCAAGTTCATACCGAAAACCAATATTACTATGTATCCTCTATGTTTTTGTTGCAAGGAGAATTGCAGTTTGTCAGAATAAGAGGGGTTTTTGTGCGACATATAAATGGCTGGTCAAGCAAGAGAACTTGAAGCCCTGGAGCGCATATTGATTGACGCAAGTGCGGAGCCAGCCAAGTTATCCTACGCAGTAATAAAACTCATTACAAAAGATTTCTCTGAAGAGATCGGTCGTGGTGGGTATGGAGTGGTTTACCTGGTACGATTGGTTCTTGATTGCCTTGCAAATGGTAATATTTCAAATATTTGCGCTAATGAGCAAACTGCTCGTGTCAACGCTAATACAGGGAGTTCTTCCAAGCGGAAGGGTTGCTGTGAAGCAGCTTTGGGGATGGCAGGATATTTCTGATAAGAATTTTGCGGACGAGGTTAACTGTTTAATGCGGGCAAAGCACAAAAATAAAGTAAGATTTCTAGGCTATTGTGCAGATACACAAGGGGAAATGATGCCACAAGACGGAAGGCATGTTTTGGTAGATGTACGACGAAGGTTGCTCTGCTTTGAGTATGTTCCTAACGGAAACGTTTAGCGTTATCTTGAAGGTTAGTTTGCAACTCTGCTTCTAGCTTCTTCTTTTTTTAGCTTTTTTTGGTTTTAATGTCTTTTTTTCTTTATTCCTCTATCTTATCTGTGATGATATATTTTTTAATTTTTTAAAATTTAATTACACTGAAAAGGTATCAACAAATACAATGTATTTTCAGTGCTATAGTACAAAAGAAAGACATAGGCCCCTGCTAGGCTGAAAAGTCAGTGGCTTATGGCTGCAATTACATCAGTAGCTGCTGAAATTTCACTGTGGTGAAGGTGGCTTATTGGCATAATTAAATTTAAAAATTTTAAAATAGAAAAATATGCTAACTCATCATAGACAACACGAACGAATACGGGAAAAAGAACCGCAAAAAGCTCAAAAAAGCTAAAAGTTCAAAAATGAGATTTATGAATAGTGAAAATTAGGGCCTGTTCTTTTTGTCATGCTTTTGGCTGAAATTTTTGAATTTTGGTTGTTTACTGATGAGACACGAAGAGACAGATACTCACTTGCGATTTTGGTCGGCACGATGTTGGACTTTAACGTGTATCGCTTAACTTGTAGACCCTGCCTTGAGAACATACTCCGCTTGAAAGTTAGGTATTGTAGCAAAACCAAAACCAATCGGCTTTTAACTTACCGAACAGGCCTTAAGCCAGAAGCTAGAAACTGAAACCAAAACGAATGGGCCATAAACCTAAACTTTTTAAGTCTAAAAAAGCACCACCTTTGTTTCCCGTATGTACTCCTTAGAGCAAGTATTATAAGAGGTCAGAAGTCAGTCAGATCTTTGAGGTGGAGGAGAGAGAGGAGAGGTCACAGTAAGCTTACAACCACCAAGCACAAGAACCAAGAAACTTTGTGAGAGGAAGGAGTAGGTCATACAGCCTTCAGCTGGCTGTAACTTCTATATAAGTAGGCTGAAAAGTGAGCTGTAAGTATTCATACAGCCAGCTGAAGGCTGTATTATAAGACTTGCTCTTATAAGAAAAAGGGCAGCATTAATTGCTCGGTACAATCTATACCTCTTTGCAATAGAAAGTACCTGCTTTAAATTTATAAAAAATCCTTTTCAATTAGTCTTTCTGATCCAAATAAGTATTGCTTATTTTTAGGGCGTGGCACTACCATTAAAACCAAAATTAATTCTAGCCCTCGCAATTACCTTTCCCCTCTTACTTCTTGTACCAGACAAAAGTAGTTTCTCAGACCAAATAAAACATTTGCTCAAATCATCTAATATACTTAGGATTTGTTTCTTTAATGTAGTGCTGCGATGTGCGTAGCACGTGTACTGTTACAAGTATCTCTTCAAAGTGTCGCTCATACATTATAAAAGTAGAAACTACCTAAACTTGTCACTGATCATTAGAAAGTAGAAACTACCATAATTTCCTTGTAGTGCCTCTTATAGCACCAAAATATCAAGAATACCAAAGCCCTTCTGCACATTACATCATGCTATTGCTAATAGATGCTACAAGATTCTGTTGCATGACACAACAAAATAATGGGAAGAACAAGATTGTTCAGACACAAAAGATCCTAGTACAGCGCAGTGGAACATCCTTTTCAACCTGTGTTATTTTTTTTTTCAAAATGCAAGATTATAACAACTTGCGCTCCAATTGTACTGATGTGCAAATATAGGAGTAAGACACTCCAGCACATGAAACAAATTCAGTTGCGATACTTCACCTATTTTCGGAATCCAGAGCCTACTCTACCATCTTCCTAGCAACAAGCCAACAGACACAAAGTCTCTGCAACCTCATTGAACATATTGTTAGTACAAGACCCACATACGGGCACCGGATAACACCCACGCAAAGGTAGCACGACAATAGTATCAGAATGACAGAAATTACAGTTCTTGTTAATTTGGAGATACCAAATCTTCATTCTGATTGACTGCAAGTATAAGAATGAACTTGAAGAAGCCCTTGCGGTCGCAACAATGGAACCCGAGTTATTATCTTTAAAACATGAGCACGCATATCTTCCTGGATCAATCCTGCAAGGTACAGCTAATATATCAAAACCTTATTTCTTTATTCGTCATAACAGAGTACAAGTACTAAAATACCTTACGTATTGACACCCTTTGCAGAGGAGGGACTCTAAGCCGGACATCCTTAAATTGCATCTTTACATAGTAAATTCAGTACTTTTTAGAATTCCTAACTAAATGAAGAACTGAAAAGTATCATGAAGGAGCAACTTTCTCTCCTATGTAGGTACACATGAGCAATTATCTTCAATTCCTAACTGCCAAGCACTACTTCTTGCTGGCTTCCCTCTTGTAAACCGAATTCTTCATCATCTGGAAACCCACGTTATATCCAGATTTTTGCTGAACATCAAATACACATTGAGAGTCCACACGATGCGCCTTTGGGGTCCACACGATGGATTTCGATATTGAGAGTGGGATGGTTGGGAAGAATCTTGACTTGGTCATTGATAGCAGACTGGGCAGCCTTCCTCGTCGGAGTATTTTCATCTTTAGAGAAAATCCATACACGCATCATAATATCTTTGAGAGAGGTGAGGTGTTGGATGCCAATGTGTAAGCTGCCGTATGTAGATTGTGCTTTATCTGCGTTGAACCCGAGAAAAAGCCTTTCGAGTTTTGGCAGAGCTCCTTCAAATATCAAACCAGGTCCATCTCTGGTACAAAAATTGAGTTGTGTTAAACATCGGAATCCACTGGGCTTGATCCTGAGTCCATCTTCGGGAACCTGCTTTACGTCTAGGCCGAGGAAAAGAAGGGCAGGCAAGTCTTCAAGCAAACGTAGATCCTCCCCTTCCATTTGTCCAACAACGATATCCAAGTAGGTGAGGTCAGAGAGCGAGGGATTAATCCACTTTGGAACCCTGGACATGCAAGAGCGGTGTCGAGAAGTTAGTGTCGAACATGCGTAGAAGTGGATGATATCACGAAATCTCCACAAGAAAGAGGGATGACGCCAACTTCCAATCCCGGACATGTAAGCGGAACTGTTGCACTCAAATTTCTGGAGGAGACGTGGAGGAGGGCACCATGAATCCGTGAAACTGTCTGCACCACGAAGTTTGTTGTCAATATGTAGAGATCGAAGGTTGCTTGCCCCAAGCTTACAGAGGGATGACGCCAGAGATTCCTTTGTAGCTTGCAGATCACTAATTCCTTCATACCTGAATATTACTCGAAGCACCCTTAACTTGCTCAAAAACTGTAGATCTTTCACAGAGCTGCGGCAGGCATCAATGGTCCCTAACTCCTGAAGAGCTTCCATATTGCCAAATCCATCTGGCAATCTGAGTTCATCGCCTACAAGACGCACCAATCGCTTGAGCTGAACAATACTTCCTGGCAACTCTCTTATCGGTTATTCTTAGATCGAGCGCCTGTAAATACTCTAGCTTACCAATTTGGACCGGTAGCTTGGAAATGCGTGTCTCACGGAGCCCCAGATATCTCAGATGAAATAATCCTACAATTCCATCTAGATGAACATCCTCAATTCATAACAACCCTTTAGATCCAATACTCAAGAACAGGTAGGTCCAAAACAGGGGCATCGCCCAACCAACAACACGGCAGATATTAAGTGAACGGAGATGAGACAAATCCATGGTTCCTTGTGATATCGCTCTGCATGTTCTTTGTTGTGCCACATGGAGAGCCTCCGAATCCTTTCATGCGAAGATGAGAGGTCCTGATCATCCAACACAGTTACAAAATTTTCTTCAGTTGACCGGGAGATGATAAAGTTGAGTACTATATCATGGACTCGACATCCACTTACTTCAATTCTACTATAAGCATAGTCCTCGTCCATTGGCTGGATCAGACTCCTATTTATGAGCTCGTTAAAGTGACGCTCTCCTATTTCCTCCAAAGTATAGCCTTGTTTTGCAGTGATAAACCCTTCAGCTATCCATCTCCATACCAAGATGTCTTTGTCAATGCAGTGATCCTCTGGAAATGTACTGAGGTACAGTAAGCAATTCTTCAAATTATGAGGTAGATCGCTGTAACTCAGTGCCAGTATCTTATCCATTACTTGCAGCTCTTCATCCTTTTCATCTACAGAGCGGATGGAATTCAGCACTCTCTTCCATTCTTCCTTTCTTCTTGGTTTATTAGCTAACAAGCTAGCTAAAGTAACTATGGCCAATGGCAAGCCATCACATTTATGCAGTATCTCATTCATAATCCTCCAAGTGATCAGGCACTTATCCTCAGCATCAAAAATCCTCTTTAGAAATAATTTTGTGGAGTCGCTTCTGCTAAGAGGTTTCATTTGATAAACAAAGTCTTCATTTGAAGTGCAACAAGATTCAGCTACATTGTTGATCCGTGTCGTTGTAATTATTCTACTTGCATGGCCATTTTTAGGAAGAGCACATTGTATGGTTTCCATGCTGATTTTTCCCAAATGTCATCAATCACAATAAGGTACCTATTAAGCAAATTCGTGGAACATTATCAGTTAGTACAGGAGTATTCTACTAAGAAACACAACAAAATTCATTTTTGCGTACATGTAGACATACTACAACCTACAAGTATTTATTAAAATTAAAATGTGATAAATTCAATTCCTCTTTGTTACTTCTCGGCCTAAAACAGTTTTCTATTTCTTGAAATTGTACTATATTTTGTCACATAATTCTATCTATTCTAAACTTCATATTCGTAAAAGAAATATGATTTCATTGATATGACCAAAATAAAAACAAGAGGAAAAAGATTTGGTGAAGTGGCCATAAATCTTGAGAACAAATTAAAAAGGGTTACAACGAATTGCTGCTTTTGACAACCCTCGACCCGTTTTGCTCTGTAAAAATCTAATACCCATGGAACCTAGCTTCTCTCATGTAAAAAAATGTTTTTACTTTCTTGGCTAGGATTGGATTGGATTTGTTTGTATGTCGCCTATAAGGCCACGTCATAAGTTGGGTTTGTATTCATCCACTAATCATAAATCCTAGGATTACTTAAAACTACTAAGGACAATTCTACATAATATCACAATAGGATAAAATGGATGCTATTGTTATGGAAACACATCATAGAAAGTGAGTTAAATCAACTTACCTTTCCTTTTCAAGATATGTTCTTAACTTGTTGATGATATGTTGGTCACTGTATGATCCCATTGGTTCTGAACTCCCACTGCTGCTCCCAATTTCCGAGAGCAAAAACCTCATAAGGTTATTTATGTTGGGCTTTTGCGATACAGACACAAAAGCTGTATAAAAGAATTGACTTTTGATTTTCTCGTACACCTGTTTAGCGAGAGTAGTCTTGCCTGAACCTCCAGATCCAACAAGAGAGACAACCTTAAGCTGCTTCGTTGGCTCCTCACCAATGAACCGACTGATGATTTCTTCACTTGGGCCCTCAACACCCACGAGTTTTTCCACCTCCACATACAGTGCTTTCAACCGAGGATCGGTCTCCATATGCATGTTGCTAGAAGGGCCCTCATCCAGGTTATGCCTTACTCGTCGCTTGTATACTTCATTGACATGGGTCTGGAGTTCTTGAATCTGCTTAGCAAACTTATGGCGATGCTCAAGTGTCTTCACCTTGTGCAAGGCCTTGCGGAGGAATAAAAAATAAAAAAAATTGTAATTTGATTTCCATATGAATTCTAAAGTAAAATATCTAAATAACTAAAATTCAGAAAAAAAAATACCGATTTGATTTGCATACGTACTTCAGTAACTTTGCGGAGGAACCAATTGGCTCCGGTGGTGTTGTCAGCCGGTTCCTGATCGACATGGTAGGTGAACAGATCTATGCTATCCTCGATGTCGTAGGCCAGCTCGCGCACCTCATTCGTCCAGACCTTTGCTTGCACGTCCGGTCCCTCTATGGCTGAATACTTCTCTAGGAAAGCGTGGATGGCGATCAGCTCCTTGTTGAGAGATTTGAGCTTCTTCCTCACACCTTTGAGCATAGCGTACTCACTCATGAGGTTGGTGAGCTTGCCGAGGACAGGACCCATCACCCCAGTCAAGGCGCTCAGCACGATCTTCTCCCCAACTCCTCCCATCTCCTTCCCCTTGCAATCGATCCTCCCTCTCTCTCGGATTAGAATCGGATCGAGGATTTGTTGTGTGGTGGCAGGAACTTTGCCGTGGAGTAGGACTGGCGCCACCGGACATAGGACAACAATAATAGACTTGAGCTGGGGACGACTGACCAGGTCTACGACAAGAATAATGGACGGATGGACCCCACACATTGGCTGACGGAGGGACGCCCTTCGGTCACTGATGGTTTACACGAGTACACACGAGTGTCAGTTACTCTTGTACCCTGTTTAGGCTCCCTTAGAATTGAATTTGATTCGTTCAATTTCATTCTAAATTCTATTCGAGTAAAATTTCAATTAAATCGAGCTGATTTCAATTTCAATTTTTATGTTTAGATGCCATTTGGAATTGAAAGTGAACCGTTCAGGCAAGGTGACTCATATATAATCTTTTATAATTTAAAAAGGTGTGCTATAAAGAATTATAGATAAATCCTACTAGGATTAGGACTTCTACCCCTATTTAGTTTACGATTCCTACTCTAAGTTGGAGAAAGACTAGAAGAGACTGTAAACCATGAAGAAGACCCAAATAACCAAGCAATCAAGTCTGCTCATCCAAAATTGAGGTGCACAAGAGGATTGAAGTCTATGATATTTTTTAATACTAGATTCTTGTATAGGATAAGGATCCAAGAGTTCTAAAAGATTTGAGAGAGTTATGAGTGAGCGACAATTCCTTACACTCTTTTAAGATTGTGTTTAAAGAATTTATAGTCAGCTTCGCCAAATCTTTCCTCTCATTGTGGTTGCTGCAGCGTTATTATTTTGATTCTATGAGAATCATCTTCCTCATTGAACTGCTGCGTATGAGAAGGGATATCGAAGTGAACAAGCATGATTATGAAGAAGAAGATGCAGCAACAACGCACAAGTAAACCTGGAACAAATGGAATCAGCAAAACGAAGAAGAAACAAAAAAGAAACTAGCTATAGCTAGGTAGATCATGGTAACCGAGACACAGTATCCCATCTATTGCTTCCAGCAATCTATCTTTTTCATGTATACAATCAATAGAATTCGAAACTCCCATTCATCTTTCTTCTTGGTTTGCTAGCTAACAAGCTAGCTATAGTAATTAAGGCCCATGGCAAACCATCACATTTATGAAATATCTCATTCATAATCCCCTCCAGCTGACTAGGGCGTTTATCCTCAGCATTGAAAGTCCTTTTCAGAAATAAATTTTCCAAGTCACTTTTGATCAGAGGTTTCATTTGACAGACAAAATGGTGGGTTCTTTTTTGCTGTGGCCAATAGCTTTTGGTTGCTTCATAAGAGAGAGTACGGAGTAAGAGACACTCGTGTGTGGTTTTGGCTGATACAAATAAAGTCACTACAATGTTTACTATAATTAACTTATAGATATCGTCTTAAAAAGATACTTCGTTTAAAAGCTAATTAATGTAAAAAAAATTAGAAACCGAAAAGAAGAGAGCCAAAGTCCTCATCCGAAGTGCAACAAAATTGAGCTACACTATTGATGCGTGTTGTCGTGATTATTCTACTTGCATGGGCACTTTAGGGAGAGCACATTGTATGGTTTCCCATGCCGAATTACTCCAAATGTCATCAACCACAATAAGGTACCTATTATGCAGAAGCATGTATCAGAAAACATTAAAAAAAGCTGAGTATGCAACTAGAAAACACAATAAAATTCATATTTGCATAAACGTAAACATTCTACAAGAATTTTACAAAATATTTACTCTCGCATGTAAAGGTGACTATTCAGTGTAATTCAATTTAGTTCAATTATTTTTTTTTCCAGTTCCAGTTCTTCCGAACCCAAAACCGACTTGAAGTTGTTTGCGGTTCTTCTTTTGCGCTTGGGGTTTAGATCCGAGGAGAGAGAAGAAGAGGTAGGGGCACCGACCGTCCGACGGCGTGGAGGAGGAGGTGGCCATCTCGGGTTCGTCGGTGAGGTTCGCGCACGCGCAATACGGTCGGGAAGAGGACGGTGGCGTAGATCCGCGACGCCGACGGCGATGGTGCTTCCGCGCTGGCCGCGCCTCTAGATCGGTTAGGGTTTTTGTCGGGTGGGGAGTACGGCTCAGGCGAACCTCGTAGCTCGAGCCGCGGCCCCACCTCTATTTATTGCGCAACGCGACGGGGGCCCATTAGCCACGGGTTGGGCTGAGCGCCCCCGATCGTATGCTGGTCAAGGGCCCATTTGGCGTTGGGCCAAATGGTTGAGATCAATCTAACATTCTCCCCCTTGATCTCAATCTATGCTTTAACTTTAATTACTTTTGACTTTACTCATTCCATCACAGATTAGTGCATAGAACATGTCTCATCGTCACGGTCAAACGCCGATAGATTCAACAGCTACAATACACCTCTGCTCAAATAGTTACTTTAATCTTTTGGGCCATCTTTTAGTCCAGAATCATGGGCTTTCCTTAAACCCATGCCGCTACATGTTCTCTGAACACGTTGGGTGGTAAGCCTTTAGTAAGCGGATCCGCTAACATCTTTGCGGTACTTATATGCTCTAGACTTATAATTTGATCCCGAACTTTATCTTTCACAACATAGTACTTTATGTCAATGTGTTTGGCAGCACCACTTGACTTATTGTTGTGGGCATACGTTCTCGCGGTTCATTGTCGCAGACAACTTAAGTGGTCTATTGATGTCGTCAACCACTTTTAAACCGGTATGAACTTCTTTAGCCGCTCACACCGCCCCGTAGCCTCATAACATGCTACAAACTCGGCATACATTGTGGACGATGTAGTGACGGTTTGCTTTGAGCTTTTCCACGATATAGCTCCTCCAATGAGAGTGAATACATATCCGGATGTAGACTTTCTATCATCTCCGCAAAATCGAATCAGATACCCCACTGTATGGAGTAAATCTGATCTTCAGTATGTCATCATGAGGCCTTTTGTTCCTTGCAAATAACGCAAGACTTTCTTTATCAATTTCAATGTTCTATTCCGTGATTGCTCGAATCGCCAAGTAACCCGGTAACAAACGCTAAGTCGGCGTGCAGCACACTTGAGCATACCGTAAGCTTCCGAATTGAAGCATATGGAACCGCTTTCATTTGATCGATCTCATATCGGTTCTGGGGCATTGAAAATCCCCATATCTGCCGCCTTGACTATAGGTGCAGGTGAAGGACTACATTTATGCATACCAAATTTCTTTAAGACTTTCTCTATGTATGCCTTTTGTGACAGTCCCAATACCCTTTGTTTCTATCTCGGTGAATTTCGATCCCTATAACGAACGAAGCTTCACCAAGATCTTTCATATCAAAGTTTGAGGACAAAACTTCTTTGTCTCCAGAGTGACTAACATCACTACTAGCTAGCGGATATCATCCACATACGGATTAGGAAGATGAACTTCCCATCTTTAAACTTTGCATAAACACGCTTGTCCTCTACATTCTCTTTAAACCCAAATTTTCTTATTGTACTGTCAAACTTCAAATACCACTGTCTTGAAGCTTGCTTTAACCCATATATTGATTTCTTTAGGCGGCATCCCATTCTTTCATTTCCTTCCACAACAAAACCTTTCGGTTGTGCCATGTAAACATTTTCCTCCAAATCCCCATTAAGAAATGCCGTCTTTACATCCATCTGATGTAACTCTAAATCATAATGTGCTACTAATGCCATTATGATTATGAAGGAATCTTTACATGAGACTGGAGAAAAGGTCTCATTGTAATCAATCCCTTCTCTTTGCGTAAAGCCTTTTGCCACAAGTCGCGCTTTGTATCTTTCTATATTCCTTGGGAGTCATACTTTGTCTTGTAGACCCATTTACAACCCTCTTTTTTGGCTCCTTTAGGAATAATTTCCAAGTCCTGCACTTTATTAGTCTTCATGGACCTCATTTCCTCTTCCATGGCCTCAAGCCATTTTGAGGAATTTTCGCTTCATGGCTTCTTCAAATGAGGTGGGATCATCCTCCATTTGAAATTCCTCTCATGATAAATCTGATAATCATCGAAATAGCTGATCTTCTTACTCTTTGAGACCTCCTCGGGCCTCCTCAATTGATACATTTTCTGCTTGAGGTCTTTGTTGCTCCCCTCATCTGTGGCAATAGGTTCTATAGGATCCCGAAAGACAGTTCCTCATTCTCACTCATTGTTGCCACAGGGAGGAACAATAACAGTCTTGGCACCACGTTGTCTTGCACCGTCGGTGCAATGCGGCAGCAGTAGTGTGAAGAATGGCTCTTGAATCATCGGAGTGGGCGCATACACCCGCTTCTCTTCAAGGTCAATCTCACGAGCTACCATGCTCCCCTCATCATCTCATCCTCTAAGAAGACAGCGTGTCTCGTTTCTACAAACTTTGTATATCATGTCGACGGAGAAACGAAAACCTTTTGACTTTTCGTGGTAGCCAATGAAATGGCAACTTCATCGCTTTGGGATCAAGTTTCCCAAGGTTTGGGTTAAATACTTTAGCCTCAGCAGACTCCCCACACACGTAAGTGGTTTAATGAGGAACTCTTCCGCCCACAACTCGCATGCGTGTTTTGGGCACCGACTTACTAGGCACTCTGTTGAGAATATGAATGGCGGTTTTCAACGCCTCCATCCATAAACTCAATGGGAGTGTGGAGTAGCTCATCATACTTCGCACCATATCCATCAGGGTACGGTTGCGTCTTTCAGCTACTCCATTTTGCTGAGGTTCGCCTGGCATAGAATACTGGGCCACTATTCCATTTTCCTGTAAAAACCTCGCAAAAGGTCCAGGAACTTGTCCATATGGGGTATGTCGACCGTAGTACTCCCCCCCACGATCAGATCGGACTATCTTAATCTTTAAATCGTGTTGGTTTTCAATTTCAGCCTTAAATATCTTGAATTTATCCAAGGCTTCATTTCTTTCTTTGATTGGATAAATATATCCATAACGGAGTAATCATCCGTGAATGTTACTTAACGAGTCATATCCATCCACACTTTTCACAGAAAAGGACCACAAATATCTGTGTGAATAATTTGTAGAACTCCTGTGCTTCTTTTAGCGTCTTTTTTAATTTTCTTTACATATTTTCTTTTAATGCATTCTCTGCATTGTTCTAAGTCTGAGAACTCTAATGGAGGAATGAGCTTTATTTGTTGTCATTATGTGATGATGTGAATGTCGTATGCAATAATGAGAACGTTGCGTGCGAAAGTGATTGAATCCTCGTCTCACGAATGTAAGAAAAACGAAAGAGAACTCTAGATGAGTCGTCGAAATTATGGCATCATCGTTTAGGCCATATTTGAGGGGAGAATAGAAAGACTAGTAAAGAATATCATTCTTTACTAGTCTTTCTATTCTCCCCTAAATATGGCCTAAACGACATGCTGCCATAATTTCGACGACTCATCTAGAGTTCTCTTCGCTTTCTGCTTACATTCAGAGACGAGATTCAATCACTTTCTCGCACGCAACGCTCTCATTATTGCATACGACATTCACATCATCACATAATGACAACAAATAAAGCTCATTCTAAAATGGCAAGACCAACACATTCTTTATTAAACATTATTTCACACTTGCCATTTCCAAAATTGCAATCATAACCATCTTTGTCCAAATTTGACACACTAATCAAATTCCTCTGAAAGAGGGTACAAAAGGACATCTCTAAGTAAAAGAGTGGAGCCATTAGCTAATTCTAATGAAAGATCGCCAACGGCTTCAACTTCAGCTTTGACTCCATTTGCAACTTTAATGCATCTTTCGTTTCTTTGCGTAGTCCTCGTCGAACGGAATCCTCAGAATGAATTAGCAACATGAACAGTTGCTCTGAGTCAATCCACCAAGTGGTTTTCGAATATTGCACATACAGGATTCATTTATAAAGGTAATAATGTTCTCACCTTTCTTTGCCATTATCATCTTTAAATAATCGTGACAGTTCTTCTTGTAATGTCCCGTCTTCTTGCAGTGAAGACACCGATCTTTGTCTACAAAGAAATTTATTCTTGGGGTGATGGATGAGGCTTTTCCCTTGTTCTTTGAGAAGGAGGTATTAAAGTTCTTTTTCTTGTTATCCTTCACATAGTTGATGGATCCACCATGTGAGGATTTAATTCTTTCCTCCTCTTGCACACACATAGCTATGCATTTTCCAAGTCCCATTTTTCGGGCTGCATATTGTAGTTGACAACAAAAGTGTCAAACTCTTTTGGCAAGGAAGCAAAACCAAATGAATAAGGAACTCATCCTTGAGAGCCAAATCCATTGGTTTAAGCTTGATGCAATGTTGCTCATCCTCGTGATGTGCTCTCTTATGCCACGCCACCACCACGAGTACCTCTCAACAAGTCGCTTTAATCACCGTGTAGCATAAGTCTTTGAAGAGCGATGAACCGACTCTTTATTCTTTCAAGGTACTCTGTGACAAGTCACACTCTGCGATTGAGCCCACAATAGCAGCTCAATCGTGTTCTTTATCACACCAAACATTTCTTATTGGCGGTGATCCACTTTTATGATCAAGATCATATGACATCTTTATGGGAGCATAGTCCTCTGTGCTGTCTCGCAAGCAAGACATCGACCTCATTTTCGTCCCTCACAGTGCCACAGCTCGTGGGACACGGTGTGGTGACTACCACCCACCTCACCAAGATGAAGGCCAGTCAATCTTTTTCTTCCATTCACCGTAATTGTCTCCTTTGAGAACAGGGATATCCCTGATGTAGCCCATCAAGGAGTATCCTCCTGAAACCACAATCCATATACAGTGAGAACATTTAAACATTAATTACAGCAAAAATTATATGCCTTATTTCCAACGTTGGTCAAAAATACGACATACAATTTAAATCAATTTTATCTATACATTAAATCTACATCACCGTTGGGCAGAAATAGAAATAATGCATAAAATCATCAATTAAAAGTTATAATATTGTTATTATCAACGTTGGTCAGAAAATAACAATATCATAATTATCTGGGATTTATCTCTATTTTTTCAAAATTAAATTCTCCCGTTGGTTCGAATTTAATAATGAAAAATCAATCAGTAATATCTTTTGCAATGAAATCGTAAATTCTCTATTTTTGAAGCATCTACTATACTTTTCTATTCACAAAAATATCCCGTTAGTTCAATTTTTTTGACAGATTTAATTTAGCAAAAATAGCCAAATTATCAATTAAGGTGCTCTTGAAAAATAATCAACATGAAATTATTCTAAAATTATTCATATTCGAAGCACCATTATCAGTACTCATCAATCTCTGAAATAATTAGCACGTTGGTGCAAAAATTTCTGAGATTTTGGTTCAATTTTCATTCAAATTCCATCAAAAGCTTCAAAAACAATTAAATTCATTAAATTGAATTCTTGTTCAAATGGCCAAACTTGGCCCACTGCACTTCAACCGCCATCGCGCGCGCCTCTTTCTCCGATGCGAGCCCAAAATCCCGCAGCTAAGCAGTGGCCCAATTTTCTCGCCCGATCTCGCCATCCAAAAAATCAACGGTGAGTGAAATTGGCCGAACAAAACCCCTTCCGGAGCGCGGCGCCAGCCAACAGCGCGCGCGCGCGCGCGCGCTCAGCGGCCAGCGGGCCAGAGAGCGGCGCGCTGCGCGGCGGCGCTGAGGCGACGAGGCGGCGGCTCCGACGGCGTGCACTCGCGGTGACGGCGGGCTCTGCGCGGAGCGACAGGCGCGCGCTCCCGCTAAGCGATGGCGGCGGCCCCGAGCGGCTCAACGGCGGCGCGCGCGCGCTGAGGCCCGAGCCACGCTGGCGGCGCGGCGGGCGCGCGCAACGCGCGGCGGCCCCATGGCCCCAGCCGAGCACGGTGGCGGCGCGCGCGAGCGGCGGCGGCGGCCGACACGAGCGCGACGGCGGCGGCCCCCACCCGTAAGACCCGCTCGATACCATTGTTTGCGGTTCTTCTTTTGCGCTTGGGGTTTAGATCGAGGAGAGAGAAGAAGAGGTAGGGGCACTGACCGTCCGACGGCGTGGAGGAGGAGGTGGCCATCTCAGGTTCGTCGGTGAGGTCTGCGCACGGGCAGCGACGGTCGGGGAAGAGGACGGTGGCGTAGATCCGGCGACGTCGACGGCGATGGTGCTTCCTGCCGCTGGCTGCGCCCCTCTAGATCGGTTAGGGTTTTTGTCGGGTGGGGAGTACGGCTCAGGCGAACCTCGTAGCTCGAGCCGCCGGCCCCCACCCTCTATTTATTGCGCAGCGCGACGGGGGCCCATTAGCCACGGGTTGGGCTGAGCGCCCCCGATCAGGGCGCGGGTCAAGGGGCCCATTTGGCCGTTGGGCCAAATGGTTGAGATCAATCTAACAGAAGTGACAACAATTTTTGACTGAAGGAAGTAAGTCAAAAGACAAATCTAACTGGAGATTCTTTTGCCTTCGTCCAGATTGCACTCCCAGGTCCGCAGTTTCCTCCATCTGTAAAAGCAGCTACTCTTGCCTACTTTTGTAAATTAAATTTTTTATTTTTGTACCATAAAAAATTGCTAAAAACACAAGACAGCTCAGAATAATGTCACAGTAGGATAAAACGAATGCTATGGTTGTTATGGAAACACATCGTAGAAAAGTGAGCTGAGTATTTCAAGATATGCTCTTAGTCTGTCGATGAGTTGTTGCTCACTATTTGATCTTGCTGGTTGATCTTTATCCAATCTTCCACCAACGCACTCAATTTCTGACAGCAACTCCCTCAGAAGGTTATTTATGTTAGGCTTTTGTGATAAGACACAAAAGCTTTATAAAAGAATCGATCTTTGATTTTCTGGTACACCTGTTTAGAAAGAGTAGTTTTGCCTGAATCTCCAGATCCAACAAGAGGCAACTCTATGGTGCTTCATTGGACCACCCTCGCCAATCAACTGATTGATAATTTCCTCGCTTGGTCCCTAAATGCCCACAAGTTTTCCACCTCCACATGTAGAGCTGGCAATCGAGGATCGATCTCCGTATGCATGGTGCTAGAAGTGCTCTCATCAAGCTTGTACCTTATGTCGCTCATACACTTCGTTCACAAGGACCCGAAGTTCTTGGACTTCCTTGGCAAATTTATGGCGATGGTGCAGTTTCTTCAATTTGCGAATGTTCAAGCTCCTCTTGACACCGGTGATATTGTCAGCCGGTTCATGATGGACATGATAAGTGAATCTGTATATGCGATCCTCAATGTCGTAGGGCAGCTCACGCACCTCCTTCATCCAGGTCTTCATTTGCACGTCTGGCTTCTCCGTAGCTGCATACTTCCTTTTTCTATAGATAAGCTAGCTTGAAAGACCTGTAGTTCACATTCACACCAACTAGAAATAGTATTGTATCTGAAAATAGGTCCTAATGATGAAATTCACTGGCTTACTTAAGAAAGAGAACGTCACTTGTAGATAACTGGATTGCCTCTCCCTAACAGACTAGCGCAACACGCAAAAAAAACATCCCTCATTACAGTGATCACTTAGTGTAACATCAGATTTCAGTGTTGCTTTTCTTAGAGTTGCTCTGTTTCAGCTGGTTTTGTTGTTCTGCTTTGTTTTCTGGGCTGGAACTGCCTGTCAGCTAGTTCGGCTTCTGATTTGTCTTATCCTGACTTGTTTATTAGCTAGGGGTTTGTCGCCTTAATCTAAAGGAGCTTTCCAGACCGCTTCGAACCAGCCCGCTCATTTTGGCTTCAGCTTTTGGTTTCTGGCTTATTTTTCACTATTCATAAATTTCATCTTTTTCTGAACTTTTGGCTTTTTTTGAGCTTTTTTTGCCGGTTCTTTTTGCCCGTATTTGTTTGCATTATACGTGATGGGCTAATATGTTTTTTCTATTTTTAGTTTTTTAAATTTAATTATGCTAAATAAGCCTCTGTCAGCTACAATGTTTTTTCAGCTAGCTACAGTGTTTTTCAGCTATAAGCCACTCAAAAAAAGCCGTATTGAGCAGAATTGTGTCCCAAAGTGAAGTGTATCGAGATTCTATCCGTGATCCTTTGCTTCTTACTTCAAGTATAGGGTTTTTCTGTTAGTCGTGGTATGAGTGATAATTGCCGGTTTTGAGTTGATTTCTCAGTCCACAGTGATGCAGTAGTTGATCAACGATGTACTTATATTGCAGCCCAGAAGTTCAGGATTCCCAGCCATTATAGTCCATAAAGAAAAGTGAATGCAATCGTAAGGACCAAAAGTATGGATCGGAATTAATTTGTTCCATTTTCATCTGAATAAGAGTAGTCGCAAATTTGACGATATATATAATTTGCAAGGATGAATGAAGCATGAAAAGACAGGGCTAGTACTACTATTTCCTTTTCATTGAGAAAATTTCTCATCACACAACCGAAAATTAATCACTTGCATCCACGGTAAACAAAAGAACTCTTTTTTTTTTGCTAGTAAGACCGATCCGTCAACGACTCAAGGAAAAGCAGGCAAGCAAGATCCGTTTAGATCGGAGAAATTATACGAGAAATAATTTATCTTTTTTAGAAATTACAAAACAAGAATATCGCATTCGAAACAAGACCTGAACCTAAAACAGCACATACCTACGTGCCTACATTGATACGCACGTAAACTTCCCATGCTTAAGTTCAGAATTTTTTGTACGGATAATTCATTTTTTATTCGAAATTACAGAAATATACCCGCGGGAAAATTTTTTACAAAAATAGGCTCCAGTCGCCTAATGGTTGGGCGACTGGAGCCTTTCGTCCAACCAAACCGCGACAGCTGGAAAGTCTACCAACCGTTTGGCGATTAATTGCAGTCGCCCTACCGTTGGGCGACTTCCCTGAAGTCGCCGAACCGTTGGGCGACTGAGATTCAATCGCCCAACGGTTCGGCGACTGCAGGTGGGATATAAAGCCGCGCTCGGCGACGCGCCAAGCGCGCCGCACTGTTTGCATTCCTCCGTTCGGCCAGCGCAGAGAAGAGGGGAAAGGAGAGGGAGGGAGAGGAGAAGAGGAGGGGGAGAGAAAGAGAGGGAGAGGAGGAGAAGAGGAGAGGGAGTGCGCGATTTTCAGGTAATTTTGTTGTATTATATTGTTTGTTAGTGTAGAAAATTAGTTTAGAAAATGTAGTTTAGAAATATAGTTTAGAAAATGTAGTGTAGAAAATTAGTTTAGAAAATGTAGTGTAGAAAATTAGTTTAGAAAATTAGTTTAGAAAATTAGTTCAGAAAATTAGTTTAGAAAATATTGTTTAGAAATTTAGTTTACAAATTAATTTTAGAAATCTAATTTAGAAATTTAATTTTCAAATTTTGTTTAGTAAATATAGTTTAGAAATTTAGTTTACAAAATTTAGTTTTTAATTTTGTATACCATTTATAATGCATTATTGTACAAAATATAGTATTTAAATGTACATGTAGAAAATTTAATGTTGCAATTATTGTACAAAATTAGATGTAGAAAATTTAGTGTTGAAATTTAGATGTTGAAATTTTAATGTTGAAATTATTGTACAAATTTAGATGTAGAAAATTTAGTGTTGAAATTTAGACGTAGAAAATATAATGTTGAAATTATTGTACAAATTTAGATGTAGAAAATGTAATGTAGAAATTATTGTACAAATTTTGCAGTATGACTCGTCTTTGGGCGTGACTCGGAGTGGCGGTTGCATTGTTGGGCGAGCACGTGGACCGCTCTCATCGCGCTTCCGTCTAGTCCCGCCACCGGGAGCATGCACGAGCCGCCTCGGTGGGAGTGGTCCGACACGCACACCTCGCGTGGCACGGGGACTCGACCCTCGTTGGATCGCCAGGTTTGCACTACTCCAGCGTTTAGTGCGGCCGTAAGTTCGTTCGTCTGACCTTCACTTTGTTTGTAGGCTGCGGATGCCGGGCTACTCCTCTTGCCGGATGGTGCAGGCCACGGACAAGGATGGAGCCAGCGGGGGACGAGGCGGGACGAGGCGGGCGGGGAGCGATCACGGCGCTTTCGTTCGACCGTTCCTGCCGACGGCTTTGGTGGACGGCGCGACCGAGACGCACACTTTCCACCTCCCATTCGGGAGATGACGCCGACCTTGCGAATGTGTCCCTGCTCCTTGGGCTTCCGATCGCGGAGACGCGCGCCTTCCTACCGGAGGCCCGGCCGATCGGCGCGCGACTTTGCTCGCCGCGATTCCGAGATGTCGTTCCACCGGCGACCCACCACGTGTTCGGAGGCGCACCCATGGGCCGACATCGAGGTGGCTCGAGCGATGCGGCACGTGGTATATAAAATCGATCGTGTCTTGAAGCTCTTATTTGTGGTATTACGTACTAATAATAACTTTTGCATTCAGTGGAGCGCATGGTTCCGCAGTGCGGCGATCATCGTCTCTCGCGGCACTGGAGGCGTGCGTCTTGTGGCTGTTTGGTTGGGTGCTTTTCACCACCAGCCACGGCAACTCGGTGGATGCGCGCCTTATCGCTATACGAGGCGATCGCCGACGGCGAGCCCCACCGTGTCACCGAGGATCGGCCGTACTTGCCGCGACGCGCATGTGCGCGTGCGATGCGTGCACAAGGATCAAGGCGAACTCGATCCTCACGGCTGTCCCCTCTCTCGCAGCTTGTGGTCGTTCGAGCGCTTAAGTGTCGGACGACTGTGCTGAAACGACATGGGTCCGTGCGGGCCCGAGATGTATCCACGAGGAGGCGTCGACCGCCGACGATGGGTTCTATCTGTGCCGTCGTCGGTAAGTACTATCACGATCAACTATTTCTTTCTTATTGACGATCGTCATTCTAAACAACTTGTCTTTCTTGCAGGTACAGTTCGCGCATGTGCAGGTCACGCGAGCGTACCGGGTCTTTGTGGAGCAGCTCGACCGCATCACAGCCGACGACGTGCGGCGGGGCCGTCTGATACTGGCGGTGCAGCCCGTGCTCTGGCGGTCTGTCCTCACTTCTTTGGCGTGGCCGGGCTTTCTGGCTCACCCGTCGGAAGCTTGTGTACCTCATCTACGTGGAGGACTACGCACCCCAGCGGGTGATGCGGCAGTTCGGGCTACGACAGTCGGTTCCTGTACCAGTCGGACCATCGCTTCCGCGGCACGTGCACGGGTGAGTGATCGTTTGTGGTAAATATGTACATACTTACTACTATACGCAGGTATCTCACATTACGTAATGGTTCTATACGCAGAGCGCAGTGCGAAGGGAGTGAAAAGAGGCACGGATGGTCGTTGAAGATGCGACCACAGGTCGATCGGTGGTGCGGTGCGCTCGGCGACCGCGTGGAGGAGGACCACCGTCACGACGGCGGGGAGTACGTGTGGTACCTTCACCGGTACCAACCGCACCGCACTGTGCTCGTATATGTGGTAGACCCGCCGCCACACACGCCGCGCTCCGCGGACACATACCCCACGCGCCGCGCGCGCGCCACCTCGCGATGCGTTACATGTCATTTCAAAGATTCCCAAATGGTAATGTCGTTTCGATAATCGAACATTTCATGTCTTTGTATCGGTGGCGTCGGTTACGCCTATGTGCCGACTCCGACAAGATCGAGAGGCTCACGGTGGTGCGCGGTGACCCATGAGGAGGGCGTTAGCTGCGCGTCGGATGCACGAGGGTGTAGGCGTATCGTTAGCCTCTCGTCTGCGCGAGGCTACCGGCGGTCTCCACGCCCACCGCTCCGATCGCTCGTCCACGGTGCCACCCGACCAGCGTGGCACTACTGCGTGCACCGACGTGGACACGTCCTCCACCGCCTCACCGGGCAGCCGGGGTTCAGCTGGCGGGGCCTCCTACACCGGTTCACTTCACGCCTCCTACGCAGGTGTACGCCTCCATGGCGCCCGGCTATGGGTACGTGAAGGGTCTTATAACGTGTTTATCCAAGACGACATGCAACGAACTAACGATATTAATATTGCGGTACTTACCAGCGAGCACGGCGTCTCCCGTGCCGGGCGATGTGGACCGATTTTTGCGAGTGGCGGCGCTTCTTCGACGCAGCACCGGAGGTTCTCTCGCGTGCCCTCCCGGTGCACCGGAGAGCACACAGCAGAGGTGCAGCTAACTCCACCAGCGCAGGCGGATAGACACCCTCCCGCTGTTTTACTTTTCGAGCCCGTAACCCGTTGCAGGAGGAGGGCCAAGCGAGGCCGTATGGGAGGACGCGGCGCGGTGACGGGGCACACCAGTGTGACGAGTGAGGCGTCTTGCAGATGCTATATATGTTATGCATGTAATGAAAAAACATGCGGCATGTTACTCTCAGTTATATTATGAAGTTTATTTAAATTTACATAGTCTATCATCTCTCTCCGCACATAAACTATCTCACTTAACAGTGTATGTATCGATCGTTCTCTACTCAATCTTTCATAAAAAAAATTAAAAAACTTTTACACACCTACAATATACAATGAACATAAACTTTTATTACAACTTCACCGTATATTTTACCGGTTCGACGTTACAAAATTCACAAAATCTAAAACAATCACGGGGGCTACATGCAGTCGCCTAACGGGATGGCGACTGCATGCTAGTCGCCTAACGGGACGGCGACTACACTTAAGTCGCCGAATGGAAGAGCGTCTTAATACAGTCGCTCTACTGTGCAGCGAGATATATTGTGTCGCGGTCTGGTTGGGCGAAAGGCTCCAGTCGCCCAACCATTAGGCGACTGGAGCCTACTTTTATAAGAAATTTCCCGCGGGTATATTTATATAATTTTAAATAAAAAATGGATTATCCGTACAAAAAATTCCTTAAGTTCAGGACCAGCACGACATTGATTACGTAATCATGCAATTCTACAAATCCGTAAAAACGATGAGAGGAATGGGAGCTGTAACATGTATGCTTCACAAATTAACAAGCTTGCTCAAGAAAACTCCTCTGTTTTAGATCAACCAAACATCCAAGTTTCCTCCCTGTATGCAAGTACACGATCTGTTCAAAATAAGTGAATCCGATGAAAAAGAAAAAGACAATCAACAACAATCAGATCATGCAACGCATTAATTTACTTTAGAAAATAAGAAACATACATCGCATAGTCCATAGAAACCAATGAAGAACAACACGTTGAATGTCACCTGGCTCTTACAACTTGTTTTTTTCAGAACTCAAATCCATCTTACCAATGCAACTTGGGTCGCTTGTTGACAAAACAGAACTTCACCAATGCAACTGCTGCATGGTCACCTACATTTAAGCGACCTCCTGACTCTTGAGTTAGGAGGATTTAGAACCTTTGCATCAGGAAAGAATTGGCCACATGGCATGACTGCACATGGCTTGACCTATGTTCAGAACTCAAATACATCTTACCTAAAAGGAAAGCCACAGAAAATGTCCAAGACTCCAAGGATCTGCTTCTTGCGATGGGCAGTGGCTTGATCTTTCCATACGGTCTGAATCACAGTCCTCTAGGCAGTGGCTTGATCTTTCCATACGGTCTGAATCACAGTCCTCTAGGCAGTGGCTTGACCTCCAGGTGGGGCGGCAATGCCTCAATGCCCTGATTAGAGAGGATAATGTCATCAGAAGCCTTCCGATTGCGGGTTTTCCAGGTGTTTTACACACTGCGTGGAAAAGCAGGCAAGCAAGATCTAAACCTAGATCCATACTACTACTGCTGCTGCGGATGAGAAGAATAATTGTGAGCCCGTCCCGCTGGCGGTTCGTCTTTGTAATTCCCATATGTAGGCCTTGGTTGTCACCGGGTGGTCGCCATCGTCCAGAAATGGTCTTTGTGTTCTTCAGTGCATCATGTAACAGATGGGCGTCGCCGCTTTTGTTCTTCCTGCTACCCTACGGCTCTCCTTGTGAGGTTGATGGACTTAATCAAGTGCAGAGTCGCACTGTTTACTGCATGGTACTGTTCATGTATACAGTTACTGTTCATACTTACGTACGCGTTCGTTGCCGAAACGACGCAGCGATTCCGCGTAGAATCAGGCGTCGCGATGCTTGCGTTGTTGCTGGAGAACTGCCCAACGTAACTGTTATGCAATGGTGTGTATAAATAGCTCTCAAAGGAAATATAGAAATGGGTTGATCCATGCAGAACAAGCAGCAGACCTCATCTATCTCGCGTGCGTGAGTTTGAGATTGGTTGTTCTTCACGAGAGTATCAACTTCCGGGCGGGAGGCAAGCGCACAACTACGCGCCGGCGTTTTCAAGCCGAGAACAAGTCTCGGGTGAATCTGCTGCGCAGTGCGTCGTTGCCGTCCGAGATCAAGTCTCGGTTTCTACAAGTGGTATCAGAGCCGTCATGTCCGTCCAATCGACTCCCGTTGGCGGTGGTGATCGTTCGCCATCAGCCCCTCCCCAACGACGGGTATCGCACTCACCTGCGCTACGCCGAGGGCGCCACCGCGGCGGCGAAGTCGTCATCGAGCGCGTCGTCAAGGAGTCAGTGGCGTCTGTCCAATACCCGATGCTGACGAAGACAAACTACCCGGAGTGGGTGGTGATGATGCGCATCAACTTGCAGGCACAAGGCCTGTGGGGCGCAATTGAACCCGCGGCGTTAAATGCGATGAGGATCGGCCGCACTAGCAGTGATCGCTCGCTCGGTCCCGACAGAGATGTTGAGTTTGATCGGTAGTAAGGAGACCGCGCAGGAGGCGTGGGAGGTGGTCAAGGTCATGCGGATGGGCGTCGAACGGGTGCGCGTGGCGAACGCGCAGAAGCTTCGGTGCGATTTCAACAACATCGCTTTCAAGGAAGGCGAGAACGTTGATGACTTCTCGATGCGAATTGCGGGCCTCGCCAACAATCTATGTCTTCTCAGCGATGAGATTGACGAAGCCGAGGTTGTTCACAAGTTTCTTCATGTGGTCCCTGATCGGTTCATGCAGGTTGCGATCTCAATTGAGACGCTGCCGAACATCAAGGAGTTGTCCATCGAGGAGGTCACGAGCCATCTCCGGTCCGTGGAGCAGCGGCTCAACGCACGAGCAGTGGCCGCAGAGTTTGGTTCTCGGCTGCTTCTCTCGTTGAAGGAGGAGGATCTCATCCGTCGCCTACGCAAGCGCGACGAGAAGGGTGCGAGCGTCGGCAGCGGAAGTGGTACGAGCGGCGGCTCGGTCCTGCCACAGCGCGGCACGTAGCCACCCAAGCGCGATACCGACGACGCACGCAAGGACGATGGCAGCAAGGTCATCAACAAGGATACGTGCAAATACAACAGGAAAACTGGGCATTGGGCCCGGGAGTGCCGGAAGAAGAAGAGAGACGAGGCGGCAGCCGCAGCGCTGTTAGCCAAGGTGGACGATGACCTCAAGCCATCCCTCTTGATGACCCAGGTGGTCTCTCTTTCACCGAAGCCCGTGCGCCTTCTAGAGCATGTTGCACCTGAGCACATCAGCGGACAGTTCTTCCTTAACGAAGAATGCGCGATGGTGCAGTTGGGTGACACCGACAACCACACCGACGGTCAGGATGACGGCGTGTGGTACCTCGACACAGGCGCGTCGAACCATATGACGGGAAACGGCGCGGCTTTCTCCGAGCTGAACCGCGACATCGCGGGCACGGTAAAGTTCGGCGATGGATCAATGGTGGACATCCTCGGGCGCGGCATGATCATGTTTGCTGCAGGGGGTGAACACCATTTTCTCTTGTCGACGTGTACTTCATCCCACGTCTCGCAAAGAACATCATTAGCTTGGGACAACTTGACGAGGTCGGGTGCCAAGTGTTGATCGAGGATGGCGTACTGCGGGTGCGCGATCCGAGGAGGAAGCTTCTCACCAAGGTATGGCGATTGGCGAATCGACTGTATGAGATCTCCCTCATGCTCGCTCGACCGAGTTCGCTCCTGGCGCATGCAAACGACGATGCGTGGCGTTGGCATGAGCGGTTCGGCTCCGAGCGGTCGGGGCCGGTGCCAGGGCCGAGCGACTGTAGGCTGGTTCAAGTGCAGCGGCGGCGCAGCGTCTCGGGCGTAGCTACCCTGGGCGGTGGCCGAGTGGGGATCGATTGGAGGTGGCCACATGCGGGCGGCAAGCGGAGAGTCCGAGGCGGCATGCGCATGCGGACGCGGGTGCGACTGCGGGCTGGCGTGCAACCAAGGGCGAGGCCGGCTGTGGGAAGGCGAGGCAACACGCAACGGCATCGGGCCAGTGGCGCACGACGACCGGGCAGCATGCGCATGCGGGCAGAAGCCGAGGCGGTCGGCACGTGCGGCGGCACCATGCGGGGCGGCCGGTGCAGCGGCGGTTTCGGGGTGCCGGGCTCAATTTCGAGCGAGTAATGACAGCAGCTGGGTGTAGTAGCACTGGCACAGGATTAGGGGTGAAATGATGGACTTAGGGTGTGTTTGGTTGAGCTGTGGCTTCTGAAAAAGTTGCTGTGAGCTGTGGGCTGTGGAAAAGTTGCTGTAGGTTATGGGCTGTGGAAAAGTTGTAAGCTGTTTGGTTCAAACAAGTATAAAACTTACCTCCTATCTCTATTTTCCTTGAAACAACTGTGAAACAACTCTCTATTTTCACCATTTCAAAAAGCAGAAAGCCAAAAGTCAAAAGCAGGGTCCAAGGTGCTTTCAAAACTGTACTACCCAAAAGTAGCTGCTTCTGAAAAAGCAGCTTCTGGTTTCCACCTCTTTGGTTGGCTTTTGACTTTTTGGAAGTAAAAGCAGCTCCCAAAAGGTCAACCAAAGGCACCCTTAATCCCGTGCAGAGTCGCACTGTTTTACTGCATGGTACTGTTCATGTATGCAGTTACTGTTCATACTTACGTACGCGTTCGTTGCCGAAACGACGCAGCGATTCCGCGTAGAATCAGGCGTCGCGATGCTTGCGTTGTGGCTGGAGAACTGCCCAACGTAACTGTTATGCAATGGTGTGTATAAATAGCTCTCAAAGGAAATATAGAAATGGGTTGATCCATGCAGAACAAGCAGCTAGACCTCATCTATCTCGCGTGCGTGAGTTTGAGATTGGTTGTTCTTCACGAGAGTATCAACTTCCGGGCGGGAGGCAAGCGCACAACTACGCGCGGGCGTTTTCAAGCCGAGAACAAGTCTCAGGTGAATCTGCTGCGCAGTGCGTCGTTGCCGTCCGAAATCAAGTCTCTGGTTTCTACAGAGGTGTCGTTTATGCATGTCTGCACACCTGGTTCAGACTTGTTTCGTCCATCCTAAAGGTTGCCTTCTTCGTCTTCTGTTGCTCCACCCATTTGTATGTCACAGCAAAACTGCCCATATTGAATTGGAACTGTAGTCCTAAATAATACATCGAGAAGGTCAGTTGTCAAGGAACTAATTAAAGACACCTTGGCAACCATAGTTTGCTACTTTGCTTGCAAGAAACAAACTTAGCGCATGTCGACAAGAATTTGGTGCTTGCCATCTTGGGAGTCTGTATCCAAGAAACTAAACTGCAAGCCATTTTGGCGAGCAATGTAATGCAGACTATCGGTTCCGCCTACTCCTTCGATTTCCTCCCTTCGGTTGGCACTCGTGGAGGTGTCCTCGTTGCATGGAAAACCACCTCAATATCAGTCAGCAGACTCAGCACTCGTTTGATCCGCTCTTATTCAGTCACATTGAAAATGACGTTGATTCCATCCGGTAGCTCTTGGTGGGTAACCACTGTATATGGTCCGACAATACAGGGCGACAAGCCGGCTTTCCTCCTTGAACTCAGATAGGTCAGGGACTTATGCGCAGGCCCATGGCTGCTCTCAGGCGTTTTAAATATGGTTCTCTCGGCTCAAGACAAAAACAACTCAAATCTTCATCGACGCCTTATGGGTACTTTCCAGCGCTTCATCAACGATCTTGATTTCAAAGAGCTCCATCTTCAGTTCTTCACGGCCGACATTTCACTTGGTCCAATGAAAGGGAATCTCCAACTCTTGTTAAGCTCGACAGAGCATTCATTTCTATTGGTTGGGAAGAGATGTACCCTGACGTTTTCATGCAGGCCCAATCTTGGATCACTGCCCGCTTCTCATTTCCACCGAATTTAAAAACCTCAGCAGCTCGCCGCCTCCATTTCGAGTCATTCTGGATGAAACAAGAGGGTTTCCTTCAGGCGGTTCATGAGGTTTGAAAATGCAGCCCCTCCGTCTCTGATCCATTGAGGCGCCTCGAGAGCTGGGGAGAGAAGAGATGTGGACATATTAAGCTAATGTTGCAGATGGCCAGAGAGCTCATTCTCCAGTTGGACCGTGCTCAAGACAATCGGCCACTTTCCCCTCAAGAGGCCTGGCTCCGCAGCAATCTGAAAGTAAAATGCCTTGGGCTAGCATCATTGGAAAGAACAATCGCTAGATAGCGGTCTCACATAAATTGGCTTAAGGAAGGGAATGCCAACTCTCAATTTTTCCATTCCCAAGCTTCTCACTGGAGAAGGAAAACCTTCATTTCATCCATCTCGATAGGGAATACAACGTTCGCTCATGCGGACCAAATAGCAGACCGCCTTTTGAATTTCTATTCACAACTCTTGGGAAATTGCACGGTCAGAGAGCATACCCTCGATCTTTCCTTCCTTCAAATGCCTTCCTTGAGCTTGCAACAACTGGAGGTGCCTTTCTCGGGAGAAGAGGTTTGGGGAGTGATCAAAGAGCTCCTGATTGCCAAATCTCCAGGTCCTGACGGGTTCACGGGAGCTTTTTTCAAAAGCGCTTGGCCTGTCATTAAACCAAGCATCATCGCAGCGTTCCAAGCCGTTTTTGATCTAAACGGGAAGTTTCTCCATAGTTTGAACAGTGCCCTTATACCTCTTCTGCCGAAGACACAAGATGCAACATGCGTTGCAGATTACAGACCAATCAGCTTGCTGTACAGCTTTGCAAAATTCCTGTCTAAAGTTCTGGTGAATAGGCTCAGGGTGTTTCTTCCACGCCTGGTCAGTCCGAACCAAAGCACTTTTGTTGCTGGCTAGAGTATCCATGACAATTTCCGCTTTGTCCAATTGGCCGCCAAGAACCTGAAAGCAAAATAGAAATATGCTTTATTGCTAAAAGTGGACATTTCTAAGGCCTTTGACTCTGTTTCTTGGCCGTTTCTTCTAGAAATCCTTTCCCACATGGGTTTTGGGTTCCAGGTGGCACGAATGGATATCGCTCTTGCTATCCACTGCGTCATTTACAATCCTTCTCAATGGTGCTCTAGGCAATACAATTGGCTTACGAAGGGGTCTTCGGCAGGGAGACCCGTTGTCACCGATGCTTTTCATCCTACAAATTCTTACCCCCCCTTGGAATCCCAGGCCTTCAAGAGCACACGTCTTTATATGCCGATGATGTCGTTTCCTTCATTGCCCCGTCCCACTAAGACATTCGCGTTGTCAAATATATTCTAAAGATCTTTGGATAGGCTTCGAGCCTTCAAGCCAACCTTCAGAAAAGCTTTGTCACCCCAATTGCGTGCGATGACACAGAATTAGCAATCGTGAGCTAGGGGTTACCTTGTCAACTCTTCACCGTTCCTCTAAAATATCTGGGATTGCCTTTGTCGATGTCTAAATTGACCAAAGCTCAATTATAGCCACTGCTACAAAGATTCACGACCAAACTGCCGAGTTGGAAACGTAAATTACTCTCCTTAGCCGACCGCCTCATCTTGGTTAAGTACGTCCTCTCTACCACACCTCTCCACCACCTTCTTTCCTTGGATCTGCCGGTGTGGGCAATTAGAGCGATTGACAAGAGGCATTGGGAATTCCTCTGGAAAGGAACAGATGAAGTCCATGTGGGTTATTGCTTGGTCGCTTGTAAGACCGTTTGCAGGCCACTACCTCTCGGGGGCCTGGGCATCTTAGACCTCAAAACTGATGGGGTTTGCTTTGTGTTTGTAGTGGCTCTGGTGGCAGAAAACTGACCCCTCTTGTACATGGGCTAGCCTCCAATCTTCTCACGAATCAGCGATCCGTTCCATGTTCCAAGCCGCAACAGAAATGTTGGTAGCAAATGGAAAGTACACTCTTTTTTGGATAGATAACTGGTTAAATGGCAAGAGCATTCAGTCTTGCTGGCCGTCACTCTGGAACATTATCTCACCAAGAACTAGGGGAACCACAATGGTTGCCTAGGCCGTCTCCCTCAAGGCTTGGGTTGTCGACATCCGCGGCTCCCTTTTTGCTCAGGTGCTGGCCGATTTGTGGCACACAATGGACACGGTGACCCTACAACCTCAAGCTTCAGACAAACCTATTTGGAAGTTGAATTCTTCGCTCGAGTACTCAACCAAATCAACAAACAATGCATTCTTTATTGGTGGAACCCTCCTTTCGGGCTGCAAACAGATTTGGAAGAATAGGGCACCGCTGAAATGCAGATTCTTCATATGGCTAGCGTTAAATGATCGTTGCTGGATGACGGACCGTCTGGCCTACTGAGGGATGTCAGTCAATCCAACTTGCGCCCTATGCAAACAACATCCCGAAAGCATCAACCATCTGCTTGTGCATTGTCCTTGGGTGCAATTGGTGTGGACAAAACTTTTGAGCCTTTACACCCCTTTCCGTAATCTAACCCCCCGGCAAGGAAACTTCATGGGTCTCTGGACTGCATGGAGGAAATTCTTACCGAAAACCCACAGGAAGGGTTTCGACTCGCTTGTCACGCTTTTCTATTGGGCAACTTGGAACGAACGAAACTCTCGCATCTTCGACAACACATAGAGGGAAATTACAGCTTTTTTTTGTCAGTGATCCGTGATGAAATAGTGTGCTGGCGTCGTGCAGGAGTTGGGTCGTTGCTTTTGCCGGACATAGGAATAACACCTCCCTCTCAGTAGCCTTGTCTAGGCAGCCTCTTTCTTTTCTCCCGTTCTGCTTGCTCTCTGAGCTTTGATTCCTTTTTTCTCCCTGTAAGCTCTGCTTTGCATGTTTGCTCTTTATTGTAATTGTTTCTCAGACTTCAGCTCTGAAGTTTCACTCTTCTTAATGTAAAGGCGTGCAGTGCTTCTGCGCATTCCCTAAAAAAAAGAGATTGTTTTGCTGATAATTTCTTCACACTGCCGGCTCAAGGTACTAGAGGTGGTATTATCCTGGCTTGCAATGACATCTTCTGCTCCTTGTCAGATATGCAATTATGGTCAATATAACAATGAGGTCCGATTGGACCAAATGGATTGTGACTGCCTGACTGGTGTATATGGTGTATGGTCCACAGGGTGACAAAAATAAGCGAGATTTTCTACAGGAACTCAACAACATCAAACCGGTGGAATTAGACCTACGGTTAATCATCGGGGACTTTAACCTCATTTATCAAGCGGTCGACAAAAGCAACACAAATCTTAACAGGCGTCTGATGGGGGAATTTAGAGCAACTCTAGAAGACTTAACTCATGGAAATCAACCTGAACAGGAGGAAATTCACTTGGTCAAGTGAGACTGACAACCCAACTCTAACATAAGTTTAATAGACCGTGCTTTCTGTACATAGGATTGGGACACCACGTTTCCAGACTGTCAGATGCTTGCCCTCCCCTCATAAGTTTCTGATCATTTCCATTTGGAGAAATACTGGACAAAGATGGAAGGCTTCATGGTAGTCCAAACAGCGAGGGACAAGCTGTTAGAATGATCTCAGCCGATTAGCCCAACGGCTAATCGGACCTTGATCACGCGCCCTGATCGGGGGCGCTCAGCCCAACAACTGGCTGATGGGCCCCCGTCGCGCTGCGCAATAAATAGAGGGTGGGGCCGGCGGCTCGACTCACGAGGTTCGCCTGAGCCGCAAAACCCCACCGACACACAAACCCTAGACCGATCTAGAGGGGGCGCAGTCAGCGACGGGAAGCACCATCGCCGTCACCTTCACCGGATCTGCGCCGCCGCCACCGTCTTCCTCTTCCCCGACCGCTTCACCGACGATGGCCAGCTCCTCCTCCAACGCGTCCGACGGTCAGTACACTCTCCCTCTCCCCTCCACTCTCGGATCTAAACTCCCAGGCGCGAATAGAGCTACAACAATGGTATCAGAGCTTAAACCAATGGATTTGGCTCTCAAGGATGAGTTCCTTATTCATTTGATTTTTGCTTCCTTGCCGAAAGAGTTTGACACCTTTGTTGTCAACTACAACATGCAGCCCGAGAAATGGGACTTAGAAAAGTGCATAGCTATGTGTGTGCAAGAGGAGGAAAGAATTAAATCCTCACATGGTGGATCCATCAACTATGTGAAGGATAACAAGAAAAAAAACTTCAACAATAACTCCTTCTCAAAGAATAAGGGAAAAGCCTCTGTCCATCAGCCTCAACAGAATAAATTTGCTGTAGACAAAGATCAGTGTCTTCACTGCAAAAAGATGGGACACTGCAAGAAGAATTGTCCTGATTATTTAAAGATGATAATGGCAAAGAAAGGTGAGAACATTATTACCTTTATAAATGAATGCCTATATGTGCAATATTCGAAATCCACTTGGTGGATTGACTCAGGAGCAACTGTTCATGTTGCTAATTCTTTACAGGGATTCCGTTCGACGAGGTCTACGCAAAGAAACGAAAGATGCATTAAAGTTGCAAATGGAGTCCAAGATGAAGTTGAAACCGTTGACGATCTTTCATTAGAGTTAGCTAATGGCTCCAATCTTTTACTTAGAGATGTCCTTTTTGTTCCCTCTTTACAGAGGAATTTGATTAGTGTTTCAAATTTGGACAAAGATGGTTATGATTGTAATTTTGGAAATGGCAAGTGTGAAATAATGTTTAATAAAGAATGTGTTGGTCTTGCCATCTTACAGAATGAGCTTTATTTGTTATCATTATGTGATGATGTGAATGTCGTATGCGATAATGGGAACGTCACGTGCGAGAAAGTGATTGAATCCTCGTCTACGAATGTAAACAGAAAACGAAAGAGAACTCTAGATGAGTCATCGAAATTATGGCACTGTCGTTTAGGCCATATTTCGAGGGGGAGAATAGAAAGACTAGTTAAGAATGATATTCTTCCTCCATTAGAGTTCTCAGACTTAGAACAATGCATAGAATGCATTAAAGGAAAATATGTAAAGAAAATTAAGAAAGACGCCAAAAGAAGCACAGGAGTTCTACAAATTATTCACACAGACATTTGTGGTCCTTTTCCTGTGACAAGTGTGGATGGTTATGACTCGTTCATAACATTCACGGATGATTACTCCCGTTATGGATATATTTATCCAATCAAAGAAAGAAATGAAGCCTTGGATAAATTCAAGATATTTAAGGCTGAAGTTGAAAACCAACACGATTTAAAGATTAAGATAGTCCGATCTGACCGTGGGGGGGGGAGTACTACGGTCGACATACCCCATATGGACAAGTTCTGGACCTTTGCAAGGTTTTTACAGAAAATCGCATAGTGGCCCAAAGATTCTACACCGGCGAACCTCAAAGCAAAATGGAGTAGTGAAAGACGCAACCATACCGATGGATATGGTGCGAAGCATGATGAGCTATTCCACACTACCATTGAGTTTATGGATGGAGGCGTTGAAAACCGCCATTCATATTCTCAACAGAGTGCCTAGTAAGTCGGTGCCCAAAACACCGTACGAGTTGTGGACAGGAAGAGTTCCCTCACTAAACCACTTACGTGTGTGGGGGAGTCCTGCTGAGGCTAAAGTATTTAACCCAAACCTTGGGAAGCTTGATCCCAAAACGATGAAGTTGTCATTTCATTGGCTACCCTGAAAAGTCAAAAGGTTTTCGTTTCTACTGTCCAGACAGATATACAAAGTTTGTAGAAACGAGACACGTTGTCTTCTTAGAGGATGAAATGATGAGAGGAAGCATGGTAGCTCGAGAGATTGACATAACAATAAGTCAAGTGGTGCTGCCAAACACATTGACATAAAGTACTATATTGTGAAAGATAAAGTTCGGGATCAAATTATAAGTCTTGAGCATATAAGTACCGCAAAGATGTTAGAGGATCCGCTTACTAAAGGCTTACCACCCAACGTGTTCAGAGAACATGTAGCCGGCATGGGTTTAAGGGAAAGCCTATGATTCCTGGACTAAAAGATGGCCCAAAAGTTTAAAGTAACTATTTTAGAACAAGAGAGGTGTATTGTAGCTGTTGAATCTATCGGCGATTGACCGTGACGATGAGACATGTTCTATGCACTAATCTGTGATGAAATGAGTAAAGTCAAAAGTAATTAAAGATAAAGCACAGATTGAGATCAAGGGGGAGAATGTTAGAATGATCTCAGCCGATTAGCCCAACGACTAATCGGACCTTGATCACGCGCCCTGATCGGGGGCGCTCAGCCCAACAACTGGCTGATGGGCCCCCGTCGCGCTGCGCAATAAATAGAGGGTGGGGGCCGGCGGCTCGACTCACGAGGTTCGCCTGAGCCGCAAAACCCCACCGACACACAAACCCTAGACCGATCTAGAGGAGGCGCAGTCAGCGACGGGAAGCACCATCGCCGTCACCTTCACCGGATCTGCGCCGCCGCCACCGTCTTCCTCTTCCCCGACCGCTTCACCGACGATGGCCAGCTCCTCCTCCAACGTGTCCGACGGTCAGTACACTCTCCCTCTCCCCTCCACTCTCGGATCTAAACTCCCAGGCGCGAATAGAGCTACAACACAAGCCAGTCCGGCACCAAGATGCCATCCTCCGGCTGCACATCAAACTGTCCAGAGTCGCCAAAGCGTTGAAACTGTTAATGTTTAATTTATTTTCTTGAGAAAATTATCCACATGCAAAATATCTAAGCTCTCCCATCCACTAGAGATCTCATCAAGCTGGACGTTGGCTCCAGAGACAACTAGCAATCATGTTGGCTAGATAATCTTTTGAGTTGGAAATGTCGGCAAAAAATATCAAGAGAAGCTAGAGACTTGGAGCAACGTACAGACATTGCAAGAAACAACTAGAAGTGATTAACTATGTGTAGGCAGCTGTAATGGAAATATTAAACAATAGCTAGTCGGTTTGATAAGTCGGTATGTTTTGGCTATAAAAGGACATGTGGTTCTCTTTCTTTCCTTGTAATCTGGAGATGTATGAATGTGTGTGTTCCAGGCTAGTAAAATCAATGTAAGCTAGTATTGCATGTGTCTACTTGCAGTTTTCTTCTTTAGCGCATGAAGTGCTTTTTCATCTCCATCCATTAGTGCACATCAAGTTCACCTCTATCCCATTGCCTTGCCATCTGTGTGTGTTCCAACAACTGGTATCAGAGCCCCAGGTTCAAGTCAGGCGTAGCGGAGTAGTTTGTTCGTGCTGTTTTTCGGAGCCGAGATTATGGCTTCGAGTTCGGGCGTCGGGATGGCGCAGTCGATGGTTCCCGTATTCTAAGGCGAGAATTAGATATGTGGAACATCAAGATGCGGACGCTACTACTATCGCAAGGATTGTGGGATATTGTGGAGGCTGGCTACAAAAGGTACGCTGCTGATGAAGTTCTTACACCAGAGCAGAAGAAAACTCTGGCGGAAAACCAGATGACGGACGCCAAGGCCTTGTTTTTGCTTCAACAAGGTGTTGCGGAAAGTTTATTTCCGCGGATTATCGGCGCCAAGACCTCAAAAGAAGCTTGGGACAAGTTAAAGGAGGAGTTTCAAGGTACTGCAAAAGTTTTAGCCGTAAAGTTACAAACTTTGCGAAGACAATTTCAAAATATACAGATGAAGGAGTCCGAGAAGATAAAGGATTACTTCTCGAGAGTCATCGAGGTGGTGAACCAGATGCGCACCTACGGTGAGGAAATTACTGATCAAAAGATTGTCGAGAAAATTTTGATCAGCTTACCAGAAAAGTATGAATATATTGTTGCTGCAATTGAGGAGTCTAAGGACTTGGCGACTCTTACTGTCCAACAACTGATGAGTTCATTGGAATCTCATGAAGCAAGGAAGCTACAGCGTGCAGGGAGTTCAGTTGAAAGCGCCCTCCAGTCAAAGCTAAGCTTCAAATCCCAAAATTCAAGAAATAGTGGAAATTATCAAAGAAGAGTTGATCCGAGAAAAGATGTGCAGAAAAAGCCTACTGAAGATAAAAGAGAAAAAGGTACGGCTAGTTCTAATTTTTGTTGTGATATTTGCAAAAAAATTCAGTCACACTACAGATAGGTGCTGGAAAAAGATGACTTGCAACAAATGCAAAAGGCAAGGGCATATTGCCAAATATTGTAGAACCCGAGATATCAATCGGGCAAATTTCTCAGAAGAAGAGGATAATTCAGAAGGAGCAGTTTATTCTTGTCAAATTGCCCAAGATGAAAAAGAAGATACTTGGATTGTGGACACTGGTTGTACAAACCATATGTCTTCTAATCGGGATATATTTCGAGATATTGACTCATCTCATCAGGCAAAGATTCGCATGGGAAATGGTTCTTTAGCTCAATCTGAAGGTAAGGGCCGTATAGCTGTCCAAATGGAAAATGGTCAAAAATTTATTCGAGATGTTTTATTGGTACCTGATCTGAAGTAGAATTTGCTAAGTGTTGGGCAACTGCTAGAACACGGGTATGCTGTTCACTTTGAAGATTTCTCATGCAAGATACTGGATTGCAAGAATGGGAATCGCCTTATTGCAAAGGCGGATATAGAGAAAAATAGGAATTTTCCATTGAAAATGAGTTATCCTACTCAATTGGCCTTACGAAGTGAAATAGGCGATAACTCTGAGTTATGGCATAAGAGATTTGGTCATCTCAACTACAAAGCCTTGAAGCTGCTTAGAACCAAAGGTATGGTACAAGGTTTACCATTCATTAATTTGAAATCTGATCCATGTGAAGGTTGTATTTTTGGCAAACAAATTCGGGCATCTTTTCCACATGGAGGACCTTGGCGAGCATATGCACCGTTGGAGTTAGTGCACAGTGATATTGTCGGAAAAATACCAACTATGTCAGAAGGCAAGAATTGGTATTTTATCACTTTTATTGATGATTATACAAGGATGACATGGGTTTATTTTCTAAAAGAGCGATCAGAAGCACTTGAAGTATTTAAGAAATTCAAGGCTATGGTAGAAAATCAAAGCAACCGAAAAATTAAAGTACTTCGCAGTGATCAAGGTGGCGAGTATATCTCAAAAGAATTTGAGAAATATTGTAATGACACTGGTATTCGGAGGCAATTGACAGTAGCCTACAGTCCTCAACAAAATGGTGTTGCCGAGAGAAAGAATCGTACAATTGATGATATGGCGAACTCTATGCTAAAAGAAAAAGGTATGCCTAAATCTTTTTGGGCAGAAGCTGTAAGTACGTCAGTTTATATTCTAAATAGAAGTCCAACGAAGGCAGTTCTAAATCGCACACCATTTGAAGCATGGTATGGTCAGAAACCAGTAATCAATCATACGAAAATATTTGGTTCTGTTTGTTATGCCCAAGTACTAGCTCAAAGGCGAGTCAAATTTGATGATAAAAGTGTCCGTTGTATATTTGTCGGGTATGTTAATGGCACTAAAGGATATCGACTCTATCACTTGGAAAAAAAGAAGATCATAATCAGTAGAGATGTGATCTTTGATGAGAAGGCTTCCTGGGATTGGGAAATAGCAAAGGTTCAAAAGAATCAGTTGATACTGACAACGGTTATTTCACTAGGCCAACCACAAGTTTCGGTTGAGCAACAGGAGCAAGGTGATGCTCCAAGTCAAGATGAATCAAGTTCGAGTTCTAGCTCAAGCCCGAGTGCTAGTGAGCAGATGAGTACACCAGAATCAGCTCCACGACGAGTAAGAAGTCTGGCAGAAATATATGAGTCATGTGGTTTCTCTGTTATTGAACCACAAAGCTTCGAAGAAGCAGAAAAGCATCATAATTGGGTAAAAGCTATGGAAGATGATATTCATATGATTGAGAAGAACAACACTTGGGAGATAGTTGATCGACCCAAGAATCGAGAAGTTATTGGAGTTAAATGGGTTTATAAGTCAAAGTTAAATCCAGATGGCTCAATTCAAAAATATAAAGCAAGACTTGTGGCGAAAGGCTTTAAGCAAAAGCCTGGCATTGACTACTATGAGACATATGCTCCAGTTGCAAGGCTAGAGACAATACGAACAATTATTGCTCTAGCAGCTCAAAAAAGGTGGAAGTTATATCAATTTGATGTTAAATCGGCATTTCTAAATGGCTATCTCGAAGAAGAAATTTATGTCGAGCAGCCAGAAGGATTTTCAATTGAAGGGAGAGAAAACAAAGTGTTCAAGCTTAAGAAGGCATTATATGGCCTCAAGCAGGCACCGAGAGCGTGGTACAGTCAAATTGACAAATACTTCATACAAAAAATTTTTGAGAAAAGCAAAAGCGAGCCTACCTTATATGTCAAGAAAAGAGGTACGGATATACTAGTTGTCTCGTTATATGTCGATGACTTGATATATACAGGTAATTGTGAAAAGATGATGCAAGAATTCAAAAGGGATATGATGGAGACGTATGAAATGAGTGATCTCGGCTTGCTACATTATTTTCTAGGTATAGAAATATGCCAAAATGATAATGGCATTTTCATATCTCAGAAAAAGTATGCAACAAGTATTTTGAAGAAATTCAAAATGCATGACTGCAAATCAGTTACAACCCCTTTGATGCCGAATGAGAAGCAGAAGATTGAAGATGGAGCAAATAAATCAGATTAGACAGTTTATAGAAGTTTAGTCGGAAGCTTATTATACTTGACGACAACACAACCAGATATTATGTTTGCTGCCAGTTTATTATCAAGGTACATGAATAGCCCAAGTCAATTAAATTTTTCTGCTGCAAAAAGAGTTCTGCGATATATCAAAGGAACATCAGAATATGGCATATGGTATAAGCCAGTAGAAGATTCAAAATTAATCGGCTACACAGATAGTGATTGGGCAGGATGTCTTGATGACATGAAAAGTACATCAGGATATGCTTTCTCGCTTGGTTCAGGTATCTGTTCTTGGTCAACAAAGAAACAGAATATAGTAGCTTTGTCTTCAGCTGAGGCAGAGTATGTGGCAGCAGCCCGAGCTATTTCACAAGCAGTCTGGTTGAGAAGAATAATTGAAGATGTCGGCGAAAGACAATGTGAGCCAACTACTATTTATTGTGATAGTAAATCAGCAATTGCGATAAGTGAAAATCCAGTTAGCCATGATAGAACCAAGCATATTGCAATCAAATATCACTACATTCGAGAAGCAGTTGAGCGTCAAGAAGTTAAACTGGAATTTTGTCGTTCAGACCAACAAATGGCAGATATTTTTACAAAAGCTTTATCCAGAGAAAAGTTTATTCACAATAGAGAATTAATTGGCGTCTCAAGAAAATAAATTAAAGGGGAGTTTGTTAATGTTTAATTTATTTTCTTGAGAAAATTATCCACATGCAAAATATCTAAGCTCTCTCATCCACTAGAGATCTCATCAAGCTGGACGTTGGCTCCAGAGACAACTAGCAATCATGTTGGCTAGATAATCTTTTGAGTAAATGTCGGCAAAAATATCAGGAGAAGCTAGAGACTTGGAGCAACGTACAGACATTGCAAGAAACAACTAGAAGTGATTAACTATGTGTAGGCAGCTGTAATGGAAATATTAAACAATAGCTAGTCGGTTTGATAAGTCGGTATGTTTTGGCTATAAAAGGACATGTGGTTCTCTTTCTTTCCTTGTAATCTGGAGATGTATGAATGTGTGTGTTCCAGGCTAGTAAAATCAATGTAAGCTAGTATTGCATGTGTCTACTTGCAGTTTTCTTCTTTAGCGCATGAAGTGCTTTTTCATCTCCATCCATTAGTGCACATCAAGTTCACCTCTATCCTATTGCCTTGCCATCTGTGTGTGTTCCAACAGAAACCCTTGGTACAGATCAAAGATTGGAGATATAAAGCTGCAGTTGGCGGTAGGTAAACAGGTGATCCTTCTACTCGATAACGCCTAGACAATTAACGGCAGCCGAAGAGGAGCTAAGGAACAAGTTGAAAAAGAGATCTCTGGGCCTTGTCACCATCAAACGCTCCAGAAGTTTTTCCACATTAAAGCAAATGGCCGACGAAATAAAATTTACATCCAAAGTCTAGTCACTCAAAATGCAACCTTAGTGACACACGAAGAAAAAGAAAAGGAACTTTCCCGGCACTACAATGATCTTTATGGCATGGACGCTAGAAGTATATCTCTCATTGGCATTTGCTTGGATACAATCCGACGGATCTCTCTACCCTTGAGGCCCTATTCAACGAAGATGAACTGAAGGACACCATCTTCGGAAAAGGCGCGGGGTCCAGACGGCTTCATTGGTCTGTTTTTCAAACTTTGCTGGGATCTGATGAAGGTAACCTAATGACAGCTTTCAGCCATATTTATTCTCTCCGTGGTGACTTTCTCCACCTGGTTAAGTCGGCAAACATTGCATTGCTACCTAAGAAAGCTGATGCCATGCATGTCAAGGACTACAGACCAATTAATAGCATTGGAAAGATCTTCTCCAAGTTGCTTGCAAACAGACTTGCACCACGCTTAAACTCCCTCGTCTTGGTTAATCAAAGCGCATTCATAAAGAGGAGGTGCATCCAAGATAATTTCATCTACACCCAAAACCTCATGAGAGAGTTGCACAACAAAAAGGTTTGGGCTCTCTTTTTTAAATTGGACATAGCCAAGGCTTTTGCTTCTATAAGTTGGGAGTTTTTTCTTGAGCTTTTGCAGAACCTTGGTTTTGATCCGAAATGGCGAGTGTGGATATTGCTTTTAGCCTCATCTAACTCAAGGATGCTCCTAAATTCAATACCGGGAAAGAACTTCTTCCATCGCCGAGGCCTTCGTCAAGGCAATCCCTTATCCCCGATGTTGTTCATCTTGGCCATCGATCCTCTGCAAAGGATCCTACATAAGGCAGTCAACCAAGGCCTACTACAACCATTACACTGCATGCGGATGACGGCCATTTTCATTACCCCAACTCAACAAGACAATTTTAGATATTTTTGGCAATGCTTCGGGGCTTGTCACAAACCTCGATATCCACTGCAATGACAATTTTATATATTTTTGAATGAAGTGCTCTCTTCTTTTCCAGCGCAACAAAAAAGCTTCCCTTGCAGATATCTCGGATTGCCTCTTAGTCTCAGGTGTCTACGACGGATCGAGTACCAACCGTTCATGGACAAGATGGCACCCAATCTCCCATGCTGGCAAGGAAAATTGCAAATTCAGTCATCTCATCGTAGCTCATCTATCATATGTCGGTTTTTAATATGGGCAAATGGGTCATTAAGAGAATGGACAAAATCAGAAGAGGATTTCTTTGGAAAGGAGCAGAGGAGGTCAACGGCGGTCATTGCCTAACAAACTGGTTCGTAGTATGTAGACCAAAGCGGCTGGGTGGCTTGGGCCTAAAGGATTTACAAAAATTTGGCAGGGCTCTTAGGCTTCGATGGCTTTAGAATGAGTGGGCTAATCCGGAAAAGCCATGGTCAGGCACTGAACTACCTTGCGATCAATCGGATAGGCCACTCTTCGCGGCATCAACGATGGTTGTTCTAGGGGACGGGAATAAAGGGGAAGTGCCAAACCTCAACACATTGGTTAAGAGGAAGAACAAGTCAGTGGCGAAAGAGCTCAGTAATGATAGTTGGATAGAATCGGTACAAAATATATCCACTACATAACAACAACTTGAATTTTTGGACCTCCGGACTAGATTACAGGATGTCGATCTCCAACCAAGTACACAGGACTCCATAGTGCAGAATGGACCAACAGTGGTGAGTGCAGCGCAAAGACAGCGATGTGTTGGGTTTTTTTGGGCTTATGGTTTTGGCTTATGCTATAGTAACTAACTTTTAAACGGTGCGTCTTTTTAAGACAAGGTCTACAACTTGATTATAGTAGACATTATACCGAATTCATCTATATCGATCAAAATCATACACGAGCGTCTCTCTCCGTACTTTTTCTTGTGAACAACTAAAATTCAAAAGTTTAAGCTAAAAGTCATAATCCACAGCCCAAAAGTACACACCCAACTTGTCAGTTCCATTTGCTGATTCAAACCTGACTAGATTTGGAAGGGAAAATGTCGGACCTGGATTTTGTCAATTCAAAATTCTCTGTGATTCCACCACACAGAATACAATAATAATATATGCAAGGCTATCAAAAGGGAGGTTTGGAGTTCTTTTACTTGTAGAAGACCACATTTGAAATACAATAAGTAAGAAATCTAAGACTTATCATTTTAATTAAGCCATATTTTGAAAGAGCATTAGAGTATGTAGTAATCATAGTAATGTAGGTTCCATCCACCTATTATAGAGCATGGTTTCTTTCACCATATGCTAGTTTTATTACTAGCGTTACATCCACCCTTTTCCACCACTTGGGTTACGTCCACCCAATACCATCATCTAGTTATATCCACCCAGAGAAAACCAAATCAGAGTTATATCAACCTGACGAGTTTTTCAACCCACCTATAAAGTTTTAGAAATAGACACTAACTTGAGTAAGTTCCCATGCCTGCCCATGATCATTGCCATGGCCGTTTGACCAGTTTTTACTCTGCAAAGGTCACACACTTTACCCACAAGAGATAATCAATATGTTATGTTTCACATATTTCCTTAAACAAGTGAACTAAGAAGATCATCAAAAGACCTTTACAATGCATTTTCTCAACGTGGTCACGCCTGCAAAGGTTTTCACTGCTGTGAGGTTACGTCTACTCCCAGAGGCCCCTTCTTACGCCGCACGGTGGCTTACATCTAGCAACACGACTGTAACATCTTGAATTTCAGAGCCTTTTTGGAGTTTTTAAAAATAAAATTCACCATTTGGATTTTTCTGGAATTAATTAAAACCTAATTGGAATTTTCATTAAATAAAAAGATTTAATATGATTAAATTAAACATTAACATTTGCCAAAAATATTTTATTTGAGTTCCTGGAGTCTCAAGGAATTTTTGTGAATCTTTCTGGGATTTTATGGATTTATTTGCTATTTTCTAGAGCTCAAAAGCCTTTATTTGAATTTCTGAAAAAGAAAGAAAATCCTAAAAGCCAGGTGGGCCGAAGCCCACCCAGCTGACCCAGCTAGCCCAGCCGGCCGCCGGCCTGGCCCGCCGCACTTCACCACGCGTCGCGCATCCGCCGCTCCGCGCGCCGCGATCGCCGCGCGATGGCGCCACATCGTCGTCATCCGCCCGCTCCTGCGCCGCGCCCCGCATCCCGACCGCTCTCCCCGTGCCACGACATGTGGGGCCCACCTATCAGGCGTCGTCCCCGACTGGACTCGCCCGCGTCTCGAGCTGGACTCGCGCCGCCTTCCTTATCTGCCGCCGCCGTGTCCGCCCCGGACACCTCGCCGCCCGGGTATAAAAGGGGCCGACCCCCCGGGGACCTCCTCGTCCCACAGCCGCCGCCTCCGCCGTCGCTAGTCCCCATGCGCCGCCGCCGCGTCGCCCTCGCCGTCGCCATCGCCGCCGGAGCTTCGCGCCGTCCGCCACCATTCACCGTTGTTCGCCGCCATCGTCCGCCACCTCTGCCGCTGTTCGCGCCGTCGTCGTCGTCTCGGTGAGCCTCGCCGCCGTCCCAAGTCCCACCGCCCAGCCGCGCCGCCGCCGCCGCCGCCGCACCGCACCGCCTCGCCTCGGACCGCACCCGCGCCCCTGCATTCCTTCGCCTTCCGGTGGGACCAGTCCACCGTGCGCTGAGGCGCTGACAAGCCGGGCCCACCCGTCAGCCATGGTCTCGTAGACCCGTGCGCCATGAGCCACGCCAGCCAGCCACGCAAGCCGGCCACGTCAGCCCTAGGCTGAGGTGTCAGCCTCGTCAGCAGGCCACGTCAGCCCTAGCCACCGCGCCCGCATCCCGGTCACCCGCACTGTTCCATGCGTCGAGTCCACCTTAGACCCATTCTCCCGTGCACCCAGTCCACAGCACAGTGCAATTTTCCAATTTCAGCCTTTTTCCTAAAACCCGATTTTCCAGAGGCCCGTTCTCCCTCGTCCTAACTCCGATTGACCCGATTCTTTTTCCTAAATTCATCTAAAATTGAGCTCTATCTTTTGGTTCAGGTTTGAGAATTTTTGGAGTTCATTTGAATTTTATTTTAATTTATTTTATCTTTTTGATTTGTTTTCTCTCTCGTTAGATCATGCGTTCGAGGGAGCCGCCGTTGGAGTTGAAGATCAAGAGCCGTCAACTGAGCAAGGCCAAGGCAAGTTGTGTCCTTTGATCATGTTGAACCTAGTTTTCAAATCTATTATGTATTACTTTGTTTTAAATTATCATGCATCGCTATTTTATTACCAAACCCTTGTATTGGTAGTTATTGTCCAAATTGATTAATCCCTCCTTGATAATTTGATTGCCATGATTCCCTTGTCACCATAGGATGGGAAATTATTTAGTGATGCAATACTAGTTGTCACATGGGGTATACGACTAGTTTGCTTAGCCATGCTTATGTTTAGAACGTTGGGTCTATCATCACATGTGTTAATTAATCTTGACTTAATGATATACTTGAACGTGGTGGTTAGCCACAGTTGTAAAATTTGTTGCCATGACATGGGTAGTGTCATTGGTATTGGTTATACAAATTGGTTTACACTCGGGCGAATGATCGTGCAGTAAAGGGGGTGCAGGTTGCACATTGGGATGTGGATGTTTCGCCTAGGTAATACTTAAGGACTTAACTTTGTGCGCCATTGATCTGAGCTTTACCGTGCAAACCACATGTCTAGTATGGGATAGACCTGGCATAATAATTTGTGAAGTCTCAACTTTGGTTTCACTACCGATGTTGTTGTGGCGCAAGAGGGGGCAATTATCGATTAGGGGGTTACCCTACTCGACGGCGAAACCTTAGCGAGTGGGATCGGGTTGAGATGGATCATTGTAAAAGCCTTGTTGTGATTATCTTTAACGTGAGGATTATCACATCGTGTGGGTACAGTTGTACAACCTCTGCAGAGTGTAAAACTATTCGAATAGCCGTTTCCACGGTCATGGACAATGCTCGGTGATTTCACACGAGGGGTAGAGCTTTCATAAAATCTTGGTTGGGTCAAGTTGGAAAGTGAATGGTCAGTTCACTTGTGTTTGTCTTTAATTCCTTTGATTATTTATTTATTATCGTTTTCGAAGTCAGCTTTTCAATCTAATTATTGTATTTACTTTAAATTGTTGCTTTATGCAAAATTAACCTTTCAGCCATCCTTTGTTAAACCTTGCATACTATATTGCATTCTTTGTTACCAACGACTTGCTGAGTACTCTATGTACTCACGGCTTCAAACATATTTGCTCAGTTGAGGAGGAAGGACTAGACCAGCAGGAATTCTTGGAGGGAGGGTACTTCGAGGACTTCGCGGATTAGGACTTCGCTCCCCAGTCGATTGCCTGTGGGCATGTCGAATGGCTACTACGCTTATTTCTGGTTTTTCGCTGCTAGTTTCTTTAAGCCCTTCAGGCTAATAATTGTAAGATTGGCCATAAGGTCGTACTCTGATATTTATCAATATAATTTGGATTTTCTTACAATATCGTGATGTGGATGATATTTATCTTTGTTTATGCTGTATGCACTAGCATGATCCTGGACTAGTGCAGAATACACAGGAGAGTCCGGATTTGCATATTCGGGTCTCGACAACGTCCCGTGTTTAACCCTTTTGGCAAACAGCAAGGAGTCGATGCAAATTATTTAGCTAGGTCGTACCCATTATAGACTTGTGATTACACTGTTTTACATTGGGAGGGGTTACAAGATTATGTCCTTGAGATTATCTGAGTGATTTTATCAAAAAATCCCATTCTCATGCTTCATTCGCACCACCACCTCTTACCATCCACCCAAATATGTAAAACAAGTTTTTAGAGTTTTGAGAAGCATAAAATAATTTACATCAACATACCAACCATTTTTCTCCAATGGATGCCCAAAACTAGTTTCATATTTTGAAATGATGACAGGGCAATTTAATGCCCCGGATATCTAAGTATAGCGCTTAGATACAACTTATATCTAGTATGTTTCCATTAAATCTAGGGGGACAGGATTATTTGATCAAGTATCAAAGGGTAGTGTATACTAGTAAAATGATTAATTGGCAAGTAACTACAACCTTACAACAAATATAAATTTGTATAATAAATTAAAGTATGCAATTTGATAATTTAAACCAACATAATTTGCATTAAACGTAGGTTCAACTTGATCAAAGTATTGACACATGACTCACAAGTTAGTTGGTCTTGAAAGTCCTGGCTTGGCTTAGAACAACAGCTCTTCTGGATCTTCGAACTCTATTTGGATGATCGAGATGAAAAGCAAATAAATACATGAACATGCAAATAAATCCATATGAACTCTAAAAATTATGATTTTACTTCCATTAAAAAGATGTTGATTTTAGATGAATTTAAAAACAAGTTTCATTCAACTTGGATTCAAAATAAGTAAGAACGGGACTTCCAAAGTTTAAATCAGAATTAAATCCTAAAATAAATAGAGGAGAGAGAAGAAAAGGGATGGGGTCAGGTGATAGAGAGAGGAAGAAAAGAGAAGAAGAAAGAAAAGAGAATGGGCTAGTAAAATTTGGAAATTCGATTTTGGATTTGAATTTCCCTTTTTGAGTTTTGAGTAATGTTTGAATTTAAATTTGAATTCTTGGTTCAGTCATTTGGACGTGAATTTTAATATTTCTTTGCTTTTGGTTTTATTTAATTTGATTTCAGATTTTCATTTTTCAATTTGAATTTCAAATTTAAATTTTTGATCAATTTGATTTCCAATTACTTTGGCACTTGACCCTAGATTTTTATTTTATTAGTTGAATTGTTTGGCAAAACCCAAATCAATATTCTCTAATGAAAGCCAAAAAGTTTGAACAACACCAATATGCATTAAAAGTTTTAAAATTTTCATATTTTCATCATTCTACAATTTTGGGATGTTACACAAACATTGAAAACAAATACAAATTCTTTGCTTGGCTACTGGTGCAAAATAAGATTAACACAACAGATAACCTAGCTAAGAAAGGCTGACCTCACAATTCGATGTGCGCTCTCCGTGATCAGGCACTCGAAATAGCATTTCACATTTGCTTATCTTGTATCTTTGCAAAAGAGGTTTGGCAAAATGTACTGAGTTGATGCGGGTCTTGACTTTAGCATGAATATTGTACAAGACGGCATCGACATTCCCAATATGTGGGAAATTGTGGTTTGTAGAACCATGAAGGAGCTCAGAAAGAAGTTAAACAACATCATTATCTACACATGTTGGAACTTATGGATAGAAGGAAATAGGCGGAAATTCCAAAATGTCTCCCTCCAGCCAGGGCTGGCCTTGGGCCAATGCCTACGGGGCGACCGCCCTGGGCCTCAGAAAATCAGGGGCCCCCATCTGGAGGTATATATAGTCCATATACTTAGCCTGCGAATGTCTTAGTTCTCTTAGAATTCCACTCCTCCAAGCAAGCCCAAATATGAAAACAATACAACCAGGCCTGAGTACGAGGCCGTAGCCCACTGCCAACCAGGCAACACTGAGCCCTCTAGCAGAAACATACAGGAAGACGAATCGATCAATCGATGCCACCGCTACGTTCTCAGCTTCTCATACACGCAAGACGGACAGACGGCCGCCGCCGGCTGCTACTTCGCCTGCTGCTGCTTCTAGAACTGTTAGAAGAAATTGTTTTAAATGATGTAGAGACAATATGTTTTTTGTATTTAAACTTATTATTGTGACATCATTAGTAGCAATGAGTTTTCATAATATAGCTACAATGATATATTATTTATTATATTTACAACCGGTGAGGGCCTCATTTTTTGTTTCGCCCCGGGCCACCAAAAAGTTAGGGCTGGCCCTGCCTCCAGCCACAGTGGGTTGCAGAAATCATCAAGCAAGAACCCACGGTAGCAAGAACTCATGGCGGCAAGAATGACAGCACATCACTTCTAGGTGTACTTTGCTTGCTGCACTAGTCTAGCTAGTTTTTAGTTCAGTCTTCTGAACTATTTTAGATGTTGAGGACATGCCTCCTGGCCTTGCTTGCGTACTAGGATGTTATTATTATCATTTCCATCTTAATTGAAAGGCAGGGCTCCGGCCATTGTTTAAAAAAACAAAAATCATTTTCACATACATGTATACATACTACAACCTACGAGTATTTTTTGAAAATCAAGAGACACGAGACAACTCGAGAGTTCAAATGGCATAGAAGATTGATTTATACTATCCAAGAATCAAGAATCATGTGGTGTAGGCGGAACCCTAGCAACAATGGAAGTACACCCAACCCTGGAGGACCAGATTAAGGCAGCTCAGAAGGGACATCCCGGGACTCAAAAATTTAAAGCCCTCATGGCTAAAGGAAAAGCTCCCAAAATGATGGAAGATCAGCAAGGAACATTGTGGTATGGGAAACGTCTTTTCGTTCCCCATCATAAGGATCTTAAGGAGTTAATACTTAAGGAAGCTCATAGCTCATCTTACACCATTCATCCCGGTAGCACTAAAATGTATCAGGATATCAAAACACTATATTGGTGGCCTCGTATGAAGAGAGATATTGCTGAGTATGTAGCATGTTGTGATGTGTGTCAACGAGTTAAAGCCGAGCACCAAAGACCTGCAGGACTGTTGCAGCCCCTGCAAATTCCCGAATGGAAGTGGGAAGAAGTCGGGATGGATTTTATAACAGGCCTACCTCGCACCAAGTCGAGATACGATTCCATATGGGTTATTGTGGATAGATTAACTAAGGTTGCCCACTTTATCCCTGTGAAGACCACTTATAAGGGAGATAAGTTAGCTGAGCTATATGTAAACCGCATTGTGTGCTTGCATGGTGTACCTAAGAGGATAGTCTCAGACCGAGGTTCGCAGTTCACCTCGCGCTTTTGGGCTAGTCTGCATGAAGCATTAGGAACCCATCTCGCTTTCAGTACAACATTTCATCCCCAGACAGATGGGCAGACTGAAAGGACAAACCAAATTTTGGAAGACATGCTTCGGGCTTGTGCCCTTGAATTCACTTCGGATTGGGAAAGGTGTTTACCCTATGCAGAATTTTCTTATAACAACAGTTTTCAGTCAAGTCTGAAAATGTCACCCTTCGAGGCCTTGTATGGTAGAAGGTGTAGGACTCCCCTGCATTGGTCAGAAACAGGAGAAGGGTATGTGTTTGGACCGGAGATCCTTAAACAGAGCGAAGGAAGGTCGATTAATTAGGGATCGTCTTCAAGCTGCCCAATCCCGGCAAAAGAGCTATCTCGATAATCGCCGTAGGATCTAACCTTTGAGGTGGGAGACCACGTTTATCTCAAGGTATCACCCTTCGAGGAGTTCGAAGATTTAAAGTAAAAGGCAAGCTTGCACCAAGGTTTATTGGTCCTTATCCCATAACCGCAAGATGTGGAGAAGTTGCATACCAATTAAAGCTACCGGAAAGCTTATCGGAGGTACACAACGTGTTCCATGTTTCTCAACTCAAGAAATGCCTTCGAATCCCTGAAGAGCAAGCTCCAATTGAGTCAATTAGTCTCCAGAAGGATTTGACTTACCCAGAGCAGCCAATCAGAATCCTTGACACCATGGAAAAGCGGACCCGACGTCAGGTTATCCGACTCTGCAAAGTTCAGTGGAGCAACCACTCCGAACAAGAAGCGACCTGGGAACGTGAAGATTAGCTCAAGTTGGATTATCCTTCATTGTTTCCAGCGCAGCTCGAATCTCGGGGTCGAGATTCCATTTAAGGGGGGGTAGGATTTGTAACGTCCTATTTTTGGGCCTGTCATTTTATTGCTAAAAATTAATTTAATTTCTGTTAAAAATATAAATCTGGTATTTCAATTTCTAAAGTTTGTGTTGCATTTTTAAAATTTCTCTTTTGTTGCCTTGAGTTTCTTCTTTTCAACCCTTGGATTTTTATCCCTGAATTTTTCTCCCGGGTGGGCCAACCCTTTTCTCCCCCTCCCCCTTATTCCATTTCCCCGGCCCGGCCCGCTCGCCTCTTTCTTTTCCCCGGCCAGCCCAGCCCAGCGTCGTCCCTCCTTCTTCCTCCTCCCGACGCCCTGCTCCTCGCGCTATCCGCCTCCGCCCGCTGCACCAGACGCGCCGCCCCCGGTTTCCCCCTTCCCCAGCTGGCGCCTGGGCTTCGTGGCAGCACCGCCGCGCCTCCAGACGCTCCGCGGCGCTAGGCTGTGCCCCGCGCCAGTAGCTTCTCGCGCGTCGCCGCCCTCGCCATGGCGGCCACCGCCGGAGATCGGCGACCCGCCTTCAATGCCGCGTCATCAATGGCGGAGGCGGCTGGGCGCCACCCGCCTTCAAGTGCCGCCATGAGTGGCGTCGCCGTCGATTGGACCGGCCGCCCGCGTGTCATCGCCACCGCGCTGCCGTGCTCCGCCTTCAAGCCATCCAGCTGCCTTATCTCTCCCCGCGCGTCTTTACTCCTCACCCGCGGCCATGAGTGCGCCTAATGCCAGTTAATCCCCCTCCCCGCCTAGCTCGGCGATAGCCCCTCCACGCACGCAGCACTCGATTGCGCTTCGAGGGAGGAGCTTCGGTCGCATTTACTCCGCGCATTCCCGCACCCCTCCTCGTTGGCTATAAAAGCACGTGCTTGCGCCCATCAGCCCGCACCCTCCCCACTGCCAAAATCCCGAGCAAAAATCACCGCCGCCTGCCACTCCTCGGGCCGCCACCGCCGCCAGCGTCTACCGGAGGACCTCGACCGGCACTACCCCTTTCCCCGAGCTCCATTCACCCTTGAGAAGCTCCTGGCTCGCCTAATCGGCCTCTGGTCTTTTACAGCTCGTCGGCGGTCGGGTCTTCCCCATCTCTGGCCACCCTCTGCTGCCGCCGCTCCAGAGGACCCTCGGCCGATTCCCCGCCACCAGGGCGTCCTCGCCACCTCAGGAAGCCGCCTGTGCCCTCGGTCGGAAGCCTCGCTGCCTCGTCTTCCCCAACACCGGCCGACCACCTCCGCCATTTGAGCTCCTCGCCGCCAGCCCTCTCCGGACCTCCCCAAGCTCTCCTCTCTCCTCCGGTGAGATTCGGGATACCCAAAGAAGCTCCCCTGCTCCTTGATTGCTCTCTCGTCGCAGGATTTGCCGTCGCACGCCTCCCCTGGTCCCGCCGTCGCTCACCCCGCCGCCGTCGTTCACCCAGCTCCCTTCGCCGATTCGAGCCTCCACCGGCGCGCGGGTCGAGCCGCCATTTGGGCATCGCCTGCGCGCCGTGGCCCTCTCTCTCCCGCCGGCGAGGCTCGCCGCCGCTCGGCCGAAGAGGAGCTCTGCTCCCGCCTAATCCCCGGTTAGCCACTAACCGTTGGGGTTAGTCGTCGTCGAGGAGCCGCTGACCAGTGGGCCCGGACGTGTTTAAAACGGAATGTGAGACTGACCAGTGGACCCCGCAGAACGAATTAAAAATTGTTAATAACCGGGTATTAAAGAATGAACCACTGACGAGTGGGCCCCCTTTACTGTGTACACAGTACCTCGGTCCCACCCGTCAGCCTCTGGACAATTAACGAAAATAAAAATGAAAATTTAAAATAAAAACCCGTGGGACCCGCATGTCAGAGGAAGGACTCTCTCTCCCCTGTTATTTTTGGGATTTTTCTGAGTTTTGAACTTTGAAGAGCTCGTTCTTTTTCGTCGTAGCTCCAATTGGAGTGAAACTTGTTTCTAAAATTTTCTAAATTCATTATCTTTCTGATGGTTTCGGTTTGGTTCAATTTGGAGTTCATTTGCTTATTATTTTATGCTTATTAGTCCTTTTGCTATTGTATGTTGCACCGGTTCTTCGCGATCGAGTAGAGTTCGAAGCTGCTCCTGAGCCCCAGGAAGACTTACCTCAAGACCAGCAAGAACCTCCTGCCTATGACCAAGGCGAGTCAGCATTTGATCATTTTGCTCCTAATTTCTTGCAAAGTTATTTTCCTTTAAACTACTCAATTTGCATGCGTTATTTCATGTAAACGTATATGTTAAAGTCATAAGGTAGCTATATACCCACTTGATGTTCTAGTATATCTAATATGCCAACCCTTGATAACTTGAAACAATTATCCCTTGTCACCATAGATAATAATGTTAATGTAAGTAGCTATAAGTCAATTTATGCTATGCTAGTCCGTTCAAGTCCAGGCACTAGTTGTCCTGATCATTAACATTTCAAAATCATAAGAACTTGATTTGGGTTAGTCATGGGATGTACGTGACTGAGTCATTTGTTACAACTATTTTATATGCTTCTCAAAACCCTCAAAACCTGCTACATATGTCTGGGCGGATGAAAAGTAGGGTTGGTGCTGATGTCGCACGAGAACCTGGGTTGTGGACAGAACCGCCCGGACAGACTAAGGACTGAATCTTGTGACGACCTCCTTATGTAAAACAGTACGACCACATGTCTATATGGGTATGACTTAGCTGAATAACTTGCTAGGATTTAGATAAGTAACACCATTGGGAGTTAGGGACAGGGACGGACTGTACCCAAATGGCGCAAGAGGGGGCCTCTGACTGTGGTGGATTTAGCCCTTCAGCGGTGAAACCTCAGCGGGTGTTATTTAGCTAAATCATAGTAAGGTAAAGGCTAGGTGATAGATTATCTGGGCCTCATGTCTAAGGAAACGTGCAGGCTATTAGGATAATTTATCTCTTGTGGGTAAAGTGTACAACCTCTGCAGAGTGTAAACTATTCGAATAGCCGTGCCCACGGTCAGGGGCGGACATGGGAACTTACTCGAGTTAGTTCTATTTTCAAAAGCTTTTAGGGTTGGGAAGGGAATCTGTTGGAGGGAGGTACTCCAAGCTTTGGATTTTTCCTGGAGGGAAGTACTCCAGTGTTATAGTAAATCAAATTAGCATTGGTGGTTGGAGCCATGTAACTGGTGGATGGAACCAACACTGTTCTATACATACTGCACAATTTATCATTATCAAAATTTGTCTTACTAAATGCTAGAACTAGTGGTTTGTAAATACAATATTTGCAACTGTAGCTTTGCGCAAATAAAAGAGCCTAAGCCATCCTTGACTCAACCTTGCATACTAGTATTTGCATTTTGTGTGTTGGCTCGCAGAGCACGGTTGTTGTGCTCATACTCGCTCGCTACCCCCTTTTTTCCCCCAGAGTTTGCAAATCCAGGACAGTACGAGTTCTACCAGGACCAAGCCGAGGAAGGACATGAAGATGGTGATAATTAGATTAGGATCTAGCATCTCCCCACAGTCTGGTCGACCAAACTAATAAATTAGGTGCGTTTAAGGTTAGCCAGTTCGCTGGATAATATTAACCGCACCTGGGTTATCCGGTCGCTTGCCTGTGTGGTGATGAGTTCCCCTATCTTGCTTCCGCTGTTATGTTATTTGCGTTTTGAACTTATTTGGCTTGACGCCCCTTTTGTATCGCGTGTCCCTATGTGGGTTGCATGCACTCTGGTATTGTAATAATAATATGGGCTGCACCATGTATGAAATGATCCAGTGATGTATTCCGTGAACACTATCTACTGATCCAGGGAATAGTGTATTATCTTCACAGAGGATTTTGGGTTGGTTAAACCCAGGGTCCGACAAATAGCTACGTCAAAATATAAATGACAAAACATATACTCCATAAACACTTCTATCTCTATGAACAATAGGAGAATGGCAACATAGAAGTGCAAACAATCCAAACAGATGAAAATCTTGTGGATTTATTTACAAAGGTTTTAACAGCTTCTTCCTTTGTAAAACATGTTCTTGCTGGGTTTTCGAAAGAAGTTTTTAATGAGGCATGAGCATACCATTGTCAAAGTGTCCAAAGGGAAGTGTTGTGTATCGACTTGTTTTCGAGGGTCCGATGGTACAGACACTTTATCTAAACTAGACCCAGGAGGCCTATGAAGCACATGAGTTATAATGAAATTAGTTTGGTCACATATGGTTTCTTACTCCTTTGTAACACCTCTCTCCACCCCATATAAGTTAGAGGGGGCTGATTTATATACCACATCCCACCAATCCATAAAGTTGAGAGGACGATTTGAGGACTACATCTTGTGTTTGTAATCGTTGGCAACACGACCACCAATGTACACTAAATTGATTAGATTTTGTTGAATCTATGTTCCATTTCTTCAACTGTTATTGTTGGCTGCTGCTATTGGTGGCATATTACCACCGCAACATAAATATTTCACAACATTCCATCATACTTTTGCTAATAAGATGCTACAAGATTCTGTTGCATGAAACAACAAAATAATGGGAAGAACAAAATGGTTCAGACACAACAAGATCCTTGTACAGCGCAGTGGAACATCCTTTCAATTTGTGTTTTTTTTTCAAAATGCAAGATCATAACAACTTGCGCTCAAATTCTACAGATGTGCAAATATATGAGCAAGACACTCCAGCACATGAAACAAATATGAACATCAGTTGCGATACTTCACCTATTTTCGGAATCTACAGCCTACTCTACCGTCTTCCTAGCAACAATCCAACAGACACAAAATCTCAGCAACAGACACAAAATCTCAGCAACCTCATTAATCTCAGCAACCTCATTGTTAGTACAAGACCCACATATGGGCACCGGATAACACCCACGCAAGTGTAGCACGACAATAGTGTCTGAACGACAAATTACAGTTCTCATTAATTTGGAGATACGAAATCTTCGTCCTGATTGACTGCAAGGGACATGAGTTTTTATCTTCAGAACGGGGTGTTATTCCCATATCTGAACATGTTATATTATTTCAGTTTTTGAGTAGATTTCTGTTTTTATTGTCGACTAGGCTATTTACACCCTTTGTACTGGCGCTTCAAGTTACCTACACATATACTATGCAAAAGGCATTCTGTAACTTCTCCATATTATGATTTTGTCAATTGTATGTCTGTGACTTCTTTCCGTAAGGGTTTTTTACATTAAACCTATTCTTTGTTGATTATCTTGTCAAGTCAGGTTTTCGTAGCACACTTCTCCTGATCAATCCTGCAAGGTAAAATATCTAAACATTATTTCTTTATTCGACATAACAGAGTGCAGGTACTAAAATACCTTCCGACACCCTTTGCAGAGGAGAGACTCTAAGCCGGACAAGCATCACATGTACTGTATCCATGACAACACTGAACTTACCGTAATTCTTCTAGCATCCACACAGTGCATGAGAATAATAAAGGGCCTTAAGAGTCATAACTTAGCATCCTTAAATTGCATCTTTACATAGTATATTCAGTACTCTTTAGAATTTCTAACTAAATTAAGAACTGAAAGATATCATGAAGGAGCAGCATTCTTTCCTATGTAGGTACACATATGAGCAACTATCTTCAATTCCTAACTGCCAAGCACTACTTGCTGGTTTCTTCTTGCTGGCTTCCTTCTTGTAAACTGAATTCATCACCATCCGTTCCAACAAAATGCCTAAATTTAGCAACAGAAATCGAGAGGATTGCAACATGCATATGCGTGAAATTTGCTTGTACGAAGCAGAAGACTATGTACACCGATCAATCTTTGGTGGAGAACTTTTGAAACCAAGTAAAAAATTTGCATGAAAGGTTCTATCTGTAAACTCTAGTTATATATGCTGTACTGATACAGACTTACAAATAGCAAACCCTTTGCTGATAAACTACACTGCTTTCTTCGTAGAATCGTATAGGTTAAAAATGGTATCATTGCTGTTTTTCTTGCAAGCTTGATAATACAGGGAGGCATTCGTGTACGTCGGGATGCAGAACAGAGCATGTAGTTATCCTTTCCATGTGTAAACTGTGTTGTTGATAATCAATCAGATAATAAACTTGGTCATTCATAAGAGCTAGCATACATAGTACAGTATATATCAACACTGCTGTTGTGATCAGATAAAATACTGTACTAATATACGTAGTATAGTATTTGTCAACAATTTACTCAAATTTGCAGCAAAACACATGCATCAAACAAATTAAACCCTGAAATTTCAATATCCTACTCGGCCGACTGCTGCCACGAGTTTGCACGCTATTGCCAGCCCTCCATCTGGGACTCCTCCTCGTCCTCCTGCCGCGGAGCCGTCGGACTCGTGTGCCGCCACTGGGGCTGAGTGCCGCCGTCCACTACTCACCGCCTCCCTGTTGCTCGTCGCCTCGGGCGCCGACGGACGGGGAAGAAATCGAGAGGAGATGGGATTGGGGATGGAGGAGTTGGGAATGAGAATAGAGAGAATCCTTGGGGACTCGGTGCAAAAATGCAGGTACTAAGCAGTGTTATACTAAATATTACAAGACAACAGAATCTGCAGAAAAAAGAAGAAGCTCAAACTTGATTTTGCTATAAAAAGTTCAATTCTGGACCCCACGTTATATCTAAATTTTTCCTGACCGCACGGAGCGAATCGTAGACCAATCCGCTTTTGGGGTCCGGACGAAGGATTTCGATATCGAGAGTGGGGTGGTTGGGAAGCATCTTGACTTGGTCATTGATAGCAGACTGGGCAGCCTTCATCGTCGGAGTATTTTCATCTTCAGAGAAAATCCATACACGCATCATAATATCTTTGAGAGAGGTGAGGTGTTGGATGCCAATGTGTAAACTGCCGTATGTAGATTGTGCTTTATCTGCATCGAAAATGAGTAAAAGCCTTTCGAGCTTTGGCAGAGCTCCTTCAAATATCAAACCAGGTCCATCTCTGTTACGTAACTTGAGCGTTGTTAAACATCGGAATCCACTGGGACTGATCCTGAGTTCATCTTCGGGAACCTGCTTTACTTCAAGATTGAGCAAAAGAAGTGCAGGCAAGTCTTCAAGCAAACGTAGATCCTCCCCGTCCATTTGTTCAACCCAGATTTTCAAGTAGGTGAGGTCAGCGAGCGAGGGATTAATGCACTTTGGAAACCTGGAGAAGCCACAGATTTTCAAGTAGGTGAGTTTCTGGAGAAGTGGAGGGTACCATGAATACGTGAAACTGTCCGCACCACGAAATATGTCGTTAATATATAGAGATCGAAGGTTGCTTGCCCCAAGCTTACAGAGGGACGACGTCAGAGATTCCTTTCTAGTTTGCAGATCACTAATTCCTTTATAACTGAACATTACTCGAAGCACCCTTAACTTGCTCAAAAACTGTAAATCTTTCATAGAGCAGTGGCAGGCATCAATGGTCCCTAACTCCTGAAGAGCTTCCATGTTGCCAAACCCATCCGGCAATATGAGTTCATCCCCTACAAGACGCACCAATCGTTTGAGCTGAACAATACTTCCTGGCAACTCTCTTATCGAAGTTTCTCTTAGATCGAGCATCTGTAAATACTCTAGCTTCCCAATTTGGACCGGTAGGTTGGTAATATCTGTCTCACGGAGACTCAGATATCTCAGATGAAATAAACCTACAATTCCATCTAGATGAACATCCCTCAATTCAAGACAATCCTCTAGATCCAATACTCGAAGAACAGGTAGGTCCAAAACAGGGGGCATCGTCCAGTCAGCAACACGGCGGATATTAAGTGAACGGAGATGAGACAAATCCATGGTTCCTTGTGATATTGCCTCTGCATGTTCATTGTTGTCCCAGATGGAGAGCCTCCGAATCCTTTTATGCGAAGATGAGAGGTCCTGACCATCCAACACAGTTACAAAATTTTCTTCAGTTGACCGGGAGATGATAAAGTTGAGTACTATATCATGGACTCGACATCTCCATACTTTACCATCATATGCGATCTTTATTGGCTGGATCAGACTCCTATTTATGAGCTCGTTGAAGTGACTCTCTCCTATTTCCTCCAAAGTATAGCCTTGTTTTGCGGTGATAAACCCTTCAGCTATCCATCTCCATACCAAGATGTCTTTTTCAATCCAGTCATCCTCCGGAAATGTACTGAGGTACAGTAAGCAATTCTTCAAATTATGAGGTAGATCGCTGTAACTCAGTGCCAGTATCTTATCCATTACTTGCAGCTCTTTATCCTTTTCATCTACAGAGCGGATGGAATTCAGCACTCTCTTCCATTCTTCCTTTCTTCTTGGTTTCTTAGCTAACAAGCTAGCTAAAGTAACTATGGCCAATGGCAAGCCATCACATTTATGCAGTATCTCATTCATAATCCCCTCCAAGTGATCAGGGCACTTATCCTCAGCCTCAAAAATCCTCTTTAGAAATAATTTTGTGGAGTCGCTTCTGCTAAGAGGTTTCATTCGATAAACAAAGTCTTCATTTGAAGTGCAACAAGATTCAGCCACATTGTTGATCCGTGTCGTTGTAATTATTCTACTTGCATGGTCATTTTTAGGAAGAGCACATTGTATGGTTTCCCATTCTGATTTTTCCCAAATGTCATCAATCACAATAAGGTACCTATTAAGCAAATTTGTGAAACAGTATCAGTTAGCACAGCTCTAAAAGCAAATGCTAACAGGAGTATCATACTAAGAAACACAACAAAATTCATTTCTGCATACATATAGACATGCTACAACATACAAGTATTTATTAAAATTGAAATGTGATAAATTGACATTCTCTTTGTTAGTTCTCGGCCTAAAACAGTTTTCTATTTCTTGAAATTGTGCTAGATTTGGTCACATAATTTTATCTATAGTTGTGCTAGATTTTGTCACATGATTTTATCTATTCTAAGCTTCATATTTGTAAATGAAATAGAATTCATTGATATGACCAAAATAAAAACGAGTGGTTTCAATTTGATTACATTTGACCATATTAAGTCTGTGTGTTTCTGAACACAAGACATTTTTAGTTGCATGCCACCACATGCTTTTGATACAAAAAAATACCATCCACATGTTAGTTTCTAGTGACACATTTCTGCTATCTTTTCCCTAAACTGCAAACTTAGTGCCATATGTATTTAAAAGCCCCTAGACACAATATACCCCAGCAACGCATGTATATGTGTCAAGTTAGTCTCTTACATGCATTGCCCCATAATCCAAACCTTGATAGCTAATTGTTAATTATGACTTCTGCCTTCCAGGGCAGAAGCAAAAATTACAGAAAAGGGATTTAGTAATTTACATGCCTTTGAGAAAATTTTTGCAGAAGCTTAAACAGGAAAACATTGAACAGAAAGTGAGGTCACAAGTCGCCAACACCATCAGTAATTTTCTCTTTGTACACATATAGTACTTCTAAAACTCTTCATAATTTTTGCAGTGAAGCTTTCTTGAGTACTTAATTTCAAGAAAGATGTCTGAGGTTCAATAAATCCTTGTGGAGCCAAGACATCCTTTACCATAGATTCTATCAATAGAAATTACTTCTATCAAATTTCTTCAGTAAGATCACTATACCCAGTAGCCACTGTTAAAGATTCTGTACTTTTACAAATACATAGACTGTGATCCAATACCAATTGTTATGACCAAGTGGAAAGTTCTAACCCTAAGTCGGACTCAATATTTGTGAGATGTAACTGATGAAGAATAATTATGTTGCATCTTTATTGTGTTTCCTGAATGTTGTCACATAACCACATTAATGTTATGTTTCATCTTTATTGTGTTGTCACATAACCACGTTAATGTTGAAAAGCGGATCATGAGGTTAGTGCTTGACCGCATCACCTGGAATTAATGCTTGCATATGTAATCAGTTAGTTGTTCCATTTTCATAGTGAGAGTGAATAACAGAAAATATTGCCCCAAGCGTTCGATCTCTCGTGTGTTCTTCTTCTCTAGAAGAAATCCTGTATTCATCCTACCAAGCACGGGGGTGTGTGTGTGTTTTCTGCAGCTCGCCATATCCAAAGCCAACAGTAGCATGGGCACACACATTATTAGGCCATTTGGAACGCAAGAATTTTGCAGGAAATAGTTCAGTTCCCGCAAGAACAAGAAAATTTTTTTGCATTGGAAACGGAGACTAACTTTAAAAAGGAGAATCACATATAGAGAACTAGATAAGAATAGTGAAGCAAACAAATCAGGAGGAAAAATATTTGGTGAATTCGGCCATAAAATCTTGAGAACAAATTAAAAAGGGTTACAAAGAATTGCTGCTTTCTGACAACCCTCGGACCCTTTCTGCTCTATAAAAAAAATCTAATACCCATGGAACCTAGCTTCTCACATGTAAAAAAATGATTTTTACTTTCTTGGCTGGGATTGGATTGGATTTGTTTGCATGTCGCCTATAAGGCCACATCATAAGTTGAGTTTGTATTGATCCACTAATTATAAATCCTAGGATTACTTAAAACTGCTAAGGACAATTGTAAATAATATCACAACAGAATAAAAGGGATGCTATTGTTGTTATCGAAACACATCATAGAAAGCGAGTTAAATCAACTTACCTTTTCTTTCCAAGATATGATCTTAGTCTGTCAATGAGTTGTTGGTCACTATATGATCTCATTGATTCTGAACTTCCATCACTGCTCCCAATTTCCAAGAGCAAAACCCTCAGAACGTTACTTATGTTGGGCTTTTGCGATACAGACACAAAAGCTGTACATTTGAATTGATGTCTGATTTTATCGTACACCTGTTTAGCGAGAGTAGTTTTGCCTGAACCTCCAGATCCAACAATAGAGACAACCTTAAGCTGCTTCATTGGCTCCTCGCCAATGAACCGACTGATGATTTCTTCACTTGGGCCCTCAATACCCACCAGTTTTTCCACCTCCGCATAGAGTGCTGGCAATCGAGGATCAATCTCCGTTTGCATGTCGCTAGAAGTGCCCTCATTAAGCTTATATTTTTTGTGCCGCTTGTATACTTCATTGACATGGGTCTGGAGTTCTTGGATCTTCTTAGCAAACTTATGGCGATGCTCAAGTTTCTTCACGTTGTGCAAGGCCTTGCGGAGGAATAAAAAATAAAAAAAATTGTAATTTGATTTCCATATGAATTCTAAAGTAAAATATCTAAATAACTAAAATTCAAAAAAAAACTAAAATTAGCGATTTGATTTGCATACGTACTTCAGTAACTTTGCGGAGGAACCAATTGGCTCCGGTGGTGTTGTCAGCCGGTTTCCGATCGACATGATAGGTGAACAGATCTATGCTATCCTCGATGTCGTAGGCCAGCTCGCGCACCTCATTCCTCCAGACCTTCGCTTGCACGTCCGGTCGCTCTAGGAAATCGTTGATGGCCTCCAGCTCCTTTTTGAGAGATTCGAGCTCCTTCCTCACACCTTTGAGCATAGCGTACTCCTCACCCATGAGGTTGCCGAGCTTGCCGAGGACAGGACCCATCACCCCAGTGAAGGTCTCCATGATCTTCTCCCCAAATCCTCCCAACTCCTTCCCCTTGCAATCGATCCTCCCAACTCGAATTTGTTGTGCGATGGCAGGAATTTCCGTGGAGTGGGACTCGTGGGTTTGTAGCTATATAATAGACTGAGGTGTACGACAAGAATAATGGACTAATGGACCCACACGTTGGCTGAAGACTTGAAGGCTAGAGGTGTACGGCTTTCGGTCACTGATGGTTCACACAAGTACACACAGAGTATCAGTAACTCTTTACCCTGTTTTGGATCCTTTAGAATTGAACTTGATTCGTTCAATTTGATTATAAGTTCTATTCTAGTAGAATTTGAATTCATTTGAGCTGATTTCAATTGCAATTTTTATCTTTGGGTGTCATTTAGAATTGTAAGTGAACCGTTGAGTTATGGTGCTCATGTATAGTTTTTTAGAATTTAAAATATGTCCTATAAAAAATCATAGATGAATTTTACTAAGATTAGTACTCATACTCCTATTTAGATCAGGATTCTTACTCTAAATTGAATAGAAGAGACTATTTGAACCATGGAGGGCGACCATAAAGAAGAATCAAGCAATCAAGCCTAATAATCCAAAGTAGAGGGGCATAAGAAGATTAGATCGGTTCGGCTTAAAAGCTCATGGCTTATGGCTGAAAACACTGTAGCTGGCTGAAAAAAGCACTGTAGCTGACAGAGGCTTATTTAGCATAATTAAATTTAAAAATATTTAAAAATATAAAAAATATGTTAGCCCATTACGTATAATACAAACAAATACAAGAAAAAAAGAACCGGCAAAAAAGCTCAACAAAAAGCCAAAAGTTCAGAAAAAGACGAAATTTATGAATAGTGAAAAATAAGCCACAAGCCAGAAGCCGAAGCCGAATTGATCAGGGCTGTAAGTGAGTGACAATCTTTTGTACTCTTTTGAAATTGTGTTTAAGAAATTTGTGGTCGACCTCGTCAAATCTTTTGTGTCATTATGATTGTTTCAACGTCGTTATTTTGGTTCTCTTTATGAGATTTATTAGTACGAGTATGAGCATGTTTTGCATTTTCAAGCTTAAGATGCTTTACACTTTTATATTCAAAGTATTTAACTCCTTAAAGGAGTTATTGAGCTGAATAAAAAATTATCTCTTTAATGAATATACACTTGATAATATTAAGAATTTATTCCTACCTAATACATATATATTATATCTATTCAAGTTTTAGGCTGCGATCATTGTGGCTTCGCTACAGTGCTGGAGGCTTATTTGGCACTATTCATAAGTTTCGTCTTTTTCTGAATTTTTGGCTTTTTATTGAGCTTTTTTGCCGGTTCTTTTTTTCCCCGTATTTGTTTGTATTATACGTAATGGGCTAACATATTTTTTTATTTTTAAATTTTTTTAAATTTAATTATGCTAAATAAGCCTCTGTCAGCTACAGTGCTTTTTTCAGTCAACTACAGTGTTTTCAGCCATAAGCCACGAGCTTTTTAGCCGAACCGATCACCCCCTTAATCGATTGGTGATTTGAAAGTTGAGAGAAAATAATATGAGCATGTTATGCACAGAGTTCGAGAAAATATCTACGGAAACTCAAAAGAACATATACTAAATTATTTTTCTTATCTCGCAAGCAAGGCAAAGCCAAAATGTGTTTCCCCTTAGGGAAATTTTACCATCCTTGAGGGGGAAGAGGTACCAAATTTGAGCCGTTGATCACACTGATCGAACGGCTGAGATTTGGCAGTACCTAGTGGTACCGGACGCGAGGTACCAAGAGGTACAAGGTACCAAATTTTGAGCCGTTGATCACACTGATTGAACGGCTGGATCTAATTTGGTACCTCTTGGTACCTTGTACCTCTTGGTACCTCCTCAAGGATAGGAAAACTGCTCTTCCCCTTAAGCACTGTAACGCAGGTACTGTTTGCCGACGCTTACTGTAGCGAGACACTGTTTGCCGACACGCACTGTCTGCAAGTTGGCTTTGCCGTCGAATTCTGCATCTCCAAGCACTGTAGCGCCGAACAAAGTACTGTGGTGCCGAAAATGTACTGTATCGCTGGAAGCACTGTGCCACCGAACTGCTGTATCCTGTACTGCAGCGAGCGACTCTGTAGGTACGAGGGCAACCCGTGTAATCAGACTCGGAGGATTCCCGATTTTGAACATTCTTATTCTAAAATTTGACTGTGTTTAATTTCATCCTCAGATTTAAAAATTATTTGAGAGTTTTTGTCTTCATCATTTTTGTGATTGCCTTAGTGATTGTTACATTAACCTATCATGAGACACTGCAGAAATTATTATATTCTTTAGTGTCGTCAATTGATCTTATACATATTGTACGTAGGTTTCTTAGGCCTGAGATCGTCATATTTCCCTACATATATAATAGTTTACTTAGTGTTACCAACTACTACTTCGTAACTAAGTGGTCATAAATGTAGCTTTCGGGTTTGCTATGAAACATACGAAGGAATGTAAGCGATCAAGATAGTATTTGCCCCTTCTATATAACCTGAGATGATATAGCTCATTCGACTCGGAGTGTTCACATCGAGAGTTTCGGTCCACTCTCCCTTCCCCTCTCTGAGCGCTCCTCTTCCCTACCTGAATCTCGCCGTCTCGCCGTCGCCGGAGCGCGCCACCGGTCGCCGGTGGCCGCAAGGAGGGCGGCGGCGGGGCGTTTTTCCTCTCGGGTCTCTCCCCTCAGTAGGCAGTGGATATGGCCTCCCCTCGCCGGATCCCGCCTCCTCGCGTCGCCGAGCCAACGGCTCCTCGCCGGCGCGGCGGATCCGGCGGCACAGTGGCCGGATCGGCGTTCTCACCAGATCTGCGGGGTGGAGTGGCGGCGGTGGCCGGGGCGTGTCGCCGTTGCGGAGGCCGAGGCGCACTCCTAGGCGCGCGCGCGCGAGGCGGCCTCGGTCCCATCCAAGCGCCGGCGGCATCCACCTCCGCCGCCGCGCGGGGCGGTAGCGCCGCGAGGTCGCCGCGCCGCGTCCTCTGCCGTCGCTGCCGGCAACGGCGGCCCGAGCCCGTGCGCCGCCAGAGGACGATCTGAAGCCGCTCGTGGGCGGAAGACGGCTAGGAGGAGGATGACGAGGGGCCATTTGTGCTAGCGGGGTGGCTCCTGGTGTCCACGGTGGCGGCGGCGGCGGGGGAGGGAGGAGGTTCGGGGCCGGCGGACTGCGAAGCATGTTGATGCGGTGGAGCTGGTGGCTGGTGCTGGTGCCTTCTGATTGCAGAGGCCACAGGTGTGTCATCTGTTGCTCAAGGGATGGGCGTAATCCCGCACACCCTGTGGATCTGAGCAAGGAACAAGTCGAGGCCTCGCAAGCCGATTGTTGATGCCGTGCATGCGAAGGGTGGGATATTCTTCTACCAGATTTTGCATCATTGTTTGTACGAGGGCAGCAAGATGGAGCTCGGCGCCATCAAGGATTAACATCAGTAGCAGCAAAGAAATCAAGAACACCCAGCGGACGCGGACCCGTGGCTCATGCCCCTGGATCTTACTCAGTGATGGCGCATAGACGTCGCATGGTGGTTTCTTCAGAGGCGGACTGTGCAGGAAGCAGCTCATCGTGGAGTTCAAGGGTGGCTATGCCATGGCCTTGAGGCGAGCAAGCCCCCGTGTGTTGGTGGCGGTCTAATTTGTGGCTAGATAGTGCGTGGGGTGCTGTGGAGGTGTTGGCGAAAGCCTTGCCGGTGATCTTACCGGTCTCAACAACGATGACGCCTTTGGGCGCCATTTACCTTCCTGGAGGCGTTGTTATGGCACTCCATAGCCCTCATGTTTGCTGATCTCCAGGTGAAAACCTTGCCTCGGTGAGGCAGGCCGCGTCGGCGACCCTAGTCGCCTCCTTGGAGGCGTCGCCTCGGAGGTCCTTATTCACGCAAAGTAGACCGAAGTCGGGATGGCACAGTCGGATGGGGATAGAGACTTGATTAAAAGCAAGGATGGAGAAGAAGTTCTGAAGCTTAGTCTTTCTAGCTTTTTTTCATAGTCCTTAAGCGCTCTTCTTTGTTGTTTTTTGCTCCTCAGTTTTGAGGTTGTGAGTCTAAGAGCTCGTGTAAGCTTGGCTGCGTGTAACCTTGGCTGCGTATATCCCTCGTGGATATAGAGGCCGGATTTTATATCCTTTATCTAAAAAATATAACCTGAGATATATCTCTAGGCCCCTTGATGTGGTTAGCTTAAGGAAGTGCATGGCCATGCCAAAAGTGGTTGAGGGGTCAATCACAACTAAATATTCCACTACAGATTCGAGTAAATGATCAAGTTATCACAGGATTGCACGTTTCTTGCCTTAAGTTCGATCTAGTATCATAAAACAAAGAGATCGGTACAAAAGCACTATATACTTTTGTCCGATATGATATTTATGTATATTTGAGAGTCATTCTGTCCTGTTAGAGATCGCTACCGACTTATAGACCGGAAAGGAGTTTTCAGCCTATAACCAAATATACATGAATCTATAGAGACACACTTAATAGGTCAGAACGATAAGGGTCCAGATGATAGGCTCTGAGTGGAATACGATCTTTACTCAGATTGGATTCAGTTGGAGGCTCTCCGAATTAGATACAATATCGGAACCATATCCGCCACCTCTCAAAACCCTCGCCATTTGTTGGTGTGCAAAACCCTCACCGTGCTTCGGTGTTAGCACACCAACGCACGACACTCCTTCCTCGCATGTGTGGACTTCAGTGGAGTTCGAGAAAATATCTACGGAAACTCAAAAGAACATATACCAAATTATTTTTCTTATCTCGCAAGTAAGACAAAGCCAAAATGTGTTTCCCCTTAAGCACCGTAACGCAGGTACTGTTTGCCGACGCGTATGTAGCGCAGAGCACTGTTTGCCGACACGCACTGTAGCGCGGAATACTGTAGATACCGACTACTGTGCGTCGACTTGCACCTCTGCAAGTTGGTCATCATTGTAGCGCCGAAAATGTACTGTATCGCTGAAAGCACTGTGCCACCGAACTGCTGTATCCTGTACTGCAGCGAGCGACTCTGTAGGTACGAGGGCAACCCGTGTAATCAGACTCGGAGAATTCCCGATTTTGAACATTCTTATTCTAGAATTTGACTGTGTTTAATTTCATCCTCAGATTTAAAAATTATTTGAGAGTTTTTATCTTCATCATTTTTGTGATTGTCTTAGTGATTGTTAGATAAATCTATCATAAGACACTGCGAAAATTATTATATTCTTTAGTGTCATCAATTGGCCTCATACATATTGTACGTAGGTTTCTTAGATCTGAGATCGTCATATTTTTCTACATATATAATAGTTTACTTAGTGTTACCAAATACTACTTCGTAACTGAGTGGTCATAAATATAGCTTTCAGGTTTGTTATGAAACATACGAAGGAATGTGAGGGATCAAGATTGTATTTGCCCCTTCTATATAATAGGAGATAGACCCCTTGATGTGGTTAAATTAATGAAGTACATAGCTATACCAAATATAGTTGAGAGATGAATCACAACCGAATATTCGTCCCTCCCTCTCATTAGAATCGGATCGTAGACCTGCAAGGTATTACAGACCGTAGTTGTGTTGATTAACTGGGAGAAGACCTGCAAGGTCAGTCGTCGCTTTAGGAGCTTTCTGTACTGCACGCCTTAACGTGTAACATGCTCTGAATTAACGATAAGACAAAAGAAGGTTCAACAGGCTCTTAATTAACGACAAGCCAAAAGAAAGACTGACGCGGCCAAGTCATCCATTTTACTTGGTTTCTATAGGTCACTTTTGATTTATTTTTACTATTTTTAAATTTTATCTTTTTTTTCTGATTTTTTAGGTTTTTCAAAAAATTTTATTCTGTTTTTCGTATTCGTTTGTATTAGGCTAACCCCTTTTTTTCTATTTTTAATCTTTTTTAAATTTAATTACGTCAAATAAGGCATTATCAGTTATAGTATAGTTTCAACTAGCTATAGTAAAATTTCAGTTAAATCACGTTTTTAGTCCAAATAAGTGGCACCTATAATTTAGCCGGTTTTGTTTTCGTTACACCTGAGGGTTGTCGTGTAGCATCAAAATAAAAATAACATCTCATTTGTTTTTTTTCATGTGAGATAGTTGGGGATAGAATCTTTACCAGGTTAAACGGGAATGGTTCGGTTCATGAGATGCGGTCATTTAACCGTTTGTTTGACTAAATTGTACCAAACGATTTCAGACAAAATTATTGTTAAAGAAATATTCTTCTTTTACGTGGTATCATTTCAGTCGACGAAATCAGTTGAACCACACAGTCCCACATGCTTTTGTTCATGTCCTGATCATTCATACAACCAATCAAACACATTTATGTACTATCACATACATCTCAATTTTTTTGTAACCAAACAGCATCTCAGTTTTTTTGTATCCGCTCATACAACCTCACCAAACATCTTCTTTTTCAGAAATACGATTCCACTCAACCTGCATCCACTCATCCAGATTATACGATGCAACCTTCATCCACGAACCAAACACACCCCTAATCAAACAGGTTGGCTGTACCATTCCATCCACGATGATTTCGTCCTACTTGTACGATTCTATCCCATTTAACCCCATCGACCATACAAATGCACCCGAAGTCAACAGATACTGCGCATAGTCCACATGATAGGATTCGATTCTGCTCATTTATATCCACAATGGTAGGGAGCCAGTCTTTTCTATGCCCCTCTTTGTTGATTTGTGAGCCGGCCGCTAGCGCATCCCCTTCAGGTTTTTGGATCTGTTTGACAACGACTGTGATTTATAATTTTTGACTGAAAATTTTAAATTTTGGCTGTTTACGGTATATATTACGGAGAGAGATATTTGTTTGTGATTTTAGCTGGTACAGATATTAGCTTTTTAACGTGTATATCGTTTAACTTGTAGACCCCGTTTTAAAAAAATACTCTGTTTGAAAATTAGGTACTGTGCAAAAGCCAAAAGCCGCTAGTTTCGGAGGAAAAGAACTTCAATTGGAGTCATATTCATTGTTTAGTGCGTGTGCGTTCTTCTTCCATGCATCATTCCTGCTGAAAATTTTCCAAAAGATCTCGAGTTTGTGGCTGGGGTGCAGGGCATGCCATCCCTTTGCCCTTCTTCCCTGCCCCTGCCTACAATATTGTTGAAGAACATTTTCAATCATTTTAGGATGCACCAAATAGAGGAAATTCACTACATGCGTACTAGCTTGCTTTGGGTAGCTATTTATTAGGAAAAGCTAATGTAAAATACAGATATTTATACACATAGTTCACATACATGGGAGACCACATATGGCATGCAAAACTAGCTTGGTTAGTCACGATGTGACTATTTTCTATAATTATTTTCGTGTTCGACAGTTATATAATCTTTTATATTGTTTGGGGAACAAATCCATGAATCAAGGGTTTGCACTACTTTATGGTATTTTGCAACTTAATCTACAGATTCGCGATGGCCTTGATCGATAAAATTACTCGCTATCCCGACTTTTTCTCATTATGAAATATAAGGAAGACAACGCTTCTGACCGTTCGTTCATTTTGTGTTTCGTTTATAGAACTTTCTTGTTTTAGTGGAGGAATTAATAGCATGTTATTCAAGTTCATACCGAAAACCAATATTACTATGTATCCTCTATGTTTTTGTTGCAAGGAGAATTGCAGTTTGTCAGAATAAGAGGGGTTTTTGTGCGACATATAAATGGCTGGTCAAGCAAGAGAACTTGAAGCCCTGGAGCGCATATTGATTGACGCAAGTGCGGAGCCAGCCAAGTTATCCTACGCAGTAATAAAACTCATTACAAAAGATTTCTCTGAAGAGATCGGTCGTGGTGGGTATGGAGTGGTTTACCTGGTACGATTGGTTCTTGATTGCCTTGCAAATGGTAATATTTCAAATATTTGCGCTAATGAGCAAACTGCTCGTGTCAACGCTAATACAGGGAGTTCTTCCAAGCGGAAGGGTTGCTGTGAAGCAGCTTTGGGGATGGCAGGATATTTCTGATAAGAATTTTGCGGACGAGGTTAACTGTTTAATGCGGGCAAAGCACAAAAATAAAGTAAGATTTCTAGGCTATTGTGCAGATACACAAGGGGAAATGATGCCACAAGACGGAAGACATGTTTTGGTAGATGTACGACGAAGGTTGCTCTGCTTTGAGTATGTTCCTAACGGAAACGTTTAGCGTTATCTTGAAGGTTAGTTTGCAACTCTGCTTCTAGCTTCTTCTTTTTTTAGCTTTTTTTGGTTTTAATGTCTTTTTTTCTTTATTCCTCTATCTTATCTGTGATGATATATTTTTTTATTTTTTAAAATTTAATTACACTGAAAAAAGGTATCAACAAATACAATGTATTTTCAGTCGCTATAGTACAAAAAGAAAGACATAGGCCCCTCGGTTAGGCTGAAAAGTCAGGCTTATGGCTGCAATTACATCAGTGCGGCTGAAATTTCACTGTGGTGAAGGTGGCTTATTGGCATAATTAAATTTAAAAATTTTAAAATAGAAAAAATATGCTAACTCATCATAGACAACACGAACGAATACGGGGAAAAAAGAACCGGCAAAAAAAGCTCAAAAAAAAGCTAAAAGTTCAGAAAAAATGAGATTTATGAATAGTGAAAATTAGGGCCTGTTCTTTTTGCTGCGGCTTTTGGCTGAAATTTTTGAATTTTGGTTGTTTACGGTACAGATTACGAAGAGACAGATACTCACTTGCGATTTTGGCTGGTACAGATGTTGGACTTTTAACGTGTATCGTTTAACTTGTAGACCCTGTCTTGAGAACATACTCCGTTTGAAAGTTAGGTATTGTAGCAAAAACCAAAAGCCAGTCGGCTTTTAACTTACCGAACAGGCCCTTAAGCCAGAAGCTAGAAACTGAAACCAAAACGAATGGGCCATAAACCTAAACTTTTTAAGTCTAAAAGCACCACCTTTGTTTCCGTATGTACTCCTTAGAGCAAGTATTATAAGAGGTCAGAAGTCGGTCAGATCTTTGAGGTGGAGGAGAGAGAGAGGTCAGGTGTAAGCTTACACCACCAAGCACAAGAACCAAGAAACTTTGTGAGAGGAAGGAGTAGGTCATACACCTTCACTGGTGTAACTTCTATATAAGTAGGCTGAAAAGTGAGTCAGAAGTATTCATACAACCAATGAAGGTCAGTATTATAAGACTTGCTCTTATAAGAAAAAGGGCAGCATTAATTGCTCGGTACAATCTATACCTCTTTGCAATAGAAAGTACCTGCTTTAAATTTATAAAAAATCCTTTTCAATTAGTCTTTCTGATCCAAATAAGTATTGCTTATTTTTAGGGCGTGGCACTACCATTAAAACCAAAATTAATTCTAGCCCTCGCAATTACCTTTCCCCTCTTACTTCTTGTACCAGACAAAAGTAGTTTCTCAGACCAAATAAAACATTTGCTCAAATCATCTAATATACTTAGGATTTGTTTCTTTAATGTAGTGCTGCGATGTGCGTAGCACGTGTACTGTTACAAGTATCTCTTCAAAGTGTCGCTCATACATTATAAAAGTAGAAACTACCTAAACTTGTCACTGATCATTAGAAAGTAGAAACTACCATAATTTCCTTGTAGTGCCTCTTATAGCACCAAAATATCAAGAATACCAAAGCCCTTCTGCACATTACATCATGCTATTGCTAATAGATGCTACAAGATTCTGTTGCATGACACAACAAAATAATGGGAAGAACAAGATTGTTCAGACACAAAAGATCCTAGTACAGCGCAGTGGAACATCCTTTTCAACCTGTGTTATTTTTTTTTTCAAAATGCAAGATTATAACAACTTGCGCTCCAATTGTACTGATGTGCAAATATAGGAGTAAGACACTCCAGCACATGAAACAAATTCAGTTGCGATACTTCACCTATTTTCGGAATCCAGAGCCTACTCTACCATCTTCCTAGCAACAAGCCAACAGACACAAAGTCTCTGCAACCTCATTGAACATATTGTTAGTACAAGACCCACATACGGGCACCGGATAACACCCACGCAAAGGTAGCACGACAATAGTATCAGAATGACAGAAATTACAGTTCTTGTTAATTTGGAGATACCAAATCTTCATTCTGATTGACTGCAAGTATAAGAATGAACTTGAAGAAGCCCTTGCGGTCGCAACAATGGAACCCGAGTTATTATCTTTAAAACATGAGCACGCATATCTTCCTGGATCAATCCTGCAAGGTACAGCTAATATATCAAAACCTTATTTCTTTATTCGTCATAACAGAGTACAAGTACTAAAATACCTTACGTATTGACACCCTTTGCAGAGGAGGGACTCTAAGCCGGACATCCTTAAATTGCATCTTTACATAGTAAATTCAGTACTTTTTAGAATTCCTAACTAAATGAAGAACTGAAAAGTATCATGAAGGAGCAACTTTCTCTCCTATGTAGGTACACATGAGCAATTATCTTCAATTCCTAACTGCCAAGCACTACTTCTTGCTGGCTTCCCTCTTGTAAACCGAATTCATCATCATCTGAAACCCACGTTATATCCAGATTTTTGCTGAACATCAAATACACATTGAGAGTCCACACGATGCGCCTTTGGGGTCCACACGATGGATTTCGATATTGAGAGTGGGATGGTTGGGAAGAATCTTGACTTGGTCATTGATAGCAGACTGGGCAGCCTTCCTCGTCGGAGTATTTTCATCTTTAGAGAAAATCCATACACGCATCATAATATCTTTGAGAGAGGTGAGGTGTTGGATGCCAATGTGTAAGCTGCCGTATGTAGATTGTGCTTTATCTGCGTTGAACCCGAGAAAAAGCCTTTCGAGTTTTGGCAGAGCTCCTTCAAATATCAAACCAGGTCCATCTCTGGTACAAAAATTGAGTTGTGTTAAACATCGGAATCCACTGGGCTTGATCCTGAGTCCATCTTCGGGAACCTGCTTTACGTCTAGGCCGAGGAAAAGAAGGGCAGGCAAGTCTTCAAGCAAACGTAGATCCTCCCCTTCCATTTGTCCAACAACGATATCCAAGTAGGTGAGGTCAGAGAGCGAGGGATTAATCCACTTTGGAACCCTGGACATGCAAGAGCGGTGTCGAGAAGTTAGTGTCGAACATGCGTAGAAGTGGATGATATCACGAAATCTCCACAAGAAAGAGGGATGACGCCAACTTCCAATCCCGGACATGTAAGCGGAACTGTTGCACTCAAATTTCTGGAGGAGACGTGGAGGAGGGCACCATGAATCCGTGAAACTGTCTGCACCACGAAGTTTGTTGTCAATATGTAGAGATCGAAGGTTGCTTGCCCCAAGCTTACAGAGGGATGACGCCAGAGATTCCTTTGTAGCTTGCAGATCACTAATTCCTTCATACCTGAATATTACTCGAAGCACCCTTAACTTGCTCAAAAACTGTAGATCTTTCACAGAGCTGCGGCAGGCATCAATGGTCCCTAACTCCTGAAGAGCTTCCATATTGCCAAATCCATCTGGCAATCTGAGTTCATCGCCTACAAGACGCACCAATCGTTTGAGCTGAACAATACTTCCTGGCAACTCTCTTATCGAAGTTATTCTTAGATCGAGCGTCTGTAAATACTCTAGCTTACCAATTTGGACCGGTAGCTTGGAAATGCGTGTCTCACGGAGCCCCAGATATCTCAGATGAAATAATCCTACAATTCCATCTAGATGAACATCCCTCAATTCATAACAACCCTTTAGATCCAATACTCGAAGAACAGGTAGGTCCAAAACAGGGGGCATCGTCCAACCAACAACACGGCAGATATTAAGTGAACGGAGATGAGACAAATCCATGGTTCCTTGTGATATCGCCTCTGCATGTTCTTTGTTGTGCCACATGGAGAGCCTCCGAATCCTTTCATGCGAAGATGAGAGGTCCTGATCATCCAACACAGTTACAAAATTTTCTTCAGTTGACCGGGAGATGATAAAGTTGAGTACTATATCATGGACTCGACATCCACTTACTTCAATTCTACTATAAGCATAGTCCTCGTCCATTGGCTGGATCAGACTCCTATTTATGAGCTCGTTAAAGTGACGCTCTCCTATTTCCTCCAAAGTATAGCCTTGTTTTGCAGTGATAAACCCTTCAGCTATCCATCTCCATACCAAGATGTCTTTGTCAATGCAGTGATCCTCTGGAAATGTACTGAGGTACAGTAAGCAATTCTTCAAATTATGAGGTAGATCGCTGTAACTCAGTGCCAGTATCTTATCCATTACTTGCAGCTCTTCATCCTTTTCATCTACAGAGCGGATGGAATTCAGCACTCTCTTCCATTCTTCCTTTCTTCTTGGTTTATTAGCTAACAAGCTAGCTAAAGTAACTATGGCCAATGGCAAGCCATCACATTTATGCAGTATCTCATTCATAATCCCCTCCAAGTGATCAGGGCACTTATCCTCAGCATCAAAAATCCTCTTTAGAAATAATTTTGTGGAGTCGCTTCTGCTAAGAGGTTTCATTTGATAAACAAAGTCTTCATTTGAAGTGCAACAAGATTCAGCTACATTGTTGATCCGTGTCGTTGTAATTATTCTACTTGCATGGCCATTTTTAGGAAGAGCACATTGTATGGTTTCCCATGCTGATTTTTCCCAAATGTCATCAATCACAATAAGGTACCTATTAAGCAAATTCGTGGAACATTATCAGTTAGTACAGGAGTATTCTACTAAGAAACACAACAAAATTCATTTTTGCGTACATGTAGACATACTACAACCTACAAGTATTTATTAAAATTAAAATGTGATAAATTCAATTCCTCTTTGTTACTTCTCGGCCTAAAACAGTTTTCTATTTCTTGAAATTGTACTATATTTTGTCACATAATTCTATCTATTCTAAACTTCATATTCGTAAAAGAAATATGATTTCATTGATATGACCAAAATAAAAACAAGAGGAAAAAGATTTGGTGAAGTGGCCATAAATCTTGAGAACAAATTAAAAAGGGTTACAACGAATTGCTGCTTTTTGACAACCCTCGGACCCGTTTTGCTCTGTAAAAAAATCTAATACCCATGGAACCTAGCTTCTCTCATGTAAAAAAATGTTTTTACTTTCTTGGCTAGGATTGGATTGGATTTGTTTGTATGTCGCCTATAAGGCCACGTCATAAGTTGGGTTTGTATTCATCCACTAATCATAAATCCTAGGATTACTTAAAACTACTAAGGACAATTCTACATAATATCACAATAGGATAAAATGGATGCTATTGTTATGGAAACACATCATAGAAAGTGAGTTAAATCAACTTACCTTTCCTTTTCAAGATATGTTCTTAACTTGTTGATGATATGTTGGTCACTGTATGATCCCATTGGTTCTGAACTCCCACTGCTGCTCCCAATTTCCGAGAGCAAAAACCTCATAAGGTTATTTATGTTGGGCTTTTGCGATACAGACACAAAAGCTGTATAAAAGAATTGACTTTTGATTTTCTCGTACACCTGTTTAGCGAGAGTAGTCTTGCCTGAACCTCCAGATCCAACAAGAGAGACAACCTTAAGCTGCTTCGTTGGCTCCTCACCAATGAACCGACTGATGATTTCTTCACTTGGGCCCTCAACACCCACGAGTTTTCCACCTCCACATACAGTGCTTTCAACCGAGGATCGGTCTCCATATGCATGTTGCTAGAAGGGCCCTCATCCAGGTTATGCCTTACTCGTCGCTTGTATACTTCATTGACATGGGTCTGGAGTTCTTGAATCTGCTTAGCAAACTTATGGCGATGCTCAAGTGTCTTCACCTTGTGCAAGGCCTTGCGGAGGAATAAAAAATAAAAAAAATTGTAATTTGATTTCCATATGAATTCTAAAGTAAAATATCTAAATAACTAAAATTCAGAAAAAAAAATACCGATTTGATTTGCATACGTACTTCAGTAACTTTGCGGAGGAACCAATTGGCTCCGGTGGTGTTGTCAGCCGGTTCCTGATCGACATGGTAGGTGAACAGATCTATGCTATCCTCGATGTCGTAGGCCAGCTCGCGCACCTCATTCGTCCAGACCTTTGCTTGCACGTCCGGTCCCTCTATGGCTGAATACTTCTCTAGGAAAGCGTGGATGGCGATCAGCTCCTTGTTGAGAGATTTGAGCTTCTTCCTCACACCTTTGAGCATAGCGTACTCACTCATGAGGTTGGTGAGCTTGCCGAGGACAGGACCCATCACCCCAGTCAAGGCGCTCAGCACGATCTTCTCCCCAACTCCTCCCATCTCCTTCCCCTTGCAATCGATCCTCCCTCTCTCTCGGATTAGAATCGGATCGAGGATTTGTTGTGTGGTGGCAGGAACTTTGCCGTGGAGTAGGACTGGCGCCACCGGACATAGGACAACAATAATAGACTTGAGCTGGGGACGACTGACCAGGTCTACGACAAGAATAATGGACGGATGGACCCCACACATTGGCTGACGGAGGGACGCCCTTCGGTCACTGATGGTTTACACGAGTACACACGAGTGTCAGTTACTCTTGTACCCTGTTTAGGCTCCCTTAGAATTGAATTTGATTCGTTCAATTTCATTCTAAATTCTATTCGAGTAAAATTTCAATTAAATCGAGCTGATTTCAATTTCAATTTTTATGTTTAGATGCCATTTGGAATTGAAAGTGAACCGTTCAGCAAGGTGACTCATATATAATCTTTTATAATTTAAAAGGTGTGCTATAAAGAATTATAGATAAATCCTACTAGGATTAGGACTTCTACCCCTATTTAGTTTACGATTCCTACTCTAAGTTGGAGAAAGACTAGAAGAGACTGTAAACCATGAAGAAGACCCAAATAACCAAGCAATCAAGTCTGCTCATCCAAAATTGAGGTGCACAAGAGGATTGAAGTCTATGATATTTTTTAATACTAGATTCTTGTATAGGATAAGGATCCAAGAGTTCTAAAAGATTTGAGAGAGTTATGAGTGAGCGACAATTCCTTACACTCTTTTAAGATTGTGTTTAAAGAATTTATAGTCGACTTAGCCAAATCTTTCCTCTCATTGTGGTTGCTTGCAATGTTATTATTTTGATTCTATGAGAATCATCTTCCTCATTGAACTGCTGCGTATGAGAAGGGATATCGAAGTGAACAAGCATGATTATGAAGAAGAAGATGCAGCAACAACGCACAAGTAAACCTGGAACAAATGGAATCAGCAAAACGAAGAAGAAACAAAAAAGAAACTAGCTATAGCTAGGTAGATCATGGTAACCGAGACACAGTATCCCATCTATTGCTTCCAGCAATCTATCTTTTTCATGTATACAATCAATAGAATTCGAAACTCCCATTCATCTTTCTTCTTGGTTTGCTAGCTAACAAGCTAGCTATAGTAATTAAGGCCCATGGCAAACCATCACATTTATGAAATATCTCATTCATAATCCCCTCCAGCTGACTAGGGCGTTTATCCTCAGCATTGAAAGTCCTTTTCAGAAATAAATTTTCCAAGTCACTTTTGCTCAGAGGTTTCATTTGACAGACAAAATGGTGGGTTCTTTTTTGCTGTGGCCGATAGCTTTTGGTTGCTTCATAAGAGAGAGTACGGAGTAAGAGACACTCGTGTGTGGTTTTGGCTGATACAAATAAAGTCACTACAATGTTTACTATAATTAACTTATAGATATCGTCTTAAAAAGATACTTCGTTTAAAAGCTAATTAATGTAAAAAAAATTAGAAACCGAAAAGAAGAGAGCCAAAGTCCTCATCCGAAGTGCAACAAAATTGAGCTACACTATTGATGCGTGTTGTCGTGATTATTCTACTTGCATGGGCACTTTAGGGAGAGCACATTGTATGGTTTCCCATGCCGAATTACTCCAAATGTCATCAACCACAATAAGGTACCTATTATGCAGAAGCATGTATCAGAAAACATTAAAAAGCCGAGTATGCAACTAGAAAACACAATAAAATTCATATTTGCATAAACGTAAACATTCTACAAGAATTTTACAAAATATTTACTCGCATGTAAAGGTGACTATTCAGTGTAATTCAATTTAGTTCAATTATTTTTTTTTCCAGTTCCAGTTCTTCCGAACCCAAAACCGACTTGAAGTTGTTTGCGGTTCTTCTTTTGCGCTTGGGGTTTAGATCTGAGGGAGAGAGAAGAAGAGGTAGGGGCACTGACCGTCCGACGGCGTGGAGGAGGAGGTGGCCATCTCAGGTTCGTCGGTGAGGTCTGCGCACGGGCAGCGACGGTCGGGGAAGAGGACGGTGGCGTAGATCCGGCGACGTCGACGGCGATGGTGCTTCCCGCCGCTGGCTGCGCCCCTCTAGATCGGTTAGGGTTTTTGTCGGGTGGGGAGTACGGCTCAGGCGAACCTCGTAGCTCGAGCCGCCGGCCCCCACCCTCTATTTATTGCGCAACGCGACGGGGGCCCATTAGCCACGGGTTGGGCTGAGCGCCCCCGATCAGGGCGCGGGTCAAGGGGCCCATTTGGCCGTTGGGCCAAATGGTTGAGATCAATCTAACATTCTCCCCCTTGATCTCAATCTATGCTTTAACTTTAATTACTTTTGACTTTACTCATTCCATCACAGATTAGTGCATAGAACATGTCTCATCGTCACGGTCAAACGCCGATAGATTCAACAGCTACAATACACCTCTGCTCAAATAGTTACTTTAATCTTTTGGGCCATCTTTTAGTCCAGAATCATGGGCTTTCCTTAAACCCATGCCGGCTACATGTTCTCTGAACACGTTGGGTGGTAAGCCTTTAGTAAGCGGATCCGCTAACATCTTTGCGGTACTTATATGCTCTAGACTTATAATTTGATCCCGAACTTTATCTTTCACAACATAGTACTTTATGTCAATGTGTTTGGCAGCACCACTTGACTTATTGTTGTGGGCATACGTTATGCGGGTTCATTGTCGCGATACAACTTAAGTGGTCTATTGATGTCGTCAACCACTTTTAAACCGGGTATGAACTTCTTTAGCCGCTTCACTGCCCGTAGCCTCATAACATGCTACAAACTCGGCATACATTGTGGGCGATGTAGTGACGGTTTGCTTTGAGCTTTTCCACGATATAGCTCCTCCAATGAGTGAATACATATCCGGATGTAGACTTTCTATCATCTCCCGCAAAATCGAATCAGTATACCCCATCGTATGGAGTAAATCGATCTTCGTATGTCATCATGAGGCCTTTTGTTCCTTGCAAATAACGCAAGACTTTCTTTATCAATTTCCAATGTTCTATTCGAGATTGCTCGAATCGCCAAGTAACCCAGTAACAAACGCTAAGTCGTATGCAGCACACTTGAGCATACTTGTAAGCTTCCGACAGTGAAGCATATGGAACCGCTTTCATTTGATCGATCTCATATCGTTCTGGGGCATTGAAAATCCCCATATCTGTCGCCTTGACTATAGGTGCGGTGAAGGACTACATTTATGCATACCAAATTTCTTTAAGACTTTCTCTATGTATGCCTTTTGTGACAGTCCCAATACCCCTTTGTTTCTATCTCGGTGAATTTCGATCCCTAGAACGAACGAAGCTTCACCAAGATCTTTCATATCAAAGTTTGAGGACAAAAACTTCTTTGTCTCCATGAGTGACTAACATCACTACTAGCTAGCAGGATATCATCCACATACGTGATTAGGAAGATGAACTTCCCATCTTTAAACTTTGCATAAACACAGTTGTCCTCTACATTCTCTTTAAACCCAAATTTTCTTATTGTACTGTCAAACTTCAAATACCACTGTCTTGAAGCTTGCTTTAACCCATATATTGATTTCTTTAGGCGCATCCCATTCTTTCATTTCCTTCCACAACAAAACCTTTCGGTTGTGCCATGTAAACATTTTCCTCCAAATCCCCATTAAGAAATGCCGTCTTTACATCCATCTGATGTAACTCTAAATCATAATGTGCTACTAATGCCATTATGATTCTGAAGGAATCTTTACATGAGACTGGAGAAAAGGTCTCATTGTAATCAATCCCTTCTCTTTGCGTAAAGCCTTTTGCCACAAGTCGCGCTTTGTATCTTTCTATATTCCCTTGGGAGTCATACTTTGTCTTGTAGACCCATTTACAGCCTACTGTTTTGGCTCCTTTAGGAATAATTTCCAAGTCCCAGACTTTATTAGTCTTCATGGACCTCATTTCCTCTTCCATGGCCTCAAGCCATTTTGAGGAATTTTCGCTTCTCATGGCTTCTTCAAATGAGGTGGGATCATCCTCCATTTGAAATTCCTCTGTATGATAAATCTGATAATCATCAGAAATAGCTGATCTTCTTACTCTTTGAGACCTCCTCGGGGCCTCCTCAATTGATACATTTTCTGTTTGAGGCTGCTGTTGCTCCCCCTCATCTGTGGCAATAGGTTCTATAGGATCCTGAAAGACAGGTTCCTCATTCTCACTCATTGTTGCCACAGGAGGAACAATAACAGTCTTGGCACCACAGTGTCTTGCACCGTCGGTGCAGCGACAATGCAGGTAGTGTGAAGAATGGCTCTTGAATCATCGGAGTGGGCGCATACACCCGCTTCTCTTCAAGGTCAATCTCACGAGCTACCATGCTCCCCCTCATCATCTCATCCTCTAAGAAGACAGCGTGTCTCGTTTCTACAAACTTTGTATATCTGTCTATTCTCCCCCTCGAAATATGGCCTAAACGACAGTGCCATAATTTCGACGACTCATCTAGAGTTCTCTTTCGTTTTCTGTTTACATTCGTAGACGAGGATTCAATCACTTTCTCGCACGCAACGTTCTCATTATTGCATACGACATTCACATCATCACATAATGACAACAAATAAAGCTCATTCTGTAAAATGGCAAGACCAACACATTCTTTATTAAACATTATTTCACACTTGCCATTTCCAAAATTGCAATCATAACCATCTTTGTCCAAATTTGACACACTAATCAAATTCCTCTGTAAAGAGGGTACAAAAAGGACATCTCTAAGTAAAAGAGTGGAGCCATTAGCTAATTCTAATGAAAGATCGCCAACGGCTTCAACTTCAGCTTTGACTCCATTTGCAACTTTAATGCATCTTTCGTTTCTTTGCGTAGTCCTCGTCGAACGGAATCCCTGTAATGAATTAGCAACATGAACAGTTGCTCCTGAGTCAATCCACCAAGTGGTTTTCGAATATTGCACATACAGGGATTCATTTATAAAGGTAATAATGTTCTCACCTTTCTTTGCCATTATCATCTTTAAATAATCAGGACAGTTCTTCTTGTAATGTCCCGTCTTCTTGCAGTGAAGACACTGATCTTTGTCTACAGCAAATTTATTCTGTTGGGGCTGATGGACAGAGGCTTTTCCCTTGTTCTTTGAGAAGGAGGTACTGTTAAAGTTCTTTTTCTTGTTATCCTTCACATAGTTGATGGATCCACCATGTGAGGATTTAATTCTTTCCTCCTCTTGCACACACATAGCTATGCATTTTTCCAAGTCCCATTTTTCGGGCTGCATATTGTAGTTGACAACAAAAGTGTCAAACTCTTTTGGCAAGGAAGCAAAAACCAAATGAATAAGGAACTCATCCTTGAGAGCCAAATCCATTGGTTTAAGCTTGGATGCAATGTTGCTCATCCTCAGTATGTGCTCTCTTATGCCACTGCCACCACCGAGTACCTCTGTCACAAGTCGCTTAATCACCGTGTAGCATAAGTCTTTGAAGAGTCGAGAACCGACTCTTTATTCTTTCAAGGTACTCTATGACAAGAAACACACTCTGCGATTGAGCCCACAATAGCGAGCTCAATCGTGTTCTTTATCACACCAAACATTTCTTATTGGCGGTGATCCACTTTTATGATCAAGATCATATGACATCTTTATGGGAGCATAGTCCTCTGTCAGTCGCCCAGCGAAGATCGACCTCATTTTCGTCCCTCACGGGTGCCACAGGCTGCAGGGGACACGGTGTGGTGACTACCACCCACCTCACCAAGATGAAGGCCAGTCAATCTTTTTCTTCCATTCACCGTAATTGTCTCCTTTGAGAACAGGATATCCTCGATGTAGCCCATCAAGGAGTATCCTCCTGAAACCACAATCCATATACAGTGAGAACATTTAAACATTAATTACAGCAAAAATTATATGCCTTATTTCCAACGTTGGTCAAAAATACGACATACAATTTAAATCAATTTTATCTATACATTAAATCTACATCACCGTTGGGCAGAAATAGAAATAATGCATAAAATCATCAATTAAAATTTATAATATTGTTATTATCAACGTTGGTCAGAAAATAACAATATCATAATTATCTGGGATTTATCTCTATTTTTTCAAAATTAAATTCTCCCGTTGGTTCGAATTTAATAATGAAAAATCAATCAGTAATATCTTTTGCAGCGAAAACTGTAAATTCTCTATTTTTCAGAAGCATCTACTATACTTTTCTATTCTGTCAAAAATATCCCGTTAGTTCAATTTTTTTTGACAGATTTAATTTAGCAAAAAATAGCCAAATTATCAATTAAGGTGCTACTGAAAAATAATCAACATGAAATTATTCTAAAATTATTCATATTCAGAAGCACCATTACTGTACTCATCAATCTCTGGAAATAATTAGCACGTTGGTGCAAAAATTTACAGAGATTTTGGTTCAATTTTCATTCAAATTCCATCAAAAAAGCTTCTGAAAAACAATTAAATTCATTAAATTGAATTACTGTTCAAATGGCCAAACTTGGCCCACGGCGCAAATCAACCGCCATCGCGCGCATGCGCCTCTTTCTCCGATGCGAGCCCAAAAATCCCGCAGGCTAAACAGCCGGCCCAATTTTCCTCGCCCGATCTCGGCCATCCAAAAAAAAATCAACGGCTGAGAGTGAAATTCGGCCGAACAAAACCCCCTTCGGGCCTCAAACCCTAACCCTAGGGGCATTGCCCCTTGCTCCATCCGAAAAAAAACGGAGACCTCAAGGGCGGCGGCGCAGGCCGTTGGCGGCGGTTCGTGGGCGCCCGCATCACCATTACTGTACTCATCAATCTCTGGAAATAATTAGCACGTTGGTGCAAAAATTTACAGAGATTTTGGTTCAATTTTCATTCAAATTCCATCAAAAAAGCTTCTGAAAAACAATTAAATTCATTAAATTGAATTACTGTTCAAATGGCCAAACTTGGCCCACGGCAGCCCAACCGGCCACCGCGCCCGCGGCCTCTTTCTCCGATGCGAGCCCAAAATCCCGAGCTAAACAGTACCCAATTTTCCTCGCCCGATCTCGGCCATCCAAAAAAAAATCAACGGCTGAGAGTGAAATTCGGCCGAACAAAACCCCTTCCGGGCGCGCGCGGCGGCCAAGGCAGGCGCGGCGCAGCTTCAGCGGCCCGGCCCTGGCCAGAGAGAGCGCGGCTGGCGCGGGCGGCGCTGAGGCGACGAGGCGGCGGCTCCGGCGGCGTGCACTCGCGCGGACGGCGGGGCTCTCGCGCGGAGCGACAGCGGCGCGCGCTCCCGCTAAGCGATGGCGCAGCGCCCCGAGCGGCTCAACGGCGCGCGCGGCGGCTGAGGCCTGAGCCCACGCGGCGGCGGCGGCAGCGCGCAAACGCGGCGGCGGCCCCATGGCCCTCAGCGAGCACGGTGGCGGCGCGGCGCGCGAGGCGGCGGCCGGACACGGAGCGCGACGGCGGCGGCCCCACCCGTAAGACCCGCTCTGATACCATTGTTTGCGGTTCTTCTTTTGCGCTTGGGGTTTAGATCTGAGGGAGAGAGAAGAAGAGGTAGGGGCACTGACCGTCGGACGGCGTGGAGGAGGAGGTGGCCATCTCGGTTCGTCGGTGAGGTTCGCGCACGCAGCGGCGGCCGGGAAGAGGACGGTGGCGTAGATCCGGCGACGTCGACGGCGATGGTGCTTCCTGCCGCTGGCTGCGCCCCTCTAGATCGGTTAGGGTTTTTGTCGGGTGGGGAGTACGGCTCAGGCGAACCTCGTAGCTCGAGCCGCCGGCCCCCACCCTCTATTTATTGCGCAGCGCGACGGGGGCCCATTAGCCACGGGTTGGGCTGAGCGCCCCCGATCAGGGCGCGGGTCAAGGGGCCCATTTGGCCGTTGGGCCAAATGGTTGAGATCAATCTAACAGAAGTGACAACAATTTTTGACTGAAGGAAGTAAGTCAAAAGACAAATCTAACTGGTGATTCTTTTTGCCTTCGTCCAGATTGCACTCCCAGGTCCGCAGTTTCCTCCATCTGTAAAAAGCAGCTACTCTTGCCTACTTTTGTAAATTAAATTTTTTATTTTTGTACCATAAAAAATTGCTAAAAACACAAGACAGCTCAGAATAATGTCACAGTAGGATAAAACGAATGCTATGGTTGTTATGGAAACACATCGTAGAAAAGTGAGCTGAGTATTTCAAGATATGCTCTTAGTCTGTCGATGAGTTGTTGCTCACTATTTGATCTTGCTGGTTGATCTTTATCCAATCTTCCACCAACGCACTCAATTTCTGACAGCAACTCCCTCAGAAGGTTATTTATGTTAGGCTTTTGTGATAAGACACAAAAGCTTTATAAAAGAATCGATCTTTGATTTTCTGGTACACCTGTTTAGAAAGAGTAGTTTTGCCTGAATCTCCAGATCCAACAAGAGGCAACTCTATGGTGCTTCATTGGCCCACCCTCGCCAATCAACTGATTGATAATTTCCTCGCTTGGTCCCTAAATGCCCACAAGTTTTTCCACCTCCACATGTAGAGCTGGCAATCGAGGATCGATCTCCGTATGCATGGTGCTAGAAGTGCTCTCATCAAGCTTGTACCTTATGTCGCTCATACACTTCGTTCACAAGGACCCGAAGTTCTTGGACTTCCTTGGCAAATTTATGGCGATGGTGCAGTTTCTTCAATTTGCGAATGTTCAAGCTCCTCTTGACACCGGTGATATTGTCAGCCGGTTCATGATGGACATGATAAGTGAATCTGTATATGCGATCCTCAATGTCGTAGGGCAGCTCACGCACCTCCTTCATCCAGGTCTTCATTTGCACGTCTGGCTTCTCCGTAGCTGCATACTTCCTTTTTCTATAGATAAGCTAGCTTGAAAGACCTGTAGTTCACATTCACACCAACTAGAAATAGTATTGTATCTGAAAATAGGTCCTAATGATGAAATTCACTGGCTTACTTAAGAAAGAGAACGTCACTTGTAGATAACTGGATTGCCTCTCCCTAACAGACTAGCGCAACACGCAAAAAAAACATCCCTTATTACAGTGATCACTTAGTGTAACATCAGATTTCTGTGTTGCTTTTCTTAGAGTTGCTCTGTTTCAGCTGGTTTTGTTGTTCTGCTTTGTTTTCTGGGCTGGAACTGCCTGTCAGCTAGTTCGGCTTCTGATTTGTCTTATCCTGACTTGTTTATTAGCTAGGGGTTTGTCGCCTTAATCTAAAGGAGCTTTCCAGACCGCTTCGAACCAGCCCGCTCATTTTGGCTTCAGCTTTTGATTTCTGGCTTATTTTTCACTATTCATAAATTTCATCTTTTTCTGAACTTTTGGCTTTTTTTGAGCTTTTTTTGCCGGTTCTTTTTGCCCGTATTTGTTTGCATTATACGTGATGGGCTAATATGTTTTTTCTATTTTTAGTTTTTTAAATTTAATTATGCTAAATAAGCCTCTGTCAGCTACAATGTTTTTTCAGCTAGCTACAGTGTTTTTCAGCTATAAGCCACTCAAAAAAAGCCGTATTGAGCAGAATTGTGTCCCAAAGTGAAGTGTATCGAGATTCTATCCGTGATCCTTTGCTTCTTACTTCAAGTATAGGGTTTTTCTGTTAGTCGTGGTATGAGTGATAATTGCCGGTTTTGAGTTGATTTCTCAGTCCACAGTGATGCAGTAGTTGATCAACGATGTACTTATATTGCAGCCCAGAAGTTCAGGATTCCCAGCCATTATAGTCCATAAAGAAAAGTGAATGCAATCGTAAGGACCAAAAGTATGGATCGGAATTAATTTGTTCCATTTTTCATCTGAATAAGAGTAGTCGCAAATTTGACGATATATATAATTTGCAAGGATGAATGAAGCATGAAAAGACAGGGCTAGTACTACTATTTCCTTTTCATTGAGAAAATTTCTCATCACACAACCGAAAATTAATCACTTGCATCCACGGTAAACAAAAAGAACTCTTTTTTTTTTGCTAGTAAGACCGATCCGTCAACGACTCAAGGAAAAGCAGGCAAGCAAGATCCGTTTAGATCGGAGAAATTATACGAGAAATAATTTATCTTTTTTAGAAATTACAAAACAAGAATATCGCATTCGAAACAAGACCTGAACCTAAAACAGCACATACCTACGTGCCTACATTGATACGCACGTAAACTTCCCATGCTTAAGTTCAGAATTTTTTGTACGGATAATTCATTTTTTATTCAAAATTACAAAAATATACCCGCGGGAAAATTTTTTACAAAAATAGGCTCCAGTCGCCTAATGGTTGGGCGACTGGAGCCTTTCGTCCAACCAAACCGCGACAGCTGGAAAGTCTACCAACCGTTTGGCGATTAATTGCAGTCGCCCTACCGTTGGCGACTTCCACGAAGTCGCCGAACCGCTGGCGATCGAGATTCAATCGCCCAACGGTTCGGCGATCGCAGTGGGATATAAAGCGCGCTGGCGACGCGCCAAGCGCGCCGCACTGTTTGCATTCCTCCGTTCGGCCAGCGCAGAGAAGAGGGGAAAGGAGAGGGAGGGAGAGGAGAAGAGGAGGGGGAGAGAAAGAGAGGGAGAGGAGGAGAAGAGGAGAGGGAGTGCGCGATTTTCAGGTAATTTTGTTGTATTATATTGTTTGTTAGTGTAGAAAATTAGTTTAGAAAATGTAGTTTAGAAATATAGTTTAGAAAATGTAGTGTAGAAAATTAGTTTAGAAAATGTAGTGTAGAAAATTAGTTTAGAAAATGTAGTGTACAAAATTAGTTTAGAAAATTAGTTTAGAAAATTAGTTCAGAAAATTAGTTTAGAAAATATTGTTTAGAAATTTAGTTTACAAATTAATTTTAGAAATCTAATTTAGAAATTTAATTTTCAAATTTTGTTTAGTAAATATAGTTTAGAAATTTAGTTTACAAAATTTAGTTTTTAATTTTGTATACCATTTATAATGCATTATTGTACAAAATATAGTATTTAAATGTACATGTAGAAAATTTAATGTTGCAATTATTGTACAAAATTAGATGTAGAAAATTTAGTGTTGAAATTTAGATGTAGAAATTTTAATGTTGAAATTATTGTACAAATTTAGATGTAGAAAATTTAGTGTTGAAATTTAGACGTAGAAAATATAATGTTGAAATTATTGTACAAATTTAGATGTAGAAAATGTAATGTAGAAATTATTGTACAAATTTTGCAGGTATGACTCGTGCTGGACGTGACTCGGAGTGGCGGTTGCGCGTTGGACGAGCACGTGGACCGCTCTCATCGCGCTTCCGTCTAGTCCCGCCACCGGGGAGCACAGCACGAGCCGCCTCGGTGGGAGTGGTCCGACACGCACACCTCGCGTGGCCGGGGACTCGACCCTCGTTGGATCGCCAGTTTGCACTACTCCAGCCGTTTAGTGCGACCGTAAGTTCGTTCCGTGCTGACCTTCACTTTGTTTGTAGGCTGCGGGATGCCGGGCTACTCCCTCTTGCCCGGATGGTGCAGGCCACGGACAAGGATGGAGCCACTGGCGGGGACGAGGGCGGGGACGAGGCGGGCGGGGAGCGATCACGACGCTTTCCGTTCGACCGTTCCCTGCTGACGGCTTTGGTGGACCGCTGGCGACCCGAGACGCACACTTTCCACCTCCCATTCGGGGAGATGACGCCGACCTTGCAGAATGTGTCCTCGCTCCTTGGGCTTCCGATCGCGGAGACGCCGCTTTCTACCGGAGGCCCGGCCGATCGCGCTGCTGACCGCCGCCGATTCCAAGATGTCGTTCCACCGGCGGCGACCACCACGTGTTCGAGAGGCGCACCCATGGGCCGACAACGAGGTGGCTCGAGCGATGCAGATGCGTGGTATATAAAATCGATCGTGTCTTCGAAGCTCTTATTTGTGGTATTACGTACTAATAATAACTTTTTTGCATTCAGGTGGAGCGCATGGTTCCGCAGGCAGACGATCATCAGGTCTCGCGGCACCTGGAGGCGTACGTGCTGTGGCTGTTTGGTTGGGTGCTTTTCACCACCAGCCACGGCAACTCGGTGGATGCGCGCCTTATCGCTTATACGAGGGCGATCGCTGACGGCGAGCCCCACCAGGTCAGCTGGGGATCGACCGTACTTGCCGCGACGTACCGCGCGCTGTGCGATGCGTGCACAAGGATCAAGGCGAACTCGATCCTCACGGCTGTCCCCTGCTACTGCAGTTGTGGTCGTTCGAGCGCTTAAGTGTCGGACGACCTGTGCTAGACGACATGGGTCCGTACGGGCCCGAGATGTATCCACGGGAGACGTCGACCGGCCGACGATGGGTTCTATCTGGTGCCGTCGTCGAGTAAGTACTATCACAGTCAACTATTTCTTTCTTATTGACGATCGTCATTCTAAACAACTTGTCTTTCTTGCAGGTACAGTTCGCGCATGTGCAGGTCACGCGAGCGTACCGGGTCTTTGTGGAGCAGCTCGACCGCATCACAGCCGACGACGTATGCTGGAGCCGTCGTTGATACGGGCGGTGCAGCCCCCGTGCTCTGGCGGTCCGTCCTCACTTTGCCGGGCGTGGCCGGGCTTTCTGGCTCACCCGTCGGAAGCTCGTGTACCTCATCTACGTGGAGGACTACGCACCCCAGCGGGTGATGCGGCAGTTCGGGCTACGACAGTCGGTTCCTGTACCAGTCGGACCATCGCTTCCGCGGCACGTGCACGGGTGAGTGATCGTTTGTGGTAAATATGTACATACTTACTACTATACGCAGGTATCTCACATTACGTAATGGTTCTATACGCAGGCACAGCGCGAAGGGAGTGAAAAGAGGCACGGACTGGTCGTTGAAGATGCAGCCCTGGGTCGATCAGTGGTACGGTGCGCTCGACGACCGCGTGGAGGAGGACCACCCGTATGACAGCAGGGAGTACGTGTGGTACCTTCACTGGTACCAACCGCAGACCCGTACCAGGCTCGTATATGTGGTAGACCCGCCTGCCACACACGTCGCCGCTCCGACGGACACATACCCCACGCACTTCGCGCGCGACGCTCACCTCGCGGTACGTTACATGTCATTTCAAAGATTCCCAAATGGTAATGTCGTTTCGATAATCGAACATTTCATGTCTTTGTATCCAGGCTGACGTCGGTTCTGCCCTATGTGCCGACTCCGACAAGATCGAGAGGCTCACGGTGGTGCGCGGTGACCCATGAGGAGGGCGTTAGCTTTGCGCGTCGGATGCACGAGGGGTGTAGACGTATCGTTAGCCTACTGTCCTGCACGAGGCTACCGGCGGTCTCCACGCCCACCGCTCCGACTGCTCGTCCACCAGTGCCACCCCGACCAGCGTGGCACTACTCTGGTGCACCGACGTGGACACGTCCTCCACCGCCTCACCCGGAGCAGCCAGGGGGTTCAGCCTGGGCAGGGCCTCCTACACCGGTTCACTTCACGCCTCCTACGCAGGGGGTGTACGCCTCCTCCATGGCGCCAGCTATGGGTACGCAGAGGGTCTTATAACGTGTTTATCCGAAGACGACATGCAACGAACTAACGATATTAATATTGCAGGTACTTACCAGCAGCACGGCGTCTCCCTAGGCCAGGACGATGTGGACCAGTTTTTCGCGGAGTGGCCCGGGCAGTTCTTCGACGCAGCACCGGAGGTTCTCTCTGGCAGTGCCCTCCCCGGTGCACCGGAGAGCACACAGCCAGAGGTGCAGCTAACTCCACCAGCGCAGGGGCGGGATAGACACCCTCCTGCTCGTTTTACTTTTTCGGAGCCCCGTAACCCGTTGCACCGGAGGAGGGCCAAGCGAGGCCGTATGGGAGGACGCGGGCGCGGTGACGGGGCACACCAGGGTGACGAGTGAGGCGTGCTGCAGATGCTATATATGTTATGCATGTAATGAAAAAACATGCGGCATGTTACTCTCAGTTATATTATGAAGTTTATTTAAATTTACATAGTCTATCATCTCTCTCCGCACATAAACTATCTCACTTAACAGTGTATGTATCGATCGTTCTCTACTCAATCTTTCATAAAAAAATTAAAAACCTTTTTACACACCTACAATATACAATGAACATAAGCTTTTATTACAACTTCACCGTATATTTTACCGGTTCGACGTTACAAAATTCACAAAATCTAAAACAATCACGGGGGCTACATGCAGTCGCCTAACGGGATGGCGACTGCATGCTAGTCGCCTAACGGGACGGCGACTACACTTAAGTCGCCGAACGGAAGAGCGACTTAATACAGTCGCTCTACTGTGCAGCGAGATATATTGTGTCGCGATGCGGTTATGAAAGGCTCGATCGCCCAACCATTAGGCGATCGAGCCTACTTTTATAAGAAATTTTCCGCGGGTATATTTATATAATTTTAAATAAAAAATGAATTATCCGTACAAAAAATTCCTTAAGTTCAGGACCAGCACGACATTGATTACGTAATCATGCAATTCTACAAATCCGTAAAAACGATGAGAGGAATGGGAGCTGTAACATGTATGCTTCACAAATTAACAAGCTTGCTCAAGAAAACTCCTCTGTTTTAGATCAACCAAACATCCAAGTTTCCTCCCTGTATGCAAGTACACGATCTGTTCAAAATAAGTGAATCCGATGAAAAAGAAAAAGACAATCAACAACAATCAGATCATGCAACGCATTAATTTACTTTAGAAAATAAGAAACATACATCGCATAGTCCATAGAAACCAATGAAGAACAACACGTTGAATGTCACCTGGCTCTTACAACTTGTTTTTCAGAACTCAAATCCATCTTACCAATGCAACTTGGGTCGCTTGTTGACAAAACAGAACTTCACCAATGCAACTGCTGCATGGTCACCTACATTTAAGCGACCTCCTGACTCTTGAGTTAGGAGGATTTAGAACCTTTGCATCAGGAAAGAATTGGCCACATGGCATGACTGCACATGGCTTGACCTATGTTCAGAACTCAAATACATCTTACCTAAAAGGAAAGCCACAGAAAATGTCCAAGACTCCAAGGATCTGCTTCTTGCGATGGGCAGTGGCTTGATCTTTCCATACGGTCTGAATCACAGTCCTCTAGGCAGTGGCTTGATCTTTCCATACGGTCTGAATCACAGTCCTCTAGGCAGTGGCTTGACCTCCAGGTGGGGCGGCAATGCCTCAATGCCCTGATTAGAGAGGATAATGTCATCAGAAGCCTTCCGATTGCGGGTTTTCCAGGTGTTTTACACACTGCGTGGAAAAGCAGGCAAGCAAGATCTAAACCTAGATCCATACTACTACTGCTGCTGCGGATGAGAAGAATAATTGTGAGCCCGTCCCGCTGGCGGTTCGTCTTTGTAATTCCCATATGTAGGCCTTGGTTGTCACCGGGTGGTCGCCATCGTCCAGAAATGGTCTTTGTGTTCTTCAGTGCATCATGTAACAGATGGGCGTCGCCGCTTTTGTTCTTCCTGCTACCCTACGGCTCTCCTTGTGAGGGTTGATGGACTTAATCAAGTGCAGAGTCGCACTGTTTACTGCATGGTACTGTTCATGTATACAGTTACTGTTCATACTTACGTACGCGTTCGTTGCCGAAACGACGCAGCGATTCCGCGTAGAATCAGGCGTCGCGATGCTTGCGTTGTTGCTGGAGAACTGCCCAACGTAACTGTTATGCAATGGTGTGTATAAATAGCTCTCAAAGGAAATATAGAAATGGGTTGATCCATGCAGAACAAGCAGCAGACCTCATCTATCTCGCGTGCGTGAGTTTGAGATTGGTTGTTCTTCACGAGAGTATCAACTTCCGGGCGGGAGGCAAGCGCACAACTACGCGCCGGCGTTTTCAAGCCGAGAACAAGTCTCGGGTGAATCTGCTGCGCAGTGCGTCGTTGCCGTCCGAGATCAAGTCTCGGTTTCTACAAGTGGTATCAGAGCCGTCATGTCCGTCCAATCGACTCCCGTTGGCGGTGGTGATCGTTCGCCATCAGCCCCTCCCCAACGACGGGTATCGCACTCACCTGCGCTACGCCGAGGGCGCCACCGCGGCGGCGAAGTCGTCATCGAGCGCGTCGTCAAGGAGTCAGTGGCGTCTGTCCAATACCCGATGCTGACGAAGACAAACTACCCGGAGTGGGTGGTGATGATGCGCATCAACTTGCAGGCACAAGGCCTGTGGGGCGCAATTGAACCCGGCGACGTTAAGTACAGTAAGGATCGGCTGGCACTAGCAGTGATCGCTCGCTCGGTCCCGACGGAGATGTTGAGTTTGATCGGTAGTAAGGAGACCGCGCAGGAGGCGTGGGAGGTGGTCAAGGTCATGCGGATGGGCGTCGAACGGGTGCGCGTGGCGAACGCGCAGAAGCTTCGGTGCGATTTCAACAACATCGCTTTCAAGGAAGGCGAGAACGTTGATGACTTCTCGATGCGAATTGCGGGCCTCGCCAACAATCTATGTCTTCTCAGCGATGAGATTGACGAAGCCGAGGTTGTTCACAAGTTTCTTCATGTGGTCCCTGATCGGTTCATGCAGGTTGCGATCTCAATTGAGACGCTGCCGAACATCAAGGAGTTGTCCATCGAGGAGGTCACGAGCCATCTCCGGTCCGTGGAGCAGCGGCTCAACGCACGGCAGTGGCCGCAGAGTTTGGTTCTCGGCTGCTTCTCTCGTTGAAGGAGGAGGATCTCATCCGTCGCCTACGCAAGCGCGACGAGGAGGGTGCGAGCGTCGGCAGCGGAAGTGGTACGAGCGGCGGCTCGGTCCTGCCACAGCGCGGCACGTAGCCACCCAAGCGCGATACCGACGACGCACGCAAGGGCGATGGCAGCAAGGTCATCAACAAGGATACGTGCAAATACAACAGAAAATCGGGCATTGGGCCCGGGAGTGCCGGAAGAAGAAGAGAGACGAGGCGGCAGCCGCAGCGCTGTTAGCCAAGGTGGACGATGACCTCAAGCCATCCCTCTTGATGACCCAGGTGGTCTCTCTTTCACCGAAGCCCGTGCGCCTTCTAGAGCATGTTGCACCTGAGCACATCAGCGGACAGTTCTTCCTTAACGAAGAATGCGCGATGGTGCAGTTGGGTGACACCGACAACCACACCGACGGTCAGGATGACGGCGTGTGGTACCTCGACACAGGCGCGTCGAACCATATGACGGGAAACGGCGCGGCTTTCTCCGAGCTGAACCGCGACATCGCGGGCACGGTAAAGTTCGGCGATGGATCAATGGTGGACATCCTCGGGCGCGGCATGATCATGTTTGCTGCAGGGGGTGAACACCATTTTCTGCTGTCAGACGTGTACTTCATCCCACGTCTGCGCAGCAACATCATTAGCTTGGGACAACTTGACGAGGTCGGGTGCCAAGTGTTGATCGAGGATGGCGTACTGCGGGTGCGCGATCCGAGGAGGAAGCTTCTCACCAAGGTATGGCGATTGGCGAATCGACTGTATGAGATCTCCCTCATGCTCGCTCGACCGAGTTCGCTCCTGGCGCATGCAAACGACGATGCGTGGCGTTGGCATGAGCGGTTCGGCTCCGAGCGGTCGGGGCCGGTGCCAGGCCGAGCGATCAGAGGCTGGTTCAAGTGCAGCGGCGGCGCAGCGTCTCGGGCGTAGCTACCCTGGGCGGTGGCCGAGTGGGGATCGATTGGAGGTGGCCACATGCGGGCGGCAAGCGGAGAGTCCGAGGCGGCATGCGCATGCGGACGCGGGTGCGACTGCGGGCTGGCGTGCAACCAAGGGCGAGGCCGGCTGTGGGAAGGCGAGGCAACACGCAACGGCATCGGGCGATGGCGCCGCGACGACCGGGCAGCATGCGCATGCGGGCAGCGGCCGAGGCGGTCGGCACGTGCGGCGGCACCATGCGGGGCGGCCGGTGCAGCGGCGGTTTCGGGGTGCCGGGCTCAATTTCGAGCGAGTAATGACAGCAGCTGGGTGTAGTAGCACTGGCACAGGATTAGGGGTGAAATGATGGACTTAGGGTGTGTTTGGTTGAGCTGTGGCTTCAAAAAGTTCTTTGTGAGTGTGGGTGTGGAAAAGTTCTTTGTAGGTTATGGGTCGTGGAAAAGTTGTAAGTTGTTTGGTTCAAACAAGTATAAAACTTACCTCCTATCTCTATTTTCCTTGAAACAACTGTGAAACAACTCTCTATTTTCACCATTTCAAAAAGCAGAAAGCCAAAAGTCAAAAGCAGGGTCCAAGGTGCTTTCAAAACTGTACTACCCAAAAGTAGCTGCTTCTGAAAAAGCAGCTTCTGGTTTCCACCTCTTTGGTTGGCTTTTGACTTTTTGGAAGTAAAAGCAGCTCCCAAAAGGTCAACCAAAGGCACCCTTAATCCCGTGCAGAGTCGCACTGTTTTACTGCATGGTACTGTTCATGTATGCAGTTACTGTTCATACTTACGTACGCGTTCGTTGCCGAAACGACGCAGCGATTCCGCGTAGAATCAGGCGTCGCGATGCTTGCGTTGTGGCTGGAGAACTGCCCAACGTAACTGTTATGCAATGGTGTGTATAAATAGCTCTCAAAGGAAATATAGAAATGGGTTGATCCATGCAGAACAAGCAGCTAGACCTCATCTATCTCGCGTGCGTGAGTTTGAGATTGGTTGTTCTTCACGAGAGTATCAACTTCCGGGCGGGAGGCAAGCGCACAACTACGCGCGGGCGTTTTCAAGCCGAGAACAAGTCTCGGGTGAATCTGCTGCGCAGTGCGTCGTTGCCGTCCGAAATCAAGTCTCTGGTTTCTACAGAGGTGTCGTTTATGCATGTCTGCACACCTGGTTCAGACTTGTTTCGTCCATCCTAAAGGTTGCCTTCTTCGTCTTCTGTTGCTCCACCCATTTGTATGTCACAGCAAAACTGCCCATATTGAATTGGAACTGTAGTCCTAAATAATACATCGAGAAGGTCAGTTGTCAAGGAACTAATTAAAGACACCTTGGCAACCATAGTTTGCTACTTTGCTTGCAAGAAACAAACTTAGCGCATGTCGACAAGAATTTGGTGCTTGCCATCTTGGGAGTCTGTATCCAAGAAACTAAACTGCAAGCCATTTTGGCGAGCAATGTAATGCAGACTATCGGTTCCGCCTACTCCTTCGATTTCCTCCCTTCGGTTGGCACTCGTGGAGGTGTCCTCGTTGCATGGAAAACCACCTCAATATCAGTCAGCAGACTCAGCACTCGTTTGATCCGCTCTTATTCAGTCACATTGAAAATGACGTTGATTCCATCCGGTAGCTCTTGGTGGGTAACCACTGTATATGGTCCGACAATACAGGGCGACAAGCCGGCTTTCCTCCTTGAACTCAGATAGGTCAGGGACTTATGCGCAGGCCCATGGCTGCTCTCAGGCGTTTTAAATATGGTTCTCTCGGCTCAAGACAAAAACAACTCAAATCTTCATCGACGCCTTATGGGTACTTTCCAGCGCTTCATCAACGATCTTGATTTCAAAGAGCTCCATCTTCAGTTCTTCACGGCCGACATTTCACTTGGTCCAATGAAAGGGAATCTCCAACTCTTGTTAAGCTCGACAGAGCATTCATTTCTATTGGTTGGGAAGAGATGTACCCTGACGTTTTCATGCAGGCCCAATCTTGGATCACTGCCCGCTTCTCATTTCCACCGAATTTAAAAACCTCAGCAGCTCGCCGCCTCCATTTCGAGTCATTCTGGATGAAACAAGAGGGTTTCCTTCAGGCGGTTCATGAGGTTTGAAAATGCAGCCCCTCCGTCTCTGATCCATTGAGGCGCCTCGAGAGCTGGGGAGAGAAGAGATGTGGACATATTAAGCTAATGTTGCAGATGGCCAGAGAGCTCATTCTCCAGTTGGACCGTGCTCAAGACAATCGGCCACTTTCCCCTCAAGAGGCCTGGCTCCGCAGCAATCTGAAAGTAAAATGCCTTGGGCTAGCATCATTGGAAAGAACAATCGCTAGATAGCGGTCTCACATAAATTGGCTTAAGGAAGGGAATGCCAACTCTCAATTTTTCCATTCCCAAGCTTCTCACTGGAGAAGGAAAACCTTCATTTCATCCATCTCGATAGGGAATACAACGTTCGCTCATGCGGACCAAATAGCAGACCGCCTTTTGAATTTCTATTCACAACTCTTGGGAAATTGCACGGTCAGAGAGCATACCCTCGATCTTTCCTTCCTTCAAATGCCTTCCTTGAGCTTGCAACAACTGGAGGTGCCTTTCTCGGGAGAAGAGGTTTGGGGAGTGATCAAAGAGCTCCTGATTGCCAAATCTCCAGGTCCTGACGGGTTCACGGGAGCTTTTTTCAAAAGCGCTTGGCCTGTCATTAAACCAAGCATCATCGCAGCGTTCCAAGCCGTTTTTGATCTAAACGGGAAGTTTCTCCATAGTTTGAACAGTGCCCTTATACCTCTTCTGCCGAAGACACAAGATGCAACATGCGTTGCAGATTACAGACCAATCAGCTTGCTGTACAGCTTTGCAAAATTCCTGTCTAAAGTGCTGGCGAATAGGCTCAGGGTGTTTCTTCCACGCCTGGTTAGTTCGAACCAAAGCGCTTTCATTGCTGGCTAGAGTATTCATGACAATTTCCGCTTTGTCCAATTGGCCGCCAAGAACCTGCAAGGCTGCAAGCAAAACAGAAATATGCTTTATTGCTAAAGTGGACATTTCTAAGGCCTTTGACTCTGTTTCTTGGCCGTTTCTTCTAGAAATCCTGTCCCACATGGGTTTTGGTTCCAGGTGGCGAGAATGGATATCACTCTTGCTATCCACTGCGCCTTTCAGAATCCTTCTCAATGGTGCTCCAGGCAATACAATTGGCTTACGAAGGGGTCTTCGGTAGGGAGACCCGTTGCCACCGATGCTTTTCATCGTAGTCATGGAAGGGCTCAATGCTTTGTTTCGAAAAGCAAGCTCTCTACAAATTCTTACCCCCCTTGGAATCCCAGGCCTTCAAGAGCACATGTCTTTATATGCCGATGATGTCATTTTCTTCGTTGCCCCGTCCCACTGAGACATTCGAGTTGTCAAATATATTCTAAAGATCTTTGGATAGGCTTTGAGCCTTCAAGCCAACCTTCAGAAAAGCTCTGTCACCCCAATTGCGTGCGACGACACAGAGTTAGCAATCGTGAGCTAGGGGTTACCTTGTCAACTCTTCACCTTTCCTCTAAAATATCTAGGATTGCCTTTGTCCATGTCTAAATTGACCAAAGCTCAATTATAGCCACTGCTACAAACATTCACGGCCAAACTGCCGAGTTGGAAAGATAAATTACTCTTCTTAGCCGACCGCCTCATCTTGGTCAAGTACGTCCTCTCTGCCACACCTCTCCACCACCTTCTTTCCTTGGATCTGCCGGTTGCGGTGTGGGCAATTAGAGCGATTGACAAGAGGCGTCGAGCATTCCTCTGGAAAGGAACAGATAAAGTCCATGTGGGTCATTGCTTGGTCACTTGTAAGACCGTTCTGTTGATTTGTGATCCAAATTCTATACATTAGGCCAGCTTCTGGACGGAGCAGAGTCCTGAAGCGGCCCATTGTGCAAGGCCCGTGCACCCAGGGACGCCTGGGGGGGTGCGGGGGGGCGAAGCCCCCCCGCGGTATGGATTCTAGTCGAATTAGGGTTTCCCTGTTATATATATTCCCTGTAAGCCGCCGTTTGGGATATGAGATTAGAGTTGTAAATCCCCGGCATTGTAACCTCACCCCGATATAGTGAAGATTGTTGCTGGCTGGCGCCCGTGGTTTTTTCCCTCTCGCATTGGGAGGGTTTTCCACGTTAAAATCTCGTGTCTCTCTGCGATTGATCTTGTTTACTTCGTCGTTCCTCCGCCGTCGCGTGTAACACGTTCCGAGGCCACTACCTCTCGGGGGCCTAGGCATCTTAGACCTCAAACTGATGGGGTTTGCTTTGCGTTTGCAGTGGCTCTGGTGGCAGAAAACTGACCCCTCTCGTACATGGGCTAGCCTCCAATCTTCTCACGAATCAGTGATCCGTTCCATGTTCCAAGCCGCAACAGAAATGTTGGTAGGAGATGGAAAGAACACTCTTTTCTGGATAGATAACTGGTTAAATGGCAAGAGCATTCAGTCTTGCTGGCCGTCACTCTGGAACATTATCTCACCAAGAGCTAGGGGAACCACAACGGTTGCCTAGGCCGTCTCCCTCAAGGCTTGGGTTGTCGACATCCGTGGCTCCCTTTTTGCTTAGGTGCTGGCCGATTTGTGGCACACAATGGACACGGTGACCCTACAACCTCAAGCTTCAGACAGACCTATTTGGAAGCTAAATTCTTCGCTTGAGTACTCAACCAAATCAACAAACAATGCATTGTTTATTGGTGGAACCCTCCTTTCGGGCTGCAAACAGATTTGGAAGAATGGGACACCATTGAAATGCAGATTCTTCATGTGGTTAGCGTTAAAAGATCGTTGCTGGATGACGGACTGTCTGGCCTGCCGAGGGATGTCAGTCAATCCAACTTGTGCCCTATGCAAACAACATCCTGAAAGCATCAACCATCTGCTTGTGCATTGTCCTTGGGTGCAATTGGTGTGAACAAAACTTTTGAGCCTTTACACCCCTTTCCATAATCTGACCCCCGGCAAGGAAACTTCATGGATCTCTGGACTGCATGGAGGAAATTTGACTCGCTTGTCACGCTTTTCTATTGGGCAACTTGGAACGAACAAAACTCTCGCATCCTCGACAACACATAGAGGGAAATTACAGCTTTTTTTGTCAGTGATCCGTGATGAAATAGTGTGCTGGCGTCGTGCAGGAGTTGGGTCGTTGCTTTTGCTGGACATAGGAATAACACCTCCCTCTGACCTTTGATTCCTTTTTTCTCCCTGTAAGCTCTGCTTTGCTTGTTTGCTCTTTATTGTAATTGTTTCTCAGACTTCAGCTCTGAAGTTTCACTCTTCTTAATGTAAAGGCGTGCAGTGCTTCTGCGCATTCCCTAAAAACAAATCTTGGGAGATTGTTTTGCTGATAATTTCTTCACACTGCCGGCTCAATGTACTAGAGGTGATATTATCTTGGCTTGAAATGGCATCTTCTACTCCTTGTCAGATATGCAATTATGGTCAATATAACAATGAGGTCCGATGGGACCAAATGGATTGTGACTGGTGTATATGGTCCACAGGGTGACAAGTGACAACAATAAGCGAGATTTTCTACAGGAACTCAACAACATCAAACCGGTGGAATTAGATCTACGGTAATCATCGGGGACTTTAACCTCATTTATCAAGCGGCCGACAAAAGCAATACAAATCTTAACAGGCGTCTGATGGGGGAATTTAGAGCAACTCTAGAAGGCTTAGAACTCATGGAAATCAACCTGAACAGGAGGAAATTCACTTGGTCAAGTGAGACTGACAACCCAACGCTAACATAAGTTTAATAGACCGTGCTTTCTGCACATAGGATTGGGACACCACGTTTCCAGACTGTCAGATGCTTGCCCTCTCAGAAGTTTCTGATCATTGCCCTCTCTTAATTATTGGTGACATGGAACGGAAAGGATCAAATAATTTCCATTTGGAGAATACTGGACAAAGATGGAAGACTTCATGGGAGTAGTCCAAACAGGGACAAGCCAGTCCAGCACCAAGATGCCATCCTCCGGCTGCACATCAAACTGTCCAGAGTCGCCAAAGCGTTGAAACTCTTGGTACAGATCAAAGATTGGAGATATAAAGCTGCAGTTGGCGGTAGGTGAAGAGGTTATCCTTCTACTCGATAACGCCTAGACAATTAACTACAGCCGAAGAGGAGCTAAGGAACAAGTTGAAAAAGAGATGTCTGGGCCTTGCCGCCATCAAACGCTCCAGAAGTTTTTCCACATTAAAGCAAATGGCCGACGAAATAAAAATTACATCCAAAGTCTAGTCACTCAAAATGCAACCTTAGTGACACACGAAGAAAAAGAAAAGGAACTTGCCCGGCACTACAATGATCTTTATGGTAAGGACGCTAGAAGTATATCTCTCATTGGCATTTGCTTGGATACAATCCGACGGATCTCTCTACCCTTGAGGCCCTATTCAACGAAGATGAACTGAAGGACACCATCTTCGGAAAAGGCACGGGGTCCAGACGGCTTCATTGGTCTGTTTTTCAAACTTTGCTGGGATCTGATGAAGGTAACCTAATGACAGCTTTCAACCATATTTATTCTCTCCGTGGTGACTTTCTCCACCTGGTTAAGTCGACAAACATTGCATTGCTACCTAAGAAAGCTGATGCCATGCATGTCAAGGACTACAGACCAATTAATAGCATTGGAAAGATCTTCTCCAAGTTGCTTGCAAACAGACTTGCACCACGCTTTAACTCCCTCGTCTTGGTTAATCAAAGCGCATTCATAAAGAGGAGGTGCATCCAAGATAATTTCATCTACACCCAAAACCTCGTGAGAGAGTTGCACAACAAAAAGGTTTGGGCTCTCTTTTTTAAATTGGACATAGCCAAGGCTTTTGCTTCTATAAGTTGGGAGTTTCTTCTTGAGCTTTTGCAGAACCTTGGTTTTCATCCGAAATGGCGAGAGTGGATATTGCTTTTAGCCTCATCTAACTCAAGGATGCTCCTAAATTCAATACCGGGAAAAAACTTCTTCCATCGCCGAGGCCTTCGTCAAGGCAATCCCTTATCCCCGATGTTGTTCATCTTGGTCATCGATCCTCTGCAAAGGATCCTACATAAGGCAGTCAACCAAGGCCTACTACAACCATTACACTGCAACTTATGAAAGGCTAGATCGGATCTTAGTAAGCACGGAATGGGAGTCAAAATTTCCGCTTGCAACGGTACAAGCGTTGTCAAGGGAAATATCTGATCATACTCCACTACTTTTAGATACCGGTAATGGCACTCATGGCAACAAACAATCGGGGTTTAAATTTGAACTTGGTTGGTTGTTGAGAGATGATTTTTATGAGTTGGTTGTGGATGTTTGGAAAAAGGAATTTAGAGGCAAATCACCGTTACAACGATGGCAAAATAAAATTCAGAGGATTAGACAATTCCTAAGGGGTTGGGCTAAGAATGTTAGCGGCAAGTATAAGAAAGAAAAGGCTGAGTTGATTCAGAAAGCCGATGAATTAGATAAAAAGGCGGAGTATCAGCCACTCAGTAGCAGTGAAGTCGATCTAAAAAACTATTATAAGGAAAGGCTTGCTAGCCTTTTGCGGGAAGAAGAAATTAAATGGTATCAAAGAGCCAAGACAACTAGATTGTTATCTGGTGATTGTAATACTAAATATTTTCACCTAGTGGCCAATGGAAAACATAGGAAAACAAGGATTTTCCGGCTTGAACAAGAGGGAGGAATAATTGAAGGAAATGTAAATCTTAAGAAATTCATCACCAATTACTATAAAGATCTCTTTGGAGAGCCGGATGGTAATCATTTTTCGATGATAGAATCCTTTACGAGTGATATTACACAAGTTTCACAGTTAGAAAATGACGTCTTAACGACGGAATTTACTGAGACGGAGGTCAGAGACGCCATTTTTCAAATGGAACTTAATAAAGCTCCCGGGCCCGATGGGTTCCCAGCCGAGTTTTTCCAAGTCTTCTGGGATTTAATTAAAGATGACCTCATGCCTTTATTTTCTGAATTCCACAAGGGTAAACTTCCACTCTTCAGCCTTAACTTTGGTATAATTACATTACTACCAAAACAAAAGGAAGCCACACAGATTCAACAGTTTAGGCCCATTTGTTTGTTGAATGTTAGCTTCAAAATTTTTACAAAAGTGATGGCAAACCGAATAACCCTAGTGGCTCAAAAAGTGATTCAGCCATCACAATCGGCATTTATGAAGGGTAGGAATATTTTAGAGGGTGGTCATTTTACATGAAACCATTCATGAGCTTCATAGGAAAAATTAGACGGGTGATTTTAAAGCTAGACTTTGAAAAAGCCTACGACAAGGTAAAATGGTCCTTCTTGCAGCAAGCGTTGAGAATGAAAGGTTTTTCACCAATGTGGTGCAAATGGATAGATCAAATCGCATTGAGGAGGTAGTGTCGGTATTAAAGTTAATGATGAAGTAGGACATTTCTTTCAAACCAGAAAAGGACTAAGGCAGGGTGATCCCTTGTCTCCTATCTTGTTCAATTTAGTTGCAGATATGCTTACAACCTTGATTTTCCGGGCTAGATCCAATGGAAAATTCAGGGGAGTTGTTCCTCATCTGGTGGAGGATGGTTTATCTATTCTCCAATATGCGGATGACACTATCCTATTTATGGATCACGACACGCTCCAAGCCAAAGATCTCAAGTTAGTGCTTAGTACCTTTGAGCAATTATCGGGGCTGAAGATTAATTTTCACAAAAGCGAACTTTTTTGTTATGGCACAGCTAAAGATTGTGAACAAGAATACGCAAAACTTTTTGGGTGCAAGTTGGGGTGTCTTCCTTTTAGGTATCTAGGTATACCCATGAATCATAAAAAATTATCGAACAAAGATTGGGCCTGCATTGAAGAGAAGTTCCAGAAAAAACTCTCTAGTTGGAAAGGTAAATTACTTTCAGTTGGAGGGAGACTAGTCTTGATTAACTCGGTGCTAACTAGTTTGGCTATGTTTATGTTATCTTTTTGAGGTCCCTAGAGGAGTTCTTCAAAATTAGATTACTATCGCTCACGGTTTTTCCGCAATGCGATGAACATAAAAGAAATATAGACTTGCTAGGTGGAGTATCTTGTGCACACCTAAAGATTTTGGTGGTCTAGGTATACAAAATCTAGAAATCCAAAATAGGTGTCTGTTGAGCAAGTGGTGTTTAAACTTATTAACGAGGATGGGGTTTGGCAAAATCTTCTAAGAAAGAAATATTTGTCTAACAAACCTCGGCACAAGGGCAACACAGGCCAGAGATTCTCATTTTGGAGTGGTCTTTTGAAAATCAAGGATGATTTTTGGCGGTGGAAAGTTCAAAGTGAAGTGTGGGGGACAAACTAGATTTTGGGAGGATGTTTGGTTAGGGGACAAGCCTTTCAGAGAGGCATACCCCAACCTTTTTAGATTAGTCAGGAGGAAAGACGATACGGTGGCAAATGTCCTACGGACTGTACCGCTTAATGTGTCTTTTAGGAGAGGTTTGGTAAACGAAAATTTGACTTCTTGGTATGATCTAGTATCTAAAGTGGTCTCGGTTAACCTTGAAAATGGGAAGGATGTGTTTATATGGAACCTTAGCAAGAATGGCTTGTTCACAGTCCGGTCCATGTATAGGAACATGATACAACAAGGAGTTCTTCCGGCAAAAAACCCTCTTTGGAAATTAAAGGTGCCGCTGAAAATTAAGGTTTTTCTTTGGTACTTACAAAAGGGAGTTACTCTCACTAAAGACAATTTGGCAAAAAGGAATTGGCAAGGAAGTGTCAAATGTTGTTTCTGTAGTTCCTTAGAGACTATTCAACATTTGTTTTTTGATTGCCATTTTGCGAGATTTGTATGGAATACCGTGCTTTTCACATTTGGAATTCAACCTCCCACTAGTTTCTCTAATATGTTTGGTTCTTGGCTAAATGGCTGGAGTCTTCAGTTGAGAAACCAAATTTTGTTAGGAGCGGCTGCGTTTTGTTGGGCTCTTTGGTTGAATAGAAATGATGTGGTTTTTAACAAGGCTAAGTCCACTACCTATTTACAGGTAATTTTCAGGGCAACGTACTGGATCCGACAGTGGTCCCTGCTGCATAAGGAGGAGGAGCGACCGGCGTTCAAACGCGGATGCAGAAACTTGGAGACAATGATTATGGCGGTCTTCAAAAAGTTTGGGTGGAGCTTTTGGAATCGAATTGGAGCTTAGTCCTTGTTCTTTTCCTAGATTCTTGTCGTTCGCCCTGGTTAGGCTGAATCTTGTTGCTTTTATTTCTTTTCTTTTGGATGTAAGAGGTTGAGCCTAATGGCTTTGGATTGTGTATGACTCTCAGCTGTGTATCATCTTCGGATGGTAGAGGCTGGAACTTAGTTCCGTTATCTAAAAAATGCGGATGACGGCCATTTTCATTACCCCAAGTCAACAAGACAATTTTAGATATTTTTGGCAATGCTTCGGGGCTTGTCACAAACCTCGATATCCACTGCAATGACAATTTTAGATATTTTTGAATGAAGTGCTCTCTTCTTTTCCAGAGCAACAAAAAAGCTTCCCTTGCAGATATCTCGGATTGCCTCTTAGTCTCGGGTGTCTACGACGGATCGAGTACCAACCGCTAATGGTCAAGATGGCACCCAATCTCCCATGCTGGCAAAGAAAATTGCAAATTCAGTCATCTCATCGTAGCTCATCTATCATCTGTCGGTTTTTAATATGGGCAAATGGGTCATTAAGAGAATGGACAAAATCAGGAGGCTTTCTTTGGAAAGGAGCAGAGGAGGTCAACGGCGGTCATTGCCTAACAAACTGGTCCGTAGCATGTAGACCAAAGCGGCTGGGTGGCTTGGGCCGAAAGAATTTACAAAAATTTGGCAGGGCTCTTAAGCTTCGATGGCTTTAGAATGAGTGGGTTAATCCGGAAAAGCCATGGTCAGGCACTGAACTACCTTGCGATGAATCGGATAGGCAACTCTCGCGGCATCAACATGCTTGTTCTAGGGGACGGGAACAAAGCTAAGTTTTGGCACTCGCGCTGGCTAAATGGGGAAGTGCCAAAGGACATTGTGCCAAACCTCAACACATTGGTTAAGAGGAAAAACAAGTTAGTGCCAAAAGAGCTCGGTAATGATAGTTGGATAGAATCGGTACAAAATATATCCACTACATAACAACTTCTTGAATTTTTGGACCTCTCGACTAGATTAGATTACAGGATGTCGATCTCCAACCAAGTACACTGGACTCCATAGTGCAGAAATGGACCAACAGTGGTGAGTACAGGCGCAAAGACAGCACGTGTTGGGGTTTTTTGGGCTTACAGTTTTAGCTTATGTTATAGTAACTAGCTTTCAAATGGTGTGTTTTTTTAATACGAGGTTTACAACTCGATTATAGTAGACACTATACCGAATTTATCTATATCAACCAAAATATACACGGGTGTTTCTCTCTCCGTACTCTTTCTTGTGAACAACTAAAATTCAAAAGTTTAAGCTAAAAGTCATAATCCACAGCCAAAAAGTACACACCCAATATCCAACCTGTCAGTTCCTTTTGCTGATTCAAACCTGATTGGATTTGGAAGGGAAAATGTCGGACCTGGATTTTGCCAATCTAAAATTCTCTGTGATTCCACCACACATAATGCAATAATAATAGATGCAAGGCTGTCAAAAGGGAGGTTTGGGGTTCTTTTACTTGCAAAAGGCCACATTTGAAATACAATAAGTAAGAAATCTGACTTATCATTTTAATTAAGCCATATTTTTAAAGAGCGTAAGAGTATGTAGTAATCATAGTAATGCAGTTTCCATCCACCTATTACAGAGCATGGTTCCTTCCACCATATGCTAGTTTTATTATTAGGGTTACATCCACCCTTTTCCACCACTTGGGTTACGTCCACCCAATACCATCATCTAGTTACATCCACCCAGGGAAAACCAAATGAGAGTTATATCAAATTGACGAGTTTTTCAACCCACCCACAAAATTTTAGAAATAGACACTAACTTGAGTAAGTTCCCATGCCTGCCCATGATCATTGCTATGGCTGTTTAACCAATTTTTACTCTGCAGAGATCACGCACTCTACCCACAAGAGATAATCAACATGTTATGTTTCACATATTTCGTTAAACATGCGAACTAAGAAGATCATCACAAGACATTTACAATGCATCTTCTCAACGTGGTCACGCCTACAAAGGTTTTCACTACCATGAGGTTACGTCTACTCCCAGAGGCCCCTTCTTGCACCGCACAGTGGCTTATATCTAGCAACACGACCCCTGTTTAACCCTTTTGGCACAACAGCAAGGAGTCGATGCAAATTATTTAGCCAGATTGTACCCATTATAGACTTGTGATTACATTGTTTTACATTGGGAAGGGTTACAAGATTAAGTCCTTGAGATTATCTAAGCGATTCTATCACAAATCCCATTCTCATGCTTCATCTGCACCAACACCTCTTACCATTCACCCAAATATGTAAACCAATTTTTAGAGTTTTGAGAAGTACAAAATAATTTATATCAACATACCAACCATTTTCCTCCAATGGATGCCCAAAACTAGTTTCATATTTTGAAATGATGACATGGCAATTTAATGCCCTAGGTATCTAAGTATGGCGCTTAGATACAACTTATATCTAGTATGTTTCTATTAAATCTAGGGTGACAAGGATTATTTGATCAAGTATCAAAGGGTAGGGTATACTAGTACAATGATTAATAGGCATTAAACGTAGGTTCAACATGATCACAATATTGACTCACATGGCTCACAAGTTAGTTGGTCTTGAAAGTCCTGGCTTGGCTTGAACAGCGGCTCTTTCGGATCTTCGAACTCTATTTGGATGATCGAGATGAAAAGCAAATAAATACACGAACATGCAAATAAATCCATATGAACTCTAAAAATTACGATTTTACTTCCATTAGAAAGATCTTGATTTTAAATGAATTTAAAAACAAGTTTCATTCAACTTGGATTTAAAATAAGTGAGAACGGGACTTCCAAAGGTTAAATTAGAATTAAATCCTAAAATAAATAGAGGAGAGAGAAGGAAAGGGATGGGGTTAGATAGAGGAAGAAAAGAGAATAAGAAAGAAAAGAGCATGGGGTAGTAAAATTTGGAAATTTAATTTTGGATTTGAATTTCCTTTTTTGAGTTTTGAATAGTGTTTGAATTTAAATTTGAATTCTTGATTCAGTCATTTGGACGCGAATTTTAATATTTCTTTGCTTTTGTTTTATTTAATTTGATTTCAGATTTTGATTTTCAATTTGAATTTCAAATTCGAATTTTTGCTCAATTTGATTTCCAATTATTTTGGCACTTGACTCTAGATTTTTATTTTATTAGTTGAATTGTTTGGCAAAACCCAAATCAATATTCTCTAATGAAAGCCAAAAAGTTTGAACAACACCAATATGCATTAAAAGTTTTAAAATTTTCATATTTTCATCATTCTACAATTTTGGGATGTAACACAAACATTGAAAACAAATATAATTCTTTGCTTGGCTACTGGTGCAAAATAAGATTAACACAACAGATAACCTAGCTAAAAAATGCTGACCTCACAATTCGATGTGCGCTCTCTGTGACCAGGCACTCGAAACAGCATTTCACATTTGCTTATCTTGTATCTTTGCAAAATTGCTTATCTTGTATCTTTGCAAAAGAGGTTTGGCAAAATGTACTAAGTTGATGCAGGTCTCGACTTTAGCATGAATATTTTACAAGACGGCATCGACATTCCCAATTTGTGGGAAATTGTGGTTTGTAGAACCATGAAGGAGGTCAGAAAGAAGTTAAACAACATCATTATCTACACATGTTGGAACTTATGGATAGAAAGAAACAGACGGACATTCCAACATGTCTCCCTCCAGCCACAGTGGGTTGCGGAAATCATCATGCAAGAACCCACGGTAGCAAGAACTCATGGCGGCAAGAATGACAGCACATCACTCCTAGGTGTACTTTGCTTGCTGCACTAGTCTAGCTAGTTTGTAGTTCAGTCTTTTGAACTATGTAAGATGTTGAGGACATGGCTCCTGGCCTTGCTTGCCTATTAGGATGTTATTATTCTCCTTTCCATCTTAATTGAAAGGTAGGGCTCCGGCCATTGTTTAAAAAAACAAAAATCATTTTTGCATACATGTATACATACTACAGCCTACGAGTATTTATTGAAAATCAAGAGACAAGAGACAACTCGAGAGTTCATATGGCTTAGAAGATTGATTTATACTATCCAAGAATCATGTGGTGTAGGTGGATAAAATTCTCACTGTCATATACGAGGATAATACTGCTTGTGTTGCACATTCGAAGAATAGCTATGTCAAAATATATATGACAAAACATATACTCCATAAACACTTCTATCTCCATGAACAACAGGAGAATGGGAACATAGAAGTGCAAACAATCCAAACAAATGAAAATCTTGTGGATTTATCTACAAAGGTTTTAACATCTTCTTCCTTTGTAAAACATGTTCTTGCTAGATTTTCGAAAGAAGTTTTTAATGAGGCATGAGCATGCCATTGTTAAAGTGTCCAAGGAGAAGTATTGTGTATCAACTTGTTTTCGAGGGCCTGATGGTACAGACACTTTACCTAAACTAGACCCAGGAGGCCTATAAAGCACATGAGTTACACTACCAGGAATCGCACCTTTTGCGAGGGGGAAAAACCCACAGGATATGGGGGAAAACTCACAGGAATATATTTCCTGACGGTGAACCGTCAGGCATGAACCCAAAGGATAATTCGCACAGGGAAATTGCATTTGCCTGGGTGTCAACCGACAGAAAAAATATTCGCGTCGGCTATCAGCGACGGTTACCGCCAGAAATTTTTTGGGCACGTCAGGTTTTCAGTTCTTATTTCGCGTGTTTACCCCGTCAGAAAAATCCGAGAGAAAATTTATTCGCGACGTCCACCGACAGAAAAAATTGCATCGTGCATGGCCCAAATCTTCATATCCCTGTAACTAGTACCGTCACAAATCCCCATCAGGAAAATTAATAGTGTAGGTAACCGACAAAAAAAATGCAGCCATTCTAAATATGCCGAGAACCCCTTTCTCTGTAGTTGGCCCGTCACAAAATAATCACAGTAAATCGATAGCAAAACTGTAGTATACATTGCAGAAATTATACATCCAGAATTCAGAACTTCCAGAATAATTTCAGGCACAAATTATACATCCATAATTCAGAACAAAACCATACATATACATTGCAGTTTATAGCACATCCAGAATAATCCATATCAACAAATGGACAGCACATCCAGAATCATACTTGTGACACATCCACAAAGGGACAGAACTTCCAGAAATCAGCCATACATAAAGGCATTAAACCATTGTTTACTTGTCACAACCAGCAGCACAACCATCAATTTTAGCAAGTCAATTTCAGACATTTCACAAATTAACACAGCCATGCATCTACCATCAGCCAAAAGATAAGTTCATACTTCTTACTATATGCAAGTAGCATCACCAAAAGTTAGTCTAATCTGCTGCAACCAAAAGTTAAGTTGATCAAGACTAAGGTCATCTTGGTGAGCAAGTTCAACATCCTAGGATGCCCCATTGTTGCTCCTGTCCTCGCAATGATGTTCCCCTCCACGCCTCGCACTGATGTTCCCCTCATTTCCCTCGCAGCCGATGTTCGCATCACCATCCCCATTGCCGAAACTTGCCGGATCTGGTTATGAGCCCGCATGTGAAGAGCCAGTTCGCTACAACAAACCATATAGCACAACGAGTAAGAGGAATAATCAACTTATTAATATGAATTAAGTAAGCAAAGGCAAGGATTATTAATTGATTACTAAAATGGCCAATATCATTGCTTTTAGCACAGTTAGCTATGATTATCTTCCTTTTCATGAATGTTGTAAGATCTGTACCTATCTTAACTCCTAGAAATATTACTGATATGCACAATTTAATGCTAGAATGAAGATGTTAAACTTATATGCAAAGTAACTCTGTACAACTGATCAGATTGTATTACTCATGACTACAGGTGTGACAAAATTTCAAAATAAGCAATGATATGCACAATTTAATGCTAGAATGAAGATTGTATTACTGTACAGTTTAAGCAATGAGGGGTCATCTATAACAAGGTGGCATTCCTTGCTACCTTACCATCAAGTTAGATCTAATAATGAGGTTATGCCCGGATGTTACAAATATCAACATGAAGCTCGTGAATCTGCTGCATTTGTTGGCATTCGCCATACCCAAAAGCCATTAGATCTCATATTATGTAATAGAAAAGTCATGCAAAGGTGATATTAAATGATCTGACCTGGCCATTCAAAGGTGACATTAAATCTTCATCTAGTGGTGGTTCTTCTCCTATCTTCTCAAAGAGCATCTGTAGTTGGAAAGAAAAGAATGGAATTACTGGACCAGTGAAATAATCAGCAAAAACATATGTGCAATTTGATTTGTTACCCTGATCTGTCTTGATTGAACATGTAATTGACGACGAAGCATTGCATTTTCACGTAGGACACTTCGGACTGACGGAGTGTTGGATGGCCTAATATTTGTTGCTTTAGCAGCTGATATAACATCAGCCTTCCTCACTGCTCCATTACCTATTGGAACACGACCATGTGGTAGGCCGCCACCTATGGTGTATAGTGCCTTCCCGTCTAGTTCATTGTAAGCCAAATTTTGTTGATTTTCAGAGCTAACTGTTATATTGTAATCATCCTATCATAAAATAGTACGGTTTAAGTTTATACAAAAGACCATATAGATGAATTACAGCTAAATTACAAGGCCAACAGAAATGGAAAAACCACAATACAAATATGCAAAATGAGAATATACCATGATTTTTTGTGCTTTTTGGCAGCTTACTGGACCACTACTTCCAGAACTGTCAATGTTTTTAGCTCCTGACTTCATGACCGCAAATGTGTTAACTCCCGTAGCCTTCTCAGGACCGTAGTTATATTCCTAAAAACCCAACCAGAAACAAAATTCAACCAATATAGTAACTAGGAAGTAATGATGACTTGAGAAATTGTAATTGTTTAATAAATAGATACCAGCCAATGTTGTGTCTCGGTGTATGGGCGTGATCCTCCTCTGTTCCGAGCATCATTCTCAGATTTTAGCCTTGATTCTTGGGCTTTCTTTCTCTTTTGCAGGAACTGATCACCACTCCAATGGCTGCAGAGGAGAGGCCAAGCTTCCTCACCAGCCCATTCAATGAAACCATCCAAGTACTGCTGTTCTTCAAGTTCATATGATCTTGCTAGTGCATCATCTAGTTCCTCCCCATGTTTCTTCCAGAAATACTCCTTGACAAAGATCCACACGGTTGGTACATAATATCATTTACTCGTTTATCAGCGTAATTCTCCAAAACACGATCTGCCTCGTCCTGCAATTCCTCTCTCGTAGAGAATAAACTCTGCACATTTATGTGGCATGACACTATTAGATATTAAATAGGCAACAAAAGGGAAAATTAGGGTAAACAATATGCATTTACCCAAAATTCATCCTTCACTCGATCTGCATTTGTCTCTCTTGCATCATTTTCATTGAGATAGTAATCTTCCCAATGGAGAGCAGGTCAAGTATGAAGAGTTCTTCCATGCTCATCCATGTCTAGCACAATGCCTGGGTATTCCCTTTTGAGAATAACTCCAAGCTGTGTGCTGTACTTGTAATCACTAGGATTAAATTGCGCATATCTGAATTGCCTACAAGTAATATGCCATTCGAACCATTCATGTAATAAGCAACTTGTCACTTCATCATGTGTAAAAATAAGGTGAATAGAATTAAGTAAAACATGTTGTTGTGCTCACCTATCACCTTGAGGTAGAATGTCCACCTTTCGACCTCGTGGAGGGAGTTTCAGTTGGGTCCTTGACCTCTTCTTCCCCCTCTCTTTTAGGTCGCTCCTTCCCTTTCAGTACCACGGCGATTCCCTTGCATCTCAACATCAGCCCCAGAGTTAGCACCATTAGCAGGGACACTCTCAGAGTTAGTAGTAGGAGTCATGCTCCTATGAGAGTCGGAACCATCAGATGCAGATTTAGTTCTAGGAGGCATGCTCCTAGAGTTGGCACCATCAGAATTTGATGCAGATTTAGTTCTAGGAGGCAAGCTCCTAGAGTTGGCACCATCAGCATTTGTCCTATTGAGGAACGGCAGCCGCTCCCTTCTTTGAATTGAGAGCCTTGTGACGGAGGTTCATGATCTGCATATAGCCATTCAAAAGTTAGTGACATTGTCTTAGATATAACTTGCTGGAATTAATATAATGAGCTGCAGAAATAAGAAATGGCACACAAAAATATAATATAACAGTATAAAAAAGGAATGGTAGACAATAGCATGAGATTGCAGCAGGTGTTACAATGTTTTTTACCATAATAAAGGTAATTCGGTTTCTGGTTACAACAAAATCACAAAATATATTTAAGCCCAATCAGAATTCTTCTGGATCATAATGAGGAGCTTCAAGCCCATGATCTTCTTCTTGTTCTTCATCTTCTTCTTTATCTGTACCTTCAGATTCTTCACCTTCAATGTTCTGTTTTGCAAGATAATCCAACTCTTTTGGATTTGTTATCTCATCTGAGATGAATGAGCTTGTAATGTCTAGGTCATCCCCTAAATTGATAACAAAATGCCTTCTAATCCTTCCTCTTGATAGAATGATACTTCTTGTTGCTGCCCCTTAGGAGGGTTAGATTCATTGGTGTTTCTAAGAGGCGGAAGATAACCATGTGGAGAAACATGATATACAACCCACCAATCTTTCAAATCTGATATGGAGTTGCATGGATATTGTACAAAATAAACTTGTGTAACTTGACTTGCTAGGACAAATGGTTCAAAGTTTGAAAGCCTAGATGTGTGCTTAACCTCTACCAAACCCAAATTTTCAGTACGCCTAACTCCCGAAGGTGTTGGATCAAACCAGCAACAATCGAATAAAACCAACCCAAGTTTCATGCTGCCTTGCCAAGAAATTTTTATGATGCCCTCTATAACACCAAAGTACTCATCATCATCAAGAGAAGACACACAAACACCAGTATTAACAGTAGTTATTCCTGATCTAGCACTCTCATACTTCTCGGAACGAAATCTATATCCATTGGTATCATAGCATCCATAAGAGGTTACTCTTTTAGAAAAGCCATAAGAGATTTGTCGCAAGACATTATCAATACTAGATTTCTTCATGCACTGCACAAATAATATTATTTATTAGTTGGAAAGTGTTCATATGATAAGGAGAGATGTTTGGAGTGTTTGTAAACATTACTTGTGTTTTGAACCAGTCAAAGAAATTAGGCCCACTTGTTGACACACGGCTGTATTTCCAGCCATTTAATCTTAATTCACGAAGTTGCTTTTCTGTTGGTGTAATTCTGCTCTTCCATTGTTCTTTATCAAATGTTCTAGGAGAAGTAAGTAAATTAGTAAAAACTAAGAAAAAGAGACACCAATAGGTAAATTTAATTAGAAAGACATACTCAAAGAAAGTGTCCATCTCTGTAATATTGGTCAATATGTACAAGAAAGCAGCCTTGTACTCCTCCCTTGTAAAATCACGGTATTCTTGGCGGCTAAAGCAACGACCAGGGTATTGAAAAATTTGAAGGTTGCATGAACTCTCAAAATTGGAGGAACCATCATCATATCGAGGAACCTTATTTCTAGTTGATCTCACTTTAGGACTGAAATAAAGTGAGAGAAAATTTGTATTTTCCTCTACTAGATAAGCTTCAACAATAGACCCCTCAACACGAGCATTATTTTTAACTTTTTTTCTAAGCTTTCCAATACACCTAGAAAGTCCAATGAATAATTTAGTTAGAATAATTATATGAGAAAAGATATTCTATTTTAATTAATATTTCTACCTCTCATAGGTATACATCCAAATGAGCTAGACAGTCCTCCAAGCCGAGCCTCACGAGGAAGGTGAATAATTAGATGCTGCATAAGATTGAAGAACCCCGGAGGGAATATCTTCTCTAGTTTGCAGAGAAGAACAACAACATTCTCTTCAAGGGAACATATGGTATCCTTGCTTAGTTCTTTTGCACACAGCTGCCTATAGAAAAAACTAAGCTCTGCCAAGCAGACCCATATGTTTTCTGGAAGGAATCCACGAAAAGCAACTGGGAGCAAACGTTCTATAAAGATATGGTAGTCATGACTTTTTAGCCCGAATATCTTCCTTTGCAAAAAGTTAACCCCTCGCCTAATGTTGGCTGCATACCCATCAGGGAACTTCAATTCTTGAAACCATTTTAGTATAATTGGCTTGTCATTCTTATCAATGCAAAATGCTGCCCTTGGCTTGTGCCACTTCCCATTCTCCTTCAACTCTAAATGCAGTGCTGGGCGATTGCATATGTCACTAAATCTTGCCTAGCCTTCACATTATCTTTAGTTTTATCGGGTATGTCAAGCATGTATTCCATATAGCCTCACCACATTTTTCTCATTATGCATCACATCAATATTATGTGGCAAAGCAGAATTTATGATAGTATGGAAGTTGCCAAAAGCAATTCACATGGGTCCAATTGTGTGTTTTGCCATAGTTCTTTGTGTCACCTACAAGTGTGTACATTTTCTCTTTCACTTCTTCTCCGTTAAAATCCTTGGTGCTTCACCCAATTCTATTGTGTTTTTCAAAAGCATTGGATTGCATTCTAAATTCATGGTCCCTAGGAAGGAAACGCCTATGGCAATCAAACCAAGATGCTTTCCCACCACTACGAAGGCGGAATGCTTTGGTATCACATAGACATATTGGACATGCAAAGGTACCATGGGTGCTCCATGCAACAAAGTTACCGTAAGCGTGACAATCATGGATGACCACATAAAAGCTGCCCTCATGGTAAAATTTTGCTTACTTGAAGCATCCCATATTTCAACCCCTCCCACAACTTAAGAAGCTCATCAACCAAGGGCTACATCAAAATGCTTAATTTCTTTCCCGGTATTGAGGGCCTGTATAACAAGTGCAAGGAATATATATTCGGTCTCAAGAGCATGCACAGTGGTAGGTTCAATGGAGAAATGAATACCGCCAACATGAGTAAGGAGCAAGACCCAAACTAAATGGTGTAAAACCATCAGTAGCAAGAGCAAATCGCACATTTCTTACATCTCTAGCAAAGTCTGGAAAGTCTATGTCAAATTTTTGCCATGCTTCACCATCACATGGGTGTACAAGGCTATTGGATGTGGATTGTCTATATGATTGCATTGCCTTTGCAGTGTCTTCATGTGCATACAACCTTTGCAACCTATCTGTAATTGGAAGGTACCGCAGGACTTTGCGTGGAACCTTATTATTCCCTTCCTCATAGCGAGGTGTGTCACAAAAGTCACACTTTTCTTTATGTTCGTTTTCTTTGTAGTACAACATACAATTATTATAACACACATCAATTTTAACATAAGTCATACCAAGGCCTTGTAATAATTTCTTTGAATGGCAGAAGTCCTCCTTTAACTTAGACCCCGGGGGAAGTAATTCATGGATCAATTGTAAGGTATCATTGTAGTGGGCTATTGACATATTGTACTCGATTTTAAAGCTAGCAGCCGTGCACAGAGACAACCTTGAGTGTAAAGTGTTTTCATGGACCAATTCATCAGCACTATTGACCATTTTATAGAAAGCACTACTAGAAGGTGTTGGCTCTTCATCAACTATTGGTGCTTGGACAGCACCAAGATCAACCAACATATCATCCATATGATCAGTATCATCAAACCCCTCATGGACACCTAAAGAAGCAGGTTCATCAGACCTAACAAATGTCTCCTCGTGTGCTGTCCATGTTGTATAGTTTTCTTTAAACCCATACTTGCACAAGTGCAACTCAATAACATTCCTTTTGTGCATTAAATAGTTGCGGCACATAGCACATGGACATTTAACAGTACCAGATTTAACTAAAGTGCTTATGGAGAAGGCACGATCTAGAAAACGATTGGTTTGTTCAATCCAATCACTAGAGAGTGTAGAGCCTTGACCCCAACCACTGTACATCCACTCTCGGTCTGCCATTAATTTTTTTTTCTGTGTTTAAAACATGTTAAGATTAACTTTTAGCACAGAATCATATTCAATACGCGAGTAAAATACTTGTACTAACATTTTTGTGAATCTATGCAGAGAACAACATAGTAGAGGGATGCTTGAACTTACCAAGAACTTGTTGAAGCTAGTAAACCAGCAAGTCACGAGCTTTCTTTAGGAATCATTATTCTTGCACGGTCACTTCAGCACTTTGTATTGATATTTAACAACTTTGAAGCTGCTGCCAAGATCAGTAGAAAAAAGGACATGTCAATGAACCTAAACTATATACGTGTGATGTCTATTTTTAATAAACATGATTAGTCCCTATGGCTTGGAAGGTGGTTTGAAAGACTTACATAACTATACATGCCTCACAAAAAAAACATAGTAAGATTTACGAACACACTATTTCAGATCCTAACATAAGCATCATTATCATTGCAAGAACATTTTTCAGCAACTTCAAACATAGAGGGCATAAAAGACCTGAAACATAATCTATTTCAGACTAGAGAAATTTAGCACAACTATTTCATCAATGAATCAATTAGTACCATACAAAGAAATAAAAATGTTAACTCATAGAGCTACTGAGGAGAGGAGGCGGAGGCGGTCGACGGGTGGGAGGAGAGGAGGGGCGGAGGCGGCCGGTGTCGGGGGGGGGGCGAGGAGGGGCTGCGAGCGGCAGATCTGGCGGAGGCGGTCGGCTGGGTGGGAGGAGAGGAGGCGGATGCCGCGTCGGGAGACGAGGAGGGGCTTCGAGCGGCGGATCTGGGCGGAGGCGGCCGGCGGGTGGGAGGAGAGGAGGGGCAGATGCCGGCGTGGGAGACAAGGAGGGGCTTGAGCGGCGGATCTGGGCGAGGCGCCGGCGGGAGGAGAGGAGGGGCGAGGCGGCCGGTGTCGGGGCGAGAGGGGCTGCGAGCGCGATCTGGGCGAGGCGGTCGGCGGGTGGGAGGAGAGGAGGCGCGATGCCGCGTCGGGAGAGACGAGGAGGGGCTTGAGCGGCGGATCTGGGCGAGGCGCCGACGGGTGGGAGGAGAGGAGGGGCGAGGCGGCCGCGCTGGGCGAGGAGGGGCTGCGAGCGCAGATCTGGGCGGGCGGTCGGCGGGTGGGAGGAGAGGAGGCGGATGCCGGTGTCTGGGAGACAAGGAGGGCTTGAGCGGCGGATCTGGGCGGGCGCGGCGGGTGGGAGGAGAGGAGGGGCGGAGGCGGGGTGGGGGGAACCGGGGAGCGGCCGAGCGGGGAAGGATTTAGGGTTAGGGATTGCGGTGCGGAGTGCGGAGAGCGGACAGGGAGGGAGGGCTGTGTGAGACTGCACAATTTAGGGTTTTACAATATTTCCCAACATAAACGGGCACACGTGGCAAAAAAATATTCCCGCGTCTTCGAAATTGCCGCGGGAGACCAAAAGTTAGGTCTCCGTAATTTTTTTGAAGGTTTTCCTGAAACCGTCACCGTAATTGCATTTTTCTGAAGGTTTTCCTCAAACCGTCACAAAAATTACAATTTTTCTGTAGGTTTAAGTGATCCCGACACTCAAATATATTTTTATGTGGGTTCCTTGCGGGCCCGTCACAAAAATTAGAAACTCTCACTAAAGGTCTGTAGTCTGGTAGTGTTATAATGGAATTAGTTTAGTTACATATGGTTTCTTACTCCTTCGTAACACCTCTCTCCACCCTATATAAGTTAGAGGGGGCTGATTTATACACCACATCCCACCAATCCATAAACTTGAGAGGACGATTTGAGGACTACATCTTGTGTTTGTAATCGTTGGCAACACAACCACCAATGTACACTAAATTGATTAGTTTTTGTTGAATCTATGTTCCATTTCTTCAACTGTTATTGTTGGCTGCTGCTATTGGTAGCATATTACCACCGACACATAAATATTTCACAACATTCCATCATACTTTTGCTAATAAGATGCTACAAGATTCTGTAGCATGAAACAACAAAATAATGGGAAGAACAAAATGGTTCAGACTCAACAAGATCCTTGTACTGCGCAGTGGAACATCCTTCTTTTCAATTTGTGTTTTTTTTTCAAAATGCAAGATCATAACAACTTGCGCTCCAATTCTACATATGTGCAAATATATGAGCAAGACACTCCAGCACATGAAACAAATATGAACATCAGCACATGAAACAAATATGAACATCAGTTGCGATACTTCACCTATTTTCGGAATCTACAGCCTACTCTACCATCTTCCTAGCAACAATCCAACAGACACAAAATCTCAGCAACCTCATTAAACATATTGTTAGTACAAGACCCACATATGGGCACGGATAACACCCACGCAAGGGTAGCACGACAATAGTATCAGAATGACAGAAATTACAATTCTCATTAATTTGGAAATATCAAATCTTTGTCCTAATTGACTGCAAGGGAACATAGTTATTATCTTCAGAACGGGGTGTTATTTCCGTCTCCGAACATATTATTGTCTCAGTTTTCGAGTAGATTTCTGTTTTTATTGTCGACTAGGATTCTGTTCCTTGCATGAGAACAATAAAGGGCCTTAAGAGTCATAACTTAGCATCCTTAAATTGCATCTTTACATAGTATGTTCAGTACTCTTTAGAATTCCTAACTAAATTATGAACTGAAAGATATCATGAAGGAGCAGCATTCTTTCCGATGTAGGTACACATATGAGCAACTATCTTCAGTCCTAACTGCCAAGCACTACTTGCTGGTTTCTTCTTGCTGGCTTCCTTCTTGTAAACTGAATTCATCATCATCCGTTCCAACAAAATGCCTAAATTTAGCAACAGAAATCGAGAGATTGCAACATGCATATGCGTGAAATTTGCTTGTACGAAGCAGAAGACTATGTACACCAATCAATCTTTGGTGGAGAACTTTTGAAACCAAGTAAAAAATTTACATGAAAGGTTCTATCTGTAAACTCTAGTCATATATACTGTACTGATACAGACTTACAAATAGCAAACCCTTTGCTGATAAACTACACTGGTTTCTTCCTAGAATCGTATAGGTCAAAAATGGTAGCATTGCTGTTTTTCGTGTACGTCGGGATGCAGAACAGAGCATGTAGTTATCCTTTCCATGTGTAAACTGTGTTGTTGATAATCAATCAGATAATAAACTTGGTCATTCAAAAGAGCTAGCATACATAGTACAGTATATATCAACACTGCTGTTGTGATCAGATAAAATACTGTACTGATATACGTAGTATAGTATTTGTCAACAATTTACTCAAATTTGCAGCAAAACACATGCATCAAACAACTTAAACCCTGAAATTTCAATATCCTCCATCTGGGACGCCTACGGGAGACAGCACCTCCTCGTCCTCCTGCAGCGGAGCCGTCGGACTGGGATTGGGGTGGACTGGGGGCTGAGTGCCGCCGTGCACTACTCACCGCCCAGCCGCCTCCCTGTTGCTCGGCCGCCGACGGATGGGGAAGAAATCGAACGAAGGAGATGGGATTGGGGATGGAGGAGTTGGGAATGAGAATAGAGAGAAACCTTGGGGCTCGGTGCAAAATTCCACTCCCAGTCCAAACCTGATTTCTGACCAGAATTTTGCTATAACAAACTCAATTCACATGGAACGAAGGGAGAACGAAGGAGTCACCTTGCTGATTGATGTTGATATTGAGTGTGGGATGGTTGGGAAGCATCTTGACTTGGTCGTTGATAGCAGACTGGGCAGCCTTCATCGCCGGAGTATCTTCATCTTCAGAGAAAACTACCGTATGTGTATCTACATTCATCTCGATATCTTTGAGAGAGGTGAGGTGTTGGATGCCAATGTGTAAACTGCCGTATGTAGATAGTGCTTTATCTGCGTCGAACATGAGATAAAGCCTTTCGAGTTTTGGCAGAGCTCCTTCAAATACCAAACCAGGTCCATCTCTGTTACTTAAATTGAGTTCTGTTAAACATCGGAATCCACCGGGACTGATCCTGAGTTCTTCGCGAACCTGATTTACGCGTAGATCGAGGTAAAGAAGGGCAGACAAGTCTTGAAGCAAACGTAGATCCTCCGCTTCCATTTGTTCAACACCGATATGCAAGTAGGTGAGGTCAGAGAGCGAGGGATTAATCCACTTTGGAAACCTGGACATGAAAGGGGAACCGTTGTACTCAAATTTCTGGAGGAGAAGTGGAGGAGGGCACCATGAATCCGTGAAACTGTCCGCACCACCAACTCTGTTGTCAATATGTAGAGATCGAAGGTTGCTTGCCCCAAGCTTACAGAGGGATGACGCCAGAGATTCCTTTCTAGTTTGCAGATCACTAATTCCTTCATTCTTGAATATTACTCGAAGCACCCTTAACTTGCTCAAAAACTGTAGATCTTTCATAGAGCAGTGGCAGGCATCAATGGTCCATAACTCCTGAAGAGCTTCCATATTGCCAAATCCATCCGGCAATCTGAGTTCATCGCCTACAAGACGCACCAATTGTTTGAGCTGAATAATACTTCCTGGCAACTCTCTTATCGAAGTATATCTTAGATCGAGCGTCTGTAAATACTCTAGCTTCCCAATTTGGACCGGTAGCTTCTCAATTCTTGTCCAACAGAGCCCAAGATATCGCAGATGAAATAAACCTACAATTCCATCTAGATGAACTTTCCTCAATTCATAACAACCCTCTAGATCCAACGCTCGAAGAACAGGTAGGTCCAAAACAGGGGGCATCGTCCAGCCAACAACACGGCAGATAGTAAGTGAACGGAGCTGAGACAAATCCATGGTTCCTTGTGATATTGCTTCTGCATGTTCTTTGTTGTGCCAGATGGAGAGCCTCCGAATCCTTTTATGCGAAGATGAGACGTCCTGACCATCCAACACAGTTACAAAATTTTCTTCAGTTGACCGGGAGATGATAAAGTTGAGTACTATATCATGGACCCGACATCCACATGCCATGCCTATTGGCTGGATCAGACTCCTATTTATGAGCTCATTAAAGTGACTCTCTCCTGTTTCCTCCAAAGTATAGCCTTGTTTTGCGGTGATAAACCCTTCTGCTATCCATCTCCATACCAAGATGTCCTTGTATATCAAGTGATCCTCTGGAAATGTACTGAGGTACAGAAAGCAATTCTTCAAATTATGAGGTAGATCGCTGTAACTCAGTGCCAGTATCTTATCCATTACTTGCAGCTCTTTATCCTTTTCATCTACAAAGCGGATGGAATTCAGCACTCTCTTCCATTCTTCCTTCCCTGTTGGTTTATTAGCTAACAAGCTAGCTAAAGTTACTATGGCCAATGGCAAGCCATCACATTTATCTAGTATCTTATTCATAATCCCCTCCAAGTGATCAGGGCACTTATCCTCAGCATCAAAAATCCTCTTTAGAAATAATTTTGTGGAGTTGCTTCTGCTAAGAGGTTTCATTCGATAAACAAAGTCTTCATTTGAAGTGCGACAAGATTCAGCTACATTGTTGATCCGTGTCGTTGTAATTATTCTACTTGCATGGTCATTTTTAGGAAGAGCACATTGTATGGTTTCCCATGCTGATTTTTCCCAAATGTCATCAATCACAATAAGGTACCTATTAAGCAAATTCGTGAAACAGTATCAGTAGTACAGCTCTAAAAGCAATGCTAACAGGAGTATTCTACTACGAAACAAAAAAAATTCATTTCTGCATACATATAGACATGCTACAACCTACAAGTATTTATTAAAATTAAAATGTGATCAAATTCAATTCCTCTTTGTTAGTTCTCGGCCTAAAACAGGTTTCTATTTCTTGAAATTGTACTAGATTTTCACATAATTTTATATATTCTAAACTTCATATTCGTAAAAGAAATATGATTCCATTGATATGACCAAAATAAAAACGAGTGGTTTCAATTTGATTACATTTGACCATATCAAGTCCGTGTGTTTCTGAGCACAAGACATTTTTAGTTGCATGCCACGACATGCTTTTGATACAGAAAAGGGATTTACTATTTTGCATGCCTTTGAGAAAAATTTTGCAGAAGCTTAAACAGGAAAACATTGAACAGAAAGTGAGGTCACAAGTCACGAACACCATCAGTAATTTTGTCTATGTACACATATAGTACTTCTAAAACTCTTCATAATTTTTGCAGTGAAGCTTTCTTGATTACTTAATTTCAAGAAAGATGTCTGAGGTTCAATAAATCCTTGTGGATCCAAGACATCCTTTACCGTAGATTTGTATCAATAGAAATTACTTCTATCAAATTTCTTCAGTAAGATCACTATACCCAGTAGCCACTATTAAAGATTCTGTACTTTCACAAATACCTAGACTATGATCCAATACCAATTTTTATGACCAGGTGGAAAGTTCCAATCCTAAGTGATGTGGCCAATAGTGTGAATGTTACATTGATTTGTACTTCATCCATACAATCTGAAGTTACAAGGCTTAGTAGTGCTAAATTGCGCAAGGAGAAAGAAGCGATCGGTTATAGGAGAGAGAAGAATATATTAATTCGTGCGAATGCTTATGTGATTCCTCCTTTGCGCAATGCAAACAAGACAACAATGCATAAAATTATAGGTGTGGATGGAGAAGAAAAAAGTTAGTTTGGCTAAAGAGAAAGACACAAGATCAATCAAGTTCTCGTGATTGCAGTTCTATCCACAATGTTTATAAAGTTTTCAACACCAATACTGAGGTTTCTAATGCACACAAAATACATATTGGAAAGCTAATGAAGTCAACTTTCTAACGAATCAAACGGCGCTTGATTTGGAGCTTCCTACACAAAATTATGGCAACTTCATTGCATGCTGCACGAGCTATCCGGAGAGACACGCGAGACCTGTCAAATATAAAGAGTCCGAGTATTGCAATGCAAGTAAGGGTAAAATCCGTCACACCATGGCTTTTCGAAGGTTGAGAAGGATTTCTTTTTAAGTTCCAAACGGATTTGGATGCCCCTTGAATAAAAAAGAAAACATATAAAGATTTGAATTCAATTCGGATTCGGTTCGGGTCAGACAAGAAGTCCAACACTAAAACACCCGTAACTTTCACAAATGGAGTCCGATTTGGGCGTTTTTGGACTCATTGGAAAGCTAATTCGAAGCCCCATACAATGGATAAAGTGCCAGCCATGGAATCCTCATGGTCACATCGCAAATTGAGAGAGAATCTGGTGGTAGCAGTTTAGATATTTTCTTTTTAGTTCGTATTGGAGTTTGTTTCGGCCTTAGGCCAGGTTGTGCGTAAGTTTTAGTTAAGGCCGTGCATTGTGCACCAATATAAGGGTAAGGTCTTAGCCCCATTGTAACTTAGGCTATGATATGATAAGTTTTTATGTTTGTGAAATAAAGGAGAAAATCGTCATGATGGTTGTTGACGGCTAGATTGCGTGATTGCAAGGTTTTCTCATTTGGAGTTTGCTGAGTTGGTATAAGGCAAGAATAGGATATTCTTGAGATTGCCCATCGAATCTACAAGGTTCATTTCTTCTAATCCGTGTCTTCTTGCTGAATTCACGGTTTGAGAAGTTCAGTGAATTGCTTCTAGTGTGCGCCTTACATAGTAGTGCAAATTGCCCTTATCAAGATTGTTAGCTGCATCAAGACAATGAGAAGACTCTATCCGTAGGAACCAAAGGAGAAGTAATCTCGCTGAACGTACCGAAAAAGATTGGGCCATCTCTACACATCAACTAATCCTTAATTGGTCTGTATCACTAAGTCAAACTCAATATTTGTGAGATGTGGCTGTTGAAGAATAATTATGTTGCATCTTTATTGTGTTTCCTGAATGTCATCACATAACTCACATTGATGTTATTTTGTTAGAAGGTGCATGTAGGACTTAGTCAGTGCTCACGTTGAAGCGTGGCTTGAAAAGCGGATCATGAGGTTAGTGCCATGGTTATTAAGGCATCACTTAAGCGTCGCCTAAGCAGTAAGGCGCTCCCGAGGTGGCAAGGCGTCGCCTCGCCTTGCGAAACGTGACTAAGGCGGTGGCTAAACCAGAGAGAAGGGGCGAAGACTCACCTGGAACCCTAGATGGCGGCGTCTCCATCTCGTCGCTCCCGTCTAGGCGGCGGCGCCTGGAACCCTAGGGCTAAATCCACCGGGACAGCCACTAGATCTGTAGGCCTTACCGACGAATCATCCTCTTGGGGAGCAGGGGAGGCAGGAGTAGGGGCGACGGCGGAAGAGGAGGCGACAGCGACTCTTGGGGGAGCAGGGGTGGCGGCGGCGGCATCTTTTGGGGAGCAGGGGAGGCGGCGGTGGTGGTGACGTCTCTTGGGAGAGCAGAGGTGGCGACGGCAGCATCTTTTGGGGAGCAGGGGAGGCGACAGCGGCGTCTCTTGTGAGGGAGAGCAGGGGAGGTGGCGGCGACAGTTGGGGGAGCAGGGAGGGGAGAGAGGAGGCAGCGGCATCTCTTGGGAGGGAGAGCAGGGGAGGCGGCGGCGACAGTTGGGGGAGCAGGGAGGGGAAGAGGGGAGAGAAGCGGCGGCGGCGGCGTCTCTTCGAGGGAGAGCACGGGAGGCGGCGATGAAAGTCGAGGGAGCAGTGAGGGGAGAGAGGAGCGGCTGTGAGATAGGGCGCCTGGCTAGGTTAAATCAGATCTGGGGCAGCCGGCTAAGATTAAATGGATGGGGGTGTATTTTGGTATTATTACAATTTAGTCTTTAGAGTTTTATGAAATTATAATTAGGTCCTTCTAGGTCCTTCATCCTCTTAGATTTCTTCTGATTTAGTCCTCCAGAACTCCGTTTTCTTCGCTTTATGAAGTGTGTAATGCGTCGCCTCACCTTACGCCTTACCGCTTAAAAGGTGTGAGGGGGTCCGTCGCCTTACCTCGCCTTACCGCCTTAATAACCATGGTTAGTGCTTGACCGCATCACCTCGAATGCTTGCATATGTAATCAGTTAGTTGTTCCATTTTCATAGTGAGATTGAATAACAGAAAATATTGCCCCCAAGCGTTCGCTCTCTGGTGTGTTCTTCTCTAGAAGAAATCCTGTATTCATCCTACCAAGCAAGGGGGGTGTGTGTCCACCTCGCGTGTGTTTTCTGCAGCTCGCCAGATCCAGAGCCAACGGTAGCATGGGCACACGCATTATTAGGCCATTTGGAACGCAATAATTTTGCAGGAAATAGTTCAGTTCCCACAAGAACAAGGAAATTTTTTTGCATTCGAAACGGAGACTAACTTTAAAAAGGAGAATCACATATAGAGAACTAGATATAAATAGTGAAGCAAACAAAACAAGAGGAAAGAGATTTGGTGAAGTTGGCCATAAAATCTTGAGAACAAATTAAAAAGGATTACAACGATTTGCTGCTTTCTGACAACCCTCAGACCCTTTTTGCTCTGTAAAAAAAAACTAATACCCATCGAACCTAGCTTCTCTCATGTAAAAAAATGTTTTCACTTTCTTGGTTGGGATTGGATTGGATTTGTTTGTATGTCGCCTATAAGGCTACGTCATAAGTTGGGTTTGTATTCATCCACTAATCATAAATCCTAGGATTACTTAAAACTACTAAGGACAATTCTACATAATATCACAACAGGATAAAATGGATGCAATTGTTATGGAAACACATCATAGAAAGTGAGTTAAATCAACTTACCTTTACTTTTCAAGATATGCTCTTAGCTTGTTGATGAGATGTTGGTCACTGTACGATCCTATTGGTTCTGAACTCCCACTGCTGCTCCCAATTTCCGAGAGCAAAAACCTCATAAGGTTATTTATGTTGGGCTTTTGCGATACAGACACAAAAGCTGTACATTTGAATTGATGTCTGATTTTATCGTACACCCGTTTAGCGAGAGTAGTCTTGCCTGAACCCCCAGATCCAATAATAGAGACAACCTTACACTGCTTCGTTGGCTCCTCACCGATGAACCGACTGATGATTTCTTCACTTGGGCTCTCAACACCCACAAGTTTTTCCACCTCCACATAGAGTGCTTTCAACCGAGGATCGGTCTCCGTATGCATGTTGCTAGAAGTGCCCTCATCCAGCTTATACCTTACTCGTCGCTTGTATACTTCATTGACATGGGTCTGGAGTTCTTGGATCTGCTTAGCAAACTTATGGCGATGCTCAAGTTTCTTCACCTTGCGCAAGGCCTTGCGGAGGAACCTCTTGATTCTGGTGGTGTTGTCATCCGGTTCCCGATCGATATGGTAGGTGTACAGATCTATGCTATCCTCGATGTCGTAGGCCAGCTCGCGCACCTCATTCGTCCAGACCTTCGCTTGCACGTCCGGTCCCTCTATGGCTGAATGCTTCTTTAGGAAAGTATGGATGGCGATCAGCTCATTGGCGAGAGATTTGAGCTTCTTCCTCACACCTTTGAGCATAGCGTACTCCTCACCCATGAGGTTGGTGAGCTTTCCGAGGACAGCACCCATCACCCCAGTGAAGGCACCCACCATGATCTTCTCCCCAACTCCTCCCATCTCCTTCCCCTTGCAATCGAGCCTCCCTCTCTCTCGGATTAATTTTATGTGGTAGCAGGAATTTTGCAATTGTGCGAGGCTCCTGCGCAAGACAGGCTGTGTAGAAATATTGAAGAACGTTTCATCTAAACTTTCCCCTCCTCCATCCCATTTCTTAGTGATGCATCAGGAATAACATGCCCACTGAACTTTGTTCTTGAGAATAGACCCACACCTACCAGATTTAGGACATAGACAGACGGATGGGCTCGAGACACTAGCTCAAAATTGGAGGTCCTCGTGTCAGTCAAATTTATGTATCAAACTAGCAAATTATTTCTGCAAAACAATAAAGGCATAATATAATCTTGAGGACCCCTGATGTGAACACATATGGCTTTTTCCTAGAGCTAATTTCCTGACAACTTCCAGTGTTGCCACACTTTGTTGTCGAAAGAAGGTGCTGCGTTGGCCTTCAGCCGGAAAGTGCTTTCGGTGTTGATTTTCTTCGAGTTGCTCTGTTTCAGCAGGTTTTGTTGTTCTGCTTGGATTTCTCGGCAGGAACTTCGGCTGAAACTGGCTGGTAGGATCATTTTTCCTTTAAAGAAATCATAGTTCTATCCAGGGGCAAAGCCAGACGGCAGGAGCATTGAGGTCACCTCCATTGCACGATGATATCCCCTCCACTGATGAACAGTAATAAACAGTAATTTTCTATAGGATTTACTAAATTTCATTGAGGTCATTGGACCTCAATGCTTATATGCTGGCTTCGCCCCTAGTTCTATCATATTTTTAAAAGTGTACATATTTTATATAAAAATTAAATTATATTTTTAAATATGCACGTCTGTAATAGAAATTTTGAATTTAATTTTATAATTTAAGTACACTTATTAACGTTATATTGAATTAAGGTTGATTTTTTAAACTTATTTAATTATTTTTTAATAAACTAATAATCTAAAGTCCAATACGTTAAAGATAATACTTTTTTTGCTTAGAACAATATGTAAACAACAAAAACAAAATAAATTAAACTAGTACAACTTAAACTAGCAATAGGTAATATCAAATTTTATATGCTAATATAGTTTGCTGTCAGAATCATAGTCTTATTGCAATGCTACCTGATTCTAACGATTTTACGAGTTGAATTACGATCTCACTGTGAAACTACCTTTATTTAGATTCATATTACGATCCGTGACATCTATTTCTGGTATAATCATATAATTGTATGATACTATGATACGTGTCGTAATATTGACAACCTTAATGATGGATGCATGGCAGTGAGACAAGAGATGTCATATCCGATATTGTGGAAGTTTGCAGTGGCAAATAAGAAATTACTCCTTTCATTTAATTATTTAGTAAACGATTTAGTTGAAAGAAGATGCCCAAAAGATGCTACTGAAAGGCTGCTCTTCCCTTGTTCATTCTTGCTAGGACTGCTCGTCTGCTATCTTAGCTTTTTTTCCCCCTTGCAATTTCCCTTTCTTCATCTCCGTGAACACCGAAAGGATTAAAGCTGTTTGTTTAACCGTGGCTTGAAAATTTTGATGGTTGCTTGTCACGTTTTTTTTTTGAACTCGGTTGCTTGTCACGTTGGGGGGACAAAGATACTTTGCACGCAGACGCCGCCGAAGACACGAAAGTAAGGATTTATTCATCATATACCCTCCTCATAGATAGGAATTTAGGATTTACCTTTCTGACCCACGTGTCAGTGACTTATGATGACCCCACATGTCATTGAGGTGGGAGGATAAATCCTGAATTTACAAAAAAAAAAAGAGGGTATATGATCAAGAACCCCAAAAGTAATGGACGCACCTTCAGCATCGTGGACCTCAAGAGTCCCTCGATTTCGTGGACTTGCTGTTTGGTCTCCAGCAATTTTTGGAAATCTTTTTTAAAGAAAATACATTGGTACACTACATATGAAAAATCTAGACCGACTTATATATTACATAGGGAGCAAATTGCTCATACGTTGGCCGTAATTTTTTTATTGCAAGGGTGCGGGAAGTAGTACTTAAAAAATGGGCATATATTACGTGCTAACTTCCTTCTCAATGCTAACATGTTCCTCCAGCGTTACAAGCAACGTGGGAATACCGTGGCGCTACATCCCGCAGTGGGGTTCGGATTTTAGTTTCTGACTGAAATTGTATTGTAGTGACTATTAATTTTTTAAAAAATAAAAAATTAAAAAACTGTTATGTCGTTATAGACAATGCAAAAAATAAAGGGAAAAAAGGCTGAAAAAACCAAAAAAACAAAATAAATCCAAATTAGATGTTGATGTGTTCTATGTGGCTTCTGGCATCATGTTCGTTGATTTTGATTTGGATGTTAATTAGACCAAGTGACCAAAAAGTGGAGCATGTTAGCATGGAGAAGTGGGTTTTGCAAATGATGCACCCCTTTGGGAATAATGTAGCTAGGAAGACCATAAAAGTGCCTCAATCAACAAAAACATGTGAGTTCAATTGATATTTTTGTCTTTTTAATTTAGAATGTGAGACCAAATGGTTGAGATATTTGAACAAAAATTTGGCATTATTTTTATGTTTCAAGTTGTTTGGACTCTCGATTTGAAAGTTGTGTGAGTTCTTGCCTGGTTATAGTTTGTTGTTTTTCCATTCGTGGGAAGTTGGATCATCCTACTGGGTGTAATTGGACTTTCCATTTCAAATTGGATCTTCCAGCTAGGGTCTTTTGGTGCATTGTTGATTGGTTTGCTGGGGTTTTTGAGAGTATCTGTTGTCTTTGCCTTGATTGTATTAGCTCTTCATAGCTAGTTGAGGGAAACATTTTGGGAAATTTTGAGTGGCTCCTATTTATCTCCTCTAGTCGCATGCTACGGTCCAACAGTCATCAATTATTTCTTGATCTTCACTTCTTTATTACTTTTTCCCTAGACAAAACATGAGTGAAAAGAGAAGATAACCAGTTTGTCTAGTGGTCTATTGTAACATAATTGGGAATTTAGCGAAGTGTTTGTTCCTAGGGAAGAGGACCTACATACATGTAGAACATGCAATAAGAAGTCATTTTAGTCAACAAGAGAAGCTGATGATGCCTAGGGACGTTTTGTGTAAGACCCCAGATTTAGCACTCGGAATCCTCTGTGATTTCCACCGCACTATTCCCTGGATCAGTAGATAGTGCTCACAGATACTTTGCTGTATACCAAAAACATATTATGCGGAAGCATAGATAATATAGTAATAACTTACTCATGGGCCGATCAGGCCGAAAACAATAAAATGCAGCATTGGAAACTTCACTCAAGTGGGACCCTCAGGACTTGCCCACAGGCAGCCAACTGGGGTTCACGACCTAGTTCTTGGCCTCTTCATCTTCCAGCTCTCTTGATCCCCTTAAGACAATGTAGGGCTTGATCTCCTTTTCCTTATTAACTGAATGATGGTAATTGAGCAACAATGAGTACAACGGTACTCAGCAAGCCACCACACAGAATGCAAATAATAATAGATGTAAGGCTGTCAAGTGAAGCTTGAGGTTCATTTATTCGCTAAAAGCAACATTTGCAATATTCATAATTAAAATTCCTATGACTTAGTGTTTTACAAACATGCTTTATGGAGTTTGAAATTGTGCAGTAGTTTCAGCGGTGTAGGTTCCATCCACCTATGCTAGCTTTTGATCAATAGGTTACTTCCACCTTATTGTCAACACTGGAGTACATCCCTCCAGGAAAATTTAACAAAGTTAGGTTATATCCGCCTGGCATTTTTTCTTCCCACCCTCAAAAGTTTTGAAATAGAACTAACTCGAGGAAGATTTTCATGTCCGCCCTTGACCGTGGGCACGGCTATCCAAATAGTTTAAACTCTGCAGAGGCTGTACATCTTTACCCACAAGACACAATCAGCTCGATGGCCCACATGATTCCTTTGTCATGTGGATCGAGAGATCGTCACGAGGCCTTTACAATACCTCGCCCTATCATCCTCTCACCCCTATGGGCTTATCCCTTACAAAAGGGTCACATAAGTTGTGCGGGAAGTTCCACCACAACGTCTAGTGCAGCTGGACTTCTGCCTCCACAGCATCTAGCGCAGCTGGCGAACATCACCTGCACACGGTGTCCCGATCAGGTCGGATTTATATTCCGCCTGCACAAAGAGACGGCTTCAAGGGTCTAGTAAATTATTCAGCCAAGCCTACAGTTTGCCAGCTTGTGGTTGCACTGTTGTACGCGGAGGGGTCATCACAAGATTAAGTCCTTAATCTGTCCGGACGGTTCATTCCACAAACCACAGACCTTATGTTACATCCACACCCACCACTCTTACCATCCGCCCGGATCGGTATAGCAGATTTTTAGGGTTTTGAGAAGCACAAATTAAATTGTCACAATTATTGTAGCAGCCAAAAAAAAGAGAGGAAGAAAGAAAAAATCTATCCCTAATATCTCTCTCTCTCCTGTTTAAACCTCATCCTCCTAACCGATCAAATCTCTCCATCTCTCCCGTTATTTCATTTCATCCTTTCCAATCTCTCTCTCTCTCTCCTAGATTTCTAATCTCCCTCTCTTCTTCTCCCGTGCATGCGGCTGCATGGGCTCCGGCGCCGGCGGCGTCGGCGGCCGGCCGGATTGCATGCACGGGCGCGCGCGCCCCTGCTCGCATGCTTCTTCATGGCGCAGGCCGAGCGGCGCGACGGCATGGGCACCAGCAACGGCGCGCAGGCCAAGCGGCACGGTGGCGCGGGCGTCGGCAGGCGTCGTGGGCGTGCGGCGCGACGTGGTGGCAGGCGCGGTGGCGCGGGCATGCGGCAGTGGCACGGTGTCGTGGGCGTGCGGCACGGCAGCAGCGGTAGGCGCGCAGGCCAAGCGACGCGGCGGCGTGGGCGTGCAGCACAGCAACGGCGGCCGGAGCTCGCTTTCTTCCCGGCCGGCAACAGCGCATCGGCATGGCAGCAGCCATGGTGCGTAGGCGCGCGGCGGTGCAGGCGTGCGGCGCAAGCCGGTCATGGCGGTGACGGCGCAGTGGCGGCATGGATCAGCACGGGCTTGGCGCAGATCGGCAGCGGTGGTGCTGCGGCTGCACGCGCACACCACGGCATGGCGCCGATGGCGCAGGGGAAGCGGCAATGGCAGCGATCACCCCGGCAGCGGCAGCGGCGACGGTCGTTCCGGCGGCGGCGGCGCACACCCGCACGTACGCTCACATGCTGCATGCCGTGCACTGCTGATTGCCCTCGCATGACCTTGCGTGTCACATGTCGTGCGCTACTGTTGGCCCTCGCACCGTTGCATGCTCGTGCACTCAGGTCAGGTGGACTGCTGCGTGCTGTTTGCATGCATGGCTAGTAGCTGCATACAGGAAGCCATATGAACGAACTGCATGGGTTCTTGCTCCTAATCCACCCATTCTATTAACTCTATATCTAATTACATTGCCCTGCTTGTAGGTTCACACATGGGAATAGAAGGGAACCCTAGACACCGTCGCATTTCCGATCCGCCGTGCAGTGGGTCCGCCGATCTTGGCAGGTTCGCACGCAGCTGTTGAGGGAGCAGTTGGAAGTTGCGTATTTCGGATCCATCGTGCAGCGTGTTCGTCGAGCGTACACAAGGCAAGTACCTCGCGGCCGTGACCTTTTCATTTCGCAAATCGCATGTTTCCAGTTTATTTATCACCTTGTCATTGAGTATAATTATCATGTCACTTATGCTTGCTTGATTAATGTCCTAATGCTAAAATCATATCATTATGGTCGCCTGGCTCATATTGTATCACTAGGCTAATAGCAGATCGTTAAAATCACATCACTAAAGTTACCTGGCAAATTTTATATCGCTAAGCTACCTGGTTTCTAGCATATCACTAAAGCTTATCTGGTTAATGTCATATCACCTATGCTGTCTGGCTATTATCATATCATTTATATTTGCCTGATCATAAAACTTTGAATATTGTATTCATGCCATGATGTTCTAAGTTATTTTATTCACCTGCTTTTATGTTAATTAGGATGCTCAGTTAAATGTTCTAGAATTCATGCTTTTAATTAGTGTTTTTAGAATCCATGCTTAAATTGTTAATGGGGGGTAGCTTATGAACATGCTTTAACTTAGGATTAAATTATTGACACTCCTTTGATATTAGGGCTGCTATGTTTTAGTTTCGCATGTATGTTCTAATAATTGTTTGATGCTGTATTTGAGCCATGAATGATGTATGTATGAAATATGTTAATCTGACTAATAACCACTTATCACATAATAAAACCTGATTGGTTGATAACCTTGTGAGCTGTATTATAATACATTTTTAGGTTAATCCCTCTATATCACTATCACCTTATCATTATCTTACATCGTCCTCATATCAGAAACTGTCTCCCCATTTTCGACTCTAGCACACCTTCTGACTTCTCATAACTTTATTATAGCCTTACCCTTGCCATCTCTTTGTTCCTTAAGTTCATACTATTTAATCTATCCAAGTTGTATCGGTTACCTTATCACCGAGTATCACCAATCCTGTCTCTTTGGTCTCATTGGATTAAATCTTTACCCTCATAACCTTACCTTAATTCAATCACAACTCTCTAATTACATCATTAATAATTCGCTAAATAACGAACTGAGGGTTATCACGCCGGGGCTACCCACATATAGGGGTCATTTCCACCCAACTTGGTAACGTACGGGGGGCCGTACATTCTCGTTACACAGGATATTACACCCCGTCTGCGGTTATACAGTCGAGGACAAGGTTGGGCCTGGCTATTCTCGTATAACCGGGTATGTGGGATGAGGTCGCCGGCACCCTTGCTATAACTTGTCGCATAACAAATATCTTTAATACAAGGTTATCATAATATCCGTCTTCCATTCATGACAATATTTCTGATATCAGTTGTTCATTGTTTACCTTATGTCCATTGCTTACTTGTCATGCTTGCTCTTTATTTCATGTGGTTGCATTACTTGTCTTTACTTTTGTGTTGCGACTGTTGTTGGGTACTTGCTGAGATTTCTAAATCTCACGCTTGCTCTTTTCAGTCCCAGGTAAAAGGGCAGTGGAGTGATAGCATCATGCATGGGTGGGAGCACTCAAGTTTTCAGCACCGTGGTTTGCCACTGTTTTGTTGTTTCATTCGTTCTTTATTTGGTTAGAAGTGGACCGGTCCCATGTTTTAAAATATTTATTCCAGCTTCTGTTGATTCTCTATTAAAGTGTTAATAAAGTTTTAAACTCTTTATGATTTCTTTGTTGTACTTATTTTTATTTTTTTTACTTTGGCGATGACGTTCCATAGTAATATCCCATATGGTTACGTTGGGTGTTACAATTATTCAGCCACGTACATCCCGTGACTGCCCCAAAGCCAGTTTTCATACTTAAATATTGATGATCAGGGCCACTAGTGCCCTGGACTTGACAAGACTAGCATGGCATTAATATGACCTATAGCTAGTACATTATTATTAACATCTAGGGTGACAATCGTCAGGTAATTCAAGTGTCAAGGAAAGGCATAATAGTATTTAAAACATCAAATAGGCCTGTAACTACCTTAAGCTTTGACATACATTTGCATAATAAGAGTAAGCATGCAATTTGATAATTTAAAGGAACATAATTTTGCATAAAATGTAGGATCAATATGATCAAAGTGATGACTTGCCTTGCTCGATTTACCATGGCCTCGATTTCATTCAAAGCCTTCTCAGTTGATTATTTGGGTTATCGATCTTCGTCTCTTTCCAAGTCTTGATCCTGCTCGATCTTGTCATCTCTTCGTAGCTCCAGTGACTAATTGCACGACTAACTACTAACAAATTCAACAAATCCAGCAAAAGTCCAAATAATTTTAATTGAGTTTATTTACGATTTGCTTATGATTAAGGGTATGCAGTGAGTTGCAGGATAGAGATGGAGTCAAACGGATTTTTGGGTGGAAGCGAAGTGACGGAGTAACTTCGCCGGGAAGGATATAAAAGAAGGATCGGCGTCGAAGAAATATCCACAAGGATTTTTTTTTCGCTTTAGATAGGAGTAGGGCGAGACATAGCCGATTGCAAGACACCAAGACTTGATTTTTCTTGATCAGATTTAGATCTGGAGATAGAGACATGATATACTATTTAGACTATTCGGGCTTTTGATAGGATGTGACTTTAGTATTTGATTTGTGTGAAGGTAGAGTTTGGGAGTATTGATATTATCTTTATAAAGCTTCAAGTCCCAGTTTTATGATGACATGCATTTTATCTTCTTACGTTAGTTAATTTCAGAGCAATGATCATGCTAATTTAGTTAGAATTGAATTAGGGTTAGGTTTTAGGAATTACTAATTAGTTCCACATATTAAACTTTAATATTAACATTCAACTTTAATGTTTACATTCATTGGTTCCAAGGTAATTACTTGCCATTTGAGTGTAGGTCATGCATAATCTTGTTTTAGTTTTATATAAGGATTAATATATTATTTCATTACTCTTTGTTGTCATGAACTTAATTAAGAAAATAGGTTTTGATTGCAAGAGCCCCTTGATTAATAATTACATTTTCAATAAATAATCAAGCCACATTAATTTCGCATACATGATAATTATTCTAATATTAAGTCTTAAATAAATTTATTAGCTTCTATGGGTTTTCTTCAAATCTTTCCTCAATTTTATTATTTGAAATGGGTCAAAAGAACAAAGAAAAAGAAAAGGAGAAAAAGATGTGCGGCGTGGAATCGAACTTGGGTCTCTGCGTTCACTTCTTGCTCAACTAGCTAGTTGGGCGCTTGGCTGTTGGCGATTTATTGGAGGGAGTTACTCAAAAGAACCAAGCGGGTGGTTGGGACCAAATCAAAGGAACCAGCCGGCCGAAACAGGGGAGGAGGGGAGGCGCACGGGCTGGGCGGCGTCGCCGGCGGGGAGCGGCCAGGGAGATGGACACGACCGGTGAAACGGGACTCTAGGGCCACGAGGAAGCCCGAGAAGGTGTTGCGTTCGACCGAGGGGCACCATAGCGGGTCGGCGCAGTGGAGAACGGACGGCGGGGGAGGCCGGTAATGGCGGCGGTGGCCGGAGGGGGAAGGGAGAGAAGTAGGGGGGTTCTGAGCAGGAGGGGATCAAGGGTAACTCACCCATGCTGTCAAAGAAGCTGAGGGAGTGTCGAGGCGGGCCGGCGTCGTTGGCTAGGGGCGACGCAAGGTGGTCGCCGGTACTGGCGGCCTAGGGAGAAGTAGAGGCCATAGCGGCGCTTGAAGATGGTATAGGATGCCCTGGAGGTGCTCCCACCGCAGGGAATTGGACCGTAGATCGCTGAGGAGGAGATGGCGGCGGGATTGGTGGTTTTTGGCCGGCGGCGAGAAGAATGGCTGCGCGGCGAGCCGGGGGGAGCCGGGGTCCGATTGCTCGAGGGACGAGGCTTCCATGGGCTTGCCGTGACGCGGTCTAATTGTGGGGACTTCGCCAGAGCGGCCGGGGCGGCGTGGAGGCGCGGCAGCCGGTGCGGGCACGGCGGAAGCTTAGCCGCTTAGGGGCTTCTTATAGCTAGCGGCTTGCAGCTCTACTGAGATGGGTTGGCAAGTGGCGCACGAAGGACAGCGTCTCACGGTTGTGTGTGGGCGTAAGCACGGCAGGGGGACAGTGGCGGCGAGATGATTGAGAGCGACGGGAGCTGGGCACTGGTGCAGGCGCAAGACAATGAGGCCAGCGAGATTTGCGCTGCAGGGTTTGCTGGGGTCAACGCCTCGGGCGAGCGCGAGCTCTTGGCGTGACGCGGGGCAGCAGTGCGGGCAATGGCGTGCGCTTAGGAGTAGCGGGGCCGGGCGCTGTCGGAAGCAGAGTGAGAGGGAGGAGGAAGAAAGAAAGAGGGGAAGGAGAAAGCGGTCGGGCCGAGGGCCCGGGGGAGAAAAAGGCCGGGAGAAAAAGGAGTGGGCCAGGAGAGGGAGGAAGATGGGCTGCGGCCCAAGAAGGGTTTTGTCCTTTTTTTGTTTTGAATTTTCCAGGATTTGATAAATTGGCTAAATTTATTGGGATGGGGAAAAATAAATTTTAATATTAACTTTTGATTTAAAATTCCCATTCTTGATCTCAAGCTTTCCAATGTTAATCAAAATAAATTATTATATGGATATATCTTCTTTCTAGACTTTAGGGCTTGCAAAGGAAGTTTGAAATTCCTCAATTTGATTTTTAGTTTTGATTCTCGATTAGCATTTTATTAATTTGGATTTTTAGCAAAGGACCCATAACAAGAAATTCAAATAGACACCAAAATATTTAAACAACACTGGGAAAACAGATAAAAGATTTTCAAATTTTCACAAAAACCAAAAAGTCTCTTTTTGGGATGTTACATTTTGAGTGCTAGCTTGTTTTATATATATATATATATATATATATATATATATATATATATATATATATATATATATATATATATATATATATATATATATATATAGACTAGTGTTTCATGCACCAAGGTGCCTAGGCACCAATATCAATACCCGTTGATTTGCTTTGAGATTCGCAATGTTTGATGTGGGTATCTTCATATACCCATAAAAAAATATATTTGAGATGTTAAACTCTGAAAAAATTTAAATTCAACTTCAGTTTAATTAGTTTGAACTATTTTTATGGTATATACTCACTGTAGTTGAATTGAACTCAAAAGTAGTTCAAACTAGTTTGAACTGAGTTCAAAACTAACATACCATAAATATATCAAGGGTATAAAACATTTTCATACCCAAACTCAAAAAAATTATCAATCATACACGTGTATCGGATGTTGGTGCCTAGGCACCATGGTGCCTTATGTAATTTTCCTACTAAAGTTCAAAACTAACATACCATAAATATATATATGTTCGTGAGTGTTGTGGAAGTCGGGTTCCTTATTCCGGCCTTGGTCTGGCAATTCCGAGTAAGGTCGGAGTGCAAGCCTCCAAATTGATGTGTATTGGAGTGGTTGTATTATTAAAGTGGGGTGAAGCACTCTCTCTTCTTAAGGATAAAATAGGGGACAAATATGTCACAGATGCCCTAACCACATCAACTTTTGAGTGTTCTTTTGCTTAGGATGCTACTTGGTTTGTATTGTATTATCGAGTAGTGTTATACTCTAATACCTCTTGTTATGTGCAGCAACCTTCAGGGTCAAATCAAATATTGTGAGATATAGTATGAGAGTGCACGGTGTCAAAAACGAAGTAGACGAATCTCGTATAGAGAACCAAAATAACACCGATGAAACAATCACCACGAGAGAAAAAGATTTGGTGAAGCCGATCGCAAATTCCTTAAGCACGACCTCAAAAGAGTATAAAAGATTATCGCTCTCTTACAACCAACCTTTTAGGACATTCGGATCCTTGCCTTATACAAGAATCTGATGCTAAAGAATAATATAGCCTCTAATCCTCTAGTACCCTTCTTCCTTGGCTTTTGACTTATGGCTTTGGTTCTCTGTGGGCACACCTCATGATTTTCTGTGGCCTCTAGTCCTCCTACAAAGTGAAATAATAATTCTAATCCAATTAAGATTCATTTAGGAATCCTTGTAGTACACATATCTAAATTCTAGTAGGATTAGGATACGAGTCACCAAACTTAACCGACAATTACTTTTAATAAATAATACACTATCAGTCCTTAGATACTTTTTTTTACCAAACACATGACCACGCGAAAAAAAAACCCCCCTTAGTACAGCGGGAAGATTAGTAGAGTTAATAGCTGTTTTGAAAAATTATATCTAACGATTGAGAAGTTGAAAGTTTTTATGAATATTTTTTCAAAATGTAATTATTTGACAACGAAGAGTAACATTCATCCATGGGTACCACACGTAATACCCTTTATCTATTAGTGTAGCCCCCCCTTTTTTTTTCTAGATTATGCTACGAAATCGTGCATGTTACTAATACAATTTTCTCTAAATTACAAGGTAGGCAAACACTCATGAGTCATATCCCACATCCGTCCCCGGCACATCCACTGCATCGCACCCTAGGTACACTCGTGTGCATCCTTTCAAGACATGATACATATGATCATGAAAATTTTCCCAAAAAAATTGGTTAGACAGGTCATAATGAAATCAAGCATCATGCAAAAAAATTGAGTGAAAAGCGTGATGTATATTAGGAGAAACAAAAATGGGAATTTCAATGAATAGTAGCTTTATCATGTCTTTGTTTTTTTCATTTCATTTTGAGCATATTTGTCCTTTTTCTCCATTTGTAGGTCAAATTAGATATGAATTTTTGTGGTTGATTTGTCGCAACGTTGTCAAATTTGTTTGATCTTTGTTATGACTATATGCATCGTGCTTTGAAGAAGATGCATGACACTAGGGTGGCAACGGTAATGTGGGGTTTTTTTGGGGGGTTGGGGGGGGGGGGGCGCTCACCTGCAACCCTGCGGTGCTAAGCCTAGTGGGCATAACCTTGCCACCATCCCTGCCCTATGGGAGATTTGGACATTTATAGCACTGTATATCCTAAAAATTTCAAATATAACCTTCTATACACAAAAAATCTATTTCTAGCCCCCTTAGCGACCGTGGGACTCCGGAGAGGCGATAAGTGGCCGGTAGTGCGGTCCGGGACCGCACGACCGCACTGTAGCTATGAGACGTGCGGTCGGGGATCGCACGACTGCACTGTAGCGGTACTGTAGACGGTTGTTTTTTGGTTGGTCTGTATATTTGTTTTGGGTATAAATACAAATTTTATATGTGTTTATAGAGTTATATTTAAAATGTAATTATTTTTGGATATATGAAATGATGTTTAAAAATATGATTTTTATGTAGAGTCTTGTTTACTTTTTTGTAATTACAAAAATTAAGAATTTTCTTTGGTAGTGTATTTATGTGTACAGTACGAACGAAATTTGTGATATGAAAATTGAGGTGCAAAATTTTCTGAAAAGTATTTTCGAAAACTTGTTACACAATGTAGATAATGTATGTAGGAAATATTTTTTTTAGAATTTGTTCGAAATAAAAGGGTAGATATAGAGTAGGCTGGTTTGTTTGTGACTTTTGTATATTCTCAACGATATGAAATATGTTATATTGACAGTAATATATTGTGATCATCATAGTCAATAGAAAATAGCTACCCCCACAATGTACGACGATCACAATATATTACTATCAATATAACATATTTCATATCGTTGAGAATCTACGAAAATTCTTAACTTTTGTAATTACAAAAAAGTAAACAAGACTCTACATAAAAATCATATTTTTTAAACATCATTTCGTATATCCAAAAATAATTATATTTTAAATATAAATCTATAAACACATATAAAATTTGTATTTATACCCATAACAAATATACAGACCAACCAAAAAAGCTGTCATCTACAGTGCAGTCGTGCGGTCCCCCACCGCACGACTCACCCGCTACAGTGCAGTTGTGCGGTCCCCAACTGCATGACTGAGCTACAGTGCGGTCGTGCGGTCGGGGGCTGCACGATTGGCCACGTGTCGTCTCCCCAGAGTCCTGCGATCGCTAAGGGGGCTAGAAATGGATTTTTTGTGTGTAGGAGGCTATATTTGGAATTTTTTGGGTATACAGTGCTATAAACGCCCAGAACTCGCCCTATGGGGATTGGAAAAGTATTTTAATTATGATTTAAAAATGACAGTGTGACTTTATTCATTATCTTATAAGTATTTAGGTTTCTTTTCAACTATTGCTTCAAAAATTATGTCATAATGTATAGTCAAGTTTTAGTCCAAATATATAAGAAAAGAATTTTAAGATCCCATGGGGCCATGGGGAGGTCAATCCCTGCCCTCGCCTTGCTAGCCTAACATGGTCCCACTCCTGTTCACCCATGGGGAAGTTCACCTACATGGCACCTAAAGGTAGAATGTATTAGATATGAGAAGTGTTTTAAATAGCATACTACAGTAGAGCTCGAGCCGCGCTATAGCGGTTTTCACCCCTAGAACACTAGCTATAGCTCAACCTATTGCTGTTACTGCCACGACTTCTACAACACTATGCTGTTTCGTGGATAGCAGAAATAGTAGCCGCTATGCTGCATTTTATAGATTTTTAGGTTTGTGAAGAATTATTTAGTATGTTAATGGTATGTTTGGGCTTTTATTAACTTATATTAGTTATTTTGATAGAAAGAATTCAATACATGGTGTTTAATCTGTTTATTCCATTTTTTGAATTTGAAAAATATATAATTCTTCAATTGAACAAAAAAAATTTCAAATAGTTCACCAAATTAGCATCCTTCTTGCATTCTACGTATGAAAGTTTGAAAAAAAATCCTAAAATATTTGTAGACGTAGGTGATCAAATATTCTATAACCATGCAATAGATATTCTGGCTTGCCCTCCGTTCCCGTGGGCCTGGCTTTCCGACCATGGCTTTTGTGTCCACTGTGAAGGCCAGTCCGGTGGAGTCAAGCGCTCTACTTGCAAGTGTGAAAAGGAGAGTGCGAGGGATCCGCGGAGGCGGCGGAGAGAAATGAGAACGAGAGGGCTCCTCAGGCTCGGCAGGCCGCCGCCGCCGACGCTCCCGCTCTTCCCAGCAACCAAGAGGTCCTCGACGCCGTCGGCGAGCCTCCTGCGCCGCATCCTTCCGGCCAGCCGCCTCCTCCGCCTGCTCCTCCTCCTCGCCGCCCTCTCCCTCGTCCCCCCGGCCTTCTTCCACCTCCGCCTCCGCCGCTTCCACCGCGTGCGTCCTCCCCGCTCGTCCAGTCCAACGGCCCCTTTCTTGGGGCTTCTACCGATTCAATGCGTATCTTGGTGACCTGTTTGTTGTTACCTTTGCATTCGTTGGGTTTCCAGATGCGCGAGAGGAGGTGCGGGTGGATCGCGAGCCCGCCGATGGTGTGCGCGCACGGCGGCGACTCCGCCAACGCCTTCCCCAACTCGCTGTGTGTGTGTTTTCGATGTGATCTCAAGAATTTTGAACCGGAGGAGCTTTTATTTTCGGCTGGAAAGTTGTGTTGACGACTTCTTGGTTTCTTTGGGGATCAGATGGACGCCTTCAGGATGGCACTGGACGCCCGTGTAGACTGTGTGGAGGTGGATGTGTCGAGGTCATCCGATGGCGCGCTCTTCGCTCTGCATGACAGGTAACTGAATTGCTGCTTGGCTGGAGTGGTGGAATCGATCAGGAGCCCCACGTTTCTGTGCAACATTAACACGAAATACGATTGTCGATTGGTTTTCTAGGTACAATAGCTGAACCCAGGATGTTGATTATTGCGTCCGTTAGCGCAGCTCAAGTTTAATGGAATTGGAGACAGGAGTTGTAATACTAGGTTAATACTAATTTTAGTACTGGACAGATTTCCGTTATGCATCAGTTCATATCGGAACATGGTTTTTTTGATTCGTTATTTACGGGCCAAAGTGTAGGGTTGATCATGATATATCATTTTTGCAAGTGGATAACACCTTGGCTCACTAGTTGATAGGTGCACACAGGTTCTAAGTGAAACATAGAATACTACTTTAGCCTTCTCCTGCATGTTGTAGGGATTGGGGAAATTAGGCCTTTTTTTGTCTGCATTGCAGCGCACTGTCTGGATCTGGCTGCTTATAGATAGGTGCCACATGTATTGATGTGTTGACATTTCGGAGATTAAACGGATGAACTACTAAGATTGTATTGTATTTATTAAAAAATAATTGTCTGCTTCTTACTAAATGACATAAGGTTCCTTTATTCCGTAAATGATGTACGCAGTTTTTTATTAACCTGGAAGCAGGGCATTAGCATCCTAGTCGCTGTTGATACTCCCAATGCCCAGGGAGCTCATAACTATCAAATGGTTGGAGCTCACCATCTAGTGTTGTGTTGTCTTCATTTTAATTGTACAAAGCACGTGAATTCCTAATAATATTCTTGAATATCTTTTTCAAATTTATGTGTCTCAGCATTATTTGGGGAGACATCCACAAGCACTAGTTAGTAAATTATCATAACAAAAACTGGGTGACTTTAAGATAAATTAGACGATTATTCTTAAGAGAATGGCAGGTAGCATGATAATGTTTTATTTTCCAAGCAATATGCCTTGGACCTAATTCAAAATTGACACAGCAGGGATCTGCAAAGAATGTCTGGTAATTCTACGGCAAAAGTTGGGCACTGGAGCACGGATGAGGTGAGTTAAGTATTTTAAATCTAGTTGTCACTTGCCAGATTTGTTGGTCTTGGTTCGTGTGTTGTGCTTCATATTTTAAGCTGTGCTCTCTTTAAACAAACTGTTCAATGAATATTTGTTATGTATGGTTTGAACTAGCTGCAATTTGTTTCACTCCTAGTTTCCTGAAGCACATCCTTATCATCTAGTTATTCTTGTGCTGTGCCCATCTGGTACTGGGGCACTGACGAAGTGGTATTTTAGTGTTTTGTAGATAAAAGCACTAAGTGCGAGGTTTCAGCTATCGAAAACAATCCAAAACCAGGAGGTTCCTAAGGCAGAAGATGCTATAGCGGTAAGCTTTAACCCAATGAATTTTAGTTCATGGATGTAAGGCTTTATTGGCAGTCATTGTAATAACTTAAGCTTCAAATGACACGTGTAAAAGATTTCCAAAAGTGGCAATGTTTTACTAGACAGATGAGTATGAATTGATTGATACGTCTGTATTGACCGTTTTCTTTACCACAGTTGATAGCACAATCAGTAAGACAGGTGATTCTGGATGTCAAAGTTGGGCCTCCTTCATTTGAGAAAGATTTAGCTCAAGAAATACTATCTGTTGTAAGTTCCATGTACGTAGTGTCTCATTTTTGCCTAATGTAAGGTCTCCAAATAACATAAGCTATTTCCTTTGTCTATGATTCTTGGTTCTTTACATATATCTGTAATATTTGTTTAGAGCTTAATCAAAATTGGCTGCTACAGTTGAAAATGATGGCTACAAAGTTAATTGTAACAGAGTATTTATGTTCTGATTTGTTACGGTCCTTTGATCTTAGGGCGTATCGGTGGGATACAGCCGGGGGAACTTGGCCCTGACCGTAGGTCGCCAGCAGGAAGCCGTGGAAGAGAAGAGGTGAGGCAAAAGACTTGATTCTTATTTCTTGTTGTCCTCAATGTTGTGATTACATAACTATATATAAGAGAGGAAGAGTCCGGCTTAAGGCCAATACGGACTCCTAAAGCAATCCTTGCCAATCTAAACGGCTAAGCCGTATCTGAAACTACTGAGCAGAGCCCGATTAACAAAAGACTGGACGCAGCCAGGATTAGGGTTTGAGTTGGTGGCGGCGGCGGTAGACTATGACATCTCTCCCCTCGCGAAGAAGCTCGTCCTCGAGCTTGAAGCTTGGATAAGTTTCCTGAAAAAGGCCCAGTGGAACCCAGGTTGCGTCGGCTACAGGCAACCCTGTCCACTGAACAAGAGCTTGTAGCTGTCCTTGGCGGCGTTCAGTCTTCAGCACCCGCAATGGAGTTGGTAGCACGCGACCATGATGGAGGGGAGGCAATGGTGGAGGAGTGGACGGTGGCACCCCCTGGAACTTCTTCAATAACCCGACATGGAATACATCATGCAGTCTAGCAGATGGTGGCAAGTCCAGTCTGTAAGCAACCGACCCAATTCGTTCAATGACTTTGTAAGGTCCAAAGTATTTAGGTCCCAACTTGCTCCCCACCGAGAATCCGAGCGAGGCTGCCGGCCGGTGAAGGAGGCGCAACCACACCCAATCATCCACCGCAAAAGAAATGTCGCGGTGATGTTGGTCATAGTTTTTTTTTTTGCATATTGTTGAGCCTGAAGAAGGCTATCACGAACATCTTGAAGGAATTGGTCACGGTCCAGCAAGGAGGCCTCTACGGCCTGGACGGCGGCTGCTCCTTTGTCATAAGAGCACAGGGTTGGAGGGTCCCGGCCGTAGACTACTTTGAAAGGAGTCTCACGCAATGCTGAATGAAAGGATGTGTTGTAACAATATTCAGCCCAAGGCAACCACTCCAACCATTGACGAGGCCGATCTCCCGTTAAGCAACGCAAATACATGGTAATCACCTTGTTAACTGCCTCGGTTTGGCCATCCGATTGAGGGTGATAAGCTGAGGTAAGGTGCAGCCGAATGCCCGCAAGACGGAACAAATCTTGCCAAAATTGCTTGTAAAAACTGGGTCGCGATCACTCACAATTGATGATGGAATCCCATGTAGATGGACAATTTCATTGAAGAAAACGCGAGCAACTGTTGTGGTTGAGTATGGATGAGCTAGAGGAAGGAAATGGGCGTATTTGGAAAAACGATCAATCACAGATAGAATGACTATTTTGCCATGCACGCGGGGAAGCCCTTCAATGAAGTCCATTGCTATATCAGACCATGGTTGAGTCGGGACTTCTAAAGGTTGCAGGAGACCGGCGGGGTGGAGGTGTTCAATCTTATTGCGCTGACAAACAAGACAAGAGCGGACAAATTCCTGCACAAGTTGTTTAGCCCCAGGGATATGGAAATCTTTGCGCAACCGACACAATGTCTTTTGAGTCCCCTCGTGAGCTGCATGGGCCATCGTGAGGAGAGACTGTACCGAGGGCGACGCAGCTGGAACAAAGACTCGGCCGGCATGCAGAATGAGATCATCCCGAATAGACCAAGGAGAGCCCAAAGCACCCGACTCAATGTCAGACCGCAGCTTCTGTAGTTCAGGGGTAGTTAAAACCTCATTGCGTAATTCTGGAAAGATGGCAAATGTGGGTGTCGAGAGATCCATTAAGCTTGTCGGAGGGTAGTCGCGGTGAGACAGAGCGTCGGCGACGGTATTGAGGCGTCCCGGCCGAAATTCAACCGTGAAATCGTATCCGAACAGCTTGCTCACCCAATGATGTTGCGGAATCGTGGAAAGTCGCTGATCCAGCAAGAACTTGAGGCTATAATGGTCGGTGCGAATAAGGAAATTGCGCCCCCATAAATACGGTCTCCAATGACGAACTGCTTGGACAAGGCCGATTAATTCCCGCTCGTAAGCTGGCAGTTTGGAGTGGCGAGGAACCACCGGCCGACCGAAAAAGGCAATGGGTCCTGAATTTTGGTGAAGAACGGCACCAATCCCAGTTCCGGAAGCATCGCATTCCACAATAAACTGTTGTGTGAAATCGGGCATATGCAGAACAGGCGCTGTTGATAATGCTGTTTTGAGAGCTTCAAAAGCTTGCTGAGTCTCGGGAGACCATCTGAAGGCTTCCTTCTTAAGTAGGTTTGTGAGGGGTGCTGCGATTTTCCCGAAATCACGGATAAATTTGCGATAATAGCCCGCCAGGCCTAAGAATCCCCGAAGTGCCTTGATTGTTTTCGGTTGTGGCCAATCAACAATAGCCTGCACCTTAGAGGGATCCATAGCCACACCGCCTTCTGAAATAACATGGCCTAAATAGGAAACTGCAGAGAGGCCAAAGGAACACTTTGATTGTTTGAGAAATAGCTCATGTTGGCGCAGGAGGGAAAAGACCATGCGTATGTGTTGCAGATGTTCCGTCCAAGATGTGCTATAGATCAAAATATCATCGAAGAAGACCAAAACGAAGCTGCGTAAGTAAGGACGGAGAATAGCCTGCATCAAGGCTTGAAATGTGGCCGGCGCGTTAGTCAATCCAAATGGCATAACCAGGAACTCAAAGCGACCTTCATGCGTCCGAAAAGCTGTTTTAAAGAAATCATCTGGGTGCATGCGGACTTGGTGATATCCCGACCGAAGGTCCAGCTTGGTAAAAAACCTGGCGCCCCGCAGTTCATCCAAGAGCTCATTGACCATCGGAATCGGGAATTTATCTTTAATGGTCAAGTCATTGAGGGCGCGATAATCGACACAAAATGGCCACGTCTGATCCTGTTTTTTGACCAACAGTACTGGCGAGGAGAAACAGGAGTGGCTGCGACGAATTATGCCACGCGTGAGCATATCGGCGCATTGGCGCTCCAACTCATCCTTTTGGTGATGAGGGTACCGGTAAGGTCTGACAGATACGGGAGCTGCCCCCGGGCGCAGGTGAATGCGGTGATCTTGAGGCCGAGCTGGAGGTAATCCGGATGGTTCTGCAAAGAGATCTGCGAACTCTTCCAGGAAGGGTTGAAGCCGGTCAGTACCCGTGTGCACCAAAGCTTGCATTGGCCGATCCTTGGAAAGTCCGTGCCATTGAATTCTTTTGCCATTAAGCCAGAACATCATCGACAGATCGTCAAAGTCCCAACGGATTGGTCCCAAAGTTTTCAGCCAATGGACCCCCAGAACAATGTCAAATCCCTCCAACGGAATTGCATATGCTGTTATAGTAAATGGTGTCTGGTGGACTGAGAGCGTCAAATGATGACAGACTCCGGCACAATCCAATTGTTCTCCATTGGCTATTTTGACACGCAGGCCGTGGCAGCCGAGCAGGCGCAACTCAGTGGCTTGGGCAACTCGATTGCTAATGAAGTTGTGTGTAGACCCGGAATCGATGAGCGCGACGAAGCGGTGTGTGCCAATAGTAATAGCCAGCTGCATGGTGCCTCCATTAGCTGCTCCCGTGACTGCATGTAGAGATATCTCCGGAGATGTGTCCTCCAGGTCCAGGGCGTGTAGTCCTCCCGTATCATCGCCGGACTCGCCGTCCTCATTCATGTCAATATAAGTGAGAAAAGGTTGCTTACAACGGTGGCCAGGCTGAAACTTGTCGTCACAATTGTAGCATAGTCCTTTGGAGCGGCGGTCGGCCAACTCAGTTGGTGTAAGGCGCCGAAAAGGCTTTGCTGGCCGAGGCCCCAGCGCAGTAGCTTGCGGAGGTCGATCCTGGGATTGTCCTGGTACCGGAGCTGGTGTTGATGGCCGATGGAAAGAGCGCCCCGGGCGATGGTGTGGAGTAGTGTCGCCTGTGGTCGTTTGCGCACGGCGCTCATACACACGGGCGAGACTCATTGCTACTTGGAGATTGGCCGGTTGTTGTAGTTCAACATCTGTCCGGAGTGGCTCCAGGAAACCGACAGTAAAAATCTGGACCTGCTGCATGGGTAATAAGCGGTCCGCACAACACAGGAGTGCGAGGAACTTAGTCTGGTAATCGCTGACAGTTCCAGTTTGGTGAAGTCGAGTCAGTTCCCCCAAAGGATTGCTCCTGGTAGGTGGACCAAACCTCATGTGACAGAGATCCTTGAAGTGATCCCATGTTGGTTGGCCGTCGTCGCGCTCCAATTGGAAATACCACTGCTGAGCAATTCCCGTGAGGTGGTAAGATGCGAGCCAAACTTTGTCCCCTTCCTCAGTACGCTGCCCACGGAAGAACTGATCGCAACGGTTAAGCCAAGACAGTGGATCATCGGAGCCGTCGTAGGTGGGAAATTCCAGTTTGTGATAGCGTGGAGTGCTTGCATAAGAGTTTGGTGCTGCTTGGAAACGAGGAGGCATTGTTGTGCGTGATGGCAGGGATGGCTGCGAACAGAACCGCAGCATGGATGGCGGCGGCCGAAACATCGGATGGACTGCCGAGCCCTCCAAGGACGGCGCTGACACTACTGATGCTGCATAGGCGGAGGTGAAAGGGTCGCCTAGGGAGGCGGCAGAGATCGCCATTGATGGAACCGGCAACAGCCCAGGCGTTGGGAAGGGAGGCGTGCCCTCAGGAATTGGTGTGGAGGAGGCGGCAGCAGATGGCGGCAAGTGTTGCTGAAGCATCCCATATGCGGCGGCAAGGGTAGAGTTGGTTGGTAGTCTGTAGCCGCTGGTGAAAGGATCCCCTGGTGGAGCCGTCGCAGTGGTGAGGATCGAGGGAATGGCTCCCGGCGGAATCGGCAAAACCCCTGGCGCAGATACGGCTCCAATGCCCCCGGATTCTAGCGCTGCGATCTTGACGTTGGTGGCGATGCTCTGTCGCTTCAAATTTGCCATCGTGGACTGCATCTCGGAGTTCTGCTTTGCGAGCCCGGCCATCTGCTCCTGGATCGCCTTGAGCATTACGCTGACCGAGTTGGCCTCCTCGCCGGAATCGGAACCCGACATATCTGATACCAAGTTGTTATGGTCCTTTGATCTTAGGGCGTATCGGTGGGATACAGCCGGGCGAACTTGGTCCTAACGCCGGCCAGTTCGTCCCTGGCCGTGGGTCGCCAGCAGGAAGCCGTGGAAGAGAAGAGGTGAGGCAAAAGACTTAATTCTTATTTCTTGTTGTCCTCAATGTTGTGATTACATAACTATATATAAGAGAGGAAGAGTCCGGCTTAAGGCCAATACGGACTCCTAAAGCAATCCTTGCCAATCTAAACGGCTAAGCCGTATCTGAAACTGCTGGGCAGAGCCCGATTAACAAAAGACTGGACGCAGCCAGGATTAGGGTTTGAGTTGGTGGCGGCGGCGGTAGACTATGACATGATTCTTATAGTGATCCAAATGCTCTCTGTAGTAACTAATATTGCTAACTGGAATACATGTTGCTTCTGATAATAGCATTTCATCCATTCTGTCATTTGTCGTTTCTGCAAATTTGTTAACACTTTTGTTAATTCAACATCATCTACATTCTTTGCAGATCAAGCGAACAAACTGCAAAAATTGTAACAAACTGCAAAAATTGTCTTATCTGGGCAAAAAGTGACAATATAGGAAGAGATGTAACAAGCTGTCTAAAGATATTGTGGTAAATTGCTGTGCTTTTGCAGTTCGTTCATGTAACATCAATCTCCCCTCCGTGCCTATAATATACATCCACTGCTCCCCTCAGTGCCTATAATATACATCCACTGCTGGTGTATAACTCAAGAGGTGACTCTCATCTGTTATAGGTTGGTTGCATTGTTATGGTGGATCAGTCCACTGGTAAAAGAACTGATCTAGTGAGGATGGAAGGGGCTAAAGTTGCTGGTGTGTATCATCCTTTGATAGATGAGAAGCTCATGAGGATCATGCACAGGTCGAAGCATGCTGTTAACCTATATTAGATCTCTGTGTTGTGCAATTAGATATAGGAATTCATTGATTGCTAATTAAACTTAAATCGCTAATATTTCGAAACAGAAATGATAGAAAGGTTTTTGCATGGACTGTTTATGATAGCGACTCCATGAAGAGGATGCTGGTTGAGCAGGTTGATGCTATTGTGACAAGCAACTTTTGCCTTACCCTAGTGATAGCTAATCCTCCCTATGGTATTAAGCCATCGCGGCGCTTCCATGGTGATGGCTGATGATGATAAGAGAGTAGCATGCACGGAAGACGGTTTTGCCTCTCCACAGAGATGACCAATGACATAGTTGACTCAACACATTTTTCCGATTTGAAATGATCTGTAATTCTTTTTTGTTTTGTTTTGTTACGTTGTACACTTCGATCAGATGATAGAAATAGATTGTGACAATTGTTAGAGTCCGTAGTTATCACGTGTGTATATGTGGATTAGTTAGCTTCTGTTAGGATCTAAAGATATATGGTTGAGGTTTGTTGTAATCATGTACGATGCCTATATATATCAATGAAGGCAGCGCTGTGTGCGTTGTGCAGTTTCCATCAAAACCAATCTACTTCAAGTCGTTTGTTATGGTATCAGAGCTTTGATCCGAGGCAACGATGACTACTGCTGCCTCCAACGGCAACTCCTCCGCCGGCGTGCTCGTCTCTCGCCTTCGCAAGCGTCGTGATGTCACCAGTCAACCGCGCACTTGATCACGATCAAGCTCACGCCGACAACTACATGTTCGGCGTGCGCAGTGGTTCCCCTTCTCGAGCCATCTGCTCATGGGCTACGCCGACGGCACCTCACCATGTCCTGCATCTACCATCTCCAAGATCGCAGAGGGCGGCGCCGAGGTCTTCGAGCCCAATCCGGCGTCAACATCCGGGTCCAACAGACCAAGCCATCCTCTCGGCGATCCTATCATCGCTAACCGCTGAGGTGATCGGCATGGTGATGTTCGCTGCGACTTCAAGGGAGGTATGGTCTACTCTTGAAAGTAGCTTTGCTTCCCAATCAACGGCACGATCGATGCAGATCCGCAGCCAATCTGGCGCCATCAAGAAGCATGATATGTCGGCTGCCATGTACTTCAACAAGGTTAAGACCTCTCGGACACACCGACGCCCATTGGTCAACCTCTTCGCAATGAGGAGTTTACCTCCTTCCTGCTCAACGGCCTCGACGAGGAATATGATCCTCTTGTTGAAGTGGTCACGGCGCGTGACACTCCGATGCCCCTTCGTGACCTGTACGCTCGCCTCCTGAGTACCGAGCATCGCATCGAAGGGCGCCGGTCCGACGAGTTCAACGCCAACACTCACTCGGCGAATACGGCCAAAACGAGTGGCAAGTTTCACCGCGCCCACACCAACACTCAGGCGAAGCCCGTCTACCACAACACCGGCAAGTCCTCGTCGGGTGGCACCAACGGCAACAACGACAACAACGGGCAGAACACGGGCAGACGCCCTGTTTGCCAACTGTGCGGTGTGGTCGGGCACATCGCCTCTCGTTGCTACAAGAGGTTTAATCGAACTTCTCGGCATTGGCAATGATGGGCGCCCACGAACGCCAAGTCGCTGCTGCTACGCAAGGCCACACCCCTCGTATCTCGTTGACGCCACCGGTACATGGATACGGGGCCACCACCATCTCACAGCGAATCGAGAAGCTGAACATGAAGGAGCCGCATCAGGGCAGGAGCAGTCCACACCGCCAACGGTTCAGTATGCGATACTTCATGTTGGTCAATCTATCTTACCTACTCCATCGTCAAAACCTATTCATCTTACCAATGTACTTCATGTCCCTGAAGTCACTCGCAATCTAGTATCTGTCCGTAAACTTACACAAGATAATAATGTCCTTGTTGAATTCCACCCTAACAATTTTTTTTGTAAAGGATCGGGATACGAGGGCAATACTTCTTAGAGGTCGGTGTCGCGGTGGTCTTTACTCCGTTGATAAACCATCCATCAAGCAAGTCTTCAGCAGTCTTAAAGTGTCACCCGCCAAGTGGCATGCTCGCCTAGGTCATCCGGCATTGCAAATTGTTCAACATGTCCTTCACCGTAACGAGCTTCCCTCCGAGTCCAATAAATTAGATGCAGTGTGTGATGCTTGTCAACAAGGCAAAAGTCATCAACTGCCTTTCTCTCTTTCAACTCATGTCACAAAAGCTCCTCTTGAGCTTATCTTTTCCGATGTATGGGGCCCTGCCCAAACTTCAGTTAGTGGACACAATTATTATGTCGGGCCAGGATGCTTATAGTCGGTTTACATGGCTTTATTTGCTCAAGCGTAAATGTGATGTATTCAATGTTTTTCTCCAGTTCCAAACACATGTTGAGCGCTTACTTAAGCATAAAATCTTGCAAGTTCAATCCGACTGGGGAGGTGAGTATCATAAGTTGCACTCATTCTTCCACAAACTTGGCATTCTTCATCGAGTTTCTTGTCCCCATACACATCAACAAAATGGCACTGCTGAACGTAAACATCGCCACATTGTTGAAACTGGACTCACCCTCCTTGCACATGCATCCGTTCCTTTTCATTTTTGGAGTGATGCCTTCTCCACGGCCTGTTTTCTTATAAACAGATTGCCTTCCCGTGTTATTAACATGCAAACACCTCTTGAAAGGCTCTTAGGTGAAGTACCTGATTATACCTTCCTTAAAGTTTTTGGGTGTGCTTGCTGGCCACATCTTCGACCATATAATACTCATAAACTTCAGTTTCGATCTAAAAAATGTGTCTTTCTTGGGTATAGCTCTCTCCACAAAGGTTATAAATGTCTTCATGTTCCCACAAATCGTGTGTACATTAGCCGCGATGTTATCTTTGATGAAAATGTCTTCCGTTCTCCAATTTACCCTCATCGGATTCCTTGCCAAGTTCCTCTAATTCACCTGCTTCTATTGACCAATTTGAAGATTGTGCGCATGCCCCGTTGTTGCTCCCTAACCATGGTGCAGGTACAGGTCGCGGTGCTCGCCTTGAAGTTCTCCCGGACGCTCCTTCTGTGCCGCACGTCAATCCTCTGCATGGCGTTGTTCCCAGCCATGCAGCAGTAGAGGACAACGTGCATGCAGAGCCGGCAACTCACGCACCAGGAAATGTGGCTCCTTCTCCACCACATTCTCCTGAGTCGCCTGCTCTTGAGTCGTGCCCGCCTGGCCCAGTCACGCGCAGCCGCAGAGGAATCCACAAGCCTCTCGTGCGGACAGATGGCACGGTGGCATGGATAGCTGCCTGCATGGCTCATGCAGACGCGGATCCGATGTCTGAACCAGCACATTTTCGTGCTGCCTTGCGTATACCGCACTGGAGAGAGGCAATGGAGCAGGAATTTGATGCCCTTATAAAAAATGAAACCTGGCAACTTGTTCCTCCACAGTAGGGTGTCAATGTCATTGATTCAAAATGGGTGTTCAAAGTTAAAAGGCATGCTGATGGATCTATTGAGCGCTATAAGGCGCGGTTAGTGGCTAAAGGCTTCAAACAGCGTTATGGACTTGATTACGAGGATACTTTCAGCCCTGTCATCAAGCCAACCACAATTCGTCTTCTCTTGTCCTTGGCAGTTACTCAGGGATGGCATCTTTGCCAACTTGATGTTCAAAATGCCTTTTTGCATGGGTTCTTGGAAGAAACAGTGTTCATGCGGCAGCCTCCTGGGTTTGAAGATTCCCTTCGGCCTCATCATCTCTGCCGTCTGGTTAAGGCCCTCTATGGCCTTAAACAGACACCTCGCGCATGGCATGCGCGTCTTGGAGCCGCTCTTCGGGATCATGGGTTTGTTGCCTCCACTGCCGATACATCACTTTTCATGCTTCATCGACCGGATGTCACCATATATCTCCTTGTGTATGTGGACGACATTATTGTGATCAGCTCGTCGTCTGCTGCCATTGATCATCTGGTTCAAGGTCTCCGGTCTGAGTTTGCTGTCAAAGACTTGGGGAAACTTCATTACTTTCTTGGCCTGGAGGTGCGTCATCATCAACAAAGTCTTCTCCTTACGCAAAAGAAGTATGCCCTGGATCTGCTCCGACGTGCCGGTATGCTCAAATGTAAGCCTGCTCATACTCCTATGCCGGCCTCAGAGAAGCTTTCTAGTACAGATGGCGATCTCTTGGATCCGGATGAAGCCACCACATATCGGAGCATTGTAGGAGGATTGCAGATCTCATCATTACTCGCCCGACTTGTCGCTTGTTGTTAACAAAGTCCGCGGTACCTTCACTCTCCTCGGAATACTCATTGGGCGGCCGTCAAGCGCATCTTGCGCTATGTCTAGTTCACTGCTGCTCATGGCTTACATCTTCAGCCATCTTCCTCCACTCTATTGCCTGCCTTTTCGGATGCGGATTGGGCCGGTAGCATGGATGATCGGCGATCAACCGGGGGCTATGCCATATTTTATGGACCGAACTTGATCGCCTGGAGTGCTCGGAAGCAGGCTACAGTGTCTCGCTCAAGCACTGAGTCCGAATATAAGGCTCTTGCGAACGCGACGGCGGAGTTGATCTGGGTTCAGTCCCTGTTACAGGATCTTCGCACTGCACAAGATCATCCTCCGGTGTTATGGTGTGATAACATCGGCGCTACGTATCTATCGTCCAACACTGTGTTTCATGCTCGTACGAAGCATATTGAGGTAGATTTTCATTTTGTTCGGGAACGTGTTGTTCAGAAGCTACTCCACATCAGGTTTATCTCTTCTAAAGATCAACTTGCGGACATCTTCACCAAGCCATTGCCATTGCCATTGTTTCAGGCGTGCAAGCGCAATCTTCATCTGTTAGACACAGTTGAGATTGAGGGAGGGTGTTAGAGTCCGTAGTTATCACGTGTGTATATGTGGATTAGTTAGCTTCTGTTAGGATCTAAAGATATATGGTTGAGGTTTGTTGTAATCATGTACGATGCCTATATATATCAATGAAGGCAGCGCTGTGTGCGTTGTGCAGTTTCCATCAAAACCAATCTACTTCAAGTCGTTTGTTAACAATGTCATATTTTTCTGAAAGACAATTGTTAATTTGTGACATTCACTTGAAAAAAAAGCTAAATACCTTCTCGCGATCGTGATTTGTTAGCTAAATCATGGGATCATGCTCTAGTCACTGACATACGAGTATGTCTCTCACCTTTCAGTTCTGCAGATATAATCATCTTTCTTGATGATCATATTTGATCATGGCCGCAGCCCTCCTTTGCTGTTTCTGTGAACGACTTGCGTCTATACTGTACGGTGACTAGATAAATGGAGTCCACTCCGGGCTCTGGCTGCGCCAAAGCCATGAACAGCAAATCAATGGCAATTGTTTGATCCAACTAGAGAAAAATAGCCGGAAAAAACTGCAACTATTGAAGAAATGGTTATTATAGTCATCTTAAGAATCACATCCTATATGTCAGGAGTTCAAATCCTAAAAATCATAATAGAACATCTAAAAAAACCCCAACCAATCCGGGGCTAGTGGGAATCAAAAGTGATTATCAGCTAGAGAAACAAGGGGCCATACTAGTTTGGCTATGCGACGGTTACTAGTGGTGGCTACAATGACACTATCTTATGATCATGTGATACTGGTAGTTTAATTTTAATATTGTTTCCTAAGGAAGCTATCAATACTTCAACAGAATGGAAGTTGTTTTCCATTAATCTTTACTATTATAAAAGAAATAGTTGGCGATGGTGCGTTCTCTCCCCTCTTCGCAGATATTCGATTAGACAATGAGATAGGATCTAGACTATCCATCTTACACCCCTCTCTCCTCTCTCACAATCAAACCGCCTCCCCTCTACTTCCCCCTTCATTTTTTTCCTTGTTCCTCCTCCTAGTTCAGCCATCTTTCATGAGTCTAAGGTTACGGCTGGCCAATTTGGTCGCTCCTCATGGTTGCCAACGGCCAGGCGAGGATCAAAGTAACTTACACTAACCCAAGTCCTAGAAAGGCATCGAAGCACTTTCCCCTTTCTCACTCGCCCTGCCCACAGGCCACAACCCCAGCCGTTCCCCTCCACCGCCGTCGCTACCGTTGCTGCCATCGTGCACCTCCTCGCCTGTTGCCTCGTGCTCTACACTGACCCGCACCTCCTCGTGCTCGCATTTGCCCCTGCCGCGTCGTCCCACGACAATGCCACCGCGCCGCTGCGCCCTCCCGCAATAGAACATGAGTTATTATCTTCAGAATGGGGTGTAGCTTAGTTATTATCTGCAGAACGGGGTGTAGCTTCCGTCAGTAGGCTATTGTTCTAATTTTTGGGTAGGTTTCTGTTTTCATTGCCACTAGGACTCTTATTTACAAGGTTATTTATACCCCTTGTAAGTCTCATAATAGTTAGCGGCATTTCAAGTTATCTATACATTTAGTACGCTAACAGCATTCTGTAACTTCTTTGTATTATGATTTCGTCGATTCTGAGTTCGTGATTTTTTTAGTAAAAGGTTTTCACGTTAAATCTATTCTTCCTTGGTTATCTCCTCAAGTCGGTTTTCGTAACACATTTATTCCCAATCCTGCAAGGTACAGCTAGAATATCTACACATTATTTCTTTATTGGACATAACAAAGTACTAAAATACCTTCCGCATTGACACCCGCCCTTTGCAGAGGAGAGACTATTAAGCCGGACAAGCATCACATGTACTGTCTCCATGACAACACTGAACTTACCATAATTCTTCCAGCATCCTCACAGTGCATGAGAACAATAAAGGGCCTTAAGAGTCATAGCTTAGCATCCTTAAATTGCATCTTTACATAGTAAATTCAGTACTCCTTAGAATTTCTAACTAAATTAAGAACTTAAAGGTATCATGAAGGAGCAACTTTCTTTCCTATGTAGGTACACATATGAGCAACTAGCTTCAATTCCTAACTGCCAAGTACTACTTGCTGGTTTCTTCTTCTTGGCTTCCTTCTTGTAAACTGAATTCATCATCATCCGTTCCAACAAAATGCCCAAATTTATCAACAGAAATCGAGACGATTGCAACATGCATATGCTTGAAATTTGTTTGTACAAAGGACAAGACTATATACACCAATCAATCTTTGGTGGAGAACTTTTGAAACCAAGTAAAAAATTTGCATGAAAGGTTCTATATGTAAACTCCACTCATATATACTGTACTGATATAAAAAAAGACATTTACAGACTTACAAATAGCAAACCCTTTGATGCTAAACTATGCTACTTTCTGTTAGAAAATAGTGCACTTTAGTAATTAATTTAATCCGATAAACAATAGAAAATGCAAATTCATATATTGCAAATACATGTGTACTTAAATTCTCAATAGAATAAAAAACAATAAGTACAATAGCATGGCAATCTTACATATATCAAACAACACATTGAGTAAAAATGATATTCTACTAACAGCGGGTGCTAGGATCAATTCAAGAGTTGTTGGAAGCAGTGAGCAGTCGCGCGAGACGCTTTCCAAAAACCTGATTCGCCCCTTCCCATGCAGGACTCGAGTGACGATGGTTTTAGAAACACTACTATTCCCACGCAGGTACGCAAGAACGGAGAAACCAGAGGCAACTAAGTGCGAGAATAGTGAGAATGAGAGGGTGAGTAGAATATGAAAATAACTTCCTGGTCACCTTCTCCCTTTTAACCATGAACTATTAAGTGATATATTAAACATAATTTACTGTGTTATAATGTCCACACAAATACACACGCCAACGCGTCATCAGTGCAAAAAATCAATTATAGGTGCAAGTGCGTGCATAGTCTCCACCGTAGCCATACCCACTCTTCCTTATAAATAGATGTGACTCTTTTGATGAGCAACATGGGACTATTAGTCTCACTATTTGCCATGCATAAGTGGGTTTTGTAATTTATAGGAATTATTATGTGGATTGGGTCTCCAAATACTCTTAACACTTTCTTCCTAGAATCGTATAGGTTAAAAATGGTATCATTGTTGTTTTTCTTGCAAGCTTGATAATACAGGGAGGCATTCGTGTACGTCGGGATGCAGAACATATCATGTAGTTATCCTTTCCATGTGTAAACTGTGTTGTTGATAATCAATCAGATAATAAACTTGGTCATTCATAAGAGCTAGCATACATAGTACAGTATATATCGACACTTCTGTTGTGATCAGATAAAATACTGTACTAATATACGTAGTATAGTATTTATCAACAATTTACTCAAATTTGCAGCAAAACACATGCATCAAACAACTTAAACCCTGAAATTTCAATATCCTAATCGGCCGATTGCTTGCACTAGAAAATCACGTATTCAACGCTATTGCCAGCCCTCCATCTGGGACGCCTCCTCGTCCTCCTGCTGCGGAGCCGTCGGATCCGTGCGCCGCCACTACTCACCGCCCAGCCGCCTCCCTGTTGCTCGTCGCCTCGCCGCCGACGGATGGGGAAGAAATCGAGAGGAGATGGGATTGGGGATGGAGGAGTCGGGAATGAGAATAGAGAGAAATCTTGGGGCTCGGTGCAAAAATCCACTCCCAATTCAAACCTGATTTCAGACCAGAATCGTGGATTACTAACCAAAATACGGTTAACTAAATATTACAAGACAACATAATCCGGGGGAAACTCAACATAATCCTGATTTCAGACCAGAATTTTGCTATAACATGTTAGGAAACCTGGGACTAGGCCAGCAGTCCTGGCCCATTATGGGCACCCCACCGTAGACTATATATAGGGAGTCGTACCGGCATATTGTACATACATGCAATTGAAAGTAATAAAGAAAGACTAGGAGTTCTCTCTACCTCTCTCTGTGTTCAATATATTATTCTGTCTTCTGTGATTGATTCGATTTGTTCTAAGCAGAGGAATCGATCGGACTGGCCATCAGCGACAGTTCCTCAACATGTTATCAGCACGACTTCGCTCTGGTGAATTGAAGGTAATTATCGAAGCACCTAATAGATTGAATTTTCTAGATCGTTTTGAATTCGTATTTTCGCATTCTAGATTGAATCTCTACGGTGCAAATCCGCCCTAATCTACCGTGAGCAGACCTGAAGTCGCCAGCACAATGTCGATCGGTAGATTGCGAAACGGGATAGATGTTGATTGTACTGTAGATTAGAAACGAAAAAAATTGCATTGTTTTCTTCCTGTTCGGCCACAAATCCGAGGGAAACTCAACATAATCCTGATTTCAGACCAGAATTTTACTATAACAAACTCAATTCGCATGGAGCAAATCGTGGATCTCTAGTTCTTCTGGCGTAGCCCCACGTGACGCACGATGGATCTTGATACTGAGTGTGGGATGTTTGGGAAGCATCTTGACTTGGTCATTGATAGCAGACTGGGCAGCCTTCATCGTAGGAGTATTTTCATCTTCAAAGAAAATCCATACATCCATCACAATATCTTTGAGAGAGGTGAGGTGTTGGATGCCAATGTGTAAACTGCTGTATGTAGATTGTGCTTTATCTGCGTCTAACTCGAGTCCAAGCCTTTCGAGTTTTGGCAGAGCTCCTTCAAATACCAAACCAGGTCCATCCAAGTTACCAAAACTGAGTTCAGTTAAACATCGGAATCCACTGGGACTGATCCTGAGTCCATCTTCGGGAACCTGCTTTACGCGTAGTTCGAGGTAAAGAAGGGCAGGCAAGTCTTGAAGCAAACGTAGATCCTCCCCTTCCATTTCTTCAACACGGATTTTCATGTAGGTGAGGTCAGAGAGCGAGGGATTAATCCACTTTGGAAACCTGGGGTACGAGAAGTTAGTTTCGAACTTTTGAAGGAGAAGTGGAGGAGGGCACCATGAATCCGTGAAACCGTCCGCACCATCAAATCTGTCGTCAATATGTAGAGATCGAAGGTTGCTTGCCCCAAGCTTACAGAGGGACGACATCAGAGATTCCTTTATAGTTTGCAGATCACTAATTCCTTTATACAAGAACGTTACTCGAAGCACCCTTAACTTGCTCAAAAACTGTAGATCTTTCATAGAGCTGCGGCAGGCATCAATGGTCCCTAACACCTGAAGAGCTTCCATGGTGCCAAACCCATCCGGCAATCTGAGTTGATCGCCTAAAAGACGCACCAATCGTTTGAGCTGAACAATACTTCCTGGCAACTCTCTTATCCGAGTTCCTCTTAGATCGAGCGTCTGTAAGTACTCTAGCTTCCCAATTTGGACCGGTAGGTTGGTAATATATGTCTCACGGAGACTCAGATATCTCAGATGAAATAAACCTACAATTCCTTCGAGAGGAATATTCCCCAATTCACGACAATTCTCTAGATCCAACGCTCGAAGAACAGGTAGGTCCAAAACAGGGGGCATCGTCCAGCCAACAACACGGCAGATATTAAGTGAACGGAGATGAGACAAATCCATGGTTCCTTGTGATATTGCCTCCGCATGTTCTTTGTTGTGCCAGACAGCGAGCCTCCGAATACTTTTATGCGAAGATGAGAGGTCCTGACCATCCAACACAGTTACAAAATTTTCTTCAGTTGACTGGGAGATGATAAAGCTGAGTACTATATCATGGACCCGACATCCCCATGCTTTACCATCATATCTCCTGTCTAATGGCTGGATCAGACTCCTATTTATGAGCTCGTTAAAGTAACTCTCTCCTATTTCCTCCAAAGTATAGCCTTGTTTTGCAGTGATAAACCCTTCAGCTACCCATCTCCATACCAAGATGTCTATGTGAATCCAGTGATCCTCTGGAAATGTACTGAGGTACAGAAAGCAATTCTTCAAATTATGAGGTAGATCGCTGTAACTCAATGCCAGTATCTTATCCATTACTTGCAGTTCTTCATCCTTTTCATCTACAGAGCGGATGGAATTCAGCACTCTCTTCCATTCTTCCTTTCTTCTTGGTTTATTAGCTAACAAGCTAGCTAAAGTAACTATGGCCAATGGCAAGCCATCACATTTATGCAGTATCTCATTCATAATCCCCTCCAAGTGATCAGGGCATTTATCCTCAGCATCAAAAATCCTCTTTAGAAATAATTTTGTGGAGTCGATTCTGCTAAGAGGTTTCATTTGATAAACAAAGTCTTCATTTGAAGTGCAACAAGATTCAGCTAAATTTTTGTTCTGTGTCGTTGTAATTATTCTACTTGCATGGCCATTTTCAGGAAGAGCACATTGTATGGTTTCCCATGTTGATTTTTCCCAAATGTCATCAATCACAATAAGGTACCTATTAAGCAAATTTGTGAAACAGTACCAGTTAGTACAGCTCTAAAAACAATGCTAATAGGAGTATTCTACTAAGAAACACAACAAAATTCATTTCTGCATATATGTAGACATGCAACAACCTACAAGTATTTATTAAAATTAAAATGTGATAAATTCACATGCTCTTTGTTAGTTCTCGGCCTAAAACAGTTTTCTATTTCTTGAAATTGTGCTAGATTTTGTCACATGATTTTATCTATAGTTGTGCTAGATTTTGTCACATTATTTTATCTATTCTAAGCTTCATATTTGTAAAAGAAATAGAATTCATTGATATGACCAAAATAAAAACGAGTGGTTTCAATTTGATTACATTTGACCATATCAAGCTAGCCTGTGTGTTTCTGAACTCAAGTCATTTTTAGTTGCATGCCACCACATGCTTTTGATACAGAAAAATACCATCCACATGTTAGTGACTAAACTACAAACTTAGTGCCGCATGTATTAAAAAGCCCCTAGACACAATATGTAATACCACAAAATTATGCAAATGGGAAACAATAGTGATAAAGGAAGTTTTTGCCGTCAGACCCATCAACTTTTAGAGTGTCGATTTAGTGTCGCTCGCAGAGGTTCCCAGACAATCCCAGGACGGTCGGCACCATCTAGAGAGCCGAGTAGCGCCCTCAGAGGTTCCCAGACCGCCTAGGGATAGTCGGCACCGTCTCGCGACGTGGGTTCTCGTCATTCGCAGAACTCATATGCTTACCTATTACCGACTTACCGCTGCAGTAAAAGAAACCCCAAAGCTAGCACAGCATTGGACCAAAATGCCCCCAAGCAGTCAATTATATGAGAGGAAGGGGAGGCGAGTGGAGGGGGCCGGTGAGCTGAGCCACCGGCGAGCTGTCTCGTCTCCGGAGGTTGGCCGCGCGAGAAAGAGAATGAGGGGCGGAGAGGAGGAGGAGGCAGAGGGCCGGCGGCGGCCCAGTGGCTAGCGGCAAGAGAGGGGCCTGCGCGCCGTGCGCTGCGCACCGCCGGGAGGGGCCCCAGCCGTTCGGCCAGGGCGCAAAGAGAGGAGGGGGAAGAGCCATAGGTGGGAAGGCCTGTTCGGCCGATTAGAGGAGAGAGAGAGAGGGAGAGATTTGGGGAGAAAAAGAGAGGGGCCATTCAGCCAAGAGAAGAAAAAGGGATAGGGAGGCCGGCCGGGTAAGAGAAGAGAGAAGAGAAAAGAAAGGAAAGAAAGAAAAAGAAAAGAGAAAAGAAAAAAAGGGGTGGTTCCTGCGCGACAGGACCTTGACCCCGTGCATTCTTTGCTCAATTCGAGTCAGCACGTAGAAACGTCGATATCCGTTGAGGCTCTGGTTTCTGTTTTGCCGTTGAGTCGGGTTGGTTTGTGCGCAGGTGGAAGTCCCGGGTCGGAGCCGTCCACGCGCCATCCCCAAGGCTAACCAGGCAAGTGCTTTGTAAAGCGGTGAATTCGGTACTGATTTCGGTTAAATGAATGATGATGCACTGCTTACCATGTTGGGGTAAGTTTACTATTTCCGGACGATGCATTGCTTACCATGTTAGGGTATGTTCACCTTTTCCGGATGCATATTGAGAAAAGATGAATGATGAACGTTGAGACATGCCATGTTGATATGCATAAATGAACGTGCATTCATGCATGTCATGAACAGAGAGAGAGTTGGTCCACGTCGAGTGGACACTCCACAGGAGTGGAGTTGAGGTCCCCGTATGAGAATTACGGGCTACTGAGGTCCCTATATGAAACATGACGGGCTTGAGATCCCCGCATGAAACAGGGCGGGCCTGGGTGAGCATCGACGGGTGCTCACTCTGCTATACCGGTATAGACCAAAGAGTTGAGAAAGAAGTGCATGAGCATGTGCATGGGCATATGCATAATGATCGGTTGATGAGAACCTAAAGAGATATGAGAAAGGTGCATGTGCATGATGAATAGTTGAAGCGTGGCTTGAAAAGCGGATCATGAGTTTATTGCTTGACCGCATCACCTAGAATGCTTGCATATGTAATCAGTTAGTTGTTCCATTTTCATAGTGAGAGTGAATAACAGCAAATATTGCCCCAAGCGTTCTTCGCTCTCTAGAAGAAATCCTGTGTATTCATCCCACCAGGCACGGGGGTGTGTGTGTCCACCTCGCGTGTGTTTTCTGCAGCTCGCCAGATCCAAAGCCAACAGTAGCATGGGCACACGCATTATTAGGCCATTTGGAACGCAAGAATTTTGCTGGAAATAGTTCAGTTCCCGCAAGAACAAGGAAATTTTTTTTGCATTCGAAACGGAGACCAACTTTAGAAAGGAGAATCACATATAGAGAACTAGATAAAAAATAGTGAAGCAAACAAAACAAGAGGAAAAAGATTTGGTGAAGTTGGCTGTAAAATCTTGAGAACAAATTCAAAAGGGTTACAACGAATTGCTGCTTTCTGACAACCCTCGGACCCTTTTTGCTCTCTAAAAAAATTTAATACCCATGGAACCTAGCTTCTCTCATGTAAAAAAATGTTTTTACTTTCTTGGCTGGGATTGGAATGGATTTGTTTGTATGTCGCCTATAAGGCCACGTCATAAGTTGAGTTTGTATTCATCCACTAATCATAAATCCTAGGATTACTTAAAACTGCTAAGGACAATTCTACATAATATCACAACAGGATAAAATGGATGCTATTGTTATGGAAACACATAATAGAAAGTGAGTTAAATCAACTTACCTTTCGTTTTCAAGATATGCTCTTAGCTTGTTGATGAGATGTTGGTCACTGTATGATCCCATTTGTTCTGAACTCCCATTGCTCACTACAAGAAATTTGAGTATCAGTGATGAATATAGTTATGATGAGAAACGAAAATGTCATAGATTAGCTATCATTCCGTGACGATTCAAGTGATTTCGTCATTAATATGAGGGACGGCACCTTTGACGCCTAGTTTTGTGACGAAAACAAATATTTGTCACAGAATATACAGAAAACCATGATGATTGTTTATATTCGTCATCAAAAAAATTATTATTCGTGACGATTTATTGGATGACGAAAAAAGTATTGTCAAAAAAAAGGTAGGGCGAATGGGGCCATTGTGAAACAAACTGACATGTGGGCCATCTAGAAATAATAAACTGAGTATATCACCCCCGGTCCCCCTCCGCGACTCCGCCCCCCTCTGGCACTCCCGCTCGCACAGCCCGCCTCCTCCTCCTCCATCCGCCTCACCCCGCCGCCGGCCTCCGCCTCCGTCTCCCCCCGGCCGCCGGCCTCCGCCTCCGCCTCCACCCGGCGCCGGCCTCCTCCTCCGCCCCGCGATAACTCTCCGCGACTTCCGCCCCCCTCTGGCACTCCCGCTCGCACGGCCCGCCTCCTCCTCCTCCATCCGCCTCACCCCGCCGCCGGCCTCCGCCTCCGCCTCCACCCGGCGCCGGCCTCCTCCTCCGCCCCCACCCGGCCGCCGGCCTCCTCCTCCGCCCCCACCCGGCCGTTGGCCTCCTCCTCCGCCAGTCCGCCCCCAGATCCGCCTCCTCCTCTTCCATTCGCCTCCTCCGCCCCCACCCGGCCGCGGGCCTCTCCGCCCCACCGGCCGCCGGCCTCCTCCTCCACCCCAGATCCGCCTCCTCGCGCGCCGCCCACCACCCCGTCCTCCTCTCGGTCAGCCGCCTCCCACATCCTCCTCCCCGCCGGCTGCCGCCCGGCCGCCCTACCGCCCCCCGTCCTCCTCCCGACGCCCTCGTCTCTCTCTGGCTTGCCTCCTCCTCCCCCGTCTGCGCTGCGGCGATCTAGGGTTTGATCCCCGACTCCAACGCCGACGCTGCCAACCTCCTCCTCCCCCGTCTGGCCTGGGATGAAGCATGTTTATTATTTTCTCATATTGTAACTTTGATGAGCTTTACCTGTTCTTTGTAACTGATTTAATTATATTGTTGGTACTTGCAGCAAGAAAGGGGATTGATCAGATGCCTCAGAGCATGGACAAGCTATGATTTGTGAGAATGCTAATGATAAGCTGCCTAATTGCAGTAAGTAGTTATATAGCTATTAGTTTTTTCAGCTTAAAATGCACTACTAGTAGTATTTAGGTTATTGACAGTACGGATTTTCAAGAGTTTATGTGAGTTAATTCGCTAGTTTGTAGTCACTAGCGTATTGATTAATTTTCTGAGAGGAACTTCACTTAGAGAATGTTAATTGCTTCCCTGTTCGTGATCATGCATGATGAAAATCGCATTACAGTTGATTAATATACATGGGGAAACTGCGATCCCACTGAATATATTGTTCAGGAGGGTGTAGTGTGCACGGGTTTGTCTAAGTTAGGGTGAGCTGATTTCGGCTATGCCAACGAAGAGTGTTTTTGTTGAAATGAGATGGAACGCTCTACTGTTGTGTGGGTTGGGTGGCTTTGCATTCTTACGAAGTTGTGGTTTATGGTAGCTCAGCAAGTTCAGAAAGTTCAACTTTGTAATTTGTTAGCATCAAGTTCTGGGTATTACTTGCAAATGTGTAACTCAATCTCCATACAATGAATCAATGAATTAGCTTGTCACTTGAGGTTTTTGTTGATTGTTTAGTGGTTTCTGCATTGACCATTGTTCAGATTAGTTGGGATTGCTTACTTGGTGGCTAATGTTCCCACATTCTATGTGTGCTTTGCTAATGATTTCATACAAATGGCTCACTCGAACTTCTCTATATCATCAAATGATGCCAAGAGGTAATGATTCACTCTATGGATATTTCCTTGGATAACTCAAGTCCGATAATAGGTATTGCACCTTTCAGTCCTTTGCTTTGCCCCAAAACCATATGCACATACTTACAAAGGAAATGTGAGAGAAGACAATCAGATGAGATTAGTATGAAATGGATGAGAGGAGGGATGTTATATAAAGCAGCAATGCAGATTGTTGATGAGATTAGTATTAATGTGTGTGTGTGTAGATTGTTGATGCTATGTAGTTGAGGAATGCAATTGTATTGTTTGATTGTTGTAGTGATATTGCACAGGAAGCAATTGTGTTGAACCAATGATTGTAATGGCATGTATTGGATAAATGTCAATTAATTCTATATGCTTTGATGGAACAATTCTATGGTGATTATCTGGAGAATTATGCTACTGTTCATGACTTTTTTTGTCATTCATGTATGTCTGGATTAAATTTTGTGACGTTGCAAATATATTCATGATGAATAATTTCGTCATAAATTACACGTCCTAGACCACATAACGGTATCGTCATAGAAAATATTTTATGACACTAAGTAAATCGTCATAAATATTATTGTATGACGATATGTTATTCGTCATAAATGTGTACTATTTTATGACGATTTCCCAATGATCGTCACTAAGAACATTCTGTGACGCAGAATCTGTGACGATCCGAGTGACGCAAGAAAATCGTCACTATTATGCTTTTATGACAAAAATCCATGATTTTGTGACAAATACGTATCATCACCGATGCTCAAATTTCTTGTAGTGGCTTCTCCCAATTTCCGAGAGCAAAAACCTCATAAGGTTATTTATGTTGGGCTTTTGCGATACAGACACAAAAGCTATATATTTGAATTGATGTTTGACTTTCTCGTACACCAACTGAGCTGGGAATGATTGACCAGGTCTACGACAAGAATAATGGACGGATGGAACCCACACGTTGGCTGAAGGTTCTTTCTGCCTTCGTCCGGATTGCACAGTCAGGTCCGCAGTTTCCTCCATTTGTAAAAAGCAGCTGCTCTTGCCTACTTTTGTAATTTATATATTTTTTGTTTTTTGCAATAAAAAATCGGTAAAAACACAAGGCATAATATAATCTTGAGGACCCATGATGTGAACATATGGCCTTTTCTAGAGAACTTTCCTGGCCGGCCAGAAAGCGTTCAGTGTTGATTTTCTTCGAGTTGCTCTGTTTCAGCAGGTTTTGTTGTTTTGCTTGGATTTCTCGGCTGGAACTGGCTGTCAGCTAGTTCGGTTCCTGATTTGTTTTCTCCTGACTTGTTTATAAGCTGAGTGCTAATTGCGTCCCAAAGTGAAGTGTCTAAAGTGAGACAATCGAGATTCCGTCCATGATTCTTTGCTTCTTCCTTTAAGTATAGGGTCTTTGTGTTAGTCGTGTTAAGAGTAATAAATGTCGGTGTGGAGTTGATTTATCAATCCACAATGATAATTAGTTAATCAACGATGTACTTACATCATAGGCCAAAAGTCCTTACACTAAGGTGCTTTTATGCTTTTCTCTCTAATAAAAGTAGCACTAATTTCAAAGAATATAAAGAGATAAATAACATCTATTTACTCTTTATAATATTTTAAAAATTATATAAATTACTATTAAAGAAAGTATAAAAACATCTCAAGAAACTGATCCGCATGCATCGAATCTGAATACAAGCATCTGAACCTATGGAATAGCTCCTGCTTCGAACATTACACGTGGTCCATTCAAATGTTCAAGTGGAGCTCTGTTAAACATTGGAATCCACCGGTGCTGAGTGTGGGTCCTTTGGGAATTCTATTTAAGAATAGACAGAGGACACGGAGGGCAGGCAAGTATTCGAGCATATGCAGATCTTCCTCTTCCACAAGTTTAATATCGATGTCTAAGTAGGAAAGCTCAGAGAGCGAGCAATTGATCACCATGCATCCACCGAGAAATCTATTTCACCTATGCTGGAATTAATATGCAGACACCGGAGGTTGTAGGAAAGCTCAGAGAGCGAGCAATTGATCCACTTTGGACAACAGTTTCCGGCAACTCATGTACATGACTATCTCTTATATCAAGACTCTGCAAAAAGTCAAGCTTTCCAATTTGGACAGGGAGTTCCTTGATATATGTCTATGTCCTTCGGAGGCCCAGCTACCTCAACTGAAATAAACTTCCGATGTTCTTAAGATGATCATTCTTCAAATAACGACATTCATGTAGATCTAATACTCGCCTTCATCCAGGTCTTCACTTGCACGTCTGCCCTTCTCCATAGCTGCATACTTCTCTAACACAACGTTGATGGTGAACAGCTTAGCATACTCTTCTATGAGCTTGGTGAGCTTGCCAATAAGAGGGTTCATCACCCAAGTCAAGACGCTTATCATGATCTTTTCCCCAACTCCTCCCATCTCCTCGCAATCAATCCACTCTTTGATTAGAATCGAATCGATGAATTAATTTTATGTCGTAGCAGGAATTTTGCAATTGTGCGAGGTTTCCAGCTGCCTTCTTTTGGCTAGCTTCTGTGCAAGACAGGCTGTGCAGCAATATTGAAGAACATTTCATGTGAAATTTCCCCTCCATCCCTTTTCTTGGTGATGCATCAGGAATAACACGCCCACTGAACTTTGTCCTTGAGAAATAGACCCACACCCGACAGATTTTGGATATAGACGGATGGGCCCGAGACAATAGCTCAAAATTAGAGGTCCTCCTGTCAGTCAAATTTGTGTATCAAATTAGCAAATTATTTCTGCAAAACAATAAAGGCATAATATAATCTTGAAGACCCCTGATGTGAACATATGGCTCTGTTTCAGCAGGTTTTGTTGTTCTGCTTGGATTTCTCGGCCGGAACTGGCTGTCAGCTAGTTCGGTTCCTGATTTGTTTATAAGCTGGGGGTTCATCGGCTTAATCTAAATGAACTTTCCTGACCACTTCGGTGCTAATTGCGTCCCAAAGTGAAGTGTCCAAAGTAAGACGAGATTCCATCCATGATTCTTTGCTTCTCCTTTAAGTATAGGGTCTTTGTGTTAGTCGCGTTAAGAGTAATAAATGTCGGTATTGAGTTGATTTATCAGTCCACAATGATAATTAGTTAATCAACGATGTACTTACATTGCTACCCAGAAGTTGTTACATTACAGCCCAGAAGTTCAGTGTTCCCAGCCATTATAGGTCTTAAGGATCAAAAGCATGAATCAGAACTAATTTGTTCCAACTTTTCGTACAAAAAACTAGTAGAAATTGCAAATGTGACAACATATAATTTACAAGGATGAAGCATGGAAAGACAGGGCCAGTACTATTTCCATGCGGGCACCGACAGCACCAGGCACGACGTCCCAGCGATCCACGCGGCCTTCCCCGTGCTCCGCGCCAGCTTCCGCGCCTGCGCCGCCACCTCCCGCCCCTGCACTGCCACGGCTGACCGCGAGATCGAATCCAGGATGGCCATGGTGGCTGCCTCCACCTCCGATTCCGATCTGGTGGATTGGGGGGGGGGTTAGGGTTTAGAAGGCCTCCTCTTTCCTCGTGTTGTGCCGCACAAGCCGCCCGATAGGGCTGAAAACGAAAACGGTAATTCTCGGTTACCGAAAATCGTTTTCGAGAAATTACCGATTTTTTCCTCTAAACGGAAACGGTGACGGTAACCGATAAAACAGAAACGAGAACGGTAAAAACATCCGATAATGAAAACGAAAACGATTTAGCTCTCTTCCGATCGTTTTCGAAAAATACCATATTTAGCCGATAATCTACCGTCGATAATTACCGAACTCAGGCAGAGGCCTCCGCGTCGGTCTCACCACTGCACGCCTCGGTTAGATCCAAGGGCGCGGCCACCGGCTGCTGCTCGGCCTCCCGCGCGTCGGGTTCCTCCTCGCTGCCGCAGAGGTCGGCGTCGGCGGGGCGCCTAGCAGCTAGGAGCACGGAGAGGAGCTCGTCGCGCTCGAGCCGCTCGACGCGGGCCCTCAGGCGGTGGCCTCGGCCGGCGCGCCGAGAGACGGCGCCGCCTCCATCCAGCGGCGCGGTGGCCGGCAAAGATCTCAGCGCACGGCGTTGGCACGGCGCGTCCGCGCGGCGCGCGCAATCGCGGAGCTGGTCCTTGGCGGCGAGGAGGTGCGTGGCGAGCACGCGACTGGAGGGAGGCGAGGTGGCGCGCGCCGGGGCCGCCGGCGGGGAGGGAGGCGAGGAAGAGAGCGAAGCTGAGGCCGATGTAGGTGGCCAGGACCTCGCCGCTGGCAGCGGGCTCCTGCGGCGGCGTAGCGGCGGGCTCAGCGGCCATTTGGGAGAAGCGAAGGTAGCGAGAGAGAGTGGACTAGAGGAGGGGGGAGAGAGTGGATGTGGGTGGGTGTGCAGCTGCAGACGCTTGGGGGGTGGGAATATGGGGCCATCCTGCACAAGCCCAGATGGCATAGCCCACAAGCGATATATGTGTCTTGCTTCTTGTGCTATGGATCATTACTACAGTATTATTTTTCATGTGACCTGGGTCAATCTATACAGCTATTATCATGTTGTGCAGATTGGTGTGTTTATTGTATTTTAGATATCGCTTTCATGATTTTCGATCGTTATCGATGCACTTTTGATCGAATAGTTTCGTTTCCGAATTTACCGGAATATCGATGTCGTTCTCGTTTCCGACAATATCGTATCGATTTCATTTTCGAGAAAATTATGTGAAACTGAAAATGATTTAACCTCCTACCGATCGTTTCCGACCATTTTCAGCCCTACCGCCCGATGCCTTGGACTTAAAATAATTCGCAATTGGCTGAATAATTGGATGACTGGCGAGAGCTACGGCAAGAATGATGGACGGATGGACCCCACACATTGGCTGAAGTTTCTTTCTGCCTTCGTCCGGATTACACAGTCAGGTCCGCAGTTTCCTCCGTCTGTAAAAAGCAGCTGCTTTTGCCTACTTTTGTGTGTGTGTATATATATATATATACACACACACATTTATTTATTTATTTATTTTTGTACGAATAAAAAATGATAAAAACGCAAGATAATTTAGAATAATGTTGGATCTAAATCTAGGACAATAACAATGGACGGATGAAGCCCACACATAGGCAGAAGATTCTTTCTGCCTTGTCCAGCTTGCACACGCATGTCCGCAGTGCCCTCCATTTGTAAAAAGCAGATGCTCTTGCCTACTTTTGTAATTTATATATTTTTTATTTTTGTATCAATAAAAAATCAGTAAAAACACAAGACAGTACAGATGTTAGGCTTTTAACGTGTACATCGTTTAACTTGTAGACCTCGTCTTAAGAAAATACTCCGTTTGAAAGTTAGGTACTGTAGCAAAAGCCAAAAGCCACCAGCTTTGGAGGAAAAGAACATCATAGAAAAGCGAGTTGATTAAACTAACCTATTAATCTTTATCACATCATAGAAAAGCGAGTTGAGTAAACTTACCTATTGATCTTTATCCAATCTTACCACCAACGCTCTCAATTTCTGACAACTCCCTCAGAAGGTTATTCATGTTAGGCTTTTGTGATACAAACACAAAAGCTTTAAAAAAGAATCGATCTTTGATTTTCTGGCACACCTGTTTAGCAAGAGTAGTTTTGCCTGAACCTCCAGATCCAACAATAAAGGCAACTCTATGCTACTTCATTGGCCCACCCTCCTCGCCAATCAGCTGATCGATCATATCCTCACTTGGTCCCTTAATGCCCACAGGTTTTTACCACCTCCACATATAGTGCTGGCAATCGAGGATTGATCTCTGTATGCACGGTGCTAGAAGTGGCCTCGTCAATCTTATACCTTATCTTCCGCTCATACACTTAGTTGACATGGACCAAAGTTCTTGGTCTTCCTTGGCAAATTTATGGCGATGGTGCAATTTCTTCAATTTGCGAATGTTCTCGCGGAAGATCCTCTTGAAATGGTGGTATCGTCAGCTGGTTCATGACCGACATGATAGCTGGTTCATGACTGACATGATAAGTGAACTATCTATGCAATCCTCAGGGTGTGTTTGGTTGAGCTGTGGCTTCTGAAAAAGCTGCTGTGAGCTGTGGGCTGTGGAAAAGCTGCTGTAGGTTGTGGGCTGTGGAAAAGCTGTAAGCTGTTTGGTTCAAACAAGTATAAAACTTACCTCCTATCTCTATTTTTCTTGAAACAACTATGAAACAGCTCTCTATTTTCACCATTTCAAAAAGCAGAAAGCCAAAAGCCAAAAGCAGGGTCCAAGGTGCTTTCAAAACTATACTACCCAAAAGTAGCTGCTTCTGAAAAAGCAGTTTCTGGTTTCCACCCCTTTGGTTGGCTTTTGGCTTTTTGGAAGCAAAAGCAGCTCCCAAAAGCTCAACCAAAGACACCCTCAATGTTGTAGGCCAGCTCGCGCACTGCCTTCTTCCAGGTCTTCACTTGCACGTCTGGCTTCTCCATAGTTGCATGCATGCCTCATAGCTGGTTTTGGCTGGTTCGTTCACCCAAACCTAACACTCAACTGCGTAATATATCATCTTTGCGTACCTCGTTTCTAATATCTGATCAGTTCTGGGTTCTTGCGATCCACATCCCCCACTTCTAGCCTATGTACCAATTCCGGGTTCTTGCAACTGTGGATCCTCCACTTCCGATTCCAACCAGCTCTGGGTTCCTCCCCTAATTAATACTTATCTATATGAAAAACATAATAACCTTGATAGTGCTACTAATTTTATCCATGCTCAAACAAAATAATGATTGATAAAAATAATACGGTCCATATATACTAGTGAAGTTTGTGATCCCTTATATTCTATATTATGTAGAGGTCCCTACCTGTCTCTTTGTTGCCTGCCAAGGCATCCTCTGCCCATCTTCTTAATTATCCTATCTGGTCAACTGCTCCAATTAACACTATCTTTTCTTTTCTTGCTCATATCTCTTTTCTGATTTAATACATTTTTCTTTTTCAAAAGAATGCTTACCTGAGTTTACACCGAAACTCTGGGTTCCAAAGTCACCCTGGTACAATTCACTCTGAACCCCAGTACATTGCCTGCAAGTTACACGCATACTATGATTTAATCTATGTTGTTGGGGGAAACAACCGGGCATAAATAATCGAGTGCATTATATTTAAACGCTTCTGTGTAATTTCTAAGTCTTACTTCGCCTATGAACAGATTTCTAGGTTCCCTCATTTATTTTAGTCGTCACGCGACAATTTACCTGTTATGATTAATGTTATTTAATTGCGCATGAAATTCTGGCTTAATAGTTCATCAAGGAAGTTTTATGTTAAAATCTTAGATAACTAAAAAATTCTATCATTTCTATGCGGCTCGCCTTTAATTAAATAATTAGCAGCACATTCAATCAATTTAATTTGCAGTGGAATCCATGTTAGCCTAAGTTATACCAACTATCTTTTTTTAACAGGTATTTATAAATTTAGGTTGCATGTTCAGGTTATTCTATTTTTCTTATTTCCTCTTTTCCCTTCCCTTCCTTTTTTTCTTTTTCTCCCCTCTCTATGCTCTTCCTCCATTTGGCCGGATAGTTAAGTAGCCGGTCTGTCCTTTTAGACAGTAACTTATGTTTTTTAGTTGTTTATAAAAAAGAGAAGTGCTATAGAATATTTAACTATTTTTAAAGGTAAAATCAGTCAGATTTTGAAGCGTTGGATCTCAATCCAACGGATCCCTATACAACCCCTCCAAAAAAGGGTTTTTATTAAACGTCATCCGGATGTTTTCTTCTTAACTATCATCCAGATTTAGGACCATTGGATTAGAGATCCAATGGCCATTAATTCTCCTCCCTCCCCTTGAATTCTACCCCTTCCCTCTTAAAAAAAATCCCCCCTTTAAAAACAAGGGATCCTTTGATCTCTAATCCAAAGGTCACAAATTTAGATGATAATTAGGAAGAAAACATCCGGGTGATGTCTATACACTCTCCAAAAAAAAATAATCTAGGATGTTGAATTTCCATCCAACGGATCCACCCATACAAGCTTCCATAAAAAAAATGATCTGGGGTGTTAGATCTCTATCCAACGGATCCACTCGTGCAAATCCCCTAAAAAAAGATCTGAGCATTGGATCACTATCCAACGCCTTAAAATCGGACTAATTTTGTCTTGAAAAATAGTTAAATGTTGTATAGATAGAGATTTATATTTGATTTTAGTCGATATAAATGTAGTTATTGTAGTATGTAATATAATTAATATATAGATTATATCATAAAAAATATTCTTTAAAAGATAGTTATCGAAACAACGGCTAATCGTGTGTTGAGAGGACTCGTGAGATTATTATTACTGCTACTCGTCTTAAAGCAAGTGAACAGAAAGTCTGATGCAATCCGGTCCATCGTAAGAAGGTAACATTGGCACATTGCCCATGTCACAGGAAGCTAGATAGCATCACCAGTACCCCAATGTACGGATTCAGTGACTGTAAAATTCTGATTCAATGACTGTAATTGATTCTCACGGTAGTTGCACGGTCGAGATCATACGTTCACACCCTTCTATTTTAAAGGGTAGTAGTTCCTAATCCTACCTGGTAAGCTCCTTGATTTATACGGTTGTTATTGAATATAAAAAGGATTGCTTGCATTTTGCATTGGCGGTATATGGTTGTACTGCAGTGAAGAGATAAAGATTTCGCCGGTAGTTCAGAAAGCAAGTTCATGATAAACCACATGGAGACTTCTAACAGGGAAGTTTCCTGAAGCAGACTGATAGTGAAATTGTTAATTATTGCTGATGTGTGAGATTGTTAATTATTGCGGAAAATTCTCTTGACACAAGGGAGCAGAAACTGACGAACTGTTTGATCCTGCGAGCAAGGATTCTCCTATTTTAAGTACAGATCATTTTCCATACAGCCGTTATTTGATATAAAAAGGCTCTTCTTTGCATTTTGTATTAGGAATTTTTACAGTGCATTCTACTATAGTAAAAAAGTGCTAGTAGAAATTAAGTTTGATTATTAATTTATGAGTTTATAATAGACTTTTCTTTGTAAATCTAATTTTTTATAATAGTATTATAGATTTTTCCTCTTAACCCTGTGCAGTCACCACCGTCTTGTATGCCCTTTGCCGCGTTGCAAAAATTACTCTTATCCTATTCATCCCTTAACAATTCTACTCTTCTTAAGATTCTACTGCTAGTATTATTAGCGATAGTATAATTAAACTATAACTATATTATAAAAAGGAATGGACGGTTTATATTTATTTTGGATAAGAGAAAAGAGCCCTCTGTACTGGGAGTATATGGCTGTACTGAAGTGAAAGAAAAAAAATAGAGAATTTGCCTGCAGTTTAGAAGACAGGCTTACGATAACCACAGGGAGACTTTTTACAGGGAAGTTTCCTGAAGCAGATAGTGAGATCTTGTGAACACTTGCTACTAGTTGTCCACTTTGTCGAGCTCTGTTAACTTTTCAACACCTTACATGGCCGACCGGAGCAAAGGCAAGTGCTCACGGAGAACTACAATTTGCCTAAGGCATTCTTTCCTCTCTTTTTCTAAGACTAGTTTGGCACTGCTGTGCTGTCATTTGTTTTATTATATTCAAACAAACAGATGACAGCACAGAAGTAGGTACATCAAGATTTGACACCATTGTACAATATCAAGATTGGTCGAATAACATGGCTATTTCAATAGTGTACTACACGCAGAAGTAGATACATCAAGATTTAACACCGCTGTACAATCTCAAGATTGGTCCAATAACATGGCTTCCAACTATATTTGTTTGCGTTTATTGAACGAAAGCTGCGTGATCATGGGCTGCATGGTACTTACAGGATTTGTAGCTACCAGTCTCAAATTACTGTACACAAAGACCAAATCTTCAGCACATTCAGGAGTTAGCTTGTTTCTCTTCATACTGTGGATAAAACTATATGTGCTCTAATTTCTTTCACAGCAAGAAGATGTCTCGGGTTGGATAACCACTTTGAGAGCTAACTTTGCAATATAGGAATGGATTATTCATGATTTACCCACCAATTGATTGGATCAAAGACCTCTATATCATAAATGGAATTAAAGTCATTAAATTCTCTAGAACAGGTGGAAAATCTTGTATATTCCTCTTTGGAAAATCTTGCATATTCCTCTTTAACTTGTCTAAACTGCTCATGTGCAGGGGAAAACTTCTTAAAACACTTCATTCTCATTTATGAAATCTCAAGGCCCTTGTGGGGGTACACGGCTAACACCTCCATTGATCCACTTTCTCACTATAATATCTAGAAAAGAAAAATCAATGGATTAGAACTTTGGAAGAATTAAAATATAAATGTTAGCAAATAGCAATTACAGATTATAGCTCACCTTGAATTAAATGAATGTGCCAAACAATGTGATAGAGTGTTGCCTTTTGCCCACCGATCAACCAATATACTTTGAACAACAAAGTAAAAGGTGGACTCATTATCTTGTTTTCTTATGATGACGACGCCACCTCCGAAGTCACATCACCTCCTGAACAATACATTACCCAATCTTAATAACATGTTAAAACAGTACATACACATAACACAAATCAACATCGCTCCTACACACCAACCCAGCCTGATTAACCCCCTTCATTGGACAACCCTTCAGCTGTCCCAGTGATCAAACGACCATAACTCTCAATTTTGGAATCCAAACACTATGATCATGTGTTCTGGAATCTACACAAAATTTTCAACATAATTCTAGTTATCATAATTTTAATATTAAATCATCTATGCCCACGTTTTCAGCCCAAAGATCATAGTGTAAATTAATGGACAGCATGCTCAACAGTTTCAAATCTAGTTTTCTACAGCACAAAAAGTGGTAAACAATACCACTTCTAGAAATTAAAGAAAATTATCCAACTTTCCCTATTTATGACTACAATTTATTTCGATCACCTACTGTGTTTAATATGGCAAATAACGCAACTACTACTTGTGACGACCAAATTCTGAGTAACAATATTTCCAGAGCCATAACTCCCAAACCACTCTTCCAAATTCAGTTCTCTAGCACTCTATATAAATATTGCAAAATTACCTACAACTTTTATGTTATACAAAAACCATAATGCTGGCATCTAGTATTTTTAGTAATTACCTCGACATTGCCCAAGCATGGCGATTCCCTCGACAAAGAAATTGCTATTGTCGTAACTTTTACCCTACCCTATTATTGTAACTTTTAACCTACCCAATCAAACTAAGTGTTTATGCACTCTATGGAAAGAAAATGATATTACCTACATTTTTATAGTAGACCAGAATTTCAGATTAAACAGGTAGAGTGCCCAAAACCGCACCATAATAATATTGTGCAGATTGCCAATGCACTGCAAGACAGACCACTTCAAATCACCCTAACTTTTGACATACCCAATGGATTTTTGGGTTCTTTAGCTCTATGGAAAGAAAATCAATTTATCTAAAACTTTCTAGTATATCATGATTTCTGAATCGGACTAAGTTCCCCAAAAATTGATTAGATCTAATATGCGCAAAACCTGAGAATTCCAGGAACCCTAAACATAACCTAGCATGAAGCACGAGGATAATTATGCCCTAATTACTAAATTGATCGGTACAAAACTTAAATCTACTGGATAAGATAATAGCTATGAAGAGTTACCCATGAAACTGACGAAGAAGCGACGAAAAAACCACAACAAACGTTCTCCTCCATCTCTTCCTCGCCGCGGCAGCCTTTCCCCTTGCCACAGTAGCACTTCTCCTTGCTGCGGCAGCCTGGGGGTAGCGGCGGTAGCACCACCAAAGTAGCAGCGAACCCCCTGGCCATGGCAGCCAAATTGCTTGCCGCGGCAGCCCTCGGCTGCAGTAGTTAGGGCAAGCGGTGGTGGCTAGTGCAAGGCATGGAGTGGCTGCTGCTAGGGTTTGGCTAGGTGGGAATCAAGGAAGTGCGCAGCACCCCCGACTCCCCTTTTATGGTCCTGGAGTCTGTGGCTGGCTCGGCTGCCGCGCACACATCGAGACCGACACGGTTGCGACGCCAGCCTGGTCCGGCCAGCCAACCCTTTTCTTTCTATTCCCTTTTCTCTTTGTATCTCTCTTTCTTACTTACTTTCCAAGGTTCTATAAAATGAGATATTACATATGGTGCATGCTCGTGCTATATCTCTCAACTCTGAGCTACTCTGAGGGATACTGCATATAAGGGAAGGTTGAAAGTATAATACTCTTCCCCTTAAGCAAATTAACACCATGGAGAATTAACATGCGTGGATTTCCAACTTGACTGGCTCCGTGTTATTGTGAATTCACGTATCACATGTACACTATTGTGATCTCGACCTTGGTATGGTTGGGAAGCAGCTTTACTTCGTTATTGATAACAGACGTCGCAGCAGCCTTCTTCTCTGGAATATCTTTATGTACACATTTAGTCCCGACAGATAGAATGCACATTTGAGAGAGGAGAGGTGCCGGATGCCAAACCTCAAACCAGCTCCAAATATATTGAAGAAGTCGAGATGTCTTAAACATGGGAATCCACCGTGACTCATCTGGAGTCCATCTTCGGGAATTCGCTATACAATTATATATCTGGGACGAGAAGGGCTGGCAATTCTTCAAGCATATGTAGATCTTCACTTTTCATTCGTCCAACACTAAACTGCAAGTAGGTGAGGTCAGAGAGTGAGGGATTAATCCACTTTGGAAACCTGGGGATCCTTAGTCAGTTTCGAACTTTTGGAGAAGTGGAGGAGGGCACCAAGAATCCATGGAGCTGTCTGCATCACCAACTCTGTTGTAAATATGTAGAGATCGAAGGTTGCTTACCCCAAGCTTGCAGAGGGACGACATTAGAGATTCCATTCTAGTTTGCAGATCACACATTCCTACATACTCGAATATTACTCGAAGCACCCTTAACTTGCTCAAAACCTGTAGATCTTTCATAGAGCAGTGGCAACCATCAACGGTCCCTAACTCCTGAAGAGCTTCCATGTTGCCAAATCCACCCGGCAATCTGAGTTCATCGCCTACAAGACGCACCAATCGTTTGAGCTGAACAATACTTCCTGGCAACTCTCTTATCGAAGGTCTTCTTAGATCGAGCATCTGTAAATACTCTAGCTTCCCAATTTGGAACGGTAGCTTCACAGCTTGGTAATGTTTGTCCCACGGAGCCCCAGGTATCTCAGATGAAATAAACCTACGATTCCATCTAGATGAACATTCCTCAATTGATGACGTCAACCACCTAGATCCAACGCTCGAAGAACAGGTAGATCCAAAACAGGAGGCATCGTCCAGCCAACAACACGGCAAATATTAAGTGAACAGAGCTGAGACAAATCCATGGTTCCTTGTGATATTGCCTCTGCATGTTCTTTGTTGTGCTAGATGGAGAGCCTTTCCTAGTCTACGTTAAGGTAACCCCAACGAATTGGACTGGCTCCACAAATTAAGCCAACACCTCAATTCCAACAGTGATAGCTCTTCCCCACTCCATATACGTGAGTTTCAACTTTCACACACACCGGGCCTTCTCACAAGTTTCTTTGAGAAGATCATCAGACACGATACCTCAAAGCCGTCTAAGAGTCGTCAACTTCTAAGAGTAACAAGTTAAGCCTCTTACTTGACACTCACCACGTGCAATGAATGCACAAACTCAAGTGAATACGAAATCCATCTCTAGATGCACACACATATAACTAGAGACCTCTCTCCTTGCGCGCAAGGTGTAATACATGCACAATTGAGAGGAGAAACTCATACTCGCTCAAGAAAGTGAAATGAAGTGCCAAATATTGTCTCCCAACCGGTCATAAGGGTATTTATAGTCCATACCACAAAAACTAGCTGTTGAAAACAAGTATCCTAAAAAAATCAGCATTGCGGTACTACCACCGTTATATGAGCGATACTACTATTTTCCATCATAACGGATAGAAAAATAACTATTAGTTAGCATTTGCAATACTACCGCATTTATAAGGGTGGTACTACCATTTTTCGGTCATACCACAGTTATAAGGGCGGTACTACCATTTTTCGTTTTTCAGTACAGACAACACTCATAAAAACGGTCATAACTTTTGACCTCGGTGTCAGAATTGAGTGATTTAGACTCAATAGAAATCTTATTCAAAAGGATACACAGCTCATCTATTTGCATGATCTCAAACATATTAAATCAATGCAGAAATCATAAGAGATCCAATGAGTCACTATCACAGTCTAAGTATAAGGAAATAGCAACAAAAACCTAAGACCATGCGAAGGGATAATGCATGACCTTCAACAATTTGCAAAACATATTTGCAAACTTAGATCATGCCATAAGGAGTAGGTACATTGACTTCAACTATTTGCAAAACATATTTACAAAGTATAGTCATATGTTACAAGGATCAGATACATGAGCCTCAACTATTTGTAAAAACACATTCGTAAATAATGACATCATACCACGGAGAGTTAGAGAAAGCGGGATTGAGCTATCAACATATAATAAGATTCAAGCTACTATACAAGACCCCTCTTAATAGTACGGCAAACCTATATTAGCAATCCAGTCTTCCAACCAAACCCCAAGATCGGTAAAAGATTAGAAACACATCTTTAGTCCTAACTAGTTATACCTTTGCCTTGAGTATCCTCTTAAAGTTTGATAATGCACATCTTTACTTCAAGTTCGGGTAATTGTGTTTTTTGACTTGATGATCAACTCATGATCATCTCCTTTTTGAGATCTTGATATGCATCAACACATAATGCTTTCTCTTCTTGATGGCCATTAACTTATGAAGCCATCTTCTATCTTGATTCTTGACTTGATGATCTGCAACATACGAAGCCATCTGAAGTCTTCATCATCATTGAACATAACCTATTTATCCAACTCATGAAAAATATTAGTCCCACAATATGATTATTATTAATTACCAAAACATACCATTAACTCATAATGGCGGATCTAGATTCTTCAATATTTCCTTTTTGCTAATTGATGACAACCACCACAATTGCAAATAATTTAATGTAAAGCCATCAAACTCAAAGTGCGGTACTACCGCCATTATAAGTCCGGTAGTTCTGATTTCATGCACGACACTTTCGTTTGTCTTGAGATCCAAAACTTACTCCTCTCTAGAAAAAATGTACCGCCCATAAATCCAGAACTTTCGGGGTCTGATAGTATAACTTAGGAGTTGCGGTCATACCACGCTACGGTAGTTCCGCCGTTCAAACTCCGGTACTACCGTTTTCTAAAGAAATAAAAGAGTTTCAAGGGAAACTCTCTAGAAAAAATGTATCGCCAACTAAATGCCGGTACTTCCGGGTTGCGGTAGTACCACACTACCTTCCCAGTCATACAACACAATTGTAGTACCGCCGAGTAAACTCCAGTACTGCCGGTTATCCTGAAAAATGCACAATTGGCTTTAGAATTTAAATTCAAATGCATGCATGACCTTTGTCTCGAGTCATGTCGATCTTCTTATCAACCTTAGCATGCATCTCTAAGTCATCGAGCAAAATCCGGGACTAAACTTTTCAATCACTTGACATACATGTTAGTCCTTTTTTGCAAACACAAATAATTGAATATAAAGCAATATGAGTCAATGTGAGTATATATGAACTACACAAATTTTATATACTCAAAAGATATGTTTCAAAATAGAGATCCCAATATACGTGGAAAAAGAAATATGGATCAATACTAATGAAATCACAAAATATAGAGTGAACTCACCCTAAATATGTGCATACAAGAATGTGTAATAAAAACATATGCACATATTTAAGTTAGACTTCTTGTGGACTTGAACATGATTAAAGTATTGACTCACATGGCTCACAATTTAGTTAGTCTTGAAAGTCCTAGCTTGGCTTGAACAACGGCTCTTCCGAATCTTCGAACTCTATTTGGATGATCGAGATGACAAGCAAATAAATATACGAACATGCAAAGAAATCCACATGAACTCTAAAATTACTATTTTACTTCCATTAGAAAGATCTTGATTTTAAATGAATTTAAAAACAAGTTTCATTCAACTTGGATTTAAAATAAGTGAGAACTGGACTTCCAAAGTTTAAATCAGAATTTAATCCTAAAATAAATAGAGGAGAGAGAAGGAAAGGGATGGGGTTAGGTGATAGAGAGAGGAAGAAAAGAGAAGAAAGAACAGAGAATGGGCTAGTAAAATTTGGAAATTCGATTTTGGATTTGAATTTCCCTTTTTGAGTTTTGAATAGTGTTTTAATTTAAATTTGAATTCTTGGTTCAGTCATTTGGACGCGAATTTTAATATTTCTTAGCTTTTGGATTTATTTAATTTGATTTCAGATTTTGATTTTTCAATTTGTATTTCAAATTCGAATTTTTGCTCAATTTGATTTCCAATTATTTTGGCACTTGACTCTAGATTTTTATTTTATTTGTTGAATTGTTTGGCAAAACTCAAATCAATATTCTCTAATGAAAGCCAAAAAGTTTGAACAACACCAATATGCATTAAAAGTTTTAAAATTTTCATATTTTCATCATTCTACAATTTTGGGAAGTTACACAAACATTGAAAACAAATACAAATTCTTTGCTTGGCTACTGGTGCAGAATAAGATTAACACAACAGATAACCTAGCTAAGAAATGCTGACCTCACAATTCGGTGTGCGCTCTCTGTGATCAGGCACCTGAAACAGCATTTCACATTTGCTTATCTTGTATCTTTGCAAAATTGCTTATCTTGTATCTTTGCAAAAGAGGTTTGGCAGATGCGGGTCTTGACTTTAGCATGAATATTTTACAAGACGGCATCGACATTCCCAATTTGTGGGAAATTGTGGTTTGTAGAACCATGAAGGAGCTCGGAAAGAAGTTAAACAACATCATTATCTACACATGTTGGAACTTATGGATAGAAAGAAACAGGCAGACATTCCAAAATGTCTCCCTCCAGCCACAGTGGGTTGCGGAAATCATCAAGCAAGAGCCTTGCTTGCCTATTAGGATGTTATTATTCATGGCGGCAAGAACTCATGGCGGCAAGAATGACAGCACATCACTCCTAGGTCTAGCTAGTTTGTAGTTCAGTCTTTTGAACTATTTTAGATGTTGAGGACATGGCTCCTAGCCTTGCTTGCCTATTAGGATGTTATTATTCTCCTTTCCATCTTAATTGAAAGGCAGGGCTCCGGCCATTGTTTAAAAAAAAAGAAAAATCATTTTTGCATACATGTATACATACTACAACCTACAAGTATTTTTTGAAAATCAAGAGACACGAGACAACTCGAGAGTTCATATGGCTTAGAAGATTGATTCATACTATCCAAGAATCATGTGGTGTAGATGGATAAAATTCTCACTATGAGGATAATGCTGCTTGTGTTGCACATTCGAAGAATAGCTACGTCAAAATATAAATGACAAAACATATACTCCATAAACACTTCTATCTCCATGAACAACAGGAGAATGGGAACATAGAAGTGCAAACGATCCAAACAAATGAAAATCTTGTGGATTTATTTATAACGGCCTTATCAGCTTCTTCCTTTGTAAAACATGTTCTTGCTGGGTTTTTGAAGGAAGTTTTTAATGAGGCATGAGCACACCATTGTCAAAGTGTCCAAGGGGAAGTGTTGTGTATCGACTTGTTTTCGAGGGTCCGATAGTGCAGACACTTTACCTAAACTAGACCCATGAGGCCTATAAAGCACATGAATTATAACGGAATTAGTTTAGTCACATATGGTTTCTTACTCCTTTGTAACACCTCTCTCCACCCTATATAAGTTAGAGGGGGCTGATTTATACACCACATCCCACCAATCCATAAAGTTGAGAGGACAATTTGAGGACTACATCTTGTGTTGGTAATCGTTGGCAACACGACCACCAATGTACACTAAATTGATTAGATTTTATTGAATCTATGTTCTATTTCTTCAACTGTTATTGTTGGCTGCTGCTATTGGTAGCATATTACCACCGACAAATAAATATTTCACAACATTCCATCATACTTTTGCTAATAAGATGCTAGAAGATTCTGTTGCATGAAACAACAAAATAATGGGAAGAACAAAATGGTTCAGGCACAACAAGATCCTTGTACAACGCAGTGGAACATCCTTCTTTTCAATTTGTGTTTTTTTTCTAAATGCAAGATCATAACAACTTGCACTCCAATTCTACAGATGTGCAAATATATGAGCAAGACACTCCAGCACGTGAAACAAATATGAACATCAGTTGCGATACTTCACGTATTTTTGGAATCTACAGCCTACTCTACCATCTTCCTAGCAACAATCCAACAGACACAAAATCTCAGCAACCTCATTATACATATTGTTAGTACAAGACCCACATATGGCCACAGGATAACACCCACGCAAGGGTAGCACGACAATAGTATCAGAATGACAGAAATTACAGTTCTCGTTAATTTGGAAATACGAAATCTTTGTCCTGATTGACTACAAGGGAACGTGAGTTATTATCTTCAGAACGGGGTGTTATTTCCGTCTCCGAACATATTATTGTTTCAGTTTTCAAGTATATTTCTATTTTCATTGTCGACTAGGACTCTGTTCCTTTGTCGTCTGGAACTCTTATTTACATGGCTATTTATACCCCTTCTACCAGCACTTCAAGTTATCTACACATATAGTACGCAAAAGGTGTTCTGTAACTTCATATTATGATTTTGCTAATTGTATGTCCGTGACTTCTTCCCGTAAGGGTTTTTCACATTAAATCTATTCTTTGTTGATTATCTTGTCAAGTCGGTTTTCATAGCACATTTCTCCTGATCAATCCTGCAAGGTGAAATATCTAAACATTATTTCTTTATTCGACATAACAGAGTACAAGTACTAAAATACCTTCCGACATCCTTTGCAGAGGAGAGACTCAGCCGGACAAGCATCACATGTACTGTATCCATGACAACACTGAACTTACCGTAATTCTTCTAGCATCCACACATTTTTTTAGATAAAGGATATAAAATTCGGCCTCTATATCCACGAGGGATATATACAGCCAATACAACCACAAGTTACACGAGCACTTAGGCTCAAAGCCTCATAACTGAGGATCATACAACAACGAAAAAGAGAGCTTAAGGACTATGAAAAAAGCTAGAAAGACTACGCTTCAGAACTTTTTCTCCGTCCTTGCTTTCAACCAAGACCCTATCCTCGAACGACTGCGCCACCCAAACTTCGGTCTACTTTGCGTAAAGAAGGGCCTCCTAGGCGACGCCTCGAAGGAGACGACAAGGGTCGCCAATGCCGCCCGCCTCACCGAGGCAAGGTTTTACCTGGAGATCAGAAAACATGAGGGCTGCGGAGTGCCAAGACAACACCTCCAAGAAGGAAAATGGCGCCCGAAGGCGTCATCGTTGTCGGAACCGGTAAGTACACCGGCAAGGCTTTCGCCGGCACTTCCACAGCACCACACGCACTACCCACACACAAAATAGACCGCCACCAACACACCGGAGATCTGCACGCTTCAAGGCCATGGCATAGCCACCTTTAAACTCCCCAGAGAGCCACTTCCTGCAAATTCTCTGTGTGATCCTCTTCCTTGTGGTGAGCCACCACCGGTTCTAACAAATGCTTGCTTGCACCGAAGAGAAAAAGGTATCCGACGGAGAAGATACCCCGGAGATACCGAAGTCCGCTCCGCCCCAAATCTGCCACCTCAATCCCCACAAGGACCTCGGCGAAGAGATACCCTGAGATACCGGTCCGCTCCGCCCCAAATCTGCCACCTCAATCCCCAACAAGGACCTCGGCGACGATACACTCTGCTCCGAACCAGAGCAAAGGACCTCCAGCAAGCACTCCGACGAAGCCTGCCGCACCATCCGGCCTCCAGCCAGACCCAGGCCGGCCTCCGGCAACCACCTTCGAACCGGGCCACAGCACCACCGCTGGATTCGAGCTCGACCACCGGAACCGCACGCCGCTAGCCGGCCACCTCGGCACGGACCGCACGGCCACCAAGCCGGGCCGCAGTGCGCCGCCGCCCCTCCTCGACGCTGCTTCACGCACTCGTCAACGCCACCCCCACGGTCCCGCACGCGCCGTCGGGCCGCCTTCTCGCCGCTTCTCGGGAACCCGCCACGGCGCCGCCAAGGCCAGACACCAACGAGCCCTAGCAGATCCGGGCCGAGGGACGCCCGATCCGGCCACCAAGCCGCCGGATCCGCCGCCGGCGAGGAGAGCCGCTGCCGGGGAGCTCGCGACCAGAGAACTAATCCCCACCGAGCAAAGCTGGGGAAGGGGGAAAAGAGAGAAAAGAGCCCCGCCGCCGCCCTCCTTGCGACCACCGTCGGCCGGTGGCGCGCTCCGGCGACGGCGAGGAGAAGGGACGGACGGGGGTGGAAGGTGAAGGGACGGGGGTGGAAGGTGAAGGGACCGTCTCCTATGAGCAGCATATCCTAGCATCCACACATTGCATGAGAACAATAAAGGGCCTTAAGAGTCATAACTTAGCATCCTTAAATTGCATATTTACATAGTATATTCAGTACTCTTTAGAATTCCTAACTAAATTAAGAACTGAAAGATATCATGGAGCAGCATTCTTTCCGATGTAGGTACACATATGAACAACTATTCAGTTCCTAACTGCCAAGCACTACTTGCTGGTTTCTTCTTGCTGGCTTTCTTCTTGTAAACTGAATTCATCATCATCCGTTCCAACAAAATGCCTAAATTTAGCAACAGAAATCGAGAGGATTGCAACATGCATATGCGTGAAATTTGCTTGTACGAAGCAGAAGACTGTACACCAATCAATCTTTGGTGGTGAACTTTTGAAACCAAGTAAAAAAATTACATGAAAGGTTCTATCTGTAAACTCTAGTCATATATACTGTACTGATACAGACTTACAAGTAGCAAACCCTTTGCTGATAAACTACACTGCTTTCTTCCTAGAATCGTATAGGTTAAAAATGGTATCATTGCTGTTTTTCTTGCAAGCTTGATAATACAGGGAGGCATTGGCATTCGTGTACGTCAGGATGCAGAACATAGAATGTAGTTATCCTTTCCATGTGTAAACTGTGTTGTTGATAATCAATCAGACAATAAACTTGGTCATTCATAAGAGCTAGCATACATAGTACAGTATATATCAACACTGCTGTTGTGATCAACAGAAAATGCAAATTCACAGATTGCAAATACATGTGTACTTAAATTCTCAATAGAATAAAAAAACAATAAGTACAATAGCATGGTAATCATACATATATCAGACAGCACATTTAGTATCAATTGAAGAGTTGCAGGAAGCAGCGAGCAGCCGTCGGACTCGTGTGTCGCCACTGGGATTGGGGTGGACTGGGGGCTGAGTGCCGCCATCCACTACTCACCGCCTCCCTGTTGCTCGTCGCCTCGGCCGCCGACGGATGGATCGCACGAAGGAGATGGGATTGGGGATGGAGGAGTTGGGAATGAGAATAGAGAGAAACCGTGGGGCTCGGTGCAAAATTCCACTCCCAGTTCAAACCTGATTTCAGACCAGAATCGTGGATCACTAACAAAAATACGGTTAACTAAATATTACAAGACAACATAATCTGATGGAAAAAAAAGCTCAAACCTGATTTCTGACCAGAATTTTGCTATAACAAACTCAATTCACTAGCCCCACGTGACGCACTATGGTTCTTGATTTTGAGTGTGGGATGGTTGGGAAGCATCTTGACTTGGTCATTGATAGCAGACTGGGCAGCCTTCATCATCGGAGTATTTTCATCTTCAGAGAAAAACAATACATGCATATTGATACGTTTGAGAGAGGTGAGGTGTTGGATGCCAATGTGTAAACTGTCGTATGTAGATTGTGCTTTATCTGCGTCGAACCAGAGTTCAAGCCTTTCGAGCTTTGGCAAAGCTCCTTCAAATATCAAACCAGGTCCATCACTGTTACAAAAATTGAGTAGTGTTAAACATCGGAATCCACTGGGACTGACCCTGAGTCCATCTTCGGGAACCTGGTTTACTAGAAGATAGAGGAAAAGAAGGGCAGGCAAGTCTTCAAGCAAACGTAGATCCTCCCCTTCCATTTGTCCAACAATGATATCCAAGTAGGTGAGGTCAGAGAGCGAGGGATTAATCCACTTGGGAACCCTGGGCAAGTAGGATCTGTTGTACACAATTTTCTGGAGGAGACGTGGAGGAGGGCGCCATGAATCCGGGAAACTGTCTGCACTACGTCCTCCGTTGTCAATATGTAGAGATCGAAGGTTGCTTGCCCCAAGCTTACAGAGGGATGACGCCAGAGATTCCTTTCTAGTTTGCAGATCACTGATTCCTTCATAGTATATTACTCGAAGCACCCTTAACTTGCTCAAAAACTGTAGATCTTTCACAGTGCTGCGGCAGACATCAAGGGTCCCTAACTCCTGAAGAGCTTCCATGCTGCCAAACCCATCCGGCAATATGAGTTTATTCCCTACAAGACGCACCAATCGTTTGAGCTGAACAATACTTCCTGGCAACTCTCTTATCAAAGTTCTTCTTAGATCGAGCGTCTGTAAATACTCTAGCTTCCCAATTTGGACCGGTAGCTCGGTAATGTATGTCTTACGGAGCCCCAGATATCTCAGATGAAATAAACCTACAATTCCATCGAGAGAACCATTCCTCAATTCATGATAACCCTCTAGATCCAACGCTCGAAGAACAGGTAGGTGCAAAACAGGTAGGTGCAAAACAGGGGGCATCGTCCAGCCAACAACACGGCAGATATTAAGTGAACGGAGCTGAGACAAATCCATGGTTCCTTGTGATATTGCCTCTGCATGTTTTTTGTTGTTCCAAATGGAGATCCTACGTATCCTTTTATGCGAAGATGAGAGGTCCTGACCATCCAACACAGTTACAAAATTTTCTTCAGTTGCCCGGGAGATGATAAAGTTGAGTACTATATCATGGACTCGACATAGTCTTACTTCAATTCTACTGTAAGCATAGTCCACATCCATTGGCTGGATCAGACTCCTATTTATGAGCTCGTTAAAGTGACTCTCTCCTATTTCCTCCAAAGTATAGCCTTGTTTTGCGGTGATAAACCCTTCAGCTATCCATCTCCATACCAAGGTATCTTTTCTAATCTCGTGATCCTCTGGAAATGTACTGAGGTACAAAAAGCAATTCTTCAAATTATGAGGTAGATCGCTGTAACTCAGTGCCAGTATCTTATCCATTACTTGCAGCTCTTTATCCTTTTCATCTACAGAGCGGATGGAATTCAGCACTCTCTTCCATTCTTCCTTTCTTCTTGGTTTATTAGCTAACAAGCTAGCTAAAGTAACTATGGCCAATGGCAAGCCATCACATTTATGCAGTATCTCATTCATAATCCCCTCCAAGTGACCAGGGCACTTATCCTCAGCATCAAAAATCCTCTTTAGAAATAATTTTGTGGAGTCGCTTCTGCTAAGAGGTTTCATTCGATAAATAAAGTCTTTATTTGAAGTGCAACAAGAGTCAGCTACATTGTTGATCCGTGTCGTTGTAATTATTCTACTTGCATGGCCATTTTTAGGAAGAGCACATTGTATGGTTTCCCATGCTGATTTTTCCCAAATGTCATCTGTTAAGGGTATTAGAGATAAGGTATTAGAGATAGAATAGGACTCTTATTTGTTTCCTTATATCTCTTGTACTCTCCTATATATATGGCCCTTTGGGTCTCATATCAATATACACAACATTCATAACATGGTATCAGAGCTTAGGTTAAAACCCTAACCTCGATCTACTTCCACTCCGGCCGCCGCCGGTCGTCCATCCAAGTCCGTAGTTTCTGATCGTTCGTTCGTTTAAGTCGTGCGAGTCCACAAATTTATTGTCAGTCATAGAAGTATAGGATTTCTTTCTTTTGCATGGCAACAACCGCTGCTCTTTTCCTTGAGCCGCTGCAGATTGTAGAAGTCTCTATGAGGCCGTCGCGCTTCTTCTGCACCGCGCCTCCGTTGCGCTTATTGTGCATTGCGTCGCCGCGCTTCTTTTGCACCGCGCCTCCGTTGCGCTTTTTGTGCATTGCGCCGCCGCGCTTCTTTTGCACCGCGCCTCCGTTGCGCTTTTTGTGCACTACGCCGCCGCCGTCTCAGGCTTCGATCCGTGCCGTCATGCTTCCATCTATTCCTCTTCGGCTTGATTTGACAGTTTCTTCAAAGACTGCACGCAACGACAACTTTATCAAGACTCGGACGTCGGATATTTCTTGTTTTAGTATTAACCCTTTTTCAAATGCAATGCTATTGCATACGCCTTGCATTTGTGGGGGGGTGTTAAGGGTATTAGAGATAAGGTATTAGAGATAGAATAGGACTCTTATTTGTTTCCTTATATCTCTTGTACTCTCCTATATATATGGCCCTTTGGGTCTCATATCAATATACACAACATTCATAACATCATCAACCACAATAAGGTACCTATTAAGCAAATTTGTGAAACAGTATCAATTTGTGAAACAGTATCAGTTAGTACATCTCTAAAAGCAATGCTAACAGGAGTATCCTACTAAGAAACACAACAAAATTCATTTCTGCATACATATAGATGAGCTACAACATACAAGTATTTATTAAAATTAAAATGTGATCAAATTCAACTCCTCTGCTGAGATTGGGTGATTCATATTCTAACCTACTAGGACTTGGAGAGGTGTGCTACAATGATTCCTAGATTAATCCTAGTTAGATTAGGGAGGATTCCTAGTGCACTTTGGAGGAGTACTCGGGGGACTGTAAACATGAGCTGTGGCTATAGAGAAGCAAGCCAACAAGCCAAGCAAGAGGAACTCATCCAAATAAAGACACATGAGAAGATTAGAGGTTAGGTTATTTTTTAACAGTAGATTCTTATATTGAGGAAGGATCCAATGATCTTAAAAGGTTCGAGAGGGTTGCGAGAGAACGACAATCCCTCGTACTCATTTGATGTTGTATTTAAAGAATTTGCGATCGGCTTTACTAAATCTTTCTCTTGTCCTAAACCAATTTTCATTTTCTTGAAATTGTACTGGATTTTGTCACATAATTTTATCTATTCTAAGCTACACATTCTTGAAAGAAATAGAATTTCATTGATATAACCAAAATAAAAACGAGTGGTTTTAATTTGATTACATCTGACTATATCAAGTCCGTGTGCTTCTGAACACATGACATTTTTTAGTTGCATGCCACCACATGTTTTTTTATTCAGGAAACTACCATCCACATGTTAGTGACTAGTGACAAGTTCACTATGTCCCATTTTTTCCCTATACTACAACTTAGTGTGGCATGCATTTAAAAGCCCCTACACACAATATACCCCAGCTACAAACGCATGTCTATGTGTCAAGTCAATCTCTTAGAAGCATTGTGCCATTGTCCCACAATCCAAAACTTGATAGCTTAAACAGGAAAACATTGAACAGAAAGTGAGGGTCACACAAGTCACCAACACCATCAATAACTTCCCATTTTTTCCTATACTACATTTTTGCAGTGAAGCTTTGTTGAGTACTTAATTTTATGAAAGATGTCTAGGGCTCTATAAATCTTTCTGGAGCCAAGACATCCTTTAACATACATTCGTACCAATAGAAATTACTTCTGCCAAATCTCTTCAGTAAAATAACTTTATCCAGTACAACCATTGTTAAAGACAGTTCTATCTATCAACTGTCCGTGTTGGAGGAGTATCACAGATGGTTTGTATATAGAACCATCTGTGATAAATTGACCGCTAGGTCCGTTGATCCTCCCCAACCCATTCCCAGCCAATAGAAACCCACCAAACCTCACCTCACAGATTGTAGCTCCATCTCTCCCTCTATAAATACTCACCCAAACCCACCCCCTACGTACTGTTGCTCAAAATCTCTCTGGACTCTTCCTCACCGTCCTCCTCCTCGACCCCGACCCCAATAGCCCTTACAAAGTAGACGCCGATGGCTACCAAGACGGCGCTCAAATCGGCACCGACGACGGCGGGCGTCAAGGACATCCAGTTCGCACGTTGCATCAAGGGCGAGAGAGCCTGCATCAGCTCGTCAGTGCGGTTCAGCTTCTACTGTCTGCTAAGATCTCTGCTTCTTCTATGTTCTTGCCATGTTTAAGAATTGGATTCGTAGGATTAGGAGATGTGTTCTTTCTATGTTCTTGTTGTGTTAGATGGGTAACTTACTCGTTATCTTGTTATGCTGTAATGGTGGAATGTATTGTTGTGTTTGTTGCTGTATTTGATTGTTTTCAAATGGCATAGCTGTAGAATGAACTATCATAGACAATTTGTGGTATAAACCATCTATGAAGGACTATCATAGACGACTCAAATAAAAAACCGTCTGTGATTCTCGTATATCACAGAAGATTCTATTTACCAACTGTCTGTAATAGAAAAGTATCACAGACGGTTCTATATACCAACTGTCTATGATACTTGCCTATCACAGACGGTTAGTGGCTAGAACCGTCTGTAATGTTTGAGTATCGCGGACATTTTTTGGTTTGAACCGTCTATGATAGTATTCTTTATAGACGATTCTAGTTACAAACCGTCTGTGTTGTATTTATCACAGAAGGCTCACAAGTCGTCTATGATAACCTCCGATTATCATTGACCTATAAATTCATACGGTTCAGAAAACCATCTATAATGGCAATTCCGAACTGTCTATGATGATTCTTTTTATGGTAGTGTTTTGTACTTCCACAACTACATAGATTGTGTGCTCCAATACCAGTTGTTATGACTAGGTGGAAAGTTCTAACCCTAGGTCGGACTGAATCTTGTGAGATGTGGCATGGAGACACATGATATTAGGCAGTTTGGAAGTAGGATTTTCGTAGAAAACAATTCACTTCTCGTTAGAATTAGGAAAAATTTCCGCATTCTAGATGGGGGCTTAACTTTGAAAAAGAAAATCACATGTAGAGAACTATATAAAAACAGTGAAGCAAATAAAAACAAGGAAAAAGATTTCGTGAAGATGGCCATAAAATCGTGAGAACAAATTCCAAAAGGGTACAAGGAACTGCTGCTTTCTGACAACCCTTGGACCCTTTTTAGCCAATGGACTCCCTTTTATGCTTTTGAAACAAGTAGCCAGTGGACTCTTGCTATCTTGCTCTGTACAAAAAAAAAATCTAATACCCAACGAACCTAGCTCCTCTCTCATGTCTCTTAAATGTTTTTACTTTCTTGGCTGCGATTGGATTGGATTGGATTTGTTTGTATGGCTCCTATAAGCCACATCATAAGTTGGGTTTGTATAGATCCACTAATCATAAATCCTAGGATTAGTTAAAAATTCTAAAGACAATTCTGCATAATATCACAACAGGATAAAAGGGATGCTATTGTTGTTATCGAAAGACATCATAGAAAGCGAGTTAAATCAACTTACCTTTTGTTTTCAAGATATGCTCTTAGCTTGTTGATGAGATATTGGTCACTGTATGATCCCATTGGTTCTGAACTCCCACTGCTGCTCCCGATTTCCGAGAGCAAAAACCTCATAAGGTTATTTATATTGGGCTTTTGTGATACAGACACAAAAGCTTTACAAAAGAATTGACTTTTGATTTTCTCGTACACCTGTTTAGCGAGAGTAGTCTTGCCTGAACCTCCAGATCCAACAAGAGAGACAACCTTAAGCTGCTTCGTTGGCTTCTCACCAATGAACTGTCTGATGATTTTTTCACTTGGGCCCTCAATACCCACGAGTTTTTCCACCTCCACGTAGAGAAAAGGCAACCGAGGATCGATCTCCGTATGCGTGGTGCTGGAAGTGCTCTCATCGAGCTTGTTCCTTATTTTCCGCTCATATACTTCATTGGCGAGGGCCTGAAGTTCTTGGATCTGTTCAGCAAACTTATGTCTATGGTGAAGCTTCTTCAATTTGCGAATGTTCTTCTGGAGTAGCCCCTTGAAACCGGTATTCTTATCAGCCGGTTCATGGTCGACATGGTAGGTGAATAGATCTATACGATCCTCGATATCGTAGGCCAGCTCGCGTACCTCCTTCATCCAGGCCTTCACTTGCCTGTCCGGCTTCTCCATAGCTGCGTACTTCTCAAGCATAACGTCGATGGTGATCAGCTCCTTGGTGAGAGGCTCGAGCTTCTTCCTCACACCTTTGAGCTTAGTGTACTCCTCACCGATTAGGTTGGCGAGCTTGCCGAGGAGAGGGCTCATCACCCCCGTCAAGGCGTTCACCATAATCTTCTCCCCAACTCCTCCCATCCCCTTGCAATCAATCAATCGATCGATCAATCTCTCTTTCCCCCTCTGGGATTAGAATTGGATCGAGGAATTTTCTGTGTTGGCACCAATTCTGCAGTGGTGCGAGCGTGGAGGTGCTATTTTAGTGTGTGTTATAGCAGCGCTGAACATCTCGTGATCTCGTCCATAAACTTCCCCTTCACCCGACCCTTTCTTATCCATTGAACTTCGTCCATTGAACTTGGTGAACTCGTGCCAGGAATAATGCGTTTGTCCATTGAACTTCGTTTTTTCTTTTCTTTGACTTGGTGAACTTTGTTGTCTAGAATAGATCACCACCTTGCCAGATTTAGGACAATGACAGACGGATGGGCCAGACACGCTAGATGCAATTCGGAGGCCCCTCTGTCAGTGAGCAATTGTTCTAATGGAGTTTGTTAATTTAATCCTGCCAACCTTGAGGACCCCCTGATGCGAACATATCACGTTCGCTAGTGATACAGTCTCTTGGTAGCTTCGTGCTAACTGCATCTCAAGTGTCTACAGAAAGACCACGAAAATATCTGTTAGAGATGTGGAAAATATTTTAATTATAAATATTAATAAGAGATATATATTATAAAATATTAGTTGTACAAAGCGCATAACTAACTGTAGCAGATAAATTATATTATACTTCAAATATACACAAGAAACATAATTATATCATAGTTGATCGGTTACACAAACAACTTACAATGGAGTTGATGAAGAAAAAGAAGTAAGACAAAAATGTGCAATCACAGAAATAGTTAACATCGATAAAGAAGATGGTGGCTTGGAAAAGCCCCTTTTGAAAGCGGCTTCCAAAAACTGCTCCCAAAAGCCGAGGTGTTTAAATTGGTAGAGTTCTATATCTGATCCTGCAAATGTATCTGTAAGGACATAAAAGACAACTCGGCAGTTGACAAAGCTATTTGTAAGGTTGTGATCTAAGGAACCTACACAAAAGAACCAAGAACCAGAGAACAACCGGTATATTTTTATTATTGTCCTCCTTAAGATGCTTAGCACGAAGCTTCTCACTAACTTCACATTTGTTCAAAGAAAAAGCACGAAGTTACCAGGAAAGTATCACTGGCAAAAGTCATACCATGTTCACGTCACGGATCATCGAGTGGCATTAAACTAGCATGATAGCCTGCGCATCTGCGCAGGTATTATTTTTAGAGTATATTTAATTGATTTAGCGGTATATATATGATAATAATAAAAGAACTATATTTAGAAATAAAGAGTTGCAATCACATGAAAAATTAAAATATTAGAATATTAGAGTGTTATAAATTTGATTTAATTTCCGTATTTGTATAATTGGTTTTATTTATGATATTAATGTATAGTAATATATGTTAAAATAAAAATATATGTCGTATCTTTAGGCTTTATTGTCCCTGTACTCCTTATGATGCTTGGCACGAAGCTTCTCGTTAGCTTCATATTTGTTCAAAGAAAAGGCACGAAGTTACCAGGAAAGTATCACTGGCAAAAGTCATGCCATGTTCACGTCAGGGATCATCGAGTGGCATGACTGTATCAAACTTGCATGGCAGCATGTGTACTTGCGCAGATATTATTTTTAGAGTATATTTAATATATATATATATATATATATATATATATATATATAGGACGAGTGTTTCATGCACCATGGTGCCTAGGCACCAATATCAATACCCGTTGATTTGCTTGAGATTATAACGTTTGATGTGGGTATCTTCATATACCCATAAAAAGTATATTTGAGATGTCAAACTCCGAAAAAATTTAAATTTAACTTCAGTTTAATTAGTTTGAACTATTTTTATGGTATATACTCACTGTAGTTGCATTGAACTCAAAAGTAGTTCAAACTAGTTTAAACTGAGTTCAAAACTAACTTACCATAAATATATCAAGGGTATAAAACATTTTCATACCCAAACTCAAAAAAATTATCAATCATACACATGTATCGGATGTTAGTGCCTAGGCACCATGGTGCATTATGTAATTTTCCTATATATATATATATATATATATATATATATATATATATATATATATATATATATATATATATATATATATATATATATATATATATATATATATATATATATATATATATATATATATATATATATATATATATATATATATATATATATATATATATATATATATATATATATATATATATATATATATATATATATATATATATATATAGGAAAATTACATAATGCACCATGGTGCCTAGGCACTAACATCCGAACAGGGGCACCTAGGTGTCTGGGCATCAAGTCTCTCTACCATTGGATTGCTTTTAGATGCGTGCTAGTGTGATTGAGACTTTCCATCCATGATTGATTTAGCATGCATGAACCATTGCACTAGCACGTATCTAAAAGCAATCTAACGGCAGGGAGCCTAGGTGTCTGGGCACCTTGGTGCCCCATTTCAGCGTCCTATATATATATATGATAATATAAGAACTATATTTAGAAAATAAAGAGTTGCAAATCACATGAAATAATTAAAATATTAGAATTTTAGAGTGTTATCAATTTGATTTAATTTCCATATTTGTATAATTTGTTTCATTTATGATATTAATGTATAGTAATATATGTTAAAACAAAAATATATATTATATCTTTGGGAGAAAATACTTGTTCTTTATAATTTGTAATCGGTATGTTCAGTAATGGAGACAACAGTTATATCTATATTAATACAATTAAAAAATACAAACAATAATGGATATTATAAGTAAGTTTGTTCTTGTACGTGGATCGTATGAATTCAATTCTATCTTTAGCATTTTACTTCTTAACTTTATACAAGAGTTTTCCAACTATACGTGCACACATATCACAATGCAAATCAATTTCATGCACACTTTCATAGTTCTAGAAAATTATTGATTATGATATGTTAATCAGAAGAAAGGTCCACCTAATTAAGATCTAGATACTTTTTTTAGAATTTCTAGTAATTATTCTTATTTATCAGGAAATATCTATCGGTTATGGATTGCTACACACAATTAGAGTGCACCAAAGTAAAGGCGGGATGTTTCTTTTCATTTTTTTTAGAGAATTTTTATAATCTCTCTTTTTAGTCAGTTGATGTAATCAACTATCCTATACTTTTATTGTATGATAGATAACACCTAACAGTTAAAATAGTTCAATTTGAATTAGAATCTACCACATCGATGACGATTCTAGAAAAAAAAAATCAAAATTATGAAATACACATTGTCGGTAAGTGTGCATGCAGAATAGACCTTGTCTTTTTTATTTCTCTTTTTTTTTTTGCCGAGTGCCACTTTTTCCTTATCTTATGCATGGCTTTTACTCATTTATTTTGTATGTCAATATTGATCATTTACTGACTAAAATAAGGGTCTACTAAATCGAGGAACAAATTTTTTTCCTTTTTTTATTATTTCTAGCTTATTTATCCTTTTTAGCAAATGCAAAACTCATGTGATCAACTTTTAGTTGTAATGGATATATTTTGTTTTTCGGGGATTTACTTTGGAATTCATATAGAAATCAAATAGCTAGTTTTTGTTTTCTTCTCCGAATTTTAGTTATTTTGGATTATACTTGACATAGACTCTTTTTTTTAACTTGCTAATTTTGTTATTCTTAGACAATATTTATTCTACATGCACACTTACCAACAATGTGTGTTTCACAATTTTATTTTTTCTACAGGCGCCATCGATGTTTACATGCTGGAGATCAATCAGGATCGGTTTCTCCTTTTTATTCGAGTAAACATACATGCATGCATGCGGATAGAAATCTCTACGTGCGTGTGGCTTCCCAAATTCCTTACTTGTTGATTTCCTCTTACATATGCATATATGTTGGACCTTTGATCATGCATGAAGATGAAAATAGCACTTAGCTTCGATCTTCATTGTATCTATGCGTACAGGAGCTGGATTCATTCGCATGCATGGCTGGATGGCAGGAAGCTTCGCATGGTCTCTCACATGTCGCTAAGGGTTCGGCGCCAGCGAGGGTGGGTTTGTGTGGGGAGGTGAATTGAGACATGTCTGGTGACTGCGACACGGCAAGGGGTTAGGCGGCACTTGACACTGCACAGGGTGGTGGTCGTGATTGAGTTTGGCTTGTACTTGACATGAATTCTTTCTTTTAATCTGAGCCGTTATAACTTAGGCCTACCAAATTAAGAGCTAAATATTTTATTTTTTGTGAGAATTTCTAGCATATCTCTCTTTTTTCTTAGTAACTCTAAAAGACCTATGATCGACTTAGCAAGGCATACATTCTTGGCCGGCAGCCGAGTACTTCAATTCGTGCCTTGCTATCATTCGATAGGGTGGCTAACGGAATGATCCCACAAACTTGAGCGCTTTCGACAATTTAAACTTGAACACTTCCCTTTGACCACAACCATAATTTTCCAGCCATTGGTTTTCCCCTCCTTTTGCCAGGTTCTACCGTCCACTCCCCACAGCCGCCTCACGGACATCCACGCCGGTCGCAACAACACCAATGCACCATACTCTTTTCCTGCATCACCACCTCCAACACTAGCTCATCACTGCCTTTCTCACCTACCTCTCTCCCAAGTCCCAACCCCTTGGACTAAACTGCACTCTGCACGACCTACCTGGCCTTCTCCACCGAGTTGAGTTTGGATTATATGTGACATGGACTTTTTCTTTTAATTTGAGCCATTATAACTTAGATCTATCAAATTAAGGACTAGACATTTTGTTTTTTTGTGAGAATTTCTAGTACATTTCTCTTTTTTCGTAGCAACTCTAAAAGACCTATCATCGATTTTTAGTAATAAATAAATATATGGTCTAAAGAAAGGATTAGATTAAAGAACCATTTAACAAAGTTGATCTGAACAATCCCTGACTGACATAGGGAACTCTGAATTTGAGCTAGTATATCGGGCCCATCCATCTGTGAATGTCCTGAATCTTAGCAAGTTATGGATGAGTAATCCTTAAGTCAAGGAAGCCTCGCATGGTCTCTCGCATGTCGATATGGATCCGGCACCGGTAAGGGTGGGTTTGTGTGGGGAAGTGAATTGAGACACGTCTGGTGACTCTGCAGCATGGCAAGGGGTTAGGCGGCACTTGACGCTACGCAAGGTGGTGGTCGCAATTGAGTTTGAATTTTACTTGATATGAATTCTTTCTTTTAATCTGAGCCATTATAATTTAGATCTACCAAATTAAGAGCTAGATGTTTTTTGTGAGAATTTCTAGCATATTTTTCTTTTTTCTTAGTAACTCTAAAAGACCTATGATCGACTTAGCAAGCCATACATTCTTGGCCGGCAGCCGTGTACTTCAATTCATGGCCTTGCGTCTACTTCAATTCATGGCCTTGCAATCATTCGATCGGGTGGCTAACGGAACGATCCCACAAACTTGAGCGCTTTCAACAATGCTTCCCTTCGATCGTAACCATAATTTTCCAACCATCAGTTTTCCCCTCCTTTTGCCGGGTCCTATCGTCCACTCCCCACGGGCAACGGCCGCCTCGCAGACATCCATGCCAGCCGCAACAGCACCAATGCACCATACTCTTTTCCTGCATCACCACCTCCAACACCAGCTCATCACTGCCTTTCTCACCTACCTCTCTCCCAAGTCCCAACCCCTTGGACTACACCGCCTTTTGCACGACCTACCTGGTCTTCTCCACCGAGTTTAGTTTGGATTGTATGTGACATGCACTCTTTCTTTTAATCTGAACAGTTATAATTTAGGTCCATCAAATTAAGGACTAGACGTTTTGCTTTTTTGTGAGAATTTCTAGTATATTTGTCTTTTTTTTCTTAGCAACTCTAAACGACCTGTCATTGACTTTTAGTAATAAATAGATATATAGTATAAAGAAAGGATTAGATTAAAGAACCATTTAACAAAGTTGATCTGAACAATCCCAGATTGACATAGGGAACTCTGAATTTGAGCTAGTATATCGGGGCCATCCATCTGTGAATGTCCTAAATCTTAGCAAGTTATGGATGAGTAATCCTTAAGTCAATGAACGGACGCTTAATCCTGACAAATCACTAAGCACAAAGCAAGGGACGGAGGAAGGGAGACTTTAGAGGGAAGAATTATTCAGTTGCTACAGCACACCCTAACAATCGTGCTGCCACACAAAAATTTCCTTGTTTTGATTGTAATCCAACAGAGGGGACCCATTATTCCTCGATCGCCAGAAACACGGGAGGAATTGGGGAGAAGATCATGGTGAGCTTAATCCTAAAAAAATTTACTTTTTCTTGAAATTGCACTAGATTTTGTCACGTAATTTTATCTAGAGTAAAGTTCATTACCGGTCCTTAAACTTTTTATGCTGTGTCATCCCGGTCCATAAACTTTTAAAGTATGTCATCCCGGTCCTTAAATTTTCAAAGTGTGGCAATATCCTATGTAGTTGTAGCAGTGAACTTTTTATGCTGTGTAATCCTGGTCCATAGACTTTCAAAAGAAATTACCACTTTTGAAAGTTTAAGGACCGGGATGACATACTTTAAAAGTTTATGGACCGGGATGACACAGCATAAAAAGTTGAAGGACCGGTAATGGACTTTACTCTTTTATCTATTCTAAGCTTCACATTATTCAAAGAAATAGAATTTTATTGATATAACCAAAATAAAAACGAGTGGGTTTAATTTGATTACAACTGGCCATATCAAGTCCGTGTGTTTCTGAACACAGGACATACAAATGGCATGTTTGGCCTTATGAATATAGGGCTTAATAGAGATAGTTATGTAACTCCAAGTAAGAAATATGACATATTTTTCTCTATAAATATAGACTCAGGTAGAGGTGTTTAGGTAACAAGCCCCCATGGGCATATGTGTGTATCAGGGCGCCAGGGGGGACAGAGCACTCTTTTTAAGATGAATACAGGTATGAGGTATCCCAAACTTCTGACACGGACACAGATTCTTAGTTTCCATCTCCACGATGTGCAAGGCTTCGGGTAGCCTACCGACGGTCTCCTCGTAGCCCCTTCCTTCACTGTTTGGTCTGTAATAATAACAGTTGACGCCGTCTGTGGGGGACGAACTAGAGGCTACAAGCCAAGGTAAGAGTGGTCGGAAGCAATGGCGCCGAAAAAAGCAGAGACATCAACCCCAAAGAAGACATCGACACCGATGAAGGCGGCGGCGTCGACCACAAAGCGGAAAGGAAGCACCACCACGAAGGTCGGCACGGTGAGAGCAACAGAAGTGGCCCGTGAAGCGCCTTGCCCCAAGGATAACAGCACGTTGACGCAACGACAACACGGTAGCGATGGGCGATGGGGGAGATCCCTTGACGACTACACTGATAGCAGGGCAAGAAGCACAGCAAGCGAAGGCGATGACCGGTGTGAACCATGGGGCCTATACTGACAACGGCACCATCGGCCTTATCGCACAAAGGAAGGCGAAGGCGACTCGAGCGCGGGCAACATGGACCATGCGACACGGCGCGATGAGCAGATGGCTTGGCACAAGGAGGGAGAGAGGGGGGTCTGGGTGCGGGCACAACAGGGGCGGGCCGAGCACAGGGGAAGGCGGTAGGCGACGCTGCTAGGCGAGCGCGACGTGGCCAGCGCGTGCGCCGAGTGTGGGCGAATTGGTGCCAGGCGGCTTAGGCCAGGGCAGGCCAAACCGAGGGGCCAAGCGGGCTAGGCCGAAGGCCATGGGCCCAAGGGAAAGCTGAGGTGGGTCGGGCTGGCCCAAAAAGATTTCAAGTTTTGAAATTTTTTAAAAAGGGCTGAATTTTTTAAATGGCTCTTGAATCCAAATTTGAATCTTGAAATTTTTATTTCTCAAAATTTTGAAAACCCCAAAATGGGATATTATATACTGATGACAAGAATACTTGTGACGACGATGGTGACACGGGTGTGGAGACGAGCGAGGAGAGATCAGGCGGCGGTGCCGCTGAGGAGAGCCTTGTGCTCGAACTCGATCTCATTAAGCTGCATCTCGCGGTCCATAACGAAGAGGAGTGGCACTGCCAGCACCAGGAACGACGTCCCGGTAATCCACGTGGCCTTCCTCGTGCTCTGCGCCACCTCCCGCTTGTGCACCGCCATGGCTGACAGCAAGATCAAACCTAGGATCGCCATAGTGGCTGCCTTCGCCTTCCATTCTGATCTGGTTCAGATTGGATTTGGGGGGTTTAGGAGGCCTCCTCTTTCCTCGCGTTGTGCTACACAATGCACCCAATGCCTTGGATTTATAATTGGCCGCCCTTTTTATTTTCCTTGTCCGGAGCGGTTTTTATCCCTCCTATAAAAAGATATATCTTTGGAATTAACCTGGCCACAATATAGGCCTATTTTTCTCAGCTTATGAATTATGAATTGTGCTTTTTCCCGAACAAATAAACGGAACGACTTCTTCGCCGTCTTTTCGAAGTAACTTATCAGGACCACTTTTTCAAAACAACTTATTAGCTTATCGGTATTTGGTTATTCCCATAAGCACTTGCTCTATGGGTATAAGCTATCAGTCACACCTTAAAAAAAACATCTCCATGATGTTTTGAGTCGAAGGGTTTCTCCTTTTCTCTGTATTACATTATATATGCACTAAGATATAATCTCCAATTTATCGAAACCCATCACGATTGCAATTACAATTCTGAACCAAAACAAATAGCTTAGCATGTCAAAAGCCACTAAAACTTATGTTACAATTCTAAGGCTCCGTTTAGATCGGAGAAATGACACGAGGAATAATTTAACTTTTTTAGAAATTATAAAAAAAGAATATCGCGTTCCAAACAGGACATGTACCTAAAACAGCACGTACCTACTTGCCTACATTGATACGCACGTAAACTTCCCATGGTTAAGTTCAGGACCAGCACGACATTGCTTACATAACCATGCAATTCAACAAATCCGTAAAAACGATGAGAGGAATGTGAGCTGTAACATGTATGCTTCTCAAATTAACAAGCTTGCTCAAGAAAACTCCTCTGTTTTAGCTCAACCAAACAGCACCTAAGTTTCCTCCCTGCATGAAAGTACACGATCTGTTCAAAATAGGTGAATCCGATGAAAAAGAAAAAAAACAACCAACAACAATCAGATCATGCAACGCATTAATTTACTTTAGCAAATAAGAAACATACATCGCATAGTCCATAGAAACCAATGAACACGATGAATATCACCTTTTAAAACTTGTTTTTTCAAAAAAGATGTCACAGTTACACCATCTGGGGTCGCTTGTTGACGAAACAGAACTTCCCCAAAGCAACTGCTGCATAGACCTACATTTAAGAGATAGTCATGTACATGAGTTAGGAGGATTTAGAACCTTTGCATCAGGAAAGAATCGGCCACATGGGCATGCCAGCTGCACATGGCTTGACCTATGTTCAGAACCTAAAAGGAAAGCCACAGAAAAGGTCCAAGACTCCAAGAATCTGCTTCCTGCTATGGGCAGTGGCTTGATCTTTCGATACGGTCTGAATCACGGTCCTCTAGGCAGTGGCTTGATCTTTCGATCAATGGTTGTTGCTGCATGAGAGCCATACCTCCAGGTGGGGCGGCAATGCCTTAATGCCCTGATTAGAGAGGATAATGTCACCAGAAGCGTTCCGATTGCTGGTTTTCCAGTTGTTTTACATACTGCATGGGCTATATCCATCTGGCTCAGACCGAACAGAGTTCAGAGTTGCTGCAGTCAACTGCATCTGAGGAACAAGTGGTGTGCTGCACGCAGCATCCTGCGTCAATTAACAAATAAGAAACATGACATATCAAGGTTGGCAAAAATAAATGTGTTGACTTGCTTTGGAGGAACAAATTGGTTAGTAAGTACCTGAAATCAGTTCCAACGATTGTCGTACAAGCATACATTGCTTCCAGCGAATTCTTAAAGCTCTTTCCAGTCCTTGCTGTCAATGTTTTTTTTTTGAGCGACAGTATCACTGTTGGATATGAATATATATATGTGAATCTCTGTTGTACTTCCTTTTTATTTTAAACTTGGGGTGCTTGGGAAGAAGCTTGACATTGTTTATGATGACAAATTCTGCAGCCTCTATTAAAAAGTGACTTTTGTGCGTATAGTTAATCTTGACTTTGATATGTCTGAGAGAAGAGAGGGGTTGGACACCAAAGTCAAAACCACCATACACTGAAACAGACTCGTATGCATCGAATCTGAATACAATCATCTGAACCTTCGGCATAGCTCCTGCTTCGAACATTATACCTGGTCCATTCATGTTGTTCAAGTGGAACTCTGTTAAACATTGGAATCCACTGGAGCTGACTGTGCCTTTGGGAATTCTATTTAAGAATAGACAGAGGACACGAAGGGCAGGCAAGTCTTCGAGCATACACAGATCTTCCTCTTCCACAAGTTTAATATTGATGTCTAAGTAGGAAAGCTCAGAAAGCGAGCAATTGATCCACTTTGGAAACCTAAAGAAATAACAAAAACCACTCATCACAAACTTTTGGAGGAGGGCACCATGCATCCACCAAGAAATCTATTTCACCTATGTTGGAATTAATATGCAGACACCGGAAGTTGTGTTCTCTCAGCTTACAGAGGGGCAAGACAAAAGCTTCCCGGTATCTTTCCTGATCACATAAGTGAAATAAAGGCTGCCAGATTACTTTAAGCACCTCAACTTGCCCAAATTTTGCAGATCGTGCCTAAAATTTATAGAGCATTCATAGACATGAAGCCATGATAGTTCCTGGAGAGCTTCCATGTTAGCAAACCCATCTGGAAGCTTAATCAGGTTTGATTCCAGATGCATCAATTGTTAGAGTTGAACAACAGTTTCCGGCAACTCATGTACATGACTATCTCTTATATCAAGACTCTGCAAAAAGTCAAGCTTTCCAATTTGGACAGGGAGTTCCTTGATATATGTCCTCCAGAGGCCCAAATACCTCAACTGAAATAAACTTCCGATGTTCTTAAGATGATCATTCTTCAAATAACGACATTCATGTAGATCTAATGCTCGTAAAATCTGTACGTCCAAATGAGGGGCATCCACTTAACAGCACCAAAGAGAATAAGAGATCGGAGATGAGAGAAACTCATAATTCCCTGTAATAATGTGTCTTCTCCAAATTCATCATCCCACAAGAGACTGTCAATGTTGTTGTCATCAATTCTAATTTCAACATTTTCTTGAATCAACAGTTTTTGCTTCTTACGTATCGAGAGCCTACGAATCTTGCCACTTGAAGATGATAAGAGGTGCTGACCATGCAATATAATAAGAAAATTTTCTTCAATTGACTTGGTGATAATGAAGTCGAGAACTATATCATGGACTCGGCAAGAAGTTGCTGTACCACCATACTCCATGTGTGCTGGTTGGATCATGGTCCTATTTATGAGTTCATTGAAGTAATTCTCTCCCGGTTCCTTCAAACTATACCCATGTTTTCCAACTATAAAGCCTTCAGCTATCCATCTCCATATCAGACAATCTCTATCAATCTCAAAATCTTCTGGAAATATGCAAGTATTTATATTGTGAAGTAGATCATAATAACTGAGAGACAATATCTTGTCTATCACTCATAGTTCTCTATCCTTCTCATGTATATAACCAATTGAATTCTGCACTCTTGTCCATACTTCATTTATTCTTGGTTTTTCAGCTAACAAGCTACCTATAGTAATCATGGCTAATGGCAAACCATCACATTTACGTAATATTTCGTGCATAATTCCTTTCAATTGAACAGGCATATATCCTTAGCACCAAATGTTCTTGTCAGAAATAAACTTTTGGAGTCTCTTTCGCTAATATTGTGGTCGGTTATTGGGTATGGGTCCAAAGACTGGAGATAGGACACTCGGACTCATCTAACCACAAGCAGGGCTCTTCCTTGATAAGGTAGAGAGACTCTGAGGCTTATTTAGAGAATCTTTGTTTATTCATTGCTTGATTATGAATGGTGCAGCTCCTCTCTTTATATAGATGAGGTTAGCCCCTAACAATATAGAAACTAACACAATCTAATAAAACCAATCAATTAAAGATAATATTATATCCACACTATCTAAATATAAAGATATGTATCTATCTATTCCTAACATGAAGATGTACATCTAATTATTCCTAATACAAAGATATGCATCTAACTGTTCATAATACAAAGATATGCATCTAACTATTCCTAGAAGATATGCATCTAATCATTCCTAGTCCGACTGTTACGGTGCACGTGGTACTGTTCATGTGCTACAGTATGTACGGTACTGTTCATGTGCTACAGTCCACGCCTCATCGGATCCTAGGCCATAACATTACACTTGTTGGGGGAGGGTCTCCGCGCTACGTCGGGCCCACAAACACCTCGGAGTAGCGGCACCTGTTGGAAGGTCTACCCCACGATAAATCCAAGGCCAACCCCGAGTGAGGTACGCGGGATCAACCCTAGGAGGGTTCGGGACCAACCCTGGGTAGAGTACACAAGACCGGCCCTGGAGGCGTCCGGTGCTGACCCAGGGCGAGGTGTGCAAGACTGGCCCCAGAGGGGTCCGAGGCAGTCCTCGGGTGGAGTACGCGAGGCCGATCCCAGGAGGGTCCGGGCCAACCCCGAGCGTGGTACTCAAGTCTGACCCCAGGAGTGTTCGGGACCAACCCCAGGGTCCCGGATGCGGCAGGGCCGCACAGAGCAAAAGACTGAAATGCCCCCAGAAGTAGGTCATACCCTAAGGGCAAAGTTGTAACTACACCGGCCTCTCCCTCCCTCTATAAATAGGACCGCTTGTAATGGGAGAGAGGGGGTCATTTGTAACCCTAGACTCCCATATGGAATACACTTAGTGGTTGTGTGCTTCTCTTGAGTCCCTTCGTACCCGCGGCGGTCTTCGTATCCGACCAGGTATGCTTATAAGTTTACTGACTGGACTCGTACTATCGACAACACCCCTCGCGGCAAGACAGCTCGCCCTCGAGCTGTCAGGCGGCGGCCATGGTTGAAGTCCTTCGTAACCCCATGTCGACGAGAGCTCATGGTGCCGATGGATAGTCGTGTGGAAGAGAGAGTGCAACACTCCGATGGACAACAGTGAAGATTGCGGTCCCTTGGCATGACTTGCCATTGCAGCAGGCACCACCGCGCCAGTGACATGGACAAGCTGCACGGGGCAGCAATGACGCTCTTCCAACTAGTGCAGGGAAGAACATGATGCCGTTGCGGACCTAACACCCACCACGCCCCACGTTTATGAAGGCACGGCATTGGCTGGCCACATGGAGAGGACCGCCGCTGGATAGCGGCAACCTTCCTCCTCGGTGAAGGCACCAGAGGTGCATCCAAGGATAGCAAAGCCTAAAAAGGAGTCGTCGTTGGTGAGGACGGTAGTAGGACCAACGCTGATGACGGAGATGGGGACGGTGATGGCAGCGCCACCATTGCAGTGGCAGGTGTCGCCTCTTGTTGCTCCTCTATCTTGGACATGGTCTCAACCGGCAGCGATGTCGACTGAGAAACCATAGCAACATACTGCACCTTCTCCATCTTGGCCATGAACTCTTTCATCCGGGCCATCAAGTTGGCGCAGATTTCAGCGGAGGATAACTCGGCATCAGAAGCCAGATCCTGGGCCATAACAGCTAAGAGGTTTCATTTGGTAGACAAAATCTTCACTTGAGGTACAACAAGAACGCTATTGATGCCTGTGGTCACAATTATTCTACTAGAATAAGTATTCTTAGGATGAGCACATATGATAGATTCCCACGTTCACTCGCTCCAAATATCATCAATTATTATAAGGTACATATAACAAAAGTTTGAGGAGTAGCATGAATCAATAATGTTGAAACGCAATGATAAGAGGACAATTTAACTAGAAAAGAACCAACCAACAACATTCACACGGGCATATTCATGAACATAGTACAGCCTACAGAAAGCCCCTCTTCTAAAGGTGAGTATACGGAATCCCTGGATCAGAGAGCAGACCTAAACTCGTGCAATTCATACACTACAATTTAGTCTAGTACTAGTCACCTGCTCGTACGTTGCAACGAAATTTATTGAATATATAGAGAATCATGCTATGGAAGAGGGCTACTCTGATCACTTGAAAAGAGAAGAGTGATGAGAAATTAAGAATGAGACGGTTGGAGAAGAAGGGACGTACGACCACCAAGTCGTTCTTTTATAATAGTAATAGTCCTGCAGTGTGTTTGGTTTGTTCTCCTGCTTCCTATTATTCCATATATATAGACCTCTGGTCTACAATAGGAAACGTTAGTTGTTCCCTCAATCACTTTGATGTATTTGCGCCATATTAACACCAAATTGTAAACTAGAAGCCTAGAATGGAATGGCACAGAAATGTTGTAGTTCAACAAGTAAATAAAAAATGTCCGCTAGAATGGAATAATAACTTAGAAGTTGAGTAAGAATACCTTTTATTTTCAAGGCATTCCCTCAGTGTGTTGATTAGTTGCCAGTCATTAGCTAACCTTGGCAATCGCCAGGTGCTGTCAACTTCTGAGAGCATCCCCCAAAGAAGACAATTCATGTCAGGGTTTCGTGAGACAGATACAAAAACAGTGCAATCAAATCGACCTTTGATTTTCTGGTACACTTGATTTGAGAGAGTAGATTTTCTCAAACCTCCAGATCCAACAATAGAGACAACCCTACGTTGCTTCCTTGGCCCACTTTCCTCCTCAATAAACCGATTGATGATCTCTCTTGTTGGACTGTTGATGCCCACAAGTTTGTCCACCTCCACATAGAGTAACGACAATCGAGGATCAATCTCCTTATGCATGGCACTAGAAGTGCACTCATCAAGCTTGTATCTGATTTGCCGCTCATATAGTTTATTGGCAAGGGCCTTCAATTCCTGGATTTGATCAGCAAACTTATGGCGATAGTGGAGTTTCTTTATCTTACGGATATTCTTGTGGAGGAACCCCTTGATGCCGATGGTCTTAGGGAAAATTGTATATATGCCCCATAGTTATCAATGACTTGTAAATTTGCCCCCAACTTTGATGACTTTGCTCTTTTACCCCATACTTGGAGTGCACCCTTATTATTTTGCCCCACTACCCACTTGGCTGCTATTTTAATTTTGTTTTTCATTTTTTAGCATGTTAAATGACAGATCTACCCCTGGCTCATTTTCCTCATCTTCCAGATCGACCGCCGGGGAGGAGGAGCACCGGATCTGGCCGTGGTCCGCCGGGAGGCACAGAGCGGCAAGGCGGGGGCGGTTGGGCCGCCGGCGGCGCTTGGGGACGGCGCGTCGGGGAGCCGAACCGAGGAGACGAACAGTGCAGCTGGAATCCGCGGCGTGTGGTAAGCGCGACGCAGGCGCGCGAGTGGAGGCGCGTGTGAGGGAGAGCCGAGCCGAGGGGAGCGCCGGAACCGGAGGCGGAGGAGCGCGGCGGGAGGCACAGAGCGGCCAGGCGGGGCGGTTGGGCGCGCGGCGCTTGGGGACGGCGCGTCCGGGAGCCGAACCGAGGAGACGAGCGGTGCGGCACCGCTGAATCGGCGGCGAAGTCGGTAAGGCGCGACGGCAGGCGGCGCGAGCGAGGAGGCGCGTGAGGAGAGCCGAGCCGAAGGGAGCGCCGAACCGAGGCGGAGGAGGCGCGGCGTCGGTGTGAAAGGAGACGGGGGAAGAGAGCCGAGTGAAATGGGGGACGGGGAGGAGAATGAGCGGTCGGTCTGGAAGATGAGGAAAATGAGCCAGGGGTAGATCTGTCATTTCACATGCTAAAAAATGAAAAACAAAATTAAAATAGCAGCCAAGTGGGTAGTGGGGCAAAATAATAAGGGTGCACTCTAAGTATGGGGTAAAAGAGCAAAGTCATCAAAGTTAGGGGTAAATTTACAAGTTATTGATAACTATGGGGCATATATACAATTTTCCCATGGTCTTATTAGCCGGTTCATGGTTGACACGGTACGTGAACATATCTATGCAGTCCTCGGCTAGCTCTTGCACCTCCTTCATCACACCTTCACCTGCACATCTGGTTTCTCCATCCTTGCATATTTCTCTAGCGCAATGTTAATGGAGATCAATTCCTTAGCGAGGAACTCCACCTGCTTCTGAACACCTTTGAGCTTGGCATTCTCCTTCCCCATCAAACTGGTGAGCTTGCCGAGCAGCTAGCTCATTGGCCCGGCAAAAGCACCTATCATGATCTTCGCACCAACTCCTGCCACCTCTTGCACTCTGCTCTCCTGGTTCAGGATGGGATCAATGAACTGTGCTGTGATAAACATAAACCAGCCTTTCAGTTGAATCAAGAGGATGGGATTGGGAAGTCCCAAGTGTGACAAAACCGAAACACATTTTGCTTCTAATTTTCTATTGCCCATTGGGCTGATGCGTCATGAACTTTGTCCTAATAGTTAGGTCCACACTTTGCCATATTGACCAGGATTTCATCTCTAAGTACAAAACAAGCCCATTGGAGTCGATTAGCTTGCTTGATTAATTTTTATGTCCCCCTCTCGACCCACAGATTCATACTAATTGAAAGGAAATAAGTTATACACAGTAGTAGCCGACTTGAGGAGCAGGCAGTTCCCGGGAAACCAGGCATATTACATCATACGAACAGTTATGCATCATCTTCTATTAGTCTTAGGGATGCATATTGGTGAAATGGTGATAGCACCCCCTGCGTTCAAAATAGAACCACCAAGAAAGGTGATACGCTGACGGTAATTGCATCCGCAAGGAAGGGTGACAAGTTGAAGGAATGGGTTACAGGCGGTTAGGCGCTCATCGGGATACCGACGGCGCAGCGGCGGAGGCCGGTGCTGCGAGCCCAGCGTCGGCGTGGAGGGCAGCCGAGCCGGACGGTAGGGAGGCGCCGAGTTAGCTGGGAGCCGCCAGGGGACACCGTGTGGGAGGAGGCCGGCGAGGGCAGAGGTGGTTTCATTTCCCAAAATCCTAAGCGAGGATCGGAGGAAAGGCCGCTGGGGGGAGTTGGGGGCTTGGGGCGATGGTTAAGAGCCTGTTTGGGACTGCTCTGCTCCAGTTTTTTTAACTCTGCTTTATCAACTCCATCATGGAGCAGCTCCACTGTGGAGTTTCTGGAGCAGGTGGTCCTGTTTGGCACGCAGCTAGCTCCAACTCCAGGAATGTGAGGTTTCCCTGAGAAAGGTCCAATGTGCCCCTGAATGATGTTTGGTGTATGTTTTGATGTCTGCGGAGCATATGTAACTGAATTTTTTTTGTTGCCAATTGAAATATGATGTAAAATATTATAATCGCAATTAATTTATTCGAGAAAACCAAAAAACAAATATTTTTGTCAAATATCAAGCAAACATGAACACTGTAATAAGGAATTGTTTTCCTAGCACAGATGTTGAGCACATTCCACAGCAAACAATAAATTGCAACAAGTTAACCGAGCACAGGTCTATAATTTAAATACTCAAAACTTTAACATTGTTCACGTCCATTGCCATCTCCATATTGCATCAAAACTATGGTTTCTGGAATACATAGAGAGCTAACTAATTGAGACCTCAACCAAAACACCTGGATTCAAAAGAAATGAAAATGGAGATATCCAAGGCATGCGTCTTCAAGCAGTTTCCGTCACAGGGTACTCAAAGACAACGTCTTTCCCACAAAGCCTACGGTATACTGCAGTGAAGGTCTCCAGCTTGTATTCGGTGTTGTTGCGCTCCTTCAGGTCCAAGAAGATCTGAAAGAACATAACAACAAAAGGTCAGTACTAAGTTAGCTAGCCCATCAAACTGAATATTGTGCGCGAAATGCTGCTGGACTGGTTTGCCTAATAATAAAATCAATGAATGACAAGTATAGCACTACAGACGCATTGATCAATCTTGCCAAATGCTGCTGAACAGCCGAACCCTTCTTGGGCGGCCTCACAATCCTTCTTGTTGCAACAACGACCACATCCTGCGTGCAGTGAAACACATGATCAATTCAACTATTTTATTTTTTTATGAATGATCTCTTATACAGTTTACACAATTCAACCTTCAATTGTTCAGCACTACAAGGCAGTATTTTCAGCATTTGAGTAGCAACTAAAGCACGCACAACACATACTACACTGCTACAGCGCGCAGCCTCGCATCCAACATTCAGAAACTGCTAAATTGATCAGGTAATAGCGTACTAGCACGTAATCGAAGTAAAACAGCAGCTAAAGAAAGCATGCACAATTCACCTTGCCACTGAACTTCTTCTCCAGCTCCCTGATGAGCCTGACATGGATCTTCCTGAAGGCCTTGTGCAAGCGCAGGGCGGAGAGAGGAGCGGCGCGGGGGGGCGGAGGAGAGGAGCGGCGCCGGTGGGGGCGGAGAGGAAGAGGGCGGCGCCGGTGGGGGGCGGAGAGGAAGAGGGCGGCGCGGGTGGGGAGGCGGAGAGGAGGGCGGCGCGGGTGGGGGGGCGGAGAGGAGGGCGGCGCGGGTGGGGGGCGGAGAGGAAGAGGGCGGCGCGGGTGGGGGCCGGAGAGGAAGATGGCCGGCGCTGGTGGGGGGGCGGAGAGGAAGATGGCCGGCGCGGCGTGCGGTTCGGGGGGAGAAGAGAAGTCAGAGAAGAATCGGTAAGAAATCCAATCGGTACTGTGTAATGGCAGTGGTGGGTAATTTTCCCCCAACTCCATAAGGAGATACAAAACTTCAGTTTCTGGAGTATCCCTTGAGGAGCTCCAGAAAAAACGTGGAGTAGGCCTTCAACTCCAACTTTTTCTTAGAGCAGAGTTCTTGGAGTTGGACCTGTTTGGCTAGACAAGTTTGGAGCATAGTTGAAAAAGCTGGAGTGGAGCAGTCCCAAATAGGCCCTAAGTCCGTCGGAAAATCTAGCATGTGGGCCCAAAAATCTACGGGCAGTCTGGCCCACATGTCATAGTCGTGTAGCAACTGGGAGCAGGGATAAGGCAATAGGAACTAGCGTGCCTACCAAAGGATTGCACTACTAGACCAGCTGGCTTTTCTTTCCCTCCATCCCTTATGTTAGACCTGCCTACTGTGCCGAATTTAGACACAACCTGTTTAGACGAGATAAATAAACAAACTATATCATGCCACACGACCGTGTCATACCGGCATGGGCACGGTTAGGCCTGAGCCCAAGCATGGCACCAGGGCCGGTCCTGAGGCAGGGCTGCAGGGGCACCCGCCCAGGGCCCCACGACAATAAGGGCCCCTATTTTTTTTTTGCAATATTTTGTTTATTGTTGTAAATCATGCTATTCATTTTAGTCGTTATTAAACAAGAATATTTATTATCATACAAGGCCATACACAAAGATATCAAGTCATAATCCCTTCAATTTCTATATATAATTTGAAACTTTGCAATGGTTTTTAAAGGGTGCAATTGAGTTACTCTACGCCGTCTTTTAATCAACCATTTCTTGGAGAATTTTTATAGACACATAATTTCCATAACTTATGCGGAGTACACCATTGGTTTACAATTCAACGACCTTTTATTTTTAACTCTACATATTCACATATCTTTTTAGTAATGAAAATTTGACGGCGTGGCATTATAATCCACAAATTAGCATACAATCACTATTGCATTGTTCTTCCTTGAAAAGATTAAATTTTCTTTCAGCTACGTTCAAATTGTGATTTTTATAATATTATAAATTTTATAGCATGTATAAACATTTCTTGAGCTAAAACATTTTATAGTTTGTGTGAAATAAACTAATAAAGGGTTGTTACTTTGCCCCAGGGCCCCTAAAATTTCAGGACCGGCCCTGCATGGCACACAACCATGCCATACCGGCATGGGCACGGTTAGGCCTTAACGGGCCGTGTCGGCATGGTTGGCCTGTTAAGATAGGAAAAAGAGAAACAAATTAAGGAAAAATTGTAGAAAACTACCTAAAAATTATAGGAAATTATAAAAAATTGTAGATGTTGTTAATCATCAAGATAACTATTTTGACATAATAAGCTTTATTAACTTGTTAAATTACATGGCATAGCTGCCTCGTTAAAAACTTTATCAAGTAAAAACTCAATTTGAGAAAATCTTGATAAAGAAAAAAGAGTACATCCTATAAAACTCACTAGTGATTACATCTGAAGAAAACATATTGAAAATCTTATTCATTGCTATCTAGATAAAAATTCTCAAAAGATTCTTCTAAGTCCCTATTCCCTGCAGTATGTTGGAGTCTTGATTCAGCTTGTTCTCAGTTTTTGACGGTCAGAAGGATTTCGACCATCTCGTTGGAGAGACTTGTTCGCCGCTCCTCGATTATTCTTTTGGACAGACTGAAGGCCGACTCTGAAGAAACCGTAGAGACAGGAACAATTAACACGTCTCGTGCTAATATGGATGAACTAGATATGTTACTTTCTAGGTTTGCCACCATAAGGGCATGTTCAACTCTTGTTCGAAGCTAACGCTATCACTGTTGAGATAGCTTGATAGGTCTCCGGTGCTTTGCCGCCTTGCTCCTCCTGACTGAAGCGTATCTGTATGAGAATCTCGATAATTGCTAGAGAAAGAACAAAAATCTTGCCCCATTGCATAGTCCCCACAGAGGTGCTAGGGGTTACGTGAGGTCTTTCCAAATGTACGGACCCAAACTTATTTTCGAATTTCTCATATTCTGTGAGGCTGAATTCGGAGAGTTGAAAATCGTAGTTTTTCATTGAACCAACTGCAAATTGAAATAGTAAAGTACAATTAACTTACTATTGAATCAATAAATAATAGCAAAAAATTGAAATAAGGTAGCACTATTACCTCTTCTGCAAATCTCAGAAAATTTTTGAAGTTTTTTGAATTTTCTGAATTTCACACAAATTACTCACTAATTTTGCCAAATTTGCGTAAACACTACCGGAATTTTTACAGCTAAATAGAGAGATGAGAGTCAGGTTTGAGGTGTGAAGAATGGAGGCCGGATGCCCAATATTATGGAAAAATCCATATATTTTGAAAATTTTTGTCTTTTTTTCAGAATTTTTTACACCCCAACAGTAAAAAAGGCCAAAAACGGCTATTTTCATTGGGCCTGGTCGTGCCGTGCCATGCCAGCACGGCCCATTTATGTCCGTTGGCAGCTAGGCTATGCCGTGCCGTGCTGTGCTGGCCTGGCTCACTACCGTTATAAGGCCATGCCATTCCCTCTCAGCCCAGGCACAACACGGTCCACCGGACCGTGCTGGCACGGCCCACGAGCTAAACAGGCCGTGTTGTGTTTGGGTCAGGCCACGAGCCCGCACGCTAAGGCCTGACCCATTGGCCAGCTCTACCTTTTGTTATTCTTCTTTGTTTTTCTTGTTGGTTGACATTAAGATATGTTCATATTGCTTTCTAAAAACTGATTTTTCTTATAGTGAATGGTTTTTTTAATAGTACCTAACTTTCAAACGGAATGTCTTTTTAAGACCAAAAGCCAATACAAACGGCCCTACGTAGCCTCCGTAGAAGTCGGAGTTCAATAAAAATTCCTTCCTTTTTTTAAGAAAATCACATATGTGGTTCCTAAAAAAACTGATTTCTTTAAGGAAAATCGGATGGTAGCATTTCATTTAGGCAAAATTTTGTGCATACCATTGCAAATTACCCAAATACCAGATATAACATCCCTTGTCTCACATGCGGTGAAAATTTGCAATGGCAAATAAGAAATTGCTCTTCATTTAATTATTTAGTAAACGATTTAGTTGAAAGAAGATGCCCAAAAAATGCTACTAAAAGGCTGCTCTTCCCTTGTCCATTCTTGCTAGGGACGGCTCGTCTGCTACCTTAGGTTTTTTCCCTTGCAATTTCCCTTTCTTCATTTCTGTGAACACCGAAAGGAGCAAAGCTGTTTGTTTAACCGTGGCTTGAAAATTTTCATGGTTGCTTGTCACGTTGGGAGAAAAAGATAATTTGCATGAGCCGAAGACACAAAAGGTGGGTTCTTTTCATCTATAGTTTATGGTTTATAGTTACGGCTGGTTATTTTTTTGTCTTAGCATAAGAGCTTGTGCGAACAGATCGAATGCCGATAAGCCGTTTCAAAAAAGATATCTCGATAAGTTATTTTAAAAAATGATAGAGAAATTATTCTGTTTATTTGTTTTAAAAAATTATAAGATATAAAATATGAACCATAAACAAGCTAAAAAGAAATGAGCCATTGTGATGAATGCACCTTCAGCATTGTGGACCTCAAGAGGCCCTCTATTTCGTGGACTTGCTGTTGGTCTCCTGCAATTTTTGGACCCATCTTTTCGTGGATACTGGCGGCCCAGTGCCCATTGCAAACTGCTGCATATGGAAATCTTTTTTTTAAAGAAAATACATTGGTACAGTACGTATGAAAATTCTAGACCTAGTTATAGACGTAGAGAGCAAATTGCTCATACGTTGGCCGTAATTTTTTTATTGCAAGGGTGCGGGAAGTAGTAATTTTTTTACGTTGGCCGTAAAAATTGAGCATATATTACGTGCTAACTTCCTTCTGAATGCTAACATCTTTCTCCAGCGTTACAAGCAGGGACAGAGGCAGAACGAAAATAACCGGAATTCACCGTCTCATCACACATATAATTACATGTATAATTTTATCTTTGATTTGCAACGAAGTTGATGGGTATTCCAATATTCAAAAACCCAAATTGAAACCCTAATTCCGAACCCTACAATTTGATAAAAAAAACCAACCAATAATCATAACATTTAAACCATAAATCATAAATTCAGTCCATTTGCTTAAAGAAATCAAAAGAATTAGAAGAAATTTAGCAATACCTTATATCGATTCAGGACTTAATCCATGTCGCTAAGTACTCGGCGAGTCGATCGACGGGTGATGATGCAGCCTAGGCCTCTGGGCTCCAGCAACCAACAGCTGCGAGCCGTGACCAAGCGAGAGGGTGGATTTTGCTTTCACGCGAAGCAGGATAGAGGGAGGGATGAAACAAGACGCGAGTGACTGGGGCAATGCGATGCGCGTGCAATGTGGCCTCTTCTTGCTATGTCAACTGGACTTCACTTGCATATACTAAGCTGCGTGTTTTGGGCCTCAATTGGTGTTATTTTGGGCGTAGCTACGGGAGCGTCAAGTGGAGTAGCAGGAGTTGGGAGGCCGAGAGCTTCAATCTTTGGGCTAGCCAGGCGTCCTTCAATTTGGGATGGGGATTTATATTTAAATTTACATAGGCTATACAATGAAAAAACGAAATTAGATCTGGTGTTCTGTGCATCCATATGGGCCTCTTTGGATCCACCTCTGGTTAGAGCAACTCCAACAGTTTGGGATTTTTTGTTTCCCAAATCTTGGAGTTTGGCAACTCCCCAAACGTTATGGCAAAGGAAAAAAAGGTCAATCTCCAATTGTTTGCCATAATTCACTTGGCAAAATCAAAATTGGGCCCACGAAATTTTTTTTGCCGTGGGAAAACGCCGCCGCCCTCGCGTATCCTCCGTCGCGCCAAATTGCCGTCTTCAGCAGGTCGTGAAGCTCAATAACACGCTAGGAAGCAGCGAGCAGGCATCACGCCAGGAGCACAGTGCCATGCATATACAGGATTAGCTTGTGTATATATATGTGCCTTGAATTGTTATCGCGGCACATAGCATGTGCCGGTAATCCTTGAATACAGGGGCACATATATGTACCTTGAATTGTCATCGCGGCACATAGCATGTGCCGGCTTTCGTTAGGAAATAAAGGCACATATAACTGTCGTGGTTATCTATGTGGCATTCCAAGGCACTTACTTAGATACAAAGGCAAATATATGTGCCGTTTATATTGGTAGTGTATCAAACACAAACTAAAACCAAATGTTTACTGATTATTGAAGAAATCAAATATCATCAACTAAATTTAATTCGCCAAACGCCGGGCGATGATCTTCTGTTGCATTGTCTGATAGTACTGCTGCTGCAGCGGGGTGAGGCAGCGGCGTGGTCTCCCTGGATGTCGATGCGTGGCAAGCAGAGGATCGCCGCCGCCGTCTACAATTCACGTGCTCAGCCTCAGACTTGCCGCGCGCGGGAAGAGGCCGGGCGGCGCGTGTGGTCGCGATGCGGAGTCAGGGCGAGCGCGCATATATCCGCGCTTGGGAGGGAATTTTCCCAAGTTGCCAAAAATGGGGAGGAGGGATGGGAAATTGTTGGAGATTGTTTTTTGTCAATTTGCCAAAAATTCAAGGATGGGGAGGAGGGATAGCAAACTGTTGGAGTTGCTCTTAGAAGCAACGTAGGAATACATCACGTTCGTTGATTTTGATTTGGATGTTAATCAGACCAAGTGACGAAAGAGTGGAGTATGTTAGCATTGAGAAGTGGGCTTAGCAAATGATGCACACCTTTGGGAATAGGAATAATATAGCTAGGAAGACCGTAAAAGTACCTCAATCAACAGAAACATGTGAGTTCAATTTTTTTTTCTTTTAGAATGTGAGACCAAATGGTTGGGATATTTGAACAAAAAATTGAGTTCGTTGTGAATTTTTTATTTGTTTCTTATATACAATTCGACAAAAAAATACTATATTGCATGTGGAAGCGGTTTATCCTCACCCTCCAACTCACGTCGAGATTCGTTCTGGGCACTCCCTCCCCCTATGCACGCAAGGTTTCCGGCGGCAGCGCGAGGTTTCCGCCAGGTGGGGTTTCCATTGGACCCGAGGTTTGTGACGGGTGGCGAGGTTTCAAGTGGTGGTGACGCGAGGTTTCAGGCGGCGACGGGGTTGTGCGGGATGGGCCGCCGGAGATGATCAGGAGAGAGGGGAGAGGAAGAGAGATGGGAGAGCGAGAGCGCCCATCACGAATCTCAGCACGAGTGGAGGGTCAGGATAGTACGTAGAACTCCATGTATGTGTGGTTTTGATTTTACGTATTGCATGCCCCTTTTTTCTATCGTAATTCCGTCCCCACATGGAGCATGTGAAATTTTTATTCCATCGCCGCAACTCCGCCGCCGCCTTTCTGCCTCGGCGCCTGCTCCAACCCGTAAGATCTGGTCGTCGTCGCCGCTCCCTCATCATCACCTGCAAGCGCGCCAGACGAGATCCGCCGCTTGGAGATGAGCAGCGCCTCCATCCGGTTGGGTTTGTTAGACTTATTTGCGTGATACACCTTTGACGGCACAGCGCTGCGTTCCGGGGAGGGTGTCCGACGGTCCTGGATCGTAAGGAGTTGAAGGCACCTGGGATCCTGCTGCTACTGCAGCTGCAGGTATGAGTTTTTTGTTTCTCTTACTCTACGTCTCTCCTATCTTTGAGGTTATTTTTTTTTCAAAGGAATCCAGATATCCCAGTCTCAACAGTTAATTCTCTCATTCTTTCTTCCTTTTGAGAGTCAGGCTGGCTGGCCGGCCGGCCGGGTAAGGAAGATCAAATTAAACTAGGGAGTCCAGGCTCAGAAGATTCGATTATTGTTTGTTTTGGAGAGGATGAATCGTCGGTTTCTTAATCTGGTGGTGAGGGAGAGCTGCGGTGACATGTATTCGCTGCGCCGCATCAACCTCCTGAAGCACCTCTTCTACCCATCGACAGTAGCAGCGCAAGCGGCAGCAAAAGCGAAGGCCAAGAAGAAAAATGCTACTCGTAAACTAGGAGGGTGGTTACCACTACCAATGACGATGGAGAGCTTGAAGCGGCTGCCTAAGCCGGAGATCAACTTCCAAGCACCCCCGTTGGGCGTAGGTCATGGTGGCAGGTCCATCTGTTTCTTCGCTCAGCTGGGCAGCGAGAGCAGGATCCTCTGCTCCGACAGCTTGGGCCAGACCGCGCTCTACGACGTCGACACGCACTCCGTCGTGACCATGCCCTGCCTCCACGGTCCCAAGGGACCCACTCCCATCTCCTTCTCCATCACCCGACCCGACGCCGAGCGACGCGAATCCCTCTACGTCATGGACCCGGCCCCCTACCCCGACGATGCCGTTCCCACCTTCGAAGTCCTCGTCTACGACAGTCGGGACATCTCCCATGTGAGCGACGACCGCGAATACTACATGCCCGCCTGGCGCTGGCATCCGCTGCCGCCGCCGCCATTGTTCGACGACCCTGGCTTCGGACCCGCGGACATGTCCTACACGGTGGTCGGTGGCTCCACCATCTGCCTATCGTCCGCGGCAGAGGGCATCGGGGGCACCTACGCCTTCGACACGGCGAGCCGTGTGTGGAGGCAGGCCAGCAAGTGGGCGCTGCCCTTCGTCGGCAAGGCCGAGTACGTCCCCGAGTTCAACCTCTGGTTCGGTTTCTCGGCCTGCAGCCCCCACCGCTTGTGCGCTTTGGACCTCTCTGCTGCCATGGACTCGGAGCAGCCACCGCCGTTGCAGCACACCTGGGATGATCTCGACCTGCCTCAGGAATCCCCGCCATTCCAGTTCTACTTGCTGAACCTGGGCTCCGGCAGGTTTTGCATCACCAAGATCTTCGGCACCGGTGTATTCGGCTACTCTTCGGACGACGGGATTGACGATGAGTTTGCTGTCTTCACTGGCCTGGAGTTGGTGCGCTGCGACGATGGTCTCCGGATGATCAAACACAAGTCTAAACTTTACATGCTCGAAGGCCTTATCATCGAGCACGTGCTCTGAATCATTTTGGATGGATTAATTGTAATTCCTGCGTCGACTTTCTGCCGACCAAAATAATATATTTTTTGCGGTCATGAATGGCAAGTGAATTGTTAACTTTTGTGGCAAGTGAATTGTTAATTTTTGTGACTGCGTTATGTACATCTGTGATGATTCTGTTTGTAGCCGTAAGAACCATTCACGCATGTGTAGCATTTTGGTGCTAGGACGGGCTAGCATGATTTCTAAAAATACAATGGTATGCAAAACATCACAATCTAAATAGCATGGTTAAATTTCGAAACTTGACAGTGTTTAGCCAAGCTCAGCGGCATTGACTATGGTAATCGGTCAGCAGCCCTGCAGAGCGCGCAGCATATTTGTACACCCTGCAGAGTGGTGTTTAGCGTTCCTGTTTAGTGCTGCAGGCCTAAGAGCATCTCCAAGAGATACTCTTTCTCACCCCCTATCTTAAAATATTGGGTATGAAAGCTAAAAACAAACTCCAACAGATACTCTAAAATACACCCAATAATTTTGGTACTCTAAAATTGAGGTGGATCACCGTCAAACAAGCCCTGCAGAGCGCGCAGCATGTTTGTACACCCTGCAGAGTGGTGTTCCTGTTCAGAGCTGGCCAAATGGCCATGCTATAGTGCTGTTTAGCGTTCCTGTTTAGTCTGCAGGCCTAACTAGTCTAGCAATAAAATTGTACTCTGTCCTTTCTCAAATACAAGTCTGTTGATAACATCGACGTTCTACAATGCACAATCTTATCATTAGTTCTTATATAAAACCATGAAAGTGTTTTTACGGCAGATAGTTTTGTAAAAAAACCAAGAAAGTTTAAGTATGCACCCAAAATGAGTTATCCTTAAGAACAAAGTACATTTTCACTCACGTAAATCAAGTATAATGTACATTTTTTCTGTTAAAATCTACAATATACTTAACCTACTAATACATGATTTGGAATATCGATCCACACCGTAAGAGAATCCCTAAATTCCCAGTACTTAAAATTCATTTTGCTCTCAAGATTATGAACATATATTCACAACAAAAATAAACAGTTATGACGTTCTGAATATGAGCGATCATCACAACAGCACAAGTTTACAACAAAAGAATCAACTTTTATTACAATATATAGTTTATCAACCAGTTTTCACTAGTAGGCGCGCAAGCCTCAAACCACAGTACATTACAAAAGATCCCAAGTGGTCTGAGCGAGGCTAAGACCTAAGACCAATCCTACTCAGAGAAGACTGGCTCTTCAGGAGCTTCTTCCTCAGCTAGCTCATCTTGGCTCCACTGGCCTTCTGTTGTTGTTTTAGCAAGTCATGAGTACAACCGTACCCAGCAAGTTACAAGGGTAAACCCTAATTAATTTACTATTTGCAAGGATAATAAAGGGTGGTAATATATTGGTTTTATTACATTGAGTGGATGCAGTTTTATTTGTAAACAAATAAAGTTAAAACAGTTCTCTTTAAGATCAGGGGTTTTTCTGTTATCAGGGGTTTACTTGTCTCAAGAGGGAGGCACAAAAAAGACAAGGATTACGAAGAGACAAGCTGGTGCATGTGTGGTGCCAAGTGACATTGGGTCGATGCATGCAGACACAGTCCGGTGGGATCCAGATGCATGAAGACTTGACGGTATGTCATTAGGTGCCACATATTACATCTCGAAGCTTGTGGAGATGCTTCGGTGTGAAGGAATAGGAAAAAATCATTAAAAGGGCATTTTGGTAAATTGGCCAATACAAGGAAAAGTGGTGATTTACAAAACTACGGTGGTGGCCTATGCGGCTTAGGTCAAGAGTTGAGGATAAGTGAAGTGGATTTGGGCAATCGGAGCTTGAAGACAAAGGGCGCTTTGACAAGCGTGTAAGTGTTGGTTGAGAGTTAAAAACCCATTGTTAGGTGGGTTTACGGGTTTCCAAAGAGCTTATTGGATCATATCTATTAAGAGTTAAGGTTGTGAAGTGGATGGTGGATCCACCACTATAAAAGAGAGAAGAAGGAAGGTATACCTCCCAACTCATCTATCGGAAACTTGAGAGAGATTGATGTAGGTGGTGTACTTAAGGGCTTTATGTGTGCTATTGTTAGGGCTTTGTCCATTATAGGGAGTGGTCGTAAAACATTTCTCTTCAAGTGGCAATAGATCCCTAAATTTCTTCTAAGTGCTTGTCCTTAATTTTGAGATGTTGTTTTCTTGGTTTGGTTTGGTTTTTGCCTTTTCTTTTCCTCTCTTTGATCTTATTTGGTGCCAAGGATGTATAAGTCATGACTATACCTGTTGGAAGTCATATCCCATCTATCTAGGCACTTGTTCTTGCAAGTTCTCATAGTTGCCCTGTTTTGAAGGTTGAAAGGGTGATTTCCGGGGTTTCGGTGGGAGGTTTTGGCTTGATTCTCGTTGTGGTTAGTGGAGCTAGGACGTGTGGAATATCAGCCTTAGGGTGTGTTTGGTTGAGCTGTGGCTTCTGAAAAAGTTGCTGTGAGCTGTGGGTTATGGAAAAGCTGCTGTAGGTTGTGGGCTGTGGAAAAGCTGTAAGCTGTTTGGTTCAAACAAGTATAAAACATACCTCCTATCTCTATTTTCCTTGAAACAACTGTGAAACAGCTCTCTATTTTCACCATTTCAAAAAGCAGAAAGCCAAAAGCCAAAAGCAGGGTCCAAGGTGCTTTCAAAACTGTACTATCCAAAAGTAGATGCTTCTGAAAAAGCAGCTTCTGGTTTCCATCCCTTTGGTTGACTTTTGGCTTTTTGAAAGCAAAAGTAGCTTCCAAAAGCCCAACCAAAGGCACCCTTAGCCATGTTGGCTTGAATCCATCCATGGGCTCCTCTCAATCATGCTTCTTCGGTTTTGCCCATTTTTGGTGCCTCTTGTGCTCAAGTCAAGAAAGATTGCAACTTTGAGTAGCTCTTCCTCAATCTTTTGTTGGGTTAGATTCTTGAGGTGTATATGTTGCTATGTTTCATGTTTTAAGTCGTTTGGAGCCTTGGTTTGAAAGTTGTGTGAGTTCTTGCCTGTTGTGGTTTGTTGTTTTTCCATTCATGGGAAGTCGGAAAGTTCAAGTTGAAGTCAGATCATCCTACTGGGTGTAATCGGACCTTCCATTTCAAATTGGATCTTCTAGCTAGGGTCTTTTGGTGCTTTGTTGATTGGTTTGCTCGGGTTTTTGAGTGTATATCTGTTGTGTCTTTGCCTTGACTGTATTAGCTCTTCATAGCTACTTGAGGGAAACATTTTGGAAAATTTTGAGAGGCTCCTATTCACCCCCTCTAGTCGCCATGCTACGGTCCTACAATCGTCAATTATTTCTTGATCTTCACTTCTTTAGTACTTTTCCCCTGGACAAAACATGAGTGAAAAGAGTGATAACCAAGTTTGTTTAGTTGTCGATTGTAACATAATTGTTTAGTGGGAAAAACCAGGCTGGAGCTCAAAAAAATTTGGTGAAGTATTTGTTCCTAAGGAAGAGGACCTACAGATGTGTAGAACATGCAATAAGAAGTCATTTGAGCGAACAAGAGAAGCTAATGATACCTAGGGATGTTTTGAGTTGTAGCTTGTCATATATATCTGTTCGTGAGTGTTGTGGAAGTCGGGTTCCGTTATTCCAGCCTTGGTCTGTCAATTGCGAGTCAAGTTGGAGTGCAGGCCTCCAAATTGATGTGTATTGGAGTGGTTGTATTATTAAAATGGGGGCGGAGAACTCTCTCTTCTTAAGGATAAAGTAGGGGACAATATGTCACAGATGTCCTAACCATATCAACTTTTGAGTGTTCTTTTGCTTAGGATGCTACTTGGTTTGTATTGTATTATCGAGTAGTGTTATATTCTGATACCCCTTCTTACACGTAGCAACCTTCGGGGCCAAATCAAATATTGTGAGATACAACACGAGAGTGCAATGTATCAAAAACAATGTTGGCGAATCTCGTATAGAGAAATGAAATAATATCGATGAAGCAATCATCACAAGATAAAAGATTATCCGAAGTCGATTGCAAATTACTTAGGCCCTGCTCCAAACAGTTTCAGTTTCTGGCTTTTTTTAGCTTTCAGCTTATTTAAGCTAGAAGCCACTTAGAACACATCGGCTACTAATTTTGGCTTATTTTGTTTTTTTTCCTTCTCTTTTTGCCCTTATTTTGTATTGTCCATGATAATATAACGGTTTTTTAATTCTTTTCTCATTTTTTTTCTATTTTTCCTCATTTTTTCTAAAAAGATAATAACCGCTACAGTGCAATTTCAGCCAGAAGTCGAAGCCCATAGCCCGATGGAGCACTGCCTTAAGCACGATCTCAAAAGAGTACAAGAGATTGTCGCTCTCTTACAACCCTCTCGAACCTTTTAGGACATTCGGGTCCTTGTACAAGAATATGGTGCTAAAGAACAACATGACTTTATATAGCCCCTAGTCCTCCTACATGTACAAAGTGAAATAAGAATTATAATCCAATTAGGATTCATTTAAAAATCCTTGTAGCACACATATCTAAGTTCTAATAGGATTAAGATACGAGTCACCAAACTCAACAAACAATTACTTTTAATAAATAATACACTATCAATCCTTAAATACTTTTTTTTACCAAACACATGTCCACGCAAGGAAAAACTCTTAGTACAGTGGGAAGATTGGTAGAGTTAATAGCTGTTTTGAAAAATTACTAGTTATGTAACCGTGCGTTGCAACGGAACTTATTGAATATATAGAGAATTGTGCTATAGAAGAGAGTTGCTTTGATCGGTTGGAAAGTAGAGAATGGTAAGAAGTTGAGGGAATAGAGTGGTTGGAGTAGAATGAACGTACAACCACCAACTTGTTATTTTATAATAGTAATAATAATGATATCTAAGGATTGAGAAGGTGAAAGTTTTGTGAATATCCGTTCTCGGCACATCCACTGCATCCCACCCCAGGTACACTCGTGTGCATCCTTTTCAAAACATGATACATATGATCATGAAAATTTTAAAAAATATATGGTTAGACAGGTCATAATGAAATCAAGCATCATGCAAAAAATGAGTAAAAAGCGTGATGTATATTAGGAGAAACAAAAATGGAGATTTGTCCTTTTTTCCCATTTGTAGGTCGAATTAGATATGGATTTTTGTGGTTGGCTTTGTCTCAATGTTGTCAAATTTGTTTGAACTTTGTTATGACTATATACATCGTGTTTTGAAGAAGATGCACCACTCTAGGGGTGGCAACGGTAATAGGGGGCTCACCCGCACCCGCTAAGCCTAACGGGGCATAACCTTCCACCGTTAGCTTCAAAAATGATAGTGTGATTTTATTCATTATCTCATAAATATTTAGTTTTTTTTCAAATATAGCTTCAAAAATTATATCCTAATGTATAGATTTAAGTTTTAGTCTAAATATATAAGAAAAGAATACTAAGGTCCCATGCACCCATCGGGAGGTCAATCCCAGCTCTCGCCTTGCTAGCCTAACATGATCCCGCCCCTGTTCACCCACGGAGGGAGTTCGCCCCGCCCTCATCCCCCATGTTGATTATCCCTACGATTTCCTACCCCCACGAGGGAAATTGCCATCCTATATGGCACCTAAAGGTAGGATGTATTAGATATGAGAAGTGTTTTAAATAGCGGGCTATAGTAGAGCTATAGCGGTTTTCAACCCTAGAATGCTATCTATAGCTCAACTTACCACTATTACTGCTATGACTTCTACACTGGTAATAGTGACCTGCTATATTGGTCCACGGATAGCGGAAATAGTGGCCGCTATGCTTCATTTCATAGATTTTTAGGTTTGTGAAGAATTATTTAGTATGTTAATGGTATGTTTGGGATTTTATTAACTCATATTAGTTATTTTGATAGAAATAACTGCAAGACATGGTGTTTAATATGTTTATTCCAATTTTTGAATTTGAAAATTATGTAATTATGCAATTTAACAAAAATATTTTAAGAGTAAAGTCCATTACCGGTCCTTAAACTTTTTATGCTGTGTCATCCCGGTCCATAGACTTTTAAAGTATGTCATCCCGGTCCATAAACTTCAAAATGTGCCATTACCGGTCCTTAAACTTTTTATGCTGTGTCATCCCGGTCCATAGACTTTCAAAAGTGTGCCATTACAGCTGGACTCGTAACAAGTGGTAATGGCACACTTTGAAAGTTTAGGGACCGGGATGGCATACTTTAAAAGTCTATGGACCGGGATGACACAGCATAAAAAGTTTAAGGACCGGTAATGGACTTTACTCATATTTTAAAATAGTTATATTTTTTAGAACATTTGGATTCAAATACTATATATTGAATTCAGTTATAATTTTTGGGTATTTTTATGTTTAATATTCCATTTAAGGAATTTGAAATTTCATGTATGTGTTTTAAAACATCAATGCATACATTGAACAACTTATAAATATTTGCACTCTAAAATTTATTTTTAGATTCATGATAAATTCATCTCACAAAAAGCTAGATTATAGTTTTATGTTTTTTTATTTTGTAACTGTACATGTTACGAAAATAATGAAACATCAACCTTTTAATTTCATTTATGTAATTATACGGCCAAGTTTTTGTTACAAGTTTTCCATGTTCATAGAATTAACATTTTTCAGTAGAGCTTGGATAGCCTCCACGATAGTTCTCTATTTGCGATATATAGCTTTTGCCGCGTCACTGCAATACCGCGATAATCGTGATTTAAAACAATGGATATGAGATATGTGGGATGCACGTTGCATCCTTATTGCATATTCTACGTCTAAAAGTTTGAAAAAAAAATCCTAAATTATTTGTAGACGTAGGTGATTAAATATTCTATAACCATGCAAAATTTCGATGCGAAACTCGATAAGCAGCCCAGATGAACAGTGTTCAAAACTATTCATGCCGAATTTCTCTCCTTCATATCTTTCAAACACGATCGAATTTCATCTTAAAATTTTGCATCGCTGTAGAATATACCATCTCCTACATGCATAAGTTTTTTTTTAGAATTTTTCGAAACTTTTAAACACTAGTAGTGTGCCCGTGCTAACGCTACTCATACAAATGAAGGTTGTATTTAAAAACTGAAACCTACAAATGAAGGTTGTATTTAAAAACTTAAGGAATAACTGATAATGTAAACTCTTAACAACTAAGATATAGAATTTGATGATGGCTCAAATGATCTCTATAAACTTAGCTAAAACTACACACACACACAGAGCTTAGGTCAAAAGAACATCAAACAAGGAAGCTCCATTGGACAAAATCATTGAAATCGTGGTTCTGCTGTTATGATTATGAGATAGTTTTAGACATTATGCTAGTTCGCACCATGTGATACTGCATTTTAGTACAAGAATAGCATGTTTTGTGCAACAAGAGTCAATATAAAGATACTAATGCATAAAAGTTAAATAGTGGCCTGATAGTCGATCACAGCAACAAAAAAAAATGGTAACTTAAGAACTGAGATTGCTACAAAGATAGTGATAGCTTTGCCCAAAAAGATGACACTCAAATAATAATTTGTGATCAAGATTATGTAAGTACTAAAGAAAAAACAGTGCAGAAAGTGAGCTCTGTTGAAGCAGTGAGTTTACATCAAAAGAAAAGCCACCGTTGCGAATCCGTGCTGTCCTGGAGATATCAACGCGTTAAGGCCTGTAAACCACACCTCTGCCTCAACTTTGTCCTTGCAGATCTTTAAAATAGGATCAGAAATAATTAGATAACACTCAATCAAAAAGGAAGAGAAGCAAGAATGTTAAATTAATTCTCATTGTAATACCAGATCAAGGGACCGCTTCCCATCGTTACATATGAGTGAGAAGGATAAATGGTCCTTCTCAGGGAGCAGAAAACGTTGAAAAACCAGCTGAAAAGAATAATTGTTGAAAGATCAAAGACTTGAAATAAAATACGACCAAATTGTTTAAAAGGTCCTTACCGCTCTTTGTCCTGAGAGAACTCTGGACACAGAAGCTAGTTTCAAACTTTTCTCTTTGTTATTTGAGACCCAAATAAGAGTTGATTCATCCTGTGGAGCGTAAAAGAGAAATTCATATGAGTGTATATAATAACTGCAAAAGGAAGTTGTATTGCTCTCAATTCTCTTGTTAGTATGTTAAAGATTTTTCAGCGATTGCCATTTTGCAGACATTTCTGCCCCAATGGTTGTAAGCTTGGATGAGTAGTTCCATGAAAAAAAGACATATACATATGTATCAATGAAGAAAAGGCCATCTGAAACCACGATGGGTCTAGTTCAGGCCAAACATTGCAGAGTTAAAAATCATTCTTCAAGATCAAATTTTATGAAACACACACGCACATGCACACGCACGCAGAGATGTTGCAGCAGTGAACTTACATTTGATAGTCTGAAGGGAGTAAATTTTGGCTTCCCTTTGCGACCATATTTAAGCAGTTGGGAGCCTTTCTTTAAAGCAATAAGCGCCTGCCAAAGCAATCAGTGCAGATCATTGGTAAAACATTATAAAAAACTATTTAGAACAATTCCTGGAAATGTACTTCACAACCCAAACTTTGACAGCACCAATGCTAATGTGAGACTTCCAAGTGTCTTGCTGGCCATTCCCCTCAAAACAAAGTAACTAATGGGGGCGTTTGCCTGTAGCATTGTTTTCTTCGTTGTATTTTTTATATTCTTTGCGCTCACATGGAAAGGTGCAGCTACAGTGTAGTATGTTTGGCCGCCTTAAAGAATCCAGTTATCCAGAACATCTAAAAGAGTAGGATTCATTTTCAGTAAGAAGAGAGATCTCAGTCATACCGCGCAACAGGAAAATCATGGGTAGAGTTCATATAAGGATAACGAAGACTATTCACAATCTTTTTGTGACCAACAGAGCTCACGAACATAACCTGGCTACAAAATGCTTAGAATGATGACGCCGCAGCAACAGAAAGATCAAAATCCTACCTTCGATAACTGTCTCCAGTGATATTGTTTTGTGTGAGGTTCTGATTGGCATGGTACACTACATGCGAATTTGCCCTTGCATCGCATGTCTTGAGATTGCAATGTTCTTGAAGGGAAGCATCCACACACTATATAAACCATACACTTAATGTAAAATAAGCTACTTGAGGAAAATATAGCAATTGATTCCTATATATTTCCTAAGACAAACTAACAAATCTAGGCTCTTATCTATGTCCTTCTCAATATTATGTTCCGGAGGTGAGTTACCTGGCTAACATAGATAGTTGTGAGGAGATAACTGCCTGAAAGGAGCCGTCCTGTGAAAAAACCCATTAAGCAATAGAACACCAGATGTAGCAAAGAAACAAAGGAAGATAAAACTAACCATTCCATAACGCCAAACAGCACACTGGCATTTACAATTTTACTTGCAGGGAAGTTAGGAAACTGTTGTAGGGGTGGCCCAACCCCCCGTGACTGGGCCGTGCAACTAGTCCAACATGTAATAGGCCCAATAGTGTAGAGGAATATACACGTGTAAATATACCAATGTACCCTCATCCTTTGTAAATACTAAGGGGTAGAATGGGGATTTCCCATTCTACCCCCCTCATATATATAAGCCCCCAGGAGGGGCAGGAGGGGGGATCCTCCTCTCATTCTCACCATCTCTACACAGATCTGGCTCCCTCTTCCTCTCCAACTAGTCCCCTTCTCTCCTGTTTGGCCCGTACCCACAACAGATGGCGCCGTCCGTGGGGACGCGAGTAAAAAGTCGCTTCAGGAGCTGAGAGCTGTTCTTGGGAGCATACCCTCTAATCCGTAATATTGGTACCATTCGGCGCACCATTGACAGATAAGTGCTTCGCTCTGTTTCATGCATGCTGTATTGAATAGATCTGGGATCTAGTCAAATCGTTCAGATATTGAATCGAGTAGATCTAATCGAATCGCTTGTTTTTGTGTTGTTGTCGTCTCCGTGCTGGGGCATTCAGGCAGGAAAACGATTCCTGGGATGACTCGGTGATCTGCTCACATCTCGGAGCACTCATCACAGATCTGATTGGAGGTGTTCAGACAGGGAAAGTGGTGTCTTGGACGACTCGGCGGCAAGATGTCTCCGGCCAGGGTACCGCGTCTCCGCGCCGAGCTCTTGAGAGCCTTCGTGTCGAGCCTCCGCAAGGCGTCGCCAGGCCCAGCCATCACCACCCGTATGCACGCAAGGCATGGCACCCATCCATCCATGCGCAGCCTCACGAAGGTCTCCGCCGCATCGGACTCCGCACGCACGACCTCGGCCCTCGCTCGGACTTCGCAGGCGCAACGCTAGACTCCGCGTGCGAAGCACCGATCTCCGCTTGGTACTCCGCATGTACTATCGGCATGAGAATACGTAAGTGCTAACCCATCCGTCCATCCATGCAAAATATTGTATTTGTCATGTCCCGCATGCAATCACGTGCCCAACCATGCATTCATACGGGGGCCATGCATGGCATAAACTTCCGCCCGTCCACCCATGCGCGCATAAATGTCATTCTCTCCGTGTTGCATGTGTCCGCGATAGCCATGCATGCATGAACCGCCCGAGGTCCCCGTATACTCCATGCATACCCGAAGTCTGCAGGCACGATGCTCTCCAGTCTCCGCACTGCCGAAGTTGGCCTTCGGCCCGCGCCGGTCTCCGCGCGGCTCCGTCGACCTCGTCTCCGCGCGGCTCCGTCGACCTCGCCTCCGCAATGCCCCGTCGACCTCGCCCCCGCAGACCGAGTCTCCGTAAGCGGGCAACCCCGGAGTCTTCGCAGATTCTCAGCATACGTACATACTCGGGTAGTGCATTCAGGCGTCATCAGCTGAGATGGGCGTCGGTCTCCACTGGCTCTCCGCGCTCGCCGGAGGTAGCTCCCACGGCCACGCGGCGTCCTTCTTAGGCGTCCCGGACCCCGGCCGCGCCCGAGCGGCGCTAGCCTCGCCGTCCAGACTCCGAAGCTCCATCACCTGGCGGGGTCCCGTAGCTGTCGAGGCTTCTCCATCAGGACTCCGCGCGACGGACCTAGCAGGGGCGACGTCGGCCTCCGCCTCCGCGCAACGGACCTCGCAGGGCGACGTCGGCCTCCGCCTCCGCGCGACGGACCTCGCAGGGGCGACGTCGGCCTCCGCCTCCGCGCGACGGACCTCGCAGGGGCGTCGTCGGCCTCCGCATGGTGCTCCGCGACGCGGCCTCCGACTCCGCGCGACGGACCTCGCAGGGGCGACGTCGGCCTCCACGTACATCCATCCGCGCGGCGCTGAGCCCCGTTTGGCCTCCGCATGGGCCTCCATGCCTCCGGACCGTCGCCGTCTCCATCCGCGAAGTTCAGCAGCAAGGTGGGCTTCGCCTTCGCCGAGTCAGGCTCCGCGGCGTCAGGGACCTCGTCGAGCCTCGCCAGCTACGGCTCCACCCGCTGTGCAGCGTTATGGCAGCACGCATGAGTGAATTATACTGGTAATGCATGCAAGCACACCTCAACGCCCACCGTTATTTTATGTGGACTCGCACTGCGCATGCCCTCCGGCCTTCATGCTGCGCAAGTCCGGGTCGGCTTCAACCCCGCGCCTTCGCTGCGACTCCGGAAAATCGTCCTCGGCTCCGCGGCGTGGTCTACCCCGCGCAAGCCTCCGACCTGCCCCACACCGACAAAACCCGCCTGGCCTCGAAGCGGGTGCGGAGGCCGAAGGAGCGGACGAGGTGCGCGGTGACGTCTCGAGCGAGGCCTCCCGCGCGCGGGGACGAACCAGGCGTACGGCACCATCGGTCACGCGGGATGAGTACGGCAGCTGCGACGTCGACGCGTACTGACCGGGACCCGGGACTCCGTACAGGACTCCTTCTTCGAGCCTCCGCATCAGCCCCGGCTCCGCTCGTCTTCGTGCCGCCGACGATCAGTTCTCCGTACTCGTCTCCACGCCCGCGCGCCGCACTGCAACCGGCTTTCCTGCCTCTGCGCGGCATTCCTGGAGCGGCAAGGCAAGCCACAGAGCAGGCGGAGCCGCGGAGGAGCCGCGAGGAGGGCGAGAAGCGATGCAGGCGGAGCGGTAGCCTTCACCACAACCGGCCTCGACTATGTTGTAAAAGGGGTCTTACGACCTCTCAGGATCTTCCACGACCGGTTAGGGTCGTTTACGACCGGTGAGGATTGAGTACGACCAGTTCTGGATCGCTTCAAACTCTTCCGATCGTTTTTTCAACGTGGTCGTAAATTTACTGTAGCAATTTTACGACCGCTCTGATATATCGCTGCCGCTGCCTTCCTTCAGCCGCTCGAGATACCGTGATCGCAACCTTCTACGATCACGCAGTGATGCTGACGATCACTGTTCACCGTAGTCGAACACCCGTACGACCACGTTCACTTCCTTCAACGTGGTCGGAGTCGCTTCCGACCACGTACTGGCCTTCTCGACGTAGTTGTAACTCCTTACGACCACCTTCAACTCCTTACGACCACCTTCACCGTGGTCGCAGCCTTTCCTGCGTAGTCGAAGAATTACTGTTACCTTTGCCGTGATCGTAGCGCCTCTCGATCACGCCCGCTGGAACTTCGCCGTGGTCGTAACTCCTCCCGATCACGCTTGCGGTGATCGTGAGTCCTTCCGACCACGCCTTGCACAATCACACGACAAAACAATGCTTTGTGTGTTTCCCTCTTTTTGGTATTTTCTCAATTGCTTGGTACATCGAATACATGGCTCTAAGCCTCTTTTTATACCCGGCTGTTCTAATTCAACGCGGGTTCTCAACACCTACTCCGACTCCGAGTCTTATACGACTTCGACTCGGTTACGACTTCATCTAGGACTCGGTTTTCGACTTCTGATTTCTTACTCGTTTTGGATTCGATTACTTCCAAAAACTTGTGTACGACTTCTAAACAAGATTATTTACAACATTCTCTCCCTAATCTTGTTTTTCGACTTCAATCATGCCGATCTTTCTCCTCATCTCCGAGAACTTTATCCGCCCCAGCGACTTTGTCAATATGTCTGCTTTCTGTTCTTCGGTTCTGATGTAGTCGATTGCAATCTTCCCTTCTTCGACACAATCTCTGATATAATGATATCTTGTGTCTATGTGTTTGCTTCTATCATGTAGAACCGGATTCTTGCTCAGTGAAATAGCCGATTTGTTATCAACTCTGAGCGTTACCTTCTGATCCTCTTCGTCTGACAATTCACTCAATAGTCGAACGAGCGGACTCCGGCAAGATCGTCGCGCTCACGCGATGTACTCACTTCACATGAAGATAATGCAACCACCTTTTGCTTCGAGATTGCCACTGATCGGACTCTCCCAAGCACAAACATTATGCCTGTCGTGCTCTTTCGATTGTCGACATCTCCCGCCATGTCGCTATCATCAGTAGTCCGTCACCGCAACAACTTTCCACCTCCTCTCTTGTATCTGAATCCGAGATTTAAAGTACCTTTGATGTATCTCGATGTGCTTCACGGCATTCATATGCTCTGAGTCGATTTCTCCATGAAACGACTTACGTATCCGACCGCAAACGAGATGTCCGGTGGTGTGCACCGATACCGTAGACTTCCGACAATGCTCCTATAAGTCGTGGCATCAATCGTGATCCCGGCCTGTCTTGCTCAACTTCGATGATTCTCCATTGGGGTTTGACATGGATTGCACTCTTCCATACCCGACTTCTCCAGAATCTTTCGAGCATATCCTGACTGACAAAGTGTTATGCCGTTGTCGGTTTGATTTACTTCAATGCCGAGGTAGTAGCACAGAAGTCCCAAATCGGTCATTTTAAACAGCCTCTTCATCTCTTCCTTAAACCTCATAATCTCCTTCGAACTCGATCCAGTAATGATCAAGTCATCCACGTAAACGCCCACGATCAGTCTATTCTTCGCATCTCCCCTTGAGTATACCGCATGTTCAGAGTTGCTTCTTCTGAACCCGAGTGCCGTTAGACTTTTGTCAAGCTTCAAATTACATGCTCGTGGTGCTTGCTTAAGTCCGTAGAGAGCTTTGTTCAGCTTCAAGACTTTTCCGGCTTGCTTTCTAGACTGAAAACCCGGCGGTTGAGAGACATATACCTCCTCCTCGATGTCTCCGTTCAAAAACGCCGTTTTCACGTCCATGTGATGAATTTGCCATCCACCGTTTGCTGCCAATGCAAGAAGTAGTCGTATGGTCTCCATACGAGCTACTGGGGCAAAGACTTCTTCGTAGTCGATGCCTTGTTTTTGAACATACCCTTTCGCCACAAGTCGTGCTTTGTGTTTTGCGACTTCTCCCTTGGAATCCTTCTTTACCTTGAAGACCCACTTTAAACCGATCGCTCGATGACCCTTTGGCAAATCGGTGAGTTCCCAAGTGTTGTTGTCTTCAATGGATTTCAGCTCTTCTGCATAGCGCTTCTCCAATGTTCATCTCCGTCGCTTCTTCATAGCTTTCGGGTTCTTCACCGTTGTGTACGATGTGACTCATTCATCTGTAGATTGGCTCGGCTCGAGCATAGATCTCATCAATGCTCCTCATCTTCGGCACCCTGCCGTCTTCTTCATCTTCAGTATCAGGTGAGGCTTCCTGATTATTCGCATCAATCGTGTTCGAGCTTTGAGGTATGGTCATAGCTCCTTCCTCCATTGTAGTATTGTCGGTATCGACTTCTTCGACTTCAAAAGTTATCCACTCCGACTTATCTTTCTTAATGTTCTGGTGTTCTTCCCACTCCCAATGTTTGTCTTCTTGAAAAACCACATCTCTGCTTACATGAATCTTCTTTTCGACCGGATCATAGCACCTGTATGCCTTGGTGCCTGGTTCCGAGCCAAGATAGATCATCCGTCGGCTCCGGTCGTCTAGCTTCTTGAGATAAGTGGATGGCTTCACATGGGCTAAGCATCCGAAGATCCTTAGATGCTCGACATTAGGTTTTCTTCCCGACCACTGTTTATATGGAGTGACTCCATCCAGTGATCGCGTGGTCGCACGATTTAGCAGATAGACGGCATGTCTTACTGCTTCTGCCCAAAATCTCCCGGGCAGAAATCGGCTCTTCAGCAGACTTCGTGCCGTTTCGACCACGGTTCGGTTTCTTCTTTCTACGACTCTGTTTTGTTGAGGCGAGTACGGAGCCGTGAAGAACCTTGCAATGCCCTTCTCTTCAGATTGAGTCAAACTCTTTTGCGAAATTCTCCTCCTCGATCGGACGACCGCTTTTACCCTCTTGTCGACTTCTTTGGCAAGAGCAATAAACCTCCGAAAATTCGACTTTGCCTCATCCTTGCTCTTCCGCATGTACACCCACATGGCTCGAGTAGTCGCCCACGACTAGCATGAAGTATTGGTTTCAGCGTCGGTGCGGGTGTGATCGGTCCGCATAAGTCGACGTGAACCACTCGAGTGGTTGTGAAGCTCTAAACTTTGTTTGCCGTGGGAAGTCGCTACGAGTTTGTTTCGCCACTGCACAACCTTCGCAGACTTGCTCGGGTGGTCGATTGTCGGTAATCCGATCACCATCTCTTTTCCGCCATCGCTCGAGACTTTGGAAGTTTATATGACCAAATCTCTCATGCCACAACCAAAGCGGGATCTTCAATTGTGGTCTTCAAACACTTCTGCTTGCATGTTTCGATCTTGATCTTGTACAAACGGTTCACGATCCGTTGTACCTTCATCAACAGACGTCACGTGGTCAACACCTTCGATAGTTGCCTTTGAGCTCAATTCGACAATCTTCTTCAGTCAATTGTCCAAGGCTTATGATGTTGCTCCGAAGACTCGGTATGTAATATACATCCGAGAGCTTTCTTCGACTTCCATCTTTGCATTGCATCAGGATTGTGCCTCTCCTTTTATCTGAATAGTAGAGCCGTCTCCGAACTGTACTTTTCCGAGCACACTTTTATTTAATTCGTAAAACATCGAGTACGTACCCGTCATGTGGTTGCTGGCTCCGTTGTCGAGGTACCACTCTCCCGTCTGCTCCATCAGACTTGGGAATACCTTCTCCTCGTTTAACAGAACCATTGTCGGTTCGTCTACAGTGCAGAGCGACAACAGCAGTGTCGGCTCCTTGTGTTCTGTAGTTTGTGCCAAGTTTGCTTCCTCCACCTTCTTCTTGCCCCGACAATTCGCAGCATAGTGACCATACTTCTTGCAGTTATGGCACTGGATGTGGCTCCGACATTCGGCAGCGTAATGTCCGAATTTCTCGCATGTGTAGCACTGGACATCAGACTTGTCTGTCTGGTGATTGCTATCTCCACGACCACCACGACTTCCTCGACCACCTCTTCCACGGCCACTCTGGTCGTAGCCTCGACCTCGTCCATGAAACGCACCGCGGCCGGTCGATGTGCCACGACCACGACCACGACCGCCCCTCGATGACGAGTCTCCTCGGTCTTTCGCATCTTCTCTTACGAGCAGCACTTGCTGACCGTTGTCTTCTTGATAACTCTTTAAGAGCTGCTCGTGTGCTTTGAGCGCTCCGGTTACCTCCTCAATCTTCATCTTCGAGAGGTCCTGTGAGTACATGAGTGTGGTCACAACTGGGAGAAACTTCTCTGGCAGTACTCGCAAATACTTCTTCAGCGCCACTTCATCTTTTAGATCGTCGCCGAGAGATTTGATCTCATTTACAACCTCATTGAATCGACCAGAGAACTCTTCCACGGTCTGACTCTTCCCCATCTTCATGGCTTCAAACTCACTTCTTAAGGTTTGAAGTCGAACTTCCTTCACTCGATCTACTCCTTCATGCATGGTTCGCAGAGTAGTCCAGACTTCCTTCGCTGTCTCCTTGCCGACTAGCTGTCGCATCATTGAGTCGGGCACAGCTTGATAGATCGCTGCCATCGCCATCTTGTCGAGACGATCATCGAGGACCTTGTCCTTCTCCTTTGGTTCGACCGCACCCCAGACGCCTTGCGCGATCATGTTGACCTTCATCTTCATCGCCCGCATCGGATAGTTGTCCGAATCGAGGATCGAATGCGCAGTGACACGCTCTGCTTCGCCGTGTCAGCCATGTTTAACCACGGCTCTGATACCAACTGTTGTAAAAGGGGTCTTACGACCTCTCAGGATCTTCCACGACCGGTTAGGGTCGTTTACGACCGGTGAGGATTGAGTACGACCAGTTCTGGATCGCTTCAAACTCTTCCGATCATTTTTTCAACGTGGTCGTAAATTTACTGTAGCAATTTTACGACCGCTCTGATATATCGCCGCCGCTGCCTTCCTTCACCGCCGAGATACCGTGATCGCAACCTTCTACGATCACGCAGTTGATGTCGACGATCATCGCTCACCGTAGTCGAACACCCGCACGACCACGTTCACTTCCTTCAACGTGGTCGGAGTCGCTTCCGACCACGTACTGGCCTTCTCGACGTAGTTGTAACTCCTTACGACCACCTTCAACTCCTTACGACCACCTTCACCGTGGTCGCAGCCTTTCCTGCGTAGTCGAAGAATTACTGTTACCTTTGCCGTGATCGTAGCGCCTCTCGATCACGCCCGCTGGAACTTCGCCGTGGTCGTAACTCCTCCCGATCACGCTTGCGGTGATCGTGAGTCCTTCCGACCACGCCTTGCACAATCACACGACAAAACAATGCTTTGTGTGTTTCCCTCTTTTTGGTATTTTCTCAATTGCTTGGTACATCGAATACATGGCTCTAAGCCTCTTTTATACCCATTGTTCTAATTCAACGCGGGTTCTCAACACCTACTCCGACTCAGTCTTATACGACTTCGACTCGTTCGACTTCATCTAGGACTCGGTTTTCGACTTCTGATTTCTTACTCGTTTTGGATTCGATTACTTCCAAAAACTTGTGTACGACTTCTAAACAAGATTATTTACAACAGACTACGCACGTTCGGCTCCACCCAGGTCCTCGCCCCCACGACGAAGCTCTCGGACCTCGCCTCCGCGCTAGCGTCAACCCCGCGCAGGAGATGGCAGCCTCGGCGAGGACTTCGCGGCGGACAAAGCCGGTGTCTGGCGCAAGTCCTGATGGCTGATGGGCTAGCGCGGCGTCGCGTCGGTAGACTTCGCGGAGGACAAAGCCAGTGTCGAGGGAGTCCCCGCCGACCTCTCCGTAGCCAGGGGTACAGGTATGAGTATAAACGAAGACGCACGTTCGCGTGTGCACTCTCCGTGAAAAACACGGGCATGAGTATAAACAAAGACGTGTCGAGGTTCGCCTCCGCACGCGCGACTCTGCGGAGTATAAATTAAGTCGTAGCGTCGAGGTCCGCCTCCGCACGCGCCAGTCCACGGACTCTAAATAAGACGTAGCGTCGAGGTTCGCCTCCGCACGCGCGAGTCTACGGACTATAAATAAGACGTGGCGTCGAGGTTCGCCTCCGCACGCGCGACTCTGCGGAGTATAAATTAAGTCGTAGCGTCGAGGTCCGCCTCCGCACGCGCCAGTCCACGGACTCTAAATAAGACGTAGCATCGAGGTTCGCCTCCGCACGCGTGACTCTGCGGAGTATAAATTAAGTCGTAGCTCGAGGTCCGCCTCCGCACGCGCCAGTCCACGGACTCTAAATAAGACGTAGCGTCGAGGTTCGCCTCCGCACGCGCCAGTCTACGGACTCTAAATAAGACGCAACGGCGGGACGCCTCCACGCGCACTCTGCGGAGTATAAATTAAGTCGTAGCGTCGAGGTCCGCCTCCGCACGCGCCAGTCCACGGACTCTAAATAAACGTAGCGTCGAGGTTCGCCTCCGCACGCGCGACTCTGCGGAGTATAAATTAAGTCGTAGCGTCGAGGTCCGCCTCCGCACGCGCCAGTCCACGGACTCTAAATAAGACGTAGCGTCGAGGTTTGCCTCCGCACGCGCGACTCTGCGGAGTATAAATTAAGTCGTAGCGTCGAGGTCCGCCTCCGCACGCGCCAGTCCACGGACTATAAATAAGACGTAGCGTCGAGGTTCGCCTCCGCACGCGCGAGTCTACAGACTCTAAACAAGTCGTGCGCAGAGGTCCGCCTCCGCACGCACCAGTCTGCGGACTATAAATAAAGTCGTGCGCCGAGGTCTGCCTCCGCACGCGAGAGTCCAAGGACTATAAATAAAGTCGTGCGCCGAGGTCTGCCTCCGCACGCGAGAGTCCAAGGACTATAAATAAAGTCGTGTGCCGAGGGCTGCCCCCGCACGCGAGAGTCCACAGACTATAAATAAAGTCGTGCGCCGAGGTCCGCCTCCGCACGCGCTAGTCTACGGACTCTAAACAAGTCGTGTGCCGAGGTCCACCTCCGCACGCGCCAGTCTACGGACTCTAAACAAGTCGTGCGCTGAGGTCCATCTCCGCACACACCAGTTATCTTCACGCAATCTACGGAGTGTAAAAATTGTGCAATGGCCGAGACACTAGGGAGTGCCTCGCCTTGGTGATGCACCACCTAGATGTCGCACCTTCGAGCGCGTTACACCAGGGAGTGTATCGCTCCTTTTTGAAGGTAGGGGAACGGCGGTCTCGCCTCCCTACCTCGGCGTGCGTAGTGCCTTCGGCCTACGCTCCAAGCGCCCGCTCTCCGCGGGCACTCCTTTTTGAAGGTAGGGGAACGGCGGTCTCGCCTCCCTACCTCGGCTTGCGTAGTGCCTTCGGCCTACGCTCCAAGCGCCCGCTCTCCGCGGGCACTCCTTTTTGAAGGTAGGGGAACGGCGGTCTCGCCTCCCTACCTCGGCTTGCGTAGTGCCTTTGGCCTACGCTCCAAGCGCCCGCTCTCCGCGGGCATTCCTTTTTGAAGGTAGGGGAACGGCGGTCTCGCCTCCCTACCTCGGCGTGCGTAGTGCCTTCGGCCTACGCTCCAGCGCCCGCTCTCGCGGGCACTCCTTTGAAGGTAGGGGCGGCGGTCTCGCCTCCCTACCTCGGCTTGCGTAGTGCCTTCGCCTACGCTCCAGCGCCCGCTCTCGCGGGCACTCCTTTGAAGGTTGGGAACGCGGTCTCGCCTCCCTACCTCGGCGTGCGTAGTGCCTTCGGCCTACGCTCCAGCGCCCGCTCTCGCGGGCACTCCTTTGAAGGTAGGGAAGGCGGTCTCGCCTCCTACCTCGGCTTGCGTAGTGCCTTCGGCCTACGCTCCAGCGCCCCTCTCGCGGCACTCCTTTGAAGGTAGGGAATGGCGGTCTCGCCTCCCTACCTCGGCGTCGCGTGTGCCTTCGGCCTCGCTCCAAGCGCCCGCTCTCCGCGGGCCCTCCTTTTTGAAGGTAGGGGAACGGCGGTCCCGCCTCCCTACCTCGGCGTGCGTAGTGCCTTCGGCCTACGCTCCAAGCGCCTGCTCTCCGCGGGCACTCTTTTTGCAGGTAGGGGAAAGTATCGCCTCGAAGGCATCGCCTCGGCGGGAGGGCACGTCTTCGGTGTACGTCTTCGGTGCACGACTCCGCCGTCCGCCTCGTAGGCATTGCCTCGGCGGGACGGCACGACTTCGGCGCTCGACGGCACGCCTCCGGCGCTCGACTCCGCTGTCCGCCTCGGAGGCATCGCCTCGGCGGGACGGCACGTCTTCGGTGTACGTCTTCGGCGCACGACTCCGCCGTCCGCCTCATAAGCATCTCCTCGGCAGGACGGCACGACTTCGGCGCTCGACGGCACGCCTCCGGCGCTCGACTCCGCTGTTTGCCTCGAAGGCATCGCCTCGGCGGGACGACACGTCTTCGGTGCACTTCTTCGGCGCGCGACTCCGCTGTCCGCCTCATAGGCATCGCCTCGACGGGACGGCACGTCTTCGGCGCTCGACGGCACGCCTCCGGCACTCGACTCCGTTGTCCGCCTCGAAGGCATCGCCTCGGCGGGACGGCACGTCTTCGGTGCACGTCTTCGGCACGCGACTCCGCCGTCCGCCTCGTAGGCATCGCTTCGACGGGACGGCACGTCTTCGGCGCTCGACGGCACGCCTCCGGCACTCGACTCCGCTGTCCGCCTCGAAGGCATCGCCTAGGTGGGACGGCACGCCTCCGGTGCTCGACTCCGCTGTCCGCCTCGAAGGCATCGCCTCAGCGAAACCGCACGTCTTCGGCGTCGCCTCGGCGGGGCGGCACACCTTCGGCGCCCGACTTCACTGATTTCTTCGTAGGCTTTGCCTTTGGGGTCTGCGAGCTACCAGTTGCATCGGCACCCTCGCGCTTGCTGTCGGGGAACGGGGGGCTGGGGTGGTTGATCACGTCAGCTCGCCAATCGGGACCTCAGCGCTTCTGTCGAGGGAGTATTGTTGTAGGGTGGCCCAACCCCGTGGTGGGTCGTGCAACTAGTCCAACATGTAATAGGCCCAATAGTGTAGAGGAATATACCCGTGTAAATATACCAATGTACCCTCATCCTTTGTAAATACTAAGGGGTAGAATGGGGATTTCCCATTCTACCCCCCTCATATATATAAGCCCCCAGGAGGGGCAGGAGGGGGGATCTTCCTCTCATTCTCACCATCTCTACACAGATCTGGCTCCCTCTTCCTCTCCAACTAGTCCCCTTCTCTCCTGTTTGGCCCGTAGCCACAACAGAAACAAAAAAGAATTACGATGAAAGCTTTTTTCATTTGTCAAGCTCTCCTCATGGATGGTTGCAGAAGGAGCAGGATGTACCAAAGCTACATTAGGCAAATAACTTGAATGAGCTTACAGAGAAAATTTATAGTGGCGGCAAAAGGTTGCCCTGTTATTAGACTTCTTAGGCCTTTGTCACAAGAGAGCATCGCTGCACCATAGCCAAGAAGCCCCCAATTGCACACGCGCATGAGACAAAACAGATCCAAAACCATCGATTGAGACTCCCACCACAAACCTAGAAGACCGATCGGATCGGGGCGAACGAGCGAGAGAGTAAGTAGGGGATCAAACCTTCGCTGCAAAGATGGAGGAGTGGGACCCACCACCGCGCTTCTTCAGCAGCTCTCTCGCGAAGGCTCTTGCGGATCTCCACCATGTTGTCCTCGCGCCGGCGGCGGCCTTCCTCCGTGTCCACCGCGACCTTGTAGCGGCTGTGTCGCACCTCCGCCCGCTTGCTCGGCCGCAGCGACATCGTCGCCCTCGCGGAGGCGGCCTCCTCGAAACCCTAGCGGCTTGCACAGCGCGTGGGGGCCTAGGGGTGTGGGCGATTCACGCATGCACGATTCCCAGCGATGATAGGGGAAGAGAGTGGTGGTGCCAGGGAGACGACGGGGATGGGGAGGAGGAGGCGGCGGTGTAGAGGAGGAGCGGGGGAGGAGGCGGCGGTGGAGCGAAGGAGTGGGGGGAGGAGGCGGCGGCGCGGGGTGGGGATGAGGATGCGAGGGGCGGAGCGGAGGGTAGGAGGAGGTGGTGGCGGTGGCGGAGGAGCGGGGGGAGGAGGCGGCGGCGGCGCGGGGTGAGGAGGAGGCGAGGGCGGAGCGAAAGAGGAGGGAGGAGGAGGAGGCGGCGCAGCGGAGTGGTAGGGGGAGGAGGAGGCGGCGGCGGTGCGGGGTGGGGGGAGGAGGCGAGCGCGCGCGGTGCGGGGTGGGGGGAGGACGCGAGGGAGGAGGAGGAGTGGTGGAGAACGTGAGGAGACGCGGCGCGGGGTGGGGAGGAGGAGGCGGCGGCGGCGGCGCAATTGGGGCTCTGGGTTCAATGATGTGCATGATCCAAATAATTTTGGCCTTAGGATCTTCAATGAGTAAGAGAAAACGGCTTGAGGAGAGATCCAGGCCATTCATTTGTATGAGGTTGGATTACTTAGGTACACAAATTTGGGTGGACTTAGATTAGGTATGACTGTGGGGGTGGTTGAGGGGGTGGATTTAGTAAAGAAAATTTTGGTGTATTATAGAGTAGGGTAGACGCGATGCACAAACGAGGGACGCAATAGATATTCTGGCTTGCCCTCCGTTCCCGTGGGCCTCGCTTTCCGACCACAGTTTTTGTGTCCACCGGTGGAGTCAGGCGCTCTACTTGGAAGTGTGAAAAGAAGAGTGCGCGAGATCCGCGGAGGCGACGGAGAGACATGAGAACGAGTAGGGGTGCAAACGGGTCGGGTTAATCCCGACCGATTTGGCACCGAATCCGATTGGTACCGAATCTGATTGGTACCGAATCCGGAGAAAAAAAAGTGTGTTAGGATATAGTAACAGCAATATCCGTCCGAATCCGATACGTCTTCAAGTTTGATTTTCAGGTTAGTGCTACTATTTGACGTTTTATTTTCTTTTGCAATGGTAAAATAAAATCTTCCACATCAGCTATTAAGTAGTAACATCAAGTTCTTGACAGTACGTCCTCCTACTCCATTTGTTTGTACTGCATGCATTCCTTACAAACAAGTAGGAGTCCAAACGGGTTAATCCCGACCGATCCGGCACCGAATCCGATTGGTACCGAATTCGATTGATCCGAATCCGGAGAAAAAAATATGGGTTAGGATATGGTAACAACAATATCCGTCCGAATCCGACCCGTTTGCACCCCTAAGAACGAGAGGACTCCTCGGGCTCTGCAGGCCGCCGCCGCCGCCGCTCCCGCTCTTCCCCGCAGCCAAGAGGTCCTCGACGCCGTCGGCGAGCCTCCTGCGCCGCATCCTGCCGGCCAGCCGCCTCCTCCGCCTGCTGCTCCTCCTCGCCGCCCTCTCCCTTGTCCCCCCGGTCTTCTTCCACCTCCGCCTCCGCCGCTTCCACCGCGTGCGTCCTCCCCGCTCGTCCAGTCCAGCGGCCCCTTTCTTGAGGCTTCTACCGGTTCAATGCGTATCTTGGTGACCCGTTTGTTGTTACCTTGCTTTCGTTGGGTTTCCAGATGCGCGAGAGGAGGTGCGGGTGGATCGCGAGCCCGCCGATGGTGTGCGCGCACTTCGGCGACTCCGCCAACGCCTTCCCCAACTCGGTGTGTGTGTGTGTTTTCGATGTGATCTCAAGAATTTTGAACCGGAGTTTTTATTTTCGGCTGGAAAAATGTGTTGACGACTTCTTGGTTTCTTTGGGGATCAGATGGACGCCTTCAGGATGGCACTGGACGCCCGTGTAGACTGTGTGGAGTGGAGGTGGATGTGTCGAGGTCATCCGATGGCGCGCTCTTCGCTCTGCATGACAGGTAATTGAATTGCTGCTTGGCTGCGGTGGTGGAATCGATCAGGAACCCCACGTTTCTGTGCCAACATTAACTCGAAATACGATTGTCGATTGGTTTTCTAGGTACAATAGCTGAACCCAGGATGTTGATTATTGCGTGCGTTAGCGCAGCTCAAGTTTAATGGAACTGGAGACAGGAGTTGTAATACTAGGATAATACTAATTTTAGAACTGGACAGATTTCCGTTATGCATCAGTTGATATCGGAACATGGTTTTTATGATTTGTTATTTACGGGCCGAAGTGTAGGGTTGATCATGATATATCATTTGTGCAAGTGGATAACACCTTGGCTCACTAGTTGATAGGCGCACACAGGTTCTAAGTGAAACATAGAATACTACTTTAGCCTTCTCCTGCATGTTGTAGGGATTGGGGAAAATTAGACCTTTTTTGTCTGCATTGCAGCGCTCTGTCTGGATCTAGCTGCTTATAGATAGGTGCCACATGTATTGATGCGTTGACATTTTGGAGATTAAACGGATGAACTACTAAGATTGTATCGTATTTATTAAAAAATAATTGTCTGCTTCTTGCTAATGACATAAGGTTCCTTTATTCCGTAAATGATGTACGCAGTTTTTTATTAACCTGGAAGCAGGGCATTAGCATCCTAGTCGCTGTTGATACTCCCAATGCCCATGGAGCTCATAACTATCAAATGGTTGGAACTCACCATCTAGTGTTGTGTTGTCTTCATTTTAATTGTACAAAGCACGTGAATTCCTAATATTATTCTTGAATATCTTTTTCAAATTTATGTGTCTCAGCATTATTTGGGGAGACATCCACAAGCACTAGTTAGTAAATTATCATAACAAAAACTGGGTGACTTTAAGATAAATTAGATGAATATTCTTAAGAGAATGCCAGGTAGCATGATAATGTTTTATTTTCCAAGCAATATACCTTGGACCTAATTCAAAATTGACACAGCAGGGATCTGCAAAGAATGTCTGGTAATTCTACGGCAAAAGTTGGGCACTGGAGCACGGATGAGGTGAGTTAAGTATTTTAAATCTAGTTGTCACTTGCCAGATTTGTTGGTCTTGGTTCGTGTGTTGTGCTTCATATTTTAAGCTGTGCTCTCTTTAAACAAACTGTTCAATGAATATTTGTTATGTATGGTTTGAACTAGCTGCAATTTGTTTCACTCCTAGTTTCCTGAAGCACATCCTTATCATCTAGTTATTCTTGTGCTGTGCCCATCTGGTGCTGGGGCACTGACGAAGTGGTATTTTAGTGTTTTGTAGATAAAAGCACTAAGTGCGAGGTTTCAGCTATCGAAAACAATCCAAAACCAGGAGGTTCCTAAGGCAGAAGATGCTATAGCGGTAAGCTTTAACCCAACGAATTTTAGTTCATGCTTTAACCCAACGAATTTTAGTTCATGGATGTAAGGCTTTATTGGCAGTCATTGTAATAACTTAAGCTTCAAATGACACGTGTAAAAGATTTCCAAAAGTGGCAATGTTTTACTAGACAGATGAGTATGAATTGATTGATACGTCTGTATTGACCGTTTTCTTTACCACAGTTGATAGCACAATCAGTAAGACAGGTGATTCTGGATGTCAAAGTTGGGCCTCCTTCATTTGAGAAAGATTTAGCTCAAGAAATACTATCTGTTGTAAGTTCCATGTACGTAGTGTCTCATTTTTGCCTAATGTAAGGTCTCCAAATAACATAAGCTATTTCCTTTGTCTATGATTCTTGGTTCTTTACATATATCTGTAATATTTGTTTAGAGCTTAATCAAAATTGGCTGCTACAGTTGAAAATGATGGCTACAAAGTTAATTGTGACAGAGTATTTATGTTCTGATTCTTATAGTGATCCAAATGCTCTCTGTAGTAACTAATATTGCTAACTGGAATACATGTTGCTTCTGATAATAGCATTTCATCCATTCTATCATTTGTCATTTCAGCAAATTTGTTAACACTTTTGTTTATTCAGCATCATCTACATTCTTTGCAGATCAAGAGAACAAACTGCAAAAATTGTAACAAACTGCAAAAATTGTCTTATCTGGGCAAAAAGTGACAATATAGGAAGAGATGTAACAAGCTGTCTAAAGATATTGTGGTAAATTGCTGTGCTTTTGCAGTTCTTTCATGTAACATCAATCTCCGTGCCTATAATATACATCCACTGCTCCCCTCCGTGCCTATAATATACATCCACTGCTGGTGTATAACTCAAGAGGTGACTCTCATCTGTTATAGGTTGGTTGCATTGTTATGGTGGATCAGTCCACTGGTAAAAGAACTGATCTAGTGAGGATGGAAGGGGCTAAAGTTGCTGGTGTGTATCATCCTTTGATAGATGAGAAGCTCATGAGGATCATGCACAGGTCGAAGCATGCTGTTAACCTATATTAGATTTCTCTGTTGTGCAATTAGATATAGGAATTCATTGACTGCTAATTAAACTTAAATCGCTGGTATTTCGAAACAGAAATGATAGAAAGGTTTTTGCATGGACTGTTGACGATAGCGACTCCATGAAGAGGATGCTGGTTGAGCAGGTTGATGCTATTGTGACAAGCAACCCTTCCCTGCTGCAGCAGCTGATGGTTTTGCCTTACCCTAGTGATAGCTAATCCTCCCTATGGTATTAAGCCATCGCGGCGCGTCCATGGTGATGGCTGATGATGATAAGAGAGTAGCATGCACGGAAGACGGTTTTGCCTCTCCACAGAGATGACCAATGACATAGTTGACTCAACACATTTTTCTGATTTGAAATGATCTGTAATTCTTTTTTGTTTTGTTACGTTGTACACTTCGATCAGATGATAGAAATAGATTGTGACAATGTCATATTTTTCTGAAAGACAATTGTTAATTTGTGACATTCACTTGAAAAGAAAGCTAAATACCTTCTCGCGATCGTGATTTGTTAGCTAAATCACGGGATCATGCTCTAGTCACTGACATACGAGTATGTCTCTCACCTTTCAGTTCTGCAGATCTAATCATCTTTCTTGATGATCATATTTGATCATGGCCGCAGCCTTCCTTTGCTGTTTCTGTGAACGACTTGCGTCTATACTGTACGGTGACTAGATAAATGGAGTCCACTCCGGTCTCCGGGCTCTGGCTGCACCAAAGCCATGAACAGCAAATCAATGGCAATTGTTTGATCCAACTAGAGGAAAATAGCTGGAAAAAACTGCAACTATTGAAGAAATGGTTAGTATAGTCATCTTAAGAATCACATCCTATATGTCACGAGTTCAAATCCTAAAAATCATAATAGAACATCTAAAAAACCCCCCAACCAATCCGGGGTTAGTGGGAATCAAAACTGATTATCAGCTAGAGAAACAAGGGGCCATACTAGTTTGGCTATGCGACGGTTACTAGTGGTGGCTACAATGACACTATCTTATGATCATGTGATACTGGTAGTTTAATTTTAATATTGTTTCCTAAGGAAGCTATCAATACTTCAACGGAATGGAAGTTGTTTCCCATTGATCTTTACTATTATAAAAGAAATAGTTGGCGACGATGCGTTCTCTCCCCTCTTTGCAGATATTCGATTAGACAATGAGATAGGATCTAGACTATCCATCTTACACCCCTCTCTCCTCTCTCACAATCAAACCGCCTCCCCTTTACTTCCCCCTTCATTTTTTCCTTGTTCCTCCTCCTAGTTTAGCCATCTTTCATGAGTCAAAGTTAGGGCTGACCAATTTGGTCGCTCCTCGCCGGGCCGCTGGCGACCATGACTCCCGCCGCTGTCTTTCTCCCCTGCGCCTCCGTCCTCCTTGCGCCCGAGGCATCGCTATCATCCTCCCCATAACTTACACTAACCCAAGTCCTAGAAAGGCATCGAAACACTTTCCCCTTTCTCACTCGCCCTGCCCACAGGCCACAACCCCAACCGTTCCCCTCCACCGCCATCGCTACCGTTGCCGCCATCGTGCACCTCCTCTCCTGTTGCCTTGTGCTCTACACTGACCCGCACCTCCTCGTGCTCGCATTTGCCCCTGCGGCGTCCTCCCACAACAATGCCACCGCGCCGCTGCGCCCTCCCGCAACAGAACATGAGTTATTATCTTCAGAACGGGGTGTAGCTTAGTTATTATCTTCAAAACGGGGTGTAGCTTCCGTCAGTAGGCTATTGTTCTAATTTTTGGGTAGGTTTCTGTTTTCATTGCCGACTAGGATTCTGTTCCTTTCTCGTCTAGGACTCTTATTTACAAAGTTATTTATACCCCTTGTAAGTCTCATAATAGTTAGCGGCGTTTCAAGTTATCTATACATGTAGTACGCCAACAGCATTCTGTAACTTCTTTGTATTATGATTTCGTCGATTCTGAATTCGTGATTTTTTTTAGTAAAAGGTTTTCACGTTAAATCTATTCTTCCTTGGTTATCTCCTCAAGTCGGTTTTCGTAACACATTTATTCCCAATCCTGCAAGGTACAGCTAGAATATCTAAACATTATTTCTTTATCGGACATAACAAAGTACTAAAATACCTTCCGCATTGACACCCGCCCTTTGCAGAGGAGAGACTATTAAGCCGGACAAGCATCACATGTACAGTCTCCATGACAACACTGAACTTACCATAATTCTTCCAGCATCCACACAGTGCATGAGAACAATAAAGGGTCTTAAGAGTCATAGCTTAAGAAGGGGGCGATACACTCCCTGGTGTACCGCGCTCGAAGGTGCGACATCCAGGTGCTGCATCACTAAGGCGAGGCACTCCCTAGTGTCTCGGCCATTGCGTAATTTTAATACTCCGTAGAGTGCGTGAGGATAACTGGTGCGTGCGGAGGCGGACCTCGGCGCACGACTTGTTTAGAGTCCGTAGACTGGCGCGTGCGGAGGTGGACCCCGGCGCACGACTTGATTTATAGTCCGCGGACTCTCGCGTGCGGAGGCAGACCTCAGTGCACGACTTAATTTATAGTCCTTGGACTCTCGCGTGCGGAGGCAGACCTCGGTGCACGACTTAATTTATAGTCCTTGGACTCTCGCGTGCGGAGGCAGACCTCGGTGCACGACTTAATTTATAGTCCTTGGACTCTCGCGTGCGGAGGCAGACCTCGGCGCACGACTTGACTTATAGTCCAGATCGCGCGCGCGAGGCGGACCTCGCCGCACGACTTAATTTATAGTCCTTGGACTCGCGCGTGCGAGGCGCACCTCGGTGCACGACTTAATTTATAGTCCGCGGACTCTCGCGTGCGGAGGCAGACCTCGGCGCACGACTTGATTTATAGTCCGCAGACTGGTGCGTGCGGAGGCGGACCTCAGCGCACGACTTAATTTATAGTTCTTGGACTCTCGCGTGCGGAGGCAGACCTCGGCGCACGACTTAATTTATAGTCCGTGGACTCTCGCGTGCGGAGGCAGACCTCGGCGCACGACTTGATTTATAGTCCGCGGACTGGTACGTGCGGAGGCGGACCTCAGCGCACGACTTGTTTAGAGTCCGTAGACTACGCAGGGACAACACCTGCATCTTATTTATGCTCCGTAGAGAGCGTGGGATCAACATCCACATCTTGTTTATACTCCGGAGAGTATGCGCGAGGACGATGTCCACGGCATGCACGGGATTCGCGTCTTGTTTAGAGTCCGTAGACTGCGCAGTGACAACATCCGCGTCTTATTTATACTCCGTAGAGTCGCGCGTGCGGAGGCGGACCTCGACGCTACGTCTTATTTAGAGTCCGTGGACTGGCGTGTGCGGAGGCGGACCTCGATGCTACGACTTAATTTATACTCCGCAGAGTCGCGCGTGCGGAGGCGAACCTCGACGCTACGTCTTATTTAGAGTCCGTGGACCGGCGCGTGCGGAGGCGGACCTCGACGCTACGACTTAATTTATACTCCGCAGAGTCGCGCGTGCGGAGGCGAACCTCGACGCTATGTCTTATTTAGAGTCCGTGGACTGGCGCGTGTGGAGGCGGACCTCGACGCTACGACTTCATTTATACTCCGCAGAGTGCGCGCAGAGGCGTCCCCCCGCTGCGTCTTATTTAGAGTCCGTGGACTGGCGCGTGCGGAGGCGAACCTCGTCGCTACGACTTAATTTATACTCCGCAGAGTCGCGCGTGCGGAGGCGGACCTCGACGCTACGTCTTATTTAGAGTCCGTGGACTGGCGCGTGCGGAGGCGGACCTCGACGTCACGTCTTTATTTATACTCCGTAGAGTCGCGCGTGCGGAGGCGAACCTCGACGCTACATCTTATTTAGAGTCCGTGGACTGGCGCGTGCGGAGGCGGACCTCGACGCTACGATTTGATTTATACTCCGCAGAGTGCGCGCGGAGGCGTCCCCCTGCTGCGTCTTATTTAGAGTCCGTGGACTGGCGCGTGCGGAGGCGGACCTCGTCGCTACGACTTAATTTATACTCCGCAGAGTCGCGCGTGCGGAGGCGGACCTCGACGCTACGTCTTATTTAGAGTCCGTGGACTGGCGCGTGCGGAGGCGGACCTCGACGTCACGTCTTTATTTATACTCCGTAGAGTCGCGCGTGCGGAGGCGGACCTTGACGCTACGTCTTATTTAGAGTCCGTGGACTGGCGCGTGCGGAGGCGGACCTCGACGCTACGACTTAATTTATACTCCGCAGAGTCGCGCGTGCGGAGGCGAACCTCGACGCTACGTCTTATTTAGAGTCCGTGGACTGGCGCGTGCGGAGGCGGACCTCAACGCTACGACTTAATTTATACTCCGTGGAGTACGCCGAGGCGCCAGGCCGTCGTGCGATTTAAATCAAAAACGAGGACCAAAACAGAGGCACGCAAGGAAATGGCCGAGGACTTGCGACAACAACACAGAATGCAGTGCCAGGAATGCACTAGCCGCTACGGTGGCCCAAAACAGGCCAAAACCGAACAAGCAATGACGGCCAAATCAAATACTCTTAGAATGCCAAATCCTCATTTTTTAAAAGGCCATGCACGCAAGAAATACAGGGGCTACTGTTAAAGCATCACGTGTAATCACATGCAGTGCGTACCGGGCGGGGCGGTGGCGACGCAGAATAGGCTCCGCCGGTGCGGAGACTCTGGCTACGCCGAGCTAGCGGAGGCCTCGTCGTGAGATGCGAAGCCGACGCCGTGAGTCAAGTGCTCTGGTTACAGTGTCTTTATATGCATGCACGAATGGATACGCCGTGCACGCGTCTTCCTGCCACCGCACGGAGCCCAGCAGCACGCGGAGGTGAGCCAACGCGGAGGGGGGGTGCCGAGCAAATGCCGGTGAAGCCACCATGGGCTGAGCGGAGGCCGGCGAAGACTCCCTGGAGCCGAGGCGAGGGCTGGCGAAGCCCCACCACGGCACGCCACGGTTTTCACATCACTTCCTCCGCGCGTGCGCGGCCGGCTTGGAACTCCTGTAGCGCGTGGAGGTAGAAGCCTCGCTACACCTGCTCGTGTACGTGCATGGCATACGCCTTGTAGACTGCATGGGCTCGTCGGAGACTCCGGACACCGATGCGAAGGCTACGGACACCGCGCGGGGCTCAAGACCAGCGAGGACTCAAGAGCTCGAGGAATGCTCGGGAGGTCGCGCGAACTCAGAGGACTCGCCAAGATTCCGGCGATCTGGCGGACTCCGAGCTCGCCGATGCTTCGTCTGCGCGGAGTCCTCTTCCTCGTCGTCGACAGCGCGGAGATGGCTGTCCTCGCCAGTTATCCGAGCGGGGGCACGGCCGTGGCCGTGGCTCCGTGAGAGGTGGCGGAAGCACCGTCAAGGACGAGGGCGTCGTCCGCCGAGGCCACGTGGAGCGGCGCTGGAATCCTCGGCGCCCTTGCCGGCGAGTATGGTCGACGACGAGCTTGATGCATGGGCGGACGCGCGATCGGCGAGCCTTCACATCATCGTAGAAGCGGCGGCGGGAGCCCAGCCGGCGGCGCGAGACGCGTTCGCCACGCCGAGGCCAACGCCGATCTTCGCGGCGCCGAGGCTTGCGGATGCCGCGGTCGGCGGGTCGCCGCATCGTCGCCGGCGGCGGAGGCGGAGCCCACCGGCGGCGCGGAGACGTCACTGCCACGCTGAGGCCAACGCCAGTCTTCGCCAGCGCCGAGGCTTGCGGATGCCGCGGCCGAAGCGGGTCTTCGCATCGTCGCCGAGGCGGGCGGAGAGCGAAGATGCAACACTGGCTGAAGCGCCGATGGTCTTAAGTCGCGACCCATGTCCGCGATTCCTCGTCTGTGGCCGGCGGCGTCGGCCCCTTGGGCGTCCTCCAGCGGTAGCACGCCGGCGATCCGAGCGGCTGGTGGATCCTCCTGGGCGGCGTGGATTCTCCAGGGCGGCTTCCCTGAGTTCTTCTCCCACCCGCACTTCCGCTGCTGCCGCCCACGCCGTGCGATGCAGAAGGCCGTGACTCCGCGATAGCGCGAAGACGAACGGGGTCGGAGCCATCGCATGCGGGGACGGGTGGCGCCCGGTGCGCGCGGAGGTCCTGATGGCGCGTACCTGTGCTACGCCGAGGCCGCAACTGCGGGAGACTTCGACGCTGGAGAGTTGCGACCTCGCCTGAGCGGAGGTCCTGAGCGGTCGGAGAGGTCCTCGTCCGCGCGGAGGCCGTTGCTTTTGGAAATAATCAAGCCTTTGCTGGACAGCTGAACTTTGCCAGATGACCAAACACATCACAAAGAAAAAGTCGATCTGAAATTTGCGGAACCCCGAACCGTCGTGCGAAGACCGAGATCGCAAGCTGCTATTTTTGGTTGCGCTGGTCGAATAAAGCTACGATTAAGATCTGCATGACCGAGTTGTCGGGATCACGTCAACATGGCGGAGGTCGAGTATAGTCGAGAACCGATTAGTTGCACGAGGTGTTATAAATACTCAATGTAATCCGTTAAGTTTAATGGAACATCTTGCTTCCCGAGTGCATGTGTTCTCGGTTTTCTTTAGAGTGTTGTGCCGTGCGTTGGTTCCTTGTTCTTCCACTTTGAGCGATACACGATCGGTGAGATTGAGTGCTCGCAGGATATTTCCATCATTTGGTATCGAGCGAGGTTGAGTTCTTGAGCGGTGTATGCCCAAGTACTTGCGGCTTGAGAAGATGTCGATCGTTGAGGCGGCGCGGCGGCAAGCAAGGAGGAGGAATGTCTCTCCAGTGCTTGTTGAACAAGGCGAACTACACACTGGGCAACGAGGATGAAATTCCTCATGAAGGCGCAAGGCGTGTGGGAAGCAATTGAGCCCACGGGGAATGTTGCTGTTGATGTGAAGAAAGAAGAAAAGGCCATGGCTATCATCTCCCAGGCGTTGAGCGATGTGACGCTCATGCAAGTTGCGGCCAAGAACACTGCCTTGGAGGTGTGGACAGCTCTCCGCACCATGCACATGGGGGCTGATCGAGTCAAGGAAGCGAAGATCCAGACGCTACGCTGGGAGTTTGAAAATCTCAGCATGGGCAATACGGAATCGGTGGATGATTTCGCAACGAAGGTAACATTGCTTGTTGGCCAGATGCAGGCACTTGGAGAAAAGATAGAAGAGAAGAATGTCGTCAAGAGGTTTCTGCGAGCCGTCTCCGACAAGTTCATCCATATTGCGACGACGATCGAGTATTTTGGCGACGTCAACAACATGGCTCTTGAGGAGGTCGTTGGCTCCTCAAGGCGTATGAGGAGCGCACCCAAAGACCGTCATCGCAGCAACGGGGATGAGGAGCATCTCCTTCTCACGAAAGCCCAATGGGAAGCTCGATCATCAGGACAAGGCGGCGGTCGCGATTCCAAGACGAAGCGCGACAAGAGCCACATCAAGTGTTTCAATTGCAGTGACTACGGGCACTATGCATCCGAGTGCCGCAAGCCAAGGCGTGACCGTGGGGATCAGGTGAACCTCATGTGTGCACAGGAAGATGAACCGGCTTTACTTTAGTTAAGTCTAGAGTAGAAGGAATGTTAGGAAATAATTGAGTCTAGACTTAGTTTCTGCTTTAGTATATTTGCATGTGTGTATGGTGCAACAGGTGGTGTGCCTGAGATTGTACCAAGTAGTATCGCACGGAGTTATTCTAGGTGCGGGAGAACCGGAGAGTCCGAGTAGCGGGAGCCACTTGAACTGCGGATTGATCCTAGATAACAGTGTAGAAAATAATTACCGATGGCGAGTAGCCGGGATGGCGGGTCATCGGTCATGAGTAGGAGTGAAAGATTTGGCATAGCAAAGTCTTGATTAGGGGAGATTGTTGGAAATAATCAAGCCTTTGCTGGACAAATGAACTTTGCCGATGACCAAACACATCACAAAGAAAAAGTCGGTCTGAAATTTGCGAACCCCGAACCCGTCACGAAGACCGAGATCGCAAGCTGCTATTTTTGGTTGCGCTGGTCGAATAAAGCTACGATTAAGATCTGCATGACCAAGTTGTCAGGATCACGTCAACATGGCAGGAGGTCAGTGTTAGAGATATGTATAGTTTGTTATTCCCCATTGTTATGAGGGGTTCTTTGCATATTTACCACTTGTACTTTGTGTATATATTCGGCCCATTGGCCTCATATGAATACAAGCGCTATTCATAACATGGTATCGAGCCAAAACTAGGGTTTTGGTTTACCTAGGTTCGCGCGTGTGCGCCTCGGACTTCCATCCTTGGCGGCGAGAGATTCCATCTCTCGCCCGCCTCCCGGCCGCCGTTGGCCTCCCGCGCCGTCGCCCTCCTCCGCGCCGCCCCGTGCGTCTCCACTCGTCGGCTCCGCGACTCCCGGCCGCCGCCCGCCTCCTCCACGCGCCCCGCCTCGCTGCTGTGCCGACTCCGATCCGCTCGAGGTCGCCGCTCGAGCCGCCGCCGAGGCCGCCGCCGCCGCTCCTCCTCTCGTCGCCGCCGCTGCCGCCGCCGGCTCCCGTCTCCGCGCCGGCCTCTCCTCCCCCCCGCGCCGCCGGCTGCTCCTCCCCCGAGGCCGCCGCCGCCGCTGCTCCTCCCTCGCCGAGGTTGCCGCCGGCCGCTCCTCCCCGCCGTTCTGCCGCCGCCGGCCTCTCCCCGTCTCGCGATCTGCGCCTCTGCCCGAGTTTTGAGGCTCGGTCGGCTTTGAGACTAAGTCGGTTTGTAAACCGACCGAGAAAAAAAGCAAAAAAAAAACAAAAAAAAAAAGCAAAAAACGTCGATCTAACGCGCGCCGTCGGCCCCGCTGTTAGACTTCGTTGCCTTGGTCGCCGCGCCGTCCAGCCGCCTACCAATGGGCACCGTTTCCTCCTCGCTGCCGGTGATCTTTGATGGTGTTAATTACACCGACTTCGTGTCTCACATGCGCATCCACATGCGTGGTCTTCGTCTCAGGCGTCCTCTCGGCGATGTCACTGTCCGCCTTGCCCTATTCCTCCGACGGAGCCTCGCTGTTGTATTGCCCCGACGGCCGATAAGGCCGCTGCGATGATGACGCTGATGATAAAGCTACCTCTGCCTACCAGAGGCTCGGATTCCTACAGGATCGTCGACCGTCTACACTCGGTGAGTACGATGACGGCGCTTCGGCCGCTGCCGTCTTCATCGCCGATGTCACGCCTCGATTTTCTTACGAGGTTGTGGGACTCCCCGGCTTTCGGATGTGGACTCATCTTCGTCGGCGCTCTGAGCCCTCCGTGATGCCACTGCACTGTCCGTGGTCCGCCAGAGCACTCTCTTCAGCAGGTGATGCTACCGCTGGCGCTTTCGCTCGAGTTCTGCATGCGGCGTCGCTTGGATTCACTTCGCATCGGCTGGGTTTGTCGCCGCACTGTCCGTCTTTGCTCGATGTACGTCTTGACACAGAGTTTCAGCGGGTTTACGAGTTCCTTACTCGCCGTCCCCGAGTTCGAGCAAAGGCGTGCCCGGCTCCTTGCACGCCACCTCGTGTCACTCTTCTCGGAGGCTCTCACCGAGATACGCGCGAGGAGACTCGTCGAGTGGTGCTGGTGCGATGCCACTCCCCTGCGTGCTCGCCGCCGTCCGCTGCTACGCCTCCTCGGCGACTACCACAGTGGTGGTGGCCGTCCCCGTCTGGAGGTGGCCGTCCTCACTGCTTCCTCTGCGACAAGGATGGTCACACCGAGTCTCGGTGCTACAAGAAGAAGCGACATCTTTCACGCCGTTCTTCTCGGCACTAGTGCTTCTACGACGACGTCGCCTCGACTTCTTCAGCACTTCTCTCACCGCGCAGAGATAGCCGACTTCGACGCCTACTTGCCGCCTCAGTTCTCCTTTGACGAGTTCTGCGAGTTACGCTCATCGACTCTTCGCACCGAGAGACCACCTCCTACACATCAGTACCTCCCGTGGATTCTTGATTCGGAGCATCTTTTCACATGACTCCGATCCTTCCACTCTGTCTTCTATTACACCTCTTGATTCTCCCGCGGTGTTCTTACTGCTGATGATACATCTCTTTCGTCTGCAGTCGAGGATCTCTTAGCAACTCATCCTTTCATGTTCCTTCATTGCTCATGTTCCTCGCCTTACCTTGCGCCTTCTTTCTCACTGGGCGATTCGACCTTGGTTATCGGGTCATTCTCGACTCGACTCTTATTGTGTTCGGGATCGCCACACGGAGCTCGTTGGTTCGGCCCTCGGCGCCGTGACTCACAGCGTCTCTCGAAGCATGACTAGCTTCACCTTCCTTCCGCGCCACCATCGCGCGCGCTTCTCTCGCTTCGCCACTTCGTCTCACCGGCTCTTTCCAGCGGTGGCATCACCGTCTTGGCCATCTGTGTGGATCCCGTCTGCCGTCCCCTAGTTCGCCGTGGTCTTACGGGTCCATCTCGGAGACGTATCTTTAGATTGTCGGGGCTGTAAGTTAGGTAAACAGATTCAGCTTCCTTATCCTCATAGTGAGTGCGTGTCTCGGCGTCCTTTTGATCTTGTTCATTCGACGTTTGGGGTCCGCTCCTTTGTTTGAAAGGGGTCATCGTTATTATATTATTTTTATAGATGATTTCTCTCGCCACACTTGGATATATTTCATGTCTTCTCGTAGTGAGGCCTTGCCTATCTATAAACAATTTGCCACTATGATACACACACGTTCTCCACTCCTATTCGTGTCCTTCGTGCGACTCTGTGGCGAGTACCTCTCGTCACTGCGTAGCTTCCTTGCCGAGCGGGCACTCTCGCGCTTCTCTTGTCCGGTGCTCATGCTCGAATGGTGTCGCCGGCGCAAGCATCGGCACCTCCTTGAGACGGCTCGTGCTCTGATGATCGCCGCCTCTATTCCACCTCATTTTTGGGCCGAGGCTGTTTCCACTGCCACCTATCTCGTCAACATCCAGCCCTCTTCTGCTCTTAAGGGTGCGATCCCTATTGAGCGTCTCTGTGGTCTTCTTCCTGACTACTCGGCCCTTCATCTGTTTGGCTGCGTTTGCTATGTTCTCCTCGCCCCTCGAGAACGCACCAAACTGACCGCTCAGTCTGTTGAGTGTGTCTTTCGGGATCTGATGCGAGCACAAGGGTTATCGGTGTTGGGATCCTGTTGGTCGTCAGATGCGGGTTTCTCGGGATGTGACTTTCGACGAGTCTCGTCCATTCTACCCACGTCCCGCCTCTCCTTCGGCTTCCTCTGTGGAGTCTCTCTTTCTTGACCTTTCCGGATACACCTATATCTGCTTTGCCTCGTCCACTGTCCCCACCGAGTCTCCACATATTCCTCCCGTGGCCTCTCCGCCATTGTCGCCGCCGTGTCGTCTCCTCGACTCCCAGGCTCCTCCTCCTCTGATACCTCCTCCTCTTATCTTCTACACTCGTCGACCTCGTTTTGAGGATCTTCCAGCTGAGCCATCTTCTTCTGATGTTCCCTCTTCTTCTGATGCTCCATCTTCCCCTGATGGGCCATCTTCTCCTCGCTACGCTCTCCGCGATCGCCAGTTGATTCGGCCTCTGCCTGTTTTGCCTTTCTTTGCGCAGCTACTCGTGAGCTTTGTCTCCTCACCGGGATCTCATTACTCACCCCGAGTGGCAGCTTGCCATGGCCGAGAGATTGCTGCCCTTGAGCGTACTGGTACTTGGGATCTTGTTCCTTGTCCATCTCATTCTCATCCCATCACTTGTAAGTGGGTCTATAAGATTAAGACTCGCTCTGATGGCTCTCTTGAGCGCTATAAGGCGCGTCTTGTTGCTCGTGGTTTCCAGCGGGAGCATGGTGTTGACTACTGACGAGACTTTTGCTCCTGTAGCCCACATGACCACTGTTCGGACTCTTATTTCGGTGGCGTGCATTGCACCGGTCTGCATTTCTCGACTTGATGTCAAGAATGCCTTTCTTAATGACGAGTTGCGTGAGGAGGTCTACATGTATCCGCCACCGGGTATTCTGCTCTCGAGGGCATGGTGCGTCGCCTTCGCCGCTCTCTCTATGGCCTTAAGCAAGCCCCTCGTGCTTGGTTTGAGCGCTTCTCCTCTGTGGTCACTGCTGCTGGTTTTTCAGCTAGTGATCATGATCCTGCGCTCTTTGTCCACACTTCGTCTCGTGGTCGGACTCTTCTTCTCCTGTATGTTGATGATATGATCATTACGGGAGATGATTCTGAGTACATTGCCTTTGTCAAGGCTCGTCTTAGTGAGCGCCCTTATGTCGGATCTTGGTCCTCTTCGTTACTTCCTTGGGATTGAGGTTACTTCCACTCCAGATGGTTTCTTTATGTCCCAAGCGAAATATATTCAGGATCTTCTTGATCGCGCCTCTCTCACTGATCAGCGTACTGTTGAGACTCCCATGGAGCTCAATGTTCACCTCGACTCTCGATGGCGAGCCTCTTTACGATCGACTCGCTATCGTCATCTTGTTGGGAGTCTTGTCTACCTTGTCATTACTCGTCCGGATATCACTTATCCAGTTCATATTACGAGTCGGTTTGTTTCGCTCCCACTCAGTCCACTACACCACCTTCTTGAGTTCTGCGATACCTTGGCGGACTATCTCTCGCCGTCTCTTCTTTCCACGTTCCAGCTCTTTACGACTTCAGGCCTATTCGGATGCTACTTGGGCCGTGATCCTTCCGATCGCCGGTCTATCTCTGCTTACTGTGTTTTTCTTGGTGGTTCTCTTATTGCCTGGAAGACGAAGAAACAGACTGCAGTGTCCCGTTCGAGTGCAGAGGCTGAGTTGCGAGCTATGGCTCTCTTGACAGCAGAGATTACTTGGCTACGGTGGTTACTTGAGGATTTTGGTGTTTCTGTTACTACACCGACTTCTCTCTTGTCAGACAGTACAGGTGTTATTAGTATTGCGCGTGATCCTGTGAAGCATGAGCTCACCAAGCATATTGGTGTTGATGCTTCTTTCATGAGGTCTTGTGTGCATGATCAGGTGATTACTCTTCAGTATGTGCCTTCGGAGCTTCAGATAGCGGATTTCTTCACGAAGGCCCAGACTCGAGCACAGCATAGCTTCTACCTCTCCAAACTCAGTGTTGTTGATCCACCATGAGTTTGAGGGGGGGTGTTAGAGATATGTATAGTTTGTTATTCCCCATTGTTATGAGGGGTTCTTTGCATATTTACCACTTGTACTTTGTGTATATATTCTGGCCCATTGGCCTCATATGAATACAAGCGCTATTCATAACAGTCAGGAGTATAGTCAGGAACCAGTTAGTTGCACGAGGTGTTATAAATACTCAATGTAATCCGTTAAGTTTAATGGAACATCTTGCTTCCCTGAGTCTGTGTGTTCTCAGTTTTTCTTTAGAGTGTTGTGCCGTGCGTTGGTTCCTTGTTCTTCCACTTTGAGCGATACACAGATCGGTGAGATTGAGTGCTCGCAGGGATATTTCCATCAGTTGCATGGGTGGGAGCAGCCAAGAAATACCTGAGTCCATCCATCGCGTGGAGCCTGCATACGATAAAGATTGCGTATGGATGGGTAGATGCCTTGCGCACGCATACATATCCTTCCTGGATACGTGTCCTTCATGCTGTCATGCATACGTAAGGTCCCATGGACACTACATGCAGGCGTGAAGGATTTCCTAGGACACATGCATGCATGAATTATTTCTTCTGCCCAGGAAAAGTCGGGACGTCATGGCGAAGCCTCGCGTCTCAGCGTGGGGGTGCGCGCGAAGACAAGCATGAAGCCATCGAAGGCTCGCTGCGGAGGTTCAAAATCGCGCGGAAGCCCGACGACGTGACGCGGAGACCGGGGACCTCGCGGGCCTGTACGGAGCCGACTCGCGGAGGCCTCGCGCGGAGGCTGATGGCGCGCTGGTTCGCCAACTTGGTTTCCTTCCTACACGCCTGTGCGCTCACCGAATCGAGATGCGGGGTCGCAGGTCCCGATCCTCCCGGCAGTACGCGTCGACGTCGTAGCTTCTGCACTCCTCCCGCGTGGCCGATGGTGCCATTCGTCCGGTTCGCCCCACTGCGCTGAGGCGTCGGCCTGTGCCACCCCATCAACCTCGTGGATCTGGGTGATTCGACTGGATCTACTCGACACTGCCACCGATGGCCCGCAAGACGGTACTGACGCCACGAATAAAGTCGTATGCTCCCAGGAATTGAAAAGATCAAAGAGGAAGATAGGCAAATGTTACAGTACAAACGATGGGAGAAGACAAGATAATGCTTTGAGCGAATCGACGGAAAAAATCCGAAACCGTTTCCTTTTCTTACCTCTCATTGAGTGCTAGAGAAATATTTTCCACACGCAACTTCCAATCGTCCTCACGGACGGCGCCATCTGTTGTAGCTACGGGCTAAACAGAAGAGAAGGGGACTAGTTGGAGAGGAAGAGGGAGCCAGATCTGTGTAGAGATGGTGAGAATGAGAGGATGCCCCCCCTTTGCCCCTCCTGGGGTTTTATATATATATGAGTGGGTAGAATAGGAAATCCCCATTCTACCCCCTTAGCATTTACAAAGGGTGAGGGTACATTGGTATATTTACACTGGTACATTCCTCTACGCTATTGGGCCTATTACATGCTGGACTAGTTGCACGGCCCCGTTACGGGGGTTAGGCCACCCCCACAACACTTAGCATCCTTAAATTGCATCTTTACATAGTAAATTCAGTACTCCTTAGAATTTCTAACTAAATTAAGAACTTAAAGGTATCATGAAGGAGCAACTTTCTTTCCTATGTAGGTACACATATGAGCAACTAGCTTCAATTCCTAACTGCCAAGTACTACTTGCTGGTTTCTTCTTCCTGGCTTCCTTCTTGTAAACTGAATTCATCTTCCGTTCCAACAAAATGCCCAAATTTATCAACAGAAATCGAGACGATTGCAACATGCATATGCTTGAAATTTGTTTGTACAAAGGACAAGACTATATACACCAATCAATCATTGGTGGAGAACTTTTGAAACCAAGTAAAAAATTTACATGAAAGATTCTATATGTAAACTCCACTCATATATACTGTACTGATATAAAAAAAAGACATTTACAGACTTACAAATAGCAAACCCTTTGATGATAAACTACGCTACTTTCTGTTAGAAAATAATGCACTTTAGTAATTAATTTAATCCGATAAACAACAGAAAATGCAAATTCATATATTGCAAATACATGTGTACTTAAATTCTCAATAGGATAAAAAACAATAAGTACAATAGCTTGGTAATCTTACATATATCAGACAACACATTGAGTAAAAATGATATTCTACTAACAGCGGGTGCTAGGATCAATTGAAGAGTTGTTGGAAGCAGTGAGCAGTCGCGCGAGACGCTTCCCAAAAACCTGATTCGCCCCTTCCCATGCAGGACTCGAGTGACAATGGTTTTAGAAACACTACTATTCCCACGCAGGTGCACACCAACGCAAGAACGGAGAAATCAGAGGCAACTAAGTGCGAGAATAGTGAGAATGAGAGGGTGAGAGTAGAAGATGAAAATAACTTCCTGGTCACCTCCTCCCTTTTAACCATGAACTAGTAACTGATATATTAAATATAATTTACTGTGTTATAATGTCCACACAAATGCACACGCCAACACGTCATCAGTGCAAAAAATCAATTATAGGTGCAAGTGCGTGCATAATCTTCACCATAGCCATACCCACTCTTCCTTATAAATGGATGTGACTCTTTTGGTGAGCAATATGGGACTATTAGTCTCACTATTTGCCATGCATAAGTGGGTTTTGTGATTTATAGGAATTATTATGTGGATTGGGTCTCCAAATACTCTTAACACTTTCTTCCTAGAATCGTATAGGTTAAAAATGGTATCATTGCTGTTTTTGTTGCAAGCTTGATAATACAGGGAGGCATTCGTGTACGTCGGGATGCAGAACATATCATGTAGTTATCCTTTCTATGTGTAAACTGTGTTGTAGATAATCAATCAGATAATAAACTTGGTCATTCATAAGAGCTAGCATCCATAGTACAGTATATATCGATACTGCTGTTGTGATCAGATAAAATACTGTACTGATATACGTAGTATAGTATTTATCAACAATTTACTCAAATTTGCAGCAAAACACATGCATCAAACAACTTAAACCCTGCAATTTCAATAGGGTGGAGGAGTCGGGAATGAGAATAGAGAGAAACCTTGGGGCTCGGTGCAAAAATACGGTTGAAACCTGATTTCAGACCAGAATCGTGGATCACTAACCAAAATACGGTTAACTAAATATTACAAGACAACATAATCGTGGACCATTGGTGGATCTCCTGGCGTAGCCCCAAATCCACGTGACGCACGATAGATTTGGATACCGCCTGTGGGATGGTTGGGAAGCATCTTGACTTGGTCATTGATAGCAGACTCGGCAGCCTTCATCGTCGGTGTATTTTCATCTTCAGAGAGAATCCGTACCTCCATCCTAATATCTTTGAGAGAGGTGAGATGTTGGATGCCAATGTGTAAACTGCCGTATGTAGATTGTGCTTTATCTGCGTTGAACATGAGAAAAATACTTTCGAGCTTTGGCAGAGCTCCTTCAAATATCAAACCAGGTCCATCTCTGTTTAAAAAACTGAGGTCTCTTAAACATCGGAATCCACTGGGACTGATCCTGAGTCCATCTTCAGGAACCTGGTATACTCGAAGATGGAGGAAAAGAAGGGCAGGCAAGTCTTGAAGCAAACGTAGATCCTCCGCTTCCATTTCTTCAACATCGATTTCCACGAAGGTGAGGTCAGAGAGCGAGGGATTAATCCACTTTGGAACCCTGGGCAAGTAAGAGAAAGAGGGATAAATCCACCTATCAATATCTTTGGATCCGTGGAGACGTGGAGGAGGGCGCCATGAATTCGGGAACCACTCAATATGTAGAGATCGAAGGTTGCTTGCCTCAACCTTTATAGTCTGCCGATCACTAATTCCTTCATACATGAACAAATAATCGAACTTTACTCGAAGCACCCTTAACTTGCTCAAAAACTGTAAATCTTTCATAGAGCAGTGGCAGCCATCAATGGTCCATAACTCCTGAAGAGCTTCCATGCTGCCAAACCCATCCGGCAATATGAGTTTATCCCCTACAAGATGCACCAATCGTTTGAGCTGGACAATACTTCCTGGCAACTCTCTTATCGAAGTTCTTCTTAGATCGAGCGTCTGTAAATACTCTAGCTTCCCAATTTGGAACGGTAGCTTGGTAATGTTTGTCCCACGGAGCCCCAGGTATCTCAGATGAAATAAACCTACAATTCCATCTAGATGAACATTCATCAATTGATCAAAACCTACAATTCCATCTAGATGAACATTCCTCAATTCACGACAATCCTCTAGATCCAATACTCGAAGAACAGGTAGGTCCAAAACAGGGGGCATCGTCCAGCCAACAACACGGCAGATATTAAGTGAACGGAGATGAGACAAATCCATGGTTCCTTGTGATATTGCCTCCGCATGTTCTTTGTTGTGCCAGATGGAGAGCCTGCGAATCCTTTTATGCGAAGATGAGAGGTCCTGACCATCCAACACAGTTCCAAAATTTTCTTCAGTTGACTGGGAGATGATAAAGTTGAGTACTATATCATGGACTTGACATCCCCATGCTTTACGGTCATATGTCAAGTCTATTGGTTGGATCAGACTCCTATTTATGAGCTCGTTAAATTGACTCTCTCCTATTTCCTCCAAAGTATAGCCTTGTTTTGCAGTGATAAACCCTTCAGCTATCCATCTCCATACCAAGATGTCCTTTTCAATACGGTGATCCTCCGGAAATGTACTGAGGTACAGTAAGCAATTCTTCAAATTAGGAGGTAGATCGTTGTAGCTCAGTGCCAGTATCTTCTCCATTACTTCCAGCTCTTTATCCTTTTCATCTACAGAGCGGATGGAATTCAGCACTCTCTTCCATTCTTTCTTTCTTCTTGGTTTATTAGCTAACAAGCTAGCTAAAGTAACTATGGCCAATGGCAAGCCATCACATTTATGCAGTATCTCATTCATAATCCCCTCCAAGTGATCAGGGCACTTATCCTCAGCATCAAAAATCCTCTTTAGAAATAATTTTGTGGAGTCACTTCTGCTAAGAGGTTTCATTCGATAAACAAAGTCTTCATTTGAAGTGCAACAAGATTCAGCCACATTGTTGATCCGTGTCGTTGTAATTATTCTACTTGCATGGCCATTTTTAGGAAGAGCACATTGTATGGTTTCCCATGCTGATTTTTCCCAAATGTCATCAATCACAATAAGGTACCTATTAAGCAAATTTGTGAAACAGTATCAGTTAGTACAGCTCTAAAAGCAATGCTAACAGGAGTATCATACTAAGAAACACAACAAAATTCATTTCTGCATACATATAGACATGCTACAACATACAAGTATTTATTAAAATTGAAATGTGATAAATTGACATGCTCTTTGTTAGTTCTCGGCCTAAAACATTTTTCTATTTCTTGAAATTGTGCTAGATTTTGTCACGTGATTTTATCTATTCTAAGCTTCATATTTGTAAATGAAATAAAATTCATTGATATGACCAAAATAAAAACGAGTGGTTTCAATTTGATTACATTTGACCATATCAAGTCTGTGTGTTTCTGAACACAAGACATTTTTAGTTGCATGCCACCACATGCTTTTGATACAAAAAAAACCATCCACATGTTAGTTTCTAGTGACACATTTCTGCTATCTTTTCCCTAAACTGCAAACTTAGTGCCATATGTATTTAAAAGCCCCTAGACACAATATACCCCAGCAACGCATGTATATGTGTCAAGTTAGTCTCTTACATGCATAGCCCCATAATCCAAACCTTGATAGCTAATTGTTAATTATGACTTCTGCCTTCCAGGGCAGAAGCAAAAATTACAGAAAACGGATTTAATAATTTACATGCCTTTGAGAAAAATTTTGCAGAAGCTTAAACAGAAAAACATTGAACAGAAAGTGAGGTCACAAGTCGCCAACACCATCAGTAATTTTCTCTTTGTACACATATAGTACTGCTAAAACTCTTCATAATTTTTGCAGTGAAGCTTTCTTGAGTACTTAATTTCAAGAAAGATGTCTGAGGTTCAATAAATCCTTGTGGAGCCAAGACATCCTTTACCACAGATTCGTATCAATAGAAATTACTTCTATCAAGTTTCTTCAGTAAGATCACTATACCCAGTAGCCACTATTAAAGATTCTGTACTTTCACAAATACATAGACTGTGATCCAATACCAATTGTTATGACCAGGTGGAAAGTTCTAACCCTAAGTCGGACTCAATATTTGTGAGATGTAACTGATGAAGAATAATTATGTTGCATCTTTATTGTGTTTCCTGAATGTTGTCACATAACCACGTTAATGTTATTTTGGTAGAAGGTGCATGTAGCACTTAGTCAGTGCTCACGTTGAAGGTTAGTGCTTGACCGCATCACCTGGAATGCTTGCACATGTAAATAACATAAAATATTGCCCCAAGCGTTCGCTCTCTCGTGTGTTCTTCTCTAGCTAGAAGGAATCCTGTATTCATCCCACCAGGCACGGGGGTGTGTGTGTCCAACTCGCGTGTGTTTTCCGCAGCTCGCCAGATCCAAGCCAACAGTAGCATGGACACACACATTATTAGGCCATTTGGAACGCAAGAAGTTTGCAAGAAATAGTTCAGTTCCCGCAAGAACAAGGAAATTTTTTTTTTGCATTCGAAACGGAGACTAACTTTAAAAAGGAGAATCACATATAGAGAACTAGATAAAAAATAGTGAAGCAAACAAAACAAGAGGAAAAAGATTGGTGAAGTTGGCCATAAAATCTTGAGAACAAATTAAAAAGGGTTACAACGAAATGCTGCTTTCTGACAACCCTCGGACCCTTTTTGCTCTGTAAAAAAAATCTAATACCCATGGAACCTAGCTTCTCTCATGTAAAAAAAATGTTTTTACTTTCTTGGCTGGGATTGGGTTGGATTTGTTTGTATGTTGCCTATAAGGCCACGTCATAAGTTGGGTTTGTATTCATCCACTAATGACTAATCATAAATCCTAGGATTACTTAAAACTGCTAAGGACAATTCTACATGATATCACAACAGGATAAAATGGATGCTATTGTTATGGAAACACATCATAGAAAGTGAGTTAAATCAACTTACTTTTCCTTTTCAAGATATGCTCTTAGCTTGTCGATGAGTTGTTGGTCACTGTATAATTTTATTGGTCCTAAACTTCCATCGCTGCTCCTAATTTCCAAGAGCAAAACCCTCAGAAGGTTCCTTATGTTTGGCTTTTGCGATACAGACACAAAAGCTGTATATTTGAATTGATGTTTGATTTTCTCGTACACCTGTTTAGCGAGAGTAGTCTTGCCTGAACCTCCAGATCCAACAAGAGAGACAACCTTAAGCTCCTTCGTTGGCTCCTCACCAATGAACCGACTGATGATTTCTTCACTTGGGCCCTCAATACCCACAAGTTTTTCAACCTCCACATAGAGAAAAGGCAACCGAGGATCGATCTCCGTATTCGTGGTTCTAGAAGTGCTCTCATCGAGCTTGTTCCTTATTTTCCGCTCATATACTTCATTGGCAAGCGCCTGAAATTCTTGGATGTGTTCAGCGAACTTATGTCGATGGTGAAGCTTCTTCAATTTGCGAATGTTCTTCTGGAGTAGCCCCTTGAAACCGGTATTCTTATCAGCCGGTTCATGGTCGACATGGTAGGTGAATAGATCTATACGATCCTCGATATCGTAGGCCAGCTCACGTACCTCCTTCATCCAGGCCTTCACTTGCCTGCATGGCTTCTCCATAGCTGCGTACTCCTCAAGCATAACGTTGATGGTGATCAGCTCCTTGGTGAGAGACTCGAGCTTCTTCCTCACACCTTTGAGCTTAGTGTACTCCTCACCGATGAGGTTGGTGAGCTTGCCGAGGACAGCACCCATCACCCCCGTCAAGGCACCCACCATGATCTTCTCCCCAACTCCTCCCATCTCCTTCCCCTTGCAATCAGAATCGGATCGAGGATTTGTTGTGTGATGGCAGGAACTTTGCCGTGGAGTGGGACTCGTGGGTTTGTAGCTATAATGTACACCAACACCACGGGACAATAATAGACTGACCAGGTCTACGACAAGAATAATGGACTAATGGACCCACACGTTGGCTGAAGACTTGAAGGCTAGAGGTGTACGCCTTTCGGTCACTGATGGTTCACACAAGTACACACAGAGTATCAGTAACTCTTTACCCTGTTTTGGATCCTTTAGAATTGAACTTGATTCGTTCAATTAGATTATAAATTCTATTCTAGTAGAATTTGAATTCATTTGAACTGATTTCAATTGCAATTTTTATCTTTGGGTGTCATTTAGAATTGTAAGTGAACCGTTGAGTTATGGTGCTCATGTATAGTTTTTTAGAATTTAAAATATGTCCTATAAAAAATCATAGATGAATTTTACTAAGATAGTCCTCATATTCCTATTTAGATTAGGATTCTTACTCTAAATTGAATGGTAGAGACTATTTAAACCATGGAGAGTGACCATAAAGAAGAATCAAGCAATCAAGCCTAATTATCCAAAGTAGAGGTGCACAAGAGGATTAGAAATTAGGATATTTTTTAGCACTAGATTCTTATATATGGTAAAAACCTAAGAGTCCTAAAAAATTTGAGAGGCTTGTGAGTGAACGACAATTCTTTATACTCTTTTGAAATTGTGTTTAAGAAATTTACGGTCGACCTCGTCAAATCTTTTATGTCATTATGATTGTTTCAACATCGTTATTTTGGTTCTCTCTATGAGATTTATTAATACGAGTATGAGCATGTTTTGCATTTTCAAGCTTAAGATGATTTACACTTTTATATGCAAAGTATTTAACTCCTGAAAAGAGTTATTGAGCTGAATAAAAAATTCTCTTTAATGAATATACACTTGATAATATTAAGAATTTATTTCTACCTAATACATATATATTATATCTATTCAAGTTTTAATCTGTTGGTGATTTGAAAATTGAGAGAAAATAATATGAGCATGTTATGCACAGAGTTCGAGAAAATATCTACGGAAACTCAAAAGAACATATACCAAATTATTTTTCTTATCTCGCAAGTAAGACAAAGCCAAAAATGTGTTTCCCCTTAAGCGCCGTAACGCAGGTACTGCTTGCCGACGCTTACTGTAGCGAGACACTGTTTGCCGACATGCACTGTCTGCATTCTGCAAGCTGGCCATCCATCATAGTGCTTTGCCGTCGAATTCTGCACCGCCAAGCGTTGTAGCCAGTGGCGAAGCTAGAGCAAATCAGAGGGGGTGTATCTGCTTTATAGATCGGTAGATTTGAACCGTAGCTATGGTGAAAAATTGATCTACTCAATGGTATTCTATTTTTTTATAGGTGAATCCGCATCCACAATATTGTATATAGCTTCGCCACTGGTTGTAGCGCCGAACAAAGTTCTGTGCCGCCGAAAATGTACTGTAGCGCTGAAAGCACTGTGCCACCGAACTGCTGTATCCTGTACTACAGCGAGCGACTCTCTGTAGGTACGAGAGCAACCCGTGTAATCAGACTCGGAGAATTCCCGATTTTGAACATTCTTATTCTAGAATTTGACTGTGTTTAATTTCATCCTCAGATTTAAAAATTATTTGAGAGTTTTTGTCTTCATCATTTTTTGTGATTGTCTTAGTGATTGTTAGATTAACGTATCACGAGACACTGGAAATTATTATATTCTTTGGTGTTATCAATTGGCCTCATACATATTATACGTAGGTTTTTTAAACCTGAGATCGTCATATTTTCCTACATATATAATAGTTTACTTAGTGCTATCAAATACTACTTCGTAACTGAGTGATCATAAATATAACTTTTGGATTTGCTACGAAATATATGAAGGAATGTGAGAGATCAAGATAGTATTTGCCCCTTATTCTATATAGCAGGAGATAGGCCTCTTGATTAGATTGAATTAAGGAAGTGTATAGCTATACCAAATATAGTTGAGAGATGAATCATAACTGAATATTCCTCCTCTCTCTCTCATTAGAATCGGATCGAGGGTTTGTTGTGTGGTGGCAGGAACTTTGCCGTGGAGTAGGACTGCCACCGGACCTAGGACTGAGCTGGGGTTGGCTGATATATACATCGCCCGCTGATTTTTTATAAGGCATTTCGTGCTGGGCCAAACGTTGATATCAGTTTGATGTCAATTATATGACACGACAGGTATTACAGACCGTAGTTGTGTTGATTAACTGGAAGAAGACCTGCAAGGTCAGTCGTCGCTTTAGGAGCTTTCTGTACTGCACGCCTTGACGTGTAACATGCTCTGAATTAACGATAAGACAAAAGAAGGTTCAACAGGCTCTTAATTAACGACAAGCCAAAAGAAAGACTGACGCGGTCAAGTCATCCATTTTACTTGGTTGATATAGGTCACTTTTGATTTATTTTTTACTATTTTTAATTTTATCTTTTTTTATTTTTTATGATTTTTTCTGATTCTGTTTTCTGTATTCGTTTGTATTAGACTAACCTGTTTTTTCTATTTTTAATCTTTTTTAAATTTATTTACATCAAATAAGACATTATCAGTTATAGTACAGTTTCAACTAACTACAATAAAATTTCAGTTATAAACCACTTTTTTAGCCTAAATGAGTGGCACCTATAATTTAGCCGGTTTTGTTTCTATTACATCCGAGGGTTGTCGTGTAGCATTAAAATAAAAATAACATCTCATTTGTTTTTTTTGTTAGGAAACCAGGACTCTATCCAAGAGTCCTGATCTAATTGGGCACCCCCACCGTAGACTATAAATAGGGACCTAGACCCCCCTCATTATGTACCCGATGCAATCTAAAGCAATAAAGAAAGACCAGGAGTTCTCTCTACCTCTCTGTGTTCAATCTATTCTCTCTGTGATTCTGTGATTGATTCGTTCTTGTTCTAAGCAGAGAAATCGCTCGGACTGGTCGCCAGCGACGGTTTCTCAACACGTTATCAGCACGACTTCGCTCCGGTGAACGAGGTAATTATTGAAGCACAGATTGATTTTCTAGATCGCTTTGAATTTGTATTTTCTTTCGCGTTCTAGATTGAATTTCTACGGTGCAAATCCGCCCTAATCTACCGCGAGCAGACTTGAAGTCGCCGGCACAATGTCGATCGGTAGATTGTGAAAAAGGGTAGATGTTGATTGCATCGTAAATTAGAATCGAAAATTTTGCATTAATTTGTTTGATCCTGCATGATCACCGTACAAGAAAGTTTGCATATTCTCTGTTTCGTTTTCGCGTTGGCATATACAAAAAGGGGATCTTGGCATTGGCGGCCCTGCATGGCCGCCACCACTAACTACTGGTCTACCGCCTGAATGCGCGCCGATGGTCCGCCGCTCGCCCGTCGTCGAGTAGCACATCGGCCACCGGAGGTTTGACTCCCGTGCTTGTACGCACAAGGACTGGCCGTCGGCGCCTCAAACCGCGCGCCCGCACGCGCACTAGCCAGACCACCGCCCTGTGTCGCCATCCGCCGCCTGCAACCGGCATCTCCAGTATGGCCGTGCAGTAGCCGCGCGCTCGCGATGCGCCTTCCGATCGCCGCCAAAGATGGCAGCCGCACCATCCCGGCCACGGCCGCACCGCGCCACCGGACCGGATGCCCGCCACACCACCGCCTGGCGCCCGCACCGCCGCGCGGTTGCTTGCCCCGCATGGCGCCGCTCGCCCGGCCTTCCCGGCACCCGCCCCGCGCGGCCGGCACCCTCGCCTCGCCGGCTGCGCCGTCCGCTCGCGCGGCCCGGCCCGTGAGCCGGCCCGCCACGCCTCCCGCTGGCCTCACCCGCACGCGGCCCATGGCCGCCTCACCTGCCGTGGGCGCCGGCCGGCCGCGCTCGCCTCGGCCGCCGGCCGCCTCCTCCGTAGCTTGCCGCCGCCACGCACCACCGACGCTCCGGCCTATCCGCCGCGTCGCGCGCGCGCATGGCCGCCGCCGCCTCGGTCACGCGTCGGGCTCGGTGCCTTTCGCGCGCCGCCCGACGCTCCGTCGCCGGGCTCCTCCGCCGCCACCCGAGTGAAGGGTAGGGGAACCCTACCGCCCGTGATCTCTATCGGCCGGGTGGTGCCGTCGGTCGGGTGGTGCAGTGGGCGGATTGACCGTGGGCCGAATAGGCCGTTCGGCCGGGAGAAGGGAACGGGCTGGGTAGGCCGGCCGAGAGGGGGTATTTTTGCAGAAAAACCCTCCGTTTTCATTGAATCACCGATAAGCCTTTGAATTTTGCTTTTGGGTCCTGAATTTTGCAGAAAGGTCTCGGTAATTCCAAAAATAAGCAATAGGTCCTCAAATTTACGAGCGGGTCCAGAATTTTGCAGAAAACCCCTCGGTAAATCAGAAAATTGCGCGATTGTTTCTCTGAATTGAAATTTTTGCGTAAAACCCCGAATTGCGATTTTGCTGAAATTTCATATTTAAGCATAAAAGGGCCTCGGGAATCCGAATTTTGCATCAATTTTTGCATTTGAAGCATATTTATTTCTGCCATTATTACTTTCTGTATTTTCTGTATTTATTTACTGTTTTTGGTTAATTGTAATTGTTTAAATTGCTTTTAATCACTGAAATTAGCAGTAAAATTATAGAAAATGCACAGAAAATTATGAAACATTATGGGAATCTATTGTACCACTTTATTCACCTATAGTAAATTTTCCATGCATGTTTACCTGCAGTAAACTTATTTTATTTCGTTCATACACATGTAGATGACTGGAATTTCGAACCGGGAGTTCGAGGAGCTGGCCCAGCATGGCCGAAACTATCTGACATGGGCATCCGATGTCGAGATTGTGCTTGGGGGCCGGAAGCTCGGCGCAGCTATTGGGATAAGCGGACAGAAAGACGCTAGACCCACACCTGAGGAGAATGATCAGGCACTTCATTTTCTCAGGCACCATCTCTGCTCAACTCTCAAGAATGAGTATATGGCATAGAGAAATGCGCTAGCACTGGACCGCACTCAAGAAGCGGTTTGAGAGGCTCAAGTACACCATTCTTCCTCAAGCGAGCAGAGTGGATCGATCGAGGTTTGCCGACTTTAAAGCGGTCGGGAGTACAATTCTGCCTTGCACAGGATTTGTACAAACCTTAAACTCTGTGGCAAGGAGATCACAGAGGACCAGAAGATCGAGAAGACCCTGTCCACTTTCCACCCTAGTGCTGTACAGGTTGCCCGCAACTATCGTCAAAACGGCTACAAGGAGTATGCCGAATTGATTGATATGATGCAGGTAGCCGAGGCTCAGGACGAACTTCTCCGCAAGAATTACGTCTCGCAGCCACAAGGCAGCTCCGCTGGCCATGAAGCCAACGCTAGCAGCCTCAAGGTGCGAAAGCCCTTGATGAAGAAAAGGGGGAAGAAGGGTAAAATCGTTGCCCAGAAAGGCAAGTCAGATGCTCCAAACGACAAAAAGGCTAAAAAGAGTGACAAGACCTATGGCCGCAGAACCGTGGTTGTTACAAATGTGGCAAGTGGGGACATTGGTCGCGGATATGCAAAGCACCGCAACATGTCATTGATGCCCACCAAGCTCGAAGAAGAATGGCAAAGGGCAACCTGAAGCCCACTTTGCGATCATTAAGGGGAGCGGCTGGCGATTCTGGAGATGATGGAGGTTGAGTCCATCCCGCAGACACCCCCTACGACTTAGAGGCAGCCATGACCATGATCTCTCTTGAAGAGAATGTCACCGCTGAGAAAATAGCCAAGAAGTCGATGATTTTCTAGTGGATTCCGTCTGATGCACAAAATGCATGAGACGTTAATTGTCATTTAGTTTGTGTTAAATGGACAAGTTTAGAACTTGCATGGTTGGTGCTTTAGGATTTTGCTTTCCCGTAATGGTTGGATGATTTTGGAATAAAGCATTCATTTATTCAGTTTATGATGGCAAATTATGTTCTGATATTTGCGTATTTTATTCATGTGTTGAATGCCTTCTGATACATGTTAATTAAATACGTTATATTAGAACACGTGTGGCGCCCTATGGAGGAAGTATGCCTTGCCGATAGCGGCACAACGAATACCATCTTAAGAGAGACTAAGTATTTCCAGTCGATCCGTAAGAGCAATGGCAGCCTTACGACAATCGCCGGAAGCGATGCATGTATAATCGGTTCCGGAAGAGCCACAATTATACTTCCCATGGGCACAACTTTGGTCATTGAAGAAGCCTTATTGTACCCAGAATCGACTAGAACTCTCCTAAGTTTTAAGGATATTCGCGCCAATGGTTTCCACGTCGAGACTTACGAAGAGTACGGTAAGGAATACCTGCTCATTACGAAGCGCGAAGAGAATGGCAAAAGAATATTAGAAAAGCTTCCTTCACTTGAAACTGGGCTATATTATACCACAATTAAAGCGCCTGCAGCGTACACTGTTCTGAAAACAGTGTTTAGAAGCTCTGAACTCTTCTGTCTCTGGCATGATAGATTAGGCCACCCAAGTCTTAGGATGATGAGAAACATAATAAATAACTCGCATGGGCATAATATTAATGTGAAGAATTTCCCGAATCATGAAGATTTTGTGTGCCCTGCATGTGCCACCGGGAAACTAATAACTAGACCCTCCACTCTGAAAGTGAAGGATGAAGTCCCTGCATTCCTGGAACGCATCCAGGGAGACATTTGCGGCTCTATTCAGCCTGTCTCAGGGCCGTTTAAGTACTTCATGGTGCTCATTGACGCTTCTTCGAAGTGGTCATATGTGGGTTTGTTGTCCACAAGAAACCACGCCTTTGCAAAATTGATCTCGCAGATCATTCGCATCAGAAATGTGTTTCCTGATCATCATATCAAGTCCATCAGAATGGACAACGCCGGAGAATTTACTTCGAAGGCATTTGATGATTATTGCATGGCGATGGGAATTGCAGTTGAGCACTCGGTACCGCATGTCCATACCCAGAATGGTTTGGCAGAGGCTTTAATTAAAAGAATTAAATTTATTGCCCGACCCCTCTTGCATAAAAGTAATTTGTCAGCTACATGTTGGGGACATGCAGTCCTTCATGCAGCGAATCTCATCAACCTTAGACCTTCGGCCTACAACATCCATTCACCTATGCAATTAGCGCAAGGGTCACCACCCAAAGTTTCCCATCTTAGGAGGTTTGGGTGTAAGGTTTATGTACCGATACCACCTCCGCAGCGAACTGCAATGGGCCCACTCCGCAAGACTGGGATATACGTTGGTTATGAGACTGCATCCATAATCAGGTATTTGGAACCCATGTCTGGAGATTTGCATACTGCCCGCTTCGCTGATTGCATTTTTGATGAAGATAATTTCCCGTCATTAGGGGGAGGAAATCAACCCGTTGATGAAAAATGTCGGGAAATTACGTGGGAAGCCACGGGAATTCATGCACATGACCCGCGCACTAGTGAAACTGAAAAAGAGGTCCAGAAGATCATCGACTTGCAAGCATTAGCAAATCAACTGCCCGATCACTTTAGTGATTTGAAGAGCGTGATTAAGTCGCATGTGCCTGCACGCAATGCACCGGAGAGGGTTGAAATACCAAAGAAAATTGAAGGTATCCTAATCCCGTCCGAGGCCTCGAATAAAGGGCGAGAACTCCGGTTCCTCGAGTCCAAAGTAACCGGGACGTCCGTGAAAAAGGATAAAGGGATTTATCACACCCGATCATTGAAGTCCTCGAATGAGAAGGGAGCCGTTGAGACTGGCACAAGTATGACACCTTCCGAAAGGGCATACCGGATCTGAATATCCCCATCGGAATGGATGTGTGCGCACACATCGGAACCGAAAAACTAAAGGGACTTGCCACCGCAATTGAAAGAAGCGATGCGCGAGGTGAAGCTCCAGCGAAGCAACTCATGAAGAAATAGCTATAAATTATGTGCACACGGAGAGCCCTGAATAGGACAACGGCTAATGTCGATATCTACTTCGCAAAGAAAATTGCCACCATCATCGATCTTGATCCCGAGCACGCATCGCTCATTGAATGTAAGAAAAGATCAGATTGGGAAGATTGGAAGAAGGCAATAGCAACCGAATTGCTATCTCTGAATGAAAGAGAGGTGTTTGGGCCGATGTCGCACACCTCCCCACATACACCCGTTGGGCACAAGTGGGTATTTGTTCGAAGAGAAATGAAAGAAATGAAGTAGTGAGATACAAAGCAAGGTTGGTAGCCCAAGGTTTCACTCAACGTCCCGGAGTTGATTATGAAGAAACCTACTCCCAGTCATGAGTGGAATTACCTTTAGATACTTGATCTCAATGGCAGAAACTTGAATTTGGAAATGAAATTGATGGATGTTGTGATTGCATACCTTCTGATAACTTGGATTCGAGATTTACATGAAAGTCCTGAAGGAATTCCTCTCCAACCAAGACAGAGCAAATAGAAATCATGCATGTGAAACTCGGAAAGTCACCGTATGGACTAAAACAACTGGAAGAATGTGGTATAATCGCTGAGCGACTTTCTCTGCAAGAAAGGCTACACGAACAATGAAGACTGTCCTTGTGTATTTATACGGCGATCCCAGAATGGATTCTGTATAATCTCTGTGTATGTAGATGATCTGAATATCATCGGGACAGCCGAAGATATAAAAGAAGCAAGCTCCTACTTGGAGTCAGAATTTGAAATGAAAGATTTGGGCAAGACCAAGTTTTGCTTAGGCTTGCAGCTTGAGCATGTCCCTGAAGGAGTCTTGGTACATCAATCGACCTACACCCAGAAGGTGCTCGAAAGGTTTGGCTTTGAGAAGGCATTTTCCTCGAAAGTACCGATGATCGGTAGGTCTTTACAGCAAGAAAAAGATCCTTTCCGACCAAGGGAAGAGGGGGAGGAAGTCCTGGGACCGGAATTCCCATACTTGAGTGCAGTAGGAGCACTCATGTATTTAGCAAACTGCACTAGACCGGACATTGCATTTGCCGTGAACCTCTTAGCAAGGCATCAGCAGAGCCCACCAAAAGGCATTGGCAGGGCATAAAGGACATTTTCCGATACCTCCAAGGTAGCAAGGACCTCGGATTGTTTTACAGAAAGAATCAAGATCTGAACTTGATTGGCTATGCAGATGCTGGGTATCTGTCAGACCCGCATACCGCTAAGTCACAAACAGGCTATGTATTCCTGTGTGGTGGAACTGCAATTTCATGGAAATCGTCTAAGCAAAGCCTGGTAGCTACTTCGACGAACCACTCAGAAATTATAGCACTGTATGAAGCCGCACGAGAGTGCGCTTGGCTCCGCCGAATGGTTCACCACATCCAGCAGTCATGTGGGATGAACATTGTGCAGAACCCCACAATTATCTATGAAGATAATGCCGCTTGCGTTGCACAAGTGCAAACGGGCTATGTGAAGAGTCATCTCACAAAGCATATTAACCCCAAGTTCTTCTATGCACATGAATTGCAAAGGATGGACGAGATTAAAGTACTGCATACTAAGTCATGTGAAAATCTCGCAGATTTATTCACTAAGTCACTCCCCGCATCTAGCTTTGAAAGGTGCGTGCGTGGAATTGGGATGATGAAACTTAGAGAAGTGCAGAATTCAGGGGGAGAATTCTCACAAGCCCGCTAATAAATCTTGATCATGAAGATTAAGTACCCAAAATAAAGTCCTGTAGACCAAATGAATTTGGGTGAATTGTACTCTTTTTCCCTTGACGAGTTTTCCATGAAGTTTCTCGACCAAGGTTTTTAATGAGGCAATTCGTGCGTCGCAACATCACATGTATCATGTACTCTTTCTCCAAATTTTTCCCACTGGGTTTTTATGGAGTTTTAACGAGGCATGAGCATGTTGGGTGAGTGCCCAAGGGGGAGTGTTAGGAAACCAGGACTCTATCCAAGAGTCCTGATCTAATTGGGCACCCCCACCGTAGACTATAAATAGGGACCTAGACCCCCCTCATTATGTACCCGATGCAATCTAAAGCAATAAAGAAAGACCAGGAGTTCTCTCTACCTCTCTGTGTTCAATCTATTCTCTCTGTGATTCTGTGATTGATTCGTTCTTGTTCTAAGCAGAGAAATCGCTCGGACTGGTCGCCAGCGACGGTTTCTCAACATTTTTTTCATGTGAGATAGTTGGGGATAGAATCTTTACCATGTTAAACGGGAATAGTTCGGTTCATGATATGCGGTCATTTAACCGTTTGTTTGACTAAATTGTACCTTACGATTTCAGACAAAATTATTTAGTTAAAGAAATATTCTTCTTTTACGTGGTATCATTTCAGTCGATGAAATCAGTTGAACCACACAATCCCACGTGGTTTTGTTCATGTCCTGATCATTCATACAACCAATCAAACACATTTATGTACTATGACATACATCTAATCAAACAGGTTGGTTGCACCATTCCATCCAGGATGATTTCATCCTACTTGTACGATTCTATCCCATTTAACCCCATCGACCGACCAGATGCACCCGAAGTCAACAGATACGGCGCATAGTCCACATGATAGGATTCGATTCTGCTCATTTATATACACATGGTAGGGAGCCAGTCTTTTCTTTGCCCCACTTTGTTGATTTGTGAGCCGGCCGCTAGCGCATCTCCTTCAGGTCTTCGGGCTGTTTGACAACAGCTACGGTTTATAATTTTTAACTGAAAATTTTAAATTTTATCTATTTACAATACATATTACGGAGAAAGAGATACTCACTTGCGATTTTGGCTGGTATAGATGTTAGGCTTTTAACGTGTACATCGTTTAACTTGTAGACCCTGTCTTGAGAAAATACTCCGTTTGAAAGAAAGGTACTGTAGTAAAAATCAAAAGCTGCTAGTTTCGGAGGAAAAAAACTTCAATTGGAGTCATATTCATTGTTTAGTGCGTGCGCGTTCTTCTTCCATGCATCATTCCTGCTGAAAATTTTCCAAAAGATCTCGAGTTTGTGGCTGGGGTGCAGGACATGCCATCCCTTTGTCCTTCCTCCCTGCCCCTGCCTACAATATTGTTGAAGAACATTTTCAATCATTTTAGGATGCACCAAATAGAGGAAATTCACTACATGCGTACTAGCTTGCTTTGGGTAGTTATTTATTAGGAAAAGCTAATGTAAAAAACTAGCATATGGCATGCAAAAACTAGCTTGGTTAGTCACGATGTGACTATTTTCTATAATTATTTTCGTGTTCGACAGTTATATAATCTTTTATATTGTTTGGGGAACAAATCCATGAATCAAGGGTTTGCACTACTTTATGGTATTTTGCAACTTAATCTACAGTTCGCGATGGCCTTCGATCGATAAAATTACTGCTATCCCTGACTTTTTTCTGTTATGAAATATAAGGAAGACAACGCTTCTGACCGTTCGTTCATTTTGTGTTTCGTTTATAGAACTTTCTTGTTTTAGTGGAGGAATTAATAGCATGTTATTCAAGTTCATACCGAAAACCAATATTACTATGTATCCTCTATGTTTTTGTTGCAAGGAGAATTGCAGTTTGTCAGAATAAGAGGGGTTTTTGTGCGACATATAAATGGCTGGTCAAGCAAGAGAACTTGAAGCCCTGGAGCGCATATTGATTGACGCAAGTGCGGAGCCAGCCAAGTTATCCTACGCAGTAATAAAACTCATTACAAAAGATTTCTCTGAAGAGATCGGTCGTGGTGGGTATGGAGTGGTTTACCTGGTACGATTGGTTCTTGATTGCCTTGCAAATGGTAATATTTCAAATATTTGCGCTAATGAGCAAACTGCTCGTGTCAACGCTAATACAGGGAGTTCTTCCAAGCGGAAGGGTTGCTGTGAAGCAGCTTTGGGGATGGCAGGATATTTCTGATAAGAATTTTGCGGACGAGGTTAACTGTTTAATGCGGGCAAAGCACAAAAATAAAGTAAGATTTCTAGGCTATTGTGCAGATACACAAGGGGAAATGATGCCACAAGACGGAAGACATGTTTTGGTAGATGTACGACGAAGGTTGCTCTGCTTTGAGTATGTTCCTAACGGAAACGTTTAGCGTTATCTTGAAGGTTAGTTTGCAACTCTGCTTCTAGCTTCTTCTTTTTTTAGCTTTTTTTGGTTTTAATGTCTTTTTTTCTTTATTCCTCTATCTTATCTGTGATGATATATTTTTTTATTTTTTAAAATTTAATTACACTGAAAAAGGTATCAACAAATACAATGTATTTTCAGTCGCTATAGTACAAAAAGAAAGACATAGGCCCCCTCGGTTAGGCTGAAAAGCTGTGGCTTATGGCTGCAATTACACTGTAGCGGCTGAAATTTCACTGTGGCTGAAGGTGGCTTATTGGCATAATTAAATTTAAAAATTTTAAAATAGAAAAAATATGCTAACTCATCATAGACAACACGAACGAATACGGGGAAAAAAGAACCGGCAAAAAAAGCTCAAAAAAAAGCTAAAAGTTCAGAAAAAATGAGATTTATGAATAGTGAAAATTAGGGCTGTTCTTTTTCTGTGCGGCTTTTGGCTGAAATTTTTGAATTTTGGTTGTTTACGGTACAGATTACGAAGAGACAGATACTCACTTGCGATTTTGGCTGGTACAGATGTTGGACTTTTAACGTGTATCGTTTAACTTGTAGACCCTGTCTTGAGAACATACTCCGTTTGAAAGTTAGGTATTGTAGCAAAAACCAAAAGCCAGTCGGCTTTTAACTTACCGAACAGGCCCTTAAGCCAGAAGCTAGAAACTGAAACCAAAACGAATGGGTCATAAACCTAAACTTTTTAAGTCTAAAAAAGCACCACCTTTGTTTCCCGTATGTACTCCTTAGAGCAAGTATTATAAGAGGCTGTAAGCTGGCTGTATGCTGAGGTGGAGGAGAGAGAGGAGAGGTCGGCTGTAAGCTTACAGCCAGCTGAAGCACAAGAACCAAGAAACTTTGTGAGAGGAAGGAGTAGGTCATACAGCCTTCAGCTGGCTGTAACTTCTATATAAGTAGGCTGAAAAGTGAGTCAAGTATTCATACAACAAATTGAAGGTCAGTATTATAAGACTTGCTCTTATAAGAAAAAGGGCAGCATTAATTGCTCGGTACAATCTATACCTCTTTGCAATAGAAAGTACCTGCTTTAAATTTATAAAAAATCCTTTTCAATTAGTCTTTCTGATCCAAATAAGTATTGCTTATTTTTAGGGCGTGGCACTACCATTAAAACCAAAATTAATTCTAGCCCTCGCAATTACCTTTCCTCTTACTTCTTGTACCAGACAAAAGTAGTTTCTCAGACCAAATAAAACATTTGCTCAAATCATCTAATATACTTAGGATTTGTTTCTTTAATGTAGTGCTGCGATGTGCGTAGCACGTGTACTGTTACAAGTATCTCTTCAAAGTGTCGCTCATACATTATAAAAGTAGAAACTACCTAAACTTGTCACTGATCATTAGAAAGTAGAAACTACCATAATTTCCTTGTAGTGCCTCTTATAGCACCAAAATATCAAGAATACCAAAGCCCTTCTGCACATTACATCATGCTATTGCTAATAGATGCTACAAGATTCTGTTGCATGACACAACAAAATAATGGGAAGAACAAGATTGTTCAGACACAAAAAGATCCTAGTACAGCGCAGTGGAACATCCTTTTCAACCTGTGTTATTTTTTTTTTCAAAATGCAAGATTATAACAACTTGCGCTCCAATTGTACTGATGTGCAAATATAGGAGTAAGACACTCCAGCACATGAAACAAATTCAGTTGCGATACTTCACCTATTTTCGGAATCCAGAGCCTACTCTACCATCTTCCTAGCAACAAGCCAACAGACACAAAGTCTCTGCAACCTCATTGAACATATTGTTAGTACAAGACCCACATACGGGCACCGGATAACACCCACGCAAAGGTAGCACGACAATAGTATCAGAATGACAGAAATTACAGTTCTTGTTAATTTGGAGATACCAAATCTTCATTCTGATTGACTGCAAGTATAAGAATGAACTTGAAGAAGCCCTTGCGGTCGCAACAATGGAACCTGAGTTATTATCTTTAAAACATGAGCACGCATATCTTCCTGGATCAATCCTGCAAGGTACAGCTAATATATCAAAACCTTATTTCTTTATTCGTCATAACAGAGTACAAGTACTAAAATACCTTACGTATTGACACCCTTTGCAGAGGAGGGACTCTAAGCCGGACATCCTTAAATTGCATCTTTACATAGTAAATTCAGTACTTTTTAGAATTCCTAACTAAATGAAGAACTGAAAAGTATCATGAAGGAGCAACTTTCTCTCCTATGTAGGTACACATGAGCAATTATCTTCAATTCCTAACTGCCAAGCACTACTTCTTGCTGGCTTCCCTCTTGTAAACCGAATTCTTCATCATCTGGAAACCCACGTTATATCCAGATTTTTGCTGAACATCAAATACACATTGAGAGTCCACACGATGCGCCTTTGGGGTCCACACGATGGATTTCGATATTGAGAGTGGGATGGTTGGGAAGAATCTTGACTTGGTCATTGATAGCAGACTGGGCAGCCTTCCTCGTCGGAGTATTTTCATCTTTAGAGAAAATCCATACACGCATCATAATATCTTTGAGAGAGGTGAGGTGTTGGATGCCAATGTGTAAGCTGCCGTATGTAGATTGTGCTTTATCTGCGTTGAACCCGAGAAAAGCCTTTCGAGTTTTGGCAGAGCTCCTTCAAATATCAAACCAGGTCCATCTCTGGTACAAAAATTGAGTTGTGTTAAACATCGGAATCCACTGGGCTTGATCCTGAGTCCATCTTCGGGAACCTGCTTTACGTCTAGGCCGAGGAAAAGAAGGGCAGGCAAGTCTTCAAGCAAACGTAGATCCTCCTTCCATTTGTCCAACAACGATATCCAAGTAGGTGAGGTCAGAGAGCGAGGGATTAATCCACTTTGGAACCCTGGACATGCAAGAGCGGTGTCGAGAAGTTAGTGTCGAACATGCGTAGAAGTGGATGATATCACGAAATCTCCACAAGAAAGAGGGATGACGCCAACTTCCAATCCCGGACATGTAAGCGGAACTGTTGCACTCAAATTTCTGGAGGAGACGTGGAGGAGGGCACCATGAATCCGTGAAACTGTCTGCACCACGAAGTTTGTTGTCAATATGTAGAGATCGAAGGTTGCTTGCCCCAAGCTTACAGAGGGATGACGCCAGAGATTCCTTTGTAGCTTGCAGATCACTAATTCCTTCATACCTGAATATTACTCGAAGCACCCTTAACTTGCTCAAAAACTGTAGATCTTTCACAGAGCTGCGGCAGGCATCAATGGTCCCTAACTCCTGAAGAGCTTCCATATTGCCAAATCCATCTGGCAATCTGAGTTCATCGCCTACAAGACGCACCAATCGTTTGAGCTGAACAATACTTCCTGGCAACTCTCTTATCGGTTATTCTTAGATCGAGCGCCTGTAAATACTCTAGCTTACCAATTTGGACCGGTAGCTTGGAAATGCGTGTCTCACGGAGCCCCAGATATCTCAGATGAAATAATCCTACAATTCCATCTAGATGAACATCCCTCAATTCATAACAACCCTTTAGATCCAATACTCGAAGAACAGGTAGGTCCAAAACAGGGGGCATCGTCCAACCAACAACACGGCAGATATTAAGTGAACGGAGATGAGACAAATCCATGGTTCCTTGTGATATCGCCTCTGCATGTTCTTTGTTGTGCCACATGGAGAGCCTCCGAATCCTTTCATGCGAAGATGAGAGGTCCTGATCATCCAACACAGTTACAAAATTTTCTTCAGTTGACCGGGAGATGATAAAGTTGAGTACTATATCATGGACTCGACATCCACTTACTTCAATTCTACTATAAGCATAGTCCTCGTCCATTGGCTGGATCAGACTCCTATTTATGAGCTCGTTAAAGTGACGCTCTCCTATTTCCTCCAAAGTATAGCCTTGTTTTGCAGTGATAAACCCTTCAGCTATCCATCTCCATACCAAGATGTCTTTGTCAATGCAGTGATCCTCTGGAAATGTACTGAGGTACAGTAAGCAATTCTTCAAATTATGAGGTAGATCGCTGTAACTCAGTGCCAGTATCTTATCCATTACTTGCAGCTCTTCATCCTTTTCATCTACAGAGCGGATGGAATTCAGCACTCTCTTCCATTCTTCCTTTCTTCTTGGTTTATTAGCTAACAAGCTAGCTAAAGTAACTATGGCCAATGGCAAGCCATCACATTTATGCAGTATCTCATTCATAATCCTCCAAGTGATCAGGGCACTTATCCTCAGCATCAAAAATCCTCTTTAGAAATAATTTTGTGGAGTCGCTTCTGCTAAGAGGTTTCATTTGATAAACAAAGTCTTCATTTGAAGTGCAACAAGATTCAGCTACATTGTTGATCCGTGTCGTTGTAATTATTCTACTTGCATGGCCATTTTTAGGAAGAGCACATTGTATGGTTTCCCATGCTGATTTTTCCCAAATGTCATCAATCACAATAAGGTACCTATTAAGCAAATTCGTGGAACATTATCAGTTAGTACAGGAGTATTCTACTAAGAAACACAACAAAATTCATTTTTGCGTACATGTAGACATACTACAACCTACAAGTATTTATTAAAATTAAAATGTGATAAATTCAATTCCTCTTTGTTACTTCTCGGCCTAAAACAGTTTTCTATTTCTTGAAATTGTACTATATTTTGTCACATAATTCTATCTATTCTAAACTTCATATTCGTAAAAGAAATATGATTTCATTGATATGACCAAAATAAAAACAAGAGGAAAAAGATTTGGTGAAGTGGCCATAAATCTTGAGAACAAATTAAAAAGGGTTACAACGAATTGCTGCTTTTTGACAACCCTCGGACCCGTTTTGCTCTGTAAAAAAATCTAATACCCATGGAACCTAGCTTCTCTCATGTAAAAAAATGTTTTTACTTTCTTGGCTAGGATTGGATTGGATTTGTTTGTATGTCGCCTGTAAGGCCACGTCATAAGTTGGGTTTGTATTCATCCACTAATCATAAATCCTAGGATTACTTAAAACTACTAAGGACAATTCTACATAATATCACAATAGGATAAAATGGATGCTATTGTTATGGAAACACATCATAGAAAGTGAGTTAAATCAACTTACCTTTCCTTTTCAAGATATGTTCTTAACTTGTTGATGATATGTTGGTCACTGTATGATCCCATTGGTTCTGAACTCCCACTGCTGCTCCCAATTTCCGAGAGCAAAAACCTCATAAGGTTATTTATGTTGGGCTTTTGCGATACAGACACAAAAGCTGTATAAAAGAATTGACTTTTGATTTTCTCGTACACCTGTTTAGCGAGAGTAGTCTTGCCTGAACCTCCAGATCCAACAAGAGAGACAACCTTAAGCTGCTTCGTTGGCTCCTCACCAATGAACCGACTGATGATTTCTTCACTTGGGCCCTCAACACCCACGAGTTTTTCCACCTCCACATACAGTGCTTTCAACCGAGGATCGGTCTCCATATGCATGTTGCTAGAAGGGCCCTCATCCAGGTTATGCCTTACTCGTCGCTTGTATACTTCATTGACATGGGTCTGGAGTTCTTGAATCTGCTTAGCAAACTTATGGCGATGCTCAAGTGTCTTCACCTTGTGCAAGGCCTTGCGGAGGAATAAAAAATAAAAAAAATTGTAATTTGATTTCCATATGAATTCTAAAGTAAAATATCTAAATAACTAAAATTCAGAAAAAAAAATACCGATTTGATTTGCATACGTACTTCAGTAACTTTGCGGAGGAACCAATTGGCTCCGGTGGTGTTGTCAGCCGGTTCCTGATCGACATGGTAGGTGAACAGATCTATGCTATCCTCGATGTCGTAGGCCAGCTCGCGCACCTCATTCGTCCAGACCTTTGCTTGCACGTCCGGTCCTCTATGGCTGAATACTTCTCTAGGAAAGCGTGGATGGCGATCAGCTCCTTGTTGAGAGATTTGAGCTTCTTCCTCACACCTTTGAGCATAGCGTACTCACTCATGAGGTTGGTGAGCTTGCCGAGGACAGGACCCATCACCCCAGTCAAGGCGCTCAGCACGATCTTCTCCCCAACTCCTCCCATCTCCTTCCCTTGCAATCGATCCTCCTCTCTCGGATTAGAATCGGATCGAGGATTTGTTGTGTGGTGGCAGGAACTTTGCCGTGGAGTAGGACTGGCGCCACCGGACATAGGACAACAATAATAGACTTGAGCTGGGGACGACTGACCAGGTCTACGACAAGAATAATGGACGGATGGACCCCACACATTGGCTGACGGAGGGACGCCCTTCGGTCACTGATGGTTTACACGAGTACACACGAGTGTCAGTTACTCTTGTACCCTGTTTAGGCTCCCTTAGAATTGAATTTGATTCGTTCAATTTCATTCTAAATTCTATTCGAGTAAAATTTCAATTAAATCGAGCTGATTTCAATTTCAATTTTTATGTTTAGATGCCATTTGGAATTGAAAGTGAACCGTTCAGGCAAGGTGACTCATATATAATCTTTTATAATTTAAAAGGTGTGCTATAAAGAATTATAGATAAATCCTACTAGGATTAGGACTTCTACCCCTATTTAGTTTACGATTCCTACTCTAAGTTGGAGAAAGACTAGAAGAGACTGTAAACCATGAAGAAGACCCAAATAACCAAGCAATCAAGTCTGCTCATCCAAAATTGAGGTGCACAAGAGGATTGAAGTCTATGATATTTTTTAATACTAGATTCTTGTATAGGATAAGGATCCAAGAGTTCTAAAAGATTTGAGAGAGTTATGAGTGAGCGACAATTCCTTACACTCTTTTAAGATTGTGTTTAAAGAATTTATAGTCACTTAGCCAAATCTTTCCTCTCATTGTGGTTGCTTGCAGCGTTATTATTTTGATTCTATGAGAATCATCTTCCTCATTGAACTGCTGCGTATGAGAAGGGATATCGAAGTGAACAAGCATGATTATGAAGAAGAAGATGCAGCAACAACGCACAAGTAAACCTGGAACAAATGGAATCAGCAAAACGAAGAAGAAACAAAAAAGAAACTAGCTATAGCTAGGTAGATCATGGTAACCGAGACACAGTATCCCATCTATTGCTTCCAGCAATCTATCTTTTTCATGTATACAATCAATAGAATTCGAAACTCCCATTCATCTTTCTTCTTGGTTTGCTAGCTAACAAGCTAGCTATAGTAATTAAGGCCCATGGCAAACCATCACATTTATGAAATATCTCATTCATAATCCCCTCCAGCTGACTAGGGCGTTTATCCTCAGCATTGAAAGTCCTTTTCAGAAATAAATTTTCCAAGTCACTTTTGCTCAGAGGTTTCATTTGACAGACAAAATGGTGGGTTCTTTTTCTTTGTGGCCGATAGCTTTGGTTGCTTCATAAGAGAGAGTACGGAGTAAGAGACACTCGTGTGTGGTTTTGGCTGATACAAATAAAGTCACTACAATGTTTACTATAATTAACTTATAGATATCGTCTTAAAAAGATACTTCGTTTAAAAGCTAATTAATGTAAAAAAAATTAGAAACCGAAAAGAAGAGAGCCAAAGTCCTCATCCGAAGTGCAACAAAATTGAGCTACACTATTGATGCGTGTTGTCGTGATTATTCTACTTGCATGGGCACTTTAGGGAGAGCACATTGTATGGTTTCCCATGCCGAATTACTCCAAATGTCATCAACCACAATAAGGTACCTATTATGCAGAAGCATGTATCAGAAAACATTAAAAAAAGCTGAGTATGCAACTAGAAAACACAATAAAATTCATATTTGCATAAACGTAAACATTCTACAAGAATTTTACAAAATATTTACTCTCGCATGTAAAGGTGACTATTCAGTGTAATTCAATTTAGTTCAATTATTTTTTTTTCCAGTTCCAGTTCTTCCGAACCCAAAACCGACTTGAAGTTGTTTGCGGTTCTTCTTTTGCGCTTGGGGTTTAGATCTGAGGGAGAGAGAAGAAGAGGTAGGGGCACTGACCGTCCGACGGCGTGGAGGAGGAGGTGGCCATCTCAGGTTCGTCGGTGAGGTCTGCGCACGGGCAGCGACGGTCGGGGAAGAGGACGGTGGCGTAGATCCGGCGACGTCGACGGCGATGGTGCTTCCCGCCGCTGGCTGCGCCCCTCTAGATCGGTTAGGGTTTTTGTCGGGTGGGGAGTACGGCTCAGGCGAACCTCGTAGTTCGAGCCGCCGGCCCCCACCCTCTATTTATTGCGCAACGCGACGGGGGCCCATTAGCCACGGTTTAATGAGCGCCCGATCGTATGCTGGTCAAGGGCCCATTTGGCCGTTGGGCCAAATGGTTGAGATCAATCTAACATTCTCCCCCTTGATCTCAATCTATGCTTTAACTTTAATTACTTTTGACTTTACTCATTCCATCACAGATTAGTGCATAGAACATGTCTCATCGTCACGGTCAAACGCCGATAGATTCAACAGCTACAATACACCTCTCTGTTCTGAAATAGTTACTTTAATCTTTTGGGCCATCTTTTAGTCCAGGAATCATGGGCTTTCCCTTAAACCCATGCCGGCTACATGTTCTCTGAACACGTTGGGTGGTAAGCCTTTAGTAAGCGGATCCGCTAACATCTTTGCGGTACTTATATGCTCTAGACTTATAATTTGATCCCGAACTTTATCTTTCACAACATAGTACTTTATGTCAATGTGTTTGGCAGCACCACTTGACTTATTGTTGTGGGCATACGTTATCGCGGGTTCATTGTCGCAGATACAACTTAAGTGGTCTATTGATGTCGCCAACCACTTTTAAACCGGTATGAACTTCTTTAGCCGCCACCGCCCGTAGCCTCATAACATGCTACAAACTCGGCATACATTGTGGACGATGTAGTGACGGTTTGCTTTGAGCTTTTCCACGATATAGCTCCTCCAATGAGAGTGAATACATATCCGGATGTAGACTTTCTATCATCTCCCGCAAAATCGAATCAGATACCCCATCGTATGGAGTAAATCTGATCTTCTCGTATGTCATCATGAGGCCTTTTGTTCCTTGCAAATAACGCAAGACTTTCTTTATCAATTTCAATGTTCTATTCCGTGATTGCTCGAATCGCCAAGTAACCCGGTAACAAACGCTAAGTCGTATGCAGCACACTTGAGCATACCGTAAGCTTCCGACACCAAGCATATGGAACCGCTTTCATTTGATCGATCTCATATCGGTTCTGGGGCATTGAAAATCCCCATATCTGCCGCCCTTGACTATAGGTGCAGGTGAAGGACTACATTTATGCATACCAAATTTCTTTAAGACTTTCTCTATGTATGCCTTTTGTGACAGTCCCAATACCCTTTGTTTCTATCTCGGTGAATTTCGATCCCTATAACGAACGAAGCTTCACCAAGATCTTTCATATCAAAGTTTGAGGACAAAACTTCTTTGTCTCCATGAGAGCACTAACATCACTACTAGCTAGCGGATATCATCCACATACAGATTAGGAAGATGAACTTCCCATCTTTAAACTTTGCATAAACACAGTTGTCCTCTACATTCTCTTTAAACCCAAATTTTCTTATTGTACTGTCAAACTTCAAATACCACTGTCTTGAAGCTTGCTTTAACCCATATATTGATTTCTTTAGGCGGCATCCCATTCTTTCATTTCCTTCCACAACAAAACCTTTCGGTTGTGCCATGTAAACATTTTCCTCCAAATCCCCATTAAGAAATGCCGTCTTTACATCCATCTGATGTAACTCTAAATCATAATGTGCTACTAATGCCATTATGATTCTGAAGGAATCTTTACATGAGACTGGAGAAAAGGTCTCATTGTAATCAATCCCTTCTCTTTGCGTAAAGCCTTTTGCCACAAGTCGCGCTTTGTATCTTTCTATATTCCCTTGGGAGTCATACTTTGTCTTGTAGACCCATTTACAGCCTACTGTTTTGGCTCCTTTAGGAATAATTTCCAAGTCCCAGACTTTATTAGTCTTCATGGACCTCATTTCCTCTTCCATGGCCTCAAGCCATTTTGAGGAATTTTCGCTTCTCATGGCTTCTTCAAATGAGGTGGGATCATCCTCCATTTGAAATTCCTCTGTATGATAAATCTGATAATCATCAGAAATAGCTGATCTTCTTACTCTTTGAGACCTCCTCGGGGCCTCCTCAATTGATACATTTTCTGCTTGAGGTCAGCTTTGTTGCTCCCCTCATCTGTGGGCAATAGGTTCTATAGGATCCTGAAAGACAGGTTCCTCATTCTCACTCATTGTTGCCACAGGAGGAACAATAACAGGTGCTGGCACCACAGTGTCCTTGCACCGTCGGGGCAGCGACAGCAGTAGTGTGAAGAATGGCTCTTGAATCATCGGAGTGGGCGCATACACCCGCTTCTCTTCAAGGTCAATCTCACGAGCTACCATGCTCCCCTCATCATCTCATCCTCTAAGAAGACAGCGTGTCTCGTTTCTACAAACTTTGTATATCCTGTCGACAAGAGAAACGAAAACCTTTTGACTTTTCGGGTAGCCAATGAAATGGCAACTTACTGTTTTGGGATCAAGTTTCCCAAGGTTTGGGTTAAATACTTTAGCCTCAGCAGGACTCCCCCACACACGTAAGTGGTTTAATGAGGGAACTCTTCCTGTCCACAACTCGCACGGTGTTTTGGGCACCGACTTACTAGGCACTCTGTTGAGAATATGAATGGCGGTTTTCAACGCTCCATCCATAAACTCAATGGGAGTGTGGAGTAGCTCATCATACTGCACCATATCCATCGAGTGCAGTTGCGTCTTTCACTACTCCATTTTGCCGAGGTTCGCCCGGCATAGAATATCGCCACTATTCCATTTTCTGTAAAAACCTCGCAAAGGTCCAGAACTTGTCCATATGGGGTATGTCGATCGTAGTACTCCCCACGATCGATCGGACTATCTTAATCTTTAAATCGTGTTGGTTTTCAATTTCAGCCTTAAATATCTTGAATTTATCCAAGGCTTCATTTCTTTCTTTGATTGGATAAATATATCCATAACGGGAGTAATATCCGTGAATGTTACGGAACGAGTCATATCCATCCACACTTTTCACAGGAAAAGGACCACAAATATCTGTGTGAATAATTTGTAGAACTCCTGTGCTTCTTTTAGCGTCTTTTTTAATTTTCTTTACATATTTTCTTTTAATGCATTCTCTGCATTGTTCTAAGTCTGAGAACTCTAATGGAGGAATGAGCTTTATTTGTTGTCATTATGTGATGATGTGAATGTCGTATGCAATAATGAGAACGTTGCGTGCGAGAAAGTGATTGAATCCTCGTCTACGAATGTAAACAGAAAACGAAAGAGAACTCTAGATGAGTCGTCGAAATTATGGCACTGTCGTTTAGGCCATATTTCGAGGGGGAGAATAGAAAGACTAGTAAAGAATATCACATTCTTTACTAGTCTTTCTATTCTCCCCTCAAATATGGCCTAAACGATGCTGCCATAATTTCGACGACTCATCTAGAGTTCTCTTCGCTTTCTGCTTACATTCGTGAGACGAGATTCAATCACTTTCTCGCACGCAACGCTTCTCATTATTGCATACGACATTCACATCATCACATAATGACAACAAATAAAGCTCATTCTGTAAAATGGCAAGACCAACACATTCTTTATTAAACATTATTTCACACTTGCCATTTCCAAAATTGCAATCATAACCATCTTTGTCCAAATTTGACACACTAATCAAATTCCTCTGTAAAGAGGGTACAAAAAGGACATCTCTAAGTAAAAGAGTGGAGCCATTAGCTAATTCTAATGAAAGATCGCCAACGGCTTCAACTTCAGCTTTGACTCCATTTGCAACTTTAATGCATCTTTCGCTTCTTTGCGTAGTCCTCGTCGAACGGAATCCTGAATGAATTAGCAACATGAACAGTTGCTCTGAGTCAATCCACCAAGTGGTTTTCGAATATTGCACATACAGGGATTCATTTATAAAGGTAATAATGTTCTCACCTTTCTTTGCCATTATCATCTTTAAATAATCAGGACAGTTCTTCTTGTAATGTCCCGTCTTCTTGCAGTGAAGACACTGATCTTTGTCTACAAAGAAATTTATTCTGTTGGGGTGATGGACGAGGCTTTTCCTTGTTCTTTGAGAAGGAGGTACTGTTAAAGTTCTTTTTCTTGTTATCCTTCACATAGTTGATGGATCCACCATGTGAGGATTTAATTCTTTCCTCCTCTTGCACACACATAGCTATGCATTTTTCCAAGTCCCATTTTTCGGGCTGCATATTGTAGTTGACAACAAAAGTGTCAAACTCTTTTGGCAAGGAAGCAAAAACCAAATGAATAAGGAACTCATCCTTGAGAGCCAAATCCATTGGTTTAAGCTTGGATGCAATGTTGCTCATCCTCAGTATGTGCTCTCTTATGCCACTGCCACCACCAGAGTACCTCTCTGTCACAAGCTGTTTAATCAGCTGTGTAGCATAAGTCTTTGAAGAGCCAGTAAACTGACTCTTTATTCTTTCAAGGTACTCTGTGACAGTGTCACACTCTGCGATTGAGCCCACAATAGCAGGCTCAATCGTGTTCTTTATCACAGCCAAACATTTCTTATTGGCAGTGATCCACTTTTTATGATCAAGATCATATGACATCTTTATGGGAGCATAGTCCCTCTGTCAGTCTCCAAGCAAAGATCGGCCTCATTTTCGTCCCTCACGGTGCCACAGCTCGTGGGACACGGTGTGGTGACTACCCACCCACCTCACCAAGATGAAGGCCAGTCAATCTTTTCTTCCATTCACCGTAATTGTCTCCTTTGAGAACAGGATATCCCGATGTAGCCCATCAAGGAGTATCCTCCTGAAACCACAATCCATATACAGTGAGAACATTTAAACATTAATAACAGCAAAATTATATGCCTTATTTCCAACGTTGGTCAAAAATACGACATACAATTTAAATCAATTTTATCTATACATTAAATCTACATCACCGTTGGCGTAAATAGAAATAATGCATAAAATCATCAATTAAAGTTATAATATTGTTATTATCAACGTTGGTCGAAAATAACAATATCATAATTATCTGGGATTTATCTCTATTTTTCAAAATTAAATTCTCCGTTGGTTCAATTTAATAATGAAAAATCAATCGATAATATCTTTGCAATGAAATCAGTAAATTCTCTATTTTTCAGAAGCATCTACTATACTTTTCTATTCTGTCAAAAATATCCCGTTAGTTCAATTTTTTTTGACAGATTTAATTTAGCAAAAAATAGCCAAATTATCAATTAAGGTGCTACTGAAAAATAATCAACATGAAATTATTCTAAAATTATTCATATTCAGAAGCACCATTACTGTACTCATCAATCTCTGGAAATAATTAGCACGTTGGTGCAAAAATTTACAGAGATTTTGGTTCAATTTTCATTCAAATTCCATCAAAAAAGCTTCTGAAAAACAATTAAATTCATTAAATTGAATTACTGTTCAAATGGCCAAACTTGGCCCACGGCAGCCCAACCGGCCACCGCGCCCGCGGCCTCTTTCTCCGATGCGAGCCCAAAAATCCCGCAGGCTAAACAGCCGGCCCAATTTTCCTCGCCCGATCTCGGCCATCCAAAAAAAAATCAACGGCTGAGAGTGAAATTCGGCCGAACAAAACCCCTTCCGGGCGCGCGCGCGCGCCCGGCAAGCGGCGCGCGCGCGCGGCGCGCTCGGCGGCCAGCGGGCCAGCCCAGCAGCGCGCTGCTGCGCGCGCGGCGCTGAGGCGACGAGGCGGCGGCTCCGACGGCGTGCACTCGCGGTGACGGCGGGGCTCTGCGCGCGAGCGACCAGCGGCGGCGCTCCCGCTAGGCGATGGCGGCAGCGCCCCGAAGCGCTCAACGGCAGCGCGCGGCGGCCGAGGCCCGAGCCCACGCGGGCGGCGCGCGGAGCGCGCAAACGCGGCGGCGCCCCATGGCCCCAGCGAGCACGGTGGCGGCGCGCGCGGCGCAGGCGGCGGCCGGACACGAGCGCGACGGCGGCGGCCCACCCGTAAGACCCGCCTCGATACCATTGTTTGCGGTTCTTCTTTTGCGCTTGGGGTTTAGATCTGAGGGAGAGAGAAGAAGAGGTAGGGGCACTGACCGTCCGACGGCGTGGAGGAGGAGGTGGCCATCTCAGGTTCGTCGGTGAGGTCTGCGCACGGGCAGCGACGGTCGGGAAGAGGACGGTGGCGTAGATCCGCGACGCCGACGGCGATGGTGCTTCCGCCTGGCCGCGCCTCTAGATCGGTTAGGGTTTTTGTCGGGTGGGGAGTACGGCTCAGGCGAACCTCGTAGCTCGAGCCGCCGGCCCCAACCCTCTATTTATTGCGCAGCGCGACGGGGGCCCATTAGCCACGGGTTGGGCTGAGCGCCCGATCGTGTGCGGTCAAGGGCCCATTTGGCCGTTGGGCCAAATGGTTGAGATCAATCTAACAGAAGTGACAACAATTTTTGACTGAAGGAAGTAAGTCAAAAGACAAATCTAACTGGAGATTCTTTTTGCCTTCGTCCAGATTGCACTCCCAGGTCCGCAGTTTCCTCCATCTGTAAAAAGCAGCTACTCTTGCCTACTTTTGTAAATTAAATTTTTTATTTTTGTACCATAAAAAATTGCTAAAAACACAAGACAGCTCAGAATAATGTCACAGTAGGATAAAACGAATGCTATGGTTGTTATGGAAACACATCGTAGAAAAGTGAGCTGAGTATTTCAAGATATGCTCTTAGTCTGTCGATGAGTTGTTGCTCACTATTTGATCTTGCTGGTTGATCTTTATCCAATCTTCCACCAACGCACTCAATTTCTGACAACAACTCCCTCAGAAGGTTATTTATGTTAGGCTTTTGTGATAAGACACAAAAGCTTTATAAAAGAATCAATCTTTGATTTTCTGGTACACCTGTTTAGCAAGAGTAGTTTTGCCTGAACCTCCTGATACAACAAGAGGCAGCTCTATGGTGCTTCATTGGCCCACCCTCGCCAATCAACTGATTGATAATTTCCTCGCTTGGTGCCCACAAGTTTTTCCACCTCCACATGTAGAGTTGGCAATTGAGGATCGATCTCCGTATGCATGGTGCTAGAAGTGCTCTCATCAAGCTTGTACCTTATGTCGCTCATACACTTCGTTGACAAGGACCCGAAGGTCTTGGACATCCTTGGCAAATTTACGGCAATGGTGCAGTTTCTTCAATTTGCGAATGTTCAAGCTCCTGTTGACACCGGTGATATTGTCAGCTGGTTCATGATAGACATGATAAGTTAATCTGTATATGACCGACATGATAAGTGTACTGTCTATGCGATCCTCGATGTCGTCGGGCCAGCTCGCGCACCTCCTCCATCCAGGTCTTCATTTGCACGTCTGGCTTCTCCGTAGCTGCATACGTCCTTTTTCTGTAGATAGCTGGCTTGAAAGACCTGTAGTTCACATTCACACCAACTAGAAAAAGTATTGTTTCTGAAAATAGGTCCAAATGAAATTCACTGGCTTACTTAAGAAAGAGAACGTCACTTGTAGATAACTGGATTGCCTCTCCTTAACAGACTAGCGCAACATGCAAAAAAACCTCTCTTATTACAGTGATCACTTAGTGTAACATCAGATTTCAGTGTTGCTTTTCTTGGAGTAGCTCTGTTTCAGCAGGTTTTGTTGTTCTGCTTTGTTTTCTGGGCTGGAACTGCATGTCAGCTAGTTCGGCTTCTGATTTGTCTTATCCTGACTTGTTTATTAGCTAGCGGTTTGTCGCCTTAATCTAAAGGAGCTTTCCAGACCGCTTCGTTCTAATTGCGTCCCAAAGTGAAGTGTATCGAGATCTATTAGGGTTTTTCTGTTAGTCGTGGTATGAGTGATAATTGCCGGTTTTGAGTTGATTTTTCAGTCCACAGTGATACAGTAGTTGATCAACGATGTACTTATATTGCAGCCCAGAAGTTCGGGATCCCCAGCCATTAAAGTCCATAAAGGCGAGTGAATGCGATCGTAAGGACCAAAAGTATGAGTCGGAATTAATTTGTTCCATTTTTTTTATCTGAATAAGAGTAGTCGCAAATTTGACGATATATATAATTTGCAAGGATGAATGAAGCATGAAAAGACAGGGCTAGTACTACTATTTCCTTTTCATTGAGAAAATTTCTCATCACACAACCGAAAATTAATCACTTGCATCCACGGTAAACATTTTTTTTTTTTTTGCTAGTAAGACCGATCCGTCAACGACTCAAGGAAAAGCAGGCAAGCAAGATCCGTTTAGATCGGAGAAATAATACGAGAAATAATTTAACTTTTTTAGAAATTACAAAACAAGAATATCGCATTCGAAACAAGGCCTGAACCGAAAACAGCACGTACCTACGTGCCTACATTGATACGCACGTAAACTTCCCATGCTAAGTTCAGGACCAGCACGACATTGCTTACGTAATCATGCAATTCTACAAATCCGTAAAAACGATGAGAGGAATGGGAGCTATAACATGTATGCTTCTCAAATTAACAAGCTTGCGCGCTCAAGAAAACTCTGCTTTAGATCAACCAAACAACACCAAGTTTCCTCCCTGTATGCAAGTACACGATCTGTTCAACATAAGTGAATCCGATGAAAAAGAAAAAGACAACCAACAACGATCAGATCATGCAACGCATTAATTTAATTTACTTTAGAAAATAAGAAACATACATCGCATAGTCCATAGAAACCAATGAAGAACAACACGTTGAATGTCACCAGGCTCTTACAACTTGTTTTTTTTTCAGAACTCAAATCCATCTTACCAATGCAACTTGGGTCGCTTGTTGATGAAACAGAACTTCACCAAAGCAACTGCTGAATGGTCACCTACATTTAAGCGACCTCCTGACTCTTGAGTTAGGAGGATTTAGAACCTTTGCATCAGGAAAGAATTGGCCACATGACCATGCCAGCTGCACATGGCTTGACCTATGTTCAGAACTCAAATCCATCTTACCTAAAAGGAAAGCCACAGAAAAGGTCCAAGACTCCAAGGATCTGCTTCTTGCGATGGGCAGTGGCTTGATCTTTCCATACGGTCTGAATCACAGTCCTCTAGGCAGTGGCTTTATCTTTCGATCGATGGTTGTTGCTGCATGAGAGCCATGTAACACCCCGCCCACTCTCTGGGCCAAGATGCTACCAACTTTGCAACTCTTACCATTTCAACAACACTAGAAGAATTTAAAACCAACACTAAATTTATTTATTGTGCTGCGTTCAGTTACATCATAGCATTTTTAGCAGTTACTCTAACCTAGTAGAAGCTAAAGTACACTGACAAAAGTGATACAAGAGTGCTGCTGGTTTGTGCCAGTTATCCATGTGCTACTCCCGCCCGTGTATGTCGTCCTCAACGATCACCTAAAAACATCAACAAAGTAAGGCTGAGTTCACCGACTCAGCAAGTACAAAGCAAAACAGCAAATAACAGGTTCATTCATTAGACCATAATCATTCCAGTTTCATTAACCACTCTTCCATTTAATCACTTTACGTTCCGATGAACTATTCATCACATGGCATCAATTTATCTAACCATAACATTCCCCACATGCATCACCCGATTCATATTTCCATTTCATGTTCCTCCATTGTCATACCATTAGTGCAATGCAGCACTACTCTACATGCTCATTTGCTCATCTCATTGCATATACTGGTATTGCCGAGTGAACACCCGTCGATGTTCACCCAAAAATCTTGGGCCCGCCCATATCGGCATGGGGGTCTCTCCACTCCCGTGGAGGCCTACCGATGTAGGACTTACTCAAGAGCACTCCGGATTAGTCCACTAGTTTCACTCGTAGCTAGGGACTTTCTCACCGCCCTCACTCTTGAGTGCACATAATGCAAATGCATATGCCGTTGTCATTATCATGGTCATCCATAAATAAGCATCATGATGTGAATGCATGTATCCATTGTCATTGTCATTACCATTGTCATTGTCATTAGTATCATCGTGAGTAGGGTGGCATCGCTGCTCACCTCGCTCTATTACTATTGCCACCATTAATCAAACATCATCATGTCATGTAAACATTTCAGTTCCATATAAGCACCATCATATCAGGTAAACATCGCCTATTTTATAAACCCCACGGTCTACCGCTCTACCATGCACTTACAAGTTCATTTATGTATGTGAACTTGCCATGTCTTAATGTTCATCACTCATCTTTTATCAATTTGCACCCGGAAAAGGTAATCTTACCCCAAATCATTCAATTTTAACCGAAATCACTACTTGAATTCACCGCTTTACAATGTACTTGCCTGGTTAGCCTCGGGGATGACGCGTGGACTGCTCCGACCCGGGATCTCCACCTGCGTACATGATAACCCGACTCAACGGCAAATAAAAACCAGAGCATAAACGGAGAACAACGACTCTAAACGCAAATCCCGATCGCTGGCGTAAACGCCCGGATTTTGAGGGACTTGTCGCGCAGGTGCCGAACCCCTTTTTTTCTCTCTTTCTTTTTCTCCTCTTTTCTTTTCTTTTTTTTCCTCTTTTCTTTTTTTCCTTCCCCTTCTCTTTCTTTCCTTTCTTCTTTTTTTTCTTTCCTCTCTCTCCTCCTTATCTCTTTTGGCCGAACCGGCCACCTCTCCCCTTCCTCATCCCACACGGCCACAAGGCCTCTCCAGGCGGCGCGGCGGCGCAAGGGCGCGCCAGCCCCTCCCCGCCGCCTGCTCCTCCTTGCCGCCGGCCTTCTCCACCTCCCCTTTCCACACGTGCGCGCCGCCGGCCCCAGTCCCAGCGGCGGCGGCGGCGTGGGATGCGCCGCCGCCGGCCGCCGGACCACCGCGGCTCCTCCTCAACGCCGCCTCCTCTTGCTACCCTTCCTCCTCTTGCGCGCGGATGCGCGCTGCAGAAACTCCTCGGCGTCGCTCGGCGCAAGCATGGCGGCGCGTGGGCGCGCCGGCCACGGCCCGCCGGCCTCCTCCCAGCGCCGCCTCCTCCCCTCTCTATCGCGCCCCGGCCGAATGGCCGCCCCCTCCAGCGGCGCGGCGCACGGGCGCGCCGGCCTTCTCCCTCTCGCCGCCGACCGGTGGGCCGCCGCCGACCTCTCTCTCCTCCACAGCCCCCCACTCTCTCTCCCCTACAGCGCCGCCCTCGATTTGGGCCTCCTTGGCTCACCGGCCCCGGCTTGCAGCCGACCGGCACCCTGCCCTTCGGTGCGGCCCCCCTCCCGGTCTCCACGGTTTGTGCCCTCTTTCCCCAAGTGGCTTCTTGCTTGTGTGGTGATGCATGCGAGGTGTTCTTCTGAATGGGAGCTCACCTTGAGCTTACCTGTGCCGATCAGAATGGTGTGGCTATGCTGGTTGACTCAATGGAAAAGAAGAGGGGAAGAGAAAAGAGAGTGAGCTTGAGCTCTGGGGTTGGCTTTCGGCTTTGGCATTGAAATGGAATGGGGAGTGGCTAAGCTCTTACCTTGGCCGAGAGAATGGGATGGGAACATGAGCTTGGCTGCATGGTACTAGTATATATGGGCATGGTTGGGGGCTGCCCTTTGCATTTATGAATTTACCGAATTGCCCTCACTTAATGCCCATGCCCCTCTCACACACTTGGCTGCCCAAGGGAATTTTGGTCCACGACTGTTGGCTTGGTTTCTACTGCAGCGGTAAGTCGGTAAAAGGTAAGGTAGAATTTTCTGGATGATGAACACCCGAAACACAAGATGGTGCCGACTGTCCCTAGGCGGTCCGGGAACCTCTGAGAGCGCTAAATATACGGCTCTCTAGACGGTGCCGACCGTCCTGGGATGGTCTGGGAACCTCTGCGCACGATACTAGATCGACACTCCAAAAGGTCGATGGGTCTGACGGCAAACTACGCTCTTAAACGCTATCATTTTCCCTTATGCATAATTGGGTATTACAAGCCATACCTCCAGGTGGGGCGGCAATGCCTCAATGCCCTGATTAGAGAGGATAATGTCGTCAGAAGCCTTCCGATTGCGGGTTTTCTTAGGTATGATTTATAGTTTATACCTTTCTCGAACAAACAAACGAAACGACTTCATTGTTTTTTCGAAGTAACTTATTATGATAACATTTTTGAAGTGTCTTATCAGCTTATCGATATTTGATTTGTTCCCATAATAGCTTGCTCTAGGGGCATAAGTCATCAACTAAAGAAAAAAAAACAGCCCCACGATGTTTTGAGCCGAAGGGTTTCTCCTTTTCTCTGTATTACATTATATATGCACTAAGATATAATCTCCAATTTATCGAAACCCATCACGATTGCAATTACAGTTCTGAACCAAAACAAATAGCTTAGCATGTCAAAACCCACTAAAATTTATGTTACTATTCTAAGGCTCCGTTTAGATTGGAGAAATTACACGAGAAATAATTTAACTTTTATAGAAATTATATAAAAAAGAATATCACGTTCCAAACAGGACATGAACCTAAAACAGCACGTGCCTACGTGCCTACATTGATACGCACGTAAACTTCCCATGCTAAGTTCAGGACCAGCACGACATTGCTTACATAACCATGCAATGCTACAAATCCGTAAAAACGATGAGAGGAATGGGAGCTGTAACATGTATGCTTCTCAAATTAACAAGCTTGCTCAAGAAAACTCCTCTGTTTTAGATCAACCAAACAACACCAAGTTTCATCCCTGTATGCAAGTACACGATCTGTTCAACACAAGTGAATCCGATGAAAAAGAAAAAGACAACCAACAACGATCAGATCATGCAAAGCATTAATTTACTTTAGAAAATAAGAAACATACATCGCATAGTCCATAGAAACCAATGAAGAACAACACGTTGAATGTCACCTGGCTCTTACAACTTGTTTTTTTCAGAACTCAAATCCATCTTACCAATGCAACTTGGGTCGCTTGTTGACGAAACAGAACTTCACCAATGCAACTGCTGCATGGTCACCTACATTTAAGCGACCTCCTGACTCTTGAGTTAGGAGGATTTAGAACCTTTGCATCAGGAAAGAATTGGCCACATGGCCATGCCAGCTGCACATGGCTTGACATATGTTCAGAACTCAAATCCATCTTACCTATGCATCAGAAAGCCACAGAAAATGTCCAAGACACCAAGGATCTGCTTCCTGCGATGGGCAGTGGCTTGATCTTTCCATACGGTCTGAATCACAGTCCTCTAGGCAGTGGCTTGATCTTTCGATCGATGGTTGTTGCTGCATGAGAGCCACACCCCAGGTGGGGCGGCAATGCCTCAATGCTCTGATTAGAGAGGATAATGTCTTTTTTTTTTGGGGCCCTTCCTAACAAAGAAAGGCACCCTCCAAAAATTAGCGTATGCTGCTATTTGTGACGTTCACACGGTATTCTTTAGTAAAAGGCGAAAGAATAGTTCGCTTTGTGCTCACCACGCAGCTGCGTAGAGAGGATAATGTCATCAGAAGCCTTCCAATTGCGGGTTTTCCAGGTGTTTTACACACTGCGTGGAAAAGCAGGCAAGCAAGATCTAAACCTAGATTCATGCTGCTACTACTACTACTACAGGTGGTTTGTCACCGGGTGGTCGCCATCGTGCACAAATGGTCTCTGTATTCTTCAGTGCATCATGTAACAGATGGGCGTCGTCGCTTTTATTCTTCCTGCTACCCTACGGCCCTCCTTGCAGAGGCATCTATCAAGGTTATCAGTATTGCGACACATATTGTAGTATCATATGATCTTATGAACATACCGGAGATAGATGACATGGATCGTAATATAGATCATAATCAGGTAGTATCGTAGTGGGATCGTAATTTTACTTATAGAATCGTTAGAATTGGGTAAAATCGCAATGGGATTGGCATCATGACAACAAACTATATTAGCATATAAAATTGGGAGTGTTTAGGCATCATCCGGATGTTTTCTTCTTAACTATCATCCAAATTTATGACCCTTGGATCAGAGATCAAGAGACCCTTTGTTTTTGAAGGGGGAGATTTTTTTCGGGAAGGAGGTGGAATTTAAGGGGGGAGAATTCATGACTATTGGATCTCTAATCCAACAGTCTTAAATCTGGATAATAGTTAGAAAGAAAACACCCGGATGATGTTTAACAAAAACCTATAAAATTTAATATTACCTATTACTAGTTTAATTTGCTTTGTTTTGTTGTTACATGTTGTTCTAAGATAAAGAGGTATTATCTTTGACATATTTCATTTTTAGATTATTAGTTTATTAAAAATAATTAAATAAGTTTTAAAAATCAACCTTAATTCAATATAGCATGAATAAGTGTACTCAAATTACAAAATTAAATTCAAAAATCTACTATAGACTTATTTAGAAATATAATTTAATTTTTATATAAAATATATATGTTTTAAAATTTTAATAGAATTGTGATTTTACAATCTGATCTTGTCCGACGAAAAACGATCATATCTAGTATCTTGATCCTGACAAGGCGTCTATGCATGTCTGCACGCCTGGTTCAGACTTGCTTCGGCCATCCTAAAGGTTGCCTTCTTCGTCTTCTGTTGCTCCACCCGTTTGCATGTCACAGCAAAACTGTCCATATTGAATTGGAACTGTAGTCCTAAATAACACAGCGAGCAGCCGAGCAGGTCAGTCGTCAAGCAACTAATTAAAGACACCGTGGCAACCATAGTTTGCTACTTAGCTTGCAAGAAACAAACTTGGCGCATGTCGACAAGAGTTTGGTGCTTGAAATCTTGGGAGATTGTTTTGCTGATAATTTCTTCGCACTGCCGGCTCAAGGTACTAGAGGTGGTATCATCTTGGCTTGCAATGACATCTTCTACTCCTTGTCAGATATGCAATAATGGTCAATATAACAATGAGCTCCGATTGGACCAAATGGATTGTGACTGCCTGACTGGTGTATATGGTCCACAGGGTGACAACAATAAGCGAGATTTTCTACATGAACTCAACAACATCAAACCGGCGGAATTAGATCTACGGTTAATCATCGGGGACTTTAACCTCATTTATCAAGCGGCCGACAAAAGCAACACAAATCTTAACAGGCGTCTGATGGGGGAATTTAGAGCAACTCTAGAAGACTTAGAAGTTAGAACTCATGGAAATCAACCTGAACAGGAGGAAATTCACTTGGTCAAGTGAGACTGACAACCCAACTCTAACATAAGTTTAATAGACCGTGTTTTCTGTACATAGGATTGGGACACCATGTTTCCAGATGCTTGCCCTCCCCTCATAATTAAGTTTCTGATCATTGCCCTCTCTTAATTATTGGTGACATGGAACGGAAAGGATCAAATAATTTCCATTTGGAGAAATACTGGACAAAGATGGAAGGCTTTATGGGAGTAGTCCAAACAGCGAAGGACAAGCCAGTCCAGCACCAAGATGCCATCCTCCGGCTGCACATCAAACTGTCCAGAGTCGCCAAAGCCTTGAAACTCTTGGTACAGATCAAAGAATGGAGATATAAGGCTGCAGTTGGCGTTAGGTAAAGAGGTGATCCTTCTACTCGATTGTTAGATAGCTAACTACATGGATCTCGCTCACGTACCAAGTCTTTCGGCATGCAACTGCAGATCCACATTCTTAGCTCATTTCTGTTGCTAACGCCTGCATGTACTTACTCACTGCTGTACTACTTATATCTGAATGCAATGAGAATACTTTGCGTGTGGTGTCATTATACATTTATCATGGTATCAGACTATTCACGATCCTAATCCCGTCATGAGTGACATCGGTTCTCCCGCCGCCGGCGACGGCTCAGCCGGTTCCACCACTCTCTCCTCCACCTCGTCTTCCTCCACTTCTTCCCAGAACACCTCTGTCTTTGCTCCTTCCACTCTTGCTCTCCAGGTCGGCAACATCAAGGCCTTTATCCCCATAGTTCTGGATCTTCAGATCCCGAATTACTCCCAGTGGAGACATCTCTTCCTCGTTCATCTCGGCCGATATTCTCTGCGTCATCACGTCGACGGCTCGGATCCCTCCCACAATGATCCGGCGTGGGTACAGGAGGACTACATTGTCCTCCAATGGCTGTATACAACCATCTCCCACGAGCTGTTCCAGATGGTGATGAACCCTGACTCCACGGCGTACGGTACATGGCGCGAGCTCGAAGGTTTGTTCCGCGACAACGAACCTGCTCGTGCCATCCACCTCGAAGCAGAACTTCGCGCTGCCGTGCAAGGTGATATGACCGTGTCCGCGTACTGTCACCGTCTTAAGTCTCTATCCGATGCATTGCGTGACATTGGTCATCCAGTCTCGGATCAGACCTTGGTCCTCACCTTGCTGCGCGGTATCAGCGACAAGTACGCCGTCCATGCCTCCATGCTCCCGCTGCTCAAGCCCTTCCCCACGTTTCTCGAGGCACGCTCTACGTTCATGCTTGAGGAACTGGCGCAGTCGGCCAAGGCGGCGAACCCCACAGCACTGGTCACTCACCGTCCTCCTACAAGCACTTCCTCCGGCTCGTCCTTCTCGACGAACTCTGGCACCCGCTCCTCCAACAGCTGGAACTCCAACAAGAAAGGTAAACCGAAGCAGTACAACAAATCTGGGCCTTCTGCTCCGCAAGGGTCCACCTGGCGTCCTGGTCCAAACCCCTGGACTGGAATGGTGCAAGCCTGGCCAATGCCTTGGTCCCCCGCGCCATGGCAGGGAGGTTGGCCTGGTGGTCCGCGTCCTTCCAGTAGTCCCGGCCTTCTCGGATCACGACCTCCACCCCAAGCGTACACGAGCTTTGCTCCCTAGACAATTAACTGCAGCCGAAGAGGAGCTAAGGAACAAGTTGAAAGAGAGAAGTCTGGGCCTTGCCACCATCAAACGCTCCAGAAGTTTTCCCACATTAAAGCTGTAGGATCGTTGATATCAATCAAAGGAGGTGAATGGTTGCAGCACACAGCGGAAACTTTTTTTTAGATTTTCTACCTTTTAATATGCAAAAACTAGAAATAACAAAAACCAAAAAAATATTTTTTCCTGATACTGTAGAAATTACTGTAGCAAAGTACTGTAGCATGGTAATGTAGCAAGGCACTGTAGCAAAAATACTGTAGCATCAACTAGATAACGAGATCTGATCGAACAGAAAAGTATCGTTTTTTTCTTAATCTAACAATCGATTTTTAATTCAAACTAATTTATAAATGTAAGCATAAAAAATATATAGCTAGAGATCAATGCATGAAGAATCTATAGGAATCAAAAAACTAAGAAAAAAGATAATAAATGCGAATTAAAAAACTTATAAACTTTATTCAAAAACACAGAAACTGTTCATTCATCAGGCAGCCATCTCATGCCATGCAGCGCTGCCTTTTTTCTTTTAATTCCCGATCGCTCCGTGCCTCACGCCCGTTCTCTTTCTCCTCCATGGCTGCTCTATATCCTCACGTGCCGTTTCTTCTTTTTTGGATACTGAGCCAACCGGTGGCTGCATATGTATATATATGCAGCCCCCTAAAACACCTCTTCAAATTCTACTTAAAATCCTAATTCAACTCCAACTAGGCCTTAAAATCCTAATCCAACTCCAACTAAGACTTAGAATCCTAATCCAACTCCAACTAGGACCGAGCCTTTTTACCTCAACTAAACTTTTGGCCCACTAATTTTCAAAGGACCCGAAACCCTTCCTAACACAGGTTTTTCACACTCACGACTTTTCTAACGCGTCACGTGTCGAAGCCTCCAGGACCGCACCTCCCGTAGCTCTCCACGTATCATCCACCTTTGATCTCCATGCGCCCCAAACATGAGCCCGATCATCTCGTGACCTTCTTGACCGTCCGAACCTCGGATCTCCCCGTCCTAGTCCAGGTCCACCTCGTCACCGACCATGATCGCCTCAATGCTCAACCGCACATGCAAAGACCAAAGAACTTTTTCCCGGCACAAGTTTTTCTAAACTTGACCAACATCAATCTGCACACACGCACCACACACCTCGCATAACATTGCTAAACAAAATCACCAAATATTCATCATAACAAATTAACCATTGTCAATTATTCATCACCAAAATATCCTAAATCTAGCCACAAGGTCTAACAAAAGCAAATGGCCGACGAAATAAAAATTACATCCAAAGTCTAGTCACTCAAAATGCAACCTTAGTGACACAAGAAGAAAAAGAAAAGGAACTTTCCCGGCACTACAATGATCTTTATGGTAAGGACGCTAGAAGTATATCTCTCATTGGCATTTGCTTGGATACAATCCGACGGATCTCTCTACCCTTGAGGCCCTATTCAACGAAGATGAACTGAAGGGCACCATCTTCGGAAAAGGCACCGGGTCCAGACGGCTTCATTGGTCTGTTTTTCAAACTTTGCTGGGATCTGAATAGAGGTGGGAATTGGGCCGTGCCGGCACGGCCCAGGCCCACCGTGCTTCGTGCCACTTCGTGCCGTGCCGGCTCGGCCCAGTCATCTCGTCGTGCCATGCCGTGCCGGCCCGCCTCGCTTTCGGCCAGGCCCAAGCACGGCCCAAAGCCCACCGTGCCGGCGTTCGTGCCGTGCCAGCCCAAGCCCAGCCCAAAGTAACTATACACGACGAAAACGACGGCGACAATGATAGTGGTGGCCGCCATATTCCTTTCTCTTGTACCCGCCTTATTAAAAACCTACTTAAAATTCGATATTATTGTCTCATGTCATTCCATCTCCAAACTTAGTCATCTAGTCCAATGGTATGCATATCTTGGTGTAAATTGGACTGTGGCGTACGTTGACATCTAGCTCATCGCCCAACAATCTAGCATAGGGCTGCCCAACTAGTCAAATAGAAAAGCTCAAGGAGAGTCATGAGTGCAGCTTACTATAGTTAGGAATTCAATTTTAAATAGTTTCTAGAACATTTAGTAACTACTTAGAATACACACATCAATAACAATCTATCTCTGTTTACATAATGGTTAATTATAACATACGTGGGGTGGTTATCTCATCAAATGCTCAAATTAAAAAGGCAGTCGGTGAAGGGAGCTATGTTAGAATTAGAAGCGCATGTAGTAGTAATTTGCTTACATAAAATAAAATCACAATGGGGCTGAGCTATATTGTCAAATTATAATATATGTTAGAATATGTTGATTTGATTGATCTTCTTCTCCGCCGCCCAAAACTCATTCCTCCGGTTCTCCCCCAATCTCTGGTGCCTCCCTCGGCCCGTTCTCCCCCCGATCTCCCTGCCGCCCCCTCCTCCCCAGATCTCTCCTGCCGCCCCTTCCTCGCCTGACCGCCCCCTCCTCCCCCGCCGCCCCTCCTCGCCCGGCCGCCCGCTCCCTGCCGCCGCCCCCTCCTCCCCCGCCACCCCCTCCTCCCCAGATCTCCTCGGCTGCCACCTCCTCGCCGGCCGCCGCTCCTGCCGCCGCCTCCTCCCCCGCTGCCCCTCCTCCCGGATCTCCCCACCGCCCTCCCCCCCCCTTCCTCCCCCGCCCACTCCTTCCCCTCTTGGCTCCTCCCGCATCTCCCGCCGCCTCTCCTCCTCGCCCGCCTCCCCCACCGCCCCTCCTCCTCCACCTCCTCCTCCTCGCCTCCCCTCCTCCCGGCCTCTGATTTCTCGGCGGCGGCGACGCGGCGGCGACCTTGACTACTCCGGCGCCGAGCCTACTAGCGGTGGATGGCCGAGCGGCGATCGAGCGCCGACGACGAGTTTGTCATCGATGGCTCGACGATCGAGCCGCCATCACCGGGCGTCTTGCGCCGGAGCCGCTGCGCCACACCGCTCCTCCTCTTGCGGCCATCGTCTGCTCGTCCGATCGTCCGAAGCTCGGTGATCGGTACACCTCCTTCCTCTCGCTCTGTGATGTGTGATGGGTTGTGCTTGTGGCCTTTGGGAATGCGGGATGACCGTGAGAGATGTTGACGGGAGGGGACCGAGGAGACGAGGTAGAGGCCGAGACAGCCGGCGGCACCGCACGCGTGCCGCCGTGCGCCGCCGTGCCCGTCGTGGCGCCGTGCGCTTCGTGTTGTGCCGGCCCAAGCACGCGCACGATCTACCATGCCGTCGCGCCCACGGGCGGTTTTCGAGCCCGCCCGCCCACCGTTCGTGCCGTGCCGGTACGGCCCGCCACGTGTCGGGCCAGGCCGTGCTTGGGCCGTGCTTTGGGCTGGCCCAGAAAAGCCCGGCCCAAGTCCCAGCTCTAGATCTGATGAAGGTAACCTAATGACAGCTTTCAACCAAATTTGTTCTCTCCGAGGTGAATTTCTCCACCTGGCTGCGCTCGTTTGGGCTTCATGCTTCTGGCTTTTGGCTTATTTTTTACTATTCATAAATTTCGCCTTTTTCTGAACTTTTGGCTTTTTGTTGAGCTTTTTTGCCGGTTCTTTTTTCCCCGTATTTGTTTGTATTATACGTAATGGGCTAACATATTTTTTATATTTTTTAAATTTAATTATGCTAAATAAGCCTCTGTCAGCTACAGTATTTTTTCAATCAGTTACAGTGCTTTTCAACCATAAGCCACCAAAAAAAGCCCAAATGAGCACCACCGGCAAACATTGCATTGCTACCTAAGAAAGCTGATGCCATGCATGTCAAGGACTACAGACCAATTAATAGAATTGGAAAGATCTTCTCCAAGTTGCTTGCAAACAGACTTGCACGACGCTTAAACTCCCTCGTCTTGGTTAATCAAAGCGCATTCATAAAGAGGTGGTGCATCCAAGATAATTTCATCTACACCCAAAACTTCGTGAGAGAGTTGCACAACAAAAAGGCTTGGGCTCTCTTTTTTAAATTGGACATAGCCAAGGCTTCTGCTTCTACAAGTTGGGAGTTTCTTCTTGAGCTTTTGCAGAACCTTGGTTTTGATCCGAAATGGCGAGTGTGGATATTGCTTTTAGCCTCATCTAACTCAAGGATGCTCCTAAATTCAATACCGGGAAAAAAACTTCTTCCATCGCCGAGGCCTTCGTCAAGGAGATCCCTTATCCCCGATGTTGTTCATCTTGGCCATCGATGCTCTGCAAAGGATCCTACATAAGGCAGTCAACCAAGGCCTACTACAACCATTACACTGCATGCGGATGACGGCCATTTTCATTACCCCAAGTCAACAAGACAATTTTAGATATTTTTGGCAATGCTTCGGGGCTTGTCACAAACCTCGATATCCACTGCAATGACAATTTTAGATATTTTTGAATGAAGTGCTCTCTTCTCTTCCAGCGCAACAAAAAAGCTTCCCTTACAGATATCTCGGATTGCCTCTTAGAGTATGTACAATGCAAGATGCTTATATATGAATGCTTAAAGAGAGAGAATATAGCCACATCATCAATCACCTATGCAAAAGTTATTCCCTCCAATGCAAGCATCTCTTCCATGGGTGCTTAGATACTATATTTTCTATTAATATATTCAGTTATACACATAAATATCTACTAAGCACTGGTGCTTATTTAAGCATCGACGCTTCAAAATAAGCACATTATCTATCCTATGTGGCAAGAAAAAACAGTTTTTCATTGCTAAGTATTTCTCTAAGCGTCTGTATTGTACATGCTCTTAGTCTCAGGTGTCTACGACGGATCGAGTACCAACCGCTCATGGACAAGATGGCACCCAATCTCCCATGCTGGCAAGGAAAATTGCAAATTCAGTCATCTCATCGTAGCTCATCTATCATCTGTCGGTTTTTGATATGGGCAAATGGGTCATTAAGAGAATGGACAAAATCAGAAGAGGCTTTCTTTGGAAAGGAGCAGAGGAGGTCAACGGCGGTCATTGCCTAACAAACTGGTCCGTAGTATGTAGACCTAAGCGGCTAGGTGGCTTGGGCCTAAAGGCAGGGCTCTTAGGCTTCGATGGCTTTAGAATGAGTGGGCTAATCCGGAAAAGCCATGGTCAGGCACTGAACTACCTTGCGATGGTCAGGCAACTCTCGCGGCATCAACATGCTTGCGCACTCGCGCTGGTTAAATGGGGAAGTGCCAAAGGACATAGTGCCAAACCTCAACACATTGGTTAAGAGGAAGAACAAGTCAGTGGCAAAAGAGCTCGGTAATGATAGTTGGATAGAATCGGTACAACATATATCCACTACATAACAACTTCTTGAATTTTTGGACCTCTGGACTACATTACAGCATGTCGATCTCCAACCAAGTACACTGGACTCCATAGTGCAGAAATGGACCAACAGTGGTGAGTACAGGCGCACAGACAGCATGTTTTTTTTTTTTTGATTTCGGAAGTCTTTATTAAATAACCAAGAACAGTACATCAAGATGATACAAAGCCTTGGAATAAAACTTCCAGCCTCTGCCTCGCTCAGAGACACACAGCTACATCAATCAAAATCAAGCAAAATTTTAATGACTATCAATCCGTAGACTAGATCGCCACCCATATGCCCGGGAGTAAATATCCTTGGCCACACGGTCCAAATGTTGTGAGGCCTCCACCACTAAACCCTGCAAAGCCGTTCTGTGTAGAGTAGCCCACGAACGGAGTCGATGAGAAGCCGCAAAAATAACCTGCAAGGGAGAGAAAGAGTGTTTCTTTTCAAAAATAATGTCATTTCTGTGTAACCAAATTGACCAACATATAGCTGCTGCCCCAAGCAGAACTAGCTGTTTCAAGTTTTTAGTTACACCATTTAGCCAACTTCCAAACATATGTGATGCGTTTTGGGGTTTAGTTATGTTGAAGGATATTTGGGGGATACTCCATACCACTCTAGCAAGACGACAATCAAAGAACAAGTGCCTAATTGTCTCGTCTTCGTGACAAAAGCAACATGTTTTGCTTCCTTGCCAGTTACGCTTAGCTAGGTTATCTTTAGTCAACACAACACCTCGCCGGAGATACCATAAAAAAACCTTCAGTTTCAGGGGTGCCTTTAGTTTCCATATTCTCTTATTCAAATTAGGGACATCTGGACGAATCATGGCTTGGTAGAAAGATTTCACCGAGAACTGCCCATTTGGGTGTAAGGACCAGCGAAACACATCCTGACCTTGGGACAACTGAATAGTAGTCAAACGAGGAAGAAGATTATTCCACGCCACTAACTTGGGACCAATAAGGTCACGTCGCCATGATAAATTTGGAGGAAGGGAGTTAAGCACTTCCGAAATAGTTATGAATTTTGGTCGTGCAATATTATACAGATCAGGGTACTGATCTTTTAGGGTAGCGTTACCTAACCACTTGTCCTCCCAGAACCTCACTTGTGATCCATCTTTAATAATGAAAGACCCAAAACGGAAGAAATCTTGTTTAATCTTCATAAGACTGGACCAGAATTGGGAGTCCCCTTGTTTTCTGTCAACTTGAACCAGTGGTTTAGTGCCTAGGTATTTGTTCCGCAAGATTTGTTGCCAGGTACCGTCAGTCGTAAGAAGCTTAAAAAGCCATTTACCTAATAGGGCAATATTTTTCAAATGCAAATCATGAATCCCAAGACCACCTTGGTCTTTGGGCTGGCAAAGGATATTCCATTTAACAAGACGATATTTTCTCTTTTGTTCATCACTTTGCCAATAAAACCTAGAGCGGTAGTAATTTAGTTTTTTTAACACTCCCTTAGGGACAGCGAAGAAGGACATCATATACATTGGAAGGCTACTCAAGACTGAGTTTATAAGTGTCAATCTACCACCTATCGAAAGGTGTTTACTCTTCCAACTACGAAGTCTTTTCTCGAATCGCTCCTCAATTATCCGCCAATCCGAGTTTTTTAGCTTTTTGTAGTGTATGGGAATTCCAAGATATCTTAATGGAAGACCACCAGCTTTACAACCAAATAGATCAACATATTGCCCTATTGCCGACTGTGCTTCCCCGAAGCAAAAGATTTCACTCTTATGGAAATTTATTTTGAGACCAGAAAGTTGTTCAAAAGCACAGAGGAGAAGTTTCAAGTTTGTTGCCTTTTCTAAATCGTGATCCAAGAAGAGGATAGTATCATCCGCATACTGGAGGATAGAGAGACCCTCATCCACTAGATGAGGAGCTACTCCACTAAACTGCCCATCCTCTTTGGCTCTTCGAATCAGGATTGTAAGCATATCTGCGATAATGTTAAAAAGCAAAGGGGAGAGGGGATCCCCCTGTCGAAGACCTTTCTTCGTTTGAAAGAAACACCCGACATCATTATTAACATTAACTGCAACACTGCCTCCCGAAATGAAAGACTTAACCCAAGTGATCCACTTTGGCGCAAATCCTTTCATCCGTAGAGCTTGCATCAAGAAAGGCCATCTAACCTTATCATATGCCTTTTCAAAGTCTATTTTAAGAATCACCCCACTTATTTTTTTCCTATGTAGCTCATGTATGATTTCATGCAGTATGACGACACCTTCCAAGATATTCCGTCCACGCATAAAAGCTGTCTGAGTAGGACTTATAACACGATCTGCCACCGAATTCATCCTTGTTGTGGCAACCTTAGTAAAAATTTTGAAACTCACATTAAGGAGGCAAATAGGTCTATATTTCTGGATAATATTTGCATCCTCAACTTTAGGCACTAATGTGATCACTCCAAAATTTAAACTGAACAACGGCAAATTCCCCAAATAAAAATCATGAAACATTGTCATTAAGTCACCTTTTAAAACTTCCTGAATTTCGATAGAACTCTGGGGAAGCCGTGCAGGCAGGGGCTTTATTATGATCCATGCTAAAAATAGCACTTTTGACTTCTTCCTCGGTGAAAGGGATATTAAGACATTGTTCTCCTCTTGCGTTACTCCGAGGAATATCCGTAATCCAATCCTCCATCAGAGTAAAGGAATTTTCCTCAGGCTCGCCAAAAGTTCCTTGTAGAAGTTAGTAATGTAAGCTTTTAAATTCTCTTGCCCCTCGATTTTGCCATTGTCATGGTCAAGGGAGAAAATCTGTTTTTTCCTGTGCTTACCGTTAGCAATCATATGAAAGTAACGAGTGTTATTATCCCCTAGTAGCATATCCTTTACTTTAGCACGTTGCGCCCATTTGATCTCCTCTTCCCTAAGAAGAGTGGTTAGGTGATCCCTAGATTGAGCTAATAGATCCCGCTCAAAATTAGTCAAATCCCGAACCTCGGCTGTGGTATCTAAAAGCGTAACAGTAGATTGTAATGCCGACTTTGTTTGTTTGTAGACACCATTCGAATGGGTAGCCCAACCCCGTAAGTGCCTTCGCAATGAGCTCAGTTTATTATTCCAGCGTTGGACTGAGTTTTGCCCTTTCACCGATTTATTCCAAATATTAACAACTCTATCATGGAAATCGTCATGAGTAAACCAGCTAAGTTCAAATCTAAAAGGTTTGAGAAGGCCTTTGTAAGCTGGTTCTCTCGTGTCTAGTAGTAACGGGGTGTGGTCCGAAACCCCTCTATCCAAAGCCCGTACCGACACCAGCGGATATTTGAATTCCCACTCAGTTGACATGAGAACCCTATCCAGCTTTTCATACGTCGGATTAGGCAAAGAGTTAGCCCACGTAAATTGCCGACCAGTTAACTCTATTTCCCTTAAGTCAAAGCTATCTATGACAGCATTAAACAGGAAAGGCCATCGATCATTGAATCTATCCTTGTTTTTCTCTGTACTGCTTCTCAAAATATTGAAGTCCCCTCCTATTAAAGTTGGCAAAGGACTCTCCTGGCAAGCGCGAACCAACTCTGCTAGAAATAGTGATTTGAAATCATCCTGAGCAGGGCCATACACTGCCATAAGAATCCACTTGAACTTATCTGATTTATTAGTTAGGTGGAATTTGATATAAAATTCACCTTCACAAATTAAAGACAGATCAAGCGAGGAAGTATTAATCCCAAGGAGGATGCCCCCTGATCGTCCCCTCGGTGGTAGACAATGCCAAACGAAATCTGAACCTCCCGAAAGGTGAGTCAGATTTGATTGTGACATATCCTTTTTGCCTGTTTCCATGATAGCAATGAAATCAAGTTTATGTTCTTTAACGGCTTCTGCTATGTACCGATATTTAGCCAAGTCAGACAGACCTCTGCTATTCCAGTAAAAACCTTTCATTGGGCAACCTCTTTCTTTGTTTTTCTTGAGTTTTTATCTTTTCCCCCAAAACGAGTGTTCCGTTCTTTGGAGGCCAACTTAGCTTTCCGACAGGAGACTTTGAGATCACAAATCCTTGTGTCCAAGTCCCCATTATCAAGGTCCACTTCAGAGACATCTTGTATCAAGTGCGCGAGTAGGTCACAATCCTGTGTTTGTACCTCGTCATCACTTTCCTCTAAAAGATGACACTCTCTAGGTAACGTTCTCTCCTTATTACCAACCTTTGTTTTTATGGCTGTTTGGACCCCCATCCTATCAATCTCAATTTGTTTTAAAGCATTGATAGACAAATTAATACTTTCATCACCATTGTCTCCTAACTTGAGACCTATGTTATTTAAATTGGAGGCACAAATCTCTTCAGGCAACAAAACAAAAGAGTTGGGAGGTGTTGGTATAGGGTTACCATTCAATGAAGAATCCAGGGGTTCAGGCGAATGTGGCGGACCGTTGTTGGTAGCCATCGTCTTGTTGCCCAGCTTGTTCACCTTTTCCAAGCTCCGTGCTGCAGCCCTTTTCATGGCCTTGGTCATAATGTCCTCATCTGCCATTGTTACCCCATCATTAGAAGAGGAATTAGTACGCAAACTGCGACGAAAACCGTCCACAGAATGATAATTTTCAACGGCCCCTAAATTGAAATATGCTGGAATTTTGTTACCTGTTTCTTGGTTATTTTTGTGGTCGCACTTGTCACCCTGCACAGCACCTGTTGACGAGTTCATCACAGGTTCGTAGGGAGCCTGTGCATCACTGCACTGTGCCGATGTATCAAGTGTCAGGCAAAGATCCGCCATGCAAGCTACGTCTTGCAACTCTCCATTCAATTCAGCATCTGTTTCCAGCCGGCCACCCTGAAGATCGTGTACGGGCGTATCAGAGCTTGAATTGTGAGCCGAGATCGGCGCCTGTGTTGTCAAGGCCAGGCTATTAGAACCCATGTCAAAGTAGATATCTGAAGTATTCCCAACAATTGTGCTCCGACAATCAGTTCTAACAGCAGCAGGTGTCAACTCGGAGCTTAGTTCACTCGCAGATCTTTGTTTCCCAGGAACAGGTCGAGGACCAAGCGGGGTGACTGCTATTTTTTGTCGACACAGTTTCATAAGGGTCGGGCCTCCATCCATTGCCGCACCCAAAGAAACGGCCAGCTCTTCAATTTTCTGTTGAGTTTTTGCAACTTGATTTCCTCCTTGTCCTCCTGCAAATTGATTCCCAGCAGCAATAGTTGCCAACTCGGACCTTAGATCAAGCGAAGACAATTGTTTCCCGGGAACAGGTCGAGGACCAAGCGGTGTGACTGCTATTTGTTGTTCACACAATTGCATAGGGGCCGGTCCTCCATCCATTGCCGCACCCAATGAACTGGCCGGCTCTTCAATTTGCTTTTATTTTTTTGCAAACTGATTTCCTCCTTGTCCTCCTGCATCTTGATCCCCAACACCATCTTCATTACGGTCCATGGAGTCAAAATCATCTGGTTCTGGGACGGCTGGTTCGAAATCTTCATTCTCCAAAGTAAAGGTGATATCATATCCAACTTTCCCGAATACAATATCTGGTTTTAAAGGGAGAAGAGATTTGTCCAACATCCCAACCAAAATCCGAATAACTCCCTTTCTCCGATATGTCAACATATCCACCTCAAGTGTCGCCCCGATGGCCGCGCCGAGACCCCAAAACCCAAGAAAATGTCGCAACGCATGCGGTACACCAGAGACATGGACCCAGACCTCATCCAGGTGATATGCTGGGACAGCATCTCCATCAGCACGCCATTGCGAGATGAGCAAGGTGATCCCATGATTTTTCAAACGAAATTCCACATCAGCCATTCGGAGTAGCTCCTCTTCGGAAGGGAAAGCAACCAAAAAAGAATCATCACCATGTGGCAGCGCCTCCCAATTCCAGTCTAACCTGGACAACCTCGCTAACTCTTCCTGAACCACTTCAGCAGGTAAAGTACCTCCCAAAATTTTAACTAAAGCAGTTGGAGCCGGTTCAGGTTCTTCCAATTTGAAATCAAAATCCGGGAGGCGATAAAAGCACAGACCTGCCTTGGCAAACCCAAACATTGACGCCCCCGGCCTCGGCATTTTGAGAATGGGGCACTTAGCAGCGAGGTGAGAGTTCTTCTTGTTACAGATAATACAATCTAGGTTTGCCTTGCACCCGTCCGCAAGATGACCATTGGTCTTGCATCTAAAACAATGCGGTGGACGAGGTTTTTTTGCTTTTGCTGTCTCTACAGGTGGAGTGACGTCTTGCCTGTGGTGAGTCTCCGCCGGCGATCGAGTTGCCCCCTGGCCGATCATCTGGTCTTCGAAGCAACCCCGACCATGCGGCAAATTTCTCCGTGGTGGGCCGATCCCTTCCCTGCCAAAACCCCGTCCAGGACCATAACCTCGTCCTACCGGCGGCCGGGAAGGCGGCTGCCGATTGTATTGTGGCCGTTGTCTTGCAGGAGGTGGAACATGCTTGTGCATGGGTGGACGCGCTTGGAATTGCGGTGGAGGACGGTGGTTTGACGGTTGGCGAACTGGAGCAGGCGGCCGTGAAGCCATGGCTGCGTAGCTAGGTTTGAGATGCTGTGCGCGCCGTCTAGCACCACAGGTTCAATCAGCAGCCGCTGTAACCTAGGGCCCAGCCTTGGCGAAAAGTTTCTAGACGCTCCATAAACCCGAGCCCGTGCAATTAAATCAGCCCGATCAGATATAGCTGATGGCCCACCCCAATCGGAGAGTCCAGTTTGCAGCCGAGACGACCTCCTCCGAGGTTGCACTTCGGTTTACAAGCGACGATGGCAAAACGCCGCGAGCGTGATCTCCGTGGCTTCCTCTTTGGCAATGGTCCTTTCCATGGTCGAACTTGGCAGCTACGACCAGAACAAAACATTTTGATCGATAGAAGGCTTTAGAGGGACGGCAATGGTGGCAGCGATCTGTTGATCCACATACGCGACCTTGCGCTGCCACGGGTTCCCTTTACCGCTCTGCTACCGGATCAGTGCAGGAACCAAAGAACCGGCGGTGCCGCGATCTCCGTTCTCCACCACGAAGCCGGATCTAAACCAGAACCAAAAACGCGAAGAAACCAAACTTGATTTTACCTGACGATGCGATGAGAATCCCCCGGAGTTTGAAATTCCCCGCACTGGTGATCCCTTTGTCGGAGACGACGTCGTCGACGGGATTGGTGAAGGGGATGGCCGAAGGATGCCGGATGGGAACCGCTCGGAATGGCCCTTCGCATCGCGCGCGGAATCGCCCTCCTCATCGCCCGCGGAAGCACCTGTCTTCGACGGGATCTGTGAAGGGGATGGCCGAGGGATGTCGGATGGGGGCCACTCGGAATCGCCCACCGCAGCGTCCTCGGAATCGCTCTCATGGGGATGGTCGAGGGACGCCTCGTTCATGGTCGAGGGATCTGTCAGCTTCTGATTTCAAACCTATTAGCCATCTTCTCTCCGTACCTCATTGGGCGTCGCTTCTCATTAGGTTGAAGCAAATCATAAGAAAAATGGTGCCAACGTACACAGACAGCATGTGTTGGGTTTTTTTTGGGCTTATGGTTTTGGCTTATGCTATAGTAACTAGCTTTCAAACGGTGTGCCTTTTTAAGACGAGGTTTACAACTTGATTATAGTAGACACTATACCGAATTATTCTATATCGACCAAAATCATACATGCGCATTTCTCTCTCCATACTCTTTCTTGTGAACAACTAAAATTCAAAAGTTTAAGCTAAAAGTCATAATCCACAGCCAAAAAGTACATACCCAACACCCAACTTGTCAGTTCCTTTTGCTGATTCAAATCTGACTGGATTTGGAAGGGAAAATGTCGAACCTGGATTTTGCCAATCCAAAATTCTCTGTAATTCCAGCACACAGAATGCAATAATAATAGGTGCAAGGCTATCAAAAGGGAGGTTTGGGATTCTTTTACTTGCAGAAGGCCACATTTGAAATACAATAAGTAAGAAATCTGAGACTTATCATTTTAATTAAGCCATATTTTTAAAGAGCGTAAGAGTATGTAGTAATCATAGTAATGCAGTTTCCATCCACCTATTACAAAGCATGGTTCCTTCCACCATATGCTAGTTTTATTATTAGGGTTACATCCACCCTTTTCCACCACTTGGGTTACGTCCACCCAATACCATTATCTAGTTACATCCACCCAGGGATAACCAAATCAGACTTATATCAACCTGACAAGTTTTTCAACCCACCCACAAAGTTTTAGAAATAGACACTAACTTGAGTAAGTTCTCATGCCTGCCCATGATCATTGCTATGGTTGTTTGACCAATTTTTACTCTATAGAGGTCACGCACTTTACCCACAAGAGATAATCAAAATGTTATGTTTCACATATTTTCTTAAACATGCGAACCAAGAAGATCATCACAAGACCTTTACAATGCATCTTCTCAATATGGTCATGCCTACAAAGGTTTTCACTGCCGTAAGGTTACGTCTACTCCCAAAGGTCCCTCCTGGCACTGCACGGTGGCTTATATCTAGCAACACAACCTGTGTTTAACCCTTTTGGCACAACAACAAGGAGTCGATGCAAATTATTTAGCCAGATTGTACCCATTATAGACTTGTGATTACACTGTTTTACATTGGGAAGGGTTACAAGATTAAGTCCTTGAGATTATCTAAGAGATTCTATCACAAATCCCATTCTCATGCTTCATCCGCACCAACACCTCTTACCATCCACCCAAATATGTAAAGCAATTTTTAGAGTTTTGAGAAGTACAAAATAATTTATATCAACATACCAACCATTTTCCTCCAATGGATGCCCAAAACTAGTTTCATGTTTTGAAATGATGACAGGGCAATTTAATGCCCCGGGTATCTAAGTATGGCGCTTAGATACAACTTATATCTAGTATGTTTCTATTAAATCTAGGGCGACAAGGATTATTTGATCAAGTATCAAAGGGTAGGGTATACTAGTACAATGATTAATTGGCATTAAACATAGGTTCAACATGATCAAAGTATTGACTCACATGGCTCACAAGTTAGTTGGTCTTCAAAGTCCTGGCTTGGCTTGAACAGCGGCTCTTCCGGATTTTTGAACTCTATTTGTATGATCGAGATGAAAAGCAAATAAATACACGAACATGCAAATAAATCCATATGAACTCTAAAAATTATGATTTTACTTCCATTAGAAAGATCTTGATTTTAGATGAATTTAAAAACAAGTTTCATTCAACTTGGATTTAAAATAAGTGAGAACGGGACTTCCAAAGTTTAAATTAGAATTAAATAGAGGAGAGAGAAGGAAAGGGATGGGGTTAGGTGATAGAGAGAGGAAGAAAAGAGAATAAGAAAGTAAAGAGAATGGGCTAGTAAAATTTGGAAATTCGATTTTGGATTTGAATTTCCCTTTTTGAGTTTTGAATAGTGTTTGAATTTAAATTTGAATTCTTGGTTCAGTTATTTGGACGCGAAATTTAATATTTCTTTGCTTTTGTTTTATTTAATTTGATTTCAGATTTTGATTTTCAATTTGAATTTCAAATTCGAATTTTTGCTCAATTTGATTTCCAATTATTTTGGCACTTGACTCTAGATTTTTATTTTATTAGTTGAATTGTTTGGCAAAACCCAAATCAGTATTCTCTAATGAAAGCCAAAAAGTTTGAACAACACCAATATGCATTAAAGGTTTTAAAATTTTCATATTTTCATCATTCTACATTTTTGGGATGTTACACAAACATTGAAAACAAATATAAATTCTTTGCTTGGCTACTGGTGCAAAATAAGATTAACACAACAGATAACCTAGCTAAGAAATGCTGACCTCACAATTCGTTGTGCGCTCTCTGTGATCAGGCACCCGAAACAGCATTTCACATTTACGTATCTTGTATCTTTGCAAAAGAGGTTTGGCAAAATGTACTGCGTTGATGCGGGTCTTGACTTAAGCATGAATATTTTACAAGACGGCATCGACAATCCCAATTTGTGGGAAATTGTGGTTTGTAGAACCATGAAGGAGCTCAGAAAGAAGTTAAACAACATCATTATCTACACATGTTGGAACTTATGGATAGAAAGAAACAGGCGGAAATTCTAAAATGTCTCCCTCCAGCCACAGTGGGTTGCGGAAATCATCAAGCAAGAACCCACGGTAGCAAGAACTCATGGCGGCAAGAATGACAGCACATCACTCCTAGGTGTACTTTGCTTGCTGCACTAGTCTAGCTAGTTTGTAGTTCAGTCTTTTGAACTATTTTAGATGTTGAGGACATGGCTCCTGGCCTTGCTTGTCTATTAGGATGTTATTATTCTCCTTTCCATCTTAATTGAAAGGTAGGGCTCTGGCCATTGTTTAAAAAAAACAAAATTCATTTTTGCATACATGTATACATACTACAACCTACGAGTATTTATTGAAAATCAAGAGACACGAGACAACTCGAGAGTTCATATGGCTTAGAAGATTGATTTATACTATCCAAGAATCATGTGGTGTAGGTGGATAAAATTCTCACTATCATATATGAGGATAATGCTGCTTGTGTTGCACATTCGAAAAATAGCTACATCAAAATATATATGACAAAACATATACTCCATAAACACTTCTATCTCCATGAACAACAGGAGAATGGGAACATAGAAGTGCAAACAATCCAAACAAATGAAAATCTTGTGAATTTATTTACAAAGGTTTTAACAGCTTCTTCCTTTGTAAAACATGTTCTTGCTGGGTTTTCGAAAGAAGTTTTTAATGAGACATGAGCATGCCATTGTCAAAGTGTTCAAGGGAAGTGTTGTGTATCAACTTGTTTTCGAGGGTCCGATGGTACAGATACTTTACCTAAATTAGACACAGGAGGCCTATAAAGCACATGAGTTATAATGGAATTAGTTTAGTCACATATGGTTTTTTACTCCTTTGTAACACCTCTCTTCACCCTATATAAGTTAGAGGGGGCTGATTTATACACCACATCCCACCAATCCATAAAGTTGAGATGACAATTTGAGGACTACATCTTGTGTTTGTAATCGTTGGCAACACGACCACCAATGTACACTAAATTGATTAGATTTTGTTGAATCTATGTTGCATTTCTTCAACTGTTATTGTTGGCTGCTGCTATTGGTAGCATATTACCACCGACACAAATATTTCATAACATTCCATCATACTTTTGCTAATAAGATGCTACAAGATACTGTTGCATGAAACAACAAAATAATCGGAAGAACAAAATGGTTTAGACACAACAAGATCCTTGTACAGCGCAGTGGAACATCCTTCTTTTCAATTTGCTCTTTTTTTTTTCAAAATGCAAGATCATAACAACTTGTGCTCCAATTCTACAGATGTGCAAATATATGAGCAAGACACTCCAGCATATGAAACAAATATGAACATCAGTTGCAATACTTCACCTATTTTTGGAACCTACCACCTACTCTACCATCTTCCTAGCAACAATCCAACAGACACAAAATCTCAGCAACCTCATTAAACATATTGTTAGTACAAGACCCACATATTGTTAGTACAAGACCCAGCAAGTGTAGCACGACAATAGTATCAGAATGACAAATTACAGTTCTCATCAATTTGAAGATACGAAATCTTCGTTCTGATTGACTGCAAGGGAGCATGAGTTATTATCTTCAGAATGGGGTGTTATTCCCGTCTCTGAACATGTTATTGTTTCAGTTTTTGAGTAGATTTCTGTTTTCATCGCCGACTAGGACTTTGTTCCTTTGTCGTCTGGAACTCTTATTTACATGGCTATTTATACCCTTTGTACCGGCGCTTCAAGTTATCTACACATATAGTACGCAAAAGGCGTTCTGTAACTTCTCCATATCATGATTTTACCAATTGTATGTCCGTGGCTTCTTCCCGTAAGGGTTTTCACATTAAATCTATTCTTTGTTGATTATCTTGTCAAGTCAGGTTTTCGTAGCACATTTCTCCTGATCAATCCTGCAAGGTAAAATATCTAAACATTATTTCTTTATTCGTCATAACAGAGTACAAGTACTAAAATACCTTCCGACACCCTTTGCAGAGTACTGTATCCATGACAACACTGAACTTACCATAATTCTTCTAGCATCCACACAGTGCATGAGAACAATAAAAGGCCTTAAGAGTCATAACTTAGCATCCTTAAATTGCATCTTTACATAGTATATTCAGTACTCTTTAGAATTCCTAACTAAATTAAGAACTGAAAGATATCATGAAGGAGCAGCATTCTTTCCGATGTAGGTACACATATGAACTATCTTCATTTCCTAACTGCCAAGCTCTACTTGCTGGTTCCTTCTTGTAAACTGAATTCATCATCATCCGTTCCAACAAAATGCCTAAATTTAGCAACAGAAATCGAGAGGATTGCAACATGCATATGCGTGAAATTTGCTTGTGCGAAGCAGAAGACTATGTACACCGATCAATCTTTGGTGGTGAACTTTTGAAACCAAGTAAAAAGTTTACATGAAAGGTTCAGTTCTATATGTAAACTCTAGTCATATATACTGTACTGATACAAGCTTAACAAATACAAACCCTTTTCTGATAAACTACACTGCTTTCTTCCAAGAATCGTATAGGTTAAAAATGGTATCATTGCTGTTTTTCTTGCAAGCTTGATAATACAGGGAGGCATTCGTGAACGTCAGGATGCAGAACATAGCATGTAGTTATCCTTTCCATGCGTAAACTGTGTTGTTGATAATCAATCAGATAATAAACTTGGTCATTCATAAGAGCTAGCATACATAGTACAGTATATATCAACACTGCTGTTGTGATCAGATAAAATACTGCACTGATATACGTAGTATAGTATTTGTCAACAATTTACTCAAATTTGCAGAAAAACACATGCATCAAACAACTTAAACCCTGAAATTTCAATATCCACCATCAGGGACGCCGACGGGAGACAGCGCCTCCTCGTCCTCCTGCTGCGGAGCCGTCGGACTCGTGTGCCGCCACTGGGATTGGGGTGGACTCGTGTCCTCCCTGTTGCTCGTCGCCTCGGCCGCCGACGGATTGGGGATGGAGGAGGTGGGAATGAGAATAGAGAGAAACCTTGGGGCTCGGTGCAAAAATCTGATTTCAAACCTGATTTCAGACCAGAATCGTGGATCACTAACCAAAATACAAGGGGAAACTCAATATACGGTTAACTAAATATTACAAAAGCTCAAACCTGATTTCAGACCAGAATTTTGCTATAACAAACTCAATTCACATAGAGCGAATCGTGGATCACTAGTTCTTTTGGCGTAGCCCCACGTGACGCACGATGAATCTGGATATGGAGGTTGGTATGGTTGTGAAGCATCTTGACTTGGTCTTTGATAGCAGACTGGGCAGCCTTCATCATCGGAGTATTTTCATCTTCAGAGAAAATCAATACAACCATCTCGATACGTTTGAGAGAGGTGAGGTGTTGGATGCCAATGTGTAAACTGCCGTATGTAGATTGTGCTTTATCTGCGTCGAACTTGAGTCGAAGCTCTTCGAGCTTTGGCAGAGCTCCTTCAAATATCAAACCAGGTCCATCTCCGTTGCGAAAACTGAGTTCTGTTAAACATCGGAATCCCCTGGGACTGATCCTGAGTCCATCTTCGGGAACCTGCTTTACTTTTAGGCGGAGGAAAAGAAGGGAAGGCAAGTCTTCAAGCAAACGTAGATCCTCCCCTTCCATTTGTTCAACATCGATATCCAAGTAGGTGAGGTCAGAGAGCGAGGAATTAATCCACTTTGGAAACCTGGACAAGGGAGGGATACTGTTGTACTCAAGTTTCTGGAGATGTGGAGAGCACCATGAATCTGTGAAACTGTCTACACCACCAAATCTGTTGTAAATATATAGAGATCGAAGGTTGCTTGCCCCAAGCTTACAGAGGGACGACATTAGAGATTCCTTTCTAGTCTGCCGATCACTAATGCCGATTACTTGAAGCACCCTTAACTTGCTCAAAAACTGTAGATCTTTCACAGAGCTGCGGTAGGCATCAATGGTCCCTAACTCCTGAAGAGCTTCCATGCTGCCAAACCCATCTGGCAATATGAGTTCATCCCCTACAAGACGCACCAATCGTTTGAGCTGAACAATACTTCCTGGCAACTCTCTTATCAAAGTTCTTCTTAGATCGAGCGTCTGTAAATACTCTAGCTTCCCAATTTGGACCGGTAGGTTGGTAATATTTGTCTCACGGAGACTCAGATATCTCAGATGAAATAAACTTACAATGCCATCGAGAGGACCATTCCTCAATTCATCACAACCCTCTAGATCCAATACTCGAAGAACGGGTAGGTCCAAAACAGGGGGCATCGTCCAACCAACAACACAGCAGATATTAAGTGAACGGAGCTGAGACAAATCCATGGTTCCTTGTGATATTGCCTCTGCATGTTCTCTGTTGTCCCAGACGGAGAGCCTCCGAATCCTTTTATGCGAAGATGAGCAGTCCTGACCATCCAACACAGTTACAAAATTTTCTTCAGTTGACCGGGAGATGATAAAGTTGAGTACTATATCATGGACTCGACATCTTCTTGCTTTACCATCATATGCCATGTCTATTGGCTGGATCAGACTCCTATTTATGAGCTCGTTGAAGTGACTCTCTCCTATTTCCTCCAAAGTATAGCCTTGTTTTGCAGTGATAAACCCTTCAGCTATCCATCTCCAAACCAAGATGTCCTTGTATATCCAGTGATCCTCTGGAAATGTACTGAGGTACAGTAAGCAATTCTTCAAATTATGAGGTAGATCGCTGTAACTCAGTGCCAGTATCTTATCCATTACTTGCAGCTCTTCATCCTTTTCATCTACAGAGCGGATGGAATTCAGCACTCTCTTCCATTCTTCCTTTCTTGTTGGTTTATTAGCTAACAAGCTAGCTAAAGTAACTATGGCCAATGGCAAGCCATCACATTTATGCAGTATCTCATTCATAATCCCCTCCAAGTGATCAGGGCACTTATCCTCAGCATCAAAAATTCTCTTCAGAAATAATTTTGTGGAGTCGCTTTCGCTAAGAGGTTTCATTCGATAAACAAAGTCTTCATTTGAAGTGCAACAAGATTCAGCTACATTGTTGATCCGTGTCGTTGTAATTATTCTACTTGCGTGGCCATTTTTAGGAAGAGCACATTTTATGGTTTCCCATGCTGATTTTTCCCAAATGTCATCAATCACAATAAGGTACCTATTAAGCAACTTTGTGAAATAGTATCAGTTAGTACAGCTCTAAAAGCAATGCTAATAGGAGTATTCCACTAAGAAACAGAACAAAATTCATTTCTGCATATATGTAGACATGCAACAACCTACAAGTATTTATTAAAATTAAAATGTGATAAATTCACATGCTCTTTGTTAGTTCTCGGCCTAAAACATTTTTCTATTTCTTGAAATTGTGCTAGATTTTATCACATAATTTTATCTATAGTTGTGCTAGATTTTGTCACATACATAATTTTATCTATTCTAAGCTTCATATTTGTAAAAGAAATAGAATTCATTGATATGACCAAAATAAAAACAAGTGGTTTCAGTTTGATCACATTTGACCATATCAAGTCTGTGTGTTTCTGAACACAAGACATTTTTAGCTGCATGCCACCACATGCTTTTGATACAGAAAAATACCATCCACATGTTAGTGACTAGTGACACATTGCTGTCATCTTTTCCCTAAACTGCAAACTTAGTGCCGTATGTATTTAAAAGCCCCTAGACACAATATACCCCAGCAACGCATGTATATGTGTCAAGTCAATCTCTTAGAAGCATTGCCCCATAATCCAAAACATGATAGCTAATTGTTAATTATGCCTTCTGCCTTCCAGTGCAGAAGCAAAAATTTACAGAAGAGGGATTTACTATTTTACATGCCTTCGAGAAAAATCTTGCAAAAGCTTAAACACAAAAACATTGAACAGAAAGTGAGGTCACAAGTTGCCAACACCATCAGCAATTTTCTCTATGTACACATATAGTAATTCTAAAACTTTTCAAAATTTTTGCAGTGAAGCTTTGTGAGTACTTAATTTCAAGGAAGATGTCTGAGGTTCTATAAATCCTTGTGCAGCCAAGACATCCTTTACCGAAGATTCGTATCAATAGAAATTACTTCTGCCAAATTTCTTCAGTAAGATCACTATACCCAGTAGCCATTGTTAAAGATTCGGTACTTTCACAATGTAATACCCCAATTATGCATAAGGGGAATTGGTAGCGTTTAAGAGCGTAGTTTGCCGTCAGCCCATCGACCTTTTAGAATGTCGATTTAGTGCCGCTCGCAGAGGTTCCCAGACCATCCCAGGACGGTCGGCACCATCTATAGAGCAGTATAGTTAGAGCTCTCAGAGGTTCCCGGACCGCCTAGGGACAGTCAGCACCGTCTCGCGACTTGGGTTTTCATCATCCGGCAATTTCTAACCTTACCTTTTACCAACTTACCATTGTAGTAAAAGAAACCCCAAAGCCAGCACAGCATTGGACCAAAATGCCCCTGAGCAGTCAATAATATGGGAGAGGAAGGAAAGGGCATGACGGTCTTTTCACAAATGCAAGGCAGCCACCCACGCCTTTATAAAGCCAGAGCAGGCCTCATCTTCTCATTTTTTTCTCAGTTAGGATAAGAATGAAGCCAGTAGAAGCACACTCTCCACTCCCTCCTCACTGCTAAGGCTGAGAGCCCCCAAAACACAAGCCCATCTCCAGGCTCACCACAGAGAGGAGAAGAGGGAGCAGCCGGCTATGACGGCAAGGTGAAGGCAGGCGCAAAGGAGCGGCCGACCGTGACGGCAAGAGGAGGAGCCGCATGAACCTCAACCTCACCCACGCCAACTTTTTCTTCTAGCTATGTAACCGGGTAAATCTCACCTTCCATCCGAACCTCGGCGCCATAGCAATGCATGTGAGAAGCCAATTTGGGGGAAGGGGCACAAACCGAAAGGAGGCCGCATCGAAGGGCACCGGCCGGCTATGAGCCGCGGCCGGTGAGCCCGAGGAAGCCGTACCAAGGGGAGCCCGGGGTGGCCGGCGCCGTCGACTAGTGGCGCTAGTCAAGGCCGGAGCCGGGTGCAGGGAGGAGGTGGCGAAGTCGGCAGATCCGGCGGCCATGCCGCACGGGAGGGCGCACCTCGCCGCGCGCGTGCACGGGGAAGCGGCGTGATCCGGTCCCGGTCGGATCCAAGACGGGGGAGGTGAGCGTGGGGCGCCGGCCGGCGGTGAGCTAAGGTCGGCGAGCCGGACTCACCGCGCGTGTTGTGCCGCCCGACGCAGTGCATGGAGGCGCCGCGAGGGAGAGAGGGGACGGGAGAGGAGGAGGCGGCGGTGGAGCCGCCGGCGTCGCTGAGCTGGCCGCACGCCGCCGCGCCGCCTGGTCCAGATCGGAGAGGAGGAGGAGGAGGCCCCTGTGGCTGGTTTGAGTTTGGGGAGACAGAGAGAGTTGGGAGGAAGAGGCTAAGGCCCATTTGGCCAAAAGAAATGAGGAAAGAGAGAGAGTGGCTTGGAGGCATGAGGCCAATCGGCCATAAAAAATGGAAGGGCTGGTTCGGCTGAAGGCAGGAAAAGAAGGAAATAGGAGAAGAGAAGAAAAGAAGGAAGGAAAGAAAAAGAGGAGAAAAAGAAAGAAAAAAACGGGTTCGGCACCTGCGTGACAGGTCCCTCAAAACCCGAGCGTTTTCGCCAGAGCGGGATTTGCGCTTAGAGTCGTAGTTCTCCGTTTACGCTCTGGTTGTTGATTTGCCGTTGAGTCGGGTTAACATGTACGCAGATGGAGGTCCCGGGTCGAAGCCGTCCACGTGTCATTCCCGAGGCTAACCAGGCAAGTGCATTGTAAAGCGGTGAATTCGGGTAATGATTTCGGTTAAAAGTGAATAATGATGCACTTCTTATCATGTTGGGGTAAGTTTACGAATTTCCGGACAATGTCCTGCTTACCATGCTGGGGTAAGTTTACTATTTCTGGATGTTGCATGCTTACCATGTTGGGGTAAGTTAAAGAGTTTCGGAATGCATACTGAGAAATGGTGCACGGTAAAGATTGTGACATGGCATGTTGATATGCATAAATGAACTTGCATTGCATGCATGTCATAAAAGAGATAGTGTAGGTCCACGTTGAGTGGACGCTCCACGGGAGTGGAGCTGGGTCCCCGTATGAGAATTACGGGCTACTGAGGTCCCCGTATGAAACAGGACGGGCTTGAGATCCCCGCGTGAAACAGGGCGGACTTGGCTGAGCATCGACGGGTGCTCACTCTGCTATCCCGGTATAGGCTAAAGAGTTGAGAAAAAAGTGCATGAGCATGTGCATGGGCAGATGCATAATGATCGGTTGATGAGAACCTAAAGGGATAAGTGAAAGGTGCGTGTGCATGATGAATGGTCCTTCGGAACTTGAAATGGTTAAATGGAAAAGTGGTTAATGAAACTGAAATGAGTATGGTCTAATGAATGAACCTGTTATTTGCTGTTTTGCTTTGTACTTGCTGAGTCGGTGGACTCAGCCTTGCTCTGTTGATGTTTTTTTAGGTGACCGTCGAGGACGACATGTACGGGCGGGAGTAGCACATGGATGACTAGCACGAACCAGCAGCACTTATGTATCACCTTTTGTCAGTGTACTTTAGCTTTGTTAGGCTAGAGTAATCACTAGAAATGCTATGATGTATCTGAACGCAGCAAAATGAATAAACATATTGCTGGCTTAAATTCTTCTAGTTGTTGATGAAATGGTAAGAGTAGCAGAGGTGGTAGCATCTTGGCCCAGAGAGTGGGCGGGGTGTTACAGTTGGTATCAGAGCGGGCGTTAGGTCCGTGGTAAAGAAATTTGGCAATCTAGGTTAATTATTCATTTAAAATTTGACTTAGGCCTAATAACTAAATTAAAACTTGACACACTGGTGCACCATAGGTTGGGGAATGGGTCTTACGTTGCATTTACGCTTTCGCAGCCTTGATGTTGATCTGTACTGTTGAAATGGATGGTTGTGGGCTAGCTGTGTGATTGGCTATCTGTCTTGAACAAAGATGCCGAGAGCTAGAGAACGCGGACATGTGCACAGTAGGATGGGATTGGGTCAAGCATTGCATTTTCGCTTCTGTTAGTCATGTTGATTTGCAATGCTTGATGTTGATGCTTGTGAGTTGATAGCAAGCATTTGAACTTGTTATTTGTGTGTCCTACGGGACTTTGCCATGATTGTGTCGCGTACCGATGCAATAGAGACTGAGACCGTGGCCACTGGAGAGGCCTGGTCATGTTGCCAATTGTGGCATTGAGGTAGTAATGTTTTGCTTCAGTTTCGGGAAATTGGTTCCCTTTGGTTAGTGATGATTTGCTTCAGTTTCGGGAGGTTGGTTCCCTTTGGTTAGCAACTCGTTGAGTTGTTTGGTAAATACCCGATAGTGGGGAGTGTTCCATGCAAGTCTGGATTTCGGGAGAACTTTGTTTATATGAATGATTGGAGCAACTTGCATGATGAGACCAATATCGTTTCTAGAGAAGGCAGTATCTAATAATGGTTGAAGTGTTGGATTAGGCGTATGTGGGATATGGTGGTTAAAGTAACAAGTTGGTAGGACATGGTATTCTAAATTGTGAGGACCTAGGAGAGTAATTAACTTTAGTTATGGTTGTGGGATCAAAGTTGACTTGGATTCAATGGGGGTTTAGTAGTTACATGAGAAGTAGCGGTGTAAAGCATATCCATTTCTGTCTAACAGTTGGATTTGAATTATTGGTGAACCCGTTGGTGATTATAGTTTCTTAGACTGTTGAGCCACATTGAATGACTGGTATCATGATGGTCCTAATCGATTAGCCCAATTGTGCAATTTAGGCATGCTAAGAAGTGTGCTAATTTATGATTTTGGTGAAAAAAATCCCTCATGGGGTTATCCTTTCAATTGATAATAGGCGAAGGATTATAAAGCTAAGTCCGCTAATCCCGCACCATGATTGATTATTATAATCACGATCAATGTTTTGGAAGATTCTAATAGTTGTAATGTTAGAACTCTATTGGGATTAGTTGGGAGGATAAGAATGAGGATCTTAATGTCGGATAAATCTTCCAGTTAAATTGAATGGAGAAGAATTGTTATAGAGTTGAGTGAGACTCAAATTCTGAGGGATGAAGCTAATAATGTTCTAGTGGGATTTGGTGGCAATATTTAAGCATGAGTTGGTGGAGTTGCCACTGCATTTTGTATGAAATTATGTGCACACCTACGGAAGTAGAACCGATGGATTCTATGCTTCAAAGTAACTGTGGTTTATGGAAGTACGTATGATGTGTGCTAAAATCTGGGTGATTGATCATCCTTAAAGTTGAACTGGAGGAGATTAGTTAGCGCCTTGGAAATTAGGTGCTCATGGGATTATTTATTGATAGTGGATTTTTCTATTAAAGAGCCTTGACCACATCTTGTGGTATGCGCGCTTGATAGATGTTATGATTGTGTTGTTCTGTACAGTAAAGTGGTAGTGTTTGATGAACTAAAGAGTAAATATGGATGAATAAAGTATCCAGTGAGCCGTGGAAAGGTTCAAGATGGGATACTAAAAGACAATGATTTATGTATTAGCAAATTGACATTTGCTAATCTGTGAAAGCAGTACAAGAGGTACTGGCTAGTTGTGGTTATGGGGAAGAGAATTTTAATTGGTTTCTATGTGATATTTGGAAGAAACACTTTGTGTTTTAGCGTGCATTATCATTTGGGGTTCATGACTTCGAAGGAGGTCATGTTCAGTTCTATCCATGATGAATGCTTGGAGGTGCGGCAGGAGATCCGCATGACTCACAGATTGATTTATGTGCATGTTTCATAAGTGCTACCTGACTTCCCTCACTTCTGCATATGAGATTTCCCGGACGAGTGGTCCGTGGCGCTCCCGAACGCGTAAGTTTCGGGCATACCTAGGAATGAAGTCCTAGGCGTACTCAGGAATGAGTCTTGAGCGTTTCCCAAACATGTAATTTTCGGTTGTCTTGAGTTGAGAGTCTAAAGTGGGCCCGGGCGCGTCAACTAGGGTAATGTAATATTTGGAATTTGTTGCATCTCTCCGTTTTCTTGGTGTTAATTGCCCAATGTGTTTGTTGTGATGCGATGCTATGGCCAGAGGGATTGGTTCTCCTGTCTAGGCGTTGCATCATTGAAAGAGTTAATCCCGTGTTGGGGAAGTTTTGTAGTTGTTTTGGGGGAGTGAGTGATGAACTCATTCTAAAGCCCTGTCTTGTTGAAGAATGAAAGCTGTTGGGATTTCGTTCTGTTTTTGGATGTTTAAATTTGGTAGACTTCTTATCTCTAGAGGGTTGCTGAAGGATTGGAATCCCTTGCTCTCGAAACGAATGTTAAATTCATAGCATGAAACTCTATTAGGCCTAGAACTAGAGTGAGATGGTTGATATGTTGGTAATAGGGTGATAATAAAGATTTGTGTGGCTAGTAGAGTTCTGAGTTGATCTTATGCCATAATCCTGGTCGGAAATTGATTAGGGATAAAATTGGCCCTAAAGGTGAAACCAAGGGTCAATTGTGCTTTCGCAACTAGCAGCGTCTGTGGGAAATAATGGTGACTGATGTCACATTTAAGCTGGTAAAGCATGGGTAGTGATGAGAGTATAAGATTCTGGTGAAAGAGCTTCCCTGACTTATGTTTGGAGGTAATCATCGCTAGGTGTTAATGTTTTAGATTGCTTGATTCCAATAACATAGATCGAGGATGATACTAATACCGGAGTTATTGGAGGAGTATTGGGAACCTTAGTTTATGAGCCTCATATTTGTTGACAGCTAGTAGAGGCTACAAGATTGAGGTAAAGTTAAAGTAGGGTTATTGGAAGATGTAGTTATTTGATGTTACATGAGATCCTAGTGAGCTCACCTTCTTCTGTGGATATGAGAAGTTGAGAGTTGGTGTGATTTGTTTTACCCACCGTGTTTGGTGGCCATTATTTAAAGTAGTCAGGGGTGTAATCCATTGCATGGGTAATGGGAATGTTTTGATATGTCGAAACATGGGAGCCTATTGTTCTTGCTAAGAGAGTTAGTGAGAACTGTCTTTGCGAGTTTAGTCACATGGATGTGTGATCGATACTGATTTTTTCGGGGACACGAAGTAAAATATCTCTCGTGTTATCGACTGAAGTGATTGATCGATTGTCAAAGGATTATTTTGGGCTCCCCTGATTTGGGAATTCGTCCAGGGCCACTTTGAGGGATAGTGGATTTAAGTGGAAAGTTGCGGTATTTCCGCATTCTACTTGTGGTCTATGTGGGTTTTGGCTAAGGTGTTGTCCTTATGCCTAAAAGAATATGCTTCCTTTTCTTGGAAAAGAAAAGACTGATTTGGGGAAATAGAAATATTTCACATGGTATATGCGGCATAAAGTTGGTTGTTAGGATGAGGACTGATTTCCTGTCCGGTTTCCACTCTGAGTAGATTTATTGTGATGAAATGGTTTCCGGTGAGGAAACAAATTTCCTTCTATTTTGGGAGAAGGGTTAATGTTTGTGGATGAAGGAGTTGATTCTATGAATGTTACGTGATACTTCTCTTGTAAAAGAGAAGAGCTCTCCTTGTTGCAAAGAAGAGTAGCCTTGTCTCTTTTGTGCAAGCAATGAGAGTGTTTTCCTGAAGGGTTGGAGGTTTTCTTATGCCGAGGCATGAGAATTGAGTTTATGCGTGGAGCGCCCAATGTGTTTCATGGGTCGAGGTTGAGAAAGTACTTGCGAGATCCAGAGCATGAGATTGTATTAGAACCAATGTGCATAAAGCAAGACCTCACCTTCGAGTTCCGTCCAGTTCGTGTTCTGGAGGAATCGGAGAAGGTGTTGAGGCATAAAACGATAAAATATGTTAAAGTGCTTTGGGCTCATCGAATTGAGCGAGAAGCGACATGGGAGTTGGAGTCTCGCATGCGCGAGAAGTACCTGGACTTGTTCTCCATGGGTACAAGTTAGTGTTATGATGTGCAGTTTATTTCATTTTGTTCATTCGTGCATATTGTTGAATGCCAGAATTCGGGGTCGAATCCTGTTAAGGGGGTGGAATGTAATACCCCAAATATGCATAAGGGGAATTGATAGCATTTAAGAGCGTAGTTTGCCGTCAGCCCATCGACCTTTTAGAATGTCGATTTAGTGCCACTCGCAGAGGTTCCCAGACCATCCCAGGACGGTCGGCACCATCTAGAGAGCAGTATAGTTAGCGCTCTCAGAGGTTCCCGGACCGCCTAGGGACAGTCGGCACCATCTCGCAACTTGGGTTTTCATCATCCGGCAATTTCTAACCTTACCTTTTACCAACTTACCACTGCAGTAAAAGAAACCCCAAAGCCAGCACAGCATTGGACCAAAATGCCCCTGAGCAGTCAATAATATGGGGGAGGAAGGAAAGGGCATGACGGTCTTTTCACAAATGCAAGGCAGCCACCCACGCCTTTATAAAGCCAGAGCAAGCCTCATCTTCTCATTTTTTTTTTCTTAGTTAGGATAAGAACGAAGCCAGTAGAAGCACACTCTCCACTCCCTCCTCACTGCTAAGGCTGAGAGCCCCCAAAACACAAGCCCATCTCCAGGCTCACCACAGAGAGGAGAAGAGGGAGCAGCCAGCTATGACGGCAAGGTGAAGGCAGGCGCAAAGGAGCGGCCGACCGTGACGGCAAGAGGAGGAGCCGCATGAACCTCAACCTCACCCACGCCAACTTTTTCTTCTAGCTAGGTAACCGGGTAAGTCTCACCTTCCATCTGAACCTTGGCGCCATAGCAATGCATGTGAGAAGCCAATTTGGGGGAAGGGGGCACAAACCGAAAGGAGGCCGCATCGAAGGGCACCGGCCGGCTATGAGCCGCGGCCGGTGAGCCCGAGGAAGCCGTACCAAGGGGAGCCCGGGGTGGCCGGCGCCGTCGACTAGTGGCGCTAGTCAAGGCCGGAGCCGGGTGCGGGGAGGAGGTGGCGAAGTCGGCAGATCCGGCAACCATGCCGCACGGGAGGGCGCACCTCGCCGTGCGCGCGCATGGGGAAGCGGCGTGATCCGGTCCCGGTCGGATCCAAGACGGGGGAGGTGAGAGTGGGGCGCTGGCCGGCGGTGAGCTGAGGTCGGCGAGCCGGACTCACCGCGCGCGTTGTGCCGCCCGACGCAGTGCATGGAGGCGCCGCGAGGGAGAGAGGGGACGGGAGAGGAGGAGGCGGCGGTGGAGCCGCCGGCGTCGCTGAGCTGGCCGCACGCTGCCGCGTTGCCCGGTCCCTGTGGCTGGTTTGAGTTTGGGGAGACAGAGAGAGAGAGTTGGGAGGAAGAGGCTAAGGCCCATTTGGCCAAAAGAAATGAGGAAAGAGAGAGAGTGGCTTGGAGGCATGAGGCCAATCGGCCATAAAAAATGGAAGGGCCGGTTCGGCTGAAGGCAGGAAAAAAAAGGAAATAGGTGAAGAGAAGAAAAGAAGGAAGGAAAGAAAAAGAGGAGAAAAAGAAAGAAAAAACGGGTTCGGCACCTGCGCGACATGTCCCTCAAAACCCGAGCGTTTACGCCAGAGCGGGATTTGCGCTTAGAGTCGTAGTTCTCCGTTTACGCTCTGGTTGTTGATTTGCCGTTGAGTCAGGTTAACATGTACGCAGATGGAGGTCCCGGGTCGAAGCCGTCCACGTGTCATTCCCGAGGCTAACCAGGCAAGTGCATTGTAAAGCGGTGAATTCGGGTAATGATTTCGGTTAAAAGTGAATAATGATGCACTTCTTATCATGTTGGGGTAAGTTTACGAATTTCCGGACAATGTCCTGCTTACCATGCTGGGGTAAGTTTACTATTTCTGGATGTTGCATGCTTACCATGTTGGGGTAAGTTAAAGAGTTTCGGAATGCATACTGAGAAATGGTGCACGGTAAAGATTGTGACATGGCATGTTGATATGCATAAATGAACTTGCATTGCATGCATGTCATAAAAGAGATAGTGTAGGTCCACGTTGAGTGGACGCTCCACGGGAGTGGAGCTGGGTCCCCGTATGAGAATTACGGGCTACTGAGGTCCCCGTATGAAACAGGACGGGCTTGAGATCCCCGCGTGAAACAGGGCGGGCTTGGGTGAGCATCGACGGGTGCTCACTCTGCTATACCGGTATAGACTAAAGAGTTGAGAAAGAAGTGCATGAGCATGTGCATGGGCAGATGCATAATGATCGGCTGATGAGAACCTAAAGGGATAAGTGAAAGGTGCGTGTGCATGATGAATGGTTCTTCGGAACTTGAAATGGTTAAATGGAAAAGTGGTTAATGAAACTGAAATGAGTATGGTCTAATGAATGAACCTGTTATTTGCTGTTTTGCTTTGTACTTGCTGAGTCGGTGGACTCAGCCTTGCTCTGTTGATGTTTTTTAGGTGACCGTCGAGGACGACATGTACGGGCGGGAGTAGAACATGGATGACTGGCACGAACCTGCAGCACTTGTGTATCACCTTTTGTCAGTGTACTTTAGCTTTATTAGGCTAGAGTAATCACTAGAAATGCTATGATGTATCTGAACGCAGCAAAATGAATAAACATATTGCTGGCTTAAATTCTTCCAGTTGTTGATGAAATGGTAAGAATAGCAGAGGTGGTAGCATCTTGGCCCAGAGAGTGGGCAGGGTGTTACACACAAATACATAGACTGTGATCCAATACTAATTGTTATGACCAGGTGGAAAGTTCTAACCCTAAGTCGGACTCAATATTTGTGAGATGTGGCATAATCATTGTTGAAGAATAATTATGTTGCATCTTTATTGAGTTTCCTGAATGTTGTCACATAACTCACGTTAATGTTATTTTGTTAGAAGGTTGAAGCGTGGCTTGAAAAGCGGATCATGAGGTTAGTGCTTGGCCGCATCACCTAGAATGCTTGCATATGTAATCAGTTAGTTGTTCCATTTTCATAGTGAGAGTGAATAACAGAAAATATTGCCCCAAGCGTTCGCACTCTCGTGTGTTCTTCTTCTCTAGAAGAAATCCTGTTTTCATCCTACCAAGCACGGGGGTGTGTGTGTCCACCTCCCGTGTGTTTTCTGCAGCTCGCCAGATCCAAAGCCAATGGTAACATGGGTACATGCATTATTAGGCCATTTGGAACGCAAGAATTTTGCAGGAAATAGTTCAGTTCCCGCAAAAACAAAAATTTTTTTTGCATTCGAAACTGAGACTAACTTTAAAAAGGAGAATGACATATAGAGAACTAGAAAAAAATAGTGAAGCAAACAGAACAAGAGGAAAAAGATTTGGTGAAGTTGGCCATAAAATCTTGAGAACAAATTAAAAAGGGTTACAACGAATTGCTGCTTTCTGACAACCCTTGGACCCTTTTTGCTCTGTAAAAAAAATCTAATACCCATGGAACCTGGCTTCTCTCATGTAAAAAAATGTTTTTACTTTCTTGGCTGGGATTGGATTGGATTTGTTTGTATGTCGCCTATAAGCCCGCGTCATATGTTGGGTTTGTATTCATCCACTAATCATAAATCCTAGGATTACTTAAAACTGCTAAGGACAATTCTACATAATATCACAACAGGATAAAATGGATGCAATTGTTATGGAAACACATCATAGAAAGTGAGTTAAATCAACTTACCTTTCGTTCTCAAGATATGCTCTTAGCTTGTTGATGAGATGTTGGTCACTGTATGATCCCATTGGTTCTGAACTCCCACTGCTGCTCCCAATTTCCGAGAGCAAAAACCTCATAAGGTTATTTATGTTTGGCTTTTGCGATGCAGACACAAAAGCTGTATAAAAGAATTGACTTTTGATTTTCTCGTACACCTGTTTAGCGAGAGTAGTCTTGCCTGAACCTCCAGATCCAACAATAGAGACAACCTTAAGCTGCTTCATTGGCTCCTCACCAATGAACCGACTGATGATTTCTTCACTTGGGCCCTCAACACCCACGAGTTTTTCCACCTCCACATAGAGTTCTTTCAACCGAGGATCGGTCTCCGTTTGCATGCCGCTAGAAGTGCCCTCATTAAGCTTATATTTTTTGTGCCGCTCGTATACTTCATTGGCAAGGGCATGGAATTCTTGGATCTGCTTAGCAAACGTATGGCGATGCTCAAGTGTCTTCACCTTGCGCAAGGCCTTGCGGAGGAATAAAAAATAAATGAAAATTTGTAATTTGATTTTCATATGAATTCTAAAGTAAAATATCTAAAAAACTAAAATTCAGGAAAAAAAATTAAAAAAATAGTGATTTGATTTGTATACGTACTTCAGCAACTTTGCGGAGGAACCTCTTGGCTCCAGTGGTGTTGTCAGCCGGTTCCCGATCGACATGGTAGGTGAACAGATCTATGCTATCCTCGATGTCGTAGGCCAGCTCGCGCACCTCATTCGTCCAGGCCTTCGCTTGCACGTCCGGTCCATCTATGGCTGAATACTTCTCTAGGAAAGCGTGGATGGCGATCAGCTCCTTGGTGAGAGATTTGAGCTTCTTCCTCGCACCTTTGAGCATGGCGTACTCTTCACCCATGAGGTTGGTGAGCTTGCCGAGGACAGCACCCATCACCCCAGCGGAGGCGCTCACCATGATCTTCTCCCCAACTCCTCCCATCTCCTTTCCCCTGCAATCGATCCTCCCTCTCTCTCGGATTAGAATCGGATCGAGGATTTGTGCAGGATCTTTGCCGTGGAGTGGGACTGGTGCTTCCAGCTGCTCGTGGAGTGGGACTGATGGTGCTTCCAGCTACACGAGTATCAGTTACTCTTGTACTCAGTTTTTGGCTCCTTTAGAATTGAATTTGATTCGTTCAATTCGATTGGCGCACAATGATGGACCCCACACGTTGCGAAACGGAGGGACGCCTTTCGGTCACTGATGGTGAAATTTGGACGTTTACAGCACTGTAAGCCTTCAAAATTTCAAATATAGCACCATGCGTCCAAAAATTCCGTTTCTGGCCCCGCGCTTTCTCTCCTATGTAGGTACACATATGAGCAATTATCTTCAATTCCAAGCTGCCAAGCACTACTTCTTGCTGGTTTCTTCTTGCTGGCTTCCTTCTTGTAAACTGAATTCATCATCATCCGTTACTACAAAATGCACCAAAATGCCCAAATTTAGCAACAGAAATTGACAAGACTGCAACATGCATATGCGATAAATTTGTTTGTACAAAGGCTACATACAGCAATCAATGTTTGGAATTCACTGTGCTAGAGATGAAGTTAGGGTTAAACCGAAACAGTCCATGATAACTTCTAGCATAGTTGTAACTGAAACCAAATGATAAAAGTAACAGTACATGTCATAGATACATTGATACAAGATTTGTGGAGAACTTTTGAAACCAAGTAAAAAATTTACATGAAAAGTTCTATCTGTAAACTCCACTCATATATATTGTACTGATATATAGAATACGTTGATATATAATTACAAATAGCAAACCCTTTTCTGATACACTACACTGCTTTCTTCCTAGAATCGATAGATAAAAAATGGTATCATTGCAGATTTTCATGAAAGCTTGATAACACTGGGAGGCATTCGTGTACGTCAGGATGCAGCATATAGCATGTAGTTATCCTTTCCATGTGTTAACTATGTTGTTGATAATGCTGTGGAGCCGTCGGACTCGTGTGCCGCCGCTGGGATTGGGGTGGACTGGGGGCCGAGTGTTGATCACTAGCGTAGCCCCACGTGACACACGACAGATGTTGATATAGAGTGTGGGATGGTTGGGAAGCATCTTGACTTGGTCATTGATAGCGGACTGGGCAGCCTTCATCGTCGGAGTATTTTCATCTCATCTTCAGAGAGAATCCGTACATCCATCACAACATCTTTGAGAGAGGTGAGGTGTTGGATGCCAATGTGTAAACTGCCGTATGTAGATTGTGCTATATCTGCATGGAACATGAGTCGAAGCCTTTCGAGTTTTGGCAGAGCTCCTTCAAATATCAAACCAGGTCCATCTCCGTTAAATAACTCGAGTGTTGTTAAACATCGGAATCCACCGGGACTGATCCTGAGTCCATCTTCGGGAACCCGCCTTACTACAAGATCGAGGAAAAGAAGGGCAGGCAAGTCTTCAAGCAAACGTAGATCCTCCCCTTCCATTTGTTCAACATCGATTTTCATGTAGGTGAGGTCAGCGAGCGAGGGATTAATCCACTTTGGAACCCTGGAGAAGCTACGGATTTCCGAGTAGGTGAGTTTCTGGAGAAGTGGAGGGTACCATGAATACGCTCGACCAAATCTGTCGTTAATATATAGAGATCGAAGGTTGCTTGCCCCAAGCCCACAGAGGGATGATGTCAGAGATTCCTTTATAGTTTGCAGATCACTAATTCCTTTATACAAGAACGTTACTCGAAGTACCCTTAACTTGCTCAAAAACTGTAGATCTTTCACAGAGCTGCGGTAGGCATCAATGGTCCCTAACTCCTGAAGAGCTTCCATGCTGCCAAACCCATCCGGCAATATGAGTTCATCCCCTACAAGACGCACCAATCGTTTGAGCTGAACAATACTTCCTGGCAACTCTCTTATCAAAGTTCTTAGATCGAGCGTCTGTAAATACTATAGCTTCCCAATTTGGACAGGTAGATTCTCAATGCTTGTCCCACGGAGCCCCAGATATCGCAGATGAAATAAACCTACAATTCCATCTAGACAAACATTCCTCAATTGATGACAACCCACTAGATCCAGATCCAACGCTCGAAGAACAGGTAGGTCCAAAACAGGGGGCAACAACACGGCAGATATTAAGTGAACGGAGATGAGACAAATCCATGGTTCTTTGAAGGTTGAGTTCATCAGCACTACTGAGCAGCTAGCGGATATCCTGACGAAGGCACTTGGGCGCGACAGGTTCATTGAGCTGCGATCCAAGATCGGCCTCGTCGAAATTCAATCAGCATACAAGGTTTAGGGGGAGTTTTGTTGGATGTTAAATCTTGTATGCATGCATTTAGGTAGTGGTTTACTATTTCAGTTTTAGCATGCGTGCAGTTTTCAGTTTCTGCATTTAGGGCGAGCCATGAAGCTTCATTTTTTTCTGTTTGCACGCAGCTTCATTTTTCCGTTGCTTTGAGTCATTGCGTTTCAGTTTTCTGCATGGCTTCAGTTTGCTGTTTCTGCATGGTAGTGGGCAGTTTCTGCATGCATTTAGTTTTTGCATTGTTACATTGTATCTTTGCTTATAAAAGGAGAAGAAAGACCAGAAAAGGCTGCATCTTCACAGCAGCACAAAAATCTCTCTTGTGTTCCAAGTGATCGAGTGTGTTCGCGTTTGAGTTCGTCTCTTCCAGCTCGGGTCCTCGCCGGCAAAGCTCGCCGGGGATTCTAACATCCTTGTGATATTGCCTCCGCATGTTCTTTGTTGTGAAAGATGGAGAGCCTCCGAATCCATTTATGCGAAGATGGGAGGTCCTGACCATCCAACACAGTTACAAAATTTTCTTCAGTTGACTGGGTGATGATAAAGTTTAGTACTATATCATGGACTCGACATCTAATTGGATCAATTGCTTTACTAACATATGCCATGCCTATTGGCTGGATCAGACTCCTATTTATGAGCTCATTAAAGTGACTCTCTTCTATTTCCTCCAAAGTATAGCCTTGTTTTGCAGTGATAAACCCTTCAGCTATCCATCTCCATACCAAGATGTCTTTGTCAATCCAGTGATCCTCCAGAGATGTACTGAGGTACAGTAAGCAATTCTTCAAATTATGAGGTAGATCGCTGTAGCTCAGTGCCAGTATCTTCTCCATTACTTGCAGCTCTTTATCCTTTTCATCTACAGAGCGGATGGAATTCAGCACTCTCTTCCATTCTTCCTTTTTTCTTGGTTTATTAGCAAGTGATCAGGGCTTATCCTCAGCATCAAAAATCCTCTTTAGAAATAATTTTGTGGAGTTGCTTCTGCTAAGAGGTTTCATTCGATAAACAAAGTCTTCATTTGAAGTGCAACAAGATTCAGCTGCATTGTTGATCCGTGTCGTTGTAATTATTCTACTTACATGGCAATTTTTAGGAAGAGCACATTGTATGGTTTCCCATGCTGATTTTTCCCAAATGTCATCAATCACAATAAGGTACCTATTAAGCAAATTTGTGAAACAGTATCAGTTAGTACAGCTCTAAAAGCAATGCTAATAGGAGTATTCTACTAAGAAACACAACAAAATTCATTTCTGCATATATGTAGACATGCAACAACCTACAAGTATTTATTAAAATTAAAATGTGATAAATTCACATGCTCTTTGTTAGTTCTCGGCCTAAAACAGTTTTCTATTTCTTGAAATTGTGCTAGATTTTGTCGCATAATTTATCTATATTTGTGTTAGATTTTGTCACATGATTTTATCTATTCTAAGCTTCATATTTGTAAAAGAAATAGAATTCATTGATATGACCAAAATAAAACGAGTGGTTTCAATTTGATTACATTTGACCGTATCAAGTCTGTGTGTTTCTGAACACAAGACATTTTTAGTTGCATGCCACCACATGCTTTTGATACAGAAAAAATACCATCCACATGTTAGTGACTAGTGACACATTGCTGCCATCTTTTCCCTAAACTGCAAGCAGGGCCGTTCCTGTCATCTTGGAGGCCCTAAGGCATGATAAAAGTGAGACCCTTCGTTCTAATATAAATATGTAACAATACATTTTATATCAGTTGTAAAAGGTAAAGTTCAATACAATAACCATTAGACAGTACGTCACAAAATACAAAGTACTTATTGGCAACATTAAACTTAATACATTACAAAATGCAAAGTACTCATTATCGACAAAATGTATGTATACATACTAACATACATAGGTTAGGGGCCCCAAGTTTTCGTGGGCCCTAGGCGGTCGCCCTTGCTGTCTAGGCCCAGGGCCGGCCCTGACTGCAAACTTAGTGCCGCATGTATTTAAAAGCCCCTAGACACAAAATACCCCAGCAACGCATGTATATGTGTCAAGTCAATCTCTTAGAAGCATTGCCCCATAATCCAAAACATGATAGCTAATTGTTAATTATGCCTTCTGTCTTCCAGGGCAGAAGCACAATTTTACAGAAGAGGGATTTACTATTTTACATGCCTTCGAGAAAATTTTTTCAGAAGCTTAAATAGGAAAACATTGAACAGAAATTGAGGCCACAAGTCGCCAACACCATCAGTAATTTTCTCTATGTACACATATAGTACTTATTAGCCAGCCAACAGTAGCATGGGCACACGCATGCCGTGTGTTTTCTGCACCTCCCGTGTGTTTTCTGCAGCTCGCCAGCCAACAGTAGCATGGGCACACGCATTATTAGGCCATTTGGAACGCAAGAATTTTGCAGGAAATAGTTTAGTTCCCGCAAGAACAAATTTTTTTTTTTGCATTCGAAACGGAGACTAACTTTAAAAAGGAAAATCACATATAGAGAACTAGATAAAATTAGTGAAGCAAACAAAACAAGAGGAAAAAGATTTGGTGAAGTTGGCCATAAAATCTTGAGAACAAATTAAAAAGGGTTACAATGACTTGCTGCTTTCTGACAACCCTCGGACCCTTTTAGCTCTGTAAAAAAAATTTAATACCCATGGAACCTAGCTTCTCTCATGTAAAAAAAATGTTTTTACTTTCTTGGCTGGGATTGGATTGGATTTGTTTGTATGTCGCCTATAAGGCCACGTCATAAGTTGGGTTTGTATTCATCCACTAATCATAAATCCTAGGATTACTTAAAACTGCTAAGGACAATTCTACATAATATCACAACAGGATAAAATGGATGCTATTGTTATGGAAACACATCATAGAAAGTGAGTTAAATCAACTTACCTTTCCTTTTCAAGATATGCTCTTAGCTTGTTGATGAGATGTTGGTCACTGTATGATCCCATTGGTTCTGAACTCCCACTGCTGCTCCCAATTTCTGAGAGCAAAAACCTCATAAGGTTATTTATGTTGGGCTTTTGTACAAAAAAGCTCTATAAAAGAATTGACTTTTGATTTTTCTCGTACACCTGTTTAGCGAGAGTAGTCTTGCTTGAACCTCCAGATCCAACAATAAAGACAACCTTAAGCTGCTTCGTTGGCTCCTCACCAATGAACCGACTGATGATTTCTCAACTTGGGCCCTCAATACCCACGAGTTTTTCCACCTCCACATAGAGTTCTTTCAACCGAGGATCGGTCTCCGTATGCATGTTGCTAGAAGGGCCCTCATCTAGGTTATACCTTACTCGTCGCTTGTATACTTCATTGACATGGGTCTGGAGTTCTTGGATCTGCTTAGCAAACTTATGGCGATGCTCAAGTTTCTTCAACTTGCGCAAGGCCTTGCGGAGAAACCTCTTGATTCCGATGTTGTTGTTGTTATTGTTAGAAATTGGCCTATTTAATTATGGCCTATTTTCTTAATTCCAAAGTATGCATGGTTTAGTACCATATTGCTAAGACAGGGTGAGGAAGACCGATTTATAAGGTGGAGTCCTCCCCACTCCTTGAATATAGAAAGAGATGGTATGAGGATGGTTCTGTCTAGCCACACGCACGCGCACGCACGCGCGCGCGCACATATTCGCGTATTTTTCGCGTGAAAATCGCGTGACTTCTGACTGTGTCGTGACGTGGCGCGCCACTTGGCAGACCAAGTCCATCTTTATTTTGCTGAACCATGCACCTCACTCTCTCTGTTTGAATGAGATTCAACGTTTGAATTTGAGGCTTAATTGGGTTTTGATGATAGACAGTTACTAGTGGATAAATGGTTGGTTGAATGTGTCAGTTACCAGTGGGTAAATGGCTGTTTTAATCATATCAGTTATCAGTCTGTCTATATAAGCTTGGAAACGTCCAGAGTGAAAAAAGGAGAATCCAACTACCTCCATCTTTTCCTTCTCTACGATTTTGTGCTCGAGTACTGTACTGTCTGAACCTTGTCAACCTTTCTTCCCGGCGTGCACCTGGAAGAAAGGAGAGCGGCTATCTCCAAACCGTTGCCGCAGAGAGTACTTGCACGGGGGCGGCAATAAGGTTTCTGGGCAGCGCATCTGCGTGACCGCTCACTGCACTGCGTCATCTACGTTCTGCACCGCGTCAAGCCTGCGCGGCTTCCTGTTCTTCATCAGGCTAACAAGTAAGTCGATCGCGTGCACGTTCGACTTGGTTACTATATTCTTTCTTGAGTATATTATGAAGTATGATGAGTAGTCTGCTGTTAGTTATGAGTTTTGCATCATTAATTTATTGTTTTTGTCTCCTAATAAAACTTGGAATTAAAATATTGCCTTACTTTACAACAGTTGTCAGCCGGTTCCCGATCGACATGGTAGGTGAATAGATCTATGCTATCCTCGATGTCGTAGGCCAGCTCGCGTACCTCATTCGTCCAGACCTTCGCTTGCACGTCCGGTCCCTCTATGCATGAATACTTCTCTAGGACAGCGTGGATGGCGATCAGCTCCTTATTGAGAGATTCGAGCTTCTTCCTCGCACCTTTGAGCATAGCGTACTCCTCACCCATGAGGTTGGTGAGCTTGCCGAGGACAGCACCCATCACCCCAGTCAAGGCACCCACCATGATCTTCTCCCCAACTCCTACCATCTCCTTCCCCTTGCAATCGATCCTCCCTCTCTCGGATTAATTTTATGTGCTAGCAGGAATTTTGCAATTGTGCGAGGCTCCTGTGCAAGACAGGCTGTGTAGAAATATTGAAGAACGTTTCGTCTAAACTTTCAAGACAGGCTCCATCCCATTTCTTGGTGTTGGTGATGCATCAGGAATAACATGCCCACTGAACTTTGTCCTTGAGAATAGATCCACACCTACCAGATTTAGGACATAGACAGACGGATGGGCCCGAGGCACTAGCTCAAAATTGGAGGTCCTCGTGTCAGTCAAATTTATGTATCAAACTAGCAAATTATTTCTGCAAAACAATAAAGGCATAATATAATCTTGAGGACCCCTGATGTGAACACATATGGCTTTTTCCTAGAGCTAATTTCCTGACAACTTCCAGTGTTGCCACACTTTGTTGTCGAAAGAAGGTGCTGCGTTGGCCTTCAGCCGGAAAGTGCTTTCGGTGTTGATTTTCTTCGAGTTGCTCTGTTTCAGCAGGTTTTGTTGTTTTGCTTGGATTTCTCGGCTGGAACTTCGGCTGAAATTGGCTGGTAGGATCATTTTTCCTTTAAAGAAATCATAGTTCTATCATATTTTTAAAAGTGTATATATTTTATATAAAAATTAAATTATATTCTAAATATGCACGTCTGTAATAGAACTTTTGAATTTAATTTTATAATTTAAGTACACTTATTCACGTTATATTGAATTAAGGTTGATTTTTTAAATTTATTTAATTATTTTTTAATAGACTAATAATCTAAAAGTCCAATACATTAAAGATAATACTTTTTTTTTTGCTTAGAACAATATGTAAACAACAAAAACAAAACAAATTAAACTAGTACAACTCAAACTAGCAATAGGTAATATCAAATTTTATATGCTAATATAATTTGCTGTCAGAATCATGGTCTTACTGCAATGCTACCTGATTCTAACGATTTTACGAGTTGAATTACGATCCAACTGTGAAACTATCTTATTTAGATCCATATTGCGATCTGTGTCATCTAATTCTGGTATAATCGTATGATACTATGATACGTGTCGTGATATTGACAACTTTAATGATGGATGCATGGCAATGAGACAAGAGATGTCATATCTGATATTGTGAAAGTTTGCAGTGGCAAATAAGAAATTACTCCTTTCATTTAATTATTTACTAAACGATTTAGTTGAAAGAAGATGCCCAAAAGATGCTACTAAAAGGCTGCTCTTCCCTTGTTCATTCTTGCTAGGAGCCTAGGACTGCTCGTCTGCTATCTTAGCTTTTTTTTCCCTTGCAATTTCCCTTTCTTCATCTCTGTGAACACCGAAAGGAGCAAAGCTGTTTGTTTAACCGTGGCTTGAAAATTTTGATGGTTGTTTGTCACGTTGGGGGACAAAGATAGATCCTGTTCTTTTCAGCTTCTAAAAACTATTTTTTGACTTTTCTACAATAACTAACTTTTAAACGAAGTATCTTTTTAAGATGGGGTCTACTAGTTAATTATAGTACATATTTTACTAATTTCATTTATATCGTCAAAAATCGTATGTGGGTTTCTGTTACTCCGTAATTTCTCGTATAAATAGTTCAAAAAATCATAAGTCACAACCAAAAATCACAAGCTGCAACTTAAAAAAAACAAGCCCATAATTTGCACGCAGACACAGCCGAAGACACGAAAGGAATGGACGCACCTTCAGCATCGTGGACCTCAAGAGGCCCTCGATTTCGTGGACTTGCTGCTGGTCTCCTGCAATTTTTGGGCCCATCTTTTCGTGGATACTGGCGGCCAGTGCCCATAGCAAACTGCTGCGTATGGAAATCTTTTTTAAAAGAAAATACATTGGTGCACTACATATGAAAGATCTAGGCCTAGTTATATATATATAGGGAGCAAATTGGTCATACGTTGGCCGTAATTTTTTATTACAAGGGTGCGGGAAGTAATACTTAAAAAATGGGCATATATTACGTGCTAACTTCCTTCTCAATGCTAACATGTTTCTCCAGCGTTAGAAGCAACGTGGGAATACGGTGGCGCTCCATCCCGCTGTGGGTATGGATTTTGATTTCTGGTTGAGATTATATTGTAGTGTCTATTAATTTTTTTAAAAAATAAAAGATTAAAAAACCGTTATATCGTTATGAACAGTGCAAAGGAAAAAAACTAAAAAACTAAAAAACAAAATAAATCCAAATTAGACGTTGATTTGTTCCATGTGGCTTCTGGCATGATGTTCGTTGATTTTGATTTGGATGTTAATCAGACCAAGTGACCAAAGAGTGGAGCATGTTAGCATTGAGAAGTGGGTTTTGCAAATGATGCACCCATTTGGGAATAATGTAAGATAGGAAGACCTTAAAAGTGACTCGATCTCTACTATTATATAAAGAGGAGTTGGTGGTTGCCTGGTGGTGCGTTCTCCTCTCCCCTCTCTATAGCCATCCGATTTGATCTGTACCATTCATCTCTCTCCTCCTCTCTCTCTCTCAGGATACAACCACTCAGCTTCTCCACTTTCCCCATCTCCTCGCGCATTCTGGTCACCTTTCTATCTCTGTCGCTTGCTCTCCAATGTTTGATATGTGAAGTTAGCCAAGCAGTAAGTTCCGTCTCACCATTTTTTATGACTTCGTTGCAACGCACGAGTCTCTAACTAGTCAACAGAAACATGCGAGTTCAATTGATATTTTTTTCATTTAGAATGTGAGACCAAATGGTTAAGATATTTGAACAAAAAATTGGCACTATGTTTCATGTTTTAAAAGTGTGTGAGTTATTGCCTGGATATAGTTTGTTGTTTTCCCATTCGTGGGAAGTGGGATCATCCTACTGGGTGTAATTGGACTTTCCATTTCAAATTGGATCTTCCAGCTAGGGTCTTTTGGTGCTTTGTTGATTGGTTTGCTCGGGTTTTTGAGAGTGTATCTGTTGTGTCTTTGCCTTGATTGTATTAGCTCTTAATAGCTAATTGAGGGAAACATTTTTGGAAATTTTGAGTGGCTTCTATTCACCCCCTCTAGTCGCATGCTACGGTCCTACAGTCATCAATTATTTCTTGATCTCCACTTTTTTAGTACTTTTACCCTAGACAAAACATGAGTGAAAAGAGAAGCTAGCGATAACCAAGTTTGTCCAGCGGTCGATTGTAACATAATTGGGAATTTGGCGAAGTGTTTGTTCCTAGGGAAGAGGACCTACATACATGTAGAACATGCAATAAGAAGTCATTTGAGTTAACAAGAGAAGCTGATGATGCCTAGGGACGTTTTGAGTGCTAGCTTGTCATATATATCTGTTCGTGAGTGTTGTGGAAGTCGGGTTCCTTATTCCGGCCTTGGTCTGGCAATTGCGAGTCAGGTTGGAGTGCAAGCCTCCAAATTGATGTGTATTGGAGTGGTTTTATTATTAAAGTGGGGTGGAGCACTCTCCTTAAGGATAAACTAGGGGACAATATGTCACAGATGTCCTAACCACATCAACTTTTGAGTGTTCTTTTGCTTAGGATGCTACTTGGTTTGTATTGTATTATCGAGTAGTGTTATATTCTAATACCACTTCTTATGTGTAGCAACCTTCAGGGTCAAATCAAATATTGTGAGATACAGTATGAGAGTGCACGGTGTCGAAAACAAAGTAGACGAATCTCATATAGAGAACCGAAATAACACCGATCAAGCAATCACCACGAGAGAAAAGATTTGGCGAAACCAATTGCAAATTCCTTAAGCACAACCTCAAAAGAGTATAAGAGATTGTTGCTCTCTTACAACCAACCTTTTAGGACATTTAGATCCTCTCGTATCCCTCTTCCTTAGCTTTTGACTTATGGCTTTGGATCTCTATGGCCACACCTCATGATTTTCCATGGCCTCTATTTCTCCTACAAAGTGAAATAAGAATTCTAATTCAATTAGGATTCATTTAGGAATCCTTGTAGCACACATATCTAAGTTCTAGTAGGATTAGGATACGAGTCACCAAACTCAACTAACAATTACTTTTGGGGGGGGGGAGGCTCACCCGCACCCTTGCCCCGCTAAGCCTAGTGGGGCATAATCTTTCCCCATCCCTACCCTATGGGGATTGGAAAAGTATTTTATTTATGATTTAAAAAATGACAGTGTGACTTCATTCATTAGCTTATAAGTATTTAGGTTTGTTTTCAAATATAGCTTCAAAACTTATGTCATAATGTTTAGATTCAGGTTTTAGTCCAAATATATAAGAAAAGAATTATAAGATCCCATGGGGCCATGGGGAGGTCAATCCCGGCCTCACCTTGCTAGCCTAATATGGTCCCACACCTGTTCACCCATGGGGGGCGTTCACATACATGGCACCTAAAGGTAGGATGTATTAGATATAAGAAGTGTTTTAAATAGCATGCTACAGTAGAGCTATAGCGGTTTTCACCCTTAGAACACTAGCTATAGCTCAACCTATTGCTATTACTGCCATGACTTCTACAACACTATGTTGTTTCGCAGATAGCGGAAATAGCAGTGTTTCGCAGATAGCGGAAATAGCAGCCGCTATGCTACATTTTATAGATTTTTAGGCTTGTGAAGAATTATTTAGTATGTTCATGGTATGTTTGGGCTTTTATTAACTCATATTAGTTATTTTGATAGAAAGAATTCAAGACACGGTGTTTAATATGTTTATTCCATTTTTTGAATTTGAAAATATATAATTCTTCAATTGAACAAAAAATATTTTAAAATAGTTATATTTTTTTAGAACATTTGGATTCAAATACTACATATTTGAATTCAATTATATTTTTTGGGTATTTTTATGTTTAATATTCCATTTTAAGGAATTTGAAATTTCATGATACCACTACAAAAAAGGTCATCACAGACGGTTCAAAACTATCATCACAGATGATTTTTTGAACCGTCTGAATTTATGTGTCAGTGATAATCAAAGGTTATCACAGACGGTTTGTGAGCTGTTTATGATAAATACATCATAGACGGTTTATAACTAGAACCGTCTGTGAAGAACACTATCATATACGGTTCTAGCTACCAACTGTCTGTGATACTCATACATCATAAACAGTTCTAGCTACCAATTTGTGGTATGAGCCGTCTGTGATAATTCTTTATAGACGGTTTATACTACAAAACTGTTTGTGATAGCATTTATACTACAAAACTGTTTGTGATAATTCATTCTATACCTAAATTTTTCTATTTTTTGGCTAGCCTCAGGAAATGTTAACTATATCATTTGAAAACAAACAAATACAACAACAAACACAGCAACATATTCTATTTTCATTAAGATTAGAATCTATCATTACAACATCACAAGATATCGAGTAGGTTACCCATAGCACTGCATACACAAGAGAACACTTACAATTTTACAAAGATAAACTTCACGGCTACAAATTCAGAAAAATACTTACACTACAAGAAACTCAGGGTAATGCAAACTAGACTTACACATCCTTCATTAAACTACAATCTAAAACAAGTGGTGCGGGAAAATTTTCAAGTAGCAGAAACAAAAAGGCAACGAACACCATTTTCAGCTTCTATGATAAAAAAAACAACTTCTGTGCCGACGACTTAGAATAGTTCGGATTTGTCATTGCCTTCTTCCTTTCCATCTTGCCTTTTTGCTGAACCCCTTCTCACCCTTGCCACGCACAAACAAGTTGGAGTAGTACTGGTGGTATTGGTTCTTCGAGTAGGGCGAGAGGGTTAATAAGGGGCGAGAGGTGGGGAGGAGAATGGTGCCTGCCGTTCGATGCGGAGAAAATGGACGGGTGAGATCAGGATCCTGGGGGATATGCCGCGGATCAGTGACATGGCGGGACATCACAGACGGTTTATAACAAAAACCGTCTATGATAACAAGAGATATCACAGATGGTTCATAACAAAAACAGTCGGTGATAATGGCGTCAAAAAGATAATATATCGGTACAATATAAATAGCTAGTCTCAAAAAATAAAATAGCAAAATTTTATATGGCTTATATATACCCATTTGAAAGGTTTCAACGAGATCTACAATTTTATAGTTGAGACAAAATCCAAATTCCAAAAGAAAGATAAAAAAGTTTGGTAAAAACAGAAACTAAAAACATAAAACGCAAATTTGAGGCTAAAGATGCCCAATTTTGAGGGTCTTAGAAGCCGACTTGTCCTAGAGGGTCATTTTTTTAATCGGGCTTGTCGTTAGCTTTCTAACGAGTACAAAAACGTCGAAAACGGACACCGTATGCAAAGGTTATGTCCGTTTTACTAAAGGTGTCTCAAAACTGAATTCTACTTGGACTCAGGCGGGAGATTATGAAATTTTGGGGCATCACGAGGCGGGAAACATATCACAGATGGTTTTTAATACAAACCGTCTGTAAAGTATCACAGACGGTTCAAATAAAAACCCATATATGATGTCTGCCATTATCATAGACGATTTTTATCAAGAACTATCTGTGATAATTTACAGACGGTTCTGGATAAGAACCGTTTGTGATATTTTGTATTATCATAGACGGTTCGTATAAATAATCATCTGTGAAAATACCACAGATGGTTATTTGTATAAACCGTTTGTGATACTTACAACACAGACAGTTCGGTTCCAGTTCATAGGAACCATCTATGATGTAAGCGTCCAATTTAACCTCTTTAGTAGTAGTGTGTGTTTTAAAACATCAATGCATACATTGAACAACTTATAAATATTTGCACTCTAATTTTTTTTAGATTCATGATAAATAAATTTCACAAAAAAGCTAGACTATATTTTTATGTTTTTTATTTTGTAATTGTACACGTTATAAAAATAATGAAACACCAACCTTATAAAAATAATAAAACAACAACCTTTTAATTTCATTTGTATACAAGTTTTCCGTGTTCATAACATTACATAACACAAAGATCAATGGAATTAACATTTTTTCAATAGAACTGTGATGTTGGATAGCCTCCACGGTAGTTCTCTCTATTTGCGAATAGCTTTTTTTTGCCACGTCACCACAATACCACGATAATTGCGATTTAAACATTGGATATGAGATATGTGGGATGCACGTTGCATCCTTCTTGCATTCTATGTCTAAAAATTTGAAAAAGAGGATGACATGATAAACTTTCTCAGAATCGACCACTTCTGCTTGATCGGCAAGGTTATCTATATGTCTCTCCATTGTCGCAAGAGCTTCTTCCACTTTGCACACATTGAAGGAAGAATGAGACTAAGGGCGGTTTCCCTTTCCTGAACGGCAAGAAGACACCTTCGTCGACGGTAGATGATGGGGTCCAACTGATGAATGGAAGCAACTTAAGGAAGGAGAGTAGTGCATGAGTGGAGGAGTTGCTCCAGATGTAAGTTTTTGGCCGCCTATATAAGGTTGCGGCCGAACAATTCATGATGGATATATGGGAGGAAGGAGATCAAAAGAATACTAGATGCCATTATTAAGAAATCTGGTGAAGAAGATGATCTAGAGAGAGGACATTTTAGAAGGAATTGTATGTCGCGATGCATATAAAGCCGGAACAGTGTGAAAGTTTAAGGGTCACATGCATCGAAATATTAACTTCTATTGAATATCTTCATCTGTTTAATTCAAATTCATACATGAATAAAAGAGAAACAAAGAAAAAAGAGAGAAATATAATGAAAATAACTCAGTAATAGAAAGCGCATCACAAAAATATATAAATATGCTTCTGGTGAGTAGAGATTAGTCATTTGCATATAAAAATAGCAAAAATAGTTACGCAAAGTTTGTTTCTCCATTATAGCAAATCTATCAACAAAATATGACCATTAATTCTAATCGAAACACAAAAGTCAAAATTTTAAGATACTAGTAATTCAAGTTGATCAATGACAATGATACAACATACATAAAATCTCTAACTCTAAGAATTTGTTGACTGGTTGATCTATTTCAATAATTTAATTACATAATTACTCAATATTAATAGTAGAGAACTAATCAAGTAATCAACTGAAGAGTGAAGACTAAAGGTTTACTACATGAGCCATGAGGTTACTCAGGTAACGACGTCGGTTAGCCAACTACCAACTCCAACTACTCTCAGTAGCCAATAGTACAAGCCACCACTCCAAGTCTCCAACTAACAACCAACTAACTATAAGTCTACTCAGTCCCTAGAAGTAGCCCCTCGCCTCCTCTTCTCTTTCAGTCTTCACAAATCACAATCACACTTCACTTCTTCAGTTCTTCAGCAAAGCAAATGTGCCTTATTCACACTTCAGTTCTCCGGCTCCCCCACACCCTAGCGAGGCCACAACAGCAATGCACACACACATCGGCTCCTCCTCAGTGGCCTCCTCTTGCTACGCCAGTCGGCCGGGGTAGCCTCAACACCTTGGCCTCTGCCCACCAGCCGCCACCCTCAACCCCTCCTGGATCTGCTCTCTGCCAATCCACCGGTCACCGGCCACCAACACAACCCTCTAGGATAATTGGATCTGATCTCGGCTGGTACCAGGTGTCGAGCACCAGCAGCCAATGCCACAGGTGCTGACTGCTGCCTGAGGTGCATGTGCGTCTATCTATGGATGTCGATGTGGTCTCTTGTCTATGTTGGAAATAATCCTACTAAATCTGTTTGAGTCTATATCGAGTTGAGTCTGGTTCAATTTAGAATTAGAAATTTATGTTTCAGAGTTGATTTCTGTATCCAAGTCTAATTTGTAAAGCTATGTATAAATAGTGGAGAAAACCAAGGAAAAGGTGCGGCCGAAGTCAATATCAACAGAGGAGGCATCCACAAGCAAGTGGTCGAAGTCAATATCAACAGAGGAGGCATGGCCGTAATGACATACAAGTGGTGAACGTGGTCGTAACCAACATCTGGTATCAGAGTAGGTGCCAATCAACTCGTAGAAGGAGCAGCACATGGCAGGGAGTGGATCTTCGCTGATAATGAAGGAGGGGCCAAGTTCCCTTCCATATCTAGTTCTCAACTCAGAGAACTACTCGGTATGGTCTATGAAGAGGCAGGTGAATATACGTGCCCAAGGGGTCTAGGACGCGGTAGCTGATTTGGTCGACGCTAGTGGAAAGGTTGATCCAAAAGGAAAGGCTAAGGAAATCAACATGAAGACTAATCAAACTGCTTTGGCGCTCATCTACACTGCCATACCCAACTCGATGCTCAGTCAACTTGTCAGAAAAGATACAACATGAGAAGCTTAGATTGCTCTTTGCATTATGCACAAAGGTGTGGATTGTGTGAAGAAGGTTCGACAACAAACTCACCGAGGAGAATATGAGGAACTGCATATGGGTGAAACTCAGTCAGTAGATGAGTTTGCAGGAAAGTTAACTGCTGTGGTAAATGAGACATGATCTCTTGGAGGTACTCTGGAGGAAACTACAATCGTCAAGAAATACTTGCATGTTCTACCTGAGAGGTTTATACTAGTGGTCACAACTCTTCTATATTCAAGTGATCTCCAACACATGAAAATATAAGAAGTAACAGGATCTCTCAAGGTTCATGAGGGATTACTCAAAGGGTGTAAGACCAGGCCTGATCAAGCATTGCTAGTGAAAAGTGAAGAAAAGGTTGAAAAACTTGGCGAGAATCAAATCCAAACCAAGGAGGAGGTCGTGGATCTGGCAATTGGTGTGGACGTGGTTGTGGACCAAGTGGTCATGGTTTTGGTCGAGGAGGCCATGGTTTTATAACTGGTCATGGAGAGAAAGCAATACAAGGTGAGTCCTCTTACAACTGAGGCAAACCAAGAGTAAAATGCTTTACATATGACAAAGAAGGCCATTATGCTGCAGTCTACAGAAGTCATATCAAGTGCAATGCGTGCCAAAAGTTTGGGCACTATACTGCTGATTGTCGTTACAAGAAAAAAAAGAGGCAAATTTAATTCAAACCAAAATATAGCAGGAGCCAGAATTTCTGTTGTCCATCTGTGAGAAGAAGAATACACAAATTATGATGTTAACTGAAGAACATGTCCAGCCATAACTACTAAAAGTTGGAGAAGAGATGTTGGAGTTTAATCTTTGGTATCTCGACAATAGTGCTTCAAATCACATGACTTGACAAAGGGGAAAATCCTGTGAATTGAATGAGAACTTTTGAGGCAAAGTAAAATTTGGAGATGGGTCATTTGTTCATATAGAAGGAAAGGGCACTATTTTGTTGCAAAGTAAGAATGGAGAGTGAAGAGCATTGATGGATGTCTATTACATACCATGATTGTGCAATAATATCATTAGTCTAGGTCAGCTGACTGAAGAAGGATACAATGTGTCGCTAAAAGGACTGTACTTGTTATTGCATGATCGCGAGGGACAACTGCTGATGAAGGTGATACGAACACCAAATCGACTATATAAGAATAAACTTGAGTCAGCCAAACCAGCTTGTTTTAGTGTCAGGGTGGACAATACAGTGTGGTTGTGGCATGATTGGCTTGGTCATGTCAATTTTCGATCTTTGAAGTTGATGACAGAGAAAGGGATGGTTCATGGTCTGCCACCTCATCCATCTCAAATATGTGAAGGCTAAATTGTTGCCAAACAATCAAGACTTCTGTTCCCTCAACAAGCACAATATAGAGCTACACAGCTTATGGAATTACTTCATGTTGATATATGTGGTCCTATCACGCCTAAGTCAAATGGAGGTAATAAGTATTTTCTACTCCCTGTTAATGATTGTTCTAGAGTTATGTGGGTATACATGCTTAAAAAGGAAATCGGAAGCCAAAGACATGTTTCAAAAATTTGTGACTCTAGTAAAAAATGAGACTGATCACAAACTTAAGGTAGTAAGATCTGATCCTAGGGGAGAATTTTTGGTGCAAGAATTTGAATCAATCTGTGAGACGAAATGAATTAGAAGGTATTTCACAGCTCCTCACAGTCCGCAGCAGAATGGCGTAGTCGAGCGGTGAAATCGAACGATAATAAATATGGCAAGAAGTTTACTCAAAAGCAGACTGCTACCAAGAAGATTTTGGGCTGAGGCTGTAAGACATGTTGTTTACATCCTCAATTGAGTACCCACAAAAGCTCTAGAAGTAAAGACTCCGTATGAAGTATTAAGCGGAAGAAAACCAAGTCTAGAACACTTGAGGGTGTTTGATTGCTTGGCATATGCAAAGGTGCTCACTCATCTGAAGAAATTAGATGACAAATCAAAGAAATTGATCTATTGGGAGTTGAGCTAGGAACCAAAGCTAGTCGGTTGTACAGTCCACATGAAGATAAGATTGTAGTAAGTCATGATGTGCTCTTTTGTGAAGATAAAGCATGCGAATGGGAGGCAAAGCCAATAGAAGAAAATAATATGCAGAAGTGGATTTCCTTCTTAGTTGAAGGAGAGAACAATGATGAAATAGATCAATTTCATTCTAAGAACCGGTTACACCCATGTTAAGTACATCTACAAGTTCACAGGAGACTATAGAGGATGTTCCAACTTTCAACTTGATCAAGAAGAGGTAGAGATCCCACCGAGCAAAACACTAGTTTACCAAAGCCTAGCTAAAATTTATGAGCAGACCGAGCAAATAGAGATGAAAGAAAAACTTCAGTTGACAATAGCAGATGAACCTATAAGTTTGCAACAAGCACTCACTGAACATCATTAGAAGATTACTGTGCAAACTGAACTAGATTCAATAGAAGCAAATAAAACTTGGGTATTGATTGATCTATCTCATAATCATAAAGCTATAGGGCTAAAGTGGATTTTCAAGGTGAAAAGAGATGGGGAAGGGAATTTTGTTCGTCACAAGGCGAAACTTATGGCAAAAGACTATGTTCGAAAGAAAGTCATAGACTATGAAGATGTGTTTGCGCCGGTTACAAGGTTAGAAATAGTAAGATTGATATTTGCTCTCGCTACTCAATTTGGATGGCAAGTACATCGCATGGATGTCAAATATGCATTCTTAAATGGAGATCTTATCGAGGAGGTATATGTATCTCAACCAGATGGTTTTCAAGTGAAGGGTCAAGAAGGCAAGGTATATCGACTCTTAAAGGCCTTGTATGGTTTGAAACAGGCGCCTAGAGCCTGGAATAAGATACTAGATAGCTCATTGATTAATCTTGGATTTGGAATATGCAAGCAGGATCCAGCTTTGTATACAAGAAACACAGAAGAAGACATGCTGATACTCGGCATATATGTTGATGATCTTATTATCACAAGAACGTGTGATCGAAGGGTTGAAGAATTTAAGAAGGAGATGATGCAACAGTTTGAGATGAGCGATCTCAGACTCTTAACTTACCACCTTGGTCTAGAAGTGAAACAAAGTAAGCATAATATTACAATCAAGTAGTCGAATTATGCAAAGAAGATTCTTGAGAAGGCAGGCATAACGAGTTGCAACCTTTGTCAGTACCCCATGGTGTCAAAGTTGAAACTCAACAAAGATGAGACAGGAGAGTCCGTTTATGTGACTGAATTTCGAAGTATAATTTGTCGCTTAAGGTATTTGATACATACTTGACCTGATCTTGCATACTCAGTTGGAGTAATTAGCAGGTTTATAGAAAGACCAACAGTACAACACAAGCAAGCATTAAAACATGTGCTGAGATATCTAGCAGGAACTGTGGATTACGGGCTAGTGTATGTCAAGCACGACAACACACCAATGCTTGAAAGATTTTGTGATAGCAATCTGACCGGTGATCCAGTTGATCGTAGAAGCATGACTGGTATAGTGTTCTACCTTCATGGAAATGTGATCACGTGGTGCTCACAGAAGCAAAGAAGTGTAGCCTTGTCATCATGCGAAGCGGAGTTCATGGCAGCAACATCAGTGGCATGTCAAGGTATTTAGTTGATGAGATTACTTTATGAATTGACTAAACAAACCATCAAGCCATTCACGTTATTTGTGGACAATAAGTCAGCAATAGCTGTAACATTCTGATTTTCAGAGCCTTTTTGAAGCTTTTAAAATAAAATTCACCATTTGAATTTTTCTGGAATTAATTAAAGCTTAATTGGAATTTTCATTAATTAAAAAGGATTTAATATGATTAAGTTAAACATTAACATTTGCCAAAAGTGTTTTATTTGAGTTCCTTGTGTCTCAAGGAATTTATTGGAATTTTTCTGGATTTTTCGGATTTATTTGCTATTTTCTAGAGCTCAAAAGGAATTAAATGAATTTCTGGAAATAGAAAATTCCCCAAAAATCTAAACCGGCCAGTGGGCCGAAACCCACCAGCCGGCCCAGCCAGCCAGTCCATCCCGCAGCCGGCCGCACCGCCCCGCCCGTGCCACGCGTCGCACAACGGCGCCGCGTCCGCCTTCCCCGCTGGATGCGTGCCGCATGTCTCCCATCCACCAGGTGCCGCTAGCGATTGAGGGAATCGCCGCGCCGTGCTCGTGTGGCCGGCGGTGGGGCCCACTGCCGGTGTCGTCTCGCCGGGACTCCGTCCCGTCTCGCTCGAACTCCGCGCGCCACCGCCGCTTTCCTTATCCATCTCGGCGTCGTGTCGGCCGTCTCCGCCGCGGTATAATACGAGCCCCGCCGCTTTCCTCGTCCGAAGCCGCCGCCTCGCCGCCGCCGGCGCTTCGTGCGCGCCGTTCGCCGCGCGCCGCCGTGCGCGCCGTTGCTCGCCGCCGCCGCCGTGCTCGCCGTCGCCGCCGGTTCGTCGCCGGTGAGTCGCCGACGTCCGTCGCCGTCCGGACCGTCGGCGACCCGCCGCCGCACCCGCCGCCGGCCAGATCGCCGCGCGCCTCGGTCCTCACCGCGCCTCGCGCCGTCGCCACCGCTGGACGCACCGCGCCGCGCGCGTCCTTCGCCTTCCCGTGCGCCCAGCCCACCGTGCACCGTGCCTCTGCCCGGTGGGGCCCGCATGTCAGCCGTACCCCCGTGGACCAAGCCGAGTCAGCCGCCCAGTCAGCTAAGCCACATCAGCCCCGTCAGCAGGCCACGTCAGCACACCGAGGCCCCCCAGGTGCCACGTCAGCATGACACGTCACCATGCCTAGTCAGCCGCCACGTCAGCGCTGCATACCCACGTGTCGCCATGTCAGCTGCCGCGTCAGCCCTAGCCGCCGCGCCTCATGCCCAGTCAGCCACACTGTTCCGTGCGCCGGGTTCACGGTAGACTGGGGATTCCGTGCACCGGGTCCACAGCACAGTGCATTTTCCAATTTTCCCGATTTTCTGTAGATTTAATCTTTCAGAGGCCCGTTCTCCCTCGTCCTAGCTCCGATTGACCCGATTCTTCTTCCTAAATTCATCTAAAATTGAGCTCTATCTTTTGGTTCTGGTTTTGCAGTTTTTGGAGTTTATTTGGGTTGTATTTGAATTTGTTTTTGTGTTCATCTCGTTTTCTCTCTCGTTAGATCACGCGTTCGATGGAGCTGAAGCAGGATTCGAAGATCAAGAATTCCTAACTAAGTAAGGCCAAGGCAAGTCGTGTCCTTTGATCATGTTGAACCCAGTTTTAAAATCTATTATGTATTACTTTGTTTTAAATTATCATGCATTGCTACTTTATTATAAAACCCTTGTATTGGTTGTTAATGACCTAATTGGTTATTCCCCCTTGATAATTTATTAGCCATGATTCCATTGTCACCATAGGATGGGAAATTACTTAGTGATGCAATATTAGTTGTCACATGGGTTGTGCGTTTAATTGCTTAGCCATGCTTATTACTGGTACGTTGGGTTTATCATCACATGTGGTTAATTAATCTTGACTTAATGATATACTTGAATGTGGTGGTTAACCACGGTTATAAAACTTGTTGCCATGGCATGGGTAGTGTCATTGGTGTTGGTTATACAAAATTGGTTTTCACTTGGGCGATTGATCGTGCGATAAAGAAGTGCGAGAGGCACATGGGATGTGGATGATTCGCCTGAGTACAATTAAGGACTTAACTTTGTGCGCCATTGATCTGAGCTTAATCGTGCAAACCACATGTCTAGTATGGGATAGACCTGGCATAATAATTTGTGAAGTCTCCACTTTGGTTTTACTACCGATGTTGTTGTGGCGCAAGAGGGGGCAATTATCGACTAGGGGGTTACCCTACTCGACGGCGAAACCTTAGCGAGTGGGATCAGGTGGAGATGGATCATTGTAAAAGCCTTGTTGTGATTATCTTTAACGTGAGGATTATCACATCGTGTGGGTACAATTGTGCAACCTCTGCAGAGTGTAAAACTATTCGAATAGCCGTGTCCTCGGTCATGGACAATGCTCGGTGATTTCACACGAGGGGTAGAGTTTTCCTAAAAACCTGGTTGGGTTAAGTTGGAAAGTGAATGGTTAGTTCATGGGTGTTCATTTCATGGATCTTGGTTCATGGTGGATTCCTTGGGTGAATGGTCAGTTCACTTGTGGTTGATCTCAATTCCTTTGGTTACTTATTTATTATCATTTACAAAGCTTGCTTTTCAATCTATTTATTGTATTTACTTTAAATTGTTGCTTTCTGCAAAATTAACCTTTCAACCATCCATTGGTAAGCCTTGCATACTATATTGCATCTTTGTTACAAACGACTTGCTGAGTACTCTATGTACTCACGGCTTTATGCCCCTGTTGCTCAGTTGAGGAGGAGGAGAATCACCAGCAGGAGGTTCCAGAAGGAGACTACTTCGACGTCTTCGCGGATTAGGCTTCGTTCTCCACTCGATAGCCTGTGGGCGTGTCGATTGGCTGCTGCGCTTTCTTTTGGATTTCCGCTGCTAGTTTTTGTTAAGCCCTTCGGGCTAGTCTATTGTAAGCTTGGCCATAAGGTCGTACTCTGATAATTATTAATAATATTTGAGTCTTTTATTAGTGAATCGTGATATGTTCGATATTTCATCTTTGTTTATACTGTGTGCACTAGCGTGATCCTGGACTAGTGCAGAATACACAGGAGAGTCCGGATTTGCATATTCAGGTCTCTACAATAGCGCTTATGAAAAATCCAGTGTTTCATGGAAGAAGCAAACACATTGATGCTCAGTATCATTTTATTCGAGAATGTGTTGAAGAGGGACTGTTGGTTGTTTCACATATCTCAATAGAAGAACAAAGGGCTGATGCACTCATAAAAGCATTGGGATGAATCAATTTGGTTGGATGATTAATCTACTCGGTGTCAAGGAAGTTGGTTAAAGTCGACAAGGATTGGGGGGTGTTTGTTGAAAATAATCCAGCCGAATTTGTTTCAAAGTCTGTATCGAGTTGAGTTTGAGTCAGTTTAGAATTAGAATTTATGTTTCAGAGTCGATTTCTGTATCCGAGTCTAATTTGTAAAGCTGTGTATAAATAGTAGAGAAAACCAAGGAAAAGATGTGGCGAGTTGAGTACCACCAAAAGATTTCATTTGTTTGATCTCTCATTTGATCATGTTGTCATTGTCGTTCTCAAAAAGCATAGGAGACTCGAGTAAAATAGAGGAGATAAGAGTATTTGGAAGATCGTGAGCAATGTAGCACTCGTGGCTACTGTAACAAACGAAGGTTACGACTGCTACTCGTGGTCGTATGCGGAAGTGGTCGAAGTCGTCCATAAGCAAATGGTCGAAGTCAGTATCAACAGAGGAGGCGTGGTCGTAATGGCATACGAGTGGTGAACGTGGTCGTAACCAACAGTCTATGTGTGATGTGTGGAGCGTGGTGTCTGTGGTGCCTTCACAAATCTGTATGTCCTGTGGAGAGTGATGCCCTACCTGGGCCCTAGGCCGGCCCAGTTGGGGTGTTCGAGGCAGGCTAGAGGGGGTTGAAGCCTGATGAAGTCCACCGGTGGCTCTACCCTTGGGATTAATAATGCTCTATGAGGATTTTGTACTTTGATTGAAATAACAGTGACAATTTAGAAGCAATATACTAGTTTTGAGCAATTAGCAATTATATTACTTGCTATCCTATCACTTGCCATAGTATTAACTTGTGTTCGGTTTGTTCTTTTATTGCAATTATATTGATACTATAATAGTTGAATGGATGTTAATAGTTGAGATAAAGTGTATAAGTGAAAACTAGTAGATTATTTGGAATTGTCACTCTATTTCTTAAAGTAATTGGACTTATTGTGTCGAGAGGGCCTTATTACTTATATGGCCAATTTTTTTTACAAGTTTTAGACGTACTTTAAAAAATCCTAAAATATTTGTAGATGTAGGGGATTAAAAGTTCTATAACCGTGCAAAATTTCGATATGAAACTCGATAAGCAGCCAGCATGAACAGTGTTCAAAACTATTCATGCCGAATTTCTCTCCTTCGCATTTTTCAATTGCGATCGAATTTCATCTTAAAATTTTGCATCGCTGTAGAATATGCCATCTCCTACATGCATAATTTTTTTTAGAATTTTTCAAAACTTTTAAACATGGGATGCACAAAGGAGGGATGCAATCGATATTCTGGCTTGCCCTCCGTTCCCGTGGGCCTGGCTTTCCGACCATGGCTTTTGTGTCCACTGTGAAGGCCCAGCCCGGTGGAGTCAAGCGCTCTACTTGGAAGTGCGAAAAGAAGAGTGCGAGAGATCCGCGGAGGCGACGGAGAGAAATGAGAACGAGAGGGCTCCTCGGGCTCGGCAGGCGGCCGCCGCCGCCGCCGCTCCCGCTCTTCCCCGCAGCCAAGAGGTCCTCGACGCCGTCGGCGAGCCTCCTGCGCCGCATCCTCCCGGCCAGCCGCCTCCTCCGCCTGCTCCTCCTCCTCGCCGCCCTCTCCCTCGTCCCCCCGGCCTTCTTCCACCTCCGCCTCCGCCGCTTCCACCGCGTGCGTCCTCCCCGCTCGTCCAATCCAATGGCCCCTTTCTTGGGGCTTCTACCGATTCAATGCGTATCTTGGTGACCCGTTTGTTGTTACCTTCGCTTTCGTTGGGTTTCCAGATGCGCGAGAGGAGGTGCGGGTGGATCGCGAGCCCGCCGATGGTGTGCGCGCACGGCGGCGACTCCGCCAACGCCTTCCCCAACTCGGTGTGTGTGTTTTCGATGTGATCTCAAGAATTTTGAACCGGAGGAGTTTTTATTTTCGGCTGGAAAAATGTGTTAACGACTTCTTGGTTTCTTTGGGGATCAGATGGACGCCTTCAGGATGGCACTGGACGCCCGTGTAGACTGTGTGGAGGTGGATGTGTCGAGGACATCCGATGGCGCGCTCTTCGCTCTGCATGACAGGTAATTGAATTGCTGCTTGGCTGGGGTGGTGGAATCGATCAGGAACCCCACGTTTCTGTGCCAACATGAACTCGAAATACGATTGTCGATTGGTTTTCTAGTTACAATAGCTGAACCCATGATGTTGATTATTGCGTCCGTTAGCGCAGCTCAAGTTTAATGGAACTGGAGACAGGAGTTGTAATACTAGGATAATACTAATTTTAGTACTGGACAGATTTCCGTTATGCATCAGCTGACGTCGGAACATGGTTTTTTTTCTTTGTTATTTATGGGCCGAAGTGTAGGGTTGATCATGATATACCATTTGTGCAAGTGGATAACACCTTGGCTCACTAGTTGATAGGTGCACACAGGTTCTAAGTGAAACATAGAATACTACTTTAACCTTCTCCTGCATGTTGTAGGGATTGGGGAAAATTAGGCCTTTTTTGTCTGCATTGCAGCGCACTGTCTGGATCTGACTGCTTATAGATAGATGCCACATGTATTGATGTGTTGACATTTCGGAGATTAAATGGATGAACTACTAAGATTGTATCGTATTTATTAAAAGATCATTGTCTGCTTCTTACTAAATGACATAAGGTTCCTTTATTCCGTAAATGATGTACGCAGTTTTTTATTAACCTGGAAGCAGGGCATTAGCGTCCTAGTCGCTGTTGATACTCCCAATGCCCATGGAGCTCATAACTATCAAATGGTTGGAGCTCACCATCTAGTGTTGTGTTGTCTTCATTTTAATTGTACAAAGCACGTGAATTCCTGATAATATTCTTGAATATCTTTTTCAAATTTATGTGTCTCAGCATTATTTGGGGAGACATCCACAAGCACTAGTTAGTAAATTATCATAACAAAAACCGGGTGACTTTAAGATAAATTAGATGAATATTCTTAAGAGAATGGCAGGTAGCATGATAATGTTTTATTTTCCAAGCAATATGCCTTGGACCTAATTCAAAATTGATACAGCAGGGATCTGCAAAGAATGTCTGGTAATTCTACAGCAAAAGTTGGGCACTGGAGCACGGATGAGGTGAGTTAAGTATTTTAAATCTAGTTGTCACTTGCCAGATTGTTGGTCTTGGTTCTTGTGTTGTGCTTCATATTTTAAGCTGTGCTCTCTCTTTAAACAAACTGTTCAATGAATATTTGTTATGTATGGTTTGAACTAGCTGCAATTTGTTTCACTCCTAGTTTCCTGAAGCACATCCTTATCATCTAGTTATTTTGTGCTGTGCCCATCTGGTACTGGGGCACTGACGAAGTGGTATTTTAGTGTTTTGTAGATAAAAGCACTAAGTGCGAGGTTTCAGCTATCGAAAACAATCCAAAATCAGGAGGTTCCTAAAGCAGAAGATGCCATAGCGGTAAGCTTTAACCCAACGAATTAGTTCATGCTTTAACTCAACGAATTTTAGTTCATGGATGTAAGGCTTTATTGGTAGTCATTGTAATAACTTAAGCTTCAAATGACACGTGTAAAAGATTTCCAAAAGTGACAATGTTTTACTAGACAGATGAGTATGAATTGATTGATACGTCTGTATTGACTGTTTTCTTTACCACAGTTGATAGCACAATCAGTAAGACAGGTGATTCTGGATGTCAAAGTTGGGCCTCCTTCATTTGAGAAAGATTTAGCTCAAGAAATACTATCTGTTGTAAGTTCCATGTACGTAGTGTCTCATTTTTGCCTAATGTAAGTTATCCAAATAACATAAGCTATTTCCTTTGTCTATGATTCTTGGTTCTTTACATGTATCTGTAATATTTGTTTAGAGCTGAATCAAAATTGGCTTCTACAGTTGAAAATGATGGCTACAAAGTTAATTGTAACAGAGTATTTATGTTCTGATTCTTATAGTGATCCAAATGCTATATGTAGTAACTAATATTGCTAACTGGAATACATGTTGCTTCTGATAATAGCATTTCATCCATTTCAACTCTTGTATTTGCTTATTAGATTCTGTCATTTGTCATTTCAGCAAATTTGTTAACACTTTTGTTAATTCAACATCATCTACATTCTTTGCAGATCAAGAGAACAAACTGCAAAAATTGTCTTATCTGGGCAAAAAGTGACAATATAGGAAGAGATGTAATCAAGCTGTCTAAAGATATTGTGGTAAATTGCTGTGCTTTTGCAGTTCTTTCATGTAACATCAATCTCCCCCCGTGCTTATAATATACATCCACTGCTGGTGTATAACTCAAGAGGTGACTCTCATCTGTTATAGGTTGGTTACATTGTTATGGTGGATCAGTCCACTGGTAAAAGAACTGAGCTAGTGAGGATGGAAGGGGCTAAAGTCGCTGGTGTGTATCATCCTTTGATAGATGAGAAGCTCATGAGGATCATGCACAGGTCGAAGCATGCTGTTGATCTATATTAGATCTCTCTGTTGTGCAATTAGATATAGGAATTCATTGACTGCTAATTAAACTTAAATCGCTGGTATTTCGAAACAGAAATGATAGAAAGGTTTTTGCATGGACTGTTGACGATAGCGACTCCATGAAGAGGATGCTGGTTGAGCAGGTTGATGCTATTGTGACAAGCAACCCTTCCCTGCTGCAGCAGCTGATGCAGGAGACAAAAACAGAATGCATGGAAGATGGTTTTGCCTTACCCTAGTGATGGCTAATCCTCCCTATGATATTAAGCCATCACCGAGAGTAGCATCCACGGAAGACGGTTTTGCCTCTCCACAGAGATACCAATGACATAGTTGATTCTTAACACATGGTTTGAGATGATCTGTAATTCTTTTTTGTTTTGTTTTGTGACGTTGTACACTTCGATCAAATGATAGAAATAGATTTTGACAATGTCATATTTTTCTGAAAGACAATTGTTAGTTTGTGACATTCACTTGAAAAGAAAGCTAAATAACTTCTCGCGATCGTGATTTGTTAGCTAAATCACGGGATAATGCTTTAGTCAGTGACATACGAGGATGGCTCACACCTTTCAGTGTATACATTGAGATGAAACCTGCAGATCTAGTCATCTTTCTTGACGATCATATTTAATCATGGCCGCAGCCTTGCTTTGCTGTTTTTGTGAACGACTTGTGTCTATACTGTACGGTGACTAGATAATGGACTTCACTCCGGGCTCTGGCTGCACCAAAGCCATGAACAGCAAATCAATGGCAACTGTTTGATCCAACTAGAGAAAAATAGCTGACAAAAACTGTAACTACTGAAGAAATGGTTCAACTCGCTACTATAGTCATTTGAAGAATCACAACATATATGTCACGGGTTCAAATCATAATAGAACATCTACTAAAAAACCCCAACCAATCCGGGGTTAGTGGGAATCAAAACTGATTATTAGCTAGAGAAACATGCCATACTAGTTGGGCTATGCGACGGTTAGTAGTGGTGGCTGCATGACACTATCTCATAATCATGTGATATTAACAGTTTAATTTTAATGTAGTTTCCTAAGGAAACTATCAATACCTCAAGAGAACGGAAGTTAATCACACATGGTGGAAATCTTATGGTACCAAATAAAATAGTGGTTTTTTTATGTGTAGAGTCAAAAACATTTTGTAACCAAAGTTTTCCATTGATCTTCACTATTATAAAATAATCAGATGATGACGATATGTTCTCCTCTCTTCTCTTCAGAACCGTTCGATCTAACAACAAGGTAAAATCTAGATTATCCATCTCGCACCATCTCCCCTCTCTCACAGTCAAACCGCCTCCCTTCCACTTCCCCCTCCACCCAGTTGAGCCATCTACTGATTGCCTCCTCGCCGGGCCGCCAGCGACCACGGCTCCCGCCGCCGCCGTCTTTCTCCCCCGCGCCTCCGTCCTCCCGAGGCATCACTGTCATCCTCCCCGTAACTTACACTAACCCAAGTCCTACAAACGCATCAAAGCACCATCCCCTTCTCGCTCGCCCCGCCCACAGGCCACAACCCAACCGCTCCCCTCCACCCCCGTCACTACCGCTGCCGCCATCGTGCGCCGCACCGACCCACGCCTCCTCGCGCTCGCATCTGCCCCTTCTACGCCCTCCCACGACGACGCCAGCGCGCCGCTGCGCCCTCCCACAACAGAGTCACCGCCGCCCTCACCGAGCCGCTCCTCCACCCATGCTGCACCGTCCCCATCGTTGGCTACTTCCACTCGCGCCCGCACTCTTTGACTGCGGCGTCGTGTTGCTCCATGCCATGGCGCCAACAACGCTGCCCACCAGGAGAAGGCTGGGGAGGGGGACCCCTGTGTCGTCGAGTTCTACCTCTCTAGGAGCAGGGGCCTGCGGGCTGCGGCTGCACGAACTCGCATGCCTCGTGCTCTCCCACGCCCTCGACTCAGCCCATACTTGCTACGGTAAAGTGATGATCCTTCCCCCGCCACTCTACTTCTCTATGCAGTGCTGTGCATACCTGATCTGGGAGACGACGAGGCTGCTCCGATGAGGCAATGGCACTGTTACCAGACAACGTCCGCCTCTTCCTCGTTGCTCTCTTCAGTGCAGCCATGGTGGCAGTGGACATCCCGTCGGCGGAGGAGCGGGGTGACGAAATCGGTGGTAGGGCACGTCGACATGGAAGAAGACAAGGGCAAGGGAGGATCTCATTGGTGGCAACTCATATGCTGGTTCATGAAGATGCATCAATTCATGTATCATGCATGCAAGGTGATTGTTTAAATGTCTCAATACCATATTCTTGTCATTTGATCGATAGCTTCAATGGCACAATAGAGGGGTGGCGTCATCGATAGCTCTGGCCAGCAGCTCTCCCTCTTGTTCCTCTTATAATTCCTCTTTTCGATCAGAAATAACTGTGGTGGCGGGGAGACGGGACTGTTGCAGACCGCTGCATCACTGCGAGTACTCTGTCGCTCCCTTTGCCACACACTCTTCGCCTCTTCCTTGCTGGTAAGCATGCCTGCCATCTGTTTTAGTATTTGAAGTACCAAAAGAAATTAGCACCCTGTGTACATGTCCTTCACATGTTTTGATGAAATGCCTGTGTGAGTTTTCACTTTGTCCCTTTTACGCCTTCTCCAATCCAGCAGACTATCAAAATAGTGTAGCACCCTCTTGAATCAATCTTTTTTTTACCTGTTTTTCTTGAGGTCACCTGTCACCTTCCACTTTAAGTGTTTGATGACATGCATTAGTGTGAAATGTTGTTCTTCATGAGATCAGTACATAAAATTTTTAACTCATCGTCATTGAGCCAAGCCGTTGTGTTACAATTGAGTAACTCCTAGGTACTATATATGTTTTTGTTGCCCAGGCCCCACTACTCAGGGGAAAAAGCGCAGGGGGAGAGCAAGGGGAAGAACGAGCGAAAACAGAGGAGATGAACTGATTTTCGTCCGACAACAAACGCCAGTTATGACTGTTCTTGCTATTCACTCTGTTTTCCCCCAAAAACTCTCACTCGACTTCACAGGTTTACAGGGTATATATAGACAATAGGCCACACAGGCCACTCATCCACTACGACTCTTACTGCGCCGCTTAGCTTAGTCGCCCATGACTACTACAGCTACTGATGACCATGCCGCTCAGCCGCCTGCCCATACCGCTTCTATTAGCTGCCCACGTCTACTGTAACTTCGCACGACCACGTTGCTTAGTCGCCTGCCCATGCCGCTTCTCTCAACTGCCCACGTCTACTGTAACTTCGCACGACCACGCAGCTCAGCCGCCTGCCCATGCCGCTTCATTCAGCCACTTGCCGAGTGCTATAGTGACCAGTCGCCTGCCCATACCAGGCAGTTCATCGACTAGGGTATGGCCTGCATCCTCCCAGATATCATGCGTCATCCCGTGCTGATGCCTGTTTCAATTGCCACCAACTGTGCTGACTACTCCAGAGACTGGTCACACGACCACAACCACTGGCTTCAACCTTGGCTGTTCCTCGACCGCTTCTTTGATCTGAGCTTGGTTTCAACTATGATCATGGACACGCAAGAGCTACGACCACGGTGCTTACGGCGATGTCGCTTACGACCAGACACAACAACTTGATCTTCACGACCATGTACAATGTGGTCGTAACCGACCGCCGACCACGGCAACTCTGACTACTGACTATCGACCACAGCAGCTCCGACTACCGATTATCGACAACGGTAGTTTCGACTACCGACCGTCGACCACGGCAGCTCTAACTACCGACTATCGACCACAGTAGCTTTGACTACCGACCAACGACCACGGCAGCTTCGACTATCGACGATCGACCACGGCACTACCGACCAACGACTGCGGCAGCTCCGACTACCGACCATCGACCACGGCAGCTCCGACTACCGACCATCGACCACGACAGCTCCGACTACCGACCATCGACCACGGTAGCTCCGACTACCGACCATCGACCACGGCAACTTCGACTATCGAACATCGACCACGGCAACTTCGAGTACCGACCATCGACCACGGCAGCTTCGACTACCAACTAAGTCCCTTGTGGCTACGACCACTCCTTGGACCATGGCATCGACCATGGTTCGACCATCGACTTCAACCACACCTTCAACCGCGGCATCGACCATAGCTTGTCGACTGTGCCTTCGACCATGGCATCGACCACAGCTTGTCGACTGCTGGCTTCAACCACTGTGGCTATGATCACTGTACAGTACACGATGCATGAGTACATTTGGCTACAACCACTGTACAGTACAAAACACACGACAACACGATAACGACCACTCAGTACTCGAACATATCTAGTACTTCGACAACTACAACACTAAATAGTAGCTACGACTACCGAGTACAGGCACGATCACTCAACAACAACAAGATTATTTCCAACAGTTTTGATTTATCTTTACTTGCCATTTCTGTGCTGAATATATATTTAATTTGGTTTAGTTTAGTAATACCTTTACTACATATGTTCTATTGTTGACGCTTTCAGGAGCATTTGATACTTTATATTTATTTGCCTCCAAATCAAGGTAGGTAAAGGTACAATTGTGTATATTTGTATTGCTATGGCTAATATATTTCATATAGTTTATGTCTATGATAATTATTTAATTGATATGGGGCCTCATATCACTTGATTGCTTTTTTTTCTACTTGATGTCTGATTTTTCAAATTTATTTTTATGTAGCTTTTAAATTTTTACTGTAGACAGCCATGAAATTCTGGATGCTACCTTTACAAAGAAGAGAAGAAAACTATATTCAAACGATAGCTTTGGGCTGAATATTTAATGGCAAAAACAACAGCTCTACATGAATACATGTGGCTATGTACCATGATTATTTTATTTGGAACTATCCATATAATTACTTTGTATATTTGCATCTTTTTGTAACAGGAAAATGATAATAACTAAAATTATGATAGAAAAGCACTTCTAGATCTTCTTTATAATTGTATCGAAATCATACTTTTATTGGTAGAGGCACTTACAGTTCATAAACATCTAATTGCTTCTCTCTCCTCTCACAAAAACTGGAAATTTAAGAGTGAATGAACAAGCAACTAAGCCAATTATTCCTCAAGTTGTCATCGTTCAGCATCCTTCTTATGGTGTTTAACTCTGCAATGAACCTTGTTGATGACACAAAAGCAAAAAAGAAAGAACCATGACTTTATGAATCTGGTGGGGTTTTTGTTGGATTTTCTTTGGCCTTAATTAACTGTTGTAGGGTTTTAGGATGACATTTTTGGTATTCAATTTATTTTTTTGTGGTAATTTGCATTTTCAGCTTTGCTTCTTCTAATTATGGCATTATAAACAATGGATGGAGGTCATTAGTTTTCTTTAGTCAGTGCAAAAACAAAAAAAAAGGTGATTGTATCATGTAATGTGCTATGAAACTTATAGTGATGAAATTTGCTGAATTTGCTATCCTTCTACCCTGGTCAACGGATGCTTCTTTTCTTTTATTGCTTCTTTTCTTGGTGGTCATTGGATGCTTGATTAGTGTGCTAAATTTTACAAGACCTTATCTATTTGATGGCTGGTTTGAACTTTTACATGTCTACGCATTTGAGTGTTGGGGTGTATGGCCGTATAGATGGATTATCGAAATGGTGTAACTTGAATTATGATTGTTGAAAGGGATAGTCGACCCTATCGAAAATAGGAGGGTTGGTGGAATACTTGTCCATAGCTCAAAGACCAATTAAAATCTAGAAAGAGTAAAATCAGGCTTTGATATCAATTGAATGATCGGTTATGGCGACTAGAGGGTGTGAATAGGCATAAATTAAATCTTTCATATTCAAGTATTTCTTCTCTTGATCTCTAGTGCTATTAGAAAGACATTAGGTTCAAGAGTACTAAGAGTACACTAAAAACAGAATGAACTAAAAAGAATTTCAACAACTTGACCGCCAAGAAACTTCAAGAATTAAGATACACTTAATGAAAATTAATGAAAATGGAACCATAAGAAGAAGAGCTTCTCAGGGTCATGATTATGAAAGAAATTGTAAAAAAATCCCAAACGATAGAGCTTTCTTGCTCAAAGTCCACGTTGCATCAAAATTGAAATTTTAACAACTTGGTTGTCAAGAAATCTCAAGAATTCAAAATCCATTCAACCAAAAATGATGAAACTTGAACTATAGAAAGATAAGGTCCTTAGGATCATGATTCCAAAAGGAATTATAGAATAAAGGCCAAGGGAGAGACCTATCGTGCTCAAGATTCACATTGCATCAAAACAGAAATTCAACTCAAGAACACGGTTAATGCAAATACAACTTAAATAAGAATGAGTTCTAATGAATCTTGCTGGGTTGAGATATTTTCTTGATGAACTCTTTAACCTCTTACACGTCCTAGATCTAATAGAATTACAGCAAGTAGGAGGGGAAGAGAAACTCAAGTTGCAACAAAGAAAAGCTAGAAATTATGAAAAATAAAATAAATTTCAGAACATGTACGAACTTGGAACTTTCATTGCTTTGAAAGAAAGAATTTTAAAACCATAGTTCCTGGTGGGCAAAGCTCAAAGGAGTATAAGAAAAACCCTAAATCCTTCTCAAAGATTTGATGGTGGAGGCATACCCCCATTCCTTTATTTATAGCCTTCTGAGAGCAACCTCAACCCTTGGATCATTTCAAGGGCTAAGATTAACTCTCTCTACTCACTCATATCTACTTAGCTAGGGTTGAGCCAACTTTTTTTTCTTACATAGAATATCCCTCTAGGCTAGTTACAATTATAACTCATTACTTAGCACGCATCACAAAGTGGGATATGAGCCCTCGGCTTTACATAACTGAATGCACATGGTTTATCTAGCCCTAAACCATCTCTAAGAGTGTGCCGCGGTATTCTCCGTCTCAAAGATTCCTTGTAATACGCTAATTACATCGATGACATTGGTTAACATAAGCCACCTAGAGTTACCACGCTGCTCCACCTTGATGGTCTTCGCTCCGCATTGACTTGTCATGTCCACACCATATGTCTCGAGCTCCAAACACCCTCGGAATGCCTCATTGACACTTGGATGCTGCCATGTCACCTTGAGTCACTGTACGGACCTATCTCGTACCACCTTCACGAAGTTCCATCTTCATGACAGGACTTGATCCCCGATAATCTCCTCAACCTTCATGATCGTTCTGGATGCCAAGCTCACCAAACTTGCTCTCAATCCTGCATCGATGATCATCTGAGTCATTAAGTCAACCTGCAGTCAATAAAAATAAAGAAATTGTTTCCTTGACACAAGTGCCGCACACTTGACTATCATTAGTGAAAATATGTATCATAACATCCCATACAATCTCGTTTAAGCACAAAACTCGACTTCGTGAATTTCGACAACTCTTAAACCTTCACCACTAAGTCCCAAATGCTGTAAAATATTCATCACAACATGAAGAAGACCTCCACATGGTCTCACACACATTGTCCCATTCATTAAAGAATTAACAATCGAATTTTGTTCTCAGGATGCTATGAGATAATACGTTCAACTGAACTGTTCCCATCACTATTTTGTTTTCGAAGGAAAGCGATTTGATTGATAGGCATCCAAGATCCATCCTTTTTTTTTGCTGGCCAAATATTGTAGCTTACATTAGCAGCCACTACTACAGAAAGGCTAATAGTAGACGGCAAATCACAGACGGTTTTGTGAAACCGCCTGTAATGTAAACTATTACAGACGGTTTTAATTTGAAGGCCGTCAGCCGTATTTAATGGCGAGAAAAAGGAGTATCACGAGCGGTTCTTACGTGCGAACCGTCTGTGATACTAGAATATCACGAGCGGTTTTATTAAAACCGTGCGTGATATCTGAGATTATCACACCCGATTTTTATTAAAAACCGTCGTGTTGTGTCGACTATCACAGCCGGTTGTTGTTAAGAACCGTGCAGGAATGTTCATGACGGTTTTTACAAGAACCGGTGTGATGTCCCTTTCTCTGTCATATTCTAGATCAGAGGTTAATATATAAGTACACATTGCTTCTAATAACTTAACTACAGAACTACTGAGACAAGAGATCACAAATTAAAGGCAAATTTATTAATTTCAATTAGAGGCAAATTTATTACAAAAGTCGCACAGTCTGAGTTTCCCAGTTGTATTCTTTTGGGCCGTAGCTTCTTCTTCAACTTAGGGACTTGGAGGATCACCGCTAAATTCTCGAACGCCGTTAAGATTGCCCTTGTCCTTAGCACTTCCTCGTGCGGCTGGGCAAATGATCGGCAGATCCATAATGTCGTGAGGATAGCATGAAAGATTCCTCGAATCTGCCGTTTATGCTTGATCGGCAAGGCTATCCATCCGTCTCTGCAATGCGTGTAGAGCTTCTTCCGCATTGCGCACATTGTGGAGAAGAACCAGGGTGAGGGCCGTTTCCCTTTCTTGAGCGGCGGCGAGACGCCTCCGTCGGCGGCGGAGGATCGAGTCAAGCGACGGATGCAAGAAAGTTGGGGAAGGAGAGCGGGCGGGTGCGGAGAAGCGCTCGGATGCAAATTGCTGGCGCGCTGTGTAAGGTTCGGCGAACAATTCGTGATGAGCAGATGAGAGGAAGGAGATGATCACGAGAACGATGGTAGAAGCCATGTTGTATTGTATATTGTAATATTGTGCGTGCGTAGAAGAGACCTGGATTAGGGCGCATATTTAACCTTTAGCACAAGCGGTTCGTATACCCAAACATTAATGATATAGGCGCCGTATAACGATCGAGAGCGTTAATTAGGCGATCGAAACACGGCGTTACGGCATCGAAACACGCGCGGCGATTACGGTATGAAGCTTATGATGACGGTTTTCATTAAAAATCGCGTGATAATATTATCACGACGGTTTTTAGAAAAACCGCCTGTGATAATCATTATCACAGACGGTTTTTAATTAAAAACCGTCTGTGATAACTAGGGCATTTATTGCGCTGCTCAGACCTCATCTGTCTTCATTTCGATCCAGACCTAGGGAATTTTGAGATGTATATGTGAAAATGTGTGATGTAGACAATTTTGAGATGTACATGTGAAAATGTGTGATGTAGTCGATTTTGAGATGTATATGTGAAAATGTGTGATGTAGTCAATTTTGAGATGTATATGTGAAAATGTGTGATGTAGTCAATTTTGAGATGTATATGTGAAAATGTGTGATGTATCAATTTTGAGATGTATATGTGAAAATGTATATGTGTGATGTATTTGAGACCTTGTCAAAATGTATCAACTGGTTGGTGTTGTATATGAATGCATTGTTTGGTGGTTGATATGAATGCATTTGTGTAGTTATTGGTCTTTGTCTTAATTGCGACGATCGGCAAAGGCTTATCACGAGCGGTTCTAAGTGTAGAACCGCTCGTGATAGTTTCTATCACACCCGGTTGAAGTGTAGAACCGTCGTGATAGTTTTCTATCACGACGGTTCTACACTTAGAACCGTCGTGATATGTTATCCTGAGCGGTTCTAAGTTTAGAACCGCCGTGATAATCTGCCTACATATACCCTCTCCCAAGGGTTTTCGTGTGCGCTGTAGTTATTCGATTCGATCTAAATCCCGAGCCCGTCGTCGCCGCCGCCTCCCGAGCCCTCGCTGGCCCTCCCGCAGCCCTCGGCGGCGCCTCCCGGACGAAGACGTCGCGCAGCCTCCTCCTCCTCCGTGCGCCGCCTCCCCGAGCCCGTTGCCTCCTCCTCCTCCGTCGCCGCCTCGCCGAGCCCGTCGCCTCCTCGTCCCCTGTCGCCGCCGCCTCCTCCTGCGTCGCCGCCTCCTCCTCCTCCGTCGCCGCCTCGCCGAGCCCGTCGCCTCCTCGTCCTCTGTCGTCGTCGCCTCCTCCACCTCCTCCGTCGCCGCCGCCTCCTCCTCCAGCATCGCCGCCTCCTCCTCGTCCGCCGTCCCTAAGGTCACCAAAACCCTAAGGTTGATGCTTGATGTTGTTATGCTTTATGCTTGATACATTGGTACATAGTACAATATTTAGGGTTGATGCTTACTGTTAGTGTTATGGTTGATGCTTACTGTTAGTGTTTAGGGTTGATGCCATACTGTTAATGATATGCTATTTGGTACATACTACATTGGTACATTGTTTACTGCAGTTGCTTAGTTTACATTGGTACATATTACATTGATGCTTGATGCTTCATCTTTGTTATGCTTGATGCTTGATGTTTGTTATGCTTTATGCTTGATACATTGGTACATAGTACATATTTATGCTTGATACTGCAGTTGATTAGTCTACGTTGGTACATCTTACATTGATGCTTGATGCTTCATACTGTTATGCTTGATTTAGTAGCGGGACGGCCAAGATTAATCTTGTGCAACCCTACAATTTGAGAGCACAAATTAACCAATCAAGGAAGATTATATGATCAAAGGGCATGAAGCAAGTGACACATTCTAGAATTCCCGTTCAATGAACGGGATGCTCTAGTTTGTGTCATTTGCTTCATAGAACTTTGTTTAGGGACTAAGATAGGCACATCACCCCCTCTCTCTGTCCACATCACCTCCTCCCTTCTCCCCCTTCCCTCTACTCCTCTCCTCTCTTCGTAACATTGAGCATCATGTTTCACTTTTCTTGCTTCCTCATCTTATCATGTGCAACCCTACAATTTGAGAGCACCAATCAAGGAAGAGTATTGCGAAAGATACATTGACCATTTGGGTGGAAAGAAATACATTGTGTCGTCAGGCTCATGACTGTCAATTCGAAGCATAGCATAGCATCCGAGGCACATCCGAGGCCTGCAGCTGTGTCTTGAAGACACAGCAGCAGGCCTCGGATGTGCCTCGCAGCTGTGTCTTGAAGACACAACAGCATGCCTCGGATGTGCCTCGGATGCTATGGTATGCTTCGAATTGGCAGTCATGCGCCTGACGAAACAGTTGATCTTTCCACCCAAATGCTCCATGTATCTACACATCTCCCTGGAGGCTTCTTCACCGGTGGCAGGACCAGAAGTGCAGTGCGAACCACAGCAACATACACCGGTGCTATCTCCACAGGTGCTATTCTCGCCAGAGCAACTTGCACTGGTGACATCTCCACACGGGCGGTCGAACCACAGCTACCGCACGGTGCTATCTCCACGGAGCTATTCTCGCGAGCAACTTGCACCGTCTATACCATTACGATCGACTAGCATAAAGTCGGCGACAATCGAGGCGATGGCGGGGCAAATCAAAGATGAAGGACGATGACGATATCCCGTACATGCCATTGGCCCGCAAATTCGTGCTAGGCGACCCGATGGTACTCAAGAAAGAGCTCCTAGAACTAGGACTTGGTTGCCAAAGATTCCACACTTGGTATATGGAACAGTCCAATAAGCCAGAGGGAGAACGGCGCTTAGGTATCACTGTCAAATTCAAGCAGGAACATTTCATTCATGAAGTTCAGGAATGTGTCTTCGCGGTGACCTTCGACGATATATTTGAACTTTTCACGCTCAACGCTCTCGACGCCTCACTCGTTCGATCTTTGGACGCTGTAAGTCTGTACAATCACAGTCTCTATTCACGTAATACCGATATATGTCACAATTTGTTGCTTTTCTGTGCTATATATAGATTCATGCTGACCGAAGCTAGATCATCGAAATCACGAATTGGTTTCCTTGACCCACGCTTGGTCGCCATTGATACCATCATCGAGAATGCATCCTTCGTCGAGGACTATATTGTAAAAGCACTGCTGGCTCACCAAGATAAGGAATTTGTTCTTATGCCATACAATGAGGAATTCCATTGGATTTTAATTGTAATTATACCAAAATGGAACAAGGCTATATACCTTGATTCTCTAAGTAAGAACAAATCCAAGTACACACTATCGCCCGAATACTCGATAGGTACGTACATTGTACATTGTACTCTTTCTTTCCTTTCGAATGACTAATCTAACTTTTTCGAATAACGAAGGTCGTTCGCTACATACGTTAAACAAACACGTGACTCGACGACGGGGGCCAAGCCCTTGAAACATGATCGCAAGTTTCCGGTATTCCCTAGCTACATATTAATTAATCATATACAACACATAGTAGTAATGCCACTTGATTTAACACATTCTATTTTTGCGGTGCCACCAATAGAGCGGGCAACACGTGTGGATACTACGTGTGCCACCATATGAGACTACTCCTCGATTCCACCAAGATCACTAATGCTAAGGTTTGTCAATCTTCCCACAATTATTTCATACATGTCACGTGTTATATGTGCGCGCGTTGATATTCCTATCTACAGGTTGCGCCCATCTCTAAATCTGCTTTGGAACAGTCGGACTTAGCAAAAATTCGAGGAGAGTTGCTTTGGTTTTTGTGGGCTAAAGTCATCAAATCAGATGGAGAGTTCCATCTGCAGATTGATTTTTTATTGCTCTTATCACTCTGTAATTCTGAATTTGTAAATGGATATTTTATTTCATTTCAATTAATTCATTTGCGAAATGGATGCCTTATGTCTGTGAATGAAATGTAATGTGAATTGGATGTTTGTCAAATGAATTGAGATGTGAATTGGATGTTTGTCAAATGAATTGAGATGTGAATTGTATCTATACTTGTTTATCTGCTTGTTTCAGAGGGCATGGCTAGCATTTCCTGAGGCTAGCCAATAAACAGAAATAGATTCTGTTAGGGGGGAGGAATATCACAGACGGTTTTTCATTACAAACCGTCTGTGATAATCCGATATCACAGACGGTTTTTTATAAAAAACCGTCTGTGATTATCCGATATCACAGACGGTTTTTCATTACAAACCGTCCGTGATTATCCGATATCACAGACGGTTTTTTATAAAAAACCGTCTGTGATATCGGATAATCACAGACGGTTTGTAATAAAAAACCGTCTGTGATATCGGATAATCACAGACGGTTTGAAAGCCGTCTGTGATAACTTGGATTATCACTGACCCATAATTTCAGATGGTTCAGATAACCGTCTGTGATGACGATTTCGAACCGTCTGTGATGACCTTTTCTGTAGTAGTGAGCACACCCAGGGCAACACACTCAACATACGTTGTCTAGCTACACCCAAGGCAGATGAACTGATCATGATACTAGTGGCTAGCTACCTAGCTAGAGCTGCGCCAGCTGCTTGAGGTTGACGGGGTACATGTCCTCCGCCGTGCCGGCGTAGGCCTTTCGGGCGAGCGCGATGACGGCCTCCGTGGGGTGGAACGCGTCCCAGAAGACGTGGCCGGCGCGGCGGAATCACGGCACCGACAACGGCAGGCACGACACCTCGCCGCCGTACCTCCCCAACCCGCAGCACGCCCGGTACACCGCCTCGAACCCTGCACGCACGAGCACGATCACACGGCGCAAATCTCAAGGCAGCATACGTACGTGCACCGCCAAGCGATCGATCGAGTGTGCATGGCGTCGCTTACGTACCGTAGTTGGTCGGGTTGCCGAGCATGTCCTGGACGGCGTCGTCGACGTTGGCGAAGACGAACGTGGCGGCGCTGCTACTGCTGCTGCTGCTGCCGTAGCCTTCATCGGCCTTGAGCTGTTCCACGAGCGCGCGCAGGCCCCGGTTGAACAAGTTGACGTCGCTGTTGGCGCGGTCGTCGCAGCGCCCCGGCAGCACGAACCCCGAGTCCCCGACGGCGCGCTGGTTGGGGACGCAGCCCAGGGGCTCCACGGACGCCAGCACGAACTTCCTCAGGCCCAGGCTCCTCAGCGCCTGCCATGCCATGCGAACATACCATAGCGGTTAAAACGGCTAGTAAACTGTTAAACACTGAAAAATAATATTAGTAGCTCGATCATGTTGTGAGGAAGAACATAAAAAAACCACGTGATAGCTCAACGGTTATTACTTATTAACGTCGTCGAGAACAATTGAAACATGACTTAATTTGTTTTATCTTGATTACCAGTATCTGCCTGGTGTACTGGTTGAGGAGGCGGCCGGCGAACTGCTTGGGGCTGTACCGGAAGCTGGAGGAGTAGAGTGGCGGCCTCAGGTAGCTGTTGATGTAGTCGTTGCTGCCGAGCACAATCAGAACGATGGATTTCGCCAGGTACTGCGTCAAGTTGCTCTGCGTAGATGAGTCAAGCATCATCTCCCTGAGAAGTCAGAAGTTGCACTGCAGCGGTTGAAATTGCACTGTAGCGGCTGAAATTGCACTGTAACTGAAAGTGACTTATTTGACGTAATTAAATTTAAAAATTTTAAAAATATAAAAAAATATGCTAGCTCATCATGGACAACGCAAACGAATACGAGAAAAAAAGAACCGGCAAAAAAGCTAAAAAAAAAAGCAAAAAATTCAGAAAAAGACAAAATTTATGAATAGTAAAAAATAAGCTAGAAGTTAGAAGCTGAAGTCAAGCGGGGCCCAAGGCCCCCTTTTTTTTGTTGGCCAAATATTGTAGCTTACATTAGCTAGCCAGGCAACACACTCGACATAGTTGTCTAGCTACACCCAGGGCAGATGAACTGATCATGATACTTGTAGGGTAGCTAGCTAGCTAGTGTTGCGCCAGCTGCTTGAGGTTGATGGAATACATGTCCTCCGCTGTGCCGGCGTAGGCCTTTCCGGCGAGCGCGACGTTGGCGTACGGCCTCCGTGGGGTGGAACGCGTCCCAGAAGACGTGGCCGGCGCGGCGGAAGCACGGCACCGACAACGGCAGGCACGACACCTCGCCGCCGTACCTCCCCAACCCGCAGCACGCCCGGTCCACCACCTCGAACCCTGCACGCACGAGCACGATCACACGGCGCAAATCTCAAGGCAGCATACGTATGTGCACCACCAAGCGATCGATCGAGCGTGCGTGCATGGCGTCGCGTACGTAACCGCGTAGGTGGTCGGGTTGCCGAGCATGTCCTGGACGGCGTCGTCGACGTTGGCGAAGACGAACGTGGCTACAGCTGCTGCCGCTGCCGTAGCCTTCATCGGCGTTGAGCTGTTCCACGAGCGCGCGCAGGCCCCGGTTGAACAAGTCGACGTCGCTGTTGGCGCCGTCGTCGCAGCGCCCCGGCAGCACGAACCCGACGGTGCGCTGGTTGGGGACGCAGCCCAGGGGCCCCACGGACGCCAGCACGAACTTCCTCAGGCCCAGGCTCCTCAGCGCCTGCCATGCCATGCGAACATACCATAGCGGTTAAAACGGCTAGTAAACAATTAAACACTGAAAAATATTAGTAGCTCGATCATGTTGTGAGGAAGAACATAAAAAACCACGTGATAGCTCAACGGTTATTAACGTCGTCGAGAACGATTGAAACATGACTTAATTTGTTAATTTGTTTTATCTTGATTACCAGTATCTGCCTGGTGTACTGGTTGAGGAGGCGGCCGGCGAACTGCTCGGGGCTGTTCCGGAAGCTGGAGGAGTAGGGTAGCGGCCTCAGGTAGCTGTTGATGTAGTCGTTGCTGCCGAGCACCATCAGAAAGATGGATTTCGCCAGGTACTGCGTCAAGTGGCTCTGCGTAGATGAGTTGAGCATCATCTCCCTGAGCTTGTCCAGGTTGTCCTCGAAGTTGAGCACCTGCTGCTTCAGGCTGTACATCTCTCCCTGCACGCAAAGAACATTAATTATTTCAGACAATGACTCGAGGATCAGTACATATATTGGCTCCATTTTCTCAAGTAAGACATGCATGTATATATGTACCAGGAATCTGCCGGTCTCGTCGAGGATGCCACCGGCGGCGGAGGCGTAGTTCACGCCGCCGAGCAGTCCTGCGCCGCCGAGGCCAGGAGTAGTGTAGGCCGGAATGTATGTAAGGTTCATGAGATCACTGGAGAAAAGATTTACAAAAAAGTGGTCACAACTCACAAGGGTTCAGTGTCGAACCAAGTCAAGAAAGCAAGTAGTTGTTGACTCACAGATTGCATCTACGACTGTCTTGCCGTTGCAGAACCTGCCGGTGGGCCCCTCCGGGAAATCAATCCCGTAGGGGTAGAACAGTGGCGAATCTAGAATGAAAAATGAGGGTGAGCTAAAAAATATACATTCTTCTATCAGATCATAAGCTTTTCCTAGAATTATTGGCCTTACGCCTCGATTGACTAAACTAATTTGTTAGAAACATAGTTTTGTATTCTTGTGCAATCAAATTCATAGTTTCATACATGAACAAAAACAAAGAAAAAAAAGAGAGATACAATGGAGGTACCTCGCTAATGGCAAATGAATCCCTAAAACATGTAAATATGGTTCCGCTAGGTAACAATCTATACATCAAAATTAAAAAAAATTAGTGATGCAATAGCAAATTGTATTTAATTACTTAAATGATCATGAACATTTAAAATAAAAGAACCATACAACCAGCTTGAATCATGACTTTCACGAGGCAATTTCATTCTGCAATTTTTCATGCCTTGGAAGGATTTTGTGATTGCATCATCATCAATGGATCTAAATATGTCTCGCAGTACAACAACAGTATAACACTATTTCTAATAAATTGCTAATCAAATAAGCTTAGCAGTATAACAATATAACAAATTAATTGCTAATTGAGATAATGAGCTTGAGTTGTATTCTTACAAATCACTGAATCAGTGCGGAGGAATCCTATCACACGCCTTCACTGCTTCACACTACACGTTTGGGCGGTGAGCGGGTGAGGCAGCTGCCGGTTACTTCACTGCTTCACAGCACAAGTCACGACGCAACCAGTGAACCAGAACAAGCCAAATAACACAGGCAGCAGCTGCAGCTACATTCACTGAATCTGAATCACACATTCACACGCGGACACGCCAGTACGCCACGCCTTCGGTCTTCACTATCACTAGTTAAATGCTTCACACAATCACACTTCACAGTCAGTGAGTCACAGTTCACGGCTTCAAGCAAGACGCAATCACGCTTCACACACTCATTCGCCGGCTTGCCGCCCCTGCGCGCTACGCGCCTGGGCCGCTGCGTCCCGCCTCCGCCGCTCAAGTCAGCCACGACGGCGGCTCCGCGCCTCCGCTGCTCAGGTCGGCCGCGACGGCGCGACCCCGACCCCGGCACTCCAGCAGCCCGGCTCCGCGCCTCCGCCGCTCAGGCCCAGCCGGCACGTCCCCCCTCCGGATCCGGATCCAAATCTCGTCGGCACGCGGCACGGGTATTTGGGGGAACGGGAGCTCAGCAAGGGAATGGGGATTTTGGTCTTTCGGATTTGGGGAAATTTGGGAGCATCCGAGCATGAGAACAGCTGAACAGGGCAACATGTACTGGGCGGTGGGCCGTTGGGCCCGTGGGCTGCATTTCTACTTCTTCGGCGCCTCGGTTCGACCTTGTTTCTTCTCCCTGGCTCCGTTTTCTTTCTTCTTCAAACGTTGTCGCCTGTGACTGCCTGACTGGCCGCCATAGGAGCCTGGGGGGTGGGTGTTCGGCAACCAGTGGAGGGTAGGCTTCAGCCTGATGAAGCCTACCCTATGGATTCGCCCCTGGGGTAGAAGTTGGCCTTGGCAAGGGTCCTCAGGTAGTTGTTGCCGTTGTCCACCAGGGAGTCCCCAAACACGAACATTGCCGGCACCTGAGGCGCCGCGGCGGTGGCGACGGTCGCGCCACCGGTGATGAGCAGGAAGCTGAGCACAAGAAGAAGGGCACCATCATCGTTTTTGCAACAATTCCCCATAGTTCACTGTTGAGTTTCTGTTGGTTGTTGAAAGGAGGAAGAACAGGGCCTAGCAGTGTTTAAATAGTGACATGTTGGATTTAACAAAGTTAAGCAAGTTCAGTTTGTGCTGCAAAAGCTGTTTTGGATGTTGCAGAAGCTGGTTGGTCCCTTCGCTTCTGCTCATAATCCTGCTGTTCTTTCCGGAAGAACCAGTTTCAATTGACTGGCAATTGCATATGTTTCTGAAGAAGTATACAAGCGAGCGAGTTCTAGGTCATGCATGATGAGCATAACATCAAACTGGATTACTAGAGTCAAAAGTTTCCCCATAAATTGAGGCCATCTTCTAGGCGCTCCAGTAATGTGGGGGGGGGGAATTAACAACAGTTTATGCATCGGTCTAGAAGAACCAGTTGCATTTAGCAGCTGCAGGATTGATTCAGAAGAGAGTAAATTTCGTAACACTACAACTTTTATGTCAAAACTGTTGCAAAACTACACATTTTAGTTGTTTTAAGAACACAAATTCTCAGATAACTGCAACTTCGTTAAATTGGAGCCTACCCGAGATCTTGGGCCCATGAGTCAGAGACACATGGATATTCTTCGTGTTAAGGGCCGGGGGCTGTGTTAGGGCAAGCCACACAAAGCACCAGGATTGTCGCGTCTGCTGGCCTTCTTGGCGGCTACTCGGACGCTCGCCATGTTGAAAGTAAAAAGGAAAACTCTGCTTCACTCACCTATGGCCCCAATATGCCACATAGACTTGCGGATGTGGCGAGCGCTTTGCCTTCGCGGTGAGGCCAGACGGGCCTCTTTACCGAGACTATGGCCTTCTTCTTTTCAACATATGGTTTTGATTTATGAGGGCTATCGAACAAACAAACAAACAAATAGAATTATATTTTTGAAGTGATTTATTAGGATAGTCTTTTCAAAACGGTTTACCAATCTTCAGCTCATTCACACAAGCACGCTAGGACCAAAAACCATCAGCCACAGTCGAAAAAACCCACCCTTTGCCTTTCTTATGGAGCCGAGATGTTAAGTCGGCTCGATTGTGATGGAATTGTAGTTCTTTGAGAACTTTTACTGTTAAATCTGTAGTTTCTTGAAATTCGAAATTAAACATGTAGTTTTGTGATTGTTCTAACATTAAAGTATTGAAAATCTCTCTTCCGAAAAAAGTTTCATGAAAATGCTGGGAGAACCTCATCCTTTACACATTTCAGCCTGCATTGACAGAGCCCATTTAGCACGCTTTATCCTTCGGCCCAACTGCGGTCTGCGGCAGGGAGGGGACACGGGAAATTGGTACGATGAATTGATGATCGAATCTTGATTTTGTTAAGCTTTAGCATTGTAATTGGTAAGATGAATTGATGATCGAATCTTGATTTTGTTAGGTTTTAGCTTTGTAATTCGTACGATGAATTGATGATCGAATCTTGATTTGTGGGCTTGGATTTCAAATTTGTGCCTTGATGCCAATTGTGTGGGTTTGGTCTGCAGTGTCCATAGTAGTAAATTCAATCTTGAGATGGGGTTTCGAATTTTGCAAATTGCATAGTTGCCATATGCGAATTGGTTTGGTATTTGGACTTGAGTTCTAATGGTGTGTTCAACAATTTAATGATGCATTGCTAGTTTGCTTCTTGATGGAGTACCCGAGTACCAGGGGCGGAGCCAGGATCCAGACAAGAGGGGAGCCGACCCGCCAAGGCGCCGGCGTCATGGGCCCTGGGCGCCGTGTGTCGGCAAAATTAAACATACACATATATAATTAAACATATGCATATATATTGTCATATAAATTCAATCATAACACATATGACAAAATAATGTAGCATACGTCTAGTAACACAAAAGAAATGTACTTTCATTACATCTCCACAAACTTGAATTTGTTACATCTCCACTAACTTGAATTTAGCACGACGATTACCAACTAGATCATAAGATTTGATAATATCATTGGAATTAATCTTAGCTGACAATTCCTTTTCAATATAAACTATCATGTAGCTTCGCAAAAAGCCATCTCCCATTTTAGTCCTAGTACGTGTCTTGGCAAGTTTCACGACTGAAAAGACTCTCTCAATGGTCATTGTTGATCTTGGAAGAGTTATGACTAATCTTAGTAATCTATCAACCATTGGATAAATAGAATTTTTACCTAATCTCACTAGTCCCTTTGTTAGATCAGCAAGCGATGGCAATGTACTTAGCTCTGGATGGTTGCATACAGGGGCCTAATTGACTAATTGACTGTGATTAAGGGTGATTAAAGGGTCCTAGTAATATATCTGGTGGACCATTGGGGGGCCAGGCCCCTGCCCGCCCCCCTTGTCTCCGCCCCTGCCGAGTACTTACAAGGTGCCCCGCTCCATTTTCGTTCTGTATCTGTCCTTGAAGTTGTACAAGTAGAACTTTATTATTGTCAAATCACGTTCCAGTACTTATATACAAAAATAAGCGGAAAAATCAATGAAGCGTCTCAACGTACGATATAGTTGCCCTTACAAAATCTTCATAACAAAAACACAATCATAAGCATCGCAACACTGGTTCTTCAATATATGATTTGTATCATCACGGTCACGGTAGCACTAGTCCTCAATGCAATTTGGCATACCCAAACTTCTGACCGAGCCTTGCTAACCTGAGGTCTGTGGTACATAAAATTTTGATTTAGTCGGAATTCATCCATATGGAGCTAGGCTGGGGTCTGATTGACAGTGGGGCCTATTTGCAATCCATCCTGAACGCGAAAACGCCTATTGGTTGTCAAAAAAAAAAAAGTGGCCAAGATACTAGGACGCATCATCATTTTTCATTTTTGTATGATAAATTTGGCATAGAATTGGAACCCAGAGATGTGTCCTGCTACTTAATTATCATATTCCATTAAAAGGGGTGAGATCGATACCATCCTACACTAAGTATCATATTCCATGGCATAATCATCCACAATGTTATATGCTCAACGCCACGCCAGTTCACAGGGCTTTGATTGACAAAAAGGGTGGTTTTTGGTGGTTTGGTCACATGATGCGCTGTCAGTCATTGCATACACCAACGCCCAGTCAAGGTAGAGTTTGTTCTGATCATCTTGTTGCTCTGCCTATCTAGTCATGCTCTTCACTCTCCAGACATACGAGGGCCCGCCAAATTAACCTGCCGTCCAACCACGGTTTGCCAGCATCGTTCCATTATTCCATGTGTCTAGCTAGGCTCCATATGTAGCTAGCGAGCCAATTACTTCGTCAGTTTACAGGATCATCGTGTCTGCTATTGCATTGTTCCGAAAGAACATTTTACCTCCTATTTAAAATTTCTTTGATTTGACCAGTTTGCGAAAACTAACTGTAACTAGCTAGTTGCATCAGTTAACAGAATTTCTGATTGGCAGGGGAACACGCAAACCAACCATTTTTTTTTGCAGTAATTGCTGCTTTTTAAAACGAATAAAAAATAAATTAGTTATTCAAGGTTCAGGAAACAAATTTGTGCGAAGCCAGAAACAAAAACTACACAGTTTCCAGAATTCTTGTGGGAATAAATTTGTACAATCGGTCGACATTGTATGGAACACGCTAGTTTGGGTGAGAGGAGACTTTTGGGGATTTAGGCCCCCTCAAGTATGTCAGAACTGGTTGCTATTTGTTTTTTTTTCAGATCTAGATCGCCTTTAAGACAAATAATTCGAGTGCGCTCTTCTCCAAGATGAGTGAGTGAACTGGTACTTTGTTGGGACCAATGGGATTTCATGGCCAAACAAATGTGATTTTAAGACAAAACATCAACTAATGATCAGAACAAACGGTTTTAGCCGCATGCCACCATATGGTATGTGCTTCAAAAAAAAAAAACCAAAAATCGATGTCTGACAAACATTTGTCACAGAGAGATGCAGTGAATGATATTTCCCTGTTGCTCAAATTATATGATGGCATGTGGCTAAAAAAAAATCATTAGTTCTCATCCATATCATATAAGCTGAAGAAACTATTGCATAATAGATTCTTAAACTCTTAGCAAAGTTCCATTTGGGTCCTTGTATTTGAAAATTAATTTAGCAGCTCCATAAGCTTTTTCTTAATTAGCTAAAAAATGCTGATGTGCCATTGGGACAGAGGTGCGAAACCGATTTGATCATTTAGATGGATGGTCTAGGCCTCTAGAGCTATGTTGCAATGTGGGAGTTACGTGATAATTTCTATCACTCAACTTCAACATCAATACTTTCAGCTAATCAAAAAGCTAAAGTGACCATGGAGAGACAGTTTGCATGTTTGGGGGCTTCCTAGGTAAAATCTTAGTTTATATGCCTAAGTAGCATTTCGCAATCAAATTTAGGACCTTTGGCGGAATTTTTACTACGTGAAATACGGCGACCTATATGTTATTAAGAGTTACAAAATTTGTCCCTCTAGTCCAAAAAGAACGTCACTTCTCATCACTGCCTTTTGTGTGCGTATTTATGAAACCTTTCGAGCTTTGGCAATTAATGACATCAGAAGTATTTTTGTATTAGCGCATAACAGTATAACTTGGGATTTAAGTTATATCTTGGATATTGTATCCAGTCAAAAGATGTTATTTTTTAAACTGGAGATAGTATGTAAAAAATTCATTCATTAAGTACTTTTTTTCATGCAACAACTAAAACATTTTGATGGGCACTTTTAGGAAAAGATTCCAACAAAATGTTAAGGGTATTGATAAACATCATTCGGATGTTTTCTTCCTAACTATCATCTAAATCTCCAAAAAAATCTCCCCCTCCTTCAAAAAAATCTCCTCCCTCTAAAAAAAAGAAACCGTTGGATCTCTAATCCAACGGTCTCAGATTTGGATGATTGTTAGGAAGAAAACATCCGAATGATGACTAGACACACCCAAATGTTAATAGATGGGTGCAACTTTAATTCCAAAGAAGTAACCATATCCGATCCCACAAAGGTTTTAAAGAAAATTTTTCTAGCAATCATTTTTACTGTAGAAATTAATTGCTTAACGGTGGCCTATTCTTTATGGCTGCGGTTTATGGCTTTTGACTGCATCTTATGGCTCTTGGGCTGTTCGTGAGAGAGATTACAGAGTAACAGAAACTTACGTGTGGTTTTTACTAATATAAATGAAATCGCTACAGTGTGGAATACAATTAACTAGTAGATCCTATTTTGAAAAGATACTCTGTTTAAAAATTAGTTAATGTAGAAAGCCAAAAACTGGAAGCCAAAGACAGTAAAGAACAGGCCTAAGCCTCATTTGAGGGGCTTAGCTTCTTAAAAACGGTTGTGCTACTGGTGGGCCCCACGAGATGTCTGCCCAGGGCAGCGGACATCTGCCTCATGGTGCGCTCTAAAAATGCCTAATAAGTAGTTTATATGATAAACTAGAACAAAAGCTTTTAAACTTATCTAATAAACCACTATATAAACGCTTTGAGGACACAAGTCAGACATACACTTAAGATTGTATGTTCCCACGTACACATTTCTCCATCAGAAGAAAGCCGTAATCTGGTGCCTCAAGAAACATGAACGAAGTAAAGGCGTGTAAGAAAGAAAAAACTGCACATATTGCTACACTTTTGGGGTGCCCAGAGACCAAAGGATGACCTCCGGTAGTGACCCAAGCAATATGTTGTTACCACAAGTGCTCATGCGGCAAAAAATATATTGTTTCGCAACAACTTTGCCTTCACCCTTTTAATTTTTCTTCTATTTTCTTGCTGGCTGAGTGGAGATGATTGAACCTCCTAGTAGACTTTGATGCCCTAGTGAGATGAAAAAATTGTAGAAGGAAAAAAGTTTTTATTAAAAAAACTCAAACTATGGTTGACTTGTAGAGCTATGCAATGATGCCAGTTAGAATAACACTTGCAAAGGTAAGAACCCCACATTTGGGTTCATCTTTATCTCATTGAAAGAACCCCACATTTGGGTTCATCTTTATCTCATTGTTGCACTAGAGACAACAAATGCATCACTTTAAGCCTAACACACTTAGGGGAAATGTTGTTTAATTGAAACCACTCTTTTGAATCTCCTTTTACTGATTATTACTGTCGGACTCAGAAATTCAATTATGAATTCTATGTGTTTACTGTGCTAATCTCATGATCAATGGCTAGCACATACATCGCACACCGTTGTATTACATCTATACACAAGTAATTAAAACATAGTATCATATAATATTAAGTAGTTCAACATGGACTTACACGACCAAGTTTTACACAAATAGCCCAACCGGCCAAATGGTTCACACAAAAGAGGTATTTGCAGTGGAAAAAAAAGATAAGTAAGACAAAAGGACCCATGTGGTATGCCACAACCCCATGGGCAATCGAGTTGGTTAATGGCTTAGTAATCAGCATCCTTATCACCAAATCCCATGGCATAAAAGTAGCCAATCGAGGGATTTTCTTCCCCTTGCTCAGGTACTGTCCAACAAACAATTGTGCATACAAAATTGTACTCCACAAGAATTTAAGCAAGGAAATTATTACATGCAAGCTTTTTCAAAGGAATGGCTATCATATCTATATTATTTTTCATAAAGTGAGCTTTCATTTGCAATTGACTTGTTTGTAAGGAGCTATTTGTAAGAACAATTAACATTAATAAGATAGAGTAAATAATAACCATAGGTGTACTTGTAAATAGTTGGCTATCCTTTGCCATAACATTAACATTGGATGATCATGTCAAAACATTTCTATCATGCACTCCCATCATCCATAACTTGCCCAAACCATTTTAAAACCAGAAAATCTAATCAAATGTGGTATTACCAAGTGATGTCTATGACCAGAAACATGACCATTCGAATAGATTTTACACTCTATAGAGGTTGTATAGCTTTACATATATGATATGATCAACTTATATTGTCTGCCCATACTCAACATTAAAGATTGTGACTAAGATGATCACAACGAGGTCTTTACAATATCTTTTTTCTAACATTAAACTGCCTTGATGAGTTGAAACCTCAAGACATGGACGTCCTTTACCATCATCAAGAGACCTCAATCGTTGTGTAGTTCACTTACCAAGCTTGTACGACCAACAATTAAACCCACCAACTAGTGCCTGCGATTCAATGCTAGAATTGGATAAGTTAGTCAGCCAAGTCCGTCCCATTACCGGGACATGTGGTTGTATGTTTTGTCCTTAATGACCCGGACGAGACAACCACAAATCAAGATCTCGTGCAAACTGCACCGTCTCCACAAACCACTCACTCAAATCTATTAGTTTTATTTTCACATTTTTAACCAAAATATTAGAGGTAATCCTTCTATCCAAACTGAGCTAAAGCATTTCCCAAAGTGATCAAAATTGAGTTGTACCTATTTCCAACATTTTTACCATTATTAAACTATGCATGGCTAAGCATGTGACACATATACTACTCTAAAAGTCCACCAAAAATTACTAAAATAGAGGATAATATTTCTAAGTTGACAACAGTAAGGATATCAACTTTTCAAGATAGAATCAATGTAATAATTGATAACTAAATCCTAACCATAAACATAGCCATTTAAGCAAATTATGCATGCATAATAATATGAGCAAAAAAATACATAACTGTGACATCCCAAATTTTCTTTTATTTTAATTTCTTTTTCTGGAATTTAAAATCCTTCTTTTGTTTATTGCCTTGTTTTAAAAGATAGTAAGTTTGGGAGAAATTGTGATCAAAATAAGTTTATATGCTTTTATTTGAGTTCCTTGAATGTTTCTAGACTTATAGGATTTTTCTAGGAATTATTTGGATTTTTCTGCTATTTTCTAAGCCTAAAAGTCCTTAATCGGGTTTTCAGAAAATCAAAAAGGAAATTAAAATCCAACCCCCCCCGGCTGGCCGCCACCTGGACGGACGGATGTCGTCCACGTCGCCGCTACCATCCCGCCTCCCTTCCCTCCCCGTGCGCCACGCGTGCGGCCCATCGCACCCGCCCGTTTCCCCCTTCTCCCTCCGCCATCCGATCCCGCCGACCGCATCTCGGCCGCACCCTTCCACTTAAACCCCCGCGCCCATCCACCGCCGTTCGATCACCCACCCCGTGAACTCACCCGTCCGCGCCCCCCCTCACTCTTCCCCTCTCCCTCTCGCTGACGGGCTGACCCCACCCGTCAGGCCCATCCCCTACCTCGCGCCGCCATGGCCATTGGCCGGCTCCGCCCTAACCGGCCCCTTCCCCTTTCTTCGCCCGCACGCCGCCCCTCCCTTCGTGCGCCGCAAGCCCGTGCCCATCTCTCCCCCGTTTTCCGCTCACAACGCCCACCTTCCCCACTCGCCTGGACTCTATCCGTAGCTAACCGCCGCCCACCTCCCCGCTTTCTCCGGCGAGCAATCCCGCCGCACCCCCGCCCCCCCTTAGCCTATAAAAGCCGCCCCCGAGCACCGCCATCTCCCACTCCACCCCGCCTCACCTCCCAATTTCACTCCCCTGGCCCCGAGTGCTCTGCCCCCGTGAGCCTTCGCCCCGCCGCACTGCTTTCCCCTCCGGCGAGGAATTGCCGGCAAGGGAGTGCGTCTCGAGCGCCGCCGAGGCCACCCCAAGCTTCGCCGCGCCACGCCGAGTCTCCTCCGCCCCTTCCCTGTGCCCGAGCACCGCCGGTGAGCCCCGCCAGCCGGAACCCGATCGTTCCACCGCCTCCACCTCGTCGCCGGCCACCTCCGTCCACCGCCGAGCTGCGTCGAAGGTACAGGCGTGCTCCCCGTGTGCCCCTCTTTCCGTTCCCGCCCTCGCCGTCCTCCGCTGTGGCCTTTGCCGCCGGCGACCCTAGGAACCCGTGCGCTCCCGCCGGTGACCGAGCAACCTCAGCCAGCCCGGGCCTGCGTGGCATCCACGTCGGTGCCACCCGCGCGCCAAGCCGCCCCGTCAGCACCACCCGCCTTCCCCTACCACGTCAGCCACCACCCCCTCCTGTGGACTTGGTCCATGGACCAAGGCCCCACCGGTCAGTCGGCCCCCCTCGGGCTGACGTCATGCTGGCGCAAAAACTCAGGTTTTCCCGTAGAAAATTAATTCGGCCGAAAATGAATTTGGTGCTGACGTCATAATTCTCAATTTCCTGTACAAAAATAATTCCAAAAATTCCTTTTATTCTTTTTCCCTGAATTTAAACTTCCCGGAGCCTGTTCTTCTTCGTTCTAACTCCGATTCAGCCCATTCAAATTTCTAAATTCATCAAAAATTCCCCTTTACCCATTCCTAGCCTCAATTTGAATTTTTGAGTTTATTTTAATTTGATTTAAATTTATTTTGAGTTTAGAGGGTTATTTTCACGTGTAGATTACGACGATTTTGAAGATTTCCTCAACGACGGATCTCACCAATTCGAAGAGCAAGGCAAGTCACACTCCTTGATCATGTTGATCCCAGAATTTTAAATAAAATTATGTTGATTTAAATTATATTGCATGCATATTTCTATTCAACGTATTTTAATTCAGTTATTGCCTACTTGTTAATTCCTCCATTGAATTTGAATTCCTCAATACCTTGTCACCTTAGAATCAAACTCTAGTTAATACATTAGTGTGGCTAGAAAGTTTAATCAAATGCTTAGCCCTGCTTAGTCAAACAACTTTGTTTTGGGATATCTTTCACATAAAATGACAAGCTTTTGGATAGTATTCTTGACTTCGGAGAGTCAAGGAGGTTTACAGAACTATTTCAAAATAAAATATAAAATCTGGTTTAGACTTAGGTTAATGGTTAGAGTGGTGGGTGCAGGCTTGCCCTGTTGGTTGGAGCCGCAGTGGTTGATTGTCGTGCACGGGGGTGTGTGATTGAGCCTAAGTCAATTAAGGACCGGTCTTTGAGCTACTGTTGCTAAAGCCTTAACGTACTACCACATGGCTGGTATGGGACAGCCCTGGCCAAATAATTTGTGGAGTCCAAACTTGAGTCAAGTCGTAGGTTGAAAGTGGGCGTGGTTGGTGCCATGCGAAGTCCCACTTGGGTGAGCGTGGTTGTAGCCATGAGAAGTCTCACCTAGGCTCAAGAGGGGGTCCCGGTCTGGTGGATTCCTTACTGGGGTGAAACCTTAGAGTTGGCTTGGCCAAGTTGACGCCTTCGCATTGTAAAGGCCTTGTTATGATTACTCAGTCGCACGCCTAAGGAAGCGTGTATTGGCCGACATTATGAGGACATCATATCTTGTGGGTAAAGCTGTACAACCTCTGCAGAGTGTATAATCTATCCTGGATAGCTGTGCCCACGGTCACGGGCATGCTAAGCAAAAGTTTTTCATAGATTAGACTTGGTTTTACAAAAATGTTTTCAAAAACCTTATGGATGGATGGAGTCCATGAGTGTATGATTGACGTGTGGATGGATGGAATTCACATGGATTGTTTTTGGGAAATTGGTCCGGGAGGGATTCCCGTGGTTAGGTTAGTGTATGGTCGGAGCCTGCACTAACGATATGAATTTCAATTAACATATTGTTTTTATCTACTGTATTAAATTCAGCAATTTCAATCTATTTATTTTATTTCATAATGCTGTTTTTGCAAACTAACCCTATAAGCCTTCCATTGAAGCCCTTATCATTATGTTGCATTTTCCGTGTGACTTACGGAGTACAAGTTTGTACTCACCTTGCTTAATCATAACAGAGGAGGATGTCTACGACTACGGTGAGGACCAGGATGAGTAGGACGTGTCTTGCAGTCGTCTGCCTGTGGGGAGGCAGTTGGGCTTCACCAGTTATCTTTTTATATTCCGCTGTTATTTCCCTTTTATTTGATTTACCAATGTAAGACTTGGCCATAAGGCCGTACTCATTTGCTTAATATATTTGGTCATTTGCGTTCGATATGTATCTTTGTTTGGCTATGTGCACTAGCTGTTCCTGGACTGGTGCGATTTACACAGAGGGTTTCGGAGTCGTTACTCCGGGATCTGACAATAACATCTAAATATGGGATCAACATGGTCAAAGCAAGGTGATTTCCTTGCTCATTAAACACCTCTTATTCTGGACCAACTTCACACGATTCCAGTACGTTGGTATCTAATGAGAAAAGCAAAGAAAAATAAATAAATTCAAACAGTCACCAAAATTCATAATTTTTGTGGGATGAAACTTCATGATTTTATAAAAATTTAGAAACAAGAATCATTCAAATCAAAGTTCGTATGAGAGAGAATGAGCCTTCTGAAGTTTTGGCAGGAGAGAAAATTTGAAAAAAGAAGAGAGAAAACACTCCGCACTGGGCTTTCTAATTTTCATTTTCATTTCTATTTTTATTTATAATGGAAAACTAGGATTTATTGTATCATCATGCTGACATGTGGGCTAGGTCCATGGTAAATGAAACTCATGGACGGGCAAACTAACACGTAGGGTCCATATGTCAGAGACTCAAATTTTAAAACCCATTTAATTTAAAAACTTGATTAATTAACCTACCGGTCTCACACTTCAATGACTGACTAACATTAACCAAATGTCATTAGCACTAACCTAATCTTAATTGTGGATTACTATGCTAAGCATGTTGGCCCAGGGATGGAACAAACACATACACACGGTGGTTGTGAACACACACGAACACTTTGAATCAACGCAATACACACAAGTTTTTTGCTGCGCCAATCCATCCTCTGCATTTCCATTTTCTCATCTATTTATAAACTCTGATTACAAATGTACAGAATAAAACTACCTGACTTTTCTGGTCACGATCTCCATGACTCGCACACTTCTTACTACCCATACGACTTGCTCCACTAACCATCACACTCGGTTTAGTGGATATGACTAGTTACATGCTGACTAACTGCTATTTGGCCCGGTCTATGACCACACACAATCCTTCGAGTTCTGCTTCGGGTCCATTCACGAGTCCTTCGACCATGTCCTGTCGACCACGGTGCCTTCGATTGCCTCACGACCATAGTTGATTTGACCATAGTGCCTTTGACCATGGTGCCTTCAACCACTTTACCAATCATGGCTTGTCGACCAGCATCTCTAGTAGTTCCACTCACACAGATACTACTGGTCTTCCAGCATGACTGGGTACTGTAGCTTACAAGTACCGACCATCGACCACTACGCAGCTCGACTTACGACTACGACTTCTACGACTACTGTGCTTACCATTGTAGCATGACTACTACTACAATACTGCTTTGAGTATCGACTGCATCGACTCATGACTACAACTATTGCGTAGTTCGACTTATGACTATGACCACTTTGTAGTTTCACTTACGACTACAACCACTGTGCTATTCGACTTACGACTACGACCACTGCGTAGTTCGACTTATGACTACGACTACTATAGCCGGTCTCCGACTCCAGAGTCTCCGATTGTTCTCTGACTCCAGGTCTTTGACTTGCACTCGACACATGACTACAGAGTACTTGAACACTCCAAGTACTCGACACGACTATACAGTACTCAACACACGAGTACTCATTACAACAACATAGTACTCAACACATGAGTACTCGACACAACTACACAGTTCTCAAACACACTGAGCACTCGACATACGATCACTAACAACAATACAACAAGATTAGTTCCAATAAAGCACAATAATGTGTGCAGCACTGCTGGCTTAAGCACACTTGCTGGTGATACAACAGCCATGCGGAGGCCAGAAGGACGTGCAGAATGGCTTCCTGGGAAGCATGGTAGAGTGGTAGAGTGTGGCCACAGCGAAGCATGGTAGAGTGCATGCACCAAAGCTAAGAACGATGACATGTTCCAGGCGAGGTAGTGGAGGAAACTTGTTGGGAGTGGGCAAAATGTAGATGGCATGGAGGTGGAGAGGAAGGATATGGACTTGCCTTGGTGAGGCGATGTTGGGGGAGTCACCCAGGACCTAGATGGGAGTCACCTAGGACCTAGATGAGAGATGAATGACAACCTTCGAGACCACACACGCGAACACAAGTAAACTCAGTTTGATTTCATTTCTTTATGACATGATGCAGTGTGACGCGTCTATGTCATTTTCTTCTTTCTTATATAGAGAAGCAACATACAAGGCTTTGAAACCAACGCGGCATACCACACTGAGAATCCGACACGGATACATCCCGACTTTCCATTTACGACCACTTGAATCCTAAACAGACTCTGACTCCTGACCGCTTACGACCACGACTGCTATAGTGTTCTTACGACTGCTATAGTACCTTTACGACTTATGACCGCTACAATACCTTTATGACTTACGACCGTTATAATACCTTCACGATTTATGATTGCTACAGTACTCGAATGTGGTCATATACTGTCGTGGTCATAGAATGTGGTCATAGACTACCGTGGTTGCAAAGTGTGATCGTAGATTCGACCAGACCTAAAGATAACTACATTAACTCTATCAATCTCCTCCTTAAGCTTGTTGTCTTCCGTCGATGTTCCACACACCGATCTTCTCTCTCATCTCAATGAACTTCATTCTTCCAAACAATTTGGTCAGGATGTCTATGAGTTGGTCTTCTATGCAAACATGCTGCACTTCTATCACCCCTGATTCCACACATTCTCTTATGTAATGGAACTGAGTGTCGATTTGTTTGCTTATCTCATGGTAGATTGGGTTTTTGCACAACGCTATTGCAAATTGATTGTCAATCTTCAAAGTTACCTTCTTAACCTTTGTTTTCAACATGTCAGCCAACAATCATCCTAGCCATACCCCTTGACATGCTGCCGCACAAGCTGTAATGTACTCTGCTTCACACGAGGATAAAACAATCACCTTCTACTTCTACGAACACCAACTGATTGGATTCGACCCAAAGAAAAATACCATGCCTAAAGTACTTTTCTGATCGTCTGTGTCATTGGCAGTATCACTATCGGAGTAACCAATCAGCCTGAAACCTTCTTCCTTCTTCTTGTATACAGACCCGTAACTCAAAATTCCTTTCACGTACCTCAATATGCACTTTACACCATCCATATGTTTTATTGTCGGGTTCTCCATGTGCCTACTCACCATCCCAACTGAGAATGTCAAATCTGGTCATGTGTGTAGCAAGTATATTAAACTTTTGATTATGCTTCTGTATAGAGTCTTGTCTACGGGAGGATTTATGCTATTCTTGCTCATCTTCAGGCAGGGTTCCATCGGAATTTGTGTTGGATTACAATCCTTCATGCGGCATTTGTCCAACACCTTCGTTGCATATGCAGACAGGCTGAGAGTAATTTTCCCAGAGCTTTGACGTACTTCAATGCCTAATAGTAGCTGAGTAACCTGAGGTCACTGATGTTAAATAATTTCTTCATCTAGCATTTGAAGCTATTGATCTCCTCGATACTCTTTCTAGTGATGATCAAATCATCCACATAAACTCCAACCAACAAACTCCTTTTTCTTTGGCTTCGTTTGTACACTGCATGCTCTAATGGGCATTTTTCAAAACCGAGTGCCACAAGAGACTTGTCTAGCTTTGTATTCCAAGCTCTTGGGGCTTGACACAGGTCATATAAAGCTTTGTGCAATCTTAATACCAGGTGTTCTTCTCCTATCTTCTCAAATCCTAGAGGTTGCACAACATAGACTTCTTCTTCTAGGTCACTGTTGAGGAAGACTGACTTCATATCTATATGATGAACCTCCCATCCTTCATATGCCGCAATCACAATCAGCAATCACACCATCTCTAGTCTTGCAACAGGGGCAAAGACTTCGTCAAAATCAACACCTTGTCGTTGAACGTACCCCTTTGCAACTAGCCTTGCTTTGTGCTTTATGATCACTCCTTGGGTGTCCTTCCTCACCTTATAACCCACTTCAATCCAATCGGCTTGTGACTAAATGGCAATAGAACAAGCTGCCATGTTCCATTTTCTTGGATAGAGGACATCTCCTCCTCCATAGCTCTTCTCCACTCTAGTTTGGCCTTGGCTTCTTCAAGGTTCACAGGCTGGACTCTCCGAGTAAGCAGAACTCTAAATCTTCTAGCTCGATCAGAGATGTGGCATCATAGATACTTTTAATATCATGCTCCCATCGAGGTCCTTTAGACGAGGTTTCATCGAGTTCCAATCTTCGTGGAGCACCAGGTGAGACTGGCATTTCCACTGTTGCTGCGGGAATACGCGGTGTAGTCGAGCCAGGCATCCCGATTCCCATGCTCATTCTTGCTGTGGTCATGCCTGTAGTTTCTGCAATGTGGTCATGCCTTCTGACTTCATCCTGCGTGGTCGTAGTGTCAGAAGCTACTACATGGTCGTTAGGATCTACGACCACATTGTGGTGAAATCCTCCGACTACGCCCACCGTGGTTGGCGTGTCAGTTATGTGGTCATCAAGACCTGCATCAGAATTAGGAGGATAATGCACCGTGAAGATGTCTACTATAGGTCGTACCTCTGCTGAGGGATCTCTGCTTCACTCCCATCTCCTCTCCTCCTCGAACACGGCTTCACGAGTCACCACAACTCGTCGTGTCATCAGATCAAACATTCGATAGCCTTTCGTCTTCGAATTATACCCAATGAACACCATTGGCTTGCTTTGATCTGCTAGTTTAAAGAGGTGTGGCATAGTCATCTTTACATGTGCAACGCACCCGAAAATGCAGAGGTGACCCACAATTGGCTTGCCATCGTAATAGGCTTCGTAAGGAGTTTTACTGATGACACTTTTCGTTAGCGCTCGATTTAGGAGATAAACGACAGTTGAGACCGCTTTCCCCCAAAATTCTCCTGAGACACCCATGCTCTTCAATAGACTCCTCGCCATACTGACCACTGTCTGGTTCCTCCATTCAACCACTCCATTCTATTGGGGCGGGTAAAGCGCTATCAGATAACACCTAATTCCTAGCAGCTCGCAATAATCATTAAACTCGTTCGAAGTAAACTCGCCACCATGGTTGATGTGCAAAGCTTTTAGCCTCCAATGCTTTTCCATCTCGGCTATATCCTTGATCTTCTTGAACTCCTCGAACGCTTTGTCTTTGCTTCGGAGTAATGCTATCCACATATACCTCATATAGTCATCTTCTAGCAGCAGGAAGTAGTGATTTCCTCCATGCGTGGTCGGAGTGATTGGCCCGCAGATGTCACCGTGCCTCAGCTTGAGGGGCATATCTGCTCGGTATAGACACGTGGTCAGAAACGGGTTCCGATGTTGTTTGCCAATCAGACAACCATCGCAAATGTGATCCACGTGCTCGATCATGGGCATGCCTTGTACCATCTTCTTGTGAGTCAAATCCTTCAGAGCATGAAAATTCACATGCCTGTACCTGGCATGCCATCACCATGCCTCTTCAATGCCTCTTGTTAGAAGACTCTGGGAATGCCGGATTGATGTGTAACACATACATCCAATTTCTTGATCTGCTTACTTTGGTCAATAACCTCTGAGTTCTGTCTAAGATTGAAATTACTCCTTCGACCACAATCTTGCAGCCGTTCTCGCCTAGCTAACCAAGATCGATAATATTGCTTGTTAGCTTTAGGATGTAGTAAACATTCATGAGAATACGATGTTCACCCGTGGAACACTCCAACAGTATGAGCCCCTTCCTTATTGTAACACCCCAGCCAAACAATGACCTGGAATGCTACCAAACTAGTAACATAACGAGGATAAACTAAATACATCTCACAAAATTCCGGCAGAACCTCTTTTGTTTACTGTCTAAGTCAGAGGTTTCAACAAGCATAATTAAAAGAAATGAATAACCTCAAGTAATATAATCAATTCTAAGCGATATTGGCTTAAGATGACTAGAACATTCATGGTTATAAAATTTAAATAACGAACGGAAGCATCATAAAAGAATTCGAATCCTTTATTACAATTTTAATCCGACAATCGATAATCATCTTCTACTTAAGTAATTCATGCAATCATTATGTAATTTCCTCTCTTTCATCCATTGTGAGTAGAACGTGCAAAGTGCAATAATGCTAATCTTTCCTTTTCCCAATGCATGCCGATCTCATAAAGGTACCTAAAAACACAACAACAGCAAGAGTGAGTCCAACGACTCAAAGAAATATAATAGATAGTAACAAGAACATTCATGAACATCACTTCACAAATTCATCCATCAACCATATAATTAAACCGTGAACATTCATGAACATCACTTCACAAATTCATCCATCAACCTTATAAACAAGCCATGCTATGCAAGATGATCAAAAATCTCTTTATCTCTTCTCTTTCGCATTTTACCGTGTCGCGGAGTGTGCATCCGTCAATGCACACCCATGCCTGTACCATCCGGTACAGGGACCAATGCCCATACTCCACAAATATGGGGACCTTTAGCCCGTCATGTCATCAACATGACGGGGACCTCAGCGCTTGGTCATCTCGTGACCAAGACTTCAATAAATCAACATGATGCATATGCGTGAATGTCTCAATAAATAAAACTTGCATCCACAACATCTATGCATCGAAATACTCATGAACACTTTAAATTGCAATCGACCATAAACATCACCGGTACTTCCTTACCACAATCATGAACACATATACTCATAATATAGATCAAACATCAACAATTCATCAAACATCAACAATCCATCAAACATCAACAATCCACACTATCAATTTTAAACCATCGTTATACTTGCCTTTACCGAAGGAGCGAAGGGGTCAAGCACGATCAGGAGCGAAGCCACCTATTCACAAAGCACCACTCAGCACAAAACCATAATACAATATTCACAAATGAGAAGTAAACGCCTCTACGCCCAAAACCCGCAACTCCCTCTCCGCTTAACGGTTCTACACTCTGTCCGCTGCAGCAGCACTGCTTAACTTTTTTGTATATTTAACAATATTAAGCCATTCACAGAAAATGATATATTTCTGGATTCCTCACTTAAATACCTTCACTTTTCATGTAGATCACATATTTTTATTTTGATCATAGCAAGATGTAACTTAATGCGCAAAACAGAGGACGTTATCTGTTCTGGCAATCTGGGCAGCCAGATTCTAACGCGTCCCAACCACAGTGTAAGGCTCTAAAAATTATGATTTTTATACAGTAGTTTTATTACTGAATTATCTACATTTTTATCAATTGCGACCAAAAACATAAAAATCACCTACTACCCCTAAATCACACTTGAACAGCAATCTGCCCCAATCTGCACCCCTGACAGACAGCGATCTTCCCGACTGTGCTGCGCCCAAATACCGCAGCCTAAAATTCTGGAAAATTTACATAAAATATATCTCATCGTCCTCTACAATTTTCCTTTTGGGCAGACCCGCAGAAAAAATCGTTTCGTAGGTATAAACTGCGCAAACACTCGCAATACGCGGATTGATCTACAGACAGACAGCAGGAATTCCCTAATCGGGGAATCTAATTGCTAATCCCCCACCAATTCTTAGGCTAAGAACCCTAATTACAGCAATAACAGAGGAATTTGAGATGAGGGAGAGTTACCTAGAGGATCCCCTTGGAATCACCCATCTTCTTCCCCTTCTTCCTCGTCCTTCCTTTCTTCTCCTTCCCTCCCTTCTTCTTTCTTCCTTTTCGCTTTCTCCTAGCACCAAGGGACAACAATGGGGGAGAGGTGTTGCTGGACATGGTGGAGGCACAGGGGCAGGGAGGGGTGAGGCCAGGGGGAGAGAGGAGGGGCAAAGGGGGTGGCGGCTAGGGTTTGGGGGGAGGGGCGCCTCCCCCCTTTTTGGCCGGCCTCCTCTGGGCCAAGGTCCAGGCCTAGGTTGCCAGGTATTTTCAGAATTCCCCCTCTAAAATCATTGTTTTTAATTATTTTCTATAAGGTCCTCCCTCCAATTAATCGATTATCTCTCAAATCATTTTCGGGATATTACACTTATATCTCCACAGCCGAACCATCTCCAAATTTGACTAAGCCTTTTACTTTTGTGTCAATCTCAGCAAACTTCTCCATGCATCTGGTCATGTGGTTACTTGCGATAGTGTCTAGGTACCAAACCTTGTTTTGGGTGCCACTAAGCTTCAGTGTCACCTTTTCTTCATGCAGGAATACCTCTTCTTCAGGTGTTGGGACTATATGGATAATTTCACATACTTCGATCATCAGCAGCTGAGGATCGTTATCATTCTGCTTCACTACGAGATTTGCCCTTGCTCTTCAGTTTGGCTTTGGACACTCTTTTGTAAAGTGCCCATACTCGTTGTAGTTGAAGCACTTGACCTTAGTCTTGTCAAAGTCTATCGGCAATTGTTCATCGACAATGCATTTCCCTTCTCCCCAGCCACTTCCTTGTCCACGGCCGCATCCCCAACCTCTTCCATTACGACCTCCTCTCTGAGTGCTGCTCAAGCCCTCGTTCTTCTTAGTCTTCAAGCTCCTCTTTTCCCACTTACCTTCGGTAAAGAGTAGCTTGTCTCCTCTGTCCTTCGAGTGCCGTCGACCCTTGAGTCCTTCCTCGAATGTTTTGAGATGACTGATTGCCTCTGAGACTGACATCATTTTAACATCACTGAACTGCTCGATCATTTTGATAATTGGAGGAATCTATCAAGAACCAAACTGAACAACTTTTTGACAATGTTGCTTTCTTCCAACTTCACGCCGAGCGAGCTGATCTCACCCACCAGAGTGATGAGTTTTATGGAGTAAACTCAGAGTTCTGCTCTAGACGAGCAATGAATGACAACCTTCGATATCACACACATGAACACGAGTAAACTTAGATTAATTTCATTTCTTTGCGACACGATGCAATACGATGCGTCTGCGTCCTTTTCCTTCTTTTTTATATAGAGAAGCAACATACAAGACTTTGAAATGAACGCAGCATACCATGCTGAGAATCTGACACGGAAACATCCCGACTTTTCATTTATGACCACTCTAAATCCTAAACAGACCATGACTCCTGATCCCTTATGACTACGACTGTTATAGTGTTCTTACGACTGCTACATTACCTTTATGACTTACGACCGCTATAGTAACTTTATGACTTACGATCGCTACAATACCTTCACAACTTACAACTGCTACAATACTCGAACGTGGTCGTAGACTACTGTGGTCATAAATTTGATTTGACTAGACCTGAAGACAATTAGATTAACTCTATTAGGCAAGAGCATGCCACTCATCAATTTCTCATGGCCGGTTGGGAGAACTCACGAGAACAACAATCTCCAGTCTCTCCCTTGTGCCAACGACTATAGGAGGTAGAAGCAATGGGTCGACGCTTCGAGTAGTGTAGTGTGCTCAAGACAAGGGTAGGTGGGCCGGCTTTTGCAAGCGTGCATGGGAGGACTGTAGATGCTACAGTACCTAGAGCTCAGCTCTAATGGCATCGACATGAGCTAAATGAAGTCTCCTATCGAGTGGGTCTTGCATGTCAATGGCAGCGAGAGAGGGAATAGAGAGAAAGCATATTCGTGGAAATACGCTTCTGCATGTAGAAAATGGGAAAAAGAAGGCAGCTTCAGAAAGGACGATGCATGGGCTGGAATGGGTCAAAATACAAAGTAGGCTGGGCCAAAGCTACTACTATGAATGATTTCTGAATTTAATTCATTTTTGAATAGATATTTGGGATCGGTGCTATATTGGGATAGTGAAAGTGATGAAGATGTGAGCCATAGGATAAGAGCGGGGTGGGTGAAATGGTGCCAAGCATCGTTCATGTGTGATAAAAAATCCATTAAAAGTTAAAGGGTAAGTTCTATAGGACGCCGATCAGACCTACGATGCTATATGGAGCAAAATGCTGGGTGACTAAAAGACAACATATACAGAAGATAAGTGTAGTGGAATGAGGATGTTGCAGTGGATCTATGGTCACACAAGGTGGAATCAAATCTATAATGATGATATACATTATAGAGTGGGAGTAGTACCAATTAAAGAGAAACTTGTCCAATAACGCTTGAGATGGTTTAAACATCTCCAACATAGACCTTCTAATGTACCGGTACATAGTAGAATTTTAAGACATACCAAAAAGGTAAGAAGAGGCAGAGGTCAACCAAGATTGACATGGGAGGAAGCAGTTAAAAAAGACTTAAGGGATTAGAATATATCTAAAGAATTAGCTTTGGATAAATGCGCATATAATTTAGCGATCCACGTACCAGAACAATCACATAGGAAGAAGATTTAGAGGCAATGTTTTAGGCTTTCAGTTCAGATAGCACAATGTAGGGCTTAGGGTTTTAGCATTGCAGATTTTATTTGCAATGTTCTCATTTCTTTAACCTTGAGAATGTTTCATTCCTAAGTTACCCTAACTTGTTTAGGACAAAAGTCTTTGTTATTGTTCTGAATTGATTTAATTCCAGAAATCAAGTTTAGGCTTGGAAAATTAGCAAACAAATTTCAAAAATTCTAAAACTTTTGGAGAAGCACTTTAGACTATTTATAAATTATATAAAATATTTCCAGGTTTTCGTCAAGTTTAATTATTTTCAAAAATTCTTTGAAGATTCACAAAAATGTAGAAATGAAGATTTAAACATGACTTAAACTAAAATTTAAAAATCACAATAGTCAACTAGTGGGGTAGAACATGTCAAGTAGCCTACACATTCCATTTGAAGCAAGGTTAGGAGAGAACAGTCAGAATAGGAAAACAAGAAATATGAGAAGTCAAAGATTATATATATATATATATAGGATGCTAAAATGGGACACCAGGGTGTCCGGGCACCAAGCCTCCTTGCCTTTGGATTGCTTTTAGATGCGTGCAAGTGTAATGATATATAATATCAGGATGGAAAGTCTTAATTATGAATGGAAAGTCTCAATCATGGATGGAAAGTCTTAATCATGAAGCCTAGGCACCATAGTGCCCCTGTTAGGGGTGGAAAACGGTAACGTATAATTCGTTTTATCCGATATTCGTATCCGAGAGAAATCCGAATATAGTAAGTAAAATCCGTATTCGAAAATATTCGTATTCGTATTCGAGAATATTCGTATCCGTATTTGAGAGTATTCGTATTCGCATTCGTATTCGAGAATATTCGTATTCGTATCCGTATTCGAGACTATTCTATTCGTATTCGATCCGTTTCTAGAACCCATGAAAAATCCGTACAAATTTTGTGATTCAAAACTTGAATTTAGGCGGTTTAAAACTGGTGACCGGTCAAAAACCGATGAAAAATCGGCAAAACCGTTAGGAATCCGTTTTATCCGATATTCGTATCCGAGAAAATCCGTATTCGAAAATATCCGTATTCGTATTCGAGAATATTCGTATCCGTATTTGAAAATATTCGAATTCGTATTCGTATTCGTTTTAAAAATATGGATTCGTATTCGTATTTGAGACTATTCGACCGTATCCGATCCGTTTCCACCCCTAGCCCCTGTTATTGCACTATACACACACACACACACACACACTATTATAAAAGAAGGAGTTGGTGGTTGGTCCGTCCTCTCCCACCCCTTCTCAGAAAAAAGCTAGCTGACGTATGGGCCCCCACTCTCCTCACAAAACGCCCTCTTTTGCGTTGTAGGGAATATTCTGAAATTTTGTTAAGAGGTAGCACTGAGAAAATGCACATGATTGTTTTGCTGATACTGATATTTATTGTATGGTTTAAAATCCTTATATTTATAAATTTTTTGGAATTCCGTTGCAATGCATGGGAAATATATATATATATATATATATATATATATATATATATATATATATATATATATATATATATATATATATAACTGTGAGTTCGAAAAAAAATCTATAGCGCATAACCCTAGTGCCTGCAGTGTTTAAGTTTATATATGTGTAGTGTTTAACATACTATTCAATGCTATGATTATTATAATGTTTGTATGGCATATGGCCTTATTTTTCATTGAACTTATATCCATTGTGATCCACATACTACTAATATTTTTTTTTACGCGATTTCAAACACTTTTCCACCTTCCTCTGCTCAACCCAGTTGGCATGAGGTGGAAATCGAGTGGTAGAAGTGGATGAAGGTGCGATTTTTTTACATAAAGTAATTTTTTCAGTCACCTCAAGGATTTAGTTGTTGATGGGGTTTCAATTAAAATGTGAAATGCGTGGGGCCCATCTTAGCAACTTGAGAAGAATCCAGGCATTAAGGATGGAATTTTTGCCTATTGGGATTGGAGGGATGTCTTTATGCTTAGTGCCATGATCATGCATATGGATCCGGCATCTAGTATTTATAAAATATCATGCAAAGAAGCATGTATAGATCAGAGAGTTGTATGGAAATGCAAATGTACCATAAGATAAAATAGAATATTAATATTAGATATCATCCTAGTAGAAAGAACTTGAATTTTAGTTAGTACTTAAGTTGTAGAAGCTGCTGTGCATGTTCATAGTTCATTACTTCTCAATCAAATTCCCTAGGTGCTTATTGTTTCTGGTGCAGTGTTTCTGCTGTCCTGATTATACAACTAACCAGCCCCAACAACAGTAGCTTTAAAAATGGTCAAATCAAAGAGAAACAAAAAGGGAATCTCGACCATCTAGTAAGTGGTGCTAATTATGTACCCTACTAGAATTTTTCTTTCAAATGTTCTGCTTATCACTTAAACTCACTTTATCACGACGAGGCTCCGTTCAAAAGTGCCGTTGTTTTTTTTTTGTTTTTGCTAAAATGACATTGTAGCGGCTGTTAGTTTTTTCTAAGATATTTAATTAGAATAAATAAATAAATAAATAATAAAAAACACCAATATATCTTCATAGATAATGCAAAGAAAAGATACAAAAGGAAAAAAAAGGAAAAAAACTGTTTGAACGGGCCTAAGTAAAACAGTTTTGGGCATGCTCATAGGTTTGGTCCGAGAGAGTACAGGCAGGATCAAGCATTTGCATCCAGGGAACATGGCAAAACAACGACAAGCACAAGCTATCTTAAGCTTGCAGTTAAACAAAGTAGCACGCCGAAGTGATGGAACTTAACATTAGCATGCTGGTAGTGGGTTTGGTCTTGAGAATATTCCAAGGTGTGATTATGTCTTGAGACTAAGCTAAAATTGCTTTTTGAAGTGCTTGTTTCTGTTTCCTTTGGACATTGAGCACATCCATTTCTTTTTCGCCATCAGATCCAAGTGCAGTTTTGCCGTCCTTTCTCTCTTGCATAGATAACCTAAGAGAGCATTCATCATGGCAGGCAAGAATTTTGTTCATCACCATCCGTGGATGCTTTTAGTCGCTTCCTGGCTTAGCAGAGTTCCAGTTTCCTCTCTGATGTTATCCAACAAAAAGTGGCACGCATTAAACAATGAATAACGTACATAGAACACTTACTGAATAACGTAGATAATTTTTGGAGAACAATGAACATGGTTTATGTAAAGTAGATGTTGATACCTGTCATTGAATGCGAGATCAGACAATACACTTATAAGCACCCTCGGTTGAATTTGAAGACCGTCAAGGGTGCGAAGGAACAAAACGAGAATCACACACGAATGGATAAATAAGTGTATTGTATATGGGTATGTAGGGTTACAAAATAGCCTCCCTCTCTCCACTTACAATGGGTCCTATTATAGAGTGGGAAGAGGAGGCGAGTGAAGTTACAAGCCTATCCTCGGGGCCTAGCTTACTCCTAAAGGTAGTTTCATCTTTCACACCACATGGGTCCCACCACGTCTGAGGGACTCTAGGGGCTGACCCGCGAACCTTGCTCAGGGTTGCTTTCGGACCCCGCCCGAGGTTGGCTTCTAGAGTTCATATTGGGTTGGTTCCTGGACCTCATTCGGGGTAGCACAGACTTTATTTAGGATGGACTCTGTATCTTGTCTAGGGTTGGTCCATAGACCTCATCTGAGGTGGACTCCAGACTACGTCGAGGGTTGGACCTCGGACCTCGTCCGAGGTTGTTGTCATGGACCCAAAGTAATGCGGGGACACTCCTTCAACAATACCTAAGTACAACATAATGTTTTCAATCAATAATTTTACGATGTTGATATTATGTTTAAGGACCATGTAAGACTGTCCAGGTTTATGTTGTGATAAATTATTGCCATTTTAAGAGAGTGAAAATTTGCAAATTTGCCATTTTTCTAGGCTTTCTGCAGATCAGGTGGTTAGACTGGACAAAGGAGGCAGTCAGACTGGTCGGTTGTGTTGTTTCAAGCGACGAGTTTCACGTGTCTTAGTTGGTCCAAGTAAGGACAATAGTGCACCTACACGTGGCTAGCATGGAGATTGCTTACAAGGGACGATGAAGACCGAGTCAGAAATGGGTATTTGATAAGTTGACCAAAACACCAGAAACTACCTTAGATTAAAACTGCAGTGCTTGGGAAAGCGTTTTAGGTCAAGGAGAAGCAAATAAGATCAAGTTAGATCAAAATATAAGCGGATTCTGCCTCATATGCTTTGAAAAACATGTATGACTGTAGTGTGTGAATAAAACCCATGTTGTGTGTTGTTAACAGGTTCCCCCATATGTGCTAAGTAGATAGTATCCATTAGTGTTAGATAAAACTAGTTTCCTTATCTATTTAATGGGTTGAGTTGGAGACTTGCTAATTAACCATCTAACCTTTACCATAGAAGCCAAGTGTTCTAGGGTTCGGGTTTGACAAGTGTGAGCACTGTGGTATACTCTCTTGTCCTCCAGGTGGAGTGGATGTAAAACCTTCATCCTTAAGTTGAAATACATCAATCTTGTTCATCTCTCATGGAATCCTCTTATGTTGATTTATTTACTCTTGATCTTATTGGTTTTCATTTTTGTCTCTCTCCTTTTTGATCTTGCTGTGCCAAGGATATATAAGTGATGGAGATTACTCTTGGAGATTAATCCCCATTCATCTAGGTTCTGGTTTGCAAGTTCAAGAAGTTACTCGGTTTTGCTTGGATTTAGCTTCTCTAAATGATTTTTTGATTCGAGTGTATTTGCCTCGATTCCTTTGGTGTTCTTGTTTGTTGTGATATGTGGGAATACATCAAGTATCATCTTGGCCATCTTCTACCATGAGCATGTCATATTTCTCATTTTGGATTTTTACTCGGTTTTGGTGCAAGGTTTGAACTTTGACATTGATTCATATGCTCCTTGATTGGAATAGGTTCCTAAGACCTTAAGTAAAATATGTGCAAAATTTCATATTATTTGGAGTTGCAACAAAAGTTACATCATTTTGGGTTGTTTTTCAATTTCTAAATCAGGGACGCTAGTCAAAACTCTCTCCTCTCAATCCAAATGACTTGTGGCTGGTGGTTTGACCGCTAGGCTCTAGTTAGACCACCCCTGGTATCAGGGTTGACAGCCTGAAGCCTAAGTTTCTTCGGATGTTGGTTTCTTCGTTTTGTTTTGGGTTTTGGATGTCGATCCTAATCTCAATAACTTTGTAGTTATTTGAGTGAAGGATTGTAAATACTTAAGGAAAATTCGAAGGCACTATTCACCCCCTCTATTGCCATACATGTGCGATTTATATCAAGTTTATAACAAAGAGGGTCAATCAGCCAAATAAATATGATATCAAAAGAGAGCAGCGGAAGGCAAGTAAATAAACCAAAATACATCTAACGGTATGCCATCCATACCCCACAGGCAATCAACAAGGATTAAGCCCTAGAATGACCCGTCATCATCCCTCCAGTACTGAGTGCAAAGTATGCATAGTTGGACATAGTTTTTTTCCTCATTCTCTGAATAACAATTTAAGTAAGATTAAGTACATTGTGTACTCAACAACACTTGTAGTCAGCTCCATAATTGAGACTTTCCATCTATGACTAAGACTTTCCATCCATGATTGATTTAGCATGCTAAATCAATGACTTCCTTTCCAAATCAATGCATTTTCGAATAAATGAATGTTAACGGCTTTGCCTAATATATTATACATCATTGCACTTGCACGCATCTAAAAGCAATCCAAATGCAGGGAGGTTAGGTGCCCAATTTCAACATCATACATACATACATACATACATACATACATACATACATACATACATACATACATACATACATACATACATACATACATACATACATACATACATACGTACATACGTACATACAGTACGTACGTATGTTTGTTTGTTTGTATGTATGTATGTATGTATGTATGTATGTATGTATGTATGTATGTATGTATGTATGTATGTATGTATGTATGTATGTATGTATGTATGTATGTATGTATGTATGTATGTATGTATGTATGTATGTATGTATGTATGTATGTATGTATGTATGTATGTATGTATGCGCAAGGCTAACAAATGATGAGGCTCTACGCTATAAGTTATTTTTAGCATGAAGCAAGTTTTCATTCGTGATATTGATAAATAATAATTTAAATGGAAATTTAAGGAGCAATTGACATGGAATGAAATAACAATTATATATAACTTTAATAAGAGTAGATCACAACCCTTCTTGGCCACAAACACTGAATAAATCTCAGCCATACACGTGGCACATATGTCATAACATACCATCCCATCATTTCCAACAAAACTGTTTTATCAAAAATAAAAACTAGACCGATTATGGCTGCACCAAACATGCTCATGGCCACGAGCATGGCCATTTAAATAGTTTTGCACTCTTGAGAGGTTGTACTACTTTACCCACTTGAGATAATCAACTATTCTGTTGGTAACTACATGCTTCCTTAGGCGTGCGATGAAGCGATTATCATATAGCCTTTACATCATCTACACCTAACCTTGCACCAGCTTGATGAATGACAGACCCTCACTTAGGCATGTCCTTCCTCCAAATGTGCATTCACTGTTGTATTAGCAATGTTTGATTCTAACACCTTGATGAAGGGAGCCCCTATGAGCAAATCTTCTTGGAGTATCCTCACTACCACGGCCTACCAAAATGCAAGGCTAGTCCTAGATAATTTAGTTAGCTAAAGCCAAAGCCCATATAGTATCTATGGTTGTATGGTTTAGACTTGGATGTGTTAAAACAGAGTTCGGTTCTTAATGAACCCAAGCAAGAATCTCCCCCTATCTACATGTGAGATCACACTCTCACATTTTTTTAGTTTATCATATAACTTGCCTGTGTCAAAACTAGGCTTTCATTTTATTTTTGTGCCAAACAAATAGAGGTTTCTCCTCTAGTCCTAGCTTTCAAAATATCCCATTTCTACACACAAGTTTTTCTAAATATTCAAACTTAGTGAAAACTAGAGCGTGGCTAAGTATCTATACAATATATGCGAATATTATATACCCAAAGTGACATTAGTTACTGCCTAATCCATGTTCTAAAGGGTACAACGGTAAGGATATCAATATCACAAGTAGGATCAATGCATATAAGCGGGAATAGCTACTGTACCCACAAATATAGCAATTTTGGTCAAACATATGCGCGTGCATAATATTCTTTGCAAACAATATACAATAATTAAAATAATAGTATCAACATGGTCAAAGGAGTCTTCATGGAAGTGTTCATTACTGCAGCATGAATCATTTGGAAATAGTAAAATGCCAAAGATTTTGAGTAACAATCTCCTTCTTTAAACAATCGGGCTTTCCTTTTTCGTAGTGAGGTAGCTCTCCATATGTGTAGAGTGAATGCTGAGCTTCAAGATCACTTGTCATTATGGCTTGATTCTCTTTGATATATGGTTTTAGCCCTTGTTTGTCCTGCACATTTTTCCTGTATATAACTTTTATTATTAATTTATTCTTTATACTATAGGGGCTTTTCCCCTATAGTCTCTGAGTTCAAAAAAAACATGGTCAAAGGGGGTACTTGCTTTGCTCTGGTTGCTCAGAGAGTTGCTCAGGAACATTTGGTGAGGACATCACTCCGTCGGATACAAACACCCCTCCACCTAAAGTTCTACAAAGTCCAAGTACAAGAGAACGTGCACAACAATTAAATTATCAGGTGAGCCCATTTCTAGAATTGCATAATTTTGCATTGGAAGATATATTGCTACCTAAGTCTTGTAATGTTATTTTTACTCAGGAACTAAGGCGAGGAGACTACATGTCAAGCTGACCGGCACTCACCCAAGAAGACCTCCCCAAGAAGACCTCAATTCGGACTCCTAGTGGGCCTCACCAGCCCACACACCAAGAAATCAATTCGGGCTCAGCCTAACAGGTTTGAATTAAAAAGGCCACAACTCTCACATTCGGAGTCTATTTAGGGTGTTTAAGCACCTAATGGAAAGCTTATTCTGAGATCTTTCCAACAAATCTGGCCCAACCTCCAATTCATTCGAAGCGTGACGAAATTGACAAAACAAGATGGATGATCAGGAGACAGAGTTAGGGGTCATTTCCACTTCTTGTGGCCGCCACTTCTCCTTCTATATATATTGTGTGCACACCATATTTAGGGTTTGTAGGTTTTGGCTAGAGTGTTTTCCCCATATTGTGTGAAACTATTCGTCGTGCTTGTGTTGATAAACCAACTGCTATAAATTCAAAACCTCATCGTGTGCTTAAATCTTATTTGCAATATTTTAGATTGCTCTTCTATCTCATCCTTGTTTGTTCTTCAGTTTTATGTAGGAATAGAACCTCATGTTTAGGTCAATCGTGTTCTTGGCATGGTTGATAATGATTTTAGAGTATGGTTTATCGATTACTTGGTTTTCTAATCGTGATTGGTTTGAAGCTTGCATCGTCAAATTGTTCTCCTCCAAATCAAAGTTATCATCCTATAAGAAGATCAGGACAACAATTCTCATTAGGTGGTATCAGAGCTAAAGTTGACCGATAGAATTTCTTGTATCCCTAGTTTTATTTCTTGTTTCTATAGTCCAGAAAATTTGCCCTTTAAAAAGAATTAATCTCCACTATCTAAACTCCGTTATGCTTTTTAATTTGTTAGTTTTTGTTTGCTAAATTGAATTTGTGTCCGTTTTTAGCATTGTCTAGTTGTTGGTCTTATTTTTGGTTCCTAATTTCCAATTTTTGCTAGAAGACTCCCCTTTCTTCCGCTACCACGGAAATAGCCATAACATTTTATTTCATGAACCTTTTTGAGTGAAACTGCCACCATTAGTTCAAGAATTTATTTATCCATCTACTTGTAAAATTCGCTTCAATCTAGCAAGGCAGTCAAAAGTTATATGTGGTGAGAGCTGACCAATTTTCTGTTTTGAATCTAAAACTATTTGCACTTGTGATTTATGTGTTTGTTCAGTCGGTTTTCAGAAAGTGCCCCCAAAAGAAAATTTGTGGAAACAGCCGCCATGAAACAAATAAAAAGAATCATTGGAAGAGCATGAGAAGGCTAGGAGGAAACGGTGGCCGTAGTGAGAAACTCGCGGTGCATAGTTCCTCTGCGTGAGTGGACAAGGGAAGAGGACAAAGGGGAGCTTCAGGCATGATGATGGTGCTGCGGCAACACGACAGGACGAGGTTGGTCATAGGGCTCATGTGTGGGGCATTGCGGCTAGGAGCCATGTGGACAACATGCACGTGCTTGTGTGAGCCGATGGCGATGAGATGGCACGCAAGGCCTGCGGCATGGATCTTGGGCCAAAGGCACAATGAGAGAGAGGAGTAGAGGAAAGGGGGTCACGAGCGCGCGGGCGTGAGGTGCAGCGAGAGGTGGAAGATGATGCCTTATAGGTGGGCCCTATGCGCCAGTGAGAGGGAGAGAATATTTGATTTTTGAATTCTTATTTTACTTTGAGATTTTTGGGAATTTTTAAATATAGTAAATCAGCTCTTAAATTTGTGAAAATGTTTGTGAAGACTTCTAACATAGTGTAGAATCTGGTGTAATTTTTCTAGGATTTTATATGCTTGACACTTTCCTCGAAAATTCTTTGAAGACTACTGTTTTATTCAAAATGCACTATTTGGATTTGGGAAAATGTAGAAACATGCTCAAAAATATTTCAAGTTTTATGTCCTGCACAATGAAGTTATATTTGTGTTTTTGGTGATGTTGCATTAGTGAAGTTTCAAGAAATGGTTTTTTATGGAAAACTTCAATAAATATTTTTTACTTTAATTTTTTTTGCACCACTTTCTAGATCATCTTTTCATATTCAAATTTTAATTCAATTTGGTTTTCATCAATTTCATATTCTTTTCCCAAGTTAGTATTCAGAAGTTATTTTTCTGGAGGAAATTTAGTAAAAAGCTAGGAAAACTAGATGTCAACAAAATACAAGCAAAAAGTTTTAAATTTTACATATTTTTGAACTTCCTAAATTTTGGGATATTACAAATCACCCCCTCTATTGTCATATTGATCCTACATGTATGCAAATGTTCAGAGACATGGGCACAAAACATGCAAGCTCGCAAAATGTGATAATGATTTATTTGCCTACTTTAATATTTTGGTTTAGCTCATCTTCCCTACATTTTGAGCAAAACCTATATAGTAGATTGAAGACTGTCAGTGATGATGTGCATCTTATGTCGAGTTTGCATATCCTCTAGGGCCTGTTTGCATATTCTCGCATCCATGGTGGAATTAACTAAATTTCTTTGGAAATTTAGCCCAAGAAGTAAGAATGAAACCTCCCATACAAGAGAACTGGAAAAGCATACATAATAAGGTTATTTTTGTGATCCTCTTGAGATAGTTGTGCCTTCAGAATGTTAGTTGGAGGCCAATAGGGAAAATTGTAAAGCCACTTAAACAAAAAAGAAAACTGTAATGAGGTCTTTATACGTTGATGTCATCTGACCAAATTTCTTCGTTATATGCTATTCCCCATAAGGAACCATACCTAATTGGCTCATCCAAGAACAATACGCACACATGCATTTATTTTATTCAAGAATTTCCTTTTTAGCGTAGTCAAGCATATCTATAGTGGAGTTTGACATACTGTTTGCTTACTGTTGACACCCATTTCTCGATACAGTTTGTGACACTTCTAGCACTTGCCACTTATCATGCACAGAGAGCGGTGAAAGTTCAATGTTGGACAAAACACTTGAGTGGAGAATATACTTTCTTTTTATTAGAACATTCGAGGGTACCATACATATTGCAAATCCTTGTGTCCACTGCAATTTGCTTGCTGAGCAAGATGAACTTTTTTTTGCCCTTTCCCAAATTTCGCCGTCATTGAAAAGGTTGCATTATATTGCAGTGATTCAGTTGCCATGGAAATTACGTCACAGTTGATAGAATTATTGACAGAACGCCCAGAACGCATGGCATGGTCACTGGCGCGCTGCATTTCAGCCATTTCCGGTTTTTCCTAAATTTTGGGTTTATGATTTTAAAGGTTTTTTTTGTTGCATTCTTCGTAAACAATAATAGACGCACTCCAACTAAAGTGACTAAACCAGCTAATGGGCGGCGAGAAACCGGCCAATTCTCGCCAAGATTCTGAACCTGGGTGCGGAACAACAAAACATAAACAGAAACTGATTGAGAATCCCATAAAATTCTTTCAAAAAATAAAAATATGTAAAATCATTTAGAATAAAACAATAGTATAAAAGGAGTCATCATTGCACAGAATTTAGAAAAAAAAAGATTGGCAAATCCGTAAAAAAAACAAGGCATGTTACTTTCAGCCACTACCGGACATATCCTAGTGCATATATCTATCCTTTTCTAGGACCAACCAGACCAATTAGGTGGCATTACTTCGTTGATTATTGCGATTACAATAGTTCAAAATTACCACCTCTAGTATAATTTGAGATTGTTTCAGTAATTTGGTTCTTGTTTACAATATGTGTTGTTTTCTTAGACAAATTTTCCCTCCAAGCACCTTTGTTAATTGCTTATCAATAGTGCCGTTGGAGAGATCAATATACAACTAATAAGTGAAGTATATGTTAAAAGCAAGTCATTAATTTACTTATTTCTCGTCTGGAGCTAAAACTGCATCAGAGTGGAACGAGTATATCATAAAGGAATGGTAGAGCTATGTTACACCAGGTGATTGTAATGTATGTATCCAGCCAACCACGGTCTTAATTCCATTTCGAACAAAAAGATGGTGATGAATCATCTTCTGGTCCGTAAGCATCTCCCACAGAGTGAAGGTACTATAACACTCCGATCCGGCTTAGCAAGTGCCCTGAATATTATCAATAACTGCAATTCCTTACCAAGTTTAACCATTATACATATATTACCATCAACTATACTTCAACTATAAAGAGTAAAGTCCATTACCGGTTCTTAAACTTTTTATGCTGTGTCATTCCGGTCCATAGACTTTCAAAGTGTGTCATCCCGGTCCATAGACTTTCAAAGTGTGCCATTACTGTGGTAACAACCATGAACTGGGATGACACAGCATAAAAAGTTTAAGGACCGGGATGACACAGCCAAGACCCGTAACGAGCTAATTTTGAGACCCAAAGAGTGTTTAGGCACCGGGACACACTTTAAAAGTCTATGGACCGGGATGACATAGCATAAAAAGTTTAAGGACCGGTAATGGACTTTACTCAACTATAAATTCTACGAGACGATTACATAACACAAATATAATCACAAGATAGGAACATTAAATAATATTAAATTAAACGAATTGACTTTATGTCTAATCAAAGGAACTTCAACATGTAGTAACAATATAATATCATTATGTTCTAGAAAATCATTATTCAAACTAAGGTGATATGAATAGTATTATTTATTTTGAATAGTGAATGATTAGACACTAAGTAATAAAAGGAACTATGATAGTGTAAGATCAATCATGTGCTACTTCATGCTCATGCATGTCGCGCTCAACGATCACCTAAAAACAACAACAAAATCAAGGGTGAGTCCACGACTTAGCAAGCACATAACAGAATAATAAATGATTAAAACATGGTACCAAATATTCATGCCAATTCACAACTTCTCCAATTTCACATATTTCTTCTCATTAATACCATATACACTTTTCAACATTTCATTTATCGTTTCATGAATGAAATGCACATATCTTAACTTCTCTTTCCTTATACCGGTATAGCGAGGTGTTCATCCATCAATGAACCACTCTTTCTCCATCCTTTTTCATATAGGATCCTCAACTCTACTCCTGTATGATGCCTACCAAAATAGGTCTTTCTCAACTCCTATGGAGTGACTACTGAAGTAGATCTTTCTCCACTCCCGTATAGTGTCTATCAAATTAGATATTTATTTGCCCTCACCTGCGGGTCATCCACATAAAGTAGGCTCTAGAGGGCCACATAGATTACATTCTTTGCAAACATGAATGCTCAATATATAATGCGATGATTCTTTTATTCATTAATCATTTATCAACAATAACCATTCAATATTATCATCATTTAACCATCATCATCATCATCATCATTTAACCATAGACATGTGAGCATAATACGAAGCAAGTATAAAACAGGTGAATCGTCATATCAAGTATTTATTTAACATAAATAGACATGATGATAGGCAATCAACCACCGAAACGAAGCATTAGAACCTAAGAACAATCATAGTACCTGACCTCGGTACACATTCATAACATGCAAATAAGATTACGTGCTTCTAGCTTAAACATGCATCTCTCCCTTTTCCCTGATTTACCAATATTATTGTCCTAGTATTCAAACAAGCACAACTCGCAACCCAAGAACCCAAACATACTAGAAAATATTAATATTACTATTACTATTATTTTTATTTTAGTCATAATTGTTAGATACTTGATGTCACATACTAATTAATTAGGGTTAAGGTCATAAATAATTATCCTACTAATATCATATTAGGCCCAAATTGCACGAAGTATATAATTAATTTAATTAATTCATAATTAAAATTTTAGGGATATTACAGGTACAATATAACCCTAATTGATAATTTGACATGCTAGTGAAGATCTCATACTACCTAATTAACATGGCATATTTCGTGATATATATAGTAGCTTGATGTCCTAACATATTTCACTATCTTGCGAAAGGCGTAGACCAACTGCTACATTGCAAAACATGTTCGTGTACAGTGAACAATACAGTGCCAAGACAATTAGTGGAGATAATATGTTTACGGTGCACTAGGTCTCTTTAGGGGTCCATTACTTGTGTGGTTATCGAAGAATATCATCATCAATTCATCAGCGTTGCGTTATCAGCGCCACACCCTTGCTATCACCAGGACCGTTATGCATACATCTGGCTCAGGGGTGAAGCTAGAATTTTTCTATAGAAATGGCCAAACCCTCACCAATTTGATGGGTCAAATTAATCCTAGCTAGACTGCCAATTTGCATTTTCTTGATTATTTTCCAACTATTCCTATACTCATAAGGCTAGTGGTTTCCTTGAACCCTCTCTATTTATGATCCGCTGATGATCAAAATTCATGTGGATTAACCACATGAGACCGGTCGTATGGCAAATGAGTGATCAAGAATCAAGACGATCTGCTGATGACCAGAAGTTGTTGATTTCTCGCAAGAAACTAAAACATCAATTTCTCAATCTCTCACATGCAAAAAAAAAGTGATCACGAGCATCCATTTTTAGATCCAAAGTCTTGGAATAGAGTAGTGATGCACACTGTAAATTAATTATTTTGACGAGAAGGTTGCGTGGGCCCAACCCTGTTGTTGACCAAATGTGGGACCTACCATGCAACGACATTTTAATAAGTCAAAATCTGACTAGGTGGAAAGTTGTTCGTGATCTAATTCCCGCATCATAGCCTAATCTCAGATCCGCCCCTACTTTATCTACACACTAAAAGATGATGATATCTAATTAATTAATTTGGCATGGATCTAATCCAGTAATCCTTTCCTTAATTCTTTGCTACGGTCACGTACTCACATTTCTAATATACATATATTATCCTAAAATTTCAACAGAGGCTGACTAATTAAGCTAGCTAGTAAAACCACCCTTCCTTCTTGCTACTTAAAAACTTTTTTTAGATTGCAATGGCAAACGGTTTATGAAACTTTTTTCCCATTTGTTGCTGTCAATTTTGTGTGGCATGAGTGTGTGTGTGTGATAGACCTTTCTTTCGTATTATGGAGTTTTTGTAACAACTATGGTCGTTACAATAAGTTGATACTGCATGGCAATAATCTATTACTATGGCTTTTATTGCAACATTTGGCAACAAATTTCTTTTCAGTGCAATATGTAACTATTGAAACAATTTTTAACCTAATGCAATGATTTAAATTGTTGCAAATGGTGCTTTTCCTTGTAGTAGGATAGTATTTTTGTTCTCTGCAAAAGAAAAGTGCACAACTATGATCAAGCCATGTTTCCAATTTGCATCAATCCTAAGTAACTATATGTGATTTAAATGTTTGTAGTTCTGTTTTTTTGGAACACAGAAGCAGCACTCCCCAACCATGAGTACTTCAAATTGATGATCTTTCAAATCTCAATTATGCCATATGTGAAGGGAAATGGACATGCATTTTAACTGGGAAAAACATTTATCACAGGCATTGTCCTCAAACCCAAACATATCCCTTGACTATCCAATTAAACAATCAATTTTGATCACTCAAACAACATGTCTCGATTAGACGACCATGGTGTATAGGGTTGTGGTGGTGGATGGATTCGGTGGCCTTTTCCACTCTTCTAGGGGACCCCACATGTCCACAATTTTCGCCCTAAAATGCAACACTGTAGATGAGTTGAATATCCATGGGCACCGATATAAAAAAATAACAGCGTGTAACATGCAAAGCAGTGCCCATTCAAAAGACATGCAAAGCAGTAGAAGCACCAGAGGCAATGGTGGTAATGAACAAAGGTAAACAAGAAAGAAGGGGAAGAAATCGACGACCAACCAACCTAACAAACCAAAGAAAAAGCTTCAGAAGCAGGCTCTAGCTCCATTATATTGCAGTGGAGAGGTTGTAGTGGCGGATGGTGCATGGGTTAAGGTCATAAATAATTATCCTACTAATATCATATTAGGCCCAAATTGCACGAAGTATATAATTAATTTAATTAATTCATAATTAAAATTTTAGGGATATTACAGGTACAATATAACCCTAAGTGATAATTTGACATGCTAGTGAAGATCTCATACAAAAGAAAAAGTTTCAGAAGCAGGCTCTAGCTCCATTATATTGCAGTGGAGAGGTTGTAGTGGCGGATGGTGCATGCATGGTGCTCATGGCATTTCATCTGACTGGCAGCCAGAAGGAGACCATGCACTATCAGTATAGATTATATAGGCTGCCTATGGCTACTCTCTAAAAGAAACAATTCCTAAAATACTAAGCAGCCACACCCACTTCCGGTGCTATTGTTAGCCACATCATGCATGATCACCAGCGTGTGTGCACTCGTGCGTAACGTACATGAAAAAGACGATACTATCATGCAGACTACTTTAGACTAATGGATAAGATTTTTGTGGCTTTGTCTCTCCCCTCACAGCGTCCTGTCCAATATGGTTGTTGAGAGTTTTGTGCGTGTTTACAGCTCGAAAAGGCGTTGTTTTGGATGTTATGGTTTGGCGTGTTTGCAGTCCATGCATGTTGGGCGGCTGCGCCTTGTGCGTGTCTGCCTGTGGTCCTGTTCCTATGTGATGTCATGGCTGTCACGCACAAACTAGGTTTACACTAATGAACTCTCACATGACCAAATGATTCATTGCTATGTTATGTTTGAAATATGAACAATATTTTAATTCTAAATTTTACTAAGAGACAGATACAATAAAAGATAAATGATGCAAAAAAAATGACCTAACACATGCAACTCATTGTACTTCAAAAAATACACAAGAATAATATTATAACAGTGTTGATTGATCACGCGAACGACTTACAGTGGGGTTAATAGAGAAAAAGAAAGTAGTGTAGAAATGAGCAGTCGTGGAAGTAGTCGATATCAAGGAAGAAGCCAACCGGTCATGTAGGTAGCGCTGCCAAGAAATCTTATTGCCGCCCCGTGCATATTCTCTCTGCGGCAATAGTTTGGAGATCGCGCTCTCCTCCCTTCTTGATGAGGACATCAAACCTAAGGATGCAACCACTACTTCGCCCTGTGGCACTGCATCCTCTACTTCAACAACATCCTCTCCAATAGGACTTTCGGCTGATGCAAGACCATATTACCCAATTGGATCGAGCTACGTCTACATGCCATGGTGCTATGTCTACATACCATGGTATTATGTCTACAAGCCATGGTGCTACTACATGTGCCAAGCTGGATACGTTTTGGTCAGATCAGTTCGGAATCAGCCTGACAGCACCAATTTCAAATGGGCATAACTTTCACATACAGAGTCCGTTGGAGGTCCACGAGTACTTGATTGAAAGCTTATTTCGTCCTCTTTCCAACGGATCCAGCCTCATCATCAAATTCCTTCTGGACTGATCGCAATCATCAAAAGAAGACGTCAGATCACTTGTTTGGGCCAATCTGGGCCTTGTAATCATACTGAACTTGGCCCATCTGCCGACGGCCCACCTGTAGGGTGTATTACTGTTCACGTAAACAGTAAACCATGCCTTTAGTCCCACCCCGCTGGTTTTATTAGATGTGTGGCTCCTCATCCCCTATTTAAGGAGGTCGCACCCCCTCTAGTTTTCTTGGATTTTGTTTAGTTAAAAGTTAGCCTTGTTGCAACTTCGTGTATTGGCTTGTGTCGATTAGACCAACCATAATACCACTTCAGAATCCCAACTCAATTCAATATTTCAATTCCTATTTGCAATTTCAGATTGCTTTATCTTTTTCTTGCGTGCTTCTTCGGTGTATGCAGGAATCGACCCTCGTGGTCAGGTCATCCGGTATTCGTACGCGGTTGATAACGACTTGTCGGCGGTTCAGCGATTGCGTGACTTTGAGCCTTGCGTGTTCGTAGCCAGGATCGTGAGAGTTGAGCGACGCCTACCGAACTTATCGTTCTCATCGAAAGATCGGGCCAACAATCGGACCTTCGGGTACATCACTTCTCGATGGACACCAAGAAGAAAGACCAGCACAGTTGAGCAGCTTGATACTACAACACAATTATCTAGTGAGCAGATGGAAGAATAAAGGAGGAATTTTGTATTTTTCCTAGACGTCTCTAGGCCCTTTTAAGGGCATTGTAATCACTCACTAGTAGCTGTCGTGATTAAACATAATTAACTCATTGATAACTGCCTCATCAAACCACATAATGATATTTATGTTGTATTTATCAGCTCCTAGATAGTTCAAAATGGAGAGAGAAATACATGGTTCGCAAAAGAAAATATAGACTTGGTCTACCAAGTGACGCGCCACGTCGTGGCGCGATCGCGTGTCATAATTCACAAGTCATGGGATTTTTCAACAAAAATATGTTGCCACCAAAGGTTTTCTCAACCTTTTGTCTCTTGCTCCTGCAAAGAGTCTCTACGAGTAGCTTGTTATCATCCTCAGGGATATACTTATTAGTTCAGAAACGGTGAAAAGTTCAAAAATTTGATTATTCTTACTTTCAATATCTTCAGTTTGAATATTCTTGGTTTGTGAAATACTGCATGCAGCTCTCATAGGATAAATATTCTCAAAGAAGAAAGCATATCTAGACTCCATTATTGTATTAACAATAATCTCAAGAGTTTTTTATTTAATTACTAAAAATATATAAGTGTGCTATGATGAGCATATTCTAGAAAAACATAGTCGACTGTTTTTGGTCCAAGTTTTATCTTTCCCTGCAATGGTATATTCACATTTGTCAAACACCCCTAAGTTCACAGAAAATTAACATTAGGTTTTCTCCCCTTTCATCCCTCTTATGGATTAATCTCACTCTTTTAGTAATTACTCTGTTTAGGATGAAAGTCTAACATTGCATTAACCAAGTCCGTTAGTATCTGATTTTTCCTCTCAAGCTACCCCATTTGATTGGGGCGACTATGGTGGTGTAAATTCATGGACTATTCCATGGTCAAAACAGAATTGAGAGAATTCATGAGTGATGCACGCTCCTCCATGATCAGACCTCAATCTTTTTATTTTGTTCTCTAGTTTATTATCAACCTCAGCTTTATATAAGTCTTAAATTAGTTTAAAGCTCCATCCTTAGTTTTTAGCAAATACACATAATAGTAGCGTGTTGCATCATCAATAATAGTTAGAAAATATCTTTTGCCTCATTTCATCAACATTCCATTCATTTCACATAAATCTGAATGAATAAGAACTAAAGGGTTTTTGAGGCTATTTTGATTTCTCACATGATTGACACTTTGATCCTTTGACAATTTCATATTTTAGAATTAAATCTAATATGGACATTCTAGCAATACTATCAAAACTAATATGGCAAAATTGAGAATGTCAAATATTGTCCTCGCATTTATTTAAACCAGTTGCAACATTCAGATTATAACAAGACTCTAAAGTATTGAGGTGGAATAAGCCTCCGCTCTCATAGCCTTTACTAATAAAATTCCCAAATATAGATATTACAACTTTATTTGATTCAAATACTAGCTTATAACCATCTCTGTATAAGAGAGAACCACTAATAAGGTTCTTATTTATTGTTAGAACATGTTGCACATTCTTCAAGTGGACAATCTTCCTAAAGTAAGTTTCAGATCTGCCATACCAACACCAAAAATAGAAGCATGTGACCCATTTTCCGTTAGGATGGAGAAAGCCCCTACTGCCTGCTAAGAAGAAAATAAGGAAATATCAAAACATACATGAACATTAACACAAGTATCAACCCACCAATCAGGATTGACATCCTGAAAATTCAACAGGTGAATTACTGTACCCTCCTAAAGTCAAGGCCTCACCTATGATCACGTTGATAGCCTTCTTCTTTGACTATTCACTATCTCTGCTTGGTTCTAGTCTACCATCTATGAAGTTCTGACCAGAAAACCTATTAGGTTTCATTGCATTCAAAGCACTGGCTATTATTGAATTGCATCCAAGTTCATAATAAGGTTTCTAGATTATTTGAAATGTAGGCAATATTTTAATTCCAAATTTTACTAGAAGACATGTGCAATAAAAAAACAAATGATGCAATAAGTGAAACTAATAGCAAACAACTCATTGTACTTCAAAAAATACACTAGGAGAATAGCGCAGAAATGAGTAGTCGAGGTCGAGAAAGAAGCCAAGCAGTAGCGCAGGTAGCGCTACCTAGAAACCTTATTGCGGCCTCATGCATGTTTTCTCTGTGGCAATGGTTCAGAGATCCCACTCTCCTCCCTTTTAGGTGCACGCTGAGAAGAAAGGTCGGCGTGGTTGAGCAGCTTGATACTACAGCACAACTATCTAGAGAAGAGATGGAAGAATAGATGGGGAATTCTACATATTTCCTAGACATCTCCAGGCCCTTTTAAGGGCACTGTAATCACTCACTATTAAACAGAATTAACTCACTAGTAATTGCCTTATCAAACCACATAATGATATTTATATTGTGTTTATCAACTCCTAGATAGTTCAAAAAGAAGAGAAATGCATGGTTAGCAAAAGAAAATGTGAACTTGGTTTACCAAGTGGCACATCACGCCGCGGTGCTGTTGCGCGTCGTAAGTCACAAATCACATGATTTTCCACACAAAAAACATGTGAATACACGCATGCACGTGCATGCACATGTGTGTTTTTAGCCAAAATCTTCCTCATGCCATCCCCATTCTATGTGTCACATATTTTAAGGAGTGGCAAAAACTCCACCTTATATATTTCCTTCCCTCCACTTGGCCAGACAGTATGGTACTTAAACCATATATGCTTTGGAATTTCTAAAGGAAATTCATCTCAACTCATGGGTCAATTTCCAACACGTTATAGTATTTACAATGTGAAGTGGTCAATGACCAACGAATGGAACATGCTAGAATTAATCATTGCGTAGGATAGAGTAGTTCAGAATATGTGCCTGCAAAAAAAAAGATCATTGAAAGGTATTTGTTTGTTTTCATAAAATACTACATAGATCCTAATTTAAGTCAACTGCAGTTCTTGAAAACAAGTTCTTAGGTTGTTTTAGGGTTTGCATAGTTCTATTTTAGAGATAAATGTAGGATGATTAATTTTATCAAAAAAGCCATGGTGGACATCACAATTGCACTCAGTGAGTTTCTAAGAACCTATCCTTGCTTATGCTTGGCATGAGGGCAAGAGAAAGCAAATGTTCTGCATATCAAGTTTCTTCTCATCAGTAGTCTCTCACTATAGGACCAATACCGGTAATGAGAGGGGATGAATGATTCCCAAAACTTTTTCCCCTTAAGGTTTTCAAAATCTTCCCTCAAGTGACTATGATAACTACTAAGTTCAAATCACACCAACTAGGCTAATCAAAACAAGGCTAGAGACAAGAGCCAACAAAAATAGCACCCTAGTACACAAGGCTAGTCAGACCACCATTGAGGGGTTGTTCTGATCGCCAACCTATGACCAGTCTGACCGGTAGATTGGTTTGACCGTGGGTCTAGGGCTAGTCTAACCGGTAGATTGGTTTGACCGTGGGTCTAGGGCCAGTCTGACCGGTCTCCTATTCCTAGACCTGAAAACAGCTTAGGACAAAAGCTCAAATCTCAAGAAGTTACTTAATTCTCATCCAAACACTTTCAAGTTTTGTATAAGACTTGTTCAAGGCAATAGGAACGTAAACCAATCAAGAATCACAAGATTCTTAGACTTGAGTTCACCAAATTACATAGAATCGAATCTAGTTCACAAGAACACCAAAAACCCTAAAACTCAAATTACTTCTTACTCATAAGGATCTAAGGCATGAGATTTTTCAGATATATTCTCATATGTCCTAGTAAGGTAATTTAAGCAAGATATCAAGCTAGAACTCCCATGAATCCAAAATCACAAATCTAGCTGAAGAACAAGCAAAACCAAACAAGAACACAAATAAGAATATAATTGAAACAAAGGTTTGATCTATTTCAGTGGAGGATGAGGTTTACATATTCATATATGATTACAAGGTGCAGCCAAAGTACCATTCTTTCCTCTCTCAATCTCTCTCGCTCACAACCATGGAGGGAGACAATGTGGTATAACCAAAAACTTAGAATCCTTACCCTCCACCACCTCCTGTCCTCCCTTTTAATAATCAACAACAATCTTAATGGGTCTAACCTATTAAGCCTACCAGGGAAACCCATCAAGCCCACTAACATGTGTTTTATAGACTCATGCATGCTTTTCAAAGTGCTTACAAGACTCAACCCACTAACTCTTTAGTGATTGATCCACTTCTCAATTCTAGCTCTCCTTAACCTAAACCGCTTCTCATTTGTGCCTCTCCACATGGCAATTTTGATCAAGGCACCAACCCATATTTGGCCAACTACCAACATACCCTCGACAAAGTTTCTATGCACCTTTCCTTGACTCTGTCTTCACCTTCATCTCAAAGCATCTCCATATGCTTTAACACACAGCCCGTAGTGCCCAATGACTAACTGTCATGCCTTCATGCATTCGGACTCTCTCGAACCATCTTTATATTCATTAGCCTCATCACTTGGCATATCACATACACCAACTCACCTCTTCACAATTGTTGTCTTCTCTGTGCTTCCCACTTGATCCACATAGCCTCACTAAGACTTACATGACTGCTCAGAAGCTCCTCCACCCAGTCTTGGTCCATTACCGTCAACCACTAACGTTCTTCAAGCCACCTACACAACCAAAGATCAAGCACCATCTCAAGCACAAGTTCCATGCACTTGACTCAAGTTACTCAAAACCATATATCATGTAACACAACACAATCAATCCATGGTACTCATGCTATGCACACACTCAATCACCACTAATCCTCACTTAACCAAAACAATTCACCAATAGTCAATCTAACCACCACTACTAGGCTGGTCAGACCATTGGGGCCAGTCTGACCGTCGACACCATATCGATCAGACCGCCCTGGTCAGACCACCGACACTAGCCGATCTGACTACTTAACTACACCAAAAAACACCCTCCCTAGAATTTCAGTTAAACTCTATCTAATTTCAGCTTCAGTTTCCAATCCCAGTGGCACCAAGTACAAACTCATCCCCAAACAAGCCTACACACGTGTTTGGTATTCAATTCCCCAAAGGCCCATGGCCGGTCTGACTGCTCATTCCATGGCGGTCAACCGTCAGCCAATGGCCGATCAGACCGTCAGCCCCATGGTGATCAGATCAACTAAACCCTAACAGCACAAACTAAAAACTAAGTTTTTTTGAAACTTTTGCAAAATCCAAATTCACTCAACCAAAGTGCTAATTGTTCATCACAAACACATACTAGACCTTGTAAATGTCTCTCAATCTCCCCCTTGATGAATACATTGGTAATTCGTTGGAAAATGCAATTTAGTTTTAGAATGTTAAAGAGAATTTTGCAAAAGAGAACTCAACTTGGCTCAAGAAGTGAATAGAAGTCGAAAATGACCAAGTGAGCTAGAAAATGGAGTGAAGAAACTAGCAAGATCAGTTTTCAACATAAGCACTTCAAAGCCATTTAAACTTAGGAAATTCTCACAATAGATCAATATGAAAGAACAATTGTTCATTTTGACCTTGGTAATGGTGTGAATAAGCTAAGAAAATCAAGCTATAGCAATAAAGATCAAAAATCCAAAACTTCCTCATTTTCTCCCCCTTAGCCCAATTCATGCATTTTTGCCACAATTTCTCCCTCTTTGACAATAAACTCATAAAGTAAAGAAAGGAAGTAGTTAATGAAAACTAAGAGGCAAACATAACTTTTTCTGGTAATTTTCATATTTTGGTTGGATTAGGAGCTTTGAAAATTATCCAAGTCAATTAAAAGGTATTTCACGAAGCCATGCTAATTAGCTTACAGAATTCTAATAGCTAGAGAGATCATACCTGAGTCATGACAAGGCAAAGTAAAAAAAATGAGCTAAGAAACTAAGTCATGCAAGAAATTTGCTAAAGAGCTACAAAATGACCCACTTAAGTTAAATATATCATTGACTTATCTTGGTAGAGCAAGTCCGAGACTAGGAGCCATCTACAACTACCTCCTAAGCTTCAGTCCAAACTATAACTTAAATTTGTGTGGTCGATCTCAATAAAGCAAGCCCTAGACTAAGAGTCATCTACAACTGCCTTCTGAGATTTAACCAATTCAAATTAATTTCGTTCAGTCAATTTAATTGATCTCAAGCCATTGTTGAACATATCAAGTAGAGAGCTTAAGAAAATGGTCGTCGTCATACATAACTTCCCCTGAGTTCATGCCCTACTAAATGCTTTACAATGGAACTAAAATGCTATACTCAAGCTAGACTCAGACTCAAAACTCAACTAAGTGATTTGCTATGGTAGAAATCAGAAAATAATCACTAAAGCTATACTCTTTAAAAGATCCAACCTAAACAAATTTAGTTCAAGTTGCATAATTTTAAATGAACTAGTCATGGCACAAGCTAAGCTACACGTATAAGCACATGATAAAGAAAGCTCAATAAAGCAAGCATGACTGAATACAGGGAAAAAACATGGATAATAGACAAAGCTCCAAATTATATTACAATGCAAGAATAGAAGGTACATATGCAATATATTATAAATGCATGCAAATGAAGCGAACTCCCCCTCAAATCAGCCTCATAGGATGCATAACCCCGAACTCTCCATGCAAGAAGGCAAAATGAGAATAATCCAAGGGTTTTGTGAAAATATCAGCAACCTAGAGTCCAAACTCAACAAAGTGCAGGACAACATCCTCCCTTCTCCACATGATCTCTAAGGAAGGGATGTCGATTTCTATGTGCTTAGTCCTAGAATGGTGCACTGGGTTTTAGCTATATTAATGACACTAGTGTTATCATAGAAGAGTAGAACACTATCTAAATATAAGCCAAAGTCCTTGAGAGTATATGAGATCCAAAGAATCGGAGAGCAACTACTGGCAGTAGCTACATACTTAGCCTCAGCTATGGACTATGCAATAGAAGACTACTTCCTAGAAGACCAGTAGATGAGAGAAGTGCCTAGGAAATGGTAGGTGCCCAAGGTACTCTTTCTATCTTCCTACAACCCACAAAATCTATATATGAGAAAGCATGAAGGAAGAGACAGGAAAAAGAAAATTAGCAAAGCTCAAACTCAAGGGTGGACTGAAGGTATCTGAAGATGCGCTTCATCACTTGACAGTGAGATGCACGAGGGGAAGCTTGAAATTGAGTGCACAAACATACTGAGAAGTGTATGTTCAATCTCGATGCCGTGAGGTAAACAAGGGAGCTGATCATGTTGCGGTACTCCTTCTGATCAACAGGCTCATCATTTTCATCTGGATCCAAACTCAACGTAGAAGCCATCTGGTTGGGGATTGGCTTGCTACTTCCCATGTCAAAGTATCAAAGCAGATCCTTGGTATAATTGGCTTAATGCACAAATGTACCTTGCTTTGTCTAGAGCGAGAAACTGCTTGTGAAGACCTCCAATGATCTAATCTAGAGATTAGAGCAGAGCCACATGATGTTAAGGAAGAAGTGGGAGCAGGCTATCCAACTTAAGGTGAGGTAGATGAAGCAGGTGCTTCAGCTGGCCGAAGAGAAAGTAGATCAACAACCTCATTGCACTCCTCAAGGAAGATGCTCTCTGAATCTCTCTAAACATGTGTAACTGCAATGTCTGGTCTTATCCCTAGACAAGCCTCATCAAAAATAACCTCGTAGGTCTCTACAATTTTGTTAGTATCAAGATTAAGCACATGATAGCCTCAAGAATGAGCAGGATAGCCTTGAAAGATCCCATCTGAAGACCTAGAATCAAACTTATTAAGGTTTCCATGTTTAAGAATGAAGCACTTACAGTCAAAGACTCTAAAGTGAGACACACTAGGTCTACGATCAAATCTAAACTCCTAGGAAGCCTTATGCAATGAGGCTCTCAAGCATATCCTATTAGACATATAATAGGTAGTGAAAATGGCCTCAGCTCAATACCTCTTAGGAGTGGCATGCTCATCTAACATAGTCCTAGCCATCTCAACTGAAGTCATGTTCTTTTTCTTAACTACATCATTTTGCTGAGGAACTCTAGGAAAGGAGAACTGATGTTGTAGACCATGTTCAACATAGAAGGAAGAGAAACAAGGGTTCTTAAATTTAGTCTCATTGTCACTCCTAATGACCCTAAGGGCTCCTGGAAGATCAATTGATAGTCTAAGGGGTAACTCTCTAAAATGATCAAATGCCTCATCCTTAGATGCCACGACGTAAACCCAAGAGTATTTGTAGTAATCATCAACAATGACTAATATATTCCACTTTCCTCCTACTGACTGAATTCTAAAAGGACCTACAATATCCATGTGTAAGAGCTATCCTAGGTCATCTATTATGACCATTGTAAGAGGTGGACGTGAAATAGCAACCATCTTACCATGCTTATAGGGAGAGCAAAATAAATCCGCCCGAGCTTAGGTAATCCTCTAATCAGATCCATAACATGTCGCCAGTGATCAAAACCAATGTGTCGAAGCCTACATTGCCAGAAAATCAGATCTCCACACTCTGAAGCAACAAGACACCTAAGCCCAAAAGAGGAGACTCAGCAAAATCGGTACTAAAAAATCTCCCAACACAAGAAATCCCAAAGACTAGATCCCAGACTGATCTAGAACTCTACAAGCACTCCTCCTAAAGCTCACCTCGAGACCATTATCAATTAATTGCAAGAGTAAAAGTAAATTATACTTAGAGCTTGCTTACCAAGGCTACATCCTTAAGTATGAAGTTGTCATTGACACATATTATGACCTTGGCCATCATAGTCCCAGTAGAAGCAACCCCAATATGATCAGCTCATCAATGGATGCTCGGATAAGGGAGGAAAATCATCTTGAATTTTTGGTGATGTGTTGAGAGCATCCAAAGTCCACTAGCCATATGTTCTCCTTCCTCCTCTGTCGGACCTACATCACATAAACCGAAAGCTCGTGGTCTTACTAATCGGGTTAGTAATAAAAGACTTAGAAATCCAGTACTAAGACACATGAAGAGTAGAAGAAAAACCAATAGAAGCTTGAACTGAAGATGATGCAAAATGAGACAAAGGATAGACACCATGAAAACACACCCCCACACGAGCTCTACCTAGACTTTCCCTTAACTTTCGCCTAGGTCTAACTAAAGCATTTTGCTCACCCTATCTGGTAGGCACTTGTGGATTTATCCTACTCTCATGGTAACCTATGTCTGGACGAGATGCAAACCTAAAGCCATCAAAAAAGCCCTCAATAAATCTAGACCTGAAGCTAGCTCTAGGGACACTATGAGCTATAGGCACTCGTCTAGTTCTCAAGGATATCTCTCTATCCTTCTTCTCTTGTTTGTCTCACCTGAAGTAGAATTGAAATAGGTGGCCATCCCTCTCATATTAGGTGCAATGGTACTTGACTCGATGAGGAGTATGACCTGTTGAAGAAGAAGCACCCACTGCATAAGAGGTGGACTATGCAAAGCCAGTAGACTTGAAGACAGTCTTGCTTGGTTTAGTCGCTGACTCAAATAAGCCACTCTTTAGAACACTCACTAACTCAAGTGGGATTTTCTTGGAATATTCTAAGGCATTGAAACCTAGACCTCTATTCTTGATACTCACCTTAGACTAGTCTAGGTTCATGTTGAGGTTCTTTTTGCTACTGGAGAATCGCTCTAAGGTTTTCTTGAGGTAGTCATTTTCCTTAGCTAGGGTGACACAAGAACTATACTCACTCTTCTTCACTGTTGGGACCTAAATATGCAAATTCAAACCTATATGCATACCTACACTAGTCTAGAATCATGCTAGTGCACACAGTGGTAACATAGATAAAATATCATTCCACATACACGAATAACTAAGAAATAAACAAATACCTTTATTATCAGAGTAGCAACCTTAGGGTCAAAGCTTTCAATTAATAGCATCAATGGCTAAATAACTCAATTAAACTATAGCAGAAAGAATAAAATAATATTCATGTGTAGCCCATCCATATGCCCATAGGCAATCGATTGGGATAGCACAACCTAGTTCTTCTTGATCCTTGACGATGTAGTCTTCCTTGAACAACAAAGTATAAATGGCATCTTCAACAACTGAGTAGCATTTTCATATATAGCAAGGGTGAGCACATGGACTACTCAACAAGTTGTGTAGGCATAATACAATATATAGATGCAAGGCTTAATACAAGGGATTGGCTATTATGGCTTGTTTTGCAAAAAGCTATTTTGACTTGTAAGTACAATAAATAGATTAAAAGTGTAACTATGAAAACATTAATAAATAGGTAACAGGTAACAGGATCTCATATAGCTCATCCATCAATTTCACATAACCTTTCCTTCCTAGTTTTATTTATGAAAATCTAACCCTTGTGTGAAATCCTTAAGCACGTCCATGACCATGGACATGGCTATTCAAATAGATTAACTTAACACTCTGGAGAGGTTGTATAACTTTTCTCACACAATATGATTAACTTATAATGTCTGCGCAACAATAGCTTTCTTAGGTGTGCCGACAAATAGAATCATAATAAAACCTTTCAAAAACTTCACCCTGGTACTGACTCCTCTGGATGATCCTAATCCTCTCCACCCACACCGCCTAACACAGTGCTAATGGGGCAGAAAGAGGACTCACCATTGGCTTTGTAAATGGTACACCCCGTCCATATGATGCGACCTCTACCACAGCAAATCACACCATCCACCCTTCACCAAGCCTATCCTACAACCTGAGAAGTCAATACCCAAACTCAGTAACTTACTGAGCTAGGCCCATCCTATTTCAAGCATGTGGTTGTATGATTGTGGCTCAGTTCAATGGTGTAGAAAATTAAGTCATTAACTGACCAAGACGATGCTACCCAAATTCTCCAACTATTCAACAATTCACCAACGTTCCACATAACATAAGCACACAATTATTCCAATCGCTCCAGTCAAAACCATTTATCCACCAGTTAATTTAAAGAGCATCATATGCCATCATAGATAACACATAGTGCACATATATATTTACAAAGCAATTCCATATATCATTATTCAAATTTAATTTGATTCCAAAACAATGTTCTATAATTCCCAACATGGCTAAACAATCTAACGAACCCATGTTGGTGCCATGTTAATGACCAACTAGTATAACCATCCTAGGGTGACAACGGATCATAGCATACAAATGACAAGGTTGATAAATAGAAACAGGGACAATAACTACCTCCTAGGTAATTTTAATAAATAGCAATGCATAATAATTAAAATAAAAAATAATTTTATAAAGACTAGGTTCAAATGATCAAGATTGCACAACTTGCCTTACCCTAGTCCTACTGGTTCTTGACCTTTGATAAAGTCTGGAATTGAACTACTTCTCCTCATTCAATGAACGATTTCGATGCATCATGAGAGAGAAAAATAAAACCAAAATAGAGAACAAACAAACTACAAAAAATTAAATACAATTCACCACAACATAGAGCTTCAATTTAGATGAATTTAAAGACTTGAATATGCTCAATCAGAGTTTGCATGAGAGAGAACGAGCTCTTGGAAGCTAAAGTAGCTAAGAAATTTGGAGAAAAAAAGTTATCATCGTGCATTTGTTCCTAGTAGGTAAAGAAAGCTATGTGCAAATGCTGTGTCGGGTAATAGTAGGTCAATAGCTGGGTTCACTATAGGATTTTATAATGGGACCAATCATTCCCCTCACTCTAATAGTACTTAGCCTTAATATATAGTTAAGTGATTGTATATATGTCGAATTTGGATTTTATAATTCAGAATCCTCTGTGATTCCACCGCACTATTCCTTGGATCAGCAGATAGTGCTCACAGATACATTACTAAATCATGTCATACAGGGCCCAAACCATAATATTACACATCAAAGTTAACATATACCATATTGGGCAATTTTTACATAAAGGGCCGCTTAGGCCAAATATTTACAATGCAAAAGTAGAAACAAGATTAATTAGCGAAAGCGAGGCCATATCCTCCCATAGGCAAGTGAATGGGGGCAAAAGCTATCATGCTAACTATTTCCCTAGTTCCCTCCGTCTTCTTCACCATCTGGTCTTGGAGCATTGTGGTGTGCGTTGGGTTCTTGCTCCTCTACTTCTGAGTTAATTGGGTGAGCGAGGGTGAGAATAATCAACCGTGCTCCGTGAGCCAAAACTTAAAATGCATTATTATAGATTCAAGGCTGAGCAAGATTGGCTAGGGTTCTTTTTGCTAAATGCCTTAGTTGACAATTACAAATAATAGAAATCCCTATGACTTAGCAGTTTTAACTGAAATTGATTTTATAGAATGTGTAAAAGATTACATATATAGAGAGAGAGGGAGAGAGTTATATATAATTAATAATGTAGGATCCATTAATTGTTACATGGTTCTTGCATCTAATGCTAGTTCCTCAGTGTTACATTCACCTATTATCATCACTCAAACCAACCGCCCAATGCAACACAAACCAGTTTTATATCGGCCACTAAGTTTGTTTTATAAATAGAACTAACTCTTGTAGGTTCCCAACTCCTGCCCATGACTGTGGGCATGGCTGTTCGAATATTTCTCACTCTGTAGAGGTTGCACACTTTACCCACAAGAGACGATCAACGTGTTATATTCCACATGTTTCCTTATACATGCAAATCAAGAAGGTCACCATAAGGCCTTTACAATACACCTTCTTAGCGAGGCCACACCCACTAAGGTTTCCACCGCTGTGGGATATGACCATCCCTCCAAAAGCCCCCTCTTGTGCCATCACGCCAAAGGAGCATCCTCTTTGCACGTGTTCACACCAATGGCGCAACCTGCACTAGGTCGATGTGAATTAGTTAGCCAGATCATACCCATTATAAACATATGGTTACGCTATTTTACACTGGGATGTTGTACAAGATTCAGTTCTTAGAGTTATCTAGGTAATTCTAACACAATCCAACACTCTCGTGCATCCACTGCACCAGCCTCCCCATACCATCCGTCCAAACATTTAAGCAAGTTGGGGTTTTTAGAAGCATAAAATAACCATGTACAACATACCAGTCAATTTTCATCAATGACTACCCAAATCAAGTTTTCTTGTTAAAATGATGCCATGTCAAATTAATGACCTTGAGTTTCTAAGCAGGATTAAGTATGGTTCTTTAAATATGACTTATAGCTAATGTTACCAATATAGTTTCTAGGGTGACAAGGGTTAACTGTTCAACTAATTCAAGGAATAGAGTATAATAGGATCACAATGTATTATAGGCATGTAGCTAAATTCCTAAAGAGAACATAACTTCCGTAGTAATTAATAGCATGCAATTTAATAATTTAAACAGAAATAAGTCGCATAAAATATAGATTTAGCATGATCAAAGTATCAACTCACCTGATTCATAGGTTAGTTGGTCTTGCAGATCTTGGCTTGCCTCGATTTCTCCTTCCTCTTGGGCTTCATACGCTATTTAAACATGAGCACGAAAATTTGGATAAAAATTAGCAAAGTAGAACTAAATTCAAATGAACTCCAAAATTCATGATTTTGGTGCCATTGGACATATCTTAGTTTTAGATAAACTTAGAAACAAATTTCACTAAATTTGGACTTAAAATGAGTGAGAACGAGCCTCTCAAATTTTGAAGTTTGAATTAATTCTGGAAAATGAAAAAGGAGAGAGTGTCTCTCACTGACAGGTGGGACCTACTGAGGTTTTAATTTTATTTTCTATTTATTTTCTTGCTAAAAATGCTATTGTGTATGATAGGTGGGGTCCATAGATTTTATTTTCTTTTTGGAATTATTTCGTAATTAGAAAAGGTCACTGCGACTAACAGGTGGGACCCTTTTACTATGTATACAGTAAATCAGGCCCACATGTCAATGGCTTGAATTCTTTTAGCCAGTTTTAAAAGTGTGTTTGTATAGTAGAGGGCACACATGTCACAGAGTTCGGACTTTAGTAACACGACGGCCCCACTGGTCAGTGACTAATTGGCTTAATTAAACCACAACTCTTAATGCTAATCTAATCACATTTTAAATTAATCTCGGCGCTACAGTGTTGTCTTCCTCTCGCCGAAGAGAGGCGAGCTCGCCGTTAGCGAGGAGAGGGGTGGCAACCGGTGAGCATGCCTGAAATGGGTTTCTCATCATTGTGCACACCTACTGGCTAAGTTTCATTGACTAATTTTACTACTGAGGTGGTCAGCGGCGGCCTCGACAATGGAGGAATAGGACACATGGAAATACGGCTATTCATGGCATTTCAAGTCGATTCCTCATGCTAGGAGCATCTACGGGCCAGTAGGAAGCTACTTGAGGGATTGGCCGATCTTAGGGAAGACTGAGGTTGAATGGCGATGGGGACCCAAGGTGGTGGAAAATTGTACCACAGCACCAGCAGTCTATGATGATCCTTGCTGCATGTGGGGAGCAGGGAAGGCACAAGGGGGCGATAAGGATGCTTCATGCTAAAGGAATTGGGTTATAATCTACTGAGGCGGTGCGGGCACTTGTAGCCAGAGTTGGGGAAGATGGGTAACTCCGGCGTGCCATGGGTGAAGGCAGGGCAATCGCTCACAGTGGGAGAGGCAGTGGAGTGAGGCGAATACATCTGAAGCACACTTGGGTATTTATATCCAGTGAGGGGACCTAGCGACGTGGGAGGCACACAGCGATCGTAGGATGCAACACATGAGTCAAAGGTAACGGCGTGCATGACGTGGCATAGGGACGTGGGACATGGGATTGCGAGGCTTAGGTACAGTGATGCATGGCATGGCTGTGCCATATGGGTGTGTGTGCGTGGCGGCACAGCACGGGGCAAAGGGCTGACACGCGATAGGGAGGAGGGGAAAGGAAAGGACCAGTGGGAATGGCGGTCAGTGTGAGGCATGGTGTGAGCGTGCATGGCAAGGATGTGTGCGGGCTGCAGTGCCACAGTGGCCAGCATGGCGCGTCACGACTCATGGGGTGCGCCAACGTGCTGGGCCAACTTGGGTCGAGCTAGGCCAGGCCAGAGGCCCAGTGGGCTAGGGGAAATGGGTTGGGGCTAGTGGGCCAGGACCAGCTCATTCCTTGCCCAGATTTTGAAATTTTATGCAAATTTGAATATTGAAATTTGGTTTTAAATTTAGGTTTGAAATTATACCATGTCCAATTTAATTTATGGTTTAAGTCTCACATGAACTTTCTTCAGCTTAGTTCATAGACTTTCCTAAACACCAATTTAGGGTTTTTAGCTGGCAAAAACCTTCTGAATGCTACGACTTTTGAATTGGTAATTCATTCAAATTTTAGCTTGATTTGGATTTGCAAAACAGATCTAGATTTTGGTTTTATTGAATTTGAACTCATGATTTCTTTTAATACACTGTTGCTTGCCCACATTTAGGATTTTTATATTTGAACTTTTGATTTTCATTTCTTTTAGCTCCTAGTTTATTTCTTGGTTTATATTCCCCTTATTTATTTTAGGACTAAGCCCATGATTTAATTTGAAACTTGATCTCATGATTTAATTTAGTAAATTGTATCATGCCCTTTTAGCTTTCAATGTTTACACCTGACTTTTTGGTTTAGCAAGATTTTTGTTGCAAATTCTCCTGACTAACTTTCTGGATCATCTTTTTATATTCGGATTTAAATTTCAAGTTAGTTTCATCATTTGCACTTTTTCTACTAAATTGTACTTGCATGGTTTTCCTATTAACATTATTGCTTAGAAATCTTAATAAAAAATCCAGAAAAACCAAATGCGACAAGATGCAAATCAAAAGGTTTAAATTGTACACTATTTCAAGCAACAGACTTTTTGGGCTGTTACAATATATACAGGGCAACATCTCTCCTTGTGGTGAGAGCTGATGGTTGTGATGTGATTATAAGACATGGGAGCAATTGCAAAACCTAATGTCATACCGCTTCTAATGCTTTTAACTACGAATATTGTAGATAAATATTAGCACCGACAAGTGGCTGTTATATATCTGTATTATTTTTCGCGTGCAATGGTGAATGCTGATAATGTCATTCACATATATCCAGATGCAGGCTGCCAGTTGCTTTCTGGCGTCCTAATCAAGATCTATTGTTTGGATCCTGATCAATCTGGAGATAGCGTTCATCATCACCCAATCGTCAAAGTAATCAGCAAAAGGAGACAACATACAACTAGTTAAGCAAGTGTTATGTGAGTTGTGACCATCTAATATATACCACTACTTTGCTAATGTATATCATCGTACCTAAGATTGTCTCTGCAATATGCCTTCAATATGTCAACTCCAACAAATCTATAGAACTTCACAGGTAGCCTTTTTAGACCCAATTAGTGCAAGTATTTTTTTTTCTGAATATTGTATATCAACATCTGTTTACACAAATAGATTTTTGAATGTTTAATTTTCATTTGCAAATTAGTATTACTGGTTACTTCGCAACGATTTAAGAACACAGTTCCAAAAGGAGTTTACTGTTGCATGAATATTGAAGCAATTAAGCATCTGATTTGTGAAAGCTACTTTGAAACTTTATTTACCTTTGCTTTGGGCAAAGCCCAAAAGCACTCAGTAATTCCAAAACAAATAAACATTGATCATGAACAGAAGCCCTTCAACACTAGATCTTGTCAACATCATGATGGATACCAAATCTTCAAATTCTCCAAACAATGAGCAGAAGCAGAGATCTTGCGTGCTTCCGACAGCAACATTAGCCCAATTTCGATACATTCCGAATATCTTATCCGGTTATGTCGCTAATAATTAAACATTTCATCGTATCTTCGAGATAGAGAGTAAAATATGGAGGTTAACTAGTGATGCTGTGGTACCAAGCTAAGCTAGCCCAAGCGTTGTACGGAAGGGGTGGAAACGAGCCGAGCCGAGCCTGCAGCTCGGCTTGGCTCGGCTCTTTAAGTGAACGGGTAAACCATGCTCGGATCGGCTTACAAGAAGGCTTGAGCCGGCTCGTGGACTCATGAGCCGTACATGTTTTACTGGTTCATGAGTTCGACTGGATTTGAGCCGTACATGGGTGGAATGGGCAACATGCAATACTGCCTTCGGCTCTGCTTTTGCAACTCTCTTGCTTGTTATTGCTGTCATTTTGGTCTAACAGGCCAAAAGAAAGAAAAAGAAACCAGAAACAAGAAACCACATTGGTAGCAACAATCAAAATCACAAAACTAATTGGTTGAGCCAACGAGCTTACAACCTATGTATTGATCTGTCATACACAAAGTCTAGATTTTCTGCCATATATGCTGCTACTAGTTTCGATAAATTGTAAATACTTGAATAAAGCCAATTCGTACATTGAATATGACAGGAATCATCAGTTCAAGGCCAAATCGACTCAGAAATCGATATGTCGTTCCAGAGACAAATGTAGCAGCCTAGCAGCAGCGCAGGATGGAGAACAACCTCAAAAGATATTCACAACTTTGGCCTTTTCAGGTGGAAATGTGGAATGGAGCTTGGAAAAAGAAGGATGCTGTAGATGTTCCAGTTATTCCGTAGCTTCATCCAGAGAGAGATTGAATTCGTCAGATACAAGCTAAGATAATTTGAACATTTGCAGTCAGCAGCATGAAGCCATGAGCCCATGAATGGTACGTTGTTCCAAAATTTGAAGGAAATGAGACAAATGATTGCCAGTATTCAATAATGACAATAACATTAGTTAAATTGCACAGTGTGAAATAGACAGAAAAGACAGCAAAATATATCCTTACATGTATAGCGATTAGCAATCATTACTGAAGATATCCTAGAAAGATTCATCCAAACAAACAAATGCTAATTCGGAATAAAAGTTCACCAACCCTATACAAGATGTAAAGCAGGGGAAAATGTCAAGCAAACAAAGCATATAACCTCTGAGTGGAATCTAAAAAATGCATTCAATTTATATAAAAAAATGTTATATCTGTCAGTATCCAAAAAGCTTAATGTAGTAAGCACAATGCATAACTTTAAAATTAAACTTATCCCCGTCTCCAAAGAAAATAGAAGACATGGTAACAGAATATCCCCTGTCAAAATTATAATAGATAAGATAGACAATTACCATCATCAACAATTTCACCCATTCCACCCATGTTTTACTGCCAAATCCAAGTGTCCACATTTCACCCACTAGTTACTCTCTACGACACTTTGAGGAAATAGAATGGTTTCAACATTATCCTCGTCATCCTCTTCCTGGAAAAGAGATATAGTAATTGAGTTAGCCATGATATAGTAAACAACAAAGCATATAAATGACATTAGAGTATGGAAGAACATACCACAAACATAGGAGGTCTCATGTCACTATGGGCACCTCTTATCCAGCTAGAAGCACACACTAAATACTGAACCATACCTGGGTGTGTAGAACTTCGATAGTCATCTAGGATTTTTCCTCCAACACTAAAAGTTGATTCAAAAGAGATCATGCTAGCTAGTACAGTCAAGAAATCTACCGGGAATCTATGTGCATTCATTTCCACCACTCAAGCAATTTAAAGCACTTGCTATCTAAACTCTTATTCACTTCATCTAGATAGATAAGCAACTTTGACTTTGATGGCTCTGTAGAAGTTGATCGCAAGGACTGAAACTGAGATGACGCTAAGGGTAATGTGCTTCTTGTATCCATGGCTGAAGAGGAGGTTTCAACACCTCTATTAACAGCCTTGCTATTCCGATGATCCCTCTCGTACTGTGAATACAGATCTTCCAACTCGACCTTAACAACAGTAAGCTCTTTTGTAGCTTTTGAGGGTTCAAAGATTTAGCTAAAACACCAACTAATGATCTCATAAGTGCTTTTCCTAAGGGCTTCTCTCTCTTATTCATAAACCCTGATGCATTCACTTATTGTTTTTCTACCGATGAACTGATATGATAGATTTAAATAACGCATCAAAACATTAAATCAAGTGTGCTCTACCATCTTAAAAAGTTACTCATGGATAATTATCATCTTAGCAATTATTCGATGAATTTCATCTTGATCATACTCCATAGGAGTGGCAATAAGAGGTAAATCAGTCTCACCTGCCTTAGCAGGACCAAAGTTGAGATTAGTTTGAGCTTTCAACTTAGCCACCTTGTTTAAATATGATACACACATCGGTATATGCCTCAACAAATGTAAAATAGCATCTCCTTGTTTGTAAGACATGCGTTTGTAGCAAAACCTGCACTTTGCCCCTGTCTCAGTCTCCCCTTTCTTCTTGGATGGGACAGTCACCAACTTAAAAATCTTCTGGCAATTTGACCATTGTTTTGATCTGCCACTTGTGGAGGGAGCCTTTGGAGAACTCTTGCATTTTTTGCCCCTCTCTTTGATCTTTGAGACACAGTACCATTACGTCCCAGTTGCTTCCTCATCCTCATTTGAACTTGAAGAATCGGTAGAAACATGTGTATGTTCCCCATCACCATCAGGGTCAGCATCAGACAGATCCCAATTTCCATCATATTCCTCACCCGATTCCTCGCCCAATGCCTCGTCCGCAACTGAAAAAAATACAACATCTATCAATAACCCAATTAGGCAACAATTGAACTCGCTCTCAAATTAAACAAGAACTTGCCCCTAATGTTTAACACAACATTCGAAGTACAACAATAATTGACATAAACTAGTTGACCTCAGAGGAGACAAAAGGGAGAGCAGAGAAGGCTGGCACCGGCTTGGCGGGGTGAGGAGGCGGCTGCAAGGAGGAGCTTAGAAGGCAGCGACCACTTGCGCGGTTGACCGGCGGTGCCGATGCCGACGTGGGTGCCCCGGGGGCAGCCGCGGATGGCTTCTTCCCTCGGCGCGCGCGAGACTTCAAGCTCGGTTGGCGCCCCACGCGGTGCTCACGGACAACGACGACTAGGTGATGGCACAGCGGACGCCAGACGGTGAGGAGACGGCGGGGTGGACGGCGACCGCGTGGCGTACGGAGAGGAAACGAGCGCCCGGCCGCACGCACGAAAGCAATGGCGGCGCCGTACTGCTGCCGTGCGGCGTGCTGAACCGAACTAGGGTTAAGGGAGTTCAACTGTGGGCTCTCTCGGCCTCTTGGTTATTCCGGGCCTATTGTACCAACGAGCCATACGAGCCAGCTCAGGATCGGCTCCAAAATGATGCGAGCTGAAAATGTGGTTTGGCTCGGCTTGTGTATTGGACGAGCCTGAGCCGAGCTGGCTCGCAAGCGTTTTTTCCGGCCCTACTCGTACCACTTGCATTAGCACATAATATGCCATTAGATTAACCTCTGTTTAATGAGAATATATGTGTGCATCGGGTGTCCAGCATCGGTGGGAAAGCTGCATAATCAGCAATGCTAGATGGGAACATATTTTAAAGGTAGTGCTTCAAAGGGTTTATATGCCTAGGCTTCCAATTTTGTTGCACTGTAACGATTGAAAATACATTGTAATTATTGATAGTTTTTTTTTGTGTAATTAAATTTTAAAATAAAGAAAATTTATATCATCATAAACAATACAAAAGAGTAAGAGGAAAAAAGAAAAGACAAAAACCAAAAAAACCAAAAAAATTAAAAAAAAAGTTCGAAATCAAAAGTTGAACCTGTTTGGAGCCAGGCCTAAATAGAGCCGTCCACTTCCCATTGGAAAGTTGTGGTATGGGGCATGGCCAGTGTTGATTCCTGGCCCGTACATTCTGCCAATGCACCCCACATTGCCCTCTCCAAAGCAGAACAAACTCTGACCCTTACCTGCACTGGAGAGCAACCGTTCACCGCAGCCACTTCCATGCCTTCTTCACCACAGATAAATCCACAAGCCAAAGTGGCACCACACCAGAAGCACATCTTGTAATTTTTTATAAGCATAGCCCCAGTAGAAGTGATCATTTTGGGTCATATGATGCAATCATTGAAACTATAGTAACAATATTGATTGTAAATTTGTAATATGGAAACTCTCATTTGTTTAATGGATCTATGATCGTATGGTTCAGAAGAAGTTTAAGTGTGCATCTGCAGGAGACCACATCCTAAAAACGCCACTTAAATACAACCAACAGGTGAGGTGGTTCATCCTTGTAACAGCTGCAACTTCAAGATTTTACTTGAGCTCAATCATAGTCAGAATCCTACCTCACATTTTCTCCAGCTGTCCATATCAAAATTCTGAAAGGATAAGGAAAAAAGGAAGATGCTCTCTCATCTCATCAGACTTCAGAGATGACATTTGGTATATCTCTTCAGATTGTAGAGACTACTTGTCACGAAGAAAATACGCCCTTCATTTTTTTTCAAAAAAGAAGCCATTTCACATCAAATTCCTAATCAGGTGGTTTCTTCAGCAGTTGAAAAAAAAAGGCAATCGATTAATATGTTTTCAATCTATTTGTCGACGATTTGTTGGATTTCCACAGGTAAACACTATGCCCATGATAATTGGCTCCCCACCCCGGGAGCCGTTATAAATAACCGACCTAAGTTGCCTAGAATTTACCAAGGCACTCTTGGAAGGTGAGCACAACACACCAGCTCGATAGTGTCCTCTAGTGAGGCAGCTAAGAAGGTGCCTTACCATACAAAACTAGTACTAACACAAGAGCAGAGAAAGAGAAGCTCTTGGAAGAGAGCACAGTGTAATTAAGGAAGTGGTGTGCAGTGTGAACTGCTAACTGAACAAATGGATGTTGAGTCCAGGCAAGGACGTCCCAAAGGGGATTCCATGGCTGCTGCCTCTGAGGTCTCTGTTGACTGGAAGGGCAGGCCCTGCAGCCCTCACAAGCATGGGGGCATGAAAGCTGCTGTCTTTGTCCTAGGTGTGTTCATGCCTCTCTCTCTCTCTCTCTCTCTCTCTCTCTCTCTCTCTAGCTCATTCCTTCCTTGATTCATAGCTATGTTGCTTCGTGTGCTCTGTTCTTGCTGTTCGATTCTTTGGTTAGTGAAGTTGTTGCCATGTTTCGTGTATTTTTTGCAGGGATCCAGGCATTTGAGATCATGGCGATTGCAGCGGTGGGGAACAACCTCATCACCTACGTGTTCAATGAGATGCACTACCCGCTGTCCAAGGCCGCCAACATCGTCACCAACTTCATCGGCACCATCTTCCTCCTCTCGCTGCTCGGCGGCTTCCTCTCCGACTCCTACCTCGGCAGCTTCTGGACCATGCTCATCTTCGGCTTCGTCGAGCTCTCCGTAAGCACAAACCGAATTAACCCATTTTTGGGTTTAAATTTAGCTATGTGCAAAATTGATGATGTACGGAGCTAGCAAACTGAAGGTGCTATAGCTGGGGCTTTTCCTTGATTGCATTCTTGTTTCTTTGTGTGCAAAGGGGCCTCATCAGGGACAGGATCATGTATTTTAATTTATGTTCTTTTCTGGTTACTATTTTACTATAAAACTACGAAAGATGCAGAAAAAAATATTCACCAAAAGGCCAGTGCAACTTTAACCGCCTGAAACGAAAAGATTATGGCAGCATGTTCGACAAATAATTAAGTTGGTAGCAAAATTGTTGAGAAATCCAGGCAAGTAAAGGTGAAAGAACATTGTGCCAGTGGCAGCAAGCAAATCATCACCACCTCGTCCAATGCCGTTTAGTGCGCCTTCAGTGCGCGGCCAAAACACCAATCCACTCCTCCTAAAAGGAGGAGAATTATATCTCCCTTTTTCTTTCTTGCAGGTTCAATGCATCAATGGCGACAACAACAATGCTAGACCAGCTTTCTGAACAATCATTTTGTTTTTCTTTTGATGTTCCAGGGGTTCATACTGCTGGCAGTGCAGGCGCACCTCCCGCAACTGCGGCCTCCGCCGTGCGACATGATGGCGGCGGCAGGTGGGGCCGGCGGGCGGTGCGAGGAGGCGAGCGGGGTGAAGGCAGGCATCTTCTTCGCGGCGCTGTACCTGGTGGCGGTGGGCAGCGGGTGCCTGAAGCCCAACATCATCGCGCACGGCGCCGACCAGTTCCGGCGGGACGGCGGCGACGCGGCCGGCGCCGGGAAGCGGCTGTCCAGCTACTTCAACGCGGCCTACTTCAGCTTCTGCGTCGGCGAGCTGGTGGCGCTCACCGTGCTCGTCTGGGTGCAGACGCGGTCCGGGATGGACGTCGGGTTCGGGGTATCCGCCGCCGCCATGGCGCTCGGCCTCGTCAGCCTCGTCGCCGGCGCCCTCTTCTACCGCAACATGCCGCCGCAGGGCAGCATCTTCACGCCCATAGCCAAGGTACTTCTTCGCATAGTACCAACGTACTATATTATTCCTGTACAGTGTACAGTACAGTACGAACTAGATATAGCGAATGACCAAGTACGAGTGGCTGTCGCCTATAGGTGTGCATTTGTACGGTTCTTCCTGTATTTGATACACTTGGCAGTTCGAACATAGTACTACATAGATATGGAACCATGGACCATACAGAACTCAGGTTAATTTGAGTGCAATCATAAAAATTCATTAGTGCACTGTTTCACAGTAGATTTAGGACCTATTTGTAACGTAGGAATCTTACGAGAGATGCCATGATTCCGGCCGGAATCCTACAAAATTACCGTGCTCCAAATAAGGTTAATTAAAAAGTTTTTGAGAAGTAGAGGCAACGGCCGGCGGCCCTAGCTGCATACATACAATATGTGAGATCCAATAATAAGAGGCACTAGGCATATAAAATGTATGGATGAATAGGCATGTGTGTATCCAATAATTTAAACAATACAAAGCTAATGACCATACACGTCTCATCATGATTCCTTGTTTAGAAAGTCCTCCAGATATGCTGCTTTGCGAGCAAAGCTAGCCGACTGTGTTGTTTAATTTGCAAATCTTTGATCCAAAAGCCGTAGGATCAACCGAACGCTTATATAAAATCTATAATTTATAATTGTGACTTATGATTTTTAATTCTAGTGTGAGCACTTGTACGAATGAACCGAGCACCGATATGCCGATAAATTGTTTTAAAAAGATTATCTCGATAAGCTATTTTAAAAATAGACAAAAATTATTCTATTTATTTGTTCGGGAGAAAAATTGAACCGAAAAAATTCACCCTATTAATCACAGAATTAGAGGCCCATTCTGTTTATGCACGTGATGCATCAATCATCATGTGTGGGGAGACATGTAACATGACAGTGTGTGTGACATGCATGCCCAGAGTGGGACACCACGTACCCACCTAGTTAGCTTTTGTTATTCTTGAAACCAAGGTGTGGTACTACCGATTTTATCTGTACGCTTGCATTATTTTCCCTTACACTCATGGTAAAATTCAACATATATAGGTCTTCGTCGCGGCGGTGACCAAGAGGAAGCAAGTGTGCCCGTCGACGGCCACCGTGCAGGCCACCGCCGGCGGCCACGAGATCCCTCTCAACACTACCAACGTCCGCCGCATCAACAAGCTCAGGTACGATCGAATTTCTTCGTTCGCAACATGTTACCTCACTGTTCATACGCATGGCTTACGTACGTACACGGTTATTTCCTTCGTACGTACGCGTCGGCATAGCGCATTGCAAGCTCATGCATGCAAAACCATCAAAGCTATTCTTCTCAAGAGTTCTCAACCTTCCTTTGGCAAATTAATGAAGGTTCTTGGACAAGGCGTGCATGAAGGCGCAGGACGGCGGCGGCGGCGCGCCGGCGAACGGGAACAGCAAGGAGAGCCCGTGGCGGCTGTGCACGCCGGCGGAGGTGGAGCAGGTGAAGGTGCTGCTGTGCGTGGTGCCCATCTTCGCGTGCACCATCGTCTTCAACACCATCCTGGCGCAGCTGCAGACCTTCTCCGTGCAGCAGGGGAGCGCCATGGACACCCTACTCGCCGCCTCCTTCCACATCCCGCCGGCGTCGCTGCAGGCCATCCCTTACCTCATGCTCATCGCGTTCGTCCCCGCCTACGAGGCCGCCTTCGTGCCCGCCATGCGCCGCATCACGGGGGTCGACACCGGCATCACCCCGCTCCAGCGCATCGGAGTCGGCCTCGGCGCCGTCACATTCTCCATGGTCGCCGCCGCGCTCGTCGAGTCCCACCGCCGCCAGACATCCCTCTCCGGCGGCCGGCCCCTCTCCATCTTCTGGATCGCGCCGCAGTTCCTGGTGTTCGGCCTGTCGGAGATGTTCACCGCCGTGGGCCTCATCGAGTTCTTCTACAAGCAGTCGCTCACCGGCATGCAGGCGTTCCTCACCTCCATGACCTACTGCTCCTACTCTTTCGGCTTCTACCTCAGCTCCGTGCTCGTGTCGCTCGTCAACAGGGTGACCTCGAGGAGCTCCGCCAATGGCGGCGGGTGGCTGAGCAACAACGACCTCGACATGGACAGGCTCGACCTCTTCTACTGGCTCCTCGCCGCGCTTAGCATCCTCAACTTCTTCAACTACCTCTTCTGGTCGAGGTGGTACTCCAAGAGCGTGGAGACGGTGCAGGTCGCCGAAGTTGGAGGCGACGATGGTCGTGAACAGGAGGAGAAGGGTGGTCCTGCTGAGATTAGCATGGGCCCGGGCCATATCAAGTATATTAGTGAATCAATCAAGTAACTTAGTCTTTAACCTCTTTTTTTGTTTCGATTTTTATGGTTTTGCACTGTATGGAAAACAAAATGTGTAAGGGAAGGTGTATAAGGGTCTTGTATTAATCAAGGAGAGGAAGTGATGTCTAAATTAATTAATCACAAGGGATTAGGTGATTAATTAATTAATCTTGGCTAGGTCAAGTTTGACTCTTGCAAGGATGCATAAGTAGTACTGGGGTAGGGATCAATCAGCTCAGCTGGTCCTCTCGCATGAGAGGAGCTAATATATATGTATGTATGTACTTAGCTACTATGTAAATGCCAGAGGATTTGTCATAAAGCAAAGCACTAAATTAGTTGGTGCCACTAAACTTCCAATGCTTCAACACTCGCTAAAAGGTACTCTGCTTGGTTTTACACATTAACACAGTCTTTAAGATGCAACTTTCACCAATAATTTCTTTTTACAAAACTTGCTAAACTTGCTACTTGCAGCATCACATAGCTTCGTGCTTTCTCGCCTTTCAAAAATCTCTAGACATTTTGGTGGGCATCTTTACATAGTAGAAAGCTATGTATGTTTTCACAAGGTGTTTTGCAAAAGAGAGAAGAGGAGGTAATGGTCGTGGTCATATTTTTTGTAAGGAGACCGTCTCAGTGTAGTGATAAGCACGTGTGGTTCGATGAGTCCCCTGCTTTCCTTGTTTATCCAGTAGCGTGCCTAATCCAATTGCTTGTGACATACGTGGCAAGTCTCTCCTAAAAAAAATTTCTTCACGGGTCTCAATATAGTCTAGGCAACAAAGTTTAGACCTAAATTCCTGTATTTCAAACAGGCTCTTAGCCCTTAGGTCATATTTTGGGAGGCTGGAAACAGAGTATTTGCTGCTTCTTTTTTAGTAGTAGTTGGCCGAATTTTTGACGCAATTACGCGGTTAGATATAACAATGCATATGTATATATATATATAGTTGCATTTATTATACAATTTTTATGCTTACGATGAAAATATAGTTGTATTATGTAACAAATCTCATATCAATATCTAATTAATCTGTGCATCATTATATCTTGGATCCACTACAATAGAAAGTGTAGACCTTTCTCTTTTTTCCACCAGTTAACTCGCAATTTCGAGCCCTTGAGAGCGAACTTCTTTTTCTCGTGGTTCAATATTGTTGCATCTACCGATTGAGTTAGAGGTAAAGTTTTACATGTAAGAAAGCATTTGAGTGGATTTTTATCTTTAAAAGAAAATCTCTTCACAATTTAAAAGGATGTAACTATTATGCATTGACATCTTCTGGCAGCGACACGTGCAAATTATATTGAGCACCCTGGAAGGCTATGCGCATATAGAAAACCTTTATAAACATCGATTGACTGGCTCATCTAAAGCAATGTAAGGATGAAATTAGTGGCACGCCAATACTTCGGGGGAATCATACCAGCCATATATACTACAGATACTACGCCCCGCGGGGTTCCGGCGAGCGCGTGAGGCCACGTCGCCCCGAATCCTCCCCCGGCCGGCGCGTGTCGGCGCGTTTTGCGTACGGCCGGGGGAGGCATTTTCCTTGACTTTTTTGGAAATTACGTAAAGGTCCTTTTTCCTCGCAAAAAAGTCCCTGCAAGTTTTTTTTACAAAAAAAAATTTTGGATGGCGCCCCGCGGGTTTCCAGAATTACGTATAGGTCCTTATTTACTTACATGCAGGTCCTTACAGATCCTCGGTTTTTTACAAAAAAACCCTCAGATTTCCCCGAAATTACGTATTTGTCCTCGATTTTTTTTAAAAAAAAACTCCTCACGAATTTTCGCCTCTTTTACTTTGGTACATACGGTGGCTGGCGCGGCGTGTCGCCGCGCCTTTGAGGAGTATTACAAATTTTGACACAAATCAAACAAACCCCTTAAAAGGCATGCCAATCTCTCTAAGTAGGGAATAACACCTTTTTATCCAAGTAGGAATATTACAAAATTTGAGTTCAATTTTGGCTCACCCTGAAAGTGATTGCATTTAGATATGTGCAAGGGAGAATAATGTAATTAAATTTAAAAAAAGGAGTGATTATTACACATGCGACTGTTTTTTTTCCTTCATCTTCAGTCACTTTTTTATACTATAACTTTAGGTGACTGAGAATGTAACTTTAGGTGAGGAGGATTTAGCACACTGTAATTTTAGGTGACTGAGAGTGTAACTTTAGGTGACTAAGGGCATGTACAATACAAGATACTTATATATGAATGCTTAAAGAGAGAGAACATAGCCACATCATCAAGCACACATGCAAAAGTTATTTTCTCCGATGCAAGCATATCTTCCGTGGGTGCTTAGATGCTATATTATCTATTAATAGATATAGTTATACATATAAGCACCTACTAAGCACCGATGCTTATTTAAGCATCGATGCTTCAAAATAAGCACCTTATCTATCCTATGTGGTAAGAAAAATTAGTTTTTCATTGCTAAGCATCTCTCTAAGTGCCTATATTGTACATGCTCTAAGAGATAAAAAAAAAACTTCAATCGACTGTGCAATAGCAAAAGCATTAAAAAATGTGATTTTTTTTGCTCCTAAAAGACAGGCCAACCTTTAGGCTTTGCTTTACCCTCCCTCCCTCCTTCCTTTGTCTGGATATGGAGCTGGAAAGCAGCCATGGATGCTGCACTGCGGATGCCGAACCTGTCCTTGAAACTATCTCCAATAGGGTGCTTCTGAGAAAGCACATAGGTTATGGAATGATGGAATCCATCGCCTTCTTGGCCCCTAGCTATCCAACTTTTTGTTGTACCACCCTGCTAACATCAAGATCATAGTTAGTTAGAAAGCTTGTGGGCAAGGAACAACCACAGCTCTACAAGCCATGGGCTTGCATGATCTAGCCGACTAGATGCAGATGTTCTTGGGCACTGCCTACACCATATATGCCTCTTCGATAATGAAGATTCGGCAAATCGCTAGATTTTACTACGTGATTTTTCTTCTCTTACCGCCACTTGTTGCAGTAGTTATGAGGAATATCACGGTAAAATTACCGGAGTTAAAAGTACCGTGCGTTCCTACCACGAGATCTAGCTAGGCATTTGGAGTACTACGAGAATATACTTGCTTCCAACAGTTCTTTATAGGTGTAACATGCTGAAAGGAGGACATTATTGACGTGGTGATTGGACATGAAAGCGTGCTTCGTGGGCAGCAGGAGGTAGATAACCATGCTTTCGTGTCCCTAGAAAGCAAGGTTGATTTTGCCAAAGTGAAAGCGTCGTGGAGTATAGGCTATGTTATTTTGGTTGTTTTTAGTTGTTATAATTTATTTTTAATTGTGCTTTTTGGGATGATAGAGATATTGATACAAACGATATATATAATTTTTGAGACGATATTTCTGTCGGCAATCCTAATGTCTTTGTTATATATCTTTTATGTCTTTTCGGAAATGCTCAATCTTCTCTGACCTTCATGATGTTAGCAAAGAAAGCCATGTAAAGTACCAAATGTGAGCCTGCATCTCTTCGTTTGTTTTTTTTATGCAGATGTGCTCTGCTTTTGCCGAAGTGTTTTCCATTGGAGGGTGACATACACATGGCACACATTTGGATATGATCTTTTTGTAAAAAGGTATACATATATTGCTGCACATACCTCGTGCGGTTACAAAGGTCTCTGTAAGACTGGATTGTTTGGAATGTGAGTACCTGTTTTTCATTGCAGGAGCACTTTTCTATTATTCGGCAGCGACGCTGTTTTCATGTATATGCATTTCTTCTCTAAAAAATCTTGCCTCAATTTTATTTTTCTTCTCTCCAATAGACTGTCCATCGTTTGTTAACAAATTAAAATTTTGTGTAGATTTGTTGCTGTATCAGAGTCCAAAGATTGTAAATTCTAGATTTGGTTCCAATGCATGTCAAGTTCACATCGTAGGTCTAGCTCAAGCATAAATAGAGGTGCTGAAGCATGACCGAGTAGACTGAATGGCGCATAAACTCAACACTTAGTATCTTACTACAAACAAATCAAGTCTTTCAGACAAAACAAGGACAAAACATTTGACTAGCATCTTCGTTCTTGGCCATCTTTTTTACCCAAACAAAGCACAGCTATCCGTCAGCATGCTTTCCATCACCCCTGTTCGTGTGCAGAGATAAGATAGCGATTCGTCATCGTACCACCTGACCTCCCGCGGATGATTGGACGACGCCGGCGGCAGCGAGAGGGCAACAAATCGCTCCCTGACAACGAGCAAGCCCCGCATCGTCGACGGAATAATAACGCATGGCACTCAGCTCGCTGGGGATAGGCACTGCAAGCAAAAGCAGAGGCAGGCGAGGCAAAAGCAGAGGAGAAGGTGAACCAATCCATCAATCAATCAGATCATATGGACCAGAGCAGATGAACCGATCGAGCGGCAGCGAAAAGAACGGCGCACGCCGCGGAGATAAGATGGCCGGACCGAACCTTAACACGCTGTAAAGCGTAGTGGAATCGTCCGTACTTCGTGTTGACAAGCAGAACAAACACCTGCCTCTAGCTGCGCTTTGTGCAGGAAGCCTGATGGCAGTGTGGCTTAAGCTGAGATTTCTCGGTTTTATGCTATAGTAACTGTTAGAAATTTAGGCAACTTATGACATAATTTAATCCAGAAATTATCAATTAAAATCATGACAAGAGTTGTGCTAGTACTGTTCATTTTTAGAACACTAAACAGTGCAACTAACTCTATGAACAATACTGTAAAGATCAGGAACAAAATGTTATACCCAGAGGCGGGGCCAGTGCCGGAGGCACCGGAGGCGCCGTTCTGCTCAGTTGACATGAGCAGCTGTTCGATGTAGTCGATCTCAGTTGGTGCAGGACGAGGTACGCAGTGCAGTCCCTTGAACGGCCTTCTGGAAGTAGTTGTACTTGCCGTGTAATGGAATGCCGCCGGGAATTAGCCGATCACGTCGTGTATAGAAGCGAGCAGTCGTGCTAAGCACTTCCCAAAAACCTGATCGCCCGCCTATCCGTGCAGATGTCACAGCTGGACGTGGTTTCGGAGGCCTGCTCTCCCAAACGCCTGTGCGCGCAGGAGCTGGGACGGGGAAAAACTCGGAGGAGCAGCTCAACAGAGAGGAGAAGGTGTGGTTTCTGTGTCTCGCTCGAGGCTACTGTCGACTCCCAAGCTTATACGCGTGCCAAGAAGATGAAGAGACAGGAAGCGTTACCGGGACAGGGAGTAATCGCAAGTAACGGACAGTAACTCTCGCACAATTACTACTTGAAACCGACGGAATTAATTCCGGTAACTGCTCACTTAATGCCTTCATCAATCCATGCACTTAGCATTTAATATGGGCCTTAGGATTTATTTGATTTAATTGTTGAATTAAAAATGGACCCAGCTCAAATTAAATCCAACAATCCCCACCAAATTCTAGGGCACATATGAAATACTCTCAATTCTCTCTGTTATTTGATATACCAGTGTTTCGATGGAGACTGTTAAGTTGAACATCCACCTAGAACAAAAGTTACACTTCTTCACAACTGAACAATGGACTATGCCTTGAATTGACAGTTTTGTGCGAAATAAGTTTCACCTAAGTCCTTTACTGATACTAGGCTGCCTAAAGCATCCCCTCTGGTTGGAGCATATAAGTCAAACTCCTTGGCCTTTCATGAGTATCTAGAGATCACCCAAATCTCATAGACTGTGACCAGCAGTCAAACTCATATAGGTGTGTGTTCCTCATAAGATGTTCTGTAGGACAACATCTCTGCTTCAACAAGCCACTCGGATCACATTAAGGTATAAACCAACCTGCCTTACAGGATAGGAGAGAAGTGCATCACATACGACATGGACCTTGTTAAGGGTCTCTCCTCATAGTCTACCACTAGCTTGTTTCACCATCCTACTTCACGGGATCTCCGATCACATAGGACAGGTTACCACTATGATAGACTTCACGTGGGTCTCAAGCCCATCTCACTCGATGCACCATCTATCACATTACGTGACAAACCCTTAGTGAATTGATCTGCCAGATTCTTAGACGTATGGACATAGTCCAACGCTATCACTCCGGAGTTTCTCAATTTCCTGACAGATTTCAACCGCCTCTTTATATGCCTTGATGACTTCATGTTGTCCTTAGAACTGTTCACTTTGACAATCACCGTCTGATTATCACAGTTCATAGAAATAGCGGTATAGGTTTTTCAACCACCGTAAATCCATAAGGAGTTCACGAAGCCATTCAGCCTCAACGATGGCGATATCCAATGCCGTGAGTTCGCTTCCATTGTTGACCTCGTTAAGATGGTGCCGCTTGCAAGACTTCCATGAAACAGCGCCACCTCCAAGTGTAAACACATATCCACTTGTGGCATAAATCTCATCGAGATCGATATCCAATTGGAATCACTATAGCCCTCAAGTACCCTTGGATACCCAGCATAGTGAATCCCATAGCTCATAGTACCTTTTAGATAGCGCATCACTCTCTCAAGAGCACGCCAGTGATCATCTCCCGGATGTGATACAAACCGGCTTAGTTTGCTCACAGCAAACGAGATGTCAGGTCTCGTTGCGCTAGCTAGATACATAAGCGAGCCAATGATTTGGGAGTATCTTAATTGATCCCTTGCTATTTTTCGATTTTTCCTTAATAGCACACTAGGATCATAAGGCGTTGGAGCAAGTTTGCAATCACTATACCCAAAGCGACTCAACACTTTTTCCACATAGTGAGATTGCAGAAGTGTCACCCCACCATTGCCTTCTCTCAGTAGCTTGATATTAAGAATAACATCAGCTACTCCCAAATCCTTCATCTCAAAATTGTTGGACAAAAAGTCCTTAATCTCCTTAATCACATTAAGGCTGGTTCCAAAGATCAGTATGTCGTCAACATACAAACACAAGATCACACCTTCACCCCCGCCATAGCGATAGTACACACATTTATCAGCTTCATTCACAACAAAGCTAGCAGACGTTAATGTTCTATCGAACCTCTCATGCCATTGCTTAGGCGCTTGCTTCAGGCCATACAAAGACTTCAATAATTTACACACCATGCCTTCTTGACCATTTGCTACAAACCCATCTGGCTGATCCATATAGATCTCCTCCTCTAACTCCCCATTTAGGAAAGCTGTCTTAACGTCCATCTGATGAACGAGAAGACCATGAGAGGCTGCCAAGGAAAGTAATACTCGAATTGTGGTCAATCGAGCAACAGGTGAATAAGTATCAAAGAAATCTTCGCCTTCTTTCTGGGTGTAACCCTTGGCCACAAGCCTTGCCTTGTACTTTTCAATAGTACCATCAGGCCTAAGCTTTTTCTTGAACACCCATTTGCAACCTACAGGTTTGCACCCGTAAGGACGATCAACAACTTCCCAAGTTCCATTAGACATAATAGAATCCATCTCACTCCGTACTGCTTCCTTCCAAAAGTCAGCATCAGGAGAAGAATATGCCTCTTTAATGGTTCTTGGAGTGTCATCCACAAGGTACACAATGTAGTCATCACCAAAAGACTTTGCAGTCCTTTGTCTCTTACTCTTTCGAGCGACTACAGTGTCATCCTCCTCAGGATTTTGCACACGGGTTTCCTCAAAGTGTTCTATTGGAATATGTTGCTCATGGGGTATTATAGGTTCATGACTAGACGTGCTAGGTGTTTCTTTCATAGGAAATTCATTCTCAAAAAATGTAGCATCTCTGGACTCCATAATAGTACCAACATGCATGTCAGGTACTTCAGAGTTTATTATTAAAAACCTATATCCCACGCTGTGTATAGCATAACCAAGGAAAACACAATCAACAGTTTTAGGTCCAAGTTTGCGCTTTTTGTTGATTGGCACATTCACCTTGGCCAAGCAACCCCAAGTGCGCAAGTAGGAGAGATTCAATCTTTTCTTTTCCCATTCCTCGAATGGTGTAATTTCTTTATTCTTTGTAGGAACTCTATTCAGGACATGACAAGCAGTCAATATAGCCTCACCCCACCATTCCTTAGATAGTCCCGCTGTCTCTAACATGGCATTAACCAACTCAGTTAGAGTGCGATTCTTTCTTTCGGCAATCCCATTTGATTGTGGTGAGTATGGCGGTGTCCTTTCATGAATAATTCCATGTTCCATGCAGAATTCAGAAAATTCATTTGAAAAATACTCTCCACCGCGATCAGATCTTAATCGTTTAATTTTCCTCTCAAGTTGATTTTCTACTTCAGCTTTATAGATCTTAAAATAATTTAACGCTTCATCTTTTGATTTTAGCAAGTACACGTAGCAAAATCTAGTACAATCATCTATAAGTGTCATGAAATATCTTTTGCCACCTTTAGTCAACTCGCCGTTCATCTCGCACAAATCAGAATGAACTAGTTCTAATGGTGCCAAGTTCCTCGCCTCTGCTGCCTTGTGAGGCTTGCGTGGTTTCTTAGATTGCACACACACATGGCACTTAGAACCTTTGACTAAGGTAAATTTCGGGATTAAATTCAGATTTGCTAGCCGCGTCAAACAGCCAAAATTAACATGACAAAGCCGTGAATGCCAAATATTCGATTCATTCGAATTAGTAACATTGTTTACAACATTATTACACACATCAGACAAAGATAAGCGGAACAAGCCTCCGCAATCATAACCTTTTCCAACAAATGTCCCATACTTAGAAAGTACACATTTATTCGATTCAAAGACTAATTTAAAACCATCTCTACATAGTAGAGAGCCGCTAACTAGATTCTTTTTTATTGAGGGGACATGCTGCACGTTCTTCAATTGCACGGTCTTTCCCGAAGTGAGCTTCAGAATGACCGTACGAGCACCAAGAACACGCGCATGCGATCCGTTCCCCATCAGCAAGGTTCCATTCCCGCCATTCTGGTAAGAAGAAAACAAAGAAATATCAGCACACACATGAATATTAGCTCCAGTATCCATCCACCACTCAGGCGAATGACGGATCGAAAGAACAATGAGGTAAAGAATTACCATACCCGATGTTCTGCATCGGTCTCGCTAACAACCATGTTTGCAGACTTCTTGTCCCGCTTAAATTTGCGGTGCAGGCACTCACTTGCCCGATGATCCTCGCTCCGCAAACAAAGCAGTTCCCTTTGTTCTTTTTCTTCTTAAACGTGGTTGTTTGCTTAGTCTTTGGTTTGTTCTCTTGCTTGTTCTTCTTCTTCTGGTTGCGAGAAGCATTGAAGTTTTTCTTCTGCACCAAATTGGCACTAGAAGACTCAACTCCTTTCCCACGAGTGTCTTTTGCCCTCGCCTTCTCCTCAACATCAAGAGACCCAATGAGGTCAGCGACACTGAACTCTTGTCTCTTGTGTTTTAGAGAAGTGGCAAAATCCCTCCAAGAAGGTGGTAACTTGGCGATAATACCGCCAGCCACAAACTTGTCGGGTAACACGCATGGAAAATGCTCGAGTTCCTTTGCCAGTGCATGTATCTCATGAGCCTGTTCCACTACAGATCGGTTATCAACCATCTTGTAGTCATACAGCTGCTCCATGACGTACAGCTCACTACCAGCATCGGAAATACCAAACTTTTTCTCAAGTGCTTCCCACATCTCTTTGCCAGACGGCAGTAACATGTAGACGTCCACTATGTTTTCAGCGAGAACGCTAACCACAGCGCCTCGAAACAGGTTATCAGCAACCTTGAACATTTTCTCCTCCTCTGGAGTAAATTGTTCAGGAAGCCCCTGCACGACGTGGTAAACGCTCATAGCCGTCAACCACAGGACCATCTTAGCACGCCACCGCTTGTAATTTGAACCATCAAATGTATTCGGCTTAAGAGCAGCAGCAAAACCACTAACCGAAAAGTGCCTAAAATCAGGTTTTTGGATTGTTAGAAATTTAGGCAACTTATGACATAATTTAATCCAGAAATTATCAATTAAAATCATGACAAGAGTTGTGCTAGTACTGTTCATTTTAGAACACTAAACAAAGCAACTAACTCTATGAACAATCTTGTAAAGATCAGGAACAAAATGTTATACCCAGAGGCGGGGCGGTCGAGGCACACGGAGGCGCCGTTCGCTCGATTGACATGAGCAATGTTCGATGTAGTCGATCTCGGTTGGTGCGGGGCGAGGTACGCAGCGGTCCCTTGAACGGCCTTACGGAAGTAGTTGTACTTGCCGTGTAATGGAATGCCGCGGAATTAGCCGATCACGTCGTGTATAGAAGCGGCGATCGTGCTAAGCACTTCCCAAAACCTGATCGCCCGCCTATCCGTGCGGATGTCACACCGTGGGCGTGGTTTCGAGGCTGCTCTCCCAAACGCTGTCTTGCGCAGGAGCTGGGACGGGAAAACTCGGAGGAGCAGCTCAACAGAGAGGAGAAGGTGTGGTTTCTGTGTCTCGCTCGAGGCTACTGTCGACTCCCAAGCTTATACGCGTGCCAAGAAGATGAAGAGACAGGAAGCGTTACCGGGACAGGGAGTAATCGCAAGTAACGGACAGTAACTCTCGCACAATTACTACTTGAAACCGACGGAATTAATTCCGGTAACTGCTCACTTAATGCCTTCATCAATCCATGCACTTAGCATTTAATATGGGCCTTAGGATTTATTTGATTTAATTGTTGAATTAAAAATGGACCCAGCTCAAATTAAATCCAACAGTAACTAGCTATTATATAATATATTTTTTTAATACGGAGTCTATGGGTAGATATAGTAAATGTTATACTAATTTTATTTATATCGATTAAAATCGCATGTAAGAGTCTCTCTTTCGTATTCTCTCTCATAAATAGTTAGAATTTAAAATTTTAAACTAAAAATCATAAGTTATAGTTTGAAAAAACCCATATGTATCATGTGGCTTTTTTTTTTGTATAGTGTAAAACACTTGGATAAGTGCTAGATACTATTCTTTGTTCCATCCTTCATGCGGCACCTTATGATTAGCTGCTTTTGTCCCTGACTTTTTTGGTTTAATTGTTAATAGTGTTTGACTGTTTGTCTCTGCTATAAGTTTGTTCTTTCTAGACTTGTCATTGTATGTATGTTTGACTTGTTGATTTTGGACACGAAATTTAGTATGATCTTTGTCCATAAACATAGTGAGATTTTAAAAAATCTTTTTTAGTAAGTCAAATAGTTTTCATCAAACAGAGTATTTAGGTGCCACTCGCTTGGGCTAAAATAAGCTGACTTATGACTAAAATTGCACTGTAATTAGCTGAAATTACATCGTACCTGATAGTGGCTTATTTGGTATAACTAAATTTAAAAAAAATTAAAAAGAAAAAACATATTAGCATATCACGAACAATGCAAATGAATAGGGAAAAAAGAACCAGCAAAAAAAGCTCAAAAAAGCCAAAAAGCTAGAAAAGACAAAACTTAGGAATAGTGAAAAATAAGCCTGAAACCAGAAGTTCAAGCCAAAATGAGCAGGCCAGCGCAATAGAGAAGTGGAATGAACTAAAATCACTTTATACTAACAGACAGCAGCCTTGCACATTGCTACGGAAATTCATTGTATTCCTCCGTTTCGCAATATTTACCCTAGTCTATTATACGTACAGACTAAGAAAACACTAAATCTAAAAATAGTTAACAAGAGATAACCATACATACCCCAATTAAATTGTATACCACAACCACTTAAGCTCTTCTAAAGCCTGTTCGTTTTGGCTGCGACTTGTGACTTTTGGCTGCGGTTTGTGACTTTTGGCTATTTGTACAAGATATTACAGAGTAATAGAAACTCACATACGGTTTTTGCCGATATAAATGAAGTCAGTAAAGTATGTACTATAATTAACTAGTAGATCCTATCTTGAAAAAAATACTCTATTTAAAATATAATTACTGTAGAAAAGCTGAAAAGCAGTTTTTAGAAGCTGAAAAGAACAGGGCCTAAAGCATTTTAGCAGAGTTAGAAAGTGAAAAAATTACAATAACTACACTATGTGTTCCTTCAATAGACAAATGAATAAATATAGTGAAACCAAGGAGATATTAGAGTAAGGAGTGAAAAAAAAATCATATTAAGCTCACTTTTTTCAGCACGAGGGCTGCTATCTTGTCGAATATCTTAGGTGCAGCTGCACCGCCTTTAGTGAGACCGTTGATTTGGCTTAGCTCAGGCTTAGGGATGCGTGACATTAATCAAGCAATAAACAACAACCGGTTAGTTTGCTGTAAGAGAAATAGTAATCAGTCTACCTAGAACAGTAACCATCCTAGGCATTTTTTCCTGTCACAAGCCACTTGACAATATCCATTGTTGGATTCTCGCGCTGATCGAGGTTTGTCTGTGCCTTGCACACGAACGAGGTATGCATAAGACAAATAAAGCGAGTCCCCCCCCCCCCCCCCTTTTTCCCGTTCGGAGTGGAAACAACAGTTTTTACGAGCTTCTGGCTTTTTTTTTTCTCTAGTTTTTAGCTTTTATTTTTTTATCTTTTTCTATTTTTTAAGTTTTTTAGGCTTTTTTGCCTTTTCTTTTTTCGTATTCCTTCGCATTATCTGTGATAGACTAATCTGTTTTTCTATTTTATTGTTTTAAATTTAATTACGTCAAATAAGGCACCAGCAACTACAATGAAAAATAAGCCAACTACAATAAAAAAGTCATAAGCCATTGCCAAACTGAGTGCCACGAAAATACTACAACAGTACATGAAATAATTTACCTTTAGCCAATTTGATCATTTTTTAATTATTTTAAATTTTTTATACCTCTTAGCCAACTATCAAATCTAAGCATTTAATTTTTAGGTCTACCAAATTTTCTATTATACTTAAGGTATTACTGGGTCTATTTTTTTTGTGGCTATGGCTTATAGCTTTTGGCTGAAATTTTTAAATTTTAATTATTTACGATAGAGATTATCGAGAGACAGAGAGGTATTTGCTTGTGATTTTGGATGGTACAAATGTTGGGCTTTTAACGTGTACTATAATTAACTTGTAGACTCCATCTTGAAAAAAATACTCCGTTTGAAAGTTGGGTACTATAGCAAAAGCCAAAAAGAACAGGCCACTATTTATTATTCTTGTCCAATATGTGGAGAAGAAATAGCGGATTGTTTATCTGCCTTTAGTAGCGAAAGTTGTAACAGCCCAATTTTGGCTTCACATTAAATCATACATAATTTTCATGAATTTTCAAAATTTTCCTAAAGCCTTGTTTGAGTTTAAGATTTTTAAAATAATTTTCTTGACCCAAAATTGTGATTTCAAATTTTCTAAAAGCAATTGGATGTTAAGAATTTTTTCTAAAACTTTTGTGTGCAAATACCTTTTGAAATTTAAATTACAAATTCAAAAATAAATTGAAAACCAGAATTAAAGTTTAAACCTTAAATTTTTTCCTTCCCTTGCCTTTGGGTCGAAACCCATTTGCCGGCCCAGCCCATTTTCCATCTCTCTCCTTCCTACCACGGCCTAGCCAAGCCGGCTCAGTGCCCACTCCCGCGCTCGCTCGCTCGCAGCCCACGCGCCCCCTCTCTCGCCGCCACTAACATATTGGCTCCGGTCCCACCTACTAGCACTATTTACCGTGCTTCTTCCTCCTCTCTCTTTCTCTTTCATGTGCACCTGAGCTCTCTCTCCCCTTTGCATGTGTTCACATGCAACAGTGCATTGAAGAGCTCTACATCTCGAACCTTGCACGCCGCGCCATCATCCAGTCGCTATGACCTTGTCATGTCGCCAGCTAGCCCTCTCTCGCCCTTTCGCATGCTCTCCCATGCTCTCGAAGCCAAACCATTGCACCCATGCCTAACTCACGGCATGCCCCCTGTTTAAACCATCCCTTGCGTGTCACAACCTTCATGCTCACTCACTCACTATTTCCACCAAGCTCACGCACCCTCATCGCCATCGGAGAGGACGAATTTTCTTTTTTACCCCAAGTTCGATCGCAAGCACCACCGCTCGATTCCTCGATGTTCAACAAGTCTCCGATGAGGCCATCGTGCGCGTTGAGTTTTCTCATGCCCCCTATACCTTGTGCTCATCAATTCATGCCCGTTTTCCCTCAGGAAGTCCGTAGCTGATGCCCTCGCAGTCATTCCCTTCGTTCGAGTGAGCTTCGGCTATGTCCATCATGCCATTCTTGTTTGCATTCAGCTCGCTGGGGATAGGCACTGCAAGCAAAAGCAGAGGCAAGCGAGGCAAAGCAGAGGAGAAGGTGAACCAATCCATCCATCAATCAGATCAGATCATATGGACCAATCAGATGAACCGATCGAGCGACCCGGGCCGACTGGCAGCGAAAAGAACGGCGCACGCCGCGGAGATGAGATGGGCGGACCGAACCTTAATACGCTGTAAAGCGTAGTGGAATTGTCCGTACTTCGTGTTGACAAGCAGAACAAACACCTGCCTCTAGCTGCGCTTGTGCAGGAAGCCTGATGGCAGTGTGGCTTAGCTGGGATTTCTCAGTTTTATGCTATAGCAACTAGCTATTATATAATATATCTTTTTAATACGGAGGCTACAAGTAGATATAGTAGATATTATACTAATTTTATTTATATCAACTAAAATCACATGTAAGTTGTAAGTGTCTCTCTTTCCGTATTCTCTCTCTCATAAATAGCTAGAATTTAAAATTTTAAACTAAAAATCATAGGCTATAGTTTAAAAGAACCCATATGTATCATGTGGCTTTTTGTTGTGTAGTGTAAAACTCTTGGATAAGTGCTAGATACTATTCTTTGTTCCATCCTTCATGCGGCACCTTATGATTAGCTGCTTTTGTCCCTGACTTTTTTTGGTTTAATTGTTAATAGTGTTTGACTGTTTGTCTCAGCTATAAGTTTGTTCTTTCTAGACTTGTCATTGTATGTATGTTTGACTTGTTGAGTTTGGACACGAAATTTAGTATGATCTTTGTCCATAATCATAGTGAGATTTTAAAAAGTCTTTTTTAGCAAGTCAAATAGTTTTCATCAAACAGAGTATTTAGGTGCTGCTCATTTGGGCTGAAATAAGCTGGCTTATGGCTAAAATTGCATTGTAATTGGTTGAAATTATATCGTACCTGATAGTAGCTTATTTGGTGTAACTAAATTTAAAAAAATTAAAAAGAAAAAACAGGTTAGCCTATCACGGACAATGCAAACGAATACGGGAAAAAAGAACTAGCAAAAAAGCTCAAAAAAGTCAAAAAATCAGAAAAAGACAACTTAAGAATAGTGAAAAATAAACCTGAAACCATAAGTTCAAGCGGAAATGATCTGGCCAGGCAATAGAGAAGTGGAATGAACTAAAATCACTTTATACTAACAGACAGTAGACATGCACATTGCTACGGAAATTCATTGTATTCCTCCGTTTCACAATATTTACCCTAGTCTATTATACGGACAGACTAAGAAAACACTAAATCTAAAAATAGTTAACAAGAGATAATCGTACATACCCCATTAAATAGTATACCACAACCACTTAAACTCTTCCAAAGTATTTATGCAAAGCTACAAAGTGAAAAAAATTACAATAACTACACTACGTGTTCTTTCAGTAGACAAATGAATAAATATAGTGAAACCAAGGAGATATTAGAGTAAGGAGAGAAAAAAAATCATATTAAGCTCACTTTTTTCAGCACGAGGGCTGCTATCTTGTCGAATATCTTAGGTGCAGCTGCACCGCCTTGAGTGACCGATGATTTGGCTTAGGGATGCGTGACATTAATCAAGCAATAAACAACAACCGGTTAGTTTGCTGTAAGAGAAATGGTAATCAGTCTACCTAGAACAGTAACCATCCTAGGCATTTTTTCCTGTCACAAGCCACTTGACAATATCCATTGTTGGATCCTCGCGCTGATCGAGGTTTGTCCGTGCCTTGCACACGAACGAGGCATGCATAAGTCAAATAAAGCGAGTTTTTTTTCCTTTTCCCGTTCGGAGTGGAAACAACAGTTTTTTTACAAGCTTCTGGCTCTTTGGTTTTTTCGTTGCAGCTGCTAGCTTTTCATTTATTATTGTTTTTATTTCATTCTTTTCTGACTTTTAGTTTTTTCTTTGGCAATCTTTGCCTTTTTTTCTGTATCCTTCGCATTGTCCGTGATAGGCTAACTTTTTTCTATTTAAAATTTTTTAAATTTAATTACGCTAAATAAACCACCAGCAACTACAGTGAAAAATAAGTCAGCTACAATAAAAAAGCCATAAGCCATTGTTAAACTGAGCGCCCCCTGAAAATACTACATCAATACATGAAATGTTTTACCTTTAGCCAATTGGATCTATTTTTTAATTATTTTAAATTTTATATCTCTTAGCCAACTATCAAATCTAAGAATTTAATTTTTAGGTCTATCAAATTTTCTATTATACTTAAGGTATTACTGGGCTTGTTTTTTGTGGCTATGGCTTATAACTTTTGACTGAAATTTTTAAATTTTAGCTATTTGCGACAGAGATTACGGAGAGAGAGAGATACTCGCTTGTGATTTTGGATGGTACAGATATTAGGCTTCTAACATGTACTACAATTAACTTGTAGACTCTATCTTAAAAAATACTCCGTTTGAAAGTTAGGTACTGTAGTAAAAGCCAAAATCCAGTTTCAAAAGCCGAAAAGAACAGACCCACTGTTTATTATTCTTGTCCAATATGTGAAGAAGACATAGTGGATTGTTTTTCTGCCTTTAGTAGTCAAAGTTGTAACAACCCAATTTTGGCTTCACATTAAATCATGCATAATTTTCATGAATTTTTCAAATTTTCCTAAAGCCTTGTTTGAGTTTAAGATTTTTAAAATAATTTCCTTGACCCAAAATTGTGATTTCAAATTTTCTAAATTACAATTGGATGTTAAGAATTTTTCTAAAAATTTTGTGTGCAAATACCTTTTGAAATTTAAATTACAAATTCAAAAATAAATTGAAAAGTAGAATTAAAGTTTAAACCTTAAATTTTTTCCTTCCCTTGCCTTCGGGTTGAAACCCATTTGTCGGCCCAACCCATTTTCCATCTCTCCTTCCCGCCACGGCCCAGCCAAGCCGGCTCAGTGCCCATTCCCGCACGATTGCTTGCTCACCCGCAGCCCACGCGCCTCCTCTCTCGCCGCTACTGACATATGGGCTCCGGTCCCACCTACCAGCACCATTTACTGTGCTTCCTCCTCCTCTTTCTCTCTCATGTGCGCTTAAGCTCCCCCCTTGCATGTGTTCACATGCAACAACACATTAAAGAGCTCTGATCTCGAACCTTGCACGCCGCGCCATCATCTAGTCGTTGCGACCTTGTCATGTCGCCAGCTAGCCCTCTCTTGCCCTCTCACGTGCTCTCCCATGCTCTCGAAGCCAAACCATTGCACCCATGCCTAACTCGCGGCTTGCCCCTATTTAAACCATCCCTTGCGTGTCACAACCTTCACACTCACTCACTCACTATTTCCCCCAAGCTCACGCACCCTCATCGCCCTTGGAAAGGAAGAATTTCCTTTTTTCCCCAAGTTAGACTGCAAGCACCACCGCTCGATTCCTCGATGTTCGGCAAGTCTCCGATGAGGCCATCGTGCGTGTTGAGTTTGTCTCATGCCCCTATACCTTGTCCTCACCTATTCATGCCCGTTTTCCCTTAGGAAGTCCAAAGCCGATGCCCTTGCCGTCGTTCCCTTTGTTCGAGTGAGCTTCGACCATGGCCATCATACCATTCTTGTTCACATTGACTTCCCCATGCTAATATACCCCTTTAATTGGCTTGTGCCCCAAAGCCTCTGTGACACACTCATCTTCCCCGATATTGATCGAGCTCCTTATCGCCGGCATTCTCCCGCCTCGCATGAAATCTTAGTAAGCCTTTCCACTCTCTTGCAATTCAATTCAAAGCTAAACTTATAGGCTAGCTAATGGACCCTAGAACCGATCACAATGCTCTGGTCACGTTCAACCTTTCTTTTCGCCGACCATTGTGGACAGCTTCTCCTTAGCATGCAGAAGATGGAACCATCTCCAATTTGAAGATCTAGGATAGAAAAGTTGAAGTTCGTTGTTGCTGGCCTTGTCAACACCGCCTTACTCATCGCCGGTCCCAATCCGACGACTCTAGGTCCCCGAGCCATGCCCAAAACGCTTTAGGTAACTCCCTAGACCTTTTCTTTGCACTTGGCTTTGGCCTAAGCGTAGCTCTGTGCCATTGCCATCGCGCTGTTGCCCAGTGCTTCCACTGTAGCGCAGCTCACCGAGCACCTTCACCTCCAATAGCTAGGTCTTGGCCCACATATTCCATTTTGACCCTTAGCCACATCGAGAAATTGTCAATGAACTCACCGTCTTTAAAAGAGATACCACCAAACTCCTTACGTCGTTGCTAGGCGTTGGCTTCGCGCACGAGGTTGACGCCCATACGCATGGTCTTCACGGCCTCCCCGGCAACCTTCTCCGTGTGCTTGATGGAGAGAGTTGACGGCATCTCGGCCGGTACGGCGCGGAGAATTACTGACAGTGCAAGGTAGTCATCGTGGTAGTCTGCGTCATCAGTTTCGATGGCCTCCCAGAGACCTTGCACCTAGAGGTTGACTCGCATGACCAGTGCCAATCGTTGTAGTTCGTTTGTGTGAGCATGGGGTAGACAACGGAGCCTGAGGCCTCCTTGACAACGCGCTGGACGATGGGCATGCGGCCACTGTCGTCATAGTGCCGCGGTCGGTGCGGAGGAGGTGAAGGCGAGCGCGGGCGGCCTTCCGCGGCGTAGTCATCGGGTGCCTTCCTGGCGGAGCTCATGATGAAGACATATCTTCTAGATGATCAGTGAACACAGGCTCTGATACCACTTGTCGTAGTGGACATGCACGCAGTTGAACAACCACAAGTCATTTACGACCATGCCTTGTCGCAGCAAGTTGATAATCAGTTATGACTTACGACCACGAGTACTCGTTATGACTACAAGCACTCGTTTATGACTTACGACTTCCGACTTACGACTTCTAACGACTTCCTCAAACACTCGGAGATACGCATGCGACACAGAGAGGAAACACGAGGATTTTGTGCTGCTCGACTTCCGCAGCTTTTTTGAGAACTCTATTCATGAATTTAAGCATCAACCGAGTTCAGAACATGGCCAACATGCCCTGCTATGAGCACGCCACCACCTACACAATTCGTGCCATCCCACGACCGGTCATGACACACGACTACTAACTGAAACCGACGAAAAAGAAGTAATCGTTTCCACATGAACGCAACACACGTCGAACGTCTGACGCGCATAGCAAGAGGCCATACCCAACTACTGAACTCACTACTGGCAACTTGATCAAACAACCTAACAGCGCACACACATGCACAAGCATGCATCAACGACAAGCATGCAACAACTACAACCATACATGCACACGGGCCTAGCAACTCAGGAAGCACGTGCCTCCCATCTTCTCTCTCTGCCATGGCTGCTAGCAATGGCAGCAACAGCATGGCGGCGGCAGCAAACTAGCACCGGCATTGCAGGCAATAGCTCGGCACGGTAGTAAGGGACCGCTACACGATGGGCAGTGACCAGGCGATAGAACACGGATGCAACTGCGGCAGTGGAGCAGCAACAACATGCAGCAGCAGCAAAAGCATGATGTGCCTGCTTGCAACAGCAGCAGCACGAAGAAGGTAGGGCATCGGCTGTATGCAAGCGTTTCCATGGGAAAAGAAGAGGGCGGCGCGGGAGTAATGTCATGCATGGGTGATTAGGAGTTAAGTAGGGTTGCTAATTAGGGTTAAGATAGATGAGTTTAGCCTAATAGTCCATCTCCAACCGCCCACGCGTGGCACGCATTTTGGCCCTTGCAAGCGTTTCCTTAACTCTTTTATGTATTCGCAATTAGGTCCTTAGGAAAGGTGTTTACAGAATATTACAAAGGAGCTCCGCCGTGAGCTGCTCAAGTGCTTTGTTTGGTCTGACTAACCAATAGACCCGCTTGTCAGATAGGTAATTAATTTGGTGATTAAGTTAACTTGTTAAGTATGTAATTACTGTTAGTATGACATGTGGGCCCTAAGTGTTTAGAAAACTTAATTAATTCCGATTTAAACCCGTGTGTCACTGACATGTGGATCCGCACCCTTAAAACCACCGCATAGACCCAGTCCATGGACCACTATTTCTGACACATGGGTCCAATTCTTTATAGACAGCTACGTGGACTGAGTCTATATGGACTTGGCCCCACCTATCAGTCTCTTTTGCTTTCCTGAATGAAAATAATTAGAAAAAAACATTAAAATTCACTAAACCCACATGTCAGGCACAGAATGATTTTAAAAAGAAAAGGAAATTTCCAGTCGATTTAAATTTTGAAAGGTTATAACTTCTTCATTTCAAATCTAAATCCAGTGATTTTTGTTTCTAAATTCATGTAAATTCAAAACCTTTCCATCAGCACTAAAATCATAATTTTTAGAGTTTATTTGAATTTTTTTGAATGTAATGTTGAATGTGGGTAATTACATGTTTAGAGATTTTGACGCTTCGGACGCTCTCGTTACTGGCGAGCAAGATCCTACACTATCCACACTTGATCAAGGCAAGTCCTTATAATTGATCATATTGAACTTAATCTTCAAATGTAAATATTTCTTTCAAATACTAGTGCATACTTACTATGGTTATTTACCTAAATGCTGTGTTAATATTCACTGCTTAGCTACACCGCACACTTGTTACCTATTATTTTTTCTTCCTTGATTGTTTATATTTCTGTGCGATGTCACTTTAGAATATTTATAATAATAATAACTCCACCATTAGTTATCTTGCCTACTGTTATTGGAATCCTCTTTCCTATTTTCTTGTGCATGCATGCAATGCAATCTCTCCTTTCTCTCTCTCTTTGGTCACGCACACCACATGCATGCACCGTGTCCCCCTTTTCTCTCACATGCCGATCTACATACACCAAAGATATCGGTGTCCCTTTAAAGTTGTCAATTCCATTTCGAAGGCTATTTCCGGTTTGCCTTTTGGTATAAAATGTGCCGATACCGATCCATACGGCATACTGTTCTAGATTTTAATATAATAATAAATATATATGTAATTATATGCACACATAATTCACTTTCAATCTCAATTCGAATATGCAACCATAGGAAGAAATGACACATAGTTGAATCCATGCAATTATCAGAGCATCACAAGTTCACAACGCAGTAAGCTAGAAGTGAAGACTGAAGACATTACTGTGGAAAGGCAAGCAGCAGCACATGCTAAGAGCAGTAGGAAATACTAGTAAAATTTCATCAAATGATAGCTCTCATTTGCTGCATCAAAAAGAGCTTGAAGTTTCACAAAATTGCACTAAGCTACAGGCTGTGTTCATTTCATAGATAGAAACAAGAAAATAATCTCATCAAGTGTATAAACGTAAAATAAGATGATGGCAGTAAATTGCAAGCTAGTTCATCGGAAATACCAAGATCATTGTCAAATCAATTCAGTGCTATATGTAATGATAATTAACATATGATATGATCCGAACTACAACAAAAGCAGCCAAATTTACATGGTAACCATACTTCATGGTAAAACCAGGCAAAGTAATTCTTAAGCCAAGTATCCAAAAGTTCCAGTGAGCCTGGTTGCCACAAAGAAGTTCCCATCCGGTGGCGAGTAGAGAGGAGAGGGGAGCGCAACACAGACCTGAAGGTGGTGACTGCTGACTGCTAAGGCCCTAAGGGATATGAAGTTGAACTCAAGTGCTGGCCGGGACGAGCTGCCGAGGAGGAATCTGTCGCCCACCGTCGCTAGAGAAGGCCAGGGTTCTCACTTCTCCAATCCAATCTCCAAATTGCTGGAAGTGTGTACTGCAGAATGCTGCCGTTGGTTACTTACATCATAGTTGGGCTGGGCATTCATAGTCCAAACTTGAGCCAATTAGTCAAAGCAGCCGAACGCTGCATGCGGCGCACACCGTGGAGCAAATTTTGGTAGGTACCGGATTTCACGGAATGGACGATTCCGCCCGGAATGACTAGAATTGACCGGAATGGTTGGTATTGCCCGATATTAAAACCGGTACGGAATTGTGTCTTCTGTGTGCCGATTTGGGTGCCGATACGGCACATTCCAACCATTCCGGCTGGTATCGGAATAGAATTTATAACTTTGGTTCCTTTACTTCCATGCACACGTCCAACACACCTACACGTCGTGCCTCTGATGCGTGCCATGCGCCTGACCCAATCTTCACACACACACATGCTCGCATGCACCCTTCGGTTCCCAGTCTCCTCCACGCCCGAATTTTTTCTATTTTAGCCTTTTTTTAAAAAAAAAATATTCACATTTAGATCCCTGGTAGTTTTAATTCCGTTTTTGGACCCAGGGGGTCAGCGCCGAGGTAACACGTCTCGGCACCCTGGTCCATGGCGCCGAGGTCGCGGGCCCGCTCCAGCGTGCCGGCCTGCGTGGCGCCAACGTGGCAGGCACCTCGGCGCCGTGGATCGTGGCGCCGAGCTCGGCGCCGTGACTGGTGGCGCCAAGGTGTGAAACATTCAGAAAAGGATAATGGATAGGCGCCGTGACTGGTGGCGCTCCAGCTCGGCGCCTTCAAAATAATCCCTAGCTTTTGGAAACATTCAGAAAATTGATCAACTGTGTGAAACACAATTTTCTATTAATTTTTTGATGTTGTCGTGTTCAATCTAAAAATTTCGGGTGCTAGTATGGTAATAATGTTTGTAACTTTTTTCCTAAGCAGGGAACTCCGATGGTCAAACACTAATTGTTAGAGAAGGAGATAATGGTGTTGCTTATTCATGGAATTCAAAAGAGCTAAAATGGGACAAGGTAAGAACCTATGTGCCTTAGACTTTTCCATTATATTTCCCTTAAGTAATTATGTTGCTATCTCAAATCACATGGTATAATCTGCGAAGTTGAGGATATAGTTTAATGTCTTGTTGTTCTTTTGCAGACATTTATGTGCTTGAAAATGTGAATTTTCCATGTAATGATTTACAATTTTGAACTGAGTAGTCATGATTTCCCTGTTCTTTTCTATATGCAGACTAATCCATTCGACCTGTTTGAGACATTCTTTGGAGCAAGCATGGGTGGGCAACATTATGCACTCTATTAAATTGTAGTTTTGTGAAGCACCGATACGCAATACCGCCATACCGGTAGTCTCAAGTGCAGTCGATACAGCTAGACAAACACAATAGAGTGCATAATAATAGGATTACATAGATCGTAGATAACATAAAGAAATGCAACGTGGGTGTCCAATTCTCGACTTCCATGGCTTCTCCCTAATTCAGCAGAATGTTCTGAGCACGTGGCACGTGGAACTCTGTACTTCTAATGTTCAGAACTCGACCACTTGTCCTAACATGCCTTAGGGAATACAATTTGCTGGGTCTATTACATTTTGTCTACTGGGTGTAGCGTGGTTGTTTCCCCTTTTTCTTGCGCCCTGAAGATGGCTCCGCTGCATCCTTCGTCCTGTCACTCTTGGTCTTGAGAGCTGCCTCACGAGCTTGAAGCTCTTCCTCCTGACGCTTGATGGCTACTTCACGCAGTCTTAACTGCCGCCTCCTTTGCAGCTCATCCTCCTTGCCCTTTAGACGGATTTGGTCCACCCTCACGCGGCGCTCTTGCTCAAGCTGCATCTATCGTTCCAACTCGCGAGCTTGAGTCATCTTGACAAAGTATTGTCCTTTGTTTTCCACCTCCATTGGCCGGTTCCGTGGCCATGCCGGCGGCACCCGATCCACCCATTCGCTGAACTCGCAAGGCTATGTGTGGCGTGGTAGATGTCACGGATCAAGTTAAAAAACGTTAACGAGAAACAAGGGATTTAGTTGTCGTCATTACCATGAAGTCGTCATCCAGGTCTGGACACTTGAAGAACCTACGGCCGTAGTTGGCTCGTTGTCTCGGATCCGTCGGGCGCACAACATCGTCCTAAAGCCGCAATGGCACTTCGGGCGCTCATGCCACTCCGGCACTCCAAATGGGTCGGACCTCCAGGAAGACATTGTTGTGGAGTAGTATTGTGATGGCTTGAGGAGATGTGGTATGGAAGACATAGGATGCCTTTATGTAGGCAGGTTATCTGGTGCAGTGGGCATAGTCCATGGAGAGGACGACATGCGAATCTTTTCGCTTTTACAGGATTCCAGTGTAGCAATAAATGTCCCTATGTAGGCTTTTCAGAGCCTGTAGTCTCGTAATAAATTCATAGATCGTAGCCTTTTCAGAGGCCAGTAATCATAATTCCTGTAAAGGCTAAAGGCCTACGCCCCTATATGTGTACTGGCATTACTTTGTTGAAGCGACGGAAGCCTGAAAAACCTAGAAAGCTAATTGTTGCGTCATTAGTCTATCTCTCATGTTGTGTCATTGCAAACGTGTCGGCATATCAACTACTTTTATCGTGGACGTTAGAAAATTTCGGCAAGTTTCTCCTGTTTTTGGAGCCACTCTAAACACAAATATCACATGAATATAACATATACACACATATACAACGAGTAGCTCATTACAAACCCATCTCAGTCCATACGAACAAAGTACAAATAGTCCATAACGTTATAACAGTCCATACAAGTGAAACAGCTAGTCTCCGTCACTGCCTCCTAGCCTTACCCTTACCAAGTGCGTCGGTGCCTGGAGTGTAACAGCTAGGCTCGCGGCGGCGGCTGCGTGGTAGAGGCTGAGTCGAAGGAGCGTCTACGAGCTAAGACGGGCCTATCTCATCGTAAGTCTGCTCCACCTCGTCCTCGTCGTCGTCCTCACCGCCCTGGGCCGGGAAAGTGTCGCTCCTCGTGGGGGACGAGCTCTGTCCTGTGGACCCTCGCCATGTCGGGTCTGCAAGTCTTGTCGAAGGCACGTGTACGTCCCTCACCGCGCCTGTCCTGCAACCACAACGACCAGCCGCACGGCGTAGCCGACCTGCTAGCCTCTATCGTCCAACATTTTGTTAACCAACAAGATACGAAGATATTAGGCACTAATTTTGTGAGTGGCTTTGTCGAAGCTTACCTCTAGGAAGCTACGCGTCCTGACGTCGCCGACTGTCCTGGAGAAACGCTCTATGTACTGTACGGACTGCTTCAGGGTGTTGCCCTTCAAACAAGCAAAAGAATGGATATTTTGCTATATGTAGTGGTATTTATGTCTATTGAAAAATAAGCAATGAGATTGAACATTACCACTCGGTCCAGGATCGGTGCCGTCTCCACCTGCGTCCCAAGGCGAGTAGACTGGTCGTACGGTGTGTCTTCATCGTCCTCGGACTCAATGTCGGCAAAGTCATCTTGAGTACATTGTCCCTTAAGCTTGCTCCGTGCCGCACCCTGGTACCAAACTTGGTACCGCCGGAAGTACTCATTGGTGTGCGGCTCGTCGTTGTCGTCCACGTTGTCTTGAAAGTGTCCCCACTCCTCAACATACACGTGGTGGTGCTGCTCGAAGTCTGTCACCTTCTTCTGTCGCTGACGATCAAATCTGCATGTCACGTAAACCAATAGTTAAAATTAGTAGAAACTCTGTGAAATTGGAATCCAAGGTTAGAATTGAAATTGCATAGCACTTACTTGTGCAAGGCCACAGACGTCGAGAACGACGCTACTGGCCACAGCAGTCTCATACCAAACTGGCGTGCAACTCTATGTGGCAGGTGATACTCAACAGCATGGAAACAGATTAGGGGGCACCTCATCCTGTAGAGGGCCTCGTCTATGTAGCACAGTACGCTGAACTGAATGGCCTCCACCTCTTGCTCGGCGTACGGCTCCCACTTAACCTGCATAGCAACAATTTACTTGTAAGGTACTATACTAACAAATGAAAATCACGATACCAAATGGAATTAACTTACATTGGAGGCCGTGAGCGCATCTAGCTCGTTCGTGTACTGTAGGTAGGCCCGCTTCGTCCTGGCGTAGGGAACTGAGAATTGGTCCCAAAGATATGCAACTGTCGGACGTCGACGAAGAGGAACCTCTACGAACCATGGACGAGGAGGCAAAACCGTGGGACGACCAACTGGTAGACGACACCACATCCACAGCTGGAGGAGGTAGAGGCAACCACCTACTGACGAGTTCGCCGAAGTCTGACGACAAGCCTCGCAGAGGTGGCGGTAAAGGAACGCCAACACCCCGGAAGCCCAGCTGTACTACCCCGCCGTGTCCCAGTCAGTGAGGCAGTGGATGTACATCCACGACGCGCTGTCCCCTATTCCGTCGGGGAAGAGAACGTAGCCAAACAAGTGAAGGATCTATGCTCTGCAATTATATGTAAAATGATATTAAATCAAACTATGTCAATTTTAAAAAAAGCTCGATAGGACGACGAGTTGGCTCGATATCCACCCCTACCTACAGTAGTAGGCAACTGTCTGCTCGTCCGCACCTTCAGGACACATTGCGAAAGACTGCCGGAGCCAGGTGATTGGAACTCCAGAAGTGCGAAGACCTGCCTCAGGAGGAAGCTCTCTCCCGAGGAAGGCCTCTACTCGAGCTCTCCAACCAGCAGCCACGCACGGTCCGATCACTGGACGGCCGTGAATGGCGACACCAAGCATCTTCTGAGTGTCCTCGAGCGTAATTGTCATCTCCCCGAAAGGGAGGTGGAAGCTGTGAGTCTCCGGCCTCCACCTACATGATACAAAAAAGAGGACTACATGTCAGAGAATTTGAGGCGCACATAGCCGATAAACAATGAACATGCAAGTGGAGCAATGGTTTAGGAGAATACACAACCAAGGTGCGGTTGATGGCCGGGGTTGAAGGTGGGCAACCCACGGCGAACCTGGTAAGAGATGGCGTCTAGGCCAGCCCTCTCCAGGAAGGGAGTGTACCTCTCGTCGTACCGCATGTTCAGGAACCCGTCATGGGTTCGAGGACGAAGGATGGACAGCTCCTGTATAGAATACACCAATTTTTTGAGTTAATGCATCAACATAAATAATTAATTGTACAAGAAGTGATGAAGGCAGTACCCTCCCCTCCGCGGTGAGCCGTCCTCGGTGGTTCTCCTCGTAGTACGGGTCTAGCAGGTGGAATTGCGCCATCCTACAAAAAAATTGAATTTCTCAGTCCAACATAGAAGTAAACAAATAATTGAACATGCATAAAATATGGAAATAATAAGAAATTAAACAAGAAACATAGCAAATTGCATATGGGAAAACAACTAGACGAACTATGAAACATAACGAACAACAAGCACTCGCACCTGACTAAGTGGCCAATGGCATGTGCGTGAATTGTGGCCAAGTCTACCATATCTGCTACATTTGTTCTGCTCGGGGTCAGTAAGAAAGGGGGTTGCTCTCCCTCGCCTCGTTCTTCCTGGAAGCTGATCCATAACCATCTTGTGTCTCGTCCTCTTCCTGGTTCCACGTTTGTTCCAACGGATACCCGGATCTGCAATGTATTTGGGCCCGGTGTATGGTGGCCACTCTCCTCATCCGGTAAGGCTCGAACGGGAGACCACGTAAGCACAAGGTTGTCAACACTGAACTCCCTAGGTATCTTGCTCGTAGTCAAAGTTGCGATGCCTTGCTGCTGCCACATAATGAGAACACGGAAAGTGGTACTGCCTCGGTTTACCACATGTGCATGAGAAAGCAATAAGGACAACCTTATGCCTCCTCGTCGGCCGGAGCTCTCCATCGGTCATTGTACCACCCTTTCTACAACCTCGTAAGTGCCGTGGCGTTGTCAAAACAATGTACCTCATGTGCCTCACCGCCTTTGCCTTTTCAAGGTGGCGCTTCAGTTTTGGCGCCCATCTCTCTTGTTTACTCTGTAGCGCCATTGCATGTGCGTGTCTTTCGTTGAACCAGGCAACAAGCTTGTAAAAGGTGAAGGATACGATAGCATTGACGGGCATACCACGTATACCCCTAAGTAAATTATTAAAGGATTCAGCCATGTTGCTTGTCTGAAACTCGTACCTCCAGCCACCATCGTCATGAGCCCTTGTCCATTTGTCGACATCTCTCATTAATCCCGTCAACCACTGTCTACCTTCTGCGTTTGTTGCAGTTTTAAGCTGCTCCAACTTCTCCTGGAAGAACTTGACCTCAAGCATTCGCGCGACCTCCTCGAATAGAGGAAAGTTATCCTTCGTACCATCCTTACGGAGTAGATTCTCGGCAAGATGCCGAGTGCACCAACGGTGGTGCAAAGCTGGATACCCCGGTATCTGCTCCTGTACGGCAGCAAGTATGCCCTGGTGTCTATCAGATATGACACAAACCGCCCTATCAGGGCCGACCACGTGCCTCCGAACGAGCCGCAAGAACCATCCCCAGTTGTCTTCGTTCTCCCTCTCAACCAAAGCAAACGCCAAAGGAACCAACGCGTTGTCTGCGTCACAGGAAATGGCTATCAGAAGTGTGCCCTGGTACTTGCCAAGAAGAAACGTACCGTTAATGGAGAAGATGGGACGACAATGCTGAAAGGCCTCGATGGACTGAGCAAAGCACCAGAAAGCACGGAAGAATATCTGCATCCCATCTTGAGTCCATTCGTTCGGTTTCGGGACGTACTCATAATGCATGCCTGGATTAACCGCTTTGATTGCATTGAAGAGTGCTGGCAACTGCAAGTACCCATCTTCCCAGTCCCCATATATCATCTTCTACATGCGTTGCTTTGCCCTCCATGCTTTCCCATATCTTATCTCGTATCCAAATTTCTCCTTAACAATCCCAGCAAGTGTCTTCACCTTCATATTGGGTTCTCCATTTACTATGTGCCACAGTGACTTGGCAATAATTGTAGAGGTCAACTGCCGATGCTTCTGTTTGAGCTCTGCTTCGGCACAAGTGTGTGGGCTAACGATTCTTGTGATCTTGAACTTTCTCGTGTCCTTCTGTTTCCTAGCACAAACCCTCCATTCACATGTTTCCTTCTCGCACACAACTGTGTACCTCCGCTCCACATAAGAATGCCTCACCTTGAATGGCCTTTTACGAATCACTGAATACTCCTGCAACCACCTTTTCAATGCAGACAAGTTCTCAAACACCATGCCCTTCTCAATTGTCATGCTTGACCCGGCCTCAGGAGCATCTAGCAGCTCGTCATCCCTTCCTTCTGCATAAGCCTCATGAGAATACCTAAGATCGCTGAATTCATGAACTAATGGATCCCGGCCAGGCAATAACGCTGATCGGCTCAATATCACTTTCGGTCGACTCTCCAAAGGGCGGTCATCATCGAATCAACGGCCCTTGCGATCTCGTAAGGCTCCGGATCATCCACAATTTGAACGTCCACACCGTTGGAGTCCTGCAGACTTCTTCAACGCTGCGGGCGAGCAACGGGAGGAACACCCACATTATCAGGAATGTCTCCTGCATCATAAGCACGAAAACGATGGGATTGAGACAAAAGAATGGAATGACGGGAAAAGGCTAAAGTGTTGCTCGACACTTACTAGGATGATTCTGGGTCAAAGGGATCTCCTGAGGGGCCGCCACGACATCTTCAGTCCAACATTCAACTCGAACTGGTTGAGAAATTTGAACCTCGTTCGGGGCAGATAGAGCATCGGGCACCTCAGGCACTTCTTCCACATCCACCGCAAGGTCCGGTAACGGAGGGTCAAAGGGTGCCTGATCACCTAGTTCTGGTGAATAACCATGAGGGGTGGGATCAATGGACACCTTCCGCGCAACAAGGTCCAAACATTGGAACTCATTCCTCATAACCAATTTGACATATTTGTCCCACTGATCCTCACAACCAATTAAGATCAACCGCCTTAGAAATGTGGCTTTCGAACCGAAGTGAAGTAACCCCTCAACTATAATGCTCTCCTCATTTGCATGACAATGTAGCTCCTCCCGGGCCCTAGCAACCAACTCACTAAACGTCGGCCGATCACTGAATATCAGAGGCACCCTTTGCATTTCAACAAATTGAACATTTCCATAATCATCAATTGTCACACTGCCTCCATGATATAGGGTGACTAGGTTGTCCATCTAGTTCATACAGAAAACCAAACTTAATACCTTTAATCGAAATTGGATACTAGATAGTAACTAATAAGTACCTAGTCACTAACTAAATGCTACCTAACTAACTGGCTGACTACCTAAGTACCTAAATTAACTAACTACTACACTATAATTGATGCTAATTAACTAACTAAACTGCATTGTCAATTTTACCTGTCCGACGATGGTAGTGGACAAACCAGGCGGCGCGGTGGCTTGGAGGCGGCCGGCGGCGTGGATGGGGCTGTAGCACGCAGGTATTAAGTTGCATGTGCATTTACTTCAAAATATTATGTAAAGCCCTAATAACATTTTTTTTACATAAAACAAATATTCACCTCTAAGTAAAAGTGCACATTCTTGGGATCCAAATAGTCATTACAACATGAAGGCCAAAATCAGTATACTTCCGCACTTCAAATTTCTCAATACACCTTAGCACTCACATATTAACTTAGGCATGCCAGAAATCACACAACAAATGCTAAAAATTGAGCAAAAATCCTAATCTGATAGGTATTAAATTTTCAAAGTTTAAAACTATGACAGAAGTACCTAGTTAATGCTACTTGTATGCCAAAAAATTCACCAAAAATCCTACCTCTCTGGAGGCGGCCCGAGAGGCGGTGGGGGCGTGGATGTGGCGGGGAGGCGGGCGGCACCACGGGGCCGGGGCGCGCCGGCGCGGGAGGTGGCGGCGCCACGGGCGGCGGCGGGAGGCGGCGGCAGGAGGCGGTTAGTGAACCGAGAAATGCGTCGGGCGGCCGAAAGAAACAGAGGAGAAATGAGAAGGGCGCGTGGGGCCCACTGGCCAGAGCTCGGCGCCAAGATCCACGGCGCCGAGGTCGGCGCCGAGGTGCGTGCCACGTCGGCGCCACGCAGGCGGCCACGCTGGTGCGGGCCTGGGACCTCGGCGCCATGGACCACGGCGCCGAGACGTGTTACGTCGGCACCGTGGGTCACGGCGCCGACCCCCTGGGTCCAAAAACGGAATTAAAACTACCAGGGGTCTGAATGTAAATATTTTTCAAAAAAAGAGTTAAAATAGAAAAAATTCGGCCTCCACGGTTCCTGGCCGACACACCACGCGCCACACGACTAAAGTAGTTCCCATGTAGTCCATACACTCGGCTAAAACTACACGCAGGGCTAGCACGACCCAAGTCGCGCACACTGCCATGAAGACACACCTCTCCCCTGGTCGGCCACCCTCACCTCCCTCTTGGCCATCTCTTTCTCTTCGTCCTTTCTTTCTCGTGACAAAACAGCACCATTGTTGGGAATAAGTTCAGATTGTGAACTAGGCATGCAAAACAAAGTTGTGATTTGCAACGCACTAAAAATCTAAAATTTTAATTTTTTTCATGTGATTTACATCTCTTTATTCTTTGCATGTAGTTCCTTTGTTATAATCACATATATACCGCTAAACCAATTAAATATGCTCTAAAAATGTTACCCGCATAGATCTGCAAGCCACCATGCTAGTTTTAAGAGTAACAAGATAGAGTCTTCAAATATAAATATTTCTCTTTCAAATACAAGTGAATGCTTATTATAGTTGTTTACCTAAATGCTATGTCGATATTGAATGCTTAGCTACACTGAATAATTATTATCTATTATTTTCCTTGATTGTTCACATTTCTGTACTATGTCACCCTAAAATACATACAATGATTATAACACCACCATTAGTTATCTTGACTAGGGGTGAAAATGGATCGGATAGTTTCTGACCGATCCGAATGAAAACGAATACAGATTGTGTTAGATCGGATTTTCTACAGATAATTCTCGGATCAGAAACAAATACGGTTTTTTTGTCGGAAACGGATACGAATATAGTAGGCCTGATATCCGGTGAATACGAATACGGATACAGATTATCCGGATAATACGGATCTGGATATCTGAGATTTCAGCCCAACACTGCCTAGCCCAAGTCAGTCTCTCTCATCTCCCCTGCCACCAGCCCATTAGCAAATATTTATGTTTTTTAAAAATAAATTTAGTATTGTCAGTAGATTAAAATTTGTACCGATTAAATTGATATACTGCCGTTTAAATCACTCTGATGCAAATTTAAATTCTTAATTAATTTATTAGTCACATGTAAATGGTAAAAATCCATTAAGAATTATTTAGGACTTTAGAAAAAATTAACTGCCATTTGAAGATTTAAAATCTATACAATGGTATGACTATTGTGAATAAAAATACTTATGCTTGTTTAGATTTCATTAAGGTTTTGACAAGATAAACTATTTATGTGTTTTCTTTGATTTTGGATGTATACTTTAAGGGGTTTTCATATTCCGATAAATATTCGTGACCATATTCGTTTCGATTCGTATTCGCTCTGCATCTGTATTCGAATTATTCGTATTTGTATTCGTATCTGAGGTATCCGTATTTGTATCTGTATCTGAGAAAAAATATGAAAGCAAATATGGTAGAGACATTATCTATCCGTATTTGATCCGTTTCAGTGGCGGAGGGACCGATAGGGCAAGGTAAGGCTTGGGCCATACCTTGATGTTTTGCAGCAGGCCCCCATATACCCCCCTATCCAGTATCCAATAGCCCAATAGCTACTAGCTAGTCAATGTAAATGTAAACCCTAGATCGCTCCTGCCTCCTCGACGGCTGGACCGGGCGTAGCGGCGGCGAGGCGGCGGCACCACCAGTGGCGATGGCGGCTGGCGCTGCCGCGCTGGCGCAGTGGCATAGCCGGCGGTGGGCGCGGCGGCGGCAGCCACCGGTGGGCGTGGCGCTGGGCGCTGCCGCGCTGGGTAGTGGCGTAACCGGCGGCGGCCTGGGCGTAGCCGGCAGCGGGCGGCAGCCACCGGCGCGCAAACTCCGGCATTGACAGAGTTGGAGGAGCTTGAATGGTATTGCTTTCGATCCGCCCCACCTCCTTTTTTTTCCCGTCCTCCGCCACTGATCCGTTTGCATCTCTAATCTTGACTACTTTTATGGGAATCCACCTTGCTACTTTCTTGTCCATGCATGCAATCTCTCCTTTTTCTCTCTTTGGGCACGCACAACACATACATGCAGCATGTCGATATCTCATACGCCGATCCACATACACCAAAGATATGGGTGTTCCTTTTCCTTCCATGCACACGCCCAGCACACCTACACGTCGTGCCTCTCATGCATGCCATGCGCCCGGTCCAATCTTCACGCGCGCGCACATGCTCGCACGCACGTACGCTTCGGTTCCCAGTCTCCTCTACAGGTCCAGTTCCTGGCCGACACACCACGCGCGTCACACGACTAAAGTAGTTCCCATGTAGTCCATACCCTCGGCTAAAACCACACGCAGCGCTAGCACGACCCAAGTCGCGCACACTGCCATGAAGACACTCACCTCTCCCATGGTCGGCCACCCTCACCTCCCTCTTGGCCATCTCTTTTTCTTCGTCCTTCCTTTCTCGTGACAAAACAGCACCATTGTTGGGAATAAGTTCAGATTGTGAACTAGGCATGCAAAGCAAAGTTGTGATTTGCAACGCACTAAAAATCTAAAATCTTTTTTTTTTCACGTGATTTACAACGTCTCTTTATTTTTCGTATGTAGTTCCTTTGTTATCATCACATATATACCGCTAAACCAATTAAATATGCTCTAAGAATGTTGCCTGCACAGATCCGCAGGCCACCATGCTAGTTTTCAGGGTAACAAGATCCTACGCTATCTTCACTTGACTAAGCCAAATTTTTATAATTGATTATGTTGAATCTAGTCTTCAAATATAAATATTTCTCTTTCAAATACAAGTGAATGCTTATTATAGTTATTTACCTAAATGCTATGTCAATATTGAATGCTTAGCTACACTGGATAATTATTATCTATTATTTTCCTTGATTGTTCACATTTCTGTACTATGTCACCCTAAAATACATACAATGATAATAACACCACCATTAGTTATCTTTACTAGGGGTGAAAATGGATTGGATAGTTTATGAATGATCCGGATGAAAACGAATACATATTGTGTTAGATCGGATTTTCTTCGGATAATTCTTGGATCGGAAACAAATACGGATTTTTTTTATCGGAAACGAATACGAATACAATAGGCCTGATATCCGGTGAATACGAATACAGATAAGGATTATCCGGATAATACAGATCCGGATATCCGAGATTTCAGCCCAAAATTGCTCAGCCCATGTCAGCCTCTCTCATCTCCCCTGCCACCAGCACACTAGCAAATATTTATGTTTATTAAAAATAAATTTAGTATTGTCGGTAGATTAAAATTTGTACCGATTAAATTGATGTACTGCCGTTTAAATCACTCTGATGCAAATTTAAATTCTTAATTAATTTATTAGTCACATGTAAATAGTAAAAATCCATTAAGAATTATTTAGAACTTTAGAAAAAAATTAAATGCCATTTGAAGATTTAAAATCTATACAATTGTATGATTATTATGGATAAAAATACTTATGCTTGTTTAGATTTTATTAAGGTTTTGACAAGATAAACTATTTATGTGTTTTCATTGATTTTGGATGTATACTTTAAGGGGTTTTCATGTTCCGATAAATATTCATGACCGTATTTGTTTCGATTCGTATTCACTCTGCATCTGTATTCGAATTATTCGTATTTGTATCCGTATCCGTATCTGAGAAAAATATAAAAATAAATATGGTAAAGACATATCTGTCCGTATTTGATCCGTTTGCATCCCTAATCTTGACTATTGTTATGGGAATCCACCTTGCTACTTTCTTGTCCATGCATGCAATCTCTCCTTTTTCTCTCTCTTTGGGCACGCACAACACATACATGCAGCATGTCGATATCTCATACGCCGATCCACATACACCAAAGATATGGGTGTTCCTTTTCCTTCCATGCACACGCCCAGCACACCTACACGTCGTGCCTCTCATGCATGCCATGCGCCCGGTCCAATCTTCACGCGCACGCACGTACGCTTCGGTTCCCAGTCTCCTCTACATGTCCAGTTCCTGGCCGACACACCACGCGCGTCACACGACTAAAGTAGTTCCCATGTAGTCCATACACTCGGCTAAAACTACACGCTGCGCTAACACGTACGGCCCAAGTCGCTCACACTGCCATGAACACACTCACCTCTCCCCTGGTCAGCCACCCTCACCTCCCTCTTGGCCATCTCTTTTTCTTCGTCATTTCTTTCTCGTGACAAAACAGCACCATTGTTGGGAATAAGTTGTGATTTGCAACGCACTAAAAATCTAAAATTTTATTTTTTTCACGGGATTTACAACTCTTTATTTTTCGCATGTAGTTCCTTTGTTATCATCACATATATACCGCTAAACTAATTAAATATGCTCTAAGAATATTGCCCGCACAGATCTGTAGGCCACCATGCTAGTTTAAGAGTAACAAGATCCTACACTATCTACACTTGACTAAGCCAAATCTTTATAATTGATTATGTTGAATCTAGTCTTTAAATATAAATATTTTTCTTTCATGTACAAGTGGATGCTTATTATAGTTATTTACCTAAATGCTATGTCAATATTGAATGCTTAGCTACACTGTATAATTATTATATATTATTTTTCTTCTTTGATTATTCACATTTCTGTACCATGTCACTCTAGAAAACTTACAATAATACTAGCACCATCATTAGGGGTGGAAACGGATCAGGTACGATCGAATAGTCTCAAATACGAATACGAATCCATATTTTTAAAACGAATACAAATATGAATTCGAATATTTTCAAATACGGATACGAATATTCTTGAATACGGATATTTTCGAATACGGATTTTCTCGGATACGAATATCGGATAAAACGAATTCCTAGCAGTTTTACCGATTTTTCACTGGTTTTTGACTGTTACCGGTTTTAAACTGCCTAAATTCAAATTTTGAATCACAAAATTCGTACGAATTTTTCATGGGTTCTAGAAACGGATCAAATAATCTCGAATACGAATACGGATATTCTCGATACGAATGCAAATACGAATATTATCAAATATGGATACGAATATTCTCGAATACGAATATAAACATTTTCGAATACGGATTTTACTTACTACATTCATATTTTCTCGAATACGAATATCGAATAAAACGAATTATCCGTTACCACCCCTAACCACCATTAGTTATCTTGACTACTGATATGGGAATCCACTTTCCTACTTTCTTGTGCATGCATGCAATCTCTCCTTTTTCTCTCTCTTTGCTCACGCACGACACATACATGCAGCATGTCGATATCTCATACGCCGATCCACATACACCAAAGATATAGGTGTTCCTTTCCTTCCATGCACACGCCCAGCAGGCCAACACGTCGTGCCTCCCATGCATGCCATGGACCTGACCCAATCTTCACGCGCGCGCACATGCTCGCATGCGTCCTTCGGTTCCCAGTCTCCTCCACAGGTCCAGTTCCTGGCCGACACACCACGCGCATCACACCATCCAACCCACGACTAAAGTTAATTAGTTCCCATGTAGTCCATACACTCGGCTAAAACCAAACGCATCGCGGTCCAAATCGGACTCAGTGGTGAAATGATCTAGATTATCTATACTAAACCATTAAAATATCACCTAAGTTGAACAAGGATTGGCGGGAGGTCGAGGAAAGGTTCCAGAAAAAGTTGAGTAGTTGGAAAAGTAAGTTGTTATCGGTAGGCGGTAGACTGGTTCTAATCAATTCAGTTTTATCAAGTCTCCCGATGTTTATGATGTCTTTCTTCAAGATTCCTAAAGGAATCCTGAAGAAACTGGATTATTATCGATCCAGATTTTTCTGGCAAAATGATGGGAATAAAAAGAAATATAGATTGGCCAGATGGGGTATTCTTAGTCAACCAAAGTGCGTGGGGGGTTTGGGTATTTTAAACCTGGAAATGCAGAACTGTTGTCTGTTAAGTAAGTGGTTGTTTAAATTGTTGAATGAGGATGGCCTCTGGCAGAGCATGATTAAGAGAAAGTATTTGAAAGGTAAGACCCTGTCACAAACGATTAAGCAACCAGGGGATTCTCACTTTTGGAGTGGGCTTATGGAGGTCAAAAATCTCTTTCTAACAAGAAGCAGATTTAGGGTTAATAATGGGCAACAATCGAGGTTTTGGGAAGACATTTGGATTGGGAAGGAAGCGCTAATGACGAAATTCCCTGATCTGTATAGAATTGTTAGAAAGAAGAATATGACGGTTGCTCAAGTTCTGAGTACTTCACCGTTAAAGGTTTCTTTTAGGAGAGCTTTAGTAGGTGGAAAGCGGAATTCGTGGCTTAATTTGGTGAGTATGATAGTTCGAGTCTCTTTGAATGAGAAAGAAGATGTTTTAGTTTGGAACTTGAATAAGAGCGGTTCTTTTACTGTCCGTTCCTTGTATAGAGATCTCATGGAAAGAGAAGGCATTTCAGAAAAGAATGTATTTTGGAAAACAAAGATTCCTCTTAAAGTCAAAGTTTTCCTTTGGTTCTTGAAAAAAGGAGTGATTTTAACAAAGGATAATCTTGCAAAAAGGCAGTGGCAAGGAAGTATCAGGTGTTGCTTTTGTCTCTCTAATGAGAGTATTCAACATCTATTTTTCGAGTGCCATGTGGCTCGGGCCTTTTGGAATGTGATAGTCATTAGCTTTGGAGTTCAACCACCTACTAGTGTTGAGATGTTGTTTGGTTCTTGGCTTACAATTTTTCTGTAAAGCTTAGAAATCAGATTCTAGTGGGTATAGCAGCTTTTTGCTGGGCTTTATGGTTGAATAGAAATGACGCCGTTTTCAAAGGGATCATTACTCACTCTATTGTGCGAGTCATTTTCAGGGGACTTACTGGATCGGTATTGGTCGAATCTGTCTAAAGAGAAAGCGAGAAGGGCGCCATAGCAGGATGCATGAGGTTGGAGAGAGTGGTGTTGGAGATCTTTAGCAAGTTTGGTTGGAACACTTGTTTTAGATTAGAGGTTTAAGTCCTTTTGGCGAGAGTGCTTGACTCAGGAGTTGTTGTATCACTGTTTTGTGTGGTGGGGAGTGTCTTTGGTTTGTTACTTTGGCTGTAGTCATTCTCATGGAATGATCAAGGCCGGAATATTGATTCCTTTATCTAAAAAAAGTTGAACTGAATTTATCCGGACTGTACACTAGATTTTTTTTCCACACCTTAGGCTGAAGCCTACTCTGTCCTGGGTGTGGTTCTGCCCTGCTCACCTCCCTCTTGGCCATCTCTTTTTCTTCGATCGTCCTTTCTTTCTCGTGGCAAAACAGCACCATTGTTGGGAATAAGTTCAGACTGTGAACTAGGCATGCAAAGCAAAGCTGTAGAGCTAGCTAGGTGGCGCCGTATCAGCCTGCTTTGGTGGAACTGTCGTATCATCAATAAGATCAGATGCCCAAGTATCGGGGTGAAGCCCTGGAATCTTAACACCTGTGAGTTCTTTCATGGCCACCCAAAAAGAAAGCGCCCAAGAGCATTTGATCAGAACTAGCAAAGCTGTTTCCTCCGTTACACCGCATACTTCACAGCGAGCAATTCGATCCAGATGTCGCCCACGCAATGCTGATCTAGTGGAAATAAAACTGTGCAGAGCTCTCCACCAGAACACACGAATCTTCGAAACATTCAGTTTCCAAAGTTTTTGACAGATCGGGTTTGCCGTACGAAAAGAGGAAGATGCCGACGATAGCCCCCTGCGCTCCTGTAGCTTCATCCGACAACAGCCGATAAGCCGATCTAACTGAGTAACATCCATGGTTTTCAGTCGACCAAGCAAAAACATCCTCTGCTGTTTTACCTACCGGAATCCTGACTCCTGAGCACTGCTCTCACTCAGGTGTAGGCCTGTTCTTTTGGCTGAGGCTTATGGCTTTTGACTGCGGTTTGTGGCTTTTAGACTGTTTGTACTAGAGATTATAGAGTAACAGAAACTCACGTGCGGTTTTCACCGATATAAATAAAGTCGGTATAATATATACTACAATTAACTAGTGATTCTATCTTAAAAAGACACTCCGTTTAAAAACTAGTTACTACAGAAAAGTCAAAAGTAGAATTCAAAAGCTGAATAAAAATAAGGACCGTAAAAAGATTATTCTCCAATGCTTTGAGTATCCCTGTCAGACCATCTTCTTCCAGTAAGTCGCACACTGTCAGTGCATTCGTTGTAGCTGGTCCGCCAAGATGCTTGTGGCCTAAATTGTCAGGAATCCACTGATCTTTCCACAGATCAATTGATGAACCATCCCCCACTCTCTTAATCAAGCCAGGTTCCAGAGCAACCCGGCCACAGAGACTGACATGGAAAACGATTCCATTATAATGGAACCTTAAATTGATTCTTGCGCTATGAAAATGATACAAGGAATAATGGAACCTTAAATTGATTCTTGTGCCAGGAAAATGATAGAAGGAAGATAATTGTGTTGAGGTTGTTAAGATGGTAGAGGGGAGATATAAAGTGCAATCATGCTATCACTTTCAGTTCTAGCACCAAATCAACATAAATAATTCCGAAAAAATGGATGATGTACTTCTTGATTTACTCTACCTATTTATAAAATTGCAAGTTCAAATTTATTCTATTTTAAGAGTAACAAACTGTAGAAAATTCTGATAAATGATAAATCAAAATAAAAGAAAAGGACAGATGTTACTATTCACACCAAACATATCTTTTCTTGGTTCCTAACACTTTTTGGAGATTGAAGTTAAAAGGTTTTAAAGGACACTGCAACACTCCATAAACTACATCAAGAAGTTTTTTTTTCTCTAGGAATTTTTCATGTTAGGTTTGTACCTGAAACCAAAAGCGATGAACGATTGCACTTACGCCTCTAAAAAAAATTGCTTGGATTGAATGGGCCAAGCTTATCTCTGGGGTCGAGCCTAATGTCACTGAATCGGTCCACAGTGGGTCGAACCCTAAGCCCGATATCTTGTTCTTCCCTTGCTGCGAAGACTCCACCTACTTAAGGCCTGTTTGGCTGGCTTCACCTTTAACAGGGCTTCATGTGAAGCTGCCTTCAATGGAAGCAATAGGGCTATAGGAGCCGTCGAAGCTTGTAAATCATGCTTTTTTCCTAGTTTATTTTGGACTCTACTTCTCTACAGCCGGCTTCAATCTCCGGCGAAGAAGCACAGAAGCAGAGCTCAGCTAAATGACACCTTAATCGGAAGGAGAGTTTTACAGCCGGGTCCAATTCAAACACCATATCAAGGCTGCCATGGTTCTTTCGGCCATAATCCAGATTTAGCAATAGTATTCATCTAAATGCAAAATTGACGATTGAGACGTACCACTATTTCAACAAAGACCTATCAGATGCAATAATATAAAACTTTTTCTTGTGTTTCAAATACTCCGCGCAGTCCAAAAATCAACGTAGCTCTAATCCATTGCTATGCTCGGTCTAGCCTAGCTCTTTAGAACACAGGAATTCCACGTGAACCTTGTATGGAACAGTACAAGTCCTGTACGAATCCCATGTACAATTAATGGAATTTTTGGCACATACGTCACTATTTGAACCCGTATTTACAAAAATATCAGTATGTGCATTTCTACCGCACGGTGATCGGATGGCAGCGGTGTGGAGCTAACACGTGGTGCCTAGAGCCCTGCCACCGTGCGCCTCCCAGCATGCCGCCTGCCCAACATGCCGCAGGTAATAAGCTGGCTTAATTACCTAACTTGATTATTATTTTATATTACTATTCTTTAATTATTTAAATATAGCAAATAAGCTCAAAAATTACAAAATTGTACATGCAATCTCCTGACACAATGTACTTCATTGTATAATTTTTTTTATAATTTTATCCAGTGTGAATGTTGCTCAAAATTTTATACAATTATGTTGTTTCTAGGAGTTGTTACATATAGTAAATAAGGTCTAAAAATTACAAAATTTTATGTGCAACCTCCCGATATCGTCGACCTAATTGTCTAAGTTTTTTTGGAATTCTATATATTTTAAAATTTTCATGTTCATTTAATCATAATTAGCGATATGCGATGCTCATTTAATTAGCGATTGAAGTCCTAGACTGCACGGTCATCGTGTGGTAGCCATCTTTTGTAATGCGTGACCTCTCTCCTTTACACATATGTCGACCTGTTGCTGCTTTCCCCCCTTTCCCTTACTTTCTTCACACATTTGTCAATGTGCCCGTGTACAGTTTCACTTGTACGGTTTGGACATGAACTACAGGGGTCTTTGGCTGAACATGATGCAATGGGCCTCCAACAAGGACTTGAAAATAACTGTGAAGGGACGTCGGTAGTCGACCAACGATATAGATGTCAACCAACGTACCAACATTAGCCGCAGAGTAAAGTGCAGGATATGCAAGACATCCGAGCACTCAATGAAGGATTGCCACAATAGACCAAGCTCGTCTGGTCACCATTCGGTGTCGTGATTTCATGTATTTTTTGTTTATCAAATTAATTCATATTTATAGCAATTCAAGATGTACTATTTTATGTGGTGGTAATTGGCAATTAATCAGTTGATTACTTATATGATTAACTCCGTAATCTATTATCGCATGTGATTATTTATGCCAACCGCAACAATGCGTCAAATATTTAGTTATATGCTTAAGGACATTAAAAATAACCATGTATAACAGGGAAGAATTGTGGTACAAGCATCTCCGGGCGTGCCTATGGGTAAAACATGTCTAGCACTACCCACATAAAGTATTGCAGTGGCACGCACATGTGCAGCTAGGGTTTGTGCAACAGCATATGGGATCATAGAAACTTCCTATGTTGACGACCTCCTCGTTGCCTCTCTCCAAGACCAACATGACTGCATCCTCCCTATGTCTGCATTTCGGCCATATCGATGGGAGACGGAAGCTCACCTAGAGGCGTGCAGGTGCAGGGAGCACGAGGCTCGTAAGGAGGAGCGCGAGAGAAAGTGTGAACTGTCAGCCAAGGCTAGCGCAGCCGACGAGGACTACAACACCGACCTCGCGAGGAAGGGCAAATGGCCACGGTCAATGCAGTAGTTCGATCCTCTTCGTCTATATGTATACCATCCTTGGTTGCTTAGCCTGCATGCCATGTCATCCCCTTGTCAGATCAACTGTTGTTTTGTTATCGTTATGGCGCTCCACCCACGCGGGACCTGGCTCGCCAATATTAGTCCAGCAAAATTCATAATGTGTAAAATTCCTGAAAAATAGATAATTAGGAAAACTATGCCGGGAGCCTGCACATAAAATTTTGTAAATTTTGTAGCTCATTTGCTATATGTAACAACTCCTACAAATAACATAATTGTATAAATTGTTTAGCAACATTCACATTGGATAAAATTATAACAAATTACATAATAAAGTATGTTGTGTCACGAGGCTGAACATAAAATTTTGTAATTTTTTGAGGTCATTTGCTATATTTGAAAAATCAAAGAAATAGTAATATAAAATAATAATTAAGATAGGTAATTAAGCTAGCTAATTAGCTGGATTAATTACCTACCACATGGTGGGCAGACGGCATGTTAGGAAGCGCCCAGTGGCCAGGCGGCAGGCCACCTGCCACATGGTGGTAGGGCTCTAGGTGCCATGTGTCAGCTCCACACCGCTGCCACCAGGTCACTTTGCGGCAAAAGTGCTATTTTTGCCATTCTCACATGCATGCTGACATTTTTGTAAATACAGGTTCAAAAAAGTGCTATATGTGCCAAAAATGCCCGAACTTGGACATGGCCTATACCTAATTTAAGATTATTATTTTTTGCCCGCTCGTACGATGGTATTCCTGATGATATATTGATCTATTTGTCCATTGAATGTTCGTGTGCACTTCCTTCTGTTCTCTATTTGAATACGGTAGAATCGAAAAGCAACAGGGGGTGTGGTGCCTTTCAAAATGTTCTCCTAAGTATTTTTGATCCTTCACTCTATTGAGATTATAATTAAAAGCCAAAACCATAAACAAATGGCCCAAGAAAACAAAACCCAAGAGGCATGCAACCATGGAGGTCAAGCCTCTCCCTTCCGGTCGGTCTGACTGGGGTGCCCTAGCGGTCTAACTACCCCTTGTTCCAAAAAAGAAAATCAACTCGAGACAATATAACTTTTGTTACAACTCCAAAAATATAGGTCCAAATAATATGAAATTTTACACACACCTTACTTAAAGTCTCAGGAGTATATTCTAAGCAAATATCACATGAATCTATGCCAAAGTTCAGACTTTTTCAAAATTAATCAAGATTGCACCAAAAGGGCATAAATCGAAAACGTTGAATATGATTTGCTCATAGGTAAATGATGACCAAGATGGCTCTATATATATTCCGACATATCATAGTAAGCAAAAACATTAAATAAATCAAGACAAAACACTTCGATCAAGAAATCACTCTGTAAGGTCAAATACAAGCAAAATAAGGTTACTTTATGAACTTGCCAACTACGTGCTTAGATAGATGTTGATTAATTTTCAGGAGTCATCTCTATCTCTTACATGTCCTTGACACAACGAGATCAAGAAGGGGAGAGAGAGGATCAAAACTAACCAAATCAAGAGCAACCAACCAACACAACATGGATCAATGGGAAATGAACAAATATTGATGTATTGCTACTTGAAGGTGAAGGTTTTACAACCATTTCATCTGGAGGACAATAGAGCACAATACAGCACTCAACTTCTCTAATCCTAACCCTAGAACACCTGGCTTCAATTGCAAGGACTGAATGGTTAGATGATTAACTAGTAAGTCCCTATCTCAACTTGTTAAATAGATAGAGCAACCAGTACCTATCTAATCTTAATGGATACTATCCAATTAGCACAAATGGGAGAAATTCATTAACCCCACACAACACGGGTTTTACACACTAAACTTATGTACGCTTTTCAAAGCACATAAGCCCAAATTTGCTAAGTAGTTAGCATTGATCTAACTTGATTTTCTTATCTTCTCCTTGACATAAGTCGCTTTTCCAAGCACCGAGATTTGATCCAAGGTAGTTTCAGGTATTTTGGTCAACTTACAAAAATACCCTTCGTTGACCCAGTCTTCACCCTCTACTGCAATCAATTGGCATGCTTGCCATATGTAGATGCACCACTAGCTTGCCACACGCCGTCAAGTCTCTTCTGCTCCGGTTCCATCGAACCATGCCTCACTTGGACCGACCAAACTACATGGTGTAACCTATCACTCGAACTTCTCTTCAACATTTCTCGTCTTTCTCATGTCACACTTGAGCTCTGCCATCTCACAAGGCATCCTTAATCGTTCTGGGTTTTGGCTCCTTTATAAGCGTAGCTCCGATCCTCACCTTTGACCACGGTTGACTCCAAGTGACTCTGCACATCAAAAGAAGAAATCATTTTTGGCACAAGTTCTTCACCACGTTAGCTGTAACATGTATCAAACAACTCATATGCACAGAGCTACATCAAACAAACTCAACCCATTGGCTACCAATCGAGTACTGTATGCTACGACCATCAAAAAGTACTGTAGCTCCGAATACTGAGTATAGACCAGGTACTGTAGCTATGACCACCGACCAGGTACTATAGTAGACGAGCTTACGACCACCAACCGGTTCACTGTAGCTAAGATCAGTTAATTGTTGCTTATGACCGATTCGCTGTAGCTTACCATCATCGACCAGGCATGGTCGTTTTGCTGTAGTCGATCAACCATGGTCGTTCAACCGCAGTCATCCTGCCATACTCGTTCTTTCGTGGTCGTTCTTCCATGGTCGTTCTTCCGTGGTGGACTTATCATGGTCGATCTGCTGTGGTCGACCTGCCATGGTCAATTTGTCATGGTCGATCTGTCGTGGTCATATACTCTCGTCAGACTACCAACCTTTGTCAAAGTTTGCCGATTGGACCGCCCAACATAAGACCGTTCGGATCACCAACTACCGATCATGGTTGAAGCATGCTGATCGCCAACCGTGGTCGACCGAAACTTTTACAAACACAAATTTCAATCCAACCCACAAGTCAATTATTCATCATCACTGTATTCACAACCTCCACATGGTTCAACAAACTATGATATCATTTGCAAAATAACAATAATATACCGAATAATGAAAAAGAGCACTATGAACTGCTACTCTGCTAGACACGATGATATCTTCAGATATGAATGCAGTTGTTTCATATTGTTATGTAATGATCAGGTGCCAGTCGTGCAATCATGGGTTCTCCCATGATGATCTGGAAGTTGGGACTGTGTGCAGACCTTGTCCGGATCAATGGCCGTGAGGGTGGCTCCGGCCGAATGACGGGATACCAACTGATGGACTATTGGGATCGGCTGTGCAGATATCTCAGGGTCAGGTAGTGAATTTGTTAAATGATGAATCATAAAGGCAAAAGAATTTTCTATGTAATGAACTATTTATGAAAACAAATTTACCAGCACTGGTACATGCTTAAACGAACATATGCAGGCGTATTACTTTCAGCATCTTTTTTCTAATTTGTCGGGAATGATACTAACATGTAAAAATACTTAATAAATTGCAGAGATGTCTCAGTTATGGATGTCTTGAAGAAGTACGGAATTGACTACCGGATCCTACACGCTGTCACCACTGGCTGTTCTTGGTATGGCCAGTGGGGATTCAAACTCGGCAGTGGGAGCTTTGGAAAAACACCCGAAACCTACTGCAAAGCCATCGCCGGCATTTCCTCGGTGCCACTGTCTCACTTCTTCCCTCACTCCCGGTCACCTCGAAACCAGCTGCAGGAGACCATTGCATTATTTCAATCCCTCTCAAAGCACCCTCTCATCACACTCCGTGACCTGTTCCTCTATATGCTGGGGCTCAGAAATCTCCATTAGAATAGTTGAAACAGTAATCTCAGCTAGTTCTCTGTTTGCTATACTATACTTTTGTGAACTAGCATAGGGGAATAATCATCCGTTGGAGAAAGGTCGAACGGCTATGACTTAAAGTAGAATAGTGCTAGACGAAGGAGAGCACCGATTGAAGGAGGAATTGATCTAGAATAACTGGTCAAGAGAACGACTACAGCTGGACTTTAGGGACTAGAGACTTTAGGCGAGGAAGTGGACCCCGGCGGCGACACGGGAGGCGAGGGAGGTCACCGGGATGCCCACCACCGCGAACATGTGCCACGCACCAGCAGCGGCCAGCGCGCACCCCGTGAGGGCGCTGCCGTCGACCGTCGCCGCGGTGGAATCGGATGCCATTCTTGGTTTGGGTTGGGGTCTCGGGGTGTTTGTGTGTTGGTTTGCTTCTAGGCTTGTCGTTGCTGTGAAGATGCGTTGTTGGAGGCGAGCGAGCGAGGGGCACCCAAGTCTTTTTCGAAATTTTCTCTCTCCCTCTGACCCGGAAATGATATAATAGTGTCTTCAGTGTCCTAGGCAAAATTACACCTTTTTATAATGTGTTTTGGTGTAACCATGTTTGTTTAATATTCGTTGGCAAATGGTGACAATTTATAGCGTCCCGCAAGGATGTTACGGCGTTGCCTAGGCGGCGCCTAGGCGTCCAGGCAGGCCTGTGCGGACGCCACAACCCTTCGCCTCGACTTGGTCTTCTAGGCGAGCGCCTAGCGGGTCTGGTCGTCCGCAGTGTCGCCTAGGCATCCAAGGCAAGTGGCACGGCGACGACTTGTTGCCAGCACGGATGAAGCCAAAGGCCAAAGTGGTGTAAAGTAAACAGAGCGAAGCCGAAAGCCCAAAGCGGTATAAATGAAGCGACACAGCGGCAAAACCCTAAGCCCTACCGATCGCCGCCGCCACTCCCTTCGTCGGCGCCGCCGACCGACCTGCCTTCATCAAAGACCCCTCTGACCATCCGACGAGCATCCCCCTCCTGCACTTTCTCCACGAGTCCACGAATCGAAGCCCTTCCGCAGGCAAGGACCATATGCCCACATTTGTTTTCTTCTCCAGTTCTTCTTCCTCCTCATTCTCGTTTTCTTGCTCTGCTCTGCTTAGTGCTCATGCTCTCGTTCTCATGCTCTACTTTGCTCTGCTCAGTTCTTCTTCTGCCAGATCTACTCTGCTTGGTGTCGTCACTGGCCAGAGAAAGCTGGAGAAGAGGGAGGCAGGTGGGTTGGACCCGAAACTCAGTGTGGCCAGGATCTACCTCAGGAGAATTGTGAGTACTGACTACTGAGTACGCAAAATTGCAAATTTTTTGTTGGGTTTTAGGCTCTTAAAGCTGTGATTTTGATGGGGTTTTAGACGGCAGAGCTACAAGCCTGCAAAGAGTGGTGTTTTGAAGTTTGAACTTTTGCCACTGGAGCTGTCAGCTTGTGACTTTGTGGTTTATATTGTCAACTTGTCAAGTAGCTGCACGCCTGCACTTGCAAATTGCAAATTTGCAATATGACCAATCAGATGATAATCATGATAGTAAATTAGTAATTTATTTGTCTACAAGACTGCAACTAATTATTCTAATTTACATGTATGTATGACGAGGGTGATTTGATGAACACCAAACAGCAAAAAATTAATACAATACCCATTTTTGCATTATGAAAGTAGTCTGGGTAAAAGAGGTATTGGTCGGCAGTAACTGCATGTCTGCATGTAGATTTGTAAATTGTAATTGCAAATCTGAAGATCGAATAGGTGCTTACTTCTTGGATGTGATATTCTGATTGTTATCCTTGATCCGTGTGCCAATGTTGAATGTTCTTTTTTGTAATCTTGATCTAATTGTGCTTGGATGCTTGCTGTATAATGTGATGACTTGATGTACAATTCATTGCCATAATGCTATTGCTATCTATCATTGATTCATCACTCATGTAATCATGTTGATGTCTTCATGTTTGCACTTTGCAGTGATGGCAGAGCAAGAACTAGGCAATGTTGCGGCTGCTGCCAGTGCTGCAAATCCTGAAGTTAGAGAGCGGAATGAGTAGTATGATCCAGCTAAAAATCCTAAACGAAGGGCAAAGTCCAAAGATCCTGGGTGGCAGTATGGTTTTTGGCCAGATTTAGGCAACAAAGATAAGGTCCAATGCAAGCTTTGTGGAGTGACTGTTTCTTCGGGAATCAAGAGGCTTAAGCAACATCTTGTTGGTGGCTCCGGAGATATAGAGAAATGCTCCAAGACCACCACAGCCATCATGAGAGAGATGCATAATTACCTTAAGAGCAGCACAAAAAACAAGCCTATCAATTATGATGAGGACGATGTAGAAGATGCACAATAGGTAGCTCAAGAGGTTGAGGAAGTGGAGGTGGATCAACCACAAGGAACAAGTACAGTACAATCATCGAAAGGCTCATGGTCCTGGACAGCTCCGAAGCCAACTCCAAGCTTTGGGACAGCTAACAGAAGGATGCTAGCAGCTGTAGCACTTCAATCGAAGAACACCAACAAGAAGTGTTGCAGTGGGTTCTAAATCGGTTATTGCTACGCTTCGGAAACATCCCCACGAGGTGGTCGAGGAAAGACATGCAAGGGGGAAGAAGCAAACATACATGGAGCAGTTCAACTCAAAAGAGACCAAGGAAAACAAAGAGAGATGCAATGAATACATAGCAGATTTTTTTACTCGAATGGCATACCCTTCAATGTGGCCAAGTTAGGGTCCTTTGAGGTTATGGTTGATGCCATTGGACAAATTGGAACTAACCATATTGGTCCAAGTTATCATGAGTTGAGAAAACCATACTTGTAGAAGGCGAAGATGAAAATAGATGTGCTGAGGAAGACACATGAGTTAGCTTGGAAGGAGTATGGCTGCACTATCATGTCTGATGGGTGGACTGATAAGAGAGGACGCCATTTAATTAACTTCCTTGCCAATAGCCCAGAGGAGACTTTTTCCTAGAGTCTGTTGACGCATCTAGTCAGGTGGTAGATGCAACAATGCTAGCTGACGTGCTACAAAAGATAATTGAGGAAGTTGGCGAGAAAAATGTTGTACAAGTAATCACCGATAATGGTGCTAATTTCAAGGCCGCTGGCAAGCTTATAATGGCTAGGTTTCCTACTCTATTTTGGACTCCATGTGCTGCCCATTACATAGGCCTCATGTTGGAGGAAATTGGGAAGATACGTGTGCTCAACAGTTCCATTACCAAAGCTAAGTGTGTCACCACATTTATCTGTTCCATTACCAAAGCTAAGTGTGTCACCACATTTATCTACATGCACGGGAAGCTTCTTGATACAATGAGGGACTAGACAGGAGGCTTGCCACATCCTTCCTAACCTTGCAGAGTTTGTTCAAGCATAGAGCTACTTTGAGGAATCTCTTTGTGGACAAGGACTGGAGTAGGTGCAAATTAGCCAAGTCACAAGTGGGAAAGAATGTAGAGGAAATTGTGCTTTCTCCTAATTTTTGAAATGCTGTGCAAGATTGCAAAAGAGCAATACAACCACTAGTAGTTGTATTGAGGATAGTTGATGAAACACCAGTGTTGCCTGAGATTTTGATAGCTATGGATGTTACCAAGTAGAAAATCAAGGAAATCTTGCAAGGCAAGGCTATCCTTGATCGTGTGATTGACATTGTTGAGAGGAGGTGGAGAGACCAAATGGACGTGAAGTTATATGGTGCAGCACTGTACATGAATCCAAACAAGTTTTATGCATTCAAAGAGAAAGAAAGTGCACGTGCTCGAAAGCTAAGAGACAATTTCAATGATGTTCTTTCCAAGATGGTTGGTTAAGAAGACGAAGCACTTGCCACAAAGATAGCTACCCAAGCTAATCATTATGAGAAAAAGCGAGCTTGCTTTGCAAAGGCACTTGCCATCTCAAGTCCAGGAAAAATGACCCCACGTAAATACTCAATCTCATTTGACATTTCATTGCTTCATGTCTTTCCCTTTGCATATTCGATTTCATTTCATTGAATCATGCCTTTTGCATTGTACTAGTTGATTGGTGGGATTCATTTGGTGGTGATGCATCGAAGCTTCAACAATTTGCAAAATGTCTTCTTGGTCTTTGTGCTTCGGCCTTCGGGTGTGAGCGCAATTGGAGCACCTTTGAATTTGTAAGTACTAAACTACTAACTAGTACGTAGTAATCTACTAAGTAATGGTTTTGTACGTGCAACTACTTACATTAAGCAAATATTCTCTTAATCCATTTGGTAGATGCATACAAAGAAAAGGAATCGGCTGAAGCACCAGAGGTTGAGTGATTTAGTTTATGCGAAATATAACCAAAAGATTACTGAAAGATTTCAAAAGATGCGTGTGGAGGGAAGCAACTTCAACCCACTAATCTTTGATGACTACGAGTGGAACACTGACTGGATTGATGCGGGTGCTGAAGATGTCCATGAGGTGGAACCAGAAAATCTGGATTGGGCTCTTATTGATGAAGTTGTGGGTGCATCAAGTGCGCTCCATGGTCGCAATCTACCTAGAAAAGCACATGCCTCTGTGAGTGATGTCCGGACTTATCATCGACGAGGTCATGGCCATGGAGGGCAAGTACAAGCTCATTGCTGCTTGAAGAGGAAGGACGAAGTGGTGACGACCACGATGAAGATGTTGAGATGGATGATGAAGACATCGAAGATGACTACGACGAAGCTCCTCCTAGTCCTACTCTAAACATCGCTGGACAAAGTGATGTTGCGGGCGACGAGGGAGGGGATTCAGATTATGATTGTTGCATGTTGATGGCCTTTGCCTTGCCAATTTCATGGTTTTGCTGTTTTGCAGCTTTGCTACAAATTATCTTATCTTTTTGATGTTCTGGACCTTTTGGATGGCTCTGCTCGTATTTGCTCAATGTTACTTAATTAGGGTGGGATCATCCAATCTGTTGCCTCTCCATTCAGTTTGAAACTTTGAATTTGTGTTAACATATATGCCCCTAAGCATTAATTACTTTTTTTAGATTTTATTTACCTTCTTCAGATTCATACATGGCTATATTGCTACTTTATCTTCTTTAGATTTGTGTGTGTTTCAGCCTTTCAGTCTTGACCAGTGAATAGACATCATGTGAGTACATAATTTCTTCAACCTTGCATCTTAGAAAATTCATGGGTATAGTGGCTATTTACATATTTAATTACAGGGAGGCATTGATGATGGTGGAGCTGCATCTGTGAGGGCAATTATGCACTGGCAATACCAGACTATTTGTAGAGGGTCTAATTCAATACTTCAGAATCTATATGATGTGTTTGTCTCCAAAACACATGATTATATATCCTTTTATGGCCTTAGAGCACATGGCAGACTAGGTGATGGAGGTCATGTGGTGTGGTTACCAATCAGGTAAATAGGCCTCAGTTTATGAGCCACTCTCTGGGAATATGTTACCCTCTCAGGTCATGGCTTTAGGCTAATTGTCAATTTATTTTCTTTCATGGCTTTAGGCTAATTGTCAACTTATTTTCTTTCTCTTCTTTCTTTTGCTATAGTCTGAATTTTGCACATATATGTACACAGTAAGTTGATGATAATTGACGATCGCATGACACTGATTGGCTCAGCTAACATAAATGATAGAAGCTTGCTTGGACCAAGGGATTCTGAGGTATGGCTTTCTCAAGTACCACTTCTGTATGCTTCTGTACATTTCCATGCTACTCTAATATTTCCATTTCTGAGGTACGGCTTTCTCAAGTACCACTTGAAATGTACAGAAGCATGGAAATGTACAAAAGCATACAGAAGTGGTACTTGAGAAAGTCATACCTCATAATCCCTTGATCCAAGCAAGCTTCTATCATTTATGTTAGCTAAGCCAATGAGTGCCATGCGATCGTCAGTGATCATCAACTTACTGTGTACATATATCTGCAAAATTCAGACTATTAGCAAAAGAAAAAAAGAGAAAGAAAATAAGTTGATAATTAGTCTAAAGCCATGAAAAAAATAAATTGACAATTAGCCTAAAGCCATGACCTAGGAGGGCAACATACTCCCAGAGAGTGGCTCATAAACTGAGGCCTATTTACCTTATTGGTAACCACACCACAAGACCTCCATCACCTAGTCTGCCATGTGCTCTAAGGCCATAAAAGGATATATAATCATGTGCTTTGGAGCCAACCACATCATATAGATTCTGAAGTATTGAATTAGACCCTCTACAAATAGTCCGGTATTGCCAGTGCATAATTGCCCTCACAGATGCAGCTCCACCATCATCAATGCCTCCCTGTAATTAAATATGTAAATAGCCACTATACCCATGAATTTTCTAAGATGCAAGGTTGAAGAAATTATGTACTCACATGATGTCTATTCACTGGTCAAGACTGAAAGGCTGAAACACACACAAATCTAAAGAAGATAAAGTAGCAATATAGCCATGTATGAATCTGAAGAAGGTAAATAAAATCTAAAAAAAGTAATTAATGCTTAGGGGCATATATGTTAACACAAATTCAAAGTTTCAAACTGAATGGAGAGGCAACAGATTGGATGATCCCACCCTAATTAAGTAACATTGAGCAAATACGAGCAGAGCCATCCAAAAGGTCCAGAACATCAAAAAGATAAGATAATTTGTAGCAAAGCTGCAAAACAGCAAAACCATGAAATTGGCAAGGCAAAGGCCATCAACATGCAACAATCATAATCTGAATCCCCTCCCTCGTCGCCCGCAACATCACTTTGTCCAGCGATGTTTAGAGTAGGACTAGGAGGAGCTTCGTCGTAGTCATCTTCGATGTCTTCATCATCCATCTCAACATCTTCATCGTGGTCGTCACCACTTCGTCCTCCATCTGTCTTCCTTGGTCACCTTTGAGTTGTACTGCTCCATGTTTGTTTGCTTCTTCCCCCTTGAATGTCTTTCCTCGACCACCTCATGGGGAAGTTTCCAAAGCATAGCAATAACCGATTTAGAACCCGTTGTAACACATGACATCTTGTTGGTGTTCTTCGATTGAAGTGCTGCAGCTGCTAGCTTCCTTTTGTTAGTTGTCCCAAAACTTGGAGTTGGCTTTGGAGCTATCTAGGACCATGAGCCTTTCGATGATTGTACTGTACTTGTTCCTTGTAGTTGCTCCACCTCCACTTCCTCAACCTCTTGAGCTACCTGTTGTGCCTCTTCTACATCGTCCTCATCATAATTGATAGGCTTGTTTCTTACGCTGCTCTTAAGGTAATCATGCATCTCTCTCATGATGGCTATGGTGGTCTTGGAGTATTTCTCTTCATCTCCGAAGCCACCAGCAAGATGTTGCTTAAGCCTCTTGATTCCCGAAGAAACAATCACTCCACAAAGCTTGCATTGGACCTTATCTTTGTTGTCCAAATCTGGCCAAAAACGGACTTTGCCCTTCGTTTAGGATTTTTAGCTGGATCATACTGCTCATTCCCCTCTCTAACCTTAGGATTTGCAGCACTGGCAGCAGTCGCAACATTGCCTAGTTCTTGCTCTACCATCACTGCAAATGTCACATACCAAAATTTCGCTTTCTGAAAAATTTTATTTTTATTAATTATTTCAATGTATTTGAATCTTATTTGGATTTATCTGGATTTAATTTCAAAATTTAAAACAAGGAAATGTATTTAAAATATTTTATTAAAGCCAAAAAGGGAAAATTATATTTTTTTTCCTAGCCTTTCTTAAATTTTTTAAATATTATTTGAGAATTTTCTGAAATTTAAAATCAATTTTCAAAGCTAAAAAAGTATTTTATAAAATTATTAAATTCCAATCTGAAATTAAAATTATTTTTAATAAGTCTAAAATGCTTCCAGAAATATTGTATAATTTTTCTGGAATTTTTAGACATTAAATATGTATTTTTCCAAACGTTTATAAAGTTTCTAGTATTTGCTGAAATTTATTCCGAAAATAAAAATCAAATTCATCCAAGCCCGCCACTTGTCGCTCTCAGATTGAATCACTCTCTCCGCGATTTAATCCTAGCCACACATGATCACTTACCCCTTCATAAAATCCAAGAGCCATAAAACACTCACTTGCCACGTGTCAACAATCCGACGGCCCGTACCCCTTCACTTCTTCTCCCTCTCTATTACATATGGACCCCACATGTCATATGTTTCTTCAACCTCTTCTTCTTCCTCCTCCCACCCTCTCTCTCCTCCACCATGGATGACAATTAAAAGCTTCGAAGCTCCGCCGTTTCTCCCTCTTAACTCCCGATTAAAGCGTGGAAACGGACGCCCTAATCACCCTCATCAATCTCCCGGCCGTTCCCCGTCCTTTAACCTTCTCAAAACTGAAACCCTCTCCTCTCCCTTCTCTTTCTATAAATTGGCCTCCCCTCACCATTCTCTCCCCTTTCCTCCCTCCTATTCGGCCGACCCTCACCCCCTACTCTCCCGCAGCCGCGCGCCGCCGCCGCCTTGCCGCCGTGCGCCGCCGCCCGGCCATCTTCCGCCGACCACCCGCAGCGCCCCGCCTCCGTCGCCTTTTGCCGCTGCCGCTGGCCACCCCGGACCCCGCCGCCGCCGTGGGAAGGTGCGCCGCCACCTCCTCTACCCCCGCCGCCACTCGCCGCCCCGCCTCCGACCGCCGGCCGCCGGCGAGGTCGCCTCCCGTACGCGCCCTGCGTACATTGCTATGTTTCCTTTGCTAGCCATGTTCATCCATGTTTAAGTATTTTGTTATTGCTCTTTTGTCAAGAAAGATCACATGCTCACTTGGCTAGTAGGTGCATGTTAGTGCATGCATGCATGAGGTTCTGAGTTCAAGTCCAGTGCAATGCAATTTTCGGTTTGGGCTTGCCAAAATTTTTGTTAGCCAATGACAACCGGGCCCCACATGTCATACACTCCAAAATACCCCAAAAATCAGCCAAAAATAAGATTCCAGAGAATATTCCCCCGTTTTGCATTTTCTGGAATTTCCAAACCGATCAAACTTCCAATCGCTCGTTCTCCCTCGTCCGATCTCCGAATCCAGTGATTCAAATTTCTAAATTTGTATAAAATCATAATCTATGTTGCAGTATATATTTTATATTTTTGTGATTTTTTTGTATTTATTTATGTGGTTGTTTTGTTGTTTCGCGCGTAGAAACCGACGTCACCGAGGAATTCGTCGAGTCGCAGCAAGAAGACCCAAATAATGCTCAAGAAGGCAAGTCTCCTTTGACCATCTTGCTCCTATGATTTACAAAATGATTTGTGTAGTTATTTTAAATTATTGCATGCTTATGTTGTAAAAGTGGATAACTTGATTTTAGAAAAATTTAGTTAAATGTTCCAATTGTTATACCTTCCATTGAAAATCGTTTACCTTGTACCATTGTCAACTTAGGATATTCCTTTGACTCAATAATGAGTTAGTATTACATTTTGTTAAATTTATACTAGCAAATGCTTAGTTTAGCGAATCAATATGAAATGTTCAAATGAGAAGCATGTTTGCTAAATGTTTTGATCAATGGTTTGTTTGAACATTGGTAATGGATGTTACCATTGTTAATTGATTTGTTTGAAAAGTGGTAATGGATGTTACCACTGTTAATTTGAAAATAAAAATGAAGTTCAAAGGGAAAAGTTGACAAGGGTGGATGGAAGGTTTGGCTGGTGCAGTTTAGCACGAGAGTTTTTGGGATTGTGAATGAACCACCCTGGTTGTTTAAGGACCGACGCTTGTGTTTGTCCAAACTGAGCAAAACAGTGCAACCACAAGTCTATATGGGTACGACCTAGCTAACTAACCATAAAGGTGTAGTTTAGATATCACCAGTGGTGTATTGAGTGTCGGGGTGTCTTGTTACTCATAGTGAGGGACGGGTTTCTCAGACTCATACGGCGCAAGAGGGGCTCCACTCGTGGATTCGAGTTGTGGTGAAACCTTAGCGGGTGGTATCTAGCTATCTGGAGTAGGTGAAAGGCTTTGTGATATTTTATCTGGGTCTCATGCCAAAGGAAGCATGTTGACTATTAAGATAATTTATCTCTTGTGGGTAAAGTGTACAAACTCTGCAGAGTAAAACTATTCGAATAGCCGTGCCCACGGTCAAGGGCGGCAAGGAATGCATTCACATGGTAGAAGTTTGATTTTGATTTCAAAATAAAATGGTTTGTCAAAATTGAGACTGGTATAACTCTCGTGATTTAAATCGGTGGTGTAACTGATCGTGGTTTAACTTTGAGTTTTGAAAGTTGGCGAGATAGCCCGAGATCTTAGTGTTGGTGGTTTAACCTTCACTAAGTTATTTATCTAATTTCATTTATGAAAAACAAAGATGTTTATCAAATGGCCTTTGAAGTAATTATGTAAATTTGAAATAAAATGCTGATTTTTGCAAAAGAACCATATAGCCTTCCTTTGTGAAGCCTTGCATCTATGCATCTTTCCCAAGACTTGCGGAGTACAATTTTGTACTCACATGTTGCTCTACAAATACATTAGCAGAGGATGAAGAAGCTCAAGCTGGAGAATTCGACTTCTGTGCTGAGTGTGGATGCGGTGGATTCTTCCCGGATGCTTAGGATTCGTTTCCCCAGTCAATTGCCTGTGGCAGATTGATGGGTCGATTAATTTACTTTTTGCTTCCGCTGTGTTTATTTTCGTTTTAAGGTTCTGTGAACCTTTGTAAGGCAATGACCAATGTAAACTTCAGTTATTATTGTAATAAATCGTGGATGACAATGTACCGTTTTATTCTGGTTATCTGTGTGTACTAGCTTTGATCTGGGACTAGTACTGTAATGCACAGGGGGATCCGGAAGTTTCTACTCCGGGTCTCACAGAAAAGTGCAAACATGAAGACATCAACATGATTACATGAATGATGAATCAATGATAGATAGTAATAGCATTATGGCAATGAACTGTACATCAAATCATCACATTATACAGCAAGCATCCAAGCACAATTAGATCAAGATTACAGAAAAGAACATTCAACATTGGCACAAGGATCAAGGATAACAATTAGAATATCACATTCAAGCAGTAAGCACCTATTCGATCTTCAGATTTACAATTACAATTTACAAATCTACATACAGACATGCAGTTACTATCGTTCAATACCTCTTTTACCCAGACTGTTTTCATAATGCAAAAATGGGTATTGTATTGATTTTTCTACTATTTTTTGTGTTCATCAAATCACCCTCGTCATACATACATGTAAATTAGAATAATTAGTTGCAGTCTTGCAGACAAATCAATTACTAATTTACTATCATGATTATCATCTGATTGGTCACATTGCAAATTTACAATTTGCAGGTGCAGGCATGCAGCTACTTGACAGGTTCACAGTATAAACCACAAAGTCACAAACTGACAGCTCCAGTGGCAAAAGTTCAAACTTCAAAATACCACTCATTGCAGGCTTGCAGCTCTGCCGCCTAAAACCCCATCAAAATCACAGCTTTAAGAGCCTAAAACCCAACAAAAAATTTGCAATTTTGTGTACTCAGTAGTCAATACTCACAATTCTCCCAAGGTAGATCTTGGCCACACTAAGTTTTGGGTCCAACCTACCTGCCTCCCTCTTCTCCAACTTTCTCTGACCAGTGACCGCACCGAGCAGAGCAGATCTAGCGGAAGAAGAACTGAGCAGAGCAGAGTAGAGCATGAGCACTAAGCAGAGCAGAGCAAGAGAACGAGAACGAGGAGGAAGAACTGGAGAAGAAAACAAATGTGGGCATACGGTCCTTGCCTGCGGAAGGGCTTCGATTCGTGGACTCGCGGAGAGAGTGCAGGAGGGGATGCTCGTCGGACGGTCAGAGGGGTCTTCGACGAAGGCAGGTCGGTCGGTGGCGATCGGTAGGGCTTAGGGTTTCGCCGCTGCCGCTTCACTTCACTGCCGCTGTGTCTCTTCGTTTATACCGCTTAGGGCTTTCGGCTTTGCTCTGTTTACTTTATACCGCTTTGGCCTTCGACTTCATCCGTGCTGGCAACAAGGCGTCACCGTGCCACTCGCCTTGGACGCCTAGGCGACGCTGCAGACGACCAGACTCGCTAGGCGCTCGCCTAGAAGACCAAGTCGAGGCGAAGGGTTGTGGCATCCGCACAGGCCCGCCTAGACGCCTAGGTGTCACCTAGGCGATGCCTAGCCGACGCCGTAAAATCCATGCAGGAGGCTATAAATTGTCACCATTTGCCAACAAATATTCAAAAAACATGGTTACGCCGAGACACATTGTAAAAGGGTGTAATTTTGCCTAGGACACCGAAGACACTATTATATCATTTCCGGGCCGGAGGGAGAGAGAAAATTTCGAAAAAGACTTGGGTGCCCCTCGCTCGCTCGCCTCCAGCGACGCATCTTCACAGTAACGACAAGCCCAGAAGCAAACCAACACCTGAACACCTCGAGACCCCAACCCAGACCAAAAATGGCGTCCGATTCCATCGCGGCAAAGGTCGATGGCAGCGCCCTCGCAAGGCGCGCGCTGGCCGCTACCGACGCATGGCACATGTTCGGGGTGGTGGGCATCCCGATGACCTCCCTCGCCTCCCGCGTCACCGCCGAGGTCCGCTTCCTCACCTAAAGTATCTAGTCCCTAAAGTCCAGCTATAGTCGTTCTCTTGACCAGTTATTCTAGATCAATTCCTCCCTCAATCGGTACTCTCCTTCGTCTAGCACCCTTCTACTTTAAGTCGTAGCCGTCCGATCTTTCTCCAACGGATGATTATCCCCTTGTGCTAATTCACAAAAGTATAGTATAGCAAACAGAGAACTAGCTGAGATTACTGTTTCAACTATTCTAATGGAGATTTCTGAGCTACCTACTGTACCTTCTTAAACTAGGTTTACAGACCAATGCTTCAGTTCAATTGCAGCCGACCAGAGAAACATTAAACTAGTGGACTATATCTTTTGAAAGGAAACTAATGAGCTATAACAGAAGGATAACTTTTGTCAGTATGACACCTCTCTTTAGGTACCAAAGGAAAATCTTAATTTTCAAGGGCAGTTTTGCCTTCTAGAACAACTCTTTTCCACCTGTCCTCTCGGATTTCATGATCTCTCTATACAAAGACTGTGTTGAAAAACTACCGTTATTTCTTAACCGCCACAGGAACCTAAACTACCGTTATTTCTTAACCGCCACAGGAACCTATCCTTGTTCTCATTCAAAGTAAAGGGCACTACCAAAGAGACCAAATTCAGCCACTCATTCAACCTCTCACCAACTAGCACCCTCCTGAACGAAATATTCAAAGGAGTCATGCTTAGCACTTTGGCAACCGAATCCCCCTTCCTCCTTAATAATCTGTACAGGGTCGGAAACATCTGTTTTAAAGGCTCCCGGCCTATCCACCAGTCCTCCCAAAAACTCGTTCTGTTCCCATCATTTACTTTGAACCTCCCATGCTTCATTAAGAGATCCCTGACGTTCAAAAGATCTGCTAAAGAGGGGTTGGAAAGGGGATGATAGTTGTAGCTTTTGTGGTCTAAAAGAGACAGTTCAACATCTCTTTTTTGAGTGTCGTTTGGCTAGATTCTTGTGGAATACATTATTTATCACTTTTAACATCCAACCACCCAAAAATAATTTGCACTTGTTTGGTTCGTGGCTTAGGAGTTTTATTCCAAGTTTGAGAAACCAGATCATAGTGGGGTTAGCGGCTATGTGCTGGGCTTTGTGGTGGAATAGAAATGATATGGTGTTCAATAATAAAAGTACTAATTCCTTCTTGCAGGTAATCTTCAGGGGACGATTGGATCAGACAATGGTCACAGTTATCTAAAGAGGAAGAGAGAGCGGTTCTGAAGAATGGCTGCAAGCAGTTGGAAGTGATGCTGTTAGAAGTCTTTGGAAGATCGGGTTGGAAGCAACAGAGGAGTTTAGAGAACTAGGTGTTTTGTTTTCTCTTTTGCTGCGAGTTCTAGGTGTTAGGCGCCTTTTGTTATCTGCTGTGTTGTGGGTGTGAGCTCTGCTTAGCGGTGCGTGGTCGTTTGGACCTTTGTCAGTACTGTTTGGTTATACCCATTCACTCGTGAATGTGGGAGGCCGGAATATTTTTTCGTTCCTTAATCTAAAAAAAACAGAAGGATAACATCTCCTAGACTAAAGAAGACATGTGATACCATTTTATTCTAGTCTGTTGGCAGATACGGTTTGCATAAAAAGATTTGTGTTTTCAATAACAAAAGCAGAAACCTAAGAAACCTCCCACAGAAGTTCTTTTTCTCAAACTATACATAGTTACCTACAAATACTCCTTAGGCGCTTGGCCCAGCAGCTGCACAAATGCTATAGAACGGTCAAGTCATAGAGCTGGTGTCATATGGTTTTGGTCTTAACTCCTTTGATGTGGGTTATTTGGAAAAGCTAATATAGGGCTTGTTCTTTACGGCTTTTAAAAGCGGTTTTTGACTTTTACTACAGTACATAATTTTCAAACGAAGTATTTTTTCAAGACAGAGTTTACAAATTAATTGTAGTACATGTTAAAAGCCCAACATTTGTACCAGTCAAAATCGCAAGCGAATACCTCTCTCTATCCATAATCTCTCTCGTGAAAAGGCCAAAATTCAAAAATTCCAGCTATAAGCTAAAAAAAAGAACAAGCTCATATACTGCCTCATCTTCTTTTCTCCTCTTCCCTCTGTTTTCCTATTATTCTCTTATTGACCCTATGGCGACTGTGGAGATTTCATAATGTACATGTTTTGTTTAAATGAACAAATTCTAGGTCAGAACAAGCACCATCCCTGCTTTATTTTAAAAAAAACAAACTAAAATAAATTAGACAGAACAAAAATATGGTTCATTGTGTGTGCTAAGTTGATAATGCAGGAGGTGTTGTACCCTTGGGAGTTTGTCAGATACTCAAGTTCATCTACCTGGTGGAGTTTGATCTCAACAATCCATTTCAAATCCAACAGAGTTTGCGAGTTCCCAAACAAAATAATACTCCATGAAGTGAGGTCCAGAGCCGGAGTGTTGAATTAGAAACAAACAGATGACATTGAGATAGCACTACAAACTCTGTTGAGCAACAAGAACTCTAAAGGATACAATTCCAAAATAAATTGTGAAGAACATTTGCACAGCTAGAACTATATGGATTAACATAGGATAGTGAGATTTAAACCAAATGTAAGCCATAGCAAAAGATACATGAGCAAAACTTAATCACTAAAGATCAAGAGCTAAGCTCAATCACTAAAATTTGAAGACAAATATTTAGAAAATAGAATAATCACTGGAAGTAATCATAAAACAAGGTAACAATCCCTAAAACCTGATTCTTCAGACACTGTCTGGACTAAACAGAATTAAACTCCAACATTAACTACTTAACTAGAACCTTCTGGGATTTAGTACCACAAAGAGTCAATCAGAGAATACTAAAGCGCAAGGATGAAGAAACACTCAAGCATCAACAAAGTAAAGCCGAAAATTTCATGAACACCTCAGGTATAATTTGCACATAAGTAAAGAGCTGAAATAAAGGAACAGAGCCATACAACAGGATTCTAAAAACCTAGCCCTCAGAAACGCGACTAGATTACAAGGAATCAAGAAACCAACACGGCACTAATTAAGCCGAGCACGAAATAATCCGCGAGGTGAAGGCTCGGTGGAGCAGGCAAGAGGAAACCGAACCTCCTCGATTTGCTGAGGCGTCCATCATTCAGGGTGGAGGAGGAAGAGATGAGAAGACGACGAGCGCATTGGGGAAAGTAGGGAGGAAGAAGACGCAGCCTGGGAAGAGGGGGATAGCGTGAGCAGTCATGCTACGCTTCACTCCCAAAAGCATGGTCTCAACTCTCAAAGCACCAACCAAAGCTTCGATCATTTTTAAGGTGATTTAATATTTATGTAATTCCTGTTTAAAAGAGTACGAAATCATCTCTTTTTAGATGGGTTTTTTTAGTTATGGTTTATGATTTTGGTTTATGCCTTTTAAATTTTATCTGTTGGTGAAAGAGAGTATAAAGAGAGAGACAATTATGGCCATGTTCTTTTTCAGCTTTTGACTTCTGCTTTTGTCTTTTCTACAGTAACTGGCTTTTAAACAGAGCGTCTTTTCAAGATACGGTCTACTAGTTAATTGTAGTAATACTGTACCGACTTCATTTATATCGACAAAAACTGCACATGAGTTTCTGTTACTCTGTAATCTCTCGCACGAACAGCCTAAAAGCCACAAGCCGCAGCCTAAAGCTATAAGCCTCAGCAAAAAAAACAGGCCCACATATGCGATTTTGACCAGTATAGTTAAAGTTGATATATTATCTATTACAATCGACTTATAGATCATGTCTTTAAAAAATGTACTATTTAAAAATTAATTATAAAATTCAGAAGGCAAAATCAAAAGTAAGCTAGAAGCCATGATTGGAACGGAGCCAAAGGCTGGGAAATCGGGTTGCCATGATGGCCTGGAAATTATTCTGCCTCGCGCTCGGTTCAGGCGGTTCCGGAGAACCCAACCGGCAGTGTCTCGGAAACAGTTGTTTTCTTAGCACGTTAGAGGAAGAGTACGCCAAGAACTTACGCTCGTGAATTTGTGAGAGAACGTATCCACCTTCAAGGAAATACGTCTGAAGAATTAGACAGTTGAATTCTGAAGTTAGTGATTTAAGTATGTAGCATGATAGTGTACTTAAAGGTTGCCGCTTGTTCTCCATGTATATTCATATCGGCTTCGTCATTGATTTTTTTTTTCAGACGTTCATCGTTGATTTCTGATGGAACAAAATTCCTCTTACCTACGTACGAGCATGCATACTTATTTTCTTAAAAGAGTACAATATCAAGGTCGTTATACTATGATCTGCCAAATCTCATAGATAATGTATTTAGCAAACAAGATGGTTATTTAACAAATTAAGATTAAAAACTTGATTTTTAAAATTAAGATTACTATATATATATATATATATATATATATATATATATATATATATATAAAACCTAGGTGGGTGGAACACCGTATCATTTATAGCACCAGGTGGGTGGGAATGAACACCTTGACTTCTAGCACCCGGCTGCAAACTCGTCCTCATATATTGCCAGACTTACGATACGGTGCTAGGGTTTCATCATTTGGCATTAGAACACAAACATGAATCATTTTTGAATTCATTTTTACACTGCCAGTCAACCTAATAAAAATGGTTTACTGGAATACCCAAAGCACACATTGATGCAGTAGAAACTCCCATTGCATAGCTCACACGGTGCACAGGTAAAGTTGATAAGGCCGAGCAAGAGGCCAACAGAGAGAGAGAGAGTTCAGTATTTGCCCATAGCAACAGCATTAACTAGAGCAAGCATCCTCACCGCTTGATCCATCCACATCTTCCTCAAATCCCCAACACATTGCCACGAAGGAGAAGAGGGAATAGAGTGAACCACAGCGACCGGACCAGAGGAAGAAGGCCAACCCAGAAGACGGAGGAGGCAGTGAAGAGGAGAGCGGAGACAAGAGGAGGAGGCTTATGGAAGGGACCAGGAGACCGAGGACTAGCAGAAGCGGAGAAGGAGAGCTGAACCACATGTATACCAAAGGAGGAAGAGAACGCAGTAACACCCAAATTGAGTCGATAGCATCAACCCAAGGTATCCCCACATTCCATTTTCAATCCCTGTCATCACCATCATAGGGCCACGCGCACATGCAACATCACATACACATGCACCACACTAGAGCAAATAGCATCCACACATATTAATAGAGCAGTGGAAGAAGGGGAAAGGACCAAGGGAGAGTGGAATGTGCCACCGCGTGTAGGAATGGCAACGGGTTGGATATCTCCGGGTTCTGCTCTTTCCCCCCCGAATCCAAAACCCGAAAGTACTATCCAAACCCGAATCCAAAACCCGAAAGTACTATCCAAACCAGACCGCTTATGTAAGAGAGGTCAGACTGCCCAATGCTGGTCATGCCACCTCTATCTAGTCAGACCTCCCTTTGGACTACGGTCAAACCATCGGGCATATCCAAACTCATTTGGCTCTGTTTTTTTAGAGCTTTTTTGTGGATGCTTAGTCTTTGATCTCTGTAGCTTTATATATCTATTAGAGTGAAAAGTTTTAATTTCACTTTGAAAAAGATTTCTAAAAAATATTTGATAGTGTTGGCTCTACCCACCATGCTCTAGTAGTTGTTTTCGGGCCGACGTTACTCTTCCGAATTCTCTCTCGACGTTACTCTTTTATTTTGATAAAGTTGTGCAATTTAGTCCCTATCTGGGTGCTTTAAGCTTTGGGAATCGGAATGTTTTCAAAGACTGTAAGGTACTTTTCTTTTCCCTTTCTTTTTCTTACTTTTCCTGAAACCAAAGTTCCAGTCAAGAATCTTCCAACAGATGATTACCACACCCCATGACAACAAAAATTGGCTCAAATAATACAAAAAAGCTATGAACTAGTACTAGTAGTACAGATTGAGCATAAACAAGAACTGGTGTAAAGGAGATGACAATGGATGGTGGCCGAAGATTACCAGGAGATTACAAAGGGCCATTACATTGGACTGCACAAACCCCTAGATGATAGCATATGAGCAAACCCTATACACCTTTGATGATGAAGAAAAGAATTAAAAAAGAACACGAAAGAAACAAAATAAAGTTACAAAAAGTTACATGTTATTGATCTTTCCCAGCTCGTCACTCACCACCACTGTCGGTCTACCAACGAACTGTAGAATGCTACCTCCAATTAGTACTAGCTAGTACTGTAATTCAGTCCTTGACGCTGAGGTTGGAACAATGGCAATTTTGCGCTGCTTTGCTTGAACTTAGGTCAGCAGGTCCGGGAACAGCTTGTAGCAGTTGGGCTCCTTGTCTGGGCTGCTCTCCTCCTCCTCCGCCTCCGGCGCGGCCGATGACGGCGACGGCTGGTCCGACGCGTGGCGCGGGAACTCGGACAGCATCTGCACCACCTCCCTCATGGTCGGCCGCTCGACGCTGTTCTCCTGGACGCACAGCATGGACACGAAGAAGAGGTGCGCCACCTCGTCCGTGGGCACCGTGCTCAGCCGGCGGTCGACGATCCTGGATACGCTCTCCCGCCGGCCGTCGGTGGCCCGCTTCGCCCACTGCACGACGTCCACCCCTTCGCCGAAGTCCCCCACCGGGCGCCGCCCCGTGATGAGCTCCAGGAGGACTACCCCGTAGCTGTAGACGTCGCTCTTCTCGTCCACCCGGAGGGTGTACGCGTACTCTACAGAATAAAATGCGCATGGTTAGCTAAGTAATTAAGTTGAAAGCAAATCTAAGTGTATCTTAGTTATGAACTGTATCAATTTAAACTAGCATGCAGGGGCAGTGAGCAGCGAGCTTGAGCTGTTGATCTGAATAGTACAGAAACTGGCTAGTGCTCCTACGCATCCAGGACAGGACAAAGTGCCTACATCATTCTGCAACAAATCCCAAGAGAGACGCCTACTACTACACCTTTGTTAAATCCATTGGAGTCTTTACCGTACATTGCTTAGTAAACTAGGTATATAGTGTGGATTCTTTTAAATTTATAGTTTAAGGTTTATATTTTAAATATTTAAATTCTGACTATTCGTGAGAGGTAGTATATAGAGAAAAATAATCGTATATGATTTTGGTCGGTACAGCTGAATTTAGTACACTTTTTACTACTATTTTTCTATTGACCGCGTCTTAAAAAATACACCGTTTAAAAGTTAGTTACTGTAAATAGTACAAACATAAGCTAATTTTGAACCCACAAGAACCCAGCATATTCTAGCGCTAAGTTTGTGAAACCCAAGGAAAATTCTTCACCTGTATCAAGAGATCAGCCACTCCTCGCATGCCTAATTAAAGCTTTGTCTATTAAGCCCATGCCTGCCTAAGATCATCATGCCTAGTATGTGATGGGTTTTGTATCCTCTACCATATTCCATTCGAAATATCGACAGTGTCCAAAGCAGCGGATGATTTTGCTCAGGATGGTCGCACTCTACAATGGCTCCTATGTCAATTGTTTCGAACGTATGCCGTTAGGGCTACGGTACAAACGATCGAAAGAGGACACGTCTGATTTAAGGACGTGGTACACGGGAGAGGGCTGAAAACGGTTTATATTTTTTTTGTTATGATTTACCATTACTATTATAAAAGAACGAGTTAGTGGTCGTTCGTCCGTTCTCCTTCAACCATTCTATTTCTTTGATTTCTCATCACTCTTTATTTTTCAATCGATCAGAACAACTCTCTTCCATAGCATGATTCTTTATATATCTAATAAATTTCGTTGTAACATATCAACAGGTAACTAGTTAGCATAATAATAAATAATAATAAATAGGGATCGCTATGATACGATAAACGCTGAAAAGCAAAGAAAGAACCGTACTAAAGTACTCCGTAACCGCGCCTACGGGCTGGGCTGCGCTGGCAAGACCGTACTGACCACTATTCGCGTGCATGGTGTCGAGGTCTCTTTGACTGGAGAGCAAATCAAGATCTTAATCAGACCTTCACCTGCACGGTACTATTTGACTTTTGATCGATGGGTCCCACGCTCCAGAGACAGGCCGGGCCACCGTAGGACCGCAGATGGGCTAAAAACGATGGGTCCTAACCATCCGATTGACGCCTCATGGAAAGGGCAGGGCGGGCAAGGCAACGAGTAAAGTAGCGAGCACTTGTACAACGACAAGTGATGGAAACAATGCGACGCACGTACCTGGGGCGATGTAGCCGTAGGAGCCGGCGACGGCGGACATGCACTCGGAGCCGCCGGAGCGGAGGAACTTGGCGAGGCCGAAGTCGGCGACGTGGGCCTCCAAGTCGTCGCCGAGGAGGATGTTGTTCGACTTGACGTCGCGGTGCACGATCATCGGGGTGCAGTCGTGGTGAAGGTAGCAGAGCCCGCGCGCCGCCTCCAGCGCGATCCGGTACCGCCGGTCCCACGCCAGGAAGCCGCCGCCCTTGCCGTGGAGCACCTCGCCGAGGCTACCGTTGCCCATGTACTCGTACACGAGCACGTTCGCCTCCTGGCTGCTCGTGCAGAAGGCCAGGAGGCGCACGATGTTCCGGTGCCGGACGCTGCCCAGCGTCCGAATCTCCGCGCGGAACCCATGGTCGTGCCGCCCGGCGCCCGACCCTCTGCCGCCGGTGCCGTTCAGGCGCTTCACGGCAATCGCGCCGCCGGAGCGCGTTCGGCCAACGTACACCACGCCGGCGCCGCCCCGGCCGACCATGTTGCCGTCCTTCATGCACTCGATCACCTCCGCGATGCCGAAGTCCACCTTGTGGAACGCGGTGAACCGCCACGTGCCGGCGCCATCCGACCCGCCGCGGTAGGATCGTGCGCGCAGCACGGCAGCCGCGGCAAACACCACCGAGCATGCGAGCAGCCCCAGCGCGAACACCAGCTTGAAGTCCCCCGCCGTCGTCCGACGTGGCCTCACTGCCGGTGGCCCTTCGAGGCCGCCGCTGCTGTAGTTGCACGGCCGGTCCAGCACCGCCCCGCACAGCCTCGGGTTGCCCGCGAATGCCGTCCCCTTCAAGTACCCCAGCTGGCCCGTGTCGGGCAGCTGGCCAGACAGGTCGTTGTACGAGAAGTCAGCCGCCGTGAGGCTGCTCATCGCCCCGATCGCCGCCGGGATCGCCTCCTCGAGCCGGTTCCTCGAAAGGTTGAGGTAATTCAGCACCCGTATCCCGGCGATTGCCTCGGGGATCGACCCGGACAGGTTGTTCTTGCTGAGGTCAAGGTACGTGAGCTCCCCGCACCGGCCGATGGCCTCCGGAATCGGCCCCGACAGCGTGTTACCGCTGAGGTCAAGCTTAACGAGCTGCCGGAGCTCCCCGACCTCCGCCGGCACGGCACCGCCGAGCCGGTTGTTGCTGACCAGCAGTGTCTGCAGCGCGGAGAGGTTGGCCAGCGTGGCAGGCAGTGGCCCGGACAACAAGTTGTTGGACAGGTTGAGCTGAGCCAGCTGCGAACCGGTCGGGCTCGGGCTCGACGGGACCGGACCGGAGAGCAGGTTGTTGTGGAGCTCGAGCAGGCTGAGCAGCGGCAGGTAGAGCAAGCCGGTGGGGATGGTGCCGTTGAGGAAGTTCTGGCCCAGCCGGACGCGGGTGAGGCTCGCGCACGAGCCGAGCGAGCCGGGGATGGGGCCGAAGAGGAAGTTGTTCATGAGGATGACCGAGCGGAGCTCGCCGGACGCGCACAGCATCTCCGGGATCATGCCGGTGAGCCGGTTCGACGACAGGTCGACCAGTTGGAGCGCCGCGTTGGCGCCGAGACCGGCCGGGACTTGGCCGGTGAAGTTGTTCATGAAGAGCTGCACCGTCTCCAGCCGCGGCAGCGCGGCGACGAAGTCGGGGACCGGGCCGTGGAGGCGGTTGAGGAAGAGGTTGAGCAGCCGGAGCGAGGTGAGAGACGCGAGGGACGCGGGTACCTCGCCGGTGAGCGCATTGTTGGAGAGGTCCAGCGCGGTGAGCGCCGTGAGGTTGCCGATCTCCGGCGGGATGGCGCCGGAGAGCTGGTTGGTGTGGAGGAACAGCGTGTCGAGGGAGGAGAGAGCGCCGAGCTCCGCCGGGATGCGGCCGGTGAGGCCGCAATCGGAGAGGTCCAGCACGGCGAGGTTCCGCAGCCGGCCGAGCTCCGGCGGGATGCCGCCGTTGAACACGTTGTAGTGCCCGAGGTACAGCTCCTGCAGGCTCGTGAGGTTGCCGAGCTCCGGCGGGATGGCGCCCTGCAGGTTGTTGCCGTTGAGGGACAGGTACTCCAGCGCCGGCATCCTGCCGTACGCCGCCGGTATCGCCCCGGAGAAGTAATTCCCGCCTAGGTCGAGGTACCGGAGCCGCGGCAGCGCAGCGACGACGACGGGGAGGGGCGAGGAGAAGTTGTTGTCGTAGGCGTCGAACACCTCGAGGCTGGGCAGGGACGGGAAGTCCCAGTCGTCGAGGCCGCCGCCGAGCTGGTTGCCGGAGACGTTGACGTAGCGGAGCACCGGGAGCGCAGACGCGGCGACAGAGCCCACGATGCCGTTCCCGGAGAGCGAGAGGTTCGCGAGCGCGTCGAGCCCGGCCACCGAGGCCGAGACGGGTGCGCCGGTGGACACGTTCATGTTAGCGATGTCGACGGAGACAACCCGTCCGCCGGCGCAGCTCACGCCGGTCCACGCGCACACCGAGGCGGCATTGCCCGCCGACCAGGAGCTCAGCGCGTGGGGGTGGCAGCTCAGGGAGGCCTTGAGGGAGAGCAAGGCCAGCGCATCGCCATGCAACTCATCGCCATCACCGTTGGCATCAACATTTGCAATGCCATTGGTGGACAAGAGAGCAAAATGCAAGACGAAGACAAGGAGAGAAGTCCTCATTTCTCTGTGCCTTGTGAATTGTGGTGACAGACTAGCTAGAAATGCCGCCATTGCCATTGGCATTGGTGCTCTTTTAGTAAGGTATAGATAGAGAGGCAGATTGAAGGGTAAAGGCATGTAAGAATCTTGAGAAGCTTCACAAGAAATTGGAGGTGAAAGAGGAGGCTTCACATTGAAGGGAGATGAGGGGGAGGGGATCAGGGGAATACTTCTCTCTGTGACAAGAATGGCTTTGTCTTTTGAGCTAATATATGCCTTGTGGGAGAAGGGTGTCTGGTACTATACTATACTATAGTGCATTGGGCTCTGTTTTAATTTGTTTGTATTTGTGTTCCCTCTTCTCTCATCTCCTTCCTTTGGTCTCTTGTTCTTCTCTCTCATCTCTCCTCTCTTCACCTTTTGCTTGCTTTTCTTTGCGAGCAGAGAAGCTTTGTAGTGGCCAAGGAAGCACCATGGGAAAGAGAGAGGGAAGTGTTAGGGAGTTTCTAGCTTTAAATTTTTAAAAAGAAATTTCATCTTTTTTTTAAATTGTTCCATTGGTTATGGGGGGATTTTGGAAAGGTTTTTTCAATTATGACATGGCGCCCGACAGAAAAAGAGAAATTCACTCTGGTCTCCACCAAAGTACAGGGCCTGTGAGCTTCGGCAATGATTAAAGACGCAAACAAATCGATGTGTTGCATATGTGCATGTGTGCTTCAATTATAGTAAATAGTTTCGTAGCTTCTGATGGACAAACAAAATTTGTTTGGCTTTAACATGAATTTCAGGTGAGGATTACATGCCTCCAAATCCTTAATGAGCAATGGCCAACTTACTACCAGACTAGTGTATAACATACTGCTAGATTAGTGTATAACATACTGGATTGACTCAGATATTCTCTAGATCAGTGATCTCATGTGGTGGAAGCAAGGAATAACTACAAAACTACTCATCTCAATTCTCAAACCAAAAAAAAAGTTTAAAGGTTGCTGAAGCGAAAGGAGGAGCTAGATGCCAAGGAAGGGATGGGCTCCATGACCGTGAGGTGGGAGGCAACGCGAATGCAAACGCAGGGAGAGCAGCAGGTGAGTGAGGTGGCGAACTAAAGCGTTCAAAGCCAGCACCCAGCCGGGACAGCGGCAGAGAGAAAGAAAGAAAGAAAGAAAGAAAGAAAGAAATGGGTAAAGTGGCTGGCTGGGGCTGGGGCGCCGGTGGCAAAAGGTTCCGATTCGGCACAGCGACGCGCCATCCACTCCACACACGCAGGCAGACTTCGCCATCTCCATGGCCTGTAAAATTGGACTGGAGGCCTGCTGCAGGTGCAGGAGGGCTCTAGTCACGGACGAGCAATCGGTCCGCGGATGATTGATCGATGCGTCGATCAGAGTAGAGCGAGATCTTTGGGACGAATGATTGATTTGAAGTTGAAGCGCATGATCGTTCAGTTTTCAGCAAGATTCTTGTTCTTGATTTGAGGTGTGGCTGTATTTGTGTATGTTGCAAGAAAAGGCATTGATATTGGATTGTTGATCGGTAGGTACTTGGTAGGGGTCGGGATCGAGCAGCATTCAGTAATCAGTGGATGTAATAGTATGTCTGCCATGTTATGTTTAGTTGAGTAAAACTCATATCCAAAAAATAAATTGATGTCCACGGAACAGGGGAGGTGCAAGGTGGAGACGACATTGGCTAATTTAGATCCAAGGTGGCCGGCGGCTCAACGGTGGGCGACAGGGCAACGAGGCGGCAAGGGTTCGGCTAGACATGCCATGCTGCCATGCATGTCTCCAAGCTCCAATGGCTGTCCGGCTGGGTGGCGACCGCGCTATCTCACTCTGCATTTCTGCAACAGTAGTTGCAGTAGTATCTGATCGGCCTGCGAGTGTACGAGCAACGCAGGCCGGCGTACTGCATGCATTCTGCCGTGCACGTATTTTCGTGCGTGCGTGCGCTTGTGCAGCTGTGCTGGTGATTATGGGCGAATGATGGTGTCCGGTGCAGGGCGTACACTCGACTGTTGGCGAGGAATGGATGGAAGGAAGGAAGCAAGGGCGCCGGGATGTATGCCGGCATGCATGGATGGTGATGGTGATGATGAGGGTGCAGACGTACGCGATTGGTCACTGGCGTCGCCGGGGAGTATTTTACTGCAGCGACCTGGGGACGGAAGAGAGGAGAAGACAAGGGGAGAGAATAATTGGGGCTTTGTGATTGCTTGCCTGCATGCTTTATTCCCCAGCTTGCTCCCGCTACTGTTCCTGTCATGATCGTCGAGCAGCACCTCTGCCATCCGTTCTGCCATGCAGGGAGGAAGAGGGATCGAGCCATCGAGGGTATAATTGGGAATTACGCTACTTAGAGAAACAGATACGAGGTATGTCACTAATTCTTGCGCTTTTCATTTTTAAAGGACACATAACCAGTAGCTCTTCCTGTAAAAGAGACACTGATTAACATGTACAATATATTCTGAGCACAAGTCTAAGTATTCATCAACTTATTATTTTAGAAAATGTGGTGTCTTCACCTGTGGATGGCTGGGAATGAACTCAGGACCTTCCGATCGTGCGCCCTAGCGCTCCACCGCCGTCTCAACGGGCAACATGCTCCATGGCCCAGTTGCTATGGTTTGGTACATGTGGAGCAGAAAGTGTGCACCTCACAAAGTGACCTTTGTTATCGAATTCTTTCTGAAGAACCATGTTGAGAGTGCCAATGATTCACTTGTGTTAAATAAATGACAATCGTGTCAAGTTCAAAATTGTATTTGTGAAAGTTTGTCGTTTTATCTCTTAGGCCTTCTGCCAGTGGCGGTTTGACTGGCCTAAGGTTGGCAGTTAAATTGGCCAAGCGGCAGTCAGACTGGCATGGAAGCCATGATCAGACTGGCTAAGAGTAGGCGTTCTGATTGGCCATGGTGGTGGTCATGCCAGGGTTGCCGTGCGACCAGAAAATAGCTGGTGATATTTATTTTCCAGGGAGCATTGTTTTTTTGGGTCAAGCCAGAGCGGTATGACCAGCCAGGGTGGCGGTCTGATTGGGGTTTGCTTGGTAGTCTGACCGACCACTGAGGTGGCGATCAAATCGGCCAGACTGGTCTGACCAGCCACCTCATTGCGGTCAGACCGGCTGAGATCGGCTGGTTCTAAGATTTTCGGATTTTGGTAATGGGCTGAGTTTTGGGGTCTAGGTCATTACTTTTATGATGCATGAAGCATGATTAAACTAACATGGGTCAAGTTATTAAGAACCTATGCATGAAAAATAGTTTCTTGGTCTTTGACGTGTAAGGTGCTCAGAGGTAGCTATGGTCGATAGCGTGGACCAGGACTAGGCTCGGGATGAGTTGAGGTACGGTCTGTAACGTCCTGAAAAATATAAATAATAAATTATGAAACTTTTGGATTATTTTATTTGCTTTTATTTGCCTTATATTTGAATTTGGAGTTTATGGACCTTTTTACAAATATGAAGGAGTTTTGAATATAGAAAGAGGAAAGAAATCAACATATAAAATAATAAAACATGAGCGTCAAAATAAAGAATCTGAAAAGATGATCCAAAAGAACTATAAAAGTAAAAATAATAAGTATTTACAAGAATATATATATACATATATATATACATATGTATGTATATGTATATGTATATGTAAGCATACAATTAAACATAGCAAGAAAATAATCTTTATGTAACAAATATTAGCAAAATGAAAGATATAAAATTTCAGGAGGAAAGGAAGTGAATATATGTATATGTATACCTATATATACACACAAGAAAACCCTAAAGAAAAATCAAAGAAATAAAAATGGAAAAGAAGAAGAAATTAGTAGGGCCGCCATCACCCCGCCCACCATCCTCCCCGCATGGTCGGCATTTGCGCGCCCAGCCATGCCCAGCATCGGCGCCCATCCCGCGCGCGTCCGCCCCACTGCCGAGTGGCCCCGCCTCCACCCGCTCTTTCTCTCCCTGCCCGCGGGCCCGAAGCCTCACCGCTCCCTCGCGCGCGATGACTCGCTGGCAGGTGGACCCAAACAGCCAGCGTTCTCCTTCCTCCTCTTCTTCTCCACGCGCCAGCGCTGCCCCTCTCGCTCGCGTTGCTCCTCCGCCGCAGCAAATCCTCCGCGCCCCTCTCTCACCTCACGGAAAAAAATATCTAAGAATCTACAGGAGGGGGGAAGCACCTCTCCCGCTCTCTCTCTCCTACAAAATCCCGGCGGGATTTGGTTCGCCTCACCTCGCCGGCGTGAGCAGGGCGGAGCCAGATGTCGAGCTCGCCGTGCGCGCTTCTCCCGGCTATAAAAGCCACGCCTAGGAGTCCCAAATGCGCCGCAATACTCCCTCCTTCCCTCACGTGCGAACAACTGAGCCGTAGAGCCTCTAATTCCCCGCAGGCGCTCTCGTCTTCCTCACGGCCGGCGACCGAGCCGCCATTGATTCCGACCGCCACCAGTCAATTCCTTTCCCCCTACACCCCACTCAGGACTTGGCAAAGTAGAATCTACCCTCCCGAGTCTCCGTTGCTTGAACCTCGCCGCATCGATCCACCATCTTGAACCGCCGCCACCGCCGCGCCGCCTCTCCGGTGACCCTCGCCCCTGGCTGTCTACACCAACCTCATCGCCGTCACCTGAGGATTATAAATCACGGAGCCCCCGAACCCCTCCGGCCGTCCCTCGCCGCCGGCGACGTCGCCCCCGACTGCTCTGCCCGGCCGCCTCCTTGAGCTACTTCAAAAGGGTATGCTGCCCTTATGGGGTAGGCAAAGCCTCCCCGCCCACTTGGTTAGCGCGTGCATCTCTTCCCTCCCCTCGCTCCCGCGGCGCGCGTTCGAGCCCAGCTCCGCGCCTGCGGTCGAGCGATTTCTTTTAATTTGCGTCGCTGACAGGTGGGCCCCGCTTGTCGGCCAGTGCAGCCAGGACAGCCCGCTGACCCCTGGGCCCCACGGGTCAGTGACACGTCTGCAGTGAGACCCGGCTGACAGATGGACCCCAGTGAACAGTACCTGGACCCACTTGTCAACGACACAGCAATAAAAGAATTAAAATAAACAGAAACTGACATGTGGGACCCACTGTCAGAAATTTAATAATTTTTGGAATTTGCTGAACTGAGAATTTCAAATAATCATAACTTTTTCATTTTAACTCCAAATTGGATGAGACAAATTTCTAAATTCATCTAAAAGCAAGATCTATACAATGGGACTGAAATCATAATTTTTAGAGTTCATTTGAATTTTTGGTGTTATTTGGTTTGATTCGCTGCTCTTCTTTTTGTACAAATTTTGGGCGTACGTTAAAATAGCTTACGAAGCGCAAGAAGAAGAGTTCGAGGCAGCGACACTAGAAGCACCAGAGAATCCGGATCCCGACCACTGTGACCAAGGCGAGTCAATACTTTGATCATGTTGAACCTACATTTCCGCAAATTACTTTGTTTTAAATTAACAAAGTGCATGCTGTTATTTTTATGCAAATGCATGCTAAATTTGATATTCTAGTTATATGCCATTGTTTACCTTGAATAATATTACACCCTCTGTTGAATATTTGAATGTGTGAACCTTGTCGCCCTAGCAAAAACTATAAATAGTAACATTTCGAAAATAAGTCCATAACCGTATGCCATGCTTAGCATTGATTAGGAACTTGGGGCAAGAAATTGTCCCAAGCATCACTTTTACTCATGAGAAACTGGTTTGGGCAGTCATAGTGGAAATGACTGGTATATTGGTTATGGATATTTTACAATCCCAGAATCCCCAACTTGCTTTAATGTCTGGGCGGATTGGTTTGAGGGTGTGGATGAGTATGTGTACGTGTATGTGTAGTGTGAATGTGGTGCAGTGATTGCACAGTGTGGTGCAGTGATTGCACAGTGTGGTGCAGTGATTGCACAGTGTGGTGCAGTGATTGCACAGCATGATGCAGTGATTGCACAAGTGGGTTCGTGGTAGACCGTCCAGATAACCCTAAGGACTGAATCTTGTCATGTCACCCGTGTATGACAAGCACAACCACAAGCTGGCCAAGTGTAGGCAGGGTTTACTAATTTGTGTGGCTCTAGGTGGTTACGTGAAGGTATGACCACGAACAAAGGGATGGATGGTCGCATCCCCGCCTTTGTCCGTGATGGCTCACGAGGACCCTTCCGAGGATGGTCGGATCTCACGGAAGGTAGACCTTAGCGGGCGTAACCACAGTAGGACTATGCATTGTAACAATCCTGTGATAGTCTACTCAACCGCATGGCTAAGGAATCATGTGGGGCAAAGGGTGGATCTGTCTCTTGTGGGTAAAGTGTGCAAAACTCTGCAGAGTCAAAACTATTCGAATAGCCGTGCCCACGGTCAAGGGCGCATATGGGAACTTAACTAGATATAGTTCTGCTTACAAAAGTATTTGAAAAATGGGAATGGAAAAGTGGAAGGGTAGAGAAAGCCCGATTTGAGTTGTCCCGGTGTCGTCCCAGGTGTGTCCGGAGGTCGTTCGGTGATTCCCGGGTGTCGCCCCATGGTAAGTTAAGCGGCTATAACGCTGAAAAGGTCATACGGTGTGATGCCGTATGTAGGGAGAAGTTATGGTAATATTAGACATATGGTGTGATGCCATATGTATGGAAATTCATATTAATACCCCTTGAACATTATGCTTTTGTTCAACTGCTAGGTCTTAGGAATTTTTATATAATTGTATTTAAAAGCACTCTTCGCCAAAAGTAAATAAACCAAAGCCATCCTTTGAATAGCCATGCATGTTATATACTGCATTCTGTGTGTTGATTCGCTGAGCACGGGGTCGGAGTGCTCACGCTCGCTTTTGCGACAAAAATCCAGAAGCAGGAACGCAGGACCACTACGCCTACAAGGAAGCTCCCGCTCCGGAGGAGAAGAACGACGAAGGAAACTAAGGCGTAGGCTTCGTTGATTCGACATGGACAAGTGGACATCCGGCGTTGTGTGCACGTATGTCACTAGTTAGCTGGTGACATATAATGCACACAGTACCTTCCAGTCGCTTGCCTGTGAATTTGGGTTTGCTTCTGCTATGTTTCCGCTGTGCGTGTTTGTAATAAGGCAATTGGCCTGATCGGCCTCTTTTGTAAACTCTATCACCCGACGTGGTGTATTTCAAGTCATGTAATATAATGAATGATTATGCGATGTATGAAATGATTCAGCAATGTTCCTGTGTGCACTAACTACTGATCCAGGGATTAGTGCAGTGAAACACAGTAAGATTCGGATTGAAAAATCCGGTCTGACAGCGCTGGTATCAGAGCATACGACTGCAGGTAAAGCCGTAGATTGGTCGTTAGAAGAATCTGAGGGTAATAATTTTTAAATATATAAAAAGCATTTATGAAAATATAGCGTATTATTGCTGCTCGTACCCTTCCTAGTTCTGCTTCCCTTTACTCCTTCAGTGGACTATTTTAAAACATTACTAACACTGCATCTTGCAAACTGCAGATGGCAGGAGAAGAAGGTAATTGGGATTACGTCGCTCATGGAGTTTATGAGGGCGTATTCGCCAGAATCCTGCGCAAGCTCCTCCATTACCTGGAATACCCGGAGCAACCCATATATCGTGGGCGCCAGACATCTGCAGGAGGGGTATACTGCTGGATGTTTGAAGTGTTCATCTACCCGAAGAGCGAACATGACCCACCCCACATCTTCCAGACTGAACACCCAAGAAGCACCAGGTCGGCCGCACTTCAGGATGCTGCTCGTCTCGCCGCCGCCCGACTCTGCGACATCTACCAAATCTCCCTACTCCGCACACCCTTCTGCTTCTACCCTTCACGCAGAGAGGGAGCACGCCACAATGAGACCTACCTGCCAGTGAATGAGGATGACCCAAGGCTCACCCATCAAGTGGATCTCACCAGGGCCATGGGAGCAGCCCATACTACTGCACTGGAAGAAATGACCGCCCTCCGGATGCATCTAGTCGCCCGACACACCGAGGTGGCAACCCTTCGTAACCAGCTTGCCCAATGCCAGCAGGCACTAGCAGCTGCCAAGGCAGAGGCAACAACAGCCCAGGCCCAGCTCCAACAACCTCCAGCTCCGTTAGCAGCACCGGCACCTCCTTCAATAGGATCAGGCCCCCGCACCCGGCTGACTGCGCGCAAAAGCGTACGACCTCCGAGTCTCCAGTCTGCACTTCGACGGAGGAAGCCTCCACCAAGCCGCAGCCCTCCACGAGCTCCTTCAGACGCCGATGACTCCGACCCATCGGAGTTTAGTGGCAGTCGATCCCGCTCCAGATCGCCAAACTACGACCCTTCCGTCAGTGGTGATCGCTACGCGGCATAGTAGTGGAAGTGTCGTCATGTCAGGCTTGTAAATTAAGTGTTGCCCTAACCCTGTTATATTGTAGTTGCGGCAATGTGAACTTTAACTATTATGTTATTGTAAGTTCGGCCTGGAGAGGCTGGCTATGTGAATACTTGTATGATAATGAATGGCCAGGCATAAAGCCTTATGATGAATGTTCTTTTGCCGTTTATCTTGTGTTCTTTTCACAGTAAGGGTTGCTACCCTCCATTTTTCTCAAGGGTAGTCCTAGTACTAAGTTATGAAGCTGTAACTGCAGATGTCCAATCCAAGAGTTACACGATCTCGGACCCATGCTAACCCTCAGCATGCTGAGGTAGACTCAAATCATGGCGAAAACCCCGAAGAAAATCAGAACCAAGATGCTGACCTCCCAAACCCTCCAGTTAACCCCACAATGGCCCAAGTAATGGCACAACAAACTCAGATCTTGCAAGCCATTTATGCTGGACAGCAAGGAAGTTCTGGCGGACACAGAGCTGACTTAGGAGATTTCCAAAGGACAAGACCAATTACATTCACATCGGCAGAAGAACCCCTTGAAGCAGAAGATTGGCTCCGAGATACTGAAAGGAAGCTAAGGTTGGCCAAGATTGCAGATGAAGACAAAGTGGTGTTTGCTGCACACCAGCTTCAAGGTGCTGCAGCAGCATGGTGGGAGAACTACTTGGCTGCCAGAGGCCAGGAAGATGCTACCACCGGGAGTGATACAGAAGCTATACCATGGTCAGAGTTCAAGAAGGCTTTCAAGGACAACTTCATCCCAGCAGGGATAATGCGGATAAAGAAGAATGAGTTCCGCAATCTCAAGCAAGGGAACTTATCTGTCAGTGAATATCTTACCAAATTCACCCAGCTAGCCCGGTATGCTCAGAAGGATATAGAAGAAGAGGAAGAAAAGATTGACAGATTCTTCGAAGGGCTGAAGGATGAACTGAGAGTGCAGCTGATCACCCAGGACTTCACCAGCTTTCATCAGTTGGTAAACAAGGCATTGGCCTTGGAAAATGAGAAGAAGATTCTTGAGGCCAGCCGTAAGCGCAAGATGACAACTCAACGGCCACAAGGAAGATTTATCCAGAAATTCTTCAAACCCTCATTCTCAAGGTCCAATCAATCCAGTGGGTCAGCCCCAGCCTTTAGACTTGGTGGGAGTATGTCTCAAACATCACGCCCAGGAGGACAGGTTGGCGGTATAAACCCCGCAGCAAATTTTAATTGCTATAACTGCGGGGAGAAGGGACACTTTGCCTACAGATGTCCACATAAGCAGAATGCCCCTGTCCGCAGTCAAGCTTCAGCTCCTGGCAAGGGACAGCAAAGCTCTCAAGCTAGCAAGAACACTTCAGCACCAAATCGAGGCAGAGTCAACCATATTACCGTTGAAGAAGCTCAAGAAGCCGCTGGAGTTCTAATGGGTACGTTTTCTGTCAAGAATATACCCGCACAAGTATTATTTGATTCAGGAGCTTCACATTCATTTATATCTAAGGGGTATGCTGATAAATTGGGATTACCTGTTTATACCCTAAAGAAGCCATTAGTGCTTAACTCACCAGCTGGACCAATTACTGCTACCCTAGTATGCCCAGGGGTGACCATCATCATGGAAAGACGTGATTTCCTTGCTGACCTGATAGTATTAAGCTCCCAGACCTTGGACATTATATTAGGGATGGATTGGTTAGCCAGATACCAGGGAGTTATAGAATGTGCCACTAGAACAGTAAGACTAACCAAGTGTCCTGGTATGACCATAGTTGTAAAGGTGGACCGGCCATACCGATGGGGCCGTGCCATATTTTACTGTGAGGATGTACCCTTAGAAGGAATGATAGTGGTACAGGATTATCCCGAGGTATTTCCAGATGAGCTACCTGGCATGCCTCCGGATAGAGACATGGAGTTTGTAATCAACCTAAAACCAGGTGCTGCCCCAGTTTCCAAAAGACCCTATAGGATGACTGTGAAAGAATTGGAAGAACTGAAGAAACAACTTCAAGAGTTACAAGAAAAAGGATTCATCAGACCCAGCTCATCACCATGGGGATCTCCAGTGCTATTTGTGAAGAAGAAGGATGGTACAGCCAGAATGTGTGTGGACTACCGTGATTTAAATGAGATGACTATCAAGAACAAGTATCCTCTTCCCAGGATCGATGATTTGTTCGATCAACTTGGAGGAGCCACAGTATTCTCCAAAATAGATCTGAGGTCCGGATACCATCAGTTGAAGATAAGAGCTGAAGATATACCCAAAACAGCCTTTACCACTAGATATGGGCTGTATGAATTTCTGGTCATGTCTTTTGGATTGACCAATGCCCCAGCTTACTTCATGAATCTAATGAACAAGGTGTTCATGGAGTATTTGGACAAGTTTGTCGTGGTCTTCATCGACGACATCCTTATATACTCCAAGAATTCAGAAGAGCATGCAGAACATCTGCGCCTAGTGTTGGAGAAGCTAAAAGAGCATCAGCTGTATGCCAAATTCAGCAAGTGTGAATTTTGGCTGAAGGATATCAGTTTCCTCGGACATATAGTTTCAGCCGGAGGAGTATCCGTTGACCCAGCCAAGATTGCAGCTGTCACAGAATGGAAGCAGCCTACCTCTGTCATGGAAGTGAGAAGTTTCCTTGGTTTGGCCGGCTATTACAGAAGATTCATCGAAGGGTTTTCCCGCATCGCCAGGCCAATGACCCAATTACTCAAGAAGGAGAAGAAGTTTGAATGGACCAAGGCATGTGAAGAAAGTTTCCAAGAATTGAAGAAGAAATTGACCACCACTCCGGTATTAGTTCTACCAGATGTACGCAAAGATTTTGAGGTATATTGTGATGCCTCACATCAAGGGCTTGGATGCGTACTAATGCAAGAAGGCAGAGTTGTGTCATATGCATCCAGACAACTCCGTCCTCATGAAGCTAACTACCCCACTCATGATCTGGAGTTAGCCTCAGTGATACATGCATTGAAGATTTGGCGGCATTACTTGATTGGTAACCACTGTGATGTATATACAGATCACAAGAGCCTTAAGTATTTCTTCACACAACCTCACCTTAATCTGAGACAGAGAAGATGGCTAGAATTAATCAAGGATTATAATTTGAGTGTACACTACCACCTGGAAAAGCCAATGTGGGTAGCAGATGCCCAAAGTCGTAAGGTTTACTGCAATAACCTTATGATACAAGAACATCAACCTGAGCTCTACAAGGAATTAAGCGCTTTGAATTTGGAAATAGTAAAGCCAGGCACTCTAGCCGCCCTGGAAATTCAGTCAAGTATAGAAGAAATGATTATGGCAGCACAGCAAGATGATCCAGCTATTTTGAAATGGAAGAAATTAATGGAAGAAGGGAAGGCACCCAACATGAAAATTGACCATGAGGGTACTCTACGATATGGAACACGTATCGTAGTTCCACATCACAAAGATCTTAAGAATCTGATATTGAGGGAAGCACATAACTCTCCATATTCTCTCCACCCCGGAAGCACCAAGATGTATCAGGGTATGAAACATTTTTGTTGGTGGCCCCGTATGAAAAGAGATATTGCAGAGCATGTAGCTTGCTGTGATGTATGTCAGAGAGTGAAGGCAGAGCACCAAAGACCTGCAGGACTACTACAGCCGTTGCAGATACCTCAATGGAAGTGGGAAGAAGTCGGAATGGATTTCATCACTGGATTCCCACGAACCAAGTCAGGATATAACTCTGTATGGGTCATAATTGATAGGTTGACCAAGGTCGCCCACTTTATTCCAGTCAAGACCACCTACAAGGGAGACAAGTTAGCAGAACTGTACATGTCCCGTATCGTGTGCTTGCACGGTGTGCCAAAAAGGATAGTCTCAGATCGAGGTTCTCAATTTACCTCACATTTCTGGGATAGCCTACATGAAGCTCTTGGCACTCACCTGGATTTCAGCACCGCCTATCACCCTCAGACAGATGGTCAGACAGAAAGAGTGAACCAGATACTAGAAGATATGCTCAGAGCTTGTGCATTGGATTTCTCTAAAGATTGGGACAAATGCTTGCCCTATGCTGAGTTTGCCTACAACAACAGTTACCAGACCAGCCTTCAGATGGCACCATTTGAAGCCTTATATGGAAAGAAATGCAGAACCCCACTATATTGGTCAGAAGTGGGGGAGAACATCATATTTGGACCCGACATTCTCAAACAAGCTGAAGAGAAGGTTCGCCTAATCAGGGACCGACTACAGGCAGCCCAGTCTAGGCAAAAGAGTTATGCAGACAAAAGGCGAAGACCGTTGGCATTTGAGGTTGGAGATTATGTCTATTTGAAGGTGTCACCTCTACGAGGAGTCAAGAGGTTTAAAGTCAAAGGCAAACTTACCCCTCGCTATGTGGGACCATTCCCAATTGTGTCCAAGAAAGGAGAGGTTGCCTATCAGTTAGAGTTACCTCAAAATCTATCTGATATACACAATGTCTTCCACGTGTCTCAACTCAAGAAATGTCTCGAGTACCAGAAGATCAAACTCCACTGGAAACCATTGAGTTAGAAGAAGATTTAACCTACAAGGAGCGACCAATTAAAATATTGGATACTGTGGAGAAAAAGACAAGGACCCAAATCATTCGTATGTGTAGAGTGCAATGGAGTCACCATTCCAAGAAGGAAGCTACATGGGAAAGGGAAGATAAACTGCGTCAAGACTACCCCGACCTATTCGCTAGCTAGGCTGAATCTCGGGGTCGAGATTCTTTTTAAGGGGGGTAGATTTGTAACGTCCTGAAAAATATAAATAATAAATTATGAAACTTTTGGATTATTTTATTTGCTTTTATTTGCCTTATATTTGAATTTGGAGTTTATGGACCTTTTTACAAATATGAAGGAGTTTTGAATATAGAAAGAGGAAAGAAATCAACATATAAAATAATAAAACATGAGCGTCAAAATAAAGAATCTGAAAAGATGATCCAAAAGAACTATAAAAGTAAAAATAATAAGTATTTACAAGAATATATATATACATATATATATACATATGTATGTATATGTATATGTATATGTAAGCATACAATTAAACATAGCAAGAAAATAATCTTTATGTAACAAATATTAGCAAAATGAAAGATATAAAATTTCAGGAGGAAAGGAAGTGAATATATGTATATGTATACCTATATATACACACAAGAAAACCCTAAAGAAAAATCAAAGAAATAAAAATGGAAAAGAAGAAGAAATTCGGCCGGGCCGGCCATCACCCCGCCCACCATCCTCCCCGCATGTCAGCATTTGCGCGCCCAGCCCAGCAGCATCATCGCCCCCATCCTGCAAGGCCCGCCCCATCGCCGAGTGGCCCCGCCTCCACCCGCTCTTTCTCTCCCTGCCCGCGGGCCCGAAGCCTCACCGCTCCTCGCGCGATGACTCGCTGGCAGGTGGACCCAAACAGCCAGCGTTCTCCTTCCTCCTCTTCTTCTCCACGCGCCAGCGCTGCCCCTCTCGCTCGCGTTGCTCCTCCGCCGCAGCAAATCCTCCGCGCCCCTCTCTCACCTCACGGGAAAAAATATCTAAGAATCTACAGGAGGGGGGAAGCACCTCTCCCGCTCTCTCTCTCCTACAAAATCCCGGCGGGATTTGGTTCGCCTCACCTCGCCGGCGTGAGCAGGGCGGAGCCAGATGTCGAGCTCGTCGTGCGCGCTTCTCCCGGCTATAAAAGCCACGCCTAGGAGTCCCAAATGCGCCGCAATACTCCCTCCTTCCCTCACGTGCGAACAACTGAGCCGTAGAGCCTCTAATTCCCCGCAGGCGCTCTCGTCTTCCTCACGGCCGGCGACCGAGCCGCCATTGATTCCGACCGCCACCAGTCAATTCCTTTCCCCCTACACCCCACTCAGGACTTGGCAAAGTAGAATCTACCCTCCCCCGAGTCTCCCGTTGCTTGAACCTCGCCGGCATCGATCCACCATCTTGAACCGCGCCACCGCCGCCGCCGCCTCTCCGGTGACCCTCGCCCCTGGCTGTCTACACCAACCTCATCGCCGTCACCTGAGGATTATAAATCACGAAGCCCCCGAACCCCTCCGGCCGTCCCTCGCCGCCGGCGACGTCGCCCCCGACTGCTCTGCCCGGCCGCCTCCTTGAGCTACTTCAAAAGGGTATGCTGCCCTTATGGGGTAGGCAAAGCCTCCCCGCCCACTTGGTTAGCGCGTGCATCTCTTCCCTCCCCTCGCTCCCGCGGCGCGCGTTCGAGCCCAGCTCCGCGCCTGCGGTCGAGCGATTTCTTTTAATTTGCGTCGGCGACAGTGGGCCCCAGCCGGCGGTCGGCCAGGCAGACGATGACCACACAGGGCCCCACGGTCGCTGACACGTCTGCAGTGAGACCGGTGACGAGATGGACCCGATGAACGAGCACTGGACCCACTTGTCAACGACACAGCAATAAAAGAATTAAAATAAACAGAAACTGACATGTGGGACCCACTGTCAGAAATTTAATAATTTTTGGAATTTGCTGAACTGAGAATTTCAAATAATCATAACTTTTTCATTTTAACTCCAAATTGGATGAGACAAATTTCTAAATTCATCTAAAAGCAAGATCTATACAATGGGACTGAAATCATAATTTTTAGAGTTCATTTGAATTTTTGGTGTTATTTGGTTTGATTCGCTGCTCTTCTTTTTGTACAAATTTTGGGCGTACGTTAAAATAGCTTACGGCGCAAGAAGAAGAGTTCGAGGCAGCGACACTAGAAGCACCAGAGAATCCGGATCCCACCACTGTGACCAAGCGAGTCAATACTTTGATCATGTTGAACCTACATTTCCGCAAATTACTTTGTTTTAAATTAACAAAGTGCATGCTGTTATTTTTATGCAAATGCATGCTAAATTTGATATTCTAGTTATATGCCATTGTTTACCTTGAATAATATTACACCCTCTGTTGAATGTGTGAACCTTGTCGCCCTAGCAAAAACTATAAATAGTAACATTTCGAAAATAAGTCCATAACCGTATGCCATGCTTAGCATTGATTAGGAACTTGGGGCAAGAAATTGTCCCAAGCATCACTTTTACTCATGAGAAACTGGTTTGGGCAGTCATAGTGGAAATGACTGGTATATTGGTTATGGATATTTTACAATCCCAGAATCCCCAACTTGCTTTAATGTCTGGGCGGATTGGTTTGAGGGTGTGGATGAGTATGTGTACGTGTATGTGTAGTGTGAATGTGGTGCAGTGATTGCACAGTGTGGTGCAGTGATTGCACAGTGTGGTGCAGTGATTGCACAGTGTGGTGCAGTGATTGCACAGCATGATGCAGTGATTGCACAAGTGGGTTCGTGGTAGACCGTCCAGATAACCCTAAGGACTGAATCTTGTCATGTCACCCGTGTATGACAAGCACAACCACAAGCTGGCCAAGTGTAGGCAGGGTTTACTAATTTGTGTGGCTCTAGGTGGTTACGTGAAGGTATGACCACGAACAAAGGGATGGATGGTCGCATCCCCGCCTTTGTCCGTGATGGCTCACGAGGGACCCTTCCCGAGGGATGGTCGGATCCTACGGAAGGTAGACCTTAGCGGGCGTAACCACAGTAGGACTATGCATTGTAACAATCCTGTGATAGTCTACTCAACCGCATGGCTAAGGAATCATGTGGGGCAAAGGGTGGATCTGTCTCTTGTGGGTAAAGTGTGCAAAACTCTGCAGAGTCAAAACTATTCGAATAGCCGTGCCCACGGTCAAGGGCAGACATGGGAACTTAACTAGATATAGTTACATTTACAAAAGTATTTGAAAAATGGGAATGGAAAAGTGGAAGGGTAGAGAAAAGCCCAGATTTGAGTTGTCCTGGGTGTCGTCCCAGTGTGTCCTGGAGGTCGTTCCAGTGATTCCTGGGTGTCGTCCCAGTGGTAAGTTAAGCGGCTATAACGCTGAAAAAGGTCATACGGTGTGATGCCGTATGTAGGGAGAAGTTATGGTAATATTAGACATATGGTGTGATGCCATATGTATGGAAATTCATATTAATACCCCTTGAACATTATGCTTTTGTTCAACTGCTAGGTCTTAGGAATTTTTATATAATTGTATTTAAAAGCACTCTTCGCCAAAAGTAAATAAACCAAAGCCATCCTTTGAATAGCCATGCATGTTATATACTGCATTCTGTGTGTTGATTCGCTGAGCACGGGGTCGGAGTGCTCACGCTCGCTTTTGCGACAAAAATCCAGAAGCAGGAACGCAGGACCACTACGCCTACAAGGAAGCTCCCGCTCCGGAGGAGAAGAACGACGAAGGAAACTAAGGCGTAGGCCGTTGATTCGACATGGACAAGTGGACATCCGGCGTTGTGTGCACGTATGTCACTAGTTAGCTGGTGACATATAATGCACACAGTACCTTCCAGTCGCTTGCCTGTGAATTTGGGTTTGCTTCTGCTATGTTTCCGCTGTGCGTGTTTGTAATAAGGCAATTGGCCTGATCGGCCTCTTTTGTAAACTCTATCACCCGACGTGGTGTATTTCAAGTCATGTAATATAATGAATGATTATGCGATGTATGAAATGATTCAGCAATGTTCCTGTGTGCACTAACTACTGATCCAGGGATTAGTGCAGTGAAACACAGTAAGATTCGGATTGAAAAATCCGGGTCTGACACGGTCAAGGAAGCCGAGTGAGATGATTAGGCTCAAATAGGGCATAAGAGAAGACAAAGGATGTCGAAATGATAGTTTGAGTAACGGTTCATCGAATGGTGCAGTTGGTGCAAGTGAGGCATGGTCGGGGGAACCGACATGGAGCGACTTACCAATGTGTGAGCCATTGGTGAACCTATATGTCACAAGTATACAGATTGTTTGCAAAGGAGTAGATGACCATGGATAAGTCTTAGGAAAGAGGTGAGGTCCACGATTAAGACAAATGTGTTTTGGTGGAAAAACCAAAATACTAGAAGCGGCAAAGGAATCAAAACCATGGCACTTGGAGGATGACTGGAGAGTGGTTTAGATCAAGGAGGCACTGACGAGGCCAAGTGGATGGAACCTTTCTCCTTAGCGGGTTTTGGTTTATGCACTTTGAGAAGCGTGCATAAGTCATGCGTTAAGTGTAATACCTGGAGTGTGGGGTTACTAGGTTCCCTGGTTGTGCTAATAGATAGTATCTATTAGGGGTTAGATGTCAGCTGGTTGCCTCATCTATTTGAATTGGAGGGGGGTTGCAGGCATGTTGCTAACCAACCAACTTATCCATTTCTAGAGTTTGTGAGAGAGGCTTCCAAGAGAGAGGTGGCTTTTGGGGTGTGTGCTTTTGGGTGAGACAGCTTTGTCCTCCATGGTGGAGTAGCTATAAAATCTTCATCTACAAGCTGCAATAGATCAATCATCTTCATTATACATGGTGTGTTCTTGATCTTATTTTTCTTCCACTTGTTTTGATTGGAAATTTTGCTTCTCTCTCTTTCCTCTTGATCTTGCTGGTTTCAAGGACATGTAAGTGATGGAGATGCTTTATAAGGATTATATGCCATCTATCTAAGAAATAGCTATAGCAAGATCTTGGAGTTTGTTTGGTTTGGCTTGATTGGAGCACTTCTTGTGGAATCGTGATCCGAGGGTTTTAACCTTCAATGTTTGGGTGCTCTATCTTGATGTGATATGTAGGAATTTGTCTAGAGCCATATTGGCTATCCTTAGCCATGAACAAATTGTAAGCCAAGTTCTTTGAGTTTTGGCCTATTTTAGTGCAACATTGCTTATTTCAAGAAAAGATTAGAACTTAAGCCAAGATTCATGTGATCTTTTTGTTGCATTAGGTCTTAGATATCCTTGGCAAGGTGTGTACAAAATTTCAAGTCATTTGAACTTGTATTTTGGAGATTACACCTTTTGAGGTTTTCGCTTAGGCTATTTTCTGTTCTGGAACAGGGGAGAATGGTCAGACCGCACCATGCTACAGGCCATTCCAACCACTGAGTCCATAGCAGTTTGATTGGTTGCCTGGTATTGAAATCCATTTTACTTCTGCGTTGTGTGATGAGTTATTTTGTTGTAGGCTAATATGATCTTTCTATCTTCTAGTAGCTAGTGGAGTGAAGTTTTTGGAATACGATTTGGAGAGGTCGAATTTAAAGAAATCATTCACCCCTTGGGTCCTACAGTAACAGCCCTAACACAGCAAGATACTGGCTTATTTTGTCATCTTTTGAGCATTGTATAAATCTTTCTTTAAAATGACTTGTAAAACAATGAGGACATGAATGGTCAATCTACATCAATTAGTAAATAGTACTTCCGTTGTTCTTTTTTACTTACATTTTTTATTTTTTATGATCTCCAAGATGCGACTTTGACTACTACTTTTTATAACTTTACACTAAGATACACTAATGAAATTATAATATTATGATAGTATTTTAATGACAAATTTACTGATGTAAGTTTCGTATAATCAATCTAGATAGTTTTGAATCTAAAAAGTTTGACGGCATGGATTCATGGATATAGTTTACAATGTGTGATTTTTTTGCCAAGTGTTGAAGCGTGCACTCTTTTCATTAACTCCTTTGGCGCAAATATCTAAGAATCTGTTCAATGCACAATCATCGCAATTTTTAAGGATTTTTCATGTTGATTTAATCTCAAAGCAAAATGGTTTGCTTAAGCAAGTTTTTTTTGGATTAAAGTGGGAAAAGGCACGGCTTCCCCCTTAATAGCACACACAAAAGTAGGACATGTTTATTTATACAGTTTTGCTATTGCACAGGTGACTGAAATTTTTTTATCTTTCAGTCACCTGAAATTGTACTCTCAATCAACTGAAATTACAGCCCCCCTAAAAAAAACATCTGCAACTTCAGGTGATTCAAAGTGCAACTAAAGTTGCACTCTCAATCAACTAAAATTATAGCCCCCTTAAAAAACATTTGCAACTTTAGGTGATTCAAAGTGCAACTTCAGGTGACTGAACGATAAAAAAATTTCAGTCGCCTGTGCAATAGTCTATCCCTTATTTATATTGTTACTAGCCAATTATAGGCGTAAAAAACAAAACGATGTTTATTTTAATACGAGAAAAAGTTTGGATAAAAGATAAACGAAGCTTACAATGAATCGACCAAAGTTGAATCATGAATTAAGTTTTCCGAGTCAAAGTTGAATTCAGACAATAGGTACGTTACCTTGTATACGCCTTTTTATTATCTTTGTTTTATAGGAAGTTTCCGACAGCTTCAGCGTGCATGAGTAGTTCACGTCTCATGCATGCATGCGAAAGTGTCTACAGCTCAAACAAAACAAAAAGGAATCTTGGGGAGCGTTTGGTTCGCATGCAAAAGCGCCATGAACAAGACAAAGTATGTATGTGAGGAAGAACCAAATTAACTTAACAACAAAAACTGTGCCGATCGAAATTTGATCAAAATTTTATTTCTGCCGACCTCCATTCAACAACTAAATTGTGATCAATATATTCCTGGAAATGGGAGAAGAAAATCTACAAAGATAATTGTGTTCTCCGATCCATTCCTATCTACAAAGATATTTGACACCTGAAGTACTTGAATTAATTACAGCTAACCATACGCCCTAGTTAATCCAAAGTGAGGATACTAAAGAACATAAAGCGTCGAGATAAAGACGGTTTGCAGGTTTGGATACCACTTGATCGAAAGGAAAGCAAAAAAATGTAAAAAGCTAGACATGTTCTTGCATTGGGGCCGGCAACCCCACACAGCATATGGGAAAGCGGGCATTTGTATCATATGCGCTCTCCTCTGATCGATCGATCTCTCGTATCCGGCCTCCCCTTTCTTTCTCTTTCCCTTTAGTTTTTTTGCTTCTGCTTTTGCAAAGCTATCTCCTCTCTCCTTTGCCATCCCCTCTCTTTCTCTTTCCTTTGCCATCTCTCTCTCTCTCTACACACACATAGCTATAGTGTGGTGCCGCATCTTCTACACGCTCTTTTCTAGGGTTAAACCTTTTGTATGTACTGCATGGTTCAGGCATCACATGCATTTTTACATGCATGGCCTTCCATGTTCGTTTAGTCTGATCTAGTTCACGTGATCTTATGATCTATTCATTTCAGGTCGCTTGCCATCATTCGGATCGACTTCTCTATGCATGTGAGGCTAGAAATTCTCAAGACTCTAGCTAGCTTAGCTTTGTTGGTGGACCTTGGATGATCAGTCTGGGTTTAACTCCACTGATATGAATCTACACTAACTATGCATGGAACACGCACGCATAAGATCGTGCTCGATCACAGCATCTTAGATCTTCATTACAATACAAACTCAAGTGGTCACAACTTCTCTCAGATGCAAGTCTGCCTGCACGCGTGCAATGATGCACGCCAGAGCATACATGGTATTGCAATACGCAAGGCATATAATTAAGAGAAGTGCTATAGAACATTCGACTGTTTTTGAAAGCAAAAACAGACAGATGATCTGGGGGCGTTGGATCTTTATCCAACGGATACACTCATGTAAGCACCCCCTCTAAAAAAAATCTCATATAAGCACCCCCTCCAAAAAAAGATCTGAAGTGTTGGATCACCATCCAATGTCCTAAAATCTGACTGTTTTTGCCTTCAAAAACAGTCGAATGTTGTTAAATACTGCTACTAGTTTTAAGCCTCCAAGGTAGTGTTTAACTAATTAAGGCCATGCACGTACAGATCGATCGATCGATGGACTATCCGGCGTTGTTAAATGCTAGCCTTTGCTAAAGTCATGCATGCATGCATTCATGCACGTACGATGGGTGCACACGTACGTAATACGGCGTAAGATTAATCGGGATCGTGACTTGTGTCTCTGCCATTATATTCACGGTCCCTACCATCTTTTGGTTTTTTTTTTACCTTTGGAGCTGATGGCTTTCTCCTGCTGTGGGTCTGGTAGGCATGTGATGCCAACTAGCAAAGATACCTACGCTCTCCCAGTTCAACAATTTTTACGGGTCGGTATGATCGTGTTTCTATCACGGGCCTAGATAGATCGTGGACATCTTGCGACAAGCGTACGTCGTCCTGTGTATCTTTACCCTTTTTTTTTTCGTTTGAGAAGGTAGGGTAAATGAGGGTTCTGATGTTTCATAGAAATTGTTTGTTACGTCAGAATCAGAAGAAACTAATTGTGTATAGAGCAACAAGATATCTCTCATTTCCGATGTGAATAGATTTTTTTTTTGAATTTCGAAATAAATGTTAGACATATGAAGAGCAACTACGATATGCGGGTTTCGGCAAGTTTCAGATCCTAGGATTCTGGTATCGAGTTTATTTTAGCAAGTTTGAATCTTGTTTCAGGTTTGGGAGGTTCAGAGGCATGTGGTTTCGTCAAGTTTTTTTGGTAGGGACTAGGGGGATAGTTCGCTGGTGAGTACCAAGCCGGCGGATGGCGGTTGGTTTGGTGGAGGCCGCGACACCCCAATTCTAGCTTGGAGACGGCGGCAGCGTCGGTATGGCACCGCGAGGTGTGCTTGGAGAAAAGGATAGGGCTAATTCCTTTTGTTTTTTTAGCGACTTTTAGTTTTTATCTTTTTCTAGTAATCATTAATCATTAGATTAATAAATTACAATATAAAAAATAGACCCATAGACTCAGTGGTGGAGTCAGAATTTGGTTACACTCCGGGCTCAGTGGTGAAATGATCTAGATTATCTGCACTGGACCATGAAAATGTTAACTAAGTTGAACTAAATTTACCTGGATTATATACTAGATATTTTTTCACATACTAGATTGAAATCTACCCTACTCGAGGTGTGACTCCCCCTCTGCATAGACCAATGGGGCAACGAGTACAGTGGCCATCACCATCCTACTCGCCGCTGGATTGGACCTGACCATGATGGCACTGTTAGATCTGGCTCAGGAGTTGTGGTGGCAGATTGATTCAGCAACGCGAAGAGAGCGGAGGTTGCTCACAGCGGCGTGGCCCGTGGGAGAGAGTGACGTGGTTTGAAAGAGAGGACCAATTATTGCCAATTCCTTTATGTCAAGGTATTTTCTAGTAACATTATTAAGATAACCAGTGTGATTTTGATACATCGAACAAGCCCATGATTTTGATCCCCAAACTTTCTTGCCAGGCTTATTTTGATCGATCCCACAACTATTAGAAGGGCAATTTTATTTTTTAGGAACTAGAAGGGCAAATTGGTCTCTCAGATTTTACGAATAGATCGATTGAGGCCACAAGCTAAGTTGAAGGGCCACATGAACAGTAATTTGGCACATCACCCTCATACTCGATCCATCCATTTCACCACCTTGTGATAGTTGGGGACTAAAGTGAGACACGCAAGAAAATTCAGGGGACCAAGAGGTGTATTACTTAAAATTCCACCATAAGTCACCGTCCTTTACAAAAATGTCACTTATGTGTCTAAACGTGATAAATAGCTTAAATCCTATCCTCTACATATCGGATGGCTAAGACCTGTACTTGCATCTTCAAACAATTTCCAAAAGATGAGAAAAATCATTTCGCCATTGTGATAGCTGGGGGACTAAATTGAGACATGCAACAAATTAAGTCCAGGGAGCAAGATGTGTACTACAAAATTCCAACGTGAGCCACCATACTTTACAAAAATGTCATTTATGTGTCTAAACTTGATAAATAACTTGAATCCTTTCCTCCACATATCGGTTGGCTGGGGCCTGTGTGCGCGCAATAGCCGCTCACATTGTGACACTATTCTACTAATATCATGATCATTGTTTTAAAACAATTAAAAAACCATTATCTTCTATACAATTAGGCCGATTCATAGTCCACTGTATCAACAAGCTTAAGGTACAGATTCTTTTGTATAATATCCAAATAAAATCAGTCATATCGTCCATGCATGATCCGTATGGTCAAAAATTGTCAATAGTCGCCTCACACCGGAATCTTGAGCCCTGTTTTTTTTAGTCTTATGCCTGTGTTGAGATTAGGGTTGGAAGGGTGCATTTGGTTATTACAATTATCCTTAAGGCTCATTAATTGAGAGGTCACGCCATCAAAAATAGGAAAATCCATAATAAACCGACATAGCATGAAGTTAATTAGGGCAGTCCCAATGGTGTATTGATGATGATTTCTATCCTCATTAAATGACTTGCCACGTAGGCAAAATGCTGACATGGCAACGTAATTAATGATGAAAGAGAGCACAAATCCTAGAAACGGTTTCCTCATGAAGAAATCAGGTCTTCACTCCACCCAATGCACCAAGAAACTATGAAATCGTCATTGGGAAGAAACCACCAGTTTCTAGGGGGCTCGTGGCACACTCTCATTGGAGGAAGAAGATAGAGTTGGGAGAGAGAAAGAGAAAATAATTATTACTCGAAGACACCTCCACTGTGGAAGATAGTTTCTATAGATGATTTCTTGTGCTATGGAAATCGTGTCAGTTTCTTCCATTGGGACTGCCCTTAGTGGGACTCAAATCGTGGCCAACAGCTATAAGACACAACTACCAGCTAGACTAGCCTCCGATTGGATTTAGGGATTAGGATTTGTAACTTTTTGTTGGAATGTATCACTGCTACAAAAAGAGTTATCACAAATGATTCAAAATTATCATCACAGATGGTTTTCTGAACCGTCTAAATTTATGAGTTAGTGATAATTGGAGATTATCACAGACAGTTTGTGAGCCGTCTGTGACAAATATAACATAGACAGTTTGTAACTAGAACCGTCTGTGATACTCTAACATCACATATGGTTCTAGCTACTAATCGTCTGTGATGGACGAGTATCACAGACAATTATAATATAGTACCATCTGTGATAATCCTTCATAGACAGTTTATACCACAAAACCATTTGTGATAGTTCATACTATACCTAAATTTTTCTGTTTTTTAGCTAGCCTTAAGAAATGTTAGCTATGCCCTTTGAAAACAAGTAAATACAGCAGCACATTTCATTATAATCCATCATTATAGCATCACAAGATAATGAACAGATTACCCATCTAACACAGTAAGAATATGGCAAGAACACATCCTAATCTTATGAACCCAACTCATAAACATGGCAATAATACATCTCCTAATCTTACAAACTCAATTTATAAATATGGCAAGAGCACATCTTCTAATCCTATGAACCCATGGAAAAAATATAGGAGTGATCCTAGAGGCACGCGAGTTGGATGTCCTTGATGCCAACTTTACACTACTACAAAAAGGGTCTTCACAGACAGTTCGGAACTGTCATCATAGATGATTTTCTGAACCACGTGTATTTATGTGTTGGTGATAATGGGAGGTTATCACAGATAATTTGTGAGCCGTCTGTAATAAAGATAACACAGACAATTTGTAACTAGAACCATCTGTGAAGAAAACTATTACAGACGGCTCGAATCAAAAACCGTCTGTAATACTCACACATCATAGACGTTTCTAGTTACCAACCGTTTGTGATTGGCGATTATCACAGATGGTTAGTATATAGAACCATCTGCGATAGTCCTTTATAGACGATTTATACTAGAAACCATATGTGATAGTTCATTCTATACCTAAAATTTTTTCTATTTTTTGGCTAGCCTCAAGAAATGATGTTACCCATGTCCTTTGAAAACAAGCAAATACAGTGGCAAACACAACAGCACATTCCATTTCCATTAAAATTAGAATCTACCATTACAACATAACAAGATAACGAACCTAACTCTTTAACACAGCAAGAATATATAAGAAGCAGACAGTAGAAGCTAGATGCATTGGATGGCGGCCGGATATCACCGGCAATGGAGAGGCGGCGGTATCGCCACCTTTGTGTCATGATGATGAGACTACACAAGATACTCTTACGATACTTACGACAAGAGTGTGTTGTGTATTCGACCGTCGTGTCACAATGGAAGCGCTAGCTCACGGCGGTAGTCGGCGGCGTCGAGGAACAAGCTAGATGCATCGGATGGCGACCGGATATCACCGGCAATGGAAAGGCGGCGGTAGCGCCACCTTTGTGGCACGACGATGAGACTGCATAAGACACTCTTACGACACTTACGATAAGAGTGTGTTATGCAGTCGACCGTGGTGTCACAATGGATGCACTAACTCATGGTGGTAGTCGGCGTCATCGAGGGGAGGATGCAGGAAACTATATAGTGGATGAACTCATGCGTGACTACCGGTGAAAAGGTAGATGGGGAGTAATTAATAAGGACCAAGCGGTGGGAGGAACCGATGCCTGCCATTCTATGTGAAGAGAACGGGTGAGATCGAAATCCTGAGGGATACGTTTTGGATCGGTGACGTGTCATTATCAGAGACGGTTTGTTATACGAACCGTCTATGATAATACAAATATCAGAGACGGTTTGTTATTCGAACCATCTATGATAAGTAATATATCTGAGACGGTTTGTTATACTAACCGTCTATGGTATTAATATCAGAGACGGTTTGTTATATGAACTGTCTATGATATTAATATCAGAGACAGTTTGGTAAACGAATCGTCTGTGATAACGCTTAAATATGTGTGCCCTAATCCAGCTTTTCTAAACTGTCCTCTTCCTCATCTTCTTCACCAGATTTCTCAATATTCTTTTGATCTCCTTCCTTTCATCTATCCATCATGAGTTGTTCGGCCGCAACCTTACATAGGCAGCCAACAATTTATGTCTAGAGCAGCTCCTCCTCTCATGCCCTGCTCTCCTTCTTTGACTCACTTCCATCCGTTAGCTGGACCTCATCATCCGCCATCCACAGAGGTGTCTCGTTGCCACTCAGGAAAGAGAAACCGCCCTCAGCCTCGTTCTTCTCTGCAATGTGCACAAAGTGGAAGAAACTCTTTGCGGCGGTGGAGAGACACATGGATAACATTGCTTATTTTTGTAGTTGTGCTAGCACTATCTTGATAGCTAGCTGCTTCTGCAGTGCCTTACAGTGAAGGAGAGGTGGCGGTAGCATCATCTTTGTGTCACAACGGTGAGACTGCATAAGACATTCTTATGACACTTACGACAAGAGTGTGTTGTGCAGTCAGCCGTAGCGTTACAATGGAAGCGCTAGCTCACAGCGGTAGTCGGCATTGTCGAGGAACAAGCTAGGAGTAGATGAACTAGCTAGGAGCAGCCGGTAGAACTCACGCATCTCGGAGTGAAGGGAGAGGGGGAGTAATTAATAAGGGGTGAGAGGTGGGAGGAACCGATGTTTGTCGTCCGATGCGGAGAGAATGGACTGGTGAGATCAGAATCCTGGGGAGATACCACAGATCGATGTTGTGGCATTATCAAAGATGGTTTGTTATACGTACCGCTTGTGATAATGCACATATCATATACGGTTCTTATAAATAAATGTCTATGAATTATCATAGATGATTATTAATACGAACCGTCTGTGATGTCTTACATTATCATAAACGGTTTATACTAACAACCGTCTATGTTATTTTAACAGATGATTATTAATAAGAACCGTCTGAGATGTCTTGCTTTATCACACATGGTTCGTATAAATAACCGTCTGTGAAAATATCACAGACGATTGTTAGTATGAACCGTCTGTGATAGTTATAGCACAGACGGTTTATAGGAATCGTCTGTGATGTAGCCGTTTAGTATAGTTTCTTTTGTTAGTATCTTCCTACAAGACTAATGACATGTAGTGCAATTTCCAAAATTATTTCTTTGCCCTATGTAAATTTTTTCCCATCTATTCAAGAATGGCTTGAGACACTAGTTTAATGCTTGCTTGTATTTTTTTTCCTTTTTTCTGTTAATTCTTGCTTGTATTTTTTTTCCTTTTTTCTGTTTGTAGTTTCTTTTGTTTATTAATATAATATATTATAATACGGTAGTATCTTCTTGATCCTAATGTTTTTCTTCAAAATTTTTTTTCCAAATATTGTGTGCTAACTACCTCCCGCCTAGCTTAGCTTTTATTGGAGTTCTTTCCCCTGTCGTTGTTGTTACTTCTTCTCGTACTTTCGTTTTTTTGTTACGTTTTGATGGTGCAACTCTCTCGTACGTACTGTCGGCTCCTCTGTAAAAACTCTTCTGCCTCTTAATTGATTTGCAGCGGTCCTTCCACAGTTTTTTAAAAAATATATACTGTGTGCTATATTTTGCAATTCTTGATGCATTAATTATTCGCAAAAGAATTCAGCCCCCATTGCTCCAACGCATGCGTTCCATGGAAGATATTGGAATTTTTTGTACGGATAATCCATTTTTTATTCGAAATTACATAAATATACCTGCGGGAAATTTTTTTACAAAAATAGGCTCCAGTCGCCGAATGGTTGGGCGACTGGAGCCTATCGCCCAACCAGATCGCGACACAATTTGTCTCGCGCCAGATGAGAGCGACTACATCCGGCCGCTCTTCCGTTAAGCGACTAGCATGCAGTCGCTCTTCCGTTAAGCGACTAGCATGCAGTCGCCATCCCGTAGGGCGACTGCATGTAGCCCCGTGTTTTGTTTTAGATTTTGTGAATTTTGTAACGTTGAACGGGTAAAAATACGGTGAAGTTGTAATAAAAGTTTATGTTCATTGTATATTGTAGGTGTGCAAAAGTTTTAAAATTTTTTTCATGAAAGATTGAGTACGTAACGATCGATACATACATCGTTAAGTGAGATAGTTTATGTGCGGAGAGAGATAATAGACTAGTGTAAATTTAAATAAACTTCATATTATAATCGTGAGTAACATGCCGCATGTTTTTCATTACATGCATAAATACATAGCATCTGCAGCGTCGCCTCACTAGTCACCCCGGTGTGCCCTGTTACGCGCCGCGCCCTCCCATACGGCCTCGCTTAGCCCTCCTCCGGTGCAACGGGTTAGGACGATCCAAAAGTAAAACGAGGAGGAGGGTGTCTATCCCGCGGGGCGGGCGGAGTCAGCTGCACCTCTGGCTGTGTGCTCTCCAGGCCACGCGAGGTGTGCGTGTCCGGACCACTCCCAGCTGAGGCGGCTCGTCCGTGCTCCCCGGTGTCGGCACTAGACGGGAAGCGCGATGAGAGCGGTCCACGTGCTCGTCCAACAGCACAGCATCGCCACTCTGAGGCACGCCCAAAGACGAGTCATACCGCAAAATTTGTACAATAATTTCTACATTAAATTTTCTACATCTAAATTTATACAATAATTTCAATATTAAATTTCCTATATCTAAATTTGTACACTAAACTTTCTACATCTAAATTTCTACATTAAATTTTCTACACTACATTTTGCAAACTATTTTTGTACACTAACTATCTTTCTACACTAAATTATCTACACTAACTATCTTTCTACACTAAATTATCTACATTAACTATCTTTCTACACTAAATTATCTACACTAACTATCTTTCTACACTAAATTATCTAAACTAATTATCTACACTAACTAATTTTCTAAACTAATTATCTACACTAATTATCTTTCTAAACTAATTTATGTACACTAATTATCTACACTAACTATCTTTCTACACTAGATTATCGACACTAATTATCTACACTAACTATATTTCTAAACTAATTTTCTAAACTAATTATCTACACTAATTATCTACACTAACTATATTTCTAAACTAATTTTCTAAACTAATTATCTACACTAATTATCTTTCTAAACTAATTTATGTACACTAATATCTACACTAACTATCTTTCTACACTAAATTATCGACACTAATTATCTACACTAACTATATTTCTAAACTAATTATCTACACTAATTATCTACACTAACTATATTTCTACACTAATTTTCTAAACTAATTATCTACACTAATTATCTACACTAACTATCTTTCTACACTAAATTATCTACACTAACTATCTTTCTACACTAAATTATCTAAACTAAATTATCTAAACTAATTATCTACACTAACTATTTTTCTAAACTAATTATCTACACTAATTATCTTTCTAAACTAATTTATCTACACTAATTATCTACACTAACTATATTTCTAAACTAAATTATCCACACTAATTATCTACACTAACTGTCTACACTAACTAATTTTCTAAACTAATTATCTACACTAACTATATTTCTAAACTAAATTATCTACACTAACTATATTTCTAAACTAATTTTCTACACTAACAAAAAATATAACACAAAAAATTACCTGAAAATCGCGCACGCCCTCTCTTCTTCTCCTCCTCTCCCCTCCCTCTTCTCCTCCTCTCCCTCTCTTTCTCTCCCCTCCCTCTTCTCCTCCTCTCCCTCTCTTTCTCTCCCCTCCCTCTTCTCCTCCTCTCCCTCTCTTTCTCCTTCTCTGCGCGCCGAAGAAGTGGACGACGTCGGGGGCGGCCGAGCGCGGCCTTTATATCCACCCTCATGCAGTCGCCCAACAGTTGAGCGACTGCTTTGCAATCGCCGAACCGTTGGGCGACTGGAGTTAATCGCCCAACGGTTGGCAGACTCTCCAGCTGCCGCGGTCTGGTTGGGCGATAGGCTTCAGTCGCCCAACCATTCGGCGACTGGAGCCTATTTTTGTAAAAAATTTTCCCGCGGGTATATTTATGTAATTTCAAATAAAAAATAGATTATCCGTACAAAAAATTCGAAGATATTGCCATCTCATGTTCCAAAATAGAGCTCTTTTACGGTACCCACCAATCACTATACGTTGTCCATTCTTTTCAATCCAATGGATACTTCACCCTAAGTATGAGGAAGTATAATTCCTTTAAGGTAAAATCTCTCGGCAAATCAGTATTTTACATCGTCTTGCAGCCACTGGTTCTCCACTTGAAACCCTAATAGACGACAAAACTCCCAGTAGCTCGAAATGGGCGCGCCGCCGTGTTGGCCTTGGCAACAACAGTGTGGCTGCCATTAGTCCATTATGATCAACGCTAAGCATATGGACACATATGGATCTAATCCAATTGATGATGCCATCCATGCATGCCAATCTCCATGCAGATCGAGAGGGTGTAAGTACTGAACAATGCGAATGGTGAATTCGGCCGCGACTGTGACAGCGTGATTCGATTGCATCGGTGGTAGAGTCGGAGATGCTCATGGAATCGTTCGGCACCGGCGGCGGCATGCGGAACTGTGATGGTATAGTGCTTAATTACGCAGGCATCGGCGATGAATACGTCTGGCATTCTTTCAATATAAGCAGGGAAGTTCCTTTTGGCCAAAAAATACGTAGAAATAATCTTAGAGACTGATAAAAAGTATATATGGCCCCGGAGAAATCAGTAGCCCGATTTGATCTATACTACACCCCTTAAGGCAGTAAAATGTACTGTAAGATTTCTCTCAAGATAAACCCTTCCCCATAGTGCTTGCTAGCTTCCTTTTCTTGGATAACCCTAGATATACTCAATTGTTCTCTGATTTCAGGAGCAAAATTCATCGACTTCCTCCGGCAATTTCCTTCTATTAAGACATGATCATTGTTGCAGCACCATCTCGTGCTATGAAACAAGGTTTTTCTCACCATGAAGTCAATGTGAAGTCTCTTTAGCAGAAAAGAAAGATGCCAAACAACAAAAGATGGAGGGACAGTGTTCAGTCTGCCATGCTAAGCATCTTTTCCTCTTGCAAGCTCCAGAGCACATTCACATGAATTGCTTTGAGGAGAAGTAATGCACTGCATCAATCTGCAGCACGGATGAAACTGAATCAAATTATTTTTTTGGAAATGATTGATCAGTAAGTGCTTGCTTTATTTCACTTTATCGAATCGATCGCACTTTTTAGGGTTTATGCACGACCTTTGCTCAGTGTACTTCATGAGCTCATTACATCAGAATTATTAGTTGCAATCAGAGAAAGATTGGAACTTTGGAAGTGAGTGATGCGAAGGAAAATACAAAAGGGGAAAGGAGAACTAAAGAGGAGCAAGATAAAGCAAAACAAGGGCATATTTTTTCCTTACATGAAAGCACAAAAACTGGCCTCTTTAACCCTTTAGACCAAGTAAGAACCACTTTAGAAGAGATATTTCTAGCAGGCTTCTAGGACAAGAGGAAGCATCTTTAATTGAAAGGTGCATGCCACCTCTCTCTCGTCATGATCACTACGTGGAATGGTGGGTAAAACAACTTTGTGCAAGGTAAATACTGTTATTGTCAGTGGAACACGGTTCCATGGTGAACTTCATCTTCAAGCCAGTCCCTCCTACTAGACAACCGTTTGATATTAAACTTTCCAAAGGTCTAGCAATGTAGCACCCTATATATCAATATAAAATACTACTATAGAACATCATCATCAAAATAAAAAACAAATAATAAAAATCACAAAAAAATCACAAAAAAAATTAAAACTTTAAAGGTATTTTATTAGAGAACCAACGGAAGTTGAAAGTAATGTTTGAAATATGGAACCGGTTCATTTCTAACCAAATAAAGAATAAATAAAATACATAAATAGTGGCAAGCCACGATACTGAAAACTCGAGTGCTCCCACTCATACATGTTGCTATCACTCCACTGGCCTTTTACCTGACAATAGAAAGAGTAAGCGTGAGATTTAGAAATCTCAACAAGTACCCAACAACGGTCGTAACACAGTGAGTAAATGACAAGTAATGCAAACAAGTAATTTACACAGGTTAATTGCAATGGAACTACGTTACTGGAAACATTAATGAAAGTTAGGAGTAGAGGTAATCGGAACAATGACATTAAGGATAATTGTTATTTAGCAAGTTATGACAATGGCAACGGTGATTACTTCTCAGATACCCGATTATACAAGAATAGTCAAGCATAACACTATCCTCGACTGTATATCTACAGACAAGGTGTAATATCCTGAGTAACGAGAGTGTACGCCCCCCGTATGTTACCAGGTGGGTGGAAATCTCTCCTATATGTGGATAACCCCAGGCCAGATAACTGTTACATTGTTAACATGTTATATGATATCCTGAGTAATGAGACAACAGGAACAGTGGAATCCAAAATAATTGTTATTTAGCAGGATATCACAATGGCATCGGTGATTACTTCCCACATACCCGATTATACGAGAATAGTAAGGCACAATACTGTCTTCGACTGTATAATCGCATACGGGGTGTAATATCCTAAGTAACGAGAGTATACAGCCTCCCGAACGCTACCAGGTGAGTGAAAACCTCCCCTATATGTGGATACCCCAGGCCAGGTAACTGTTATAATGATAATAGGTAAAATGGTGTGAATAGCAAGTTAACTTTAGTGATATGTGAATAGCCAGGTAACTTTAGTAATATGAAATTAGCTAGGTAATTTTAGTAATATGATAATAATTAGGTAACTATAGTGATATGAGATTAGCCAAGTAATTTTAGTGATATGATAATAATCAGGTAACTGTAGTGCTATGAGATTAGCTAGGTAATTTTAGTGAAATGGTAATAATCAGGTAACTGTAGTAATACGAGATTGGCCAGGTAATTTTAGTGATATGATAATAATCACGTAACTTTAGGGATATGATAATTGTACTCAATGACAAGGTGACAAGTGGTCTAGAAACACGTGGTATGCGAAACGGAAAGGTCACGGCTGCGAGGTATTTGCCTTGAGCATGCTTGGCAGACTCACTGTACGAAGGATCTGGAATGCACAACTGTGTGAACGCTCCCTCAACCGCTACGTGTGAACCTACACAATGGAACGGGAGCGAATCAGATGAGGGTCACGATAAAATTGTGAAAAAGGACAGCAGGAGGTTGTTCGGCCAAAAAGATCGCGTTCGGTAAGATTTGCCATGCGAATAGTTGTTTGGCCACGCAAAAGCGACCCGTTGCAAAAGTTAGCAAAATCTTTGTGTGAAACATTATTCGGCCGTGCCTGCCGGCCACCCGAACCACCCGGGCATGAAACTTGGCCACCAACCTCTTCGGTAGCCGCCGCCGGCCGCCACTGCTGCCACCCGCGCCACGCAAGCTGCTGCTGCTGCCCGCGCCGTGCAAGCTACCACTGCAACCACCGTGTTGTGCCTCTTGCTCTGGCTTCGCTGGCTATGCGGCCGCACCACCCACGCCGGCTGCCGCCGCCTTCGTGCCTCACGGCCCGTGTGCTACTATAGCCACACCTCACGGCCTACGCGCCACCGCAACCAGCCGCACTGCCTCCGGTCTTCCCGCCATGGCCTGTGTCGCCTGCCATGGCATCGCCACTGGCCTGCCGTGGCACATAATTGCCGCCGCCGGCCTTCCATGGCGCCGCCACACCGCGCCGTGCACTGCCATGTCATGCCCACGCTGTGAGCTACTGCGCGCGCATCGGCCGCAACCGCCTGCTGCCGGCGCTGGTGCCGCCTGCCCTGGTCAGGCCATTCCTGTATGCCACCGGTCTCACAGGGAGAAGAGAGAGATTGAAGAGAGGAAGGTAGAGATAACCTTTTTAGATGGAAACAAGAACTGCGCAAGAAGAAGGGGTTTGCCTTCTCTTTAATCCCCCTTAGAGTCCAGATAAGAAAGGCTATTAATCCACTAAATTTGTTACGAAGCTTTCCTATTTTTTGGGTGCTACAAGCAAGTAGCAAGTTAGCAATAATGTATGGTCCTTTTGCTTTCATTTGCAGGAAAAGTGAGGAAATGACAGCTGAGTTTACATGGTCGGCCGAAGCCACACAATTGACAATAGGGCTGGGTTACAACACTATAGCAAAAATGACAAACAACGACATTTGGGTATTTATAGTGATATAAGATACTAAGATTCAGAGTGCCCTCTCTTGCTACTCGATGTTCTCATGGATCTTGTAAGGGATCTCTTGTGTGCATAGAAGCGCATTGAATGCAACTGGTTTTGGAAGATCCTTATGGGAGTGTCTATACAACTTCTGACTATTTTCTCCTCTAAAATCAGTCACTTTTTCTAACCATCAGATAAAAAATCAAAGGCTTAGATCATTCCACCCATCATATATAAGATCCACCCATCATATATAAGATCTTCCTCTAACCCAAACCCTAACCCTACCCTCATTCCCACCCCACCCCAATTGCCGCCGCCTCCCCACTTCCCCTGCGCTGCTACCTGCCTCCTCATCAACGTCGTCCCCGGCACTGACGAGGCCCACTGGAAACCACCTCCCTCCTCCTACTCCTTCCCTCCCGCGGCCTTCTTCTCCACTCCCGTGGCCTTCTCCTTCCCCACCGCTCACCTCCAATGCCCCTACCCTGCCCTTCTCCCCCGTCTCCGGCGGTGGTAGTCACCGGACCCGCCAGCGCCACTGCCACCTCCTAATTGATTGTCTCTCTCCCCATCCCCGCAGACGCCTTCTCCATCTCAGGCCAGATCCGGCGTTGAAGCCCCTGCCCCGCCCTTCTTCCCTGTCTCCGATGGCTAACACTGCTGGATCCACCAGCACTGCCCTCAGCCACCTAATAGACTCCCCGATATCGCCCTACCGCCCTCGTCCCACCCTCTGTCGAGGTGGCGCCACTACCGCCCTGCCACCTCCGCCTCCCACCATTGGTCCGCCATCACCCTAGTCTCTCTCTAAGCTCAAGGGGCTTAGGTGAACCCTAATCCTAATGATGAAACTGAGCCCTAATCCCATAGGACAGCGGTGCACAAAGACGACAACGTCACTGGAGAAGAGGAAGATGCCGAGGGTGAAGACAGCGAACGAATCTCCACAAAGATCAAAAGGTCAGGAATTTGACTGATTTTGCCTAAAAAAACATTCTAGTGTGGTATAGCACTTCCGAACAAATAATATGCGAGTTCGGACAAGAATTTCTAACTTGATCACATCAAGTGGTCAGATTGTCGATTAGTCCAACCAGCCATGCAGCAAGTGGATTTTCTAATAACGAAAGGGTATAGTTCGATTTCCACCGATGTTGGGTTATTTGTTGATTTCTCGGGAATTAATCCGTTGTTTCCATTAAGAAAAAAGACTTCATAAGAAGTGAGTAAGAGAACCTAGAGCCATGCATGGAAGAAATAAATTAAGAGAACTTGTGACCATACCAATTTCTGTGTGTGTGTATATATATATTCCTAAAAAAATCTGTATATATGAATCTGCAACGATCAGCTCAACTTGTATGAGAATATAAATACGAAAATAAAACTCAGTGAACATTATATTACAATTCGATCTCAACTTGTATGAGAATATAAATATGCCAAGCCATGATACGATACGATTGCTGTCACTCCATCAGATCCAAATCTATTTTTTTTTCACACCTACAAGCTAGCAAGGTAGTATTAGACTTCAGATATGGTATGCTTAAGAACAAGAGCACCTACAAAAATCTCCAAGACTGCAACACGGCAGGCATTGACTCGGATAAAGTTGGTGTCCCATGCTTCGAACTGTTCACGTTCCGCAGAGGATGCACAGGTCCCGATTATGATGGATCGGCTGCCGCGCTAGCAGGGGACGCTTCCTTGTTTTGAATGGCAGCAGCAGAAACCGCTCATGCATGGCCGCGCACTCGATCCCCACTCACTTCACCAGGTCTCCTTTTTCAGTTTTATATGAGCTCTCTAGTGCATGCATACATTTACATGCTTTGCTTTTCATTGTAGTTTCGTCTCCGGCCTCTCTTTTTGTACGTACGCCGGAGTGGAGGAACATCGGTTGGCCGGAAAGACCAAGTTGGTGATGATAAACATTAATTGACATGGAAAGCTGGAGATCAATCCGTGTGCTTCTTGGCATGCAAATCATACCGAAATGAACACTTGCAAGCATACAAAACAATGGCTCCTCGAGGCTGGCTTGTATGTAGTACATGCGTGACCTCTGATTAATTAGCTGCCAGTAGCAGAATTCGGATCTTCCCTGACGGTTGGGCTATTTCTAAGAAATTTTTACATTACATTGTACTGGTAGCAGAAGAATAATAATATAAATTAAATCTAACCGTTGATTTATAAGGATATAATAAACTTTTCGTTGTAAATCCTATTTTTTTGCCGATGATCGGCAGCATTCACCGCGCTAAGATCGTCGTGAGCTGGGGTGCATCGTCGCGGGCGTCACTTGGAGGCAATGCGGGGCCCCGGCTCGCCTTCTGCCCGTAGCGGCGTTGGCCGGGCCTCCGGAGGAGCAGCAGCTGACGAGTGCGCGCGACCTGCTCCGGAGGTGGTGGCCGGAGTCGGAGGGAGGCGCCGCAGTGCGGCGCGGCGAGTGGCAGCCCGCGCTGGGTGGCATATCGGAGGAAGTGTAGACTGTCAAGAGCATTAAGTTCCATGCCAAACAATCAAAACGCTGTGTGTAAGCACGCGTTGATTAACATGAGGCTGGGATATGCAAATTGTAGTGGTTTGTTTCCATGAAGTGCTGCTGCTTTGCTCCCTGATGCTTGTTCATCTTTATCTCTCATTGATGCTCGGAACATCTGCTGTTTAATCCTCGTGAAGAGCCCGTTTGCATCAGCCGCCGCCAGCGTTGCGGTGAACTAAATCCGCGAGGACGAGGTGGCGCTGTCGTGTAGGAAGAAACAGGGAAAATAGCAATTTTTCCTTTTTATAATAAGAATAGCGTGAATGGTGTTAGAGGAGACCACGAAAGAGTATAATGGTATTGATTTGTCCAACAAGAAGACATTTATCTACTGGGAAGCGAAGAGCCAAGACGATGGCAGAGAAGATGAGGACAATGTTGTGCTACCCACGTTAGCTGTTTGATAAGGATAATGTTGTGTTACTCACTAAAGTCGTTAAAAAAGAAAGACCGAAGTCAAAAGAGCCAAGAGTCATGATGACGAGTGGTAAGTGTCAGCATTATTAAAGAAGTCAGTGTCCAATAAGCTCGATAATAGAGAAGTTTTAGCAGAGAGGAGATGAAGCTTTGCATTGAAGATGAACTATAACTTTATGGGGTCATTAGGTAGTTAGGAGTGTGCCATCACTGGTAAAAGGCACGACGTCACCTACGATGGCGAGAAGATTCTCCATATCATTAGACAACGACTAAAGTAGACATATCAACATCAGAGAATATGTGAGATCACCGCGGTTAGTGCGAAAGCCACAGAGTTGAGGTGGCCAATGTTGAAGAAGATGAGTGATCGACATGGGAGAAGAGAGACATCGAGCACGTACAGCATCATGCATATGTATATACATGCATGCATCTATACAAATAGAAGTATAGACGTCCCTAAGCAGAGGAGCAAATAGCTCAAGTACAGATGGTGCAGCGATTAGAAATAGGCTTAGGGTCACCCGAGAAAGCGTGACGGGTGTCCCTAGAAGCGATCAGCAACAATTGCACATGTATGCATATTTGATGTTGTGACGACCATCATTAAGCAATAATTAAGAGAAGTAGAAGATAACTATGTAGTGGAATCTTGTATTGGAATGGGTAGCAGTTAAGAGATTACATTGGAATGGTTAAGAGGGATCAATCAAAAATTAGTTGTGCTGTTAGACGTTGAAGCAGAAAAGTTGTAATAGCCAGAAGAGTAGAAGACACACAGTTCAGTGGGGCAGCTAGCATGTGAGAAATCATAAGTTCAAGGTAGGACATGCCATGGTGCATCGGTGTATGCGTGAGCAATATACTCTAATACCATGTGAACTAATGGGATTGCCGCACATATAATTGATGCGTTGCTTTTATATTAAATAGAGGTACATGCGCATGCATGCATTTAGGAAAAGAGTAACTAATAGAGGAAGAATAGGGGCGTGCAGCTACATGATCCATGCATATGGAGAGTATTTATTTGTTTAAGAACCGCAATCCATCAAGCTCATACTTCATTATATTTCTCAAGTTGTATTTTTCTTCAAGTTTCTATTATCATTTCCAATTTTTATGATGTATTAAAATCTTAAATAACTTATAAGATACATAAACAAATTCTTACACATCTAAATTATATCATTTGATACTAAAAACTTTGAAATAAATCTACGTGGGCCACCCTACTAGTTTATTGAAAAGTGTGAGAGCAACAGCTTAAAATGAGTCAGTCCAACATTACTTACATTTGTAATAAGATGCTGACCACCTTACTAGGGTCGGATTCAAGCCCACATGTGGGCTTCCACCCAGGATGTGGAAAGTTTACTAGTATATATCCCAGATAGTTTTGACCCAGCACAGGGTAGTAGTGTAGTGGTCAAGCCCATGGTGTCTAGGCAAGCCCAAGGTGTCTAGCCTTCCTTTCCCTCTTCTGCTCTCCTAATTAGCCCAACTTCCCACTCCTCTCCCGCAACCTAGGTGCATAGGCACAGCCCAGCCCATCAACTCCTCTCTGGCTCTCCCCAACCGATGCACTTGCACAGGCACATAGCACAGCCAAGCTAGACGCATAGCTGAATGGCCAAACCCTACCTCAGCACCGCTCCTCACCTTCTCACCCCAATCCACCTTGCGCCACCACTTGACTCCACGCTGTGCCGCACCGTCATGCCAGAAAATCAGGAAGGGAAGCCCAAAGCCAGGAGAGCAGGAGGAAACTGGAAGCACGCGCCTTCGCGCCAGCGGCCACACCAGGAATGGGAAGTCTGCACTAGTGCTGTGCCTTGACTTTCGGCTCCCATGTAGGCATGTCGCAAGGTGTCACTCCCACGCCACACTCCATGTCACTCCCAAGCCGCACGCTGCACCACCGCCACCCTCCAATTGGTAATTGATACTCTACTCCTTCCCTAGTCTACAAATTGAGCTCCTTCCCTAGTCCACAAATTGAGCTATTAAAGATATGAATTCTGCCTATGGTTATGTGAATTAGTTAATGTTGAATTTATGTTATTTCCAATTTGTGTAGGAGGTAGAAAATTAGAAATACAGAATGATGAGGACCAAGACTATCTTCTTATTTTCTAACATGAACACAATCCAAGCAATTCCTACTAGAAATAGGAGCTAGTAAAATTGAGTAGTACAATATGGTTGGGAGAAGTCATTTCATGTGTATGATGCTAACTTATCCCAATATGATTTTGTAGTCCTTAGGGACTAACTTGGTATATCTATTACTGATGTGAGAGATAATCTATATTTTGTAAACTAACCTGGCCTTGGAAACCTTGCTGAGAAGATGATTCAGACCGATAGATACACAGTTTTCTTGTTGGTATACTGTCTCATTGCATTGGCCTTAATTTTTCCAACAACATCCATAGAAAGAGCCTCTTAGCTATAGACATTATTAAGGGTGCTTTGCGGAATAAGATGAATGGTAAATGGATGATTCATAGCATGGCATGCTATATTGAGCAAGACATATTTGTTAGCATTAAAAATGATAAGATTTCAGAGCGTTTTCAAGGAGCACTACTACAGAAAGCCTAATAGTAGACGGCCAATCACAGACGGTTTGACAAAACCGTCTGTGAATAACACTAACACAGACGGTTTTAATTAGGACACCGTCTGTGTTGGCGGCGTCGGAGAAAACGAGTATCACAGACGGTTCTTAACTATGAACCGCTCGTTATAATGTAGTATCACGAGCGGTGCTCGTATTAAAAACCGCCTGTGATGATCCTGCATTATCACGTATGATTTTTAATTAAAATCGCTCGTGATAAAATTGTTATCACAGACGGTTATGAATTAAAAACCGTCTGTGATAATTCACAGACGGTTTTTTATTAAGAACCGCTGCGTGATAATGGTAGGCATTTATTGCGCCGCTCGGATCGCATCTGTCTTCATTTCGATCCTAGACGGTTTTAAACATAAACCGTCTATGATACTCCTTTTTCCGCCACAAACACCACAGACGGCCTCCAAATTAAAAGTCCGACAAACAGAGATTCCTGATTTTAATTCAAGACAGATTTAATTCATTACAAAAGTTCGACAAACAGAGATTCCCATATTTTAATTAAAGGCAAATTTAATTTATTACAAATCTAAGAGAAAAGAGATTCCCAGATTTTAATCTTCTGGCTTCATATGCTTCTTCTTCAACTTCGAGTTGGAGGATCACCACGAGTTCTCGAATGTCGTGAAGATTATCCTTGCCCTCTCCGCTTCCTCCTCTAGCTCGGGCAAATCATTAGCATGGCCCATAATCTCAAAGAGGATGGCATGATAAACTTCAACGAGAATCGGCCGAGTCCGCTTGATCGGAAAGGTTATCTAGCACACTCTGCGCTTCGCAAGAGCTTCCTCCGCTTTGTGGACATTGTAGAGAAGAACAAGGTGAGGCGCGTTTCTTTTCGTGAGCAGAACGAGACACCTCCGTTGACGGCGGATGATGAGGTCTAGTTGACGGACGATATTGGAAGCGAGTCGAGGAAGGAGAGAAGGGCGTGAGCGGAGGAGATGCTCAGACGTAAATTGTTGGCCGCTTTGTGTAAGGTTGCGCCGAACAACTCATGATGGATAGATGAGAGGAAGGAGATGAACAAAATTTTAGATGTCATTGTTGAGAAATGTGGTGATGATCGAAGAAGATGAGGAGAGGACGACGCTTTAGATCGAAGAAATGGAATAGTGCGTGCAAATATAAGCATTATCACAAACGGTTCGTATACCCAAACATTAATGATATAGACGCCGTATAACGATCGACGACGTTAATGGAAACACGCGCAAACACGGCGCTCGCAATCGAAACACGGCGCTCGCAATGGATCAAAATTTTGAAGCTTATGGCAGACGGTTTTTTTTATAAAAAACCGTCTGTGATAATTGTTATCACAGACGGTTTTTAGTTAAAAACCGTCTGTGATAATAATTATCACAGACGGTTTTTAGTTAAAAACCGTCTGTGCTAATGATTATCACAGACGTCTTTGATAATGACCATGGCATTTACTACGCTGCTCAGACCGCATCTGTCTTCATTTCGATCCAGATCAAGCCACTGCTGCGCACTTTTTCACTCAGGAGGAAGCTAGGCGATTTTAGGCCTGTTAATTTGGTGGGAGAAGAGGCAAAGATTGAGCTTTGAATTAAGATTCAGACTTTCCTGGTTGCTGTAGATATGGTTAGTAATGAAATTTATTTTTTCTTTAATTGCATTACAATTTAGGTCTAAGTAATCCATGAGTGGTTATTGAAGATGGTTAATTTGCAAAATTGTTGGTTATATAATAGCTGTTGTGTTTGTAATATGAATTGAGCTAGCAAATTAAGTCTGAATATAATAAATGTGGCCGGTATATACGTAGTTATAATTAGTTAATCTAGATTTTAATACTAAGTTGTTATATATGTACGTAACGTAGGACCGAAGCTGGATGTATGCCGCGAGCCGTGTGAGTGAAGAGTACATTAATGGCGTTTCTGCTTTTATAAGAGCCGCCGAGGAGGATATGTTGAATAAGGGGGTGGAATATATGTGCTGTCCATGCATCGATCGCGAATTTGAAGATGTTTTAGAACCGAGGGCAAATTGAAGCGCACTTGATTCGGAGGGGTTTCAAAAAGGATTATACGTGTTGGACAAGTCATGGCGAAGTGAATGATCATATGCCGCCGGATGACATCACCGGTGAAGTGAATGATATGCCCCCGGATGACATCACCGGTGAAGTGAATGACATGCCGCCGGCTGATGTCGATTGTGGCTCGGATTCGGATAGGTCGCACGATGATAATCTGGATCAGATGCTTCGCGATGTAGAAGAGAACTATGATGAGAGAGAGTATGTTAAATTCCGTGGCTTGATGGAGGACTCAGAGAAACCTTTGTACACGGGCTGCAAGTACACGAGGTTGTCGGCCGTGCTTGAACTGTTGAAATTGAAGGCAAGCAATGGTTGGTCCGACAAGAGTTTCACGGCGCTGCTAGGTCTTTTAGCGGACATGCTTCCGAAGGGAAATGAGTTGCCTAAAACCACGTATAAAGCGAAGAAGGTTCTTTGTCCGTTGGGAATGGAAGTAGAAAGAATACATGCATGCCCGAACGATCAGATCCTCTACCGTAAAGAGTATGCAAACATGCATGTATGTCCGGTGTGCAACGATCCCGATACAAACGTAACAATCAATCGATGATGGCGAGGAACAGAGGCGAAGAAAGGACCTCCTGCTAAGGTGGCATGGTATTTTCCTATAATTCCCGCTTGAAAAGGTTTTTGTAAATCCAAAGGAGGCAAATCGCTGCGTTGGCACTCGGAGGAGCGCAAGAAGGATGGAATGATAAGACACCTTGCTGATTCCGCGCAGTGGAGAAACATCGATAGGAGGTTTGCAGAGTTCGTGCAGAACCAAGGAATATAAGGTTTGGACCGAGTACGATGGAATGAATCCTTTCGAGAGCATGAGCACCGACATAGCACATGGCCCGTGAATCTCGCATCTATAACCTTCCTCCTTGGTTGTGTATGAAGCGAAAGTACATTTTGCTGTCGATACTTATCCAAGGGCCAAAACAACCTAGGAATGATATCGATGTGTTCCTAGCACCGTTGGTGGAAGATCTAAAAATACTGTGGAACGAAGGGGTACAGGTATGGGATGCATACAAACGAGAGAACTTCACTCTGCGCTCCTTATTGTTCTGCACCATAAATGATTATCCTGCCCTTGGTAATCTATCGGGCCATAGTACAAAACATGCCAAAGCTTGTACTCACTGTTTAGATGGTACCGAGAGTGTGTGGCTGAGACACTCACGCAAAACCGTCTACATGCGTCACCGCCGGTTCCTTCGGAGGGCTCACCCATACCGCAAGATGAAGAAACAATTTGACGGAGAGAAGGAAGACGGTTCAGCTCCAAGGCATTTAAGGGGACACGAGGTTTATGATATGGTTAAGGATTTAGATGTTGTCCTCGGAAAGGGACGTAAATTGAGGGCTCATGAGAAGAACACCTGGAAGAAGAGATCAATATTTTGGGACTTACTTTATTGGGAGTACCTAGATGTTCGATCGCATCGACGTCATGCACGTAGAAAAGAATATGTGCGATGACTTGATTGGTCTCTTCTGAACATCCGTGATAAAACAAAGGACGGTGTCAACGCACGCCTTGACTTGGTGACATGGACATCGTGCCCGAGTTAGCACCGACATGCACCGATAATGGACGAACGTATCTTCCCCGCGTGTTACACTCTGTCCAAGGCCGAGAAAACAGAATCGTGCGCTGCTTGCATGGTGTCAAAGTTCCGTCTCGTTACTCCGACAACGTGAAGAAACTTGTTTCGATGCAAGATTTGAAGTTAAATGGCATGAAGTCTCATGATTGTCATGTGCGATGACACGATGCTCCCTATTGCAATTAGAAATATTTTGCCGATCAAAGTCCGAGAGACAATCATGAGGCTATGTTATTTCTTTAACACAATTGCTCGAAGGTCATCGATCCCGGGACTAGATGCTCTGCAGACGAGGTGGTGATGACTCTATGTCACCTTGAAATGTATTTCCTCCTTCGTTTTTCGATATCATGGTCCATCTCATTGTTCACGTTGTGTGGGAGATAAAAATGTGCGGGCCCGTATTCCTACGTAGCATGTACCCATTTGAGAGGTTCATGGAATTCTGAAGTCCTACGTGCGGAATCGTTCTCGGCGGAGGGCGCATCGTCGAAGGTTATGCAAGCGAAGAGGTCATTGAGTTTTGTGTCGATTATATGGCTCGATTCAACCGATAGGTGTCCTCAATCTCGCCATGAGGGGAGGTGAAGGGTCTCGAACTATCGGAAGGAAAGCAATCACTCCGGATATGGACACGTATACTCAAGCCCATTTCACGGTGTTGCAACACATGACCGAAGTGGCGCCTTATGTGGACCAGCGAGAAGGATGTGCTTCGCAATGTAATCCGAGCGCCGGATGTTTGGATCATGAGGCAACACAACCGTCGGTTCAACCAATGGTTGAAGGAGCAAATCGCTAGGAGCTCGCCGAGTGAGACGCTGACATGGTTGGCAAAAGGGCCGACATTTACAGTTGTGACATGGCAAGGATATGACATCAATGGGTACACATTCTATACGCAGTCTCAAGATGTCAAGAGCACTAACCAGAATAGCGGTGTCCGCATAGATGCATTCAGTACCGATGGGTCGAGAAACTCGTACTATGGCTTCATAGAAGAGATTTGGGAGCTCGACTATGTGGTTTTCAAGATCCCCTTATTTCACCGTTGGGTGCATCTCCCACAGGTGAAGGTTGACAAATACGGTGTCACGACCGTGGACCTCCAACGTGTCGGGTACAAAGACGAACCATTCGTACTCGCCAATCAAGTTGTTCAAGTTTTCTATGTAACCGACCCGGCAAATAAGAAACGCCATGTAGTTCTTCATGGAAAAAGGAGAATTGTCGGAGTGGAGAATGTAGTGGACGAGGAGGAATACAATCAATTTGACGAGTTACCTCCTTTTGGAAATGGCATAAGGGTCGACGATGAACAACGTGACGAAACTAGTTACGTACGCATTGATCATGATGAAAGGCTAATTTTTAAAGGAAATAAGCAAGTACAATAAGAATGTATATGTGAAAATGTGTGACAATTTTGAGATGTATATGTGAAAATGTGTGATGTAGTCAATTTTGAGATGTATATGTGAAAATGTGTGATGTAGTCAATTTTGAGATGTATATGTGAAAATGTGTGATGTAGTCAATTTTGAGATGTATATGTGAAAATGTATATGTGTGATGTATTTGAGAATGACAAAATGTATCAACTGGTTGGTGTTGTATATGAATGCACTGTTTGGTAGTTGATATGAATGCAGTGTGTAGTTATTGGTGTTGTCTTAATTGCAATTGATCGGCAAAGGTAGATATCACGACGGTTCAAGTTTAGAACCGTCGTGATAGTAAACTATCGCTGCACGGTTCTAAATTTAGAACCGTCAGGATATGTTATCACTGCACGGTTCTAAGTTTAGAACCGGCCGTGATAATCTGCCTACATATACCCTCTCACTAGGGTTTTCGTGTGCGCTGTAGTTATTCGATTAGATCTAAATCCCGAGCCCGCCGCCGCCGCCGCCTCCCGAGCCCTCGCCGGCTGCCTCCCCAGCCTCGCCGTCCGCCTCCCGGACGAAGACGCCGCCTCGCCTCCTCCTCCTCGCCGCCGCCTCCCGAGCCTGCCGCCTCCTCCACCTCCTCCGTCGCTGCCTCGCCGAGCCTCCGCCGCCGCCTCCTCCTGCGTCGCCGCCTCCTCTGCGTCGCCGCCTCCTCCTCCGCCGCCGCCTCCTCCGCCGCCGCCCGCCTCCTCCTGCGTCGCCGCCTCCTCCTCCTCTGCGTCGCCTCCTCCACCTCCTCCGCCGCCGCCGCCTCCTCCTCTGCGCCGCCACCTCCTCCTCGTCCGCCGTCCCTAAGGTCACCAAAACCCTAAGGTTGATGCTTGATGCTGTTATGCTTTATGCTTGATACATTGGTACATAGTACATATTTAGGTTGATGCTTCTTGTTAGTGTTATGGTTGATGCTTCTCGTTAGTGTTTAGGTTGATGCCATCTTGTTAATTTGCTATTTGGTACATACTACATTGGTACATTGTTTATCGCAGCTTGCTTAGTTTACATTGGTACATATTACATTGATGCTTGATGCTTCATACTGTTATGCTTGATGCTGTTATGCTTTATGCTTGATACATTGGTACATAGTACATATTTATGCTTGATACTGCAGTTGCTTAGTTTACATTGGTACATATTACATTGTTTGTTGTGTTAGTATATAGTATATAGTATATAGTATATAGTATAGGCACATAACCCCCCTTCCCTCTACTCCTCTCCTCTCTTCCTAACATTGAGCATCATGTTTCACTTTTCTTGCTTCCTCATCTTATCATGTGCAATCCTACAATTTGAGAGCACCAATCAAGGAAGAGTATTGCAAAAGATACATTGACCATTTGGGTGGAAAGAAATACATTGTGTCGTCAGGCTCATGATTGCCAATTCGAAGCATAGCATAGCATCCGAGGCACATCCGAGGCCTGCAGCTGTGTCTTCATCCGAGGCACATCCGAGGCCTACAGCTGTGTCTTGAAGACACAGCAGCAGGCCTCGGATGTGCCTCGGATGCTATGCTATGCTTCGAATTGGCAGTCATGCGCCTGACGAAACAATTGATATTTCCACCCAAATGCTCCATGTATCTAGACATCACCCCTACAATTTGAGAGAACACATTAAGCAATCAAGGACCACTCTAGTGTATATGCCACATAGACCTTCAAGGGGCATGAAGCAAGTGACACACTCTAGTGTATCAGGTTCAATGAACCAGATACACTAGTTTGTGTCATTTGCTTCATAGAACTTTCTTTAGAGACCTTGTAGTAATAGTATTTGGTTTATAGTATTAGCAACTAAAGTAGGTGTTAGGATAGACACTTTGTTTAGAGACTTTGTAGTAATAGTATTACAAAATTCAAGGAAATTTTAGTATGAAGTTCAAAAAAGAAATTCCCATTTCTTGGTGAGCGGCCGACATAGCGACTTCTTGGTGGCGACTATCCATCTGCTTCTTCCACTCCTTCTCTTCATCTCGGATCTTCGGATCACGTCGCCGATGCGATGATTAAGTTAGATGAATCATCGCTCGGCGTGCGTGATCGAGAGACCAAAGATGAAGAGAAGGAGTGGAAGAAGCAGATGGATAGTCGCCACCAAGAAGTCGACTATGTCGGCCGCTGATCACCGAAGAATGCTGAATGTCTTTTTTGCACTTTGTAATAAAATTGACTTGAATTTTGCGGAAAAAGAAGGACTTCATACATTGGTACATTGGTAAGATAGGCACATCACCCCTCTCTATGTCCATATCACCCCTCCCTTCTCCCCTCCCTCTACTCCTCTCTTGTCGTCCAATTCAATATGATCACTTTCTCATCTTATCTTAATAGACCCACAAAATGAGCAACATGTCACCCGCGCATTCTTCAAAGATCATCGCGGGGCGCCCGCTCCAACATCAAGACGCCAAGGAAGAGGGCTATCAAAGAAGCTCGAGGGCGACGGACCATCACAGCGGTGAATGCATCCGGGTCCCTATCCTTCCTCAAAAGCAGCAAACGCATTCGAACCATGGTCGAGTAGTTGCGAGAACAATTGAGATCACATACAATTCGTGGAAGAACGTGCGACACTCGGAAACGTGAGTCGTGGACCAAATTTTGGCATCGTTCGAGTTCCCGAAAGAACACCGGACGCTGTGCAACAACAAACCTACAAAGCGGCGTGCAAAGTATGGAAGAACTTCAAGAGCACGCTTGTCAGGAAATACGTGGAGACGGAGGAAACGCCTGTTCATAAATACCCATTCCTGGAACCACAATGGGAAGAGTTCAAGGCGATGAAAACGACCGAAGATTTCAAAAGTACAAGTGTGGCGCACAAGACCCTCCAGGCAAAAAATACACACCCTCACAGACTTGGCACAGCTAGGTATGCGGGTAAAATCCCGCATGGGCGAAGGAGGATGAGTGGCAATGCACAGACATCGCCCGCCATTTTCCAATATCCCGATGACCGCGCTCGAAATTGGATTAGAGCAAGGTCATCTACAACGACATCGAGGGCGTCACCTTTGAAACCCTGCGGACTAGCAAGTGATCGGCGCTGGTAAGATATCGATCGAACTACGTAGCTTGTAATTACTCCACAACTTCGCATTTAATTGAAATGACATGTGCTCTTGCAGAAGAGCTGAGTTTTCAATCTACCCCGGATCATTCCAGGAACAAGGGAGAATGATATGCTCTCGTGGCCCCGGGAAACAAGGAGCACCGGGCGTCGAGAGGCCTTGGGCTTCGTTCCTTGGAAACATGGTTTCCAAGATAACTCCGACATGTATCGACGCAGGAAGAGAAACAAAGCCGAGCGTGACGCACAGCTACGAGAAGAGATCAAGGAATCTCTTAGAGAGGAGCTATTAGCTCAGATGGCTGATGTAATCAGAGATGAGGTGCGGAAACAGACAGAAAGTCAGCAGGCCGCCACCGCCGCTCCTGTGCTAGCTAGCCCGCACAACCGTCCGAGTAGCTGCGCGTCCAATCCGACGCAAACCCAGTCCAAATTTCCTGTGGACGACATCCTGGTAATAATTATTACCTCTCGAATGCTTGCTCCATTGGTAGGCCTATTCGAGTAGCTAATTTTGTATCGTTATGTAGGAGCCTCGACGTGCAAACTCCAAGTGAGATATGGCTCCATTCCTTGTACGCTTGGGGCCAAGCATATTAAATGCAGTATCGGGGCCATGGTGCACGGTCAAGCTTTAGCGCCGAGCCGCAAAAGTTAATGTGGATGGTGTGTATGCCAATTTTGAGGTGGTCCCGCTACAAGCCCCCAATGACGAGATCGTGAATCTAGGACAGGCCATTGGAACATTCATCCAAAGGCCCAAAACCGACATATCCTCGAGGCTTCTTCATCGGTGGCAGACCGAAGTGCGGTGCGAACCACAAAGAACAACATGCGGTGCCATCTCCACACGGCAATGTGAACCACAGCTACCTGCACGGTGCTATCTCCACGGTGCTATTCTCGCGAGCAACTTGCACCGTCTATACCATTACAATCGACTAGCATAAAGTCGACCGACAATCGAGGCGATGGCGAGCAAATCAAAGACGAAGGATGATGACGATATCCCGTCTATGCCATTGGCCCACAAATTCGTGCTAGGTCACCGATGGTAGTCCAGAAGAGCTCCAAAACTAGGACTTGGTTGCCAAAGATTCCACCTTTGGTATATGGAACAATCCAATAAGCCGAGGCGTAACGCGCTCGTATCATCACAAATTCAAGCTGGAACATTTCTTGCACGCTCGGGATCGTGTCTTCGCGGTGACCTTTGACGATATATTTGAACTTTTCACGCTCAACGCTCTCGACGCCTCACTCGTTCGATGCTGGACGCTGTAAGTCTGTACAATCACAGTCTCTGTTCACGTAATACCGATATATGTCACAATTTGTTGCTTTCCTGTGTTATATATATAGATTCATGCTGACCGAAGCTAGATCATCCAAATCACGAATTGGTTTCCTGGACCCACGCTTGGTCGCCATTGATACCATCATCGAGAATGCATCCTTCGTCGAGGACTATATTACAAAAGCACTGCTGGCTCACCAAGATAAGGAATTTGTTCTTATGCCATACAATGAGAAATTCCATTGGATTTTAATTGTAATTATACCAAAATGGAACAAGGCTATATACCTTGATTCTCTAAGTAAGAACAAATCCAAGTACACAGCTATCGCCCAAATACTCGATAGGTACGTACATTGTACATTGTACTCTTTCTTTCCTTCCGAATAACTAAGCTAACTTTTTCGAATAACGAAGGTCGTTCACCACATACGTTCAACAAACACGTGACTCGACGACAGGGGCCAAGGCCTTGAAACATGATCGCAAGTTTCGGGTATTCGCTAGCTACACATTAATTAATCATATACAACACATAGTAGTAATGCCACTTGATTTAACACATTATATTTTTTGCAGTGCCACCAGCAGCAACCGGGCAACACGTGTGGATACTACGTGTGCCACCATATGAGACTACTCCTCGATTCCACCAAGAACACCAATTCTAAGGTTTGTCAATCTTTCCACATTTATTTCATACATGTCAAGTTTTATATATGTGCGCGTTCATATTCCTATCGACAGGCTGCGTCCATCTCTAGATCTGCATTGACACAGCCGGATTTTGCAAAAATTCGAGGAGAGCTCATTTGGTTTTTGTGGACAAAAGTCGTAAGATCAGATGGAGAGTTCCACTGCCCAGAATGATTTTTTATTGTAATTCTAAGTGCAAATACAGTGTAGATCTTTTACAATTGTGTATTTGTTAATGGATATTTTATTTCAATTCAATGAATTGATTTGCGAAATGGATGCTTTATGTTTGTGAAATGAAGTGCGTTGTCAATTGGATGTTTTATGTCTGTGAAATGAATTGAGATATGAAATGTATCTGAAATGAAATGAGATGTGTGAATTGTATATGTTTTATGTCTGTGTTTAGCTTGTTTCAGAGGGCATGGCTAGCATTTCCTGAGGCTAGCCAATAAACAGAAATATATTTAGGGGTTGAAGGGAATATCACGAGGCGGTTGGGAGTTAAAACCGCTCGTGATAGCTGATAATCACGAGCGGTTGGGAGTTAAAACCGCTCGTGATAGTTGATAATCACGCACGGTTTTGAGTTTAAAACCGTCGTGATAGCCGATAATCACGCACGGTTGGGAGTTAAAAACCGCTGCAGTGATAGATGATAATCACGAGCGGTTTTAAGTTAAAACCGCTCGTGATAGCTAATAATCGCGACGGTTTTAACTCCCAACCGTCAGCGATTATCGCTATCACGCACGGTTTTAACTCAAAACCGTCTGTGATATCGATAATCACGCATAGTTCAAAACCGCTCGTGATGACCTTCGATTATCACTGACCCATAAATACAGACGGTTCACAAAACCGTCTGTGATGACGATTTCGAACCGTCTGTGATGACTTTTTCTGTAGTAGTGGAGTGAGGTCATGTAAGAAACAATTATCTTATGCTAGTGGCAAGTTAGTTTCTTACAAATGTAAACTTCTTGTTCTTTGTATTTATTCAAACTTCTATTTGATTTACTTTTTATATTGTCTTTGTTTTGTCCTACTACTGATGAAGAAATTGTAGGCTAGGATAGAGAGCAAAGCTTCGTTATTTAGATACTCAAATTGTATCTCTACTACGCTACCGTTTATGTCATGCCATCATGTCAATGATGACGTATACCGTGATGTAGATATAAATTGATGTTAATTTTAGGATTTTAGTCTATTAATGTTCAGCTCGAGATGCCACAAAATCCTGGATGCCCCACTACACGTTACCACATTCGCTGAAATCCATCCAGCTTTGTTCTTTGAATTAAGACCAACACACATCAGTGACATCTCATTATTGTGCCGAAGGATGTTCAAAGAATTGAACCTTGGTGAGGCCATCTAGCCTGCATGCTTGTCCAAAGTGTTCCTTCATTTCATTACAATGGCAACATCTATCTTCAAAGCTCTCTCTTGTAATCTTCCATGTAAACAATTAATCTTAATTAAACAAAGATCTACGCCATGACGTCAATAAATATGTTAGTAGGACACGCTGATTCTTTTTGCAGATGTTCTGCGTGCAGCGCTGCTCCTACGTATAGGATATAAGGTTGGTTTTTTTTAACTGATGGTTTATGATTTAAATACTTAAATTCTAGTTGTTCGTAAGAGATAGTATATAGAGATAAATAGTTGTATGTGATTTTGGTCAGTACAGCTGAACTCAGTATAACTTTTACTATAATTTTTTATTGACCCCGTATTGAAAAAACGTATCGTTTAAAAGCTAGTTACTATAGACAGTACAAGTATAAGCTAATTTTAAACAAAAAATCCAGCCATATTCTCAGTGATGAGGACTTAAGAGCCCGAAGCGTTCAGCATGGGTTCAAATTTTAGTCAAACAGATGTAATTTTTTTTAAAAAAGGTATAGCAATGCACTTGTTTTGGTTCAAATTTAGCCATCTAGGATTAACCCTGAAAAACTTTCTTATTTCCTTTGCACCAGATTGGATCAGGAGGATGAGAACGAAGTTTGTTTTTGGGCCATTACGCACATGTTGTCTGCGACCTGGTCGATCCGACCCAGTTCAACTGGTGAAGACGGCCCAAGATAACAAACAAAAGCGTCCCCCCTACTACGTCCTCAGGCCCATTTATACGCTACGTTTCAGATGATGTAGCCCACCTATTGGCCCAACCTCTACACCATCTTGATTTAGCTGTACTCGTATCGAAGGCTAGAAAGAAAAACAAAAAAACTCCACTTTACTGTTCTGTAACTGCCATAGACTGATTAGAGCCATATTTTGTTTGTCTGAATTTTGCCAAAACTTGGTGATACAAAATTTTAGTGATGGAATTGATCCTCCACGGATTAGCTGAGATTCGACAGGAAGATCTCTCAGAGAAACATGCAGTAGTAAGCGTCCAGCTTTGATCATTACGGATCAATTTGTAGTTAATAATGTATGGCTGAGAATCATGTTGAGGTCGTTTATGCCTATAGTCGGTGTAATTCTATACTCACCCACCAATATATACTTTTACTCGTTGGATTTGCCACTGCTTTACAAAAGTTCTACACAAAAAAAAAAAAAAGCTCAAGATCTCCCTCAATAGTTATGCGCATAAATTCATTATCACCTGATTAAACTTTGAGCCGTCAGCTGTCATACCTTATCACCCACCACTACCACTTCCAGCGAATTATGTATATACAATCTATTCCCTGATAAGCATGCAATGCTTGTTAATCCATTTGGTGCAGGCAATTAATGAGCTAGGCTACGTACAAACCTCAACATTGGAATGGTTTTGTGTCCCATTGAGCATATTATATCTCATGCAATGATTTTATAGTTTGTCCCTTTGAACACAAGAGACATGCAAATAAGATCCTTAGGCACCTCTTGTGTTGTTAGCCCTCTTGTCTGTTGTCCAAGGAGTTTGTGATGGAGATCTACTATTCTTTGGTGAATGGTGATCTCATGCATAGGGTCCATTTGGATTTCTTGTGTCCTTCCTTTATTTGTACCCAAATCTTTTTTTTTATCGTTTTGAAACTTTTGATTTGGCTTGGCCACAATAAAACAAACTAAGTAAAATGAACCATGATTGCAACCTCTATGCGGCAAATTTAATGTGTACCCATAGCTCCTTGAAAAGTTTACATATGTGTGGTGGTTCTTTAAGGCTCAAAGATGTATGTGGGCCTGTTCTTTTTGGCTGCGGCTTGTGGCTTTTAGGCTATTTGTACGAGAGATTACAGAATAATAGAAACTCACGTGCGGTTTTTACCGATATAAATGAAGTCAGTAAAGTATGTACTACAATTAACTAGTAGACTCTATCTTGAAAAAATACTCCGTTTAAAAACTAGTTACTGTAGAAAAGCCGAAAAGCAGCTTTTAGAAACTGAAAAGAACAGACCCTGTAACTATCCTCCTGTACTCATGCACAGCTGGCCAGGTGGCAGCGTATCTATGAATGGTCATCCTATGGTTAAGCCCACTCTAAATTCATATAAAAGAATTACTATTCTATTTGATCTTTGTCATGGTGAGAAGATATCAAAAGATTAAGATAATCATAACAAAACATTAAAACTCCAGCTTAGCAAGATTTTACACAAAAACTCTGAATCATACTCTAGGTATGCATTTTGACCAATCTTTCTCCTTATTTAACCATGAAGTCATCAAGATGTATGAAAGAAGATAGAGTGTAAATAAAATGAAGTGGCTACAATTTATTCATTTTTAGCATAAAGAGTCACGAAAATTATCCAAAATAACTCTACAAATATTACACCATACCATATTATTTCAAGTAGCTATCTAGATCATGGCAAATCATATATAACAAAGCTAAAACCAATTAAGCAATAATATAAAATTAAATTGATTTTTAACACATCAAGTTGCTCAATATCATAGTTCAGCCAAAGGTATTCAAAAATTACCCAAGTCATATCAATAAACTAAATGGAATTAAGAAATTATAATTGAGTCAATTTAGAGTGCTACAAATTCAACGTTGAATCATTTTGTTCAAGCACTTGGAATTTAAGCATAATAAGCATAACTGACAATTTTTGAATCATATTTTAGTTTTATCTTAGTAAAGCAAGTCCTATACTAAAAGCCATCAACAACTGCCTTTTAAGTTTCAATCATTTTTTTTTTATAGTTTTGCTTTCTCAGCCATTTGCTAGATCTTAAATCTTACTATGACCATTCCAAGAAAGAAGCTTGAGAGAGTGATTTAGGTTATCCAAAACTTTCCTTTAATTCATGCCTAGTATAATAGCAAGCTGTCTAATGAAAAAGAATTAGTTAGATTAGATTTTTGTATAAAAAATCATTTTTTTATTTTTTATTTGTAGTTCAAAAACAATAAGCTACTTCTTAGTCCGTACGCTATACCTAACCTGGGTCACAAAAGGCTAGAAGAAGTAAACTCATACCTCAATAAAAAAACAAGTATAGCTCAACCTAAAACTCAATTTAGATTCAAGACTCAACTTAGCCTATTTAACATGACATGAATTATAATAGAATCAGTAGACAAAAACTAGTCATAAGATCCAACAAGACATAATTTAGTTAAAGTTTATCATATTTAATAGAGTTAGCATGGCAAAAACTAAGCTACATATAGATAGACATAATAAATATAACAAACTACCATAAGATATGGTAAGATGTAAAGTAAGATATCATATTACACAAAAATAATAGTCAAATCTTTATGTAGTTATATTACAATGTAAGTTACTAAAATAAAATATGCAATATGATATAGTGGATGTAAAAGAGTCAAACTCCCCCTCGAAACATGCCAAAAGGATTAATAACTCCCAACGCCCCCTCCCCCGGTAAAGAACCAAAACAAGAAGAATCAAGAGTTTTAGTGAAAATATCTACAACCTGCTGCTTTGACTCTATAAAGTGAAGCACAACATCACATTCTCTGCATGATCTCTAAGAAAATGGTATCTAATATCAATGTACTTAGTCCTATAGTGTTGCACAGAATTTTTAGCAATATTTATGGCGCTAGTGTTATCACAGAAGAGAGAAACACTATCTAAGGCCAACCCATAGTCCCGCAGAGTAGATAAAATTCAGAGAACCTAAGAGCAACTATTAGCAGCAGCTACATACTCTGCCTCAACAATGGACTGTGCAACAGAGAACCATTCCCTAGATGACCAAAAGATAAAATATTTATATAGAAAATGACAAGCACCAAAGGTACCCTTTCTATCTATTCTACACCCCGCAAAATCAGCATCAGAAAAAGTCCAAAGTGAGAGTGCAGAATTAGAATAATACCAGAGTCCAAAGTCAAGAGTGTCCTGAAGGTACCTGAAGATAGGACACACTACTTGACGATGTAAGGCACGAGGGAAAGTCTAAAATCGAGTGAATAGACACACAACAAACTATATGTCTGGCCTCGATGCTGTGAAGTAGGGGAGCGAGCCGTTCATGCTACAGTACTCCTTTTAGTCCGTGGGCTCTCCATCCTCATCAGGATCCAGCACGGTGGAAGTGGAAATTGGAGTAAACATAGGCTTGTTGCTTCCCACATCGAAGCACCAAAGAAGGTTTTTTTTATGTACTTACTTTGATGAATGAAGATCCCTTCTTTCAGTTGCTTGACTTAAAGAGTAAGGAAGAAAGTCAGCTCGCCTATCATACCCATTTCAAATCCTCTGCTCATAAAATATAAAAATCTGGATACCAAAGCATAAGAAGAACCACTGAATATAATATCATCCACATAAATGTAAATAAGTAAGAAGTCACTGCCATGCTAGAGAGTGAGTATGGTTTTATCTACTATTCCTATTTTGAAATTATTTTTAAGCAAAAACTCTTAAACCTATCATACCGAGATCTAGGGGCTTACTTCGATCTATACAAGGCTTAGAGAGCTTACACATATAGTTTGGCAACTTGAGATTTTCAAAACCAAGAGGCTACTTGATATAGATTTCTTCTTTTATGAAATCATTTAGAAAATCACTTTTGACATCCATTTGAAAAAGCTTAAAGCCCTTAGACACCGCAAATGCTAGCAATATGCAAATGCTTTCTAATCTAGCTACAGATGCAAAATTCTTTTCAAAGTTTAAGCTTTCTACCTGAGAAAAATCTTGAGCTACAAGACTAGCCATGTTGTGAACTACCAACTCATCATCACTTTACTTATTTTTGAAAGCCTATTTTGTGCCAATTACAATATAATTAAGAGGAGGTTCAACTAAGGTCCAAATTTAGTTTCTTTCAAAATTTTCAAGCTCTTCATGCATGATATTGACCCAAAAGAAATTAGATAAAGCATAAGCAACATCTAAGGGTTTAAAAGATGCAACAAAAATAGAATGCACATGAGAATCTGGAGAGATAAACTTGGAGCGAGTAACTCACTCATGGAAACCCCCAATCATCTACTCCTGAGGGTGTCATTGCTGAATATGAAGAGAAGGTCCTGGTGTAGACATGGCCTTTATCTCATGGGTTATGGAGATAGGAGCAGAGCCACTCGAAGCGCTGGTGAAGGTGAGAGGAGCCTGCTCTGCTAAAGCTAGATTAGTGGTAGCAGACTCTCCAACCAACTCAAGAATGACTAGAGGAGGGATTGAGTCCTCATCCTTTAGGTCAAGGCCATCATTGATGAAGATGCTCTCTTGATCATTGTATACCTATGTACCTACACTGTCAGGTCCAGTACCATGACTAGCCTCATCAAAAGTGACTTTACAGGTCGCAATGATTTTGTTAGTATCTAAATTAAATACACAAAAGCCACGAGAATGAGTAAGATATCCAAGAAAAATACCATCATAATATTTAGATTAAAATTTATCCAAATTGCCATGTTTAAGAATAAAGCACTTGCAACCAAATATTTTGAAATGAGAGACGCTTGGTCTATGACCAAACCCAAGCTCAAAAAAAAGTCTTGCCTATAGACGATCTCAAGAATACTCTATTGGACACATATCAGACAGTAAAAAATCACCTTAGCCCAAAACCTCCTAGGGATGCTATGCTTATCTAGTATGGTCGTAGTCATCTCTACAATAGTTCTATTCTTTCTCTCTACAATCCCATTCTACTAGGAGACTCGAGGTGATGAGAACTGGTGCTCTAAACCCCTATTAGTGTAGAAAAGTAGCGAAAGATAAGTTATTGAATTCTATGCCATTATCACTCCTAATGGCTCTCAAGGCTCCTCTAATAAGGTCCTTACTACTGACTCTAGTCAAGTAATTTAAGCCTATATGTGCAAGCCTACGATGCCACAACACTAGATCCAAAGAATCAGAAGCCACAAGACACCTAGAGCAAGAGATAGAAGAGATACTGAAATCTGTACCAAAGATCCTCTCAAACCTATAGATCCTAAAGACAAACTCACCCGAGAAAACTAGAACTCTATACTCTCCATTCTTGAATCTCATTTCTAAACTCTCATCAAGAAGGTAAAAAACAGATAGCAGATCATACGTTATGTTACTTACCAAAGCGATGTCCTTGAGCAAGAATTTGTTGTTGATGCGCACTATGCCCTTTACTGTCATGGTCCTGATAGAAGCATCCCCAAACATGATTAACTTATTGCCAATGCACAAGTGAGAGGAGAACCATCAAGAATCTTTGGTCATGTGTCGAGAACACCTAGAGTTAACAAGCCACATGTCCTTTTTCCTCGCTCAGACGGACCTACAAGGCACAAGCAGAAAGCATCTGTGCCTCAATATTGCATTAGTAATGAAAGACTTGAGAATCCAGTACTGAGCCACATGATTTCTAGGAACAAAAGCAGGAATAAAACGGTTAGCGTGAAAATCATAAGGATGTGCATGAGAACCACCTAGACCTCTTCGAATCAGCCTACTAAATGGCTGGTTCTCCCCTATCTAGACGCTACTCGTGATCTATCCTCACGATATCCTAACCCAAAGCGCTACCTAGAACCACCAAAAGAGTCAAAGAAATCATCTACAAACTTAGACCTATGTCTAGAAGGAGAGATATGTTGTCTGGCTCTAAAGATACATGTGAAGAAACTCCTCCAATGGACTTCAAAGTATGTATCCTCTCTTTTCTCTCAATCTTGGCTATACGGAAGTAGAACTTAACAATGTGATTATCCTTCCTATAGAAGGTGCAATGGTACTTAATCTTTTGAGGGGGTTTGACCTATTGAAATAGAAGCGCTTATCTTGCTATAAGGGTTTGGGCAAAATCTGCTGACTTAATACAGTCTTGGATGGCTCAACGGGTTTTACCTCAAACTTGCCACTCTCAATAACTCTCACAACATTAAATCAATGGTTCTTGGAATACTATAGGGAATTAAATTATAGGCCTCTCTTCTTCATACTCATTTTAGATTGGTCAAGGTTCATATTGAGATTGTTCTTTTCACTAGAAAATCTTTTGAGGGTTTTTATGAGGTAGTCATTCTCTGAACTAGGTTCTCACATGTGGCACAATAATTGGCTTCAGTTGTTCTAGTATATCTCTCTTTATGGACAACTATCTATAGTTTTAAATCCTTACAAGATACACAAGAAGAATTTCAAACTCTATCCAACTGCTCCTTTTATTTGACTCTTAAAGCCTAATGCATCTCATTCAAATTAGTCCCAATTTCAGCATAAAATGTACAAGAAATACAATTAATAATTTTCTTAGATGCAGTCATGGACATGGAGTTTTCAATTTTATATTTCTTCTCAAGTGTCTTGTTAAAAGCATCAAGTTCAATTGTGAGCATGATGAAGGAATAGCATATAAAGGAATCATATCTAGGGTAATTGGATTTAAGCAATCATAATCATTACTAGACTTGAGAGATTCTAATTCATCTAGAGCATCTTTAATCTAACTAGCAACAGAAAAATGAACAATTTTCATATTATCCAGTTGATTATGCAAGAATGCAAAGAATTCAAAGCTAATATTTAAAACCCAGAAGAGCCAAAATCCAAAGAACTTGAAGAACTGCTCTAAGAAGCATCAACCACAAGACCCATCAACTCTATCTTGGGGTGATGTGAGATGAAGCCAATATAATACATCCTCAACCTTGAGTAGAGCTTGTCCATGGTAAGCTCACTCATGACAACGTTGTCATTGAAAAAAGTAATCTTCATTCCCTAAATCTTCACATCAAGTGCACCCAACATCTAGTATGCATTTTAGAATCAGAAATTATCAAACCAACAACACAAAGATCATGAAGAATCTTGTTGAACCTTTCCCACAACTTATCCAAGGATTCACTAGACTTTTGTTCGATCTTTGAGTATTCTTTCTTCAATTGCTTCTGTCTCACTTTCTTGACCGTGTTAGAGTCCTCATGGTAGTTAGCGAGGGTCTTCCAAACCTCATAAGCAAACCTCAAATGACCAACATGCTCAACCTCAGATCGACTAAGTCCTTGAATCAGAAAATTATGAGCTTTACTATTTGCCTCTACATCCGGTGTAACTTGATCATCGGCAGGCACAACATAAGGATTCTCGACCTTAATCTAAATTGCGTGCCCTTGGGCCTCGATGTAGGATTGCATACAAGCCTTTCAATAAGAAAAATCATCTCTATAAAAATAGGGGTGGTTTGGTTGAATACTTATTTGATGCTATGGCTCCTAAGACCAGATAAGATATATGAAAAGAACTAACCGGGCTTTGATGCCACCTGTCAGACTGGTATGGCAACAGAGGGGGGTGAATAATGCCTTCAAAGTTTTCCCAAGTATTCGTCGATTTTCACTCCATACTTGCCGGTATGGAAACAGAGGGAGTGAATAATGCCTTCAAATTTTCCCCAAAGTATTCGTTGATTTTCAATCCAATAACTACTAGAAGTTATGAAGTTCAAGACCAATCACCAACACGAAAAGATTCAAGCAAAACTGAGCAGAACGACCCTTGCCGTGCCTAGGTGGTCAAATTGGATGAACAGAAAAATTAGCATAGGAACAGTAAAAACAACACTTTTAAAACAAAAAATTCTTGAAACTTTTGATCTGTACATCCAAATGACTTGAAACTTGGCAAACTTTTTTAGGGTATCACAAACATATTCCAATCAACCTTCAAGAGAATCATTGTTAAAGTTGCGACCTTGTTCCATTTGAAAGAAGATTACACTAAAGCCAGGCAAAAACCAAAAATGATGAATACGACTTGTTCGTGGGTGGATGATGGTCAAGATGACTTTAGACCTATTTCCACACATCAAATCAAGCTAAAACATTCAAGAAAACAAGGTAAAAATAGCTAGATCAAGAAACCTAATACCTAAATGGATAAAAATTGATTTTAAGTCATATCCCCATCAGTTACTCTCTTGTCTCTTTGAACACAAGAGACATGCAAATACGATCCTTAGGCACCTTCTTGCGTTGTTAGTCCTCTTGTCTCTTGTCCAAGGAGCATGTGATGGACATCTACTATTCTTTGGTGAACGGTGATCTCATGCATAGGGTCCATTTGGATTTCTTATGTCCTTCCTTTGTCCCCAAATCTTTCTTTTATCATTTTGAAGCTTTTGATTTGGCTTGGTCACGATAAAACAAACTAAGTGAACCATGATTGCAACCTCTATGCGCCAAATTTAATATGTACCTATGGCTCCTTGAAATGTTTACATTTGTGTGGTGGTTCTTTAAGGCTAAAATATGTATGTAACTATCCTCCTGTACTCACGCACAGCCGGCCAGGTGGCAGCACACTATGGATGGTCATATCATATGGTTGATTTCAGTCATGAATTTGCAGCTGCGTGATCATATCGTAGGTTTGTAGTGATTTTCTGTAAAATTTGGGCCTAAACTTATTATAGTACAGTCGTACAAGCCGCTTCGAATTGCGATAAAATCTGCGACCCTTTTCACATAACAACGAACGGATATGATTAATTCCTAATTAAAATGAGGTAATCATTTCCCAGGAAAATCAATCCTTTTTCTGACGAAACATTAACACTAAGAATTGCGCGCGATAGCTAGCTGTGACTTCCGATCAACGCAAGGTTCTAGCTTGGACTAAATTGTCATGTCAAATTATAGAAGAAGGTTAGCCTTATGTCGATAGTGATGTGTGGTGGTACTAATATGGCCATCGAGCTAGCTTGTAATTGCATTCTGTACATCCACCTGAACTTAACACATAGAGAGTAACAAGACTTCGACCATATTTTGCTAAGCCAAATAATTCGGTACTATGGCTTAGTGCTCTCCATATGGCGAATCTATCCTACAGTTCCATGGAGTAGATCTCTAGTTCTTCTCATAAAGATTTTTTCTAGGGCTCTTCTCATAAAGATTCAGTCACTACTCACTACACCGCAAAGATAATGGACGCGATCAGATCCTAGCACTCTACCTCGCCCCCTCTCTAATGCAATCATAAGTTTATTTTATTGTCGAAAATTAGAAATCATGCTGTGCTCCATGAATTCAATCACATCCGATATATAGTCTCATGAAAAAGCTCGATCAACTATATATATATGTAGTTGCTATCTACTCGACACTCCCAAATTTGACTGGTGGTCGATCGGTGACCAGTCAATCTCTTGGAAGAAAGGTAGAAATGATGCTTCTAACCATTAATCTTTACTAATGCGTACTATCTGTGTTGTGCGGCATCTTTAGTGACCACAGCTGAAATCTTTTGAGATATGTAATCGATTGGCCAATCCACACCATAATCTACCTGGCCTTGAACTCAAGCGCTGTTTTCGAAACTTGGACAATTTATCGTGTGGCGTATATGTGCGTCTCCCGAAACATGATCCAAGTCGAACAAATCAATGATTTGATTTAATCGGTGCCACTCTAAATTTTAGCAGGCGCCAGCATGGTAGATCCTTCAGCTCCTAAAAAGGAATCTTGTATTTTGAGAACAAACAAAATTCATCTAAAAAAACTAAACAGGAGGACATGTAACATGAACCGTCCTCTAAAAAAAGATACTTCTAGAATCCAAGGTATCTATATGGTTTGTCGTTGTAAGTTTTGTTCAAACCATAAGTACATGGAAATTTTTACGGTGCACCCAGATTCATGTGAACCGTCTATTGTGCATTATCCAAGGGTTGTTCCTCTCGCCTCGTAAGAGGTAACAGATCGTCTATTACCATTCAAAGGCTAATACGGTCAATTACTACATAGTAAATATGGAAAGAAATAATATTTAGGAACCTCTCATTGAAAGAATGACTGTTAATATGATAAATAATTATTAATAGTAATCTCACCGATTATATATTGCAAATTTCGAAATCCTACTCCCATACTCATCAACATCCTTCACTAAGCCTTTTTTAATTCAAAATATAATAAAGCATCAAATCCTACTAGTAAAATTTCAAATTTGTTAGGAAAGTTGCCGTATTTAGACTTGTCATCGATACGAGACTACACAGTAAATTTACAAGCACCCCCGGTCGGATGCGGAGGGACTCAAGGAGAAGCACTCAAATGACCCAAATGTATTCAATATAAGTGTATAGTTACAAAATGGCATCCTCATCTCCTATTGCAAGAGGTCCTATTTATAGAATGAGAGAGAAAGGCAAATGAAGTCACAAGTTTGCCCTTGGAGCCTAATTTACTTCTAATGGTATCCACGTCATTTGCTCCGCGCGGCCCTGCACGTCTGGGACTCTAAGGTTGGTTTGGGTCGGTTGTGGACCCCTCTGAAGTCGGTCTTGCGTACCTCATCCGAGGTTGGCCCCGACCCCTGGGATCGGTCTTGCGTACCTCATCCGAGGTTGGCTCTGATCCCTAGGATCGGTCTTGCATACCTCATCCGGGGTTAGCCCTGGACCCCTCCAGGTTCGGTCTTACCTACCTCGTCCAGGGTTAACCCCTGATCCTCTGGAGTCGGTCTTACGTACCTCATCTGGGGTTGGCCTTGTGGACCTCACTGAAGTTGACTTGAGGGATTGGCTCGGAGTGGACCCTCCAACAGAGGCCGTCGCTCGGAGGTGGTTGTGGATCTGATGTGGCGTGACCGCGTGAGGACCCTCCCCCAACAAGACTATAAAGCAATTATGTCAGCCTTTTTACTATTAATTCGTAATGCGATTCTACACGTGAATTTTAAATACCACGTAAGGGGGTTTAACTAATTCATGTTTCACAAAAACACCACATACCAGATACGAATACGTGTATTAGTACATACAGGAGTGAAATATATTGGTATGTAAAAATGTTTAAAAAGGGAACAGCCCACTGATTCTTGAGCGCATTATTGCAGCCATTTAAGACATTCTTTTTTTGTCAGCTGGCACAGGAGGTTAACCTCCTTTTTACTAAAATACCCTTCAACAACTAATCGCTAGATTTCACTGCTCTTACCTCTCAAGGGGTCAGTGGTGTATCTTAAAAGAGGTCTATCTATATTCCTTAAAAGCACAAGTTGGTGGTCATCGGTATATTCTCCCTCGACTGTCTACAACCATTCAATCTCACCACGAAGCATCTGGAACATCTCTTGCTACAGACGCAGCCAGCCTCACAACAAACATAGCAGTTCCCACGGCCCCACGTTCTCCAGCCCCTAAGACCTATACCCGTGACCCCAACCTCTCCTACCCCCGTCCCCCGTCCCCTCTCTCACCTCCTCCCCATTTCTTCCCCTGCCGCTCCCTCCTCGAACCCTAAACATCGCCGCCTCCACCCTCGTCCTCTTTCGCCTCTCCGACAGAACCACCTGTGCCATAAGTGCTCCCCTATTTCCCTCCTTCTATGCCCTCCACATCCTCGGTGTGCTCCCTTGTGCCCACTATCGTTCTGCGTCGTCTCGTCTCCCTCGGGTTGGTCTCCTTCCCCTTCATCACGATGGTCTCCTTCCAGTGCTCTCTAGCATGCGGTTTGCATCAGTGTTGTCCCTCTCTTCCAAATCTGGCTCTCCCTCTCTCAGATCTGGCTTATAGGGAGCGTCGTTGCTGTCCCGGCAATTGGGCCAATGCCTTGAGGTTCGTGCGTAGCGTCCATCCTGCCGCTTCGCCGCAACCTCCGGTGGTGCCAAACTATTATAAGGGGGGAGAATGTTGATTTAATCTTGATGAGTTGTAAGTGGTCGTAGAAGCTGTGGGCGGAAGCTGATAAGCATGCCTCGGTGTGAAAGCGAGTGGTAGCGATGCGGTGTAGTTGCAAGAAGAAGTGAAGGTGGCGGTGTGAGACCACTGCTAGGAAGAGTCGGTGTGATGCTGACACTAATGGCAGTGTAATGCTGCTGCGAGGAGAAGTTAGTGTAAGACTGACAACGGCAGCGGTGCGAAGCTACTATCTGAAGTTTCGACGTGAAGCCGAAGGTGGTGGTGTGAATCCATCATCCTCGAATCAAAAGTCGGTGTGAGACCGACAATGTCAACGATGTGAAGCCACTTCGAGAAGACGGTGGTGTAAGGCCGCTGCAAGATGAAGACATGACTCAACAGTAGTGTGAGATCGTTGTGTAAGGCCGCTGCAAGATGAAGACATGACTCAACAGTAGTGTGAGATCGTTGTAAGTCATGCGAAGAGAAGGCCACAGCGTGTGGCTAGAAGAGGCTGCTGCGAGCGACAAGAAGATGTGGGTGACCGTATTGAAGCTGTGTGCGAAGCCACACTCAAAGCCGTGGTTGAAGCAGTGGTCATAGCCGTACCTGAAGCAGTAGTCAAAACTGCGAAAGTTGAAGTCAAAGGCTCTGAGCACTGTATCTCTGAGTATTGTACTATGAATATTGTACACCGAGTACTGTAACTCTGAGTACGAGGCAGTCGAAGACATCGAGCACGAAGTCAGTCGAAGACTTCGAGTACGTGAGAAGCCATGATCAAAGCTTCGAGTTGATATACCGTGATCATAGTATTGAGATGATACGCGATGGTCGAAGCAGCAGTCAGAAGTTTGAGAACCTGGTCGGTGCTCAAACGTGGTCGTGGCAACATGGCTATAAGGCAGCCGTGGTCAAAACAACCATGGTCGTAAGGCATCCGTTGTTGTAAGGCTCTATGGTCATAAGGTAAGTGTGGTCGTAAGGTAGCCATAGTTGTAGGACACCATGGTCATAAGTCGTAGAAGCTGCAGTGGTCGTAGTCGGTACTCGGAAGAACACTGTAGCAGTCAGAGCATCTGGGTATGAGAGAAGTCAGAAGACGTGAGTAGTCGTGTGAAGCGATCATAACCGTGTGAAGCAGTCGTAGCTGTGAGAAGTGGTCTCGTACGGATCGTAGAGTGATTCCAGAGGCATGAGAATAGGCCAAGTTAGTGGAGTTAGTGGGTGTGTGGAGGTCGTATGTGTATGCATGAGGCTTATTTAAGCCGTGTAATTCCTATTAAGTGATAAGAGTTGGAGAAAGAAAGAAGATTGTATGATTCAATCCCAACACTTGTGTATTAGTCACGGGTGGTAAAAATTTTGGTATGTTACGAATCCTAGAAGAGTAGTTATCCTACTGTTACTTATCATTATTGTTACAGAGGATCAGTGAATTTTGGTATGTTTGCAAATCCTAGAAGAGTAGTTATCCTACTGTTACTTATCATTATTTTTATTACTAGCTAAATGCCTGTGTGTTGCTACGGACTTTTAAAATTTATTATAATACATGTTCTGAAACTCACAAATAGTAAAAAAAAAATTAGAATATACATACAAATATATTCTAAAAATTTTTAAATCTATAGTAACGTACATACATTCGACTAGTATGGAGTGATGTGGTAGTTAGGGCGTCAGTCGTCTCTAGCTTATAACTTACAAGCCACCACGTCTAAGGATTTGTTTCCTCTAGAACTCCCGTGGTAATCATATCATGATCCTTAGCTTTCATTCAAAACATAGCTTTCATTCAAAACAACTCACATACATAAATTAACAAAAAGGGAGAGAAAAAGGATATCAAACTAGCCAATTGGATCACAATATCCTATCCACGTATATCGATGGCTACTCATATCGGCCGGATGATGCCGCGGCCTATGTTTTCTCTCTTTTGCCTTTGTTTCTTAGCTGGTTTGCTTGCCGACCTCGCCCAATGTGTCACCGTCTTGGTGGTTTTAAAAGAGAGAGAGACGTTTGCATCTGCATCTGCATATATATGTGCATGCTATCTTCCAGTTATGCAAATGTTAATTAGTGACTTATTTTACATTGCCATGGAACAAGACGCCCATGACGGCCCCAATTGTGGAGTGTGTCATCTTCTCACAGCAACGACCACGGATGACATGGCCATTTGGCGTCACAGGAGAACCTGGAGAGGTTGGTCAGGTCAGTACGGGACGGAGGGCTAGATAGCTAGCTCCATGCGTAAGTCCATGCACAAGAGGAATAGTTTTTTTCAGTTTTGATATTAAGAGTCCATGCACAAGAGGAATAGTATTAATGAATAGGTGTTAGCAATTTTTCAATCTTGAGCAAATTCGACTTTAGAAAGAGGCTACTTGGATCTCAGATGGTTATAAAACCATGATTTGATTCGGTTGTCGTCGATATTAAGCTCAATCAAACCAATAATTAAGCACGTCTTCAAAACATGATTAAATAGACCAACGTATATACATTATGCAGGCTCTTTTAAGCGGGAAAAGTGAGCATATACTCCCTCCAGTTAGGAAATCAAGCCGTTTTGGGCTTTTGAGAGTCATTTGATCACTTACGTCTCTAATTACTCCAACTTTATGCAGGCTCATCTTAATGATAGTGGCAAAATTGGCTACATGATACTGATATTTTATGGTATTTACTCTAGGATATTGTTTTTTTGTGGCTTTACTGAAACACACCATTAAATCGTGGCTATTCGTCGAAACACACTCTAGTTATTAAAATGTCATTTCCCGCGGAATCGGAGAGAGATAATTTTCAAAATGACTTCCGGTACCCCTGACCCCTCTGGTTTGGTTCAATTGAGTGGCTTGACTTACGTCCGAATGGATAGAGTTATATCTCGAAAACCCTAGCTTCCATCTCGAAAATGGGTTACCGAGGTCACGACGATCCTATACGTGGTAGCGCAATGCACGGCGGCCTACGGAGGCAACTCAAGGAGGGTTGACGGCAATGACCCAAGGTGGTGCAGTGAGGTTCAATGGTGATGCCAAGCTGGGGAAGAAGTCATCCAAAATTAGTGGCGGAGAAAGATTGAGAAAGGTAAGGAGACGGTCTAGAAGCAAGGAATTGAAGTGGAACCTAACATGTAAGGAATGGCAGTGGCAGCGATGGATTTGGCCAGAGTTAGGGAAGACAAGATCGGCAGTGGATTCCTGTGGTTGGAAATGAAATTGTATGAGGGGAGGAAGTGGTGGAGCTTAGGAACACACTTTGACATGGTCGCAGGCAGCTGGAGCTTACCCGAGCGGTTGGGATCACTACTACAAAAAGGGTCATCACAGATGGTTCGAAACTGTCATCTGAATTTATGTGTAGTGATAATTAGAAGCTATCATAGACAGTTTGTGAGTCGTCTGTGATAAATACAACATAAATAGTTTGTAATTAGAACCATCTGTGAACAACATTATCACAGACGGCTTGAACTAAAAACCGTCTATGACACGTATACATCACAGACGGATCTATCTACCAAGCATTTGTGATGTACGAGTATCATAGACAGTTGGTATATAAAATAATCTATAATACTTTACTATCACAGACGTTTGGTAGATAGAATCATCTATAATATGCACGTGTCATAGACGGTTTTTGGTTCGAACTGTCTATGATAGTCATTCATAAATGGTTTATACTACAAATCGTCTGTGATAGTTCATTCTGTACCTAAATTTTTTTCTATTTTTTTGCTAGCCTTAAAAAATGTTAGCTACGCCATTTGAAAACAAGCAAATACACCAACAAATATAGCACACAATTCATTTCCATTAAGATTAGAATCCACCATTACAGCATCACAAGATAACGAGCAGATTACCCATCTAACATAGCAAGAACATGATAAGAACATATCTCCTAATCCTACGAACCCAACTCTTAAACATGGCAAGAATACATCTCCTAGTCCTACGGACCCATGGCAAAAACATAGAAGAAGCAGAGATCTGAGCAGCGTGCATAGACTTGTGTGTCGTCTACTTTGTGTCGAGGGCGAGGAGGAGGACGGTGAGGGGATCAGATAGTGGATATCACAAGCAATGAAGGAGAGGCAGTGGTAGCGTCACCTTTATGTCACGATGGTGATACTACACAAGACACTCTTACGATACTTACGATAAGATTGTCTTTTGCAGTGAACCGTGGTGTCACAACCAGAGGCGGAGGAGCTAGCTTATGGCGGTAGTCGGCGTAGTCGAGGGGAGAAAGTAGGAATAAGCTAGGAGTAGATGAACTCGAGTGGAGGAGCAGCCGGTGGAACTCACACATCTTGGAGTGAATTGGGGAAAAGGGAGAGGGGGAGTAATTAATAATGGGCGAGAGGTGGGAGGAATCGGTGCCTGCCGTTCGATGCGGAGAGAATGGACGGGTGAGATAAAAATCCTACGGGAGATGCCATGGATCGGTGTCGTGGCATTGTCACAGACGGTTTGTTATACTAACGTTTGTGATAATGCACATATCAGAGACGATTTGGTATACGAACCATCTATAATAATACATATATCAGAGATGGTTTGGTATACGAACTGTCTATGATAACGCTTAAAATGCGTGCTCTACTTCCGCCTGTTAATATTCTGATGTATGCATGCGACCCTTAAACTACCCTCTCCCTCATCTTCTTCACTAGATTTGTCAATAATGACATCTAGTATTCTTTTGATCTCCTTCCTCTCATCTATCTATCATGAGTTGTTCGGCCACAACCTTACACAGGTGGACAACAACTTATGTCTGGAGCACCTCCTATGCTCACGCCTTGCTCTCCTTCCTCGAGTCATTTCCATCCGTCAGCTGAACCTCATCACGCACCGTCGACGGAGGTGTTTTCTTGCCGCTCAGGAAAGGGAAACTGCCCTCAACCTCGTTCTTCTCTTCAATGTGCACAAAGTGAAAAAAGCTCTTACGGTAGTGGAGAGACACATGGATAACCTTGCCAATCAAGCAGAAACGACCGATTTTGAGGAAGCTTATCATGGCATCCTCTTTGATATTATGTGTCATGCTAATAATTTGCCCAGACTAGAGGAGGAAGTGGAGAGGGCAAGGACAATCTTCACAGCATTTGAGAACTCAGGCACTGATCCTCCAACTCCAAAAGTAGAAGAGGAAACATATGAAACACAGAAGACCAAGATTTGGGAATCTCTTTTTCTTGGATTTTTGTAATAAATTTGACTTGAATTTGTCTTTTGTAAAAGTGACTGGTCACACTGGTTGCACTTATCTGTTCTAGTTGATCAGTAGCTTTTATAGTTCATATGACAAAGGACAAAACATAGACAATTGTAAATAAAAACTGTCATGATAGTTTCATAGACAGTTTTCACTAAAAGCCGTTTGTGATAATTGCATATATCACGGATGATTTTTAATATAAAATGCCTGTGATAATTTACAAACGGTTCATAACAAGAACCGTCTGTGACATTATATCTTCACAGACGGTTTTTAGGCTGGCAGCAATACAAACGGTCTCTAAACTAAAATCGTCTGTAATTGTATTTAATATAGACGGTTTTGGGGAACCGTCTGTTATGTAGCATCTAATAGTAGGCTTTTGTACTAGTGGATGGTGTGGTCGGAGGCAGCGGGAGCTTCCTCGAGTGGTTGGGGATGGTGTGGTCGGAGACGATGGCCGGAGAAGAGGAGCTCATGCTTTGACTCCTTCCTCGCTGCTTCTGCTTGGTGACCAAAGCAGGTGGCAAGATGCCGCCGACGGCAATCAGGATGGATAAAGGAGGCGGCCCAACGACCAAGGCACACAGATCTGCTGGATCTGGACCTGGTTTTTTCATGCCGTGGGGGATTGAACCAGAGTAGTAGCAGCAGCCTCAATGGCGACGGATCTAGGCCATCTGTGACGGAGCAAGCAGTAGCAATAGATGGTGTTGAGGAGAGAAGTAGATCAGTAGCAGCAAGCGGTGTTGGGGAGGAAAGCATAGCAGAAGCAGCCTCGATGCCGATGATCTAGGCCACTGGCAACATAGCAGAGCAGGAGCAATCAACAACGTTAGGGAGGGAAGTAGAGCAACAACAAACGACGGTGCGGGCGAGAGCGATGATGGAGCTTGGTGGTGGAGAGGTGTGCAGGCGATGGCGACGAGAGGGCAGCATAATGAGGATTAGGAGGTCGAGGCCTTCATGGTGACGCGCTTGGTGCGAACAGAGACGGTTTGGAGCAGCAGATCGCTTGAAGTGGCAAGGAGGCAGGGAGGGCACAGGAGCGAAGGCATGGAAGTCCATGGGAGGCACGAACGATCATAAAACATGACATATGGAGCATACCTTATATTTTTCCCTGATAATGCTAATTGTATCACATGTCATCCTAAAATCAGACCACATATCAATACCATTGCCACTTTAGCGTCATATCAAAGTAAAATCGGCTTCGGATGGTCTCAAGGGATAAAATAAACATATCGAATCTTAAGAGAGATAAAACATTTGGTTTTACAATTAAATATTAAAACTTAGACTATTATAAGTATTTAGAAGTAAAATAGACTTATTCCGGTAAAAATAACTTTGGAGATCCTAAGCCGTGTACGTATCCCAATGGGTACGTGTACTCATCGCTGACTAGACCAAAATGGTAAAACACGCGTTCGTGCCCGCCCGGCTGGCCTAGCACACATACGGTCGGAGGTCGACGCCGTTGCCGTGCGTGCAAACCTGGATGCTGCCAACGTGGCAGTTATTTTTATCTACGTACGGCGGCGCAGCCAATGGGAGAGAGCCCCCAACCAACGGGCAGATGGAGGGCCACTAGTAATACGTGGCGGTTATCCATACGGCACTCTGAATCTAATTCAATGTCGACCAGAAAAAAAAATAAATTCCTATCTACTACTGCTAACTGGCTGGTCCAAATTATCCCATAAAAAATTAGAAGAAAAAAAAACTGTCCAAATTAAGTTCCGTGTTCGCGAACAATCCTGTGGGCTGATGGTTCACACAAATTAGAGAGATTTAATTTGACAAGAAATAATATATGCGTTACAAGCTGCAGGCATGTACTTATGGGGGTATTTGTATTATTTTTTGTTTATGGTTTTTAGCTGTGCTGATGATTTTTGGTTGAAAATAAATAGTAATAACTAAAAGAAGTGGCTTTAAGAATAAAAGTTCGAGCGATGGAGAAAGTGATGGTGAGATGCTGCACGTGATGAGAGCGAGAAGAGTAGAGTGCATGATGTACTTATGATCATTTATTCTATTTCTAGAATAAGACAGTAGTGAGAAAAATAGGGAAATCATTTCAGGAAGCTAGACTTTGGTATTAATTTTTGTCTTTTGTAACATGACGAAAAGAGCCTATATGCACATTGCGTGGCGTGTTGATGAAGCGGTGCGTTGCTGCGCAATCATCACGGGACCTGTACTCGATCGATCGATGTTTTGATGGATGGATCAATCGTTTCCTGCCAATTCATATCATATGATGATGCCTTATGTTAAGAACATTAATAATACCGCAAGGATATGTTAAGTTCTGAATCCGTCACTGACCAATTATTTGCGGTTTTCCGTGACCAACAAACTGCAAGTGAAGTACTACTTGACAAATGGCACCAACTTGCTCCTCAATTTGTACGTCTAGTGGCCACATCAAGGTACTTCCAATTTTGACAGTGTGTTACGAGGTCTCCTCCTTTCATCTTGGGTTGGGTTAATCTCTAACATGAAATTAATTCAATTAATTAATCACTTCTATATTGAAAAGAAAAACAAAGAGAAATGTTTTGCAGAATGCAATGCCAGAACGTGATTAAAAAAAATCGAAACCATAAATCCTAAGAAAGCACAACCTAGTAAGTAGCCATGTAGTGGCCTTATTATTTGACTTATGGTTTATGCTTTTCTCTGAGCAAATAAATAGAATGGCTTCTTTATCGTCGTTTTGATGCGATTTATCGGGAAGCTTTTTCGAAGCGATTTATCGGTTTATTGGCATTCGATAGTATTTAATTTATTCATACAAACATTCACACTAGACCAAAAGCTATTAACCGTAGTCATAAGTCATCGGTGTAGCTGAAATAAACGCACCAGTAGGCAGTAGTGTCATGTGAGCCCTACCGAGGTACGGGATGCATACATTGCCTCACTGCTGACCTCATTTCGGGTCTCTTTTAACCGACCTGACGCCGACCGGCGAGTCGCACGCGAGCTCACCCGTGTCCTCGGTCGCAAGGCGTATAACGTTGCCCATGGCGCAGGGTCACTCGTGTCAACTCCGATGCTGCCATCATAGCGCACATGCTGCTACAAAAGATATCCCCAAGAAACCACGAGGGCGCGTGAAAAATCCCCGTGAAATTTGTACGATAAAAAGCACGGCCTAAGCACAGGAAAAAGAAAGAAAGAAATATCGAGCCCACTGCCGTTACGCTCTTGCAATTTGTTCACCTCTTTTATGTAGCTAGTATGTTCTTGGGAAAAGGAGCTGTATCTGGTAGGAAGATGTAACCAATGTCCCGTTACGTACAAATAGTTTTTTTTAGAAGAATTGGGTAGAAATTACTGCGTTTCCTGTGGGTTTCTGTGTCCCGAACAAGCCATAGCTTACTCTATTCTTGAGACGGTTTATACTTTTTATGCCATGCTAAGAGTAAGTTTAATAGTATAGATAGCTGCTACCTCCAATATATTTCCATGTCATCAAACGATAATGATGCAGCTAACTCATACAATAAGCTGGCTATAAGTTGTTTCCACAAGAGCTCTCAATCATTTAATATATACATGGGTATTGATAATTTAATACATGCATGGGTATAGCAGTTAGTTCTATTGGTACATGCATAGATAACGCCTCTTTTTCTGTGTTATAGCCTGACTCTTGCATGGGAGCCGGCTTGGCTCTCTCTCTCCTTTTCTCTCCCCTCCACATAGGATTATGCTGACATGTATTCCCTTGTAGCTAGCACAGTCAGCCTTATTAAACTTGCTCTAACGCGGTCAAAATGCTCGGTTAACCGTTGCGGTACCGAAAAGAGCGAGCTTACATAGGGCCTATTATGTTGGTTTTTGGATTCTATATTGTATTTGAAAAAAAATTAAAAGTCAATATATATAAACACCTAGTTTTCTTTTTCGCTTGAAGTAAGCAGAAGTCAATATTAGTACCCGATTTTTCGAAGTGGCTTTTTCTACTCCTTTGACTCCTGTCTCGCTCTAGAGATAATGTAAGGATCACAGGCACATCACACACACAACTCCTTTCACGCACATATATATCCTTCACTGTTTTTACCGCTCGTGTTCTCCTTCTAAAAGATATAACTTTCAATTACTATTATCAGAAGTCAACATAAGTATCTGGTTTTTCGAAGCGATTTTTTTCACTCCTCCCACTTCAATCTCGCTCTAAACATAAGGTAATGGTCATAGGCACATCACATACTCGACTTCTCTTGTGTGTGTATATATATCTCCCTCAATTTTTTCATTACTTATATTTTTTTTTTAAAAAATACTCCACTCAATTATTACTACTATTTTTAATCAAAATCTATCGGACATAGTCAAAATCAAACTGGACATAGTCAAAATCAAACTACTAGTCCTGGAGAGGAGACATGCAGAGTAACGTATCAACAGGTGCAGTGTTTGTCTTGGCAGCTCCCCTTAAGCAATGCCTGCCGTTTCATGTGATGTGGGGGGTACCAAAAAAGGTGAAGCTTTCGTTGCGCTACACGCGTACACGCCATTAAAAGGGGGGAGGCAACCTCCTCTGTCCAATTCCCATCGCACGTGACCACAAGTCCATAGCTGATAGCCACCACGCACAGAACTCAGCCCGGTGGCAAAACTCCGGCCGGATTCTCTGCAACACCTCTTGAGTTTCTACAAGACACTGCGAGCAAGTTAATTAGCCGTTAATTGAGTGGCGGAGGAAGGCTTTACCTATGGATCAATTGATCATACAGATTTTTATAAAATATATCTATTTCTATTGGTAATATTTTTAGAAATCTATAAGATTTTAGAGATTTTGAAGGGTTTGATTCCAAATGATTTTGATCCTAGCTACGCCACTGATTAATTCTGATGTGCAATAGCCACGCTGTGCTGCATGGTGAAATCTAGTTAAATAATAGAATGCTTATCACTTCCAATAAGTATGTTTCGTGGGAGCATATCTGGTACTAATGGATAATTTAGCACTAACATACTAATGACAATCTTGGCCATCAGATCTGATTCAGGTGGTTTAGATCAAGGTACGTGGAATACCTCTTCCCACTTACATGTTTTTGCAAATACCCCTCCCCCACACACGCGGTTCACATTTTTCACAAAAACACCCCTGTCTCCTTCTCCCCTTCCTCCCCATCGTTATCTCCACTAGCCAGCAGCACCATCTTTCACTACTACAAAACAAGTTATACTAGACGCCTCACCACAGATGGTTCATGTGGAGCCGTCTGTGCTTTAATTATTACAAACGGTTCATGGCTAAAACCGTCTCTGAAACTATTACAGACGGTTAGGTTTAAAAGCCGTCTGTGATGTACGCATTATCACAGACAGTTTTTATTTACAACCATCTGTGTTTTGTCCTTTGTCATATGAACTACAAAAACTACTGAGTTGGAATAGATAAGTGTGCCAGTGTGACTAATCACTTTTACAAAAGACAAATTCAAGGCAAATTTATTACAAAAGTTCAAAAAAGATATTCCCAAATCTTATTCTTCTGGGCTTCATATGTTTCTTTTTTGACTTTTGGAATTGGAGGATCAGCCACTGAGTTCTCGAATGCCATGAAGATTATCCTTGCCCTCTTCACTTCCTCCTCTAGCCTGGGCAAATCATTAGCATGGTACATAATCTCAAAGAGGATGCCATGATAAGCTTCCTCAGAATCGACCACTTTTGCTTGATCGACAATGTTATACATGTGTCTCTTCACTATCGCAAGAGTTTCTTCCGCTTTGTGCACATTACATAGAAGAACAAGACTAAGGGCGGTTTCCCTTTCTTGAGCTGCAACGAGTCACCTCCGTCAACGGCGGATGATGAGGTCCAGCCAACGGATGGAAGTGAGTCGAGGAAGGAGAGCAAGGCGTGAGCGGAGGAGTTGCTCCAGACGTAAATTGTTGGACGCCTGTGTAAGGTTGCGGCCGAACAACTCATGATGGATAGATGAGAGGAAGGAGATCAAAAGAATATTAGATACCATTATTGAGAAATCTGGTGAATAAGATGAGGAAGAGGACAGTTCAGAAGAGCTAGATTAGGGCACGCATATTTAAGCGTTATCACAGATGGTTCGTATACCTAACCGTCTTTGATATTAATATCATTGATGGTTTGTATAACAAACCGTTTCTGATATGTGACTTATCACAGATGGTTCGTATAACAAACCGTCTCTGACATGTTCATTGTCACAGACGGTTCGTATAACAAATCGTCTCTGATAATGACACATTACCGATCCGTGGCATATCTTCTAGGATTTCGATCTCACTCGTCTATTCTCTCCATATTGAATAGAAGGCACCGGTTCCTCCCACTACTCAGCCCTTATTAATTACTCCCCCTCTCCCTTTTCACTGGCAGTCACACATCAGTTCATCCACTAGCTTCCTGCATCTTCCCCTCGATGACGCCGACTACCACCGTGAGCTAGCTCCTTCACCTCCTGTTGTGACACCACGGTGCACTGCTACTCCTAGCTAGTTCATCCACTCCTAGCTTATTCTTTGACAATATCGACTACCACCGTGAGCTAGCATCTCCGTTGTTACACCACCGTCAACTGCACAACATACTCTTGCCGTAAGTGTCGTAAGAGTGTCTTATACAGTCTCACCATCATGACACAAAGGTAACGCTACCGCCGCCTCTCCATTGCCGGTGATATCCGGCCGCCATCTGATGCCCTCCCATCTCTTCCTTGATGGTAGGCGTCAAGGACATCACGTGCTACATCTAGCTTCTATTGTCTACTAGAATCTCTGCTTCTTATACATTCTTGCTGTGTTGAATAGTTGGGTTCGTTATCTTGTTATGCTATAACGGTGGATTCTAATCTTAATGGAAATGGAATGTGCTGTTGTGTTTGCCACTGTATTTGCTTTTTTTCAAAAGGCATAGGTAACATTATTTCTTGAGGCTAGCCAAAAAAACATAAGGTGTAGGGAAAGGAGGAGGTGGGAGTGGAGGAACGCAGAGGACAAGAGGAGGTTGTAGAAGCAGTGGCAGGCAACGCGGATGAGGAGGAAGGATAGCGTTGGGAGGCACACCAGCACGCGGTCCACTAGTGGTTGCAGCAGCGGCTCCACAAGCACAGGTCCATGTCCACTGTCACCGCCACCTCCCTCAACTCCAACGCCCAGAAGTGCCGCCATCCTCAATCTGGTGTGATTATTGACTACGATTTGTATTGTTCTTGAGTGCTATGAGTTGAAATTCTCCTAGGATCCGGCAAGTTTGAGTTGTTTTTCACTTTTTCCCAATTTTGTTATGGGAAGATTGAGTCTACTTTACTTCGTAATCTCTAGTTGAATTCGATTGCGTCATGACATTCTTGTCCATGGATATAAGCCACCAGAGAATGGAGCCCAGGTTGCCGTGGTGGGGGTGCAGCTGAGGCACGTGGGAATGTAGATCGCCATGGTTGGATCTGACCTTGACCAACGTCTGACTCCTGTGAGGCAGGGTTGCCGCTGTGGCGACGGCGATGTGGGCAGCACGACGTAGGGAAGGGGTCGGGGACGACAAGTTGTAGGAGGCGAAGCGCAAGACCACGACCACCTTCCTCATCTCCTATTGCAATGGTGGGGCAATGGAGGCACTAACTAGTGAAGCGAGAGAGGTAGAGAGAGGGAGGAGATGAGGATGTAGTGATAGGATATTTTCACAATAAAATTTTATCGCGCGGAGGTTTTCTATAAAATGGCGTAAGTGATATGGAGTTTCCTCCCGTCTCCATGTGAGTCGTTCGAATCGGATCTAATAGCCTAGGTGAGCTTTGACACCTTAGCACTAGATATACTCCCACCTTTTGCCACAGTTCTGCATATAAAATGTGGCCAGTTAGTAGAAAACTTAAGTAAAGGCAGTAGAATAAAACCGTGTACCAAAAGCCACCGCAACGCCGAACCAAATCCCAAGTGAACGGCAGATTCTTCGTTCCTAGCCATTTTTCTGCCGCATCCAGTCTCTGTTCTGCTACAAAGAATCCACGGTCCCTGATCACCACCAGCAGCCAGGGGAAGCAGGAGGCAGGGGGCCGCATGCCACAGCTCAAACGGCACTCCCGCAAGCAACATCTTTGGCCATTTCTTTTGCCCTTTCAGCTTTTTTAGCTACTCCAAAATTAAAACAAAATGATTTTTTAAAATAGATAATCTAATTTGCTTTTTAAATCCAAACCGTGTATGCTATTCACATTACATCTTTACTGTATACTTACTATCTCAAAAAACACAAATAAAAACTATCAACTATGACAAAAAAAACCATCACCCATAAAAAAAGAAGTCTTTGCCTTCGCTTGCCTGCCTCCTCCACCTCCCTTCTTTCCTCCAATTTGATATTGCCTTTCGCTTGGTACCGCTGTGCCTATCTACATGCCAACCTGTCAGTATGTATGTGTACACTAAGCACATCCCGTCAGTATATCGTTGCTGAAATGCCCTCCCACAGAAGTCCAAAACATAACTCAGGAGCCAGCTGAAACAACCAAGGAGGCTAAGCTAGCTAGTTAACTCCAAGTGCTCCCTCTCCTCTCACCTCTCCTCCGAACTGAACCACACAGCCTTCCTTAGCCTTCTCTGAGTAGCATTCTCTGCCTTGCCTCCTTGCTTGTTTGCTTCATTGGTTCTTGTTCTTGGTGTTGTTCTTCGTGTTCATTTGATGTGAAGAGTTGGAGAAAGAGAAGGAAAGGGAGAGAGAAGAAGAGCAAGTCGACCACGAAGAACAGAGTGGGAGTTGAGGAGATGCTCAGAGGTATCTGATTGAGCTACTAATACTGTTGTTCTCCCTGTTTTCATTGATGTGCTTGCGTTTGCATTCTTTGGGTCATAGAATTTGTTCAAGATTAATTGGACTACCTGATTCCGCAGGTAGCTACTAGCTAGTTCTTCCATTCATGCTTTCCTAGAGCTATCCATGATTTAGGTTGGAGCTCATACCCACAAGCACTTTGTAGCATTGCTTTGTTATCTGTACTTCACCTTTTAAGTTTAGAAGGTTTTAAGTCGTTCAAACAAAATTCACAATTATGTTTACCTTTCATGGGTTTCATGTATTTTGTGGAAGTTTCCATGTCAACCATTAGAAGCTGCTCACAAAAGAGGAACCGAAGCTGATGCTTGCTGGGTCCACATTCCAGCTGCTCAAATCCTACACAAGTATATATGTTGTCGGTCGGCATGTCTATTGTCTAGAGTTTGCCGGCCATAACAAAGTCGATTTCCCTTTTAATCTTATTTTAGTGGACAGTATAATTGAAAGAGTACAATGAAATTTCTGCAACCGACTGTAATATGTGATACCAATGGAAAAACTTCCGGAGTGATGAAAGCTGTTTGGAGCAGTCTTATCGACACCAACTGATCTGACAGCTCTAAAAACAGGGTCTCAATCGTCAGGCACATATGACCCCATGAAAGAGGACTTCTGTCACACACATATATGGTAAAAAAAATCTACCAAATTATTTCCGGTCTAGTTTCGACAGATGAATGATCAATGATCTTTTTAAAAAAAAAACAAATTGACGGCTGGAGCTCTGCCTGTTCGACAAACAGAAAACAGAGTTTAAGCATTCAACAGTCATCCCGGATGGACACGCCGAGAATGATTGATAAATATACTGCCAAATATATCAGTCCAAAATCGCTTCCATATAGAAGTATGAATATTTTTTATTTATGATTTGCAATAGGTAAACAAATTGGTTAATATAAATGGCACATGTCTAGTAGGGTGGTCTACATCCTTCAAATTTTCTAATAGTTTGAAATATTTTGAGTTAGTTTGTGTACGAGATATTCATGAAAAATATGATAGTCTTTGTCTAAAAATAGAACAAATGTGAGCATCTGCAGTTTTTATTGTAGATGAAAAAGGAAACTTTGATTGCCATAGCCTTGTTCTATGCATACCATCCATTTAATATTCACTTGTATGATAAGTCAGAGAACTAACCAAATGACCAATAGATTCCCAATATCATATTTTAAACCATTGTCATACCACCAGTAGTGGTAGATTAGTTGTCAAGTTTTGAGCAGTGGTCATGCAGTCATGCAAAGTAATTTGGATAATCAATCTATGGAATAAGAACTCAAAAGTTATATCTAGCAAGACCACAAGCACTGATAATTATCCATTCGGTCATGGGTCAAAATAAATTAGGTCAAATTCTTCTTTTTTTAAAAAAAATACCAAAATTGGATCAAATTCTGTCACCAATAAGTTTCTCTTTACAGGTTGGTCATATCGTGCCGTTTCAAGATTGCACTTGTTATCCATCCAAACATCTCGGTTTAGACCATTTGTCATGTTAGACACAGATGGCACACTAAAATAGTAAGTGATAAAGTATATTCCCACTGAAATGGCATTGACCATCTTTTCTTCCCCAGTGTGTGCATTTCATCGTCTGATCCCATTACAATTTAGCAAGTGCTCTGGCTTTTCTGCCTGCATTACTTGATTAATTTAATGGGAAATATTTGATGTGCCATGTGACAATCCAGTACATCTTTTGGTACTGATGGAGAGGGAAACAGAGAAGGGAGTGGAAGGTGGTAGCTGGCAGGTCATGATCTCTGAACATGTAGTTAACAAACCAAAGCAACTTTGAGGGTGTCCAATTCACATACCAATTATACAAAGTTGTGGCCGCCTACACACTGTTTGAGGCTGACATTAGCTTTGCCTTACGATCTTAATGAGGTAAAGTTTCACTTAAAAAAAAACTGTGACTTTTCTTTAAGGCCTTGTAGATCTGAATTGAAGGATTAGCAGACAAAGTGCATACGTCAATCAAACATTAATCTACATATAAGTATGAAGATGCATAGTAACTGCAACTGTCATATCCATTTTAAATTATTGACTAGCAGGTTCACGTTACTATGGTTAAGGGTTGATATTTTCAGGTTAATACTATGTCCATTGTAATTTCAGAGTGTGTTTTGGAGACAAAAGTTTGCTTTTCATTCAGCTTTTTAACACATCTGAAGTTAAATAAATTATATTTTAAAAGAATTAATCTAATTTCTTAGAATGCTCAATTGGAAGTATGATCAGAAGATAGGAGCACTAACATGTCCTGTAATTTGTACTGCTGGCCATCTGCATGCATGTCACCCTACAATTAGTCCCTCTATTTGAAAACTAAACAGGCAGGAGAGCTGCCTATTGTATATTAATAAGAAGGTGGATTAGTCCATCTATCTGGCAACTTGTACGTTTTTAACCACTAGGGATTAGTGATTATCTAGAATCTTTCAAATCCCTTTGTCCTCTCAAAAGATTGATTCTCTCATTTGAACTCATCTAATAGCACCACAAAAAAAAAATTGGCTTGCTAACTAATAAGTCTCATCTCTTGTTTCTTTCAGGTCTTCTGAAGCAAACCCTAGGACAATACTAAGCATCCATGTCAGATTTGCCAACACCATCTCTTGCAATGAGAAGGCACATCCTTGTCTGCCTCCCTCTCACCATACTCCTCTCCCTCTTTCTGAACTCAAGCTGCCAAGCTGGCCCCCAAACACAGGCACTTCTCCAGTTCAAGGCCAGCTTGACTGACCCTCTGAACCATCTTCAGACATGGACAAACGCCACCTCGCCGTGCCACTTCCTCGGCGTCCGGTGCGACGGAAACTCCCATACGGTCACCGAGATCTCGCTGTCGAGCAAGAACCTCTCCGGCAGGATCTCGCCGTCCATTTCCGCCCTCCACGGCCTGAAGCGGCTCGAGCTCGACTCCAACTCGTTGTCAGGCACTGTCCCTCCTGAACTGAGCAACTGCACACAGCTCCAGTTCCTGAACCTATCTTTTAACAGCCTCACCGGAGAGCTACCGGACTTGTCAGCGCTGACGGTGCTAGACACCCTCGACATCGCGAACAATGACTTCTCGGGCCGGTTCCCGGCGTGGGTGAGCAACCTGTCAGGCCTGACGTATCTCAGCATCGGCGTGAACAACTACGATCAAGGGGAGACGCCTCCGAGCATCGGAAACCTCAAGAACCTGACGTATCTGTACTTGGCGAGTTGCAGCCTGAGAGGGGAGATCCCTGATTCCATCTTCGAGCTCACCTTGCTGGAGACGCTGGATTTGTCCATGAACAATCTCGCCGGCGAGATCCCAAAGGCCATCGGCAACCTCCGCAACCTGTGGAAGATCGAGCTCTACAAGAACAACCTCACCGGCGAGCTCCCACCGGAGCTTGGGAAGCTGACCGACCTGCGCGAGTTCGATGTCTCCCGAAACCAGCTCAGTGGCGAGATCCCAGCAGCGCTCACCGAGCTCAAGAACTTCAGGGTGATCGAGCTCTACCAGAACAATCTGTCCGGGCCGATCCCGGGCGAGTGGGGCGAGCTGCGGTTCCTGGCGAGCTTTTCCATCTACGAGAACCGGTTCTCCGGCAAGTTCCCGGCGAACTTCGGCCGGTTCTCGCCGCTCAACAGCGTGGATATCTCTGAGAACGGCTTCTCCGGGCCGTTCCCGAGGTATCTCTGCCACGGCAAGAACCTCCTGTTCCTTCTTGCCCTCCAGAACGGCTTCTCCGGCGAGTTCCCGGAGGATTACTCGGCGTGCCAGAGCCTGCAAAGGTTCCGCATCAACAAGAACCGGTTCACCGGCAGCCTCCCGGAGGGGCTGTGGGGGCTCCCGGCCGTGACGATCATCGACATATCGGACAACGCGTTCACCGGAAGCATATCGCCGCTGATCGGCAAGGCGCAGAATCTGAACCAGCTCTCGGTGCAGAACAACAGGCTCGGCGGGACAATCGCGGCAGAAATCGGCCGACTCGGGCAGCTCCAGAAGCTCTACTTGTCGAACAACTCGTTCTCAGGATCAATACCGTCAGAGATTGGGAGCTTGTCCCAGTTGACGGCGCTGCATCTGGAGGACAACGCGTTGAGTGGCCCGTTGCCGGCCGACATCGGCGGCTGCGTCAGGCTCGTCGAGATCGACGTCTCCCGGAACGGGCTAACCGGGCCGATCCCCGCCTCGCTGTCGCGGCTGTCGTCGCTGAACTCACTCAACCTCTCACATAACGAGATCACCGGGCAGATACCGACGCAGCTTCAGGTGTTGAAGCTGAGCTCGATCGACTTCTCGTCGAACCGGCTGACCGGGGACGTGCCACCGGGGCTGCTCGTGATCAACGGCGGCGAGGCGTTCGCGGGGAACCCCGGTCTCTGCTTCGACGGCAGGTCCGAGCTCGGCGTATGCGAGGTGGAAGACGGCCACAGGGACGGCCTCGCCAGCAGGTCGCTTGTCCTCGTGCCGGTTCTTATGTCGGCGATGCTGCTGCTTGTGGTTGGTATACTGTTCGTGAGCTACCGAAGCTTCAAGCTCGAGGAGCTCAAGAAGAGGGATTTGGAGAACGGCGGCGGGTGCGACCAGTGGAAGCTGGAGTTGTTCCACCCGCCGGAGCTGGACGCCGACGAGATATGCGGCGTCCGGGAGGAGAACCTCATCGGGTCGGGTGGCACCGGGCGCGTCTACCGGCTGGTGCTCAAGGATGGCGGCGGCACGGTGGCCGTGAAGAGGCTGTGGAAGGGTAATGCGGCGCGGGTGATGGCGGCGGAGATGGCCATCCTCGGCAAGGTCCGGCACCGGAACATCCTCAAGCTGCACGCCTGCCTGTCGCGCGGCGAGCTCAACTTCATCGTCTATGAGTACATGCCGCGGGGCAACCTGTACCAGGCGCTCCGGCGAGAGGCCAAGGGCGGAGGTGGCCGCGCCGAGCTGGACTGGCCGCGGCGGTGCAAGATCGCGCTCGGCGCGGCCAAGGGGCTCATGTACCTCCACCACGACTGCACGCCGGCGATCATCCACCGCGACATAAAGTCCACCAACATACTGCTCGACGAGGGCTACGATGCCAAGATTGCCGACTTCGGCATCGCCAGGGTCGCCGAGGACTCCGCCGAGTTCACCTGTTTCGCCGGAACCCACGGCTACCTCGCCCCCGGTGAGTCTTAATTCGGCTTATCACAATTCACAACGATTATAAACGTGTCATCGAGCTGCGACTTACGAGTTCGCCATGTCACTTCCTCAGAGCTCGCCTACTCTCTCAAGGTGACGGAGAAGACGGACGTGTACAGCTTCGGCGTCGTGCTGCTGGAGCTGGTCACCGGCCGGAGCCCGATCGACCGGCGCTTCGGTGAGGGCAAGGACATCGTCTTCTGGCTGTCGAGCAAGCTCGCCTCGGAGAGCCTGGACGACGTCCTGGACCCGCGCGTCGCGGCGTCAGCCAAGGAGGACATGCTCAAGATGCTCAAGATCGCCGTGCTCTGCACCGCCAAGCTGCCGGCCGGCCGGCCGACGATGAGGGACGTGGTGAAGATGCTCACCGACGCCGGCGCGGGCCCCTGCAGCCCACGTGCCCAGCCGCCGGCGAGGAGCAAGAGCTGCTGCTGAATATTGGAGCAGACTCTGCACCTTGCCACCCGCTTATGCTGTGTCTCTGGCTCTGCACTCAACTTCCGGTGTGATCGATGTACTGGGTCATACATAATGCATTTGAAGGTATTTTGTAAGAATATTTACAATTAAAGTAGTCCTTTTTACATCTCTGAATTTGTCATAATTTTTTTTCTACCATTTCTACGAAGTTTGTAAACATGAACATTTAGTTTGCTTGGACTAATTACAGTAGTTGTACAGATGTCCAGAATCGAAGATGTCTAAGTATGATATCCATTTTATCTGTGCAAAGATTTTGCTTCAAGCCATGAACAACCAAATCAGACATGAAAGAGTAACGGTGTTCAGAGCTACTTGAAGCCCTGACTTAAGCCCTGTTCTTTTTAGCTTTTAAAAGTTGATTTTCGACTTTTCTACAGTAACTAACTTTTAAACGGAATATTTTTTTCAAGATAGAGTCTACTAGTTAATTGTAATACATACTTTACTAACTTCATTTATATCGGCAAAAACTGCACAAGAGTTTCTATTACTCTGTAATCTCTCGTACAAACAGTCCAAAAATCATAAGCCACAGCAAAAAGTCATAAGCCGCAGTTAAAAAGAACAGGCCTAAGGTGCCATATGAAAACTACTAGCAATTCTAGGAAATGAAGAGTAGACCTCAAAATTCAGGGTTTACCACACTACTGACTATTGCAACCATGTGCATCTCTTGCGTTTTTTCTTCAACTAAGCGTATGCCTCGTGAAGACGATTACACCTGATACCTTGTGGACAATGTCATGCAACGCCATCGTCCTCCACCATGTCAGACAGGTTCTAGAAAAAAAATCTTAAAATTGCCTAAATACATGGATGTGCTGTCTGAGCACCCCTACTGTATCTTTTGGGCTGATTTAGCAATGGCGAAATGACCTTTTTCGCTCAAGCCACCACACTGTAAATTCCTCAAATAATTCATCTGTCTGCATTAACCCATGAACCAAGTGAGAAGAAATTCAAACCTAATACCAACAACCACAGTGTCCAATTCCCAGTTTCTATTCTGCATTTGCTGCCAAATCTACTTTCATAGTCCCCAAAATTCTCTCCCAAATATACACACATTTGAGAACTTGCCCTATGTTGGAGATCCCCTATGTTGGAACTTGGAACTCTCCAAGGCACCTCTAGGGCATCACCAACCCATTTGTATCTAAATCCCTCCGTATCATCTTGCAACAAAATTAGACCCAACCGCTCCGACCCTCCATTTTTTGGCACAAAATACACACAACCCACGTCACTATGAATGTAACTTTTTCTCTTACCAGGCCCACCTGTCATTCTCTTCTCCCTCTCGTTTCTCTCTCCCTCACTCCTTGGTCTGCGTGCGGGAAGATACATCTCTCTCTCCGATGCATTTTGTAGGACCAAGAACAACGACTAAGAGATAAATAGGAGCCTACAATAATAGTGAAAGAAATCAAATCAATATGGCTAAGGATGGTTTCCCACATATTATAGCATTCTCAAATTATAGTAAGAACCAATCCAAATGCTCTCAAGAACAAACCTCCAAAATCACCATTTTTGAGTCAAAATTGAGCAAATGCAAGAACTTGCAAGTGAGGGTGCTTAAATAGATGGGATCTGATCTTCAAGAGATGTCTCCATCACTTAAACATTCTTGGTGCAAAGAAAAATCAAGAGAGAAGAAAATAGCACAAGCCAAGCCAAATCAAGATTTCAACACTTGAACAAAGAGGAAAAAGACTTGGATGAATTTTGGATATTGATGATATTTAGAGATGAATGTTTATAGCCACTCCCTAGCCACTTACAAACCTAAGGATGGCAAGAAGCTCGAGCACAAGAGCTACATTCCATCTTTTAAAAGTTCTCTCTAAAAATTCTAACTCTTCTCTACTTAGCTTCTCCAAAACTTAATCCTTATGCCACTTCTACCCCTTCTTTTATAGCGGTGGCCAAGCCAACTACTCTCAAGAAACCCTAAAATCTGGATACAAAGTGGATTTTATCCACCAACACATGGGCAAAACCGATAACCCAACATATAACGGATTTTTACTCACACACACATGGTTCTCAAAGTACTTACAAAACTCAACCTACTAATCCACTAGCCATTGATCCATTTAGCAATCCCGACTTACCTTGACTTAAACTACTTCTCCTTTGCATCTCCTCACGCCGTGATTTTGTCCAAGGCTCAACTTGGTATTTTTGTATACTCCCAAAATACCTCTGACGAAGCTTTTGGGCACCTTCCCTTGATTCCGCCTTCGTCTTCACATCAAAGCATCTCCTCATGTTTTGACACATAACCCGTAGTGCCCAATGAATTGCCGTCAAGCCTTCACACATCCAGTCTCCTCCTGATCGTCTCTACTTGCAATGGCTTAAGTCACTTGGGACACCACATGCACCAACTTGCCTCTTCACAGCCCTTGTCTTTCATGTGCTTCCTGCTTGAGCCATATAATCTCACTCGGACTTACCCAACCACATGGATCTTAACTCTCTCGCTTAGTCACAGTCACTTGCGGTTGACTGCTAATGTTCTCCAAGCCACATGCATATCCAAAGACCAATTAACCATATCGAGCACAAATTTCATGTAGTTGGCTCATATTAGTTAAAACAATACATCATACAACATAATATAACACAACCAACAAACGACTCCCATGCTATACACACACTCAAACTACTCAAGAACACCTCTCACTGTTCTGAGGTCTAACTGACTGAAACTAACTTAAAACCTTCCCCAGTAACAAGACACCAGTATGACCACATCTTCAATGTTGGTCACATAGCCCAACTCAACTCTGGTCCAACCACTAACCAATGGCTAGTCTAGCCACATGTGCCCAACACCAAAACACGCTCTCTACTAAAAAGCAACCAGATACCATAGCCTTGTCATACCGTAACCATCAGTCTGACTGCACTCCATGCGCCGATCAGACCGCTCGCACTTGAGCCAACAACTCTGGCCCAACTGCCATCCAACGGTTGGTCAGACTACAACTTCTAAGTCAGTCTGACCGTCACCTCCCAAAGTGCACCAATAAGGCCCAACGGTTTGTTTAGGTGGTATATTAGAGGTGGGTGTAATTACACCCGGGAGTAAACAGTATTTTTCATATATATATATATATATATAGGACGAGTGTTTCATGCACCATGGTGCCTAGGCACCAATATCAATACCCGTTGATTTGCTTCGAGATTATAACGTTTGATGTGGGTATCTTCATATACCCATAAAAAGTATATTTGAGATGTCAAACTCAGAAAAATTTAAATTCAACTTCAGTTTAATTAGTTTGAACTATTTTTATGGTATATACTCACTGTAGTTGCATTGAACTCAAAAGTAGTTCAAACTAATTTGAACTGAGTTCAAAACTTACTTACCATAAATATATCAAGGGTATAAAACATTTTCATACCCAAACTCAAAAAATTATCAATCATACACGTGTATCGGATGTTGGTGCCTAGGCACCATGGTGCCTTATGTAATTTTCTATATATATATATATATATATATATATATATATATATATATATATATATATATATATATATATATATATATATATATATATATATATATATATATATATATATATATATATATATATATATATATATATATATATGACGATGAAATGGAGCACCATGGTGTCAGGCACCAAGCCACCTGTTTTGGAATGCTTTTAGATGTGTGCAAGTGTAATATATCAGCAAACGCATTAAAATTCATTATTTCAAAAGGCATCGATTTGGAAAGGAAGTTATTGATTTAGCATGCTGAATCAATCATAGATAGAAAGTCTTAATCATGGATGGAAAGTTTCAGTCATGGAATCAGACACCATGGTGCCCTTGTTATTTATACTATATATATATATATATATATATATATATATATATATATATATATATATATATATATATATATCATTATTTCATCCTCCAATTTGTATGATAAGCGTGGAAAAATGTATATAAAATCCATGCAACACAAATACATGTGTCAAAGTAACTCTCATGTGAAAACATTAATGCCAAGTCCCTGTACATTATCTTGGAGTTCACAATTTAGTCATGTTGGCCCTGAACAAGAACTCCCACATGCACACACACTGGAGATGTGAGGAAGAAGAACATGACGAACAGAGAAGAACATAGGTGTTTGGTTTGCTTAGCTGCTACTGCATAGCCTTGAGCTTTTCTAATTTTTTTTCTCTTCTCTTTTTCTCTCTATTATATTTAGATTACATGCCTCCTGCTTATATAGCCTAGAGCTCTCCAACTTACACAAATATTGGGCTCTATCTCTAAGTTGAACACGTACTAGACTCTATCTTCAAGTTAAACATAGCTTTAACTTTGGCAACAGACTCTATGTTAGGGCTACTCCCAATATTCTCCTTCCTAATCTTAACTCGACATACTCCTAGTTTAGTCTCAACGCATTATCTGAACTACTTGTTACACCTCCACATGAAGCGATCTACATGCAAACTAAACACATAGTTATATGTGGAAACTTAACTCAACTCAACTAATACAAGTTCATCTAGATGCAAAGACTCTAACTCGATTAACACCTCCTTAATCTTGATGTATCTCTAATTTGTTGAACATTCGATCTTAACTATGACTTGCCCCACTCATACTTGACATAGGATGGCGAACACATCTCTTCAATGTCCCAAACTCATCTCTACTTACTCGACTCGCATATCATCTTTAGCATGTCCACAGTGTACTGGTTTGCCATGACAAGCAAATTCCAAAGGAATTCACTCTTTCAGGTGTCCTCTAGTAACCTACAAAGCTGCTTCAGTATGTCTGACAGCGAGATCAGCAGCCTCTCCATTGTTATCCAGTGAGGCACGCACATTGACCTCCATGAAGCTCTAGTCGTCCATTCTACTGCTGTTGTAGTCTCGTTCTGCCTAACACTGCTTCTCGACGTGCTCATCTGAACCTGATTCATCACAATGCTCCTTCGTGGCTAAGCCTTCTTCTTCATGGTTTGAGGCAGGAATGGTCTTGAATCCTCTGCACTAGCGTCATCAGATGACTCACACCCTTCGACATCTCCAGCGACGTCCTTGGGGCCAATGCACTTGTTGTCGATCACCTCGGGGAGTCCCTTGATCATGGCTCTGATACTAAATGTTGGCCCTGAATAAGAACTCACGCACGCACACACATTGGAGACGTGAGGAAGAAGAACATGATGATCAGAGAAGAACGCATGAGTTTTGTTTGCACAGCTGCTACTACATAGTCTTAAGCTTTTCTGATTTTTTCTCTTCTCTTTTTCTCTCTCTTATATTCAGATTATATGGCTCCTACTTATATAGCCTAGGGCTCTCCAACTTACATAAATACTAGACTCTATTTCTAACTTGAACACGTACTGAAATCTATCTCCGAGTTGAACACAACTCTAACTTGGGTAACAAACTCTATGTTAGGATTATTCCCAACATGTCTTGTTGGGATATAGGTAGGTTGTAGCTCAAATTAAATATTCTGGTCCATGGATGATGGGACGAGCACTGGAGCGTGTGCGCTGTGTGTTCTTCTTGTGCGTGACATGCATTTAGGTATTTCATCAAACATGTGCAAGGCACTGGGTGAAGAGTGTGGGGGCGGCCATGTGGTTGGCTATGAACTGGGCGAGGATGGCGGGGCGCATGAGGGCACGCATGACAGGCGAGGAGGGAAGGGGAGGAGACCAGTCTGCGCGAGGGCAGTGAGTGGCACGAGTAGGGAGCCAAGCGAGGATGATGGGGTGTAGGGGGCACAAGTAGGGAGATGGGAAGCACAACAATGCGAGTAGGGAGGCGAGCAAGGCGACGAGTGGCGCGAGCAGGAAGCCAGTGTGGTTGATGGTGGGGTCACTAGGGAGGTGGATTTGCAGTGGCACAGATTGGGCAGATTGGGAGGGAAGGGGAGGGGAGGAGACCAGTCAGGACTTGGTGTGGAGGGGAGGAGGGAGGTGCGGGATGTGATGGAGGATTCGACATGGAGGGGGCTCTAGGGTGGAATAGACACTCACTGATAGGCTGGGTCCCACCTATCAGCAATCAAGGAGAGGGTGGGTGGATGGTAAATGAACTACCACCAACTCTCAAGGAGAGGGTGGTGGGATATCAGATGAACCACTACCAACTCCTTACGTGCAGTTGCCCCTAGATCTTTTTAGTTAGCCTCTGGGTGTAGGCATTGGGTATAACAGAAGGACGCCATGAGAGGAGTGGCGTGGAAGCACCTGAGGAAGCAGGACGAGTGCTGGCGTTGGCCTCGCCAGTGTCAGCGTTGGTGTTGGTGCGCAAATAGGAGGCCAAAGGAGGCGCGTTTGGTTGGGTGGTGGCCTCAGTTTGGATAGGGTGAAGGGATGGGAGGTTAGTGGGAGGTAGACAACAAGGGGCATTCTTTTTAGCTTATGATTTATGGTTTAAGGTTTCTCTCGAACAAACAAACGAGATGATTTTTTCGCTGTTATTTCGAAGCAGCTTATCATGATAGTCTTTTCAAAACGGTTTATCGATATTCAGTTCGTTCACACAAGTACTCGTGTTAGGGCCAAAAGCTATCAGCCGCAGCTATAAGCCATAGCTGCAAAGAGATCTATTGATGTACTCATGTAGATTTAACAGAGATTTGGTCGTTTACGAGATAAAAACAACAGTGCTGTTTAGATAAATCGATTCTCTCCTATATTCAACCTGGTGCTAGTTGGAGCATGTTGACATGATCCGCTTGCAGCCCTCTCAATAATTAAGAACAAAGCCAGGGCAGCTCTTACTAAAAAGAAAATTCGGTTCTCAGGAACTTTTTTTTAACGGAATTCTCAAGAAAAAATGATTCTTCTTCTTTTTCTTTTTTCTTTTTGCTTTGGCATGTGTTGTTTGAGTTGTTCAGAGCGTGTGACTGTTGTAAAATCCTTACCTAGTAACCTAGGGCATGATAAGTACTACAGCATGCAAAACGCTGAGAAACTGAGAAGTCAAATGCAGAATTGCATGTGAAGCGTATATGATTTCCGTTTGTTCTTATCTGATAGTATTGATGGAATTATTTTTCTTTATAAAGCCGTGATTGCTTCAAGAAACCTCACCGCATTATTCTTTCCTTGTGCAGGTTTAAACTTCACTAGCTGGGTACCCGTGTATTGCAACGGACAAAACTTTAGGCATGTCCAGGGTTGCTTCTCGCAGTTGATGGATACATGGAGTGATTTCTCAGGCTTGGTCAGATGTGCAGCTTTACAAAATTTATGAGCTCATATCAAATCATAGAAGTTGTGAGTTCATACTAATCAGAAGAAGATGGCGCTTCACCCATTCACAATGATAGGAAACACAAAATTTATTTTAAAATAACTTGTTAAGTCTCCCACAGATACATTCACGAAGACAGAAGAGGATTAACACAAGCACACTAAGGTTGTGATCGGTTCGGCTGAAAAGCTCGTGGCTTATGGCTGAAAACACTGTAGCTGGCTGAAAAAAACACTGTAGCTGACAGAGGCTTATTTACCATAATTAAATTTAAAAAAAAATTAAAAATATAAAAAATATGTTAGCCCATTACGTATGATACAAACGAATACGGGAAAAAAAGAACCGCCAAAAAAGCTAAAAAAAGCCAAATGTTCAGAAAAAGACGAAATTTATGAATAGTGCAAAATAAACTAGAAGCCAGAAGCTCAAGCCGAATTGATCGGGGCCTAAATGTTGCGGTCACCTGACCGGCCTCCGCCTCTTGTGGCCTCGACGGTCACGAACTGCTTGGCGAGACGCCAAGATCGAGGGTGAGCCCCGTCAAGGCGCCGAAGCCAGCAGACCGGCTTGCCTTCTTACTTGACCTTCGCTTGGCTTTCATGGTGATCTTGATGGATGCTCCGGGGTGTATAGGCTTGAGTTAAACGAGACGTCTCAAGGAAATCTGCAGCATTGAACCGGGAAAATGTAGTACAGGGGAGAGGGCATATGACCGCTTCCTTGTATTACGTGTGCTACAGACATACTTATCAACGTTTGCATGTGCGCAGGCAAATCTTACCACTACTACAGAAAGGCTAATAGTAGACGTTAAATCACAGACGGTTTTGTGAAACCGTCTGTAATGTACACTATTACAGACGGTTTTAATTAGAAGGCCGTCTGTGGTATTTGTGGCGGAAAAAAGGAGTATCACGAGCGGTTCTTACCTGCGAACCGTGCGTGATCTCGAATATCACGACGGTTTTATTAAAACCGTGCGTGTTGTGTCGACTATCACAGACGGTTGTTGTTAAGAACCGCTCGTGAACATTCCTGACGATTTTTAACAAGAACCGTTTGTGATGTCCCTTTGTCTGTCATATTCTAGATCGAGGTTAATATATAAGTACACATTGCTTCTAATAACTTAACTACGTAATCTTGAGACAAGAGATCACAAATTAAAGGCAAATTTATTAATTTCAATTAGAGGCAAATTTATTACAATAGTCGCACAGGTAAAGAGTTTCCCAGATTGTAATCTTTTGGGCTTCGTACGCTTCTTCTTCGACTTGGGGACTTGGAGGATCAGCCACTAAATTCTCGAACGCCGTTAAGATTGCCCTTGTCCTCAGCACTTACTCCTGCAGCCTGGGCAAATGATCAGCAGCATCCATAATGTCGTAGAGGATAGCATGAAAAGATTCCTCAGAATCTGCCATATCTGCTTGATCGGCAAGGCTATCCATCAGTCTCTGCAATGCGTGCAGAGCTTCTTTCGCTTTGCGCACATTGTGGAGAAGAACCAGAGTGAGGGCTGTTTCCCTTTCTTGAGCGGCAGCGAGACGCCTCCGTCGGCGGCGGAGGATCGAGTCAAGCCGACGGATGCAAGAAAGTCGGGAAGGAGAGCGGGCGGTGCGAAGAAGCTGCTCGGATGCAAATTGATGGCGCTTTGTGTAAGGTTCGGTCGAACAATTCTTGATGAGCAGATGAGAGGAAGGAGATGATCACAAGAACAGTAGAACCCATGTTGTATTGTATATTGTATTGTGCGTGCGTAGAAGAGATCTGGATTAGCGCGCATATTTAACCTTTAGCACAGGCGGTTCGTATACCCAAACATTAATGATATAGGCGCCGTATAACGATCGAGAGCGTTAATTAGGCGATTGAAACACGGCGTTACGCATCGAAACACGCGCGAAGCGTTCTGGTATGAAGCTTATGGCAGCCGGTTTTTTTTATAAAAAACCGTCTGTGATAAGATGGTTATCACAGACGATTTTTTATTAAAAACCGACTGTGATAATTTACAGCCGGTTTTTAGTTAAAAACCATTTGTGATAATGACTAAGGCATTTATTGCGCTGCTCAGACCGCATCTGTCTTCATTTCGATCCAGATCTAGCCACTGGTGCGCACTTTTTCACTCGGGAGGAAGCTAGGCGATTTCGAGCCGATTAATTTGGTGGAAGAGAGCGAGATTGAGCTTTAAATTAAGATTCAGACCTTCCTGGTTGCTGTAGATATGGTTAGTAATGAAATTTATTTTTTCTTTAATTGCATTACAATTTAGGTCTAAGTAATCCATGAGTGGTTATTGAAGATGGTTAATTTGCAAAATTGTTGGTTATATAATAGCTGTTGTGTTTGTAATATGAATTGAGCTAGCAAATTAAGTCTGAATATAATAAATGTGGCCGGTATATATGTAGTTATAATTAGTTAATCTAGATTTTAATACTAAGTTGTTATATATGTACGTAACGTAGGACCGAAGCTGGATGTATGCCGCGAGCCGTGTGAGTGAAGAGTACATTAATGACGTTTTTGCTTTTATAAGAGCCGCCGAGGAGGATATGTTGAATAAGGGGGTGGAATATATGTGCTGTCCATGCACTGACTGCGAGAATTTGAAGATGTTTAAGAACCGAGGCAAATTGAAGCGCACTTGATTCGGAGGGTTTCAAAAAGGATTATACGTGTTGGACCAGTAATGGCGAAGTGAATGATCATATGCCGCGGATGACATCGCTGTGAAGTGAATGATATGCCCCGGATGACATCGCGGTGAAGTGAATGACATGCCGCCGGTGATGTCGATTGTGGCTCGGATTCGGATAGGTTGCACGATGATAATCTGGATCAGATGCTTCGCGATGTAGAAGAGAACTATGATGAGAGAGAGTATGTTAAATTCCGTGGCTTGATGGAGGACTTAGAGAAACCTTTGTACACGGGCTGCAAGTACACGAGGTTGTCGGCCGTGCTTGAACTGTTGAAATTGAAGGCAAGCAACGGTTGGTCCGACAAGAGTTTCACGGCGCTGCTAGGTCTTTTAGTGGACATGCTTCCGGAGGGAAATGAGTTGCCTAAAACCATGCATAAAGCTAAGAAGGTTCTTTGTCCGTTGGGAATGGAAGTAGAAAGAATACATGCATGTCCGAACGACTGTATCCTCTACCGTAAAGAGTATGCAAACATGCATGTATGTCCGGTGTGCAACGCATCCCGATACCAACGTAACAATCAATCAGATGATGGCAAGGGAACAGAGGCGAAGAAAGGACCTCCTGCTAAGGTGGCATGGTATTTTCCTATAATTCCCCGTTTGAAAAGGTTTTTTGCAAATCCAAAGGAGGCAAAACAGCTGCGTTGGCACTCGGAGGAGCGCAAGAAGGATGGAATGATAAGACACCTTGCTGATTCCGCGCAGTGGAGAAACATCGATAGGAGGTTTGCAGAGTTCGGTGCAGAACCAAGGAATATAAGGTTTGGGTGAGTGCAGATGGAATGAATCCTTTCGTAGCATGAGCAAACGACATAGCACATGGCCCGTGACTCTCTGCATCTATAACCTTCCTCCTTGGTTGTGTATGAAGCGAAAGTACATTTCTTTGTCGATACTTATCCAAGGGCCAAAACAACACAGGAATGATATCGATGTGTTCCTAGCACCGTTGGTGGAAGATCTAAAAATCTTGTGGAGCGAAGGGTGCAGGTATGGGATGCATACAAGCGAGAGAACTTCACTCTGCGCTCCTTATTGTTCTGCACCATAAATGATTATCCTACCCTTGATAACCTATCGGGCCATAGTACAAAAGGTGCCAAAGCTTGTACTCACTGTTTAGATGGTACCGAGAGTGTGTGGTGAGACACTCACGCAGAACCGTCTACATGCGTCACCGCGATTCCTTGGAGGGCTCACCCATACCGCAAGATGAAGAAACAATTTGTGGAGAGAAGGAAGACGGTTCAGCTCCAAGGCATTTAAGGGGACACGAGGTTTATGATATGGTTAAGGATTTAGATGTTGTCCTCGGAAAGGGACGTAAATTGAGGGCTCATGAGAAGAACACCGGAAGAAGAGATCAATATTTTGGGACTTACTTTATTGGGAGTACCTAGATGTTCGCCTTTGCATCGACGTCATGCACGTAGAAAAGAATATGTGCGGCGACTTGATTGGTCTCTTCTTGAACATCCGTGATAAAACAAAGGGCGGTGTCAACGCACGCCTTGACTTGGTGACATGGACATCGGGCCCGAGTTAGCACCGACATGCACCGATAATGGACGAACGTATCTTCCCCTGCGTGTTACACTCTGTCCAAGGCTGAAAAACGAGCGTGCGGTGCTTGCATGGTGTCAAAGTTCCGTCGTTACTCCGACAACGTGAAGAAACTTGTTTCGATGCAAGATTTGAAGTTAAATGGCATGAAGTCTCATGATTGTCATGTGCGATGACACAGATGCTCCCTATTGCAATTAGAAATATTTTGCCGATCAAAGTCGAGAGACAATCATGAGGCTATGTTATTTCTTTAACACAATTGCTCGAGAAGGTCATCGATCCCGAAGGACTAGATGCTCTGCGGGGCGAGGTGGTGATGACTCTATGTCACCTTGAAATGTATTTCCCTCCTTCGTTTTTCGATATCATGGTCCATCTCATTGTTCACGTTGTGTGGGAGATAAAAATGTGCGGGCCCGTATTCCTCGTAGCATGTACCCATTTGAGAGGTTCATGGGAATTCGAAGTCCTACGTGCGGAATCGTTCTCGGCGGAGGGCAGCATCGTCGAAGGTTATGCAAGCGAAGAGGTCATTGAGTTTTGTGTCGATTATATGGCTCGATTCAACCGATAGGTGTCCTCAATCTCGTCATGAGGGGAGGTGAAGGGTCTCGGAACTATCGGAAGGAAAGCAATCACTCCGGATATGGACACGTATACTCAAGCCCATTTCACGGTGTTGCAACACATGACTGAAGTGGCGCCTTATGTGGACCAGCACAAGGATGTGCTTGACATGAAATCCGGAGCGGCGGATGTTTGGATCATGAGGCAACACAACCGTCGGTTCAACCAATGGTTGAAGGAGCAAATCGCTAGGAGCTCGCCGAGTGAGGCGCTAACATGGTTGGCAAAAGGGACGACATTTACAGTTGTGACATGGCAAGGATATGACATAAATGGGTACACATTCTACACGCATCTCGGGATGTCAAGAGCACTAACGAGCAGCGTGTCCGCATAGATGCATTCGATGCCGATGGGTCAAGAAACTCGTACTATGGCTTCATAGAAGAGATTTGGGAGCTCGATTATGTGGTTTTCAAGATCCCCTTATTTATTTGCCGTTGGGTGTATCTCCCACGGTGAAGGTTGACAAGTACGGTGTCACGACCGTGGACCTCCAACGTGTCGGGTACAAAGACGAACCATTCGTACTCGCCAATCAAGTTGTTCAAGTTTTTTATGTAACCGACCCGGCAAATAAGAAACGCCATGTAGTTCTTCATGGAAAAAGGAGAATTGTCGGAGTGGAGAATGTAGCGGACGAGGAGGAATACAATCAATTTGACGAGTTACCTCCTTTTGGAAATGGCATAAGGGTCAACGATGAACAACGTGACGAAACTAGTTACGTACGCATTGATCATGATGAAGGGCTAATTTTTAAAGGAAATAAGCAAGTACAATAAGAATGTATATGTGAAAATGTGTGACAATTTTGAGATGTATATGTGAAAAGGTGTGACAATTTTGAGATGTATATGTGAAAATGTGTGATGTAGTCAATTTTGAGATGTATATGTGAAAATGTGTGATGTAGTCAATTTTGAGATGTATATGTGAAAATGTATATGTGTGATGTATTTGAGAATGACAAGTATCAACTGGTTGGTGTTGTATATGAATGCAGCTATTTGGTGGTTGATATGAATGCAGCTGTGTAGTTATTGGTATTGTCTTAATTGCAACAGTCGGCAAAGGCTTATCATAGACGGTTCTAAGTGTAGAACCGTCTGTGATAATAAACTATCACAGACGGTTCTAAGTTTCGAACCGTCTGTGATAATCTGCCTACATATACCCTCTCGCTAGGGTTTTCGTGTGCGCTGCAGTTATTCGATTAGATCTAAATCCCGAGCCCGTCGTCGCCGCCGCCTCCCCGAGCCCTCGCCGGCTGCCTCCCCCAGCCCTTGCCGGCCGCCTCCCCGGACGAAGACATCGCCGCAGCCTCCTCCTCCTCCGTCGCCGCCGCCTCCTCCTGCGTCGCCGCCTCCTCCTCCTCCGTCGTCGCCTCCCCGAGCCCGTCGCCTCCTCCTCCTCCGTCGTCATCGCCTCCTCCTCGTCCGCCGTCCCTAAGGTCACCAAAACCCTAAGGTCATCAAATCCCTCCCCGAGCTTCATGCTTACTGTTAGTGTTTAGGGTTGATGCTTCATACTGTTATGGTTAGTTGCTTAGTACATATTTAGGGTTGATGCTTCATGCTTACTGTTAGTGTTTAGGGTTGATGCAGCATGTGGTATATGCAGCAGTCCAATAAGCTAGAGGGAGAACGGACTTCAAGTATCACTGTCAAATTCACCGAGGAAGATTTACACCACAATCTTCAAGAGTGTATGTTCGTGGTCGCCTTTGAGGATTTATTCGATCTGTTCACGCATAGCGCTCTTGACGTCTCAATCATTCGATCTTTGGGCCTGTAAGTGTGTACAATCACAATCTCCGTTAATGTCATACCGATAAATGCCATATCTAATTTTTTGCTTTCGTGTGTATATATATAGACACATGCTGATTAAAGCTAGATTATCCAACTCATCAGCTGGTTTCTTGGACCCACAATTGGTCGCCAAGGATACCATCGACCAGGAGGCACCCCTCGTCGAGAGGTACATTGCATCAGGACTGCTGGGTTGCCGCAATAAGGACTATGTACTTATGCCCTTCAATCAGAACTTTCATTGGATTTTAATAGTAATTGTACCAAAATGGAACAAGGTATATTACCTTGATTCCCTAAGTAAGAATAAAATGGACTTCACGATTTATCGACCAAGTAATCGATAGGTAAGCACATATTCCCCATACATATCTACATTGTACTCTTTCTTTTCTTCCGAATGATTAAGGTTAACTTTTTCGAATTACGTAGGGCGTTCGCCACCTACATTGAAAAGGGAGGTGACTCGAAGCGCGGGGCCAAAGGCCTGCTGACACATGTTCGAGATTTTAAGGTATTCGCTATTTCACATTAATTAATCCTATGCAACAGTTGGTACTAATGCCTCTTGAACTAACACATTCCATTTTTTGCAGTGCCACCAGCAGCAGCCGGGCAACACATGTGGATACTACGTTTGCCAACATATGGAACTACTCCTCGATTCCTCGAGGCTCACCAATCGCAAGGTTTGTCACTCTTCCCATAATTACTTCATACTTATCACGTTACATATATATGCACATTGATATTCCTATCGGCGGTTTGTGTCCATCCGTCAATCGCATTGAAACGATCGAGATTAGAGGGATTCAAAGAGAGTTGGCGTTCTTTTTGCTGACTCAAGTCATAAAGCCAGGAGGACGATTCCACTGCGCACCATGATTTCTTATTGGTCTTATCACTAAGTGTAAATACAGTGTAGATCTTTTGTAACTGTGCATTTGTTAATAGATATTTCATTTCAATTCAATTAATCGATTTGCGAAATGGATGCATGCTTTATGTTTGTGAAATGAAGTGTGATGTCAATTGGATGCTTTATGTCTGTGAAATGTATCTGAAAGCAAATGAGATGTGTGAATTGTATGTTTTTTGTCTGTGATTATCTGCTTGTTTCAGAGGGCATGGCTAGCATTCCTGAGGCTAGCCAATAAGAGAAATATATGTAGGGTTTGGAGGAATATCACGAGGCGGTTTTTAATCAAAACCGCTGCGTGGATACTGATAATCACGAGCGGTTTTTAATCAAAACCCGTGCGTGATAATAAGTATCACGAGCGGTTTTAACTAAAAACCGCTCGCGATTATCAACTATCACGAGCGGTTGTTGAGTAAAACCGTCGTGATTATCACTATCACGCAGATGGTTGTTGAGTAAAAATCATCGTGATTATCGGCTATCACGAGCGATTTTTGAGTAAAACCGCCTGCGTGATAGCCCGAATCCTGAGCGGTTGCCAAAACCGCCTGTGATGACCTTCGATTATCACTGACCCATAAATACAGACGGCTCACAAAACCGTCTGTGATGACGTTTTCGAACCGTCTGTGATGACCTTTTCTGTAGTAGTGTACGTACTTTGAGATGTATAATATGTAGTCATTAGTCATATAGATCAATCTACATGCTGACCAGATTGTTGAAGAAACCAGAAGTCGACGGCATGCCTCCGCCTTGTACGACGCGACGGCGGCTTCGCGGTAGGCCGGCTTCAGCGGCCGGGGTGCGTCGTGCCACACGCCGCACGAGAGCACGACGGGCGGTCCTCCCGACCACGCCGTGGACGAAATTGGTGAGCTCGCCGCAGGACCTCACGCCGAGCAAGCCAAGGATCTCGTCCGGGGTGTCTCCCCGAGCCCCGGCGACGATGAGCGCGAGCACGGTGTAGATGGATAGCGGAGAGAAGATCAGGTTGCCGTCGCCGTCCACGGTTGCCGGGAGCTCTCCTGGGGGAGGGCGGAGAGCGAGTCCAGCCAGTACATACTGTAGCTATTTCGTTTATATCGGTCAAAACTATACGTGAGTTTCTGTTACTCTATACTCTCTCTCACGAATAGCTCAGAAATTATAAATTAGAGCTAAAAGTCATAAGCTGGAGCCAAAAAAACAGGCCCAATCGTTCTTGTCCTGAAATTGGAAGCAGCGACAGTGGTGTAGGAGGTGGCGGCATGTGGGTGAGGAGGTGAGGTACTTCGAGAAAGGAGACATAGAGGCAGCTTGGGTTTTGTGGCACGGAGAGGGTGGCTTGTATGATAGAGAGGGGGATAGGGAGATATGGATGAATGGTTCAAAAATGTATCTTCTTTTTTTGGATTTTCTGTGTTTTTTAGTTTCAACTTCTTTGAAAGCCGAAATAAACAAGACGGCTTCTCAATAAGCCACTTCTCCAAACGGCACTCTGAACTCAAAATTGTGTACGATGTTCACGTCGTTGTTTATGTCGTCCACTGCTATATCAAAAAACGCAGTCAAAAGCCATCAGTCGTAACCAAAAGATATCAGTAACAACCAAAAAAAACAGCCCCAATGTATGAAATCTAACAATTTTTTTTGTTGAGCAATATACGGACAATCAAAAAAAAGCTGATTGTTAGCTAGGATTTATTTACTTTCATATGGTCCAATGTTTCAAGGAAAAGTGAATGAAATCATCAGAGCCACAGGATTTGGTTTAACCAATGATAAAATTATTGGTTTGAGCCAACCTATGATGCACTTAAATTTGGAGCAAGGAACTAGCACATAAGGTACAGCATCTGCTTGGTGCTTAGCCCGCAGAATTATCGAGGATGCCAATTGCCAAACCTGCTGTCTGTACTGTTGAAGCAGCGATCTGCCGTCGTGCAGTGCCGAAGATCCGACGGTATCCAATCCACCGGAGAGGGGCTGGGCCAAAGTAAATGTTCTCCTGTGATGCCGAATAGGCTGTCTGGCTATCGGATTGTGCTAAGGTGGTTTGATCGCTGAGGGTATCTGCAATGGTTGTAGCTAGCAACTAACTAGAAGATTTTCACATCATTTATATAGTACACACTAAAAGCTAGCATTCTAAAGAACTATCTAAGGATAACTATTTGATGCTTACATGCACATACAGAAAAGGACTATCATTTATAGAGGCTGCCTCGTTTTGCGTTATAGACTAGTGCTTAAGGAAGAGCTGGCTCGGTTTTTTTGCATACTCTCTTTCCTTACATAGGATATATGCTGATGTGTACATATATATAGCTAGCTGACTCAGACCATTGCAGATGCCCTAACATCACCAGATCTTAATTGCTAAATAATCTCAGGACATTCAGCACCTGACGGCAGTGACCGGAACGGCTTGAATACCGCAACATTGGGATCGGGGATGGTAATAATTTTCTTAAAGAAACGAGAGTAATTGTGAAGCTACTAGAGCTGACGCGGCTTCTTTGTCCTCATGACCATGACCATGTTCTTGACCGTGGGCCACGGTCGCGTCAAGCTATTGACCAATGCATGAGACCTACAAAAAACAGAATAAATAGCATGCTGCCACATGGCAGAGAACAGAAAGGGGAATAAGAAAGGAAACAGGGAAGCCATTTTCTACTAGAGCATCCTAAGAAAACTTAATTCAGCTTATAGGTCCCAACATAAGCCTACATCCCATTGAACCTATTCCTTTCGAAGTACTTTGCTAAGCAGACGACGCAACTTATGCTCCGCTTGGTTAGGCTAAAAAATAATGATTTATAACTGAAATTGCACTGTAATTAATTAAAATTATATTGTATTTGACATAATTAAATTTAAAAAAAATTAAAAATAGAAAGAAATATGTTAGCTTACGGAAAAAATGGTAAAAAGCTGAAAATGCTAAAAGTTCAAAAAACGAAATTTATAAATAGTAAAAAATAAACCAGAAATTAAAAACTTAAGCTGAAATGGCCGTTACTCTGATCTGTAGGTAAGGACTGCACCTGACACCTCCTCCACTATGAAGAACGCAAACGGATGGTCGGCGATAAAATCGACAGGATCCCTAGCACAAAGCAGTACCGTAGTACAGTCTGTGAAGGCCGCGGCCTCAATGCCCTCCTCGTTGGATCACCTCGATGACCGGCTTGTGGAAAACCCCAATGCCAGGCATGGGTCGTCCTTGTCGGGATCAAAGGCGGCTTTAAGCCCCATGTCCCGGAGAATATCATTGATTTGACTGGAGAAGGACAGCGTGAACTTGGGTAGCCGGAGCTCTCCGACATCGACGCGCCGCTTCGGCAGGTGCGCTCTCGCAGGAAGGTCGCGCTGGACGCCATCTTGTCGACGAGGCTCCACAGGCCATTGCGGGCGTCCGGCAGGAAGATGCACGTCGAAAACTGCGGGTGTTCACAGGAATCTCAAGAGGTCCAATATTGCATCTGATATGGTAGCTTGAGCACCTTGAACCCGTCGTGCTCAGCGATGAACTGATCTTCCCAGCTGCGCATGAACGGTGTTTTCACGGAGCTACCGTCGAGGAGGTAGAACTTCCTGTTCTTCTTGGTGAAGGTCTGGGACCATTTGCCATTGAAGCAGATGCTATTGGCGAGTGTTGGCCCAGCCTCTCTTAAACGCACATTTTCATAGCGGACTGACGCACACAAAAATGATTGTAGTTGGTTTGCCGGAGTTAGGAACGAGATGACGGAGCTAATAATAAGACCGAACACAAAAGAACTAAAGCACAAGATTGCAATGCTAATTGCTCGCATTTTTTCTGTGTTTTTCTTATTCTCTGGCTCTATAATTGTTTAACAAATTACAAGGCTTAAATAGATATAACCGGGCCACACATGCAGACCACTCACCCATTACACCCACACGACTCGGACTCTGACAATAACTACCTGTGATCCGATTTTACCAGCCTCACCTTCCCACGACTCCTGCGCACGTCGGGCACTGACATTCGACCACAGCGCCACGACCATGCACTTTGACTCCACGCACAGTCGCCATGACCACGGCGTTATGACCACACACACAGTCTTCGAGTCCTCCGAGCACGGCACTTCGACCACGCAGGTTTTCCGAGCACCGACCAATCCAGTAGTCTTTCGACTGCTACAGTACTCTTACGAGTACGACTCTATAGTACTCATATAAGTATGACGCTACAATACTCCTCCGAGTATGACATCTACAGTATTCCTCTAAGTATGACGCTATAGTACTCCTCTGAGTATGACTTACGACCAATGACTTACGACTACGACTGCATAGTACTCAAAACACACGAGTAAAAACACACATACAACAAGATTAACTCAACAATCACCCCTGTAGTATTATTGCATCTTCTTCACAGCAACGTCGGTTCGTCGTCAGCATCTGCGACGATGAGATGCGCGTCCGCTACCTTCGCTTTCTCCTTCATTCTGGGCTTAAGGCATTCTGAAGCAAAGTGTCCATAATCATTATAATTAAAACACCTTACTTTTGCCTTATCACCCCTTCGGTATCGATGGCCATTGCCGCCACCAAAACCACCTGAGGAGCTTTCACCTTCATGCTTCGACGATCGGATCTCCCACGTTGCACGTGTTAGGAGCAAGTGCTCTTCGTTTCCGTCGCCGTTGTTGTAGTGACGCTCTCCCTCATCCTGCATCTTCAAGAACCCGATTAGCTATTCGATCGACATGTTTTTTATGTCACAGAATTGCTCAATCGTGGTGACAACGGGAGAATTTCTTCGGCACGGTATGAAGAAACTTCTGCACGACGTAGGCCTCTTCCATCTTTCAATTAGACCTCATATCTTATTGATGATAATCATCAACCTCATCGCGAAGTCATCGATATGTTCAGTGTTCCTCATGCACATGTTTTCAAATTCGCTTTTGAGGTTTTGTACGCACGCCTCCTTGACGTGATCTGCATCGGGATACATGGTCTTCAGGGTGTTCCAGGCCTACTTTGTGGTCTCCTTCTCCGCTAGGAGCAACACCATATCTTCCGGCACAGCGAGGAAGATTGTCTTGAGCGCCATTTGATCTTGCCTCTCATTCACCTCCTCATCCACTATTGCGTTCCACATGCCCTGAGCATATGAACACCTTCATCTTCACAGCCCAAGTCGCGTAGTTACTCCTCGTGAGCATGGGATACAGGAGGGAGATGCTGCCTCGCACGTCGACTCCTTCGGCACACTCCCATTGTCAAACTTTAGAATGCCCCTGTCACTGGTGACGCTTCTCGGCGAGCTCGGATGCGACATGGATTAAGGTGTACACTAACACAAGCTCTGATACCAATTGTTGGCACAGTCTCTCTCAAATGTACACTTTCATGGTGGACTGACGCACACAAATATGGCCATGGTTGGTTTGCTGGAGTTGGGAACAAGATGACAGAGCTAATAACAAGACTGAACATAAAAGAACTGAGGCACAAGATTGCAGTGCTAACTGCTCTAACCTTTTCTGTGTTTTTCTCTATTATTCTCTGGCTCTGTAATTGCTTAACATATTATAAGGCTTAAATAGACATAACCGGACCGCACATGCAGGCCACTTACCCACTACACCCACACGTCTCGGACTCTGACAATAACTACCTATTATCGAGTTTTACTGGCCTCACCTTCCCACGACTTTTGTGCACGTCACACACTGATGTTTGTTAGGAAAGCTTTTAGGATCTCCTAGGTTAGATCTAGCGGGGTTTCTTTACGAGTTCGGGTTCTTGAGGTAATACCGAGAGGGAGAGAGGGGGCTAACTGTCCGATGTGGAGGAGGAGGGGTTGGCCATCGCGGGTACGCTCGGTGAAGTCTGCGCACGGGCAGCGACGGTCGGGGAAGAGGTGCGGGGCTCCTTGGCGGCGGCGTGTCCCGGGCGGCGGCGATCTGGCGGTGGTACTTCCCGTCGCTGGAGCGCCCCCTCTTAGATCGGATCTAGGGTTTTGTCGGTGAGGATGGTGGCGGCACGGTGAACCTTGGTGTTCGTGCCGCTCGGCCCCCACCTCTATTTATATGGCGCTGGCGACTGGGGCCCACCAGCCTATTGGGCTGGGCGCCCCCGATCAGGGCACGAACAAAGGGGGGGTATTTGGCCGTTGGGTCAAATGCCTTGAGATCATTCTAACATTCTCCCCCTTGATCTCAATCTATGATTTATCTTTAATTACTTTTGACTTTACACATTCCATCACAGATTAGTGCATAGAACATGTCTCATCGTCACGGTCAATCGCCGATAGATTCAACAGCTACAATACACCTCTCTGTTCTGAAATAGTTACTTTAATCTTTTGGGCCATCTTTTAGTCCAGGAATCATAGGCTTTCCCTTAAACCCATGCCGGCTACATGTTCTCTGAACACATTGGGTGGTAAGCCTTTAGTAAGCGGATCCGCTAACATCTTTGCGGTACTTATGTGCTCAAGACTTATAATTTGATCCCGAACTTTATCTTTCACAACATAGTACTTTATGTCAATGTGTTTGGCAGCACCACTTGACTTATTGTTGTGGGCATACATTACTGCGGGTTCATTATCGCAGTATAACTTAAGTGGTCTATTGATGTCGTCGGCCACTTTTAAACGGGTATGAACTTCTTTGCTTGATTCACCTGCCCGTAGCCTCATAACATGCTACAAACTCGGCATACATTGTGGGCGATGTAGTGACGGTTTGCTTTGAGCTTTTCCACGATATAGCTCCTCCAAATGAGAGTGAACACATATCCGGATGTAGACTTTCTATCATCTCCCGCAAAATCAGAATCAGTATACCCCACTATATGGAGTGAATCGATCTTACGTATGTCATCATGAGACCTTTTGTTCCTTGCAAATAACGCAAGACTTTCTTTATCAATTTCAATGTTCTATTCGAGATTGCTCTGGAATCGCCAAATAACCCAAGAACAAATGCTAAGTCGGGCGTGTGCATACTTGAGCATCTTGTAAGCTTCCGACAATGAAGCATATGGAACCGCTTTCATTTGATCGATCTCATACTGGTTCCTGGGGCATTGAAAATCCCCATATCTGTCGCCCTTGACTATAGGTGCAGGTGAAGGACTACATTTATGCATACCAAATTTCTTTAAGACTTTCTCTATGTATGCCTTTTGTGACAGTCCTAATGTCCCCTTGTTTCTATCACGGTGAATTTCGATCCCTAGAACGAACGAAGCTTCACCAAGATATTTCATATCAAAGTTTGAGGACAAAAACTTCTTTGTCTCCAGTAGCAGACTAACATCACTACTAGCTAGCAGGATATCATCGACATACAGGATTAGGAAGATAAACTTCCCATCTTTAAACTTTGCATAAACACAATTGTCCTCTACATTCTCTTTAAACCCAAATTTTCTTATTGTACTGTCAAACTTCAAGTACCACTGTCTTGAAGCTTGCTTTAACCCATAAATCGATTTCTTTAGGCGGCATCCCAATCTTTCATTTCCTTCCACGACAAAACCTTTCGGTTGTGCAATGTAAACATTTTCATCCAAATCCCCATTAAGAAATGTCGTCTTTACATCCATCTAATGTAACTCTAAATCATAATGTGCTACTAATGCCATTATGATTCTGAAGGAATCTTTACATGAGACTGGAGAAAAGGTCTCATTGTAGTCAATCCCTTCTCTTTGCGTAAAGCCTTTTGCCACAAGTCGCGCTTTGTATCTTTCTATATTCCCTTGGGAGTCAAGCTTTGTCTTGTAGATCCATTTACAGCCTACTGTTTTGGCTCCTTTAGGAATAATTTCTAAGTCCCAGACTTTATTAGTCTTCATGGACCTCATCTCCTCTTCCATGGCCTCAAGCCATTTTGAGGAATTTTCGCTTCTCATGGCTTCTTCAAATGAGGTGGGATCATCCTCCATTTGAAATTCCTCTGTATGATAAATCTGATAATCATCAAAAATAGCTGATCTTCTTACTCTTTGAGACCTCCTCGGGGCCTCCTCATTTGGTACATCTTCTGTTTGAGGCTGCTGTTGCTCCCCCTCATCTGTGGCAATAGGTTCTATAGGATCGTGAAAAACAGGTTCCTCATTATCATTCATTATTGCCACAGGAGGAACAATAACAGGTGCTGGCACCACAGTGTCTTGCACCGTCGGTGCAGCGACAGCAGGTAGTGTAAAGAATGGCTCTTGAATCATCGGAGTGGGCGCATACACCCGCTTCTCTTCAAGGTCAATCTCACGAGCTACCATACTTCCTCTCATCATTTCATCCTCTAAGAAGACAGCGTGTCTCGTTTCTACAAACTTTGTATATCTATCTGGACAGTAGAAACGAAACCCTTTTGACTTTTCAGGTAGCTAATGAAATGGCAACTTCTGCTTTGGGATCAAGCTTCCCAAGGTTTGGGTTAAATACTTTAGCCTCAGCAGACTCCCCCACACACGTAAGTGGTTTAGTGAGGGAACTCTTCCTGTCCACATCTCGTACGGTGTTTTGGGCACCGACTTACTAGGCACTCTGTTGAGAATATGAATGGCGGTTTTCAACGCCTCCATCCATAAACTCAATGGCAGTGTGGAGTAGCTCATCATGCTTCGCACCATATCCATCGAGTGCAGTTGCGTCTTTCAGCTACTCCATTTCTTGAGGTTCGCCGGTGTAGAATCTCGGGCCACTATTCCATTTTCTGTAAAACCTTGCAAAGGTCGAGAACGTGTCCATATGGGGTATGTCGACCGTAGTACTCCCCCCCCCACGATCAGATCGGACTATCTTAATCTTTAAATCGTGTTGGTTTTCAATTTCAGCCTTAAATATCTTGAATTTATCCAAGGCTTCATTTCTTTCTTTGATTGGATAAATATATCCATAACGGGAGTAATCATCCGTGAATGTTATGAACGAGTCATATCCATCCACACTTTTCACAGGAAAAGGACCACAAATATCTGTGTGAATAATTTGTAGAACTCATGTGCTTCTTTTAGCGTCTTTTTTAATTTTCTTTACATATTTTCCTTTAATGCATTCTCTGCATTGTTCTAAGTCTGAGAACTCTAATGGAGGAATAATATCATTCTTAACTAGTCTTTCTATTCTCCCCCTCGAAATATGGCCTAAATGATAGTGCCATAATTTCGACGACTCATCTAGAGTTCTCTTTCGTTTTCTGTTTACATTCGTAGACGAGAATTCAATCACTTTCTCGCACGCGATGTTCCCATTATCGCATACGACATTCACATCATCACATAATGATAACAAATAATGCTCATTCTGTAAGATGGCAAGACCAACACATTCTTTATTAAACATTATTTCACACTTGTCATTTCCAAAATTACAATCATAACCATCTTTGTCCAAATTTGAAACACTAATCAAATTCCTCTGTAAAGAGGGAACAAAAAGGACATCTCTAAGTAAAAGATTGGAGCCATTAGCTAACTCTAATGAAAGATCGTCAACGGCTTCAACTTCAGCTTGGACTCCATTTGCAACTTTAATGCATCTTTCGTTTCTTTGCGTAGTCCTCGTCGAACGGAATCCTGAAGGGAATTAGCAACATGAGCAGTTGCTCTGAGTCAATCCACCAAGTGGATTTGAATATTGCACATACAGGCATTCATTTATAAAGGTAATAATGTTCTCACCTTTCTTTGCCATTATCATCTTTAAGTAATCGGGACAGTTCTTCTTGTAGTGTCCGTCTTCTTGCAGATGAAGACACCGATCTTTGTCTACAACAAATTTATTCTGTTGAGGCCGATGGATGAGGCTTTTCCCTTGTTCTTTGAGAAGGAGGCTTCGTTGAAGTTCTTTTTCTTGTTATCCTTCACATAGTTGATAGATCCACCATGTGAGGATTTAATTCTTTCCTCCTCTTGCACACACATAGCTATGCACTTTTCCAAGTCCCATTTCTCGGGCTGCATATTGTAGTTGACAACAAATGTGTCAAACTCTTTGGGCAAGGAAGCAAAAACCAAATGAATAAGGAACTCATCCTTGAGAGCCAAATCCATTGGTTTAAGCTTGGATGCCAAGTTGCTCATCCTTAGTATGTGCTCTCTTATGCCATTGCCATTACCAGAGTACCTTTCTGTCACACAAGTCGCTTAATCACCGTGTAGCATAAGTCTTTGAAGAGCCAAGAATCGACTCTTTATTTTATCAAGGTACTCTGTGACAGTGTCACACTCTGCGATTGAGCCCACAATTGCAGGCTCAATTGTGTTCTTTATCACAGCCATACATTTCTTGTTGGCTGTGGTCCATTTCTTATGCTCAAGGTCATAAGACATCTGTAAGGGAGCATGATCCCTCTGTCTTTTCTCGCCAGCGAGATCATCCTCATTTTGATCCTCACTGGTGCCATAGGCTCAGTGGGACGTGCTGTAGTGAGGACCCAGTCCACCTTAGCCAAGATAAACGCTAAGTCTATCTTTTTCTTCCACTCTCCATAATTATCTCCTTTGAGAGTGGGGATCTCTCTGATACAACCCATCAAGTTGTATCCGTCTGAAAAATAGTTCAAATAAAGTGAGAACATAACAGGAAAATTATATGTCTTATTTCCAACGTTGGTCAAAAATACGACATACAATTAAATCAATTTTATCTATACATTAAATCTATATCACCGTTGGGCAGAAATAGAAATAATGCATAAAAACATCAATTAAAAATTATAATACTGTTATTATCAACGTTGGTAAGAAAATAACAATATCATAAATCTCTGGAAATTATATCTATTTTTCCAAAATTAAATTCTCCCGTTGGTTCGAATTTAATAATGAAAAATAAATCAACATTAACTTTTGCAGCAGAAACTGTAATTATTCTAAAAATAATTCATTATTCAGAAGCATTATACTGTACACATTTAATCTCTGAAAAAATTAACACGTTGGTGCAAAATTTTACAGAGATTTGAATCAAATTTCATTGAAATTCATCAAAAAATTACTTCTGAAAATCAATAAATATCAAAAATCGGGTTTACTGTTCATACAGCCAAATCGGCTGTTCAGCCGACCACGGCCCACGGCGGCTGCTCGACCACCGCGCGCGCTGCTGCCTCGCCGCCACGCGCGCTTAGCCGGCGCGCGCAACGCGCTCCTTGCCAGCCCATCCGCGCGCAGCCCAGCCGCCTCACGCGCGCGCGCTCGGCCTCACGCGCCGCCGCGCCCGTCGGCCGTCGGATTCGCATCCGGCGGCTCTGCGCCCTCGTGGCTGCGCGCGCCACGCGCAACTCGGGCACGGCGCGAAACCTTCGCCGCTGGGCCGACCGCGCTCGCGAATCTCAGCCGTCCGATCGCCATCGACGGCTGAGCGGCGTTTTCGCCCGATCAAAACGCGCTCGCGCGGCGAAAAACCCTAACCCTAACCATTCTCTCTCTCTCCCTTTCTCTCCCGTCTCACCCGAGCGAGTGAAGCGGCGGCGGCGGCGATTTCATCCACGCCGCCGGAGAAGGAGAAGACGGCGCCACCGCGGACCCTCTCGCCGGCGTGTGCGCTCCCCTGAGAGGGAGCGCGCCGCCGTCGAGCGGCTCCGTGTTGGCGCCCTGTCCCGCGCGCCGACGGTGGCCGCACGAGGAGCGCCGGCGAGCCCACGGCTCGGCCGATCTCCCGCACGCCAGCGACGACGACGGCCAGGTGAGTTCTTTTCAGATCTAGGGTTAGGGTTTGACCCGTTCCCCTTCTCTGTTCTTTTGCCATTTTCTAGGGTTAGGGGTTTTCGTTCTCCTTTTCTCTTTTCCGTCTAGATCTACGCCTAGGGTGCTCTGATACCATTGTTAGGAAAGCTTTTAGGATCTCCTAGGTTAGATCTAGCGGGGTTTCTTTACGAGTTCGGGTTCTTGAGGTAATACCGAGAGGGAGAGAGGGGCTAACCGTCCGATGTGGAGGAGGAGGGGTTGGCCATCGCGGGTACGCTCGGTGAAGTCTGCGCACGGGCAGCGACGGTCGGGGAAGAGGTGCGGGGCTCCTTGGCGGCGGCGTGTCCCGGGCGGCGGCGATCTCCCTGGCGGCGGCGATCTGGCGGTGGTGCTTCCCGTCGCTGGAGCGCCCCCTCTTAGATCGGATCTAGGGTTTTGTCGGTGGGGATGGTGGCGGCACGGTGAACCTTGGTGTTCGTGCCGCCCGGCCCCCACCTCTATTTATATGGCGCTGGCGACAGAAGCCCACCAGCCTATTGGGCTGGGCGCCCCCGATCAGGGCGCGAACAAAGGGGGGTATTTGGCCATTGGGTCAAATGCCCTGAGATCATTCTAACAATGTTCAACCACAACACCACAACCGCGCACTTCGACTCCACGCACAGTCGCCACGGCCACACACACAGTCGTCACGACCATGGTGCTATGACCACACACAAAGTCTTCGAGTCCTCCGAGCACGGCACTTCGACCACATAGGTCTTCTAAGCACTGACTGCTACAATACTCTTACGACTACGACGCTACAGTACTCCTACGAGTACGATGCTACAGTACTCATTCGAGTATAATTTACGACCAACGACTTCTGACTACGACTATACAGTACTTGAAACACATGAGTAAAAATGTACATGCAATAAGATTAACCCACCAGCGAGCACGTGGCCAATTCGAGGGTGCACGGCTACTGGAGGAAGGATTGAGGTGATGAGCTTGTTCGTTGCTTCCGCGACCAAGTTATTGATTTCCTCCCTTGCTTCCTCTGGTCGCCCAGACAGAGACCAATTAACATGGACGTACTACAGAAACAAGCTTCAGGTAACTGTGCACACGCATTGGTCGTGCGCGGGGAAAAAAATTCTCGACAGGTAACCGGTCGGTGCCGATAAAATTTTAAACCGATCAAAAAAATTCTGTTCCATGTAAATTCAATTTTACAACTTGAATTGACGCGAACTGATTACTGTTTTAGAAATGAGCGGTAATGGAGGCAAGCAAACCATGGCGCATGCCATGCCCAAGAATTCGGATCGATAAGATCAAAGTTGCCATGAAAACAGCTGCCTGCCTGCCATGACGAACGCTGAATTTGCTGCAACTTCAGCATGCAAATTTGTTGCCATAACGTGCGGAAGAGAGTTGGATCATGGTGACTGTTCATTAGCATATGGGAGTTACGATTTTGTGCCTAAAATTTAGGGCGCTGCAATCCATATTAACAAATTTTCAGTGGTGTAGACAAAAATCTCGCTGGTTATCATTTCCTACAGGCGATTTCACAAAGATTTCTATAAATTTTGGCGAAAACTGGTATTACATCCAAACAATAGTTCGCAAATTTAGGACAAAAATTTTCTGAAAACCGGCGGTTTTCGCTAACCAGTCATGTGCCGAGATTTTTTTTTAAAAAAAACTCGTGCGTATGTGCTGACCTTGTTATGGAAGTCTGCGGCGCATCTCAGCCTTGTACGACTCGACGGCGGCCTCACGTACGGTAAGCAGGATTCAGCGCTAGCGTCTTCTGGTGCCAAACGCAGCAGGCGAACGCGACGAGCGGCCGGCCCAACCCGGAGCCATCAGCGAGGGCGCGCTCCGTCACGCTGGTCTCGATCATCTCAGATGACATCATGATCGTTTTAGACTCACCCAACCTAGTTCCGATCCCTTTCGTATCATCATGATCTAGCTTAAAATCCTACAACTAACAACAAGCAAACCATCGTATAGCACCGCATGAAACAAGATCATTAATATACTCAATTGATAATATAAGAACACTTACCTTCCAAAGCTTCACTCCTGGAAGCACCACCGTAAAGTATGACATGTATCTCCAATGTATTGTGATCTTTGCTCAAACTCCGTCTTTCATGATCTTTATCAATCTTGTACCTTGCTTGATCCCAACTATTCCATCCGGCATCTATGACCATTCTGTACCTCGATTCTCCCTAACCTAGTACTAGTCTCTTTGTCATTGACCATAGCTACCTCCAAGCCATCTGAATAACAATAGACTAAGCAACCATTCTTAGGTACAAGTTCTTCGCAATTTGAACCATGTTAGCTCATACAACGTATCATGCAAAATGTATGGACCTAAACACTAATCCTAACCACTAGGACCAGACCTTACACCCTGTGCATACACCCGGCATAAAAGGCACCACTCAAAACCACCAAGAACACCTCCCTGTGTTCTAACCACCAGCAAACCAGTTTGACCACTCTCTACAAACTGGTTGGACCGCTGTGGTTAGACTGTCAACTACTGGCCGATCGGATAGCTCCAGACTGACTAAACCCTTTTTCGGTAACAGGGAGTGGTATGATCGCTTACCCAAGGCAGGTACTACCACCTGCAAAGCTCGGTCATACTATTCTCTGGTAGTACCGCGGTTTTGCACCTGTACTACCAGACCTGGCCATAGCAAAAAAATCATCAAAAACAACTCTCAGGAAAATAGCTGCCACTATCCAGAGACCAGTCATACCGCATCTACATTAGTACCGCTACTCACGTCCGGTACTACTACCGTCATCAGGTCAGTACTACCACCGCCGGCCGGTCAGATCGCGGCCCTAATGCCGGTTAGACCACCAGCCTAGAAAGCAATTGAGAACTGCAATTTTCCAGAAACAAAACTCAAACTCCACAAGCTCTCTAAATCAAATATTAATTACTCATCACAACCATAGGATGATCATCACATGGTCTCACACAATCCTTTAGGCATCTAAGAAGCTGACCCGCCATTCGATTCAGTTTTATGTTTTGGACGAAAGGATTTTGTTCCCAGCTTTTCTAGATCGAGAAACCTACCCTTTGTTCATTGTTGGCTAGAACCTAAGAACTGAAGCTTAACCGGGAATGATGAAATTAATTCAATCGACATCTGGTCCAAATGCGCGGGAATTTAACTCTCGATGCACTATTGTCTCTCCATCCACATGTTGACAGGTGACGAACATCACTATCCATCTGGAGCATTGTATCATAATCATCTGCCGCGTAGAATGTCAGGAATCCTACAGGTGGGAGCGACCCAGCCAGGCTTCCAGAGCATCTGGAGAGGCTAGAATTGGCGTGGCAAAGTGGTCCGAACTTTCTGGTGGACAACCTTCAATGAGAATTATGAGATTGAGGCTGAAGAACTAGACGCGATCATAGGTCAAGAAACAACTTTATAATCCAAGAAGCAAGTAGAGTTCTCTGGATCGATTGCCGGCGTTGTTATAAAGAAGGTGAAAAGAGAGTAGAACACTTTAGCACACGAGCTCGCATAACTGGCAAAATATACGAGGCATTATGCAGTTTGGCATTCGCAGAAACAAGGTTTGTGTCGACCACATCATTGCTCAGGATTGTAAGTCCGTTGTCTCATTAATCAATAGAGCTAGTTTCCCCAAAAATAAAATGGCACAGAGTATCCATGTTACGAATATGGTCGGTTTAATTGGGAAAGGAAATCGAGATTAAAACGTAGCATATTTTGATATATCTCTCAAAACCTATTCTGTAGAAAATTTTCAAATTTTATACATAGATAGAGCAAGTTTAGAAATACATGTAGAATTTTTTTCAAAATTTTTCTGACTTTATTTAGCTGGAGTGTACCATAATTGCACCGTAAGTTTAAGTACTTAGCACATGTTATCTCTCATAAATAACACCTTGCTCATAGGCTAAAATAACAAAACAAGATATGTCGATTTGTTCCTATTTGGTCTTTGCTTCCTTTTAGTGTGGGATAGAATAACCCTATTACGGTAGGTGTTTTTATACTTTTCTAAACAATAATTTATATAATTTTTAAAACATGACGAATGATAGACAGATATTACTTGTCTCTTCATGTACTATGATATTAATACTACTTTTATTAGAAAGAAAAACATAGAAATACTTCTCGTCACAAGAGTCAAGGACGCGACCTGAGAAGTTCACTGCACAGGACACCTCCATGACTACAAAGAACAGGCCGCCTCAGTGCCTTCCTCGTTCACCTCGACGACCGCCTTGTGAAAGGCGTCCACCAACCACATGCCGAAGTCCTTCACACCATGTCAAACAGATCAGCCTGCCCGGAATCGAAAGGCGCACGAGTAGATGAACTGTTCATAAGAACTGCTCACGCTCAAGAAAGGGACATGGACGGCGCTGCCGTCAAGGCGGTAGAACTAGTTGTCCTTGGTGCGCCTCACCGGGAAGGGATTCTCCCACTTGCCCTTGAAGTATATATGGCGTTCGCCAGCACGAGTCTGGTTGCGGGGCACACAGATCCTGGAGGATGGTTTGAGGTGATGAGTTTGTTCGTGGCTTTCGTGACCCAGTTGTTGATTTCCTCCCTTGTCTTCTCTGCTTGCCCCGAACGGGAAGTCGGAGAGAGATCGTAATCATGTGGTTAAGCATGAATCTATTTGAACCAACATTTCACGAATCATTGTTAAAGTTTGAATCTTTCTCTATTTTAATGAAAAGTGCATCAAAATCGGACAAGAAGAGAAAAGAGCAATATGAGCAACAGGGGCGGACCTGCCCTTCGGGCGAGCACGGACGGCCGCCCAAGCTCCCCGTCGGCCGGAACCCCCCCCCCGGCGGAAGCACACGCCCCCACCCCCGGCCGGGTGTGATGCACATCATGTTGCAGGAAGCCCGGAAGAACGGGAGGCGGGAGGCGGGGAGACCAGTAGGACTAGAGGCGGGGAGCCTGGCGGGAGGCGCGAGGCGGGGAGCCCGGGAGCCGGGAGGCTGGGACTGGAGTCTGGAGGCGGGAGGCGGGGAGCTGGGCCGCCGGGGGATCCAGGAGGGGGATTTGAGGAGCGGGAGCGGGTCGGCCGGTCAGGCGTCGGTGCCTCAGTGAGGACTCGGTGGAATGGTGGATCGTGGATTTGAGGCTTTGAGCCGGGGGATTTGAGCAGCAGTCGACTGAGGCAGTGAGGCCGGACCGAGTGACCACAGTCGGTGGACTGTTTGAGCCTTTGAGGCTTTGAGCTTTTGATCCTTTGAGGAGCAGAGGAGCTAAGGATTTCTATAGTTTCTATTTTATCTATAGTTTCTATTTTATAAAGGTACACTAAATTCTATTTATTCTAGATTTCAGATTTGTGTATTTAAGTATTAGTTTTGATAGCTTGTAAAAATTTTATGTAGATTGTAGAATATGTACTTATATTTTTACCTCTCCAGAAATAGTGATCTGAGGCTTGTTCAAATTTAAAATGAATAGAAAGGATTTGAATAGCTATTTTAGCAAATTGTCAAGCAGAAGTACCCAGGAAAGCGGAACGGTGGCCACACATGTACAATCTCAACTTGAAGTCCAATCGAACCAAGTCCAAGCACAACAACGACCACAAAAACAAGAGACTGCAGCTGAACAACTGCAACAAATGGATGAAGGTATTAAAGAATGTCCGATGATTGGCTTAATGACTTGATGGTGTGCTATATCGAGCGAGAGATATTCAAAGGATTTGATCGTGAAAAAAATCAAGAAACGATTTCAAGACATGAAAACTCGAAGAATGAAAATGCCTCGTTCTCCTAGACGTACTTGGTTATTTACTGGTATATTTTTTGTCTTCTTTTTTATTGCATCTTTTATATTCTATTATCGAATTGTGACACTACTGATTTATCTATCTTTCACGATTGACAGGTTGTTTCTTTTACAACTCATCTACAATTGTGGATTAAGCTTCATTAGTGAGGTATTTTTTTATTGTCCTTCTGTTATCCATATATGTTAACATGCGAATTGTAGTTGTTGTTTCTATTTCGTATCATATACTTTTATTAGTGTGTTTGCAACATAGTTTGATCATAGATTGTTTTACTTTTGGGTACTATTGTTTATTTCACGCTTCCGACTTTAGCCTACCTAGTTTTTTTCCTGGGTCCGCGCCACTGTGACTTCGCCCTACCTACAATTTTTTCCTGGGTCCGCCACTTATGAGCAAAGTCGTGGATTCTATGTAGCCAAGATAGTCATACATGGGTCGTAAGACATCCCAGCAAGCTATACCATATGAAAAAACAAGTTAAAAACAAGAGGAACAAAGAAAAACCAAAACAAGCTCAAAAAGTCAAAAAAAAAAAAAAACCAAACAAGAATACAAGAAAGATATGATTGCCAAGTTTAGTCTTTTATTATCACATTGAGATGAAGAATTATAACGACTCTAACCGAAGGACAAAATCCCTAAGAGCCAATTACAAACACCTCCTCTCAAACCCTAGCTTCTCGCAAGCTGGTACAAGTGCACCAAACCTTCTCTCTACTCCTCCATATAGTGTGGACGCTCACATTCAAAATATAGTCCTAGATACAAATTGAATTTTCTCATCACACACTCAACTGGGAACCGTTAACCCATTGTCCACATGGGTGAAAACATGGGTTTTTCGGACCTATTCTTTAATGGTTTCTAAAAAAGGTTTCTGGCTTTTGCTACAGTACCTAACTTTTAAACAGAATATTTTGTCAAGATGGTATCTACAAGTTAATTATAATACACGTTAAAAACTTAACATCTGTATCAACCAAAATCATAAGCAAATATCTCTTTTCGTAATCTCTGTCACAAATAGCTAAAATTTAAAAATTTCAACTAAAACCATAAGCCGCAGCCATATCACACACGCACTCTTCAGGATATTAGGTGGGCCGCGCCATTATGAGCCACTAGGCCTTCACGCTTTACCTGCCAACCCACTAAGCCAGTCCACTTTGTCATGCGCAACCCAAATTGCCCATTACCTAATCGTCTTCCTCCCGACAGCTACTCCTCCAGATGACTTCCCTGTGCTTCCATGGCAGCCGCCGCTAGTTATTTCTTCTCCGCAACCGGTAATGGGTTAGCACAGGGACAGGGGGCAGAGTTCCACCAGCTAGCAGCTTAGGTCGGGAGGCCTCACGATCTCACCCTATTGCTGGGTCCACGCCTGACCGCAGCACTCACGGCATTTACAAATTATGGCAGTGAAGGATAGTATTAAAAGGTAACTATTTTGATAACAAAGATATAAGAGACATGGATCCTCGGATAGCCATCCTCTTAATCATCAAAAGAGGACTTTCCATAATAACCACCGATAATACATCAATTGTCCTGTTCTTTTCAGTTTCTAATAGCGGCTTTTAGCTTTTGCTACAGTACCTACCTTTTAAATAGAGTATTTTTTTAAGACGAGATCTACAAGTTAATTGTAGTACACATTAAAAGTCTAATATCTGTATCAACAAAAATCACAAGCGAATATCTCCCTCTTTGTAATCTATGTCGCATATAACCAAATTTCAAAAATTTCAGTCAAAAATTATAAACTGCAGCAAAAAAATAATTAAAAAAACCCAACTTGATGAGAGCTATGTAGCCGTGAATTTTGGACGCTTTTGGCACTGTTGGGACCCGAAATTCTCGGAATAGCCCCCGTGGAAACGAAATTCCCGATCTGACCCCCTCCCGAACGCACGATTTATCAGGGCTCGACGCATGGAAATCGTGCGGCCGGGGAGCGCACGATACCGAGATCGTGCGGTCCTCGACCGCACAACTCGGCCGCCATCTTGTCAGGGCAAATGGTGCGGTCTGAGACCGCACCATTAGCCGTATCATGCGCTGGGGGAGCGCACCACTCGGTTCCATGCATATGGTGTGGTGCACGGGCGCACCACTTGAGTTGCTACGGATTAGGGCTAAGGTTTTGCACAAAATATAAGTTGTAATTTTTGTTTTGATTACATAGTTACATAAATGTTATGCATACACATGTAATATATTTTTTTAGAGTGTGCAGCAAATTTATAATATAGAATAGGAGATACAAAAAAATATGAAGTTTTTTTTTCAAAATTCGTTATGTATTGCGGATGATACATGTAGGAATTATTTTTTTGTAGATATTTATTTTTGAAATATTTTGGTACGTTGTTAATGGTGTTTGAAAAAAAAATATGTATTTGATGTGGAGTGGAGTTTGCTGGTAGTGTAATTTTATTTGCATTTAGGAAAATTAAGAATTTTGGTTGGTAGAGTACGATAACGATTAGTGTATTTGTGAATTTCGTACATCGCTGACCGTGAAAAATATGTTGAACTGGCAATAACATTTTTCGATCATGTTATATTGTTTTATTGGAAGACATTTAATGAAATTTTTTTTAGCACAACTGTGATAGGAACAATTGGACGAAAGGAAGGAAAGTGATATTGAACAGGTGGGAATCATTGAATGCGAAAAGATGAGATAATAAGCTTAGCTGAATAAAAATAAACTTCATAATACAGTTGGGCTTAACATGCCGCGTACTTTTTTATTACATGCATAACATATAGCATGATATGCGACTAACCCACCCAACTGCTCGTACGACCTACTGTGTGGACCGGGGCCACTTTCCCTTCCTTGCCCGCTCGGCGTTGAACTCCTCAGCGGCCTCTTTTGCCTTAGCCTCCATTTCCCTCTTTCTCTCTCGCTCCCTCTCGCGAGCCTCCCGCTCCATACGTGTGCACGCTTCGAGATGAGCTTGCGTCTCGCGTTGTATACGCAGGGTGTGCTCGTTCTTGCGGCGCTCCTCCTCCAGCAACTCCTTGTCCCGTGTGACATTCCACTCCTCGAAGTCGAGGGTCCATTGGTCCGCAAGGTGGATCTCAAGATCGATCCATTTGCGGTACCAACACAGGGGCTCCGGAGACTGTAAATACAGGGGAGAGATTGTTAGTGCGTGCTGTGAAGGAGAAAAGGTAGGGAAAATGGTGCATGTGGTCGTTACCGGCTGCCGATAGGTTGCGGTGTCAAAACGGCGGTTGGGGTAGTCACTGGAGTAGTTTGTGCAACTCCAGTAATGCATACCTAAGCTGATGCGTTCCTTGGATTTGAAGAACTTGCACGTGTCCCCGCACCAACAAAGGGTGTCTCCCCTCGTGGGAGTTACGCTAACGCCAGTGGGGCGTCCGGATGGGGTTGTTGCTACGCGGCCGCTCATTGCGGGGAGCTGACCTCGTAGCCGCAGCAGCCCTTGCTTATTCCGCGCGAGCCGTAGCAGCCCTTGCTTGTTCCTCGCGAACCGCCGCAGACCTTGCTATGTTGCGGGTCTCCTCCCATTCTGCCTTTTTGCGGGACTCCTCCCTAGCCTTCTCCTAATTTTCTCATTTGTGTTGTCCGCGAATGTTTGCCATTCCTTTATATTTTTGTTGTTCACCTCGACGTGAAGAAGGAGGGTATGATGTAGTGTTAGATTGTGTAGTGTTCTCTTGCAGATGCATTGCAGCTCATTTTATAAGCCAAAGGGTAGGCATGTGATTTATTTTTGGTCGCTGCACAAAGCTGTCCTCTTGTGTCATGTCACCTGGCAAAAGTCCTCTCTTTTGTCATGTCTCTGCACAAAGTTGCCCTCTTTTGTCATCTCACTGAGCAAAGCTGGCCTATTTTGTCATCTCACTGAGCAAAGCTGCCCTATTCTGTCATCTCACTGCGCAAAGCTGCCCTCTTTTGCCATCTCACTGAGCAAAGCTATCCTCTTTTGTCATCTCACTGAGCAAAGATGGCCTCTTTTGTCATGTCACTGCGCAAAGCTGCTGTTTTTTGTCATCTCACAGAGCAAAGTTGCCTTGTTATGTCAGGCCACTGAGCAAAGCTGCCCCGTTTTGTTATTTCACTGGGCAAAGCTGGCCTGTTTTGTCATGTCCCTGCGCAAAGCTGCACTCTTTTGTCATGTCACTGGGCAAAGCTGGCCTCTTTTGTCATGTCACTGAGCAAAGCTGCCCCGTTTTGTCATTTCACAGCGCAAAGCTGGCATATTTTGTCATCTCACTGAGCAAAGTTGCCCTCTTTTGTCATGTCTCTGTGCAAAGCTCCCCTCTTTTGTGACGTGCAATGTATGTGCTAGTTCGTGTTGTCATTGCCTGATGCCTTCTTATTTTGTGGTCTTTGTGTGTGAAGCTGCCCCCCACACAGCCTATAAAAGGGAGCCATTCCTCACCTAGTCCATTGCCTTGTTATCACTCACGTCGTGAATTAGTTGTTCCCAATCTGTGTAGTTTTCTTTTGTGCTCACTCCCCAAGACTAGGCAATGAGTCAGCTCAGCATCTCTTCATCGGCACCCACGGTGATTTGTCCAAAATGCAACACGGTTGTTAGACGTAAGACCTCACAGACGGCCGCAAATCCTGGGCGGCACTACTACAAGTGCCCCTATCACTCGGTGAGTAAGATTGTTTCGGGTTCATTCAAATCGTGCTGGTATGTTTAAAAATCTTTTTCTCATGGAATCGTAGGAAGCCCCTGGTGGTTGCCGATTTTGGGTGTGGGAGGATGAAATGGGCAGTAGGATAGACATTGTTCGCCATGAGAGAGTTGTCGTGGGGGGTTGCGACCCCGTCAGGATGCGGCATCATTTCGATAGATTGGAGTGGAAGATAAATTTAATATTGTGTGCCATTTTCTTTCTTGTGTTTATTATTATCCTCAAGTTGTAGTGCTGGAGGTTCTCCTCGTGTATGTTGGTAATGTTTTATGCTATGTTGTACCTTGTGTTTGTTGTTATCGTGTCTTCTCCCGCTGGAGAGTTAATCTATGTCAATGTAATGCGTGTTGTGAGGTACAGTGCCCACATGCGTGCATACTTGTCATATTGCAATGAAGCCTTAATTGTAGTTCAAATAATTTCATAAGCCATGCAAAACACAGGAAACCATGCGACGTTACAACAGCACAATTACAAAAATTCATTCATCATCTCGTCATCGCCGCCTCGGACGGCGTATCTGATCCTCTGAGAAGGTGAACCTACTAGGGGAGCACGGTGCATCTCGAAGATCGTAGTGCGAGGGCTGCGTCCGAGGCGGTGGTGGGTACAACTCTGTGGAGAGTTGCGACGGCTGGCCAAAAATAGAGCTCAGCCATTCGGAGGAAGGGTCTACGTCCTGCTTAGATGGTACAGCTGAATTAGGCAATGGAAAATACAAAAAATGTTCATAATGAGTAGTAATGTCATAAGGCTTTTACCTGTGAAGTCTGAAACGCTAATGGGCCACCGTGAACTTGCTTGCCCTGTCCGAATGACGATGACGATGCGAAATCACCCATGTACTCCTGCGCCGTGTAACCTTGGTACATTTGCCCGAACCACTCGTCCCGCCCCTGCATGTCCGCTCGGGTGGACTGACCGCCATGCGCGAATGTGTCCAACGTCACCGTCGGTTGCTGCAGCGAGTCAGGGTCACTATCTGCAGAGAATGTTCGCTCGTCCGCCGCCCTCCGGGATGATGACGGCTGTAGCAACATGCTATCTTGTCGCAAGTGCTGCAGGAAAATCGTGTAGTCAAAACTAACTGGCAATCGATTGGACGAACAAACTGTTGCCAACTGTCGTACCGGTGGTCTGAAGCGCTGGGAGGACGAGGGAGCGAAGCTGGGACGACCGCCGGACAGTGACGGACGACCGCCGGACTGCGACGGACGTGCTAACGGTGGTGCTGACGGAGGTGCTGAAGGCGGTGCTGACGGCGCTGCTGACGGGGCCGCCCGTTGTTCTCTGCGGAGGCGTCGTGCATGCACATCATCCCTGTGCCGACTACAGCTCATGGACCTGATCGCAGACCTGGCCTCACTGAGGATGGTACGCACCGAAGAAAGCACCCGGGAGCCGCCCTGCCCACGCTGGATCATCTGAATAGCCTCGTCCTCGATACGATGCATGCACTCGTACTGCAGTTAAACAAACAATGAGTTAAAATGTACTGTAGGTAAATAAACAATGAGTTAAAACGTACTGCATGTAAACGTACCGCCTCGTCCTGACGTGCTGCTCGATGACGGTCCGGCCCTGCCCGTATGGCATCCTCGTGCGCGACCTCTGCAGGACGGAGTGGGCAGCCCAAGAAGCTCGCTGCGGTGCGTGGAAGGTACCACTCTAGGTACGCACTGTATGTGTCGAGGTCGTATGGCCTAGTCTCGTCCACAACCTCCGTGCTCGCTGAGTCACGCCACAGGTCTGTCCACGGCCGTTGTGTGCCCGTCCAGTCGTCACCCCGGTGACCTCTTCTTATTTGCCTGCAAGTTAGTCCACAAATTGCACAATTAGTATTAACAACACATTGCTACATTGCGTACAGTTACCGTGCAATGACTTACTGGTGGGCCTTTGGTGGTAGTGCCCGTCCTGGGAGGGGTGGCACGTGCTGGTGGAGGTCAAACTGCCTCATCACTCTCTGCGGGTTGTATGGCTCGACGAAGTGGCAGAAGACGAGGCGGCAGGTCGTCAACCAGTACGTGTGGTCTTGGTGGCACTAAGATGACAACCCGTGGGGGGCTATGCTCTGAATGAACCGTGCATCCCATGGGAACTAGACTATGTCGCTCTCATGAAGCTGCTCGAACCGGTTATGGAAATCTATGTACACACGCCTCGGTCTCTCCCTAGCCCACCGCAGCTGACCATGTGTCCAACGCGTCCCCATAGTCAGCCCATTTATGGGGTCATCGCCACCAGCCTCATCGTAGAAGTCCGGGATGAGGTCGTAAGGGTGCACGACCCTCTCGATCTTAGGCCTCCCAACCGGGAAGTGCTCCCAAGACCAGTACTGTAGGAGCACGTAGCACACTGCCAAGACCGGCTCGCTGGCCTCAGTACGCTGACAGGCATCACACATGCCTCGATACGTGGCGCTAAGGACTGCAGATCCCCAGCTGTACTGTGGCACCTGGCCGGGCAAGGCATCCGCCAAGGACTCCGTAAGGTGTATGTACGTAGGATGCACGGCGGCTCCAGTGGTCGTAGGAAACATGACCCACCCGAACAAAAAAAGGAGGTATGCCACGAGGTGCATCCGCACGACCCCTCGAGAGCGTGCAGGCGATCATGAATCGCCGAGCCACGAGTGTGGCACACGCACATGTTGTCAGGGATCGGTGACCGAACCGCACCTGGCGACCTTCCGCTTGCCGCCGGGGTGGCACTACTCTGCACCATGGAGGGTAGACATCGCCGCGGACACGTCCCGAAGTGTAACATCATCTCGCCCACCGAAGTGGAAGGTGTGAGTCTCGGTCTCCAACGATCCACGAGTGCAGACAACAACGCAGCATCGAAGTGCAACGTATACGGAACATCCAGCATGCGAGCAATGGGCAAAAGGCCGGTGTCTCGCAGCAGTGGGATGTACCGATCGTCTAGAGGCCAATGCTCTCAGGGGCCCCTAAGGATGAAACTCGGACGGCCTTCAGCCTCAGCAGATGACCACGCTGTGCATCGGTGCTGGTCATCCCAACGGGGCTCAAGCAACTCGTGCGCCATCTCCTGCGGATGAATGAAAACAAGTCAGTACGCAGTGTCAAGAGAACATGCAACATACGTAATTTGTAGGTAATGACAATAAAGTGTGAAATAAATGACAATATAATATGTAACAAACGTAATTTGCTGCGAATGACAACAAAGTGCGCAACAGATGACAAGATAATAATTCTAACAAACCTAATTTGCAGCGAACCACAACAAATGATAACGCAATATCGAATAAGTCAGAACATAATTTCCAAGAAATGATTCAAACAAATTGTACACGCAAATATTTCCGTAACATACATTCAGCATAGGTTAAAGGATGCAAGATCATGTGCTCGCATGCACAAGATGAGCACAATAAAGGCCCTTAATAGTTCAAAAACACGGAACCAGCAGTGAACAACAAAGAACCATGTGCTTCATACTATGGAGCGTTACTTGATGTCGGCCTGTTTGTGCACTACCTAAATGAATGGCCAACCGTCTTGCATAGATTGCACTTCGGGCGCCGAACCCGATCCCCACGCTGGCTATCATCCATGTCATTGCGAATGCGACGGCTTTGTCATCGCCCACGGCCGACGTGCTTCAGTGCATCGTTCGGCACCCACTTGATCTGCCCTGGTCAGAGGTCCCTATAATGCATGTCCACCCCGTACGAATAGAACTCCGTGCTCCAGGTTTCAAATAGGTGCTTCATGTCATAGTACTTTGAGATGTAATGCATGGGCGCCTGGTTCCATAACGCGCATGCCGCGTACACGTGGGAGCATGGCTTGTGTAGAAGTTGCTGCTTGTTGCAGGTGCAAGATGCTCTGTCATCAATCGTGCACACCTGCTTATGATCCCCTCTAGCCTGCCCCATCATGTACTTCTGTCTTAGGCGGACCTCGAACTTCCTCCGTAAGCCATCCATGGTATGAGCAATATGTGAACGTGCCTTCTCCATCTTCTTGTCCATGTAGGCCCGCGCTACCTCAGAAAATTCTTTGCCTTCGTCCATATGCTGCTTCGCCATCATGGCTCTATTGACGAAGTATCCAACTGAACGGTTCCAGGTCTCTTCCACGATTGCAGTGATAGGTAGGGATCTCACGCCCTTTAGAACACCATTGTACACCTCGAACATGTTTGTCGTCATGATTCCGTACCTTGCGCCGCCGGTGTCATGCAGCAGAGACCACATCTCCAAGTCAGGTGCATTGGACTCAACCCATTGTGTGAACTCCCCAAGTCTCGTGGAGCCTCCCTCCACGGCCCCAGCTTCAGCCTGCTCGAGACGCCTTACATGCTTGCTGGTCTCCTGATCAAGGTGCCTCCACAAGGCATCGAACTTCCTCTTCTGGTTCTGCATACAAAGCTTTTTGAACATCTTTATTAGTTCCTTGCTATGGAACCTTCTGTGGAAGTTCGCCGCAAGATGCCTCATGCACCACTGGTTCTTCATGTCATTCCACTGGAAGGGAGGCTGTGTCCTGTTCTACATCGTTCGTATTGCAGATAGCAAGCCTGCATTGTGGTCCGAGATGACACACACATCGGGCCGATCTTGTACTACGGCCTGCTTCACATTGGCAAGGAACCACAGCCAGCTTTCTTTATTCTCATTCTCTACAATTGCAAATGCCACTGGGAGTAACTGGTCATTTGCGTCTGCTGCAACCGTGGTTAGGATAGTACCCTTGTACTTGCCAGATAGGAATGTGTCGTCCATCGTTAGCACTGGACGGCACCACTTAAAGCCTTCTATTGCTTGATGGAAGGCCCAGAACACTCTGTCAAGCACAAAACAATTCGTCCCTTGAGTCTCATGAACCCGCTCGTGCTTGTTAATGTGCGTGCCTGGGTTTGCTCCTGCAATCTGACACAACATTTTTGGGACCAGATCATATGCCTCCTCATACGTCCCGAACATACTCTGCAGGACCTTCTGTTTCCCCCGCCACACCATCTTGTAACTGACATGAAACCCCACCGTGTTCGCTACCTCCGCCATGAGAACCTTGGGAGAAATGGATACATTTGCAGCCACAAGTGCCTTATCAGCTCCGCAACATATGACGACGTCATGTTGCGGTGCCTATGTAGTGGCGTCGCAGGCTCACAAGTGTGATCCTTCAGCACCGTTATCCGGAAGTCCGTGGCAGCGCTCAACCGCCAAGCACGGGACCTTGCCAGAGCAGAGCCGTCGACACACTTCACAATGTAGGTGTCGGGTTGGACCTGTGCACCCGATATGTCCTACTGATGTTGACGGCGTATGTGGCAATAGCTTGTCAGGCAAAGACTTATTACTGAAGCTCGCCTACAACGAGTGTGCCTTCATTGAATCCCCACTCGCCTCCTCCGCCTGTGGCGTAACTAGGGATTCCGCTGCGATGTCATCCAATCTGGACGGCACGTACGCACCCTCCGTGGTTACAACACCATCTACCACACCTCCCGCTGTAGGTTCCCCTTCTTCCTCCTCTCCTGAACTGGTTGTTTCCACATCCTCCTCCGCCTGGTTCGCAAGGTACTCGTGACAGTCAACATGGGCGGCCCACCACCTCTCCGCACCTTCATTCGGCTGAAAATTCTCCGCAGCCTCCGCAGGTCTCCATCTCCCATTGACTCATTGCCTCCTTCTTCTTCACCAGCATCTTCATGACCGTCGGAGAGTAATGCAGGCTCTATATCTCCGCCGGCACCAGCAGACCCACCCATGGCAGATGATTCTGTCCTCTCCACGAATTGAACATACACCATTGGCCTGGCATAAATGACTGCCTCAGGGTTGCAGACGACTTCCATGTAGTTCGCCCATGAAGCGTCGCTCGTCACCTTTATAAGTTGCCACACTACCTCCCCTGCACCACCTACAACTGCGGCATACACTGCCTCGATCCATAATTTGTTTCTTGCGGTGTCCCGATCGAATGCAGAACGCACGCATCTCTGTAGCTCCGACAGGCACATGGTGTTCAGATTGGGTGCTCGGATCACGGTCCGGTCACAATTACCCAGGTCTGCCCCGTACGGCCCGTCGCGTACGAGACCACTTCCGTAGAACACGAACAAGTCTTGGATGTTACCCATGGCGTACCTAACATAAGTCTATACTGAACCCTCTTAGTATATATAACATGCAACAAATGCACCATCATACAGTATATAGCACGTACCACATACAAGCGTAATATTTCTATCTCAATTTCGTTGTTCTACCTATCCCATACAAATATTAATGGTACTTTTTTTTATTTATACATCTAATTTTTAATTCATTTATGGAGTGCGCTAATAAATTCCTATATAAATCAAATTAGTACTGCAATGTGCTTACTTTTCCCAATTCTCTAATTTACATATCTTACTTGCTATTTTTCTGTCATGAATAATTTACAATTTCTACAAATTTCTGTCCTAATTAGTATTATTATTCTTCTACTTAAATCACCAATCCAACTACTCATTTTTCTTCATTTTCAACTTATGAATTCTACGAGCATCAGAGACATGACACATTAACCTTTTCCTCCTTCGGTTAGAAGACTACAATTCACAACTCCACGCTCCACACCACTGAGTAAATTGAGGAAAAATATGCCACTTCAAATGCTTCTATCCTATAATTAGTACATGTATTTAATGAATACATCTGAGCACAAATTTTTACAAAACAAAGACACAGATTTGTAATTGAAACCATTGTGTATCATACAAGTGATTAAGTACCAGTAGCTACGCAAATGGCCCTTCCGACTAGCAATGTGCTTCACAATGACATCATTGAAATGTAGTTACATTCGAGTTAACATTTTATTTAAATTACTGTTCACCAGGGCATAAAATACAATACACTACAACAACAAACATTTTATAAAAAAAAATACAATACACTACAACTACAAACAACTACAAACATTTTACATTACTGTTCACAACAGAAGTACATGATTTCTCCACATAAAATATAAAATACAATACAATACAACTACAAACATTTTATCAAAATATGACATGCAGCAACTCCGTACAGAACGTTTATGCTAATTACAAGCTAATTGGTACGATAACAATATAGACGTATGGAGATGATATTTACCTTTTTCTTGAAGCTCACGAGGCAATCTACAACTTTAACACTTGTCAAAACTCCTGATTCCAAACAAAAAGACTCTAAATCTTGTGCTCGTTCGCGTTTCTTCCTTCACTTCCCTCCCTCCCTTGCTCTGTAGTTTTCCTGCTCTGGCTAACCTTCTGCCGTCAAAACCACGAAACTCAGCTACCCCAACTCTTTTTATGCTGCTCTGAGCAGGCGCTTTTGGTGGGGGACGGAGAATACCATGCACGAAGAGCTGGCACGTGTGCATGGTATGTAATAATATCTTGCCAACGGTGCAGTGGCCGAGTGGTGCGCTCCCCCAGCACATGCATAAAGCCAGCGAATAAAGCACTGCAATGCAAAGCAAAGCAAGTCTTGCCAACATGCAATGCAAAGCACGGGCAGCATGCATAAAGCCAGCCAAAGCATTGCATGCAGCTACGGACGGAGAACTTTCGGCGGGTTGAAGTGATGCAAACAGTGCAGCGGGCGAGTGGTGCGCTCCCCCGGCGCATGATATGGCTAATGGTGCGGTCCCAGACCGCACCATTTGCCCTGACAAAACGGCGGCCGAGTCGCGCGGTCGGGGACCGCACGATCTCGGTATCATGCGCTCCCTGGCCGCACGATTTCCACGTGTCGAGCCCTGATAAATCGTGCGGTCGGGAGGGGGTCAGATCGGGAATTTCGTTTCCACGGAGGCTATTCCGGGAATTTCGGATCTCAACAGTGTCAAAAGCGTCTAAAATTCTGTAGCCGTTGTCCCTCTAGCTCAACCCTGCTGACACCTTCACTACCAACTAGGTCGCTGCTGCATCCCATACTCCTCGTTGTAGGGCTGTAAACGAGCCGAGCTCGAGCGAGCTTGACCTAGCAAGCTCGAGCTCGGTAGAAACTCGAGCCGAGCTCGAGCGAGCCTAAAATCAACATCGAACTTCAAATTAGGCTCGAGCTCGGCTCGGACAAAACTCGAGCTCGCTCGAGCTCAGCTCGTGTAGGGCTCGGTGCCGTGCGTACCTGCGGGGAAGGAGGCGCCGGCAGGGGAGGAGGGGCGCCGGCAGGGAGGAGAGGCGCCGCAGGGAGGAGGCGCGGGGGAGAGGCGCCGACGGCGGGAGAGGAGGGGCGCGGGGGACGAGGCGGTGGCGGGGCGGAGGCGGCGGCGGCGGGGCGGGAGTCGAGGAGCCGAGGAGGGAACGGAGAGAGGCGCGGCAGGGAGGAGGCGGGCGGCGGCGAGAGAGGAGGAGGGATGGGGAGGCGGCGGGGGCAAGGAGGGGGCGGGGATGCGGCGGGGAGAGAGAGAGAGGGGGACGGGGCGGGGCGGGAGAGGGGTTTGGCCATGGCGGGCAGCGGCAAGGGCGGGGGCAGCAGGTGGGGGGGGGGCAAAGTGAGCCGCGGAGGCCACGCGCGGCGCCGCGGGGGGGAGAGCGCGTGGCAGCCGGCAGGGGCCTCGGGGCCGGGCCGGGAGCTCGGGAAGTGGGAACCGGTGCGGTGAATTTGAGAGGAGGAGGCGGGAGGGGTGGGGGGGTTTGGGGGGGTTTGGGGAGGGGTGAAAAATCATAAGCTCGTGAGCTATTCGAGCTCGGTTCGTTAAAGCTCGCGAGTTTAGGATGAAACTCGAATCGAGTCTAGAGCGAGCCAAGCTCGAGCAGCTCGCGAGCCTCGAGCTTTTTTTACAGTTCACTCGTTGCGTCTTGCACCTTGTCCCTCCTGTAGCCAGTGCCTTACCGAGCCCATCCCCTCTAAATCCGGAGGAATTGTAACTCCCAATTGTCTTCGCCTCTCACCTCAACTCGTTGCCTCCTCCAACTCGCACTCCGGTGGCATGTCGCCAGCGAGTCCTTCGCTGACCCCTCGCTGGCGAATCCTCCCCTCCTCTGGCATCCAGCGGCACCCTCGCCGGAGATACTCCCCCCTCTTCCTCTCCAGATCTGCCGACGTCGCTGCTATTGCTTCTTCTTCCTCGTCGCCGGCTACCATGTCCAGATCCGTCGGGCATTCCAGGTGGAGGCAGCACTTAGTGGCGGCGCCGGTGGGGGAAGAGGGAGTAGCAGTGTCGGTGGTGAGAACGATGAGCAAGAAGAAGGGCTCGCGCGAGGATAGCGTCGGTGGCCAATGACGGCTTGATCTAAATTCGGGTGCATTTGAGAACCAAACATGAATTGGAATTCGTTTAAGATTCCATTTCCAACTTACAATTTTTTTTTACAAAAATTAGAATTGTAGTCCAATCCCAATACCAGTAGAAATTGAATTGGGGCTCTAATCCCAAAAGTTAGTTCCAATTCTGAGATCCAAATGGACCCTCCGCACTTTTGTATTCCCTCCATTTCGAAATGTGTCGTTTTAGAGTTTCTAGTCAAACTTTGAGTGCAGATATACACAAAATATCTTGATTTGTCGTATGTAAATGGTGTTAACAGATTTTTCATTGAAATTAATAGTCAAATATATGCGATAGAGACTGTATATTTATGCATGAAATAGTTTCAATTTAGAAACTAGTGGTACTTCTATGGCTCACTTCTTCAATAAATATTGCATAAATCTTAAAGAAGGGAAGGATAATCATCGTCCATTGTTCACTCATACTTCAATATTTATACAACTTTAAAATAGTGACGCACCTTCCTTTACTACCTGTATGTTGCAACAGAATTTATTATATATAGAGAGAATTATGTATAAAAGAGGGTTGCTCTAATCAATTGAAAAGTAAAAAATAGTAAGAAATAGAAGGAATAAGACGGTTGAAGAAGAAGACGTACAACCACCAACTCTTTTCTTTTATAATAGTAATGATAAACATATCCAAGCGGGTACTAGTTATGGCTTGAAAGGCCAGCCTGAGGCCCAGCCCAACTCTTCTGTCACGCGTCCCTCTTGTTGAACTCGACTCCATCGACTCTTGAGGGCTGTACCGAAGCCCATGCCCGTCGGCCTCCGGCCGCCGGCCACCGTCCGTGTTCGACTCCGCAGGTCGGCAACCTGGGTGGCGAGCGGCGAGCGCCCTTTAGAGGCATTGACGCCGGCGGCGGCGCCGTCCACGTCAGGACCGGAGGCAGCCCCTTCCACGCTGGTGGCAGCACCACGTACCCTGGCGCCGTTGCCGCACCTTCGACGCCGTGGCAGCTCCTTGGACGCGCCGGCATATATCGCCTTAAGCGATTTGCCTGAGTTTCATTTAGTAAAGGACACATTTGCCTACTTTGTAAAACAAATGTATTGCCCTTGATATTTTTGTCATTTCGATCTACTTGTTTAGGTCGAGTATGCGCTCGAAATGTTGAGTTGTTAGATTTATTTTGTACCATTAAAATATGAGAATGCAATCATGGCACCCCTGGATTGTACTGCTGACAATTTCAACAAGTTATGTACTTATATAAAAGGGAATTCTGTGACATCATACTACTGAATGGTGCATTGCAACATTGAGAAGAATTCTAGAACATGGAGATGAACAAAGCAGCAACATTATTGGCTGATGCAATTCATTAGCAAAACAGCCAGGTTCTTACATGAAAATGAAACTCCGAAACAACCAAACCAACGGAACGTAGTACCAAGAGAGGAATTCCTGATGGCAAGAAAGCAAATGTTTCAGGTCTTATTGAAGAAGATACAAAGCATCATATTTGCAAATACAGAGCTATTGATAACACAAAAACTAATGACTTATTGGAAAGGACTGGATGCATGATGTAGCTGTGTGCAGAGGCACCAAACAAGAATATTACTGCACAAAGAAGGTAAACTGCCACTCTTAGATGCGGAGTTCTGGAACATACTTCATCTTCTTATGCATTCCATTTTTGTCCCAGTGAGTTTTGAAGTCCTTGTGTAGATCCAGCAGCCAGAGCTTCTTCAGGGAGCGAAGGGATTCCATGCCTTTAGGGACCTTGTCTAGGCTCAACAATGACACGATGTACAAACCTTCGATGCGTGGAAGGGCACCGTCTCCAATCTCGAGCTGGTTGACATCATGCATGCGCTTCAGAACAAGCGTCTTCAGCTGTGGGAAGCATCCTCGAGCAAGAAGCACGGACGGTGCACCCTGCACCCTACTAAGACTAAAATACTCAAGTCTCGGAAGGTGTGACCTGAGGAAAACCAGTTGATGCTGCCCAAGGCGACACCAGCTTAGCTCTAGATACTTGAGAAAACTCCCACAATCCTCTAAAATCGAGCACTCCAGTGTCCGGTCGGACCAACACCCTCTAACAACCAGCCTATGGAGACGGATTCTTGGCTTGAGTGTCTGGAAGCAGAGTACCTCGTTTTCATCTCTTGCAGACAGAAGCAGGCTGGAAAGAAATGGCAACTTTGACAGTGTGCCAAAAAGCTGCGCACAATGGATAGCGCTTATGTTGTCAATCGACACGCTTCTTAGTTGTATCAGATTCTCCAGCTGCTTAGCCAGGTCCTTGTTTGCTTCCACGGTCTCAAGAGTCTGCAATTCTTTCAAATTGGATATCCCTTCAGGCGCTTTTAATCCAATGAAGTGTCGAAAATCTGAATGACTCTCACCAGCAAATCTGTCTGCCAAAATGTGCCGTAACATCCTGACCTTAACAATCCCTTTTGGAAGCTCCCCTATTTGGGTTTGCTTAATGTCCAGGGTCTGGAGGTTGGAGAGCTTCTCAAGAGATTTCGGGAGTGACCTGACTTTTGTGCGCCTTAAGCCGATGTACCGTAGATTAAACAAATGCCCTACAGAAGCCGGCATTTCAGTGATTGCCGAGTCTTGCAGCTCGAGAACAGTAAGGAAGTTGGATTCGGACAATATCAAGAATAGCATCTTGCGGGAGGATGAAATTGTTGCAATCGCCACTAGGCTTCGAAGGCGTGGAAATTTGACCTGTATGGCACCATTATCATTCCATCCATATGATGACAAGCGGCGAACTTGCCTATCCATCAGCAACATTGCGCCGAAATCATTTGCTGAACCAAACCTCTCCTCTTTGGCAATCGAAAGAGCCAGTTTGCGCACGATGTCATGCATCTTACAAGTACTCACCCTGCCGAGCTCATCATTGTCCACTACTTCTAGCATATTCCGATGGATCAGTTCCATGAAATATTTTTCAGCCATCTCCTCTGGTGTGCAACCACCCTTTACCACACACCACATAGCCTTCTGCAACCCACAGCCGTACAATGCTCTCCCTTGAGATGGGGTAATCTTCTGGGAACATGCTGCAATACAAGAAGCAGTTTCTGAGGCATCCTGGTAAGTCACGGTAGCTCAGATTCAGGATTGCCTGGAGATAGTAGTCGTTGTTCGCTAGTTCACTCTGAAGCTGCTCATATATATGGCTCCAAATCTGCTCTATTAGTGGCTTCGAGGATAGCATGCCGCCTATTGTTGCAATCGCTAGCGGCAGGCCCTGACACCTATCTACTATAGAAGTAGCAACCTCCTTGAGCATCAGTTGGCCCTTGCCGCTCAGCTTATGTTGAAACGGGTTGTGGCTCAGCTTATACAAAGCCTTTCTGCAGAAGAGATTGAATGCATCGGTACTGCTCAATGGCTGGAGTTCAAGGAGACGTGTTGGGGGAGCAAGAGCTGCCACATGATTCTTTCGAGTTGTAATGACGATGCGATTTGCTTGGAGACTGTCAAGCACACCGCATATTTCACAGTAAACATCTTGATCCCGGACATTATCCAACACTATCAAACATTTTTTACCTTTGAGCTTTCTCGTTATTTCTACCTTCAATTGAATAACGTTCATATTATCAATGCTTGCCGAGGGTAGCTGTTCCACACTCCCGATCTTCAAGAGTAGCTTCCTCAACAAAGCATCCATAGTGTAAGTCTTCTCTACAACAATGAACGCATAAGCATGGAGCTTAAGCTTCTCCCGCTCATACACATCCATGGCCAGGGTGGTAGTTCCCAATCCGCCCTCGCCCAACACGGCTACGGCCATGCTGTACGGCTCATTAGAGTACAACCATTCTGTCAGCACTCTTCTATTGTCTTCGATCCCAACAAGATCTTGAACCCTACAGGGTTCAGCCGGCTCGAAGTCGTAGGACCGCACAGGGTGTGGAGGTGAATATCGGTTAACAAGACCGTACTTATTCAACCACCGGTCCTTCAAATCTGAAACGACCTTCAAATCCTTCTCAATCTCAGTGATCTCATTAGCAATTGTTCTGAAAGGTCTGTTTCCTTCAGTCAGTTTCTTCAGAAACCCTTTCCCCTCCTGTTGATGGGCGTGATACGAGTGGCTATCCATCACATCCTCAACGCGGTAGGCCAGATTCCGCACGAATGCATTCCATTCCTTGAAGGCGCTGTCATTGTGATGTGCTGTATCCATCTGCTGTATGGCACTGTTTATTATCGAGAGTTGTATCCTTATTCGTTCCACTTTCCCCGGCAGTCCCTTCATTATCGAAGCTTGTTCAGACATATTGGATGTAGCCACCCCAGCCAAATATATACTGATCTTTGAGAGGGCAAGGAGAACCGCTTCCGCCATGTGGTTAGCTATTTCCAGCTGTCCTGCAGCGTGGCTGAAACAATCTACCTCACACACACTGTTCACCCTTTTCTCTTGCTTTCTGCAGGCACAGGCACAAAACGGATGTTTGTTACTTACAAATAGTAGTTCGCTTCAGTACTCCACCTAGAGAAAGTTCTACGAATTTCAAAGCAAATAGATGGTATGGATTGTCCTATAACAATTGTTTCTTAGGAGCTTTCAAAAGAATATATACAAGATTTAAAGAGCAAAGCCCATGTGATCTCTTGCCACTTTCTTCTGAAATTACTTGCGAAGAGACCACAAATTCAGTGGTTGCAATCTTGAAACACTGGTCCTGGGTGTTGGCCGCATAGATAACGTGGGGGAATCGCTAGCTTATGTCAGTCTCGCAAGACGATCTATTGCGAGCGCCTAACTTCAGATGTTGCTTGTCTCTCATCAACACATTACAGAGCAATAAGTGAATAGGGTTCAAAGAAATCTTCAGTCAAAACGCATACATTCGTTTGATTTGTTCTCATGTTCCAAACAGCTAAGGGTTATAGATAGATCAACCAAAGGTTTCTTGGATTACAAATCTGCCTTCATATATATACATATAATTGATGTAAGAAGGCCATAAATAAAAGAATAATATGTATAGAACATTTTTCAATGTATCACATTATATGCTTATAACTAATTAGCAGACTAGTGGATGGAGGTAGATATGCATCTAATATCTAAAAAATTGAGTACTCCTTAACAAAAAAGTACTCAAATGGGAGGGGAGAAGGCAAAGTAATTTCACCCATTAGATCTAGATCTAAAGGCTTAAAATTTGAGTGATATTTAACAAAAAAAACACTCAAGTTATCTCTAGACACCACTTATACAGTTATACTGTTATACATACGCATACATATATACATGGCAGCATATCATGTGAAAATACGGATTTGGTGAAAATTTTGTAAAATCAAATGTGGAAGTTCCCAGAACATCTTTGAAAATTACTACATGTAGTGGAGGGCATATTTTATATCTCTACAAAAATTTCAACATCAAACTTAACTCACTATGTCTCTCAACTTTTGGGAAGTTTTGGAAACTTCCACGGTTGATTGATGAGTTATCTTGGTATTTGCATTTTCACCAGATATTTGCCATACATAAAATACATGTAAGCGATTGAGGAGGGGTTGCATCGAGAGGTTTTGGTCGAACCGGCCGATAGGTGGTGCTCATTTGGGTTTTTTTTGTAGCTTATGGCTGAAAAGCACTGTAGCTGACTGAAAAAACACTGTAGCTAATAGAGGCTTATTTAACATAATTACATTTTAAAAAATTAAAAAATATAAAAAAAATATGTTAGCCCATTACATATAATACAGACAAATATGGGAAAAAAAGAACCGGCAAAAAAGCTCAATAAAAAGCCAAAAGTTCAGAAAAAGATAAAATTTATGAATAGTAAAAAATAAGCCAGAAGTTAAAAACTGAAACCAAAACGATCACAGCTAGATTAAACCAGGTTCGGTGCAGGACTATCACCATTCATGAGACCTAGGGGCAATTTGGTCCAAAAACTCTCACGTGCTCTAAAGCAGGTCAAGTGGTACATGTAACATACCAGAACTTTGCAAAGTTGTAAAAATAAATAAAATAATAAATAATGTTTTACCAGATTTTCTGAATAATGGGAATTTTCAAATTTTTCTATATCATTTAAGCCTTTTAATTTCTGGAATCACCCCCCAAATTATTAAAGCCAGTTGCTAATTTTCAGAATGTATAAAGAATTTTTGGAACGAACAAAAGCATATTAAAATTTGAAAACATTTCATTTTAATTCAAAGCACTACGTACCTTGAGTAGGTGCGTTGTTGCTGCCCTCGCCATTAATTTCAAGCCTCCCTCTACCCGGTATGAATGGTAGGTGTCGGGTACGGGTAGCAATGAAACCCCGCTCCCCAGTAACCTGTGGGTAATTTCTCTATTAGGGGATGGGTACGTGGACGATTTTGTCCGTGCTACTTTATATAGGGACGCGGATGGGAATACCTCCTTTATCCCTATTTCCCGCTATACCCCTGCTATACACTTATATACACGTAAATCGATGTATCTACATATCTAAAATATAGGTATCTTGTCTCTTGCCTAATATATTTTAGTATAATATATATTATATAACTCATTAGTATTTTCTACCATATTTTGTATTAATAAATTTACGTTTTCTACATAACCATATTATAAATTTATAGGATTATGTCAATATTATTCCGGTGAACACTTTGGGTTGTAGTTGGTCTCCCCGGGTCACAAAAGGCTAGATCCCTTGTATAGTGAAAACTGAGCCATTTATCGTGCAATTAATAAGTCTAGCATGGAACAGCCTAAGCAAGTAATTTGCTAAGTCCGATTTGCACTCGATTTGTTGAATCAAAATTACAAAAGGACAGCAAAGTGCTTTTCCCACAAAGCTCTCGATTAGCAGGTGCTCGTTGAGGCGCTCACGGAATTGAAAAGCATAGTATTTTCTTCGGTTGAAAAACAAAAAAAAAACGCACAATTGCAGAGAAAATCTAAATAGAAATACTGAGCAAATAGAACTGAGAACTGGTTTTCCCTTTAAACTGGTTTTCTTTTTCTGATAATAAATAAACTTCCGTATCAGGAAAATTTCCTTTTCGTCATCACTTTTCTTTAGGCAGAAATATAATCTGACCTGAGCTGATGGAATTGTCTTGTAAGCTAATTCCGCGAAGAGCAGTCGTGTGCTGTTTAAGCTTGTACTGCAAACTGGCCTATGAAAAATGCAACGAGACAGCTAGATATAACCCTTTTTTTCCTTCTCCAATGAATCTGAATTAGCTTCCGAAGACTTTGACAAAGTCTAGTCACTCCAGGGGGTGACTAGCACTAGTAACTTGCAAAATGACTACGAAGTTTCGTGTCGTGTGGGAAAGGGATCCGCTGCATCGCGACTCGCGAGGCAGATATAGGTTCCATCAGAACATAGACACTTTTTTTTGGAAGATGGCTGAATTCATTGGAAACACAGGATGTTATTTCATGGCAAAGTTGCTGCCAATATTGGGCAGCTGGTGGAATGAGAAGAGGTACAACAATTTCGCTCTTTGAAGCTGAAAGGCAATTTCAAAGCTTGCTTAGCCAAAAGATCAGCTTCCGGATTGTTCCGTCTAATGACATAGATGAAGTGTACCTGCATGGATCGGCAAAGTTCTGTGATCTGAAGCAAGAGAGGCCTAATCATCCAGTGTCCCGGTTTTTGTAGAACTGTCTTTTTGATATGGCTCGCGCTAGGACCTGGCAATCAAGGAAGGTGCATGATACGAGTTGTCTGATATTTACGACGTAGGATCTATGTAATCATACGAATCGATGGCACCAACCACTGTTGACATAGTAACCTGCGACAAATATATTTCCAAAACCACACACTTGAACCAATCTACTCGAGCACACAAGAGTAGACACAGGAAAGCTCTCACTAATTCAAAAGGAATTCACAAGAACAACAGGATAGAGACCTCACAATATGATGCTAACACGGCCTTAGCCTTAGCTAAATTAATAAAAATCACATAACGAAGTCGGTGTTACAATGAGGGGGTACATGGGCTTATATCTTTACAACTTCAAAGAAATTGATGGTAGTAGTGGTCCATCTACCTCTCCCCTCTACGCATCCCTCCCGTCTACAATAAAAATAGCTCACACAAACATGTCGGGACAACAGCCACCCCACAACGAATTCGCTATTTGTTCCCCTTCTATAACATTCCAAAATTTCTCAAATCTACTTAAGTAATTTCAAGTGGGCATTTCTAAATTTTTGAGCAATTTCTCAAAATTTTTATCATTAAATAGATTGTTTCCATAAATTTCAGCAGTTGTTTTCGAATTTTAAAAATTAATGAAAACTTTAACAGATCCTTTAAATAATTTAATTGAGTTATAAATAATCTAAAGAATCTTTTAAAAATTTCATAATTTTTGGAGTTGGTTTACTAATTTTAAAAACTTGAACTTGATTTCTAGACTTAATTTAGTTCAAAAACTAAATTAAAAAACTAATTTGCCCTAGGCTTAAACAGTAAAATAACCCAGCCCATCTTCTTGTTCTGGGTAAAATTTTTGCTTTTTAGCCCAAAATTTGAAAGTTTTTTACATATGGACCTCTGGAAAAAAGATTTGCAAAAATGGACCCTTACCACGGCGCCAAATCATATAGCGCCCAGGGTACATGTCACGGCGCCATATGATTTAGCGCCATGTATTGACACGTCGGAGCCACGGTGGTACAAAACGGCACCATGTCACACGGCGCCGCGCTATGCACGTACGGCGCTGAAGGTAGTGGCGCCGTGTACTGCCTTAGCCACTCAAGCGTGGTCGCCGTGCCTTGCGTCCACCTATTTCGGCGCCAAACATACGAGCGCCGCACGTAGCTTACACGGCGCCATACCATGTGGCGCCGAGATGTGTATATAAGGCGCTCGACTGTTTGGCGCCTCTTTTGGCGCCAAACATTTGGGCGCCGTATATACACATCTCGGCGCACATGTTATGGCGCCGTGTAAGCTACACTGACAAAAACACAAGAAACAAAGAAACTTTTCAGAAAACATATGCACATACACGGACATACACACATACATTCACACATGAAACATCTGAAAACCTAAATAACAACATCGTTATCAATAAGTCTCAAAATACCACATAAATATACAAAAGTCTCAAAATATCACATAAGTCTGAAAATATGACATGTCTATAGAAAAGTCTCAAAACATCACGCCTCTTGGCCTTCCTTGCCCTTGGCTAGAGCATCACTCCACGGAGTATACGTGCTCGGGGACGAGCCGAACGACGAGGCCGCCGCGAAGCTCGAGTAGACGGTGCGTCGGGCATCTGCGACATCCCAATCTCGTCGTGGGTAGATGCCTCCTCGTGCTCCTCCTCGACGTCGCCACCTGCTCCTCCTCGACGTCGCCACCTGCTCGCCTCGTCGCCGTCGTCGCCATCGCGACTAAAAGTCGGTGCGTGACGAGCTCCTCGTGGATCGCGCGCGTGCCGACGCAGACGACGAGGCCGCAGCGCACCGAGCGCCGGAGGCCGCCGGTAGTGCGACGTCCGTCGCGCGCGGCAACCACACCGACCGCCGCCCGATCGAGGCGACGCCGAAGTCTCGCATGAGGTCCTCAGCTGCGCTTCGCCGTCCAGTCACCAATCGGGTGGTGAGAGCCTCGCCGATGTCCCGCACCGAGGTTTGGAGAGAAGTCCCTAAAGAATATCATGCACCGAGGTTTGAACATAAGTAAGTACGAGATAAACATATTGAACCAAAGTAAGTGTAAATATCATGCATTCCGTACCACTCGATCAAGAATCGGAGCGGCCTCGACCATCGTGCCTCTCCTCGCACGCTTGTCGTGCGCGGTGTCCTCGCCCTCGGACGGCGAGGTCCGCGTGAGTCGACATCGGTCCACCGCTGCCTCACCTGTGCGGGTGGCGCCGTGGTACCAGGACAAGTAATCCGGAAGGGCGTTGCTTTGAGGGGTACCGTCCGCTCGCAGCTGTCCTCCATCCTCCTCCACCACCGGACGTAGTCTCGGTGGTAATGAGCGAAGTCCGTCACCTTTCGTTGGCGGACCACGCCGAACTCTGTACATATAGCGATGTCAACAATAGTTGTTAGTACAAACAAAAAGAATTTTAAATGAAACACAAATTGTTACTTACTTGTGCAACTCAACGAAGTCGACATCCTCTGGGGGGAAGAATCGCACGAGGCCGAATCGACGCGCAACTCGTGGGGAGGTGAATCTCCACGGCGTAGAAGCGGATCAGCGGACACCTCATCCTCCAAATATGGAGTCCTGCGGCACATGGTGCTTGGCGGTAGCGCTAGAACTCGTGCCTCGAGTAAGGCTCCCGTGACACCTAGTGTTAACACACGATTAGCCATGTACAAAACCAAGAACTGTAGAAAAATAAATGCGGTACCAATTTCTTACCATCGTGGGAGACAAGGTGTCAAGCTCGTTGCTGAAATCCACGTCGCCCGCCGAGTAGTCGCGAACGGGATGACATCGCATCCACAGTGCGCAATGCAGGTGGGGCCGAGGTCATCCACACCTGTGGATGCCAAGGCTGCGCCGCAACACTCGAGGGCGCCCATCGGAATGCGTGTCCACATCCACACCTAGCAAGCGAACATAGGGGCAAACATACGATTAGCCATGTACGAAAACAAAGAATCAGAGGAAAAATAAATGCATTACCACACTGCAGGAGGAAGACGCAGCCACCAAGCGCCGACGTGGCGCCTTGCGTCTGCAGCCTCGCAGAGCCGGGCGGTAGAGGAACGCGAGGACCGCCGAGCCCACCGAACGTCCCAGCGTCTCCCAGCCTCGGAGGCGGTGGATGTACATCCACGGCAAGATCCCCGTGGCGCCCGGGAACAACCTGCCCGAACATGTGCAGGACCCCAAGCGCGGCAGTGGAAGGTCACCATTGCGTCGTCCGCGGCATCAGGGCATTCACCAAAGGTAGCCCGCAACCATCTAAGGTGGACCCCCGAGACGCGGCCTCGCCTGGGATTATCTCGCACAGAGGCAATGGCGTGCCAGAAGGCCTCCACACGTGCCCTCCAGCCCTCAGACACCGCCGGGCCGACCACCGGCTGTCCCCTGATGGGAAGTCCAAGTATCATCGCCACGTCCTGCAGCGTGACGGTCATCTCCCCACAGGGTAGGTGGAACGTGTGTGTCTCTGGCCTCCACCTGTTAATAGTACAAGGAGAAAAGAATTAGTTACGTATGTAAGAATATAGAAGTGAAAACAAATATACCCGATAGAGAAAATGCACTGTCGACAAGTGCGGTCAAAGCTGGTGGTTGAAAACCGCATGCCCGCCAGATTAGGTTAGCGACCGTGTGAAGCCCAAAGACGACGCAGCGAGAAGGGGTATAGCGGTTGTCGTATCTCATCAATGGACCGCATCATGGGTTCGAGGACGAAGTATGGGTATGTCCTGAAAATTGCTATAAAAGTTAGCTGCGTGACCATCAAGTTGAACACATGTACAATTCGACCACACACATACCGCCGTCCTCCGTGAGCTCGCCGCGTGCTCCTCTCGTAGAACTCGCCTAGCACTGGTATCTCGCCATCCCGTGATAAATTTTAGAATTCAATGTTTAAGAAATATTCAAATAAGAAATTTATAAAACATATTTATAAATAAAAATAAGAATCAAATTGAATTATGAAATTTGAATCAAAATGAAAGTATTAGAGATTTACCCTTGGTTAAATACATGTCACTTGTATATGATTTACCCTCCATCCCCGCTTCTCTATCCCCTGTCCCATTTACAAAGTTGATCATTTTGGATATACTCATAACTAATTATAACATATATGTCAATATGAACCAAACAAAAAATTGAAAGGGAATCTATAGTTTTTTTACGTATTTTGCAAATACCTTTATGAATAGTTTTCACTGGTAGCTTATTGATAATGAGGGCAACAAAATGATATAAGTCTCACCAATAAACGATAAATGCATCTATTCTCCGACATCAATCTTACTCAAATTTCTAAATATTCATCAATCTCACAAAAATCAAATCCTAAAAACGATTGTATACACAATACTACTCTTACATTACGCATTTCTATTGCAAATCTAACCTAAAACCGATCCAAATTGAACTAATTTCATCTAGGGTTTCAAATATTCCCCCACGAAATGTAGCTCAAATAATCCATATCTATTGCAAAAAATCAAGGGAGGGGAGAGAGTTCACCTTACTTGTTCGATTTGGAAGCAAAACCGTGAGAAAAATCGGTGGATTTGAGAGGATTTGGAGGGGAATAGAGGAGGCGGCGGCGGTTCTCGTTTGAACATAGCAGAGAGAGGGGGAGCTGGGGGGCCGGGGGCCGCGCTCGGGCTTAAGTCACGAAGCACGGCGCCATCACAGTTAGCGCCTAGGGTACATGAAACGGCGCCACAGACCATGGCGCCGTGCTGTGCCACCGTGGCTCCGACGTGTCAATACACGGCGCTAAAGCACATGGCGCCGTGACATGTACCCTGGGCGCTATATGATTTGGCGCCGTGGTAAGGGTCCATTTTTGCAAATCTTTTTTCCAGGGGTCCATATGTAAAAAACTTTCAAATTTTGGGCTAAAAAGCAAAAATTTTACTTGTTCTGGCCCGTGCGTTGTCCTCGGCCCGAGCCACCTCTCGCTCCCCAAATTTCATTTTCTCCTCATGAAGGCGTACTTTTGCAGAGTGTGCTACCTCTCTCTTTCTTCCCTCTGTCACCGACATCTAGGGCCCACCTGTCACCTGTCAGCCATTATCTTCCACCTTGTGCCTGGCTCCCTCGCCACTGTAACTCGCTTGCTAGCCCATCCTACCGTCACTGCCAATGGGCCCATAGAGCTTGCCAACACCTCTGCGCCACCTCAACTCACCACCGCCCCTCACCGCCAACCCATAGGCGAGCATGTGTTGCTCCCGCGTTGCCATTGTCGTCCGACGTATCCTACCATTCAGACCAAATCTCCACCCACGTGAGCTCACTGGCACTCATGCCACTAGTTGCTGTCAACCACAACGTCCGATGCCCCTTCTTGTCATATTCTCTTGTCTATTCTAGCAGAGAAGCTAGCACGCCATGATGTATCACCGCGGCTGTCATTTTCTCCTTACCTTCTTATGTTGTTCACTTTAGTATTTAAGCCACCCCTCCATGTCATTCTCCTCAGCTCACCATTCCCTGCTTCCTCTCAAAGGATTGGGGTTTGAATCCTTGAGGTTCGCTAGGAACGGTGCCATCTTCCTCAGCGTCGGCGAGCACAACCCATGGCAATCTCCACGTCAATGAGTTTTTCCTATGTTCAATCCTGTCTCTCATCTAATCTAGCTCAACTCCTCACTTGATTGCGGTTGAATGCAGCCTCATTGTCATAATTTCATCGTCGCCCTCACCTCTGGCCAAAATCATTGTTGCTAGCCATTCTCTCTCCGGTGAGTTTCAGATTGATTATTTTCTCTCCAACCATCTCCAACCGGTGAGGAAGCTAACCCACCCATGATATTGGCATGTCTTTCATCGTAGTAAGCCATCGACGTGGAAACCATTGCCTCTATCACTGTTCACCGCTGACCAACCACCTCAACCCCTCTCTGCTGCCAAACCCTCTGGTGAGCTCCTAGTAGCCACCTCATGCTAGCACACTCTTTAGATTTGAGGTTCTTTGCTCGTAGCCATCGTAGCTGAGACGTCTTCATAGCTATCCATGCGTGCGCCGCAATAACATGACGTCAGCAATACTTCGATTACCATTGGCCGCAATAACATGACGTCTTCATCCCTACCCGACACCTGCCATATGGGATCTGCATGTTAGTTTTTTTTAAACTTGAATAAATGAATTGAGTCATGGCCAGTGGCCCTGGTCCTACAAAACATTTTAAAAATCTAAAATTAAGAAATGCACATTCAATTTAAATAACAACACACTTCATCTTAAGAAAAGTATATTTACAGAAATTAAGCCTTCGATGTCACCAGTTAAGCACGATATTTTCTTTTTCTTTTTCAGCATGTTCAAACTGAACCAAATTGAAATACTTTTTACTTTTGCATACAAACTCCAAATTGAACGATTTTTTATCTATAAATGTTCTAAAATCATGTTCTTTCATATTCTGCAAAGCATTTGAATTTTCTCTCTATTGGAATTTATTTGGCCCTTATTTACGATACTTTTTATCGAATACATACCGGTGCCCCAGAAATTCCTGAATTTGTTCTAGAGCAAAAAACAAGAGTTAAATGAGTAAGGGAAGCACCCCTTTTAACTATGTTGAACCCATATTTTAGTGTTATGTATGTTGTGTTCAAAAATTATTATGCACGCGCATAATTCTGGTAAAAATCGTTATATTGGTAAGGTTGATAGGTATACAAATTTTATAGGATTTATCTATTAAAATTTTAATCTCAAATGATTTTCAGATAGGTAAGACCCACATGTTTGGCCTTCCCCTACCTTGAGTAGGTGCGTTGTTGCTGTCCTCACCATCAATTTCAAGCCTCCCTGCTACCGGCCACCATTGCCAGCTTCCCTCCTTGCACCATCGCCACAAATCTTCTCCACCAACACGCTTCTCTATCCCCTTGTTGAGCTTTTCAAGTGGTCGCAGGCTCGCGGCCTTTTCGGCTCGTATTCACCGCAGCCGAGCTCACCCGTCCCTGTCGCCTTCTAGTGTCCACTGATGGGCCCCTCTGGTGGGTCTCCATCATCCATGCCATCATTGCCAAGCTCGTTGCCTCTGCCCCTACCCCCATTTTCGGGAGTGTTTGGTTTCTTGCTTTAGGATGGATGGAATGGGGCGGCCCTGTTGGAATCACTGTTTGGATAGGAGTCACAGGGAGGCAGGGGCAGCCACCACCGAATATTCGCTCAGATTCGGGGGCGTCCCCGTCCCCCGAAATCCAGCGGATGGCGCTGCCCCCAGCGCTCGCCCGCAGCAGCCAGCAGCGCGCTGCTTTTCCTGCTCGCGCGCTCCCGCCTCGCGCCGCTTTTCCCGCGCGCGCGCTCCCGCCTCGCCTTGGCCTGCGTTTGAGCACAGCGATGGCTTCGAAATTTTCAGTTTTTTCGTGTGGATAGAGTAGCAGCTCCCAACCGTATGTAAACTTGTATATATATATATATATATATATATATATATATATATATATATATATATATATATATATATATATATATATATATATAGGTAAAGATCAAATCTATGTGTCCATATTCATCCATCCAAACAAAATCAAGTGGCCTCGTCCTTCACTCATCCTTTGCACCAAACAAAAAAAGGGCTCGCCCCATCCATTCAATCAAACAGCGACAGGGGCCACCTCGTCTCAGAAAACAGGAATGACCCCATCCCATCCCACTTTACCTCGAAACCAAACGCATCCTTCATCATTGTCGCTGCCTCACTAGGACTCCCTCGGCACAATGAGCTCATCTGAAAGAGACATGGCCACCGTCCCTCTCTTTGGTAATGACGCGTGGGGCCAACCTATCAGCCCTTCCGCCCCTCTGTCTATTTCATGGGCCAAGCTTGCCGGTCATCATTTTAAAATCCAAGAGAATGTTGTGTGGCTAACATGTGGGTCCTCCTTCATAGTCTCCCGATTTCTCTCCTCTCTGTTATTTTCTTAATTTTCCGATCGAGTTTACTTTCCAGAGCTCCGCTCTCACTCTCCAATTGATCACTTCTTGTCCCATTGGATTCCTAAAATTATCAACGTCAGCTCCAACTTGTAAATATCAAAATATGACTTGAATTTGAATTTATTTATAGTTCTTTGTATTTACCCGTATTCGCTTGATTTCAAGCTAGAATCCGAAACCCCCCTTATCGAGACCTTTCGAATCAAGGCAAGTTATCCCCTTAATCATATTAATCCAATAATTTAAATTTAATCACGTTGCTTTCACAAACTATTATGCTTAACGTAAATTAGTTAAATGCCTATGTTGCTTTCAAATTCCTAGTTAATAGTGTAAATTAGGTGAATATCCCTTAGTATCAAACTGAACAACCTTGGTTATTGTGGTATAACCGTATAAGCATAGAGAAAATATAGTTTTGGTTAGCAAATTGTTCAGCTTTTAGCTTTGAAGATTATGGAAAATTACATAAAACAATTTTTGAAAATGTGGAAAATATAGATTTGGTGGAGAATTGTAGAAATTATGGAAATGGTCTTTCCTTTGGCAAGCGCTGGCATGAATGGCAGGTGTCGAGTAGGGATGGCAACACAAACTTCACTCCCTGGTAACATGTGGAGAATTCCCTTATTATGCTATTAGGGGATGGGTATGTGGGCAACCCGCTATACTCCTAATATACACTCATATACACGTAAATCGATGCATCTACATATCTAAAATATATGTATCTTGTCTCTTACCTAATATATTTTGATATAATATATATTATATAACACATTTAGTATTATTCTACAATCTTTTGCATTAATAAATTTATGATTTTCTACATAATCGTATGATAAATTTATGGAATTATGTCAATATTATTCGAATTTAGGTTCTTATTAGACCCTGTTTCTCATCAATACCGCGGTGGGGATGGGGATATAGTTGGCTAAATAGGAAGTAAGAATAAGAGGGTATTTTTCATAGGAATAGCCATGTTGCTATCCTAGGGTCAGGTGCACACTTTGGGTTGTAATTGTCTTGTAAGCTAATTCCGTGAAGAGAAGCCGTGACCTGAGCTGATGGAATTGTCTTATACTGCAAACTGAGAATTGTTTTTAAATAATCAATTTATTATTTAAAATAACAAAAATATACCTACAATTTAATTTTTTGCACTTTTGACCGCATGTTGTCGAACGGTTGGACGACTTGTTGGGTGACACGTAGCCAAGTTACCTAATGATTTGGTGACTTGACCATGTCACCCAACGGTTGGGCAATTGTTCCACTAGTCATCCAACTATTAGGTGACATGTTCAAGTATCGAACCGTTGGACGACTACTCCGTTCTTTTCTCTTTGACTCGACACCCTCATGGGCTCTCCTCATTTCTCTCATAAGAAGATCAAGAGTAGCTTGAGAGAAGAGAAAAAAAAAGAGAAGGACAAGTAGAGAAGCTCGGGAGAGGGAGAGGCCGAGACGAGGAGAAGTAGAGGAGCTCGGGAGAGGGAGTGAAGGAGAGGAGAGGAGCTTGGGAGAAGGAGAGGAGCTCGTGAGGTTATAGAGTAAGATGAAGGAAGCTCGTCGATAAGAAGAAAAAGGTCTTTGTGTGAAGGTACTAGCCTCATCTGTTGTTGTTCTCATCCGAATATAGGCAACATGTAACTACGTATTTGTTTAGCACGTATTTAATGAATGCATATTGATAAATGGTAATATTTGCAGTGAGAAATCAGCTATGTAGGATGCATTACGGTGTTGGTACCATTCGTGAAGGTCCATACGGTGTTGACTTGAGCAGTTTCCCGTAAGTCCATATGGTACTCCTGGACGTGAAGAATGCTCAAACCAGAGATGTCCTGGACTGGTTTACACGCAGCTTCTCCTTGGACCCCGAGGTGTGTAGTGTCGTCCTACATGGGTTTTCGAGTCGATCTACCACAGACATTCGGTGGGAGTTGAGGAGACTGATACATACGCTTGCATGGATAGGCTTTGTGTAAGGCTACCGGCAACATGGTTACGAGTGCATGCTACTCGTGCAACCATGTCCGAAGGGAGACATAGGAGGTCCGGTTGGTGGGAGTAGCTCGGGTGTGCAATGCGTGGTTCATGAAGGGGACACGGTGGGCGATGTTGCAAAGGCAGAACTAGAATATCGCACACCTCATGCTCAGCCCACCAGACAGGTGGATGTAGATGTTGCTGAGGCTAATCATGAAGATCGTACTACACAAGTTGAGCCCACTGGACAGGCAAACGCAGGGGAATATGTCGACAGCATTGTGCATCAGATGGAGATTGATGACTAGATGGCCTAGACTGAGGAGAAAGCTTTAGAAGAGGATGGCGATGACTCTTCTGATGAGGACGAAGGTCCCATGCCGTAGGTATGGAGTACAATGGATGTTGAGGGTCTTTCTGTACATGACGAGCACGCTTATTTGGCATCAAGCGGTAGTTCAGGCCAAAGTCCTCCCTCGTTTCAAGGGAAATGTTTTGCTCTGGTGACCCCTGTTGGACTAGCCTCTTGGCCTCGGTGTCTGCCATTTTATGTTACTGTAGGATGAAAAAGGTTCTTTTTTCTACGATTGGATGGGTCGAGTGCTCTTACTTTCGGAACATCGGCCTTGCATTTTATAGCCCGTGGAGCAGCTTTTGTGCAGTGAGTAGACCAGAGAGCCAGCTTTACATACTAACAAGATCAAACAGGTCAGCTTTGAGTAGTGACAAGACCAAACGGGCTAGCCTTGTACAGTGACAAGACTAGACAGGCCAGCCGTCCATAGTGACAAGACCAAACTGGGCAGTTTTACGCATTGACTAGACCAAATAGGATAGCTTTACACAGTGACTAGACCGAGCGGGCCAACATTACGCTGTGACTACACCAGACGGGCCAGTTTTGCGTAGTGATAAAATTCCGCAAAGTAAGACATGACAGCACTTTGCCTTGCCAGCTTTTCAGATTGATATGACAACACTATACCCTCTCAGTTTTTCAGACTGAAAAGATAGGACTGTGTAAAGCAGGACGTGATATTACGTTAGTCCACGAATCGTCCGGTGTGCAAAGCAGGACGTGACAACACTCCACAAAGTAAGACATGATAACACTTTTCCTCACCTGCTTTTCATATCCACATGATAACACTATACCTTAGCTTTTTAGACTGAAAAGACAGGGCTATGCAAAGCAAGATGTGATAGCTCCCTGCAATGTAAGACGTGACAACACTCTACCTCGCTGGCAACTTTTCAGAAAGACAAGATAACACTCTACCTCACAGACTACTCATATGAAATTAACCACACCAGTCCCACCATTTGGCTTATAAAAAAAAGTGAAAGAGATCTGAGAGAGAACAGTACACAATCAAACTCAACACTACACCAGAGCTTGCTTCACCACGTCGAGATGGACAAGAGGCAGAACAAGCAACGGGACAAGATGATGAAGCAATGTGAGTAGACCCAAGAACGAGTAAGGTCTGTTGCAGCTCGCAACAAACAAGCAAGGGCTACTGCGGCCTGGGACAAACAAGCGGAGTGTTCCAGGAGGTCACCTCCCTGAAACGACGCCTCCCATAATAGCAACTCCGTCCTAAACATTCCAACCGAGCGTTCGCCTCAACACCTATCCGAGGGGGAGACGTCGCCCCTCTGTTAGTGCAAGGATCCATGTAAGTTCTTCAAGTTTAAATAGTGACTTAGCCTGGGCATGCGTTACTAGGATTGCACAAACTACTCTTGTAACTATCACAACCGTCGTTGGGACATGAGTAGCTATCGGTAGCCAGTAAACATCAATTATAGTGTATTCCCCTACTATTTCTCTTTCAAAGTACGTACTAACAACCTCTCATGTCTGCCCATAGTCCTTGGAGCCGCTATATGCCTACCGCAAGTGGATCGCCCTAGAGATTCACCCACATGACCAATGGACTCTCGACTACTAGGAGTAGACTGTCAAAAGAGCCTATAAGATCCAGGAAGGAGCACTACAACGATGAGTAAATCGAGCGTATACGTCGGGAGACGAAAACTCATCTCGAGGCGTGCACGCGCAGAGAGTGCGAGAAAAATAGAGAAATGACGGCCAAAACCAAAGAGGCCGCTGAGGAGTTCAACACCGAGCTCACAAGAAAGAGAAAATGGCCCTGATCCACGCAGTAGGTCGGGCTGTTGTGAAGTAGCCTGAAGGTCGAATTTATTTCTATTTCAAAAAAGTGCATATGTATTGTAGGAGTACTTCAGTTTGTTGCATTTGTACATGATGCTGTTTCTTATGCGTGTAACCAAGCCCTATGCGCTGTTTTATTCCCAACTTTATTATAAAATCTATTTTAATTCGTAACATCAAATCTCGTCACGTTTTCGCACCCAATTCTTCGTGTAACAATACATCCAACAACATGAAAAAACAAGTTCTACAAGTACGCATGAAATGTCTATGTATCTTTCATCAACGATACTGTGTAGCATATGTCCATCTCGTGCTCAGAGGGTGCGGCCCCAAAATGATTATTAGGCCATATATGTATTTATGCTCAGTTAAAAGGATGCTACTATTACAAAAAAATAAAATCGTAGGTATAATTTCGTATTTTTGAATAAAAATTTATTATTTTAAAAAATTCATGAATTATCTATTACATCGCAATAGCACTTATCTTTGTACTTACGAATTATTGCTACCTTGCTTGTCCTCACAAAATTTTTCAGAAAATTTATCGTATTACAACAACATACGACGATCGCAAAATGTTATTGCGAGTCTAACATATTTTGTACCACTCACAATCTATGAAAATCATAAATGAATCAACTAATATTGTTTGCCCTATTTTTTTTAAAAAATAATTACAAACAAGACTTGCTAAATGTTATCTACCTATAACAATTGTCATTTCCCCATATAATTATTTTCATCAGATTAATAAAATAATTACATATTTTTTAACAATCGCCCAACAGTTGGACGTCTAAAGGATTATCGTCCAACCATTAGGCAACATGTGCCAAAGTCGCTCTATGGTCGGACGACATGGTAAAGTCGCCCAACTGTTGAGTGCCTTTGATCTCATGTCGCCCAACGGTTGAACGATTAGCCCAAGCCGTCCAATAGTTCAGCGACATGAGGTCAAAAGTACCAAAAAACAATTCACGGATATATTTTTGTAATTTCAATTAAATTTTTATTATTTTTTAAAAAAAATCACAAACTGACCTATGAACAAACAATAGAGCACGCTGGTTAGTGAAGGTCCGGATTGGAGGATGAAATACGCAACCAGACAACTTTTTTCTTCTCCAGTGAATCTGAAGTAGCTTTCGAACGCTTTTAAGTATATTTCAAAGTGCTATAAATTTTAGCTAAAATGAGACTATACTGACGGTTAGCTTTTTAAAATACTCAATTGAAGATGTATTGAGTACCACTCGTGTGATTTATTTTAAACCCACAGCAATTGTTCAAGTCAACAACCCCGTCAGTTCCTCTGTAGCATTTATTAGTGTGGAAACCACGAATTTTTCGTACGAATAATCCATTTCTTATTCGAAATTACAGAAATATACCCGCGGTAAATTTTTTTTATAAAAATAGGCTCAAGTCGCCCAATAGAAGGGCAATTGGAGCCTATCGCCCAACCAGAAGCCGATTCTGTCCCTGTCGCTCAACCATCCGGCGACTGCATCCAGTCGCCCTCCCATTGGGCGACTTTAATGCAGTCGCCCAATGGTTGAGCGACAGGGATCAAACCTTCGCCAAAAATAGTGAAAATTGGTGAAGATATTCTTCATTGATCCAAAAGCCTTCAAAAAATTTTTTGAACAATTTCGGCTACGGGATCAAAAGTTATAGCAATCGAGGAACACAAAGAGAGGAAACGGGGAGTGATTGAAACTGCTATAACTTTTGATCCCGTAGCCGAAATTGCTCAAATTTTTTTCTGAAGGCTTTTGGATGTATGAAGAATATCTCCACCAATTTTCACTATTTTTGGCGAAGATTTGATCCCTGTCGCTCAACCATTGGGCGACTGCATTAAAGTCGCCCAATAGGAGGGCGACTGGATGCAGTCGCCTGATGGTAGAGCGACATGGATAGAATCGGCTTCTGGTTGGGCGATAGGCTCCAGTCGCCCTCCCATTGAGCGACTTGAGCCTATTTTTGTAAAAAAAATTCCTGCAGGTATATTTGTGTAATTTCGAATTAAAAATGGATTATCCGTACAAAAAAATTCTGGAAACCACCCTTTGTATCATTGTATGTTTGTGGACAGATTCATTTTTTAACATCTCATCGTCTTGTACGTAAGTCAACTGCAGACCCCGCCCCTCCCCCCCTCCATTTCAAATCACAAAATTCGTTAGATTTTTTGGGATTTTCGCTTGGTCACTGGGCTAGGCCGACCAACGACCGGCCGATAGGCATAGAAAACGGATCAAATAATCTCAAATACAAATATGGATACGGATATTCTCAAATATAAATACAAATACAAATATCTTTAAATATAAATTTTACTTATCATATTTATATTTTTAAATATGAATATCGGATAAAATAAATTATCTATTATGTTCCCTACCACTAGGAAACAATCCCCGTAAGGCGGTAAGGGGATTCGGCCGGCCCCTGACCCGCCGAATTCTTGTCCAATAAAGACATGTGGACGCATATGGATGTGTCTGCAAGTTTTCTTTGTTCTTGCATCCTTAATAATTCTAAGTCAACTTTGAATACGTAATAAAGTTTTGCTCTGGCATGTTTTAGAAAAAAAAGCTCTGCAAGACTTTAAGAGAGCATTCGGAATATTTGCACAAAATAATTATTGGAATAAAGAAATCAATGGATTGCTCTCTCATGCCCACTCCGTCTAAATTTATAAGACATATTTTTTTCTTAGCACATAGATTAATGAGATAATAAAAATAGCTAAATTACCTCAATAAAAATAGCTAGATTACCCCCTAATTATTATATCTAAATATTATATTCATGCATGCATGTAAAGAATAACAAATAAAAATTGTATATTTATTAGGGATATAAAGAGAACATCACACTAATTTTATGAACAAGCCATTAAAAAAAACGCTCATAAACATGGACCGAAGAGTACATCTTATGTCTATTTATTCATCTACTTTCTATAGTTAACTTCTATGATTGATCTTGTTCTAGTTGGTTAATTGGCTATTGGATCGTTTGATGACACTGGGCGTGTTCTTTGTGGTTGTAGCTTACGGTTTTTAGGCTGTTCGTGAGAGAGAATATAAGGTAACATAAACTCACATGTGGTTTTAGCTGATATAAATGAAGTCGCTATAATATATAATATAATCAATTTGTAGATTTTATATTAAAAAATACTTCGTTTAAAAACTAGTAAATACAAGTTATCAGCCGAGGGCTCTATAGGCTAGTAGAGGGGGAATAACATCTACATAGAAACCGAGCAAAGCGAGTACAAAAAAAAATATTTCTGAAGTGTATTTTCCTTCACGATCAGTTCTCAAAACTTTGATCTTTATATTTAATTGATTTTTCACTTCAGTTTTAAATGTTTTGAACATATCAAAACCTTCTGACTTTTGTTTAAGAAGATACATATATCCAAATCTAGAATAATCATCAATGAATGTGATAAAATAAATTTTTTACCTCTAGTGGGAGTAGACATTTCACCACAAATATTAGAATGAATAATGACAAGAGGCTCATTAGATCTTTCCGCCTTTAGAAAACATGCACGGGTCATCTTACGGTTTTACCCATTATATATGCCTCACAAATACCAAAATTCTCCCACTTAAAGTGCAGAATTCTAGAATTAATAAGTCTTTTAATTCTATTTTTAGATATGTGACTAAGTTGTAAATGCCATAAATATGATTATGAGCATGTGCTTCTATCATTAGTGTTCCTCACTATAGAGTTATTGGAATAAAGAAATCAATGGATTACTCTCTCAAACTCTCTCCATCCAAATTTATAAGATGTATTTTCTATTAGCACATAGATTAATGAGATAATAAAAATAGCTAGATTGCCCCTAATTATTATATCTAAATACTATATTCAATGCATGTATGTAGAGAATAGCAAATAAAAACTACATATTTATTAGGGGTATAAAAATAATATCACACTAATTTTACGTTGGAAAATGAAACACGCCCTGTATTATGGACAAAACCATTAAAAAATACGCTCATAAACTTGGACGGAAGAGTACACTTCTGTGATTGATCTTGTTCTAGTTGGTTAATTGGCTATTGGATTGTTTGACGACACTGGGTCTATTCTTTGTAGTTGTAGCTTATGATTTTTTGGATTGTTCGTGAGAAAGAATATAGAATAACATAAACTCACACGCGGTTTTAGCCGATATAAATGAAGTTATTATAATATATATTATAATCAACTTGTAGATTCTATATCAAAAACACTTCGTTTAAAAATCAGTAAATACAGCGAAAATCAAAAATCGTATTTAAAAACCACATTTAACAAGCCCACTAGTTTCTTAACAAGTTATCCGCCGAGTGCTCTATAGGCTAGTAGAGGGGAATAACATCTACTTGGAAACAGACCGAAGCGAGTACTAGTGGAACTCTAATGCCTGATTCTGGATAGCTAGCCTAAAGCCCGGCCCAACAGCCCAGTTCCAACTAGCGCTTGCCGCCAGGCATGGACGCCGGCCAGCCTTCGTGCTCGAAGCCGCAGGACGGCAGTCTGGATGGCAGGCGGCGAGCGCTCTTCCGAGGCTTTGAGCTGGTGGCGGCGCCTTCCACGTCAGGCCGCGGCCAGCCCGTTCCACGCTGGTTGCAGCACCGCCGCGTACCCTGGCGCCGCTTCTGCACCTTCGACGCCGTGGCTGTTCCTTGGACGCGCCGGCATCCGCGCCGGCTGACTCTTCTTAAATTAGCTTGGTAAGTGCTCCAATTCCCTGTGATTTACTTGGCGCTGCTATTCGACTGGATTGGATATGCCAATGTGTTGATTTCAGCTTTAGGTATTCCGTTTCAACTAGGCCGTACGTTGATGTCTTAGTAGTTTCAGTTTTACAGTTCAAAAAAAATCAGTTTCGTAAATGCCATTCTTCTTGTTTCATAATTTGTTGATAGTGGATTAGAAATTTCGCACTTCAGACAGAAAGTTCTTAGTAAATTTGTAATGCATCAATGCTAGCATGCCACCCCATACAGAAAGCGGAGTTCTCAAACTGTACGACTTAAATAGTACTAAAAGAAAGAAAATTTGAGGACTTTTATTCGTCTTAAGAATTTATCGCCTTGAGCGATTCGACTTATTTTCATTTAATTTAATTTTAACTTAACAAAGGATACATTTGCTTACTTTGTAACAGAAATGTATTACCTTTGACTTCTTGTTTTTTCATTCTACCTGTTTAGGTCGAGTATGGAGATGGGCAAAGCAACAACATTATTGGCTAATGCAGATTCATTAGCAAAACAGCCAGGTTCTTACATGAAAATCAAACTCCAAAATGACCAAAGCAACAGGACTTCCTGATGGCATGAAAGCCAATGTTTCAGGACTTATTGAAGAAGATACAAACTTAAAAAGCATGACACATTTGCAAATACAGAGCTATTGATAACACAACAACTAATGACGTACTGGAAAAGACTACATGCATGATGTAGCTGTGTGCAGAGGCACCAAACAAGAATATTACTGCACAAAGAAGGTAAACTGCCACTCTTAGATGCGGAGCACTGGAACATACTGCATCTTCTCGTGCATTCCATTCTTGTCCCAATGTGTTTTAAAGTCCTTGTGCAGACCCAGCAGCCAGAGCTTCTTCAGGGATCGAAGGGATTCAATGCCTTCAGGGACCTTATCTAGCTTCAACAGTGACACGATGTATAAACCTTCAATGCATGGAAGGGCACCTTCTCCAATCTCTAGCTGGTTGACATCCGGCATGTGCTTCAAGACAAGTATCTTCAGGTTTGAAAAGCACCCTGCCGAAAGAACCAAGGTCTTTGTACTATGCACTCTGTTAAGGCTCAGATAGGCGAGGTTTGGGACATGCGATGTGAGCAGCAGTAGAGGATCTTCCCCAAGGTGACACCAGCTTAGAGCTAGGTACTTGAGATATCTCCCATGGTCCTGAAATATTGGGCACTGCAGTGTCCCGTTGGCCCAGCTCCCTCTGACAATCAGCCTGTGTAGCCTTGTGGAAGTCGGTTTAAGGGTTTTGAAGCAAAGTGTCTCTTCTTTATCACTTGCTGAAAGAAGCAAGCTTGAAAGAAGCGTCATCTTTGACAGTGTAGCAAAAAGATCTGTGCAATCAGCAGCACTTATGTTGTCAATCCACACACTTTGTAGTTGCGTCAGTTTCTCCAGCTGCTCGGCCAAGTCCTTGCTGGCTTCCACAGTCTCGAGAGTCTGCAGTTCTTCCAAGTGGGACAGCTCCTTGGGTGGTTGCACTCCGATGAAGTATCTGAACTCTGACTGCTTCTCGTCAGCAAATCTATCAGCTAAAAGGTGCCTTAGCTTCTTTACCTTAACAATCCCTCGTGGTAGCTTCTCTATTTTAGTTTGCTTGATGTCCAGAGTGCTGAGGTTAGAGAGCTTCTCAATTGACTCTGGAAGTGACTTGACTTTGGTTCGCCTTAAGCCGATGTACCGTAGATTAAACAAATTCCCAATAGATGCTGGCACTTCAGTGATTTCAGAATCTTGCAGCTCAAGAACAGTGAGAAAGATGGATTCAGACAGAATTGAGGATAGCATGCCAGGGGAGGATGAAATTGTTTCAAGTGATATTATGGTCCGAAGATGAAGAAATTTTGCTCCAGTTGCACTTTTGTCTTTCCATCCACATGTTGACAGGCGGCGAACTTCCTTATCCATCAACAACATTGTGCCAGAATCATTTGCTGAACCAAACCTCTCCTCTTTAGCAATTGAAAGAGCCAGGTCGCGCACGATGTCATGCATCTTACAGGTACTCACCCTGCCAAGCTCATCATATTCCACAACTTCGAGCATATTCCGTTGGATGAGTTCCATGAGATTTCCTTCAGCCACATCCTCTGCTGTGTTATATTCTTTTCTCATTGCAAAGCCTTCTGCCACCCACAGCCGCACAAGGCTCTCCCGCGACATGTGGTAATCTTCAGGGAACATGCTGCAATACAGAAAGCAGTTCCTAAGGTCTCCTGGTAAGTCATAGTAGCTTAGATTCAGAACTGCTTGGACATGATCATTTTTTGCTAGCTCGCTGCGAAGCTGATTGTATGTTTGGTTCCAGGTATGCTCTATTGGTTGCTTTGAGGACAGCAGACTGCCAATAGACACAATAGCTAGAGGCAGGCCCTGACACCTATCAGCTATAAAATTAGCCAGCTCCCCAAGCTCTGAGGGGCACTTGTTGTCCTTTCTGTTATAAAAAGCCCTTCTGCAGAAGAGGTTGAATGCATCAGTCTTTCCCAAAGGTTGGAGTTGGAGTTGGCGTGTTGTGAGAGCTAGACTTGCCAGTTGCCACATGCTTGTTCCGTGTGGTGATGATAATGCGATTTGCTTGGAGATTCTGGAAGGCGTCACGCATTTGAGTGTATGCTTCTCTGTCCCAGACATCATCCAATACGATCAAACATTTCCTATCTTTTAGTTTTTCCTTTATTTTTTCTTTCAAGTCATGGACATCCATAGCTGCTAACTGTGCATGTTCTGTGTACCCAATCTTCCTTAGTAGCTTCCTCAGCAAATCTTCCACAGTGTAGGTCTGTGACACTATGATCCATGCATGAGCAGGGAACCTGATCTTCTCCCGTTCGTAGACATTAGTGACCAGGGTGGTTTTTCCTAATCCCCCCATACCGGACACTGTTATCACCGTACTGTCCTGCTCATCCAGCTCATCAGAGTATAGCCATCCAATCAACTTTAACCTGTTGCCTTCAATCCCCACTAGATCTTCATCCTTGACGAGTTCTGGGATGAAACCTTGTGACCGCTTTCTTTCAATGTCAGGGTGTTTATTAGGAACAAGCTGGGATGGATTCAACCACTTCTCTTTCAGTTTTATAACTTGTTGGATTTCCTCCTCTATCTGAGTAATATCACCAACAATTTCGTTGAACACATAGGCATAATATGATCCTTTGACGAAGTACTTCATCAGGAACCCTTCTTCTTCTTTTTGAAGATGGTGATATGCGTATTTGTCCATTACATCCTCGACATGGTAGGCCAGCTTCCGCACCTCCCCAACCCAACCCTTGACGACTTTGTCGGTGAGATGCGTCGTACCTATCTCTTGTATAACATTTTCCATTGCCGTTAGTTCCATCCTTATTTTTTCGACCTTCCCTGGCAGTTCACTTATACCCTTAACTTTTTCATATATCTTAGTGGCAGCATCTTTACCGAATGTGGTACCAATCTTTGAGAGAGCAAGGAGTACTGCCTCCGCCATTTGTGCTGTATGAGAGAAACACCGAGCGCATGTTACATAGTGCAACAAAAAATTTAAACAAACCAGCAGAAATCCATACAATTGCATGGCTTGTTTCTTCTTATTTAAATCTAAACCATGATGAAAGGACATGAATATGTTATATTTGTGAAATAAAGAAATTCAAGCCAATTCAACTCCATCCATGGTTCAGGCAAGAAATTGCATAAACTTTTCAGTCCATTTTTAGTTTTTCCTTGTTTTTGAATTTTTACATATTTAAATTTTTAATAAATTTAGAACTGAGTTTAAATATCAAATGTTTAATTTGACACGTACACTTTTTTGTTGATTTAACTAAAACGTTTAATTGCATTTAATGTGTCATCTTGATTGCTTAGACTTGAAACCTACATTAAGCATTCTAAAAAAATAACTTTGGTACAGAATGCATGTTTTGTAACATCATATGTTTTGGATGAAGGGCTAGTAAATTTGCATTCAAGAAATAAATTGCTAAAAAGTTATTTACTTTGATTTTAAGATTTTACATTAAATTTAAATATCAAAATTGGAAACAAAAAGATATAGTGATGACATTGCAAAACCAAAACATATCAAAAAGCCAAATACAATATGAGAACTCTCTTGGGGTGCAATGGTGGGGACATAAGGTTGTGAACCCACCCATCCAAATTCAAGTCTCACTTCTACTTTAAATTTGAAGTGTAGGAGGAATAAGTTTGATTCCATCAAATCTAAAAAGAAGCCAAATACAATCTAAGTTCAAATTCAAGATCCAACTTATAAATCGTCTTCTGCACTCTTGTGCTGCCTGATCAGGTGAATTATTTTATGGTGCCCCTTAGTGCCACCGATGATAAATGTGATATCCTTCATAGTTTGATGGGCTAAAAGGATTGGATTTTCAGCCACTATTTGATCGAATCCTGACTAGGTTGAGTGTTAGGCAATCACATGTGCTTTGTTTGTGAGGCATCTTATACTGGTTTACTCAATCCTTTCCGGACTTTCATCCTTTTCTATCTGGCCTACTTAGTTGTTCCTAGGAAGGTGATTAATAGTATGGATCATATCAGGCAAGGCTGCTTGCGGAAAGGGATATCATTCTTCATGGTGGTTCTTGTTTAGCGGCCTGCAACCTTTTTGTTAGAAGTAACAAGCTTGGAGGTTTTGGTATTTTAAATCTCCATGTTTAGAATCATGGTCTCATGGCTAAGTTTCTTCATAAAGTTTATAATCATGTGGATACACAGTGTGGTTCTTTTTTTGAAATGGAAAAGTGTGGATTCTTTGGAGGGAATAAAATTTGCGAACCTTCCTCTGTTTGGAGTCATTGCTAGAGCTCTGGTGGGAGATGGAGCTTATATTCTTTCTTTTTTTGGGATTCTGGTAGGCAGATGTGGGTATTACTTCCCTAACTGGTTTATTTTTCCAAAGGACCTTCTTTGACATTTTTATTCAAGAAAAAAGCCATTGGAAAAGATCTTTTGCTTTGTTAGAGTTTTCAGTCTCCTAATGGAATTGCGAGGTAACTGACATATTCTGAGTGGAATCGCCTCTGACTTTGCATAGTAATGGGACGCTGTGAGAATGTTAATGAAGATTGAGTCCATTTGTTTTTCAAATGCTCATTCAGTATTCATTGTTAAGTCTCATTTATGTTACTAGGAACAGTCACTTAAGTATGCTTGGGTATTTTGCTGGATACTAAGAGAAGAGTAGCTAAAGCAAAATTTCTTCCTTAAACATGTTATTAGCAGATTATGGCGGATACGGAAGCAGAGAAACAGAAGAATCTTTGATGATGTTCCATCATATCGATTAATTTAGCATTATGGATTTTAGCAGTAATTGGTAATGTTTGCATCTCGTTGCTTGGGCACACCAGGAGGTTAACATTGGTAATTTAGCATTATGGATTTTAGCAGTAATTGGTAATGTTTGCATCTCGTTGCTTGCACCAAGCCCGGATGTAACTAGTTTTTCTGGCTGGTGGTGTAGTGTTGCGAAGAGGGTTCCTAAGGAAGTGAGAAAAGGCCTTAATTCTCTAATTATCTTGGTTGCCTGGGAACTTTGGAAGCATCGGAATGCTTGTGTTTTTGAAGGAGCAAGGCCAAGATTAGAAGTTGTCCTGCAGGCTATTGAATATGAGAGTAGCCTTTGGTGTCCTGCCGGTGCTTTAGCGCTCCAAGAATTGTTGTTGAGATCACTTGCCCTAGTCAACTAAACCTCTTACTTTTCTGAGGAGCTGGTGTTGGTCGTGTTTGTGTTTGTGTGTGTGTTCATGTGTGTTTGTGTGGGTTTTGGAAAAGGCTCTTCGCCTCTTTCCATTGTTTTTCTATCTTCTTAATGAAATGACACGCAGTTCTCCTGCGTAGTTCGAGAAAAAAGTTTTAGCCAGGCTTGAATCCTGATGGGCATAATGTTGAATGAATCAGTTCAGTTGCTTGTTCTCCAGGATGCATGACTTGTTACTGGCTCCTTGAGCCCGTTTTTTCCCTCTTTGTTTATGTATGTAATTTTATACTTTCCTTTCCTAATAAATTTCTTTAAAGCAAAGTGCAAAGAGACTTTATTTTCCATTAGATTTAACCCTTAATCTTTTCATTAAAAATTACACTGTTAATATATAATGTCAATGTGCTCCTGTCCTGTTTTACCCAAGTAAGGGTTATTTACGCTACAAGACTCTGCTATTTGACTTTGTACGATTAAGTCCCTCTATGCAATTTTGTCGATTTTGTTTCTGTTCTATTCATCTTTGTGTAGGTGAGCCCTTTCGTTGAGAAATCCCTCCCCAATTTTTATTGTACAATTAGGCCTTTACTATTTGACAAAAAAAATTAATACCTTGGCTACTATTTTGCACATATGTTGCTTCTAAGCTATGATACGTGCAACATATAAGGGTGAGGATTCAAATAAGCTAGTGAGCACCTTCTGAGGACGGAAGCTTGTAGGTTGCTCACAAGCCAGGCTGCAACGATGTGATCAATCCCTGCATCAAAGAAGAGGAAAATATTGTTAAGATGTAAATTAAGATGAAGCTAAGATATACTACAATGTCAAAAGTGACAAGAAGGTTTTTAAAAATATGTCAAAACTTGAATAAAAGCTAAATTACAAAATTAGAACAAGAGCTGTCAAAAGTCAAAACTCACAGGAGCTAAGCTCTTCGCAGGTTGCTCAAATAGATGAACCACGAACTAGAAGGATGATTTCTTCTGTTCAGAGAAAAAACGTACAGCAAAAAATTTTCATGATGCAAATAACTTGGAGATTTCAGGATAATAATTTCTTCTGTTCAGAGACAGAAAATGCAGAAAAAATTTATCGCAGAGCAGATCTAAATAGGACTGCTGAGGAAAGGAAAACGAGTAATCCCAGCAAACTAGACAATTATTTTAAGAACGAGGTAATCGGACCTGAAAATACCAAATTGTCTTGGTAGCGGTGTGATGTTTAAGCTTCCCACTGCAAACTAGAACATGTACAGACCTATGAACAATGGAGATTGTTGGTGAGGTTCGGTCTGGATTGGAAGTTGAGATAGATGCAATGACCCAGATTTATGTATAGCCTCCTGCAGTCTTTCTTCTTCATTTATTCCTCAAATGAATCTGAATTAACTTTGGAAGACTTGACAAAGTCTACGCCCTCCAATGGCACTTGCAATACTAAAACTTGTTCACAGCTCTGTTCGACGTTACAGGTGTAATAATGTATTGTATTGTTAGTCGTTGAGCTTAACCGTGACTCGGGAAATTAGAAAGAAAGACTTAGCAAGCCTGTCCCCAGTCGCTCGGGGGGCCTGCGACTAAGGCTTTATTCCTGTAAAAAAATGATTTATTTGTGTCAATCTACCCTACTCTATAATACACCAAAATTTTCTTTACTAAATCTACCCCCCTCAACCACCCCCACAGTCATGTCTAATCTAAGTCCACCCAGATTTGTGTACCAAAGTAATCCAACTTCATACAAATGAATGGCTTGGATCTCTTCTCAAGTCTTCTTCTCTTACTCATTGAAGATCCTAAGGTCAAAACCATCCGGATCATGCACCCAGAACCCACCCCGTGCCCATGCCCCCACCCTCCTCCCTAAACGCGTGCGGCTCTGCCTCCACCCCCGAATCTTCCACCGACGCCTCCCTCCCACCCCGCGCCGCCGCGTCCTCCCCCGCTCCCACCTCGCCCCGCCGCCTCCTCCCCTCCTCCCCACCCCACCCCGCGCCGCCGTCGCCTCCTCCCCTCCCTCCCACCCCGCGCCGCCGCCTCCTCCTCCGACGCTGCCTGACGCGATCTGCGCGTCGAGCGCCTTGACGGCCTCCTCCTTCTGCGCCTCCTCCTTAATTAACCATTCGTCTCCACTTAAGCCTTCCGATGGCGAAACCCTAAGCTAATCCCACGCCTCGCTTCCTCGGCACTCTCGCCACCTCGCGCCGCGCATGGACCAGCCATTGTCGGACCCGGCCATCGCCGAGATCCGTCTCTTCTACGTGCGTCTCTCGCGCGCGCGCGCTGCCCCGCGCGCTGGCCCTCCATCCCGCCGGCGACGCTGCCTCCCTCGCCCTGCCGCTCCGCCTCGATCGCCACGACCCGCCTCGGCGAGTCCACCTCGTCTCCACTGCCGCGCGCGCTCCCCCTCCCGCCGCGACTTGAGGTCACCGATCACCGCGCGCGCGCGCTCCTCCGCGGCTCTCTTCGACGATGCCACGATCGGCCGATTCCCCGCTGGGTAGTCGATTGCATCCTCGCCGCTGAGCTGCGGGCTTTACCTCGCCTTTGAGGTCTACGTTGCGGATGCTTGCGCGGAGAGCCGCCGTCGCACGCGCCTCTGCGCCCGCCACTTCAAGAAGCTTCGGCGGATTGGTTCGCCGGCAATCGCGACTTTGACGGTGAGTATTAATCGAAATTCAAGAATATTAGTTGTTTGATTTTACTGATTAATACGACTTACAAAGGAAATTGTAGCAGCAAAACGGGAGCCTAATATAGTAATTTGCGTATTGTAGAGTGGTTGTGTGACAACTGACAAGCAAAATCTTTGACGGCACATAAATTGGTGGACTTTGTTCGAGTTCTTGGTAAGCATGTAGTATTGTGTTGTGATTGTGATTGCTGTGCTCATACGTTGTGTTTCGGTTGCAAAGTCTGGCTTGATCGGCAGGGAATATTGTTGTCAAGTGTCTGTCACTGTAAAAGATATTGTGCGGGTGTAATCCCGTAAACAGAACATGGTGATTTAGATGTTACGTTCTCCCTGTAACTTTCTGTGATTATGACTGGTATTCTGGTAATAGTATCTTTATCTTCAGCCTTGGATTGATATATTTGTGCGTATACTGTTGAAAAGTCTGATGCTCATTAGTTCATTCTTGATAGAATAATAGCTGTATACTATACAGTTCTGAAAGACATATATACCAATGGTTTACCATATGGTGGTACATTACCTGTACATGTATTTTAATATTTGAAGTTAGTTTCATATTTATGTAATATGTAGAAGTAGGTGATTATCTGGGAATTGTGTTAGATATAAACCGACATTTCTGGTTGATAAGCATAAGTCATTTAAGCTTTTTAGCTATGCGGTAATTAGCCTTTCTATGATTTACATACCGTAATTAACCTTTGTATGCACTAATTAGCTCTGTGATTAACCTTTGTATACTAATATTGATCTATGGTTTATCTATGCTAAACCATGTTTCTTCGTTTTGTATGATTGGATTAGGGAGTAGGTTTATCTAACTTTTCGTGCCGCATGAAAATTTCAGATTCGGGCCATACTTCTGCCAGCCGGTTATTGCTGGACTTGGAGATGGCAATGAGCCATTTATTTGTACCATGGACTGCATTGGTGCAAAGTAGGTATCCATTACATTTGTGCTTTGTTTTTCCACATGTATTTTTTATACCAAGTATTTTACCGTAGCGTTAGCACGGGCACACTACTATTTTGTTAGGAGACCACAGGGGTTGATAAAGATCCCTATCAACTCGCTGAATCATTGGTTGAAGAGGAAAGCTGTGAGGATTGTACAATGAAAAATTTCCTTGGGGCCTTTTGTTTGGTCTATTTATACCTGCAACATTAGCACAGATATCCTGGGATTGGATGATGTACATAGAAAGAATAGGTTATTGTCCCTTGTGCCCCCGGCACAACATGATTTTGAAAGGAAGGAATTGTTGGCGGCCAATCTTCTCGACTTGGTCCAGTACATTACGCCTCCAAATTTCTGTTCTGTAAATTTATTTGCATCAATTCTCTCAACCGGGCTGCGTACCAGGTTAAAATTTTGAAGTGTTTATATCACCAATCTTTCACAGCAAACGATAGACATTCTGATCGAGTACAATAAAGAATGCTCCCGCTTCTGTTGGTTGTAAGCACAACTGCTGTAATGCTTGTTGAAGTATATGAGTATATTGCCTACCCTCTCTCAACAACGTAAGTTTTTGGGTAAACTAATTAGCGCATGAAACTCAATATTGATGCCTTTTTAACAGTTCAATTGTGCGGTCTGCTGAAGATACAAAATTTGATGTGACACTGATGAGCGAACTGAAGCAAGCTCAATTGTTGAGATGCCCATGGCTACAATGACGAGGACCAATTTCCCATTCTCTGCACACATGGTCTTCCTCACTAAGAAATTACCTTCAGCTGCAACCAGAAACATGATATCAGATCTGATAACAATGTTGGTTAACTCATGCATCCTGATTGCACATTCTGGAGCCTTCATTTACTCGATTAGTCATGGGGAAGGGTGCTCTTATGTACAAGTGCTAAGGTAAACTGAATACTAATTCTCACAGACCCTTTTTACACTTATGTCACATAGCATCATGCCATTATTATATTGACTTAATATTTGGCCGTTGGTACCTTGAAACAATGCATTATTAGTTACCCTCTTTGTTCCCAAATATATGTTTTTCAGACATTGACACGATCTCACCTATGACCATTATTCTCTAATTACATTTTAGTAAAAATTATAAAAAATTATAATGATTTGGAAGTACTTTTGATGACAAGTCTACTAATATGATCTCCATGCTACAAATTTAAATACTTTTGTGCATAGTAGAGTACGAGACTATCAGTGGTTAAAGTGTTAAATGTGATCACACATTCTAAAATGACATCTATTTAGGGATGGAATACATTTTATTAATAGCTATTAAATTTCTGGAGCTTGGTGGTCCAGTATTATTGCGTTCTCAAAAGAAGTTAACTTCGTTTCTAGCAGTTCTCGATTGCATGCTTTTATTATATTAGGATTAGCTGCCTTTTATGTGGTACTTTATAACCATAATGTGGACTACATTCATCTATATATTATTTTGTTATACAGGCAATTATCAAGCCCCAGTATGTTGACCACATTCCGAAAGCTGTGCAAGACAATGTAGGTCAAGTGCTTGATCAAAAGGATGAGAGGGATATGAAATTTGAGCTTTGTGTTGACCTTGAATTGAACAAAGTTATTGACCGTAATGTGGGAGATTTGTCTGGTGGCGAGCTCCAGAGATTTGCGATTGCTGTAGTTGCTGTGCAAAATGCAGAAATTTTCATGTTTGATGAGCCATCAAGTTATCTTGATGTCAAGCAGAGGCTTAAAGCTGCGCGAATTATTCGCTCCTTGCTTAGACCCAATAGGTAACAGAAATTTGTTATATTTATACATTATGTGATTATGTCTGAGGTGAAACTTCAATGAATCTGATGTCAAATCCTCTTTAATTTGTTCTCAGCTATGTAATTGTTGTGGAGCATGACTTGAGTGTCTTAGATTACTTGTCCGATTTTATCTGTTGCTTATATGGGAAGCCAGGGGCCTATGGTGTAGTTACTTTACCATTTTCTGTCCGAGAGGGCATCAACATTTTCTTGGCTGGTTTTGTTCCGACAGAAAATCTTCGGTTTCGAGATGAATCGCTTACATTTAAGGTAAGATCTCTTCATTGGATTGAGATCCTTGTGGGTGATAAACTATGTTCTTATGATAATTCTGCCTCCTTTTAGATTGCTGAGACTCAGGAAAGTGCTGAGGAGATTGAGACATACCACCGATATAAGTACCCTATATGAGCTTTCCTGTCTGTACAAGGGCATTGGAAATTGCCAGAATGGAGGATAAGTCAAGACTGGGGAAGCCAGTAAAGATTTATCAACTTGGAACATGTGATGAAATCAGAACAGGAGCCAATCGAGGTCGCTTGACATCACCAGGTTCTTGCAGCCTTCTCTTGACTACATATGTTTATCCTGCAGAGATAAACGTCGACAGTTTGGCGCACCCTACAAATGCAAGAATCAGGGAAGTTCCAGGGACTCTCGTTATGTTGCCCCAGTCAGGAAGTCCGGGTGGTTCTTGAAAAGTGGGCATTCATTGGCGAATTATGGACTTTTGCACAGTGATGAATGTTGGTGCACTGAGATGATATTGTCCCCTTTCTGTTATTGTGATATATGCTCATGTGATTTTTGCTATGTTATTCAGCTGTTGCCCTCCCCGCCTCCATTTGTCCAGTAGCTAAACTGAACAAGACATGGTCTTTTGTAAGTGATGCAGGGAGTATCTGTTCATTTTATCCAATTTCCACTTTCTTATGTCTACGTCGGCTATTGGCCATGGGTGTATGGTCTGGTTGTGTAGCTGAATTGTGCGAAAACTCTGCAAATTTGTAGATCTCCAAATTGAGCATGATTCCGGTTGTTTGTTTGATGGAATGGGTACTGAACAGCAAGCACTACAGCACCAAGGTTATATCGGCGGTGGTGGTCGTGGCGGCTGGTGTTTTGATTTGCACGGTCACGGATGTGGAGGTCAATGCCAAGGGATTCATCTGCGCTTGCGTGGCTGTGTTCTGCATGTCACTTCAACTGATTGTGAGTTTCTTTTCTCTGTCTGTCTTGATACTAGATTTGTGCATTCCACATTCCTGTGTAGGATGATAATTGATAAATACTAGCTGTGCATACCATAGCTGGCAATGTGCCCTAAGATTTTCGTTATATGATTCATTATGAAATTGACACTATTTGAATCTTCTATGACCATTGACGATAAGGTATGCTGATGAGAAACAACAAAATTGGATGTTTTGGTGGAACAATGTCCCAAACAAGTCGTATTTTCATTGGTTGGGGATTATATAATTCCGCTCATATTAAGCCTTCACTTTCTGGTGTCACTTATTTTGCAACCTGTTTAGCTGCTTTGGACATTGCTTTTGTAGGCTTGTAGCATTATGTGACAAAAATATTTGGTTATACAATATATGAGACGTGAATCTTAATGAATCTGATTGTTCGTTTTATTTTTTACAAATTTTATCTTGTTTTGTAATTTACCGTAGCGTTAGCACGGGCACAATACTAGTTGAATTAAAATTTGGTTTATTAAAAAAATTCTATTATGGACCGGTTTGTACGCGAAATGCTAGTCCTTCCTTTAACCCATTCTCTGGTCGTCCAGTTTTAATGTATACTTTATGCGAAACTAACTTGGTAGTAAATTAATTTTCAAATGCAAATGGCAAGATTAAGGTGCTTAATTTAAGCAGATAGCTATTCTTTATTCTTCTCTAGCCTACTCTGCTCTACGCTAATGGTGTCATACTGCCCCGTCCTTTTCGGCTTCCATAATCGTCGAGCCAAGCTTAACCGTGACTCGGGAAATTAAAAAGGAAGACTTAGCAAGCCGTCTTAATGTATAATGGTTGCTAGTTAAGCTGTCGGTCTGAACGGATGAGACTGTAAGAACACCCATGATGGCTATCTTGCGAGATGAGAGGAAACCGACACAAGACGTGCGCATGTAATTATCGAATAAATCAGCAAAAATTAACCTCTTGGACCTGGCATAGACTTGCAATTAACCCACTAACTTGGTGTTCCAAACTTGGAAAATTATCTCATCACAAGAATGACAAAAACTCATTTTTCCACACAAGAGAAGGATGTGCCATATGCAGATAACGCAACCTCCAACCAACTAGGGTATTCCCAATGCTCCTGCAATCAGCTGTGTTGTGAGACCATACTAAGGTCATCCTATGATTGTGATGAATAATTAACTTTTAATTCAAAGAGTTTGCAGAGTTTAAGTTTCAGTTTTTCAACCTTTGGTTCATACCTACCGGTTTGACCAGCCAGAGGTGTCAGTCAGACCAGCAGCCACCAACGGTCAAACTAGCTAAAACCGGCAGTCAACACGGCTAAAGACAGCGGTCTAATTGGCCAGGTGGGGTGCCTTGGCTGAAAAGTGGTTTTTTAGTAATTCTGGTCTTGGTTTGATCTAGATCAGTGCATTTGTGTTGCATTGTGTATTTATGGACTAACATGGGTTAACTTGCGAAGAACTTGTGCCAAAAAATGATTTCTTGGTTTATTATTGTACAGGTGGCTTAAAAGCGATTATGGTCAATGGCAAGGAGACCGGGAGATACCTAAGTTCCAGACCGGTCGTAGATGCTATGTGGGATAGTTGAGCTCAAGTAAGGCACAAGATGGATAAGGACCATGAAAGGTAAAATTTAAGTAAAGACCATGATGTATTAGAGATGTATGTCATGCTTTGCGGTGGTGCTTTCGAGGATGGAGGCTTTAAGGTAAGTGTTTTCACTGTCATCAATTGGGCACATTGATGATTTTGTCTCGTGTGGTGCTATATGACGGTTTGCTTGTTTGTGTTGGTTATAGGACTCTGGGGCTACATTATAGTGAGGCAGATGGGGCTACACTCAGGAGGAGCTAAGTTCCAAAGATCAAGGAATCGCTGAAGATGATGAGGCTTGCGGGGTGGTTACAAGCCAAGAAGACAGGGAGCCAGAGTGAAAGCTACCAGTGGAGAACATGACGGGCAATAGTAAGGTGAACTAGAAATAGGCTCAAAGAGGAACTGAGATCCTGTACGGTTAAGGAAGCCAGGTTCTATCATGTGTAAGGAGAATTATGTAGTGCGCCAAGTGATTTGAGTCGTTTGCAAGCGAGAACGATTCGGTGGGATCCGAACGTGTGAGAGACTTAGCGACAAGTCATTAGGGTCACATGAAAAATGACGAAGAATGGACGATGCTTCGTGGCAAAGAAAGCGGGAAGCTTTGTGAAATATGATAGAGGGGTATTTTGGTAAATTGCTCGATACCGAAAAAATTACGGCTTGCGAAATCACGATGTTGGCGTAATGATTTAGGTTTGTATGTGCTAAAAATGTGAGGAGGGTGTTGATTCACTAATTGGTTAATAGGTGCGTACACTTTGAAAAATGTGCATATGTAAGGGTAAAACCCGATATGGTGTTGAGTTAACAGGTTAGCCCATGTAAATGGATGAAACCCAACTAGAGGTGTTGATCAGGGTTTTCTTTGTGAGCCTCCATATATAAGGAGGGATAGAGGTGGCTTAGGATTAAGCTTTTGGGAGAGTTTAGACCTAGCCTTGGAGAGAGTTAGGGTTCTTGGAGAGAACCTTGTGAGAAATATGAGAGCCTATTGTGGTTGAATTTTTTTTATCATTCATAGGCTTATGACGTGGTTGTAAAACATTCATCTCCTAACAGAGATCAAAATTTGTCCAAGTATTTTTTTTCTTGTGCTCAAGTGATGAATCTTAGCTTAGTTTTGGTGCTTCCTCTTCTCCTCTTGATCTTGTTGTATGCCAAGAATGTGTAAGTGATAAAGATGTCTCTTATAGACCATATCTCATCTATCTAGACGCCTGTATTTGCAATGTCTTGTGTTTGCCCGGTTTTGGCTCAAGAGAGGGTGATTTTGGGGTTTTGACCTTGAGTTCGTTTTGGCTTGAGTTTGTACTATGATCTAGCTTACTATGACATATGAGAACCCATCCAAGGTCATCTAGATCATCAAAAACTCACGATCAAAAGTAGATCAAGGTTTACCTTTTTTGTCCGGTTTTGGTGCAACCTTCCTTCAAAACAGAAAAAGATCAGAACTTTCACAACGATTCTTTTGATCGTTGATTGGAATAGGTTCCTAACATACTAGAGAAGGTGCATATCAAATTTTAAGTGATGTGCAGCTTGGTTTGGGAGTTTGCTTAATTTGTGGTTTTAACTCTATTTAGTGCAGTAGAGCTTCATCAGCCAAAAGATCCCATCTTTCTTAAGTTCTTTTAAGATATTTTGTTGGAATAGGTTATTAGGTCATGTCTAGCCTTGTTTCAAGTTTCAATTCATTTGGATCTACGGATTAAAAGTTACCTAAATTCTTGGCTTTGAAATCATGCTAATTTTACTGCTCCTGCGCTGATTTCATTGTTCACCAGTCTAACCACTATTGTTCACCCGGATTGATCGATACCGTTCATCCAGTCTGACTGCTACTATGCACTCGATCTGATTGCTAGTATTCATCCAGTCAGATGGCCCGGAGCACATCAAGGGTTGTTTTGCTTAGTTTCGCTTGGATTTTTCAAGTGGGTGATTGGTCTCTAAACTTCATAATTTTTTATAGTTATTGGAGTGAAGAATTTTGAGTTGTGCTTCCGCTTTGAGAAAATATTTGAAAAAATCTTTTAATCTTATCGGCACCTATTCACCCCTCCAATTGCCATCTTCGGTCCTGCAAGTGTCTATAATATGCTAATTAGGATAAAAGATGAGTTGAAGGAGAAATTAAAGAAGAGAGAGAAGTGTCTCATGCAAGATACAGCTTAGGCACGAAATCCAATTATCAAGATACAACAAAAACTTGCATGGGAGAAAAGGGTTGTATCTACCTACACTATTTGTGGGACCCACCACATTAAACCTCCTCCTAGCTCTACGCCCAACTACCGCGCCACTGCCTTGCTTCATGTTTGGCTGCCACGCCACACCTGAGTCACCACCATGGTCGCCTAGTCGCCGCAACGGCTGTCATTTGCTATTGAGCTCCATGTTGCCATCGCCCACCTCCGCTTCGCCTGTCGTCGTCACCACACGCCGTTCGTCATCACCGGCCGCTGCGTCAGCTCATGTTGTTCGACTAGATCTGGGCCCTACTGGCTCGATGGCTGGAGAGGAGGTCGGGAGAGAGGCGGCGACAGTCGCCCAACCCATGGCTGCCGTCGAACTCCATGTCTCCACCGCACCCCTCCATGTCATTCGTTGTCATTGTCGTGGCTTCCGCATTATCCACCATCATCGACAACTATGCCTCGCGTTGTCACGAGCTAGTGGCATGGCTCACATCTAGTGGTTGTCGGAGGTGAGAAAGAGAGGCGACGATAGCTGGGTGTGAGGGAGGGAGGTAGCAACTAACGTTGGGCTTGGGCCTTGGGGTGGCCAAGGTGGGGATGGTGGTGGAGGGGGATAAAGAACGTAGGAGCGAAGGGTAATAAAGAAGAGAGAGAGAGAGAGAAAGAGAGAGGGGATTAGGGTGATATGGGGACCCAGATTTTGATAATGGTGATTTGCAGTATATAGGTTAGAGTTGTTGTATCTAGTGCTATTTTTAGATAAGGTGGACAAATTTAGATATGGGTCCCACTAGGAGTGCCCTTATACATAAATGTGCATAGGACTTGCTTGGACAGTGTGTTAGCACGATGCTATTAATACTGTCCCAATTAATGTTCACCTCGAGCTCTGGTGAGCTACTTGCCTACTTGCATTCTCTAGTTGGTTGCTAGATTAATCTGGCCTATGTGAAGGTAATGGCCTACTTAAAGTGCTAGTTCTCTGAAGTCTGAAGCTGTTTTACGGTTTGAAGTACTTGTATTGGGTAGCTTGCTTAGCATTTGCACTTCAAGATTCAATTCAACAAAGAGGTAACAAGATGAATGGGAAGATAAAAACAATAAAGAAAAAGGTATGATCCATCAAGTACTAGTAATCTCTATTTGAAACTTGGCTCTCAATAGTCGATCCATGGGGACTCGAGCGAGAAGTCATGCACCTACCACATGGAGGTCCTCCAGGTCCTGTCCCAGTGTTCGTCCGCACCGAGGTTCTCCGGACTCCATCCTGGACCCCCCTAGGGGTGGCCATCTCTTCCACCCGGACTCCACTCTGCTCCGCTCCATGCTCGGACTTCGCTCCATCTCGATGGACCCGAGGTTTGCCCTCCACATGAACCCCCGCCTTGCCCTCCGCACACGCCCTGGGTCTCCCTGGGGTTCGCCCTCCATGTGTGCCCTAGCCTCGCCCCGGGTTCGCCCTCCACGCACGCCCCGGCCTCGCCCTAGGTTTGCCCTTTCACGTACGCCCCGAACCTGCTCTCCGTGTAGTCTTCGCCCTGGAGACCCCAGCATGCGACCCCGGGCCGACGACTCCCGATCACCTGCGAGAAACCAGGTGCATCCAACATTCCGGTGGGACAAGTGAACTCAGTCCATGGAGGAACATCCTTGGCTCATAAATTCTCATCCAGGTGGACCCGCCACAAACGTCGACCGCTTCCCCCAAATCCATTCGCCACCCCCACACCACTGGTTCCGGCCTTCATACCAGCGCGTCCTCTGCCATATTGCTCTTGACCAGGACTGAGAACGCTTCTCGGGGAGCCCCGTGTGGACATTCCGCTCCCTCTAGGGGGTCTCCTGCCTTGGTGCCCCGCACCCTCCGAGGGATCTTCGCCTCATGTCCCACCCCTCCCGAGGGGGGCTTCGCCTCGACGCCTAGCCCCCTCCGGGAGGGGCCCTCGCTCGAGGACGGAGCTTCCCTGTCCCCAAATTCCCTGTCCCCTCCCTGTTCCTTCAATCTGAGGCGTTCACATGTGATCCAATGGCTACATTTTTATATTTTCACTATTTGCCTATTTTCATCTCAAATTTAAAAATAAAAATATGTTAATCCATAATAAATAATAAAAAGACAGAAAAAATAATTTTCATCTCAAATTTTAAAATAAAAATATGTTAATCCATAATAAAAAAATAAAAAATACAGAAAAATAAATTTTATTTACAGAAAAAATAAAAATTATTTTTTCTGTCTTTTTATTATTTATTATGGATTAACATATTTTTATTTTTAAATTTGAGATGAAAATAGGCAAATAGTGAAAATATAAAAATGTAGCTATTGGATCACATGTGAACGCCTCAGATTGAAGGAACAGGGAGGGGAGGGGACAGGGAAGCTCCGTTCCTCGCTCGACACCCCGGGTGGAGGGGTGGTGGCCCGCCCGGGTGGCCCCAAGTGAAGGAGAGGCGTCTCCCTGGGCGGCTCAAGACGGTGGGAGAGGCAAGGCCCCGGATAAGGGGACCCCGAGCGGCTTCAGGCGAAAAGAAGGCGTCTCCCCTGGGCGGCTCCGGGTGAAAAGGAAGCGCTGAGTTCCCTTGACGACGACACCCACCCTGGGTCTCCCTCGCTATGCCCCCGGCCTCCCCCAGGAGCTCGCCTTTCCGCGCCCCGGCCACCCCGGGTCTCTCCTCATTGCGCCTCTGGACCCCCGAGGGGTCTTTCCTCGCGCCCCCGGACCCCCAAGGGAGTCTCCCACGTCGCAACCCCGGACTCCCCAGGGCTCCCTCCACATTGCAGCCCCAGACGCGCTCCCGACGCCCCGGGGGTTCTCCCACATCGCAGCCCTGGACTTTCCAAGGGTCCCTCCACGTTGCAGCCCGGGACACCTCCCATGACTTCGCACCGGTGCACGGGGCTCCCCCGGGGGCTTCCCTTTGTCTCTGCTTGGGGCACCCCGGGACCGTCCAGGCTTTATTTATGCTTACGGGAAAGTAGGAAGGTTTGCTGAGATGGAATCAACTCTTCTGGAAATGTGGACTGAAAATTGCAAGCCTGCTGTATGGACAATGGATTCTACTCTGAGAGCTTTTAGTGGCAGTGGTCAGACTGAGACTATGGAAAACTGCCATGAGAAGTTCCAGGCCTCTGATGGGAGCTGTGATGGAGTACATCAGGACACCGTAGGGTCCCCCCTTCACTGCTCGGATGCGCTTGCGCTTGGATATGTCGTGTTTGTGATGGCTGCTATCTTGGTGGGAGCACTGGCAGGAGCAACTCAACTCCAGAGTAGTGGGAAGTGGCTGCGTGGAAGGACACGGAGAGAGACAGAGAGAGCTCACCAGGACATGATGAATCTTGAGGGGACCTGGGCACATGGCTCTTTGGTGGCAGCGGGAGTGCAGAGATATGCATGGCATCTGCTAGTCAAGTAAGGACTGCTTGGTTACCGCGCGCATGTTGGTGCAGGCGATGTTGCGTGGGACATCTTCCAGACCATGCAGTCGGAGCGTGGGATTGAACCGGGGATTATTTATGGGTGTGTGGTGGATTTGCTTGGAAGGTCCGACCTTCTTGAGGAGGCACTTTCACCGATTCAAGGGATGCCGATGAGGCATAATCTGCGATATTGGGATCACTTCTAAGCACATGCAGTGCCAACCGGAGCAGGCCACGCCCCCGGACTCCCTGGGGTCCTCCCCCCGGGCTCCATGCTTCCACCACCCCGAGCTGCCTCAGGACCCCACACCGCCACCTTCGGAGTCCTCGAGGTTCCAAACTTGGTCGAGCGAAGTAATAACCCTTCAATGAACACCAGAGGAACCCAACTTGAAGGTGCGGACACGACCTATCACTCCAGGTTTGCACAAGGGTTTAAAGTATTCTAATACATTATCGAAATGCATTGCAGACTATTGGTAGGGCCGTCGACCCGAGGCAACGTGTCGACCCCCTTTGCAAGTCAGTGAGTTGGCCCAGGCGGGCAGTTAACGACCACCCGAATCGACGAGGGGTTACTATTGGGGAAGGTTCCCTGTGCTACCTCGGGCCCACAACCACCTCGAAGTGGGACACCCATTAGAGGACCTAACTCGAGCCAAGTCCCCAAGTCAACCCTAGGTGAGGTACGCGAGACCGATCCCAGGAGGGTCCGGGGCCAACCCCGGATGGAGTACACAAGACCAGCCTTGGAGACGTCCGGGGCCGACCTCGGGCGCGGTACACAAGGCGGCCTTGGAGGTGTTTGGGATCGGCCCCAGGCAAGGTGCGTAAGCCCGGAGGCGTCCGGGGTCGACCTTGGGCGGAGTACACGAGGCTGATCTCAAGAGGGTCTAAGGCTAACCCCGGGCGGGGTACACGAGGCTGATCCCAGGAGGGTCCGGGGCCGACTCCAGGGTCCTGGATGCAGTGGGGACCGCATGGAGTAAATGACCAAAATGATTCTAGAAGTATGCTAAACCCTAAGGGCAAAATTGTAACTGTACTTGCCTCTCCCTCTCTCCTTATAAATAGGACTCCTTGGAAAGGGAGAGGGAGGAGCCACTCTTTAACCCAAAAACACTCATATGAAAGACACTTGGTGGATGAGGGTTTCTTCTTGGGTCCCTTTGCACTCTCGGCGGTCTCCGCATCCGACCAAAGGTGTTTCTAAGTTAATTGTCCGGACTTATACCGATGACAATTTTGATTCCTCACATGGAATTGATCCTAATAGATTTTTCATCGATAGTAATTTCATACTACTATATTTCTTACAACCTTTACAAGGGAAAAATAATATCATGTTGGTACGAAAAGAATGTGTGGATATTTGTTGCAGACCTATTCTATTTAGAAACGGAACGGGAAATGCTGCATTCACTATCGGGGTGGAACTGGAGTTGAGCCCGGCCCAATACTCGAATGCCTCGACTCTGGAACTGGAGGGCTGGACCGAAGCCCGGGCCCAACGGCCTAGTCCCAACAAGCGCTGGCGGACGGCAGCCTGGGTGCCGAGCAGCGAGCGCCCTCTAGAGGCTTTGGTGCCCGCCTACCGCGCCTTCGACCGTTCCCATGTCAGGCCGCGGTCAACCCACTCTGCGCCGGCGGCAGCGCCGCGTAACCTGGCGCCAACCGCCCCCGGGGCTTGCCCCCCTTCTTGAATTAGCCTGGTAATTGCCCCGATCCCGTGCGGTTTAGTTCGCGTTGCTATTCGATTTACCGGTTAGGTTTGCCAATGTGTTGATTTGAACTCTAGGGATTCCGTTTCAACTAGGCGGCATGTTGATGTGTTACGGTGTTAGTAGTTTCAGTTTTGTTAATGCATTCTTCTTGTTTGTTCATACCGGGTTATAAATTTAACATTCCCAAACAATGAGTTCATAGTAATGAAGCAATGCATCGATCCTAGCATGCCATGAGCATACAGAAAGCGGAATACTCAGACTGTATCAGTTAAAAGCTAGTACTAAAACAAGGAAAGTTTAAGGACAACGTCAACTTCATCGAAGGATATATCTGTCGCCTTCAGCATCACCTGATTTTCATTTGTCAAAGGATAAATTTGCCTACACTGTAAGACAAACGCATTGCACTTCAATTTTTGTTTTTTTTCCATTCCACTTGTTTAGATCTAACATACATTTGAAACGTTGAGGGGTTAGATTCATTTTCTACCTCTGAAATTTTGGAAGGCAATCCTGCTTTTATGCAGAGTGGTGGAAGGCACTCCTGGATTGTAGTGTTGCTACAGTTCAACAAAAGTTATATAGAAAATACTGCTATGAGATCGTGCTACTATACTGAATACTGTGCTGCAAGGTATCTACGAGACTAGGAACATGAAGATGAATACAGGAACATCATTAGTAGCAAATGCAGTTCAATAGCAAAAGGGATAGGTTCATACATGAGAATCAGAATCTGAAGCAACCAAAACAACAGAACAAACCTCAGGTCCTGATGGCAAAGAAAGCCAATGTGTCAGGACTTATAAAGGGCAAATATCTAAAGCATAATGCAGTTGCAAATACAGCGCTACCAACAACTCCACCACAAATGCATGCAGATGCACCAAACACGATTATACTGAATGATGAAGGAAAGTGCCACTCTTACACACGCAGCTCCGGAACATGTTGCATCTTCTGGTGCATTTCGTTTTCAATCCACTGAGCTTTGAAGTCCTTGTGCAGATACAGCAGCCAGAGTTTCTTCAGAGAGTGAAGGGTTTCAATGCCTTGAGGAACCCTGGCCAGCCCTGAAAGCGACATGATGTATAAACCTTCAACGACTGGAAGCGCACCATGCATGATCTCCAGCTGGTTGACATCAGGCATACGCTTCAGGACGATTGTCTTCAGGTGGGGAAAGGACTCTGCAGAAAGAATCAAAATCTTTGCACTATGTATGTTGTTAAGTTTCAGATACGTGAGGTTCGGAACATGTAATGCAAGCACTCCCAGTGGATCTTCTCCAAGGTGACACCAGCTTAGAGCTAGGTACTTGAGATTTTTTCCATGGTCCTGAAATATTGGGCATTGCAGTGTCTCGGTGGCCCAATGCCCTCTGACAATTAGCCTGTGGAGCTTTGTGGATGTTGGCTTGAGAGTCTGGAAGCAAAGTGCCTCGTTCTCATCACATGCAGAGAGCAGCAAGCTTGAAAGAAACTGCATCTTTGACAGGGCAGCAAAAAGCTTTTCACAATCAGTGGCCCTTATGTTGTCAATCCAAACACTTCGCAGTTGCATCAGTTTCTCCAGCTGGTCGGCCAAGTCCTTGCTGGCTTCCACAGTTTCAAGAGTTTGCAATTCTTCCAAGCTGGAGAGCCCTTTTGGTGCTTGCACTCCGATGAAGTATCGGAATTTTGACTGCTTCTCATCGGCAAATCTGTCAGCTAAAAGGTGCCGTAGCTTCTTGACCTTAACAAGCCCTCGTGGTAGCTTCTCAATTTTGGTTTGCTTGATGTCCAGTGTGTTCAGGTAGGACAGCTTCTCAATAGACTCTGGCAGTGACTTGACTAGGGTACGCCTCAAGCCGATGTACCTTAGATTAAAGAGATTACCTACGGATGCAGGCAACTCAGTGATTGCGGAGTCTTGTAGCTCCATAACAGTAAGGTAGTTGGATTCAGACATAATTGAAGATAGCATGCTGGTGGAGGGCGAAATTGCCTCAAGTGACAGTAGGGTTCGAAGATGCGGGAATGTCACTCCTGGTGTGCTGTTGCCACTCCATCCGCAAGTCGAGAAACGACGAACTAATTCCCTGTCCATCCGCAGCATTGTGCCATAATCATTAGCTGAGCCAAACCTCTCCTCTTTAGCAATAGAAAGCGCCAGGTCACGCATAATGTCATGCATCTTACAGGTACTGACCCTGCCAAGCTCATCATTCTCCACAACTTCCAGCATATTCCGGTGAATCAGTTCCCTGAGGTATCTCTCGGCCATCTCCTCTGGTGTGCTTTGATCTTTTCTCACCGCAAAGCCTTCTGCAACCCACAGCCGCACAAGGCTCTCCCGCGACATAGGGTAATCTTCAGGGAACATGCTGCAATACAAGAAGCAATTTCTGAGATCTCCAGGTAAGTCATGGTAGCTCAGGTTTAGAATTGCCCGGACATTTTTGTTGTTCACCAGCTCGCTTCGCAGTTGTTTGTATATTTCATTCCAAGCATGACTTGTTGGTGGCAACGAGGACAATAGACCACCTATAGATACGATTGCAAGCGGCAGGCCTTCACACCTATCCACTATATCTTTACCCAGCTTATCAAGCTCCGGAGGGAACACATGGTCCCTGTTGTTAAGAAAAGCCCTTCTGCAGAGGAGTTCCAGTGCATCATTACTGTTCAACGGATTAAGTTCAAGACAACGTGTTGACGGAGCAAGGGCTGCCACATCTTTCTTCCGTGTCGTGATGATGATGCGACTTGCTTGGAGATTCTGGAAAGCATCACGTATTTGAATGAAAGCTGCTCTGTCCCATACATCATCCAGTACGACCATACATTTGGTATCTTTCAGATTTATCTTTATTTCTTCTTTCAAGTCACGGACATCCATTTGGTCCATCCGAGGTGACAGCGGCGGTTCTGTGTACCCAATCTTCCGAAGTAGCTTCCTCAGCAAAGCATCCACAGTGTAGGTCTGTGACACAACAATCCATGCATTAGCAGGGAAGTTGACCTTCTCTCGATCAAACACATTCGTGACTAGGGTGGTTTTTCCCAACCCAGCCATGCCTGACACTGTTATCACTGTGCTACCTGGCTCCTTTGTGTACAACCATTCAGTCAGCAATTTCCTGCTGCCTTCAATACCCACAAGATCTTCATCTTTAACAAGTTCTGGGAACCAGTCTTGGGACCGTTGTCTTTCAATGTCAGCAAGTGGATTAGAAGAAAGCTGGGATGGCTGCAGCCACTTCTCTTTTCGCTTTATGACATTTTGAACTTTCCTCTCTATCTGGATAATCTCATCAGCAATTCCACTGAAAACCATGACATAATGCGATCCTTTAACCAACTTCTTCAGGAAACCTTCTTCTTCCAGTTTAAGGGCATAATATGAATATTTGTCCATAACATCCTCAACATGGAAGGCCAGCTCCCGCACCTCTGCAATCCAACCCTTCACGACCTCATCGGTGAGATATGCTGTACTTATCTGTCGAATAACATTGTTCATAGTCTTGAGTTCATTTTTTATTTCTTCAACCTTCTCCGGTAGCTCCTTGAGATTTGTAACTTTTTCGGATAGCTTGGTTATGACGGCCTTGGAAGCTTCCTCTCCAAAAGTGGTGCCAATCTTTGATAGAGCACAAAGTACTGCCTCTGCCATTTGTTCTGGACAGCAGAAGCACCGACTGTGTTACTTAATGCATTAAAAAGTACATAAAACCTAGCAGAAACAGATATACATTTTTTTATCAAGAAGAAACACATATACATTGCATGGTGTGATTGTTATAATAAGTTAGAAATCTAAACCATGATGAAAGGACATGAACATCTAGAAGGAAATTCAAGCACATGCCACTGTGGTCCCGCTAATTAAAAAATGGCTTGCTCCTGATAATCATATTAGATAGAAATTCCATCAATTGTTCAGTTCCTTCTTGTTTTTCAATATATTCGATTTTTTAAATTTAAAAGCTTATATTAAATTTCTGATTCAAAATCAACAAATATCATTTTTCATGTAAATTTCAATTCAGTTATCGGAAGCATTCAATTTACTTTAATTTAATATGTTATCTTAATAATTTGGAACTTGAAGTCTTGAGCACCAAACATTCTAAGATTTGTACTCAGTTTATTACACAAATTACATCTTATGTTCTGTAATGTATGCCCCGTTTGGCAGAGCTCTAGCTCTAGAAAATATGTAGATTTCCTAGAGTTGGTCATCTGTAGCTCTAGGAAATTCTGGATCTAGAGTTGCAGGCATGTTAAGTGCATTTACATGACTCATTTCATTTATATTATATATTAAATAAAATGTTTAAATCATTTTAATTTAGTCAATAAACTACAGATCCAGCATAGAGCTCGGAGCTAGAGCTGTGCCAAACGGGGCCGTAGTAGGGGTGGATCCATAGTAGAAGCATTGGGGTCCCGTGACCCCAACTATCTTTGGCCCAGTCCACAGAGATGCCCTCACGCCTAAAGGATTGGTCCCAGTTGGCCAAGGGCGCCTTGGCTCTCATCATTCCATTCAAATGTACCTGAGCCCTGCAGGATCTTGAAGAAGGGAAGCCCACTCTCGACCAAGCGAGAAATGAATCGCCCCAACACGGCCAGCCGGCCGGCCAACTTCTGCACCTCACGGACATTTGGGGGGTTCATGTCGAGGATGGCCTGGATCTTCGCGGGATTCGCCTTGATCCCACGCTTCGACACCAGGAATCCCAAGAGCTTCCCTACCTGAACCCCAAATACGCACTTCCCTAGGTTGGGTTTCATACCGGTTCGGCGCAAGTTGTCGAAGGTCTCATGAAGGTCTGCGGCATGCGCCTGCGCGAGGGCGCTTTTGACAACAATGTCATCCACATAAGCTTTCACGTTGCACCCGATTTGAGAGTCAAGCGCCTTGTGCACGAGCCTAGCGAAGGTAGCTCCAACATTCTTTAGCCCAAATGCCATCCGCGTAGCAAAATGTCCCAGAGGGCGCGATGAAGCTGGTCTTCTCCTCATCCTCCTTGGCCATCCATACTTGGCGGTACCCCGAGTAAGGGTCAAGGAAGCTCATGGGCTCGCACCCCGAAGTAGTGTCGACTAGCTGGTCGATCCTTAGGAGTAGGAAATCATCCTTTGGACACGCACAGTTTAGGTTGGTGTAGTCGACGCATATATGCCACCGCTTGTTGGACTTTTCGATGAGGACCGGGTTGGCTAGCCACTTGGGGTGTACCACCTCTCGGATCATGCTGGCGCTGCGAAGCTTCTCCACCTCTTGTCTCGCAGTGGTTTGATGCTCACTTGACATTTTTTTGAAGCTTCTGCTTGATTGGCTTGGCCCCTAGCCTCACGTATAATCGATGCTCAATGATTTCTCTTGGAACACCAGGGAGGTCTTCGGGCCCCCAGGCGAATATGTCGCGATTGGCTCAGCCTAAAGGACTTCGATCTCAGGGACTTCGGTGCGTGTCGCCTCCTGTGCTAACGCGCGTGCTTCCTCCAACTGACTCCACATCTCCTCAACTTCTAGCATCTCAAATTCTCAATGGGCAGCAAGGGTCACACCTCGGCCTATGCCCTCTCGAGTTGTGCCCAAAGCTCCCCCGCTTGGCGGGCTTTAGCCACGGACCGCAAGGCCCCAGCCTGCGACTCCCACAACTACCTTCGGAGGTCCTTCAACTCTATCTCCACCTCCTCGCAAACCCTTGGGAGGTCGGCCTCTCGAGAAGCTGCGGTCTCACTGGTGACTTGAGCCTCCGTGGAGACGTCTTGCTACGGTCCCGGCCCTGGGGCAGCACAGGCTGCGACTCGAGTCGACTTCGGCCTCAGAGAGGGGTTTGCACCCCCCCTAAACTCGGCGACCTTTCGTGCCTTCCCCTTCTTGGGCGGCATGGCTTCTTGCTTAGATCCCCACGGACGTTGTCAATTGTCGTCGATACAAATCCAAATAGTAAACTTAGAGGCACTCTCGGTCGGATACCAAGATCGCCGAAGATGCGAAGGGACCCAAGGAGAAGCACACAACCATCAAGTGTGTTCAATATAAGCGTTCTAGGGTTAAAAAATGGCCTCCTCTCTCCCATTACTATGGGTCCTATTTATAGGAGGAGAGAGAGGCCTAGCTTACTTCCAGAGGTCTCTAAGTCATTTGCCCCATGCGGGTCCCAACATGTCCAAGAGACCCCCGGGCCGATCTTTAGGCCACGCCCAAGGTCGACGCGCGAACCTCACTGATGTTGGCCTTGGACCCCCTTCGGAGCTGGTGCGCAAACCTCTGTTGATGTCGGCTCTAGACCTTCGGGGCCATGCATGATCCTCGCCGATGTTGTTTCCGAACCCCATCTAGGTCTAGTGCACAAACCCCGCCAATGTAGACCTCAGTTGGTGCCTAGATAGTCGTGGGCTCGAGGTAGCACGGGGACCCTTCCCCCAACAGTAAGCTCAAGGACGAAGAATCCATTGAGCACATAATCGTTCCGGTGCTGGTCTTGTTCCTACAGGAGAGCGATCTGAGTGCTGTAATTGTTTTTCTCGAAAGTGTATAGTAAGGGTGTTTAACCAATTGCATAGCAACCTCAATTGCAGAGGGGCGCCAAGTTGCTTTGGTATTTTGCAATTTTTAATTACTCATGCAAGGTAGGGAGCTACCCTCCCATCTTCCGAAAGAAAAAGTAGCCTGGAATTGGAAGCTTGTTCCTACATGCAAGAAGCAAAGGAGGTTTATGAGTTTTAATTTTGAAGGCTCAGAATCATGATGTCCGTGCCAACTATCTCAATAAGTTTGGGTTTGGAAAAAAAGCAGATTTCTCCAAAACCAAATTTGTCTTATGAGATATGACCATGATATGAGGCAACAGAACCGTTTGATAGATTGTCTTCCACGCTTCTGACCAGTTCACGCACATTTGGGGCTCAGATATCTTTGTGACCAAGAAGGTTTGTGGTGGTTCGTCAGGAATGCCTACTATTCCACATGGTGGTTTTGGAGAAATGGTTGCTTTATAAACAAAAACGCCTTCTTTTGGGTGTTACTGCAAGAACAAATCAATACCAGTGATCTTTTTCTTGCAAGAACTTTCAGCTTCTTAATGGAACTACTGAGGTATTAAATGTGTCCTGATAACGTTAATGATGATTGAGCCCACTTATTCTTCAAATTCTTAATTTTTGCTATTAACTGTTGTAGGCTCACTAATATAACTAACAGTCATTTGGATCGCTTTGATAGGCTACTGAAAAAAAGGGGATACCTAGAGGAACTAGGTATCAATTTAATTAAGAAGAAATAAACAATCAAATCTGAGCTGAAGAGTACTCGAACCTAGGTGGTGGGGGAGTACACCCACACCTCCCACCAACTTAGTTCAGTTCCTAGGATATCTACTGGATGCTAAGGGAAGGGCCATCTCAAGCAAGATTTCCTTTCGTGAATTTCTACATGAGGATGTTTGCTAAAATTTATATGGAAGCTTCAGAAACATGAAAATCTGCTTTGGTGTTGCTCCAAATCGGTTGAGGTGGCTTTGTGAATTTAAGCATGATTCATACAACCGTACTTGCTTAAGTGGTGTTTCGGTGACTTGTTCAGAGAGCTCCTTGTTGTCCTGTTGTTGAATTAGGGGACAAGCACATGTAACCAAGCCAAACATTGGCATTACCAAAATCCAGGGGACCAAATTGGCTGCTCACGTTTCGGCAAATTTTGGCTCCAAAAATGAACTAGATAGCCAAAGAAAATGGAAACTAACCAAATTTTTGTCATCAAACGAAGCGGCTGACAGATCTTGTTAATGTTGCCAATGTCCGGCTGTTTGTTCAGAGTCCAGAATGACCGGTTACTGGTACTTTGTTTGAGCCTGTTTCTTTTCATACTTTCTTTTAATGTATTTCTCAGAGGGTTCTCCCCCAGTCTTTCATTTTTTTAAAAAAAAGTAAATCTATATATGACGTGCCACGTGCTCCTATCCCATTTTACCCAAGAACAAGAAGCGCAAAAGATGCCAAAGCTAGCAATGGATACTTGTCCTGATTGGGAGTATTTAAGTATCACTTGATTAACCAGCAAGATAGTCAACAGCAAATGTAGTTAAGTAGGGTTGCTTGGGAATTGGGATTTGATTTCACTAGTCCAGAGAAACTCATCAGTCATCACATTAACTGGGCACAAAGCTACCATGACGAAGCAACATATGAGAGTGAGGATTCAAATAAGTTATTGCATACCTGCTGGAGACTTAGCTTATCGGTGACCTACAAACCGGTGCTGCAGTGCAGGTGTCCAACAAAGTAACTAAAATCCTGCAGCAAAGAAGATGAAAACATTGTTTAAGATGTACAGTGTTGGTAGTGTTTAATAGATCATTCAGAGAGCGGAATTGAATCAAACGTACATAGGACAAGAGCGCCCCCCCCCCCTCCGGAGAGAACCCAGAGATGAACCAAGCTAATCTCTGGTGATCCAAGATGTGCTTGACAAATTAAACCAATAATTTTTGTTCTTCTGTTCAAAGGCTGAACTCCTACAAATAATTTACAGCGTTGAGTTGCCAAGCAAATTAAAATGCAAATCCATAGCAAAGAAAAGAGAACCGACTTCAGTGGAGAGTCCAATAGACCTTCAAACTGTGACAGAACCAGGACAGAACGAACAAAAGTGGCCTATGAACTAACTCAACCAAGAACAATGTTTAAGATCGTATCACAAAATAAAACATGCACGCACCTGTTAACAATGGAGAGCACCAGGTGAAGGAAGGCCTAGATTGGAACATGAGATTTGCAATGACCCAGCTACGAAGTCTTGCTTCTCCTCTTCTTTATATCTGAAGTTAAGTCTGAGTTATAGCTTTGGAAGACTTGACAAAAGTCTACAAGGCCACTGGTGGCATATTCCATAGGCATTATTTTTTAAGATATATAATTATAATAGTACGATGCATTCACGTGGGAAATCGAATTGCTCCAGTGGGAGACACACACTTCGGATTGATCATTGTCAAAACTAAAGAAAGCACATTTTGTCCTTTGGATCAAATACTTTTATGGATCAAATACTTTTATCCAAATTGTTAATATCTTGATCAAATGGTCAGATCCAATGTAGTCACTCGTGCAGTTCAAACCCGGTTAATTAAAGCAAATCCCTCTCATGTGTGAAATATCCGCATTGTAGTCCACCGTCCCGGAATTCTAGTTTTTGCTCTAACCCACTCAGGTCCTTCCGATTTAAGCTAAATTTCCTTTAGACAAATTAGGTACCGAATCAATTCTCAAATCCTAATAGCTAATTAAAGATGATATTTTACTGTCTTTTTCTCTAACCTACTTGAGTCGTACCCTATACGCGCCATGCTATACTGTACTCATACTACTGACCTGGGGATGGTACACATCAATGTGATATCTGTGACTTTGGCAATTAAAAGGAAGACTTGGTAGTTGGTACCAAGTAGTCACAAAGAGGTTGCTAATTCTCCCACTAGTCCTCTCTTGCTTGTCTGATTATAAAAAAACCAGACATCAGCCTCACATGTAGCTGTCAAGTACATCAGAAAAAAAAACCTCTTGACTTGGCATAGACTTGCATTGCAACCAACAAATTATTGTGATTCCCTCCCTTTTTTGAGGTCGGGTCATGGTTTAAAATTCCAAGTCGTGGTAGACCATTGCAGCTGCTATCTTCTCCTCTCTGCCACGAAAGAATCTACCCAAGACTTGGCATCGGCGACGACCCAAGTACTAGAAATTCCAACTGGATCCCCAAAAAGTTCAAACAAAACACAAAGAAAAGGGAAATGCCCATGGACATATTGCAATTCTTACAGATAAAAGTGCTCACCAATCAGCCTGAGATTCCTTGCGAGGCGCCAGATCCTCCGGTCTCCGTAGAAGCACGCAGGACCAGCCATAAAGAACACACACTTTTTTACTACTTCTTGGGAGGAGGGGAGCACGTACTGCTGCAAGGTCCATGGCGACCGCCGCGGCAAATGTTAGCCAAGTAAAGCCGGCGGCAGAGGAGAGGCGAGGAGCTCGGCGGTGAAGAATAAGCTGGGGAGGTGGATGGGCTACTGTGCGCCTGTTTGGTTTGTGCGCTCAAGTGGGCAAACATAGTACTATTCTTTTTCAGTTTTTTATTTCTACCTTTAATTTTCTATAATAAATAGTTTTTAATAAAATATCTTTTTAAATAGAGTCTACTAAGTAATTATAGTACATACTGTATCAATTTTATTTATATCGACAAAAACTGTATGTGTTTCTATTAATCTATAATCTCTCATATAAATAATCTAAAAGTTAGATGTCACAGTCAAAATTTATAAGCCTCAGTAAAAAGAATAAGTCCATAGCTATAAAGATTGCCGAAGTTTTCCAGTCACGAGTAATGCACGAGGCCCCACATGGTATTTAATTTTTCTAATTTTAAAATTTAACCGATATAGAACCTATTTTGCTGATTAAATCGCAAAAGATACTAATCATAAATCCAACACACTGTTTCAGTACGTATGGTCATTTAAAGTTTGTTAATAAAAAAGTGAAGTATTCAGTGCAGCTAATCAGCCGTTGCCACCTCGTAGAAGCAATGGCATTCAATAATCCAAATAGGCCAGCAATGGCTGGGGAAAGTGGAGTACAGTTACGAGATGGAAAGTGGGAATGACAGTTTTTGGCACTTGTTACGGTAAATTTATAAAAATAGCGGTTTCACCCTATAGTCATTATGTAGGTTGGTACAGAAAATTTATAAAAAATAGCGGTTTTACCATATGGTCATCATGTAGATTGATCGGTGAGCCGACATGTAAGAGATGTTGTATGGCCATCATGCGGTAGGGCACTGTAGCAGCAACATAGCACCCAAAAATGCACAGTTACCGTGCGGTGAGCACGGTAGAAGTATTATAGCACCCAAAAATGCACAGTTACCGTGCGGTGAGCACGGTAGAAGTATTGCAGCAAATTTTCAAGAAAATATATTTAATTATATTTTAAAGAAATTTAAAATTATAAGTTTTTTTGTGGAGCCTCTTGATATAGTGTAGTTGCTTATGTAATTTTTCTATAATGTAAATAAACCCGAGAAAATTCCAGAAAATTCCTCGTGACACAAGGAACCCAAATAAAATACTTTTAGCAACAATTAAAGTTTAGATTAGTTATATTAAATCCTTTTAATTGATAAAAATTCTATTTAACCTTTAATTAATTCTAGAAAAATCTAAATGGTGAATTTTATTTTAAAAGCTTCAAAGAGACTCTAAAAACAGGATGTTACAAACCTTCCCCTTAAATGGAATCTTGACTATGAGATTCGGGCTTACTAAGAAAATAAGTTTGGAAACTCCGCTCTGTGATCCTCTTCGTGCTCCCGAGTTGCTTCCTCATCTGAGTGGTTGCTCCACTGAACTTTACAAAAATGAACGAATTTTCTCCTGGTCCTGTGCTCTGACACTTTCAAGATCTTGACAAGGTGCTCCTTGTAGGTGAGATATTCTTAAAGATTAATAGCTCCCACTGGCACTGCTTCTTCTGGTACTCGTAAACACTTCTTTAACTGAGACACATAAAAGATATCATGTATTCCACTGAAAGTTGCAGGCAACTCCAACTGGTAAGCAACCTCTCCTTTACACTTCAAAACCTTGAATGGCCCGACATCCTTGGTGCAAGCTTCCCTTTCATTTGGAATCTCTTGACTCCCTTGAACGACATAATTCTGAGATACACATAATCATCTGGCTCAAAGCTCAATTCTCGACGATGGGTGTAAGCATAACTCTTTTGCCTGACCTGAGCGGTTCTTAACCTTTTATGGATTAATCGAACTTTTTCTTTGGCTTCTTTTAAACACTCCAGACCAAAAACTTGACCTTCCCCGGTCTCTTTACAGTTGAGAGGGTTCTACATTTCCTACCATACAAAACTTCAAACGATGACATTTGCAAACTGGCCTGATAACTGTTGTTGTAAGAAAACTCTGTAAAAGGCAAACACCTATCCCATTTAGCTCCATGATCTAGCACATAAGCTCTTAACATACCCTTGAGAATCTAGTTCACATGCTCTGTCTGTCCATCTGTCTGAGGATAGTACACCGTACTAAAATTCAAATGTGTACCCATGGCTTCACAGAAACTTTCCCAAAATGTCAACATAAATTGTGATCCACGATCTGACGCTAGCATGATACTCTTTTTGTCCGCAATTGAATTCTTGGGCTGTTGCGTGGACGTACGATGACCCTGTTCCCAAAAATGGGGGCATTACATACAATGCTTCAACCTCACTCAGAGCATCTCCAACAGTATGAGCTAGTTACTAACTCTAAGACAACTTCTCCAATAGTATTAACTTTTAGCATATAGCTTATAACATAAATAGCCTCACATGACACTCTCACGTAATCTTGGAATGTGTGTATGAGACTAGCTCTTGATCAAGAGATAGCTTTTCTCTCTCTTCTATTAAAATATGAAATAATATGTTTAGAGCTAGCTCATAAGGGCAAGTACAATAGAAGAGGTGGCTGCCACCTCTAGGACTAGCCACATAAGCAAAAAGACTACATGTGGCTCATGTGGAGGTAGCTAATACAATGAGTAGAGTAGAGGTTACCTCTACTAAAGCACTCAAACATTTAATACTTACATAAATATATCAGGGGTCACCTCTTGCATGAAGGGTAGTTTATCTCTCTCTCTCCTCGTATAATGTGCTAGAGGTCACCTCTTGCATGAGGGGCAGCTTGCTTCTCTCTCTTTTTTTCTCTCTCTTCCACTTAGGATTGTGCTGATGTGGATTTCACTAGAGGCAACCTAGTCAGCACCATTGTACTTGCTCTAAGTCACTATTGGAGATGCTCTCATGCTAACTGCATGCGCATGCAGACCACCCAATGCCACTATAATTACACATCGTGGGACAAACATAACACAATTAATTAATAGCAGCAAGAGAATTAGCAAAGTGGACATACACACAGTCTCCCTGCGCGTGAACTTCAGGATCCTCTAGACCCTTGAGCTGCTTGAGATCAAGGTCATAGCACTTGAGCACGCCAGAGAGCTACTTCACCCCCTCGAGACACTGCAACATGGTACCGCTCCACCTCTTCTATGTCTCACAACCATGCATCAGCACTTGTTCCTGCAGGGTGGGAGCCGCAATCTGCATGCCTATTCTCAAATCAAGACCCCACGAACGGAGAATTAATGAAACAAAGCTTTTAAAAAAATCACAAGTGGTTGCTCTAAATTTAGATTAATAATACCCTTTGTGTTCTCACCTAAATTACGCAGAGTGTGCCAGTTGCAGCGAGGAGGGAGGCCACGAGAGTGTGGCGTGACAGTAGGGGAGGGCACATGTGGGGCGAGGCGGAGATGAGGAAGGCGAGTGCAAGGAGCCCTATGGCGGCAGAGGAGAGGAGTGGGTGGAGCACGAGGAGTCTCGGGGGCACCATGAGGTGAGGGTGGTGGTGGTGCAGGGAGGCCACGATGTGGCCTGGAAGGTGAAGACAGTGAGCCACCACTGGCTAACGGCGTCATGGGGGGCGCCGTGCGGCGGGACCGTGTCCATGGTGGCAGCGTGGGTGAGGAGTGGTAGGGAAGGAGGAGGAAGGCATGGCATTACGATTGGCATGGAGTTAGGCGTGTGCTACCAGGAGCGGTGGGGGATGGGCCCATATGTCGGCATGTTTTGTTTATCTAGGGAGGGAAAGGAAAGAAAGAACATACCAATTACTAACTAGTTCTTTTAAGTAATAGAGATAAGTACTAATCAGTAGCTACGCGTAGAATAAGCGCACTGATCCCTTCCATCGACCCAATCCCACCAGATCGCCAGACAAACCTTCATGCATTGAGAGGAGAGAGAAACATGCATGTAAATAGCAAACAACTCATATGGAAAATTACTGCAGCGTGTGGGTGAAGTTACTGCCAACATGCATGCATTGAGAGGAGAGAGAAACATGCATATCAATAGCAAATAACTCATACGGAAAGTTACAACCGTGTGTGAGTGAAATTACTGCCAAATATATGTAGAGTTACTGTCAGTTGTAACACTATAAAACTGGCAATAACTCTACATGCATTTGACAGTAACTTCACTCACGTATGACTGTAACTTATATATCCATACTTCGTAGTAACTTTACACAAAGTTACGAGTTATTGACAACAAAGTTATTTTTGACTGGTACTAAAAATGACACGAATTTCGTTGCATTGAAACATATTCAACATGGATCTTGTTTTTTTAAGCCCGTAATTTTGAACACAATAGTGCAAACGGATTGTAGATCAGACTTTTGGTGAAAGAGTTATTTTATTTTTTAGCTTACAAACAAGATATAAAAATCACAAGTCAAGTGTACTTATTCTCTTCTCTCTCCTGCTGCATGCATGCATGTGTTAGACCATAACCACCTCTCATGCCATTTTTTTGGAATTTAGTGGAATTGTTAGTTATGGAAAAGTTACTATCTCCAGAACATAAATTTATTATCTATAATTCATCAAGTTACTTACATTTGCAAAGTTACTATCTTATGCACAAAAAGTTATCATCGATAATTCATAAAGTTACACACCAACCGAGTTATGCACAAATCACACCAGGAAGCCAGGACACGCGTGTAGCCAGTGACCAGCATGTACCGTGCATATATAGAAAAATTACTTAAGGCGTCTGGGTGCCTAGGCACCCACATCAAGAATCATCTGATACACATGTATGATTGATAATATTTTAGAGTTTGGGTATGAAAATATTTAATACCATTCATATATTTATGGTAAGTGAAATTTGAACTCAGTTTAAACTAGTTTGAACTACTTTTGAATTTGATGCAAGTATGGTGAGTATATACCATGAAAGTAGCTCGAACTAATTAAACTGAAGTTGAATTTAATTTTTTTTGGTGTTTGATATCTCAAATATACTTTTCTATGGGTATGTGAAGATACCCACGTCAAATGTTGTGAATTCAAAGCACATCAACGGGTATTGATATGGGTGCCTAGGCACCTAGGTGCATGAAACACTTGTGCTACACACACATATGTGTGTGTGTAAGACTTATTAAGAAATGGCTCGGGTTATTTTATTTGCTAAGATCCCAGTTTAAATCTAACATAAGTACATAGTCCTATGACTTAGCATTTTTAACCAAATCATATTTTTAAGCATTTGTCAGAATGTGTGATAATAATAATGGTGCAGGTTTCATCCACCTATTACATGGTTCCATCCACCAATGCTAGTTTTTGTCTATAGGATTCCATCCACTCTGATATAATCACTAGGTTCTAACCACCCAGGGCAATTCAAATCTGGGTATTCTAACCACCCCACAAGTTTTCATTCCCACCCGCAAAGTTTTTAGAAATAGAACTATATCTAAGTAAGTCCCAAGTCCATCCCTAACCGTGGGCACGGCTATTCGAACAGTTTTTACTTTATAAAGTTTGTACATCTTTACCCATAAAAGACAATTCGCTCGTTTTGCTTACATGATTCCTTAGTCATGTAGCTAAGAAAATCATCAGAATAACTGTTTAAAATATCTTACCCTTTTTTATCTCATCATATGGGTTGCTCCCACTTGCGATGGGTCCCACACATTGCGCGGGATGTTTATCACTGATACTAGTGCAGCCGAACTCCGCTCTTCGCAATGCTACCACAACAGGTAAACTTCACCTGGCACTTGGTGTCCCTTTAAGCCTCTCCTGGCCCTTGCATTATACCACTTCTATCCACTACTAGTGAGATGAGTCCGGGGGTTCAATAGATTTACGTAGCCAAGTTGCACTTTGCAAACTTGTGGTTGTATTGTTATACTTTGGGAGGTTAGGGTTCGATTCAGTCCTTAGGGTTACCTAGATGGTTCCACCACAACCACATATTCTCGTGCTCCAACTGCACCAACTGCTCTTACCATCTACCAAGGTAAGTAAAGCAGATTTTAGGGTTTTGGGAACATAAACTAAGGTAAACAATTAATTTACGGATAAGAGTATAACCAATTTCATATTTATGAATCGATATCAGGGCAATTTAATGCCCTCGTGTATCTAAGCGGGTCTAAGAATAGCATTTAGATGCATTGTATAACTAATATGTTTATCAGTAGTTTGTAGGGCAACAATGATTAAGAGCACAATTAATTCAAAGATGGGAGTATAATAATAATAAATCAACAACTGGCATCTAGATAAATTCTTAAGATGAACATAATTTGCATAATAATTAACAACATGCAATTTTCTAATTTAAACAGAAATAATTTGCATCAAATATAGCTTCAACATGATCAAAGTATTGATTCACCTTACTCGTAGACTTCTTGATCTTATGTGTCTGGGTTTGCCTCAACTTTTTCTCCTTGTGCCTCATATGCTACCATTTATTACGCAAAAATTTAGATAAAATAAAATTAGCAACACAACTTATATTCAAATAAAAATTCAAACAAGCTAAAAAAAATCATGATTTTAGTTCCATTAGATAGATCTTGAATTTAGATAAATTTTGCAACTTGTTTCATTCAATTGGATTTAAAATGAGAAAGTTATGCTAGTTTAAAGTTTGTATATAAAATTAATTCCAGAAAACAAAAAGGGAGAGTGAATTCTCTCTATGACAGGTGGGTCCCACATGAATTTTTAATTTCTTTTCTATTTTCTTTTTCAGAAATTACACTGTGTATGATAGGTGGGCCCTTGGGTCTTTAATTTATTTTCTATTTGGAAAATGCCAGCTATGACTAACAGGTGGGCCATCTACTACGCGCATAGTACGCCGGGCCCACATGGTAGTGACTCAGTTCTCTTAAACCCATTTTAAAAAATTTCTTAAATGGGAGGGTCCACCTGTCAATGACTCTAGGCTAATTAAGTGAGAGGCCCACCGGTCAATGACTATTTAGTACTTAATGCATGTCATTAGCACTAACTAACAGTGGGTTTAAACTTAACCGTTGAGCTACAGTCACCGTCTTCCTCCCACCAGCGACTGTGGTGTTTGCCGTCGGTAGGGGAAGCGGCGGCCGAGCATGAGCACCTTTGGCCGAGGTGGTGGCCAACGACCGTCACAGGAAGTGGTGGAAATAGGGCACACAGTGGTTGAACACTACATGGCATATTGGGTCAATCCAGTGAACGAAGAGCATCTAGGGGCTAACTTGAAACTACCAGAGGTGGTGGTGAGTCCCGAGGATGAGCGGAGGAGCCTATCGATGGAAGCCTAGGGCGGCGGAGGGGTGGCTACGACGTTGGTCTTCTACAAGGGTCCCTGCTTTAAGGATTTATTGATCATATACCCTCCATTTAGATGGAAATTCAGGATTTACCCTTCTGGCCTACGTGTCAGTGATTTATGATGACCCCACGTGTCATTGAGATGAGGAGGGTAAATCCTGAATTTCCCAACTAAAGGGAGTCCTGAATTTCCCAACTAAAGGGAGGGTATATGAGTCGGTGAGGGCAAGACAGGGCTAAGGCATGTGCCAGCTGGGGTCAGGCTTGGCTGTAGCGGTACGGTGATGTGGAGGCAGCGCATCTGGTGTGGCTCAGGATCAGGGGAAAGGAAGAATAGGCCAAGGCAAGTGAGTTAGAATGCCAGAAAACAGAATGGGCTAAGACCATTTTACCTCAGGCATTTTTCTATTGATTTTTCCTACCTTTTGGAATTTAGATTTCTATTTAATTTGCTCATTTTACCAAATACCCATCTGGAATTGTATTTTATTTTTATAATCAATTCTCATAAATTTTTATATGTACTACTTTGTCATTTTGAGATTTTTGGTCAACCATGGTTTGCTAGGGTCACTTCGTTTTATTTTGGATTTAAATTATGCAAACGTGCATCCTTATATATGTGTGTGTAGGTATATTTCATGCATGCATATTCATGCTCACATTCATATTTCACTTATTAACACATAATACTAAATTGCCATTCTTTAAGCTAGCTCTTTAATTTTAATTCCAATTTTTGCAGTTAAGTCTGTATTCCTTGCTTACGCTATGCCCGACTTCATACTGCAAGTTCTCCTGCCCGATCTGATGGATCATCTTTTCATATTTGTATTTGCAATTTAGATTAAATGTATACTATAAATTCTCTTGCCTTACTTGCTGGATCATCTTTTCATATTTGTATCATAATTCAAATTAAATTCTTATTATTTACACCTCTTCTTTATGATTTTATTTCCAGGGGTTTCTTTATCTAATGGAACCTTTAATCAAAACCAGAGAAACTCCAACAAAACCAACTGCAAACAAGAAGCATTGCAAAAAGTATTAAAAATTAGAGATTTTTTATATCCTAATTTTTGGGATGTCACATTGTGAGAGCTAGCTTATCAATTGGACCTTCCTGAGTCCATACGTGTTGGCACATTGTGTTCCATGTCTAGGGTCGAGGAAGTATTTGGGGGAAATCTGTAGCATGATATATCACTAGAGCCGTTGATCCTTGAGCAAGATCTCACCTTCGAGTCCCAGCTAGTGCAGATTCCGAGGGAGTTAGAGCGAGTCCTAAGGCATAAGACATTAAAGTATATTGAGGTGCTTTTGACGCATCAGATCGAGCGAAAAGCAACTTGGGAGCTAGAGTCTCACATGCATGAGAAATAACTAGAGCTGTTCACCTCAAGTATGTGTGTGATTTAATTTTTTTAGATTAGTACTGTGTCTCGTGTATGATCGTGGAGTGTAGAATTCAAGGTCGAATTATGTTTAAAGGAGTAGAATGTAGTATCCCGTATGGCATTAGGAGAATTAAATGATCAAAAAAGAGAAATCAAATAGAATTAAAGTATAAATTTAGAGATTAAAAAGGGGAATTCAGAAATTAGAGGGAATAGAAGGCTTGGGCCTTTGACCCATGGCAGCCTGGCCCAAGAGGGGGGCGGTCGGCTATATAATGGGCTAGGGGTGTCCCTCCCCCCACCAAAAAGCTAGTCCCCAACCCTCTAGCCCTTACGCCTCTATCTCTCCCCTTGCAGCCGCCACACCCAACCCCCCTCCCCTTATGCCTCTCCCCTCGTAGCCAAACTAGAGAAAGGAAGGGAGAATCGAGGAGAAGGGAAAAGAGGAGGAAAGGAAGAAGAAAGGGAGTTTTGCGGGAACTCCAGAGGTCCTCATCATGGTCTCCAAGGGTGAAAATCAAATTCTTTGTCGTTTTGTTCTTAGCAATTTTCTGTTTGGGAGATATTTCGATTAATAGATCAGTTTGTGAAGTTTGTCTTGCACTATGATTTTGGGTCCCTTGGGTGCAAAATTTGGGAATTTATCTGCTACATAATTCTAGAGGATCTCATTAGCTTTCTATAGAGTACCTGTTCATGTCAATCTGATGAGTAGTTTGGGAGTTATGATTTTCACAGTACTATTGTCGAGACCCGAATATGCAAATCTGAAATCTCCTGTGTATTCTGCACTAGTCCAGGATCACGCTAGTACACACAGAATAAACAAAGATGAAATATCGACCATACCACGATTCACTAAGAAAAGACTCAAATATTATTAATAATTATCAGAGTTGCGACCTTTTGGCCAAGCTTACAATTAATAGCCTGAAAGGCTTAAAGAAACTAGCAGCGGAAAACCAGAAATAAGCGTAGTAGCCATTCGACATGCCCATAGGAAATCGACTAGGGAGCGAAGTCATAATCCGCGAAATCGTCGAAGTATCCTCCTTCAAGTAACTCCTGCTGATCTGGTCCTTCTTCCTCAATTGAGCAAATATAGATGAAGCCATAAGTACATAGAGTACTCAGCAAGTCGTTTGTAACAAAAATGCAATATAATATGCAAGGCTCACCAATGGATGACTGAAAGGTTAATTTTACAGAAAGCAATTGTTTAAAGTAAATATAATAAATAGATTGAAAAGCAAGTTTTAGAAATGATAATAAATAAGTAATCAAAGGAATTGAGACCAACCGCAAGTGTACTGGCCATTCACCTCAATGAATCACCCATGAACCAAGATTCATGTAATGAACCGCCAGTGAACTAACCATTCACTTTCCAACTTAACCCAACCAGATTTTTATGAAAACTCTACCCCTCATGTGAAATCACCGAGCATTGTCCATGACCGAGGGCTATTCGAATAGTTTTACACTTTGCAAATGTTGCACAACTGTACCCACACGATGAGATAATCTCACGTTAAAGAGAATCACAACAAGGATTTTACAATGATCCATCTCAACCTGATCCCACTCGCTAAGGTTTTGCCATCGAGTAAGCTGACCACCTAGTCGATAATTGCCCCCCTTGCGCCACAACAACATCAGTAGTGAAACCAAAGTTGAGACTTCACAAATTATTATGCTAGGTCTATCCCATACTAGACATTTGGTTTGCACGGTAAAGCTCAGATCAATGGCGTACAAAGTTAAGTCCTTAGATTTACCCAGGTGAAGCATTCACATCCCATGTGCAACCTGTACCACCTTTACTGCACGATCATTCGCCCGAGTGAAAACCAATTTTGTATAACCAGTACCAATGACACTACCCTTGTCATGGCAATCAAATTTTATAACTCTGGCTGACCACCACGTTCCAGTATATCATTAAATCAAGATTAATTAACACATGTGATGATAGACCCAACATACTAGTAATAAGCATGGCTAAGCAAATTAAATGTATAACCCATGTGACAACTAGTATTGCATCACTAAATAATTACCCATCCTATGGTGACAATAGAATCATGGCAACCAAATTATCAAGGATGGATTAATCAATTTGGACAATAACTACCAATACAAGGGTTTGATAATAAAATAGCGATGCATAATAATGTAAAACAAAGTAATACATAATAGATTTGAAAACTAGGTTCAATATGATCAAAGGACACGACTTGACTGGGCCTTGCTCAGTTGATGGCTCTTGATCTTTGAATCTGGCTTCAGCTCCTTCAAAAACGTGATCTAACGAGAGAGAAAGCGAAACGAGACACAAAATAAATTCAAACAAAATTCAAATGAACTCCAAAAACTTCAAAACTAGAACCCAAAGATAGAGCTCAATTTTAGATGAATTTAGGAAAAGAATCGGGTCAATCGGAGCTAGGACAAAGGAGAACGAGCGATCTAAAGTTTGCCGGGAAAATAACAAAAGTTACTGTTCATCTGAGAACACTTTTGGAGAGAAGGCTAGCGCTGACGAGAGGAGGCATGGGACCCAAGGCACACATAGGAAGCGACGGCATGCCAAACGGAGAACGGTGACGGTACGGACGGCTATAACAACATGGGTACGAGAGAGGAATAAAACCCAGCATAAAACATGGATAAGTAGGGTGAGCACGGGGTAGAACACGGCTTGGCGAAGCTAGGGAAATTGTCAGCTCAGCCGAAAACCCACCGGAGACGACATAAACGACGTTTCAACGACGTCGGTAAGGAAAAAGAAAAACTTAATATCTTGGTGCTCGGTGAACGAAATCTAAAACCACTTGGAGAGTAGCTACCTGGGATGGTTTGGCACAATATGACGCGAACGGATTGGGGAAAACACTACCGGATAGATGGGGACACGAGATGCCATTGGCGGCCATGGCGAGGTATCGGAGGTGAACATTTGTGGAGGCTTTTTGGGGATAAGGAAGGAAGCACGGCGTAGAACGCGGTGAGGCAAGTGTAAAAAAATTACACCACGGGTAAAGCTTACCGAAGTCAACGAATCAACGTCGGGAAGCGCTCTTGACCTAGATTGGGGAAAACTCGATTCCGGGAGATTGGCTGCACCAAAACCAAATTAATTTGGTGAGAAGGTAGATGGCACATGAGGGCACAATGTGACACGAAAGGATCACGAAAAATCTCGCCGGATAGCTCGGAATGCGACGAGCAATTTCGAGACCGGAGGGCCTCGGTGCTGACGGCGTTCTGGGCTTTGAGGGGACTTGGCACAGCTTGGGACAGGTTTAGAGGGGTCAAGGGGTTGTATTTATAGGCTTGGAAGAGATAGAAACCGACTCCAATTCACGGATTTTGGTTTAGAGTCCGTTTCGAAAAATAAGGAATAAAAGGCAATCAGATGAACAAAACACAAAGAGGCCGGTTGGGATGGTTTCCTTGTGAGATTTTACACAACTTTCCTTTTGGGAAGACATTGAGATAAGGTCTGGATTGAGAGTTGCTATGGGAGGCAAGAGAGAGAAGAGTCGGTGTCTCTCTCGGTCAGTTGATGGATGGGGAACAATGTATTTGGGCTATAAAGGAATAAAGGGAAGGAAGGTGGCTTTGTTTCATGAAAGAAAAGTGGCAGATTTGGTAGTGTCTTGGTTGGGAACTCTGAGGTTATAAGCGAGGAACGGCTTAGGGTAATTTTTGGATGGGTGACTAGATGGTAAGTCTTCTTTTTATTTTTAGAATTTTAATATTGAGCTCAAACAAACTCCGAAAAATCCAAGAAAATATATAAAAATTCCTTGTGACAAAGGAACACAAATCAAATATTTTTGGCAAATGTTAATGTTTAATTTAATAATATTAAATCCTTTTAATTAATAAAAATTCCAATTAAGCTTTAGTTAATTCTAGAAAAATTCAAATGGTGAATTTTATTTTAAAAACTTCAAAAAGGCTCTGAAAATCAAGATGTTACAACTATTGTTCAGTCTGTCCGTCGGGTTTGGACAGTCTATAGTAAATAATAGATTAAAAATATAAGATGAATCAATCTAGAAATTTGATCACCATGCACATTGTAGGTAATTTCTTAAGGTTTATATAGAATCTAAGAACACAATTTGTAGATGGGTGGATTAGAAGTTATGAATTTTGCAGTACCACTGTCCGGCGCTGAGTGGTTGCTGGTCCAGTCATGGGAAAGTGATGATTGAATTAACTAAATGCTAGAATAAAAAATTACAGATAACTCAAAAGTAATGGAAACTTTCCATTAGATTTAAGTAATGTCATTGTTTACTATATTTTCCTTTTTATATTAAAAGATACAAAAATAATAAGTCTGTTGTTCGGGGAATGACAGATCTGTCTTCCGGGTAAACATCAGTGATTTAGATGGATTAATCTGAATATTGTGCCAACTAAGAATGTGTGGGGAATTTTGTATACTTTCTGGAAATGGTATGGTTTACAATTTTACAATGTGGTAATTGAGAGTTGTGATATTTTTGTAACGGGACAGCAAGGGGATTGTCTGGTAAAAGGACAGAAAGTTGTGGTTTTGGAGAGCGTATAGGAGCGCTGTCATTTTTTTTTTGTGTTTTGTAATGCTTCGGGTTGTATTGAGAGTGAATAACTTCTGCGGGAGGAGTAGCTTCAGGTGAGTTGTCATCTTCCAACGTTTCCGGCCGTCACAATTAAGAGAAAGGCAAGTACATTGTAGAATAGTATTTGCATGCTTGAAATTATGGTTGAATGATTACTTGCCCTAATTATTCTTATGACAATGTTTAATTTATATTGTTCTATGCTTTTTGATGTGACTATGAAGATGAGAATTGTGGTAGAATGAGGAATACATCTTTTGTTTAAGTGATGGAAAGGAAAACTATGATTATCGCATTGCGTGTTGAGCATTCATGTTACATAATGTTGAGCTAAGACCCTGTATAAAAAAGGGTAGGGTGACCCTGTTTGAAAAAGACAGGGCCAGGCATGTGATAAAGAGTTGAATTGAGACCCTGTATGAAAAAGGATTGGGCGACCTTGTATAAAAAAAGGATAAGGGCAAAGGTGTGTTATCGGTGTGTGAACACTTAGCTATACCAGTATATACAGAAGAGAAGTTGCGTCTTGAGGGTTGCATCCATGAGGAGAGAATTGTAAAGTAATGGATATGTATGGAACTTGATGATCACGAGTATGTGAAAAGGATATATTGATGGTTTAAGATGAAATGTTAAAATGATGCTATCCTTGTATATTATTCTGCTTTGTACTTGCTAAGTTGTGGACTCACCTTACTTATTTGTTCTTTTAGATGAATGTTGAAGGCGACATGCATGGATGGTTGTAGCACTTGGATAATTGCACTCTTCACCTCACATATTATTACATCACCTTTGGTTATGAACATTTGGGCATCACTTATTATAATAACTAGATAATTTGTGGTTTTTTAGTTTTTTTGATTTGTAATATTGCTAGATGATGCATTGCGTAGTTTGGTCTTATTTATGATGCCCTTCGTATTTAATTGGTTCATATTAAGTTTAATTTATGTTGCTTTATGCTGTTGAAATTTACAATTAGATTCTTATGAAATATTGTTCTTGATATCTTTGTGGCATTATTATCGGCTTATTGTTTTTTAAAAAGGTAGTAGCAGTGGTTGTGAGCGACATCTTGAGCTTTTGTTGAGCTAGGGTGTTACAGTTGGTATCAGAGCGGGCTTTAAGTCTGTAATAGGAAATTGATAATTTAATCTAGATAATCAACTAAAACTTGGATTAGGATTGGTAAACTTATATATTAAAAATTATTTAATTTAAATAGGCTAGATAACTTCTAAAATATGACTTAGGCTAGTTAATTTGTTTGAAATAAAATTTGACACATTGGTGCATAGTTGGATGGGATTGGATCATTCATTACATTTACGTTTCCGTTACCTTGTACAATTGTTAATGATATGTTGAGATGTTGCTTATGTTTGTATTGGATGGTTGTGTAATTGAGTTGATAGTACGAACGAGAGGTAGATATCGTGGTTATGGCCGCAGGTATGGCCATGTTGTGCCACAGTGTGTGGTATAAGATGAGTGTTGAAATTTTCTTCAATAACCTCAAGATATAGATGTGGGAGGTGAGTTTTGTCAGTGATTTTTGTTCAATGGGTGAGTTATTGGTTCTCCATGAGTTTTCAGTGGTTGGTTGGTTTCAATGTTGTTAATGAGTTTTCATTGGCTATTTTGGTTCCATGAAGAAATTGTAGTTTTTTCGATTGTTGAGCTATTCTTGTTGCTTTTGAAAGTTGTCAATCTGTGAGCTTGTCTTTTTGTGGTGGTTTTTCCCTTTTATTGAGGGTTACAACTTATTTCTTAGCTCAATATTTTCTTTTCTATATCAAGGAAAAATGTCTTTTGCAAGCCATATTTATGTGAAAGTTTTAATCCATGTGTTTTTGGAGTTACTGATAAGTTGAAGTTTAATGCTTGGTTTTATGAAGGAAAAATACTAAAGCTCTCGTTGTGATGCCCTCTTTGGTTTTAATGGGAGGGATAAAAGAAAAGTGTTGGTGGGGCATGGAATGTCAAGTTAAGGGAATGAAGTAGTCCATAAATGATTTTAAGTAACATCTTAATAAGTGAAGCTAATTAAATATGATAATGTCATGCGGTAGTTTCATGATGAATTGTGAGTAGGAGTATGTCCATTGTTACATGAATTGTTATGGTTATAGGGGAGCGTGGAGCATGTTTGAATCGATTTTATAACTAGAGTGTTAATAATTCGCAAGCTATATTGGATGAATTGGATTATTTTGGTCACGATAGGTCATTCTAATTATTTATGAAGGTTACACTAAAGATATGTAAGATTTTTGTCTTTGATAAGTATTAATTTTGAATTAATTTTTCCTAGGGATACTCAATGAACATATATAGATGCTTAATTTACATGTTTCTTGCCATGCTAAATTAACCTAATGTGTTTAAAGGAATGGATGGATATTTTGGTATCATCATGTGAAACCTTGTTTACTAGAGGTTCTAATATTGATGTTTTAATAGTAGTTTGCTCTAAGTTTTAAGCATAAAGTTGAGAATGTTGAATCTGTGTTTGTAAATGTTTATGTGATTGCATCTAGAAGTAGGGCAGCCAATAGACTCATTAATCAAGGTAATTGTCGATTGTTAATGGGAATCACTAGAGTGTAATTATTGTGCACAAAATTGGTGGTGAGCATCACTAGGAGTTGAATAGATAACATCTAATTAATGTTTTATATTTATGTGCTTTCTAAGGTTTTCGGGTAATAATCTGTCCTTGGCTGAAGAGTTTTGCCAGAATATTATGGTTGTTGCGGTAATCTTGTGATATTTTATGAGTTTTAAAACTTAAGATAGGATAATAAAATATTATGAAGCAATTTAGTCTGATTTTAGAAAGTTTTAAGATGTGGTAGCCTTGATAATTAGTGTTAAGAGTTTGTTAAATTGATACTTGTATAACTATTAGTTAGTGTATTCGAGAATAATGTTAAACCTTTAAAAGAAACTTAGTAGGATATTAAAAGAAATGTGTAGTAATATAATCATTTAACTTGTAAGTGTACTCATTGCAGCTGTTAAAGCTTTCCTGTGTGTTGATGTTTTATTGTCCTTTCATTGTATATGCTTGTGGAATACTAAATTTATCAAAGGTATGCAAACTTAATGCATTATTAAAATTATTACCATTATGTAGATTGTTGGGTTTTCTAGGTGTAATTTTATCATGTCTTCCAATGATGAAAAAAATTGGTGTAATGACCTACTCAATGTGGTAGTAACTTCAATGGTGAGGAATGTCAAACTGTTACCATGATATATAAATTGTTCCTTGGTTTACCTTTTCGAAATTTTGATATCTTTTTAAAGGTAGTCGGTGGAGACAAGATGCACTTGTTAAACTTTATCTATCACTGATATTGTATTGCAGTAGTCTTTGAGATTAAAATCATGAAGTGATTTTCCTTAGTAACTCAGTCCAGCTAGAATAATGGGAAAACTTATTGTTGTAGCATGTAATATTTTAAGTTATTAGGGTTTCGAAGTAGTAATATTAATGTGATTTTTAGTAATAACAAGTAAAGCGGGATTTGTGTTGACTATTGATAGAATTGTTTGGTTGCGATAACTATGTGTGTGAGAATTGTATGGGTATTTGTCCTTAAAAAATAACTAAGCTGACAGGATTCATTAAGGAATCTAAACTTAGTTGCAGTTGAATAAAATATGGTACTTTTTTGTGGAAACCTTTCCACTAAAGTATTCTAGATTTGTAGTGGTGTTGCAATGAGGTAGAGTTTAATCTTGAATGTGGCAATTTAAAAGAAAATGTGTATGCATGATACGTGATGTTTTGGAAAAATTTTCTCTGAAAATTGTACTTTAAAGTTGAGAAAAATTGTTTTGGGGACAATGAGGTACATTTTCTGTTCTTTCTTACTGTATGTACTTTGTCCATTGCTATTTGTAAAGGAAGATGATTTATTGGTGTGGTGGATAGTCTTTTTCATTGCTAGAGAAAAAGTTGTTATTTTGTGTATTGGAGTGATTTCATCCTTGGATTTATGTGGTTCTTGGATGCATTCTTAGTTAATTTGGAGAGTTGAATGGTTTCTTAGTGAATCTTTATTTTCAAAGTGGTTCTTGAATGCATATTGCTTATCTGGAATTTGAATGATTCATGGTAAACTTCTTGTTATTTCTCGAGTGGGGTCTTTTGAAAGAGAGTCAGTTTAAGGAGTACGGTATGTTTTCCCTATGAAAAAGGTGTGTCCTGCAAAGTGAGGCGATCATATGAGAAATAAGAGAAGAACTTTTGGTGTTGCTGAGGGTTAGGGCATTTGTGCCATGACCTTTTGATTTTCCAGATTGTGGTTCAGATTTTTTTTCCTGAGGCGGGTTTATGCCCAAGGAAAAAATTGTTTGGTGCGTTGCAGTTGTGGTGAGTGGAATGCATTGTCATAGAATTTGGGGGTGAAAGCTTTGGTTGGGAGCGTGTGGTATCGCAAATCTTAATTGAATTCGAAGTTGGAAAGTAAATTTAATGTGCAGCTTTGTTTGGGAATACAAGACTATAGATGCGTAGAATTCTTTAAATTAAGTCTACCAAGTTCAGCGTTTGGGACGAAACTTTACAAATATGTGAGGATTAGATCGCTTGGTCTAATCAGGGCAAAAACGCTTAGGAGAGTTTTGACAAGGTGAGAAGGCAAGAATTGGAGTTCGAGGTGGTGTTCAGGTACTCCTAAGGGTATCTTCCACCAAAAACATTGTGCGGTTTAGTGCTAAGGAGAAGTTTAGCCCAAGGTACATTGGACCACTCCCGATATTGGCATGTAGTGAGAGTTGGCTTATCAATTGGACCTTCCTAAGTCCGTATGTGTTGTACACATTGTGTTCCATGTCTAGGATCGAAGAAGTATTTGGTGGAAATCTGTAGCATGATATATCACTAAAGTAGTTGATCCTTGAGCAATATTTCACCTTCAAGTCCCGGCCAGTGCGGATTCTGGCAGTCGGAGTGAGTCCTGAGGCACAAGGCATTAAAATATGTCAAGGTGCTTTAGACGCATTGGACTGAGTAGGAAGCAACTTGGGAGCTAGAGTCTCACATACGTAAGAAATATCCAGAGTTGTTTGCCTTAGGTATATGTGTGATTTAATTTTTCAGATTAGTTCTGTGTCCCATGTAGGATTGTGGAGTGTAGAATGTAATATCCCATATGGCAATAGGAGGATTAAATGAGCTAAAAAGAGAAATTAAATGGAACTAAAGTAGAAATTCAGATATTAAAAATGGAAAATTTAGAAATTAGAGGGAATAGAAGGCCTTGGGCCATCGGCCCATGGCTGCCTGGCCCAAGGGGTGCCGACCAACCATATAATGGGCTAAGGGGTGTCCCTTCCCCACCAAAACCCTAGCCCCCCTCCCCCTAGCCCTTGCGCCTTCCTCTCTCCCTCTACAGCTACCACCCCTAGCCCCCCTGCGCCTCTCCCCTCCCTTGCAACCAAACTAGAGAAAGGAAGCAGAATCGAGGAGAAGGGAAAAGAGGAGGAAAGGAAGACGAAAGGGAGTTTCGCAAGAACTCTAGAGGTCCTCATTGTGGTCTTCAAGGGTGGCAATCAAATTCTTTGTCGTTTATTCTTAGCAACTTTATGTTTGGCAGATATTTCGGTTAATAGATCAGTTTGTGCAATCTGTCCTGTACTGTAATTTTGGGTCCTTTGGTGCAAAATTTGGGAATTTTGTTCTCCTAGAGAATTGTAGATGATCTTAGTAGATTCCTGTAGAGTACTTGTTCACATCAATCCAATGAGTAGTTTGGGAGTTATGATTTTTACAATACTGTTGTTCAATCAGTCTGTCGGGTTTCGGCAGTATGTAGTAAATAACAGATTAAAAACGGAAGTTGAATCAATCTGGAAATTTGATCACCATTAACATTGTATTTAATTTTTTGTGTTTTGTAATGCTTCGGGTTGTATTGAGAGTGAATAATTTCTGTAGGAGTAGCTTCAGTTGAGTTGTCATCTTCCAACCTTTTCGGCCGTCACAAATAAGAGAAAGGCAAGTACATTGTAGAATAGTATTCGCATGCTTAAAATTATGGTTGAATGATTACTTGCCTTAATTATTCTTATGACAATGTTTAATTTATATTGCTCTATGCTTATGATGTGACTATGAAGATGAGAATTGTGGTAGAATGAGAAATACGTCTTTTGTTTAAGTGATGGAAAGGAATTAGAGGAAAATTATGATTATCGTAGCATGTTAAGCATTCATGTTACATAGTGTTAAGCTGAGAACTTGTACGAAAAAGGACAGGGTGACCCTGTATGAAAAAGGATTGGTCCAGACATGTGATAAAGAGTTGAATTGAGACCCTATATAAAAAAAGGACAGGGCGACCTTGTATGAAAAAGGATAGGGTAAAAGTGTATCATCGACAGATGAACATCTAGATATGGCAGTTTATGCAAAAGAGAAGTTGAGTCTTAAGTATTGCATCCATGAGGAGAGAATTGTAAAGTAATGGCATATTTATGAAACTTGATGAAATGAGTATAAGGATATATTGATGGTTTAAGATGAAATGTTAAAATGATGCTATCCTTGTATATTATTCTGCTTTATACTTGCTGAGTTGTGGACTCATCCTTCCTTATTTGTTGTTTTAGATGAATGTTAAAGGCGACATGCATGTCTTGATTTGTGTTCAAACTAATCAGCATCACCACCAACTACTAGAAACCTCTCCACATTACCAAAATGCATATAGAACATCTAGTCTAATATCAGTATATGTAACAAACAAGATTACAGCAACACCCTTCCCCGTGGGGCCACCTAATCTGCCTTCCCCGCATCTCTCCCTCTTCCTCAACCCCAACAATGTCGCTGTGCTGATGTGCCCTCTCGAGTGGCACGGGGGAGGAGGATGGATGGCGCGGGGGGAGGCCGAGGGACGTCGTACGGGTGGAGAAGGCAGCAACATTGTGGAGGTGGAGGGGCAGTGTGAGGGAGGGAAGTGACGGGGAAGGAGGCGGTGCGGGGAGTAGTCAGCAGCAGAACGAAGAGGTGGCGGCATGGGAGATGGCACCGAGAAGAGGAGGGAATGACATAGGGATACAACAGCGGGGATGGGCGGCACTGATGCCGGGGAAGGTAAAAGATGTGGTGCCTGCGAGATTGGATCACGAGGGAGAGAAAGAGAGATCGAGAGATATTCTGGTTGTGGGAGGAGGGAGTTTTCAGAAAGTGAGCATCACTCCAATTTTGATGCAAATGGATGGGGAAACGGAGGGCCGAGAAGAAATCAATGTTTCTCGAAGGACTTTGTTGATATTTTTCTACAGTGGTGACGGACCAGATCGAGTGGTTCATATAGCTTGAGAGCAAGATCTGATGGCTACGAAAAACGAGTGACGTGGCTCGCCGTTTTGTGGGGAAACCCAGCAGGCTTCATAGATAATATAGATTCTCTGTGTACCGTCACAAGTTCTCTCTCAATATTTTTATAAATTTATAAATCAGTTTGTGTTTTTCCATTACCCAGTCTATCCTTGAACTTCCGTGAACCCTACCACGTTACCAATGAGCAAAATCAACTTCTGAAAGACCCAAATTGAGATAGAATGATGTAATTAACCACTCATTAGCATATGCCCGACATATAAATAAGCCATGTTCGAAGTACATAGTGTGGATTGTAGACAAGATTCAAGAATTAACGATACAATACGATTAGCCAAACAATATAAAATACACATTAATTAAACAATAATACTACAAAGCAAAATATATAAGATAGGACAAATTGACGATGTCACACCATCTCAAGGAACTCAGACTTAAAAGCATGACCCAACCGAAACCTGAGCTTCAAGACATGCCATTCACCAAGCAGCTTAGTAAGAATGGGCATTGAAACTGGCAGAAAGCAAATTACAATGGCTAACCACAGAAGCCGAGGGGCCAGAACCGTGTACAAACCAGTTGCAAATGCCGTAGTGGTTGCCATGTATGAAAACCACATAAGCTTCTTAGTAAAGGATCTGTAATAAAGTAAGAACTCAAGATCTTCCCACCTTGCTATGATGCATATGAATGCGACAGCAAGTGAGGAGCACATTGCTAAGGTGTCAGAGATCAAGAATGCTTGAAATGCAAACTTAATTGCCATGATGGGAAGTCCCTCGCTTCCAGTGTCACTGCTATATCCTCCAGGCAAGGTGAAAGCAGCGGCAAAGGTAATTGTTGCAATGAGGATCGCCACTAATGATGTGTTGCTTGTGTATGTTTCAGTTAGTGACTTTGTGTCCTTCCTTGATGCATTAGTTACCTCTGCCTTGGCTTGCTTATGAAGATTATAAATAGAGGTAGCATTTCGGGGATCAGCTTTCAACATAAGCATGAACACTTCGTTCTGCGTGGATCAAAAGAAAGGTACAAATGCAATTCACAATAATAAATTAATATCAGCTATTGTACTTTGTGAATAATAGTACTCTCACTCATAATAGTGCAAATAAGTTAGAAGATGTGATGATAAAATTATTTCTATTATCAGTTGAGAAACAAAGTAATCAAATTTTGACATTCACGAGAGGCAGTACGCAAAGAAAAATAGTCACAGGCGATTTTGGATGGTACAGCTGAACTTAGTACACTTTTTATTACAATCTTTTTGTTAACCATCGACTCTCTCCACTTTAGCTGTCCGATAGCCATGCGTCGTGCATGTAGAAGATTCGCTTCACACCGTCGATTTTGGATACTTGTCACCCATCGGCACTTGGCCGCAATCTCTGAGTCAGAGTTGCTTCGATGTCAGTGCCGTCACCGCTCTGGGCTGCATGCCATGTCCATCTTAGTCTTCTCGACATTTACACTTCAAATAATTATGTCAGGCCTTCGGTTCCGCATCTTGAGCTAAGTTCTCCTATCACTTTCACCCATGCGCCATCGCTGGAGTTCACTTGTGCTATCACCTTCATCTTTGTCACCGATTACGTCCGACCTCATCACCGATTCACCTTCTGCCCTTACCACCGGTAAGTCACCCGCCAAGCACCGACCTCCCTTTGTTATTCAGCCCGCCGTCATCTCATCGCTTCGCCACCCACACCCGTTTAGTCACCAAAAAGCCGCCCGCCGCCCACTCATTTTTTTCACGCTGCCCCTTCGGTCATCGAAGTGGCACTTCGATCGGCATGAGAGCTAATGTAAGTGATGATGTTATCATGTCTTGTGTCAGCATGATGAACCATCCGTAAAATCAATCCACCATGCACGAAGCTTATGACGCTTGGGTCCCACCTGCTAGAAACACTATTTTGTAGACCGTGAGCCAAGCCACGCAAGCATCCACATCAGCAGCCAAGTCAGATGCCACATCAGCTCTAGTACCACGTGTCGTGCCATGTATCCACCACCTCAGCTCAACGGTGCCACAATGTGTGCCACGTCACCTTCCACGTGGACTACCACATCATCATGACATGTCATGAGCACCTCACTACCTTTGGTAACGTGTTTGCCACTAGGCGTCCAGTCAGCGACCACGTCAGCGATGACATAGCCCTAGAACCATGTCAGCCCTAGTTAGCCATTTGTGCACTATTTTGAGCACTGAGTCACCCTATTTCATGCACCCGGTCCACAGCACAGTAACATTTTTCAACTTTCAGTATTTTCTTAGCCAATTAATTTTTCAAGAGCATGTTCTTCTCCGTCCTAGCTTCGATTGACCTGATTCTTTTTCCTAAATTCATCTAAAATCGAGCTCTATATTTTGGTTCTAGTTTTGAAGTTTTTAGAGTTCATTTGAATTTTATTTTATTTATATTTTATTCACTTTCTTTCCCGTTAGATAATGTCTTTGAAGAAACTGAAGTAAAATCTAAAAACCAAGAGTTGGTAATTGAGCAAGGCCAAGACAAGTCATGACCTTTGATCATGTTAAACCTAGTTTCTAAATCTAATTATTTATTATTCTATTTTAAATTATCATGCACTGCTATTTTAATACAAACCTTTGTATATGATAGTTACTATCCAAATTTGCTTAATCCCTCAATTGATAATTTGCATGTGATTTCATTGTCACCATAGGATGGGTATTTATCCAATGATGCAATATTAGTATCCACTTGGGTTGTACATTTAGTATGCTTAGCCATACTTGTAGTATGTTGGGCTCGTTATCACAAGTGAATTAATTAGTTAATTTTGACTTAATGAGACACTGAATCATGGTGGTTAGCCATAGTTATAACATTTGAGTTCTATGACATGGGTAGTGTCATTGGTGGTGGTTATACAAAATGGTTTTCACTTAGACGAGTAATCATACAGTAAAGGGGAGGTGTGGCTAGCACTTTTTGGAATGTGTATGTCTCACTTGGGTAATATCTAAGAACTTAACTTTGTGCATCATTGATATGAGATTTACTATACAACCACATATCTAGTATGAGATAGACCTGGCTGATTAATTTGTAAAGTTTCAATCTTGATGTTGCCATAGAGATGTTCTGTTGGCGCAAGAGGGGGCTTTTTCGACTAGTGGTTAGCCTACTCGGTAGTAAAACCTTAGCAGGCAAAATCAGTTTGTGATTCAACATTATAAAATCCTAGTTATAATCTACTTGGTCAACATGCCTAAAGAAGCGTGTTACTCTAGTGTCGCTATGAGATGATCGTATCATGTGTGTAAAGTTGTGCAACCTTTGTAGAGTATAAAACTATTCGAATAGTTGTGTCCCCAGTTATGGACAATACTCAATGATTTCATACGAGGGGTAGAGATTTCATTAAGACCTAGTTGAGTTAAGTTTGGTAAGTGAATGGTTAGTTCACTGGTGGTTTATTACATGAATGGTTAATTCACGAGTGATTCATTGAGTGAATGGTTAGTTCACTTGTGGTTTATTCAATTCCTTTGATTATTTACTTATTAATCATTTTCTTAGCTCGCTTTCAATCTATTTATTATATTTACTTTAAATTGTTGCTTTCTGCTAAATAACCACTTAGCCATCATTTGACAAGCCTTGCATAATTTATATTACATCTTGTTACAAACGACTTGCTGAGTATTCTATGTACTCATGGTTATATCCATATTTTCTCAGTTGCTGAAGAAGAGCCATATCAGACAAAGGAATTTGAAGAAGGTCTCTTTGGTGACTTCACAAAATAGGACCTTCTAGACAAAAGAGGGTCCCCTCTCGATGGAGAGACTGGGTCTCATGCCTACTCTCCACTACTACCTTTATGGTCCTCCTCAATGACGTCCCTAGGGACATAATAAAACACCACAGAGGCCTATGGCAGGGTGATCCTTTATCTCCTTTCCTTTTTATCATCGCAATAGACCCATTACAAAGGGTCCTCAACATCACAACTGATCTATACCTCCTGCACCCTCTGAGAGGTTGTGCAACTGCCCTTAGAACCTCTCTTTATGCGGACGATGCCGCCATCTTCCTACATCCAAAGCAAGATGATGTCCACACTCTCGTCCGAATCCTACATAGCTTTGGTGAAACCACGGGGCTGCACACCAACCTACAAAAAGTCAGGTGGCTCTAATTAGCTATGAAAACATTAACCTGCATGAGGTATTGCACGACATGCCAGCTCGGCTTGCTTCCTTCCCTTTGAGCTATCTTGGCTTGCCGCTTGCAATCAAAAGGCTACGTCGAGCAAACTTCCAAAAAAACTCGATGACAAGTATGTGAACCGTTTAGCAAGATGGAGGGGCAGGTTACTCGCTCTCACAAGAAGAAAGACTCTAGTGAAGTCCGTGTTGATGGCCCAATCAACCTACTTCCTTACGATCATCAAGGCCCAAAAAAGTGTCCTCAAAACTCTAAACATGCAGACAAGACGCTTCCTTTGGGTCGGTTATAACCAGCTAACGGGGGGTAAGAGTAAGGTCAACTGGGACAGAGTATGTAGACCAACACAATTGGGGGGGCCTTGGCATCCTTTACCTGGAGCACTTTGCCAGGGCTCTAAGGCTCAGATGGCTATGGCTTGAATGGGGACACCAACTAAGACCTTGGCAAGGAATGGAAACACCATGCGATGATATAGATCGGGAGCTCTTTGCCGCAACCATCTCCATAACAATTGGGGACGAAGTGAAGGCGGAGTTCTGGACAACTACTTGGGTGGCAGGAAATAGGCTGTGTGATATTGCACCTATGGTCTTCGGGACCTCTAGGAGGAAAAACCGCACCCTACAAACTGCTCTCATGGGGGGCACCTGGATGCACGACTTAAATTGGGAAACCATGCTAACAACATGGTAGATTCAAGAGCTGATTGTGATTTGCGGCCACATCACTACGATGAACCTGCAGCAAGGTCAGGAGGATACAGTCACATGGAAGCTTACTCCCAGTGGAGTATATAGTGCAACTTCGGCCTACCAGGCACAATTTCTAGGGGAAACAGTAACCTCCATGAACTCCCTCCTTTTGAAAACTTGGGCACCTAATAAATGCAAGATTTTCACTGGCTCGCCATCCAGAATAGGCTTTGGACACCTGACCACCTCTGCATCAGAGGTTGGCCGAACCAGCTTGCTTGTCACCTATGTACATGGGCTACGAAGTCTTCCATTCACCTTCTGGCTGAATGCCGCTACACGAAAAGGATCTAGAGCACTATGGTGTGGTGGATTGCCTGTGATTCTCTTAATCCAAGTACCTAGCACTCCTACTCTTCAGTCCAAACTGGTGGGAATCGGTCCTCTTCGCGCCCGGTGCACCGCGTAAAGCAATAGTAATGCTCGTTATGCTTGTCACATGGCAAATCTTGAAGGAGCAGAACACCAGAATCTTCCGATTCACTTAGTTATCTCCGGTACTTTTGTTGGTCGCCATAAAAGAGGAGGTCGGTTCCTGGGTCTTAGCGGGAGGGAGATTGGTGGAGCTCAATATTGCCCTGTAACACCCTAAGAGAATATTGAGTTTGTCATTAGCCTTGGCCCCCTCCCCCTTCTCTCTGTACTCCTTTGTCCCTCGTCTGCTCACAACTCTTACCTTGCTTTACTTCTTCCTCATGAATTAATCACGGTAGCACTTGTGCCTAGTTTTCAAAACTTGAAACGAATTACAGTCATGTGGTTTAAAACGCTTCTCCTCTCCCATTGAAATGGTACTCAGGGGCGGAACTGGGCCTCGGGCTGGGTAGGCTATAGCCCGAGGCCCAGCAATATTACTTATACTACCCCCTTTAATATATCCTCAAAAAAATTTCAGCTTTATAGCTCAGCCCGAGGCCCAGCAATGGTAGCCCACAGGCCACAACCCCGCACAAGAATTCAGCCCACAGCCCACGGCAAAGCAAACACAGCCCATAGCAAAGCAAAGTCAGCACCGCCGCCCGCCATGCATAGAGACATCAGACATCACCAGACCAAACCCAGAAACCCTAATCCCCATTCCCAATCCGGCAGCCCCCAGCCCTAGCCGCCCATCGCCCATTAGATCTGAGCATGGAGCATCCCTCTCCTGTGCAAGCCCCCACCGCCGGCCGCCTTGCCTGGCGCGCGCCTCCACCGCCGGCCGCTCCGTCGCTCCGCCGCTCTTGGCTGCTCCGCCGCTCCACTGCTCCGCCTGCGCAAGCCCCCACCACCGACTGCCACCTTGCCTGGCGCGCGCCTCCACCACCGGCCGCTCAACCCCGGCGACTGAGGCGAGTGCCGGCCGGAGTAGGGAGCCGCGAGCGCAACCCGGAGCAGAGCAGGGAGGGAGGCGAGCGCCGAGCCGCCGAGCACGACTAGGGAGGACCGGAGGAGGAGGACGGCGAGCGCAGAGACGCAGAGTGAGCTGACTGCTGAAGAATGAAGAAATGGAGCGGACGGGGCGGACGCTACAGTCAGAATGTCGGATTTATGCTGAAGCAGTGAAGCTGAGCGAGTGGCTGAGGCGCTCTGCACTGAGTCCATTACCGACCGAGTACCGACTCACCGACCAAGCCAGTGAGCCACCGAGGTGCGGACTGCGCAGCGAGTTGAATCACAGAATCAACTATTTTTTATGTGTTAAAATAAGTATGATTGTATGAATGATCAAGTGAAATGTTATATATTTAATATTTTACATTTGCTATTTAGGAACAAATTAAAAAGGTTTAAGGATACAAATTACAAAATGAAGAGAAGCAGGGCCGTACCTACGATTTGGAGGACCCTGAACGAAACGCGTGATGTGGCCCTAAAATTCGAGAAAATAATATAACGAAAGCATACTTTTATTTAATTATAAAGCTTCAAAATATACGTTGTTCTTACACTACTAAGAAGTAAGAACATATCAAATCTTAATACTAAAACAATAAAAGTAGTACTCAAGCAACAAACTGACCTTATGTTCTACCGAAAAGCATCATTCTTTTAGTATTCTTTTAGCGATGGTAGGCGGTGGCGCGGTGCCGGACTGCCGGCGTCGGCGTGCCGTAGAAGCATAGCGCAGTCCTAGCAGCAGCGCGAAAATCTGCTTTGCGGCACGGGAAAACGAAACCACGACCAATTCTGCATGCGCATGGGAAGCCAAGGAGTCAAGGACCCAAGCAGGCCGGTGGGCATGGCGGATGGCCATGGGCCTTACGTTGGGCCAATACTCCAATTAACAAACCAGTGATTGCAGGCCTGGCCGCATCTTAGTTTTTCTATTCAAGGATTAACTATTGCTAATTACTACTTAGTGTAAATTTGGAGGCCCTGTAATTTTGGGGCCCTGAACAGTTGCCCACCCTGCTCCTGCTAATGTACGGGCCTGAAGAGAAGCTAAGACATTGTCATCGTTTTTTTGCTATTTAGTTCTAGACTTATGGTATACTAGACTATTACTTGGTTCAAATTTAGCCCGAGGCGTGCTCCAATCCTGGATCTGCCACTTATGGTACTTAATGATTGTTTGTGCAAGCTAAATAGCAGCCTTGCAGTTTCTATACTGCTAGCTACAGTCAAATGATTTGGTGTGATCAGTGATAAAATCAAATGTTTAACTGTACAGTGCTTGCTTTGTGCCTTATTGTAAACATTTATATGGACAAATATATTTATAAACATACGTACCCAGTTTAAAGTCTTGGCATTATCTGCTACATGCCTACATCCCGTAATTGCCAACAGGCTGGGCCACCATTGTTGTCCCTTATTGTCAAGTCTATGCCCTTGTGAAACAGTAAAGCAGCAACGATTTTTGGATTGCACTTCTGGACTGCGTAATGTAGAGCAGTCTTTCCGCTGCCATCTCGCATGTTAACAAGTTTCTGAAGTTGTGGTGCCCCGAGGATAAATGCGACGAACTCCGTATGACCTGTGTATACAGCTTGATGAAGACATGTCCAACCTGTCGCGTCGCAATAGGGAGCATCTGGACAATGGTTAAGAAGCTCTCGAGCAACACCAACATGACCTCGATATGCGGCGGAAACAAGCAGGGGAGTATTAGCTTTTTTGTTCGCTACATATCCTAGAGACCAATCATGCTCCAACAGTACTCGTAGCAATTCAGTCTTGTCCCTACGTACAGCCATGTGCATTGGAGTTTTCCCAGCCTTGGTTTCTTCTCTGGACAGCCAAGGACGGGCCTTCATAATTTTCTTAGCAATAACTGAAAACAAATCAAGGAACGAACGATGGTTAACAACCATGGAGTGATGATAAGTCTTTGGCATGTACGATGTAGCCGTAAAGATGCACAATATAATTAGAGAAAAATTGGAGAATCAATTATGCTCTAAATAATCTTAAGTTTCACAATCCTAATGGTAGTTTGCTGTATGTTCTCCATAGCAGGGGAATAAATTTCGGCTGAAATTTTACGATTTTCTGTGTAATTCGTTTTAATCGGCCTATTCTGAGAAAAGCCTAAATCGGTCAAAAAATTTCGATCCATTTTGAAATATGTCGGCCCAACCCACAAGCCGAGCACAGGAAAAACGTTTCCCCATCTCTGACCGAGCCCCCGAGCCCTCTGATGCCCCGCTCGGTTGGGCTGAAAAGCCGTGACTTATGGCTGAAATTGTAGTGTAGCGGTCGAAATTTTATTGTAGCTGAAGATGGCTTATTTAGCGTAATTAAATTTAAAAAAAATTAAAAATAGAAAAAATATGTTAGCTCATTACGGACAACGCGAACGAATACAGGAAAAAAGAACCGACAAAAAAGGTCAAAAAAATATCAAAAATTTAGAAAAAATGAAATTTATGAATAGTAAAACATAAGTCCGAAATTAGAAGCTGAAACTGAAATGAGGGGCGCAAGCCTCAATCTCCATCTGCTTGATCTGCGATGTGAGCTCGTGAGGGAAGCAATCCGTAGAGTCGATGACACCCTCCTCGAAGCGTCCACCCCAGAGCTTCGCCTCTTTCTTCTCCTCGCTCTCCAAGGACGCCATCGAGGTGGAGGCCGCGCGATGGCTGGGAAGGTGGGGCGGCGGCGGAGGGCGATGGCATGGCTGGTGGAGAAAGCAAGGCGGGCGCAGGGGACGGAGGTCGGCGCCCGGGAGAGGAGGGATTGGGACGTCACGGCCATGAGCACCGCTCCGATGTTCACTGCGCGCATGGCAGGGATGTTCACTGCGCATGGCAGGTCACATTTGAATTTTTTTTGAATTCTAATTGCAGTTTTGAATATTTGGACCGAATGTTATCCAAAAAAATCCCAAATTTTTTAAATTTCCGAAAATCAGATTTCTCGCCGGTACCAATTTTTTTTTCTCGATCCAAATTGCAATCCCTGCTCCATAGTACTCCTTACTCCGTAGTTCTCACCTGGATTCCCATTTCTCACAGCAGCATGCAGAGCATTGTAGCCATAGGCTCCCGTGTGAGCGGAATTAGGAATTTCCAACAGTTTCTCGAAAACATCCGTGAAATCTCTCGACACCGCGATGTACATGGGGGACTCATTGAAATTGTTGACGCCTTCCGAGAGGGCAGGCTCTGCTGCTATCAACTCTAGGGCAAGGCCCTTGTGGCCACTGCGGATGGCGTGGTGCAGTGCATTATATCCGTCCTTGTCTTGCTGCAAGATTATCTCACTGAATCCTAGCTGACGGCAGCGTTTGAACAGCATAGAAGCTAAAGAGGCATTGCCGCTTGTCACGGCGGCGAGCAGTGGTGTCTCATTGTACGAGTTCGCAAAGGTGAGGAGAGACTGGTTTAGGGCCAGGACGTCCTTGCAGAAACCCTTGTGGCCATGAATGGAGGATATGTGAAGGCAGGTGTTTCCCTGTGGAGTCGTTCCAAGCAGCGTGCTTGGATTCTGTAGAGCCAGCTCCTTCACTGATCTCACGTCACCGGATGTGGCTGCTTCCAGCAGCCGTCTGTCCATCTGTGCTCCTTCTGATGAGCTAGCTGTGCTAATTGTACTTGCTGCCATGTGTCATATGGATTTAGTCAATGCGTGATCTATTTGACACTGTAACGTACAAAAAAAAAATAAAACTTAATATGAATTTTACATTTGTAAATTATTTAATACTAAGTTAGATAACAATAATTTTCAATGAATTGGGGAATATAAGATCACAAAATTACAACACCATTTCGAATTTTAAATAAAATATCCTGAAATACAAATGGGAATGGCTGTGGTGCATGCAACTTTTAGTTGCAAAAAGTTTTTAAAATGTTCCCTCTTCCAACGTTTTTCCACTTCTTTTCTTCTAGGGAACACGCAGAAGAATTGCATGTCTTTGTATTAAGAAAGTGAATAGTTTAGCACCGAATTGCGAATAGTTTACTAGCAAATGACAAGTGCTTGAAAGGAAGAAATGGAAGACCCAGCACTCATGGCATGGGTATTGCATCTACGCTGAAAAAGTGCAGCATTAGCGAACTAAAGGGGAACTCTCTTAGGCATGATTAAGGTGGAGAACATTAGTCTTCTTGCTGAGCTTGAGATGAGTAGGGTAGTTCCTGTTTCATCTACTTCTGTTGAGACTATTGCTTGCACCTCATGTGAGGATAAGGACAATACTTTTAGGGGTCTTTATACTATGCTTCTCGATCTGCCCGAGACTTGTGAAAATTGCAATAATTTGAAGATGAACCTAAAACGGGCAGATCATAAAATTGTTGAGTTACAAACTTTTCTCCTTGAGCCCATTGCTTCGTGTGTGAATTGTCCCAAGCTTACTGCTGAGTTTGAAGCTGTCTCCAAACAGTTTCAAGAATTAGTTGATGATAACAACAAATTGGCTCAATCTGCTTCTAAGGACCCTGTTAACTCACCATGCATTAATTGTAACAAACTAAAATCTGATTTGATTGCCTTAGATGAAAAATGTGTGAAGCTAACTGAGGACCTTCTAGAGAAGCCATCTTCTGCTTATAATGTTTGTGCTGAGGTGGGGAAGGAGCCCAAGGGTAAGGTGGAGACGCTTAGCAACGTGAACCAACTGGCTAGTGGTAGGACTGTCCCCTCAGAGTCGGCTGTGCATGCACAAGCCATTCTTTCCTCTACTGTTGTTTTTCTTCTGCTCTCTTACCTTCTGCTGTCTCTTCTTCCCCCTGCTCTTCTTGCACCTCTCTTTTTTGGGAGTGTCAGTATCTTATGAACACTCTCGAGAGATTTGTAGGAGGCAAGAAGAAGCTTAATCTTATTCTAGACCAATCCAAGATTTGCAGATTTAATCAGGGTCTAGGATATGATTTCTATGAGGACATGAGGAAGCATCCACCGCGTGCTCGCACCCATAGCACTGTGTGATCAAACCGAGCCCAGATCGAGAAAGTCCAATTTAAGTCTGCGGGCTTTGTCCAAGAGATTTCTGACAGCAAGGTGATTCCACCTGTAGCTTCGGTCTCTCAGAAGGCGAAGCCTCATCATGCTACTTCTACCTCTCAGAAGGTAAAGTATTATTGCACCTTCTGTTAGAAGGATGGACATCTGATTGATCGATGCTTCAGGCGCGCCAAGATCGCGCGTAGAGACCGTGTTGAGTCTATTAGGCATATTCAGGATCAGCCCCAGACCTTGAGTGCACCTAAGACCAACACAAGGTCTAGGTTTGTTTCAGCTGATGGGTTTGGGCAGCATCGAGGACTTGGTTTTTTCGAGTTTTCTGGTTTTCGTCCTCATGCTCCCCTTGGTCGTGACTTCCGCCGTTCTGAGGGTAGATCTCGTTTTCCCCATCGAGATGACTACCCGCGGCGTGTTCAGCGTGTTGCCGGTACTCCGACTCGCTCGCTCGAGGCGCCGGACCAAAGAATGCCCTCCAGTCTACACGTAGACCTTCTGCTTCTTTGAGCAACAGAGAGCGTAGGGTAGATAGAGGCCAGTCGTGTTTGACTACTTCATCTGCTCGACGTGTTACTCAGTATTGGGTGTCAAAATCACTCTTGATTTACCCCAGTACTGAGACTTTACTCTCTTGTTGACTCAGTTCGCCGGGCAGGGAAGGGAAAGGTTTGGCTAGTAGACTCCGGGTATTCACGACACATGACCGAAGACTCCCGTTGGTTTTCTTCCCTTGCCCGTGCTCCAGGTGATGAGACGATCACCTTCGAAGATGCTTCATCTGGACGCGTCATCGCTAAAGGTACAGTGCGCGTTAATGATCCTTTCAATTTAAAAGATGTTGCTTTGGTTAGTAAGCTGCAGTTTAATTTGCTTTCCGTTTCTCAGCTTGCCGATGACGGTTTCGAGGTGAGCTTTAAGAAAAATGCTTGCAAAATTCTGGATTCTTCGGGTAGTCTGGTTTGCGGGATTTCTCGTTTTGGGAAGATCTTTCGTGCTGATTTTTCTGAGTCTTCTGGTGATCCTCTCAGGTGTTTAGTTGCTTCTGAGTCCCGCGACCTTTCTTTCTAGCATAGGAGACTTGGTCATATTGGATTTGACTATTTGACCCGAGTTAGCGGCCACGACCTCATTCGTAGTTTGCCGAAACTCAAGATGGTCAAAGATCTAGTTTGTGCACCTTACCGGCACGACAAGATGGTTGCCGCTTCCCATCCTCCGGTCACAGTTACTATGACCGATGCACGGTGACACCGCTCCATATGGATACGATTGGACCACTCGAGTGCGATCAAGCAGCAGGAAGTGGTATGTCCTTGTCGTGGTCGATGACTTCTCGAGGTTCTCTTGGGTGTTTTTCTTAGCCTCGAAGGATGAGACGTTTACACATTTCCGAGGTCTTTTCAGTAGGCTTTCTGTTGAGCTTCCGGGTGCCTTACGAGCGATCCGCAGTGACAATGGCACGGAGTTCAAGAATTCCTACTTCGAGAGATTCTGTGTTGAGACAGGTGTAGAGCATCAGTTCTCCTCTCCGCACGTCCCACAGCAAAATGGCATCGTGGAAAGAAAGAACCGTACCTTGGTCGAGATGGCCAGTACGATGCTTGATGAGTACTCTACACCGCGGAAGTTTTGGGCTGAGGCTATAGCCACCGCGTGCCATGTCTCAAATCGAGTTTTTTTTAGGGTACACTTTCACCACACTTCTTGTGAGTTGAGATATGGGCGAAAGCCCAGTGTATCTCATTTTCGTGTGTTTGATTGCAAGTGCTTTATTCTGAAGTCCGGGAACCTAGACAAGTTCGAGTCACGTTCTTGTGATGGGATCTTTCTAGGTTACTCGACTTCTTCGCGGGCTTATCGGGTTTGGAACTGCACGTCTAGCAAAATGGTAGAGACCTGTGAGGTGACCTTCGACGAGGCCAGTCCAGGGACTAGATCCGATATCTCAGGTTCTTTAGAGCAGTCCGAGCACATCTTTGTGGATGATGAGGACGATGGAGATAAGGGTTGTCTACCCGATCCAGTCCCTCATCCACCCCTTGAGGTGCCTTCTTCCACTGCAACTCAAGGCGATTAGCCCATGCCTTCTGCTTCTTCTGGAGCTAGTGGCTCTGTTCCTACCTCGTCAGCTCACGAGGTAGAGGCCACTTTTTCATCTCATCCTGGACCTCCTAGACACATTCAAAAAGTCCATCCTTCTGAGCAAATTATTGAAGACCTCTTTGAGCGAGTTACTCGTTCAAAATCTGGCGTGTCTCAATTCTGTCTCCATTCTGCCTTTGTTGCCTCCTTTGAGCCCAAGGATGTTTGTCATGCTCTGTCTGACGAGTCTTCAGTCAATGCCATGCATGAGGAGCTAGAGAATTTCGAGAGGAACAAGGTCTGGTCGCTTGTTGAGCCCCCTCGAGGTCACAGTGTCATTGGGACTAAGTGGGTGTTCAAGAACAAGCAGAGTGAGGATGGGGTGGTTGTTCGAAACAAGGCTAGACTGGTAGCTCAGGGCTTCTCCCAGGTTGAGGGTCTAGATTTTGAGGAGACCTTTACCCCTGTAGCTAGACTTGAGGCCATTAGAATCCTGCTTGCCTTTGCAGCTTCTAAGGGTTTCAAGCTTTACCAGATGGATGTCAAGAGTACCTTCCTCAATGGCTTTATTGAGGAAGAAGTCTATATGAGACAGCCTCTAGGTTTCGAAAACCCCAAATACCCAAACCATATCTTCAAGCTTTACAAAGCTTTGTATGGAATTAAGCAAGCCCCTAGGGCTTGGTATGAGAGGCTTAAGTCCTACTTGTTGAGTCATGGTTTTGAGATGGGTAAAATAGACAAGACCTTGTTCATCCGCCGGCATGGCACTGATCTTCTGCTCGTCCAGATCTATGTGGATGACATCATCTTTGGCGGCTCCTCGCATGCTCTCGTTTCCCAGTTTTCCGATGTCATGAGCTCGGAGTTTGAGATGAGCATGATGGGCGAGTTAAGCTTCTTTTTTGGCTTCCAAATCAAGCAGACTCGGAAGGGTACTTTCTTGCATCAGGGCAAGTACACTCGAGACCTCCTGAAGCGCTTTGATATGAGTGATGGTAAGCCAGTGTCCACTCCGATGGCTACATCAGCTTCACTCGACCTAGATGAGGACGGCGAGCCTGTTGATCAGAAGGAGTATCGTAGTATGATCGGCTCCCTCTTGTATCTCACTGCCTCGAGACCGGACATACACTTCGCTGTGTGTCTTTGTGCCCGGTTTCAGGCTTCTCCTCGCGTATCTCACCACCAAGCGGTGAAGCGCATTCTTCGGTACCTTTGAGCTACCATTGACTATGGTATCTGGTATTCTTCCTCGTCCTGTCTTTCCTTGAGAGTCTATTCGGATGCAGACTTTGCTGGCTGTAGGATAGATAGGAAGAGCACTTCGCACCGCCATTCATTGGCACTTCTCTCGCTTCTGGTCTTGAGGAAGCGATCCGGTGTTGCACATCCACCGCAGAGGCCGAGCACGCTGTCGCCGATTGTTGCAACCAGTACTTTGGATGGTCTCGACCTGCGGGACTTTGGGTTAGTTATCGGCGTTGTTCCACTCTTTTGTGATAACACTTCGCAATTAACATTGCTAAGAACCCATGCAAGCATTCTCGGACCAAGCATATCGATATTCGCTATCACTTCCTTAGAGACCATGTAGAGAAGGGTGACATCGTGCTCCGCCAGTGGAGAGTGACCACCAGCCATCGATATCTTTACCAAGCCTTTGTATAGCTCTAGGTTTTCAGCCCTGCGGGGAGAGCTTGGGGTGGTTTGTCCTTATGGACTGTTGTGAGGGTGAGTTTTGGGCTTTACTGCTTTATTATATTAATTATGCTCTTACTCCTATCTGTTGCATTGCATTCGGGGTGCATTGGGTTTAGTCCTCCTAGCATAGATTAGAGTGTTTCTCACGTCTAGCTGTTTAGACTTCTTACTGTTATATTGTGATTCTAGGATGTTGCTTATTAGCTGTTTCTCTTCCCACTAGGTTGAGCTCACTCACTGCTTATAGGTTCTAGCGAGGGTCGGGCCACCCTCGGGTAGACAGGGTACGTGTTTGCTCCTTAGCGTGTTAGAAGATCAGTTGATAGTCCTAGAATCTCATGGGGTAGATGAGAGTCAGTCTGAGCCATAGTTTTCTCTATATCTTGTCTATACTTTAAGAACTGCCCTTTCTGTTTTTATTGCCAGCTTCTCGTATTTACTGCTTTGGTTCAAAGGGAGATCATTTGGGAGCTTCTGGAGCTTAATATTGACATAATTCAACTTGAACTAAAAGTTGCATCACATGTTTGAGGGGGAGCTGGATTTTCTTGCATTTTCAGCATTCTGCATTGTAATATAACTACATTGAGCCTTGATTATTATCCTATTATGACATGTTTACAATGCTTTACATCTTATCATGACTTGTGCTTATTCGCTAGATTGATCATGACTTCATATGTGTAGACTAGCTTTTGCCATGATAAGTAAATTAAAATTGTTCAACTTGAATTAAAACTTGTCATGTTAGTTCTTAAGACTAGTCTTTCTTTAGTTATCCACTTATGATTCATGCCATGTCAAATAGGCTGAGTTGAGTCTTGAATCTTTGTTGAGCGTTAGATTGAGCTATATTAGTTTCTTGATGACACATGAGTTGGTACATGTCTTACATTCATGAAAATGCAAAAAGATATCTTTTGTGCGAAAAAACTGATCTCACCAATTCTTTCTCATGAGACGGCTTGTCATTGCACTCGGCATGAACTCAGGGGGAGTTTTGGATGACCAAGATCATCTTCTTAAGCTTCTTGCTTGGAGTGGTCGCATAAGGCTTGAGATCTAGCACATGACTAAAACAAAAAACTGGTTGGAAACAATCATGTGATTTCTAAAGTAAAATTATGTCATTTGTGCTCAATTTGCTAAAATTTACAAGTACTTAAACAAATGTATTATTCTTGAACTAGTAGCACTCTAGTTGACTCAATACTAGCTTCTCGGTTCCATTTAGCTTGTTGACATGGCTTGCATCATCCTTGGATACCTCTAGCTAGACTATGATCATGGATGACTTGACATGCTAAGAGTTTGCACTTAAATTTCAGATTGCAACTTATTTGGTTTAGCTGGCTTATATATATCCTGTCATGATCTAGATAGCATGTTTATGTGTTATAGCTTGATGTAATTCTCATATAGTCATTTTGGATAATCTTCATGGCTCTAAATGCTTAGAATAATTGAACTTCAGCCATTTCATCCATTTCTGTGACTTGTTCTCTTCCTTGTATCCTTGATGTGTTTATTGCCAAAAGGGGGAGAATAGAGGAGAAAAAGCCATTTGGGAACTTTTTAGAGCTTTGGAGAACAATTTGCTCTTTCAGGTGTTGCTCTAGTGTTTCCTTTTGTCAACATGGTCATTAGCTTCATTTTCTTTCTTTGGACCATATTTGACTTTCTCTTTAAACTCAACTTTGCGCTTTTTCTGGGTTTGTCAATATACTCATCAAGGGGGAGATTGAGAGACCATGTGGAGGTCATCCCATGTGTGTGATGAGTAATTGACATCGGTTTAGAAAAGTCGAGTTTGGTTTGTGTGGTCGGACTATGTCGTTGCGTGATGCAATCAGGCTCAATCGGACTTGGTCAAACTTGGTCGTATGGGATTAAGACACTTATTCCTTTGATTCGACAGGTTTGGACTTCATCATGCGTAAGTATGATTTGTTGATGGTATTATGCTTTCATGTATCGAACGGTGCTATTTGATGTGTTTTCTTGTTTATGATGGCTGCAGGACGTCGAGGCGGAGTCGTGCGAGACACGGGGTGATCGGACTAGGCGTAGGTGGCGTTGAGGTCAGAACGGTTGGATGTGTCGAAGACGGCGGAGATTCGATGTGGTTGCGAGTCGTGGACGACAAGGAACGCGGAAGCTTCCCGGAAGGTGCAGGAGGGGCGTTTCGGGAAAAAAGCAAGGCTGCACAAGCGGGAGACGGTTCCGTTCGGGTTTAGCAGGCGTAACGGGTTGGAGACCCGTTGGCCAAGGGCTATAAATAGGAAGGAGTGGCTGCATGTCCCCTTATGCATTCATAGGGTTTTAGAGGTTGGTAGGGCTTGCTTTAGTCAAAATGAGCTTTGGAGAGTTTGTTTTGGATTTAGGCTTTAGTTGGTGAGGTTTTAGTGGTTGAGAACAGGAGAGGTAGTGGAGGTTGTCTCCATCGTAGCTTCTGTGTTGTGTCCCTCCCAGGAAGCATGTAGAGTTCTTGGAGTTCTTGGCTTGAGGTGAGGGAGAGGATGGATTGATGAGCTTGTAATCATTCCTCTTGTATCAATCATGTATCTCCTTTCCTCTTTATCAATATGAGATGGTGTTTGTTTCAATTCTTGAACTCTCTGTTGTTTCTGTTCTTCGATGCCCTCTTTTGGCGATTTTTGAGTTTTTGTATTTTCTTGTTGTTTCTTGCCGGTGAGGTGCAAAATGGGTTGCTCTATGATGGGATGATGCTTCAAGATCATTTGATCGATTTTTCCCAAGAGCAAATCACTTTTAATATCAGATTTCCCTTTTTGAGCTCCTCTGCTCCTGTTCTTGCTTCCTAGGGTTTCTTGGCCCCCTCTGATTTTCTTTGAAAGAAGGCTTGAGATTTGAGCTCTCTAGTCCTGAGGTTGTTGCTAATCTTTCTGTGAAGTCTCATGGACTAAGGCTCAAAGATTAGGGAGCAGTGTGAACTTTGGTGATGCTCTGTGCATTTTTCAATTTTGAGGTCATTTCTCTGTTCATTTCTAGGGTTTGAGGTGATACTTGATTTCCCTTGAGAGCTTGTGCTCAAATTTAAGTCTCAGGTAGAGATGGCAATGGGTACCCGATACCCGAATACCCGACGGGTTTTACCCGATAAAGAGACGTGTATGGAAATTTTTATGTACCCATGGGTACGTTGTTGGGCGAAATCCTCTACCCGCCGGGTAGGCGGGTGCGGGTGTGGGTATATACTACCCATACCCGCCTACCCGCGGGTAATGAATACCCGCATTAGACAACTAGACATCCCACTCAAATGTTAATTTTATTATCTACTTGTTGTTGATTGTTTATTTGTTTGTCATATGTTGATATGGTCATGTCAAGTATGTTTATGTGATGTACTAATTTTGATCATTAAACGTTTTTGTGCTTGGCATGTATGATTAATGAATGTCTAAATTGATGATATTCTTATGTGTTGAACCGGGTATGCTTGCGGGTACGGGTTACCCGTCGGGTAGTAATACCCGCGCGGCACTGTATGGGTAAATTTTCCTACCGCGTGCGATACGGTAACCCGACGGGTAAATTTACACCTAGCGGGTACGGGTATGGAATGGCAATACCCGATGGGTATTTACCCATTGCCATCTCTAGTCTCAGGGTCTCAAGGCTATTTCCTAGCTATCTGCAAAGCTTCTTGGCCAAAGGATCAAAGTTGAGATGGCAATTTGAGTTTTAGTGTTCCTCTCGGTAGTTTTTCAGTTTTTGGGCAATCTCTTAAATTCTTGCTCAAAAGATGATATCCTCGGTTCCAGAAGTGCCTAATACTATTTAGATTATATTCATGCACTTCTGGGTTGAAGAGGAAGGAGAAACACCACAAATTTCATTGCTTTTGGCCAAGTTTCTGAATTTTTCTGTGTGCTGTCAGCTCTGTGCCCGAAGGGTGGTCTGACCGGATATTGCTTGGCGGTCAGACCGGCTTAACTGGAGCGGTCAGACCGGCCTTAAGCCGGCGGTCTGACCGGCCAAGTGACCACGGTCTGACCGGCCTCTTCCGCTTCATGCGCCATTTTGTTAGTTTGGTTCTAGGCTTGCTTCTTTTCTGTGAGGCCAAGTGTTCAGTATGAATAGGCTTCCTCCTTCATAGTTCCAGTAACTATTGGAAGAGGGATTCTTTTAGTGGAGCACTTTTAGGGGGAATTTTTAGAGAGCGACATTCACCCCCCCTCTGTCGCCATTTTGGTCCAACACTGCGACCCTGGCCCCGCCTCCTAGGGTAGTAGGTCTGGTAGTTGTGGCCATCATGCTGCCACCAGATGCAATGAAGGCCACTAGTAGAGGCACTCACAGCAGCCACTAGTGCACGCACTGGTGCTGGAGGAGCAGTGGACGTATGAGTAGCTAGGACGATAGAAGACAGCTACTGAGTTATGCTACAAAGATGAGTCTCCTCAGAACAAACAAAAGTGAGTGCCTCCACTAGACACAGGCATGGTGAGCGGGCTAGTAGGTGAGCACGAATCAGCTCGAATTCTAGTCGAAGACACTTTAGGAAGTCCTAAAAATGGTGAGTCTCCTAGTGAGCCCGGGTTACACACAACAAGGACAAGTCTGACCAACATTCAGTCCCAAAGAGTCAAGTTGGTGCCACACTCCAGTGTTGCTAATACAAGTCATCGACAATGACATCAAGCTACTGGAGAGAGGGCTCCTGGTGTACCACAGAGAGGTAGAGGGCATCAATGCTCAGCTGATGCTGTGCCCGAACACGCTCCCACATTTGGCATGAAGACAACCAGATCCAGACGGGGCAAGGTTGGTGGCAAGAGGAACCAGGCGATGCAACGTCGGATTAGGCGCAAAGATGGCTAGATCCGGCGCCGAGATGGCTGAATCCAACCAAGAGAAGAGGGCAATGGCTCCTAGATCTGGCCATGTGATGCGGACGCCGGCAAAGAGAAGAGGAGGAGGCCATGCGCGGGTGTTGGCGACACGACGCGGACACCGGCAGAGAGAAGAGGAGGTGGTGGCGATCCTCAGGCGGTGGCCTGCGCTCTGGTACCATGTTTGGAATGAGCACATTGCGATTGAATAGGCCGAATTGGCCAATATGGGCATATACACAATTGCAGAAAAACCCCTATACAAAGTACTAAATACAAATGCTTCTAATAGCACTCATGGTAGACTTTGAGAAATCTTTTGACAAAGTAGAACATGGTTTAGTTCTTGATGTATTTGTTCATAAGGGTTTAGGTTACTGGTGCTCATCAAGTGCTTTTTGAAAAGGACCATCATGGTTAAGACCATTCGTCGAAAAAATGTCTTGGGCAATGTGACCCGGCCCCTTGTCTCTCTGATTTTCTTCTTGCCGCCGATGCTCTCGAAGATGCTATATGTTCTACTTTACATCAAGGGTTATATTGTGATGCTAATTTCTGGTGATTCCTTTACTATTTATTATTCTGATGTTCATATCATACATCAGTAGTAGCTAAAGCTGATGCTCAAGAACTATTTCTTGCAGTGGCGGAGGACGGGAAAAAATGAGGTGGGGTGGATCGCCGCCGCCGCCGCGCGCCGCCCGCCGCCTCCCGCCTCCCGCCGGCCTCGCGCGCCCACCTCCCGCCTCCGCCGCCCGCCTCGGCCTCCGCCTCCGCCGGCCTCCGCGTGGCTCGCCGCCTCCGCCGCCCGCCGCGCGCTCGCCGCCTCCACGCCGTCCGCCTCCGAGTGGCTCGGCGAGTCCCGCCGCCGCCGCGGCGCCGGCCGCCGCCTCCCGACGCCAGTGGCGGCCGAGGCCCGCCCGCCCGGCCTCCGAGTCCCGCCGCCCGCCGCCGCCGCGCCGAGACCCGAGTGGCCTAGCCGAGTCCCACCGCCCGCCGGCCGGCCGCCTCCGCCGCCCGCCCGCCGCTCCCAGCGAGGCCCCGTTCCTCCGTCGCCGCCGCGCTCTCAGAGTCTCAGGGGAAAAAATTTTGTGGACTGAGGAGAGAGACTAGGGTTTGGGTTTATGTTATTGGGCTATTGTATAGAGGGGTATATGGAGGTCCATTGCAAAAAAAAAATTGAGGTATGGCTTGGGCCATAGCTAGCCCTATCGGGCCCTCCGCCCCTGATTTCTTGTAAGCGTCCACTGCACTCATTTGCTGCTTCATCAGGTGAATTATTCTAATTCGTTTATGGTGCCGCTTAATGTGACCGAAAGTAAAGGTAATCTTTCTGGTTTGATGTGCTGCAAAGTTCAGAATTTTCCATTTGCTTAATTACTTAGGTAGTTAGTCCCACCGCTTGGTGTGTTTTAGATCCGGACTTGCCAGCCCTAATTAATTGAATTCGGCTCAAATTGGGAGCAGTGCACAGAGTACATAATGGGAGGTGTACTAGTTTTGGCATGACATTTGGATACGAACAACTCCTTTAAAAATGAAATTTCCCAGACTACATGCAGTCTGTTCTGATCCCGATACACTAGTGGGGGGAGAGCTATATGGGTTCTCAGTGGTCTATTCCTTTCAGGAGATCTTTTGGGGAGAATGAGGTTCAAGAATGGATTCAGTTAATGGGCCTTCTTGATAATGTTTGTCTAACTCAGGGCGAGGATGAAGTTTGGTGGAGCCAAGAGAAAAAGGGGAGTTACACTATGCGATCTCTATATAGACAAATGTGCTTTGGGGGAGTGATCCATACTAGAATGATTGGAATTTGGCGAGCTCATATCCCTCTTAAGATAAAAGTTTTCTTGTGGCAAGCGATTTAGGGAAAATTTCCAGTTGGGGAACAGTTGAAAAAGAAGAATTGGCCAGGTATTGAGAATTGCACAATGTGTGGGGTGGTGGAGCAGACTGAACATACTCTTTATCAGTGCCCAATGGCAGGTTTTCTTTGGGTGAACATTAGGGAGGTTTTAGGTTGGGATTTTATTCCTACTTCTTTTGCTGATTTTATTTGGGAGCACATAGAAAAACAAAAGTCTGATAGGGGGATGATGTGGTTTGAATTCGCTGCAGTGTGTTAAGACTATCCGGACTACTAGAAATAAAATGCCCATTGAAGGGAAGAATCTTGCACACCCAAAACAAGCTTTGTACAAACTTATCTCTTATTTTCGGCACTGGAGGGTACTTCTGAAGGAGGAGGATCAACTGAAGATGGACATGTTCGTTGCTGAAGTGAAGCATCAGGTCGAGAAGCTGAGGCAAGAAGAAAGGCGTGGCGCATCTACATGGAGCTGAAAAACCTTTTGTCGCTGGAAATATGTTTTGAGTGTCTATGGTGTAAGCTTTAAGGGTCGTGTGCTTGTTGAAGTTGAAAAGTTAGAGTAGATCAGCTAGGGGTGTGCGCGTTTATCGTTGGATGACATGTATGGCATACTGGTATTCCCAGTTAGACCTCCTAAGCCTTGTATGCTGTAAGCTTTCAATATAAGCTGGGCATAGCCTACTATCTAAAAAAATAAGTTCAGAATCATGTTCTCCTAGCAAAATTTCTTGATAAATTTTTCTAATTATGCGGACACAATGTCTAGCGCGAGATGGAGATTCTTATCTTTTTTTTTTGCGACATCAGTGACAAGCAGATGTGCTTTGAGAATTATTTTCCCCAGGTCTCTTCTTTTGCTGCAAGAGCCCTTGTTTCTTCAGAAATAATCTTGGAGGATGACTTCTCTTTATAGCTGGTTCTTATCCCATTGTTTCAGAGGCTTAAATACAGTTTGAGGTTCTTTCTGACATATCATCTTCAATGCAAAGTTGTCCTAATGCCTCTGGTCAGTGGACAAACATACGGGGTTCAAAACTTCACATATCTCTGTTTATCGAGATGTACTTTGACGCTTTTGTCAGGAATTGTTACTGTTTCGATCCTGACAAGTTGTGTTTGTAGAAATACTGGCTTTCTTAAGCATAGAAAAAAAGTTTCTATTGCTTGTTTCAAAGGAAAGTCAATGCAGAAATATCTTTTGGGTTGATAAGAACATTACTTGGGAGTTGCGACAGTCGCTTGGATTTCGTGGACATGCTACTGGATTAGAAGGGAAGGGCTGGCTCAAACAACTTTTTCATCCCTGAACCTCTGAGCATTTCGGCTGATGTGGAAGCAGGCATCAGCAGAACAGAAAAAAGATCTGGTGTGTTCTGGCAAGACAGTTCAGGTGGCTTCCTGAATATATGGGCATGTAGATGGTTGAGTGTTGTGTAGATTTGTTGTTTAATCAGGTTTCTGGTTGAACTGTTGTTGAGTTAGTTCAGTTACCTGTTCAGGGTCCTGGTTGACCTGTTATTGACTCTTCATTTGAGCCTCTTTCTTTGCCCTGCCTTTTGTAATCCATGTAACTACATTGTTTTCCTTCCTTTAGTTTATTTCCAAGTAGGTTTCTCCCCACATTTTTCGAGTAGGATTAACTGAATTGCATATCCATGGCATCTCATCGTATCCAGCAGGCAGAGAATCATACGAACATGCGAACATGAGAAAGAGGATTCAGATAAGCTAGTGAGCACCTGCTGGGGACTTGAGCTTGTAGGTATCCTAAAAACTGGGCACTGCAACGCAGATGCAGGTGTCCAAAAATGTAATCAAAACTCTGCATCAAAGAAGATGAAAATATTGTCAAGATGTACTGCAAGTCTACAATGTTAATACTGGTAAGAAGCCTGTAAGAAACAAATCATAAACGAGTCAAAAGTTAAAACCACACATGGACAGGCAAGAGCTCGAAGAGATGCTGATGAAAGTAAAAGGTCAATAATTTCTTCTGTTCAATGGCAAAAGTTGTACCAAAAACCTCCCAATTGCCGAGCAAATCTAAATACAAGTACTGAAGAAAGAAAAGCGAGGTTGGCAACAATCTAGATGGTACATATAACTTCAGTACCAGGAAAGATTTTTCCTTTTTACCTTCAGTCTCTTCGAACTGACATGCATACGATGCTTTGAGGTAGTAATATAATCAGACCTGAACATACCAAATTGTCTTGTAAACTAATCCGTCGAAGAGCAGCCGTGTGATGTTTCAGCTTTATACTGCAAACTATATATAACCAGTGAACAAAGGCAATGGAGCGCCTTAGTGAGAGAGCCTGGATTGGAAGCTGAGAGATGCAACGAGAAAGCTATATATAAACAGTTCTTTTTTCCCCCTCAAATGAATCTGAATTATTTTTCGAAGACTTCGACAAAGTCTAGTCGCTCCAGTGGGCCAGTGGCATACTGGCACTTACCACTGTCATTTTTTTTGTTGAACAGATCCATTTTTTCTGCAATGAATTATAAAAATATAGGACCGGACAGGCAACAGAGGAAGGTGAATAGTGCCTTTCAATTGCTCCCCTAAGTATTCACTTGTCCCTTTTCTCCGATAGCTACAAAGCTATGAAGATTAGAATTGAAATCCCACTTGAAAACCGAAGAAACAGAGTCGAACACAGCAGGAAAAACAACGTGGTCGAAAGCTGACAACGTGGTCATAAATTCGATAACCAGTCAGAAGTTCAACATGGTCGAAAATCGACTACCGAACGAAAATCACCGTAGTCGAGAACCGACAATACATCGAAAACCAGTGTGGTTGGAAATCGCCACTCGCGGTCGACGACCAGGGAGCGGTCAAAAATCAGCGTAGTTGATAAACACTGAGACCAAAACCAACGTGATCAAAAATCAACGTGGTTGTAACCAACGTAGTCGGACGCTAACGAGTAGTCGAACAACCAACGTGGTCGTAAACAATATGGTCGGATGTCAATGAGTGGTTGAACAACCAATATGGTCGTAACCAGTCGGCAACCAAAGTGATAGAGAATCAACGTGGTCGGACACCAACGAGTGGTCTAATAACCAACGTGGTTGAAACCAGTCGGCAACCAAAGTGATCAACGTGGTCATAACCAACGTTGTCTTAAGCCAACAAGTGGTCGAACAACCAACATGATCGGAAGCCAATGAGTGATCTGCGACTGACATTGTCGATTCAGTTCAAAACACCAACCAGTGAAATCGATGATCAGTGAGCGGTCGAAAATCTCACAAGGTAGGGAAAACGTGAAGTGTTCGGAAGACTCAACGTGGTCGAAAACGATGCGATACGATGCGATGTGGGACTTGACCATGGTCGAAACCAACATAGTCGTAAGACGGGTCGACGTTTCCGACAGAGTCTACACCAACTGTTTCAACTCAAATTCAAAACGAAAATAGATGGAACCTTTGATCCGTAGATCCAAATGGTGTGAAACTTTGTAGATATAACTTTGTAGATATCATCTCTAGGATATTTTGAACCTATTTCAACAAATGATCATAAAAATCATGGCCAAAGATGAGACATTTTTCAATTTGTTGAAAGGTCACATCAAAACTAAGTCAAAATCAAAATCGGTGAATATAATTAGCTCATAGGAGGATAATGACCAAGATGAATCTGGATGTATTCCCATATGTCACAGCAAGTTAGAACACCAAAGAAATTGACTTAAAAACCCTTGGATCAAGAAATCATACTTTGAAGCCAAATCAAGAACGAAACAACCAAATCAAGATGAATCCATGAAAATATGCAAAGATTGATATATTGCTCACTTGAGAGGGTTGAGTTTACAGTCACTCTACCTTGGAGGACAAAGAGCACACCATGTGCTCTCTAACCCTAAACAAGAAAGCACATGAGAGAGGGGTTGAATGGTTAACCAAACATGTCTCTATACCAAGCCCTTTTATAGGTGGGCAACCAGCCACCTACCCCCAAAATGGATCCTATCTACTATTACAATGGAGAAAATCCGTTAACCCTACACACACGGATTTTACTCACTCAAGTTTACTTATGCACGTTTTTCAAAACACATAAGTGTGCATTCGCTAAATCCTGAGCCTTGATCCGTCTTGATCAAACCAGCTCTATCTTGACCTAAACCACTCTTCAACACATCGCCCATACACCACGATTTTGATCCAAGATGTTTTCTGGTATTTTGGTCAAAATACCAAAATGACTCTTTATTGACCCGGTCATCACCATCATTTGCAAATAATCGCCATGCTTGCCACGTGTAGATACACCATTAGCTTGCCACGTGCCGCCAAGTCTCTCCCGTCTCGGTTCCACCAAACCATGGTTCACTTGACCCGTGCAAGTCTACTGGTGTCATCCCAGCGTTCGAACTCGCCTTCAACATTTCCGCCTTTATCGTGCCATGCTTGAGCTCTCCGTCTCACCCAGCATCCTTGATCGTTCTAGGTCTCAACTCCTCTATGAGCCTAGCCCTGATCACCGCCGTCGACCATAGTTGACTCCAAGCGACTCTGCACATCCAAAGACAAAGAATTCATTTTTAGACACAAGTTCTTCACAACTTGATCTACATTAGCCAAGACATGCATCATACAATCTTAATCCAACAACTCAGGTCAACTTAACTAAATCTATAACTCAAATCACAAATCCTTAATTTCTACCCAAACCAATCCTGACAGAGTGCAATCTTTGTAAAGCTAATTGATCACTCTACAAATATTGCAATAATTCATCACAGTATTAATCTAGATCAACTCATATGGTCCTTCAAAAACTTTTATGAGCGAACGTATTCTGCCGCTCTCAGCCTGTCCATGTCACCATTTCGGGTAGTAGTTGAAATACCACTGTCAGTAGTAGTTGAAGTGAACTCGTCAATTCCTCAGAAAACACTTGCAATACCACTATCAGTAGTAGTTGAAATACCACTGTCAGTATTGACTTCCACTGTCAGTGTTAACTGAAGTCAACTCCTCGTCAATTCCTCAAAAAACATAAGATTGAAATACCACCCTTTGTACCTTTCTGGACTGATTTGCAGAAATATAAGATTGAAAACCACCCTTTGTACATTTCTGGACAGATTCATTTCTTTTTTCTAGAACTAATATTCCGAAAAACATTTGGAAGACCAGACGAAGTCTACAGTACTAATAGGAGGTTTCCGCGTGCCATACACTCCGTTTTAATGAGAGAGAAAGTTCCAAGAAAACATACATGTTGCTAATTTTCTACGGTATGTATCTGATGTCAGCATGCAGAGCTCCTTGTCACGCGGCGAGTTGGTGGGCATATTCGTCCCTTGTTTGCTGGGCCGAAAGGGACAAAAATGTTTTTAAAACAAGGGTAAAGCAGAGGGTGAAAAGAGCGGCTTCTAACTTTTTGAAGTCATAAACTATTTGAACCATATTAGCTTCTACCGTAACTTTTCCTTTTTTTTCTTTTTTCTTTACATTATCTACATAGATATAACAGTATTTTTTATTTTTTATATTATTAATTAATTAATTAATTGAATACTGTAAAAAGCTAATAATAGCTACAGTATCATTTCAGTTAAAGATCACACCGCATTTAAACGGAGCATAAGCTAGTGGGAGCTTAGCTTAATTAATTTTGTTATTAACCTTTGCTTTGCCGTACTCATACACTCCGAAGGGCACAACTTCAAATGCTTCCATGTTATTCTCCGGGGGATTGCTCCCCAGAGAGCCACGCCACGTCGCCATTTTTTGCAAAAACGTTCTCCGACTTTTTACAAAAACACCCTCTGATTTTTGAAATTATGTACGGGTTCTTGATTTTTACGGAAAAGCTCCCGCCACACCAGCACTTTCATAAAAATGTACCCTTTATTTTCTGAAATTATATATAGACCCTTAATTTTTAGGAAAACCATCTGATGAGTGATTAAGCCCTGTGTTTTCCAAAAACCCTTCGCTTTTTTTGAAAATACTTATAGATCCTTATTTTTTCAAAAAAAACCTCTAATAAATTATCGACTCTTTTTCTTCCGCAGCTAGGATTATAAGACGGTTTTGATTAGATGTAACTCCTGCCCTCCTTGGGCACGTCATTCACTGTAGTTCAATCATAGTAGCTAATCAATCATTTAATGTACCATCTGTGTAGTGCGTCAGACTTGAGTTGACTCGAGTTTTCATTAAATGGGCAAAAAAAAGTTCTAAAAAATTGACCAAAAATATAAAAGGCCAAGTCAAGCCAATGAGCCCAAGGCATTTATATTGACTTTTGTTAATGGCTTTTACCTGTAGTTTATGGCTTTTAACTAAAAATGGGTTAATGGATGTGTGCATTTTAACAAACGTGCATGTGTAAGTGTAAAACCAGATATGATATTAGATTAACGGGTTAGTCTATGTAATTGAATAAAATCTAATTAGAGGTGATGGTTAGAGTTTTTCTTGTGAGCCTCTATATATAAGTAGGGAGAGAGATTTTAGATCTAGCCTTAGAGAGAGTTAGAATTCTTGAAGAGAACCTTATGAGAGATGTGAGAGACTCTTGTGGGTAAGATTTTTGTCATCTTAGGCTTGTGAAGTAGCTAGGAAATGGGTGTAAAACATTCATCTCCCAATAAAGATCAAAATTAATTAGAGGTGCTGGTTAGAGTTTTTCTTGTGAGCCTCTATATATAAGTAGGGAGAGAGATTTTAGATCTAGCCTTAGAGAGAGTTAGAATTCTTGAAGAGAACCTTATGAGAGATGTGAGAGACTCTTGTGGGTAAGATTTTTGTCATCTTAGGCTTGTGAAGTAGCTAGGAAATGGGTGTAAAACATTCATCTCCCAATAAAGATCAAAATTTGTTCAAGTATTTTCTTCTTGTGCTCAAGTGATGAAATCAATTTGGTTTGGTTTTTTGTGCTTTCTCTTCTTTTGATCTTATTGTGTGCTAAGGACGTGTAAGTGATAAAGATATCTCTTAGAAACCAGATCTCTTTCATCTAGTCACTTATATTTGCAAGGTCTTATGTTTGCCCAGTTTTGGCTTAAGAAAGGGTGATTTTGGGGTTTTGACCTTAAGGTCGTTTTGGCTTAAGTTTATGCTATGATCTAATTTGCTATAACATGTGAAAACCATTCAAAGTCATCTAGATCATCAAGAACTCACGAGCAAGAGCAGAACGAGATTTCCCTCTTTTGCCCAGTTTTGATGCAATCTTTCTTCAAACGGAAAAAATCAGAACGTTGGCAATGATTTTCTTGATCGTTGATTGGAATAGGTTTCTGATATCCTAGAGAAGGTGCATACTAAATTTCAAATGATTTGGAGCCTTGATTTGAAAGTTTACTTAATTTATGGTTCTAAATTTCAAATGATTTAGAGTCTTGATTTGAAAGTTTACTTAATTTATGGTTCTAGCCCGATTTGGATGTAATAGAAATTCAATAGCCAAAAGATCCTAACTTTCTTAAGTTCTTTCAAGATATTTTGTTGGTATAGATTTTTAATGTCATGATCTAGCTTTGTTTTAAGTTTTAAGTCATTTGGATCTACGGATCAAAAGTTACTTGGATTCTTGGTAAATCGTGTGGATTTTACTGTTCCTATGCTAATTTCACTGTTCATCAATCTGACCACTATTGTTCACTCGGTCTGACCGATACCATTCATCCAGTCTGATCGCTACTATTCACCCGGTCTAACTACTAGCATTCATGCAGTTAGACTGCTCGAAGCACGTCAAGGGTCTTTTTCTCTGACGTCCACATTCACCTTTCTTCCCCTACCATGCAGGGCCTTCTCATATCCCTATTTTCCTGTATGCGACCAACCTCATGGTTTTAGTTCCTGTGCATGCTTACCTGTGACAAAGTTTAGTTATTCATAGTTTACTGTATCTAATTATTTAATGTAGCAAATAATACATAGAGTTACCAAGTAATGTAGGAAATAACATGTAGGGCTAGAAAATAATGTATAGTTGTTAGCAACTAGCAAGTAGTTGATTGTACAAATAGTTCATAACTGTCTTCAAGTAATAGAGACATACTACCAAGTAACATGTAGAGCTATAGCAAGTAATGTAGAGAGATGCAAACAATATGCAGTAGAGAAGTGACTTTATCGTTATATCGTTTAAATATATCCAATATAAATCTTGTTTTGTTTGATTCGTTGTATAGGACACAACTATACCAATAGAATATGAAGTGGATATCTGGTTAATTAGATATAATATTTTTAAGTAAAACGATGAACAAGTACAGAACTCCAACTATCACCTATCCACATTATATACACATCCCTCCATGCGAAGATCACACGGCCTCCTGTTAACTCCAGCCACAATTCACACAACTCATGAAAAGGTAGCGCAAAAACGCAAACATACTGCCACGAGTCATAGAGGAACGAGTCCTGACTCGAAAATAGGAAATAACGCATAGATGGAAAAAAAAAGGGAAGGCTTGGTGTTAGCGAACTTGCTCAAACTTTTAAAATTTTATAACAACAATAACAAAACCTTTTGTTCCAAACAAGTTGGGTAGGCTAGGAATGAAACCTTCTCAAAGTCAAAGAGATGATAGCCCTGAAATAAAACCTACAATGCTAGAAGTATAAGCCATATATCCTGCTATCTGAACTGAGAGCCTAAAACACTGCTCCTAACTTTGATATACAAAAATATTTTGATTCGTCACATGGAATTGATCTTAATAGATTTTAAAATGCACCGTGCTGGATGGCCTGGTGCATTGGTGTATGGGTTGGGTTGGGATGGATGGACCCAAAAAATTCAAAACAGGCTAAAATTTTTTTACTGAATTGAGCTTTTGTCACAGTGGACCAAGAAAACCTAATTTCAGTGAAATTTATGACATTTTGGATGAAATTGATTTCCCTGATTAGGGGAGATATGTGGACCTAGATTTTATAATAGTGATATGTAGTATATAGGTTGGAGTGATCGTAGATATGGGTTGAGACACAGCCAACTAGGAGTGCCCTTATATATAAACAAGTGTAGGACTTGCTTGGTCAGTGTACAGCACGATGCCATTAAGATTGTCCCAATTAGTGTTCACCTCGAGCTCTAGTGAGCTACTTGCCTATTTGCATTCTATAGTGAACCTTGGGCATAACTAGCCCCCTCACTCATAGAAATTCCGAAATTGGCCTCTTCCTGAGTGGAATGCCAAAACTAGCACCCCTGGTGTGCTCCTGCCCCGCGCAAAGCCACCTAGCGTGCCTCCCTATTGTGCCAGCACGCTAGCGCGCTCCCCCTCCTTGCCACCTTGGCCTGGCGCACCACCCTCCTACGCATAGGTCTAGACCCCCTCCCCTCAGCGTGCGTGCAAGGCGCCCCCTCTCGCCAGTTGACCGGCTAGGCCCCCTCCCCACGTGCGTCGCACATGGCACCTCCTACTCCTACCTACATGGCCCCCCTCTCATCGCTGGTTGCATGATAAAAAGGGAGGATTCATTCTCTGGAATACATAACAATATCATTTCATTGTACTCCAGCCAAGAGCAAAGAACTGAGAGAGGAAGAAAGTCATAAAAGCATCCAATTTTTGAGCGGTTTTGAATTTGAGTTTGAAGTTTGCGCAGTTGAAAAAGTTGTAGATCGGCTTTGGAGCATCTGAAAGAGGTAATTTTCATCGACACGCTGCAAGTTTTTTAGCAACATGATTAGCATGTAATTAGAAAAATGATAGTTTGTTAGTATCAAAAGGCGGTAGTTAGCCTTTTGTAATTGGCAGTGGCCTTAGTTAATGTCAAAGAAGCAGTATTGTTAGTGTCGTTAAATATTTATTAGTCACGGCAATTATATGAATGTCGTAGTTTATGCATAGGTCATTTTGTTTGCATGGGAACAACATTGTAATTTTCATGCATTTGCAAAAAGTTAGTATGTATTTTGTATAATGTTATACAAAAACTATTAGACATGTATTTTTTTTTTATTAAATTATTGTTTTATGCATATTTTTTTACATTACCATTATGTTAAAAATTTAATATCATTGTAGTTGTCTGCTTAGAAATGTAATACACTATTATCAGTAGTAATTTATGAATTGTAGGTTGGTACATGTGTGATATGCTCAATTTAGCAGTGCTAACAATATTGAGAAAAGTTGTAATTTAATGTTACGCACTCTGGGAAATTTTGTAGGTACGTCATGGCAGGCATTAAGGATCTGTTTGTGTTTCATGGGAATGGTATCATATGTGATAGACTGTACAGGGTGGACCTGTCAAATTGTGATCGGACCGTAATTCGGGCGCCTGGTCTAAAGGAAATGGGCCTCTCGAAGCTCAGAAGGTGCATCCGTTCTGCGTTCAATCGTGCCATTGTAAGGAACAAGGTGCGCATTGAAGTGTTGTACGTCTCCTTAGTGGGTGGTCAAGGGGAGACCTCCTGGCAACCTCTAAAGGTGACAAGTGATGAGTCATGGGCTAGTTACATGGAGGCTGTGTGCAACCCTACTGCTACAATATATGGCAGACCAACTGTGTGTGTTCAGTTTGTGGAGCGGACAGAGTCATCTAGCATGCATGGTTCCGATGCAGATGCTGCTAATGTAGTGCTTGGGTTGGTCTCCGCCGATAATGTAGATAGGGCTACTAGTGGAAATGCAGGCGAGGCATTGAGTGATGGAGACATGAGGAGGTGTGCTGAAAATTTCGAGCCCAACGAAGGCATGCAGGGATGGTGGGTAGCCCGTATTGACTGCCATGAGTACCTAGCTGACCAAGTGGAAGAAGTGGAGAGTGAGGAGGAGGATGTGGAAATATCTAGTTCTAAAGACGAGAGAGATGGAGAAGCTACTGTGGGAGGTGTAGTCGGTGGTGTTGTCACAACCGATGGCACTTATGTCAGTTGTAGATTGGACGACATCGCAACGGCATCGCTGGTTCTACCGCAGCTAGAGGAGGCACACTGCGGCTTCAACAAAAACACTCTACTTTTAGGGTAGCACTTCCCTAACAAGAGCACTGCCCAGCAGGCCATTGCCAGATATGTCATGACCCATGCAAGTTTTTCAAGTCTATGCAGCGGCTCAGCCTGGGCATGCGTTACTGGGGTTGCGTGAACTACTCCTGTGACTATCCCGACAGCCGTCGGTACACGAGCAGCTATCGGCAGCAGGTAAGGACCAGTTACAATATGTTCCCTTACTATTTCTCTTTCAAAGTACGCACTAACAACCTCTCCCATCCACCTGCAGTCCCTAGAACTGCTATGTGGCTACTGCAAGTGGATCGACCTAGAGATCTATCCACATGACCTATGGACTCTCGACTTCGAGAAATAGAATGTTAAAAGGGACTGCGAGATCTAGGAGGAGGAGCATCACAATGACAAGCAAATAGGGTGTATACGTCGGGGGATAAAAGTTCATCTCGAGGCGTGCACGCACAGAGAGCGCGAGGCTCGCGAGAGGAAGCGCGAGAAAAAGAAGGAATGGTGACCAAGGCCAAAGAGACCACCGAGGAGTTCAATATCGAGCTCGCAAGGAAGGAAAAATGACTTCGATCCACGCAATACATCGGACTGTCCTGCACTAGTCCCTCGAATGTCGAATGTATTTCCATTCTAGAAAAGTGCATATGTATCGTAGGAGCACTTTGGTTTGTTGCATCATGCATGACGATGTTTCTTATGCACATAACCAAACCCTGTGCACCGTGTTATTCCCTGCTTTATTATAAAATCTATTTTAATTCGAACATTAAATCTCATTGTCTTTTCGCATTCAATTCTTCGTGTGGTCAATATCACATACCTTCGTACTTACCAATCGTTGCCATCTCAATCGTCCTCATAAAATTTTTTAGAAAATTTCTTACACTGTAACGACATATGACGATCGCAAAATGTTATTGTGAATCTAACATATGTTGTACTATTTACAATCTACGAAAATTACAAATGGATCAATCGTTACATCGCATTATCATTTACCTTCGTACTTATGAGTCATTGATGTCTCAATCGTCCCCACAAAATTCTTTGGAAAATTTCTGCAGCTACAACAACATACGATGATCACAAAATGTTATTGCCAGCCTAACAAATTTTGTACTATTGATAATCTACGAAAATCACAAACGGACCAACCTACCAACATGTCTATCTTTTATTTCGAAAAAATAACAATCTACAAATAAGATTTGCTACATGCTTTATTTACAAAAATTGCTCTTTATTTTCCCATAATTACTTCCAGTAGATCAATAAAAAAATATTATTACTTTTCCCAATTAAATTTTTAATTAAAATTGCTACTAAAAATAAAAACCTTAAATTTTAATACCAATTTGCATTTTAAAAAAGCCAGAATGCTGGCACGGCGCCGGGGGGGGATGCCCCCTCCCTCGTGCAGCGGGCAGGCGCACCAGGCGGCCTGGCGCGGTGGGGGCGCGTCAAGGGGCTATTTCAAGAATTCCACGCAGGAGAAAGCCAAATCTGGTATTACTCTGTTAGAGGGGCCAGTTATGCCCAGATTTCTTCTCTAGTTGATTGCTAGATTAATCTGGCCTTCTGTATGTGAAGGTGATGACCAACTTAAAATGCTGGTTCTCTGAAGTCTGAAGCTGTTTTTCGGTTTGAAGTACTTGTATTGGGTAGATTGCTTAGCATTTGCACTTCAAAATTTAATTCAACAAAGAGGTAACGAGATGAACGGGAAGATAAAAACAATAAAGAGGAAGGTACGATCCATCCGGTACAAGTAATCTCTATTTGAAACTTGGCTCTCAATAGTTGACCCAGGAATAGACAGAATGGACGTGAAGATAAAATTGATAAAGGGGAAGCACGATCTGGTGCAAGTATCCATTTGAGATCAGACATACAATGTTCACTCTCAGTAGTTGACGCATGAATAGAAAGAATGGGCCATTAGCCAAACGAAATTCACATCCATTCAGCAACCACAGAGAATTAATAGGCACCTCACGAAGTTTTCAAAAAAAAAAAAAAAGCGGCTCACGAATGTACTTGGATTGGTACAATTACTTATGTGGTATAAAAAAACAAAAATGACAGATACAAGAACTTTAGGGGGATTTGGATTTTATCCTAATTTGAACACTGTGCATGCCTATTACATATCAGCAGTTGTAAATCTGGCTAGCAGGGACAATCATTGCATTGATAGCCGCGCACATCACACCCGGGAAAAGAATGTGTGGATATTTGTTGCAGACCTATTCTATTTAGAAACGGAACGGGAAATCCTGCATTCACTCTTGGGGTGGAACTGGAGTTGAGCCCGGCCCAATACTCGAATGCCTCGACTCTGGAGCTGGAGGGCTGGACCGAAGCCCGGGCCCAACGGCCCAGTCCCAACAAGCGGATTGATTTGAACTTTAGGGATTCCGTTTCAATTAGGCGGCATGTTGATGTGTTACGGTGTTAGTAGTCTCAGTTTTGTTAATGCATTCTTCTTGTTTGTTCATGCCGGGTTATAAATTTAACATTCCCAAACAATGAGTTCATAGACTCATAGTAATGAAGCAATGCATCGATCCTAGCATGCCATGAGCATACAGAAAACGGAATACTCAGACTGTATCAGTTAAAAGCTAGTACTAAAACAAGGAAAGTTTAAGGACAACGTCAACTTCATCGAAGGACATATCTGTCGCCTTCAGCATCACCTGATTTTCATTTGTCAAAGGATAAATTTGCCTACACTGTAAGACAAATGCATTGCACTTCAATTTTTGTTTTTTTTCCATTCCACTTGTTTAGATCTAACATACATTTGAAACGTCGAGGGGTTAGATTCATTTTCTACCTCTGAAATGTTAGAAGGCAATCCTGCTTTTATGCAGAGTGGTGGAAGGCACTCCTGGATTGTAGTGTTGCTACAGTTCAACAAAAGTTATATAGAAAATACTGCTATGAGATCGTGCTACTATACTGAATACTGTGCTGCAAGGTATCTACGAGACTAGGAACATGAAGATGAATACAGGAACATCATTAGTAGAAAATATAGTTCAATAGCAAAATGGTTAGGTTCTTACATGAGAATCAAAATCTGAAGCAATCAAAACAACAGAACAAACCTCAGGTCCTGATGCAAAGAAAGCCAACGTGTCAGGACTTATTGGAAAGGACGGAAAGGACAAATATCTAAAGCATGACGCAGTTGCAAATGCAGCGCCACCAACAACTCCACCACAAATGCATGCAGATGCACCACACACGATTATACTGAATGATGAAGTAAAGTGCCACTCTTACACACGCAGCTCCGGAACATGCTGCATCTTCTGGTGCATTTCGTTTTCAATCCACTGAGCTTTGAAGTCCTTGTGCAGATACAGCAGCCAGAGCTTCTTCAGAGAGTGAAGGGTTTCAATGCCTTGAGGAACCCTGGCCAGCCCTGAAAGCGACATGATGTATATACCTTCAATGACTGGAAGCGCACCATTCATGATCTTCAGCTGGTTGACATCAGGCATATGCGTCAGGACGATTGTCTTCAGGTGGGGAAAGGACTCTGCAGAAAGAATCAAAGTCTTTGCACTATGCATCTTGTTAAGTTTCAGATACGTGAGGTTCGGAACATGTAATGCGAGCACTCCCAGTTGATCTTCTCCAAGGTGACACCAGCTTAGAGCTAGGTACTTGAGATTTTTTCCATGGTCCTGAAATATTGGGCATTGCAGTGTCTCGGTGGCCCAAAGCCCTCTGACAATTAGCCTGTGGAGCTTTGTGGATGTTGGCTTGAGAGTCTGGAAGCAAAGTGCCTCTTTCTCATCACATGCAGAGAGCAGCAAGCTCGAAAGAAGCGGCATATTGGATAGGACAGCAAATAGCTTTGCGCAATGGGTAGCGCTTATGTTGTCAATCCATAGACTTTGTAGTTTCATCAGCTTCTCCAGCTGTTCTGCCAAGTCCTTGCTGGCTTCCACTGTTTCGAGAGTCTGGAGTTCTTCCAAGCCAGATAGCCCTTTAGGAGCTTCCACTCCAATGAAGTACCGGAACTCTGATTGCTTCTCATCAGCATATCTGTCAGCTATAAGATGCCGTAGCTTCTTGACCTTAACAATTCCTCGTGGTAGCTTCTTTATTTTGGTTTGCTTGATATCCAAGGTCTGCAGATTGGAGAGATTCTCAATAGACTCAGGAAGTGAGTGTACATTGGTGCGCCTTAAGCCAATGTATCGCATATTAAACAGATTCCCTATTGATGCCGGCAATTCAGTGATTGCAGAGTCTTGCAGCTCGAGAACAGTAAGGTACTTTGATCCAGAAAAAATTGAGGATAGCATGTTGGTGGAGGATGAAACTGCTTCAAGTGACATTAGGGTTCGAAGGTGTGGAAATGCCATTCGTAGTGCACCATTGTCTTTCCATCCGCGTGTTGAGAAGCGACGAACTTCTGTGTCCATCAGCAACATTGTGCCATTATCATTAGCTGAGCCAAACCTCTCCTCTTTAGCAACAGAAAGAGCAAGGTCACGCACAATGTCATGCATCTTACAGGTACTCACCCTGCTGAGCTCATCCCTCTCTACAACTTCCAACATATTCCGGTGAATGAGTTCCATGAGATTTCCTTCAGCCACATCCTCTGGTTTGTTACTATCTTTTCTCACCACAAAGCCTTCTGCAACCCACAGTCGCACAAGGCTCTCCCGTGACATTTGGTGATCTTCAGGGAACATGCTACAATACAAGAAGCAGTTTCTGAGGTCTCCTGGCATGTCATGGTAGCTCAGATTCAGGATTGCCTTGACATGATCATTTTTTGACAGCTCGCTCCGAAGCTGATTGTATGTTTGATCCCAGGCATGCTCTGTTAATTGTTTTGAGGACAATAGGCTGCCCACAGATACAATCGCTAATGGCAGACCTTGACACCTCTTGACTATAGAAGTAGCCACATTATTAAGCTCTGAGGGGCACTTGCGGTCCATTTTGTTATGAAAAGCCCTTCTGCAGAAGAGGTTGAATGAATCAGTGTTGCTCAAAGGCTGGAGTTCAAGACGACATTTTGAGGATGCAAGAGATGCCACATGTTCCTTCCGTGTTGTGATGATAATGCGACTTTCTTGAAAATTCTGGAATGCACTGCACATCTGTTTGTATGCTTCTTGGTCCCATACATCATCCAGGACGATCAAGCATTTGCTGTCTTTTAGTTTTTCCTTTATTTTTTCTGTCAACTCATAGACATCCATGTTTTCCATGTTGACTGGTGGTGGCTGTTCTCTGTATGCAATCCTCCTAAGTAGCACCCCCAGCAAGTCTGCCACATCGTAGCTCTGCGATACAACAATCCAAGCATGAGCAGGGAAGTTGTCCTTTTCCCGGTCATACACATTTTTTACCAGGGTGGTTTTCCCCAGTCCGCCCATACCAGACACTGTTATCACCGTGCTATCCGGCTCATTGGAGTACAGCCATCCAGTCAACTTTCTCCTGTTGTCTTCAATCCCCACAAGATCATCATCTTTAACAAGTTCCGGCAGGCAGCCTCTGGGCCGCTGTCTTTCAATGTCAGCAGCTTTATTTGGAATTATGTGCTGGACTGTATGAGACCAGTCCTTATTCAGATCTTTAACATGCTTGATCTCCTCTTCTATCTGGACAATCTCATCAGCTACGTCACTGAAAACCTTGACATAATGCGCTCCTTTCATGAACTTCTTCACTTCTCCTTCTTCCTGCATTTGATGAGCATAATACAAGTATTTGTCCATTACATCCTCAACGCGATAAGCCAGCTTCCGCACCTCCACAATCCAACCCTTGACGACATTCTTTCTGATATCTGCCGTGCCCAAATCTTGTATTACATTGTTCATCATACTCAGTTCCTTCTCTATTTTTATAACCTTCCTTGGCAGTTCCTTCAGATTAGTTACTTTTTCAGACAGTTTGGCTATGACGGCCTTGGTGGCTTCTTCTCCTAAAGTGGTACCAATCTTTGAGATGGCAAGGAGTAACGCCTCTGCCATTAGTTCTGAACAACAGAAACATGGAAAGCTTTATGTGATGCACTCAGAAATTAAAGTGTCAATCAGAACATCACACAGTTGAATGGTCTGATTCATGTATTACATGCAAAAACTAAACCATGCACCATGCACGATGGCAACATGAATGAATATCTATGTGTAGAAGACTGCAGTTAGCGAAGATTGCAAGGCTTGCTCCCAATATTCAAAGAAGAAAGAAATTCCATCAGCCATTTAATTTTCTTTTTTTAACATATGACTTTACATTTATAAATTTGTAAATAAATTAAATAACATATTTTAATTTTTGCATGTAAATTTCAATTTAATGGAAATATTTAGCTCAAGTTTATAAGTTGTCTCGTATAATTTTGTAAGATAGTGTTAGATCTAAAATCAAAAATTAATTATGAATATTCCATAGTAAACATATGTCTAAACTTTGACAAAATTCAAACATGAATATTACACTAATATAATTTTCAATAAAATGCAAGCATAGTTTCTAAATTGTAAAATATAAATTCAATTGGAACAAATTTAAGTTCTAACATCTGTATGCTGAAATTCAACATTAGTCAAGATAATTTTACATTTCAACTCATGTCCCACGCTATATTCTTAAATCTAATTTAAGGATTTTTTTTAAATGAACTTTTTTTCTAATTTACCAGTCCAGAATGAAAATGTAGAAGGTTCTGAATTTTCCTGGAATATCGTAGCACCCTCAAAAATTTGAATACTCAAAGTGATTGATTGGATACAGTAGGGTACTAGCAAGAGCAAACATTACAACATCTTCTCTTCGATTGCGGATTTGCTAGACAAGTGTGGGTGTCTATGTTGTCATTGGGCTCAGCTGTTTCCGTTAAAGTTTATTACAAAGATTCATGCCAACAGACTTGTCTATTACAGTTTTACTCCGTATTAGTTATTACATAACTAGTTCGTAAGAATCAGTTTGGATATACCAAATCCTTTACTTGCTACAATTTTTCTTTTTCTTCTTCTTTTTTATTTCAGCTGAGTGTTTCCATGCAGAAAATCTTATTACGTGACTGTAGCCCTGATGGTAGACTGAGAAATCTTTTGATAGAGTAAAACATGGTTTAGCGCTTGATGTACTTGTTCATAAGGGTTTAGGTTACTGGTGCTCATCAAGTACTTTTTGAATGGGACCATCACGGTTAAGACCATTCGTTGAAAAAGTGTGTTAGGCACTGTGACCCAAGCCCTTGTTGAATTAATTGGGCTTGGTCCATTTTAATTTAGCAATTAATCAAATGAAATTCCTAGGCCCACATGAAAAAATTGTTTGGTCCCATATGGAGAGTTGAATGGGAGTTACACCACTTTAAAAGGTGGAACGTGGTAACCCCCTTGTGGAATTGGAGAGAGCCAATACACGCTCGCTCGCTCGCCTCGCCACGCCACGCCACGCCGAGCCGAGCCGTGCGGTGCGGTGCGGTGCGTGTGCGTGCATACGCGCGCAGGCGTGTCGGGTGCGGGCGCGTTTTTCTTTATCTATTCGAAAATCGAAACGCACTGACTCGCTGGCAGTAACGGTGCAGTTACTAGTGGATTATGGCCGCGGTTACTTTCGAGTAATGGGTGCAGTTACTAGTGACTAATGGCGGCAGTTACTGGTCTCTTCATCTGTTACAAGAGAACAAAGCATAAGAAGGCTCTCCTCTCCATACAAAAGAACAGCTCTCTGTCTCTGTTGTTGTTGCTGCTCTCTGCAATCTCCGGTCCAGAACCTTGCGCGCACAAGTTTCTGGGCGAGTAGGCCTCCGGAACTTCGTCCGTTTGTGTACCTGCACAGGTAGGCGGGCGATCAAGTTTTTGGGGAGCGCATCGGCGCGACTACTCAATCTGCGACGTCTACTTCCTGGTGGTGAACCGTTCGCGGGGCTGCACTGCGAACATCTTCCTGCATCAAGCTTCGTCCTGCATCACGCTTTGATCGACTACATCGAATAGGCCATCATGTCGACTGATGGTAACGGCGCCTCCGGTGTCTCCGGTACTGGCCCCGCCCGAGGGTATAAATCTGTTACTTTTCTGGTGTATTTGTTTATGTGCGCTATGAATATGTTAATAGATGTTTCTGTTAGCTTGTTCGTTAGCGAATATGAATACATCGTTGATAGATCACTCATGCATGTTTATGTCATGTTTTATATGCTAAATTTCTGGATTAAAATATGCCGAAAATTGACTAGATTTCCAACAGCCCTTGTCTCCTCTCTTATTTTTTCTTGCTGCAGATGCTCTTGAAGATGCTATATGTTCTACTTTACATCAAGGGCTATATTGTGATGCTAATATCTGGTAATTCCCCTACTATTTATTATTCTGATTTTCATATCATACGTAGCTAAAGCTGATGCTCAAGAACTATTTCTCGCAAGTGTCCACTGCACTCATTTGCTGCTTCATCAGGTGAATTATTCTAATTCATTTATGGTGCCGCTTAATGTCACTGAAGGTAAAGGTAATCTTACTGGTTTGATGTGCTGCAAAGTTCAGAATTTTCCATTTGCTTAATTACTTAGGTAGGTAGGCCCACTGCTTGGTGTGTTTTAGATCCGGACTTGCCACCCCTAATTATTTGAATTCGGTTCAAATGGGGAGCAGTGCACAGAGTACATAATGGGAGGTGTACTAGTTTTGGCATGACATTTGGATACGAGTAACTCCTTTAACAATAAAATTTCCCAGACTATATGCAGTATGTTCTGATCCAGATACACTAGTGGTGGAGAGCTATATGGGTTCTCAATAGTCTATTCATTTCAGGAGATCTTTTGGGGAGAATGAGGTTCAAGAATGGTTTCAGTTAATGAGCCTTCTTGGTAATGTTTGTCTAACTCAGGGCAAGGATGAAGTTTGGTGGAGCCTAGAGAAAAAGGGGTGTTACACTACGCGATCTCTATATAAACAAATGTGCTTTGGGGGGAGTGGTCTATACTAGAATGAATGGAATTTGGCGAGCTCATTGCTCATATCCCTTAAGATAAAACTTTTCTTGTGGCAAGCGATTTAGGGAAAATTTCCAGTTGGGGAACAGTTGAAAAAGAAGAATTGGCCAGGTAATGAGAATTGCGCAATGTGTGGGGTGGTGGAGGATACTGAACATACTCTTTATCAGAGCCCAATGGCAAGTTTTCTTTGGGTGAACATTAGGGAGGTTTTAGGTTGGGATTGTACTCCTACTTCTTTTGCTGATTTTATTTGCGAGAACATAGAAAAACTGTCTAAGGATAGGGGGGTGATGTGGTTTGAATTGGCTGCAGTGTGTTGGACTCTCTGGACTACTAGAAATAAAATGGCCATTGAAGGGAAGAATCTTGCACACCCAAAACAAGCTTTGTACAAACTTCTCTTTTTTTCAGCACTGGAGGGTACTTCTGAAGGAGGAGGATCAACTGAAGATGGGCATGTTCGTTGCTGAAGTGAAGCATCAGTTCGAGAAGCTGAGGCAAGAAGAAAGGCGTAGCGCATCTACGGGGAGCTGAAAAACCTTTTGTCGCTGGAAAGATGTTTTGGGTTTGTCTATGGTGTAAGCTTTAAGGCTGGTGTGCTTGTTCAAGTTGAAAAGTTAGAGTAGATCAGTTAGGGGTGTGCACATTTGTCGTTTGATGACATGTATGGAACTGGTATTCCCAGTTAGACCTCCTAAGCCTTGTATGCTGTAAGCTTTCAATATAAGCTGGCATAGCCTACTATCTAAAAAAATAAGTTCAGAATCATGTTCTCCTTGCCAAATTTCTTGATAATTTTTCTAATTACGTGGACACAACGTGTAGTACGAGATGAAGCTTCTTATCTTTTTTTTTTTGGCGACATCAATGACAAGCGGATGTGCTTTGAGAATGATTTTCCCCGGGTCTCTTATGCTGCGAGAGCCCTGGTTTCTTCAGAAATAATCTTGGAGGTTGGCTTCTCTTTATAGCTGGTTCTTATTCAATTGTTTCAGAGGCTTAATACAGTTTGATGTTCTTTCTGACATATCATCTTCAATGCAAAGTTGTCCTAAGGCCTCTGGTCAGTGGACAAACATATAGGGTTCAAAACTTCACATATCTCTGTTTATCGAGATGTACTTTGACGCTTTGTCAGGAATTGCTACTGTTTCGATCCTGACAAGTTGTGTTTGTAGAAAAACTGGCTTTCTTAAGCATAGAAAAAAAGTTCTATTGTTTGTTTCAAAGGAAAGTCAATGCAGAAATATCGTTTGGGTTGGTAAGAACATTACTTGGGAGTTGCGACAGTCGCTTGGATTTCGTGGGCATTTTAGTATGCTACTGGATTCTAAGGGAGTGGCTGGTTCAAACAGCTTTTCATCCCTGAACCTGAGCGTTTCGGCTGATGTGGAAGCAGGCATCAGAAGAACAGAAAAAATATCTGGTGTGTTCTGGCAAGACAGTTCAGGTGGCTTCATGAATATATGGCATATAGATGGTTGAGTGTTGTGTAGATTAGTTGTTCAATCAAGTTTCTGGTGGAACTGTTGTTGAGTTAGTTCAGTTACTTGTTCAGGGTCCTGGTTGACCTGTTATTGACTCTTCATTTGAGCCTCTTTCTTTGCCCTGCCTTTTGTAATCCATGTAACTGTACATTGTTTTCCTTCTTTTAATTTATTTCCCAGTAGGTTTCTTCCTACAATTTTCGAGTAGGATTAACTGAACTGCATATCCATGCTGTGGTAGGGGTGGCCCCCACCTAAGTTCAGCCGTCCTGTTAGAAGGTCATAGAGCCCAAAATAGGACATGTGTAATGACATAAATGCCCTTGAGAGGGATATTCAAATATAAGGGTACTATTGTAAAGACACTTCCCATGTGAGTGTATATATATATATATATATATATCATCCAGGCTATGGGGGGACCCTAAGCATTACTCACCTAACTCTCCACTACCATATATCTCTCTCTGTTTGGTCTGTAACCACAACAGTTGGCACCGTCCGTGGGGACGATAAGAGCAAGTCTCAAGATCTGAAGAAGGATGGCACTGAAAAAAGCTTCATCATCGGCGGCAAAGAAGAAGAAGGGGGCGCGACGGAGTCCCGCGTCAACACCAGAGCTTCGGCGTTAGCAATTGCGAGCAGGGACGGTGGCGCAGGTGCGGCAACAACGAACATTGGTGCTCAGGGCGTGACGATCGACCCCACCGCCGGCACAACGGTTGACCCTGCCTCGCGAGCGACGATCGACCTCACCGCTGGCGCAACAGCCAACCCCGCCCTGCGAGCGACGTTCGATTCCACCGCTGGCGCGACGGCAGGCACCGGCAGCACCGACCAGGTTGTTGGTGACGGTAACGCCGAGACCCATGCCGACGCGGCCACCGTCCCCACACCCGGTGCGGTAGCAGGGAGTAGCTCCGGTGGCAACGTCGGCCCCGTCACCGGCCTCGAGGTTCGCCATACCAGCGCGTCGGGAAACTTAGGAGTGCAAGCCGTGGTCACCACCGTCCCGACGGAACGACCAGGCGTGCCGACAACTTCGGCCACGGTAACGGTGGAGAGTGCTTGCTGGCGGCCATCGGGATGCTCCAGCGGGACCTGGTGGACCTTTGCAGAGCCGTGCGGGACATACAAGAGGCTCAAAGCCAGAGGACCCCGCCGGCAGTCGCGACGGAGCCCACACCGGAATGGGCGGACAGCCGCAAGGCCCCCACGTCCGGCCGCATCCCGCTGCGACGCGTGGACCCAGAGTCCCCACTCTCTGCGGGCCTGCAGCAGTCGGCATGGCCGGAGGACTTCAAGTTCCCTAGCGTCATCGAGTCGTACAAAGGCGACACGGACCCTCGGGAGTTCGTGCGTGTGTACGAGGCCGCCACGAAAGCGAGGGGACTCCCCCTGGCGTTACAGGGAGTGGCGCTCTCTTGGTGTTTTACCATAGAGCCAAACTCCATCTATGCGTGGGAGCAGATCCGTGACCGCCTCTACAACAACTTCTAAGGGAACTACGTCGAGCGCGTCGACGTGGATCAGCTCTTCGCTGTCAAGCAAAAACCCTCGGAGAAGCTCCGGGAGTACTTCAAGCGTTTCGCGAAGGTCCGCTGCCAAGTCAAGGATGTTAACGAGACGACCATCATCAACGCAGCGGTACAAGGCCTCTGCCCGGGGCCGCTGGCTGAATACAATGCAAGAAAGCCAATCAAGACAGTAGCGAAGCTCTTCGACAAGATGGAAGAGTACGCCAGAGCGGAGGAAGATGCGCAGCGGCGCCAAGGCGATGACTCCGACACCAATCAGGCGGAGGACACGACGAAAAACGGAGACTCCCTGAAGGAAGGCTCCTTAAAGGGCAAGCGCGAGCAGGAGCCATCGAAGGATGCTCCCGAGCGCAAGGACGTCTAGCACAAGGACTTGTCGGGCGACAAGCTTAAGTGTGGCCAACAGAAGTCCTAGAGAGCCCGCAACGTCTTCGACATTGAGGGCGGCTTCGAAGACAGCGCCCCTGCCGGCCACGGCGGCAGGGCTCGCCGGGGCTGGGGGCGGGGGCGCGGCCGGGGTCGCGATGATTGGACCCGCGCGGAATACGACAACCAGCACCACGGTCAGTGGTGCGAGGTGCATGGTCGAGGCAGTCACGACACGCGGGCGTGTACCACCATCGCGGCGCTTCGCCAGAGCGTCGCTAGAGAAAGGAACCTTGAGGGGCGGCCGCCCATCGTGGCCCATGTCCAGCGACCCCCGAAGGGCCTCATGCGAATCGAAGATCGCGGGCTACAGTCCCAAGAGGGCCCCTTGTGGATTCAAGCCCATGTGTGGCAACCCCAACAAGGCCTCCTGTAGATCCAAGCCCTAGAGGGAGCCCCGCGCTGCGTCATAAACGTCATCTCCGGGGCTCGTCGCTCGAGTTCGCCTCGACGCGGCAGCAAAAGGCCTATGCGTGAAGGCTACACCACGTGGCAGCATACCCAGCACAAGCACCGCCGGACTGGGCACGGCACGGGATTACCTTCACCCCTGCGGATGCCGAGGGCGTGGAGCTCCCCCACCAAGATCCCCTGGTCGTTCAGGTCGCCATCGCAGGATGCGACGTTAAGCACGTCCTAGTCGATGGAGGAAGCTCTGCAAACATCTTGTTTGCAGCGGCCTTCAACCAAATGAGAATCCCTCGGAGCCGCTTAGGCCCCTCGGGAATCCCGTTGCAAGGCTTTGGTGGTCAGCCGCTGAAGGCGTTGGGACAGATATGCCTGCAGGTCTCCTTCGGCCAGGACGAGTCACCTTCGACGTCGTCGACATCCCGTACCCTTACAACGCTATATTGGGGCGGCCGACCCTCAATTCCTTCGGGGCTGTCCCACATCAAGGCTTTTTGTGCATGAAGCTCCCGGGCCCGCGGGGTATCATCACCACTCGCAGCGACCAGGACATGGCTCGGCGCATAGAGCTTGGTACCCGAGGCCCGCACCGCGAGGTTCACCAAGCCTCCTAAAGTGGACACGACAAGGCAAGGGCCCTCGGTGACTCCGAGAAGCACCCCGCTCTAGCGCCAGAGGCTCCACGCGTGCCCTACCTCGCTGCCTCGGCAGCAGCAATCGCTACTGTCCCCAACCTCGAGCGGTCTGTGGACAGTATCCTGTCTTTCGTACTATCTTTTGTAATCGCTCACTCGTGCAAGCGGGAATTCGATAAAGTTCATCGTTTGCGAAACTACCCTTATTTCCTGCAAAAGCGCGCGGAGGCTCGCCTCCGCACGCACTCTCCATGAGTATAAACAAAGACACACGTTCGCGCGTGCACTCTCCGTGAGTATAAACAAAGACACGCGTTCGCGTGCGCACTCTCCGTGAGTATAAACAAAGACGCGTGGGGGGACGCCTCTGTGTGCACTCTACGGAGTATAAATAAGACGCAGCGTCGAGATCCGCCTCCGCGCGCACTCTACGGAGTATAAATAAGACGCAGCGTCGAGGTCCGCCTCCACGCGCACTCTGCGGAGTATAAATAAGACGCGGATGTTGTCCCTGTGCACTCTACTGAGTATAAACAAGACGCGGATGTTCCCGCGTACGCGTGGGTGTTGTCCCGCACGTACTCTCCAGAGTATAAATAAGACGTGGTCGATGTTCCCACGAACTCTACGGAGTATAAATAAGACACGGATGTTGTCCCTGCGCACTCTACCGAGTATAAACAAGACGCGGATGTTCCCGCGCATGCGTGGGTGCTCTCCCCGCGCGTACTCTCCAGAGTATAAATAAGACATGACCGATGTTCCCACACACTCTACAGAGTATAAATAAGACGCGGATGTTGTTCCCGCGTACTTTACATGGTATAAGACGTAGCAGAGGTATGCTTCCACGCACATCCTACGGGGTGTAGATAAGGCGCAGCAGAGGCTGGCCCCCGCGCACACCGCATGGAGCGTAAGCAAGACACGCGAATGCGGTCCCCGCAAGAGCCCTACCGTAGAAAGCATGGAGGTCGTCCGCGCTGGGAAGCGCTTCTGCCCGCGGGTCACGCTTCGAAGGGTAGGGGACGGAGCGCTCGCGCGTCTACTTCGACTAGGGGCCAGCTCCGCTGCCACCACTTCGAATGGTAGGGGACGGAGAGCTCACGCATCTACTTCGACTAGGCATCTCCAGTTGGGGGTCAGCCAGCTCGTCGATATGCCGGCAGCCTCGGTGACAGAGAAGCGCACACGCCAGACACGAGGTCACGTAGGAGCAGTGGTTGCCAAAGGACGTCAGAGCGTTGCGAGCGAGGATGGACGCATCCCCGATCCGATGAAGTGTACGCGACAGCTCCTCGGGCCTGAAGGAGCGAGGTGGCACTTTGGCAACAAGATCTTCAAGGGCGCCTTCCAAAGCGAGCATAGCGTCCCATGCCGCCAGCGAGGCGTCGCCCAGAGTCCGTTCCCGTTCCCCAAGAGACGCAGTAAGACGGCCTTTCTCCTCTCCAAGTGCGGCGATTTGCTGGAGTAGGTTGCCCCGCTCCTCCGCTGCCGCTTGCCGCGCCGCCGCCACGAGCGCCTCAGCGTATGAAATCGCCTCCAAGCATTGGATGCGATCGTCCTTGGCGGAGCGCGCCTCCTCGGCCGCGTGAAGGGCCTCTTCGGCAGCGCGTAGCCGGTCCTCTAACGCCTCCCGCTCACGGGCATGCGCCGTTTCCAGCGCCTGGCTAAGGGCGAGGGTCTGCATGACGCCACGGTCAGCAAGATCCTATATGACGGCACATTGCTAAAGCTAAGTACTCACCCTCATTTTCGAGGCCTCCAGTGCGCCTCTTAGGAGCTCCGATCCGCATGTCAGCAGCGCCTGGTGATCCAGGCTCGTGGCCGCATTATCCACAACCCCCCGCCATGCTCCCAGCACCTCCGGTCGGGGGACAAAATACGCCAAGCTCGGGCGCGCGGTCTCACCAATGACAGCTTCGGGAGCGTCGGGCGTCCCTCCCAAAAGAATGTCCCCGTGCCCCGAAGATTGTCTGCGCTCGGGGAGGCGTGCCGCTGCGAAGGGACGTAGCGGTTAGAATCCTATGAACGCACCGCAGGACTACGACAAGGAAAGTGAGCCTACCTTCGGCATCAGATGGTGGGCTTCGCCAGGGTGTCCCCTCAGCCTCAAGGGGAATCGTAGGGATTCCAGCGCCCCCTGATGAAGCCGGCCCCCCGGGCCGGGGGGCCTCCGTGTCGGAGTCTAATACCAGAAGGCTCCGAGCCCCGGTCGCCGCAGCCTTGGGGGGCCACGGGGACGTTGGGACAGGGGGCCTCAGTGTCGAAGTTGGAATCCCACAGGCCTCTGACCTTGGTCGCCACAGCGAACCCCCTCTTCGGACGAGGGGGTGATCGTGTGCGCGACCGCTTCGCCTTTGGGGAGCAACGCGGGGACCCCGCCCCGTTAGCTACCACAGGTGCGGGCTCCAATCCGGTAACCACCGCGGCCGAGGACTCCGCTCCAGCATCTTCCATGGGCGATGGCTCTGCCTCAGTGACCACCGTAGGTGAAGAAGCTTCCCCCTCCCGAGGTTCCGCATGGCGCTCTTGGTCCCTGGCACTGCCTAAGGACCCCTCACCCTCGTCCTCCGCACCTGCTTCCAGCTCAGAATCGGCATACTTCGCAGAGTCAGAATCGGCGTCCGCCGCACTGTCGGCAGTGACAAGGCCAACAGGAGCGGCAGCCGATGCACCAGGTGCGGCCGCGGAGGACCGAGCCCCCGGTGAGACGGCAGTCCTTTCTCCTCGACATTGTCGTCTCGGTGGCGCGGTTGGCTCGGGGCCGGAGTGGCGCGCTCTGGCACTTCAATGCTTAGGGCCTCACACACTCGGTTTATCTGGCCCAGCTCCGCCTCCGCCTCCGCAGTCGCAGCTACGCGCAAGTCATGCTCCCTGGCCGTATACGGTCCGAGGAACACGCCCACCGCACGCTCCACGTTCTCCAAGAGAATCCCTATAAGCAGCAAGGGGCGGAGTTTACGAGACAGTCTAATAGGCAGAATGGGAAAAGCAAGACTCCACCAAGACTTATGAGGTTTGGCGGGTCTTGGTAGCGAAGACATGGACGGGCGGACATTGTCACGCCGAAGGCTCCCAGGTGTGATGCACCAGCCATCAACAAGAGGCGTCACGCCATACATGACGAACTCCTCGGCGAGGTCGCGCATGTTGAAGCGGGCGGCGATCCCCACGAGCCTCTGCGCCCTCCGCCTGTCCTTGTCATCGACCAGCGAACCAGGCGTGGTATTGAACGCCATTGGCCGGCCCGAGCACTCGAGGCCGCTACTGCTCGCCACACGGTGGTAGAACCACCGTTTCATCCAGTTCGGCTCCCACTTCGCCTGAGTCGAGTTGGCAGGGAAAATCTTCCCGCACAGCGACCGCAGGACGAAGTTGACGCTGCTGAAGTTGGAAAACGTCCCATCTTTCCGCTTCTTCGGCTGACACCGTGCGTCGTGAAGAAGCGCGAACAGTGAAGCGCTGGGCCAGCATGCATCCGTACGCAAGGCTCAGCTGTACACGGCTAGGTGGGCTATTGCTTTCGAGATCAGCTGTGCCAGCTCAAGTCCAAAGGTTCGCAAGACAGCACCGACAATCATGGTGGCCAGGATGCGAAGTCCGGCTTCAAAGTAAGCGACAAAGACGATCGCCTCTGACTTCTCGGGGTACGGTTCTGTCTCGTTGTTGGCAGGCAGTCGCACCTCCCGACGGTCCGACAGCTTCCCTTCGCGCAGTAGGGTGCGGATTGTCTCCTCCGTCGCAAGCGTCGGGCCCAAGATGCGAGAGCACGGACCTTCCATTTTCTCCGTCGCCACCCACTATTTGTCTACCAGCGTTGAATCGCGCCCCTCAAGCATCTACTCCACCTCGAGCGGTGACGACCGCCGGGAAAAGGCGCTACTGTCGGCCTGCTGAGCGCGTTCCTCGCCGCGAGCCATTGTTCCCCGAGAGCTAGGAGGCGATGGGAGCAGCGCGATGGAAAGGAAGGCGAGAGCGCAGGGCGCAAGGAAAGAGTCCAGAAGGCGTGAGCAGGAGAGCGCATACGTGGTGCCACAGGGGGTATATAAAGCCCCTTTATCTCCCGCACCGCCGATAAGTGTAACCGGCGGGAGACGAACCGCTCGACTCCCCACGGTTGAAGCTGAAGTGGCGCAACCGCCCACGCACGTCATGCCTCGTCAAAAACCGACGCATGACCACGATCATGCGATGGCCTGACAGTGCACGACGCGCCAATCACGTTTCGCCATGCATCTGTTCCCTCGGGAGTGAATGTAGGTCGTACAACGTGGCGTGCTCCCTGCTGCGCGTCGGCACGATTCTCGGGACTGCCAATGCAGCATTGACAGGCCATTGACCACTCAACCTCGGCTGCAACTCCAACATTGGATACGCCTCCGCAGAGCGGCTCTGCCCCCGACCTCGGCTCCGTCCCCGCGAAGAGGAACCTCGCTGCGCCCTCAAGTCCACGTGGCAAGCTCGCAAACCACCTCGACTTTGATCGCGTGAGTCGACCCCGGCACCTACTCCGGCCTATGTTTTGGGGTCCAGCCGAGCCTCCGGCTCGGCCTCGCACGCGGGGGGCAACTTCGCAGCCCGACCCTAACATCCTAGTTATCTTTGCACGATTAACATTTCGCAAATAATACCCACGGAATTCGGTCGGATGCAGGTTTGGCTTCATCTTCACAGGCCGCCCCTGAGGGGTGGAGGCTGGAGACGCGCAAACGCCGGTGAAGCACAACGCCAACATGGCACCGTCCCTGAGCCGCGGGATACAATGCGGCCCTTCGGTCTCCAGTCCCGCGCGGAGACTCCGGAGTCAGCTTCGACCGAACCGGTGGAGCAGCGCAGACAGTCACCTCGGCTTCGAAGTCCACGCGGCAACCTCACAGCCCCAACCAGGGGGGATCCAGCCGCCTGCGTTCCCCATAATTGGGGAACGCGAAGGCCGGCTTATGACAAGTTTTGACTTGTTCTCATAAACGGGCCACCTTCAGTCCATCAATATTCTCTGATAGCAGCGCCAATTGACGCGATCAGAGAACGCGGATGAACTCAAAAAGGCCTATCTGTGAGAACAGGTCAAATCTTGCCATTACATGCAGGAACACAGCGAGCGAGCAGCAAGTGCGACCAGTTATCGGCGACAAGCCTCAACCAAGTACCAAAAAATAGGCCTCCTTCAGTGCATCAACATCCCCTAAATCACGCGGTGCCCATCGCAGGATATGGATGAACTGAAGAGGCCCATTTTTGGGGAACAACACCCACCCGGCTACGGACCGCAGGCAACAACACGCTGCGGCGCTAGCAGCATATATATACCCGTTCCCCCCAGCTGGGGAGCTCAACCGGCGGGAGGAGAAGCGTCGCAAGGCCATGTGACCACGACACCTCAAACACTATGCCGTGCCAACCACGTCTCGCCACGCGGGCCGCTAGCCATTCACTCTGGCGGCGACGTTGGCGCCGACTTGGCCTCTGCGGAACGACTTCGAATTTCGCTCACCGTCGGAGGTGCGCACTGCCACTTCGCGCCTGCATGACGACTCCGGAAACCGTTTCGACCACGCGACACCGGGTCGAAGGCCCAGCTCCGTTTGGGGCGTACACCTCGCTACTGGGGGACACTTTTGGCAGCAACTCCCGCGTTGTGTTCATACAATTAGGGCACACTGCGCTAGCAAGGTCCAGTCTTGTCTAGCATCTTAGAAGGTCACAGGCCGCAAGGACGGAGGGGGCCAAAGGACTCGGCAACATAGCTTCGGCCCGAGAAGCTCTTCACCATAAGAGGCTCCTGTGATAGGGGTGGCCCCCACCTAAGTCCAGCCAGCCTATTAGAAGGTCATAGAGCCCAAAATGGGACATGTGTAATGATATAAATGCCCTTGAGAGAGATACTCAAATGTAATGGTACTATTGTAAATAAACTCCCCCATGTGAGTATATATATATCATCCAGGCCATAGGGGAACCCTAAGCATTGTTCACCTGACTCTCCACTATCATATCTCTTTCTCTCTGTTTAGTCTGTATCCACAACACATGGCATCTCATCGTATCCAGCAGGCAAAGAATCATACGAAGATGCGAACATGAGAAAGAGGATTCAGATAAGCTAGTGAGTACCTGCTGGGGACTTGAGCTTGTAGATATCCTAAAAACTAGGCACTGCAACGCAGATGCAGGTGTCCAAAAATGTAATCAAAACTCTGCATCAAAGAAGATGAAAATATTGTCAAGATGTACTGCATGTCTACAGCGTTAATACTGGTAAAAGGCCTGTAAGAAACAAAACATAAACGAGTCAAGTTAAAACCACACAAGGGCAGGCAAGAGCTAAAAGGAGATGCTGGTGAAAGTAAAAGGTCAATAATTTCGTCTGTTCAATGGCAAAATTTGTACCAAAAACCTCCCAATTGCCTAGCAAATCTAAATAGAAGTACTGAAGAAAGAAAAGCGAGGTTGGCAACAACAATCTAGATGGTACAGATAACTTCAGTACCAGGAAGATTCTCCATTCCCCCCTCAGTCTCTTCGAACTGACATGCATACGATGCTTTCGAGTAGTAATATAATCAGACCTGAACATACCAAATTGTCTTGTAAACTAATCCATCGGAGAGCAGCCGTGTGATGTTTCAGCTTTATACTGCAAACTTAAACATGTACGGGCCTATGAACAAAGGCAATGGAGCGCGCTAGTGAGAGCCTGGACTGGAAGCTGAGAGATGCAGCGAGAAAGCTATATATAAGCAGATCTTTTTTCCCCTCAAATGAATCTGAATTATTTTTCGAAGACTTTGACAAAGTCTGGTCGCTCCAGTGGGCCAGTAGCAAACTGACACTTGCAATATCGCTGTCAGTTTTTTTGACAGATTCACTTTTTTTTTGTACAACGAATCTGAATTAACTTCTGAAGACTTGAAAAAGTCTAGCTGCTCCAGTGGCTTTTACAGTACTAATAGGACATTTTGGCATCGGAAACGAATCCGTCGAGAAAGTTCCATCAAAATCTAGGCACTTCAAAATAATCACCGTGAGAAAATAGTGGAGAAATTTTTATGACCCTTAATCTGAACCATCCATTGCATGATTCAATGGCCAGATTTGTTGAGTACATATTGTGTAGTTTAAATCCAATAGTAGTAGTTGAAGTCAACTCCTCGTCAACTCCTCAAAAAACGTAAGATTGAAAACCACTCTTTGTACCTGTCTGGACAGATTTGCAGCAATATAAGATTGAAAGCCACCCTTTGTACATTTCTGGACAGATTCATTTCTTTTTTTAATAACTAATATTCTGAAAAAAAACATTTGGAAGACCGGACGAAGTCTACAATACCAATAGGAGGTTTCCGTGAGCCAAACACTCCGTTACAATGCGAGAGAAAGTTCCAAAAAAACATAAATCCTTCGGATAAATCACCCATGAAAAAAATAGAGGATAAATATTTTATGACCCTTAATATAAACCATGGATTGCATGACTCAGTGACCAAATATACGAGTCCTCGTATTATCATACCGAATTTTTAAAACCCACCTAAATTTTTCTACTTTTCCAGCCGCACACATTCATCATGTTCGTGGTGTCAAAACTCCCCCTAAGCTTGTTTTCACCGTTGACGAGTTTATGTGGAGCTCAAATTTGGCTATTTTTGTGGAATTATCCCTCTATATACATAGCGGTGAAGTAGCGAAAAATGATAGGCCTGACAGAGTTTGAGAGGCAACTAAATTAAGTTGTGTGGAATTGCTGAGCTGCGTACGTAGCTGACATGCTGCGCGGAACACTCAAGTTTAATACGGTAATAGTGAAACAAAAGAAAGAAAGAAAATAAAAAAGAAAACAGTGAAACAAAGAAATGAACATAATGCTCATTTTCTAGGTACGCTTGATGTGCATTAGAATATGTTTTTTTAGAATATGGTTTATAGTTTTTAGCTATATCTTATTATCTAATGAATATGGATTACTAAAAAATCTGGAACAAAAAATAAGTTAGAAAGACAAAAAAAATTGGCCCTGACCGAACGCGGTTATGATCCATCCGACCATCCCTACTGTGTTTCGTGTATTCAATGTCAGTTCTCACGCGTGGTAGTCCGGTGGATCATGCACAGGGATAGCAATCGGGCGCGGCGGGTATGGTTAGTGCTCGTCTATATTCGTATCCGCGACTCTGATTTACGCCCACGGGTATACCTGTGAAGGACGATAGATGAAACACCTCGCCCATACCCGTCGTCCGTGGGCATACTTGTTTACCTGCGAACTGAGAGTCACCATCTGAAAGTTGAACTAATGACAGGTACATATAAGCAACAGCTGTTGCTAGGAAATATAATAGCTATCAAAAAGTTTATAACAATCAATAGCAATTAGAGATATGGAAAAGTTTATAACAATCAATAGTAATTAGAGATATTGCTATGACTACGCCACTTGTCAATCTATATCGCGGGTAAACGGGCGGGACGGGTACGGGTGGAGCTTACCCATACCCGTGCCCGTTTACTCGACGGATAGAGTGTTCTCTCCATTTTCATACCTGTGAGTAAAGAAAATATCCCATACCTGACTCTATTAGGGTATTTATCCACAGGTATACAGATAAATAGGTATAATTGCTATCTCTAATCATGCAGCTCGCCGAGCTGGGAGCCGCCCCTTGTTTGCTGGCCCTAAATGGGCAAAAAGGTTTTTAAAACAAGGGTAAAGTAGAGGGTGAACCGGACTTAAGCTAGTGGGAGCTTAGCTTAATTAATTTTGTGATCAACCTTTGCTTTGTCCTACTCGTACCCTCCAAAGGCTTCAAATATTATAAGACAGTTCTGTCTAGAGTACCGACATGCAAATCTTCCAGCTTTTTTCGCTTTTGTTTATTTAAGTCAAAAACTACTTGGGACATATCATTTCTAATTTTAGCTTATTTTAGGCTTTTGATTTATTTTGATTTTTTGTCTTTTTTTTATTTATTCTTTTGTATTGTCTGTAACGGTATAATAGTTTTTTCAATTTTTTTCTTAGTTTTTTTAATTTTTCTTTATTTTTTGTGAGAAAAAAGTTAACAGCTACCACAGTAGAATTTCAACTAAAAATCTAAAACTACCATTATAAATTTAAGACATATGGGTATGTTCTTATTGGCTGAAACTTATGGCTTTTAGCTACAGCTTGTGACTTTTGAGTTGTTTGTATGAGAGATTACAGAGTAACAGAAACTCACGTGCGGTTTTTGAAGATATAAATGAAGTTGGTATATTTTGCACTACAATTAATTAGTCTTGAAAAGATACTCCGTTTAAAAGTTAGTTGCTATAGAAAAATAAAAAAAAAAGCTTTTAGAAGTTGAAATGAACAAACTTATAAACTACCTAGAGCATCTAGATGGACCCGATGGATTGACTCCTGCGCTCCTTGGGCACGTCATTCACCGTAGTTCAATCGTATTCATAGTAGCTATATGCTACTGTGTGCATGCGTCTGTACCATCTGTGTACTGAGTCAAGCTTGAGCTGGCTCGAGTTTTCATTAAATTGGCAAAAAAAAAGGTCTAAAGAGTTGACCAAAAAAACAAATAAAAAGCCAAGTCAAGCCAATGGGCTCAAGTTGCTTCGCTCACAGTCACATCGTATTGTTGCTTGCTCCAAAATAAGAGACATCGATGTTGTTGCCATTTCACATTTGCAAAACCTATACGATCTAGCAACCATGTGAAGGCAACATTTTTTTTTTTTTGAGCAATGGCTGAAGACCAAGGTGGTAATTGCCTAATATACACGAGTCTCCTTGGTCTATTCCTTAATGCCAGCTTGGAGAAAGCTAAAGGCATCTTCCGCTTCTCCTGATCCAGCTTGGAGAAAGCTAAAGGCATGCGCTGCAAATATCATTATAAAGCACCTCCTCAAGTGAGTCTCCTCTGTCTCGGTTGTCGTCTCACGCGCCGGAAGATCAGGACCTAGCCACCCGGAGATTCGATATGTTGTAGGGGCAATCATCTGGTTATAATAAGATTGTATTACTTGTATGTTTATGACCTTTTAAATAATATATTATTCTATCGTTTAAATAAATATCTTTCGTATTAATCAACAAATTACACAGTATATGACTTGTTCATGGAACTCTTTATTCATGTTTTGATATTATTTTAAATTATCATTGATCTTATATCATTATGTGGAGTAACGATGATTTATAGATCATTATATGTATTGATTGATAATCATATTTTATAGATCATAGATGTAATGATTTCAAATCAATAATGTGGACACATGTTAGAAAACATGGCGTTGGATTAACACACTTTGAGATACTATTGATATTGTTATATTTTTATGTATCATCAGTTGATCTCAAACAATAATGATGTAAATTTTTATGCCTGATATCAACGTAGTTTTTTATAAATGTAATAGTGTACTTAGTAGTTACCAAACATTACCTCATAACTGGATAGTTATAAAGGTAACTTTTGGAGGAATATGACTGATCAGTTATGAGATATGCTCCTCCTACATAATAGGAGAGATCTCTCTCGATCCCTCATGTGGTCAGATAAAGAAGTGCATAGCGATGCCAGGAGTGATTGAAGAGTTGACCATATGAAATTATCCATCACTAGATTGAAAAAGATTGAGCAGTCTATAGATGACATGTTTATTACTTGAAGTTTGATTAGGTATCGTAAGACAAAAGAAGAATACGCAAACAGTTCGTTTAGTCTAACTAGATACAAACTGGCCATATGGGTATATGACTAGTTGTGAGCTGGTCAAACATATTACAAACTGGTTATAACCAGATATGAACTGGTCATAAGAAATTATGAACTATTAATAAGTAACTAAGACCTGGTTACATATCATATTGCATAAGGTTCGTTCAAATTGATCTTTATGTATATTTGAAGGTCAATATATTCTGCTAAGGACCGCTACCAGTTTTCGGATTACAACCAAGTATACATGAACATATAGGATCACATATTTAATAGTTGGAATAGTAAGAGTTCGGATGATAGACTCCGAGTCAAATTCGATCTCTACTCGTATTAGATAAGGATTTGGTTGGAGGCTCTTCGAGTGGAATACGATCTCTGCTCGTGTTGAAAAAGAATTCGGTCAGATGCTCTATATAAAGTAATGCATAGGGTTATGGGAGAGAGAGATATCGCACCTCCCACTGAAAACCCTAGCCATCTCCTTTTGAAGGCCCTGCTGTGTACGCTAGTGCTAGTATACTGACGTACGACGTTTCATCTTTGGACATGTGGATTTCGATAGAAGCGTTGCTATGAATATGGAGCTGATCAGGACCATTCGAGGAGAAGATAATCGGCTCGTGGAGATCGACTACTGTTGGAGGATGATTGGCTTCTGAGGATCGCTTTTCGAAGACATTGGACAATTGATTACTTCCACTACATCAACGTATGCTATTTTGAACTGAGCTGCTTTAACTTTTTTTCCGCTGCACTATGCATTTAGTAGTAATGATATATAATCTCTTACTTATATGTCTTACTAGTTTACGTGGTAAAAATTTTAAGTTACGATAGTGTAGCTTACCTTAATCCCCAACACCAACCCTCCCGGTGGTATGTGTTACAAGCTTAACCATCTGTAGTGTACACTTTAAAGAAAATAGACTCAGGATGAAGCTGTGTTTGGAGAGGCAGGGCGATCAAAACGTTGCCCCTCTGTTTTCTCTTATGTACATGCGTCCTGCCAGATACGCAATAGTACCGGCACTTTACAACCCGAAAGCAAACTTATGATTCATCATTGTCAGTGTGCTTTCTGATGCAAATCAGGGATTTTCTCATGTGGTCTCATGTAAATATAAAGCATTTTTTCAAAAGCGTCTCCGTCGAGAAAAGGTGTATCCAGGACAACTCATTGCGAGCTCAATATATCTGGAGCTTTGGACTGTCGCTTGGGACGACCTCCTACAACTCCTGAAAAGCTCTCTGATCTGATCCGTGGTAGCAGACAGTGGGGGCCAAGAATCTACCGCCATAATTTTGGCATCCACTGTGTCAATCTTTGGAACAACTTGGGCCAGTGGATAATTTATATGCAAGTACTTGTTTTTTTATCTTTAATCTAACGGTCACAAATCTAGATGATAGTTAGGCCAGTCTCAATGCAATGTTTCACCTCCCGGTTTCCAAGATATGAAACTTAAGATGAAACCGGTCTCTATTCTCAGTGCATAGTTTCATTACACGGTTTCACTTGGTTGTTTTGGCCCACCAGTCTCTCTCCCCTCCCTCTTCCGCCCTATTAGAGCCGTGTCCGTACTCGATGAAACGAAGAAACGCTCTCAATGGAGATTTCACCCAGTTTCCAATGTTTTGGAAACAACGCTCAAACGTTTCGTGGGGATGAAACGTTTCCCTTCTCTCTCCTCCCAATTTCATGCAAAAAGCTTTTTTCTGTTGATGTGGCACCCTATTTAATGTGCATGAAACCCCCTATGAAACCCCATTGAGACTGGCCTTAGAAAGAAAACATCCGGATGATATTTATCAATACCTTTTTTTTTTGACCAAAACTCGTATATTTTCTGATATTTGCATACAAGCCTATAAAGTTTTAAGGAAATGGCCTCACTGAAAATGGCCGACGTCCCGTACTAGCTCCTCACCCCGTGCGCGTGGGTGATTTGCTCGGGCTCTAGAAAAATTCTGGCTCTGCTGATTGTATTGAATATGCAACGAAACTAGCGGGAGTATAGAGTTTTCGATTTAAGCTTTTGTTGTAACCGCTGGGCAAGTGTCAGCCTAGTTAAAGGCTAGATTCGATTTTGTGAGATAAACCAGGATCATGTACAAGAACACGAATGAAGCAGACAATTCTGGTAGAAATAACTGAAAGCTACAGCAAGAGGGAAATGATTTGCCTAGAATTGAATTTAATTAGTTTAATTGGATTCTAAATCCTATTCTAGTTGAATTTGAATTTGATTCAAGCCAATTAAACCATCTCCAATAAATTTCAGAAAATTCCGTAAACAATTTATAGTGTGAATGCGAGGTTGAAATTTCAAATACCAAACTTTTACTTAATTTTATAGAGTGAATTCCTGATAAATGACACGGTGTAACTTACGAATTGCTTCTAACTCTATCACACATCTTAAAATTGACTTTGAAATTATTAATTCAATTCTAGATGGCAGCCAAACAGCTACATCCTTAGAGATAAATTCTAATTCCATAATTCCAGGGCAAATACTAGGAACCAAAAGGGGTGCTAAAAAGTGCTTCGAACCTTTGCATTTTGCATCCACCTTTTTCTGGATGGGATTGGGTGGCCTTGGTTTATTATCCATTAACTTGGAATCTTTATAACCAACCAATCCTAATTCAAGCAGGATTACTTCCAAACACCTTTACTTTGGACCTAAGTACCTAACCTGCAAGAAGCAAAGTATGTAGCAACCGTAATATTACAAGAGAGCAGATGTCAAGTCCTCCTGTCTTAAAAAGACCGTCGATGAGCTAGCTAGACACGGCCATCACCCATCAGTCTATCAACAATTGCTAACCAGCAATGCACCACACACACAAAGGAGGAAAAAGAAGAAGGGAGGACGAGCCAAGTCAAATCAACCAAGTTACTGTCTGTTCCCATGTTTGCAAGAGCTGGAAGCTACCATGCAGCTACCATGCGATGGCGTTGTCTGTTTGTTGCTACGACTTGGTAGTTGCCACCAGAGTCTGAGTTAGTAGATAGACAGACTTGGGCCTTGGGTCGTCGTTTGATTAAATATATTCTCGGACTGAATTATTGCCAGCCTGGGGAGAGCATCTCCATCCTCTCGTGTAAGCGACTGACGGAGGCGGAGAGCTGTTGCCATTTTCCCGTCATAAAGCGCGTCAGGTCGTCGTCTCGTCTCACCGGGAGAGGGGAGGACAGGAGGCAGCTGACCGGCCGGAGATCCGTCGATCCGCCATGAGCGACGGTCAGGGCGATGTTCCTGGTACGTATCACAAGATTTGCTCAGTCAACCATATCTTGCTAGCTGCTCTTGTCCTTGTAGATCTATGTCCATATCTTCTGCTAGCTTAATCTGCTCTCCCCCATGGTGAGAGACTGGTCAACTCATCTGTCCTCCGCCTCTGTGAGAGACGAATTGATTTTTCTTGCCTCTGTGAGTTCCATGTACCATGCCAGCTATTTCCGCCAAATAAATTTGTTTTTGGTCTGTATAGGCTACTTCGTTGGCCGTCCGATGAACTACGCGGAACCGAGGGAGAGAGAGCCACAGGCTGCCGATGAACAGAATGCAGCGAACACACAAACCCCTGGTGGTAAGTATATACATGCTTAATCTTCTCTCATATGAACGAACACAAGGCTGTGAATATATATACGTTCCGATATGATTTTGTTCAAATTTTGTTGAACAACTTGTTTTTGTTCCTTGGAATAAGATTACTTCGTCGGCCGCCCGTCGAGCCTTCCAGAGCAGCAACCACCACAGGTTCAGAGCAACAGACAGGGCTTCTTGGCCAAATGGTAACTCCAGTTAGCATATCAGCAATTGATGTAGAGCCAGATCGTTTCGACTAGATCTATTTAGAAAACTTAACAAGCTAATGCCTTTGCCTTCTTCTCCGTTTCCGATCTCCAGCTGTCCGTGCCTCGCCGGCGGTGGAGCTGTCGAGTAGACCAACAACAAGGTCGGCCGTGCTGCGCTTAGTTCACTGGAATATTTCAAGGAAACTCTGATGGACAAGCCTCAATCCTGTGTCTGAATTGCAAGCTTTGTTAATCTTTGGAAACCGCTCCTTTTCTTTCTTTCCCCCAACATTTGATACCTCTCCGTGTTCATTCGTGTACTACCGCCTACCGGCGAACGCAGAATTATCATCCCTCACTGTGAAATGACGTTGATTTGTTCAATTTTCTATACTGATGTCGATTGCGGATTTATCCCAATTGTGTGCTCTCTCGTAAAATTTAATCAAATCCGTGAGGTAATTTTTCCTGATGTATTTGACAACTACGCGTTTCTTTTATCTTTTTCTAAGTGACAGCTACATGCATAAAGTGATTTACAGTTTGTTGATTGTTCCACTTTCATAATGAAGGGATTCGTGGGAGTTTTAAAATGTTTAATTTGATTTACACTTTGTTGATTGTTCCACTTTCATAATGAAGGGATTCGTGGGAGTTTTGAAAATGTTTAATTTTGCGTTCAGATGGACAACTAGCCGCTGATTAATTTTTTTGGACATACTATATGACAACTTGGTACCAGGTCTTCCTTTCTAAATGTCCTGATTCACAGCTCAATCCATCTCTTAAGGTCCGTTATATTGAAAGAATTCTAGGGGATTTCCATAGGAATCACATTCCTAAGGTTTGGTTCCCTTTTTTGCCGTTTGGATCGAAGGAATCCATGAAGTATTCCTCAGGAAATGGGCAAAATCCTACACTGTTTATGGGAAATATAACAAGAGGCAAAGGGTCTGTTTTTTTTTGTCCTTATGACTCTGGTTACGGGTTATAATTTTTGACTATTTGCGAGAAAGTATGAAGAGAGAGACTTGTACATGATTTTGACCGATATAAATGAAGTTATTACAGTGTCTACTATAATTATTTGCAGATTTTGATCTTAAAACATATTCTATTTGAAAGCTAATTATTATAGAAAAATTAGTTACCGCAAAAAAAATAGCTTAGTTACCGTCGAAAACTAGCTTTAAAAAACTAAGAAGGAGAGGTCCAAAAGTGGAAGGAAATTTTCCTACCATTGATAATCGATGGTTGCCCTGCTGCTTGCTGCCATCCGAGAATTTTAGACGTTTTTGGCACTGTTGCTACCTTGAAATTCCAGAAATAGCCTCTTTGGAAACGAAATTCCAACTCTAGCCCCCACCTGACCGCACCATTTAACGCGTCGCGACACGTGTCCAATGGTGCGGCGAGCGCACACACACCGAGTGGTGCGGTCCCCGACCGCACCACTCAGGTGTGGTGCCGCCACATGTCGACGCGCGGAGTGTGGTGCGGTCGGGGACCGCACCACTCAGGTGTGGTGCCGCCACGTGTCAGCACGCGGGAGTGTGGTGCGGTCGGGACCGCACCACTCAGTGTGTGTGCGCTCGGCGCCGCACCATTGGACACGTGTCGCGACGCGGTTAAATGGTGCGGTCAGGTGGGGGCTAGAGTTGGAATTTCGTTTCCGAAGAGGCTATTTCTAGAATTTCGGGATAGCAACAGTGCCAAAAACGTCCAAAATTCGCCATCCGAAGCCAAGTTGTTACCGTGCCGCCGATGCGAGACCACGTCGCCGCTGCACCATTGTCGAGACCGATGAGCCTCTGCGTTGACCGATACTGGCGAATCTTGAAACAAGGCAACAGATCTCGAAAAGTAGTAATCGATTGACGCAGATTCTTTTGCTGGTTTTGGACTTGTTCGATGGAAGAGGACATACAGAACAGCCGGTGAGATTAAAGGTCTGGACTTAGCAAGATTTTTAAGATCTAAACGAGATGGAGTCATTCGCATCTATGTATCTACAAACAAAATAACCGGTAAGATTAAAGATACCTTCCTGTTTTATAGAGTTAGAATAGAAAATCCATAATAATCCATAAATAAAAAAAGATTAATAGAAATTCTCCTATTAGTCAAAGTCGACAGAAAAATAAAAGATCTTATCCGTCCATAAAATAACCCACATATGTTGTTGTCTATGTCAAGTCCGATGGCAACCATATATACTAAACATGGATTGCCAAATGCCAATGAAATCACAAACAATACCAACTCAAAATAAAAGATCTTATGCGTCCATTAAATAACCCACATATGTCATTACGGTGAGAATGTTGTCTTAAGTCCGATGGCAACCATAGACACTAAACATGGATTGCCAAGTGCCAATGAAATCACAAACAATACCAACTCATTTTCTTGTCTTTTTGAATGAAGTCACGAACAATACCAACTCCTATCTTGACCTTTTAGTAAATGAGTGCTCGATCCGCCCCCACCGATCCAAACTTGACTTCTAACATATGACTCGAACATTCACGAAAAACGGATTGTGATCGTTTTGGCTTCAGCTTTTAGCTTCCGGCTTGTTTTTCACTATTTATAAATTTCGTCTTTTTCTGAACTTTTGACTTTTTGTTAAGCTTTTTTGCTGGTTCTTTTTTCCCATATTTGTTTGTATTATACGTAATGGGCTAACATATTTTTTTTATATTTTTTAATTTTTGTTAAATTTAATTATGCTAAATAAGTGTCTGTCAGCTACAGTGTTTTTTCAGCCAGCTACAATGCTTTTCAGCCATAAGCCACTAAAAAGGCCCAAATGAAGGGATTGTGTGCTGCCGTCGCATTGATCTCTCATGCATGGTAACTGTAGTCTTGTTTGTTGTTGAGAGACTATGTAAGAGGGTTTAGGGTATTTTGTGATTATTACCAAGTTCATGAAGTTGAAATTTAAATTTGGCTTAGTTTAGGTTTTTAGAGGTTACTTTTGTCAGAGAAATCAATCTGATTGTAACCTTGTTTGGAATATTGCAACCATTAGCAAGACACCGATCATACCGCTCGGCGGTCTAATTACCGTGATCATACCGTTTGCCGGTCTGATGGTAACAACTCAGCGGTCACATGGTTAGACGGTCTAATCGGCAAAGCCCCTGCAATCAGACCGATTTCTCTGACAAAAGTAACCTCTAAAAAGCCTAAACTAAGCCAAATTCAAATTTCAACTTCACGAACTTAGTAATAATCCGTTTTTCTTGAATATTCGAGTCCTATGTTAAAAGTCAAGTTTGGATCAGTGGGGGCGGATCGAGCACTCATTTACTAAAAAGTAAACATTAAAAAGACAAGAAAAGGAGTTGGTATTGTTCGTGATTTCATTGAAAAAGACAAGAAAAGGAGTTGGCATTGTTTGTGATTTCTAGGACAGATAGTTTCTATCCAGTCAGGCGCAACGTACGCTGATTTCGACATGGACAGTGATTATCCAAATTTCTAACCTTCTGGCACCTTTTGTTGAAAATAAACAAGAGATTTTTAACAAGCAGAGTATACTCTATACGTGTCGCAAAAGAAACATCCATGAAGGTTTAAAATGTATACACGCAGGGGTAGAGATGTTACAGGAATTGACAGAAGTACACAACAGAACTCTCTGTATTTATGTTTTTTTATGGGGTATGCTTCTCTCTTCAATCTTTCTGCATTGTTCTAAAAAGAAAGGGCGCCTTTCTTTTCTTTTTCTCTTACAAGTAAATTCACCCTTCTAACGCAATGTCATTAGCAGCTCTCCTGCTATTTTTCCAAAAAAGGAAAAAAAAGGGGAAAGAGCTCTGTGTTCATTCAGTTGTTAGATGCGACATACGAAGAAATTTGTTTGTATTGTTGTGGCATTAGCCAAAATAGCCGGTATTTACTATCCCTTGTTCACGAATGATATATGAACGGGAAGGGCTAGAGATCACTACTTATATGAGAGAGAGAGCTAGTGGGAAAAAAAAGCTCTTCACTAGTTATAATAGGTGAGGGTATATAGGTAAATTTTATTATACGTACAATAGTGTCTTTATAGGTTTACTCTAAGATCCACTAAGTAATCCTGATGGTCCAACCGGTTGGAACCCCGTCACATGTATGATTTTTTTTAGATTTATTTTGTTAAACCATCATTTGTAGCTATTAATCACAATTATATATATTTGAATTTAGTGAGGCAGCCAGCAAGATGCTATATCAAGTATGTGATGAGGCAAACTTTCTACGTATGCTCTTCAGGGAGATGGAATAGACATTTCCCATCATGAAAAAAGTAATATAATGTTCCTAACATATCCTATTTCTCCAAAGTACGAATTTTTGAACAAAAATGAAAAAAAGAAAGAAAAAATGTACATAAAACAAACACTAAACAAACTAGCTACGTAATTACACGAATAATTCTGCTAGTTATTTTAATCAAGCCCTTCTCGTAATTTCTTTTCTATTGCATTTTGAGCGCTGATCGGAGAGACCCTCAATTTCTTTGGGGCATATGTTAAGTGAGTTCACTGGAGTTCAATGGAAAATTTTAGTCCTGATATTTTTATATCATTCGTATGTTTTCTGATTTCTGTGTTTTTCATCCCTGCATTCAACACATATCTTCCTATTTTTTCATGTGCATATCTATTCCTATGTTTTGCCATTGCATTTCTATACCTTTCCTCGGTTTTCCCTCTTTTCTCTGTTTTTATTGCTGCATTCCAGGACCTTAACATAAAAAAGAGGCGGAATTACCTATCGGGCCCTAAGTAAACATATGGTCACATTCATATTAATTTCTAAAAACTGCATTTTTACAGTAAATATATTTTTTATAGTACATAACTTTTAAATAAAGTGTCTTTGCGAAGCGGGATTTACTAGTCTATTACAGTACACACTGCATTGACTTCATTTATATCAATTAAAATTATTCATGAGTATCTCTTCCTATAAACTTACTGTCACAATTCATAAGACAGCCGATGACCATTGAACGGGCCCATATATACCAAGGGTGTTCTTCACAATAAGCTAATTCAGGGGGTGGTTGACTGCAAGTTAGACCCCTTGCGGACCCGAAAATAAAGCCTGCAGACGCGCCACTGCCCCCGTTTGGTGTACGCTGTAGACTTTGCCCAAGTCTTGCACAGCGAAGCTGCGATTTTTTCGAGAAAAGGAAGAGACAAAAGAAACGTGACTTGACCTGATTGTTTTTTTAGAACGAAAGAGAGAAGAAAGTGGGAGAGAGAGAGAGAGAGAGAGAGCGCTAGGAGTTGTTGCTCACTGATTGCATCTCTCCAGCTTCCTCCTATCCAGGTCTCCCCCGATAAGTGAGCTCCACTGCGACCAACAGGTGCGTGCGGCTTTCTCTTTGCAATTAGCGAATCTTTAATCGTCCTAGTAATATCATGTTTAGCTCCTCTCAGATGAATCAGTTCGCAAGCCGATTCAGTTTGTGTTAGACCATGTGGTTAGGTTTAATATTTTTGTGATGATGAATAATTGACAACATTGCTTAGTATTGTTATTCGAGGCGTGTGCGTGTGCGTGTGGACTAATATCGGTCAAGTTGGTGAGAACTTGTGTCGGGAAAACGTTCTTTGGTCTTTGCATGTGCAGGTTGGGTGTGGAGACGGCCATGGTCGGTGGCGAGGAAGGCCGGACTAGGAGGGGAATCGAGGTCCGGCGGTCGAAGATGTTACGAGGTGGTTGGGCTCACGCTGGAGCACATGGAGATCAAAGGTGGATGATGCGTGGAGAAGATACGGAGAGTGCGGTCTGGAGGCTTCGGCGCGATGAGTTGAAAAATCAGAGTGTGAAAACCCGTGTTAGGAAGGGTTACGGGTCCCTTGAATAGTAATAGGCTAAAAGTCGGTTAAGATAAAAATAGGTTCGATTAGATGAGTGCTATTAGAATTAAGAGCTGAGTTTTAGTTGGTTTCGGAGGCGACATTGTTTTTCGTATCGGAGGTCCGACCGATTTGTAAACAAAACGGACTCACTCTCGTAATAAAAGGTGGAGGGTGGCCGAATAGCGATGCGGCTTTTGGGGAACAAGTTCTGTTTGGCGAAACATTGTAGCAGCGATTTGTTTCGCAGCGACGGCTTTTCATGGTCGGCTTCTTTTGTGCCTCCGGTTCGTGCGAGTTTTTCCGCCCTCGGTCGCCGATCTGCATGCGTGAGTGCCGTGCTCCACGAGATCAACCAGCGGGTTTTCACGAGTGAATCGGCGTGATCATCTTATTTTATTCCATGCGTGATCGGTATTTTAGTTGGTGTTCTCAAGTACAAACTTTGCATTACTTTATTATATACTTGAGAGAGAAGTAGTCAAGAAGTGATTGCACGTGAAAGCCGTTTCACTTTTTATTGATTTATTGTCGGCAACATCTAATCAAGTTTAACTAATAATTTAACTAGCATGCAATGTTCTAGCTGAGAACTATGATTAAATTTGCCATATTGTCTTCTTGTGATTAGACATAATTAGGAGAGTGGTAATTAGGAGGTTGGATACTACATGATTATAGTTTCGTGTGTCTCGGTTTTTGCTGTGATCAAACGACTGAAGATTATCATTATTATTTTTTGCTGTCTTTTGCTTTTGTGTGTGCTTCTGTGATTTGCAGGTTTTAAAATAATAATAATAATAATTTTTTAAAAGCTTCCGCTAGACGCTGCAATCATTCACCCCCCCTCTGATTGCCATCGACGATCCTACAAGTGGTATCAGAGCGGGTTGCTATGGCGTCAGAGAGGTATGTGAATCGTCCCCCCATGCTAGATGGTACTGATTTTGCTTTTTGGAAGTGTCGGATGCAAGCTTATATTGAGGCTCAAGGTAGTGATGTTTGGAATAAAGTTTCTACTCCATATGAGGTACCTGCTATTGTTACTAATTTAAATAAAGCAGATGTTGATTTAAATGCTCAAGCTCAGTAACTTGCTATTTCAAGGGATTTCTATAAAGAATTTGATCGTGTGGCTCATATTAATTCTGCACATTTAATTTGGAAAACTCTTTGCGATTATCATGAAGGAACCACTAAAATAAAAAGGTGCGTAAAAATCTTTATCAAAAGAATATTCTGATTTTGCTATGAAACTTGGTGAATCCATTGATGATCTCTTTGCTCGGTTTGAGAAAATATTGAGTGATCTGCGTGGTGTTGGTGTTATTCTGCTGATGAAGATAATGCAACTAAAATTTTGAGATCTTTAGGTTACGAGTGGTTGATGGTTGTTACAACTATTAATCAAACTGTCGATCTAGATACTTTAACCATGGATGATCTTTATTCTAGATTGAAAACTTATGAGATGGAAGCTTTGCCATCTAAGAGTAATAAATCTTCATCTTTAGCACTTGTGACTAACCACATGCAGTGCCGCTTCGTCGAGTGCTTTGTCTTGTGTTTCTTTGTGCGCTTGTCTTCTTTTTGAGGAGCAGTTCGAGGAGCTTCTGAAGAGGAGTTGGTTTTGATCTCCTCACGAGCATACAAGGCACTCAACAATGTGAGGATGAGGCGCGAGGTGGCGTGTCAGTCCGATCGGATGCTTTGAGTGTGGTGAGCAGGCCACATTAAGATAGATTGTCCCAAGCTCAAGGGAAAGGTGGTGAAGGAAGAGAAGAATTATCGTCGTCAGCCATCCAAGAACAACAACACCAAGGGTGGCAATTTCCGTTGCAAGCTCGCTGAAAAGATCATATCGGCCATTGAGCGTCTTGATTTGAGCGATGTGGAATATGAGAGCTGCAACGATGATGAACATGACGATGATGATGCTAAAGGCAAGAAGAAGAAGAACGATGACTTCACAGGCATGTGCTTCATGGCAGGCAACAACAGTGATGATGGCGATAATGATCCCGATGAGGTAAGACCTTCATATGATGAGCTTGAAGATGGTTTGATTAAACTTGCTATTGAATTAAAAAAGACAAAACAGAAATTGAAAGAAAATAATTGTGTTGTTGAAAGTTTAAATTCTGAAATTAATAGACTTAGAGCTTTAATTCCTGATGATGAATCATGTGAGTCTTGCCAAGTTTTACATTCTGAGTTGGAGGCTGTTAGATCTATTAGTGCATCAAATCTGGTTCAACTTAGAGATGTAACTGATAAATTTGATGAATTAAAATTGATACATGTTTCTTGTGATGAAAAATTAAAATTTGCTTCACTTTTAGGTTTTGACTTTTCGTTGTGATATCTCATTGTGATCTCTATAATTGGTTTGGTCATTGTTGATATGCCTGTCATCGATATAAATTGCTTAATCATATTGAAAACTTGTTTTGACATTGCTATGTGATATATGGCTTAATATGATCTAGATAGCTCTACTAAAAAATATGGCTTGGTTAAAATTATTAAATCAATTCAAAGTGACTTGGATAATCTACAAAGCTTCTAGATTTTTATTCTCATTGCTTCTTTTTAGAATAGTTCTTCTTTTAAAGTTCTTGATGATAACATTGCCAAAGGGGGAGAGATTTGGTGTGCTTTGTGAGACATTGGAGAAATTTGCTCTCTTGTGTCGAGGGGGAGTGATTTGAGACTTGTGGCTTGAAATGTTGTTTCGGCTTCAGTATTTCGCTTATATCTGTTTGAAGCTATTTCATCATACATTCTTGAGGTGTTGTCAATGTATTCATCAAGGGGGAGATTGTTAGACCATGTGGTTAGGTTTAATATTTTTGTGATGATGAATAATTGACAACATTGCTTAGTATTGTTATTCGAGGCGTGTGCGTGTGCGTGTGGACTAATATCGGTCAAGTTGGTGAGAACTTGTGTCGGGAAAACGTTCTTTGGTCTTTGCATGTGCAGGTTGGGTGTGGAGACGGCCATGGTCGGTGACGAGGAAGACCGGGACTAGGAGGGGAAATCGAGGTCGGGCGGTCGAAGATGTTACGAGGTGGTTGGGCTCACGCTGGAGCACATGGAGATCAAAGGTGGATGATGCGTGGAGAAGATACGGAGGTGCGGTCTGGAGGCTTGGACGCGATGAGTTGAAAAATCGAGTGTGAAAACCCGTGTTAGGAAGGGTTACGGGTCCCTTGAATAGTAATAGGCTAAAAGTCGGTTAAGATAAAAATAGGTTCAGTTAGATGAGTGCTATTAGAATTAAGAGCTGAGTTTTAGTTGGTTTCGGAGGCGACATTGTTTTTCGTATCGGAGGTCTGACCGATTTGTAAACAAAAACGGACTCACTCTCGTAATAAAAGGTGGAGGGCTGGCCGAATAGCGGTACGGCTTTTGGGGGAACAAGTTCTGTTTGGGCAGAAACATTGTAGCAGCGATTTGTTTCGCAGGCGACAGCTTTTTCATGGTCGGCTTCTTTTGTGCCTCCGGTTACGTGCGAGTTTTTCCGCCCTCGGTCGCCGATACTGCATGCGTGAGGTGCCGTGCTCCACGAGATCAACCAGCAGGTTTTCACGAGTGAATCAGCAGCGGCAGCAGTCATCTTATTTTATTCCATGCGTGATCAGGTATTTTAGTTGGTGTTCTCAAGTACAAACTTTGCATTACTTTATTATATACTTGAGAGAGAAGTAGTCAAGAAGTGACTGCACGTGAAAGCCAGTTTCACTTTTTATTGATTTATTGTCAGCAACATCTAATCAAGTTTAACTAATAATTTAACTAGCATGCAATGTTCTAGCTGAGAACTATGATTAAATTTGCCATATTGTCTTCTTGTGATTAGACATAATTAGGAGAGTGGTAATTAGGAGGTTGGATACTACATGATTATAGTTTCGTGTGTCTCGGTTTTTGCTGTGATCAAACGACTGAAGATTATCATTATTATTTTTTGCTGTCTTTTGCTTTTGTGTGTGCTTCTGTGATTTGCAGGTTTTAAAATAATAATAATAATAATTTTTTAAAAGCTTCCGCTAGACGCTGCAATCATTCACCCCCCCTCTGATTGCCATCGACGATCCTACAGTTTGGTCTGGTTGTGTAGCTTGTCTGGTTCTGTCTGCTGCTGTTCGGGGGCCAACTGGGCTCCCGACTGCAGTTCTACCTTTTTTTCCTTGATAACAATGGATTCATGGATGCGACTTCATCCTCTTCGCCCAGCTCAACATTTCCATCTCTGTTTTCTTTGAACAGAGCAAGTCGCTGCTGCAGTCTCGATTCGACTGCAGATAGCATGGTTCTTCTGCGAGTTGACTTGGAGAGGTGAAGTCCTCTTCGTTTCCCTTTAAGTTGACTTGGTGAGGAGAAGGCCTCTTCGTTTCCTTTGAGTGCCTTCGATCCAATTCTTGGCTCCCTTTGGCAATCCCGGGTGATCTATTTCAACGATGACCCTGTTTTTTTTTTTAATTTTTTTATAGCTTTTAGCTTCGATTTCTCTAAGCCAAAACACGGATTCTCTAAATGGTTTTACGGAGCCGTTTCTTTAAACAGCTTTTAGAGTCCAAATCCCATCAACCACAGAGAAAAACAGAACCATCAGTGTCCCAAGCTTCGTGTCCAGGCCTGGTTTGAGCTTCAAAGTTTAAGCCCAGTCAAGGCACGGGCCGGCCCGGCCCGGCCTAGCTCAGTTTGCCAATAGATTTGAAACCATTTTAACCGCAGGATTGTACAGTTTTTTTTGCGAAATTCTGTGAAACTACTTCGTTCCAAACATGCCCTTGGGAGGCTTGGACAGTGGTGTGCACTTTTACTGGACAAAAGAAGGCGCCGCCCGCTACAAGCTCGGCGGAATGCGCCGGCGGCCGGAGAGAGCAGAGTTTCCCGCACCCGATGCATCGATGGGCTTCGCCAGCGGCCGTCACGTGGGCGCGTGGTGGCTGTCCATTTGTACGTCTTATCAGTTCAACGAGCACACTCTCCAGGCACAATGGGCAGCCACCCGGGAAAAGGACTAGACGTCCTTAACAATCCTAGTAATCTGGATGATTTGGAAGGAAAGAAATAGGCTGCGACATGAGCAAAACCCCTATAGTACCGGGGAGTTAGTTCTCCGCGTTAAGCAAGAGTTCCACGATTGGTCGTCCAACGCAAAATCCAGACTGAATGATCTTCTTGGTTGGCAGTAACTGTCCTCCCTTTACTGCCTAGTAGCTTCCGTCGTTTTATCTTTTTGTAATACATTTCATTTTTTTCCTTGCCTGTGTTCGGTTTCGATCCCTCTGTATCTCTTTCTTCTTAATGAAAGAAGCGCAACTCCCTGTGTTTTTGAGAAATTTTTTTTGCCTCTTGTCTGTAGTGTCTACCTTAACTGCACCTTCATCCGTGTCCTTGGATACATTTTTCATCATCTTTTCTTTAATGCTGCAGGGTTGATCGCACTGGTCGTTCGTTCGGCACCTGCGTTGCTGTCCCTCCCTGTAGGCCACCTACTACAAGCCTCCAGCAGGTGTGCAATAGTTGATCATGTGAACCACCGTTATCATATTTCATATGTTGCATTTTCAGAAGATAGCTTTGTGTCCTGTAGTTTGCCAAATGTGATGAATTTTCTGGACTATTGCAAGTTTGCAACCATGATCCAAGCAGTCCTACTAAGCTACTCTTATTGTTCGCTGTCTTTCTAGTTAACAGTTCATTTACTAGAATACATATCCATTGAGTTTTGCCCGCAAGCTGCTTCGGAGAGTGTTGCGCTCAACTTGTAAGACCATGTGGCTAGGTCTAGGATTTTTATGATGATGAATAATTGACAACATTGCTTAATATTGTTATCCGAGGCGTGTGCGTGTGTGCGTGGACTAATATCGGTCAAGTTGGTGAGAACTTGTGCCGGGAAAAATATTCTTTGGTCTTTGCATGTGCAGGTTGGGCGTGGAGACGGTCATGGTCGGTGACGAGGAAGACTGGGACTAGGAGGGGGAAATCTGAGGTCCAAGCGGTCGAGGATGTCACGAGGTGATCGGGCTCACGCTGGAGCACATAGAGATCAAAGGTGGATGATGCGTGGAGAAGATACGGGAGGTGCGGTCCTGGAGGCTTCGACACGCGATGAATTGAAAAGTCGGAGTGTGAAAAACCCGTGTTAGGAAGGGTTTGGTCCCTTGAAAATTAGTGGGCCAAAAGTCCGTTGAGGTAAAAGGTCGAGCCTACTTGGAGTTGGATTAGGATTTTAAGGTCTATTTGGAGTTAGATTAGGATTTTAAGTAGAGATTGAATAGAAGAGAATCAAGCAGATAAAGAAAATCATTGAGTGCGGTAGATTGTAATTGTGCGGCGGCGAAAAATAAAATTGGCCGTCTGCGCTGCTTTTGGGCGGCTGCGGTTTTGAGCAAGGAAAAGATTGCGGCGGCGTCGATCTTTTATCCGGAGCAAATGTCGGCGACATCGAGTTCCTAATTTTTCGTGCTCGTGCAACGCTGGCTTCATTTCGTGCATGGCGTGCGTGTCTTGATCGGCGTCTTTGTGGAAACGTGGCGAGGTTCACGCGCGCCGAATCCTTCACGCTCTGCGCATGCATCGGGCAATTTGTTTTTGCGGGTGACTAAGAAGCAAGCGGCGGCGTCTTCGGTTTTGGTCATCGTGCTTTTTCTTGCACGGTCACCCGCACGCATTCAGAGGAACTCAAAAAGTAATAAGAGAGAACACGTTGGTCTGATGGAAGCCGCCGTGACATTGCATTAGGAGAGAGGAAAAAGAGATTAAGAGAAAAGGTGATTAGGTGAGAAAAGATGATTACGGTTTACTTTTATTGCTAGTTTTTCTTCTTCTTCTTTTTGGCATTAAGCTTTTGATTGGCTTTTGATTCATGCATGCATCAAATATACATATACATATAGATTGTTTTGCATGCATTGTGGTTGGATATTTTTGTGTGTGCTTCTGTAATTTGCAGGTTTAAAAAAATAATAATAAATTTTGAAAAGTTTTCGCTAAGCACTGCAATCATTCACCCCCCCTCTGATTGCCATTAACGATCCTACAAGTGGTATCAGAGCGGGTTGCTATGGCGTCAGAGAGGTATGTGAATCGTCCCCCCATGCTAGATGGTACTGATTTTGCTTTTTGGAAGTGTCGGATGCAAGCTTATATTGAGGCTCAAGGTAGTGATGTTTGGAATAAAGTTTCTACTCCATATGAGGTACCTGCTATTGTTACTAATTTAAATAAAGCAGATGTTGATTTAAATGCTCAAGCTCGTAACTTGCTATTTCAAGGGATTTCTATAAAGAATTTGATCGTGTGGCTCATATTAATTCTGCACATTTAATTTGGAAAACTCTTTGCGATTATCATGAAGGAACCACTAAAATAAAAAGGTGCGTAAAAATCTTTATCAAAAGAATATTCTGATTTTGCTATGAAACTGGTGAATCCATTGATGATCTCTTTGCTCGGTTTGAGAAAATATTTAGTGATCTGCGTGGTGTTGGTGTTATTCCTGTGATGAAGATAATGCAACTAAAATTTTGAGATCTTTAGGTTCGAGTGGTTGATGGTTGTTACAACTATTAATCAAACTATCGATCTAGATACTTTAACCATGGATGATCTTTATTCTAGATTGAAAACTTATGAGATGGAAGCTTTGCCATCTAAGAGTAATAAATCTTCATCTTTAGCACTTGTGACTAACCACATGCAGTTGCTTAGTCGAGTGCTTTGTCTTGTGTTTCTTTGTGCGCCTTGTCTTCTTTTTCAGAGGAGCAGTTCGAGGAGCTTCTGAAGAGGAGTTGGTTTTGATCTCCTCACGAGCATACAAGGCACTCAACAATGTGAGGATGAGGCGCGAGGTGGCGTGTCAGTCCGATCGGATGCTTTGAGTGTGGTGAGCGAGCCACATTAAGATAGATTGTCCCAAGCTCAAGGGAAAGGTGGTGAAGGAAGAGAAGAATTATCGTCGTCAGCCATCCAAGAACAACAACACCAAGGGTGGCAATTTCCGTTGCAAGCTCGCTGAAAAGATCATATCGGCCATTGGCGTCTTGATTTGGCGATGTGGAATATGAGAGCTGCAACGATGATGAACATGGCGATGATGATGCTAAAGGCAAGAAGAAGAAGAACGATGACTTCACGGGCATGTGCTTCATGGCGAGCAACAACAGATGATGATGGCGATAATGATCCCGATGAGGTAAGACCTTCATATGATGAGCTTGAAGATGGTTTGATTAAACTTGCTATTGAATTAAAAAAAACAAAACAGAAATTGAAAGAAAATAATTGTGTTGTTGAAAGTTTAAATTCTGAAATTAATAGACTTAGAGCTTTAATTCCTGATGATGAATCATGTGAGTCTTGCCAAGTTTTACATTCTGAGTTGGAGGCTGTTAGATCTATTAGTGCATCAAATCTGGTTCAACTTAGAGATGTAATGATAAATTTGATGAATTAAAATTGATACATGTTTCTTGTGATGAAAAATTAAAATTTGCTAATGATGAAATTGAAAAGCTCAAATCTAATTCTTCTACATGTTTAGAGTCAAGTACTTCAAATGCTCAATCTAAAGCTTGCTCTAATTGTGAATTGTTAGAAGCTAGACTTAATTCATCTCAAGAATCTATTCAACAAATGCTTTATCATGAGAACATGTCTTGCTCAAATTGTCCTAAGTTAAACATTGAAATTGATGCTTTGACTAGGCAATTGAATGATTTCATTGAAAAGAAAGATTTGCTCAATCTAGTGCTACCAAAAATTTGGCGAATGAACGTGTTAAATGCACTGCTTGTTCCATTTTGGCTAAGGAAAATGAGTATCTTAAGGACACTTTAGAGAGATTCTCTTTTGGTAAGAAAAATCTGAATATGATTCTAGACAAATCAAAAACAAGTGTGAAAAATCGTGGTCTAGGATTTAACCTTGTTGAGCACGCCAAGAATAATCCTCCTAATGTTGTTAAGGCTCTTGAACTGGAAAAATTGAAATAAAATCTGAACCAAAACAAAGCGTGCTTAAATCTGTGGCTTTGTGCAAAGTTCATCGAATAATAATATAGGTGCTAGCTCACCATCTCAAAAGAATTCGGTTATATTAAATTTCATTGCACCTCTGTAGAAGAGATGGACATTTGTATGAATTTTGTTTTAGGCGGGCTAAGAAAGAAAGAAAGGAAAGGTTGAATACTTTAAGACAAAACGTGCATTGTCTTTTGCTCCTAGATCAAATCAAAGCTATATTTTGAGAAAATTTTTATGATGGTTTTAAATCGCTTCACATGCTAGATTGAGATTTAATTCAAATAATTCACGGTCTTTTGGCATTCGATCATCCACACGCACGTGATTTTGGTTCTAGTTTTGTTGCTCTGTTCGTCGTGTGTCTCGATCTTTGGATTCCTAGATCTTATTTCACTAACCCTAGTACTGTGAGACCGATGTTTCCTGTGATGTAAGAACAGTTGACAAGGATGAAGAACATGAGCTCGATTGGATTCCAGTCTTGTACTTTATTGCTTGATTGGAACACTTGATGGTTCTTCACTTCTTTGATGGCTTGCAAGAGATTTCACTTCTTGAGAGACCATGTGGAAAAGGTGATGTTGTCTTACACCCTATTGAGTTGGATTCTTATATTGATGATATTCTTTCAAATCCGCTTGACTTCCCTTAATTTTGCTCTTTTGCGAAGTGAGTTAGGTGTGTTGCATCTTATGGGATTATTCTGAGGGGGAGCTTGATGTTTAAGAATTTAGAAAGCTTTGTTTATTATACTTGTTAATTAAATCAACAAATCCAAGCCATCAAATTTAAATGAGTTGTGGAGCTATCTCTATCATGTTTATTCATATGTTGTGTAGCTTTGATCATGACTAGTTATAATTAATTTGCTACATTTGAATTAAAAGTTTGACATGGCGGAATACTTTAACTAGATTAATTATATTTATTACTTTGCGATGTCTATCGAAAAGGATTAGCTTGATTGTGCGATGTCTATCGAAAAGGATTAGCTTGATTGTGAGTCTTATTTTAACTCTTGGCTATGAGGCTCGCATGTTTCATGTTCCAATTTTTATGATTACTCAATTTGGCATGTTTTAAGAAAAGAGAGTATATAAAGGAAAAATTTGAAAAGATGTATGCTTCAAGCATGCCATGGTGAAACAAAAAAAGCACAAAAGTGCGCAAAATGAAAAGAAGTATGCTTCAAGCATGCCACCATCAAAAAAATATATGTCATTATGAAAAGAAGTATGCTACAAGCATGCCACATGCCTAAAAATTGAGTGTGGAGCAATAAGTTGTTACATGAGACTGCTAGCCGTCTAGAGTTAAAATTTGCTTCACTTTTAGGTTTTGACTTTTCGTTGTGATATCTCATTGTGATCTCTATAATTGGTTTGGTCATTGTTGATATGCCTGTCATCGATATAAATTGCTTAATCATATTGAAAACTTGTTTTGACATTGCTATGTGATATATGGCTTAATATGATCTAGATAGCTCTACTAAAAAATATGGCTTGGTTAAAATTATTAAATCAATTCAAAGTGACTTGGATAATCTACAAAGCTTCTAGATTTTTATTCTCATTGCTTCTTTTTAGAATAGTTCTTCTTTTAAAGTTCTTGATGATTACATTGCCAAAGGGGGAGAGATTTGGTGTGCTTTGTGAGACATTGGAGAAATTTGCTCTCTTGTGTCGAGGGGGAGTGATTTGAGACTTGTGGCTTGAAATGTTGTTTCGGCTTCAGTATTTCGCTTATATCTATTTGAAGCTAATTTATCATGCTATCTTAAGGTGTTGTCAATGTATTCATCAAGGGGGAGATTGTAAGACCATGTGGCTAGGTCTAGGATTTTTATGATGATGAATAATTGACAACATTGCTTAATATTGTTATCCGAGGCGTGTGCGTGTGTGCGTGGACTAATATCGGTCAAGTTGGTGAGAACTTGTGCCGGGAAAAATATTCTTTGGTCTTTGCATGTGCAGGTTGGGCGTGGAGACGGTCATGGTCGGTGACGAGGAAGACTGGGACTAGGAGGGGGAAATCTGAGGTCCAAGCGGTCGAGGATGTCACGAGGTGATCGGGCTCACGCTGGAGCACATAGAGATCAAAGGTGGATGATGCGTGGAGAAGATACGGAGGTGCGGTCTGGAGGCTTCGACACGCGATGAATTGAAAAGTCGGGAGTGTGAAAAACCCGTGTTAGGAAGGGTTTCGGGTCCCTTGAAAATTAGTGGGCCAAAAGTCTGGTTGAGGTAAAAAGGTCCAGGCCTACTTGGAGTTGGATTAGGATTTTAAGGTCTATTTGGAGTTAGATTAGGATTTTAAGTAGAGATTGAATAGAAGAGAATCAACTGTATAAAAGAAAATCCGCTGGTGCGGTAGATTGTAATTGTGCGAGCGAGCGAAAAATAAAATTGGCCGTGCGCTGCTTTTGGAGGGCGGCTGCGGTTTTTGAGCAAGGAAAAGATTGCGGCGGCGTTCGATCTTTTATCCTGGAGCAAATGTCGACGACATCGAGTTCCTAATTTTTCGTGCTCGTGCAACGCTGGCTTGATTTCGTGCATGGCGTGCGTGTCTTGATCGGCGTCTTTGTGGAACGTGGCGAGGTTCACGCGCCCGGGAATCCTTCACAGCTCTGCGCATGCATCAGGCAATTTGTTTTTTGCGGGTGACTAAGAAGCAAAGCAGCGACGTCTTCGGTTTTGGTCATCGTGCTTTTTCTTGCACGGTCACCCGCACGCATTCAGAGGAACTCAAAAAGTAATAAGAGAGAACACGTTGGTCTGATGGAAGCCGCCGTGACATTGCATTAGGAGAGAGGAAAAAGAGATTAAGAGAAAAGGTGATTAGGTGAGAAAAGATGATTACGGTTTACTTTTATTGCTAGTTTTTCTTCTTCTTCTTTTTGGCATTAAGCTTTTGATTGGCTTTTGATTCATGCATGCATCAAATATACATATACATATAGATTGTTTTGCATGCATTGTGGTTGGATATTTTTGTGTGTGCTTCTGTAATTTGCAGGTTTAAAAAAATAATAATAAATTTTGAAAAGTTTTCGCTAAGCACTGCAATCATTCACCCCCTCTGATTGCCATTAACGATCCTACACAACTAGTACAAGCATCAATTGCTTGGTGGTCCTTACATGGTATTCAAGACCTGTCTACCCTCTGCAATCAAAATAAGTAACATGATATATTATAATTTGAAGTGTCATATATGCTGTAAATTCTATTGAGGCAACATAGAAATAAAGGGGACCAGTGGAGAAAGTTACTCGTTACATATGACTGCATGAGCTAAAGCTTGTACTTTTAAATTTCGATGAAATCTGTTATTCTACCATGTAACATGCTGTTTGTCTGTGTTGTTCAGCACAAATGGCGGAGGCAGTACTCCTTGCTGTCACGAAGATTGGCTCCGTTTTTGGCGACAAATTAGGCGATGAAGTCGCCAAGGCAATCATAGACAAGCTATCCGAAAAAGTTACTAATCTGAGGGAGCTGCCGGGAAAGGTCGAGCAAATAAGGAAGCAACTGATAATGATGAGCAATGTTATAAGACAGATAGGCACAGTGTACCTCACCGACGAACAAGTCAAGAGCTGGATTGGGGAGGTCCGCAACGTGGCTTACCATGTTGAGGATGTAATGGATAAATACTCATACCATCTTCTTCAACTAGAGGAAGAAGGGTTCCTGAAGAAATTCTTCATCAAAGGAACGCATTATGTCCTTGTTTTCAGTCAAATTGCGGATGAGGTAGTTGAGGTAGAGAAGGAGATCCAGCAAGTTATACAGATGAAGGACCAGTGGTTGCAGCCCTCCCAGCTTGTTCCTAACCAACTCACTGAGATTGAAAGGCAGCAGTCCCAAGATTGCTTCCCAGAATTTGTCACAGATGAAGATCTAGTAGGAATTAAAGAAAACAGGAAATTGCTGACTGGATGGCTATACTCCGAAGAGCCAGACAGCACAGTGATAACAGTGTCTGGTATGGGTGGGTTGGGAAAAACTACCCTGGTCTCAAATGTTTATGAACGTGAAAAGGTCAACTTCCCTGCACATGCATGGATCGTCGTGTCACAGATCTATACCTTGGATGCTCTGTTGAGGAAGCTACTCTGGAAGATCGGGTACAAGGAAGAACAACTGTCAGCAGGAATTGACAAAATGGATATACACGACTTGAAACAAGAAATAAAGAAAATACTCAAAAATAGCAAATGTTTGATTGTATTGGATGATGTCTGGGAGCAAAACGTATACTTCCAAATACATGATGCTTTCCAGAATCTCCTAGCAAGTCGCATCATCATTACGACACGGAAGGACCATGTCGCTGCTCTTGCTTCCTCCACACGTCACCTTGAGCTCCAGCCGTTGGGTAAGCCTGATGCATTTGAGCTCTTCTGTAGAAGGGCTTTTTACAACAAGGGACACAAGTGCCCCAAGGAGTTTGAGACAATTGCTACTTCTATAGTGGATAGGTGTCATGGCCTGCCACTAGCAATTGTTACCATAGGCAGCTTGTTGTCTTCGAGGCCACGAATAGAGGTTTGGAATCATACATACAACCAACTTCGGAGTGAGTTGTCAAATAATGATCATGTCCGAGCAATTTTAAGTCTGAGCTACCATGACCTGTCAGGAGACCTCAGAAACTGCTTCTTGTATTGCAGCCTGTTCCCTGAAGACTACCCCATGTCACGGGAGAGCCTTGTGCGGCTGTGGGTTGCAGAAGGCTTTGTGCTGAGCAAAGAAAAGAACACACCAGAGGAGGTGGCTGAGGGAAATCTCATGGAATTGATCCACCGCAACATGATTGAGGTCGTGGAGAATGATGAGCTTGGCAGAGTAAACACCTGTAAGATGCATGATATTGTGCGAGACCTGGCTCTTTCTGTTGCTAAAGAGGAAAGATTTGGTTCTGCAAATGATTATGGCACAATGGTACAGATGGATAAGGCTGTTCGCCGCCTGTCATCATGTGGATGGAAAGAAACTACTGCACTAAAAGTTAAATTTCCACGTCTTCGAACCCTAATGGCTCATGGAATAATTTCATCCTCCCCAGACATGTTATCCTCAGTTTTGTCGGAATCCAGCTACTTAACTGTTCTAGAGCTGCAAGATTCCGAAATCACAGAAGTGCCGGCATCTATAGGAAGTCTTTTTAATCTACGGTATATCGGCTTAAGGCGCACCAAAGTCAAGTCACTCCCAGAGTCCATTGAGAAGCTCTCCAACCTCCACACACTGGACATTAAGCAAACCAAAATAGAGAAGCTACCACGAGGTATTGTTAAGGTCAAGAAGCTACGACACCTTTTAGCCGACAGATTTGCCGATGAGAAGCAGTCAGAGTTCAGGTACTTCGTCGGAGTGGAAGCACCTAAAGGTCTGTTCAACCTGGAAGAACTGCAGACTCTTGAGACCGTGCAAGCAAGCAAGGACTTGGCTGAGCAGCTGAAGAAACTGATGCAACTAAGAAGCATATGGATCGACAATGTAAGTGCTGCTGATTGCGCAAATCTTTTTGCTACCCTGTCGATGATGCCACTTCTATCAAGCTTGCTTCTCTCTGCGAGTGATGTGAATGAGACACTTTGCTTCGAAACTCTCAAACCGACAAAGCTCCATAGGCTAATTGTCAGAGGGCGCTGGGCGGCTGGGACACTGGAGTGCCCAATATTTCGCAACCATGGGGAACATCTCAAATATTTAGCACTCAGCTGGTGTCAGCTTGGGGAAGATCCATTGGGGGTGCTCGCAAAACTTGTGCCAAACCTTACCTATTTGAGTCTTAACAGGGTGAATAGTGCAAAGACTTTAGTTCTTTCTGCAGGATGCTTTCCTCGCCTGAAGACACTTGTCTTGAAGCGCATGCCTAATGTCAACGATCTGGAGATCGGAGATGGAGCCCTTCCATGCATTGATGGTGTGTATATTGTGTTCCTGTCAGAATTGGATAAGGTGCCTCGAGGCATCGAAACTCTTCTGTCCCTGAAGAAGCTCTGGCTTCTGAACCTGCACAAGGACTTCAAATCTCAATGGCGCATGAATGGAATGCACCAGAAGATGCAGCATGTTCCAGTGATACGCATCTAGGAGAGGCAGATTGTTTCTTTTTGCATTAGTATTCTTGCATGGCACTTTGCGCACAACTAGGTTGTAGTTTCAATAAATCCTGAATTATTGATATCGTCTGTAGTACTGCATTTGCACCCGTACCATACTTTCGGATTGTTACACAATTATTCCTTAAATGTCAGAGTTAATTGCCGCCTGTAAGCCCCTGAATTTGTTGTGTTGTTTCAATTGCTGTAAGATTGATTTCATGTAAGAACATGTCCCTTTTCTATTGAACTTGTTTTGCAAATAGTGCTGTCAATATCTTCGTCTTTATGTTTCTTGATAATCTAACTCTCCATCTATATTTCTACATCATCCGAGGTCTCATCAGCCAAGACAAGAGATATCATTTGTGTGTTTCCTTTTCAGTAGCTCCTATGTGTGTTTTCCAGGTGTTTAGGTCCTCGATTTCACATCAATGAAGTGATAATTTCATGCATTGGAGGTTTGTATATTGTGTCACTGTCAGAGCTGGATAAGTTCCCTCCAAGGCATTGAATCCATTTGCTCACTGAAGAAGCTCTGGCTGCTGGGCTTTCACAAGGACTTCAGAACACAATGGGACAAGCCTGAATGGAATACACCAGAAGATGCAAGCATGTTCCAGAGGTTCTTGTCTAGATGCGGCGGACTGGTTAACTCAATGTCTTGCTTTAGATCATTACACAAACATTCCTGAAACATTGGCTTTTTTTTTTGTAAAGGACTATATGAGAAGATCCTAATTTTTAGTATGATAAACTATTGTAATTTAGGAGAGTTAGAAATTTAAATAGTAGTATTGCTGGTCGATCAGGCAAAGGCCGATCAGACCAGCATTGTGCAAAGGGTTTGACCGTCCGAGGGTTGGCAATCTAACCGGTTGAGAAATGTCCAGATAGGGATTTTCGGCTAGAATTCGTATTTGTTAAGTTTTAAGTTAGGGTAACCATGTGGTCATCATATGGGTATTATTGCTTGTATGAATATGGGTTTAATGTTTGGTCTTAGATTTAGGATCAGTATTTTAGTTGCATATATTTTACATGGTGATGACTTTATATATTATGCGATTTACGTGTTGATTGTAGGACTTCGGAGCTAGGTCATGGCGAGGCGTAGGAGGACCGGAACTAGACACAGGGTGGTGCTGAGATCCAGAATGGTCAAGGAGACACCGAAAATGACCAAGCCTTGCGGAGTAGTTACAAGCCGGGACGACGAGGAACTAGAGCAGGAGCTGCTGGTGGTGGACATGACGGGCAACAACAACGTGGATCAGGACTAAGCTCAGCGATGAGTCAAGGTCCTATGCTGTCAAGAAAGTCGGGTGTCGTCATGTGTTATAAGAAGCATGTTGTGTGCTAAGTGACTTGGGTCATTTGCAAGCAATGACGGTTCGATGGGATTCAGACATGTGAGAAACTTGGCGGCAAGTCATTGGGGCCACATGAAAGATGGCGAAGTTTAGACGATGCTTCGTAGCAAACAAAGTGGAAAGCTTCGAGGAAGACGGTAGAGGGGTATTTGGTAAATTGCCTAATACAAAAAAGTGGCGCTGTGCAAAACCGTGGCATTGGCCTAAGTGGTTTAGGTCTTGTATGTGCTAAAAATGTGAGGTGGATTAAGTGTTGATTCACTAATAGATTAATAGTTGTAAGCCGCTTTGAGAAGCGTGCATGGGAGTAAAACCCGATGTTATGTGGGGTTAACGGGTTATTCTCGGTTTGGGTTAATAGGTGGATTCATTAGATTTTTTGTTCAGATTGTGAGCCTATATAAGGAGAGCAGAGGCAAGGGTTAGGATTTGAGAATGTTGGCTAAACCTTTTGGTGGCTAGTTTCTCTCTCCCATGTGAGATTAGGGTTCATTGGATTGGAGCCTTATGTGCGTGATCTAGGCTTAAAGCTCTGCTATTCTAAGGGATTAGCTATAAAACATACCTCTGCAAACAAGCAATACATTAATCTTTCATTAGCTCCATGGATTCATAATATTTTTGATTGATTTGCTCTTGATTTGGTTGGTTTTAATCAATTGTCTTCTCTTTTCTTGATCTTGTTGTGACACGAACGTGTAAGAGATGGAGACAATCTCTGAGAATCTATCTTCACCTATTAGCCACTTTGATAACAAGTTTATAAAGAAAGCTTGGTTTTGCTCAATTTGGCCTTAAAGTATGATTTCTTGATTCGAGGGTGTTTGACGTGATTTCTTTTGTGTTCTTGCTTGCTGGAACATGTAGGAATACATCTAGACTGGTCTTAGTCATCGTCTATTCACGAATAAGTTGTATTCACTTATTTTGATTTTAGTTCGATTTCAGTGCACCTTTCCTTCAAACTAAAAAATGTCTCAAATTTGGCCATGATTGTTATGATCATTTATAGGAATAGGTTCTTGATAACCTAGTGAAGATCTCTGCAAATTTCCATATCATTTAGATCTATGGATCAAAAGCTCCATTGATTTTCGGATTTGAAATCGGGTTGAAAACACTATTCATCCCTGAAATTACTGTAGCTGCGGTCCGAACGGTATTGTAACAATGGTTTGACTGGGGTTACTATAGCTTTTACTTGATTTTACTGTTCTAGCGGTCTGACCTCCCGGAGAGAGGCCAGACCGTCTCCTTCACAAAGGTCAGACTGTCGGAGTTGTTTAAATGTGTTTTACTCGATTTTAATCGGATATTTTCTTTGTAATTATTTGTCTCTGATCTTCATAGTTTCCATAGCTACTAGATTGAAAAATTCTACTTCTGCTTAAAGGAAAAGATTTTAAAAAGTCTCGTAATTAATTTGATCTCCTATATACCCTCCCTCTAGTCATTATATTCGATCCTACACTTTGCCTTTGGGAGGCCCCTGCATTTCTATGTCGTTTCAATTATTTTGAGATTGATTTGATGCAAGAACATGTCCCTTGTTTTTATCAAATGGTATTTGCATGTAATGTCATCAATATTTTGACCTCCTTGTCTCGAGATATCTGTAGCGAAAATTAAATGAAACAGGTTAGGTAGGATACAACATACGCAGGTGTCCCTGAATGTTTCTTATCCTAATAGCTCTGGAGCTAATTACCAAGGGCAAAATGGTCTTTGCACAGCTTCGCCACGGATTGACTCGTGGAATCTGGTCAGCAGTGGCAAAAAAGGGTAAGGTTTTGAAAAGCAGTAGCATTTCAGGAATTCGGAAAATTTCCAATGGTATATAAAAAATTTTCCCCAAACAATTTGGCCGCTCCTTGCCACAACGCTGGATGTGTCCTATACTGTGGGAAACCTTTTCTGTCTTTTGTCAAGGAAAATGGGAACATGGAGTGAAAACCTCCTCTTTCTGAAAAATTGGAAAAACAAAGAGTAGAAATCAAGGAAAATTTGCAAGTGGCATTTGAATGAGCAAGATGTGGAGGGCTGAGGCCCTATCATTTTGTTCATTTTACAAATGTACAGCAGAACATGCATATTTTTCTCTGAAGAATGGCCACTCGTTATATACATAACAAGTTTCCTGTGTCCACAATTTCTCTTTTTATGCCTTAAGAAAATTCGGCTGCACTGTGAATGAAGTGTACTGTCTTTTTTAGCACACGGACTTGCCTTGGCGCCCATAGAAGTGTACAAAACTAAATAGATCTGGGGAAGCAACTCCACCTCTCAGGTTTCATAATATTCGAGATGAGATTTGAGTGCCCATACATCAAAAAGTTTCTCTTAAGGATCTTATTTCCAAAAGAAAGTAGTAGCGACACTCCATCACGCTGATTTCATTTGGTTGACCGCAATAGTCTCCTTTTAGTGTACCCGCGGCGAATCTAAAATGAAAATGAGGGTGGGCTAAAAAAATACATTCTTCTACCAGATCATAAGTTTTTTCTAAAATTGTTGGTCTTACACCTCGATTGACTAAACTAATTTGTAAGAAACATAGTTTTGTATTCTTGTGTAATCAAATTCATAGTTTCATACATGAATAAAAGCAAAGAAAAAAGAGAGATACAATGGAGGTACCTCGCTAATGGCAAGTGCATCCCTAAAATATGTAAATATGGTTCCGATAGGTAACAATCTATACATCAAAATTAAAAAATAGTGATACAATAGCAAATTGTATTTAATTACTTAAATGATCATGAACATTTAAAATAAAAGAACCATACCATTAGCTTGAATCATGACTTTTACGAGGCAAATTTATTCTGTGATTTTTCATGCCTTGGAAGGATTTTATGATTGCATCATCATCAATGGATCTAAATATGTCTCGCTCGGTGTAGCATACCCACTAAACAATCTTGATGGTCCAACCGGTTGGAACCCCGTAACATGTATGATTTTTTAGATTTATTTTGTTAAACCATCATTTGTAGCTATTAATCACAATTATATATATTTGAATTTAGTGAAGCAGCTAGCAAGATGCTATATCAAGTATGTGATGATTACATGGATAATTTTACTAGTTATTTTAATCAAGCCCTTCTCGTAATTCTTTTCTATTGCATTTTGAGCACTGATCGGAGAGACCCTCAATTTCTTTGGGGCATATGTTAAGTGAGTTCACTGGAGTTCAATGGAAAATTTTAGTCCTGACATTTTTATATCATTCGTATGTTTTCTGATTTCTGTGTGTTTTCATCCCTGCATTCAAAACATATCTTCCTATATTTTTCATGTGCATATCTATTCCTATGTTTTGCCATTGCATTTCTATACCTTTCCTCGGTTTTCCCTCTTTTCTCTGTTTTTGATTGCTGCATTCCAGGCCCTTAACATAAAAAAGAGGCTGAATTGCCAATCGGGCCCTAAGTAAACATATGGTCACATTCATATTAATTTTTAAAAACTACATTTTTACAGTAAATATATTTTTAGTACATAGCTTTTAAATGAAGTGTCTTTTTAAAAATAGGATTTATTAGTCTATTACATTACACACAACATTAACTTCATTTATATCAACTAAAATCATACATAAATATCTATTTCTACAAACTTCACTGTCACAACTCATAAGACATAGCCGAAAACCATTAACCAGGCCCATATATACCAAGGGTGTTCTTGACAGTAAGCTAATACAGGGGTGGTTGACTGCAATTTAGGTGATGATCATTTGAGCTTATTTTTGGTGGCTTATGGCTGAAAAGCACTGTATAACAGATGCTTATTTAGCATAATTAAATTTAAAAAATTTACAAATATAAAAAATATGTTAGCCCATTACATATAATACAAATAAATACGAGAAAAAAAGAACCGGCAAAAAAGCTCAACAAAAAACCAAAAATTTATAAAAAACAAAATTTATAAATAGTAAAAAATAAACCGTAAGCTAAAAGTTAAGTCCAACCGATCACACCGACCCCTTGCGCATCCGAAAATAACGCCTACAGACGTGCCACTGCCCTCCGTTTGGGGTACGCTGTAGACTTTGCCCAGGTCTTGCACAGCGAAGCTGCGATTTTTTTGAGAAAAGGAAGAGACAAGGAAACGTGACTTGACCTGATATGGATTTTTAAGAACGAAAGAGAGAAGAAAGTGGGGGAGAGAGAGAGAGTGGGGGGAGGGAGAGAGAGAGAGAGAGAGCGAGCGAGCTAGGAGTTATTGCTCAGTGATTGCATCTCTCCCAGCTTCCTCCTCTCCAGGTCTCCCCCGGACTTCTCAAAAAAAAAAAAAGTCTCCCCCGATAAGTGAGCTCCACTGCGACCAACAGGTGCGTGCAGCTTTCTCTTTGCAATTAGCGAATCTTTAATCGTCCTAATAATATCATGTTTAGCTCCTCTCAGATGAATCAATTCGCAAGCCGATTCAGTCTGGTCTGGTTGTATGGCTTGTCTGGTTCTGTCTTCTCCTGTTCAGGGGCCAACTGGGCTCCCGACTGCGGTTCTACCTTTTATTTCTTGATAACAGTGGATCCATGGATGCGACTTCATCCTCTTTGCCCAGCTCAACATTTCCATCTCTGTTTTCTTTGAGCACAGCAAATCTCTGCTGCAGTCTCGATTCGACTGCAGATAGCATGGTTCTTCTGTGAGTTGACTTGGAGAGGGGAAGTCCTCTTCGTTTCCCTTTAAGTTGACTTGGTGAGGGGAAGGCCTCTTCGTTTCCCTTAAGTGCTTTCGATCCAATTCTTGGCTCCCTTTGGCAATCCCGGGTGATCTATTTTTTATAGCTTTTAGCTTCGATTTCTTTAGAGCCAAAACACGAATTCTCTAAATGGTTTTACGAAGCTGTTTCTTTAAACAGCTTTTTAAGTCCAAATCCCATCAACCACAGAAAAAAAAACAGAGTCATTAGCGCCCCAAGCTTCGTGCCCAGGCCTGGTTCGAGCTTCGAAGTTTAAGCCCAGTCAAGGCACGGGCCGGCCCGGCCCGGCCTGGCCTAGCTCAGTTAGCCAATAGATTTGAAACCATTTTAACCGCAGGATCGTACAGTTTTGCTGCGAAATTCTGTGAAACTACTTCGTTCCAAACATGCCCTTGGAGGCTTGGACAGTTGTGTGCACTTTTACTGGACAAAAGAAGGCGCCGCCCGCTACATGCTCGGCGGAATGCGCCGGCGGCCGGAGGGAGCAGAGTTTCCTCACTCGATGCATCCATGGGCTTCGCCAGCGGCCATCACGTGGGCGCGTGGCGGCGGCACCGACATTTGATCCAATTTTTGCGTCTTGTCAGTAGTGTCTACCTTAACTGCACCTTCATCCGTGTCCTTGGATATATTTTTCATCTTCTTTTCTTTAATGCTGCAGGGTTGATCGCACTGGTCGTTCGTTCGGCACCTGCGTTGCTGTCCCTCCCTGTAGGCCACCTACTACAAGCCTCCAGCAGGTGTGCAATAGTTGATCATGTGAACCACCGTTATCATATTTCATATGTTGCATTTTCAGAAGATTGCTTTGTGTCCTGACGTTTGCCAAATGTGATGAATTTTCTGGACTATTGCAACCATGATCCAAGCAGTCCTACTAAGCTACTCTTATTGTTCGCTGTCTTTCTAGTTAACAGTTCATTAGCTATAATACATATCCATTGAGTTTTGCCCGCAAGCTGCTTTGGAGAGTGTTGCACTCAACTGGTACAAGCATCAATTGGTCCTTACATGGTATTCAAGACTATTTACTGTTGTGGTCGGTGGTTGGGCTACGTTGCACAGATACTTCACAAAAGTCACGTACCGGTATTGGATACTGTTTCAAATATGGATACGGCCTCGATACGTACCCTGCTCGTATCCCTTAATTTATGATTATTCAAAAAAGAAAATAAATCCCGATATTTCATGGATACTTCGCTAATACCTCTTGACCTAATATCAAGCTCAGTCCATCCACAGTCGTATCTCCTCCCTGACCGCATCTCACGACTCCCTCTCCCCGCCCCTCTCGTCTGGTCGCCCTCTCCCCTTCCCTTCCCTCCGATCGCCCTCTACCCTTCCCTTTCCTCCCCTCCGGTCAGCCCCTCACCGACGCTGCCAGATCCAAGCTGTTGCCCCCTTCTACTCCGAGCGTCGCCTTCGCCAATCTACTTCATTTGGCCACCCCACCCCACGCCCGCATCTGAGTCACGAGTGGAGCTGTGGAGGCAGCATCCTCGGTGTCGCCGCTCCCTCCATTCGGTCGCCCGCTCCCCCCTCCATCCTCTACCCACACGACCACGATTCGGGGGCGCCGCATAGGGGATTAGGGTTTCTTCGCGCGTGCACGGGACGGCCGCCGCTAACTCATCGGATTCCCCATCACCGATAAACATCGTCTGGCTGAGTCGCCGGATTTCGCATCGCCTAGGTGTGTTCCGCCTCCCCTCCCCTTTGCCATGTTCCCTCCGCCCATCCGCCATCTTCTCCGCCTCCCCTACCCTCCGCTGTTGCTCCCCTTCACGGCTTCGCTCCGCTTGGCAGAGATGGCGAGGAGAAACGGAGAAGCCGAGAGACAAGAAACAGAGAAGCAGGCGAGGGGAAACGAGGCCAAGAAGATGCCGGCGGAGATGGAGAGAGAGGAAGAAATGGAGCACCTATGGAGATGGCGATGGAGGGTAGGAGCCTAGGAGGGAGAAGTGCTAGTGGAGATGGCGTTTTCGGCCTCAGGCTTAGCCTCTCGGCTGGATTTTATACGAGTCTGAGTGAAGGTCCTTCATTTTCTATAGCGATGTTAATACTAATATTTGCTCTCCAGTGTCCAAAATTTCTTGATTTGTAGTTTATGTTAACTTTTATTTTTCACGCTACTGAGCAGGAATGTGAGAAAAAAAAGTTGAATGAGAGGATAGCTAAGCTCTCTCGTGGTGTTGTTGTTATTCAGGTGTGCCAACTCAACGATCTGGTAAATTGATCTATTGTATTTCGTGGCCATCAATAAAAAAGGGAGTAAAACTTTCTTGCTATATAGATCGGTGAGCAGACAGAAGCTGAGCTCAAGGAGAAGAAATTGAGAGTTGAAAAATTCTTTGAATGCAATAAAGGTGAATGTTCTTTTCTACATCTTCAATCCATCACTTCTTTGGAATTATGTATTGTTCATCAGTTATCACCATTGTTGTCACGACGTCGCCTTGGCGTCGCTAAGGCGCCGGGGAGGAGCGCCTCGCCTTTGCCAGGTACGCCGTCCGCCCTTCTCCTCTCTGGCCGCGCTCTAGTCGCGCCGCCTCCCTCCACCCATGCCGCCTCCCTCCCTCCCGCCGCGCCGCCTCCCTCCCGCCTCCAGCTTCCCTCTCCAGCTTGCTCCCGCCACCGAGGGGAGGGGAGGCGACGAGAGGCGCGGCAGTGGAGGTGTCGAGGAGGCGCGGGGAGCAGTGGCACGTGAGGAGGTGGTGGTGGGGAGAGGAGGCAACACGCGGGGGAGGAAGCGCTAGGGAGGGGAGGGAGGCGTCGGGGAGAGAGCAGGAGGCGACGGCGTACCTGGCGGGGAGGCGTCGGGGAGGAGCTTCGAGTTGGGAGTCGGGAGAGAGAGTCGGGAGCCGGGAGAGAGAGAGAGTTGGGAGCTGGGAGTTATATGGGGGAGGCAGCTGAAGAGATAGATAGCTTCGAGTTGGGATCGGGGTACTGCATCGCCGTGCCCTCGCCTAGGTGTCGCCTAGGCGTCCCGGCGCCTAAGAGGCGCCGTGGTCGCCAATTACGCCGTGACAACCATGGTTATCACATTTCCTGTCTGCAATGACAGTTCATAAACTTGTAGGAACAAGTAGATAAATTTCTGAAGAACCAATCATTTGCTACATCAATATTAAGGTATTCTTGATTTCTTAATTCCTTGTAAAATTCATTAATTTCTTATTTTTTAATCTTTATTACATATGTAAATAAACGTATTGCCGTATCGGCATTTTTGGGAAAATGGCGCATCGTGGTATTGCTGTATCATGTATCCGTATCGGTATCGGGGTATCTGGGCAACATAGTGGTTGGGTATGGGTTTGAGGACCGAAGGTAGGGCGTTCGCCCTCATCTAGCCACCGGCAGGGCTCTTCCCTGACATGGTAGAGAGGTTCTATGGCTTGATTTTAGAAGAAGAGAGACTAGGAATTTTGTTTATTTATTGCTTGATTATGAATGGTATAGCTCGTCTCTTTATATAGATGAGGTTAGCCCTAACAATATGAAAACTAACACAATCTAATGTAACCAATCAACTAAAGATAATATCATATCCATACTATCTAAATATAAAGATATGCATCTGTCTATTCCTAATATGAAGATATGCATCTAATTATTCCTAATACGAAGATATACATCTAACTATTTCTAATATAAAGATATGCATCTAACAAATCCTAATCTGACCGCTACAGTGCACGTGGTACTGTTCATGTGCTACAGTACACGCGGCACTGTTCATGTGCTACAGTGCACGCCTCGTCGGATCCTAGGTCATAACATTACACCCCTCGTGGTGAGACAGCTCATCCTCGAGCTGTCAAGTGGTGGCTATAGTTGAAGTCATTCGTAACCCCATATCAACGAGAGCCTGTGGCGCCCATTGATAGTTGTCTGTAAGAGAGAGCGCAACACTCCGATGGACAACAGTGAGGACTACGATCCCTTGGTGTGACTTACTGTTCTAGGAGGTGCCGGCGGCATGGACAAGTTGCGTGGGGCAGCAATGACGCTCTTCCTGCTGGTGCTAGGAAGAACACGACGCCATTGCGGTCCTGGCACCCACCACGCCCCACATCTACGGAGGCACGACATCGGCTGGTTACGTGAAGAGGATTGCCGTTGGACAGCAACAACCTTTCTCCTCAGCGAAGGCACTAGAGGTGCAGACAAGGATAGCGAAGCTTGGAAAGGAGTCATCATTGGTGAAGGCGATAGTAGGATCAACGCTGATGACGGCAATGGGGACGGTGATGACAACGCTGCTATTGCAGTGGCAAGCGTCGCCTCTTGCTACTCTATCTTGGACATGGTTGTAATCGGCAGCGATGGCGACTTAGAAACCGCAGCAACATGCTGTGCCTTCTCCTCCATCTTGGCCATGATCTTTCATCTAGGCCATCAAGTTGGTGCAGATCTCAGCGGAGGATAACTTGGCATCGGAAGCCATGGTAGTTGCCTCGATGGAGACGTGACATGTGGGTGGAGACGGCACGATGGTGGTGACGAAACAGAGGTTGACATGTTTAACAAAACTTGGCCATGTCTGCACCCCGAGCGCACACTCCAGCTACCGGTATTGCAGGGCAGCATTCCCTATCAAGTGGTGCAATGCCAAGCACTCCTCTTCCTGCATCGTCCGCTGCTACTTGAAGAATTGCTCAAAGTGATTCAACCAAGATTGCAGATCTTCCTTGCCATCAAAGGTCGGAAGTCCTAGGTAGTGAAATCGTGAAGTTTGGGTTTTCATGGAATTGAAACCCCTGCTGCTTGCCATGGATGGTAGAGCAGCAGTTGGCTCTAATACCAAATGTTGTGGTTAGTAGCTGGGTACAGGTTCGAGGACCGAGGATAGGACATTTGCCCTCATCTAGCCACCGGCAGGGCTCTTCCCTAACGTGGTAGAGAGGCTCTGAGGCTTGATTTTAGAAGAAGAGGGAGACTAGGGACTTTGTTTATTCATTGCTTGATTATGAATGGTGTGGCTCGTCTTTTTATATAGATGAGATTAGCCCCTAACAATATGGAAACTAACACAATCTAATGCAATCAATCAACTAAAGATAATATCATACCCATACTATCTAAATATAAAGATATATATTTATCTTTTCTTAATATAAATGTATGTATCTAATTATCCCTAATACGAAGATACGCATCTAACTATTGCTAATATGAAGATATGCATCTAACAATTTCTAATCTGACCGCTACAGTGCACGTGTTACTATTCATGTGTTACATACACGTGGTCCTGTTCATGTGCTACAGTGCACGCCTCGCCGGATCGCCGGATTGTAGGCCATAACCCTACCCTCTGCAATCAAAATAAGTAACATGATATATTATAATTTGAAGTGTCATATATGCTGTAAATTCTATTGAGGCAACATAGAAATAAAGGGGACCAGCAGAGAAAGTTACTCTTTACTTATGACTGCATGAGTTAAAGCTTGTACTTTTAAATTTCGATGAAATCTGTTATTCTACCATGTAACACGCTGTGTGTCTGTGTTGTTCAGCACAAATGGCGGAGGCAGTACTCCTTGCTGTCACGAAGATTGGTTCCGTTTTAGGCGATGAAGTCGCCAAGGCTATCATAGACAAGCTATCCGAAAAAGTTACTAATCTGAAGGAACTGCCGGGGAAGGTCAAGCAAATAGGGATGCAACTGACAATGATGAGCAATGTTATAAGACAGATAGGCACAGTGTATCTCACCGATGAACAAGTCAAGAGCTGGATTGGGGAGGTCCGCAAGGTGGCTTACCATGTTGAGGATGTAATGGATAAATACTCATACCATCTTCTTCAACTAGAGGAAGAAGGGTTCCTGAAGAAATTCTTCATCAAAGGAACGCATTATGTCCTTGTTTTTGGTGGAATTGCGGATGAGGTAGTTGAGGTAGAGAAGGAGATCCAGCAAGTTATACAGATGAAGGACCAGTGGTTGCAGCCCTGCCAGCTTGTTCCTAACCAACTCACTGAGATCGAAAGACAGAAGTCCCGAGATTGCTTCCCAGAATTTGTCAAAGATGAAGATCTAGTAGGAATTAAAGAAAACAGGAAATTGCTGACTGGATGGTTATACTCCGAAGAGCCAGACAGCACAGTGATAACAGTGTCTGGTATGGGTGGGTTGGGAAAAACTACCCTGGTCTCAAATGTTTATGAACGCGAAAAGGTCAACTTCCCTGCACATGCGTGGATCGTCGTGTCACAGATCTATACTGTGGATGCTCTGTTGAGGAAGCTACTCTGGAAGATCGGGTACAAGGAAGAACGACTGTCAGCAGGAATTGACAAAATGGACATACACGACTTGAAAGAGGAAATAAAGAAAATACTCAAAAATAGCAAATGTTTGATTGTATTGGATGATGTCTGGGAGCAAAAAGTATACTTCCAAATACGTGATGCTTTCCAGAATCTCCTAGCAATTCGCATCATCATTACGACACGGAAGGACCATGTTGCTGCTCTTGCTTCCTCCACACGTCTCCTTGAGCTCCAGCCGTTGGGTAAACCTGATGCATTTGAGCTCTTCTGTAGAAGGGCTTTTTACAACAAGGGACACAAGTGCCCCAAGGAGTTTGAGACAATTGCTACTTCTATAGTGGATAGGTGTCATGGCCTGCCACTAGCAATTGTTACCATAGGCAGCTTGTTGTCTTCGAGACCACGAATAGATGTTTGGAATCATACATACAACCAACTTCAGAGCGAGTTATCAAATAATGATCATGTCCGAGCAATTTTAAATCTGAGCTACCATGACCTATCAGAAGACCTCAGAAACTGCTTCTTGTATTGCAGCCTGTTCCCTGAAGACTACCCCATGTCACGGGAGAGCCTTGTGCGGCTGTGGGTTGCAGAAGGCTTTGTGCTGAGCAAAGAAAAGAACACACCAGAGGAGGTGGCTGAGGGAAATCTCATGGAATTGATCCACCGCAACATGATTGAGGTCGTGGAGAATGATGAGCTTGGCAGAGTAAACACCTGTAAGATGCATGATATTGTGCGAGACCTGGCTCTTTCTGTTGCTAAAGAGGAAAGATTTGGTTCTGCAAATGATTATTGCACAATGGTACAGACGGATAAGGCTGTTCGCCGCCTGTCATTATGTGGATGGAAAGACACTACTGCACTAAAAGTTAAATTTCCACGTCTTCGAACCCTAATGGCTCATGGAATAATTTCGTCCTCCCCAGACATGTTATCCTCAGTTTTGTCTGAATCCAGCTACTTAACTGTTCTAGAGCTGCAAGATTCCGAAATCACAGAAGTGCCGGCATCTATAGGAAATCTTTTTAATCTACAGTATATCGGTTTAAGGCGCACCAAAGTCAGGTCACTCCCAGAGTCCATTGAGAAGCTCTCCAACCTCCTCACTCTGGACATTAAGCAAACCAAAATAGAAAAGCTACCACGAGGTATTGTTAAGGTCAAGAAACTACGACACCTTTTTGCCGACAGATTTGCCGATGAGAAGCAGTCAGAGTTCAGGTACTTCGTTGGAGTGGAAGCACCTAAAGGTCTGTTCAACTTGGAAGAACTGCAGACTCTTGAGACCATGCAAGCAAGCAAGGACTTGGCTGAGCAGTTAAAGAAACTGAGGCAACTAAGAAGCATATGGATCGACAATGTAAGTGCTGCTGATTGCGCTAATCTTTTTGCTACCCTGTCGATGATGCCACTTCTATCAAGCCTGCTTCTCTCTGCGAGTGATGTGAATGAGACACTTTGCTTCGAAACTCTCAAACCAACAAAGCTCCACAAGCTAATTGTCAGAGGGCACTGGGCGGCTGGGACACTGGAGTGCCCAATATTTCGCAATCATGGGGAACATCTCAAATATTTAGCACTCAGCTGGTGTCAGCTTGGGGAAGATCCACTGGGGGTGCTCGCACCACTTGTGCCAAACCTCACCTATTTGAGTCTTAACAGGGTGAATAGTGCAAAGAATTTAGTTCTTTCTGCAGGATGCTTTCCTCACCTGAAGACACTCGTCTTGAAGCGCATGCCTAATGTCAACGAGCTGGAGATCGGAGATGGAGCCCTTCCATGCATTGAAGGTGTGTATATTGTGTCCTTGTCAGAGTTGGATAAGGTGCCTCGAGGCATCGAAACTCTTCTGTCCCTGAAGAAGCTCTGGTTGCTGAACCTGCACAAGGACTTCACATCTCAATGGCGCATGAATGGAATGCACCAGAAGATGCAGCATGTTCCAGAGATTCGCATCTAGGAGAGGCAGATTGTTTCTTTCTGCATTAGTGTTCTTGCATGGCACTTTTTGCACAACTAGGTTGTAGTTTCAATAAATCCTGAATTACTGACATCGTCCGTTGTACTGCATTGGCACCCATATCATACTTTCGGATTGGTACACAATTATTCCTGAAATGTCAGTGTTAATTGACACCTGTAAATCCCTGAATTTGTTGTGTTGTTTCAATTGCTGTAAGACTGATTTCATGTAAGAACATGATTTCATGTAAGAACATGTCCCTTTTCTATTGAACTTTTTTTGCAAATAGTGCTGTCAGTATCTCCGTCTTTATGTTTCTTGATAATCTAACTCTCCATTTATATTTCTACATCATCCGAGGTCTCATCAGCCAAGACTCAAGAGATATCATTTGTGTGTTTTCTTTTCAGTAGCTCCTTTGTGTGTTTTTCAGGTGTTTAGGTCCTCGAATTCACATCAATGTAGTGATTATTTCATGCATTGAAGGTATGTATATTATGTCACTGTCAGAGCTGGATAAGTTCCATCCAAGGCATGGAATCCATGTGTTCCCTGAAATGAGCTCTAGCTGCTGGGCTTTCATAAGGACTGGGCTTTCGTAAGGACTTCAGAACTCAATGGGACAAGGTTGAATGGAATGCACGAGAAGACGCAGCATGTTCCAGAGGTTCTTGTCTAGATGCGGCGGACTGGTTAACTCAATGTCATGCTTTAGATCGTTACACTAACATTCCTGAAACATTTGCTTTCTTTGTGAAGACTATGCGAGAAGGTTCTAGTTTTATGATGAATCATTGTAATTTAGGAGATTTAAAATTTTGATTGACAGTGTTGTTGGTCGATCAGGGGAAAACCGGTCAGGCCGATAGTGTGCCATCAGTCTGACCGGTTGGTGCAGCGGTCTGACCGCCCTAGGGTTGGCGGTCTGACCAGCTGAAGATTGTTCAGATGGGGACTTTCGGCCAGAATTTATATTTATAGATTTTGAGTTGAGAAATGGGTTTTGGTGAGTATGGTTTTATGTTGCTTGAACTATGTACAACTAACGTGGGTTAGGTTGTAAAGAACTTATGTCTGGGAATGATTTCTTTACCTTTAGATGTGCAGGGTCGCATGGAGTCAACCGTGGTCAACGACGAGGATTGGGGCTAGGTTCATGAGGGAGTTGAGGCCCAGAACGATCAAAGATGACGGTGAGATGGTGAGCTCAAACATGTCACGAGAAAGGCGGGAAATGTTGAAGGTAAGTTCGAACGATTGGATGGCACCATGTAACTTGCACGGGTTAAGTGAGCCGTGGTTAGGTGGAATTAAGACGGGAGAGACTTTGCGGCACATGGCAAGCTAGTGGTGCACCTACGTGGCAAGTATGACGATTGCTTGCAATGGAAGATGAAGACCGGGTCAACGGAAGGTATTTTAGTAGTTTGACCAACATACCGGAAACCATCTAGGATGAAAACTGCGGCGTATGGGCAATATGTTGGAGAGCAGTTTAAGTCAAGATGGAGTTGGTTTGATCAAGATGGATCAAAGCTAAGGATTTAGCAGATGCACATTTATGCGCTTTTGATGCGGATACAAACATGATTAGTGATTTTCAGTTAAATATATTATTTGACTGGAAAGAATTATTGAGCCGTATTAAATATTATCATGTGAGCTCTAATTTAATTAGGTCTTTAATGATTATACTTGGAGATACGGAGCTACTACTATTTTATTTAATTATATACAGGCCCATACTCGATCTATACAAGCCTAAAGTAAAAATGCGTTTAAAAAGTCTCGTCGATACTAGTGCAATGTCCATCACTTCAAGTGTACAAGATGATGAGGACATGTCGATTGGTCCGATTACACGAGCACGAGTTAAAAAGATTAATCAACAGGTGAACTCGCTTCTAGTTGAAATTTATTTATATTTATATGAGAAATTGCTACTACCTAATTTTAGTGTTTTATGTATATTTAGGTATGAGGAGGGAATTGGAGCACGAGCAAAGAAAAGAGCCAAGAATTCATCACAAGCTATGCACAAATGGAGGAAGGCCAACTAAACATATATGGCCATGCAAATCAGTCTAGAATATTCCATGAAGGACTCACGGCCCATGTCGTAGCCATGAAATCATGTTTAGCTAACTGATTGGTTCGGCCACAAGGCTCAATAGAAGTCACGTTTAGCTAAATGATTGGTTTGACCATAAGGCTCAATAGAAGTCACGGAGGCTTGACCGATTGTGCTTTAGTTTCGGTGGGTTGGCCGAGTACTTTTTCGAGCCGTAATTTTTTCTTTTGTTGCGTAAGGGTCGGTTTCTTTTGTCTTTTGTCGAGACTGGCTATATATAGACTTGTATATCCTCCTATAATATTCAGACCATAGAAAATTAATATATTATTTTTAGATAAAGCTATTCGCTTGTTCCTCCTAGGGTTTGGCATATGATTGCAACCTAGAGGGGAATCGGGCGTTCTTCCCTGTCGTTTTTGTGTTTCCTTGTGATTGGCCGAAGCGACGATGCGTCTACTTGGTGGTTGGGTAGACGGGATCACGAATTCTTTTGTCGCAGATTGCTGTTCTAATAGTGGTTGGCGCCATCGATTCGTCAGGTTGCACGGATCCAAATTATCTCCATCGATCCTATGCCGTGAAGATCGGGCCATCCCCCGCATTAGCTTTGAAAAGCGTGTATAAGTGAACATGTGTGTAAAACCCGTGTGTGTGGGGTTAACGGATTTACCCTATTATAATAGTGGATAGGATCCACTAAGGGTAATAGGGGTTGGAATGGAGACATGTGGATGTGGTTAACCATCCAATCCCTCTCTCATGTGCTCTTATCTCTAGGGTTAGGGTTTGAAAGTTAAGTGCGTTGTATGCTCTCTATCCTATAAGGTAAAGTGGCTATAAAACTTACCTCTTCAAGTAATCAATACATCAATCTTTGATCAACTCCATGTCTATCTCATATTTTGATTGATTTGCCCCTGATTTCATTGGTTTTAATCTCCCCTCTTCCCTTTTCTTGATCTTACTGTGCCAAAGATGTGTAAGAAATAGAGACAACGTCCAGGAATCTATCTCCATTCATCTAGCCACTTTGATAGTAAGTTTATTAAGAAAATCCGATTTTGCTTGATTTGGCCTCAAAGTGTGATTTCTTATTTCAAGGGTCTTTGGGTCATGTTCTTCAGTGTTCTAATTTGCTGTGACATATGAGAATATATCTAGAGCCATCTTGGCCATCATCTACCCACGAGCAAGTTGTATTCATCATTTGGGTTTTGGCTCGGTTTTGGTACAACCTTCGTACAAACTGAAAAAGTCTCAAATTTGAATAAAAGTTTCATGATCGTTTGTTTAAATAAGTTCTTGATATCCTAGAGTAGATGTTTGTAAATTTTCACATCATTTGGATCTACGGATCAAAAGTTCTGTCAATTTTCATTTTTGAAATCATGTTGCAAACACTCTTCATTAGGTTGATTTTACTGTAGCAGCGGTCAGACCACCATTGAAGGAGCGGTCAGATCGTCGGGACTGGTCAGACCGATTTCTATGCCAGTTAGACCACCGATTAGTGGTTGCTTCAAGGTTTTATGTTCTTGAGCCATTTGTCTTGAGTTTTTGGATGAAAATTCTATTTTTTTCTAACTCTGTAGTTGTGTGAGAATATAATATTGAATACTTAGAAGAAAATTTTGAATTGGCATCATTTACCCACTTTATTGCCATCTGGTCCAATAAGTGCATCAGAGCTAGGTTAGCTCTTCTCATAGATCTTAATCGGCCTTTAGAGCCATGGCAGTAGACAAGTATTCCACTAAGCCGCCTCTCTTCAATGAGGTCAACTATTCCTTTTGGAAGAGTAGGATGGAGTCTTACATTCAAGTTCAAGGCTATGAGATTTGGAATAAGTTTAAGACTCGGTTTGTTGTTCTTGCTAAGGATGACATCACGGTTATGAATACACAAGATGTCGAGGCAAAAACTAAGGCAAGGAACATCATCATTTAGGGTTTTAGCCAAAGTGAGTTTGATCGCATCTCTCATCTGACATTGGCATACGACATCTGAGTGACCCTCGATGTATACCATGAGGGTACCACACAGATCAAGATTGTTTAATAGGGCTAGTACAAGCGTAAATATAACAAATTTGAGATGCTTACTGGTGAGTCCTTGCATGAGTGCTTTGGCAGATTTTATAAGATTCTAAGCAACCTCCAAGCTATTGGTCTCACATACTCAGACTCAGACAATGCTCGTTAGATGCTTTCCGCCTTGGACCTTAGAGTTTGGGAGATGAAGGTAACCACCATCAAGGATATGACTCATGTGTCTACTTTGACTCTTGATGCATTGTACTCACACCTCAAGACTCATGAGATTGACATCGTCTCTCGTAAGACAAAGTCCCAGTCGATGGCCTTAGTTATCGATCCCACTTCTGCCTCTGGAGCATCGTCTGATGGTGCTTCTAGGTTCTCTTTGACTGTTTTATATGAGATAAACGATGAGCAGTTTCCAAAGAGTGATCCAGCCCTCTTAGCCAGAAAGTTCGCACACACATACAAGAGGGTAAGAGAGAGAGGAAGAGAGGAGGTCCGGTGATTTGCTTCGAGTGTGGTCCCCCCAACCACATTCGAACTAACTGCCCCAAGCTAGAGATGGGCAAGAACGACTACAGCGGTCCAAGCAAGAACAACTATATCAACAAGAATCACAACAAGAAGCCCCTAGCTTAGGATCAAGGTAAGGAAAAGAAGTACCGTAACTTTGGCAAGGCCAAGAAGCTCTTCCACTGCATCCTCACCGCTTTCAACAACTTTGACTTCAGTGACATAGAGGACTGGAGCGATGACGGCGGAAAGGATAATCCGCAGAAGGATACCAAGGATGGCGATGACTTCACTGGAATGTGCTTCATGGCTAGTAAGAATGACATCAGCGATGACGATCTCTACAACGATTTTGATGAGATATGTCCCTCCTACGACCAGCTTAATAGTGATTTTCTCAAGTATGAAAGTTTTATACTAGGTTTAGGGCTAGATGTGGTGGGTTAGAGAAGGAGGTAGAGAGCTTGTCATGGGAGTTTACTTCACTTAGATCTGCTTCCTCTCATGACGATTGTGATGTATGTGCTTCTTTGCTCAGAGACATGGAGAAACTAAGGACCTTGCATGATAGTGTGTTTTCTGAGTTGGATTTGCTTAATGTGGAGAATGTTAGTTTGTTAGCTGAATTAGAAATGGCTAGAATAGTTCCTTCTCAATTTGATTCCGTTGAGACTACATTCTGCACCTCATGTGAGGATAAGGATACTGCTTTTAGAGGATTATATACCATGCTCCTTGATCTGCCTAAAATCTGTGAAAGCTGTACCAACTTGACGATTAATTGAAAGAAGGCAGATCATAAAATTGTTGAAATGCAAGCTACTTTGATGGAACCTGTTGCTTCTTGTGCTAACTGCCCTAAATTAATTGCTGAACTTGAATATGTTTCTAAACAATTTCAGGACAAGCGTGATCATAACAAAAAATGGCTCAATATGCTTCTAAGGCACCTGTTAGCTCACCATGCAATAATTGTGAAAACTAAAATCTGAATTGATTGCATTGGATGAAAAATGTTTGAAGCTAACTAAAGATCTACTAGAGAAACCAAAATCTGATTGCTTGTTCTGTGCTGAAGTTAAGGGGAAAATAGGGGATATGCAAGAGACCTTCAGGAAGAGTGACGAGGCCCACATGGCTAGGATCAGATTTGCCCTATGTGTGTGTCTTGTGAAGTCCTCAAGGTTGAGGCGGCCCTGCATAAGGAGAGATATGCACGTGCTATTCAATTTTCTTCTTCTGGTTCCTCATCCTCTCTTTCTCCTTGTTTTTCTTGTGCTTCCCTTTTTTGGGAGTGTGAGTACCTCATGAACACTCTTGAAAAATTTATAGGAGGCAAGAAAAGGCTCAATCTCATCCTGTATTTGTAAGTTTAATCAAGGTCTAGGATATGATTTCTTAGAGGATGTGAGGAAACATCCACTTGCTACTGTTAGAGCTGTAGCAGCAGACGTGATCGAGATTGTGCTCAAGCCTAAGAAAATAGTGTTTAAGTCTACGGGCTTTGTTTAGGGGATCTCTGACAGTAAGGTTGTGTCATCTGCTGCTTCGACCTCTTAGAAGGTGAAATATCATCGCACCTTCTGTCAAAAGGATGGACATGTGGTTGAGTTCTGCTTTAGGCGTGCCATGATCGCGCGTAGAGACCGTGTTTGTGCTCTTAGAGGTATTCAGGGTCAGCCCCAAACTCGGAATGCTCTTAAGGCCAACATGAAGTCTGAGTCGTAGACAACTCTTCTGAGTTGCCTGGTTTTAGGCAGCATCAAGGACTTGGCTTTCAAGCTTCTTCTAGTTTTAGTCCTCAAGCTGCTTTTAGTCATGGTTTCCGCCGTCCTAAGGATAGACCTTGTTTTTCCCATCGAGGTAGCTATCCATGACGAAATCAACATACTGCTTTTGGTCTGGCTAGCTCTTCGATAGCAGTCAGACCTAGCAATGGCTTGAGGTTTGCTCCTAGACCTTCTGATTTTGTGAGAGGCGAGGTGTGTAGTGTGGCGAGAGATCAGTCTTTTGGCTTCTGTGTTGGATCTACTGCTCGTCGTGTAACTCAATACTGGGTTCCTAGATCTGCTTTTATTTACCCAGTACTGAGCCACATGTGTTTTGTTCTCACTAACTCAGGTTCAACGGGGTAGGAAGGGAGAGGTTTGGCTTGTTGACTCCAGCTGTTCTCGTCACAAGACCAGAGACTCCCGTTGGTTCTCTTTCCTAGTCTGAGCTCTAAGTGATGAGATGATCACCTTTGGAGACGCTTCGTTAGGTTGAGTCATCGCTAAAAGTACTATGCGCATTAATGATTCTTTCATTCTTAAAGATGTTGCATTAGTAAGTAAACTGCGTTATAATTTACTATCTATTTCTAATGGACCATGTGGTTGTGACCCCATGTGTGTGATGAGTAATTGACATCGGTTTAGGAAAGTCGAGTTTGGATTATGTGGTTCGGACCTTGACGTTGCGTGGTACAATCGGGCTCGGTCGGACTTAGTCAATCTTGGTCGAAGCGATTAGGATGCTTATCTTCTTGATTCGACAGGTTTGGGCTCTTTTATGCGTAATAATGATTCATTGATGCTATTTATGCTTTCATGTATCGAGCGGTGCTATGTGATGTGTTTCTTGTCTGTGTTGGCTGCAGGACATCGAGGCGGAGTCGTGGCGAGACACGAGGTGACCGGACTAGGCGCAGGTGGCGCTGAGGTCAGAACGGTCGGAGGTGTCGAAGACATCGGAGACTCGAGGTAGCTACGAGGCTTGAGCAGCAAGAAAGGAGGAAGCTTCCCGGAAGGTGCACGAGGGGCATTTTGGGGAATACGCAAAGCTGCACTAAAGGAAGCGGATTATGGATAAAGCATCGGAGTTGTTGTGGCTTAATGGGCAAAGCAAATTTCAAACCCATTAGTGAGAGACTATAAAAGGAGGGTGTCTCCTTGCATGGTCTTCATGGTCTTGGGGGTTGGTTTTTGCTTTGGCTCTTTAGTTGGTAAGAGGCTTTAGTTGGTAGGAGAGGCAGAGGTTCTGTTGGGGGTGTCTCCTTCGTTGGGTTCTTGGTCTCCTCTCCAAGCATGTAGTGTGTTGTGTTCTTGAGTGAGTTCTTCCCTTCTCAAGCATGTATGGGGAAGTTGAGAGGATGTGAGTTGATTCTCCTATGTAATCATGTATCTCCTTTCCTCAATATCAATCTGAGAGGATTTGGTTTAAGTTTGATCGAGCTCCTGTCTCTCTGTTGGTTTTGCCTTCGATGTTCTCAAGGCTTGATTTTTGAGTTTTTGTGTTTTAGCTCGTTTCTTGCTGGGGAGTGCCAAAATGAGTTGCTCTATGTTGGGATGATGCCTCAAGATCATTTGATCAGTTAGAATCCCAAGAACCCATTCAAGATTCCAGGTTTTTGTTATTGGACTCCTTTGTTCATCTTCTCCTTTCTAGGGTTTTGGTGAGATTCTTGTTTCCTTCCATGAGATGGGTTGAAATTTGACATGTTTAGTCCTGAGGCTATTAAGTAGCTATTCTCAAAGTTTCATGAGCAAAGGTTCAAGGATTGGAGGGAATTTGGTTTTTAGGGCTGCACTCTGAATATTTTCAGTTTTTAGGGAATCTCCTCAATTCTTGGTTTTGAGATGGATTCTCTTGATCCCAAGATCCCTCTTGCTTTTTAGGCCTTAGTTTTATTGTTCTGGGCCTAAAAGTTCAGAGGGAAAACATGGAATTCTCTTGTGATTGAAGTCTGCAGTTTTGTCTATTTTTTGCCTCTACAGTTTGCTTTGAAACCCGACGAGCGGTCGACGCGCCGTTAGTCTGTGATCGACCGGTTGGCGCCACGGTCGACCGGTCGATGTAGCCGATCCGACCGGCCCAGAGGCGGCGATCCGACGGCCCGGTATGTGCGGTCGACCGCCTCTGAGGTTTTGGCTGCACCCTCTGGTTCTTTGGTTGCTCCTTCTGCATATTTTCTTCTTCTCTGTGTTTAGTAGGTTTTCAGTGAGTTTGGGACTTTTACTCTTCATTGCTTTCTAGTGATTGTAGAGGAGAAGCTCTCTTGAGTTACAATTCTTCTTGGGGGAAATTTTTTTAGGAATCGACATTCACCCCCCTCTGTCGCCATATCGGTCCAACAATTTCTTAGCTTACCGATGACAATTTCGAGGTAAGCTTTAAGATAAATGCTTGGTTATTTGGGAAGTCTAGTTTGCGGGATTTCTAGGTTTCGAAGAACCTTTCATGCTGAGTTTATCGAGTCTTCTGCTGATTCTCTCTGATGCTTAGTTGCTTCTGAGTCCCATGATCTCTTCTCTTGGCATAGGAGACTTGGTCACATTGGCTTTAATCAGTTGACTCGAGTGAGCGGTCACAACCTCGTTCGTGGTTTGCCTAAGCTCAAGATGGTTAAAGATGTAGTTTATGCTCCTTGCTGGCATGGCAAAATGGTTGCCGTTTCTCATTCTCTAGTCACTATGACTATGACCGATGCACCAGGACAGCTTATTCATATGGACACTTTTGGTCCAGCTAGTGTAGTTGGTCAGTGGAAAGTGGTATATTCTTGTTGTGGTTGATAACTTCTCGAGATTCTCTTGGGTGTTTTTCTTAGCCTCGAATGATGGGACCTTCAGCCATTTCTGTGGTTTGCTCGGTAGGTTGTCTATTGAGCTCCCTCATACCTTATGAGTGATTTGTAGTGGTAATGGCACAGAGTTCAAGAACTCCTACTTTGAGAGATTCTGTGATGAGATAGGTGTAGAGCATCAGTTCTCGTCTCTACACATCCCTCAGCAAAATAGCGTTGTGGAGAGGAAGAACCGTACCTTGGTCGAGATGGCCAGGACATTGCTCGATGAGTATGCTACACCTAGGAAGTTTTGGGCTGAGGCTATAACCACTACATGCCATGTTTCAAACAGAGTCCTTTTGAGGGCACACTTGCGTCGTAATTCTTATGAGTTGAGGTACGGACGAAGGCCCAATGTCTCACATTTTTGTGTTTTCGGTTGCAAGTGCCTTATTCTGAAGTCTGGGAACCTAGATAAGTTTGAGTCATGCTCTTCTGATGGTATCTTTCTGGGTTACTCGACTTCTTTGTGGGGTTCTAGGGTCTGGAACTGTGAAATTAGTAAGATCATAGAAACCTGTGAGGTTACCTTCGATGAGGCCAATCCTGGCACTAGGTCCAACATCTTAGGTCCAGTTATGCAGCCCGAGACCATCTTTATAGATGATGAGGATGATGGACATAAGGGTTCTTTACCTGATCCAGTCTCATCTACCCCTGAGTTGTCTATTTCTACCACTGTGCCTCAGGGAGATTAGCCATTACCTTCTAGCTCTTCTAGGGCTTGTGCCTCTGCTCCTATCTCCATAGCTCATGAGGTAGAGGCCACTTCTTCATCTCATCTAGGACTTCCCTGACACATTCAGTGTCTACATTCTTCTATGCAGATCATAGGAGATCTCTTTGAGTATGTCACGCACTCAAAGTCTGGTTTATCTCCTTTTTGTCTACACTCTGTCTTTGTCGCCACTTCCGAGCCCAAGGATATTTGCCATGCATTATTTGATGAGTCTTTGGTTAATGCTATGCATAAGGAGTTAAAGAATTTCGAGAGGAATAAGGTCTAGTCGCTTTTTGAGCCCCATAGTGGTCATAATGTCATAGGAATCAAGCAGATCTTTAAGAACAAACAGAGTGAAAATGGGGGTAGTCATTTGAAACAAGGTTAGACTGGTAGCTTAGGGTATCTCCCAGGCTGAGGGTTTATATTTTGATGAGACCTTCGCCCCTGCAACTAGGTTAGAGGCCATTAGGATTTTGCATGCTTTTGCAGCATCTAAGGATTTCAAGCTATACCAAATGGATATGAAGAGTGCTTTCCTCAATGGGTATATTGAGAAAGAGGTCTATGTTAGACAGCCTCCAGGTTTTGAGAACCCCAAATACCCAGACTATATCTTCAAGCTTTCCAAAGCCCTATATGGACTTAAGCAAGCTCGTAGTGCTTGGTATGAGAGGCTTAAGTCCTATCTATTGAGTCATGTGTTTAAGATGGGTAAGGTAGATAAGACCTTGTTCATTCGTAGGCATAGCAATGATCTTCTGCTCATCCAAATTTATGTGGATAATATTATCTTTAGTGGCTCCTCTCATGCTCTTGTTTCCCAGTTTTCTGATGTCATGAGCACAGAGTTTGAGATAAGCATGATGGGTGAGTTGAGCTTCTTCCTTAGCTTCCAGATCAAGCAGACTTAGAAGGGTACCTTCTTGCGTCAAGGCAAGTACGCTCGAGACCTCTTGAGCACTTCGACATGAGTGATGGCAAGCCGGTGTCAACTCCATTGGCGACCTCGATTTCACTTGATCCTGACAAAGACAACGAACCTATAGATCAGAAGGAGTATCACAACATGATTGGCACCCTCTTGTATATACTACTTTGAGGCCGGACATATACTTCACCGTATGTCTGTGCGCTTGATTTCATGCTTCTCCCTACGCCCCTCACCATCAGGCGGTGAAGTGCACCTTCAAGTACCTTCGAGCGACTCTAGACTATGGTATCTGGTACACTTCTTCTTCCTGTCTTTCCTTGAGAGCCTACTCCGACGTAGACTTTGCTGGCTGTAAGATAGATATAAAGAGCACTTTTGGCATTTGCCAATTCATTGACACTTCTCTTATTTTTTGATCTTCTAGGAAACAGTCTAATGTTGCATAGTCCACTATAGAGGCTGAGTATGTTATAGCCGCTAGTTGCTGTAGGCAGATGCTTTGGATGGTTTCGACCTTGCGGGATTTTGGGTTAGCTATAGATAGTGTTCCTCTTTTCTGTGGTAACACTTTTGTCGTTAACATTGCCAGGAACCCAGTGCGACACTCTAGAACCAAACACATAGATATCAGATATCATTTCCTTAGATACCATGTGGAGAAGGGTGATATAGTGTTTCAGTTTGTGGAGAGTGACCACCAGCTGGCTAACATTCTCATCAAGCCTTTAGATAACTCAAGGTTCATGACCTTATGGGGAGAGCTTGGTGTGGTTTTTCTTTTTGGCTTAATCTGAGGGGGAGCATCATGTAATTTTTGTATTATATGTATATTTTCATTCTGTTGCTCTTTGACTATTGGATGCGTTTGGGTTAGTCTTTCTAACATAGATCAGGGTGATATTCATTCTCAGTTGTTTAGACTTTTTCTTCTTATCTTGTGACTCTAGAATACTGCTTATTAGTTGTTACTCTTCTTACTAGATTGAGTTCACTCATTTCTTTTAGATCTAGCAGGGTTTGGGCCCCTTGGATAGACAAGGAACATGTTTACTCTCTTGTGTTTAGATGACCAACTGATAGTCCTAGAGTTATATAGGGTAGATGAGAGCGAGTCTGAGCTATAGCGATCCCTCCTTGTCTATGCTTTAAGGACAACCATTTCTTAGTTTTTCCGAAGCTCCTTCTCTCTTGCTTATTGCTTTGGTTCAGGGGGAGCTAATTTGTAATTTTCTTGAGCTTAATATTGACATAACTCAACTTGAACCAAAATATTTCTAAAATTGACTCACTTGCTGAGGGGGAGCTGGGATCTTTATTGCATCATGTTAGATTTTAATTTAAGCAATATGCATTGTAATATAAATAAATGGAACTTTGATTATTATCCTTATGTGACATGTTTTCTTGCTTTACATATTGTTATATCTTGTGTTAGCTTGCTAGATTTATCATGTCTTTCTATATTTGGCTTAGTTTTTGCCATGCTAGCTTTATTAGATGTGAATAACTTTAGTTAAATCATGTTGTGTTGAATCTTGTGACTAGTTTTACTCTAGTTATCCTTTTATGATTCGTGCCATGTCAAATAAGTTAAGTTGAGTCTTGACCATAAATTGAGTTTTAGATTAAGTTATGCTAGTTTTTTATTGAAGCATGAGTTAATATTAGTTCTTTCTTCTTGAACTAAGTCAAGAAAATGCAAAATGATTTCTTTTGTGTGAAAAAACTGATCTCACCAACTCTTTCTCATGAGACGGCTTGTCATTGCACTAGGCATAAACTCAAGGGGAGTTTTGGATAACCAAGATCACTTCCTTAAGCTTTACTTGGGGTGGTCGCATAAGCCTTGAGATCTAACACATGGCTAAGAAAACAAAATTTAGTGAAAATGGTTAAAGCTTAGCTAAAACCAAGAATGAATTTCAGAAAGTACTAAATGTGCTAAATTTGTTCCATTACAAGTTGTATCTAGTGCTTGAACAAAATGCTTCAATCTTGAACTTGTAACACTCTAAATTGATTTAATTATAGCTCTTGGTTTCATTTAGAATAATGACATGGCTTGGCTCATTTTTTAATACCTTTGGCTAAACTATGATCTTGAGTAACTTAACATTCTAATATATTTAATTCAGATTATTGCTCATTTAGCTATAGCTTTGCCATATATGGTTTGCCATGATCTAAATAGCCCTTTCACATAATTTGGCTTGGTGTAATACTTGTAGGGTCACTTTGGATAATTTTTATGGCCCCTAAATGCTAAAAATGAATAAAATGTAGCCACTTCATTTCATTCATGCTTTATATTCTTCTATGCATCTTGATGACTCTATTGTCAAAGGGGAGAAAGATCAATAAAAATACATATCTAGCGTATGATTTGGGGTTTTTGTGCAAACTTTTGCGAAGCTGGAGCTTTTGATCTCTTCTCACCTTGACTAAGGTCAAATCGAACAATTATTTTTTTATATGGACCTAGAGTGAGATTCTCGACTCATTTGGTGAATTTGAAGTTTTTTTTGTAAAATGGCTGTAATTTTCAGTAGCTTCATTTCACCTCTGCCTCAAATAGTCATTTTCAGCTCTTTGCGCTTTTTTTGACCATTTGGAGGTCTTTTGCAAATTTCCACCTCTCCTTCTAAATTCATCTCCAAACTAAATTTTTAAGAAATTGCCAATGGGTTCATCAAGGGGGAGATTGAAGGACTATGTGAAAAGGTTCTTATTTACGATGAACCATTACAATTTATGAGATTTAGAAATTTAATTGGCAGTATTGCTGGTCGCTCAGAGGAAAGCCAGTTAGACCAATCGTGTGCCACTAGTCTGACCGGTTGGTGCAGTGGTCCGATCGCCCTAGGGTTGGTGGTCTGACCAGCTGAAGATTGTCTAGATGGGGACTTTCGGGCAGAATTCATATTTGTGGATTTTGAGTTGAGGAAGGGGTTTTGGTGAGTATGGCTTTATGTTGCATGAGCTATGTTACAGCTAACGTGGGTCAGGTTTTGAAGAACTTGTGCTCGGGAGCGATTTCATTGTCTTTGGATGTGCAGGGTCGCTTGGAGTCAATCATGGTCAACAGCGAGGATCGTAGCTAGGCCCATGGAGGAGTTGAGGCCGAGAATGATCAAAGATACCGGGTGAGACGGTGAATTCAAGAATGGCACGAGAAAGGCGGGAAATGCTGAAGGCAAGTTCGAACGGCCTGATGGCACCATGTAGCTTACACGAGTCAAGTGAGCTGTGGTTCGGTGGAACCAAGATAGGAGAGACTTGGCGGCGCGTGGCAAGCTAGTGGTGCACCTACACATGACAAACATGGCGATTGCTTGCAATGGGAGATGAAGACCGGGTTAACAGAGGGTATTTTGGTAGTTTAACCAAAATACCAGAAATCATCTAGGATGAAAGCCGCAGCGCATGGGCGATACGTTGGAGAGCGGTTTAGGTCAAGGTGGAGTTGGTTTGATCAAAACAGATCAATGCTAAGGATTTAGTGGATGCACACTTATACGCATTGAAAAACGTGTATAAATGAACATGTGTGTGTAAAACCTGTATGTGGGGATTAACGGATTTCCCCCATTGTAATAGTGGATAAGATCCACTAAGGGTAATGGATGGCTGGTTACCCACCTATAAAAGGGGGTTAGGATGGAGACATGTAGTTAACTATCCAATCCCTCTCTCATGTGCTCTTATGTCTAGGGTTAGGGTTTAAGAGTTGAGTGTATTGTGTGCTCACTGTCATCCAAGGTAGAGTGGCTTTAAAACTTACCTCCTCAAGTAATTAATACACCAATATTTGATCAGCTCCATATCTATCTCATGTTTTGATTGATTTGCTCTTGATTTCGTTGGTTTTGATCTCTCATATTCCCTTTTTTTGATCTTGTTGTGCCAAGAACGTGTAAGAGATGGAGAAAACTTATGGGAATCTATCTCCATCCATCAAGTCACTTTGATAGCAAGTTTATCAAGAAAACTTGATTTTGCTTGATTTGGTCTTAAAGTGTGATTTCTTGTTTATGGTTTTTTGGTCGTGTTATTCAGTGTTCTAGTTTGCTGTGACATGTGGAAATACATTTAGAGCCATTTTGGTCATCATCTATCTACGAGTAAGTTGTATTCACTATTTAGGGTTTTGGCTCGATTTTACTGCAATTTTCCTACAAACTGAAAAAGATCTCAACTTTGGCTATAATTTTCATGATCGTTTATTGGAATAGGTTCTTGATATTCTAAAATAGATCTCTACAAATTTTCATATCATTTGAATCTACAGATCAGAAGTTTTCTCGATTTTTGTTTTTGAAATCATGCTAGAAATACTATTGATTAGACTGATTTTACTGTAGTAGCGGTTAGACCACTATTGAAGGAGCTATTAGACCGCCAGGACTAGTCAGACCGCTATTTCAATGTTGGTTAGACCGTTGTGAAGTAGTTGTTTCAAGGTTTTGTGTTCTTCAGCCATTTGTCTTTAGTATTAGGATGAAAATTCTATATTCTGTAACTCTATAATTGTTTGAGATTAAAATCTTGAATACTTAGAATTTTTTTTTGATTTAGTACCATTCACCCTCTCGGTTGTCATCCGATCCAACACTTTGCCTTTAGGAGGCCTCTGTCGTTTCAGTTGCTTTGAGATTGATTTGGTGCAATAACATGTCCCTTTTTTATCAAATGGTATTTGCATGTAGTGTCATCAATATTTTGATCTCCTTGTCTCGAGACATCTGTAGCGAAAATTAAATGAAATAGGTTAGGTAGGATACAACATACGCAGGTGTCTCTGAATGTTTCTTATCCTAAAAGCTCGAGCAAGTTACGAAGGGCAAAATGGTCTTTGCACAGCTTCGCCACGGATTGACTCGTGTGGAATCTGGTCAGCAAGAGCATAAAAGGATAAGGTTTTGAAAAACAGTAGCATTTAAGAGATTAGGAAAATTTCCAATGGTATATAAAAAAATTTCCCTAAACAATTTGGCTGCTCCTTGCCACAACGCTGGCTGTGTGGTGTGTTGTTTGCATGCTGGCTATACTGTGGGAAACTTTATGTTTTCACCTCCTCTTTCTGAAAAATTGGAAAAACAAAACGTACAAATCAAGGAAAATTTGCAAGTGGGATGTGAATGAGCAAGATGTGGAGGGCTGAGGCCCTATCATTTTGTTCATTTTACAAGTGTACAGCAGAACATGCATATTTTTTCTCTGAAGAATGGCCACTCGTTATATACATCACATGTCTCTTGTGTCCAGAATATCTCCCTTTTTATGCCTTAAGAAAATTCGGCTGCACTGTGAATGAAAGAGTAGCGTCTGAAGATGTTATCGTACTCCCCTCTCCCCCACACCGCCATGCATTCCCCTAGCAAGCGCTCCCTGAGCTCGGTTGTCATCCGGCCGGCAGAGAACTCCCCCCGCCCCACTGCCCGGGAGTTGCGTTGGCGGGATGACTTCCCGGTTTCCTCGACGGACTCTCGTTCTCCGCCCTCGCCGCTTCCACGCTCCTTTGATGCTGTCGTGCGCCAGTCCTCCCCTCCATTGCTCCTCCACGAGGGGGCCTCTGGCAGGCAGGTCTTCAACAAGGCAGGGCCCAGTCGTGTTCGGCAGGTCCTTCAACTTGCCATTAGCCCTGGCCCGGTCGTCCCGCCGCCTCTAGCTCAGCGCACCGACCCTCAGCCCCTGGAAGATGGATGGCAATTGGCAAGGCCTCGCCGCCCGAGAAGAGCGAGCGCCACGGTCGTCGGTGCTCCGCAGCGTGATCAAGGGCATCGCGGACCGCCCCCCCATTTCCTTCGGGACAGATGATTCAACTGTCTCTTGACCACCCACTGCCATTCAAACTGTCGTCTGTCGCCGCGGTGCTTGCACTGCAAAGAGCTCAACCACCTAACCAGGGATTGCAAGAGGCCAAGATCCCCTTCCTCGAGCGAAGCCTCCCTTCGGGCTTCCCCCCATCGCTTCGTCGCTCCCGGCCAACCCTCGCCCGCCGCCTGCGAGTGGTCTCAGCGCCTCGACGATTCCTTTCTCGCCGCGCTCAACTGCTCCTCCTGTTGCGAGTGCGGCCCCGGAAGGCAGACCTTCAGGGCTGACTTGCTACATTCCATGGACTGTCATCCTGGCCATGGAGGAGCAGCAGTTCGCTAGTGCGCTCATCGGTTTCTGCCCGGCATCGCCAGCTCCCCTTTCCCCGGAAGCTGCTCGTCAAGTCGTCGCTCGGTGCCTTCAGCTCGGTGATGATGATCTCTCTGTCCGTCATTTCTGCCAAAGCTCCCTGCTATTCCGGTTCCGGTCACGGAGATCCGGGACCGAGCCCTGGCGGAGGACAATCTGGTCATCAACAATTACAGACTTGCTTGAAATCGAAGGCCTCCCAACGCACGCTTGGTATTGAGTTTCATGCACCAGTCAGTTCACCCAAAAACTTAAGCTGATGAGAAATAGGCAATTCACTTATACGTCAACACTCCCCCTCACGTGTAGGCTCTCTTAGACCTAATACATGGAATAGAAGTGAATTGCAATTACTTTTTTAATTGTATCAGTCAAGTTTTGAACTCGAGACCTCTTGGCTCTGATACCATATTGAGTTTTATGCACCAACCAGTTCACCTAAAAACTTAAGCTGATGAGAAAAGATGAGCAATTCACTTATACGTCAACACTTGGAACAAGGATTCCGTTCAAGCCATGCTTTCTTCCTGCTGGGTCGATCGGGTGGGGGAGCAACGCAGGCTGGGCGGGTTGACCCGCTGGCCTCCACGCTCTCAGTTCAAGCCTGGACAGTGGACCCCAATGCCATCCCCTCCATTCTCAAAGTCGTCATCGCTGAGCCAACATTCCGGTGACTCATTCAGACCCGGATCTGCAGAGCATCTTCGGCAACCTTGATCCGCACCTCCGAGAGCATCGTGGTTTGGCTTACTCCATTTTGGTCCACTTAACGAGGGTGGATGATTTCCTCTCTGGTTCATCCTCCTCGTTGGGGTCCTCCCCATCCGACGATAGTGATAGCGGACCTGACGGAAAGCCGGATCATTCTTTCGGGCTTCCATCCAGCGGCCAAGGCCCCTTGTCACAAGCGTTTGCATTCACAGCCAAAGTCCCTGATCCTTCCTCAGTTCCCGTCGGAGATGCTCGCCATGGCCACCGCCACCATGCCTCCAGGGACGGGGTGAGATGTTGCCGGTCAACTGATGCGGGTCCCAATGAAGCCCCTGATGCCAACCGAGATTCCGGTAGCTGGAGGCTCAAGGCGGCCACGAGAGCGCCGATGCCTAGTGTTAAGGAAGGCACTGCCGCCCCTTTCAATTCGCAGACTGCCTTTAGTTCCCTTCGGGTTGGCGCCAAACGCAAAGCCATAGAAGTGTGCAAAACTAAATAGATCTGGGGAAGCAACTCCACCTCTCCCTCTCAGGTTTCATGATATTCGTGATGAGATTTGAGAGCCCATACACCAAAAAGTTTCTCTTAAGGATCTTATTTCCAAAAGAAAGTAGTAGCGACTCTCGATCATGCTGATTTCATTTTGTTGACCGCAATAGTCTCCTTTTACGTGTACCATGCACACTGAAATAGAGTGCCTGAAACTGAAAATATCATGCCAGCTGCGAAACAAATCAAATATAATGAATGTCAGACTATACGATGCAACATGTAGCATATATAAGCATGAAAAAAATGTTAGCTACAAGAATCAAGATAGTAATTAATCTCCAATCCCCACGAAATACAAAACCCCTCCTTTTTCCAGCATATGCAATTTGGAGTGAGGGCAGTGGAGAAAACAATGGCGGAACATTTCTGTCGTTTCCCTAAAAAAGAGGTTATATCCAAAGTAGTTTATCTAAAAAGGAGGTTATATCCAACACAGCAAAATAAAACTATGGAGCGGAGGATGGTGTACACAGCAAAATTCATAGTTTCATACATGAATAAAAACAAAGAAAAAAGAGAGATACAATGGAGGTACCTCGCTAATGGCAAGTGAATCCCTAAAACATGTAAATATGGTTCCGATAGGTAACAATCTGTACATCAAAATTAAAAAAAATAGTGATACAATAGCAAATTGTATTTAATAACTTAAATTATCATGAACATTTAAAATAAAAGAACCATACCACTAGCTTGAATCATGACTTTCGTAGAGTTGCGCTCTCATCTGTTGGGGGAGCACTACTTGAATTACTTGTAAAATAATTACGCAAAGTTCGTTTCTCCATTATTGCAAACCTATAAATTAATTGCTAATTGAGTATATACAATAATACAACACTATTTCTATTTTCTAATAAATTGCTAATCAAATAATCAATTAATTGAGGAATGAGACAATGAGATGGAGTTGTGAACTTACAAATTACAAAATAGTTCGGCCGTACGAAGGAATCTGGGAATAGTATCAGACTAGCAGTACTCTACTCGCCGAGTCAAATACCAGCAGCTTGACGCGATTCACGCCTTCCGGCCTTCACTTAATCCCAGCGCATGCAGTTGCAGCCTGCAGAGCGTCCACCGACTCCGCCCTCGCTTGCTTGCCGCTTCCAACCTCCCGGCGACCCGGCCCGCCCTGCTTCCAGCCTCCCCGGCACCCCGGTGGCCGGCGCGACCCTGCCTCCGGTCTCCCCTTCTAAGTCCGCGGCGTCGCGGGCTTAAAACGGCGCGGCCCTGCGCCCCGCCTCCCTGGCTCCCCGCCTTGGCGCCTCCGGCTCTGGCCTCCCCGCCTCTAGATCTCGTCGTCGTCGAGCGTCGGCACCTCCCCGGCTCCTCGCCTCCAGATCTCATCGGCACCTCCCTGCCTCTAGATCTCATCGTCATTGCCTCTTCGGCACCTCCCCGCGACCCCGCCTCAGCTTGAGCACGACTGCACGGGTAGCGTCCCGGTCTTCAAACCTTGAGCACGGGTGAGCACAATTGACTGGGGATTTGGGGGAACGAGGAATGGAATGGATTGGGGATTTCGGATTTGGGGAATTTTCGAACACGACAACAGGCCAATAGGTACCATGTGGACTGGTGGGGATGTGGGCGGTGGGCCGGTGGGCGGACCACAGACGTGAATTGGGCCTGGCTTCACTGTTGCTTCGGCCTTGCTTCTTTGGTTCTTGACTTCATGTCCTTTCTTCACAGACTCACAGCCGCTCGCCGGGGAGCCAGAAGCCTAGGAAGGGGGGTGTCGGTCAACCAGTGGAGGGTAGGCTTCAGCCTAATGAAGCCTACCCAGTGGATTCGCCACTGGTTAGGTGAGCTCTCGAATCTGGATCGGCTAAGTGGGACCTCCACTCTAGCCATTCCCTTGGAAGAGCTTTCTTCTACGCTTGCTTGTAGGAATGTACTCAATTCAAGTGTTCAAACCTAGTCCATGGATGAACTTGTGTAGTACGATAGGGCTTTACAACAGTAGCTCACAGACAAGTCCTTAATTGACTTACGCTCAACCACATATTTCATAATCCTTCTTGACTCACCAAAGTCAAGAATACATTTGAAAACTTTATCATTTTATGTAAATAGGTATCCCCAAAATAAATATTATGTCTAAGCAGGTCTAAGCATTTGATATAAAACTCTCTAGCCAATACTAGTGTACTAACTAGAGTTTTATTCTAGGGTGACAAGGCATAAAGATTTTCAATATCAAAGGAGGTAATACAAACAAGTATAAACTAAATTTAAAACTGAATTGAAATACATTGAATAAAAATATACATGCAGAATAATTTAAAACAAGATAATTTCTTTTGCAATCTGGAATCAACATGATCAAGGTGTGTGACTTACATTACTCCTCAAATGGGTGTGATTCGTCGTCGTAGAATTCTCCGGAGTCGTCGCAGTCTACACGTGAAAATAACTCAATAAATTCAAATAAATTCAAATAAACTCCAAATATTAAATTGTGGGCAAAAATGGATAGAGGGTAATTTTTCATTAATTTATAAATTTGAATAGCCTCAATCGGAGTTAGGACGAAGGAAAACGGGCTCCTAGAAGTTTAAAATCATAGAAAAAGAATAAATTAGATTTTCTAGAATTATTTTTCTAAAGGAAAATTGATTTATGACGTCAGCTCTGGGGTTTTCTTTTTGGCTGAATTATTTTTCTACTGGAAAATAGAATTATGACATTGGCATGACGTCAGCCCAAATTTAATTTTTCAAACCAAAGGCTGACATGTGGGCCCTAGTCTATGGACAAGATCCATGGATCAGATGTGAAGCTGAGGTGGCACGGGGGTTGGGGTGTGCCAGCCGGTGCTTACGTGGCGGCCAGTTCACCTGCCACGTCGGCTCGGCCGCTAACGTGGGCAGGCCAGACGGAAGCGGTGCTCGACTCCCAATGGTCGCCGGTGAACGGCGGCGCGGCGGTGGCTGGCGAGGGGTGCAACAGAAAGAGGGGCGACGTGGAGTGCGGGAGTGCTTGTGGTTTTTACCTGGGATGGCTGGAAGAGAGTCCATGACGAGGAAGGTGGCAGTGTCGTGCGGTGCTCCGGTGAGGACGGCGCTCCGGTGGCCTAGAGGCGCGACGGAGGGGTGGGGCAGGAAGGAGAAGGCGTGGTGAAGCTTCTGGTGTCGCTGGTTGAGCTTGGCGGAGATCGGAGGCGAGGCAATTGCTCGCCGGCATAAGAGCAAGTGGCGGAGGTGGAGGCGCACGGTGCTCGAGCTCTCGGCTATGCTAGGAGAGGAACGGAAAGCGGCGGGAGGTGGTGTGAGGGGAGGAGAGGTCGAGGGGGCCTTTATATAGGGTCGAGGTGGGGGCAATCGATGAGGATTGCTCACCAGAAATCAGGACCGGCGTGATTACGGGCGAAGAGGGAAAGGAAAGGGGAGGGGCAATGAGGGAAAGCGAGCGCAAAATTAGATTCCGTGCAGCTCGCGCTTTCCAAAACTGAGAGGAATCGAAGAAGGAAGGTGGGGATTCGATCGCTGGAGCAAGGAAGGAAAGGGGAGGAAGAAAGAAGGAAGGCAGCAGTGCGCCGGGGAATAAGCTTCCGACAGGTGGGGCCAACCGGTCAGCGAGAGCGAGAGGAGGCGGCCGGTGGCCGTTGGATGACAATCGAGTGGCCGAGACTAGCTCTAGCGGCGAGGATTAAATCTGAACCATCGGCGAAGGGGTAAGTGAAAAGGAAGGGTGTAGATTAGATCAGGCGAGGTTGGATCAAATCTAGGCCGTCGATTATAGGCGAAGGGGTAAGTGGCTAGGGACGACTAAGATTAGACCAGCGGGGGTGGATTAATCTGGGCTGTTGGTCTCGGGAGGGGGGTGCGGTCGGCTGGATTTGGCTGGCGCGTACACACAACTGATATAGGTCATCCACGTGTCAGCTGGAGAGAGGGGCGGGAGATTTAAAATTTTATTTATTGATTTTTGATTTCCAGAAAGCCCAAGAAAATAATTAAAGCTCAGAAAAATACTAAATAAATTCCAAAAATTCCAGAAAAATTCACAGAAGCTCCTGGAAATGTTTCGGACTTAGGAAAAATATTTCCAACTTAATTTTCTATATTTAATTTTAATTTTGATTTACTTTTAAATGTTTTTAATTTTTAAATTAACTTTTTAAATTCCAGAAAATTTTGGGATGTCACAAGTACTCGTTGGAGTATTGAAGCACTGTGATCGTAGATCTGCGACTGAAGTTGTATGTGTAAAATAAGTGGTCAGAGAGGCTCGACTCTAGCACATGCCATATGCATCCATCTTTGAGAGGTGGTCGTAGGCGTCCATCGTTAGAACCAATCGGAGTCTTCGGCTCCAGCATGTGGTCATAGCGATCGACATTCGTATTCGTCCTTGGAAGTGGTCAGAGGCGTCTGGCTCCAGCAAGCGATCGTAGATGGCTGATGGTCGTAGTTGTCTGTCTTTGGAAGCGATTGGAGGCTTCCGCTCCAGCAAGCAGTCATAGATGGCTGACAGTCGTAGGCGTCTGTCTTTGGAAGCGGTTAGAGGCTTCAGCTTCGAAAAGTGATCGTAGATGGCTAACAGTCGTGTTCATCCTTGGAAGCAGTCAGAGGCTTCGGCTCCAGCAAGCCGTCATAGTTGGCTGACAGTCGTAGGCGTCTATTTTTGAAAGCGGTCGGAGGCTTCAGCTTTGAAAAGTGATCGTAGATGGCCGACGGTCGTGTTTGTCCTTAGAAGCGGCTGGGAGCTTTGGCTCTAACAAGCGGTCGGCAACGGTTAGAAAATTCGGCTACAGCAAGCGGTTGGCAGTGGTCAAGAACTTCAACTTTGAAAAGTGGTTGTAGATACGCACAACTTCGGCAGCGACGCAATCAGAAACACACACGACTTCGGAAGCGATCGGTGTTCGGCTTCGACGAGCGGTCGGAGGCGTTCGACTTCGAAGAGTGATCGGAGGATCCGGACTTCAGCAAGCGGTCAGAGATCCCAACTTCGGCAAGCGATCGGAAACATGACTTCGGCAAGCGATCGGAGGCGCTGACTTTGGTCAGTGATCGGGAGCTCGTGACTTTGAACAGTGGTCAGAGATGCCTGATTTTGACCAACGATTAGAGAGGGCATGACTTTTGAAAGCGATCGGAGGCTTCGCTCCAGCAAGTGATCAGGAACAGACATGACTTTGGAATCGATCGGCGGCGGCCGAGGACTTCAGCTTTGTGAAGCAATCGATGGCACACACGACTTTGGAATCGATCGACAACAGACGGGGACTTTGACTTTGCAAATTGATTGGAGATATGCGCGACTTCAGAAGTGATCAGCAGCGGTCGTGATTGCTTGGCGACATTGCCGTCATGGTCATCACTCATCGTATGCATCTTAACTAGCTGCAAAAGAAAGATAGGAGAGACTGTTTTTACCGTTCTCAACATGGGAGGCCATGATTGTTTCCTCGGGCCTTTCTCTAGCTTCTCCTTCTCTGCTTCTATCCTTCTTCCTGCCTCTGCTCTTCGTCTGTAGGTGTTTGGCCTTGTGATTGCCTCTACGTCCGCTGTTGTGGTTACAGACCAAACAGAGAGAGAGAGAGGGTAGTGGGGAGAGTGAGGATGTGGTATGTCAAATGTTCTCCTGCCCCCTCGCCTCCGAGGCTGGCGTTTCGTATATATATGCACATGGGTAGTGATTTTACAATTGTGCCCTTACGTCGAGTTATCCCTGCTGGGGGTATTTGAGTCCTTACACATGTTCTATTCTGATCCTTACAGTCCTTATGACAGGCCTGCTGGGTTTAGGTGGGGGCCACCCCTACAACAGGAGCCTCTCATGGTGAAGGGCTTCACCGGGCTGAAGCCATGCTGCCAAGTCCTTTGGCCCTCCGTCCTCGCGCCTGTGAACGCCCTATCTTTGCGTATTTTTACGCGTGCTTCGAGCACCGCGGCGGCTTTGGTTGATGTCGAAGTAGAGGCGCGCGCGCGCGTGCGCTCCGTCCCCTACCCTTCGAACGGCGGCGTGAGCCGCGCCCGATCGGCCGAGACGCGCTGCTGGCTGCTCTCGCCACCGGGGCTGACGTGACCGCGTGGACGGGTAGTGCGCTTTTAATGATGGCTGGCATGTCAGGGGGCAGATCGCCGCCTCGCGTGCTGCGCCTTCTCGTGAGTGGAGCGTGCGACGGTTCCCGATGCGCGCGCACTGGGGTGCGGGCGGCTGTACTTACGCACCACTGGAAGGTGAACCGCCCAAGACCCCCCGTGTGTGCCTCCGTCGGTTGTTATGCCGCCAACTGACGCACGTCCATGCTGATGGGTCCTCGACTGGTAGGGCTGGGCATAAATAGGCTGACGCTGGGGGCTGCTTGCTGGGCATCCCTTGCTGTGCGCCCCATACCTGTTCATGGTTAGCTTCTCACCCGTAGGGCAAACTTTTGTTCATCTGCGTTTGATGACTGCGTCGCCCGACGCTAAGGTCAGCGAGCGCTGGTGAACAAAAGTATGTCCTATTTGTGGGAATATTTTACGAGACAATATAAAGATGGCAGGACCTGACCTGCTCTCGTAGACAAATATGAAGACATTCGCATGCTCTGGCTGTGCAAGCGAGTACATGTTGGTGTGGTGACTTCATATCTGTGTGCGATAGCAGGTCTGGGCTTGCCGCAAGTTAACCTTTGTGTGCGCTTTGCTTCCTCGCGCGCGCACTCCGCATACGACAAGAAGGTTTGCCTTGTTCTTCCTAATGCACCATCTGACGCTGGCGCTCTTGGGGGCCGCCCGCACCGTTTGGGAAGAGCGTTGGTGCGCTGTAGGTGGCCTGTTAAGGAAGACCGAGGCAGACTTTGCGGAACATGAGGCCGTTCACGCAGGTTTTTTTTGTGCCGTCGGAACGGCTGCCGGCCTCCCTTTCGCTCGGAGGCGGGGACCCCGCCGAAGTTGCCGCCGGTGTCGCCTGAGTCGTGACGGTTGGCCATTGTATCCGGCGTCAGGTCAAGGCGGGCAGCGAAGCATGTTCGCCGAAGCGGAGGCTCGCCCGTAGCAGGGTGCCGAAGCCCAAGTCGAAGTCGAGACGTGCGTGCTCCGTCCCCTACCCTTCGAACGGGTGGCAACGGAGCTGGCGCCCGAGTCGAGGTCGAGACGCGCGCTCGCCCCCTACCCGCCGACCGGTGGCGCGAGCCGGCGCTCGAAGTCGAGGTCGAGACGCGCGCTCCGTCCCTACCCTTCGAACGGCGCGCGAGCCGGGCGCCCGGTCCGAGGTCGAGACGCGCGCTCCGTCCCCTACCTTCGAACGGGCGGCGAGCCGGCGCCTGGGCCGAGGTCGAGACGCGCGCGCCCGCCCCTACCCTTCGAACGGGCGGCAGCGAGCCGGGCGCCTGGGGCCGAGGTCGAGACGCGCGCGCCGTCCCCTACCCTCGAACGGGTGGCGCGAGCCGGCGCCCGGCCGAGGTCGAGACGCGCGCGCTCCGTCCCCTACCCCTCGAATGGGTGGCAGCGGAGCTGGCGCCCCAGTCGCGCTCTGTCCCGTCGCATGTCCTGCCAAAAGGCGGGTCGCCGCATCGTACCATCGTCGTTACGCCGCGGTGCACGCGCGCTCACGGTTAGGCGCCTCGGTATGCCAGGGGTTGCGTGACCACAACCGCTTGCATTGACTGTCCTTGGCTCTGCGGTTGCGTGTGGTGTGTACTGCCACGACGCCTCGGCTTCGGTTTTCTGGGGAATCGCGTGGGATGGTTTGTACGAGTGTGGCCGCGCCCGGTACGCGGACCATCGCGACGCTTCGGCATTGGGCCGCAGTGGCTTGAAATAGGCGTCGCAACCGTGCCGTCGCACCTCCACCCCTGCCTCTTGCTTGCATCGCCTTCCGTGTTCCCCCTCGTATTCTTGCCGCTACCTTTTCGCGAAGAGCGATGGCGTCCGGTGGCAAACATGGTCAGGCGACTGGTGGCTGTAGCGTTCGCCGGCGGGCGTCACCGGTCGAGGTGAAGTACTCGACCAGCGAACGCGACCCGGCGGCGGCGAACAAGGTGTGGCTGGCGGCGAAGAAGGGGGGTTCGTTCTCTGGCGAGTTGGGCCCGTCGCTCGTTACCGAGGAGGTTATCCAAGCGCTGGTGCACGCGGGGAAGCTGTCCGATCGTGCGGCGGTGCGGCTGCCTGCTGCCGATGAGACGAAACCGTGCCCCCAGAAGTCGGAGGCGATTGTATTCGTCGCCTTTCTTGACGCCGGGCTGCGCATCCCGGCGGCGGCGATTGTGGGCGCCGTGCTGCGGACCTTTGGGCTGGAGCTAGCGCAACTAACTCCGAATGCCGTGGCCCGGCTCGCGGTGTATAGCTGGGCCTTGCACTAGGGAGCGTGCTGGCCCAGTGCTTCGCTGTTTGCCTACCTGCACAAGGCACGATGCAGCCCAAAGACCGCCCCGACGGACGCATGCCGAGCCGGTAGCGCCGCCCGTTCGCAGCCGAGATGCAAGAAGCTCTTCCCCGCGAACTCCACGCGCGGGAAGTGGGAGTCCAACTGGATGAAGCGGTGGTTTTATCCCCGTGTGGAGAGCGGGAGCGGCCTCGAATGCACGGGGCGGCCGATCACGTTCAAGAGCTCGCCTGGGCGAACGCTAGATGATGAGGACCAACGAAGGGTCCGACAGCTCGTCGGGATAACCGCCCGGCTGAACATGCGCGACCTCGCCGAAGAGTACATCATGTACGGCGTGGCCCCGCTTGCCCGTGACTGGCGCTTAGCTGCCGAGCAGCTCCGGGACGACAATGTCTCGCCTTCGATCTGCTTGCTGCCGGCGCCCCCCAGTCGTTGTAAGTCTTGATGGCACCTTCCTTTTGTTTACGTTGCGTGCCTTGTTTTAGCGCTGCCTCGTGTTTGGCCTCAGGGACCTGCTTGGAGGATGCGGAGCTGGCCGCGCGCGTGTTCCTGGGGCCGTACACCAAGAGGGAGCACGAGCAGCGGACGTCCGCTATCGCCGAGGCGGGGCTGGGGCGGATAAACCGCGCGTGCGAGGCCCTAGGCCTTGCCGTGCTGGAGCGTGCCGCGCCAGATGATGGTGCCACGAAGAGGAAAATGCCGCCTTGCAAAAGGAGCCAAGGCGGAGCGTACGTCGCGGCCCAGTGCGGCAGCCGCAGCCTATCGCTGCCGCGCCCCGGCGGTGCGGCAGACGCGAGTCGACCGCGGCACGCCGATTCGGGGTTGGAGGGCGCAGACACCGAAGGCGGAGCATCTTTTGCGGGCGCCTTGGACGCCGAGCCTGTCGCGAGCACCCGGGGGGAGGGAACCTCGTGGCCCGCTGCCGTCGACGAAGTGGGAGACGCGCGGGCCGGCGGTACAGAGGTGGATCCTTCGACCGTCTCTGCTGTGGCGTCCCCCGCAAGGGCGCAAGGAGATGAGCCTTCGCCAATAGTGGCAGCGGACCGCGGGGTGGCCCTCGTAGCCCTTACCCCGGCGGGGCCTTCGCCCCCGGACGCCGTGAACGCAGGAATTCTTCCGGCCGGATCTGCTGGGGCGGTACCGCCGCTCGCTCCGGCCAAGCGGCCGTGCCTGCGACCTGAGTTTCATCGTACGATGAGGGGTTTCGTCGTGTCGGCAGGCATCAGGAGCTTGTGGGAGACGGATACTCCCAGCGATGTCCCGTCAGCACCGGCCCCCTCCGCCCTCGCGGCTACGCTGACTACCGCACCGGAGCGGTCGGCGCTGGCTCCAAGCCCGGGGACCTCTATTCCTTGCGAGACCCCGCCTTCCGCAAGGGCCTCCGTCGCCGCTCCCTCGCGTGCGACCCAGGGGACGGGCCCGCGAAGCCCTCCTTCCGCCACAGAAGGTATGGGGGCTTAGCTGACCCTGGTGGGTTTTTCCTGTGCTTCGTGATACTCACGCGCAGCTTTGCCTGCAGCGCTGCTTATCCCGGAGGAGGAGGTGTTTCCGGAACACGAGGGTTCCGGTGCTGCTGGGACAAGCGCTCCGCGTTCCACGCCCGCGGACTTCGTCCCCGCGCCGGAGGCGCTGAGGGCGTGGCACAACATTGTGGATGACGCGGCTGCTAGCGCCAGGGGGCAGGCGCTATCCACTTACGAGGTGGACCGTCTGAGGGACGGCTTCGAGGTGTCTGGAGTGCGGGTAAGCACCTAATTATATGACCAACTCCCGGCCGCGCCGCGTTTGTTGAATCGCTTTTTTGACCTACAGACCTTGGTACTGGGACAGGCCCTGCAGGCGGCGTACGTTCGCACGCAAAGGGCGCTGGAGGATAGGCTGCAAGCCGCCGAGGGGCAGTTGCGCGAGGCCGCTGGGGTTCGGTCCGCCCAGGATGCCCGAATCCGCCAGCTTGAGGCGGAGTGTGCCGAGGCGAAGGCGCACGCCGAAGGAGTTGCTGCGTCGGAGCGAAAGTCGACCACCGAGGCGGCGCGGATAGAGGTCGCGGCGGAGCGGGAGGGCCTTCTGCGGCAAGTTGCTTTGCTGGAGAAGGAAAAGGGGGGCTTGCCTCGACTCTGGCGGAGCGCAACCAAACGCTCGGCGAGGCTTCGCTGCTTGCATGGGACGCGCTGCAAATGTTGGAAGCCCATCTTGAAGGACTTGTGGCTGGGGTGCCAGACCACGCCTTCGGCCCGGAAGAGTTGCTGCGGGCCCTTCGGTGGATTCATGATGCCGCCGCCGTGGCGCGCGGAGCTGCGACGAACTTCGGTGACCACTGCGCTTACGTGGCGTCATGCTTGGTGTGCGCCCTTCTTGGCACCGCTGCTGCGCGACACGCTGCCGAGCCGGGCGAACCCGCACTGAGATGCCGGCGGAGCCGAGTGATGTCCGGCGGCGGCGCTGCTCGCCCGCCGCCGAGCTTCTTCTACGAGCGGATCTCGGGACTATGCCGGGATAGCGCTGCGCTGGTCGAGCTCCGAAGTCCTTCACGGGAGGAGTCTCGGTCGATTTCTGGACGAGGTCCCACGGCGCGACGAAGGTGGCGCTGGGGCCTCCACAGGTGCCGACGGCTCCAAGGTGCGGCGCGAAAGTAGCTAGGTGTAGGCGTGCGTTGTAACGTTTGTTCCTTTGCCGAATGAATGAAGTGCCTACCTGCCGCAAACCGACCACCGCCTTCATCCCGCAGCTTCCTTGTTGGGGCGCCGCTATGCGTCCGCCTTGCGACCGCGGCGCTTTCTGCGGTGGCGAAGGGCCGAGGAGTCGCTGAACTTTAGCGGCCGCCTTCTACGGGCGGATCTTGGCTTTAGCACACGTTAAGGACGAGCCGGCGAGTAGCGCCTAGCGCCTCGACGGACGCCACGCTTTTGTAGCTTTTGCGACTTTTGTAATATACATGAGTTTTTCCAGTACTTCGAGATGTACGCCCCAAGCTTCCCTCTCGGGTTCACTAGCGCGCCACAACTTGCGCGGGGGCTAGGTCTTCGACGCTCGAAGCCCGCCTGTGGCAAGGTAGCTACGCGGGGCTCCGTTCGCCCAGCCGAGGCGGACGTGCGGGTTGCCTGGTAGGATAACACGTGTCGAGGCGAAGATGCGTGCACGCCGCGCTCTCCTGCCCCTCGCGGTGGGGGCAGCCTCTGGTGTACTTCACGCTCCGCCCCCCCATGCTTCGAGCGGGTGGGCGCGGAGCCGTTGCTCAAGTCGAAGCAGAGGCGCGCGGGCTCCATCTCCTACCGCAGCCTCTGGTGCGCTTCGCGCGCCATTCGGCTCGGCGAGGCGCGCGATTAATCATCCGCGTCTTCGCTCCACCGAGCGCGCGGCACGCCCATACCTTGTTTAGGTTCTGTAGAGTGCGCGGGATCAGCATCCGCGTCTTATTTATACTCCGGGGAGTACGCGTAGGGACGAAGTCCCTGGCGTGCGCGGAGTTCGTGTCTTGTTTTGACTCCGTAGAGTGCGCGGGATCAGCATCCGCGTCTTATTTATACTCCAGGGAGTAGCGTAGGGACGAAGTCCCTGGCGTGCGCGGAGTTCGCGTCTTGTTTTGACTCCGTAGAGTGCGCGGGATCAGCATCCGCGTCTTATTTATACTCCGGGGAGTACGCGTAGGGACGAAGTCCCTGGCGTGCGCGGAGTTCGCGTCTTGTTTTGACTCCCTAGAGTGCGCGGGATCAGCATCCGCGTCTTATTTATACTCCGGGGAGTACGCGTAGGGACGAAGTCCCTGGCGTGCGCGGAGTTCGCGTCTTGTTTTGACTCCGTAGAGTGCGTGGGATCAGCATCCGCGTCTTATTTATATTCCGGGGAGTACGCGTAGGGACGAAGTCCCTGGCGTGCACGGAGTTCGCGTCTTGTTTTGACTCCGTAGAGTGCACGGATCGCATCCGCCTTATTTATATTCCGGAGTACGCGTGGGGCGAAGTCCACGGCGTCTGCGAGTTCGCGTCTTGTTTTGACTCCGTAGAGTGCGCGGGATCAGCATCCGCGTCTTATTTATAGTCCGGGGAGTACGCGTAGGGACGAAGTCTCTGGCGTGCGCGGAGTTCGCGTCTTGTTTTGACTCCATAGAGTGCGCGGGATCAGCATCCGCGTCTTATTTATGCTCCGGGGAGTACGCGTAGGGACGAAGTCCCTGGCGTGCGCGGAGTTCGCGTCTTGTTTTGACTCCGTAGAGTGCGCGGGATCAGCATCCGCGTCTTATTTATACTCCGGGGAGTACGCGTAGGGACGAAATCCCTGGCGTGCGCGGAGTTCGCGTCTTGTTTAGACTCGTAGAGTGCGCAGGGAAAGCGTCCGCGTCTTTTTTATAGTCCGTGGACTCGCGCGTGCGGAGGTAAGCCTCGACGTCACGTCTTATTTAGAGTCCGTAGATCGCGCGCGCGAGGCGAACCTCGACGCCACGCCTTATTTATACTCCGCGAGTGCGTGCGGCGCCCCCACACGCCTTTGGTTTATACTCAGCCCGCTACCTTGTGGCTACGGCGAGTGCACACGCGAACGCGCGACTTCGATTTATACTCGCCCGCACTTCGTGCTACGGCGAGTGCACACGCGAAGCGCGTCGTCTTTGGTTTATACTCAGCCCGCTACCTTTTGGCTACGGCGAGTGCACACGCGAACGCGCGACTTTTATACCGATCCGTACGCACTCGGCGAGTGCACACGCGAACGCGCGTCTTTGGTTTATACTCAGCCCGTCACCTTTTGGCTACGGCGAGTGCACACGCGAACGTGCGACTTCGATTTATACTCACCCGCACTTCGTGCTACGGCGAGTGCACACGCCGAACGCGCGCTTTGGTTTATACTCAGCCCGTCACCTTTTAGCTACGGCGAGTGCACACGCGAACGCGCGACTTCGATGATATACCCCGCACTTCGTGCTACGGCGAGTGCACACGCGAACATGCGTCTTTGTTTTGAGCGCCCAGAGCACGCGCGTAGGCCGGGCCTTCGCGCGCCCTTCGTCGCGTTTTGATGTATAACGATCAATCGACAAGCGCCAAACGGTGAACTTTATTGGTTTCCGTTTGCGCGGCGCGCGCGCATAAAGGGATAGACTAACCGATGTCCTCGGCGCGCTGAAGCCTCTAGTGGTCAGGCTACCTGCAGAGCCCACCGAGTTGCTTTCGAGTGACGCCGCGGGACCTCCGCTCTGCGGCGCCGATCCTAAGATTGTCGTTGAGCTTCACGACGCGGATACCTGGTACCTGGCTCGATGCGCCGGGCCATATCTTGGTCGCCGCGGATAGTAATGATAGCCCGCGGTCCCGGAATCTTCATGCATAGATAGCCGTGGTGCGGCACCGCGCCGAAGGAGTTTAGGATTGGGCGCCCTAGTATGGCGTTGTAGGGGTACGGGAGGTCAACCACATCGAAGGTAGCATCCTCGGCCCGCGCGTTGTCGACTTGGCCAAACGAAACCTGAAGGCATATTTGGCCAAGCGCCCGTAGGGGCTGTCCCCCGAAGCCTTGCAGGGGAACTCCCGAGGGCCCTAGTCGGCTTCGCGGGATCCCCATCTGGTCGAAGGCCGCCGCGAACAGTACGTTAGCGGAGCTGCCTCCGTCCAGAGGGCACGTCCCACGTCGCATCCCGCGATGATGACCCAAATTATTAGGGGGTCCTGGTGAGGAAAGTCTACGCCTCGGGCGTCCTCGGGTGTGAACGTGACTTCGTGTCGTGCCCAGTCCGGCGGTGCTTGTGTTGGGTATGCCGCCACGTGATGTAACCTTCGCGCATAGGCTTTCTTCTACCGTGCTGAGGCGAATTCCAGCGCCGAGCCTCCGGATATGACATTGATGACCCTGCGGTGTCTTGCCGCGGGGCTCGCAATCGCAGGAGGCCCTCCCGAGGCCGCCGCGACGTGAGCTCGATCCGCAGGGGCCGCCTGGGCTGTACCTTGCCCCGAATTTGCATGGGGCTTCAGACGGAGCTGGACGTGGCCACCACAGCGGCGCGCCTCGGGTTCTCGCCCTAGTAACGCTGGCGAACGCCGCGATGGAGATGCACGAAGCGTGTGTCGTGGGTGCCTCGGCCGTGGACTTCACACCACACGGCCGCTTGTCGGTCGTCATGTCGCCACGCCTCGTCATCGCGCCGGCCTCGCCGCGAACCCTCGGCCTCGGCGCCCGGTTGCCGGCCGCGGGGTGCTTTCGAACCGCCGATGTCGGCGACAAAGTGGCCCTTCGCGACTTCTGCTGCCTCGCTGACCTGTTGGTGGCTCCTTGTGCGGGCTTCACCGCGGTCGGCTGCATCTTTGGACGACTCCTGCTTGCGCTTGCCCTTGGAAGAGTCATCCTTGGGCGGATCTTCGGGTCTTGTCGAGCCGCCGGCCTGGTTGATATCAGATTCGTCACCCCGCCTTCACCGCGGCGCCCTCTTCCGCTCGGCGCATCGCTCCATCTTGTCGAAGAGTTTGGCCACCGCCTTGATTGGCTTCGCGCGTTGTATTCGCCATCGGGCGGCGAGGCCTTGTATGGCCGTGTTGACGACGGTGGTTTCGCTGGCGCCCTTAACTTGGCAACGATCTTCGCGGCGCTGAAGTAGTCCCGAGCTTCTCAGGGCTTCGCTTTCGGCGAAGAGTTGATCCGCCGACTCGCCGACGTAGTTTCCCGAAGTTGTTGTGGAGGCGGTCGCGAAGCTGCTCCCACGCGTAGATGGAGTTCGCTCTATGGTAAAAATCAGACAGCGCCACTCCTCGCAACGCGAGGGGAGCCCTTCGCTTTGTGGTGTCGTCTCCCGCGGCCTCGATGGCGGTTTCATACACGCGCACGAACTCGCGGGGTCCGTACGCCCTTGAACGGCTCGATGACGCTGGGAACTTGAAGTCCTCGCCATTCCGCCCGCCGCAGCCCCGCCGAGAGCGGGACTCGACGACGCGCCGCAGCGGGCGCGATCGATGTGGGGCGTCACGACTATCCGCCTCTCGGCGTAGGCTCGCGCGACCGGCGCGCGGCTCGCCGCTCGAGCCCTTGCATGTCTCTGACGGCCCGCGAAGGTCTCGAGCTCGCCGAACGTGTTGAGGGCCGCCAACAGGCGCTTTCACCGCACCGCGGTGGGGCCATCGGCGCCCCGGCGGCGAAGTCGGTATGGGGACTATCGCCTCCGAGATCCCAGCATCGTTCGGTCGCTCCACGGCTACCACCACCCCTCGGTCGGTTGCCATCGCCGCGCGATGGCGGGCTCGGTGCCGCTGCCGCGATGGCGGGTCGGGTGCCGCCGCCGCGGCGGCGGGTCGGGTGCCGCCGCCGCGTGGCGGGTCGAATGCCGCCGCCGCAATGGCGGGTCGGTGCCGCCGCCGCGTGGCGGGTCGTGCCGCCGTCGCCGCGGGCGGCGGTCGGGTGCCGCCGTGGCGGTGGCGGGTCGCTTGCCGCCGCCGCGCGAACGCCGCACTTGCGCTGCAGCACCGACGCCGAGGCCCGGTGCTCACGCGCCGCCCGACCCGACCGTCTTCCTTCCTTCGCCGCCGTCGACGAAGCTTTTTTCGGTGCCATCTTCTTCTTCGATCTTCGGGCTTGTCCTCGTCCTTCCCCACGGACGGCGCCAACTGTTGTGGTTACAGACCAAACAGAGAGAGAGAGAGAGAGGGTAGTGGGGAGAGTGAGGATGTGGTATGTCAAATGTTCTCCTGCCCCCTCGCCTCCGAGGCTGGCATTTCGTATATATATGCACATGGGTAGTGATTTTACAATTGTGCCCTTACGTCGAGTTATCCCTGCTGGGGGTATTTGAGTCCTTACACATGTTCTATTCTGATCCTTACAGTCCTTATGACAGGCCTGCTGGGTTTAGGTGGGGGCCACCCCTACAACATCCGCCTTTGCGTTTGCATCTAGGGGTGTGCCTTTTCTCTGCGTTCGCCTCTACATTTGCATCCGAGGACCTCCTTTTTGTCCCTCCTCTTGCATCCACTTCTGCCTCTCCTTTTATAGGCTCGGGCGGGGGTCGTACATGCCGTATACGGCTCCAACACGGTGTTGGTTGCGCCGTTTAAATCAAAGATAAGATTCCTAATTGGATATGGATTAGTTGCTTTCTGGGACTCTGCTTTCATATCGGAGATTTGTTAAGCGTTATCTCCAATTGGATGAGGATATGGTGTGATCATATCTCTGTTGCAGAGACGATGCGCCCGGAGTCCATCTCTTCCCTCCATCCTAGTTGTAACCACCGGTCAACTCAATGTGATCGAACACAATGTACTTAATGCCCCAAGTCGTCGAATCATGGGTCAGACGTGATCGTATCGGCTTGGTTGGCAAACGTGGTCGATATGGCGCGGTCGAAACAACCGCTCAGTCCCCCAGCGATCAGAACATAGTCGTACTAGTCAACGTGATTGATACGTGGTCGATACGGCGAGATTGCCTGTCATAACTCACTCGATCCCCTGGCGATCGAAAATGTAGTCATACTGGTCAACTGATCGATAATGTGGTCGATACGACGAGACTGCCTAGTCGTGTTGTTACAAAAACTCATCAAACAAGTGGCACATAACTAAACCGGGTATTAAACGACGCGGTCTAATCACCTGTCGTCCAGTCACCAGGCGGCAGGCGGTGGCTTGTCGAGCGACCGCGACACATGTCAGCCCCATGGCCCTACCGCCTGGCCACCGTGTGGCAAAAACGTTCTTTTTGCAAATTGTGTGCGAGTACTGACAGAAGTTAAATACGTGTCGCAAAAACGCTATATGTGGGTTTTACTCGGAAAATCCTATATTTATTAGCACATGCTATTTTGTTGTTCATATTATTGCTTGGTATTTATGTTTTGTCAATTGAAATGCTTAAACAGTGGGAGTAGAGAAAGGACTGTGCATATTCAGCACATAGAAATGACAATATATAGAAAATAAATATGCATGCATAAAATAAAATTATTGGAAAAATCTACTTGAATCGCAAATTTGGGATTATAAATATTGATTCGGTTAAACTTTAAATTTCTTATCAATTCAACTTCTACTGAAGCTTGAACGATCCAAATTTTATTTGGATTTCGAATTAAAAATTTTGAATTTTTTTGGAGGAAGGGTCACATGCTAAAACAATTTAAACCGTGTTATTCTTGTACATTCAAGAACCACAACTTTTGGAACTTCAGCTCCTACCTTGTACGCCGCGGCCGTGGATCCCCGCAGAGCGTCGCCGTCACCGCCTTGTGGAGCATCGCCGCCCTGTTTCCGTTTCCTAGTACCATCGCTGATGTGGACCACCTGGGAGGTCTACTACCCCTGCGACGTGATTTCAGGCCATAGATAGGCCACATATTTTTAGGTTGTGGCCGATAGAATTTGATTATAATTGATGGATTTTATATGTGTTTTTTAAGAATATGATAGATGGTAAAAATACTGATGTAGATGATGCATATTGTTGTAGGGATGGTCCTCACCTAAACCCAGCAGATCTGTTAGAAGACTATAAAGACCAGAGTAGAACATGTGTAATGATTCAAATACCCCTAATAGGGATAAACCGCTGTAAGGGCATAATTGTAAAAGCACATCCCATATGCATATATATAAGGAAAGGCTATGGGAGAAAGGGGGCAGAACATTTACACCTCTCCACTATCATCTCTCTCTGTTTGATCTGTAACCATAACACATATAATTTTATGTTTGAAGAAATCTTCTTGTTTATTTTAACTTTCTGAAAAATTGAAGCCAAAAACAAAAAACAAAAACAAAAAAACACAGGCCGTAGCAGTTGATTCCAGGGAGATCCTCGAGGAGCGGATCAAGACCGGCAAGAACAGGTGGTTCTTCACCAAGCTCCGCTTAGCCCGTGGTGGCGCTAGCGGGATGGTACTAGTGCACTGCCATTTCTTTCCAAAGCTGTTGTCTGCCCCGATGTAATGGTACTGCTGCCTGTTTGTGAGGGTATTTTCATGTTGGTATGGATCACTTAAAGAAGCTTATCAAGACACATCTTATGGGAATTTTCGCATCAAAACTAAAAGTTGGGAAGATGAAAGAAGCAGCTGAGGGTAAACAAGTCATTTTTCCTCTACTGGCAGTTGACTGGTTCCAACCGGTCGCTAATGATGGACAATTAGTGTTAGCACTTTCGACGGCATACTCAAAGATATCGAATTTGGCACGGCAGATGCAAGAATCGGCAAGTCCCAATGGCATACACAAAATTTTCTCTCATATTAATGTGCGCCATTTGTTTACAAGTACTTATATGTTTTATTATTATCTATTATTTCTTAGTAACGTTAAGTGTTTCGACATATCGGTCTTTACAAATTACTATGTCTGTTGCAAATAAAAATTCGCTTTATACAAAATATACTTGGTAGGATAGTCATTCCTTGACAAAGTTTGTATATATTAATGCCCTTACTTAAAGTCTTAGAGAGTATATTTTGTACTCACTGTTGCTTGTTGAACACCTACGATAACAAAAAGAGGAAGATCCTTTAGTCGGCTACTTGTATAACATAGGGTTTGATGACGAGGATGTCGAGTTCTAAGGCGTTAACCCGCTATGGCATATCGTGAGGGCCCTATTTGTTATCTTCATGATTATTTTTCCGCTGCAAGAACTCTTAGAGTGATTTATTTGGCTGGCCAGCCCTTTTGTATAAACCTTGGCTAAGTAACCCTATGTTGAACCGTTAATTATTGGGCTTGTTCTTTTTCGGCTACGATTGATGACTTATGGCTACAATGATAGATTTTGCTCCTAGAGCAAGCGCTTATGCGAATGAATCGAATACCGATAAACTGATTCGAAAAGGTTGTACTGATAAACCACTTCAAAAAGACGATAAAGAAGATGTTCCATTTATTTATCTGGAGGAAGCCATAAGTTGAAAAGAATGATGCCATTATTTGTAACTTTATTTTATTTTAGTCGTGTATAGATGTGATGCAACAATTTGAATGTGCGCTGGCTATTGATCATTGACTAGTATGATAAACATAAACATATAGAATTCGAAGTTGAATTTCCACATCCCATATAATTTGCCTGACTAAAAATGAAGAGAAAGAAGAAAAATTGTACATACAACAAACACTAAACAAACTAGCCTATTTCAATCAAGCCCTTCTCGTAATCAAGCACTAACATATTTATATCGTTCCTATGTTTTCTCAGTCTCGTGTGTTTTTTATTCCTACATTACAACCACCTCTTCCTATTTCCTATGTTATCTACTAGCAGCATAAGCGCGGCACCACACCGTGTTAGCTATCATATGGACCAAAGTAAAAGAGACAACAATTCGCAGGAAAGTTTTTTTAAAAAAATCAAGGATATACACGTAATTTCAGAAAAACGAAAGCTTTTCTGCAAAAAACTGATGACCTATAAGGATCTGTACGTAACTAAACGAGGACCCATACGTAATTTTAGAAAACTGTGAGGTGCTATCCTGTAAAAGGATACGCAATTTCGGTGGAGTGGAGGGGGTTTTTAGGGAAAAACGTGGTAATGATCTTTTTGCAAGAACCGATGACCAAAATGTAATTTCGTAAAACTCGGAGGGCCTATTTGCAGAAAAGCTGACGCGGCTTGTTAGCGGGGGCACTTCCCCCGGTCTTAATATAGGATGATTTCTATGGGCCTGTTTGGCGCGGCTGTGGCTTTTGGCTTTTAGCTGAATTTTTTGAATTTTGGCTGTTTACGGTACATATTACAGAAAGAGAGATACTCACTTGCAATTTTGGCTGTTTACGGTACATATTACGGAAAGATAGATACTCACTTGCAATTTTGGCTGGTACAGATGTTGGATTTTTAACGTGTACATCATTTAACTTGTAGACCCTATCTTGAGAAAATACTCTGTTTAAAAATTAGGTACTATAGTAAAAGCCAAAAGCCATCAGTTTGAAAGAGAGGAACAGCTCTATATTTGACAACTACATCTGTACCTTTCCTCGGTTTTTCCTCTTTCCTTCGTTTTCATCGCTATGTTCCAAACAGCCTCTTGACATTACAGATGAAAAGAGGAGGGTTACCCAAGTCTTGCACGGCGAAGTTGCGATTCTTTTAAGAGAAGGAAGAAACAAAGAAACATGACGTGACCTGATGATTTTTTTTAGGAAAAAAACAGAGAGAAGAAAGTGGGTGAGAGAGTGTGTGTGTCTGTAGCAAGGGGCTATCGCTCAGTGATTGCATCTCTCCCAGCTTCCTCCTCTCCAGGTCTCCCCCGATCAGTGTGCTCCATTGCGACCAACAGGTGCGTGCGGCTTTCTCTTTCCAACTAGCGCATCTTTAATCGTCGTGATAATATCATGTATGGCTCCTCTCAGAAGAATCAGTTCGCAAAGCCGATTCAGTCTGGTCTTGTCTGGTTCTGCCTGCTCCTGTTCAGGGGCCAACTGGGCTCCCTATTGCAGTTCTACCTTTCATTTCTTGATAATAATGGATTCATGGATGCGACTTCATCCTCTTCGCCCATCTCAACGTTTCCATTTGTTTTCTTTGAACAGAGCAAATCGCTGCTGTAGTCTCGATTCGACTGCAGATAGCATAGTTCTTCTGTCAGTTGACTTGGAGAGGGGAATGCCTCTTCGTTTCCCTTAAGTATTTTCGATCCAATTCTTGGCTCCCTTTGGCGATCCCGGGTGATCTATTTCAATGATGTTCATCTTAGCTACAAAGATTCGTCACTCAGTAGTGTCCCAAGCTTCGGGGCCCCAGGCCTGGTTCGAGCTTCGAAGTTTAAGCCCAGTCAAGGCACGGGCCAGCCCGGCTCAGCCTAGCTCACTTTGCCAATAGATTTGTGTAGGATAAGTACGGCAAGTAAGGGGTTGAATGATTCTTACAAAATGTTCTCTCAAAAATCAATAATAACATATAGCGGAAACACAATTTTATGAACTCACCAAAGTCTAGAGCCACAGAAGGCAAAACTTCAGAAAAGCAATCTAACACCGGTCAAACCTCTAATTGTTAGCAGTCAGACCTTTAGGCATTAACAGTAAAATCAGCACTATTTTAAAACCAAAAATCCATTTAACTCTTAATCCAAATATCCAAATGACTTGAAACTTAGCATGCACCTTCTCGAGGATGTTATGAACCTATTTCAATCAACGATCGAGAGAATTGTTGTCAAGTTGTGACTTTTTTCATTTGAAGGACGATTGCACAAAACCGGTCAAAAGAGGGAAAACAAAGAATATAACTTGCTCATGGGTGAAGGATGGCTAAGATGGCTCTAGATATATTCCCATATGTTATAGCAAGCAATAACTCCTAAAGATTTTAACCAAGAAGGTTAAATCCAAATAAAACAAGGCAACTTTAAAAACCTATAAAATTTGATGCCTAGATGGATATTGATTGATTTCCATGAGTCATCTCTATTACTTACATGTCCTTGGTACAGAGCAAGAGTAAGAGGGGAGAGAAGAGACCAAAACCAACAAGATCAAATACAAATCAACCAAAACAAGAGAGATCCATGAGAACTGAATAAAGTTGATATATTGCACTTGAAGATGAATGTTTTACATTCATTCCACTTGGAGAATAAGAGAGAATACCACACACACACTTTTCAAAACCCTAACCATAGAATTCTTGGCTAGAATGAAGAGGGTTTGGATGGTTAACTTTTAAATTTCCATCCCAACCAGTTAAATTGATGAGACAACACGCCCACATATAACCATAATAAATGCTATCCACTAGCACATATGGGGGAAACCCGTTAACCCTACATAACACGGGTTTTACCAACACACTACACTCATGCATGTTTTTTAAGGTACATGTGTCCAAACCTACTAAGTCTTTAGCCTTTGATCCAACTTGATTATCTCAGCTCCTTGACTTAAACCGCTTTCCTAAATACAGCTCAAGTGCCATGGTTTTGATCCAAAATAGTTTTCAGTATTTTGATCAACTTGCCAAAATTCTCTTTTTTGATCCGATCTTTATCTTCCCTTGCAAGCAATCGCCATAATTGTCACATATAAATGTATCACTGGCTTGCCACGTGTCGACAAGTCTCTTCTGTTCCGTTCCACTAGACCACGTTTCACTTGAACTAACTAAGCTATATAGTACAACCCATCGCTCGAACTTCGCTTCAACATTTCCTATGTTCCACTTGAGCAACATTTCACTTGAGCTCAGCTATCTCACCCGACATTCTTGATCGTTCCGAGCCTCAGCTCCCCCATGAGTGTAGCTCTAATCCTTGCCGTTGACTATAATTGACTCCAAGCGTCCCTGTATATTCAAAAACCGAGAAATCATTTTCGGACACAAATTCTTCACAACTTGACACATGTTAATCAAAATATGTTTCATGCAACACATATGCACTGACCTAGGTCAAATAAAAACACACTGTGACTCAATTTCCTAAATATCCAATTTTCGGCCGAAGCAAACCAGCTCTACCGGTCAGACCACCAGCGCCGTCCGCTCAGACCACAGGCTCTGGCTGGTGTGACCGCCAGGTCTACAACAAGTCCAGAAAAAAAGTAAATTTGTAAAACCCAAATTACAGCTCCTCTAACTTAGCAATGGTTCATCATAACGAATCCTGAACGTTCTCACATGGTCCTCCAATTTGAAACCATTTGAACCCTAGGAATCGAACAATTGGTTCCAAACATGCCCTTGGAGGCTTGGACAGTTGTGTGCACTTTTACTAGACAAAAGAAGGCGCCGTCCGCTACATGCTCGGCGGAATGCGCCGGCGGCCGGGGAGAGCAGAGTTTCCTGCACTCGTTGCATCGATAGGCCCTCTGCAATCAAAATAAGTAACATGATATATTATAATTTGAAGTGTCTTATATGCTGTAAATTCTATTGAGGCAACATAGAAATAAAGGGGACCAGTAGAGAAAACTACTCTTTACATATGACTGCATGAGTTAAAGCTTGGTACTTTTTAAATTTCGATGAAATCTGTTATTCTACCATGTAACACGCTGTGTCTGTGTTGTTCAAAGACAAATGGCGAGGCGACTCCTGCCGCCACGAAGATTGGTTCCGTTTTAGGCGATAAAGCCGCCAATGCCATCATAGACAAGCTATCCAAAAATGTTACTAACCTGAAGGAACTGCCGGGGAAGGTCGATCAAATGAGGATGCAACTGATAATGATGAACAATGTTATAAGACAGATAAACACAGTGTACCTCACCGACGCACTTGTCAAGAGCTGGATTGGGGAGGTCCGCAACGTGGCTTACCATGTTGAGGATGTAATGGACAAATACTCATACCATCTTCTTCAACTAGAGGAAGAAGGGTTCCTGAAGAAATTCTTCATCAAAGGAACGCATTATGTCCTTGTTTTCAGTGAAATTGCGGATGAGGTAGCTGTGGTAGAGAAGGAAATCCAGCAAGTTATACAGATGAAGGACCAGTGGTTGCAGCCCTCCCAGCTTGTTCCTAACCAACTCACTGAGATCGAAAGACAGCAGTGCCAAGATCACTTCCCAGAATTTGTAGAAGACGAAGATCTGGTAGGAGTTAAAGAAAACAGAAATTGTCACTGGATGGCTATACTCGTAAGAGCCGCAACGACACGACAGCTGATAATAAAGTGTCCGTATGGGTGGGTTGGGAAAAACTACCCTGGTCACAAATGTTTATGAACATGAAAAGGTCAACTTCCCTGCATATGCGTGGATCGCCGTGTCACAGATGTATACTATGGTTGCTCTGTTCAGGAACCTACTTAGGAAGCTACTTATTAGCATCGCTTGCGAGGAAGAAGAAGAAGAAGCACAGTCAGCACGAATTGACAAAATGGATGTACACGACTTGAAAGAAGAAATAAAGCAAATACTCCAAAATAGAAAATGTTTGATTGTGTTAGATGATGTTTGGGAGCAAAAAGTATACTTCCAAGTACGTGACGCTTTCCAGAATCTCCTAGCAAGTCGCATCATCATTACGACACGGAAGGACCATGTCGCTGCTCTTGCTTCCGACACTCGTCACCTTGAGCTCCGGACGTTGGGTAAGCCTGATGCATTTGAGCTCTTCTGTAGAAGGGCTTTTTACAACAAGAAGGGACACAAGTGCCCCAAGGAGTTTGAGACAATTGCTAGTTCTATAGTGGACAGGTGTCGTGGCCTGCCGCTAGCAATTGTTACCGTAGGCAGCTTGTTGTCTTCGAGACCACGAATAGACGATTGGAATCATACACACAACCAACTTTGGAGCGAGTTATCAAATAATGATCATGTCCGAGCAATTTTAAGTCTGAGCTACCATGACTGTCAGAGACCTCGAAATCGCTTCTTGTATTGCACTGCTCTCAAGACTACCCCATGTCACGGAGAGCCTTGTGCGGCCGTGGTTGCCGAAGGCTTTGTGCCGAGCAAAGAAAAGAACACACCGAGGAGGTGGCCGAGGGAAATCTCATGGAATTGATCCACCGCAACATGATTGAGGTCGTGGAGTATGATGAGCTTGGCGAGTCAACACTGTAAGATGCATGATATTGTGCGAGCCGGCTCTTTCTGTTGCTAAAGAGGAAAGATTTGGTTCTGCAAATGATTATGGCACAATGGTACAGATGGATAAAGCTGTTCGCCGCCTGTCATCGTGTGGATGGAAAGACACTACTGCACTAAAAGTTCAATTTCCACGTCTTCGAACCCTAATGGCTCATGGAATATGAGAGACCATGTGGTCTAAATCCCATGTTGGTGATGAGTAATTGACACATGGTTTGGTTAGAGTGAGTTTGGTTTGAATGATTCGTGCCATTTTGGCATTTGGCGAGGTCGGGTTGTGCCTAGATGCATTTGACGCGTGGCGTCGTCCGCTTGGCCATGTGGGCCATTTCTCGCTTGAGTAGGATTTGTAGGTGCTAACCATGTTTACATGTTTTGTACCGTGCTATGCGATGTGTTTGTTTTGTCTGTGTGGCCGCAGGACGTCGAGCGGAGTCGTGGCGAGACACGGTGGACCGGACTAGGCGCAGGTGGCGTTGAGGTCAGAACGGTCGGGATGTGTCGAAGACGACGTGGACTCGAGGTGGTTGCGAGGCGTGCGAGACAAGCAATGCGGAAGCTTCCCGGAAGGTGCAGCAGGGGCGTTTCGGTAAAAACGCAGGGCTGCAAAAGGAAGTGGGCATTAGCGGGTAAAGCATGAGGGTTAGAGGGTAAAGCAAAAGCAAAATCCACTTTGGAGAGGCTATAAAGGAGGGTGTCTCTGCATGGTCAAGGTGGCTTTGAGGGTAGGTTGCTTTGTGCTTAGTAGTGGAGAGTTGGTGAGGAGAGACAGAGTGTGTCCCCTTCTCAATCATGTATCCGGGAGTTGAGTTCTTGTGTTCTTGATTGATCCAAGCATTCATGGAGCAAGAGAGTTGGTGTGTGTTGTAATGTAATCATTCCTCTACTGTAATCGCGATCGTGACTCAATGGAATGAATCGATTTGGTTGAAATCATTCTCTGTTAGCTCTCTGCAGTTTTCCTTCGATGCCTTCTTAGCCCAAATTTCTTGGTTTTGATTCTTGGTGTTTCTTTTGTCGAGGAGTGGCAAAATGAGTTGCTCGATGATGGGAGTGTGTTTCTAGATCATTTGATCAAGTTCTCCCAAGAGCAAATCAGTTTTAACCTCGATTTCTTTTGCCTTCCTCTGCTCATGTATTTCCATTTCTAGGGTTTTGGGAAAATCTTGATTCCCGTTGCAAGTTGGTATGAAACTTGGCATGGAGAACCCTAAGGCTATCTACTAGTCATTCTCAAAGTTTCATAAGCCAAGGTTCAAGGTTTGATGAGAAGTTTGGATTTTGAGTTTGCCTCTGCAGGTTCTCGCTCATTCTAGGGTTTTAGGATAAAACTCATTTCCTTCTATGAGATGGCATGAAATTTGGACTCTATAGTCCTGGTGGTATTGCTAATATACCTGCAAAGTTTCATTGCCAAAGGACCAAGGATTTGACGGAAATTTGAGTTTTGGTTCAGTCCTCTCAATCTTTTCAGTTTTCAGTCCCTAGTCTGAATTTCTTGTTTTCTTGATCTTTAACTGAGTTCTTTGTTTTCTTGGTCTCCCTTGCTATTTAGGACATATTCATGGTCTTTAGGGCTCAGGAGAACAGCTGAATTTCATCAAATTCTCAGTTTGATTGGTGGTCTATTTTCTTTACTGCTTGCTGTTTTTCAGCATCATTTTCAGCCCTTTCTACATTTTGGGGCTGCTCTTAATTCCCTTCATGAAAATGACGAAACTTGGCAGGCAGGTTCCTATGGCTATTAAGTAGCTATCCTCAAAGTTTCGTGGCCAAAGATTCAAGGATTGAGTGGGAATTTAAGTTTTTGTAGCTGCTGCCAGTAATTTTCAGATATTGCCACATTTCTGAAATTCTTGCTCATGGGTTGGATTTCCTTGGTCTCTAGGTCCTCTAGCTTTGTTTAAAGTTACGACATTCAACCCCTTCATCCGTCATTCGGTCCTACAATTGGTATCGAGCCGTTAGCTCTAATCAATAGATCTTAACCGGTCTCAAGAGCCATGGCGACGAACAAGTACTCGACCAAGCCGCTTTGTTTTCGATGGCATGGATTACCCTTCCGAAGAGCCGAATGGAGACATACATCCGTGCTCGGGGTATGCCATCCGCGCAAGGTCAAGGTCCGGTTTGTCGTTCTCGCCGATGAAAACATCAATGTCAATAACATGACCGATGTTGAGGCAAACGCTAAGGCAAGGAACATCATTATCCGTGGCCCGAGTCGTAGCGAAGTTCGATCGCATCTCCCACTGCCGTCCCGCTTACGATATCCGGGTGACCTCGACGCATACCATGAGGGCACCACCTGATCAAGACGGTTCGACAGACCAGCCAAGCGCGAATACAACAAATTCGAGATGCTTGCCGGTGAGTCCCTAGATGAGTGTTTCGCTCGTTTTCACAAGATCTTGAGCAACCTCCGAGCGGTCGGTCTCACATACCCGACTCGGACAACGCCGCCGATGCTTGCGCACTCGACCTGCGTGTGTGGGAGATGAAAGTGACCACCATCAAAGACACGACAGACCTCTCGACCTTGACTCTTGACGCTACAGACTCGCGCCAAGACTCACGAGATTGACGTTGTCTCTCGAGGTCGGGTCACGATCGATGGCTTTGGTCACCGATCCCGCTTCAGCTTCGGTCTCTCTTCCGAGTCCTCTTGCGGTTTCTCCTTGTCGCTCTCGTGATATAATCGATGATCGCTAGAGCACTGCGGATGAGCGCCTTGCCCTCCTTGCTCAAGATTCTCCCATGCTTACAAAGGAAGGAGGGACAGAAGAGAGGACCCGTGATTTGCTTCGAGTGTGGTGGCCCCAACCACATCCGAGCAACCGCCCAAGCTTGGGAAGGGTAAAGGTGACTACGGCGGTTCGGGCAAGAACGACTACACCGACAAGAACCGCAACACGAAGCCTTCAAAGACTGCCCGAAAGAAGAAGTTCCGCAACTTCGGAAGGCCAAGAAGCTCTTCCACCGCGCCTCACCGCTTTCGACGACCTCGACCTCGGCCGAGGTGGAGGGATGGAGCGACGACGACGGACGGGTGACCAAGAGCCCAAGGATGGCGGCGACGACTTCTCCAAGATGTGCTTCATGGCCTCGAGGGCGAATCGAGCGACAATGAGTCGCACTCCGACTCGGACGAGGTATGCCCCACCTACGACCAGCTCAATCATGCTTTTCTTAAGCTAGGTGGTTTTCATGCTAGAGCTAGGGCTAGGTGTACCGAGTTAGAGAAGGAAGTAGATAGACTATCACGGAGCTTACTTCACTTACATCCGCTCCTCCCGTGATGATTGTGATACTTGCCGTGCTCTGTTGGGTGACATGGAGAAACTAAGGACCTCGCATGATAGTGTGTCCTCCGAGCTTGATATTGTTAAGGTGGAGAATGTTAGTCCGCTTGCTGAGTTAGAGTTGAGTAGGATGGTCATTACCCTACTTACTACCGATGAGACTACTTCTCCCACCTCATGTGAGGTTAAGGACATTGTCGCTAGAGGACCTTATGCCATGCTCCTTGATCTGCCCGAGTCTTGTGAAAATTGCAATAACTTGAAGATGAATCTAAAACGGGCAGATCATAAAATTGCCGAACTACAAGCTTCTTTGCTTGAGCCGATTGATTCATGCTTGAACTGTCCTAAGTTAATCGCTGAACTTGAAGTCGTCTCCAAACAGCTTTCAAGAAATGATTGATCATGATAGGAAGTTGGCTCAAGATGCTTCTAAGGACCTCGTTAGCTCACCATGCATTAATTGTAACAAACTAAAATCGACTTGGTTGCTTTGAATGACAAATGTGTGAAGCTAACTAAGGACTTACTAGAGAAGCCACAATCTGTTGTGATGTGATTGATGGTGTGGGGAGAAGCCCTGGGTAAGGATGAGACGCTTAGAGACGCGAACCAACTCGCTAGTAGTAGGACTGTCCCTCGTGAGCCTACTGCGTGCGTGCACAAGCCATTCTTTCCTCTCTCGTTGGTTCTTCTTCGCTCCCTTACCTCCCGCTGCTTCTCTTCTCCTCGCTCTTCTTGCACCTCTCTCTTTGGGAGTGTCGCACCTTATGAACACTCTCGAGAGATTTGTAGGCGGCAAGAAGAAGCTTAATCTTATTCTAGACCACCCAAGATTTGCAGATTTAATCGTGGTCTAGGATATGACTATTATGAGGATATGAGGAAGCATCCACCGCCGTGCTCGCACTCCATAGCACCGTGTGTGATCGAGACCGAGCCCGGACCGAGAAAGTCCAATTTAAGTCGGGGCTATGTCCAGGATTTCGACGGCAAGGTGATTGCACCCATCGCCGGCCTCTCGTATATGCTTCGACCGTGCTACTTCTACCTCTCGAGGATGAAGTATCACCGCACCTTCGCCGAAGGATGGACACACGGTTGATCGATGCTTCAGCGCGCCAAGATCGCGCGTAGAGATCGTGGTTGAGTCTTCTAGGCGATTCGTGATCAGCCCAGATCCCGAGTGCACCTAGGACCAAAGACGAGGTCTAGGTTTATCGCCGTTGATGGGTTTGGGCAGCATCGAGGACTTGGTTTTTCCGAGTCTTCGCTTTTCGTCCTCATGCTGCTCCCGGTCATGACTTCCGCCGTCCCGAGGGTAGATCTCGCTTTCCGCCGAGATAGCTACCGCGGCGTGATCGGCGTGTTGCGGTGTTCGACTCGCTCTCCGTAGCGCCGGACCCATCAGCCTTCGTGTCCGCTCACGCACCTTCGCTTCTTTGAGTCATGGAGAGCGTAGGGTAGATAGAGGTCGATCGTGCTTGACTACTTCATCCGCTCGACGTGTTGTTCAAGATTGGGTGCCAAAATCACTCTTGATTTATCCCAAGATCGAGACTTTACTCTATTTGACTCAGTTCGCGCGAGGAAGGGAAAGGTTTGGCTTGTAGACTCGGTTGTTCTCGCCATATGACCGGAGACTCCGCTGGTTTTCTTCCTTGCCCGTGCTCCGTGTGATGAGACGATCACCTTCGGAGATGCTTCATCCGGCGCGTCATCGCCAAAGGTACTGTGCGCATTAATGATTCTTTCATTTTGAAAGATGTAGCCTTGGTTAGTAAGTCAAGTACAATTTGCTTTCGGTTTCTCACCACCGATGACGGTTTCGAGGTGAGCTTTAAGAAAAATGCTTGTAAAATTCTTGATTCTTCTGTAGTCCGGTTTATGGATTTCGTTATGGGAGGATCTTTCGTGCTGATTTTTCCGAGTCTTCCGTGATCCTCTCGTGTTTAGTTGCTTCGAGTCCCGCGACTCTCTTTCTCGGCATAGGAGACTTGGTCATATTGGATTTGACCATTTGACCCGAAAGTTAGCGGTCACGATCTCATTCGTGGTCCGCCAAACTCAAGATGGTCAAAGATCCGTTTGTGCTCCATGCCGCACGGCAAGATGGTTGCCGCTTCTCATCCTCCCACCACAATCACTATGACCGATGCACCAGACAGTTGCTCCACATGGACACGCTTGGACCACTCGAGTGCAATCAGCAGGAGGGAAGTGGTATGTTCTCGTTGTGGTCGATGACTTCTCGAGGTATTCTTGGTGTTTTTCTTAGCCTCGAAGGATGAGACGCCACATTTCCGAGGTCTTTTCAAGAGGCTTTCGTTGAGCTCCCGTGTGCCTTACGAGCGATCCGCAGTGACAATGGCACGAGTTCAAGAATTCCTACTTTGAGAGTTTCAGTGAGACAGTGTAGAGCACCGCTTCTCTTCTCCGCACGTCCCACAAAGAAATGGCGTCGTGGAGAGGAAGAACCGCACCTTGGTCGAGATGGCCGTGACGATGCTCGATGAGTACTCTACACCTAGGAAGTTTTGGGTGAGGCTATTGCGACCGCGTGCCATGTTTCGAATCGAGTTTTCTTGGGCACACTTGCACCGCACTTCTTATGAGTTGAGATACGCGAAAGCCCAACGCCTCTCATTTTCGTGTGTTTGGTTGCAAGTGCTTTATTCTCAAGTCCGAACCTAGATAAGTTCGAGTCACGTTCTTGTGATGGGATCTTTCTAGGTTACTCGCCTTCTTCGCGGGCTTATAGGGTCCGAATCACGAGTCTAGCAAAATGGTAGAGACTCGTGAGGTGACCTTTGACGAGGCCACCGGGACTAGGCCTGATATCTCGTGTTCTTTAGAGCGATCCGAGACCATCTTCGTAGATGACGAGGACGATGGAGATGAGGGTTGTCTACCCGATCCAGTCCCTTATCCACCTCTTGAGGTGCCGTCCTCCACCGCACCTCTAGGTGATCACCCATGCCTCTCGCTTCCTCCGAGCTAGTGGCTCTGCTCCTACCTCGTCACCACGAGGTAGAGGCCACTTCTTCATCTCATCCAGACCTCCTGCACATATCCGTAAAAGGCATCCTTCCGAGCGGATGATTGGAGACTGCTCGAGCGTGTTACCCGCTCAAAATCGCTTATATCAATTCTGTCTCCATTCTCGCTTTCATTGCCTCCTTTGAGCCCAAGGATGTTTCTCATGCTCTTTCCGACGAGTCTTGGGTCAATGCCATGCATGAGGAGCTAGAAAATTTCGAGAGGAACAAGGTCCGTCGCTTGTCGAGCCCCGCGAGGTCACAATATTATTGGGACTAAGTGGGTGTTCAAGAACAAGCAGAGCGAGGATGGAGTGGTTATTCGAACAAGGCTAGACCGGTAGCTCGGGGTTCTCCTGTGTTGAGGGTCTAGATTTCGAGGAGACCTTTGCCCTCGTAGCTCGACTTGAGGCCATTAGAATCCTGCTTGCCTTTGCAGCTTCTAAGGGTTTCAAGCTCTACCAGATGGACGTCAAGAGTGCCTTCCTTAATGGAGTCATTGAGGAAGAAGTTTACGCGACGACCTCCGTGTTTCGAGAACCCCAAATACCCACACCATGTCTTCAAGCTGAAAGCGTTATGCGGACTTAAGCAGCCCCAGCATGGTATGAGAGGCTTAAGTCCTACTTGTTGAGTCATGGGTTTGAAATGGGTAAAGTAGACAAGACCTTGTTCATTCGCCGTCATGGCAATGACCTTCGCTCGTCTGCATCTATGTCGATGACATCATCTTTGGCGCTCTTCTCATACTGTTTCACGCCTCTGATGTCATGAGCACCGAGTTTGAGATGAGTATGATGGGCGAGTTGACCTTCTTCCTTGGCTTCCAAATCAAGCGCACTGGGAGGTACATTTCTTCATCGGGAAAGTACACTCGTGACCTCCCGAGACGCTCGACATGAGTGATGGTAAGCCGTGTCAACTCCCATGGCTTCTACAACCTATCTTGACCTGATGAGGACGGCGAGCCGCTTGATCGAAAGAGTTCGAAGTATGATCGGCTCCTTCTTTACCTCACGGCCTCGAGACCGATATACACTTCTCTGTGTGTCCGTGTGCTCGCTGTGCTTCTCCTCGCGATCTCACCGCCAAAGCGGTGAAGCGCATCTTCGGCACCGCGAGCTACCATTGACTATGGTATCCGGTACTCTTCATCATCCCGTCTTTCCTTGAGAGCTTTCTGATGCGCACTTCACCGGTCAGAGGATAGATAGGAAGAGCACTTCGCACTGCCAATTTATTGGCACCTCTCTTGTTTCTCGGTCTTCGAGGAAGCAACCCTGTGTTGCACACCCATCGCAGAGGCCGAGCACGTTGTCGCCGCCATTGTCGCAGCCAGTACTTTGATGGTCTCGACCTGCGGGACTTTGGGTTAGCGATAGACGTTGTTCCACTCTTTTGTGATAACACTTCGCGATTAACATTGCTAAGAACCCAGCAACACTCTCGGACCAAGCATATTGATATTCGCCACTTCCTTAGAGACCATGTAGAGAAGGGTGACATAGTGCTCCAGCCAGGAGAGTGTCCACCGCTGGTCGACATATTCACCAAGCCTTTGGACAGCTGAGGTTTTCACTCATGGGAGAGCTTGGGGTGGTTTGTCCTACGATCAGAGTGAGGAGCTTGGGCTTTATCGCTTATTATATTAATTATGCTTCGTCTCATTTCTCATTGCATTGCATTTGCGGTGCATTGGGTTAAGTCCTTCTAGCATAGGTTAGAGTGTTTCTTGTGTTGAGTTGCTTAGACTTCTTACTCTTATCTTGTGCTTCCAGGATTAGCTATTTCTTATCTCACTAGGTTGAGCTCACTCACTTCTTGTAGGTTCTAGCGAGGGTTGGGCCACCCTGCAGACAGGCACGTGTTTGCTCTCTAGTGTGTGTTCGACGATCACCGTTAGTCCCGGAGTCATTTGGGGTAGATGAGAGTCGCTTTAAGCCATAGTTGCTTCTATATCTTATCTATGCTTTAAGGATCTGCATGCTATTTTCTTTCCCAGCTTCGTTTCTTATTGCTTTGGTTGGGGAGTTCATTTGGGAGCTTCGAGCTTAATATCGACATAACTCAACTTGAACTAAAAGTTGCATCTAATGTTGAGGGAGCTGGACTTTCTTGCATTTTCAGCATTCTAGCATTATAATCAATCTGCATTGAGCCTTGATTATTATCCTGTTATGACATGCTTCAATGCTTTACACCTTGCCATGTCTTGTGTTGTATATGCTAGATTGATCATGACTTCATATGTGTAGACTAGCTTTTACCATGATAAGTTAATTAAAATTGCCAAACTTGAAGTAAAACTTGTCATGCTAGCATTTGAGTTTAGTCTTTCTGGAGCTATCTCTTTATGATTCATGCCATGTCAACTAGGCTTAGCTGAGCGTTGAATCTTTTATTGAGCCTTAGATTGAGCTATTTTTAGTCTCTTGATGTAGCATGAGGTAGTACAACATGCTTACAAAGCAAAAGATCTCTTTGTGCGAAAAACCGATTTCACCAATTCTTTCTCATGAGACGGCTTGCCATTGCACTAGGCATGAACTCGGGAGTTTTGGATGACCTAGACTATCTTCTTAAGCTTCGCTTGAAGTAGTCGCATAAGGCTTGAGATCTAGCACATAAAAAATTGGGTTGGAAACAACCATGAGCTTTAAAAAGACAATGTTTCATGTGCTCAATTTGCTTAATCTACAAAAAGAACCAAGTACTTGCGCCAATGTTTCATTCTTGAGCATAGCACTCTAGTTGGTCTCAATATTAGCTTCTTGGTTCCGCTTAGCTTATTTGACATGGCCGGCATCATCCTTCGATACCTCTAGTTAGACTTTACTTCTTGATGACTTGCCATTCTCACTTAATGTACTATATTTCAGATTGTCATCTATGTATTCTAGCTAGCTTATACATGTCATGTCATGATCTAGATAGCTTCTTATAGAGTTATGGCTTGGTGTATTTCATTATGGTCATTATGGATAATTTTCATGGCTCAAAATGCTTAGAAATAATCAAACTTCAGCCATATTTCATCCTTCCTTGTGATCATATTCTCGCCTTTGCATTCTTGATGTGTTTATTGCCAAAAGGGAGAATAGAGGAGAAAAAGTCTTTGGGAGCCTTCTAGAGCTTTGGAGAACAATTTGCTCTTTCAGTTGTTGCTCTAGTGTTCCTTCTATCGACATGGTCATTAGCTTCGTTGGACCATGTTTGACTCTTTTCATTTCAAACAAACTCACTGTTTTTCGGGGTTTGTCAATATACTCATCAAGGGGGAGATTGAGAGACCATGTGGTCTAAATCCCATGTTGGTGATGAGTAATTGACACATGGTTTGGTTAGAGTGAGTTTGGTTTGAATGATTCGTGCCATTTTGGCATTTGGCGAGGTCGGGTTGTGCCTAGACAGATTTGACGCGTGGGCGTCGTCCCGGTTGGCCATGTGGGCCATTTCTCGCTTGAGTAGGATTTGTAGGTGCTAACCATGTTTACATGTTTTGTACCGTGCTATGCGATGTGTTTGTTTTGTCTGTGTGGCCGCAGGACGCCGAGCGAGTCGTGGCGAGACACGGTGGACCGGACTAGGCGCAGGTGGCGTTGAGGTCAGAACGGTCGGGATGTGTCGAAGACGACGTGGACTCGAGGTGGTTGCGAGGCGTGCGAGACAAGCAATGCGGAAGCTTCCCGGAAGGTGCAGCAGGGGCGTTTCGGTAAAAACGCAGGGCTGCAAAAGGAAGTGGGCATTAGCGGGTAAAGCATGAGGGTTAGAGGGTAAAGCAAAAGCAAAATCCACTTTGGAGAGGCTATAAAAGGAGGGTGTCTCCTGCATGGTCAAGGTGGCTTTGAGGGTAGGTTGCTTTGTGCTTAGTAGTGGAGAGTTGGTGAGGAGAGACAGAGTATGTCCCCTTCTCAATCATGTATCTGGGAGTTGAGTTCTTGTGTTCTTGATTGATCCAAGCATTCATGGAGCAGTAGAGTTGGTGTGTGTTGTAATGTAATCATTCCTCTACTGTAATCGCGTATCGTGACTCAATGGAATGAATCGATTTGGTTGAAATCATTCTCTGTTAGCTCTCTGCAGTTTTTCCTTCGATGCCTTCTTAGCCCAAATTTCTTGGTTTTTGATTCTTGGTGTTTCTTTTGCTGAGGAGTGGCAAAATGAGTTGCTCAGTGATGGGAGTGTGTTTCTAGATCATTTGATCAAGTTCTCCCAAGAGCAAATCAGTTTTAACCTCAGATTTCTCTTTTGCCTTCCTCTGTTCATGTATTTCCATTTCTAGGGTTTTGGGAAAATCTTGATTCCCGTTGCAAGTTGGTATGAAACTTGGCATGGAGAACCCTAAGGCTATCTACTAGTCATTCTCAAAGTTTCATAAGCCAAGGTTCAAGGTTTGATGAGAAGTTTGGATTTTGAGTTTGCCTCTGCAGGTTCTCAGTTCATTCTAGGGTTTTAGGATAAAACTCATTTCCTTCTATGAGATGGCATGAAATTTGGACTCTATAGTCCTGGTGGTATTGCTAATATACCTGCAAAGTTTCATTGCCAAAGGACCAAGGATTTGACGGAAATTTGAGTTTTGGTTCAGTCCTCTGAATCTTTTCAGTTTTCAGTCCCTAGTCTGAATTTCTTGTTTTCTTGATCTTTAACTGAGTTCTTTGTTTTCTTGGTCTCCCTTGCTATTTAGGACATATTCATGGTCTTTAGGGCTCAGGAGAACAGCTGAATTTCATCAAATTCTCAGTTTGATTGGTGGTCTATTTTCTTTACTGCTTGCTGTTTTTCAGCATCATTTTCAGCCCTTTCTACATTTTGGGGCTGCTCTTAATTCCCTTCATGAAAAATGACGAAACTTGGCAGGCAGGTTCCTATGGCTATTAAGTAGCTATCCTCAAAGTTTCGTGGCCAAAGATTCAAGGATTGAGTGGGAATTTAAGTTTTTGTAGCTGCTGCCAGTAATTTTCAGATATTGCCACATTTCTGAAATTCTTGCTCATGGGTTGGATTTCCTTGGTCTCTAGGTCCCTCTAGCTTTGTTTAAAGTTACGACATTCAACCCCCCCTTCTGTCGTCATTCCGGTCCTACAGAATAATTTCATCCTCCCCAGACATGTTATCCTCAGTTTTGTCCGAATCCAGCTACTTAACTGTTCTAGAGCTGCAAGATTCCGAAATCACAGAAGTGCCGGCATCTATAGGAAATCTTTTTAATCTAAGGTATATCGGCTTAAGGCGCACCAAAGTAAAGTCACTCCCAGAGTCCATTGAGAAGCTCTCTAGCCTCCACACACTGGACATTAAGCAAACCAAAGTAAAGAAGCTACCAAAAGGCATTAGTAAGGTCAAGAAGCTTCGACACCTTTTAGCCGACAGATATCCCGATGAGCAGCAGTCAGAGTTCAGGTACTTCGGCGGAGTGGAAGCACCTAAAGGTCTGTTCAACCTGGAAGAACTGCAGACTCTTGGGACCGTGCAAGCAAGCAAGGACTTCGCTGAGCAGCTGAAGAAACTGAGGCAACTAAGAAGCATATGGATCGACAATATAAGTGCTGCTGATTGCGCTAATCTTTTTGCTACCCTGTCAATGATGCCACTTCTCTCAAGCCTGCGTCTCTTTGCGAGTGATGTGAATGAGACACTTTCCTTCGAAACTCTCAAACTGACAAAGCTCTACAGGCTAATTGTCAGAGGGCGCTGGGCGGCTGGGACACTGGAGTGCCCAATATTTCGCAACCATGGGGAACATCTCAAACATTTAGCACTCAGCTGGTGTCAGCTTGGGGAAGATCCATTGGGGGTGCTCGCACCACTTGTGCCAAACCTCACTTATTTGCGTTTTAACAGGGTGAATAGCGCAAAGACTTTAGTTCTTTCTGCAGGATGCTTTCCTCACCTGAAGACACTCGTCTTGAAGCGCATGCCTAATGTCAACGAGCTGGAGATCGGAGATGGAGCCCTTCCATGCATTGAAGGTGTGTATATTATGTTCTTGTCAGAGTTGGATAAGGTGCCTCGAGGCATCGAAACTCTTCTGTCCCTGAAGAAGCTCTGGCTGCTGAACCTGCACAAGGACTTCACATATCAATGGCGCATGAATGGAATGCACCAGAAGATGCAGCATGTTCCAGAGATTCGCATCTAGGCGAGGCAGATTGTTTCTTTCTGCATTAGTGTTCTTGCGCGGCACTTTGCACACAACTAGGTTGTAGTTTCAATAAATCCTTAATTATTGACATCGTCCATAGTACTGCATTTGCACCCGTATCATACTTTCGGATTGTTACACAATTATTCCTGAAATGTCAGCGTTAATTGCCACCTGTAAACCCCTGAATTTGTTGTGTTGTTTCAATTGCTGTAAGATTGATTTCATGTAAGAACATGTCCCTTTTCTATTGAACTTGTTTTGCAAATAGTGCTGTCAATATCTCCGTCTTTATGTTTCTTGATAATCTAACTCTCCATTTATATTTCTACATCATCCGAGGTCTCATCAGCCAAGACTCGAGATATCATTTGTGTGTGTTCTTTTCAGTAGCTCCTTTGTGTGTTTTCCGGGTGTTTAGGTCCTCGATTTCACATCAATGTAGTGATTATTTCATGCATGGAATGTATGTATATTATGTCACTGTCAGAGCTGGATAAGTTCCCTCCAAGGCATGGAATCCATGTGCTCACAGAAAGAAGCTCTAGCTGCTGGGCTTTCATAAGGACTTCAGAACTCAATGGGACAAGGTTGAATGGAATGCACCAGAAGATGCAGCATGTTCCAGAGGTTCTTGTCTGGATGCGGCGGACTGGTTAACTCAATGGCATGGATTTTTTTTTTTTTTTTTTGCTAGGCCTGACACGTTTGAGCAACTTGAAGTTTCAAAGGAACTGTTTGGCAAAGCTGCTGCATATCTAAAAGGTCCAAGTAAATGTTAATTTACAACAAGAAGAAACACCAATTATTATCAATAGTTCAATACTAAATTCTAGAAATACACTTATGTTTTACCTTTTATACAGTGAGATACAAAGTTGTCTGTTGTTTCTCCCTCGTATATGCAAGTTGGTGCTACTATAGTAGTTACTTTTCATAACATCACACCTGACTGAAATTTCAATTCAGATTAATATAATAAGTGGAACACTTGAGTTTTGCCCGAAGACTGATATTTACAAATGATAGTCATCTGTACAGTTGCCTTGTATTATTACGGTAACTAAGCTGAGAACTGATTTACTTGAAATGCTTTTGCTTTGTAATGTCTTTGTTGTACATTAATCAGTTAGCAGTCATCAAATCATTTCTGTACAGAATTTATTTGGAGTTACTGAATAAGCACTGTTTCATTCTATATATGATGTACTTGAAAGTTGAGATACATTACTTTTATATGACTTTGCTTTGATCAATACAACACCCTGTTTTTATTTACAAATAAGTTCGTCTGTTTTGAAACTTTCTGGTTACACATCGTACTGATGATTATTGAAACTTAGAAATAATGAACTTTGATAGAGTCCTGCAGCACTGAAATATTTCTTACTTCCATTACTCTTTTTCCGTTATCTTAGGCACCACCCTTTATTGAAGCGAGTGAAATTTTGCATTTCAGGGCCTAAGGGCAGTATCTTGTCTGTTTTGTGCTCCAAACTTGGGATTCAACTCGCACTTGTCTTCTTGGATAAGTTTGTTGAATTTTTTGCTATCGCCAGGCCTTGTATGACCTACAGTTTTGTGAAATAATAATGGGATTTGATCAATGTCTAGATTTCCATGCAGATCAATATGAAGTTTAGTTTTTGTTCCTCATATGGTTTTTATATTTTTTTTCTAGCAGAATGCTGCTTGCTTATAGTTTCACGGTAAGAATTTCCTTTGTTCGTTTGGTACTAGTAGCACACACTACTTGATACGAAATTCTGAGTTTTTTCTTTTGCCCCCTATTGTTTGGTGTGCAGTGCACTACTAGAATATTTGGTAGTTAACTTGGTGTTGAGGACGTCTGGTGTCATGCACGTATAGCACCAGGACTCACATTTCACGTAGGCGGCGAAAACACGGCCGGCTGGTTGTGTATTCTACGGACGTATCGCATAAGGATTCAAATATCAAAGTCCAACCCTAACTGGCGTATCATGGACCGGTCCAATTAATGGCCATATCTTCGGTGTCTGCTCAACCCAACCGAACGACTAAACTATAGACCTACTATAGTTGTGAAAATTAATCTTATATCACTTATTTTATTTACAATTTTATTCTTTTAGAGATTCTACCGTTAGTAGTATGTGTGATAGTATAACTTAATTCTAACTGATCTGAACTATTGGATTCTAAAGATTAGATGGTTTATATTTATTTTAAGGTACCGTAATAAAGCTCTGTATCCAACACAGCAAAATAAAACTATGGATCGAAGGGTGGTGCAAGAAGCATTCAGTAGGTCGCGAGGATAGGCTCCTCTGATGAGAAGACTGGAGTATGTGCTCAGTCAAAATGACACTACCATGGACTATGATGACGAGCTCAACAGTTCCATCGGGCCGGCAGTGATGTTGCCGCTGGTGCCCTCTTCTCGGCCATTTGGCTTATTTGAAGAATACTATTTGCCGTTCTTTTATCACATTTGGCTTATTTGATCTACACTTCCATCCACTGCAAGAGCGGACAGAGGATTGTTGATTGTCTTCTGCGGGAAGCTCTCTAGTGAAAGTATGCCAGTAATGATCAGTGATCTCTCCCCATGTGAGTGTCTCTCTCCTTCTAAGTTGATAGGTGAAATTTTGTAGCATCGTATGGCGCAATCAAAGAGGGAATGAATGATTGCCTCTGCTTTTGAAATCTTCAGGTAATCGAAGAAGATTTCGAAAGCTTGATCGATTACTCGACGCTTAGCCGTTTCGCCAGATCGCTCAGCTTCAATCTTTGGCCAGATTGAACGTACTCGAAAACGTCAATCCAGAAATAGAGCTTCTCGATTACTTTTGCACGTAACCGAATACTTCCGCTGCAATAGCAATCACTAGAAATCTTCAACACATCACGAACCAAATTGATGCAAGATGTTCTTTATTGTTAGATCTCCGTGGATTTACAAAGTACTCTCACAAATACCCCTAAAAACCCTAGCATAAAAAGCGTCTTCAAAACCACTGGCCAGAACTCTTAGCCTCTACGTACTTTTATATGTTACAGCCCTAAACCATGTTCAACTCAAATACGAACACGAAATTCTATCTTTTCCTCAAATCAAGAGATCTGAAACATTTTCTAAACACGGGTTTTATTCAAACTCTCAGTCTTCTTAGCTATGCACTCCATCCACAACCCCTAACACAATACTGTGACGAAGCATCCAGAATCACACATTCCGTATCTTCATCACGCCTCATCAACTTCTGTGTCAAAGCCTCCAGGACCACACCGCTTATAGCTTCTTCACACATCACCACCTTTGATCTCCACGTGCTCCAGCGTCAGCCTGACCATCCCGCGTGACATCATCAACCATCTGGACCTCACATCCCCTCATCCTAGTCTCGATCCTCCTCGTCACCGACCATGATTGTCTCTACGCTCACCTGCACATGCAAAAGACCAAAGAAACTTTTTTCGACACAAGTTCTTCCCAACTTGATTGATATCAGCACATACACGTAACACACCATTGTCTATCCCTAGGCAAGAACCAAATCATCCACGAGTACCAAGTTATCCACGACCATACAACTCATCACTATCCAGAACCCAACCTTAGACCACTTAATTCGACCGCTAGCATAACGAGTACTCGAAAACACTAAGTACTCGGGAATAACCATCACTCTGCTCAAAACACTTGGGAATAACAAGCGTCGGACCATAGAACCATTGAGTGCCAACTATCTATCACAAAGTCTCAGACCATTGACCAAAAAAGTCTGCAACCATCGCTGAAAGCATTGTAGCTACAACCATAGAAAAGTACTGTAGCTACGACTATAAAGAGTATTGTAGCTGCAACAATTGAACAGGTAAGGTCGTTCTGCTATGGTCGATGTGCCGTTGTTGAAGTTTGCCGTGCAATCTTCCAATGTCACTTGAATGTCGTCCAATCCTCCAATACTACTTGACAGCCGTTCGATGCCACTCAGACCCGATCGGACTGGTCCGACCTTCCTCGAAGCAAAGCATCGTCCGATACTCTGTTGCTACTTGACAGCCGTCCGATGCCACTCCCGATCGGACTGGTCTAAACCTCCTCGAAGTAGACCAAAGCCACTCAGACTCGATTGAAACTTTTATAATCGCAAATTCCAATAAAACCAAATGTCAATTATTTATCATTAACAATATGCACGACCATTACATGGTCTCACAAATTTGATGGGAAAGTGCTAGATTTTATAAATCTAGGATGGTTGGGCACGTCTAGACTAGCAAAACATTTAAAGTCAGTGGAACATCTGTTTGGATTTATAGTGTTTGATCAACTTCTACGCTTACATGTAAGGAATGTATTCAATTCAAGTGTTCAAACCTAGTCCATGGATGAACTTGCGCTGCTTCCACTCAGCTTGTTGACAACTTCCCCTATGGAAGGCCTATCCTTTGGATTTGTGTTGACGCACGTTAGCCCAATACTGATGCATCCTTTTACTTGTTGGAGATAGTGTGCTTCCAATGATGGGTACTTGGAAGCAATATGCGGTATTTTCGTCCATTTTTTACGTACCTGCAAAATGTTAATGAAGCACTTCAATTATAGACTATATAGTACAATTCAATATTCTTTCTCAAAATAGTCAAGTATAGTACATTTGTCTTACATCATCGATAAGGTGCTTAGAAGAAACGTCTTCACTGTTCGAGTTGACTTTTAAACCCGTTACTATCTCAATAATTAGAACACCCAAACTGAATATGTCTGATTTGGTTGAGATTTCACCTCTGTAATAATATTCTGGAGCCATGTATCCTCTGAATCACACAAGCATCGATGTTTTAAGCATTAAAAGCAAGCTCATGCAAATGGAATATAATTGATCATGAAGAAACAAAACATGGATTTCTTGTTTGCATCGAGCTTACCTTGATCCCACAACATTTAATGTGAGAGTCCGTGTTTGTTCTTGGCCAAAGAGTCTTGACAGACCAAAATCCGCAATTTTTGGCACCATGTTATCATCCAACAATATATTGCCAGGTTTAAGATCCATATGAATAATGACTCTTGGCAACTCATGTAAGAATTGTAAACCTTGACAGATCCCCTCAATTATTTTGAAGCGCGTGTCCCAACTAAGTTCACGAGATTCATCTGTAGAAATAAACAAAAAAAGTCACTTGGAAACAAGAATTTCTAATGTTGCATATCTCTGTATGCTAATAGTGCTAGGAATGTTAATTTTGAATATATGTTTTTGGATCCATCATCTTTAGAAAATTTTGGATGTCTACTCTTGATAGATGGGTAGCATGGTTACATATTATGTTGCACTGCATTGACGGCAATGTCGAAAAAATATAGCATGAGTTACATACAAATCATATATGGGGGGAGAGAGAGTACCATAAAGATACTTGTCAAGGCTTCCTCCAGGCAAATACTCGTAGCAGAGTAACTTTTCTGCCATGTCCATAAAAACGTGTCTTCCATTGGACTCCACCACTTTCCGCCGTATTTCATAACAATAACCTATTAACTTTACTATATTTCTGTGATTGACAGCAATAAGATTGCCAACCTCATTCTGAAATTGTCTATCTTGAATAATTCCTGGAATTTCCAAAAGCTTCTTTACAGCAACCACTTCCTCATTTTCAAGCACTCCCTGTATAACCTCTATATTAGTATGAACACATACTTGGATTAGTTATGTTATCTTTTTTTTATAGAAAAAGGAGAAAACGAAAAGTTGAACATACCTTATAAACTACCCCAAATGAACCCTTGCCAATTTCTCGCTCATCGGAGAAATTCCTCGTGATGCTTTCAAAAAATTGTAATGTTGGTTCTGCTGGTAGTGTACTTATGGGTTGCGGCTTGTTCTCTATGTGTATGCTGCCTTCATCTTTGATTTCTGATTGGACAAAATTCCTCTTGAATAAGAACAAGCATAATTTATTTTCTTATAGCGTATGCTAGAAATATCTTTATTACTACAGTTTGCTATACCTTCTAGATCAATTCCTTTACTGAACAAGAAAACTATTTAAGAAGTTAAGGTAGAAGGAACATGTTACTTAACCTTTCCCAACACCGTTGAGTTTATAAATTATCTCCCCTGTGGAAGGCCTTTTCTTCGGATCAGTCTCTACGCAGTTTAGCCCAATTTCAATGCATCTTGTTACCTGTAGGTGATAATCTGCTTCGAGTGATGGATACTTCGATGCTATATGCATCTCTTTTGTCCAAGTTTTACGTACCTATGGATTTGGAAAATATAGCTTGGGTAAAATTACGAAGTACAATGTAACATAATCTTTCTCTATAAAAATAAATTCTTGATGTTCAAACTGCTAAATACATATTACTTACATTATCAATAAGAAGTTTAGAAGAAATATCTTGACTGTTGGGGTCCTTTTTCAATCCTGTCACTATCTCGAGAATAAGAACACCCAAACTGTATATGTCCGACTTTACCGAGATTTCACCTCTGTAATGGTATTCTGGGGCGATGTATCCTCTGAGTCACATTAACATCGATGTTTAAACCATTATGGGATTGATACAAATGTAACTTACTTGAATATAAACAACAAAAAAAAGGAATTTCTAAATTCAAATTTATCTTACATCCATCCCACAACATTTTGAGTGAGAATTCGAGTTTGTTCTTGACCAAAGAGCCTTGACAAACCAAAATCTGCAATTTTTGGCACCATGTCTTTGTCCAACAGTATATTGCTTGGTTTGAGATTTAAATGAACAATAGGTTCAGTCAGTTCCTCATGTAGAAAATGTAAACCGTTGCATATCCCTATGATTATTTTGAAGCGCATGGGCCAATCAAGTCCACAAGATTCATCTGAAGAAGTAAAACAAGAAAAATGTTTTAGAAACAAGAACCCCTCAAAGCTATCGTTGCATGTTTATGGTTCAAAGGGTGTCAATTAATTTACACTATATGTCTTGTCTCACTCCTCAGGATAGATATTGAGGAAAATTAGATATCTTCTGCTGCTGTGTTCAGTACCTAACCAACAAAGAAGAGGAAACCAATTATCTACTGGGTTGCATTACCATACCGTAAATATAGTCCTCAAGGCTTCCATTAGAGAGATACTCATAACAAAGTAGCTTTTCTGGCACATCCGAGATAACATATTTCCCGTTTTGCTCCACCGCTTTCCTTTCTACTTGGCAGCAAGAACCAATTAACTTTACTATATTCTTGTGCTCCAACACCAAGAGATTATTAACCTCGTTCCGAAACCGTCTATCATGAACACCAGATGTTCGCACAAGCTTCTTCACAGCAACCACCTCCCCATTTTCATGTATACCCTGTTTAACATCTCTTATTAATACGGTGATGGATTTTGTGGATCAGTTATATTGACTTGAAAAATGTTAGAAAACAATAGGTGGAAGCATACCTTATAAACCACTCCAAACGCACCGCGTCCAATCTCTCGTTCACTTGAGAAATTATTTGTGATGCCTTGCAAAAATTGTAAGGTTAGTTCCCTTGGTAGAGTACTTGGATGCTTGTTCTCCATGTTATTTTGTCTGCTGGATTCACCCTCCATGGTTGATTGCACAAAATTTCCTTCAGATAAGAAAAATCCTATAAGAGCTGCAATATGTTTGTTTTCGAAGTGAAGGTTAGCAACACTAGTAATTGATGTGAGTTTTTACAACTTGCAGGTTGAATCCTATGCCGGAACAAGAAACTTGTATAACAGACAGGTAAGGTAATGCAAATATGTCCTTTGAACAGGTCAACCTATGCCTCTTCCATTAAGCCTATGGATTATGTCCTTTCAAGTATAGATTGATGAATGAATCATGTTGTGCTATTTAGAGTGCTATCCATTATGTCAGTTATCTTGGAGAAAACAACATACAAACTGATTGCTGGGACATGGAAATGCCCTTTCAAAAGTAGAAGAGGGTGAGGAGAAACATGACTGATGGGAAATCATATGTAAACCAGCAAGTTCAATATAAAAGAAATCCTGAGAGAAGATAATCAATTTGCATTAGAACTAACATGGAGAATACCTGCAGGGATCTGAGAGGCTTCTGAAACAAAGGAGGAGAAGAGTTGGAGATGAGATGAGTGGTTGCTCCTGGATGGGAGAAGCAACCGAAACGGAGGAGAATAGCGTGTGCGAGTGTGAGCAGGTTGACTTGACAGCCTCACCCCTGCAATGGAGTCATGGAGACAAAGTCCCCTTGGAAATAAGTTAAGTAGGGCCCACCATGTGACGCCTGACAAATGGCACCCTTTGACAAATGAGAAATTATGCGCGTAATTAGGGATGAGTGTATAATGCTGCGTAAGATCTTTCTCCGTTAGCTCTTTTTTTTTTGGAGGTTGGGCTCCAGACTCGTTTTTTCTCATGAAGAATGGCAAGCAATCCAGATGTTGGATTTTTATTATGATGTCCGGTCTGGAGGCCACCACAGCGGTTCTGTTTTCTTTTCTTTTTGCTGGACGGCCTTTTTGGGCTCGCCATTTCCTTCCAACTTGCAGAATTGGCTGCACAATTGCGTGACTATATATTGCAACACAGTGTACACCGTAACAGTAGTAATATCAATAGCCAATTAATCCGTATTGTTGTAATGTAGCCTTATCAAAATATGCAGCGCAAAAACTTCTTTTTCTATCGAAATGAGAGAATTTTTAGAATTTTTTATTTTGATGTGGGAAACTATTCGAGTTTTCCGCACCATCAGGTTGTTAGATAATATAATGCATATATTTGTAAGACACATAGTTATATTTGTTATATGGCTCGGTTAGGCTGAAAATAGTGACTTATGGCTAAAATTACACTGTAGCTGGCTGAAATTACATTGTAGCTGAAGGTGACTTATTTGGCGTAATTAAATTTAAAAATAAAAAAATATGTTAGATCATTATGAACAACGCAAACGAATACGGGAAAAAAGAACTGGCAAAAAAACTCAAAAAAGCCAAAAGTTTAGAAAAAGATTAAATTTATGAATGGTGAAAAATAAGTCAGAAGTCAGCAGCTCAAGCCGAGATGAGCGGGGTGTTAATCTCTTGCGCTTACGATGGAAAAATACTTTTATTTCCTATACAAATGTAAAAGTTATTTTAATTGACTTGCACTGTTATAATTTGATCGACCACAACTGATAGAAGGTAATAATTTGTAGCCTTTGAGAGTAAACATGAAGACTTTTTCTATCATTTAAATAATCTGACAGAGTTCGAACTCTCAAAGTGAAGGAGGGGCATTGAAACCCACTAGCTGATTATATTTATATAGATTTGAACATCCAAAAAATAAGCAAAAGGCACAAATATATCCATGCAAAATATGAAAAATAAGCAAAAGGCACAAATATATCCATGCAAAATATGCTTATTTAGTTGGTGTTCTCCATAGGGAAAATTTTTGATATGCCGCTATAAAATCCCCAAATCCCTAATATGCTATTGCAAAACACACTTTCTTACATGACATTACTTTTCAAAACCTTACTCCTTTTTGCCACTACCGTGTAACACCCGGGCGTTTGTAGTATGGTCCATGTGGCTCAAGTGGTAGTGGAATTAGTTCTACATTAGTTGTCTAAAATAAGTTATAATAGTATATAATACTTATTAAGTCTAATTGTAGCATCTTCTAGTTAACCATTTTACACGAAGTGAAAATATAAATATAAATGATATGCTATGCATGCTTAGAACCACCCCACAATAGACGTGTGGGTCTAATTTGTGGCACCTTCTAGTTAACTATTTTACATGAAATAATGATAAAAGTGCAAGTGAGATGCTATACATGCTTAGACCCACCCCTATGATGGATGTGTACCGAAGGTTGGTTCTAATTATTTGCCATTTATATGGTGTGCTATCAAGGTGTTAGCTCTCTAACATGTGACCCATGTGGCTTAAGTGGTACCGTGGTGGTGGTGAGATTAGTCCTATATTGATTGTCCAAAGTGAGTTGTTGTAATATATAATGCTAATTAAATCTAAATACAATATTTTTAGATTAACTATTTTACATGAAATGAGGATGATATTGGCTTAGTTCTTTTGGGCTTATGCTTAGGTTTCTAATTTTACAGTAACTCGCCATTAAACGGTATATTTTTTAAGAAGGGTTCTACAGATAAATTGTAGTATAAACTATACCGAGTTCAACTGTACCGACCAAAATCGCATATGATTATTTCCCTCTACGTACTACATCTCACAAATAAATCAAAATTAAAAAATCACAACCATAAACTATAATCTCATGTCTAAAAGAAACCTACCCATTATATACCTCTTAGAGCAACTTCAAGAGATTAGCCAAAAGAAATATCCAAATTTAGTGATTTAGCTATTCTCTAAAATGAATCTCACCTAAAAAAACAAGACTACTCCAACAGGCTATCTAAACTAGAGGGCGCGCGATGGGTCGCGTACACACGGGAATGGGGCGCAGCGTGCGGGAAGGAAACGCCGACCGCGCCAAGAGGCTGGATGGTGAGCGAGGTAGGCTATCCAAAAATAGAGAGCGAAGGAGGAGGGATAGAGGGCTACTAAATTTGGAGAGTCATTTACAGAGTCTATTGGAGACGTTTTTTCTCCAATAATAACCAAATTTACCTTTAGAAAATGATTTAACTCTTCTCTTGGAGTTGCTCTTACAATGCATACTTGCCCGCTGCATGATTTGCTGAACATCGAGCGGATTTTGGGGGCCAGCGTGTTACACGCCATCAACTCCGAACTCCGTTAGATTTTCCTGTCAGTGTTTTGAAAATACCTATATTGCCCTCGTATTCTTTCTCCACCGTCCTCTTCCCCCTGCCTCTTTTCTTTCTCCCAGGCTAGCTGCTGCTGTCGCTGGCTCACCTCAGCCATGGCTGCTGGCCGTCTCCACCTACCACACTGCCAACCATGGCTGCTGGCCGTCCTCAACCTCACCGCGCGCCACTCCAACTTGCCCTACCTCGCCGCCATCTCCCCGACCATGACGGCTCCGACCACCGCCGCTGCTCTACCTCGCGGCTGCTCAGATCTGGCTGTGCCGGGAAGAAGTTGGGCTCGAAGATAAGCTGGAGGAGGAGGTGGAGACGCACCGACAGTGAGAGGCGAGACGCAGGCGGTGGCCATGGCGGCGTCTGCCAATTTGCTTCGCCGTTGGGACGTCGTTGCCGACAGATCCGACGATGAGCCTACCTCCGGCAACGTCGAGACCGAGGATGCTACCGGTGGCTTGGACGCGGTGTCCATCGTTGGAGGGGTTCACCGGCGACGAGCCTGGTTCATCAGATGGATTTGGTTGCCATATCCACTCAAAGGCAGTACATACAATTTCATGAAAAATTCCCTAAAAAAAATCATGGGATAGTTTTTTCTTTGTAACACAACAATTAGCTAGTGTAAATCTGTGAGCTTCACATACAAACCTTTCTATCATTTGAGCCAGTAAATATTATTGCAAACTCCAGATGGGAACAGATAGATTTGCAAAAGCGAGTGCTATACTATTGTCTGTAGTCCGTACCAACTGGCAGCGAGGCACAGTTGTGGAACAAATTGTAAGGGTGTTAGGAAAAAGGACAGCATAGCTTTACACAATGGGCGTAAGTACAAACACACCATATCGAATTATCAGAAGTTAATTTCCGATTGGCCTCCTCCAACATTGATCTCTCAGTAAGTGGAATAAGTGGTTCCAATGGCCGATCATGATTTTCTATATCCTGTCCAGCTTGGTCAATGTGAACGGTTAAAACTTTCTCATCTGTTGCTCATAGGGCATTTTCACTCTTGTCCATGTTAACAACATGTCCATCATGGTCAATCTCCATGATTGCTAATCCATAGCTGTGTCCGATCACAACCCTATAGCCTCGCACAAAAACAGAGAAAAAAGGATCACAACCCCATATCAGGATGAAATTCCATAGATTACCAGTTTTACACCGTAGCAATTAGCAAATGAGCAACATTAAAATGTGTGACAGGCATGAAGGTGAAGAGCAAATTTCATTCTTTCATATTAAAAAGTGTGACAGGCAAGGGCGCTCAACGCACAATACCGAAAAGTGCAAGCGTCAATTATGACTTATAACATAAATGGTGAGCTAAAATTGATTCTATTGTCTATTTTCTTTTTCTTGAATTTCCTCTTACTTGCTGGCGATGTAGTAATGTTCTTGGCAATCAAACTGAAGAAAAGGAAATGTTTCAGTGCTCACCTTCTTGAGCCTTTCATACATCCTAATGCATGAACTTTTCTGAGGCCAAAATTAAGTATGCCCTCAAGCCTGAAAAAGTATGGAGAGCGCACATTGTTATTTACTACAAAAAATGTTACATCCTATTCCAATGTCGTGTGTGCTCTGTGAATCAAGAGGGATGGGAAAAAGGATTAATAGAGGGGAAAGGCCTCAAGTCAGGTCACATCCCATATCTGTGGAATCATGATCTGCATTTGATATTCATCACGATCCAATGATTATGATGTAGAACCTCAACCGGCAACCACAAATTTTGTTTCCAGGATGGTGTGTGCCATTGTGCGTGTTTTGTCAGGCCACAAACTAATGCTTACTTGAAGGTATTGGAATTCCATACACGAACAGTCCCGTCCCGTGAACCTGTCAACAGTATTGGAAGCTCAGGATGGGAACAGACAGAACTGACTCTATTTGCATGCCCTTCGAGTGTTTTAACACAACGCTTTTTTTGCAAGTCCCAGATCTGTATAAACAAGAAAAAAAAAAGCTTCAGAACACAATACTCTGCATATGTGCTCAAGAGTGTATTCTTTAGAGAAGATGCCACACCTTGGCAGTCGCATCATCGGATCCTGTAATTAAGTACTGCTTATCACCACGAGTGAAGTAATCCAAACTTCTCACATTGGATGAATGCCCAGCCAATGTGAGGTTAGAATGGGGAGAATCAACACTCCAAATCTGAAAATGTCAAGTATAGTGGAAGTTTACAATTATTCAAAGTTCAGTACCATACTTCTCTTAATTGATCATGTCGAAATTTTGGTTAGGAAACTGGGAGAAACTAAACCCAAACCTTAACTGTCTTGTCCTTGGAAACGCTTGCAAAAGCATTGGTATCCTTAGGGTTAAATGCTGCTTGCATAACAGAACTGGAGTGCTTCTCTTCAAATATTCGAGAGCACTTCCAGCCATTTTCCCAGTCCCACAGCTTAATTACGAGGTCATAGGATGCTGACAGAACATAAGGCTTGGTTGGATGAATAGCCAAAGAAGTGACTTGATTACTCAGAGCCTTGAAACTCTTGACTCTCTTCATTGTATTATAACTGTATACGTAGATGCGGCCATCACCACCTCCAGCCACAATCCATTGCTTCTTTGCAATAAATTTAGCCGTCAAAACTGCAGTTGGAGTGATTAGAAATTATAAAGTGTGTGATAAAGCAAAAATGTTTTGTGAAAGAAACTAGATGGTTAACTGCGAACAAATATGTGTTTCGGTGAGCTCAGATGACATGCCTTCCTGTTCCCTTGTGACTTCAAACGAGTTTACCATTGCCTGTGGATAAATGTGACATACCCTAATTAGCCCAACATGAAATGGTATATATTTCAATTACAATTTGCTAATACATATTATAAAAAACTAGAAGGTCGAACATTTACTCTACGTTCTGGAATAGTTGCCACATTTTCACTGTACAATGAAGCCTTTGTATTCAAAAGTATATACAAGGGAACATTATCCAAACCAAAACTTTAAGCACTAATATTTAAAATATCTATGTGAGAAAATAGAACCAAAACGTTTGTGAGGAAACCTTATCACTAAAGCACTGCCAAAAAAAAATCACTTCATCAAAACTCAAATATCTCACTTCACCACATAGTCGCATACTCCTCCATTAGTCTTTTACCATTACAACATCCATTTTATTTATAAGCCATATTTAGATTAGGCATATATTTTATAGCCAACTTCTACTTTTTGTTTGTCCTAGGCTCCCAGCTAGCACAATTTGAATTTGAACTTGAAATTTCAAAGTGTGCTACAACACTTTTTTTGGAGAACGCGCAAAAGCTTTGCACGTCATGTCATTAAAGAATAAGTTTCATATAACACGGTGTGATACAACACTTCATAAACTCTCCTAAAACTTCTGCAGAATTTTTTGCGTTGATTTGGTTCATACTCAGATCATTAAAGTAGCTGCATGATTGCACTGACCTTTGAGTTTGCACTGATGAATAAGTCTCTGTACTGTGGTCTTTGTGGGGCTGTGGTAGTTTTTGTTTTTTGACTGCTTTAGGACAGCATCTGCTTTTAGGACAGCATCTGCTTTTGCTTTAGGACAGCATCTGCTTTTAGGACAGCATCTGCTTTTAGGACAGCATCTGCTTTTGCTTTAGGACAGCATCTGCTTTTAGGACAGCATCTGCTTTTAGGACAGCATCTGCTTTTGCTTTAGGACAGCATCTGCTTTTAGGACAGCATCTGCTTTTAGGACAGCATCTTGACCGCTTTAGGACAGCATCTAGGATAGCATCGTAGCATATGCTTGGCTGGTTCTCACCTATAAATTTGTATCCCCAACCCTCAAAGTTGGTATGCCATTGTGTGAGAAATAAACAAGAAAAACTTGCCCCATCTCCTAGTGTCATCCTCTCCATGAGAGTAAGGATCTTGCTATCACCAAGAGCAAGAGTCCAATGACTAACAAGTGGTATCGAGCCTTAGTATCTTGTAGCCCGAGCATCTCCTGCTCATCTCCTTCTTCGCCTCGCAGCAGCCCGACCCGAGAGCAGCAGCAGCCTCCGGCTGTCCCGCTCACTCCTCTCGGAGACGGCAGCGGCTCGTCGGCAGCCCTCTCTCACGCAACAGCCCCGATGAGCGCGCCATGTCCGCAGGCGCCTCGGCCTCGGCCGCCTCGAGCATGCGGCGTCGTGACGGCCGAGCTCGTCGCGCGCGCAGCAGCGCGAGCGAAGCGGCGGCAGAGACGCGCGGCGCGCGAAGGGCGCTCAAAGTACGGCCGGAGCGGGCAGCAGCCAGGCGGAGAGGTGGAAGCGGCGGCGGCGCAGATGCGCGTCGGCGGCGGCAGCGAGGTCAAGGCTCTGCGCGCAGCAACAGCAGCTCGGCTCTGTTGATGACAGCGCCGACGCGACCCTCACCGCTGGAGAGGGAGGCGCGCAAGGGCGAACGGCGCAATGGGCGGCCGTGCACGCCACGCAGCGCGACGGCAGCCCGACAGCGCGCGGACGCGCGGCGGCGCTCTGAAGAGGCGCGACACGCGGTGGCGCTCTCGAGGAGGCGCGCCGCGCGGCGCGTGACGGGTGGACGGAGAGTGCGGCCCCACAGCAACGCGGCTCTCTCCCGGTTCGGTACCGTGGTCACCACGAGTACCAGTCGCCGTCGAGGGCGTCGGCCCGGCGGCGGTGGCCTACCTCACCAAGACCAACTACGCCGAGTGGGCTGCGGTGATGAGGTGAAGCTCCAGTGCGGCATATGTGGGATGCGATCCGATGGGCGACGCCGACTCGACCAGATTGACGGCGCCGGATGCTCTCATCGCCGCAGCCCCGCCGAGATGCGCTTCGCTACCAACAAGCGGATCGCCAAAGAGGCTTGGGACGCCATCGCCGCAAAGACGATCGGCAGCGATCGCGCGCCGCAAGTCTACACCGCAGCACTACGCACGGAGTGGGAGAACCCGGCCTTCAAGTCGGTGAAGACATTGATGACTTTGCTCTCGCCTCAACACTCGCTGCGTGTTGGTGCGTTCGGTGGCGACACCTACGGCGAGGAGAGAGCGTGGAGAAGCTCTTCCGCTGCGTCCCCGAAGTACAAGCGCATGGCTCGCTCGATCGGGTCTCTGCTGGACCTCTCCACGATGACCATCGAGGCGTTGGGTCGCCTCAAGGTCGCCGACATCGATGAGCCACAGCGCTCCTCGGGACCCGTCACCATTGGCGGAAGCTCCTCCTCACTCGGGAGCGGTGGGATGCCGGCCAAGGCGACAAGAAGAAGGGGAGCCTTCTTCCACGACAGCGCGCCGCAAGAGTGGCAAGCGCGCAAGCCGCGCAAAGCGCCAGGCGCGATCTTTGGCAAGCAAAAGCGAAGCGAGATGACTCTTGCCACAACTGCGCAAGCTTGGTCATTGGGCCAAGGAGTGTCGACGACCACGACGCGCCAGCCCACGTCGCGCAAGCGGAGGAGGAGGAGCACCGGTCTGTTCATTGCTCATGCGAGCATCGAACTACCTCCAGCCGCACCGCCGCAGTGGCTCTCCTCCACCTTGACGAGCCAAAGCACACGCCTCCTCGGCGGCGCCTACGCAACGACAAGACCGACGGGTGGTGCCTCGACACCGCGCCACCCACCACATGACCGGCGGCGGGAGTTCTTCTCCGAGCTCGACTCAGCGCTCGAGGCACCGCAAGTTCGGCGACGCCTCGCCGTGGAGATCAAGGGCGTCGGCTCGCGTCTTCGCCGCCAAGATCGGCGAGCACCGGCCGCTCACCGGCGTCTACTACATCCCCGATCTGCGAACTCCATCATCGCCTTGGGACACTGGATGAGAACGGCTCGCGTGTCGAGATCGAGCACGGGTGCTGCGGATTTGGGATCTTCGACGCCGCCTCCTTGCCAAGGTAACCAGAGGCGCAAATCGACTCTACACTCTTCACGTGCGGTGGCACAACCCTCTGTCTCGCACTCGTCGGGACGACGAGGCGTGGCGATGGCACGAGCGCTTTGGGCACCTTCACTGAGGCCCCGGCGGCTGGTGCCACGGAAATGGTGCGAGGCTGCCGTGCCTTGACCATGTGGAGCAGCTCGCGGCGTCTGCGTGTTGACGGCGCAGGCGACTCCCATTTCCCAAAGAAGCGAGTTTCGAGCCAAGGAGAGGCTCGAGCTCGTGCACGGGACTTGTGTGGCCCGTGACACCGCCACACCAGAGGACGACGCTACTTCCTGCTGCTGTCGGCGACCTCTCCGCTACATGTGGTGATGGTCCTCGGTAGCAAGGAGAGGCTGCGGGCGCCATCAGCGCCGCAGTCGCGCGGAGGCGGAGTGCGGTCGCAAGCTGCGCGTGTTGCGCACAGACAACGGCGGCGAATTCACGGCGGCTGAATTCGCGTCGTACTGCGCTGATGAGGGCATTCAGCGCCACTACTCCGCGCCGTACAGCCCGCAGCAGAACGGCGTCGTCGAGCGGCGCAACCAGACGGTTGTGGGGATGGCTCGGGCCCTCCTCAAGCAGAGGGGGATGCCGGCTGTCTTCTGGGGAGAGGCGGTGGTGACGGCCGTCTACATCCTCAACCGCTCGCCTACCAAGCGCCGGCGGCGGACGCCGTACGAGGCTTGGCATGGGCGCAAGCCGGCGGTCTCCCACTTGCGGGTCTTCGGCTCCCTCGCGTTCGCCAAGGAGCTTGGCCACATCGGCAAGCTCGACGACAGGAGCACTCCGGGAGTGTTCATCGGCTACGCGGAGGGCTCGAAGGCCTACCGCATCCTCGACCCTGTCACACAGCGCGTCCGCATCTCGCGTGACGCTGTGTTCGACGAAGGGCGAGGCTGGACGTGGGACAAGGCGGTGGACGATGGTTCGGCCTCGACTCTCAGGGACTTTGTTGTCGACTACGTCCACTTCGAGAGAGCCGGGGGAGCTAGCAGCTCGTCTTCACCGAGCTCGTCCACCTCGACACCTTGCTCGCCACCAGCTCCGGCGAGTGCTCCACCACCTTCGGCACCGGCTACGCCCCACCCTTCACCACCTGCTCACCACTCTCCTGCACCGGCGGCCACACCACCGGAATCGGCCCCAACAGCTTCGGTCCACAATGAGCAGCGCACGGTGGAGTTCGCTACTCCGCTATCTCACGACGAGGATCGCGTCGACGCCTACCACGACGACGAGCCTCTGCGCTATCGTACCATGGACAACATCCTCGGCGAGCTGCCCGTCCCTGGACAGGCGCAGCGCGACTGCGAGGCGGAGCTGCACTTGGCGTCGCGACGGCGAGCGAGCCCGCTCGCCGCCGAGGCGGAGGGAGACGCGGCGTGGCGTGTCGCGATGAAGCGAGAGATGGACGCCGCCGAGCGGAACCGGGCGTGGGAGGGCGGATCTTCTGCCGGTCACCGCGCGATCACCCTTAAGTGGGTGTTCAAGCGAAGCGGGATGAAGCCGGCGCCATCGCTCAAGCACAAGGCTCGCTTGGTGGCACGAGGCTTCGTGCGCGAGAGAGGTCGACTTCGATGACGCCGCACCCGTCGCGCGGATGGAGTCCGTCGCGACTCCTCCTGCGCTAGCTGCCCAGAAGGTCGGGCGTGTTCATCACATGGATGTCAAGTCGGCATTTCTTAACGGCGACTTGAAGGAGGAGGTCTACGTGCATCAGCCGCCGGGATTTGCGATCCCCGGCAAGGAGGGCAAGGTGCTCCGCCTGCGCAAGGCCCTCTATGGCTTGCGACAGGCACCGAGGGCGTGGAACGCTGCTGACTCCACCCTCAAGCAAATGGGGTTCCAGCAGAGCGCACACGAGGCTGCGCATCTGGCGGGGCAAAGGCGGCAACGCCCTGCTGGTGGGTGTCTACGTCGACGACTTGGTGATCACTGGCACCAAGGATGCGGAGGTGGCGGCATTCAAGGAAGAGATGAAGGCCACCTTCCAGATGAGTGACCTGGGGTCTCTCTCCTTCTACTTAGGGATCGAGGTGCACCGTGATGATTCCGGATCACGCCGACGGCATCGCCACGCCAAGCGCGTCGTTGAGCTAGCTGGGCTCACCGATCGCAACCCGCTCTCACTCCAATGGAGGAGAGGTGAAGTCGAGCCGCGACAAAGACGACGGAGGAGGTGGGCGCTACGCGAGCATCGGCGTCTTGTGGGAGCCTTCGCTACCTCGCCCACACACGCCGGACTTGGCATTCTCCGTCGGCTCGTTAGTCGGTTCATGCAACGGCCGACGACGAGCATCGGCAGGCCGTGAAGAGGATCATCCGCTACGTTGCGGGACCCTTGACCACGGCCTCCATTACCCGAGTGTCTGGCGCGCACACCGTCGAATGCAAATGCGACCGACCACGCGGGCGACATTGACACCAGAAGAGCACAAGCGGATTCTCTTCTTCCTCGGCAAGTGTCTCGTTCATCGGCGATCGATCAAGCGGCGGTGGTGGCCTGTCTCACCGTGTGAGGCCGAGTACATAGCGGCTTCCACCGCTCGACTCAGCACTCGCTCGCTCGATCGCTGGTGATCTCCTCGGCGAGGACATCGGCGATGGAGCTCGGGGTGGACAGCAAGTCCGCTCTAGCCTCGCAAAGAACCCGTTTTCATGAACGAGCAAGCACATCCGGGTGAAGTACCATTTCATCCGAGGTCGCTGGATGAAGGAAGCATCAAGGCAAGCTACATCAACACCACGGATCGCCTTGCGGATCCGCTCACCAAGCCTCTTGGAAGGATCAAGTTCCTTGAGCTCGCTCCAAGATCAGTCAGTTCAACCCTCCCACAAGACGACGCACAAGACTTAGGGGAGAATGATGAATAAGTCTCTGTCTTGTGGTCTTTGTGGGGTTGTGGTAGTTTTGTTTTTTTGATCGCTTTAGGACAGCATTCGCTTTTAGGACAAACATCTGCTTTTGCTTTAGGACAGCATCTGCTTTTAGGACAGCATCTGCTTTTAGACAGCATCTGCTTTTGCTTTAGGACAGCATCTGCTTTTAGGACAGCATCTGCTTTTAGGACAGCATCTGCTTTTGCTTTAGGACAGCATCTGCTTTTAGGACAGCATCTGCTTTTAGGACAGCATCTTGACCGCTTTAGGACAGCATCTAGGATAGCATCGTAGCATATGCTTGGCTGGTTCTCAGCCTATAAATTTGTATCCCCAACCCCTCAGGTTGGTATGCCATTGTGTGAGAAATAAACAAGAAAAACTTGCCCCATCTCCTAGTGTCATCCTCTCCATGAGAGTAAGGATCTTGCTATCACCAAGAGCAAGAGTCCAGCGACTAACATGCACTTGATATGCCCTATACATCTTGTTTTCCATGTAAATCTAAACTTACTAACATTTGCAGAAGTCTGCCATTATCTGGCTCAAACTATTGCACAGTGTTCATCTAGGCGCTAGTTGGGCGCCAGACTAGCGCCTAATCGCCGCCTAGGCGAGAACAATCAGTTAGGCGGGAAAGACACCACCCTCCCACCTAGCGCGTAGGCGCCGCCTAGGGGATCAGTGCTATTGCATATCTTTATACAGTGTCCAAGTAATAACAAACTATGTTTGGACTATATATACAAGTACGTTCCACTGACAAATGAGAGTAGTCACTAACCTTTGTCTGATAGTTCCAAATGCAGATGTGCCCGTTGAAATGACCTGTTATAATCCTGCATTGCACATGAGGAAATATATCATAAAAAAACTCATGCCTCACACTCTGAAACGAACAAGGGCATAAACATTTGCACATCATTTCAATGCTCACTAGACAAATTAAACTATCCACTCACCATGGCTTCGTTGGATGCACATCCATGGAAACCATTTTATCAAAATTCACCGTGGATATGATCTGATACAACCAAACAAACACTAATCAATACAGCAACTGTATGAATAACTGCTTTTGATTGTAATTTATAATGCACAGACACAGAAAGCAAGCACCGAGTCTGTGTCACTGTGTCAGACACAGCTCGGATACGTATTTATAAATGATTTATGTGTGTGACTGGCACATTAAACGAGATGTCGTTGAGTGTAATCAGCTGGGATCTCCCGAAAGACAATAGCTAATGCTTTCAGTGAGTATTACATATAGCTCTGTTTATGTATTTGACCAAAACTCACCTCAGATGATGTCTGTCCCTGTGGGTCACAAACAGCCGTCAATGTCAGCTCATGCACCTTATCAACGCTCTTCTCTTGATATTCCGTAAAAAAATTATCATACTCGATGTCGGCTTTTCCTTGGCCGATATCCTTAAGCTCGTCCTCGCCCATTACGCTGCTTTGCTCGATCAGAAACTCATCCGCATCTGGCGGTGGCAACTGCTGCTCTTTCATTGTCACAATGAGTGTGTAAATTGACCTCGGTGGCACAACGCTGCAGAGCCACTCGGCAAAGTACCTCTCTGGGCTCCCCGGCTGAAGCCTGAAGGCAATGCGGTGATCTGTGCTGTTGGTTAGGTGTAATGGGCATGGGATTAACTTGTTTGGCTCAAAAGGGAATCGGAGCTCCAGGGGGTGGATGCCAAGCAGCTCGGTGGATGTCACGGTTTCTTTTTCTTGGCAACCAGTTTCTGTTTCAGTCAGCAAATTGGTAATTGCCCCTATGCTGGGCCTGTCGAGTCTGTCAGCTTCCACACAGTTTAATGCTATTTCGACACATCTTTTTACTTGTCGGCAATATGCTTCCAGTGATGTATAGCTCAATGTTGCCTGTAGCCTGTTCTTCCAGTTTTCAAGTACCTGTAAAATTGAATTAATTAAATTATTCCCTCCAATTGAAAATGTAGGTTATTTTAGACACTAACATAGTCTCAAAGATGCTAATTTGACCGTTTCTATCATACTACGTTGTTACAATCCACAAAAACTATACACCATTAGAGTATGGATGAGTTCTTTGGGCTTTTGGGCTGCGGTTTTTGGCTTATGGTTTTTGAATTCTGGTTATTCACGAGAGAAAGTATATAGAGGAAACAGTCGCATGCAATTTTGACTAATATATCTGAACTTAGTGTAGTGTCTACTACAGTCTATCTATAGACCCCGCCTTGAAAAGGCGCATCGTTTAAAAGCTAGTTGCTGTAGCAGGAAATGATAAGGCAAAGCCTGAGCCTAGCCAAACCCACCCTATATTTCATGATAAATCTAGTAGTAGCAATTTCATGTGGCCAATGTAGATGGATTTTTATATGTCGATGGCCAAATCTTTAAATGCAAGCATTCAAGGACCCTAAACCCTTCAACTTACATTTGCAGTCAGTAGTAGAAAGGAAGTACTTGTACCAACAATAAAATGTCATGCAACAATGATAAAAAAAAATTGACGACCATTTATTTAGGCAAAATTTGATATATGCCATTGAGAAAATTGTCACCTCGAGATATGACACTTAGTATCATGAAATTAGAAATACACCACTCCAGTTTCTTGTTCATTTGAAATTAGCCATTTCCTTTTCTTTTCTCCCATTTCCCATCAATTCCCCATCTGAACTTCCCCTTTTGTCCCTCTTGCCTTGCCCTCATCTATTCAACTCTTTCCCCAATCCGCTATTTAATCATGCCAGAGAAACCCGAGTGATTTCAAGCAATCCGACGCTGCCTTCCCCGAGCACCCTGCAGGCGCCGCCTTCCCCGAGCACCTTGCCGGTCCCGCCCCCTGTCGTTGGTGCGTCCCAGCTGCGCTTGCCCCGAGCTCCCCTCTGGGTCCAAACCCCATCAGGCCGGCGCATATCCGGGCCTGCCATAAGTTCGTCTGCGGTGCCTGGTGCGGCTGTGTGTTCCCTATCCACGTCGTCGCTCTGGTCGTTCCAAGCCCGCCCGACATGGGTGGGACCGGCGGGGTGCTCGGGGAAGACGACGCTAGCGGGGTGCTTGGGGAAGACAGCGTCAGATCGCTTGAAATCGCTTGGGTTTGTCTGCCATTCGGATGGGGAATTGATGAAAAAAATAGGAGAAATGAAAAGAAAATAGTAAATTTCAAATAAACAAGAAATTGGAGTGGCCTATTTCTAATTTCATGATACTGAGTGGCATATCTCAAAATGACATCTTAGGGGCATTTATTTACGTTGATTTAGAGGACGCCAGACGTACCACCCCAATGTAAGCATTCTAGTGGCGCTGCCGGGGTAGACCGGAGAGAGATCAAGAGCGGAGATCGAGGTGGTGGAGCCATGCCAGAGATAGGGCAGCGTCGGCTAGGTCGGCGGCGAGTCCACGGGGGCCAGGGTTTAGGCGGAGTGGAGAAAGGAAGCAGCGGTAGCATGATAGAGTTACGTGGAGGTGAAATTGAGTGGGGGTGGGCATGAGCGGACGTCGCCGGTGGTGGTGAGGGAGGCTGATGGAGATGAGTGATTCTGCGGCGACGGACGGCGGAGGAAGAAAACAGGGGAGCTAGAAGTGAAACATAGAGACAGACAGAGACGGACCGTGCCATCATGCAGGCCGGGTGACCACTTCGTGCCACACGTTCTTGCTTTGGCCTGGTCCATCCAGTGGTCGGTGGAATAGAGAATATCTATGAGACTATGATTCTCTATAGGATGAACTTGAATGGAATGAGATAATTCTGTATCATATGATTCAATTATTTTGAGTGAATAAGGTAGTGCAGTATCTAGAGAGAATATTTTTTGAATTTATAGGATTAAATTTACTAATGGGCATAATGAGTCTATTTAGAAGAAGTGTCCACACCATCGGACTCTTGGATGAATCCATACACAACAATAATGTAGAATGTATGTATTAGAGTCTTTCCACTGATATACAACAGAGTAAAAGCCGAATTTGGCACTGTTGTGCATAATATTTATAAAACTAGCGGTATGCCCATCGTATTTGTAAAAATGACACTTCTGCCGTCTGGTGGGCGGGCGGTAACGCCGACGAGGCAACACATGGCAGAGCCACCGGCGGTAGGCACCTGCTGCCGCTGGGGGACAGCATGTAGGTTTGCCATCTGGTGAGGGGGCTATAGGTAATTAAATCGGCTTAATTATCTGCCTTAATTTTTTTATATTTATTAATTTTTTGAATTTTTAAATATATCAAATGTGCTTAAATTTTTTTTAAATTTTTTGATGTTTGATGTGGATGAATGGAGGAGATTTTTAGAACCTAGGGCCAGTTAGTTGTTGTCTGTGCTTATTTTAAAAGCTGCTGTGAAAAGCAGTTGTGAAAAATCTACTAGTACAGAGAAATTCCGTTACCCAATGGTTGTTCCTCTCGCATTTTCACCGGTTTGTGTTATTAGGAACACAATAATGTCTCTATTTGCAACTTGAATTACAAAAAGGTAATTAGCTAAATACAAAATATTTGATAGTGCGGGGTTCTACCAAAAGATATTATCATAATCTACGGGTGAGTTTTTTTTGCTATGGCTTATAGCTTATAGTTGTGGTTTATGACTTTTGATTCTAGTGTGAGCGTATGTACGAACAAACTGTTTGCTTGTTCAAAAAGGTGACAAAAAAATTCATGCTGTTTGCTTGTTCAAGAATATTTAAGAGTAAAGTCCATTACCGGTCCTTAAACTTTTTATACTGTGTCATCCCGGTCCATAAACTTTTAAAGTATGTCATCCCGGTCCTTAAACTTTCAAAGTGTGGCAATTTCTTTTGAAAGTCTATGGACCGGGATGACACAACATAAAAAGTTCACTGCTATAACTATATAGGATATTGCCACACTTTGAAAGTTTAAGGACCAGGATGATATACTTTAAAAGTTTATGGACCGGGATGACACAGCATAAAAAGTTTAAAGACCGGTAATGGACTTTACTCAATATTTAATATTGATGTGATAAACTTTTTGAGTGCAGTATTGATTCAGTAACTGAACCGAGGTAGTTTCTGTGTGCATACCAAATACAAATTTACGCCATCTAGAATGATAATGTGTCGGTTGTAAAATGTTTCCTTCATCTGGAAATTGGTCAGAGAAGTTCTTACATTTTCAATTATGGGTTGCTTTCTTGTTCCTGTTATAACCTCCAGAATTATCACTCCCAAGCTATATATGTCTGCCTTGAATGTGATTGTTCCATTATCCAAGTACTCTGGTGCCATATATCCCCTGGATAACAACATGAATATAGTTTTGTGGCATTAAGCTGCAGACCAAGTGCAATTGAGTTGATGTTGAAAAGCAGTAGTTTTCGGGAGGCTTAGCTTACCATGATCCACGACAGTTCGCTGTGATAATTCGAGTTTGTTGTCTATCAAGATGTCTTGACAAACCAAAATCCGTAATTTTTGGCACCATATTGTGATCCAGCAATATATTTTCAGGTTTGAGATCCAAATGAATAATATTCTCTTCCTCGTGAAGATAACGCAAACCTTGACAAATCCCCTTAATTATTCTATAACGTTCATGCCATTGAAGTCCTCTGAATTCATCTGGATATACAAGTGAAGAAGACAACAACAACGAAAGACAAATCTTAACATCCTTAATAATTTCACAGAGAGCATTTGGAACAGGGTCCGATTTTTATTGTAAGTCTGGTTTTACTTATATGTTACCAAAAATGAAGAACTATGGTTTCTTGGAAAATCAGACCATGTAAGCTTTAGTGAATGGAGAGCAAATCATGCAATGTTGTCGTACCTGTAAGATGGCTGTCCAGGCTACCATTACGAACATACTCAAAGCATAGCAGCCTTACTCGTACATCTGCCAAGACGTATTTTCCCTTGAAGTCTGCCATTATCCCCTGTGTATCTGCACAGTAGCCTAGAAACCTTACTATGTTTTTGTGCTTGGCCCTCATCAGACAAGCAACCTCATCCTGGAACGACTTATCTTCAATTAGACCGTCGGAAATTTTCTTCACAGCAACCATCCCATTGCGAAGCAATCCCTGTTAGAATAGACACGATCTTTTATATTAGTTGTGGTAAGATAAGGTGGCGGATCAATGTGTGAGCTCAGAGGCGGATACAGTATGAAAACTAAGTAGGAGTACCCACATATAAGAAAGTAACAAATATACACTACATATAGGAAAGTAACAAATATACACTAACAAATATCGTTTTAAGTGTTCATATATAATCATGATAGCCCGAAGGAGGCACAAGTAGTTAGATATTTGACCGCTCCATAGAAAATTGAATTTTGAGTGTGGGCCTGGCCACCACTCGGTCTTCTTTGGGTCACTCCTATGTGAGCTACGGGGTCAATTGATCCCATAGGTTTGTTTTTTCAAAAGATCCTTTTTTAGATCTTGCAGAAGAGGCTTATTTCTAGCAATATTTATGTGTAAATCATTCTTTATGATTTTAAAGGATTGATACCACAAGTACGAGTTCTAGCTCTTCCGCGGCTAAGATTAGACAAGCTTTAAACGTGCGATGCGATTAAAAATTAACCATACCTTGTAAACCACTCCAAATCCACCTCTACCAATTTCTTGCTTATGGGAGAAATTTTGGGTGATTGCTTTAAAAAGTGACAACGGTAGATCAGTTGGCTCCGCGCTTGTATCGCGTAACTTGTTCTCCAGGACGTAAGTATCTTCATCGTCCATCTCGAATTACTTCAAATATAGGAGCACAATATTAATAACTTTGGTCAGTAATACGAGCAACTACAGCATTTGTGCAACCAGAAGCGCAAAACAGTTGTTTCAAAAGAAAAACACGATAAAACAAAAGCAGGGATATATAGGAGTGATCATGATCTTATCAATCCATCCAAATGAACACACAAATAAGAAAGACGTCACGTTGTTTCGAACAAAAAGAGAGAGGTTACTACAAAGAGCTATCTTGGAGAGGCAACACGAACGAGCATGTTTGTTCGTCCAAACTTATTTGGAAGAAGAAGGCCATTTATCTCAAGCACGCCTCAGGAGAAAGTTTTTCTCTCTAATGGTCAAAAGAAAACAACGAGGACGAGGGCATTAGCATATGTTATAACCTGGAGGAGACAGAGGATGCAAGTGTTACCCGGAATGATTGGGGATGGTGCAGTAGTCCTGAAACCTTGACGAGGATAGATCAAATTGAAGCAACCAAGGATCGAGATCAACAATGGTAGGACGAGGAAGGGGTAGGCTGCTTTGCTACTTGACGGAGATGGAACTACTGAACGAAGACATATAAAATTGCAACGCCAGTTGAAAAATATCGCATTGTAACGCTGATTCAACAAGCCTTGCATTCTAAACTCCGAAGTCATCCCCGTCGTCTCTACTCCTGTCACCATCCTGGATACCAAGTCCAGCACACGGCAAGTTGTTCTTTTCCCCCCATTTTTTCCATGCGCTTCTGTAGCAAAGAATCGCCTGATTTTTCAGGCAGATATTCCACCGTATGATGAGACACATCGACAGCTACCAGAGCAAGCACTATTTTCTGCTCGGCGAGTCCGTCTATCATGCAGTGTTTTCACTTTTGGGACCAGTGTATTAACTTCTTTTTGAAATGAATGATATGACTCTTGTCCTTCGTTTTTTTTAAAAGTCCGTCCATCCTATTGGATCTCATCTTCTCCACTGTGTGTCATCCTCATCTGAGCTTACTGCGCCGCCCATGTGCACTTTCGACGAACTATTGGAAGATACTATTCTAAGTTATCCAGAACGAAACCTCTGAAGAGCATGGGATTTTTCCTGCGTCTAGAAGAGGATGGATCGCAGTGGAGCAACTATGAGGAGGAGGAAGTGTTACTTGCATTTTGGACCAGCAATAGTTACATGGACTGCACTTGAACCGACTAAGTGCAGCGCAGGCCATGTACGACTTTTAGACGTTTCTTAGGGGGTGTTTGGGACTGCTCCACAAAATCTGCTCCACAAACTCTACCGTGGAGCAGCTCCACAAAAAATCTAGAGTTTGTGGAGCACCCCTTTAGGTGCTCTCACAACTCCACCTTTTTTCCTCGAACAGAGTGCGTGGAGCTGAACCTGTTTGGCTAAAAAACGTAGAGCGAAGCTGAAAAACGTGGAGTAGAGCAGTCCCAAACACCCCCTTAATTAACTCGACAAGTTGTGTGGTAACTTTGCATGCAACATTGTCATGTGCTACTCCGCTCAAAGTGGCTATGCGCTGTTGATTTATGACCAAAATTGTATTGTAACTGTTGACGATTTATTTGGTTTGTTTGCTATAAGTTATTTGTTGTGGCTACTGACAAAACAGTAAAGTGAGGGAGTAGTATAGTGGAGATGATGGATTGTCGGGCCCCCGGATTTCCAAACCCGGACCCTCTGTGTAATTCTGCACTAGTCCCAGATCAAAGCTAGTGCACACAGTTAAACAGGAATGATTCATGACCAACAACGTATTTATTACAATTATAAAGAGTATCACCACGTGTCTCATTATTACATTGGAGGTTTCAAGACCTCACACAATCAAAACACAGCGGAAGCAAAGTAAACTCAAAGTAGACCCATCAATATGCCACAGGCAGTTGACTGGGGAAGCGCGACCTAGTCCTCCGGGAAGAATCCATCACAGCCACAAGCGAAGCAGTAGTCGTAGTCACCTTCTTGAGCTTCAACTTCCTCTGAGATTTTATTTTTAAGTGTAGCATGTGAGTACATAAAGTACTCCGCAAGTCTTGGGAAAAATGCATAGATGCAAGGCTTAACAAAGGAACGCCATATGGTTCTTTTGCACAAAGCAATATTTGAAATCTCAATTACTACTAATTATTTTCGAAGGCATCAAGTTAATGAAGTAAATGTTTTAACAGAATTAACTTTCTAGTGAAGGTTCCAACTACCAACACTAGCTAACCAATTACCATTGGTCAAGATTTAAACTGCGGGTTCCATCCACCCTCTCTGGCTCCATCCGCCAGGATTCCCTTCCGAGAGTTCCCTCCACCCTCGGAATACAAAACTTTTAAATCCAAAACAAGAAATCTACCATGTGAATGCATTCCTTGCCCGCCCTTGACCGTGGGCATGGCTATTCGAATAGTTTTACACTCTGCAGAGGTTGTACAACTTTACCCACAAGAGATAAATTATCCTAAAAGTCAACACGCTTCCTTTGGCATGAGACCCAGATAAAATACCACAAAGCCTTTACCTTACTCTAATCTAGCTAGACACCACCCGCTGAGGTTTCACCGCAGAAGGGTTAAATCCGCCCAATCTGAAGCCCCCTCTTGCGCCATATGAGTACAGTAAATCCCTATCCCTCACTGTGAATAACCAGTCCATCCCTGGCATCCACTTTCCACTGGTGGCACCTAAACTAGACTATCATAAGTTAGTCAGCTAGGTCGTACCCATATAGACTTGTGGTTGTACAGGTTAACGCCGCTTTGGACAAACACAAGCGTCGGTCCTTAATTGACTAGGGTGGAACATACACTTAACAAGTTCTCGTGCTTACTGCACCAACCCAAACAGCCATCCACCCTAATCTAAACCATCTTTCACATTTTTATTTTATTTTTAAATCACAGTGACAACTCCAATTGCCACTTCACTTTCAAACACAAGGATTTAATAATAAATCATAATTTCCCATTTTCAAGATTTTCCAAAGTTATTAGATAGCAAGACTAAGCATTAACCTACCATTCTAATATTCACAAAGATTAATAGTAATCTCATTATTGAGACAAAGGAAGTTCTAGGGTGACAAGGTACATGGCAATCAATGTCAAATGAGGGCATAACAAAGTTGGAGTAACTAATTCCTAAAGACTGAACTAGCGACTTTATGTAAATAGCAATGCACATAATTTAAAATATTTTAAAAACATTTCAAAAGCATAGGCTCAAAATGATCAAAGGAGACTTGCCTTCTTGCAGGGTTTCTGGGTCTTCTTGCTGCTGTGAAGAGGGTTCGTTGACAACGTTGGAATCTACGCGAGAAAAGACGAGGCAACAAAGCAAATAAATACAAACCAAATCAAATAAACTCAAAAACTCAAATATAGGCCATACTTGGATAGATTCTGATTTTAGACGAATTTAGGAGAAAGGTTCGGCGGATTTGGGGTTCACACGAGGGAGAACGAATATCTGGAAGATCGGTTGGGAAACGAAATTACTGAGACAATATTTGGACCAAGGAAATTAGAATGGATTTTATAGATATTTGGCAAGATTTGAAATTTGAATTTTGAAAGCGCACAGAAAATTTGGAATGGAACTGAGGCTTTGAAATTAAACTAGGCATTGGAATTTGAAATTTAAATATTTGAAATATCAAATAAATTTCCAATATTTGAAAGGATGGAAGAAATGGATAGTTTGGAATTTTTGATGAATTTAGAAATTTGAATGGGCTCAAACGGAGTTAAAACGAAGGAGAACGGGCTCCGGGAAGATTAAATTCAGAGAAAATGGAAAAAGACTGATTCCTGGAATTATTTTTCTAAAGGAAAATGGGTTTATGACGTCAGCCTTACGTCAGCCCTGGAATTTTCAATTTCGGCCGATTTATTTTCTCTCTGGAAAATGAGGAGAGGGGCTGACATGTGGGCCCGGTCCATGTGGACCAAGTCCATGGACCCGGGAAGGAGGTGAGGTGGCAGGGGTGTGCGGTGGCGCTGACTGGACCGAGGGAGGCCGAGGTGGCTGCCACCGGGCGGTCACATGGCGTCCACGCGGGACGGCGGGGTGAGGTGGCCGGCCGGCGGAGGAGGCCTTCGGGACCGAGGCTCGCGGAGCTCGGTGGGCGGCGGCCGTGGCGAGGCGGAGGAGAGAAGAGTGAGGAACCCGGGGTGGGCACGCGAGTCACCGGAGACGGCCGGAGGTGGTCGGCGGCGGCGGCGGGCGGCGGCTCAGTTCCACGGCGGCGGCGCTCGCGACGCCGAGACCGGGAAGGGGCGGCGGGTCGAGGGCGGCGCGGTGGAGCCGGAGGCGGCGTCGGCCGGGCGAGAGGGGGCTCGAGCCGACGGCAATCGCTTGACGTCGAGCTCACCGGCGCTCGGGGAGGGAGGAGCACGGTGAGGCGGCGCTGCGAGGCTCGGGAGAGGAAGAGGAGAGCAGAGCAGTGTGGGGCGGGGAGAGGGGAGGCCGGGGCTGGCTTTTATAGGGGCGGAGGGGGAGTACGGGCGCGGGGATTTGCCGCCGGAGATGGCGGCGGTGGAAAGGAAAGAGGGGGGGAAGAAGGAAAGGGGCGCCGTAGAAGGAAGGGGATCGGGGGAGGGCAAGGATGGAAGGGGCGCGGGTCTTGCGGAGGAAGAACGGAAAGAAATCGGCGTCACGCGGGAGAGAGGAGAGGCGCCGGTACGGGCGGCGGTGGCGCGAGGAAGAAGAGGCGCGCGGGGAAGACACGCCTGACAGGCGGGGTCGGGCGGCAGTGAGAGAGGGGGGGCAGCTGACGAGTGGGCCGGGGTGAGGAGAGAGAGGTGCGGGGCTCGGGTGGCTGGGATGTGGCCGCGTGGCCGAGGGCGGGGATCGGGCGGCCAAGAGAGGGGCGAGGCGCGACGGGCGGATGGGCCGCCGCGCGGAGAGGGGAATCCGGCCGCCAGTGGCGAGCGGGCAGGAGGGGGAGGCGGGATCCGGGTGGCGGCGTGGGCGGCAATCCGGCTGTCCACGTGGCGGCCGGAGGGAGGGGTTGGAATTTTGGAATTTTAATTTTATTTTCTTGATTTTCTGAAAACCCGAGAAATAGCAATAAAGCTCAGAAAAATATGAAATAAATTCCAAAAATTCCAGAAAAATTCACAGAAGTTCCTGGATAGTTTTGGACTTAATAAAAATACTTTCAACTAATGTTGGTATTTAATTTTCATACTTGAAATACTTTTTATTTTCAAAAATACATTTTTAAACCCCAGAAAATCCAGGAAACCAGATAAAAGCCAAATGACTCCAAATAATTATTTTGAACTAGGATTTTTATATAAATTCAAAATATCTTTTTATTTAACAATAATTTTAGGTTTTTCTTAAAATACTTTTCAAATCTAGCTTTTCAAAAACAGAAATTCAGGGGAAATCCAAATAAAACTCAAATACTTTAAAATAATTAATTTGAAATTAGATTTTTCCAGAAAGCAAATTTTGGGATGTTACATGGATGAACAATACTTACCCCTTCCCTATGTCCAGGGCTGGTATATATTTCTATGAAGTGTATTTTACAATCCTGTCCTTACACCCATGTGCCCTCCATAGCGGTATCTACATTATTACACACATCCCATTTCAGGCTTTACAACCCTTTAGCAGTCCGGATGGGCTTAGGTGGGGGCCACCCCTACAACAGAGCCTCTCATGGTGAAGGGCTTCACGGGCCGAAGCCATGTTGCCGAGCCATTTGGCCCCCTCCGTCCCTGCGGACTGTGATCTTTTGTGATATTGTGCGGAAATGATTTTGCCGGTGCAGGCCAGCCTCGTGCCGCGGAACAGAGCTGATGTGCAGGCTGGACTCATGTTGCGGACATGGAATCGAGGTGCCGGGCGGACACGTCCCGCGAACCTGGGGCCAAGGTGCATGTCGGAGTCGTCCCGCGGACATGGAGTCAAGGATAAGGCCAAACTCGTCCTGCGGACACGGAGTCGAGGCGCAGATCGAAGTACGGCCCGATGGCCCGCGGCCCAATGATGGTGTTTTAATGGCGCCAAGGATTGTGTCAGCCGTTGGCGCGAAGTGGGACATACGACAGCACCGGATTGGCGCGTCATGGGATGTCAGGCGGCCGCATGACTGCGATCGTGCGTTCCTTCCCGAGGTTGCGGGACACGTGTCCGAACGGGATTGGCACGTCGTGGGATGTCAGGTGGCCGAACGACCGCGGTCGTGCGCCCGTTCCCAAGGTTGTGGGACGCGTGTGCGCGCGCGATTGAGCGACCGTGCTGCTTCGACTTCCGCCGGTTGCACTTCTCAATCGTGGGGGAGGCGAAGGGACTTTATATATGCTCTCGCTGTAGTGCCCTTGTCCTCCCCACTCACTACCGCCTGATTGCTTTCTTGCTTTTTGCTCCTGCACACCCTGCTCTCGCATCGTCTGTCTCCGCCGCTCGCCACCGCAACCGTACGCGTCACCGCGCCTTTTGAGATGATGGCTCACTGTGAAGACAACTCTCGCCAGCCCAGCGGTGGCGCTTCCTCCCACTGGCACAGCTCGTCGACAACGGAGGTGGAGTACGCCCTGGTGGGGCGCGACCCGTCGCTGGTGAACAAATGGTGGAGCGCCGAGAAGAAGCTCAACGACGTTTGCTCAAACGTGCTCGGGCAAAGCCTCGTGACTGAGGAGGCCATCCGGTCTCTTCTGCGAGAGGGGGAGCTGTCGGACCGCGGCGCGGTTTGCCTGACCAGCAGCGATGAGACAGAGCCGCACCTGACGGAGTTAGAGGTGGTTGTCTTCATCGCCTATTTTGAGGCCGAGCTCCGGATTACGTCGGCGATGTTCTCCGGCGTACGAGCTAGAGTTGGCGCAGCTGACTCCAAATGCGCTAGCGCGCTTGGCGGTATACAGCTGGGCGTCATGGACGGAGAGTACATGGACCAGCGCCTCCCTTTTTTCCTTTCTCCATGACACTCGGTGCCAGCTAAAAAGCTCAATGAAGGAAAATATTCAAACTTCGACAGCGTCAACTTTGTGCTGCGAGCGCCGTGCACTAGGATCCTCCCAGCGAACTTGACTCGTGCCAAGTAGGAGTCGAACTAGATGTGGCCATGGTTCTACCACAGCATGGCAAGCGGCACCACTCGCCCTCGGTGCCCATCGACCGTGACGATGAACACCGGGCGCGGAGGCTCATCGAGATTGCCCTTCGCTTCAACATGAGGGACCTCGCGGAGGAGTACCTCATGTACGGCGCGGCTCCGCTTGCCCGACAATGGCATATCTAGCCCAGCCCCGTCCACCCTGTCGGGGTTCGCCCGTCCGTGTCTTCACTGCCGAAGCCGTCGAATCCTCGTAAGCTTTTTGACCGCATACTGCATTTACCAGGGCCTTTGCATTTTGCTGTAACCTCTGTTCCCCTTTTTGTTTATGTGGGTAGGGCTCCTTCTTGAGGACGCAGAACGCGCAGTGGTTGTGTTCCTTGGGCCGTACGTGGCCAAGCAGCACAGCCTTTGCGAGTCCATAATGAGGGGGCTCGGGCGGGTAAACCGAGTGTGTGAAGCTCTAGGCATCCCAGTGCCAGAGCGCACCACTCCAACCGCTAGCCAAGCTCACCCTCAAGATAGTGACGACAAGGGGACGGCCTCTCACCCCCGCCGGAGGGTCTGGTCACCCGCTGCTGGATCCAGTCCGGCGGTCGTCCCTGTTGGAGATCCCGTTGGAGCCAAGGCTACGACGGTGACCGGGTCCGATCTGGCGGAGTACGCCAACTCGGACCTAGAGGCGAAGGCGGACCTTTCGATGCCTGGTAACAAGGAGTCCTTGGGCGTCCCGGGCAATGAGGGGCGCGGCGCGGACGTATTAGAGGACGAGGCTTCATCACCTGTGCCCGCAGCAGAGGCCGAGGAAGCGTCCCCGAAGGCACCGAGCACGAAGCGTGCTTAGGTAACTTCGCCGGCGAGGCTGGAGGGGGAGTTTGAGGTGGCGGTTGGGGGACTGTCGGAGTCGGACTCCGATACGGAAGCTGCCCAGCCCGCAAAGGAGCCCACTAGCCAAGATGCCGGCGGCAACACCATAGTTCGGTTAAAAGCAGACCGGACGCCTCAAAAATCTTCCCCGCTCTGCGACTTCATGAAGCTCTCTCCGATCTGCTCGCTGATACCATCGTCAACATTAGCTAAAACGCGGTCACTTGGATGCAGACAAGGCTCGAGCAACAGAAGCGACCACGAAGTCTCCAGCCAACCCACCCTGGACGTGACATCGACCCCCACCGCCCTGGAAGCCATCGGCATGGAGACTCGCCAACTGACAGTCTCCGATTTTATCCCTCGGCCGAAGACGCTGCAGGCTCTTCAAGGGGCCGCCAACTGTGCGGACGTCGGACTGGACCGGCGGGCGCTGTCATCGTGCAACTCGGAGCTCCTGGAGGGCGCGCTCGAGGCCTCGGAGATGAGGGTAAGTGTCCGCATGTCCTGTATTATACCTGCATTTGGGACTTTATTAATAACTGGGTTGTGCAGACTCTTGCCGTCGCTCGCGCTCTACAAGCGGCCTGCGCCCATGAGCGAGGGGCACTGGAGGACTGACTTCGCATTGCCGAAGAGGCCCACGCTACCAAGGATGAGCACATCCGTTTCCTCAAGATGGAAGGCGCGAAGGCCATCGCAGAGGCTCGAGAACTCGTGGAGGAGGCGAAGCGAGCGGCCACTGAAAAATGCGATGGGCTACTCTAGTAGATCACAACGCTAGAGGAGGAGAAGGCCTGGTTGGCCGCGTCACTCAAGGAGAAGGACCAGGTACTGGGCGATGCCTCCTTGGCGGTGTGGAGCTCGATGGAGGCTCTAGAGAGCGCCCTCTCTAACCTCTCCGTGATCGTGCCGCCCCACACCTTCGGCCCCAAAGAACTGCCGCGTACTCTCCAGCATATCGGGGAAGCTTCCGGCCTCACCCTTAGTGCCGTGCGGTCCTTCGGCAATCACTACTCTATGGTGACGACGTGCATCGCCCTCGCCCTCCTCCATCACTAGGGATGTCTTCATGTGGGCGAACTGGCTAACCCCCGGCTGGAGATGCCGGCCAGAGCCAGGGTTATGTTGGGCACCGTGCATGCCATCCGCCGATCCGCCTGGGCCTTCCACCAAAGGATCTGGGACTACATCGGCGAGGCCACCGCGAAGGTGGCGATGCGATGAACTCTGTAGGGCATGGCTCGACGAAGTCCTACAACACGACAAAGAGGGCATCGCTGGATCGGAGCATGGCGTTGACCCGCAGGTGTGACGCCAAAGTCCTAGGGGTTTAGGTGTGCGTTGCCATGTGGGTGTTTAACTATGTAAAACGGCGCTACATAGGGGCTCAAGTGTTTTGATCATGTGTGCTGTTTTACTGCAAGCAGGTGCTTGATAGGGACTGCGTGCTAGTCTCGGACCTCATGGTCCGGCGACGCCTTCAGCATTGGGTGTGGGCCGAGGACTCGTTAAGCTTTTGGGAGACCCGGAGTTCGGTGGGAGATACTTCGGCGTGAGAGTACATTAAGATAGAGGATTCGGATGAGTAGTAATCTTGATTGTCTGAACACACTTGTAAAAGTTACCCTTCGCCAATGTAATAACCAAGTGTCTCTATAAACATTACTTTGCAAACGCAATAAAAACCCTGGCCAAATCAAATGTGCGCCTGTGCCATTTTCCTGTGATTGCACTTGTCTTCGACCGGCACATAGTACTTCGGGTGCGAAGCGGTCTTCGCTAGCCTTGCCCTCGACGCACAGTATGCGCTACGCATGAGGTAGGATAGAAATAAAGGGCCGACATGACCCTCCCCGATTATGGCGTAAACTTCACGAGCGCTAGCCGAAGTAGACGCTCGAGTGCTCCGTCCCCTACGCTTCGATGTGGCGGCAGCGGAGCTGGTGAGTAGCCAAAGTATACACTCGAGCGCTCCATCCCCTACCCTTCGAAGTGGCGGTAGCGAAGTTGGCGACTAACCGAAAGTAGATGCTCGAGTGCTCCATCCCCTACCCTTTGAAGTGGTAGCAACAGAGCTGGAGACTAGCCGAAGTAGATGTTGCAGCATTCCGTCCCCTACCCTTCAAAGTGGCAGCAACGGAGCTGGCGACTAGCCGAAGTAGACACTCGAGCGCTCCATCCCCTACCCTTCGAAGTGGCAACAGCGGAGCTGGCGACTAACCAAAGTAGATGCTCGAGCGCTCCATCCCCTATCCTTCGAAGTGGCGGCAGTGGAGCCGGTGACTAGCCGGAGTAGATGCTCAAGCGCTCCGTCCCCTACCACGCTCGAGCGCTTCGTCGCCTACCCTTCGAAGTGGCGGCAGCGGAGCTGGTGACTAGCTGAAGTAGACGCTCGAGCGCTCCATCCCCTACCCTTTGAAGTAGTGGCAGTGGAGCTAGCTACTAGCCAGAGTATACGCTCGAGCGCTCCATTCCCTATCCTTCGAAGTGGCGACAGTGGAGCTAGCGACTAGCCGAAGTAGATGCTTGAACACTCCATCCCCTATCCTTCGAAGTGGCGGCAGCAGAGCCGGCGACTAGCTGAAGTAGACGCTCAAGCGCTCTGTCCCCTATCCTTCGAAATGGTTCGGGACGACCAAGCTCCCGACGCTTTATGCTCCACACATTGCGCAGAGGCTCGAAGCCATGGCGTGATTGTTCTACTCCGTAGAGTGCACGCGAAGGCTTGCCTCTGCGTGCCTTATTTATACTCCGAAGTGGGCGCGCAGAGGCCGTGCATGTTATTCATACTCCGAAGAGTGCGCACGGAAGCTTGCCTCCACACATCTTATTTATACTCTGAAGAGTGGCTCGGGATGTCGAAGTTCCCGACACTTTATACTCCGTAGAGTGCACGCGGAGGCAAGCCTCCGCGTGTTTTATTTATACTCCGAAGAGTGCACGCAGAGGCTTGCCTCCGCGTGTCTTATTTATACTCCGAGGAGTGGCTCAGGATGATGAAGTTCCTGACGCTTTATACTCCACAAAGTGCGCGCGGAGGCTTGCCTCCATGTGTCTTATTTATACTCAGAAGAGTGGCTCGGGACGACGAAGTTCCCGATGCTTTATACTCCGTAGATTACGCGCAGAGGCATGCCTCCACATGTCTTATTTATACTTTGAAGAGTGCGCACAGAGGCTTGCCTGCGCGCGTCTTATTTATACTCCGAAGAGTGGCTCGGGACGGCAAAGTTCCCGATGCTTTATACTCGGCAGAGTGCGCGCGGAGACTTTCCTTCGCATGTCTTATTTATACTTCGAAGAGTGGCTCAGGACGACGAAGTTCCTGATGCTTTATACTCCGCAGAGTGCGAGCAGAGGCTTGCCTCCGTGTGTCTTATTTATACTCCGAAGAGTGTGCGTGGAGGCTTTACTCCGCGTGTATTATTTATACTCCGAGGAGTGGCTCGGGACGACGAAGTTCCCGACACTTTATACTCCGCAGAGTGCACGCGAAGGCATGCCTCTGTGTGTCTTTACACGGAACGAGACCAGCTTTACAAACGGTGTCCTTTATTGATTTCCCATTTGGGCGGGCGAGCTATTACAAAGGGTAGGGTGCCGGTAGTACAGGGGGGCATCCCTTGGACTTTATGCATAGTATCGCCGCAGCCGGTCTGCATTCCATGTGTGGCGGAGAGTCTGCCCTTCCAACATCGCGAGATGGTATGCTCCGCTCTGCAAAACCGTGGTGATGATGTAGGGGCCCTCCCACTTGGATTCCAGCTTGCCTACCATCGCCGCATGGAGCGCTATCTTGAGGATGAGATCTCCCAGCTGGAACTCACATGAGTACACGGTGCGGTCATGCGCGCGCTGCTTGACGCGTGTACTTCATGGCATGCTAGATGGTGCTCACTCGATCCCCATCAAGAAGATCAAGGAACAACTCACACTCTTCCACTGTGGCTTGGGCGAGAACCCTCCTCGAACCGACCTTGATTTCCTTTGGTGTGACTGCCTCATCGCCGAAGAGAAGCTTGAATGGCGTGAACTCGGTTGGGCATGTTACCATCATGAGGAGGGACCAGAGCATGCTATGAAGCTCGCCTGGCCACTTTCCCTTCAGTAGGCTGATGAGGCGCTTTTTGACTCCAGCGAAAATAGCGCCATTTGCCCGCTCGACCGCTGCGTTGGACTGCGGGTGTCCAATCGAGGCATATCGAAGTAGGATGCCTATGCTGTCACAAAATGCCTTGAATAGTGTGGACTCAAACTACAGGCCATTGTTGATGGTGACCTCCCTGGGAACCCCGAAGTGGCATATGATGTTTTACCAAAGGAACCACTGCATGGCCGCAGAGGTTACCTTAGCCTATGCGACAACTTCGGTACACTTGGAGAAGTTCTCCAAGGCAACTACGATGAACCAAAGGTCTCCTGGGGCACGCGGGAGTGGCCCAATGATGTCAATGCCCCAGCGCGCCTACGGCCACACCGATGGGATGGGCTGCAAGTTCGTCGGAGGTCTGTGGATGATTCGTCCCATCCACTGGCAACCCTGACACCGACGCACCAAGTCCTGCACATCTACGATGACCGTTGGCCATTAGAAACCTTGCCTGAATGCCTTGCCAAGGAGGGGCCTCGGCGTAATATGCGAGCCACAGAGCCCCACGTGAATCTTGGCGAAAAGGCGCTTCCCCTCGTTGCGCGAGAGGCATCACAAGAGTGGGGCGTAGACTCCCTGCTTATAAAGAACTCTGTCCAGGACTTGAAAGGATCTGGCCCGGTGCTGCAGACATCGCAACTCAAGGGGATCGTCCAGCTCAGCTATGCCTTGCAAAAAGCCGTAGACAGGCTCTTGCCAGTCACCCTGTTGAGCAATTTTATTAACAAGGGTGGCATCTCGATTGTCTTGCTCGATGGCTGCCGTGGTCAGGACCTCATAGAATGCCTCCTGGGGAAGGGGACTTTGCTGGCTGGCAGCCTTGGCGAGGGCGTCAGCTTGCTCATTGTTCGCTCGCGGTATGGTTTTTACCGTGACGCCCAAGAAATGGTGCTCCTTCGCCCTTACCACGGCCAAATGCTTGGCCAACTTGGGGTCCTTGGCTTGATAGGATTTGTCCACCTGACCCACGATCAAACATGAGTCGGTGTGGACGAGGACCCTTCGAGCGCCCAGGGCTTTGAGCTTCGCGAGGCCGAAGAGTAGCGCTTCGTATTCGGCTGTGTTGTTCATCGTGGGGAACCCGAGAGGCGCCGAATACAGCAGGCGATGCCCTTCCGGTGTGGTGACTACTGCACCCACCCTGGCACCCGGAGCGCTGTGGGCCCCGTCTATGTTGAGGGTCCACACTGACTCTTCTGGCTGCTGCACGCGCGGTTGAGCCGGCGGAGTCCACTCGGTGAGGAAGTCCACGAGGACTTGTGATTTTATTACCGTGCACGCAGTGTACATCAAGGAAAAAGGTGCTAGCTTGGCTGCCCACTTGCCGATACGTCCCGTGGACTCCTTGTTGTGCAGCATCTCCGCCAGGGGGAACGATGACGGCACGGTGATGGGGTGAGTGAGGAAGTAGTGCCGAAGCTTCCTCGAGGCCATGACCAATGCATAGGCCAGCTTCTCAAGTTTGGTGTACCGCGTCTTGGCGCCCTGGAGAGCCTCGGAGATGAAATACATGGGACGCTGGAGGGCGCCTTCCTCGAGGATAAGGACTACGCTGATCGTCGTTGCGGTGGCGGCGAGGTACAGCAAGAGGGGAGCCTTTGGTGCTGGGGTGACTAACATGGGAAGGCCTGCGAGGTGCTTCTTGAGGTCGTCGAAAGCCTTCGCACAGTCATCATCCCAATGGAACCCGTCACAGCCGCGCAAGGTCTTGAAGAATGGCAGGCCTCGTTCAGCCACCCTGGATAGGAAACGACTCAACACAGCCATGAGCCCGGTGAGCCTCTGGACCTTCCTGGTCGTCTTGGGCGGCTCCATGGAGAGGATCGCATCGACCTTATCGGGGTTTGCCTAGATACCGCACTCGGATACTAGGAAACCCAGGAGTTTCCCAGCTTGCACACCGAAGACGCATTTATCAGGGCTGAGCTTGATGCCCGCTCACCGGAGGTTGTCGAAGGTCTCCTGAAGATCTTGACTATGGGAGGCAAGCTGCCTAGTTTTCACAACCACGTCGTCGACATAAGCCTTGACATTCCTCCGAAGCTGGGAGGCCAACGTGAGCGCGATGAGGCGCATAAAGGTGGCGCCCGCGTTTTTTTAGACCGAAGGGCATCCTGACAAAGCAGTATGTCCCTATCGGCATTATAAAATTGGTCTTGTCTTCGTCGCCCTTGGCCATGTGAATCTGATGGTAGCCGGAGTACGCGTCCAAGAAGCTCATGAGTTCGCATCCTGCCGTGGCATCCACCAGCTGATCTATGCATGGTAGCGGGTAGTTATCCTTCGGACACGCCTTATTGAGGGTGGTGAAGTCAATACACATGTGCCAGGCCCAGCTAGCCTTCTTCACCAGCACCGGGTTAGCAAGCCAATCCGGGTGCTGGACCTCACAGATGACTCCGGATCGCAAGAGCTTTACCACCCCTGCCTTGGCCGCCTGTTGCCGCTCTATTGACATGCACCGGAGTTTCTACCTGACCGGCTTAGAGTCGGGGCGGACTGCCAAAGTATGTTTAATGAGGGCGTGATCCACGCCCTTTATGTCGTCTTGGGACCACACGAAGACATCCGCGTTGTCCAGGAGTACCCGAAGTAGATTTTGCTCAACTTCTGGGGGAAGGCCCTCACCGATGGACATGCCCTGACCTTCGGCGTGCAAGGGGACCCTCTTGACTCCGCCGTCCGGCCGGGGCTTGGGCGTCCATCTCGGGGCGAAAGGCTCATCTGCCTTAGGGATATCGGTGAGCACATGCACCTTCTGATGAGGGCCCCGAGCACCAAGCTCTATGTGTCGGGTGAGGTCTTGGTTGCCGAAAGTGGTGATGATACCCTGCGGCCCGGGAGCTTCATACACAGGAAACTGTGGTGTAGGACTACTCCAAAGGAGTTGAGTGTTGGGCGTCCCAATATGGCGTTGTACGGGTACGGGAGATCGACGACATCGAAAGTGACGTCCTCGCTCCTCGCATTGTCACCTTGGCCAAAAGACACTTGCAGTTGGATCTGGCCCAAGGCCTTCAACGGCTGACCCCCGAAGCCTTGTAGTGGAATTCCCGAGGGGCCCAGTCGGCTTCGGGGGATTCCCATTTGGTCGAAGGCAGCCTACGATGGTGGCCTGGATGACCAGCGGATCCTGGTGAGGGAAGTTCACACCCTTTGCATCGGCGGGCGTGAAGGTAATGTCGTGATGCGCCCATGTCGGCGGTACCTGCGCTAGATATGCCGCCACATGGTGCAGCCGATGGGCGTAAGCTTTCTGCTACCGCGCCATGGAAAACTCCAGCGAAGAGCCCCCGGAGATGACATTTATGACCCGGCGCTGGGCTTCCTTCGGGGCTTGTATCCGCAGGGGGCCCTCTTGAGGCTGCTGCATGTGGGCCACCACTGGTGGGCATGTTTCCAGGGCTCTATCCCTGGTGATGCTTTGACGAAGTGTCGCGATGGTGGTGCATGTCCGCATGAGGTGATCACCATGGCCATGCATCTCGCACCACAGGCCATACTGCTGGTAGTCTCCTTCGGCACGGGCTCTATCGTCCTGGTCCCGACCGCGCCTGCATCCTCAGCCTCTGCGACCTCACCCTCGGCCGGCGGGGGCGCTGTCATCGGAGCCGCCCTCAATGTCAAAGACGTATCAGGCCTTCTGAGATCTACGCTGGTTGCACTTAGGCCTGTCATTCAACAAGTCCTGCTTGCGCTTGGAGGTGTCTTTTGAGGGGTCCTGTTTGTGGTCGAAGGTGTCCTTCGAGGACTCCTGCTTGTGCTTTGAGGCGTCCTTCCGTGAGTCCTTCACTTGATTGGTGTTGGAGTCATCGCCTCTGCGATGCTATGCACCCTCTTCCGCCCTCACGTACTCCTCCATCTTGCTGAAGAGCTTGGCCACTGTTTTTATCGGCTTATGCACGTTATACTCAGCCAGCGGCCCTGGGCGGAGGCCTTGGATCGCTGCGTTGATGATGGTGGTCTCGTTGACGTCTCTGACCTGGCAGCAAACCTTGGCGTAACACTTGAAATATTCTCGGAGCTTTTCCGAGGGTTTTTTTCTTGATAGAGAAGAGTTGATCTGCGTTGACACGTTTGACGTAGTTTCCTTGGAAGTTGTTGTATAGGTGATCACGGAGATGCTCCCATGTGTAGATGGAGTTTAGCTCTATGGTAAAAAAACCAAGAGAGCGCCACTCCCTGCAACGCCAGGGGTAGCCCCTTCGCCTTAGTGAAGTCATCCCCGCCAGCGGTTTCGATGGCAGTTTCGTACACGCGCACGAACTCCTTAGGGTCCATGTCGCCCTTGTATGACTCGAAAGTGGGGAACTTGAAGTCCTCCGGCCATGCCAACTGCTGCAAGCCAGCGGAGAGGGGGGACTCCGGGTTAACACGTTGAAGCGGGACGCAACTGGAGGTAGGGGAGTTGCGGCTGTCCGCTCGATTTGGTGTAGGCTCTATCACCGTTGCTGGCAGGATTTGTTGGCTCCGTGCCTCCTGCTGGCTTCGAGCCTCTTGCATCTCCCGAATAGCTGCACGGAGGTCCGCCAGCTCGTGCTGTAACGTGACGAGGGCCACCAACAGGGCATTCTCCACCGTCGAGGTGGCTGCACTAGCCTAGGCGTTGGTGCGAACCCTCAGGTTGGTGGCGACTACGGCCTGCGCTCTAGAGTTGTTCGGCGCGTCGGCATGTTGGGCCCCCGGGTTAGTGACAAAACTGGTGCTGGAGCCCCTGGCCACTCCTGCACTAGGTGCCAGGTCACTGGCCATCCTAGCGCGGGTACCAGCATCACGGCTCCCACCAATCCGGGCAGCACTACTAAGGCCGAACGCCGCGCCAGTGAGGGAGTCGGTCGCCACGCCACGGTTGTCGACGTCGGCGGCCGCAGCGCCAGCTTTGCTGTCTGCACCAGTTGCCAATACAGAGGCCCTAGCGTTGATGAGCGCCGCCGTTGTGCTCCTCTTCTTCTTTGTTGCAAATGAAGCTTTCTTGGGTGCCATCACTTCTCAAATCTTCAAGGCTTGCTCTCCGTCGACCCCATAGATGGCGCCAACTGTTGTGGCTACTGACCAAACATTAAAGTAAGGGAGTAGTGTAGTGGAGATGATGGATGAACAATGCTTGCCCCTTCCCTATGTCCAGGGCCGGTATATATATTTCCATAAAGTGTATTTTACAATCCTGTCCTTACATAGGGGTGCAATCGGGTTGGATTCGGACGGATATTGCTTATACCGTATCCTAACCCATATTTTTTTCTCGGATTCGGGGTCGGATACGGTAAAACCGGATACATATACGAATTCGGAGTATTCGGAATTTCAAATACGGTGCCACCGGAACGGATACTTGACGGTTTTGGATCGAAAACGGATAATGTAGACGGATAGTACGTGCATACGGAAAGAAACATATGCTAAACCATACCACCATCACTTCAAACCTTAAACTGTTAGAGCAACTCCAGCAGTAGCCCTCAACACAGGGCCCCTACTTTTTATTTGAGGGCTCTCCCTACTTTTGAGGGCTCTGTTTTTTAGGCTACACTCCAGCAGGAGCCCTCAAAATAGGACCCTCAAATTCATTCTTAGAGTGGATGACACATAGGACTCACCCGTTATCCTCATCCTACTTTTGAGGGGCGAGGGGCAAAAAAACTCATTCCAGCAGGGCCCCTATTTGAGCCCTCAAAAGTAGGGGCTCCCTCCAGACCCCCCAGGAATGAGGGCTCGAGGGGGAGATTTGAGGGCCCCATACTTTTGAGGGCTCAAATAGGGGCCCTGCTGGAGTGAGTTTTTTGCCCCTCGGCCCTCAGAAGTAGGATGAGGGCTCAAGTAGGGGCCCTGCTAGAGTTGCTCTTAGACATAAGTATATAATGGTGATTATAATTCATCAGCCGAAGATGGTGTGGCATTTCCCCCAAAATTGCCCATTGAGGTGTGGAGTTTTAAGATGAATCTTGATTCTTGACGGACAGCATTTTCTTTTTCTAGGCTAAAGAAATTTTACTAAATTAAGGTAGAGACAGTAGACAATTGGAGATAATAGACTTTTGATAAATTTACCTGTTCATTTACTGAAGCATGCCAAAGTTCATCGTTTAATAATACTCTGATTACATGCTTTTTATTCCATTACCTAGGAAGAGTGATCTTAATGAGCAAATTTAGGATTCTAATTGCACAAGTAGCAGAATTAGAAATAAAACACTATTTTAGTATTTATATATTTATAGTTGCCATAACTGAATGTCATGTTCCTTTTAGAGAACTTAAGCAACCAACCTATACACTGCACACCTCAACCAACCAACATGACAAAAAAACAAATACTAGCAAAATAAAAGCTGAATTCTTAGCTCTTACCAGATATCCGACCGAATATTCGACCGGATAATTATCCGGTATCCGAATACCGATACTATTCGGTCGGATAACAACTCTCCCGAATCCGAATCCGACATGAATTATCCGAATTCGAATCCGAATTCGACCGGATACCAAATTCTCTTCCCGAATCCGGTACCGACCAGATTCGGTACCGGATCGATCGGGATTAACCCAACCCATTTGCACCCCTATCCTTACACCCATGTGCCCTCTATAGGGGTATCTACGTCAGTACACATATTCCATTTCGGGCTTTACAACCCTTTACAGGCCGGATGGGCTTAAGTGAGGGCCACCCCTACAACATTATTAATACGTCAGAAAAAACTAATATCAACACAGACATGCAAAGGAATAAGAGAAACAAAACCTAAAAAAATCAGAAAAGACAAAAAAACAAAAAAAAAACCGTTGGAGCGCTCGCTCATACTAATGTCTGTATGGATGATAAGCTACACTTATTCCAATGCAGGGTACACACATCTATAACAAATATAATAATTAATGTAGCATGTAAATAATAATTGATCCACAAGTATCGAACTATATTCATCAACAGGGATGAAATTAGGGAGGGCCGGGGGACTAGGCGATTAGCGACAGGTTCTTTATTGTCAATTTCCATCATTGCCAATCCCCTCTCGTGTCCGATCACAACCCTGTAACGGATTAAGACGTGGCGGATTAGAAGATTTACATTGGAGCAAATGAGGACGATATTAAGAACTGTGGCACACAAAAAACTAGAACGTTTTTTCCCTGAATATAGAGCTTATTACAAGCAAGCTACTGAGAAATTGTGGTCATGCTTTCAAAACACAATGACATTTTTTGTTTGTGATTTATTTGTGTGTTGAACCACTTAATTTACTGATACCCCTGTATCTGCTCAACAGACATGTAAAGTGTACGTCGTACAATAGTAGTCAGACAAGATCATATGAAGACAAGGTTTTTCATCCTCACAAACGAGAGAGAGAGAGAGAGAGAGAGAACAAGGTTTTTCCATGCCGGGATGTCCATGTAGGAATGGTAGTTGGCAACGTCACTTGGTGTACATTTCTGAAAGTGCAAGCCTCAATTATGACTCAAATCATAGATGCAGACTTCAATCCAGAACATATTCTACATAGGATGCCCTACAATTCACCGTATCTAGTTTAGTTTTTTTTTAAGCTTGTTGGTTTGCAAACAGTGATCTTAGCAATCAAACTAGAGAACGGGGAATATTTCCTTGTGTACCTTCTTGAGCCCTCCGTGCATTTTAAATTTTTAATGCACTAACTCCTCAGTGGCCGAAGTGTGCTCTGAAGCCTGGAAGAGTCGGAGACATTTGCAAACAAACAATTAGGTGTAAAGAGGCAAACCACTTTTATTCAGGGATGAAATAAATTTCTTATTTTTATACTCTCTCTGTTTCAAAATATAAATCCATGCTATACTAGTAAAAATAATAAAAATTACATACTATGAAAGCATTTTGCAAAATAAATTCAACGGGACCACATGATCGAAAACCCGTCTGAGTATACCAAGGATAAAAAATTGGCGGTAACTGGCCGGTTACCAGCCCAGGCCGGTAAAAAGTGCGGCCCAACAAGGTTCTGAATTAAACTTTTGAATTTCGAATTTAAATTCAAGAATAATAATTTGGAGATAACTGGTTGGTAACTAGTTAAACAGGGCGAAAACTGGCCAAATTTGAATATTGAGTTTACATTGGATAATTAAAACCGTCTAGTAGTAAACCGGTTACTGGTACCAGCTAGGGTCCGGTATTTTCCCCATAATTGATTGTTGAATCCTTGGTGTATGCTGCATTTGTAACATCCTAATTTTTGTTTTCTAACTAAAAACCCAAACTTATTTATTAAAAAATTAGTTGGAGTTTCTTTGGTGTTTTCACTGATTTTCAAAATCTAAATCCGAATCCAAATTCTAACCTCTCTGCCAAATTCAAATCAATTCAAATTCAAACTCCACCAGTCATGTGTTTGGACCGAAGCCCATATCCCTTCCATTTGGGCCAGGCCCATCCTTTCTCTCCCAACCCAACTTCCCAGCCTCCACTTCCTCTCCACCTCCCTCTGCTCGCACCCAGGCCACACCAGCGCCGTGCGCGCTCCGGCCGGCGTCCATCGCCGCGCTCGGCACGCCTGCGCCGCCCCAGTCAAGTAGGCGCACATCATCTTGTTGGAAACCGCCACAATAGAGACGCCACCACCACGCCATCATCGCTTCACTCAATCGGCCGTTTCCATCCGCGTTCACGTGCATTGATGCCTCGAGCTGAAGCCGTCGCCACGACCCAGTCGAGCCCACGCCCTCTCCTCTGCCCCGCTCGTCGCCGACCGCCACTTCGCCAGCCGTTCTGCCGTTTCCGGTGAGGTTCTTACGAAACCATTCGTGTCACATTGTGCTCCAGAAACACATCAATATTTCCCCTAGAACAGTTTCTTAATTCTCGCAGCTGTTAGTCGCATTTGAGCCATCTTCCTCATCTCCAGTGAAGCCGCTGCCGACGTTGAATTCGTTGTCCTTGGTGAATGCCTCTTCGATTCCTTTTGCTCATAGCACCTCCTCCACCACTTGTACCTTTTCCCTACGTCGATTCAGCCACTGTCGTTCCACCGCCTCCGGCCACCTCCGCGCCCCGCAACTGCACTGGTGGATTTCCCTCACCGACGCGTTGCCCATGTGCACGCTAATTCCCAAGGGGCACCGTCGGAACGCCGTCGCCGCCATCCGCTCGTGCCTTCGGGTTGCCGTGGTGCCGCCACCCATCTCCTCCCCGAGGTCGCGTTGATCCATTTTTATCGTTGCCCGTGCCTTCGGCGCCGCCGCTCGTCGTCTAGAGCCACCGCACAGTCCTTTCATGTCCCCCCTTCTACATCTATTCTCTCTCCAGGGGCGGACCCACCCTTCGGCTATGCTCAAGCGGCCACCCGCGCTCCAAGCCAGCGTCAGTTCAGTTCAGTTTAGTGCGTGTGGTGTTGCTGGGCTTCCGTAGGATTAACAGGGATAGATAGGACTGGATGCGGGGCGCAAGCAAGATGAAATATGTCGGCCACAAACGAATTATTGCCACTTCAATTCAATTTGAGTCGCCTAAGCTCAATTATCAATTACCACGTCGTCCGCTCAACCTAACCAATCCATTCCAACTAGCTAGCTCTCTTATATAGTGTAACACCCCCATTTCTGGGAGTATTATGAAACCCTTGCAACTGCCCAGGACTGTTCAGCTGCGAGTTACATCAATCGAGTGTATAACATTGCCAACACATGCTTAAGACAAAAGCCAGATTTATTACAATATAAAGTCATAAAAGCCAAGTTTTACAATAGGGCAAACAACCCTTAGATACATTACAGAAAAAGAACGCCACAGGCACGCCTGAGCGGAAGACGACCCTAATTCCACGTATCCTTGACCTCGTGGAGTTCCACTCCTTTGCCTTCATCTTCCTCCGTATTGCTGGCTAGTTCTGTTAATGTTTTTAGCAAGTATGAGTACAACTACTGTACTCAACAAGTCACACGGAGATTACTATTAACTACATGCAGGGTACATCAAGTGATGGGGAAAAGCTCAATATTTTATGTGGATGCAGCTTTAGTTATAAACAGGTTTTAAACATAAAATCATAATTTTCTATAAACTTTAGGGGGGTTTTCAAGGTTCAATTACCAGACCACCAACATTACCAAATCCTTTCCAAATCTACTTATGCTTTGTTGTTGGATTCACCCATTAAACACAGCTTCATTTACCGGAAGCACGGCGTATTCGAATACCATTATTTTATGATTCTGCAGAGCTGCCCTGCTTTACCCACAAGATTCTTCAATCCTCATGACTGAATTGAGAAAACAAGGTTGTTCACTGCCCAATTCTCTATATAGCCTCCACCTAGTAGACTTCCTCAACAAGCCCAGGCCACAACCTCTGACTTATCTCAGCCTACTATTGTGTGGACATCTGATAATCAAATAAAAACAACAACGGCGCCAACTTCCATACAGCCCTTCTCGGCTCCCCTTCCGTATGGACTTCACACTTTGCCTTCACCTTGCGTTTGTAGAGGTTCAATCGAATTTGAGCAGCTACTAGACCAGGTTTGACATATCAACGCTTGTGGTTGGGCGATCACTATGTTCTTTACTCAGCATAAGGGTCTAGTCCTTGTATTTTCACCAATGGCAGTTTCTTCACACAAATTCTTGTCCAGTGCCACTACACTGTCACTGATTTGTGTACTTGCCTTCACCCTCGGTTAAGGTCATACACTACAAGAAAACCCCCCTATAGTAACGCTGTATTGTTATGTTTGATACGCTTTATTTCGTTTCTACAGGAATATAGGCACATTTTTGTAAAGCGTGTTAGGAGCGTCTTCGCATGGACCGTGTCAGGAGTTGTAGAGACGAATTCTTTAAGCATATCTATGAGATAAAAAGACGTTTTATAGAGACGCTTAATGCATGCCTACATATATTGATACACTTTTATAGACACATTTATACAACGCATCTATCAGTATAGTTACGTCGTATAGTAGCGTTTCATCACGTATTAAGAATTGTAGAGACAGTCTCGTAGCTACATTTATATTACGTGTCTACTAATATAGTCACGCTTTATAATGACGCTTTAATGCGTATTAAGAAGTATAGTCACGCTTTATAACGACGCTTTAATGCGTATTAAAAAGTATAATCGCGCTTTATAATGACGCTTTAATGCATATTAAGAAGTATAGTCACGCTTTATAATGACACTTTAATATGTACTAGCGGAATGCCCGTGCGTTGCAACGGATCTCAAATAATTAATACCACACATAAGCCCAAAAGAAATTTAGCATGTTCTATTTTATTGCAATCTAAAACATATCTAGTAATCCTTGGATCCTTAATTTGATCTAAATGTAAGTTGAGGTTCCTACATTTGATCCTTAATTAACCCGGAAAAACAGAACACCAAGCACTGAATACTGATCTAGGTCAACAATTTAGAACACATGAAACAAGGAAAAGTTTCTATATCACGCCAAAACATAAATCTGGTCGGGTGCGCTATCTCTTATTCTCTTTCACCAAAATCAGTATTAATGTACGCCTTTTCTTCAATAATGGGCAAACCGCAATGCAACCATGATAAACAACCATTACACCCGCAGATACGTCGAAGATAGTCGCATTGCAAGCTCCATGAAGATTTGCTGGTTTCAAGCTTATTGTGGGTTGAAGATAGTCTCAATCGACATTGCAAGCTCGATGAAAATTAGTGGTTTCAAGCTTATGATCGAGGGGGAAAGCGGTGCATGAGTCGATTAATCATCTCATAAGTGGTGAAAGTAATGACAGCATTTGGGGTAGTTCTCAAGAAATTTGTAGCACAACCTCGGTAGAAGCCAGCAATTCCCTCCTTCGGTACACTTGCTTGATACTGATCGATTACACCATGTACCACATATCACCATGACGAACACGGCCTTGTTCTTGCAACTTAGATCGTATAACCTGCCAATATAAGCCAATAACTGAAACTCAAATAAAATATAAGAGCCTTTAATTACACAATGCTCTACGAATTCTGAGTAACAAGAGAAAGTGATTGTTTTTCTTCACTTTAAACCATCCGCGCTCTTTCCTTTTTCTCTCCTAATTTAGCACCTAAAAGAAATCGATAGATCTAATTTTTTAGCTTCTCTTTCCTCCACTTATGTATTTAATTTGAAAAGGAGTTCTCATTTTAAGCAATAACATTTGCTAAAACTCGATATCCTAGTGAGGAAGTAAAAGAATTTGGCAATTGGCCCACTCTTTGATTCACTATTCCAAAATGGAGACACCAAGCAATCGACCAAAGCGCAAGATACATTATGTGCAGCTTGGCAACCGCCCTCTCTTTGATTCTCTATTCAGAGGATCGATAAACATACTTCATGTGGGTATGTTATTATTGAGGCTGCTACTTTGGATCTGACAACAAATAGCTACTTGTCCAGTGAGCTTATCAATCGTAGTATTGTCTCAAAAACATACACACCTCTTTCTCACAATCTCTTACATGCGGCACTCAATCTTTTGTCCAACTTTGCTATTGTAGAAAAGATTTTATTACCTCTTTTAGCGAAGTACAGCTTCACCTTCTCGTATACTGGGAGCTGGATGGCTACATGAATATTGGATTTTATTACCTCTTTTACGATATGTTTTATTTTTTATCGCCTTCATCGCGCTTCACTCGAATATTAACCCAAGTAAAGCATTAACCTTACAAATCCAATTTAGCGTAACTGCTCATCCTTGTTCATGAAAGCACTTGCATACTCATAATCATAAATAGTCATAGTAAAGTCCAAACATAAGCTCGATTAATGTAATCCTATTGGGGCTAATTGGCACAACACCCTAGCTCGCAGAACAAACCCTAGAACTGCCCTAGAGAGCGTCGAGGCTTGCAGATCCAGCCGCAGCATAGCACACACAACACGATGGAAATCTAACAATATCTCGAAGCATACGTGGAAGGCGATGTACTAGGAGACGATAGAGAGATGGGGGCGCGGGGCGTTACCTCTCGAGCGCTTCCTGCCGGCGGCGCCCCTGTTGGCCGTGTCCGGCATGGATCTCTTGCGGGCGGTGTTTTTGCCCCCCTCCATGGCGCCGGTGTCGATGCACTGGGAGTAGGGGCCCTGCTTGAGCTTGAGGTAGCGGCCGACCTTGACGGAGCGTGAGACGGGGAACTGGAGGCAAGATGGCTGACCTTGACGGCCGACCTTGGACCTTCTTTGGGGAGGATGGCTGGATGGGGATCTGGATGGGAGGACTCCGGATCTGGATGGGGAGCAATGAGGAGGAGGATGGGGATCTTGGATCGCCGGATCTGGAGGAGCAAATGAGCAGGGAGGGAGGATGGGGATCACCGGATCGGATCGCCGAGAGCAGTGTCCGCATCCGCCGAATGCCGAGCGGGGAGTGGAGGAGGGGCTGGAGCCCGAGTCCGCGATCCGCCGAATGCCGGTTAGGGACCTAGGGTCGGGTGAGGATGGGGAGGCGCAGTGGAGGATGGGGAGGCGGAGGAGGAGGCGCGGGGAGGTTGGGGAGGCGAAGGGAGGGGAGGCGCGGGAGGAGATGGGGATGCGCGGGGAGGCGGAGGAGTGGAGGCGTGGGGAGGAGGGGTAACGCAGGTCCAGTGGGGCATAGAGGAGATAGGGGGTAACGCAGGCGTGGGGGAGGAGGGGGTAACGCATGTATGCAGATAGTTGTTTATTATGCTTTGTAACGTGTCTAGATGCTATTGATGATTTAAAGCGTGTCTAACTCCGTGTCATTTTGAGACGCTTTTAGTATCATGTCAAAAGGTATCTTTAGATGGCTATAGACGCTTGTATGATACGCTTAACAACATGTCTAGATGCTATTAACGATTAAAAGTGTGTCTAACACCGTGTCATTTTGAGGCGCTTTCAATATCATGTTAAAAAGTGTCTTTAGATGCCTTTTGACGGTGAAAGCGTGTCAAATGTCGTGTCACATTGATATGCTCAAAAAGTCGTGTCAAGAAGCGTCTTTACGTGTCTATGTAGAGACGCTTTCAGCGTGCGTTACTATGAAAGCGTGCCTAGAGGGGGGTTTTCTTGTAGTGATAGGATCCAGCGATCCTCACTTACCCCAGAACCACTTCCCAAATAAATACCAACTCTTTTACTAACAGTAGATGTTGATTCTCTAAACTACCATGATTACATATTATTATATTTGATATTACTATGTCTTGTCAAGGTGAATATGGCCATCAAATTAGACTGCGCTTTTCGGGTGGTAGGACATAACTAGTATCATGTCATTCTAAGCATTTATTGTATACAAAATAACAGTGCGCAAATAACGTAATGAAAATACTAATAAATAAATAAATAAATAGCGGAAATGTAGGTTCAACATGATCAAAATATGTGTGACTTGCCTTGCGGATTTACGATTTCGATTAGCTTGTATTTGTCGGCGAACTGGCTTGAGCTTGAGTTTCTCCTTCCGGCTCCTGTGGAACTTCGACTCCAGAAAATAATGCAAATTAAACAAATAAAAATAAAATTAATTCCATACCCGAGGGAATGAGCGAGGAATAAAGAAAATAAAAGAAGAAAGAAAATCCGAAAAAAACTCCATTAAATTGGGCTTCTGGGTTTATAGGAAGGCTATATGGGGAGATGGGCCTTAGATTTGGGTTGGCGGGCTCGAAACGAATCTAGGGAGTACCAACAAGCATTTTTGGGTTTGGGTCAAGCACTGTTCATCGGGCTCGGGTCGGACTCGGCGAGCTGGTTCGGTCGGACCGCGTTGATCAGACTCGAGCCGGCTGGAATGGGCGCGGGGGCGAGCGGGTCCAGTTGGATCAAGTCATTGCGGCTTGGTCGGGCGCATCATGCGCGGGCGGACGTGTTCGGTCGGGCGCAGCGAAGCGGCGAGCTAATCGGGCTTAGCCGAAGTCGAGGTGACTTCGGTCGGGAACGAGATTGCGCGCGATCGTTCTTCTTCTTCACCGGCTCCGCGCTACTGGGAACAGAGGGGAGAGGCGGCGATTGGCGGCGGCGCTAGGACGGTTTGCGACGGTTTTTGAGGACATAGGTGGACTCGTGGAGGTGCGGGGGTTCCGTTTTTGGCGGTTGGAGGACTGGCAGAGGTGGCGTTTGCCGACGGGGAGCTTCTCTCTTGTGCGGCCATTTTTGAAATTGCAAGCTTATGGGAGTTGGTCCGGGCGATTGGGCGGGCAATTGGGCTTCTCTAGGGTTTGGGAGAGCTCGGGGAACGGTTGGCTGGAATTAGGGAAGCTTTATTTGGGCTGGCCACGGCGGGCGGTTCCGGGGTGAGGTGGCGATTGACGCTGGAGAAGATGGGTGATCGGGAGGTTAAGGTGGCGGTTTGGGGAAACTTTGGGGAGCTAAGGGGTGCTACAGACGACGGCAATTGAAGAATGGATAGTCGGGGAATGGGCTTTGAGTTAGGGCATAGATTTGGGAATTTCTCTGATTACCGGCAATAGGGAAGAAGAGGGGGCTCGAGGGTGCTCGGTTGGCTTCAAGGGGGGCTGATGGTGTGTTCTGAAGGGTCGGGGGTTGCTTAAATAGGCTGGGAGGCGGTGCACCGGAGGGGCAAATCCACGGCGGCAGTGGTGGTGGTTTCGGGAGCTTCCGATTTTGCAACGCATGTGGGCTATCTTGGGCGCTAAGAGATGGCGGTCAAAGACGCCAGAGGAGCTGCAGGTCGGCCGAGAGAGGAAGGCGCGCGAACGGGGTGGAAACAGCGGCGGTGGATGGTCGGTGGTGCTGCCACGCCTTGCGGCTGTGCCAGAGGCTATCAGGGCGGAGCAGTTGAGGCGGTACGGTGTGCTGACAGGCGGGGGTGGGCTGGCAGGGACTCGAAGCTGCAGGAGGAGCTTGGCGGTGAAGAAAGGAAGTCGGGCGACGGGATATTTTCAGGTGGCGGTGATTTTTGTCGAACCGACAACAGAGCCGCGCTTCAACCCTCCGTTCCAGTGGCAACGGTAGAGATTAGGAGGTGGTTTGCGCCAAGATTTGTGCGGATTAGGGCTAGGGATGAGATGGGCAAAGGAAAAACGGGAATTCAAATCAAATTTTGATTTTGACAAAATTTCGCTTTGTTTCAACCTACCCTCCTTAAAAAGGATCTCGTCCTCGAGATCAACTCAGGCCAAGGAGTAGGTTGGGAAATTCTTGCTGTAGATCAGACTCCTTTTCCCATGTTGCTTCATCCTCAGTGTGATTCTGCCACTGAATCTTGTGGTATCTGACATTTTTACCCTTTAACTGCCTTTCTGTAGTTTCCAGGACTTGAATTGGCTCTTCGGCATATGATAGGTCATCTCGTAAGTCTATGTCATCAACTGGCACTTGCTCTGTTGGATGGCGGAGACATTTCCGTAGCTGAGACACATGAAATACGTTATGCACCCTTGCCAAATTCGGTGTCAACTGCAACTTGTAAGCTACTTCCCCTATTCTCTTGAGAATCTCGAATGGACCAATATACCTTGGGGCTAGCTTTCCTTTAACTTGGAATCTCTTCACTGACTTGAAGGGTGTGACCTTGAGATATACCAAATCTCCAACTTCAAAGCTTAAATCTCTTCTTCGATCATTAGCATAACTCTTTTATCGATTTTGAGCTATCTTCATTTTGTCTTTAATAATCCTGACGTGGGCTTCTGCATCTTGAACGACTTGTGGTCCTAAGAACTGCCGTTCTCCGGTTTCAGTCCAATTCAACGGTGTTCTACATGCTCTTCCATACAAAGCTTCAAATGGTGCCATCTGGATACTAGCCTGATAACTGTTATTATAAGAAAATTCTGCAAACGGCAAGCATGTATCCCAAGCTGCTCCATAGACTAGCGCACATGCTCGCAACATATCTTCTAAGATTTGGTTTACTCGTTCTGTCTGTCCTCCGGTTTGTGGGTGATAGGCTGTACTGAATGTCAAGTCTGTTCCCATTGCCTCATGCAATTTCTCCCAGAAAACAGACGTAAATTGCGCTCCTCTATCAGATACTATTCTCTTTGGAATTCCATGTAACACCACAATCTTGGTTAAGTATAACTCTGCTAGTTTGTTCTTGCCATAGGTTTGCTTGATCGGTATGAAGTGTGCTACTTTCGTCAGTCGGTCTACGATTACCCAAATAGCATCGTAACCGCTGCGGGTTTTTGGGAATCCTGTGATAAAGTCCATACCAATATCCTCCCATTTCCATTCTGGAACGGGTAAAGGATTTAATAATCCTGATGACTTCTGGTGATCTATCTTTATCTTTTGACATGTGTCACAGCGTGCGATATACTTTGCTATCTCTCTTTTCATTCTACTCCACCAATATCTCTTCTTTAAGTCTTGATACATTTTAGTTTCCCTTGGATGTATGGAGAATTGAGATGAGTGGGCTTCTCGTAAAATCAAGTCCTTCAACTCTTTATTATTGGGTATACAATAACGACCTCGGAATCTCAGGATCCCTTGATCATCTTTAACAAACTTAGTTGAATTTTCCTCTTGACTTTTCCTTGCAAGTCGTTGTGTTTCCTCATCATTCTCTTGAGCTGTCTTGATCTGATCTGTCAGAGTCTGCTGGATTTCTAATGCTGCTATCTGACCTTGTTTGCCATGATACCTCTTCTGACTCAATGCATCAACGATGCCATCGTTGGTTCTAGCTGCTTCTTCTGTTGAGATATGATTTATTGTTCCTTGAGCTAGCCTCAGTATTCCTTTGTCCTTGTCCGTTGCTGGCGTTGTAGCTGTTGTCTGAATTCCTACTGGCTTGACTGTAAACTGTCTACTCTGGCCTCCTTCTTCTTGTTTTGATATGGCGATAAACTGTCGGGGCGAAGATATCTGTGCCCTGACTTGGGCCTTTGCCACTTTAGAAGGTAGTCCTCCTTTTGGGCACTGAGTCTTGAAATGACCAACTTGGCCACAATGGAAACAAGCGGGGTGTCACTGTGGACACTGCTTCTGAAAATGGTTACCATCACATTTAAAGCATTTCGAATTTGAGGTTTTCACTGTATCTTGTGGTGTTGTGGTATTCTAGTTCATTTGTAATTGTGGTCTTAGAGTAAATATCATTTTCTTGCCTTGCTGGTTTTTGAACTGGGATACTAGGGTTACTCGTTTCCGAGGTGCATCTGACGGTGACGTTACTTGTACTATCTTCCTCTTCTGTGTATTTTCTAACTCCTTTTTGGTTTCCTCTGATATAATAAGTTTATTTACCATTGAAGGCAAAATTTTAAAGTCCATAGCCGAGATGTGATGCTTTAAAGATATCTGCAATCCTTCTCTAAATCTTTCCATCTTTTTCTCCTCGGTCTTCACGTCATCAGGGGCGTAACGGGCCAATGTGTTAAACTGATGAAGATACTCTATGACTGTACGTTCTCCTTGCTTCAACGCGCGAAATTCTCGACACTTAGCTTCAATCACTCTAGTAGGTATATGGGTTTGGCGAAAAGAATCCTCAAACTCCTTCCACGTTATTTCTCAACCTTCAACCATAGCTTGATAATTCATCCACCAGGCTGCTGCTGGGCCTTGCAACTGATGGGAGGCATACAATACTTTTTCTTTGTCATTGTACTGAACCGTGTTTAACTTTCTGTCCACGTCTCTAAACCAATCTTCTGCCACGATCGGATCAGGTGAAGAAGAAAAGATTAGTGGTCGGGTTTTATGAAAATCTGCCCATGTTGATTGTACGGGCAGTCTTTGCTGACTGTCTCCTCCACTTCTCATAGCAATTTGTTCTAATAGTTTAGTATGCTGTTCCATCTTACTGACTTGACTAAGTTCCGCTTGATGCCAGTTTTCTTCCATCGTTACCAATAGGTTTATTATGTTTGGCTGCCTTGCTTCTCCTGGATAAGAATTGCCTTGCTCTTGTGATCCATTTTCAGTTCCAGCCATCTTAATTGCTCCTTGATGGGATTGGGAGTTAGGTCTGCAGCGAGTTTCCGAAAAAGTCAGATAGGGAAGTAAGGATTCAGTTTTAAGATAAGATTAGAATGAAATAGGTAAGGACTTGGAGTGAAATAGAAAGACTGAAATTTGAAGAGGGTAGACTAGATATACTTACAATAAACAAATTATCAAAAAGGCAAAGATAGTTTTTATTTAATATACAAGTTGGACACATACCATTCATACGAGGTACACATCTCAATTTGTTTTACACAGCCAAAAAGATACTATTACCAAAGGGTAACAATTATACTTACGCATACAACTCGACACTTTCTAACTTCCTCTTTTTTTTGACATCTACTCACATCGCCAAATTTGAATTTAGACAAGAATAGATATAAATTAGTTTTAGGAAACAAAACTTAGTTTTAAATAGTACTAATATAGACGGGGAAAATAAGTTATACAAGAATATTACCTATATTTTATGCAATTCATTTTTTTTACAAAATAGTTTTTGCAAACACTTCTAACACACTTAGGGTCATCCTACGGTCAAGCAGGCTGGCTCTGATACCACTCTGTAACACCCCCATTTCTGGGAGTATTATGAAACCCTCGCAACTACCCAGGACTGTTCAGCTGCGAGTTACATCAATTGAGTGTATAACATTGCCAACACATGCTTAAGACAAAAGCCAGATTTATTACAATATAAAGTCATAAAAGCCAAGTTTTACAATAGGGCAAACAACCCTTAGATACATTACAGAAAAAGAACGCCATAGGCACGCCTGAGCGGAAGACGACCCTAATTCCACGTATCCTTGACCTCGTGGAGTTCCACTCCTTTGCCTTCATCTTCCTCCGTATTGCTGGCTAGTTCTGTTAATGTTTTTAGCAAGTATGAGTACAACTACCGTACTCAACAAGTCACACGGAGATTACTATTAACTACATGCAGGGTACATCAAGTGATGGGGAAAAGCTCATTATTTTATGTGGATGCAGCTTTAGTTATAAACAGGTTTTAAACATAAAATCATAATTTTCTATAAACTTCAGGGGGGTTTTCAAGGTTCAATTACCAGCCCACCAACATTACCAAATCCTTTCCAAATCTACTTATGCTTTGTTGTTGGATTCACCCATTAAACACAGCTTCATTTACCGGAAGCACGGCGTATTCGAATACCATTATTTTATGACTCTGCAGAGCTGCCCTGCTTTACCCACAAGATTCCTCAATCCTCATGACTGAATTGAGAAAACAAGGTTGTTCACTGCCCAATTCTCTATATAGCCTCCACCTAGTAGACTTCCTCAACAAGCCCAGGCCACAACCTCTGACTTATCTCAGCCTACTATTGTGTGGACATCTGATAATCAAATAAAAACAACAACGGCGCCAACTTCCATACGGCCCTTCTCGGCTCCCCTTCCGTATGGACTTCACACTTTGCCTTCACCTTGCGTTTGTAGAGGTTCAATCGAATTTGAGCAGCTACTAAACTAGGTTTGACGTATCAACGCTTGTGGTTGGGCGATCACTATGTTCTTTACTCAGCATAAGGGTCTAGTCCTTGTATTTTCACCGGTGGCAGTTTCTTCCCACAAATTCTTGTCCAGTGCCACTACACTGTCACTGATTTGTTTACTTGCCTTCACCCTCGGTTAAGGTCATAGGATCCAGCGATCCTCACTTACCCCAGAACCACTTCCCAAATAAATACCAACTCTTTTACTAACAGTAGATGTTGATTCTCTAAACTACCATGATTACATATTATTATATTTAATATTACTATGTCTTGTCAAGGTGAATATGGCCATCAAATTAGACTGGGCTTTTCGGGTGGTAGGACATAACTAGTATCATGTCATTCTAAGCATTTATTGTATACAAAATAACAGTGCGCAAATAACGTAATGAAAATACTAATAAATAAATAAATAAATAAATAAATAGCGGAAATGTAGGTTCAACATGATCAAAATATGTGTGACTTGCCTTGCGGGTTTACGATTTTGATTAGCTTGTATTTGTCGGCGGACTGGCTTGTGCTTAGTTTCTCCTTCCGGCTCCTGCGGAACTTCGACTCCGGAAACTAACGCAAATTGAACAAATAAAAATAAAATTAATTCCATACCCGAGGGAATGAGCGAGGAATAAAGAAAATAAAAGAAGAAAGAAATCCGAAAAAACTCCATTAAATTGGGCTTCTTGGTTTATAGGAAGGCTATATGGGGAGATGGGCAATAGATTTGGATTGGCGGGCTCGAAACAAATCTAGGGAGTACCAACAAGCATTTTCGGGTTTGGGTCAAGCACTGTTCATCGGGCTCGGGTCGGACTCGACGAGCTGGTTCGGTCGGACCACGTTGATCAGACTCGAGCCGGCTGGAACGGGCGCGGGGGCGAGCGGGTCCAGTTGGATCAAGTCATTGCGGCTCGGTCGGGCGCATCCGGTGCGAGCGGGCGGGTTCGGTCGGGCGCAGGCGAGCGGGCGAGCCGACTGGGCTTAGCCGAGTCGAGGCGACTCGGTCGGGGGAACAGTGCGCGCGCGCACTGTTCTTCTTCTTCACCCGGCTCCCGCGCGCGTTGGGAACAGAGGGGAGAGGCGGCGGTTGGCGGCGGCGCTCGGACGGTTTTTGACGGTTTTTGAGGACATGGGTGGACTCGTGGAGGTGCGGGGGTTCCGTTTTTGGCGGTTGGAGGACTGGCGGAGGTGGCGTTTGCCAGCGGGGAGCTTCTCTCTTGTGCGGCCATTTTTGAAATTGCAAGCTTATGGGAGTTGGTCCGGGCGATTGGGCGGGCAATTGGGCTTCTCTAGGGTTTGGGAGAGCTCGGGGAACGGTTGGCTGGAGTTAGGGAAGCTTTATTTGGGCTGGCCACGGTGGGCGGTTCCGGGGTGAGGTGGCGATCGACGCCGGAGAAGATGGGTGATCGGGAGGTTAAGGTGGCGGTTTGGGGGAACTTTGGGGAGCTAAGGGGTGCTACAGACGATGGCAATTGAAGAATGGATGGTCGGGGAATGGACTTTGAGTTAGGGCATAAATTTGGGGATTTCTCTTATTACCGGCAATAGGGAAGAAGAGGGGGCTCGAGGGTGCTCGGTTGGCTTCAAGGGGGCTGATGGTGTGTTCTGAAGGGTCGGGGGTTGCTTAAATAGGCGGGGGAGGCGGTGCACCGGAGGGGCAAATCCACGGCGACAGTGGTGGTGGTTTCGGGAGCTTCCGGTTTTGCAACGCATGTGGGCTGTCTTGGGCGCTAAGAGATGGCGGTCAAAGACGCCAGAGGAGCTGCAGGTCAGCCGAGAGAGGAAGGCGCACGAACGGGGTGGAAACAGCGGCGGTGGACGGTCGGTGGCGCTGCCACGCCTTGCGGCCGTGCCAGAGGCTGTCAGGGCGGGGCAGGCGAGGCGGTACGGTGCGCTGACAGGCGGGGGTGGGCTGGCAGGGACTCGAAGCTGCGGGAGGAGCTTGGCGGTGAAGAAAGGAAGTCGGGCGACAGGATATTTTCAGGTGGCGGTGATTTTTGTCGAACCGACAACAGAGCCGCGCTTCAACCCTCCGTTCCAGTGGCAACAGTAGAGATTAGGAGGTGGTTTGCGCCAAGATTTGTGCGTATTAGGGCTAGGGATGAGATGGGCAAAGGAAAAACAGGAATTCAAATCAAATTTTGATTTTGACAAAATTTCGCTTTGTTTCATATAGCCACACTATATATAGGGCATGTTCTTTTTAGCTGTGGCTATTTGTGTTATACTTTTGGCGTTAACAAAGGTTTATGCAAAGAAATAACTTGAACAGAAACTATCAATGCATAGACCAAATTAAAACGAAATCTTAGCAACCACTTCAGTTTGTACCAGAAGTACTGGACGCAGGAGAAAAAAAGGGACGACTGCCATTTTGTACAACGAGAAAGCAAAATCGCAAAGCTCACGATATCCAGCTTCATTGTCCACTGGCAAACAAAGCCCACTGACGATAAGTAGTCCGATATCCCCTACCATAACAGGCATCGGTAGAACACGTAAGGCCCAGAGCAACTTAGATCTCCAAAAGTCAAAGACCATCTGGTAAAGATGGCTGTACCAACGCTTTAGTTGATTTTAGTGTCATGTCTACTGCAAATGTGAGAATATTTTCACCTCTTTCACTCTGGAAGACAAAGGTGGTAGAATTAAGATGTAGTCCACTTGAAGGGCCATGGCTAAAAGAGAGTACATAGTGTACACATGATTTTCCAAAGCTGTTTGCTATATTCAGTTTGCAAATCAAGAAAAAATTACACCCATAACAGAACTCATTCCATTACCATGACAACGGAAAAAAAACTAGTACACTACACCAACCTCCAACAGTAACAACGCAACTACACCATATGAGCATGCAACACTTATTCTGTAATTAGTATTACAAGGGAAACACCGGATTCTGTAATTAGTATTACAAGGGAAACACCGGAAGTAGCAAAAAGGCACAGTGTAACTAAATTATTACCTGAAGCTGCTTGAATGTCTCGTAGTCAAGGTCAGCGTGTTGCCATTTCTCATTGCCATAATCAAGGCAATCTAGCTGGTAGTCCAATGAAAGGATATGTGCCATTTGCTTCTGTATGAATCCAAGAATACTAAAACCTTTACCTGAAGGTTTCAACTTCTTCGCAGACATTGGGTGTTTTCGATTGTTTAAATTCTCCCGACTCGTCACCATTTCATACAGAACACAATCGTAATTTTCAAGTGCTTGCTGGAGTCTATAAGTGTCTAAAGAAAACAATACATGTCAGCTAATAAACTTCATAGCCAATTATCCATGAATGAATGTGCTAATGGACAATGAGTCGGATCTTGGGACAAGAAAATGACGATAGTATAGGCAAGGGAAGTTAATGTGAGCAACTACAAATGCCAGCAAAAACTAATGTTTAAACATGAAACAGAGCCAAAAGTACATACTCCTTGTCAGCAATATGGACAGTAGTTCACAATCGATCACAAATCAGCAAAAGCTAATCAAAAGTTGCAGACTTGCAGGGCATTTACCAAATTCACAATGTTCTGCGTGTATTGAATGCCTTTTGAGTTGGAGTTTCTTCTCAATTAAATACAAGTTACAACTAATGTACATGATACACAAATGAAACTCATTTCCATTTCATCACATTGTGATTCAGAAGGACTGCATAGAAAATCTATGAAAGTTACATAGAATGAATGAACTAAATGAGAATGCAAGACAAGCTGAGTTAGCCGGCCAGCTCCAACAAGTTGAAATTGTCATATATAGTGAATTGCAGAATAACGACGCGAGTGCAATTAGTTGCGCTATCAACATTTTCGAAAACAAATCAAGCAATTCTTTGTCCCTGGCAAGCATCATCCTGTATCACACTTCCATTTCCTGGATGAACAATCTGAAGAAAGACACAACCTTTACCATCAACTTGACACACATAATCTCCAAAATGTTGGGACCATTAAAAATAAAAATCTGCAACCTTTGGCCACGAACCACAACATGACAAATCGAGCATGCCTAAACGTTTGGATTTGGTGCATTTATGGTACATTTGACGGCAAAATATCCAATTTCTGCTTCAGCTAAACCAAGCAGCGCAAGATAAGAGAAAGCCACCGGACTTACGTGGAGGAACGGGTGGAGGAGGGACCACAGGAACCGCTTGATGGAGCTGCTCGTGGCGAACCCTTCCGCTCCGTCCGCTGCCGCGGCGGTGACGAGGGGCAGGAGGACGCACACCAGCGCCGCGCGCGGGAGGGGAAGGCGGCTAGGGAGGTGGATTTGATGAACCGTAACGATCCCCCGTTGCCAATGCAAGAGTTAGTACTCTATAATTCGGCCAACCACACGTGCTGAACTTCACGACCACCGATGAAGTTCCATCGCGCTCCCAATTCCCAACAGAAAGGTTGAGCAATCTTGATTTCAGCAAACTCTCAATTCCCTCAAGTTGGGTCGGCCATCAAAAAGAACAAGAGTATTCTATTATCAAAAGTGGTCTGTGTCCTAAAGGCTGCCAATACAAGGCTTATATAGCCCCTTGGGATGTCCATATGGTCCCCAAACCAAGTACAACTCAACCTTATATGGTTTTAGATACGAACTCTCACAAAAAGAAAACTATATTTTTCACCCGTCATATTGTTTCGGTCATAACTTTTTGTCCGAGATGAATTTGAAGGTGGGACTAGATCCATTGCGTATCCCTTGAAATTATCTTTCCAACGAGTACAAGAACTCCTGAATCGGACTTCGTTTGTGAAATTTATGTCCTTTTTAGTAACTGCCTGTCAGGCTGTCCCGAACCGAATCCGAATTGAATCCTGAGTTGAATCCGAGTTTGAATTGGGTTGAGCACGTGGGAAGTCCGAATTTGGCTTGAAAATCTTATCCAAAACTTGTAGTTTAAGTCCTTGGGCTTCTCCCCTTTTGCTCTCCCGCTGCATAGGCTTCTTTCCTCCTTGATCAGCTGCATGGGCTGCTTAGCTTTCTCCTTTTCATTCCCATGGGTTTTGAGCTTTTTGTTCTTGGTAGCAAATATGATTAACCTCCTTGTGATTCTCCATTGCTTTGGCCCTGGAATCATCATAATATTCAAACCTGACAATATTTAATGTGGCTCAATACTTTTTTCCAGTGAAATAATGTATTTGACTGAAAAGTGCTAAGCATGTGCGTATCCGCATCATCAGTTTCCTCGCAAAACCCCAAGGGAACTGAACTAGCCCCCTTGCTTACTCCTTTTAAACCCCAGGTTAAAAAATCATGAGCCACCGACATTTGGTCACATGTCAGGAACCATATTCGGTAAAAGCCAGTCCCATGGACTAGATCCGTAGACCGAGGGCCCACCCGTCCATCTGTGGAATTTTTTTTATAAATAATCAATTTTTTATTTGAAATTATAGAAATATACCTGCGGCCACATTTTTTATACAAATAGACTCCAGTCGCCCAACGAGGAGAGGGGCAACTGGAGCCAATCACCCAACACCCGGGCGACACGTGGGCCACTTGCCCGACCGTTGGGCGACTGCAATCAGTCGCTCGACCATTAAGCGACTAACGGATTGTGCAGGTTGCCCACCCATAGGGCGACCGTAAGCCCCATCCCGATAATTTTATAGATTTTGTGAATTTTCTAGTTTATAACTGGAAGATAATCTCGTGGATCTGTAATAAAAGTTTATGGTTATTGTATGTTGTAGGAGCATAATAAAATTTGTGAAACTTTTTTTTAAAACGGTTGACCCTAGAACGATCGGTAAGTATGATGGTAAGTGATATTGTGATGTTAATGGGAAATCATATACGGAGGAAAACTGGTATGTTAATATTGTTGAATGACTTGCTATGTGAATAATCGAATGCGAAAAGATGAGAAAATAAGTTTGTCTGAATTTAAAAAGACTTCATAATACAGTTGGGAGTAATATGTCACGTACTTTCTGATTACATGCATAACATATAGCATCATGTGCGACTAACCCACCCAACTGCTTGTACAACCTACTGTGTGGACCGGAGCCATTTTCCCTTCCTTGCCAGCTCGGCATTGAACTCCTCGGTGGCCTCTTTTGCCTTGGTCGTCATTTATCTCTTTTTCTCGCGTTCCCTCTCACGAGCCTCCCACTCCCTACGTGTGCACTTCTCCAGATAAGCTTTCGTCTCGCGTTATATACGTAGGGTTTGCTCGTTCTTGCGGCGCTCCTCCTCTCGGAGCTTGGATGACCTTGCGACATTCCACTTCTCGAAGTCGAGGACCCACTGGTCCTCTGGGTGGATCTCAAGATCGATCCATTTGCGGTAGCCACATAGGGGTTTCGGGGACTGTGAATACAGAGGAGAGGTTGTTAGTGTGTACTGTGAAGGAGAAAAGGTAGGAGGAAAATGGTGCACCTGGTCCTTACCGGCTGCCGATAGATTACGGTGTCTAGACGGCGGTTGGAGTAGTCATTAGAGTAGTTTGTGCAACCCTAATAACGCATACCTAGGCTGAGGCAGTGTTTAGACTTGAAGAACTTGCACGTGTCTCGGCACCAAAAAAGGGGGCATCTCCCTCTCTGGTGGGAGTTGCGGCGAACGGTCGCTAGGAATGTTCGGGATAGGGTTGTTGCTACGGGGCGCGTCATTGCGGGGAGCTGACCTCGCAGCATGGTGGGCTTGTTCTGCCCGGGCCGCAGTAGCCCTTACTTTCTCATCGCGAGCGGCAGCTGACCGTGCTAGATCGCGGATCTCCTCCCATTGTTTCATCATCTTGTTCTATTGCTTTTTCTGCCTTTTGTCCATCCCGGTGTGATAAAGCTAGCGCCGGTGTAGTGTAAGGTTTGCTTGTGCAGTGTTCTATGAGAAATCTCTTCGGTCTATTTTCATCCATTTTTAACTGATTTTCAGCCAATTTGCGGCGATAATCGGTTGATATAAATTTAAAATTTAAATGTCTTTTGAATTTTTCTTACCCAAAAAACCAAAAATTTCCCAAAAATGGATATTTCGGACTTACCGAACCCCTAGTAAATGTTCCATTCCGATAATGCAAACCCTGTTTCAGGCATAAGTATTACTACAAAAATCATTCAGGTTTTACGGCTTTTATGGGCCAGCCCAAAGCATGGCCGGCACGGCACGGCCCGGCACAAACGGTGGGCCGGGCCTGAAAAACCAGCATAGTGGGCGTCACAGCATGGCACGGTGGGCACGGGCAGCACGGGGAGGCAGAGCTGGGGAGGTCGGGCCGTCGGGGGAGGTCGGGGAGGCCGGGACTAAGAAGCTAGCCATGTGCTCGATCTCTCTGCAAGAAGCGGCTACTCGACGTCGTCCTCATCCTCCCTGGCGGCGACGAGCGCGCAGCGGAAGTCGGCGGCGGGGCATGGGATGCGTAGCGGGCCCTGGTGGTCATACCCATACTCCTGCGCCACGCGGCCGAGGAGCTCCGCCAGCGCGGTGGGGAAGCTCGGAGGAGGAGGGAGGGGAGCCGGGAGGGGGAGAGGGGAAGCGGGAGGGGCGGTGGGGATGGGGCAGCGGGGAGGCGGCGGGGATGGGGTGGCGGGAGGCGGTGGGGAGGCCGAGGAGGAGGCGGCGGGGAGGGGGAGCCGGGAGGCGGAGGAGAGGGGCGGAGGGGAGGCCGAGGAGGAGGGGTGGTGGGGATGGGGCGACGGGAGGGGGAGCTGGGTCCCGTGGAGGCGGAGGGGAGGCGGCGGGGTGGCGGGCCGGGGCGGAGGGGCGCGCGGGAGGGAGGGGCGGGGCGGAGGCGGCGAGGGAGGGGGCGGTGTGGGAGGCCGAGGGAGGGAGGGGGGCGGCGGGGGAGCGCCCGGCGCGTGGGAGGGAGGAAGGGAGTGCCGGAGTGGGAGGGCGCGGTGGGGATTGGGGATTGGGGAAGGCCCGACCGAGGGAGGAGTCAGGAGTGACTGGAGGACAGAGGGAGCGGGCGTCGTGGCGGTGTGGGAACGGTGGGCTAGTAGGAAAAAAAGGATGGAGGAGGGGGCCGGACGGGGAAAAGAGAGAGATGGATGTGAAAAAAGCTGATAAAACTGAAAGATTCTTCACAGAAAAAACAGTGTGAGATTTTTTATTCTGAGAACGGTCACTAACGTTCGAATGCAATGTTTAGAAAATCAACGTTCAGAAGACTAACGTTCAGAAGATAACGTTCGGATTTTATACTTATAAATTCACCCCCTCCGCTCTGCAGTTTCTTCCCAGAATCATAGATTCACAAGCTCCATTTCTTCACTCCCTCCGCTCTGTAGTTTCTTCCCAGCATCACAGATTAACAAGCTCTATTTTTTCACTCCGCTTCACATTTCTTCACCGAACTTCTTATTTATTTCTTCTCATTTCACAAGTTTATTTCCTATATTTTCTGCATTTGTACTCTTTATTTATTTGTTACTTCTAATTTCACAAGCACATTTATTGTATTTATACTTCTTATTTATTAATTAATCACCATGTTACCAAGAAGCTGCAATACCAGGGAGCAATCAAGTAGTATGCAGAGAAATCGAAGCTCAAAAAGGATAGCAGGACGACTTAGTGTAAGCTCTCGCCGTCGCTCCCCTAGTCCTCCTCTGACCCCCATTGATGCTCGTCGGCTCTCGCCAAGCATGGGAGACTACAGCATGGATGACCGTCATATGGACGGTACAAAGGGCTATGAGGAGTACCAGGGCGGTCCAGAGCCAACGGAATTCTCTACCTCATCCACGGACGCCAACATTGGCAGGTCTGCACGAAGGGCGAATTGCTGGAAGAACATGACCTGGAGCCAGGAAATCCGAGACGGTGAAACGGTAGATATCGCAACTTGTAATTATTGTAATGCTAAATTAAGTGCTCGTACAGCTATAGGGACAGAACACTTGAACCGCCACTACAAAGCATGTTTACGCAAGATGGCAGCACAGGGCCGAGGGGGAGGAGGAGTACAAACACAGCTAAACTTCGAGGCCGATGGTTCTGTAAGTACTTTGGTATACAACCCAATTAATGCACGTGAGAAAATTGCTAGATATATAGTTTCAGAAGATCAGCCGATTAGGATGGGTGAAAGTCGCGCGTTTGAAAGAATGATCCAACGCGGCTTTTGCCCACAGTACCAACATGTTAGTAAGAGGACTACTACATCCGATATTTTACAGATGTATCAAAAAGAACTGGTAGAGTTAAAAGAACTATTCCAACAAGTTCAGTATTCTTTTGCCATAATCTCCGATATTTGGACATCATCCCACCAAAGAAGTGCATACCTTAGTGTTGTAGCTCATTATTTAGATGATAATTATAAACTAAACAAAAGATTCATATGATTTAAACTAATAAATGAATCGCACACGGGAGAGGCAACTGCCGAGCGTATACTATATGTACTTGATGATTTTAAGATTGATAACGCATCGGCAAACACAACGGCTATGAACATCCTCACCCCAAAATTACAAAAATATATTGGTGGTTATATTCTCCACCAGAGATATGTATGCCACATCTTGAATCTTGTTGTTCAAGATGGTATGCAAGTAATTGGTCCATATCTGAATAGTATCCGTGATGCTATTCGTTACCTCGCAAGTTCTCCACAAGTGGTAGCTAGGTTTGCGGAGTACTGTGCAGCTAATGGGAAAGAGCCAAGAAAATTTGGCCTTGACCTGAAGGTGAGGTGGAACTCAACATATATTTTGCTAAAAAAGATACAAGGTTACGAAAATATCATATCCATTTTTGTCAATGCCAACTGTCAAAATAATGAATTGCTAGTTACTAATTCAAATTGACAGATTGCTAGTCATTTTCGAGAGTTTTTAAAACCTTTTTATAAAGTAACAAATGTTTTATCTGATATTTATTATCCTACCTCTTGCTTAGTTATAGAGTTTATTTGGTTAATTGCAGATAAAATTGATAAATCTAGGGACGATGCTCTTTTAGGCCATGCTGTCGTAGCAATGGAAAAAATTTGTTAAATATTTTGATTCTCTTTCACACTTGTATTGTTTTGCTATTATTTTTAATCCTACAAAAAAGTTGGCAGGTTTACAGGTAGCTATGGAGGGGATAGGTGAATGTCTTGGCTTAGATTATTCAGAAGCTTTCGAACATGTCAAAAAGGAGTTTTTTCGTGTTTTTCGTTTGTATCATGATAAGTTTGGCAGCAGCGGAAGATCGGAGGCCTCACAGCAGACGCAACATGGGAAGACAAGCTTTGGATCACACTTGTGGAAGAAACTAAATGGCAAGTCTACTTCTTCGTCCTCTCAGTCTTAGGCAGCCTTCAAGTGGAATTCTGTCTCGAAGTTGAATAACTATTTGGAGCATTATTTTGCAAACATTGATCTTGATCATACTGATGGAAGCAAGATAGATTTGCTCGAGTGGTGAAAGAATAACAAGCAAATCTTTCCTGTGCTGTCACATTTCGCACGGGATGTTCTCCTGGTGCCAGTGTCCAGTGTCTCTTCAGAAGCGACGTTCAGTACTGTAGGAAGAATAATAGAAGAGAGAAAATCATCCCTTACACCCAGGATGGTGGAGGTAATCACATGTGCCAAAGATTGGGAATTAGCCAAAGAGCGGGAACAACATCAACTGGAAGATTCCGAAATCGTACAGGCGTATGCTGACCTAAACATTGCCGAGTAGATATTATCTACGCATGTTGTAATATTTTGTATACACATATATTGTTACTGTACTCTTTTCCGTACTCGGGAAACCCCACTCTGGGGCGTAAGGTTTTTAACGAGGCAGTAACATTATATTTCTAAAATATCAAAGAAACTCCACTTTTTCTCGAAATATTTATATTGTTGCGTGCCTATGTTTTTATGCAATTAATTCAATTTCAACTAGTTTTAAACAAGGTGGGTACGAGAGAAATGAAGATGACGACCGTCACCACCGCCTTCGCGTATAGTAATTTCGGGCTGGGCTTGGGCTGGCACGGCACGAACACTGGCATGGTGGGCTTTGGGCCGTGCTTGGGCCTGGCCAGAGGCGACGTGGGCCGGTACGGCACAACACGATAAGATGATTGGGCCAAGCCAGTACGGTACAAAGCACGATGGGCCCGGCCGTGCCGGCCCAAGTCCCAGCTCTATCCCTTGCCTGTACTAAACTGTGTCTTGTGAGATTCCTTTGCGAGCTGTTGATGATTTGAGTTGTCCTTACCCGACACCGACAGTGGAGCCGGTGACGCATTTGATCCCTCAGAGGCCTCACCAGGCGGCTGGAATGGTGCTATAGAACGAACCATGAACTGCATGGAACCCATCAACTTAGAGAGAGCGCTTGCGCTTATTTGCAGCAAAAATATAAATGGAGACACAAGCTCTCATAGTTGAAATGAAATTAGGGGAGCATAAAAGGTTCCACCAGTGATCATACCTGCTCTACAGATGAATTACCTACTCCACGTCCGACTGGGCATTCCGTAATATCCGTTTCATGAAGCCTACCGATGATATCCCATGTAAAATACATCAGTTCCCCAAACATTATGATACAAGAAGATAAAACGCACAATATAATATAGTAAGCTTTTGGTTTGGCACAACGTTATTGTGCTGTGTTATATGCTGCGGGAAAATGGCCATGAAAAATATGTTATGGCACTTCGTCTTTTTAAATAATAGTCTTTTCGATTTTGCTAATATTCAGTTGCCTAAATATATCTTATACCTTAATGACCTAAAATAGCACAGTACTTAGCCTAAATTTGCAGTTATATAATATGTAATTCTAGGAAAGCATTATTGCAATTTTTAGTTTTGTCTGTTTCTATATTTGTAATGCTTTACCAAGGTTTACTTTATTTTTGTCTAGGGTAAAATTTGTTTTCTTTGTATTTTGTAGAGGTTCACCAATGTTTTTTTGCCTAGGTTAGAATAATTCTTTGTTTCAGTCTGTCATTAGTAATAGAAACAGTTTAGGACAAAGGTGACGTCGGATCAAGATTCATTGGACAAAAATGTGACTTAAATATAACAAAATTTCAATCAACTTATGAAAAGACAACACCTAATCTTTTTGTTTGAAAGATAATGGTAATATTGAAGGAAAAGAAACGAAACGGGTTATCGGAAAAGGGGGAAAGTTGCGAAGAATTGCTGCTAGAATAAGCAAGATGAATCCATACCCGCTATCAGCATGCTTGTTCGTATCTTCCGTTGAGTCTTTCACTAGAACCCCATGTTGTTCACCTGATGAGCCTTTTTCTTGCATCCAATGATGTTTCTCTACAGGACGATACTCTTCGTCAAGCGAATCCACCCATTGCACGTTGAATCTAGGACGCCCCCTGATGCTCGCTAATGGCGTCCTTGAATGCTGACTCTGCAGCCATCCTGTCAGATTCGTCAGCACCAGTGGCCACCCCAATTCGCCCGGCGATGTTTAAAAGGTGCTCAATTCCGGCAAGCGTATTGTCGTACTTCTCCCTTATATGGGCGTTGAAACAAAGCTTGAACCTCCGAAGATTGGGTGTTGCTCCTGCCATGGCACAGTACATCAAACCTAAATTTGAAATACTTGAAGACGATACTTCCCCCAGGAGGATATTGCCTACGCCGTAAGCATGTCTCCATATACATGATCCTCATGAGCCGCACCTCACCACCATGAAGCGCATTCTTTGGTATCTTCGCGGCACCATCAATCACGGCCTTCTTTGTCACCGAGCCGCCTCTACAAATCTGGTTGTCTATTCCGACGCCGACTGGGCTGGTTGTCCCGACACATGCAAGTCCACTTCGGGCTACGCAGTGTTCTTGGGTGACAATCTCGTCTCCTGGTCCTTGAAGTGATAACACGTTGTCTCTCGTTCGAGTGCAGAGACTAAGTACCAGGCCATGGCCAATGTTGTTGTTTAGGCATGCTAGCTGCGCCAACTTCTTCGAGAGCTTCACAGTCCTCGACGTTGAGCTACCCACATCTACTGCAACAATGTCAGTGTGGTCTATCTCTCAACAAATCCGGTACAACATCAGTGCACCAAACATGTTGAGATTGACCTTCACTTCATCCGGGAACACGTCGGTCTTAGTGATGTCTGCCTTCTTCACGTTCCAACGTCATCTCACATCTTCACCAAGGAGCTGCATACTTCTGTCTTCACCGAGTTCCGGTCCAGTTTGAACATCCGCTTTGCCGACGCTTTAATTGCGGGGGTATTAGACTCCTCGGTTCCTGTCTACACTAGAATCCTCGATTCCTGTCTACACTAGATGCCTCGGTTCCTGTCTATACTTACTGCACCATCCCCATGATTTGGCCTATATATGTAACCTTTTAGTTCATCAATTAATTCATTGCGTGATTGCCCTAACCATTTCACACTCACGGTGAACTAGAAACAAAAGGAATTAAAAGGAAAGCAAGTAAGCAATCAGCGTGCCTCCACACATCATTTTATCACACCCCCATTTGCTAAATTCTTTGCTATTAGTCTATTCAGCCTACACCACACTGTTTGTTTGTACTCGACAAGAATTCACATGGGCATCATCCCAGGAGAGGAGATGGATCTGATGATGACTACATCTTAACCTAACGGTTCTGTGTCAAATGAGTTTTCCTGCAAACAGATTATAGAATAGAACTAGAATAGAATCCTCCATCCGTAACGCTTTCTAAAAATTGCCCTTAAGAAAATAATTCCCAAGTTAACCAGTGTCACTGAACAACACTTGCTCAGATTATAGAATAGAACTAGAGTCCTCTGTCTCTTTCAGTAACTCTAATGCTCCAAAAGTTAACCAGTACCATGGTACAAGTCTCTTGCCAGATGCAAGCAAAAACAAAAGAAACAAAGACAATGAACTAACAGACCGCTACTGCTACCTATTCCTGTTAAGACGACAAAAGAGAAGTACTACTGCTGCTCCGGAGAAAGATATTAAGGCCCGTTTGGCATGTGAAATTTTTTTCCTGATTTTTGCAGAAATTGAGCTGCTTCCTGTGAAACTCATGTATTTGCAAACGGGGTCTAACCAAACCAAAATCCTCTAAACAAAATCGCGCTTCTTGAATTCGCTCTTCACGCGTTCCTACTGGCCATGGGAAGGGTGCCCGCCAAGGCGCCAAACGTTGGCGCGAACGGCAAGTGCGGGTCGAGCTCGGCGTGGTCGTGGTACAGAGAGTAGTCGAACCCGGCGGGATCCACCGCCGAGGCGGTCGCCGCGGAGACGACCTCGCCGAGCTCCGACTCTGCCCCGCGCATGCCCACTCCTCCCCGGTCGTAGCTCCCGACCGGGCAGTGCGCCATGGAGAAGTAGCTCGACCCGGCCGACGCGGCCGGCGAGACGAACGACGGGGAGGAGAAGCCCCCTCCTAGCTGGCCGCTCTCCACCGGCGAGAAGGCCGCCGCGGCGCTGTCAGGCGGCCTCACGACGGCGTGGAAAATGGCGGAGAGGAAGGAGGAGGAAGCGGTGGTGGCAGGGGTGGTGGCGGCGAAGTGGTCGTGGAAGGACGCCGTCAGCGTCAGCCCCTCGGTCTCCACCTTCAGGCCGTCCTTGAAACTCGCGAGAAGCTCCAGGTTCCGCTACTGAAGAGGCGGCGGCGGCTGGTTGCCGTCGTGCGCTGCCACAGCACCGGGAGGAGACACCGTCGCGTGGCGCTGCTTCTGGTGGCACGAGTGCACGCCCTGGTACGTGACGTCGAACACGGACAGGTCGGAGCTCGAGCGCTGCACCTGCTTCGTGGCGGGGCACCCTTGCGCGTTGCGATACGTGCAGCGGTAGTAGCCCCTGCGAGAACGTACGGCAGTGGTATTAGTTCATGTCAGTGTCAGAAAACTAGAAGCTGGTCAGATATGGTCTGAGGATTCGGATCTACATGTACTAGTGCTACATTGGATCAGGGCCGCACCGTTTCCTATAAATGGGCCATTTGGAACGTACTAATTTCACACGAAGTTCATAGGATTTTCAAATAAAATGGTTTAATTTCTGTAAATTTTGAGAAAAATTCCAGTGTTCCAAACGGAACGTAAAAATTTACGTGAAATTCCTGCGCTCTAATACCTTATGTCAAACACTAGAATTTCATAAGAACCGTGTGAGATTTGTCCTGTTTTATGCGCAGTTCTTGCGTTTCGAACAGGTATTTAGATGGAACAGAAATTTGAAGGTATTTTTCGGTATCAGATGTTTGAGGTGAACCTGGGAAACTTGGCTCCGAGGATTTCCTTCTGGCCGTACTTCCTCCAGCTGAAACCGTCATCCGGGGTGGCCTCCAAATTTGCATCTGGTACTCGGAATTTTTTGATCCATTTTGGCAGGCCCTTCCTGTGTGATTCAGGACCAAGGAAATCAAGGGTCAGATCATAATATTTCCGTTGAATAATGCAAGTGGTAATATTTGAGTACTGTATACTTATGATTACGAAAGATTCCTTGTTTTTCGACGAAATCACCAAGGAACTATGGGTGGCATTCCTCTTGTAGCACCCCCAAAAAAAGAGGAAGTATTTTAACTAATTAAACGCCTTCCTTATCTGGACCTAGGGGAGTTAAATTGAGGCTTCTATTCCAATTTACAAGAGGAGCTCTCTCTCTCTCTCACCCGTGTGTTTATCTCCCATCTCTCTCTCCCTCTCTCTCTCTTTGTTTCGACCGGTTTAGGGCCTCAGGCCGGCAGCGGCGAGTAGCGCAGCTGAGGCAGGCGGCGCGGCTCCGGCCGGCGGGTAGCTAAGGTGGTGGCGATGTGGAGGCGTAGGTGACAGCACGACCGGACATGGGCGGCGTGGTTGTTGCTAGCGACGCGCATGGCCGGGCCTGGGCGAGGCGCGGCGGCTGAGGCGACGGCTAAGCAAGAGGCGGCACTCGTGTGGGCGCAGGCTGAGGTGGCACAGGTGTGAGGCCCAAACGCAGCCGGATGGCAGCGGGGCCGAGGCGCCTAGGCGGCGGCGGTCGGCTGTCAGAACCAGCTAAACCTGGAGTCTCTGAAGAAGGGAACAAAACTGAAAAGATAACGTTTCGCTCGTCCAAGTTATTTTCATCCAATGGTGGGGATGCTGTTTATTTCCTTTGAAGCCATCTCAACGACCCAGATTTCCATTTGACAAATGCTGGCTTAGAGTAACATGATTTGCCTGTAATTTGTGTTTAACGTTCAGTTAATCGGGTTGTTAATTCGGTAAACATGTCTTAAGACTTTGTGTTAGGTTTGTACCCATATATATACTCTGCTGAAATGAGATGGGAATTATTCACCGTCAAAGTTTATCCTACTGTAGCCCTAGTGTAGCTGTAGCTTTAGTTGCTCTGGCGATACTCGATGTTCCCCTTCTGATTTCTCCCCTTTTCTACCTTCTGATCCTTGTTTTCCATTTGGGATTCGGATTTCTACTCCTGGGATGTGACAAAATGGTATCAGAGCCACATCAATCCTTGGCGTGAGGCGATTGGGAGCGATTAGGTTGAGGATCTCAGATCCTTGTAAAATCCCTGGTCGTTTTCGATCTTTGGCGGCGGAAGCGACTGAAGCGGGGAATCGATCCTTGGCAAGAGGTGTTCGGAGGTGATTGGGTTGGGAACCAGGGTTCTCCGTAAAATCCCCAAATACTTTCGATTGGTGGTGGCGGACCGGATCTGCGTTTTGATCGGTGAAGGATGATGAAGCCGCTGCTCCCGAACGGTACGTTCTTGCAGCACTATGGACACCACAATGCCCCGCACCCCTTGCAGCATCAGTACCAGCACCAGCACCCCCGTGGGCATCCTGGACATGGTGGACATGCTGTGCATCTCCACCCCACGGGATATGGGATGATGCCACAGGCACATGGTGCGCGCTCTCTCCAGATGTTGCAGCCGCAGGAGCTTCCACAGTTTGTTGAGGAAAATTCTGTGGTGGTTAGAAACAAGGCTGAAGCATTTGAACTCACTGCAGTAAGACAAGTGGTGATGAAGACCAACTACAAGTTGGGGAATTTGCAGAAACAATTTACTGGATTGCAAGAGAGTATGAACAGAATTGAAGCATTGGTGCTAAGGTTAATAAATCAAGCGCAAACATTGGACCAGACAACGGGAAGATATGCTCTCAATTTACGGCCGACAGAAGAGCCAAGAGCTTTGCCAGATCTGACTCAACCGGCTGAATTGGATATGGAGATGGCCAGTAGTGTTGATGATCTGAGGCAGATTAATGTGAGGAGCACACCCGAAGGTAACTTCTATTTTCCTTCCACTGGTTTTTCTGTAGTTGCCACGGGTTGGGATCTAGATCCATTGCAGCCAGAAGATCCCAGGAAATTACCAGAGATGGTTCTTTCGGGTGATTTGGAGATTCCAGAGGTTAAGGATTATCAACCTAGAATGGTACCTGGGAAAGAAATTCTTGAGCAAGGGGTATATGGCATAGATCCATACACACATAATCTTCCGAAAGAGATTATGCCTGCTGATCTTGATTGGTCAATTGATGACAAGCAAGTTAGGCATCTCACTGGCTTTGGAAATACTCCTATGGTATACCCCCTTAAACCTGTCATTGAAGAAATACAAAAGTCTGACTTAGCCCAGTTATATAAGGTGGGAAGAGCTAACAGGAGACTAAGGAGGTTAGGTTTGCTTTGGTATCTTCCACCTTGGCCAGATTTAAGCCTTTGTGAAGTTTACGGGATGGCCAAGGGCATGCAAAAGGAAGCTGAAGCAGTGTCCAAGAGGAAGGCTTACGATGTTGTTGCTGGCCAGAGCAAGATTCAATTCCAGCCGACAAGGAACAAACAACTTACTGACTTTGTGAAAGAGTGGGTAGCCATGGTTGAGCAGTACAAACTCGAAGACAATAAATGGTTCTCTGAATTGTGCAGCTGCCGAAAACAGTGGGCCCCTGGGTATGTCAACCATTCATTTTGGGCTGGCACTTCTGCTATCAGGAAGGTTGAAAAATCAGATCCATACCTTGATGGTGCTGTAGAATTTGGCGGTGTAAGACTGGGTCAAGTGAGAAATTTCTTGGGCAAGATAACATATGATCCCAAATCATGTGCATGGATGTCTGTGGTGAATGTGATTAATCTGGATAAACGGAGGAAGCATAATGTTACAGAGAATTATCTGCTGCTACTGAAAAAGTTCAAAACAAAGGATGGAGTGACTGTTGCCAAGAGCATTGATTTTCAGGATAGAGTCAAGAATATTGGTGCAAGCCTTGTAAAGCAGGTTGCTAACGCGACAAATGATACTGCTGGAGATGGTACCACATGTGCTACTGTTTTGACAAAAGCAATATTTACTGAGGGGTGCAAGTCTGAAGCGGCTGTAATGAATGCTATGGATCTAAGGCGAGGAATCTCAATGGCTGTTGATGCTGTTGTGATTAACCTAAAGAGCATGGCTAGAACGATCAGTACATCAGAGGGAATACCCCAGGTGGGCTCAATACCAGCAAATGGGAAAGTTGTCCAAAGGTTGACCAGATTTTTCCGAGAAAAAGTTTCTGCAGGTCATCTGAAACTGAAAGAGACAGATTGTAATGATTGTATAGTGCCGCTTGCAAACAAGTGTATACACCAGGAGATTCTAGTTGATTCAGCTGCCACTGCAGTAAATGTGTTATCAGCAAAAGCAGCAACCAGAAGTAACTATATTAAGTTTGCCAAGATCACCCCCGCGACTTGCTCTACTCTTTCTATGAAACAGGGCAGAGGAACTGTTGAGGAGATCAGCACTAAATTAAGGGATAATTGTCCTAGTTGCTTTAATGAGTCAGACTACAAATGTTACTTGACAGTGGAAAATCTGGAGAAAGCGTCAATGACGAACAACCATGATGGGAGAGAGACTCTTGCTAGAGATGCCTTCAGCCTCTTGACTAGGATTCCAGACTCTGCTGATTTGAGCGCTATATGCAAGAGATTTGAGAACCGAAGATTCTATGAGACCGTTATACAGTTGACTCTACAGAAAGCTCACACTCTTGATTCCATCGCTGATGCTATTAATGGGCAAATTGATGTGAGGCCTCATGATACCACAATTGCACAGTGTGAACAATGCTACAACATAGTTATGAATGCACTGAGTACTCTCAAGGGTGTTGGACAAAGTGGGACACAACGGGCAGACCAGTCATCTGGTTCAGCTTCCGCCCTTGATCCAACTTCTCGAAGCAAATATTCCAATCAACTTATTCCACTAAGTGTCCAGTGGCCAGACACAGCTCTTCATGAGCATCTATACAGGACGCTTATTGAGTTTGGACTGGAAAATGAGCTTTTGGAGTATGGAGGCTTTGATCTGGTAGCTTTTCTCCAGAGTGCTGGATGTAAGCTTCAAGAAGTGGTTCGGGGAGTTTCTGTGGTTGCATCAAAAGGTTCTAAGTTGTATGATTTAGGTGCACCTGTTTCTACTATTCAAACAAAGTATATTGAGCTTCTGGTCAGGTATTATGTTCTCAAGGGGGAACATATTGCGGCTGCCAGGTTGTTGTTGATATTGGCGGAAAGGCAGTGCTCCAATACAGAAGAAACTCTAATTCTTGACCAGAGGTATCAATATCTGCGCAATGCTGTGCCTCAGACCAAAGGTTCAGGTATTGCCACTGATTCATTGAGAAATACTATTAATACTAGTAATGCAGAGTATCTACTTGAAGGCAAACTTTCAGTGCTTCAGTTCCAAATGCAAATCAAACCAGAATTGGAGTACTGGGCTTTCCGGCTTGAACATATTCCAGGCAGTTCTGAATTTCTAAGTGATCCCTTTCCTCGTGACAGCATTGTAGCTGATGCAGAGACTGCTATGGCTGCTAAGGGCAGGGCAATCAAGCAGGTTCCACATAGATGGTGCTCAGTGTTTATCAGAGATACTCTTGAAGGTGGGCTCCATTCATTTCAGTGGTGGGAGGTATCAAACAATATCCTCACTGGAATTGCTGACGAATCTACTTTTCTTATACGATTTGCCCTCGTGTTAGAAAAGGTTATCAAATTATTTAAGACAGAGTTTCTGGATGGATGTGGAGTAACTTCAAGCATGAATGTTCTTGTGGTGGAGCATCTCGTGAATTTTACTTTCAGACCATCAAATCCTGATTTCCATACTTGAGGACAAGTATAGTTTTGAGGGGAGGGTAATGTCAGAACCAGCTAACCTGGAGTCTCTGAAGAAGGGAACAAAACTGAAAAGATAACGTTTCGCTCGTCCAAGTTATTTTCATCCAATGGTGGGGATGCTGTTTATTTCCTTTGAAGCCATCTCAACGACCCAGATTTCCATTTGACAAATGCTGGCTTAGAGTAACATGATTTGCCTGTAATTTGTGTTTAACGTTCAGTTAATCGGGTTGTTAATTCGGTAAACATGTCTTAAGACTTTGTGTTAGGTTTGTACCCATATATATACTCTGCTGAAATGAGATGGGAATTATTCACCGTCAAAGTTTATCCTACTGTAGCCCTAGTGTAGCTGTAGCTTTAGTTGCTCTGGCGATACTCGATGTTCCCCTTCTGCTTTCTCCCCTTTTCTACCTTCTGATCCTTGTTTTCCATTTGGGATTCGGATTTCTACTCCTGGGATGTGACATCGGCGCCAATGGCCGGAGTGGCCGGCTTCCACGGCCCGGGATTCAGTTGGACAGGACAGCCGAATCACGGATTCGCGCGGCGTTTTGCTTCACACTGTTTTGACAGCTCACAGCTCAAAATCATCAGGAGTGTAGGCTTATCATCTCTGCATCTTTCAGCATAGTGAGCCTTCTCCCTCTTTGGTTTGGAGCATTCAGAGGCAAAATGACCATACTTGTTAGTATAATCTGTTGCGGTTTGGAATAGGAGTCCGTGTAGGAGTTGGTTTAAGATTGAGAGTCTGATTCGGAGTGTGTATGAGTTTGTTTGCTTCCAGTTCGGTCTCTGATTTTGCATATAAATAAAGAGCACCAGGTGCGGCTAATAGCAGCGCAGCACAACAGAAAACATTGCGAGTGTTCTTCATCTGTTTGTTGCCTCAACTCCGTGAGAGTTCGTGAGCGTGAGGATCGTGATCTTTCTTTGCCAACACTTGGTATCAGAGCAAGGCTACTCGATCCCTTCGCAATGTCGGCTCCAGCAAAAGATGGTGACCGGAGTCAGTCGCCGCACCGTGGAGGCTGAGGGCGGCGCTTGGCCTCGCCGATCGTCCCTCGTCGTGGTCGCACTCGTGGCCGTGACATGGTGGTCCAGAAGACAGTGCGGGAGGTTGGAGGCGCGTCCTATCCGATGCTCACGCGCGACAACTACACGGATTGGTCGCTCGTAATGAAGGTCATGCTCCAAGCGAGGGGCTTGTGGAACGTCGTCGAGTATGGCGACGCCGATCTGTAGGAGGATCGTGTGGCGCTCGAGGCGCTCCTCAAGGCTGTCCCGCAGGAGATGATTCGCGCGCTCGCCATCAAGCAATCGGCCAAGGAAGCATGGGACTACGTCAAGTCTATGCGAATTGGCTTCGATCACGTCCGCAAGTTGAAGCTCCAGAAGCTGTGCACCGAGTTCGAGATGCTCGCGTTCAAGGAAGGCGAAGATCCTGAGGATTTTGTGCTTTGCTTGAGCTGCCTGGTCGGCTAGCTTGCGGAGTACGGCGAACCCGTCGACGAGCAGAAGGCCGTCGAAAAGTACCTTCGCGTTGCCCCGCCCCGGTTTGGTCATGTCGTCTACACCATGGAAACCATGCTCGATCTCTCCCAGCTGTCCATTGAGGAGGTCACCGGGCGTCTGAAAGGCACTGATGATCGTTGCATCCCGCAACCGACGCCACCGACTACTACCTCGGAAGTGAAACTCTTGCTGACCGAGGAGGAATGGATGGCTCGCCTCAAGGAGAAGAAGAGCGACGAGAGTTCGTCGAGCAGGCCTGGTGGTAGCGGCCGTCGTCGCAGCAAGGGTAACCGGCACTGCGACGCCGGACGTGACGGGCACAAGCGCAACGTCAGTCGCAACAAGTGCCGGAACTGTGGCAAGATTGGCCACTGGGCCAAGGATTGCCGGCAGCCAAAGCGCGAGAGCAGGTCCATCTCACCCAGGAGGAGGATGAGGACCAGACGCTGCTCATGGCGCAGGTGAGCGCCCTCACTAACGACGTCGAGCAGCTGTCGCCAAGCTTTGTCAAGCTCGACAAAACGCACGCCCAAATGAATCTGGGGTGCGATGGAGAACAACGGAGCGATATGTGGTACCTGGACACTGGGGCCAGTAACCACATGATTGGTTGCGACAACCTCTTCGCGGAATTGGACACTGGCATCATTGGATCGGTGAACTTCGGCGACGGCTCGGTGGTCGACATTCGCGGGCACAGCATGGTGCTGTTCACCTACCAGAATGGTGAACATCAGACGATCAGCAACGTCTACTACATTCCCAGGCTCAAGAGCAACATCATAAGCATCGGCCAGCTTGATGAGCGTGGCTACCAAGTGCTAATCGACGGGGGAGTGCTGCGGATCCGCGATCAGCAACGTCAACTGCTTGCCAAAATAAAGCGCGCCAAAAACCGCCTGTACATGCTCAACTTGAACATTACGAGGCCGGTGTGCTTAATGGCGCGGCAAGATGATGAGGCTTGGCTATGGCATGCACGCTACGGCCACCTCAACTTCGATGCCCTGAAGAGGCTGGCTCAAGATGGGATGGTGCGTGGACTCCCGGTGATCAATCATCCCGGTGAGATCTGTGACAGCTGCCTCATTGGTAAGCAAAGGCGTGCTTCATTTCCAGCGGCGGCCGACTACCATGCCAAGGGACTGCTTGACCTCGTGCACAGTGACCTATGTGGGCCCATCTCACCGGTGACTCATGGTGGCTGGCGCTACTTTCTCCTCCTTGTCGATGATTGCAGTCGCTTCATGTGGCTTCGCCTCCTTACGAGCAAGGATCAGGCACCTACCGTCATCAAGCAGTTCAAGGCCAGTGTTGAGGTCGAGACCGGGCGGCGTCTGCGCATTCTGCAAACTGATCGAGGGGGAGTTCACCTCGATCGAGTTCAGGCAGCATTGCGCGGATCAGGGAGTTGCACAGCAGCTCACGGCACCTTACTCGCCGCAAGAGAATGGCGTCGTTGAGCGGCGCAGCTAGACAATCGTCGGCATGGCGCGCTGCTTGCTCAAGGCGAAGGGGATGTTGTCTGAGTTTTGGGGGGAGGCGGTGACCACCGCTGTCTTTCTCTTGAACCGTGCACCCACCAAGAGTTTGGATGGCATGACGCCATTCGAGGCCTGGCACGGGAGGAAACCCGACGTCTCCTTCCTGCGCACATTCGGATGCATCGCTCACGCCAAGGTAACTCACCCAAATCTGAAGAAGTTCGATGATCGCAGCGTGAAGATGGTGCTCCTCCGGTTCGAGCCGGGATCAAAGGCGTATCAGTTGTTCGATCCGGTTGTGCACCACGTCCATATCTCCCGTGACGTGGTGTTCGACGAGAAGGCCAGCTGGGATTGGGGGAATCCCGGTGAGCTGGAGAAGATGACCAGCGCTGGCACGTTCGTCGTCGAGCACAAGATCGTCGCTGGTCCAGTGGAGGTCCCTGTCCCAGGGGAGTAGTCGCATACGCCATCACCTCGTTAGGACTCGCCACCACCGGGCACTTCGGATCACGCACCGGGTGGGCGGTTCGTGTCACCAACGGCTGAGGCGCTTGTCGAGCTCGATCACGATGATGACGGCGGCGCACAACACCAGTTCAGGATGCTGCAAGACATCATCAGTCCCGCACCTGTTGGTGCCCCGACACGGTTCTTGGAGCCAGAACCGGTCACCCCTGCCAAGCTGCACATGGTGAGTGTAGAAGAGCCGACCACGTTTGGCGCAGCGGAACGCGACCCGTCTTGGCGCCGGGTGATGCTGGAGGAAATGAAATCTATCGAGGAGAACAACACTTGGGACCTCGTCGAGCTTCCTGCCGGGCATTGCGCGATTGGGCTTAAATGGGTCTTCAAGGTGAAACGAGACGAGCATGGCGCCATCACCAAACATAAGGCGCGTCTCGTGGCGAAAGGGTATGCGTAGCGTGAAGGGATCGACTTCGAGGAGATCTTTGCCCCTGTCGCACGAATTGAGTCGGTGTGGCTACTGCTGGCTCTAGCGGTGCAACAAGGATGGTCCGTGCACCACATGGACGTGAAGTCCGCGTTTCTGAATGGGGACCTTGCTGAGGAGGTCTATGTCGAGCAGCCGCTGGGCTTTGTTGTTGACAAGCAGGAACATAAGGTGCTCAAGCTGCGCAAGGCGTTGTATAGGCTGCGTCAAGCCCCACACGCTTGGAACGCCAAGCTGGACGCCAGCCTCCAGGAGCTGGGTTTCAACAGGTGCATGGATGAGCACACGTTGTACACGTGGCGGGCACCCGAAGGAACATTGATCATCAGCGTCTACGTCGATGACCTGATCATCACCAGGACAACTCAAGCAGACATTGACAAATTCAAGCGCGAGATGATGTCCATGTTTCGCATGAGCGACTTCGGACTGCTCACCTACTATCTCGGCATTGAGGTATGTCAAAGTGACAGCGAGATCACGCTCTGTCAAAGAGCCTATGCTGGGAAGCTCCTGGAGCAGAATGGCATAGCAGAGTGCAATCCTTGTCACACGCCGATAGAGAGGCTCAAGCTGTCCAAGGCATCAACGGCACCGCCTGTGGACGCAACCCGTTACCGGAGCATTGTAGGGAGCCTGCGCTATCTGAATCATACCCGGCCGGACATCACGTTCGCTGTAGGGTACATGAGTCGATTCATGGAGGATCCGCGGGAAGATCACCTCACCGCGATGAAGCACATCCTCCGGTACATCGCCAGGACACGGGGTTTCGGCATCACCTACCCAAGAGAAGGAGACAAGTTGGCCTTGTTAGGTTACAACGATAGTGATATGGCCGGCGACCTTGACGGGCGGAAGAGCACTACTGGCATCCTCTTCTTCCTCGGCACAAGCCCAGTCTTCTGGCAGTCACAAAAACAGCGGGTTGTGGCTCTCTCCTCGTGCGAAGCAGAGTACATCGCTGCTGCGACGGCAGCATGTCAGGGCGTCTGGCTTCACCGGCTGCTGTAGGAGCTCTTGGAACAGAAGCTTCCGGCGCCGGAACTCAGGGTGGACAACAAGTCTACCATCGCTCTTAGCAAGAATCCAGTCCTCCATGACAGAAGCAAACACATCGACACCCGATTTCACTTCATTCGTGAGGCGGTCGATGCAGGAAAAATTGTTCTCGAGTTCACTGAAACGGGACGGCAACTCGCGGACATCCTGACGAAGCCACTCGGCCGCGTTCGGTTCCTGGAGCTCTGCGGCAGTATCGGCGTAATCGAGATCAAGTGAAGGCAACAGGATTAGGGGAGATTGTTAGTATAATCTATTGTGGTTTGGAATAGGAGTCCGTGTAGGAGTTGTTTAAGATTGAGAGTCTAATTCGGAGTGTGTATGAGTTTGTTTGCTTCCAGTTCGGTCTCTGATTTTGCATATAAATAAAGAGCACTAGGTGCGGCTAATAGCAGCGCAGCACAACAGAAAACATTACGAGTGTTCTTCATCTGTTTGTTGCCTCAACTCTGTGAGAGTTCGTGAGCGTGAGGATCGTGATCTTTCTTTGCCAACAATACTCATTGTAATTAAAGCATTTGATTTTGGTTTTGTCACCCACCTCCTGGACCTCGGCCGCAGCCACGGCTGTCGGTGCGTCCACCGCCTCTTCTTGGTCCAGTGCTCAAGCCGTCACCATGTCCTTTCTCCTCTTTTGTGCCCATGGCTTCCCACTGAACACATGTAAACAGCAGCTGTTCTCCATATGGCTTGCCGTGACGCTTTCCCTTCAGACTTTCTTCATAATCCCTCAAGCACCCAATGCCCTCAGTTTCTGTCATAGAAGACAAATCTCCCCACTGCTCAATGGTGCTAATGATGGGGAGGAATTTGTCTGGGACTGACCTGAATAACCTCTCAACTACAACACCTTCCTTGACGTCGCCTCCTAATGACCGCATCTCACCCACCATGGTGATGAGTTTCTGCAAGAAACCAGCAATGGTTTCATTGTCATTCATATAGAGCCTGTCAAATTGCCTCTTCAATGCTTGTACTCTTGCTTTCTTGACTCGATCCTCCCCAACTCACATTTCGTTGAGTGCTTCCCAAGCCTCTTTTGTGGTTTCCTTCTCCGCGATGGCCATTATCATGGTGTTTGGCACTGCTTGAGAAATTGCAGCCAGGGCTCCTCGGTCTTTCTCCTTTTCGACCACAACATCACCCTCAATCGCTGCCCACACTCCCAACGAGTGCAAAAGGATCATCTTCACGGCCCACATGCTGTAGTTTTAGTCAGCAAGCATTGGGTATTAAATTGGCACAGCAATACATCTCGCAGAGGCACTCCTAGATGACGATGACTCGTTGAAGCAAGTCATCGGTGGCTTCGGCGGCGGCCCCTCCGGCAGCTCTTCACTGGAAATCGCCTGATCAAGCTCTGATACCAAATGATGGCTCAGGGATCACTCAACACTCACGCGATCACAATTGGAGAACACTGGAGGAAAGAATACACAGAGACAACACAGGCTTTCGGTGCTCAAAGCGTTAGCACCCTTTTCTGTCTCTGCTCTGTTATTCTCTCTTCTGGACGAGCTACAATAAAAACGGAAAACACCACAAAAGAGTACTGACTGTTAGGAAACTGGCCCCGCGGCCAGAGTCCTGATAGAATTGGGCACCCCCACCGTATACTATAAATAGGGACCTAGACCCCCTCATTATGTACATCTGATGCAATTGAAAGCAATAAAGAAAGACCAGGAGTTCTCTCTACCTCTCTGCGTTCATCTATTGTCTCTGTGATTCTGTGATTGATTCGTTCTTGTTCTAGCAGAGGAATCGCTCGGACTGGTCTCCAGCGTCGGTTCCTCAACACGTTATCAGCACGACTTCGCTCCGGTGAACGAGGTAATCATCGAAGCACAGATTGAAGTTCTAGTTTGCTTTTGAATCTATATTTTCTATTCGCGTTCTAGATCGAATCTCTACGGTGCAAATCCGCCCTAATCTACCGCGAGTAGACCTGAAGTCGCCGGCACAATGTCGATCGGTAGATTGTGAAAAAGGGGTAGATGTTGATTGCACTGTAGATTAGAACGATGCAAATCCGCCCTAAATCCACCGCGAGCAGATCTGAAATCGCCGGCACAATGTCGATCGGTGGATTGCGAAACGGGGTAGATGTCGATTGCATCGTAAATTAAAATCAAAAATTTTGCATTAATTTGTTTGATCCTGCACGATCATTGTATGGAAAATTTTGTTATGCATGATTTCTATTCGGTTTGCATGGCATCACAAAAAGAAAAAAAAAACCCCTTGCTGTTGCGCTCGAATGCACTGGCTGCCGGCCAAGGAGCCTGAGGTACCACCGGCTAGCAGCCGACGCCTAAAGCCACCACGGGTCGCCGGCCCGGCCACCGGCCGCCGCCGCGCTTTGCCTCGGCCCGCAGCTAACCGCGTCCCCACGACCAAGCGCGCGCTCCCGAGACCTGGCTGCCACCACAGCGCCTTGTCTCGAACCTCGTGACCGGCCGCCGCCGCAGCCGCCGCCGGCGGACGCCGCCACCGCCCGAACCACGATGACCCGGCCCGGTCGCGGACCGCCATGGCTTCGTTGCGCGCGCCCGTATGGCCGCCGCCGCAGGGTCCCGCGCCTCAACGCGCCACTGCTCCTACCACGCGCGACCCCAACCATGGCCGTGCCGCGCCGCTTCCTCAAACCGGATCACCGCCACCGCGACGTGGCCGCCGCCGGCTCCGCTCGGCGCCAGACGCGCCATACGCCACCCGCACGTGGCCGTCGGCCCGAAGCTGCGCTACGCGCCGTACGCCACCCTCAGTTGGCACCGGCCGAGAGCCACCTGTAGCCGGCGCCTCCCGCCGGTTCGTGTGTAGTCGCCGCCACGCGCTCGGTCCGCCATCCTCGCGCTGAAGTCGCCGCGGCGGAGCGACTCCAGCGTTGCCGCCCGCTCCTGAAGAGCTCCGCCGCCCGATTGGTAATGGGCTGCCACCGCCGCTTTTGCCGGCTGCCCGCGCCGATGGGCCCACCACTCGGCTCGTCGTCGGTCTCAGCAGTGCCACCTCCTGCCGCCGCCGCAATTGCAAGTGAGGGGAGGGGAAACCCTAGTCCCCTCCTCCTTTTCGGCCGTATGGGTCTTATGGGCCGGGCGTGCGGGATTAATTAGACCGGATGAAGAAAAAAAAGGAGGCCGAAAGTCGGCCCGGCCGGGAGAGAGAGGCGCCGGGCATTTTTGCGAGAAAACCCCCTGGAAATCTTGTAAATACTGTTGAGCCCTATAATTTGCAGATAAATCCTGAATTTTGCAGTAAAGGCCTCGTAGTTTCGAATATTACGTATAAGCCCCCAAATTTACGAGCGGGTCCAAAATTTTGCAGAAAACCCCTCGGTAAATCAGAAAATTGCGTGAATTTTTCTCTGAACTGAAAGTTTGCGCATAAACCCCCAGAAATTGCAGAATTCACTGAAAATTTATATTATTGCATAAAAGGGCCTCGGGAATCCGAAGTTTGCATCAATTTTTGCATTTGAAGCTTATTTATTCATGCCATTATTATTTTCTGTATTTTCTATATTTATTTACTGTTTTGATTAATTGTAATTGTTTTAATTGCTTTTAATCACTGAAATTAGCAGTAAAATTATAGAAAATGCACAGAAAATTATGAAACATTATGAGAACCTTTTGCGCCACTTTATTTACCTGTAGTAAATTTTCCATGCATGTTTACCTTAAGTAAACTTATTGTATTTCGTTCATACACATGTAGATGACTGGCATCATGAACCGGGAGTTCGAGGAGTTGGCCCAGCATGGTCAAAACTATCTGACATGGGCATCCGATGTTGAGATTGTGCTTGGAGCCAAGAAGCTCTGCGCGGCTATTGGGATTGGTGGCCCGAATGCCGCCCAACCCACACCTGAGGAGAATGATCAGGCACTAGGCATCACCTCTGTCTTACTCTCAAGAATGAGTATATGGCAGAGAAAAACGCGCTAGCACTCTGGACCGCACTCAAGAAGCGGTTTGAGAGGCTGAAGTACACCATTCTTTCTCAAGCAGAGCAAGAGTGGATCCGACTGAGGTTTGCTGACTTCAAGATGGTCGGGGAGTACAATTCTGCCTTGCACAGGACTTGTACTAATCTGCGACTCTGTGGCAAGCAGATCACAGATGACCAGAAGATCGAGAAGACCCTGTCCATCTTTCACCCCAATGCTGTACAATCCGCCCGCAACTATCGTCAAGACGGCTACAAGGAGTACGCCGAATTGATTGATATGATGCAGGTTGCGGAGGCTCAGGACGAACTTCTCCGCAAGAATTACGTCACTCAGCCATCAGGTAGTTCCGCTGGCCGTGAGGCCAATGTGGGAAGCTACAAGGTGCGAAAGCTCTTGATGAAGAGAAGGGGGAAGAAGGGTAAGATTGTTGCCCAGAAAGGTAAGTCAGATGCTCCAAAAGACAAAGGGCAGCCTGAAGCCCACTTTGCAGCCATTGAGGGGGAGCAGCCCGAGCAGCTGCCGGAGATGATGGAGGTTGAGTCCATCCCGGTAGCAGCACCCCCTTATGACTTAGAGGCAGCCACAGCCACGATATCTCTTGTAGAGAATGTCACTCCTGAGAAAATAGCCGAAGAAGTCGAAGATTTTCTAGTTGATTCCATCTAATGCACAGAATGCATAAGACGTTAATTGTCATTTATTTTGTGTTAAATGGACAAGTTTAGAACTTGCATGGATGGTGCTTTAGGATTTTGTTTTCTCATGATGGTTGGATGATTTTGAAATAATACATTCATTTATTCAGTTTGTTATGGCATCATATGTTCTGATATTGGCGTATTTTATTTATGTGTTAAATGCCTTCTAATACATGTTAATTAAATACGTTATATTAGAGCACGTGTGGCGCCCTATGGAGGAAGTATGCCTTGCCGACAGCGGCACAACGAATACCATCTTAAGAGAGACTAAGTATTTTCAGTCGATCCGTAAGAGCACCGCGACCTTACGACAATCGCTAAGCGATGCATGTATAATAGGTTCCGGAAGAGCCATAATTATACTCCCCATGGGCACAACTTTGGTCATTGAAGAAGCCTTATTGCACCCAGAATCGACTAGAACTCTCCTAAGTTTTAAGGATATTCGCGCCAATGGTCTCCACGTTGAGACTGAAGAAGAGTACGGTAAGGAATACTTGCTCATCACAAAGCGCGAAGAGAATGGCAAAAGAACACTAGAAAAACTTCCTTCACTTGAAACTGGGCTATATTATACCAACATTAAGGCGCTTGCAGCGTACATTAAGTCCCTGCATTTCTGGAACGCATCCAGGGAGACATGCGGTCCCATTCAGCCCGTCTCAGGGCCGTTTAAGTATTTCATGGTGTTCATTGACGCTTTTTCAAAGTGGTCATATGTGGGTTTGTTGTCCACAAGAAACCACGCCTTTGCAAAATTGATCTCGTAGATCATTCGCATCAGAAATGTGTTTCCAGATCATCATATCAAGTCCATCAGAATGGAAAATGCCGGAGAATTTACGTTGGTTATGAGACTGCATCCATAATCAGGTATTTGGAACCCATGACGGGAGATTTGCATACTGCCCGCTTCGCTGATTGCATTTTTGATGAGGATAATTTCCCGTCATTAGGGGGAGGAAATCAACCCATTGATGAAAAATATCGGGAAATTACGTGGGAAGCCACGGGAATTAATGCACATGACCCGCGCACTACTGAAAGTGAGAGAGAGGTCCAGAAGATCCTCGACTTGCATGCATTAGCAAACCAACTGCCCGATCACTTTAGTGATTTGAAGAGTGTGATTAAGTCGCATGTGCCTGCACGCAATGCACCACAGAGGGTTGAAATACCAAAGAAAATTGAAGGTATCCCTAATCCCGTCCACAGGCCTCAGAATAAAAGGACGAGAACTCCGGTTCCTCGTGTCCAAAGTAACCGGGGACGCCCGGCGAAAAAGGATAAAAGGGATTTATCGCAGCCGATCATTGAAGTTCCCCAGAATGAGAAGGGGAGCCAGTTGAGACCTGGCACAAGTATGATGCCTCCAGAAGAGGGCATACCGGATCTGAATATCCCCGTCGGCATGGATATGTGCGCACATATCGGAGCCGAAAAACTAAAGGGACTTGCCACCGCAATTGAAAGAAGCGATGTGCAAGGTAAAACTCCAGAAGAGGCAATCGCTCCAGAAGAAGCAACTCATGAGGAAATAGCTATAAATTATGTGCACACGAGAGAGTCCCTGAATAGGACAACAGCTAATATCGATATCTACTTCGCAAAGAAAATTGCCACAATCATCGATCTTGATCCCGAGCCTGCATCGCTCGCTGAATGTAAGAAAAGATTAGATTGGGAAGATTGGAAGAAGGCAATAGCAACTGAATTGCTATCTCTGAACAAAAGAGAGGTGTTTGGGCCCGTATGCCGCACGCCTCCCCATGTACACCCCGTATGGCACAAGTGGGTATTTGTTCGAAAGAGAAATGAAAGAAACGAAGTAGTGAGATACAAAGCAAGGTTAGTAGCCCAAGGTTTCACTCAACGTGCTGAAGTTGATTATGAAGAAACCTACTCCTCAGTCATGTGTGGAATTACCTTTAGATATTTGATCTCAATGGCAGTGAACTTGAACTTGGAAATGAAATTGATGGATGTTGTGACTGCATACCTTTACGGTAACTTGGATTCGGAGATTTATATGAAAGTCTTGAAGGAATACCTCTCTCGAACCAAGACAAAGCAAATAGAAATCTGTACAGTGTGAAACTCAGAAAGTCACTGTATGGACTGAAACAATCTGGAAGAATGTGGTATAATCGCTTGAGCGACTTTCTCTGCAAGAAAGGCTACACGAACAATGAAGACTGTCCTTGTGTATTTATACGGCGATCCCGAATGGATTCTCAGAAAATCTATGTGTATGTAGATGATCCGAATATCATCGGACACCAAGACATAAAAGAAGCAAGCTCCTACTTGGAGTCAGAATTTGAAATGAAAGATTTGGGCAAGACCAAGTTTTGCTTAGGCCTGCAGCTTGAGCATGTCCCTGAAGGAATCTTGGTACATCAGTCGACCTACACCCAGAAGGTGCTTGAAAGGTTTGGCTTCGAGAAGGCATTTCCTTCAAAAGTATCAATGATCGGTAGGTCTTTACAGCAAGAAAAAGATCCTTTCCGACCTAGGGAAGAGTGGGAGGAAGTCCTGGGACCGGAATTCCCATACTTGAGTGCAGTGGGAGCACTCATGTACCTAGCAAACTGCACTAGACCGGACATTGCATTTGCCGTGAACCTGTTAGCAAGGTACAATGCAGAGCCCACCAAAAGGCATTGGCAGGGCATAAAGGACATATTCAGATAACTCAAAGGAAGTAAGGACCTCGGATTGTTCTACAGAAAGAATCAAGATCTGAACTTGATTGGCTATGCAGATGCTGGGTACTTGTCAGACCCGCATACCGCTAAGTCATAAACAGGCTATGTATTTCTGTGTGGTGGAACTACAATTTCATGAAAATCATCTAAGCAAAGCCTTGTAGCTACTTCGACAAACCACTCAGAAATTATAGCACTGTATGAAGCCGCACGAGAGTGCGCTTGGCTCCGCCGAATGGTTCACCACATCCAGCAGTCATGTGGGATAAACATTGTACAGAACCCCACAATTATCTATGAAGATAATGCCGCTTGCGTTGCACAAGTGCAAACGGGCTATGTGAAGATTTATCTCACAAAGCATATCAACCCCAAGTTCTTCTATGCACATGAACTGCAAAAAATGGACGAGATTAAAGTACTGCATACTAAGTCATGTGAAAATCTCATAGATTTATTTACTAAGTCACTCCCCGCATCTAGCTTTGAAAGGTGCGTGCGTGGAATTGGAATGATGAGACTTAGAGAAGTGCAGAATTCAGGGGGAGAATTTTCACAAACCCGCTAATAAATCTTGATCCCGAAGATCAAGTACCCAAAAGAATGAAGTCCGGAAGACCGAATAAAGTTGGGTGAATTGTACTCTTTTTCTCTTGACGAGTTTTCCTGAAGTTTCTCGATCAAGGTTTTTAATGAGGCAATTCGTGCATCGCAGCATCACATGTATCATGTGCTCTTTCTCCAAATTTTTCCCACTGGGTTTTATGGAGTTTTAGTGAGGCATGAACATGTTGGGTGAGTGCCCAAGGGGGAGTGTTAGGAAACTGGCCCCACGGCCAGAGTCCTAATAGAATTGGGTACCCCCACCGTAGACTATAAATAGGGACCTAGACCCCCTCATTATGTACATCTGATGCAATTGAAAGTAATAAAGAAAGATCAGGAGTTCTCTCTACCTCTCTGTGTTCATCTATTGTCTCTGTGATTCTGTGATTGATTCGTTCTTGTTCTAGCATAGGAATCGCTCGAACTGGTATCCAGCGTCAGTTCCTCAACACTAACTACACGCGCACACGCAATGCGACTGCAACAAACTAGACCGAATCTTCAACAGCTAACACGCCAGACTCGCCCGTTATCCTTACTACTCGGATCGCGGGCCACAACATCAACACGCAAACAAATTTGGTAAAACTGAAACTCTGACTGAGTTTCTTAACCTCCAGTCTGCTTGCTGAAATTTCAGACACAGCAGACTTCAGTGCTTCCACTGGGTTTCAGAGAGAACGTGCATCCACTCGGTTTCAGAGAGAACACAAAGAAAAAACTAACTGACACAAGCAAGACTCGTGATTAACTTCATCAATTTCACACCCCCAATGTCTCAACTTAAGAAACAAGAATTAGATCATACACACAATTTGCTTGATCAGAAAACCTACAAGATACAACAAGTCTCTGATCGTACAGGGCAGGTATATACAATTCACAATATATACAAAGCACAATCTCCCTGATACTAAACTACGCACAATCACACAGGTCAAATCAAGTTCTTGAAAAGAAAAAAATTAACTGAATCAGCATCAAGGTACAGCATGAAGGACAAAGAGTACATCAGTGCATCTAGAAGCCTATGTATATTTACAATCACCTATACTAATTACTAACATCCATCCATGATCTGTACCTAAACTACTTGCAAAATGATCTCCTAATTAAAATTCTTCAGCTAGCTGTTCCGACTTCAAAATTGAAACAATATTGTCCTGACTTCATCTCTGAGCTTGAGCTCCTTCCACTCCTCCACCCACAGTGTGTAACTCGACTGCGGCGCGAGGACGTCCACGGACACGTCCTTGCTCTCCACAAGCTCGCCAGAGTAGCGCTCGAAATCTCGCAGGCTCTTCAGCTTCATCACCAGCGCCGCGGCGTCACTCTCGGCGTTGGCGCCCTCCGTCTGCTCCCTCGCCTCCTCCACCCTCGCCCAGAAGCACGGGTCCTGCGTCAACCCGGCGAACCTGCTCATCCTCCTTCCCGCGGCCGAGGTGTCACCAGCGCCGGTGACGGTGCCGGAGAAGCCCTTCTCCTTCCACCACTTGTCGAACAGCTCATACCTGTAGAGTTTAGGCGCAATGCCAATGATCTAGCATGAACAATGGAACTACGTATGCTGCTACTACCTTCTCTCGCGGCCGTGAGCGATGTAGCTGCCTCTTGTCTTATGGAAGTTGTTGCGGTGGTAGTCAGCGATGTCGAGCGGCTCGACGAGGAGCTGGTAGAAGCGGGCGGCGTTGACCCACTTGGAACGTCGGTGGAAGTCGTGGGGGAGCTGGCTGGTGTCGAACATGGCGAGCACGCCGTCCCAGAACTGGCCCAGCTTGATGCGGTACATGTTGGCCTTGCTGAACTTCTTGGGCGAACGCCGCTGCTTGAACGCGTCGTAGTACCCCGTGTCGCAGTCGAACAACGCCTTGTACCACTCGATCTGCGCCCGGTACGGCGTGATCCGCCCCAGACGCGTCGCGAGGCTCGCGCAGTTCAGGCTCGATCTCCGGCCCGCCCGCTTCGACGTCTTCAGCCAGTGCCGCGCTGTCGCCGCCTCCGTCGCCTCGCTGTTGATGCCGGAAGCCCCCAGCGCGAGGGAGATGCCGGCATCGTAGTTGGACGCGGCCGGGGCGTCGTCGTTGGCGCAGCGTAGGCGCCGCTTGCGGAGCAAGTGCTGCGGCATTTTCAGCGCGAGGTCTCCGTAGCAGGAGTGCGCGGCCTCCGGGGACACCGCGCCGTCCGGCGCGCACCGGGCCGCGAACGTGGCGTAGAGCATCTGGACCGCGGCGGTCGGGTTGTCGACGCACGCAGCGCCATCCGGGGAGCACAGCACGTAACGTACCGAACGGACGGTACGGGCTCTCGCCCTGTGTATCCGCGGCGGCGAGCTTCTGCTCCATCACCACGGCGTCGGCGTGCGTCTGTATCAGCTGCCGCAGCGCCTCCTGGTCAGTGTCAGCCATGAGCGCGGTCACCGCGCCCGCGTGGCGAGCGTGCGCCGGCCATTGGTGCAGCTGCATTCCGACGATGACGTGCGTGGGGACGGCGTCGAGGGGGCAGAAGAGGAGCCTCGGGACGACGTCGTACTGCGAGACGACGTGGCAGAAATTGCCGCCCCACCGCTCGCGAAGGATGGCCTTGGAAAGGGCCTCGTTGCCGAGCAGCGGGCTCCCGAAGGTGACGCATAACACCGGAGGAGCCGGGGCGCATGTCGAGCTTGACGACGAGATGCAGAGGTAGTGCAGCGCCGTAAGGGCGGCTATGGTGCCGCCGAGGGAGTGTCCGGTGAACACCACCGCCTTGCCCCTGATCTGATTCAGTAGCATCTGCATTGTTAACCCAATGCAATGCAATGAGTAAGTATAAATTCTTCGTAGTAGCAAAACGTCGCAGCATCAAGCGAGCAACCTATACTACTCACACCTCAACAAAAATATCAAGGAGAATATGAAGATACTACAAGAACATGAAAGCATAACATCACACGGGGACAGGGTAATATTATATTGTTATCGAATGAAACGATAAAGAATGCTGAAGTCTCTATTCAGTTATCTGAAGAGATGAATTAATGTAATTCATATCTTACTACCTAGCAAAATGATCACAGGTTTGAAGGATCATCAGAAGTTGTTCTGCTCTAGTTAATATTAAGCCTCTCATCTAACCAAGTTGGTTATTTTTGAAGAGCATAGGAGCATATCCCGTTAAAAGCAGTCTGAAGTCTGAACTGAAACTGATTCTCTGAATGACAGCAAACTGTTTCCTTTTGTTCATCATCATTTTCAGATTCCATTCCATCAATAATTAGTCCCTTTATTCTCAGAATCTAGAGATTATAAAACATCATGGATTCCCACAGGTTCCCACGACAAAAGAGCAATAGCAACAAATTTTTTTGGTGTGCTGTGCAATTTGCTATTTGTGCCATACTTACGATAACACAGATTTCAACGTTAGATGGGAATACAAGAAAAAAAGGTATAATTTGCTAAGTACATAAATAAAATGAAAGAGGAAAAGATGGAGAAAAGGAAAGGGTAAAAGACAATACTCATAGCGACCTTTAATTTGTTTTTTTCCTAAAGAAGATTTCTTTCTCGTTTTTATCCAACAATGTTCGTGCATTTCTTGGCCCAATTAAGCTGCTAAATTATTGCTTACTGAAATGCCAAATTATTGACACTGTGCTAAACTGATAATAAAATCAAAGTGCATCTCTCTCATCTGTTGAAGTCTGAACATAAGGACATGGCAACCAACATCACCATAACTTTTGCCCAAACCAACTAGAAAGGAAATTATCAAATAATCACACCCCGAATCAAAAAGCCAAATTAAGTTATAAGCAAAGTGATTAACGAGCTAAATACAAAACTAAATGTTGATTAACCAGATATTTTCAATTTGAATAATTAATTACCTGGAACTCAGGGGAGCCGTACAATTTCAAGAACCACTGCAGCGCCAGCGCCTGCACGGCGACCTCTGGCTCGGCGCCGACCAGCGGCGCAAAGAGCCGCCCCGCCGCATCCTCGCCGAGGCCGACCGGCGCGAAGGCGTCGGCGCCGCGGGCCACCGCCGCGCCCGCCACCGACAGCGCGGCCTGCACCCCGGAGAAGGCCACGTACACCGTGCCGCCGCCACCGTGCACGAACCCCGACGTGTCGGCTGCGGTGGTGGCGGCCACGCAACGGTCCCAGGCGCGCCCCAGCAGTGGCGAGGAGGCGAGCAGGGCGCCGAGGACATGGCTGGTCTCGAACCTTGAGACAGGAGAACGCATTTGAGCTTCTTTATTTTACCATCTCTCTCTCACTCTCTTTTCGGTGCCTCAAATTGGGCAGGAAAAGAAGGTAAAGTAACCAACTTTTTGCATGGTTCATGCAGCAAGTATTTATATGCGATGAGAGGTGAGAAAAGTTATGGAAAAACATGGGAGCGAGGAACTTACATGGAATTTTCTTCTTCTCCCGTGGCATATTCCATGGCTGATGAGTTTCCCAGAAACGGCGGCTAGAGAGAGAGAGAGAGAGAGAGAGTTGAAGGATTTGGGGGTTAAGGGAGAAAAAAAAAATAGAGAGGAAGTGGTCGAATTTTTTCTAAATAACAATTTGTTATTTGGAATTATGAAAATATATCTGCGATTTTTTTTTGCACTTTTGGTCTCATGTCGCCCAACAGTTGGGCGTTGGGCGACATGAGGCCAAAACTGCAAAAAAAAAATCATAGGTATATTTTTATAATTCCGAATAAAGATGATTATGTAAAAAATTCTCTGCTGGAATGGTGCTAAAGAACGAACCATGAACTGCATGTAACCCATCAACTTTGAGAGTACGCTTATTTGCAGCAAAAATACAAATGGAGACACAGGCTCTCATAGTTGAAATGAAATTAGGGGAGCATATAAAGGTTCCACCAGTGATCATACCTGCTCTACAGATGAATTACCTACTCCACGTCCGACTGGGCATTCCGTAATATCCGTTTCATGAAGCCTACCGATGATATCCCATGTAAAATACATCAGTTCCCCAAACATTATGATACAAGAAGAGAAAACTCACAATATACTATAGTAAGCTTTTGGTTTGGCACAACGTTATTGTGTTGTGTTTGATGCTGCAGGTGGCCAAGAAATATATGTTGTAGCAGTTCGTCTTTTTGAATAATAGTCTTTTCGATTTTGCTAATATTCAGTTGTCCTAAATTTTCTTATATCTTAATGACCTAAAATAGCACAGTACTTGGCCTAAATTTGCAGTTATATAATATGTAATTCTAGGAAAGCATTAAATCAATTTTTAGTTTTGTTTGTTTCTATATTTGTAATGCTTTGCCTAGGTTTACTTTATTTTTGTCTAGGGTAAAATTTGTTTCTCTTCGTATTTTGTAGAGGTTTACCAATGTTTTTTTTTTGCCTAGGTTAGAATAATTTTTTATTTCAGTCTTTGATATACATAATAGAAACGGCGTAGGACAAGGTGAACGTTGCATCAAGATTTATTGGACAAAAAAGTGGCTTAAATAAAACAAAATTTGAATCACCTTGTGAATAGACAACACCTAATCTTTTTGTTTGAAAGATAACGGTAATATTGGAGGAAAATAAACGAAACGGGTTATCGAAAAAGGGGGAAGTTGCGAAGAATTGCTGCTAGAATAAGCAAGAAGAATCCATACCCGCTATCAGCATGCTTGGTCGTATCTTCCGCTGAGTCATTCACAAGAACCCCAAGTTGTTCACCTGATGAGCCTTTTTCTTGCCTCCAATGCTCTTTCTCTACAGGACGATACTCTTCGTCAACCGAATCCACCCATTGTACGTTGAATCTAGGACGCCCTGGATGCTTGCTAATGGCGTCCTTGAATGCTGACTCCGCAGCCCTCCTGTCAGATTCGTCAGCACCGGTGGCTACCCCAATTTGCCCAGCGATGTCCTGGATGTTTAAAAGGTGCTCAATTCCAGCAAGCATATTGTCGTACTTCTCCCTTACATGGGTGTTGAAACTAAAACAGTGAGGGATCAATCAGCCGAATTGTATTGATAGCGCATACATGCATATATACAGGTGAGCGCGGAGCGGACGACGCGGTCGCTGTGCGTCGTGGGCGGAGTGCGTTGCGCTAAGCATGCCATATGTGCATGTGATATGAGCGCTTGCGCAGGGAGCGGAAGTCACGTATGCGAGATATACGCATTCCGTTAACACCCCCGCGCAGTCGCATCGTCAGGTACATCGACGGTGAGGCTGGATCGAAATTCAATGAACTGCGCCGTCGGCAATCCCTTGGTCATGACATCGGCCAGCTGCTGTCCAGTTGGGACGTGAACGACGCGCAGATCCCCTAACGCGACGCGTTCCCGGACGAAGTGGATGTCCAGCTCGACGTGCTTCGTCCGCCGGTGGTGAACTGGGTTTTTGGACATGTATACAGCGGAGACGTTGTCGCAGTAAGCCAACGTGGCGCGGGGAACGTCGCAGTAGAGCTCGCCGAGCAGCTGCCGTAGCCATATGCATTCGGCTGTAGCGTTGGCGATGGCTCGGTATTTGGCTTCTGCGCTCGATCGAGAAACCGTTGGTTGCCGCTTAGATGACCACGAGACGAGGGCGTCGCCGAAGAAGATGCAGTATCCGGAGGTCGAACGCCGTGTGTCTGGGCACCCCGCCCAGTCTGCGTCGGAGTATGCTGTGATCGTCGGCGTGGTCGCTGCGTGAAGCCGGAGGCCGAGACTCGTCGTGCCGCGGATGTAGCGAAGGATGCGTTTGACGAGGGAGAGATGGCACTCCCTTGGATCGTGCATGTGCAGGCACGCCTGCTGCACTGCGTAGGCAATGTCCGGTCGGGTGATGGTTAGGTACTGCAGGGCGCCGGCGATGCTTCGATATTCACTTGGGTCGCGGACTGCGTTGCCGGAGGTCGCGGACAGCTTGGCCTTCGTGTCAATGGGTGTGGCGGCTGGCTTGCAGTTGGACATCCCGGCACGCTCGAGTAGTTCTTCAGCGTACTTGTGCTGCGACAGGAAGAAGCCGCGACTGGAACGCGTCACCTCCACGCCGAGGAAGAAATGTAGAGGCCCCATGTCCTTGACAACAAACTCGGCGCGGAGACGCTGGATGATGTGCTGGAGGAGCGTGGCTGAGGACGCAGTGAGGACCATGTCGTCTACATAGAGGAGGAGGTACGCCATTGCACTGCCCTGTCGAAGCACGAACAAGGAAGAGTCGGAGCGGGTCGCCTGGAAGCCGATTTCGCGGAGGAACCCAGTGATCCGGGCGAACCAGGCTCGCGGAGCTTGACGCAGGCCATACAACGACTTGGAGAGCAGACAGACGGCATCTGGCTGGGTCGGGTCGACGAAGTCGATTGGTTGCTGGCACAGGACTCGCTCCTCGAGGTGGCCGTGCAGGAACGCGTTGGACACGTCGAGTTGCCGTACCGGCCATCGGCGCCCAGCAACGAGAGCGAGCACCGTGCGAATCGCCGCTGGCTTCACGACCGGAGTAAACGTTTCACCGAAGTCGATCCCTGGTCGTTGAGTAAACCCACGGACGACCCACCGAGCCTTGTAGCGTTCGAGACTTCCGTCGGGATGCAGCTTGTGTTTGAAGACCCACTTGCCGGTGACGACATTCGACCTTGGTGGCCGGGGAACGAGGCGCCAGGTGTGATTTGCTTGAAGAGCGTCGAACTCGCACTGCATGGCCGCGCGCCAGTTCGGATCGCGTAGCGCCTCGCGAGCCGATGTGGGGAGCGGTGAGATGGAGTCGGAGCTTGTTGTGGCCATGGCGTACTTGGGGTTAGGCTTGGAGATGCCGGCCCTGCCTCTGGTCACCATGTGGTGACGCGGTGGTGGTGACGCCGTTTGAGTTGTTGGTGCAGGCAATGGCTCCGGGCTGGACGACGAGGTAGATGCTGGAGTGCCTGGTGTAGGAGACGGTGCAGCTGAGAGGGTGTCACGCGCAGCTGTCGACGTGGGTGCCGAAGAGGGCGGCGAGGTGTCGAAGAGTGGCGGTGGCGAGGTCGGTGCTTGCTGTGCCGTCGCTGGTGGCACGCTCGGGGGCGAGGCGATCGGCGTAGATGGAGGTGGTGGGGTTGCGGGAGCCCTTGTCAGTGCAGCTCTGGGAGCCACGGGCGTTCGCGCAACGCGGGGTCGCGCAGGTGACAAGGGCGCTGGATCGTCAGCGACGGCAGTGTCGTGTACCATTGGTGGCGCGTGCTGGTGCGTTCGGAGAGGAAACTGTGTCTCGTCGAAGACCACATGCCGGGAAACGATGATGCGCCGGGTTGACATGTCGTAGCACCTATAGCCTTTGTGATCGGCTGGATACCCCAAGAACACGCATGCAACCGAACGGGGACAAAGTTTGTTAGTGGCAGTAGCGGATTGGTTTGGGTAGCACAGGCTGCCGAAAACTCGTAGATTGTCGTAGGAGGGAGGAGTGCCTAGAAGAAGCTCATGAGGTGTGATGATCCCAGTGGCACGGCATGGACGCCGGTTAATGAGGTAAGTGGCCGTAGACAGTGCTTCAACCCAAAACTCCGGCGACGCATGTGCATTCAGAAGCATTGCCCGAACGCTGTCGTTCAAGGTTCGTAGGGTGCGCTCGGCCTTACCATTCTGTGCGGATGTGTATGGGCACGAGAGGCGGAGAATCATGCCGTGGGACTGGAAGTAGGAGCGCATGGAGTGATTGTCGAATTCACGACCGTTGTCAGTCTGAAGAGCTAGAATAGGCAGGCGAAATTGTGTATAGACGTAGGAGCAGAAAGACAAGAATGTGGGCACAACTTCAGATTTTGTTTGCAGAGGAAATGTCCAGACATAGTGTGAAAAATCATCAACGATTGCTAAGTAAAATTTGTATCCGGAGATACTCGGTACAGGTGAAGTCCAAACATCGGAATGCAACAACTGAAAGGGGAAGTAGCTAACTGAATTTGAGGAAGAGAATGGCTGCCGGACATGCTTCCCAAGCTGGCAGGCATGGCAAGTATGTATTGCAGATTTATTGCACGTGAACGAGAAGGAGCGAAGTGAGGCGGCAAGTTGATCTCGTCCTGGATGCCCCAAGCGTTGGTGCCATAGGTCGATGGAAGCCGATGAGGTTGCATGGAGAGCATGATGATTCGGTGGTTGAATCGGGTAGAGATCGCCATGGCTGTCACATCAGAGCTTCACCTGTCGAGTGTGAAGATCCTTGACAGAAAAACCAAACGGATCAAACTCAACGGAAACATTATTGTCACGCGTGAGAGAACGAACAGAGATCAGGTTCTTAATTATAGACGGGGTAACTAGGACATTGTTGAGAAGAAGAGGTCTGGAGGATGTGGGAATGGTGGTGTGTCCCGTGTGCGTGACTGGCAGAAGTGCGCCATTGCCCACGGTGACAGAGGGAGAGGAAGAAGTATGGCGAAGATATTGGAGGTTACCGGGAGTTGAGGCCATGTGAGAAGAAGCGCCGGTGTCGAGGAACCAGTCGAAGGAGGTTGTGCCAGCCGGTGGTACGCCGGCGCTGGCGAGCGCGGCGAGAAGGGAGTTTTGCTCCCAGCCTGTTGGTGCGACAGTTGAATGCGGAGACGGTCCGGCGACGAAGGCTTGCTGGGGCGGTGTGCCTGGCCGTGGGCCGAGGACGCCGGCGGCGGGGGCCCGGAACGGCATTGGCCAGGCCTGGACCATGCCGGTTCAGGGATTGAATGCTGATGCCCACTGGGAGCCTGGTTGGCGAGCGCCAGAGCTTCCACCAGGAGCATTTTGTCCGCCGCCGGTAGCCTGCTGCGGAGAGCCGCCGTTCTTGCCCTTGCCACGGCCCCGGCCGCGACGTTTGTCATTGTGGCCGCCAGTGGTGGATCCACCCGATCCTCCGACGGCGGTGGAGCCTCCGGTATGAGATCCCGAGCCGGTACCGCCGTCTTGCGCCGGCGCGGTCTTGGATGTGCCCTGGGCGACCAGCGCGTGATGGGCTGCCATCTTGCCGTACTGGGAGTCATAAAGCTCCTCGAGCAGAAGGTGAGAGCGGGCGGAGAGGAAAGTGTGTGGCGGCTGTTTGGAAGTGATGGCGGAAATCGTATGTCGATACTTGCCATTCAGACCGCGCAGCATGTTCAGAACCTGAGAAGACTCGGGGACGGGCTGGCCGAGGTCGCGGAGGCCGTCGGCGAGCTGCTTCAGCTTGGCGCAGTACTCGGTGATGCTCAGATCACCTTGGTAGAGGCTGCGGTACTCAGCCTCAAGGTACACTGCGCGGTGCAGCTGATGGTCGCGGAAGAGGTCGACGATCGCTGCCCAGGTCGAGTAGGCGGTGGCGTCGGGGGCACGGACGATCTGGAGGATGTCACGCGAAACGGTGTTGTAGATCCAATTGACGATGCACTGGTCGACCATGATCCATTCGGGATCGGCGCGCTGGGCGTGGGTCGGCGGAGCGGCGACATGGGGATGGAGACCGAATTTCCCGATGACCGAATCGAAGAAGGATCGCCACTCGGGATAATTGGGGTTGGCGAGGTCGAGAATGGTGGAGACGTGAGACTTGATATTCACCGTCTGAAGGGTGGAGGCAGACGGGAGTTGGGGTGAAAGGGGTGGTGGGGCGCTCAGACGTGGTTCACCGTCGGGCTCGCCGGTAATGGAGGCGGTGGAGGAGGAGTGAGCATCATGGACAGAAGGCTCGAAGTTGAATAGCGGGTTGAGATCCATGGCAGCGGAAGAGAAGTGAGCGCAGGAGGAGGAGGATCAACTCGCACTCCTGATACCATAAAACAGTGAGGGATCAATCAGCCGAATTGTATTGATAGCGCATACATGCATATATACAGGTGAGCGCGGAGCGGACGACGCGGTCGCTGTGCGTCGTGGGCGGAGTGCGTTGCGCTAAGCATGCCATATGTGCATGTGATATGAGCGCTTGCGCAGGGAGCGGAAGTCACGTATGCGAGATATACGCATTCCGTTAACAGAAACAAAGCTTAAGCCTCCGAAGATTGGGTGTTGCTCCTGCCATAAAGGCCAGGCACAGTACACCACACCTAAATTTGAAATACTTGAGAACTGGGAATGATTTGGTCAAGCTAGAGGAGGAAGTGGAGAGAGCAAGGACAATCTTCACGGCATTCGAGAACTCAGCGGCTGATCATCTAACTCCAAAAGTCAAAGAAGAAGCATATGAGGCTAAGAAGACTAAGATCTGAAAATCTCTTTTTTGGGACTTTTGTAATAAATTTACCTTGAATTATCTCTCGTCTCAGTAGCTTCTGTAGTTTATATGACAAAGGACAAAACACAAACGGTTGTAAATAAAAACCATCTATAATAGTTTTATAGACGGTTCTTATTAAAAACCGTCTGTGATACTGCATATATCATATATGGCTTTTAAATCTAACCGTCTATAATAGTTTCAAAGATGGTTTAGGGTGTGTTTGGTTGAGCTGTGGCTTCAAAAGTCTGTTGAGTCAGTGTCATGGGAAAAGTCAGAGGTTGTGGGTGTGGAAAAGTCAGTAAGTGTTTGGTTCAAACAAGTATAAAACTTACCTCCTATCTCTATTTTCCTTGAAACAACTGTGAAACAGCTCTCTATTTTCACCATTTCAAAAAGCAGAAAGCCAAAAGCCAAAAGCAGGGTCTAAGGCGCTTTCAAAACTGTACTACCCAAAAGTAGCTGCTTCTGAAAAAGCAGATTCTGGTTTCCACCCCTTTGGTTGGCTTTTGGCTTTTTGGAAGCAAAAACAGCTCCCAAAAGCTCAACCAAAGGCACCCTTAACCATGAACTATCTGTAATAATCAAAATACAGATAGCTCCATATGAACCGTCTGTAGTGAGACGTCAAGCTAAACTTTTCCGGCATATGTATTACTACGAAAATCATTAAGGTTCTACGGCTACGTTTGAGGGAACTCACCTTGCGTACCGTGCGTCCGTCGCTTGTAATAAACTGTACCTTCTGAGATTCCTTTGCTAGCTGTTGATGATTTGGGCTGTCCTTACCCGACACCGACAGTGGCGTCGGTGACGCATTTGAGCCCTCACAAGCCTCACCAGATGGCTGGAATGTAACCCATCAACTTAGAGAGAGCGCATATTTGCAGCAAAAATAATAAATGGAGACACATGCTCTCATAGTTGAAATGAAATTAGGGGGGGCATATAAAGGTTCCACCAGTGATCATACCTGCTCTACAGATGAATCACCTACTCCACGTTCGACTGGGCTTTCCGTGATATCCATTTCATCAAGCCTACGGATGATATCCCGTGTAATACATCAGTTCCCCAAACATTATGATACAAGAAGAGAAAACTCACAATATAATATACTAAACTTTTGGTTTGGCACAACTTTGTGGTACTGTGTTTTGCGATGCAGGAAAATGGCCAAGAAATCTATGTTATAGCATTTCGTCTTTTTGAATAATAATCTTTTCAATTTTGCTAATATTCAGTTGCCTAAAATTTTCTTATACCTTAATGACCTAAAATAGCACAGTACTTAGCCTAAATTTGCAGCTATATATAATGTAATTCTAGGAAAGCATTAATGCAGTTTTTCTATATTTGTAAAAAACAACAATCTATCAACAAACAAATTTCATCTCCCTAAAAATTCTCTAACAAAAAAAAAAAAACAACAACAAAGCTTCACTAGACACACAGCGGAGCCAAGGGCACAAAAGCGCATCGTGGCGGAGTGCAAGGCAGAGCTGAGGGCATGGGTCAGGCAAGCTGATCCCTACGATGTCGGCTCGACATACTAGGGGTAATATAATATTTTTTTTACATATAGCAACGCACAAACATTCGGTTAGTATCAATATATGTTCTACCATTTTCTTTTTACATATTAATGCGAGAATTTCAGAGCAAAGGAGATGCCCACATGTTGTTTACTGATGGGGTCAGTTATTTAGTTTAGGTATCTTGAGACAGATTCAATATGACAGCTAATATGACACAATTTTAGAAAACTCACAAATAACCGAATTAAGTTGTAGTTGTTGAATTACATTGGTTATAATGCGTTCAACAATGTTGCTATGTTTATGTTGGAAAAAGCAGTAAAAAGGATAAATCATTAATTTTAAAAAATAACAGTGTTATATTGGAAAAGAAAGGCCCGTACTCTTCATCAACCCAATCGACCCTTCGTATGTCGAAGCTGGTTAGCCTTGAATGTTTGCAAACGGCCTCCTTGAACGCGGACTCTGCAGCCCTCAAGTCGGATTCCTCTGCACCGGCGGCTGCCCCAATTCGTCCATCGATCTCTTGCAGGTTTAATAGGTGCTCAATGCCGGCAAGCATATTGCCGTAGAGCTCTCCTCTGTGGGCATTGAATCCTAGCTTCAGCCTCCGAAGATTTGGCATTGCTTCTTCCTGAAAGGCAAGGAACAGTACACCACACCAGAATTTGGAACACTTGAGAAGTGGGAAAGTCCCGCGGTTGAAGACAATTCTTTCTGCAGTGGGTTGCCGGACATACAATGAGAGAACAGTGAGCTCAGGCAATCCTGAAAGGATATCAATATCATTGCTCAACAATTCTCTGACCACAATTTTCAAAATGCAGAGTTTGCGGAGTTGTCCCATCCACTCGGGAAGTCTTGACAAGATGCAAATGGGTGGCAACAACTCAAATGTCTGAAGAAAGACGGGGGAAGTGGGTACGATGGTTGTGTCATTCAATGAAATGGCCGTTCCTGAAGCACCAGGATCCAAAGTGACAGATTTGCTGTTACCAATCATGGCTGGCAGATTTCTCTCACCTCGAAGGCGGAGATGCAACAAGCTCGAAAGATGAACAATATCCGATGGAACAGCCACTGCTCTTGCATTTATTTCCAATGTTTCCAGGTGTTTTAGCCATTGCATCTGGTCTGGTAGTTTTACGGTTACATTACATGTGATCTGCAAATATGTCAATCGAAACAGTTCACACATTCCTCTTAGGTCGAAACTCTTGTTTCCATCATCATCCAAAAAATGAAGGATCAGAACTCGAAGGAGCTTAAATTCCACAATGGAAGGCATGCAGTTTAAGAGACCAAGAAATACAAGTGATCGAACATGCGATAGCCCAATCCCTGTTGGTGTAGTTGCATATGTTGCACTGCCGAAGTGGAGGGACAGTCGACGAACCTTGTCAGAAAGTCCGACTGTCATATGAGAATAATCCATTATAGTGATGAAATTCTCTTCTATGGACTTATATGTAATAAGATCAAGTACCATGTGGTGCACGACATAGGACAACACCTTATCATTATTGTTGATATAGATACATTGGATCAGTCTCAAATTGACAAACTTTTCAAAATAGCTCCCCGCAACTTCCATAATGTTTTTCCCTTTGGTTGCACAAATAAAACCTTCAGCTACCCATTGCTTCACCAGATCTTCCTTTTTGATTGTATGGTTCTCCGGATATACGCCAAGATACAGAAGGCATGTCTTCAAACAATGAGAAAGGCTATTGTAGCAAAGGTCCAGTACTTGATTTAGTATCTCATCAAAAGTTGGATTTGTTCTCAAATTGTTGCTCATAAAATTCTGTACATATTCCCAGTGCTCTATTGTTGCTGGTTGGATTGCTAGAATATTGGCTATGCTGATAAGTGCTAGCGGTAAACCCCCACATTTCCTCGTAATCTCATCTGAAACATCGCTGAATTGTTGAGGACACCCTTTTCCAGAGCCAAAAACTACGCTGTTAAATATTTTTTTTGAATCATGGTCACTAAGAGGTTTCATCTTGAATATGTACTTGGACTTATAACCACAACATGCCAGAGCAACGTCTTCAAATTTTGTCGTTGTTACTATTCTGCTGCCACGATTACCCTCTGGAAAAGCACGGCTAACAATATCCCATGCTGACGTAGCCCATAAATCATCAACTATAATAAAGTACCTGACAAATATTTTCAGCATAATAAACATGCTTTGTCGCACAGATAGTGAAAGACAAAATAAAATGGAAAAAATACGACATGCGGTCTTTTTAGAAAAAAGCTAAGAAAACAATAGAGTTTTGGATATAAGAAATTAAGAAAAAAAATCTTGTTATACCCAATGAATGATAGCATAAAAGCTGTTTTTTTAGGGCAGTAAGTTCATTCCTATTACTTCAATATACAACTTCTTTTTAATCTTTCATATACAAAAGGTACATCAATCTCAAGAGGCGTGGTACCTGTGCATGTCTTCCTAGATTAAACTTCTTTCTTTGGTTGGTAGCCTATAACGAAGTGTTAGCTAGAGATAATTTAGCCAAAAGACAGCATGTTGCAGATACAACTTGCTTGTTTTGCGGGGAACAAGAATCTGATCTGTATGCTTTTTTTACTGTGTTGTAGCTAGAGTTCTTTTGGGACGGTATTTCAGTCATGGTTGGCTTTCAAATTGGCAATGCTTTTGAATCGATGGCCAAGTGGTGGATTTGTAAAAAAACATGTTGTTTTGAATACGATAACATCCGCAACCTTGTGGAGCTTGTGGAAAGAAAGAAATGATATTTGTTTTCAGCATAAACAATGGTTTGGCATGCGGTTGTTGTGGAGGAGTTGCCGTGACACTGAGATGGAGGATGCTTTGCCAGGATACACAGTGACCGAACATCGGAACATGGGTCACTGCATCTGTCAATTGGAGGACAAGACTAGAGAAATGCTGCAACTGACGAGGAGGTGAAATGGATTCCTGAAGAAACAGAGGCTTGGTTTCTGAGTTGTGCCGAAACTGATGAAGTCTGGAAGGTGGAGTGTGATGTCTCAGAAGCTATTACCAAAGTCTGGATGTAATAGGATTAGGCAGTTTGTCTTTCGTCAAAAAGCTAAAGAAAAACGATGCAATAGGGACAGTGATGTCGTGATCTATTTAGCTCTTGCATTATATCAGTTACACTTGGTTGTCTGATAGTGAACAGAGACACTTGGTTGCATTGATAAAAAATGGAACCGGCGAGGAAACACCCTCTGTTTCTAAAAGTACGACCTTACGATGCATTTGACATTTTTTGGTGGCTTTTTAGTTATAACATTATTCAGGCTTGGGAAAAAAATCCCCTCGCCTGCTACCACACCAAAGTACAGGTCTAAGGCCCCGCCAAGGCGTTGATCCAAAGGATCCGCCGGTAGTCTCACAAGGTCGGGCGATGGTGCCGCTGTGTAAGGGTGGAGCAGGGGTTCGGGGGTTTTCTCGGTCTGCGTGAGAAGACCTTCTTCTTAAAGCAATGCCCGGGGGATTCTTCCCCCCCGCAGGTCGAGTTTTTTTTTATTACTTTTGGAAATTTGTAACCACTTATTAAGCCGCAACAAAAATATTATATTAGATTAGTTAAATATTCTCTTAACTAACTAGATTTCTCAGTACAACACATGACACTACAAGATTTCAGTCAGAAAAAGGAGAAATTTACTACAAAATCTCACCAGAAAAAGGAAACACCTACGTTTTAAACTACGTTCTAATTTCGTGGGTCCAAATTACGGCTAATTTGCATAGACTAGATGTTAATCTACAGCATATCAAAACTCAAAAAGTTAAAAAAAAAGTCATCAAAAGGATCTCTCATTAAGATAAATTTCTAAGTCAAATACTGAGTTGAGAAAAATTTATGAGTCTGTAGTATCACTAGACTGCACTGCCCAACTGTGCGGGCTACTCAAACTAGTTATGCTAAAGCTAGATGTTGATTAACATCTGACAAGTCGTAAAAAAGGTTCGTGCTAGCATTTTTAGTTCTGTTAAAGATGACACAATAACAAATGTAAAGATTGTATTAATATCCTGTGCAATTGCACAGGTAGCTCAGCCAGTAAATCAGTAATAGCAATAGATGACATGACAGTACATAGGGACCAAGAAAAACCTTTTGTCCTGTAGATGCTTCCTGAGATCGTGAATGAGGTTGTGCACCTCGCATGCTTCGGGCGGTTGGTGCGGGCGCACTTGTGATAGCATGCTCCTGAGGATCCTCCTCACATCAGGCTTTTTGGCCATCTGCACAAAAGCTAGGCACTCGAACTGTTCTCCCTGTTTACAGAATATTTTTTGTGCAAGCGTGCTCTTACCGACTCCTCCGACACCGACGATGGATACCACCCTGAGCTGCTGCTCTCCATCGGTGAGCAACCGGTCAAGCTCACTCATCGGCCCGTCTATGCCCACAGGATCGATAGCAGCTTTCGCGTCCACCGTTGGAAGCCGATGGTCAACTTCTTTGTTTGTAGAGCTCAGGGCGCAATCAAGCTTATACCTATCGTGCCGTTCATTCGCCTCTTCCACACGAGTCTTGAATCCTGAGATCTTCTCGATCCAATCCATCTTGGCATCGGCGTCGGCATGGACGAACTGGTCGACGCAGTCATCCATGTCATAGGAAAGTTCGCGCACATCTTTCATCCAGTATTTCGCCGTGAGGGAAGGGGCGTTCAGCTTCGAGAGCTCCACCAGGCGGGTGTTTATGACGCCAAGATCGTTTCTGAGCTGCTTGATGCTCAGCGCCCTGTGTGCGGTACGCAGGAGCTCATCAAGCTTCCCGAGAAGGGAGCCCATGGCACCCAGCGAAGAACTAATCGGAGCCTCCATGTCTCCCTGATCTGTTGCGAAACATCAGATCATTAGCCGTATTTTATATAGCTACTGCCATAAGAGAGATGTGGGAAAAAAAAAACTATATGTCAATAAGAGAGATTCAGGAGGAAGAACATTTACCGAAGAGATCCAACGCTTGGCATGGAAGACGGAACTACGATGGGGGTGCCATGGTACTCCAAAGGTGCGCAGAAATATATGGGAAGACTCCAAAAGTAGCTTCGTTCTGCCGCCTTCAAAACCTGTCGGCCAGCTCCTGTCGCCTTTTCTCCGTCCGCATCTTCCAAAAACCCGTTTTCTAAATTTTATATCAAAAGCTATTTTTTCTAACCGTTACTACTTCATTTCAACTAAAAAGATATTAACTTCAGCTGAGTAAAATACCCCCTAAGACCGTATCGAGTAAGAACTAGATTTTGGTGTCGCTCCAAGCAGCTTACGACTTTAACTTCTGGCCACGAGTTCCGGCTTTTGACTGAAATTACATTATATTCTTAATATAATGTAAGTTCATCTTAATTTATGTTCCTGTGTCTTGCATGTTTGAGTGACAAATATTGCGTATTTATAATTTGATGTGTTAAATTCGTGGAGTTTCGTTTTTTCTTGGTTCTGGTGCTTTTTAAAGGGTGCTGTATTTCTGTGTATTTGAGAAGTGTTTTAGATTATTCACCTTCGTTGTTGTTGTATAATATTTCAATTCTATCGAAAAAAAATTATATGGGATGTGCATCGATACAAAAGGATGTTTGTCGCGTCTTCCCGCTGTCATTTTTTTCTTTTGGGTCTCAATTGATGCTTTGCAAGAGTATAGAATTATGACCTTGAGGGCATTGACCATTGAGTCGGTCATCACAGCATCGAAAAGTCAGAAGAACGCATTCATAGGGTTACAAAGAATGCCTATCGAGAAATATGACTGCTAATTGAGGCTATTTTTTGGATTATGGTTTATGGTTTAAAATTTTAAATTCTGACTGTTCACGTGAGAGTACGGAAAGAGATATTTGCGTGTGATTTTGGTCAATATATAGTTAAATTTGATACAATGTCTACTACAATCAACGTGTAGACTCCATTTTAAAAAGACACTTTGTTTAAAAACTAGTTACTGTAATGTAAGTCATAAGTCATAAATTACAGTCTAAAAGGAACGCCCCATTGTTGTCCACTAGCGGCCAATGGAGTGGACAGGCCATTTGTTTTCAATTGACTAGCTAGAGAAGTCATTGCCTCTCGATAATTTATGGTTTTTGATTTTGGCTTATTAATAGTAATAATTTACAAAGAGAGATACTTGTATATGATTTTATCTGATATAAATGAAGTCACTATAACGTGTACTATAATTAACTAGTAGATATCGTCTTAAAAAGACACTCGTTTAAAAATTAGTACTATAAAAAGTTATTTACTGTAAAAAAGTAATTTTTATAAGTTAATTCAAACTGAGCGGAGTTCCTTCTCTTTCTTACGTGTGCCTCTTAGTTTTTCTCCTATTTCGTTTTCCCTCGTTAACTATACATGGAACTAGTCAAGATAAGGTTCCCTTCAACATCATCGTCACCTCCTCTACCTCTCCCCCCAAACCGATCGTTCTCATTCCATCCCATCCTGTGTTCTGATGCCAGCATTGACCTTGAAGGCCACTATAGTCCTTTGCTGCCACTGTCGCCACCCTAACCTTGCGAAATTGTGTCACTAACAATCACAACGTGTGTTCTAGTGTGTGTGAATTTAAAGATGTTGCATTTCCTTATATTGTGTTCCACTGTACCGCGTATAATTTTTGTAGAGCTAAGTGTTTGGCATATGAATTATTATATTGCATCATTTAGTTCTCTGTATTTCAGCACTTTGCGTATTCACCTTAGTCGGTTCTGTATAACTTTTAATCCTATGAAAAAAATATAGGAGGTGCATCCATATCAAATGGTGTTTGGCACATCTTCCCTTTATTAATTTTCCCTCAAGTCATGCTTGTCGAGTACATCACAAGAGTACAAAACTTCGACATTGAGGGCATTGAGTCAGTCATCAAAGCATCCAAAACTTCAACATTGAGGTCATTGAGTCGGTCATCAAAGCGTCGAAAAGTCAAGACAACGTATCCATAGGGTTACAAAGAACGATGGACCGGTAATAAATTATTGTCCACTAGCGGCCAAGGAGTGGATAAGCCATTGTTTTCAAGTTGACTTAGCGGTTATTTATATTGGTTTTTACACCGATGGTTCTTAGTTTTAATTAATTAATATTAATAGTCTGTATAGAATGTTATAGAGAGAAGTCACGATAATCAATTAGTAGACCTGGTTCAAAAAAGACGCTTCATTTAAAACTAAGAGAAAAGTCATTTACTATATAAATATGGTTTTTAGAAACTAATAGGAAGATGAGTTTAACTAGAGACGTCGATTTTGCCCTCATTTATTACTAGGGATTTATTCATCATATACCCTCCCTTTAGATGGAAATTCAGGATTTACCCTCCTGGCCCACATGTCAGTGACTTATGATGACCCCACATGTCATTGAGGTGGAAGGGTAAATCCTGAATTCCCAAAATAAAGGGAGGGTATATGATCAACTTTCCCTATTACTAGATGTAACTTGGCAAAGCAAGTCTCGCTTCTACATTTCATAATTTATTTTGATAATGATCACTTGTGGAAACTTGACAAATTTTCGGGACCATGACTAAGTCAGTCTTCTATAAGGTGCAAAAAAAAAAGGAGAGCCAGAGCTTTCATGAAATTTTGCAGTTGTGTATTCACACTCCAACTTTTAGAAATTAAAATTCAGACCCGAGAGCAGAATTGTACTCAGTTATATGTGCATTTACAATTAGACCCATACAACCTAGCGATGCACTTGAACCATTGAATTTGTGCATGTTCGGGTTTGGGGTTGTTCTTCTCACTAATATATATTAATAATGATGGTGTTAGTAGCTCCATGGTAGTCATGTTGTTGTTGTTCTAAAAAGGAATCTAAGACATACCAAACGACTAGAGTTTATTGTGCGCAATGGTCGTTAGATCTGAATAACCAGGGCTTGTATCTCCGGGGCCATTGAGATGGCCACGAGTTTTTGGGAGATCGGCTAAATGGTCTTCAGGAGTCTGATGCACTCACGTACAACTGCTAGCGAATAGCATTTTCTCAGCAGTCGAACAGTACCAATTCTAAAATCATTTTAATGAGCCCTCCATTGGATCATCAATGTACCTCTTTTAATAAAACTTTTGCTCAGTTTAAATTACAAAGGGAAAGTCCGAACTTGCGATGAACCGGATTGCATAACCTCTACTGAAATTTTTATATAAATGCCAGTTACAAGTCGTAACACAAGATGAAGGTCACCTCAAAAATAAAGATGCAACCTCAAACATAAAGTGCAGAAGGCGACTTACTAGGCCATCTGGCCATCTGGGCCTGCGAAATCAGTCTAGGGAAAAGCTTAGGGGTGTGTGCATATCTCCAGACCAGGCCAAGCCTGGTAGTGTTTAGCCCATATCTCAAGCAAAGAGAAACTCAACCTGGTCAACAGATTGCAAGACATGCAGTGGTATGATCCGATTTGGCTTGGGGTGATAAGGTGCACAAATGATGCAAACTCGGACTAAGAGCAGATATGGGATTAATAAAAATACTCGGATTTATATACAAAATGGTCTCAACGAACCACTTGTTCAAGTCTAAAATATTTTTATTTTTACCTTTTTTAATCAGAATTATCAGAGGAAACTCCTTTGTCCAACATTTTCTAAAAGGTTCAACATTGAGTTTTCACCATAAAGCGACAATTTACCAAAGTTGATCTAAGCATAGCTAAGCATATGACTTGTAAATCATCCTAAAATTCCACAAATATTCACTATTATAGTGGATATTACTCCTAGGGTGACAACAGTAGGGGTATCAAGTTTTTCATGGTAGGGTTGATGCAACAATCAGGTGATAACCAATTGGTAAGCATAACATAGCCATTTTATCCAAATTAAGCATGCACAAGTATTTGAAATGAAAACTCAAGACATTTGAAAACATAGGATCAACATGATCAAATGAGGGTGCTTGTCTTGCTTGTTGAACTCTTGGTCTTGACCTGGATCAAATTCTCTTACTTCCGGCATATCAGTTTCTAAGTGGGAAAAACCACAAAACACAAATAAATGCCAAATAAATTAAATAGAGGGGGAATTCAAATATTTTTGCAGATTAAGAAATTTCATTATTCTAGTAGAAGAAATTTAGAGATAGAAATCACATTAATTGGAGTCACATGAGGGAGAATGGGGCTTTGCTAGGAGAGAAAATCCAAGAAAATGAAGAGGAAAAATATTGTGCTAGGTTTTAGGTCTTTTTTATTTTTCTTTGAAAAGAAAAACTGAGATTACTACATCATGCTGACATCAGCAAGGATATTGAACTAAAACCAGAATTATTTTTTCTAAAAGAAAAGGCTCAAAGTCAATGACATGTGAGCCCAGTTCTATGGACTAGGTCCACCGAACGGTGCACTGATCCATGGTGGACCAGATTCTTGGATGATGAGGCTACTGCCACGCAAGCTCTGACATGGCTGCTGACTGGGCATGGCTGGGATGTCATGGCACATACACGGCTGTCACGTGGCCCATGTCGGTAAAGAACAGAGGGGGGGGGGCAGCGCTGCTTGGCCAAAATCATCAGCGAACTCGCCGAGCAAGGTTAGAAATGGGTAGAGGAGCTCCTAGTGAAGCAATCAACGATGATGGTGGCCGGAGAGGTGGTCAAGAAAGGGCTAAATGGCGGTGAACTCCAGCGAATGACAACAATAACGGAAAACACAGTAGAAAGAACACAAGGGCTACTAGGTTTGTTTCCTGGGTTCACTGCGAAGCTATCGACGGTGGCACGGGGACGTATGGCCATCAATACAGGAAGAAAGGTGTTGGTGAGCGATGGCACTAGCTACAACTATGACAGTGATGATGCTAGAAGCTACAAGAAGCTAAGGCTAGTAGCGATCAAGCATCAAGAACTCAACACGGTCATGACAGTGTGGTCAGTGATGGTGAAGGAGGTTGATGGCAGTTGGTCGATACTGAACCACAGCAGCGACGGAGGCTTTAACGATGACAACACTACTTGGTGATGCTCGGCTTGAAAGGAAGAGTGCATGAGCTAGGGCAAAGGGCGAGGATTGTCCAGAAGATAGGAATTGATTGGGAGCTCACCGGAAGGAAAGGAAGACGATGGTGAATAGGTTAACTGGTGATGAAGAAGATAACATGATTCTGATGTTTCTTTGAACTAGGGTGAATTCAAGTAAGGGTCCAAAGAAAGAGGATCAAACAACATGAAAAAAGTGAATAGAAAGCTAAGGGATCGCTGGAATGAAGGAGTGAGGTCAACGGAGCATGACATGGTGTGCACGCCGGCGTTTGGGATGATGGTGTGTTTTGTGTGCTCTGGTGGTAGAGAAGCTTGGCCAAAGCTCAAAATGGAAGCGACGAAGGATGAGAAAGAAAAAGGTGAGCTTGGTAAGGCTTTATCGGGTGAGTCAAGAGTGATATCCTCCTTGACATGTCATGTCTAGGTAACGGGTTTCGCAACAAGGGTGTACTATAGTGTTCCTCGTGGGTCGGGTAGAGAGCTCAAGGTGGCACGAGCGATGCCGCTATTGCAAGTGAGCATGTGTGCACCGTGCATGGGAGCTCGACTCAATGGCATCCTTCCATGGTGGAAGACGAAGCCTAGCGAGCGGGTCTGGTCTATCTATGTCGACGAGAGGGGGAGAACAGAGAAGGCAAATTGAGTGGAAGGATCCTTCACGCGAGGGACGCGAACAAGAGAAGGTGGCTCGGCTAGGCGATGGCAACGGGCTGAGGTCAGCCAAAATATGGTGAACAGTGCTGGGCTTTGGGCTAGATTTGGCCCAAAAAGAGTTTCAGAAATTTTAAGACATTTCGAATTGATTAAATCCAGAAATTAGGTTTTTTGCTTTGGAAAATTAGCAAACAAACTTTGAAAATTCTAAAAATTTTTAGACAAGCACTTTGAAATATTTATATTTTTGATAAATAATTTTTAAGTTTCTACCAAGCACAAAATGTTTTAGAAACTTCATTTTTAGTTGCCAAAAATGGAAAAAGCTTTTAAAATTTTCAAAAGATTTTTGAAAATACACAAATGAGTTTTCACACTATTTTGAAAAAGGTTGAAAATTTTGGGCTATTACACTTAGCGTGCATACAAAGTGGATCAAATCCACTAACACTCTCACATACACACTTTTCAAAGCACCATTTTTGACTTTGGCTCTAATAGCCTGAATTCACCATGCACTAAGGTAACCACTGTAGTTTTAAAATCCACCCAAGTTTCTGGTTTAAGACAAATGAGTACAATGCCTCTTAACCGACACTTCGTGATTCCTTAGATTCGAAGCATTGCCATGCTTCGCCATCATTTTTGGACACAAGTTTATTCCAATTTAACCCACATTAGTCCAAAAATGCATTATGCAACACATGTGAAACATTATCATAGACCTAGATTAATTCCTAACTTAATTTTTAATTTTTAGCTTTCGCACTTAAGCCAATTTATATTTCATGATGTCATATACTCATCATAACATGGAGTGACCACCACATGGCCTCATAATCTCCCTCCTTGTGAGTATATTGACAATCATGCTAATTTGACAAAAATTAGAGTTTTTTTGAAGAAAAATGGGGAAATAAGTTGAAAACACACACATGGTCCATTTGAGAAGTGAGAATAGAACACGGCCATGTATTAAAGATGAGAAATGAGGCAAACATCAGGAAATTGCAAATTTTCAACAAAAAGCCTCAAATCTCCCCAAAACCATCAAAAGTATTAAAATAGGCTCAAAATGGATATGTGCAAGAACATGTGGAGGTCACTCTATGTTTGTCATGATTATATGACAACTTTAAGGGTGATAGAATTGCAGTTGAGTTGACAAAAATGAGATTAAACAATTTGGAGAGATTTAGGTTTGGGACATTTGACCATTGTGTGTGGGCAGTCTGACCGGCCTTTGAATGGTGGTTAGACCGGCCTCGAGATTTATGTATAAAAGAATGGGAAGCAGTGTATCCACTTGGTGGTATGACTGATGTCATGATGGTGGTAGCTATTTTCTAGAGAGTCGTCATTTTAAGGTGCCAAGGATATTGATGGATGGTCTAACATTGAGTGACCACCACATGGTCTCATAATATCTCCTTTATGAGTATATTGACAATCATGCTAATTTGACAAAAAATTGAGTTTGTTTTGAAGAAAATGGGGAAAGAAGTTCAAAACACACACATGGTCCATTTGAGAAGCAAGAATAGAACACGACCATGTATCAAAGATGAGAAATGAGGCCAACATTAGGAAATTGCAAATTTTCAACAAAAGCCTCAAATCTCCCTCAAAAACATCAAAAGCATTAAAATAGGCTCAAAATGGATATGTGTAAGATCATGTGGAGGTCACTCTATGTTTGTCATGATTATATGGCAACTTTAAGGGTGATAGAATTGGATTTGAGTTGACAAAAATGAGATTGAACAATTTGGAGAGATTTAGGCTTGGGACAATTTGACCATTATGCATGGGCAGTTTGACCAGCCTTTGAATGGCGATTAGACCGTTCACGGGATTTGTGTACAAAAGCATGGGAAGCGGTGTATCCACTTGGCGGTATGACTAATGTTATGATAGTGATAGCTATTTTCCAAAAGTGTGGTAATTTGGAGGTTCCGAGAAATATTGTTGTATGGTCTAACGATGGTCTAACCGCCATTGTATGGCCAATTAGACTAGCTTGACATTTTCAGAGAATGTTGTTTTGAGCTAAGAATTGAGAATAAAGAATGGTTCTAGAATTATGGAATCACAGCAAGTGTGTTGCATGATGTATTTATGGACTAATGCGGGTCAAGTTGGAAGGAACTTGTGCCCAAAAATGGTTTGCTTGGTCTATTATTGTGTAGATGGTTCCAAAGTAAAGTATGGTAAAAGACAAGTAGTAGGACTTAGTTAGGAGAACCAAGGTTTGATGCAGTCAAGGAGGCCAAGTAAGATGGTTGGGATAAACCAAGACGCAAGATGGACAAAGACCATAGAAGTCACAAGTGGTCAAGGTCAAGTGAGACATGTTGTGAGCCAAGTCATCTGGGCCTGTTTGCAATCGAAGACAATTTGGTGGGACCTAGACACATGAGAGGCTTGACGGCGGGTCATTAGGGCTTTGTGGTCATTTGTACAAAACTAGAAAAGTGGGTGGCTTGCAAAACCGCAGTGCAGGCATAAGTAGATTAGGTTAACGAATCTCCAACGAGGGCCAATCATGGTGGATTCGGGCTATTGGAGCCAAACGTGAAGACAGGCTTTAAAAAGTGTGCATGTGTATGTCAAGTGGAAAACCCGTGTGAGTAATGGGTTAACGGGTTTCCATATGGATGTGTGGTGGATAAAATCCACTTTGTAGCTAGGATTAGGGTTTGGATGTCAGCCTCCACTATGTAAGGAGGAGTAGAGAGAGGCAAGGGTTGAGGCACTCATGCACTCATTCTAACTAGGGTTTGGGATGAGTGCTTGGAACTAGCCATTGGGGTTTTGTCCTTCAGTTGGAGTCATTGTAATCCGTCATCTTAAAGTGATAATAAAATATTGAACTTGATCATCATGTTCCCCTTGTGTTTTTGTTTGATTTTCTTGCCTTCTTGAATTGGATTTATTGTTTCTTGGTTCCTCTAATTTCTAGCTTGTTTCTTCCCAAGGTATATCTAAGCTGGGATGTCTTAGGACCCATTTAAGACCATCTTGGCCACTAGAATCCACGAGCTTACTCAGATCATTGTTTTTTCTTCTTGCTCGATTTTGGTGCACTCTTACTGAAAAATGGAGAAAGGTTGTAATTTTGATAATGATTCTTGAAATTGGTTCTTGAGATCTTAGGGAAGGTATGTTTTAAATTTCAAGTGATTTGGAACTTTAGAACAGATTTTAGATCAATTTGTGGATTTCAAGTTGTGCTGAAAATTCAGGTCTTAGGCTGGGGGAGTTAGACCACCCTTCACCCACCAGTTAGACCGGTTGGCTTGTCCAATCGCCCCTATGAGTGAGGTCAGACCAGTCTTGAGGGGATTTGCTGAGTTTGATTAGACTTTACAATTTTAGGTCGATTTCCACGGTTGCAAGTTCAAAGTTTAATCTTGAACTTTTTATCTCTCGATAACTGCTAAAGTGAAAAGATTGTGAATACCCAGGGGGAACTTTGCCAGGGTCATTCACCCCCTCTAACCGTTTTTCTGATCCTTCAATATGTGATGGAATTCAAGTCATTAAAGCAGCCCCTCACTTAGTTATCTATATTTTTACTAGATTTGACAATTTTAGCTGAAACCTTTGCTTTTTTAGTATTCTCACATCTTAAATTTTCAATTAGCCAAAACATGCACAAGTGTTCCGCTTTTCTCAAAATTTGCCAAAAGCTCCATCAAATGCACCCTTTTACTAGCACTCTCCCCCTTCGGCAGGGTAGTCATCATGGGATCAATCCTACCCTACAAACTATGCATTCTAAGCACAAGAAAGAGCAAATATGCATGTATGGAGATGCAAACCTACAAAGCTTGGAGAATTATCCAAGGTGTGGTTTGAGCTAGCGAGTTTTGCTACAAAGCCATATTTAGCATGAAGTCTTTGAGACCCTATGGAGGTCACCCCCATGGTTCTTGATGAGTAATTGATTTTGGTTTACTTTTGAGAGCTTGCTGCATTACTGGTTTGCTATCAATATATGCCAGTCTAACAGATTTGTCGGGGCAGTTAGACCATTGGGCAAGGGTGGTGAAACTGCTCTGAAGGGTCGGTTAGACTAGCAACTAAAGGATTGGGCAATAATGGCCTGAGCGGTCTAATCGCCATTTTGCAAGTGGTCAGACCAGTGGTGACCCTATTAGAAAATGGACACCAAACACTTTTGTAGGCATGTTTGAGTATGCGCTTGTACTAGGTGTGTTTCTCGGTTTTGGCTAAGTGGTTAAACCAGTCTGATTGGCTTTTGCATGGTGGTTAACTAGCAAGCTCTCTTGGGAAGGCTAAAATGGGTCCGACAAGGAGTGAGGAACACAAAAGCGAGCTCAATGGGGCTTTATAGGGTGAGGGATGAGCACTGTGCTCGTAGAGAGGTCACATCCGCACGGCAAGATTCACAGCGTTGTCGTGCCACAGCACTTCTCGTGTGCTGGCGATTATAGAGCGGAGGAGGGGATGTCTCGGTGCATCAGTCAGGGAGCTCGAGGTAGTGTGGGATACATGATTTTTGCAGGCGAGCGTGTGTGGATTGTGTGCAGGAGCTCGGCTCTAATGACGTTTGTCTGAGGTGGAAGACAACATTTGACGAGCGGGCCCGGGTTGTCAGCAATCGCAATGGTTGGGAGATAGAAGATGCATTAGCAAAATTATGCTTTCGCACGAAGAAGGCGTAAAAGAAAGCGGGTCAGGCGGGAGGACCGTAACGGGCTTCAGGAGAGATTCGGCCCTAATGGGCTTGAGAATTTTTGAAACATTTTCGATTTGATTAAATTCAGAAATAAAGTTTTGCTATAAAAATTATTAAACATACTCCAAAAAAGTAAAAAAAATTTAGACTTGCAATTTCAAATATGCAGATTTTTTAATAAAATATTTTTAGGTTTTTACCAAGCTCAATTTTTTTTAGAAATTCATTTTTATCTGACAAAAAGGGAAAGCACTTTAAACTTTTTCCAAATATTTTGAAAATGCACAAAAAAAAAATGCAAGAATGAGTTTTTCATGCTATTTTAAAATAGGTTGGAAATTTTGGGCTGGTACATGCTGTCGTGTAGCCCCTCGCTACCTCTCCTGTCCTCATCTCCGATCGAGTTGCTGCCTTTTTCCCCTATTCCATCAAACCTAACCCTATATCCTTCCCCATCCACCGTTGCTCGATGCTGCCACCAGCGATATTGCTACTGGCCCGCGCAGCACCACATGAAAACCCTAGCCGTGAGCCGCCTGATGCATAGTTGAGAAAGCCGAGGTAAGTTTATTGAAAGCAGTTGAAAAGGATTTTGAAACATTGAATTTTTTCGAGTCACCTGAAAGTTTTTTGAATTGAATTTTTTTATCATTGCAAAGTTTTTAGACTGAATGTTTTTGAATCATTTGAAAACTTTTCAAATCAAAAGTTTTTTGAATCATTTAATGTTTTGAAACCGAATTTTTTCAATCATTTCAAACTTTTTAAATCAATTGAAATTTTCCAAATGAAAACTTTTTTAACATTTGAATGTTTTTTAATCAATTGAAGGTTTTGAGATGTGATTAGGACGCGGCGGCCCTAAGGTGAGCGGACACCCTTAGGATATCATTACTATTATACTATTATAAAAGAATGAGTTGATGGTCGTACGTCCATTCTCCTCCAACCGTCCCATTCTCAACTTTCCATCACTCCACTTTTTAACTGATCTGAGTAGCCTTCTTCCATAGCATGATTCTCTATATATCCAATAAATTTTGTTGCAACGTACGAGCAGGTGATATGCTTTTTTGGCTTATGGCTTATATATTCTGGCTATTTGGAGGGAGTATGGAGAGAGGCACTCGTGTGCAAGTCAGTATAATGTATACTACAATTGACTTTTAGACCCTGACTTGAAAAAACACACCGTTTGACCGTGAGGTACTGTAGCTACAGTGAAAAGCAAAAAACCAAAGGGTAAACATTTTCGAGCCTGTTCTTTGCGACTGCAGTTTATGGTTTTTGGCTGCCGCTTATAAATAGTGACTATTGTGAGAGTATGGAGAGACACTCGTATGTGATTTTTATCGATATAAATAAAATCACTAGAATGTTTACTACAATTAAATAGTAGAATTAATTTAAAAAATATTTTATTTAAAACTAATTATTTAACAAGTTATTTACTGTAGAAAAATTGATAGGCTAAGCCGCGAAGAAAGGGACGAGTCTTCCTCGAAACGAATCTTGCACACGTGGGGGACAAGGTAATCTTCACGTATCTGTCAATTCTTTATGCGTTGGTTAAAGAAGGGTAAACATGTTACGAGTCTTCCTCGAAACGAATCTTGCACGCGTGGGGGACAAGGTAACCTTCACAGATCTATCAATTCTTTATGCGTTGGCTAAAGGAAGGGGAGCATAACTTGTGCACCAGTTGGCAGGATATATTTGTTCTCATCTAAGCGTGGACCTGCTGCTTGTTTTAGAATCAACTCGTGCATGATTGAAGAGTTCAAAATAAATTAAAAAAACTCATGTATGATTGAAGAGCAAATTGATCTGTTTCCATCATGACAGAGACAGTGTCCGAACATCGGAAAGTTATTTGGACTTTTACAACTTTCACGGAAGGGTGCTCAGGTTTTCATAAAATTCTGCAATTACGTATTCGCCCAGCAACTTTTTAGAATTAACATTCATACTCCCATTGCAAACCTGTACTGGAATATTTGTGAATTTACATTTGGAACCATATAATCTACAGATCCGCTCGAAACAATAACGGCGGCGTTCTTAAAAATAATAACGGTTTTCCTTAAAAAAGGATTTAGTGTTCTTACCTCTCTTAATTTTCAACTGTCTATTTTGTGTTGTATAACATTTCAATTAAAATATCATTGAAGTTGTAGTAAGATATCGTAATACTTTTGATTTGTTCAAAAACAAATGAATTGGTCCTCGCAACAGGGAGAGAGTGTGTGTGTTTATAGTATAATTTTAAAAATGTAACATGTAACTTATTCGTTTGTCAAAGTACATACATGAGGAACATATACACCAGAGATAGTTGGATAAAATCCTAATAATCTAGAAACGACCATCCTAATAATCTAGAGAACCATCTCTTAGTAGAATGATCGAACCAATGAGGTTCATGTCTTAGTGTCTTTATGCACATACGAGTGCGTGCTTATATGTATCTTGTAATCGCAATAAAATCCTGTTAAACTCAGACATATCAAATTAATTTTAATTACATCCGATTGTGCCCTTTTCTGTACTACTATATATATTTTCATACAGATACAATAGAATGCCAGATTGCCACAAAATTATTCTTAGTCGTATCTAACAGTCTAGATTAAAGTTGTTTATGGTTAGTAATTAGGTTGAAACCTCTGCCTCAAAATGTATCACGTTTCAAAAGATCCCGACGAAGCAATGTACTTCATCTAGTTCAACGTAGATGTTGCTTCGACAAATTGGTTTTAGTTCGTTTCAAAAATAAAAACAAACCACTTGTTATTTTGGTTTTTTAGGCAACATTTCCACCAAAAAGCCCTTATTAATTGTGTCTAAGAAAATATATGGAGTTAAATTTTTAAAAAGAGTAGATTGTTTTCATAGTTTTGTATAATTATATGTTTTGTTTATTTTTTGTTGCATTTCTGTAGTTATTTTATGCAGTAGCACTTTTGTTGTTGCAGTGCTTTGGAGCGGTATACATAGAAGGGGATAAGTACAAAACGCTTCTGAAGTCTTTCATCTCCTTACATTCTTTTGCATCTCCCCCTTCTTAGTCCTTGCAATTCTCTCTTGTATAGTTCAATTTTAATGGAAAATAGCAGAATGCACGTATATTGCTATGGATATTATATCAGCACATTGAATCGTTGTCGACAATCTAAGCCTGTTTCAAGCCCTTGGCTAAGTTGTAGTATCCAATCAAGCTCTGTCTGGATCTGCACCACGCCTCCACCACCGTGCTTAACCAACATATGTCCGCTACTCTGCAGCCATAGTTTGTGGAGCTTCTGCTGTGGTGTCACTACTACAGAAAAGCTCATTACATATGGTTCGAAAATGTCACTATAAACGATTTCCTGAACCTTATCACAGACGGTTCTTAACTAGAACCGTATGTGATAACAGTTATCACAAACGGTTCATACTATGAACTATCTGTGATAGTCTATTATTATAGTCGGTTCTAGTTAAGAACCGCCTGTGATTGTGTTCTCGTGACATCATAAATAGGCCCCCTTCAGTTCATCAATATTATCTAATTGCACTATAAAATAATGCAATCAGAGAATACAGATGAACCAAAGTAGGCCTATTTATGATTGGTGCCAAGTCTTTGTTGGCTCGTTGTTTAGGTTGTAGGTGCTGTTGTTTGGTTGCTTTGGTATGCCATGGTCGTAAGCTATGGTCGTATGTTGTAGTCGTATGGCATTGTCGTAGGCACGCGGTCGTAAGTTATGGTCGTGTGCAACACCCACTTTGTTGCCCCATTCCCTTCCTCATCCCAATAGACACTAATCCAATATTCCAGCTGCATCCAGAACCAACGCACTCAAACACAAAAGCAACAAGATATTTACAAGGAAAAATACACTGGAACATAGAGACAGATCAACTCATGGCCGTCGTGGCAGGCGAGACTGCATGTGATGCAGACCCCGGTGGTGCCAGCGGCCACGCAGGTGAGGCAGGAGAAGATAGCCTGGCGCTTGAGGTATCCACCGCTGTAGGTGCACTCCTTGCCATCATCCCTGCTCAGCACCAAATCCGCCTCTAGCTTGAGGTATCCAAGCATGGCTTTCAAAAAAAAATTCAAGCATCAACGAAGAGAGGCGAGAGGTGGGGGATATATCACCAGCGATATAACGGTGGCAGCAGCGTCACCGTTGTGTCACAACGGTGACACTACACAAAACACTCTTACGACAAGAGTGCCTTATGCAATGAACCATGGCGTCACAACCGGAGGCAGAGGAGCTCGGGGAGGTAGTCGGCGTCGTTGGGGGGCAGCGCTTTGATCAATTTGGGGGAGCAAGCTAGGTGGCGCTTCAGTTTGGTGTGTTTTGGGGAGGCACATGGGCAGCATATATAAGAGTATTTGGGTAGTGGAACCCATCAGTAGTTGAGAGGTCATGACGCCACTTCTGTTTGAAAGTTTGAATAACGGGGGCGACAAAATCGGGTGGCGAAATATCACAAAGGTTTTTTAATACAAACTATATTGATGACTTAATTATCACAGACAATTTTTAATACAAACCATTTGCAACATTTTTTATAGAAATTGTGCAAATAAATAAGCCGCAAAACCTGCAAAACCTTGATGCAACAAACATGAATTCCTCAGTACAACAAATAGGCATCCCTACTGCAATAACAATTTACATTCGTGCATAGTTGCAACAAAAACTTCTTAGCAAATTCACTGCAACAAAAAAATTTATGCAGCAAATCCACAACCCAATAGTAACAAAATTTGTATTGCTATAACATTTGCGAAGATACTCTACAATAAAATGAAATACCTCATACAACAATTTAAGAAAGGTGTTGCCCTAGAAGGCATCATGGAAGAACGTGTCCCAGTTGTGGTGGCACTCACAACTGGCATCCATGTCGGGGCTTCGCACGCTACAACGGACAACTACGACATTGGACGCGCGGCGAGGAGTTGGCTAGGGTTCGGATCCAACTAGCATGAGGACAAGGAGAAGGATATGAGACGCCATGGAGATGGATGCCATGGAGGAGGAGGAGATGACAGAGGTTGAGATGGACGTCCAGGTTGGCCTATTCTGAGAGAGAGAAGCATATTGGGAATGGGGAGATAAAGAGTCATGACATCACTCACTACTACAAAAAAAAGGATATATTAGACGTCTCATCACAGACGGTTCCAAGGAACCGTCATTGTTGTAATTATCACATACAAGTTTTAACTAGAACCGTCTGTGATACTAATTATCACAAACGGTTCATTTTCAGAGCCGTCTGTCACTCATCACAGACGGTTCTAATTAAAAATTGTCTGTGATAATGGGATGCATCATAAACAGTTTTAAAATAGAACCATCTATGATTAGTCACAGACGACTTTGAATACGAACCGTCTGTGATAATTATTATCACAAACGGTTTATGGTTGGAAATGTCTGTGATAATGTTTGTCTTAAATTCAAAAATGGCACTTCGGCTTCCCACAGATGCGTCTCTTCGGCTTCCCAGACTGTTTATTTTATAAAAAATGATCATCTTTCACCGAAGAAGATCATCCTTCATTCCACCAACACTGGCGCCCACTCTTTCATTAGCAATTATCCTCTCCTTTCTTTCATCCATCCACACCGAGTTGTTTGGCTGTAACCTCATACAGGCGAGCAATAATTACCCTCTGAAGAAGATCATCCACTCGCACCCTACTCTCCTTCCCCAGGTGGTTAGTGATGCAGTTCGCTAATTAAATGTGATCATTTCCTGTCGACGGAAGCTACTCTCTATGGTTAGGGAAACGGACTTAGCTCTCAACCTCGTCCTCCTCATTGAAACACGCAAGGCCTTGGAAGCAGTTGAGGCAATGGAGAGGCGCATGGACTCTTTAGCCAATCAAACAGCAGTGGCCAACTCTGAGAAAGCTAGGGATGGTTTCCTCTACCAGATGACATATCTAATTCATGAATTCAAAAGGTTGGAAGATGAAGTCAAGAGGAAAAGGCAAATATTGAAGTCATTCAAGGACACAGCTGCCGATCCTCCTACTCCAAAAGCTGACGAAGAAGATTATGAAGCCCAGAAAACCAAACTTTGGAATTTTCTTTTCCTTTTAACTTTGGCATAAAGACCAAAATTCTCTTATAAAAATAACTAATTAACCGTCTGTAATATTACCATCTATGTTTATTGTCTATGTATCATAGACGATTTATGGTTCAAACCATCTATGATAATTATGTCCCTGACTGCTAGGCCTGTCGATCCTTCCCAACCTAATCCCAGCCAATAAAAACCCACCAACCCCCATCCCACAGATCGTAGCTCCACCTCTCCATCCCCACGCCAAAAATTTTTCTACTCTCGTCTCTCTCCCCTATAAATACTCACCCAAATGGATCCCTTACCTACTTCTGCGCCCAAATTTTCTCCAGCCTTTACGAAGTAGATGGCATGCAAGGCACCGTGGAAGCAGCTGGTTATAGCGGGCGTCAAGGATATGGCTAGCTCAAGCACTGCATCAAGGGCGAGAGAGTTTAGATGATCTCTGCTTCTTCTATGTTCTTACCATGTTTAAGAGTTGGATTCGTAGGAAAATTTTTGGGTTCATAGGAAGAGTTTCCATACTTAGGCGATCTCAGCTCGCACCCTGCTTGTTATTTGTGATGTTGGAATATGGTGGATTCTAATCTTAATAGAAATGGAATGTCCTGCTATGTTTGCCGCTGTATTTGCTTGTTTTCAAAGAGTATAGCTAACAATTTCTGAGATTAGCCAAAAAAACAGAAAAAATTTAGGTATAGCTAACAATTCCTGAGATTAGCAAAAAAAAAAAACAGAAAAATTTTAGGTGTAGAATGAACTATCACATATGGTTTTGTGGTATAAAACGTCTATGGAGGACTATCACAGACGGCTCGAACCAAAAACCATCTGTGATACTCGCACATCACGGATGGTTCTAGTTATCAACCGTCTATGAATCGTCCGTGATGTGCTAGTATCACAGACAGTTTGTAGTTCGAGCCTTTTTTATACAAACCGTCTGTGTTGTGGTTATCACTGACGGCTTACAAACTATCTGTGATAACCGTCTATTATTACTGTCGCATAAACTCAGACGGCTTATGAAACCATTTGTACTGATGTTTTTGAACTGTCTATAATAATCTTTTTTTTCTAGTAGTGACCTGTGTCATTACTGAATGAGGCTTCCCTATTCCCCTCCCTATTCTCTCAATCTAAACCACTCACATTTCATCCAATGGCTAGTTTTTTGATATTTTCACCATTTTCCCATCCATCATAAATAATAAAAAAAATATAGGAAAAAAATAAAATTTATTTTTTATTATAATTTTTTACAGAAAAAATAAAATTATAATTTCTGTAAAAAAATTATAACAAAAAATACATTTTATTTTTTCCCTGTATTTTTTTATTATTTATGATGCATGGGCAAATGGTGAAAATATCAAAAAAAAACTAGCCATTGGATGAGATATGAGTGGTTTAGATTGAGGGAATAGGGAGGGGAAATAGGGAGAGGGGAATAGGGAAGCCTCGTTCGTCGTTACTATTGTGAAAGCGTGGAGAGAGAGATAAAGCGGGTCAATGGAGATAAGGCTCAAACAGATAGAAACGTGCGGTGGTAAGGCATCTATCAGTGGGTGGATACAATAAGGCATATATTAGTGGGGGATTGTAGCCGTAGGACAGCGAGGGGGAGCGCATCTGATATTTTCTCATTACACCCGACGACCGAACGGTATCAATTCCCTAAAATTGTCCTGGTGATTAGCGTGATAAGAGAAAAAGTGACTCTGTGGTGAAACGTGTGCTCGGAGAGAGATGCAGAATACGGTGGTGAGTGCTCTGGCGAAGATCGTCGTGGCGAAGCTCTTCTCGCTACTAGAGAAGAAATACGAGCAGTGGAACGGCCTTGAAGATGATATTGGTTTCATCAAAAGAGAGCTTCGCATGATCGATGGTGCCATGCACGATCAGCTCTCGCAGAAGGGGGATCTGAGTGCCGTACAGAGCATATCCATGGAAGAAATGCGTGATTTGGCTCACGACATCGAGGACTGCTTAGATCGGTTCCTGCCCTGCCCTGCGTGCGAGGGAGAAGCATCATTCCTCGATCGACTGACGGCGGCGGTCACCAGCTCTCAGTTTGCGACCGAGATCCAGAAGCTTAAGAAGCGCTTGAAGGAAGCGCATCAGCTGATGAGCGATTACAACGTCAATGGCGGCCAGCCCACCATATCAGGGGGGACCACCGCCGCCTCGTCATCTAACACGGGCACAACTGAGGTTGAACTTGTGGGCATGGACAAACCCAAGCAGGAGCTTCTCGAGTTGTTGGAGGATGTCGAGGGTCAACCGGAGCAGCTGAGCGTGATCTCTGTCGTGGGATTTGGCGGCTCGGGAAAGACGACACTCGCAAGGGCAGTCTATGATTGTCCTGACGTCGTCGGGCGATTCCCCGGCCGTGCCTGGGTCGTCGCGTCGGAGCACAAGAATGATATCATGGGGCTCCTGTCGACGTTACTCAATCAACTTCGTCCGGAAGACCAAAGAAGGGATGTGCACTCCGGAGTCCAACAGCTCCAACAAGTCCAAACCGACATCAGGCAATGCCTGAATACTAACAGGTGACATTTTTTCATACTTGGCTGATTTCCTCCCTGCATCAATCAATTTTCCTCACATCTTAAAGACTCAAAACAACTTCGGTATTACTCTTTTAAATGCTATTTCTCTAATCTCCCTTCCTTGTAATGTTACAGATTTATATAATTTCCCCTCTGCAGTATGAACATATAATTGTGTAGGTGTTCATATGAGGCTGACTTTAATATTCAAAATATTTAGTACTTACAACGAAGCTGACTTTATAGTGACATGATCATAATAATGATAGATATACTTTCTCTAATAAATTCTTAATGCGTAGCAGTCGGCTAAATAAAATTGGGTTAATGGGTGCAAGGAATCGTCTTTGATGATATGCTCCGTACTTGATCTTCCTGATATGAGTGAACCAAGCGAGCACCTTTATTTTTTTCCAATGAATAGTATAGTAGTCACACTAACATTTTCATTTTCAAACCATCTGCTAGGTACCTCATTGTATTTGATGACATCGAGGAGCAACAGTGGGACTGTATAAAATCTACCTTCCCTGTAAAAACAAGGAGTAGAGTAATAGTGACAACGACTATTCAGCCAGTGGCAAATGCCTGCAGCTATGGTAAGGGTCATGTGTACAACATGAAAACTCTTGATGTGAACCATTCGAAGGATTTGCTAGAAGCCTTATTGATGGAACATTCTGCTGGGTTGGAATGGGATCCAACGCCAATCGTGGAGAAATGCGATGGTCTCCCACTCGCTCTTGTTAGTGTGGCCAATTTTTTGCGAAGGAAAAATGATCTCACAGAAATTTACTGTAAACAAGTATGCCGGAGCCTAGGCTACCATATGGAAAAGGAGTACGTCTTCACAGAACTGCGGCAAGTTCTTATGAATAAGTACAGCAGTCTGTCTGGCCATCCTCTCAAGACCTGCTTATTGTACACAAGTGTATTCCCAAACGGTCATCCCATCAGGAGGAATAGTCTAATCAGGCGATGGTTAGCCGAAGGATATGTACAATGTCAATATCCACGCAGTGACATGGAGGTCGCAGATGAAAATTTCCAGGAACTAATGGACCGGAATATCATTCGGCCGATCGATGCTAGCAGCAATGCTAAAGTGAAGTCGTGCAGAACTCACGGCATCATGCACGAATTCATGCTGCACAAGTCCATGTCTGGTAATTTCATCACATCTCTTCGTGATCCAAACAGAAATAAATTTCGTCACCTCTTTATCCAGGACGCTATAAATGGAAGCACATCGGACATGGACTACGGAACCAGTCCAGAGGGCGTCAGCGCATCGGGCACCAAGCAACTTCGTGCCCGGTCTCTGACGTTCTTTGGGAATGCAGGAAAATTTGCTACGGATTTTATCAAGTTTGAGCTGATGCGGGTCTTGGATCTAGAAGAATGCAATGATTTGAAGGATGATCATGTCGAGGACATACACAAGTTGTTGCATCTAAAGTACCTGAGCCTTGGGGCCTCAATTACTAAAATTCCAAGTAGGATTAAAGAGCTACATTGTTTAGAAACACTCGACTTGAAGAAGACAAGGATAGAGACAATACCTGTGGAAGTCATCAAGCTGCCCCATCTAGCTCACCTGTTTGGAAAGATTAAACTTAGTGAAAAGGACATGAAAATGGGTGAACTACAGAAGTTCTTGTCAGAAAAAAGTAAGCTACAGATTCTAGCAGGATTTGTTGTAGACAAAACCTCTGCATTTCCGCAACTAATGGTTCATATGAAAAAACTGAGAAAGGTTAAGATATGGTGCGAGCCCCCTGATGAAGATAACGAGATCAGCTCGATTTCAATGGCCATTCAGAAGTTTGCTCAGGCTGGCTTGGACACTACGGGTGCTCGTTCACTATCACTTAATTTCAACAAAAATTCCGAAGATTTCCTGTGTTCTCTAGGAAACTCTTATGGTTATATTAGCTCCCTGAAACTGCACGGCGAGGTGAATCGATTTCCTCTGTTTGTTACATCGCTGTGTGGTCTCACGGAGTTATGCCTTTCATCCACTAATCTGATGGGGCATGATCTATCAAACCTGTGTACGTTGTGCCACTTGCTCCATCTCAAACTGGTTGAAGCTGACCTTAGGGGCTTCATCATCAAAAATGGGGATTTCCCAAGCCTGCGACGCTTATGCCTTGTTATCCAAATTCCCATCCTCCCTACAATCGAACAAGGAGCTTTGCCATATCTCATGTCACTTCAGCTGCTCTGTAAGGATCTCGTCGATCTTTCTGGCATTAGAATTGAATACCATGATTATATTGAGGAAGTTGTTCTTGATTCTACGGTCAGTAGAGAAACAATAGAAAATTGGGAAAATGAAGCTAAGAAGCATCCGAATAGACCGAAGGTCTCGTTCCTTAAAAGAGTTGATCCAACTGACACGGAGTCTACGGTGAAATACGCTGCGACCGAGGGACCAACACATGGGACAGGGTCCTCCGTCACGCTGAACAAACGGAAATTTCATGCTGCGCAGTTATGTTCAGTCAACGAACTCAGTTCTGCTTTGAAGCAAAGAAAAGTTTCAGACTCCTCGCCGGCTTCAAATGAGCCGTCCAGTGCTGGGAAGGGCGCGACGCCTTCTTCTCTAAGGTAAGGATCCTAATCCTTGAGGCACGAACCTGGTCGGTTTTGTAGACCTCCCGTACATTTCTTTGCTTCTTTGGGAATTTTTGAGATTAGGGGTATTTGGGTGAGGGGGTATCCACTGAGAATTTTTGGGAGTAAGTTTGAATTTGAACTAAATTCTAAGGACTCGGAAAAAATAATGCTCCTGTCTAAACATGGGATAAGAGAAGGTTTCAGTAACTTTGCTCTTCAAACTCCTTTACTATTGCATTGCCATTGTTGCAAATTGGTAGGGGTGAAAACGGATCGGATTCGGACGGATATTGCTGTTACCATATCCTAACCCATATTTTTTCTCCGGATTCGGTGTCGGATCGGTCGGGATTAACCCAATTCGTTTGCACCCCTACTTGTTTGTAAGGAATGCATACAGTGCAGTAAATGGAGTAGGACACACTGACTTGATGTTACTATTTAATAGCTGATGTGGAAGATTTTATTTTACCATTACAAAAGAAAATGAAACGTCAAACAGTAGTACTAACCTGAAATCATACTTGAAGACGTATCGGATTCGGACGGATATTCGGATTCGAACGGATATTGCTGTTACCATATCCTAACCCATATTTTTTCTCCGGATTCGGCACTAGTCGGATTCGGTACCAATCGGATTCGGTGCCGGATCGGTCGGGATTAACCCGACCCGTTTTCACCCCTACAAATTGGCGGTTTACTTTGCGAAAACATGGGATATGATGCCATTTTTTATTGTGCAGCATATGGTAAAGGAATGGTTTGCGAATTTGTCATGGGTTAGTGGAGTTGCTACGCTGCTAGTGCTTCGGCAGAGTAGCAGGCTGCCATGAAGATGAATCATCGTAAAACTCTTACAGCGGAAGGAATTGCTGGCCGCTCCTTCAACCCGTACCTCTCGGGATGCGAGGCGTTGCGATTGATCGGTGGCGCTGCCCCTCGCTTGCAGCCTGATGACGACGGCGGCCCCGTGCCTGCGGCCGCGTGAGGAAGGGCGGAGTGCCTTCGCATTAGCGGTGGCGCGGCAGCATGGTGGGAGCCGAGACGGCGGCTACCTGAGCAGTGACAGCACGACCGCGAGTGGGCCGGTCTCCCATTCCCCAAGCCTCCCTCCGTGCTGGCCGTTGTCCTTCACCGCCGCCATGTGCATCCTCGACTCTTGCGCCCAACTCCCCGGCGCACGCTCTCGCTGCATATGCGCCTCGGATGGTCACCGCCAGCCTCAACATGGGATTCAATCAGAATTAGTGTTGGTATTTGCTCTTCTGATTTACATGTATTCCATATTGATCAGCTTTGCTTTTTTTTTGGTGTACTATTCGCTTTGCTCTCCATATTGTTCCTCACCCTGCTTTTCATCATTCATCATTTACTTTTACTCTGCTTATAGCAATATTAATTGTTTTGTACAAGAGATGATTAGCACTACTATGTTGAGATTTAGTCAAATAGGGAGGCCCATATGTGTTGAATGGAAGTGCAGTTCCTGGTCTTTCATTCACATAACAACAACCACTACTGAAGTTCATTCAGAAACTATGTGAACTCTGAAGACGTTTATCCTCTTTGGCGAACTATATGATTTATTTAAATCGGTTCTGGGGCTTATGCATTACCTTAATGAGTTGATCTAATGATATTAGCAAATATGTGACTGTGCAGTCGGGTTACTCTGACGTCGTGGTGTTTGACTGTCGTTTGGCACAAGGTAACAGTGTGCCCGTGCAATTCCGAGAGAGAGAGAGAGAGAGAGAGAGAGATAGAAGTGGCTGGTAACTGAAGTTTTGGCTTTTTGCGTGTTTATCTAGTTTTCAACAGTAGCTTGTTGGTGTTTCGTACAATTCAGTGACAAGTAGTTGAAAGTTGTATTGTGCATGTTTATCTAGTTTTCGACAGTAGCTAGATTGGGGTTTGATTAGTGTTACTTCGTACACGTTTGTGATAGTTTTCGTACAGCGGCCAGATGGGAAATTTTAGCCAGCGATCGCTGGGAAAATCGGGAAGTAGATGGGTTTGGTCTATGGTACTGTTGTACTATTTTTACGGTTACGGATAGTATAGATAGGGGTGCAATCGAGTCAGATTCGGACAGATATTGCTCATACCGTATCCTAACCCACATTTTTTTTCTCGAATTCGGAGTCGGATACGGTAAAACCGGATACGAATACGAATTCGGAGTATTCGAAATTTCGAATACGGTGCCGCCGAAACGGATACTTGACGGTTTCGGATCGGAAACGGATAATGTAGACGGATAGTACGTGCATACGGAAAGGAACATATGCTTCTCGATCTTCCGATAGGATAATAACTATCGATTTTGGTAGAGGTGACTCTTGCGATCCGACTACAACCGTACGACGTCGCTTGCGCCTTAGCAATCGCTGAACCACACTCCAAGTCGTTATCAACCGTGCCAAGAATGCGGTTGACCTGACCACGAAGGTCTATTCCTGCATGCAACCGAAGAACACGCATGAACAAGGATATTGAGCAACCTAAAAATTGCTAGATATAAAAGTCGCACAAGGATTGTTGAGGTTCTGTAACACGAATCTGTTGGTCTAGTCGATACAAGAGACAACGTGGAGTTTGCACATGGGGCTAAATTGATCTAAACAAAACCCTAACCCTAAAGGCTATGAATATAAGGCTTATATAACCCCTTGGGATGTCCACAAGGTCTCCAAACTGAGTACAACTCAACCCGACATTGTATTAGACTCAAACTCATACAAAAAGGCCTTACCCATTAGACGGGCATTGAAATAAGCTTTCAAACAAGCCCAAGAACACCTGAATCGGACTCCGTTTGTGAAAGTTATGGCCGTTTTACTATAGGCTTGTCGGGCTGTCCCGAACCGAATATCCGACCGAATATCCGACCAGATATCTGACCGAATATCCGACCGGATAATTATCCGGTATCCGAATACCGAAACTATTCGGTCAGATAACAACTCTCCCGAATCTGAATCCGACATGAATTATCCGAATCTGACCGGATACCAAATTCCCTTCCCGAATCCGGTATCGACCGGATTCGGTACCGGATCGGTCGGGATTAACCCAACCTATTTGCACCCCTAAGTATAGAGACATAATTTAATAATTTTATATACTAGAGAGTTACAGAGAATGTCAATATCTTTCTTTAGAATTTTTATTTAGGTCAATCGGATGAGTATATAGAGAGATATGGATGTTATATTTTTTTTGAAAGAAAACCGTGGGGCAAAAGATGTTATAATTTTACTGTCCAGTAATTATGTTGGGTTTTGATAGTATGTAGTAATTAATAGAATAAATATAATATATGCACTAAGATAGGAATTTGAGCATAATGAACCTTGTACGTAATTTCGCAGGTTTCTAGAAAGTTTAACATAAATTTTAAATAAATAAAATATAAATTATGAAATTTGAGATGATGTAATAGAATAAATATAATGTAAGCACTAAGATGGGAATTTAAGCAGAATGGATCTTGTACGTAATTTCGTAACTTTCCAAAAAGTCTAAGAATATAATTTTTAAATAAATAAATTAACAATTATGAATTTTGAGAGGATGTTGTCTAGCACTAGGTTGCTGCTGGACATAGTCGCAAGAAACATTAATTTGATTAACTTAATGTTAGAATTAATTTTTCTAATTTGACCCAAAGCAGTGTGTATGACGATGCTACACACCTTAGGGTCTAATGAGAAGCTACAGGTGAGATAGTGCATCACATCTGCGATTCATGCATTCTCGTCGTCCGGGTGTACCAGAATGGTTTGCGCAAAACTACTCAAATCAACACTGTTCGGATCTTCACCAACGGTGCCAACACCATAATACACTTTCAATGTAGTGGGTATTAGCATTGCTAATGTCTGCCAGCAAATATTTCTAATGTTGTAACTAGTCAAATCACATCGCACAATATGAAACTATTGTTGTACTGTAATTTATATTTCTACGACCTTCGCCTATCATGAACTACACTAACCTCATCGCGTAACCCCTCCTCATTCGCATTATCATTGCTCCCTTTCCTCTGCCCAAATACGCATTAGCTCTATATCTGCTCCCACGCACAGCGACGCTACTCTTCTCTCGCTGTTCGAGCTCTCTCCTATTGTAAATAATTTCTAATGGATTTCGAGAACTTACATAACATACTGATTTAAATGACAATATACCAGTTCTAATGGTACGCGTTATTTTTCAATGTACTAACGACATTAAATCCATTTCTAGTTAAACATAAATGTTATCTAATGATGTTTTGCACAAAGCAAACTATTTACTTCATACAAAAATATTGACAAAAAATTTACAATTATAATTTCTATGGATGCTAATTTTGTACATAATATTGACTACATTTTCTATAGCTAGAATTTTCTATTGATACTAATTTTCTATGGATGCTATTTTCTATGGATGCTAATTTTGTACATAATATTGACTACATTTTCTATAGTTAGAATATTCTATGGATGCTAATTTTCTCAACTATATTAGCTAAATTTTCTGCAACTATAAAATTAACTATATTTTCTACAACTGTAATTTTCTACGGACACTAATTTTCTATATTTTTAAAACTATTTACTGCATACAAAAGTTATACTACTCTTTTCTACAACTAAAATTTTCTACGGATTCTAATTTTGTACTAAACAAACTATTTACTTTATGCAAAAATATTGACTAAAACATAAAAAAAATTTACCTCGTAGAAGCACCGAAACCTCTCCTCTCCTTCCTCTTCCTCTTCCTCTCCTCTCCTCTTGTCCTCTCCTTTTCTACCATCTCCTCTCTTCTTTCTTTCCCTTCTCTTCTCTTTGCGTGCAGCGGATGAAATCGGCCGGGGGCTCGGCCAATAGGTCGAATATATAACATGTTTGCAAAATGCCTGGAACACCATTGCATTGAACTATAAGCCATTGTCGATTGTAATTTCTCTAGGGACTCCAAAAGGACATATGATGCTTTACCAAAAGGAATGTTTGTGCCACTACGGAGATGATCTTAGCAAGAGGGACTGCCTCAAACCACTTGGAGAAGTAATCATAGGCAACGATAATGAATCAGAGATCCTTAGGGGCATGGGGTAGCGGACCAATGATGTCAATCCCCCAGCACGCCAACAACCACGCCGGTGGAATTGGTTGGAGAAGGTTGGGCGGGGCATGGGAGAATATTTCCATCCGTTGGCATCCTTGGAAATGCTTGACCAACTCCTTGGCATCCAAAGCTGCTATGGGCCAGTAGAAGCCTCATCAGAAGGCCTTCCCTATGAGGGCATGTGGGGTTGTGTGCGAGCCGCATAGGTCGCCATGAATTTCAATGAAGAGCTCCCGGCCCTCTCAGTGCAAGAGTCATCATAGAAGCGGTGCACATACACAGTGTTTGTAGAGCCTGCCTTCCACAGGTTAAATGTTCTTGCTCGGTGCACCGATCTCCAGAGCTTACGTGGGTCATCTGGCTCTTCGCTTCTCAGAGGAAGGTGATAATCAGCTGCCTCCAATTGTCGTCCTGGCCGATGTGCAACACGCGGGAGGGCTTTGGCTACTCTTGTGGCACTGCAAGGAGGTTAGGAGCTTGAAGAAAATGGTAGAGGGTGGCTCGTGTCCCTAGCTAGCAGCTTTTGCCAAGGCATCCGCCTTCGTGTTGTTGGCCTGTGATATCGATCTGATGGTGACCTCTAGAAAATTTTGCTCCCTCACCATGACCATGGTGAGGTCAGGGGTCCTTGGCCTGATAGAATTTACCAATATGCCCCGTGAGTAAGCGGGAATCAGTGTGGATGAGCACCGTTCTAGCTCCGAGCGCTTTCACCTTGCAGAGGCCGAACATCAGTGCCTCATACTCTGTTGTGTTGTTGGTCATTGGAAAGTCGAGCCGCTTTGCATATGCTAGGCTTCGTCCCTCGGGGATTGTTATGACGGCCTCCACCCCTGCGCCCGCTGCATCGTATGCCCCGTCAATGTATAGGGCCCATATTGTCTCCAAAGGTGGTTGGTATCAAGGCTGACACATGGGGGTCCATTTTGCGATGAAGTCCACCAATATTTATGACTTTGTCATGGTACATGAGACACAGGTGATGGAAAAGGGGGCTAGCTCGGCCACTCATTTGCTGATACGGCCTGCGGACTCTTTATTTTGTAGCATCTCTCCCAAAGGGAAGAACGAGGGCACGGTGACCTTGTGAGTTAGGAAATAGTGACATAGCTTGTGCGAAGCCATGAGCAGAGTGTAAACCAACTTCTCCAGCTCAGTGTATCACATCTTGGCTCCCTGTAGGGCTTTGGAGATGTAGTACACTAGTCGCTGAGTAGAGCCTTCTTCCAACACGAGGACCACGCTGACAGCGTGCAGCGTCATTGCCAGATATAACAAGAGCAAAGACCCTAGTGCTGGACACGTGAGCCTGGGTAGTTTGGTGAAGTACTCTTTCAAGCCATGGAAGGCCTGCGCGCACTCGTCAGTCCATTGAAAGTCACCTAAGCTGCGGAGTGTTTTGAAGAAGGGTAGTGCTCACTCCGCCACCATTGACGGGCTTTGCATCGGGGGCGCACTGCTAGCTTGTGTTCAATGACAGAGCATTCCACTCTAGTGATATTGGCGAGTGACTATGCGAAGACATCCACGTTCTTGCGGAGCACCTATAGTAGGCTTCGCTCAGCCTCCTGGGTAAGGCCACCCCCACCAACACCTGCTTCGATGGTTCTTTTGCATTGAGTGGCACCATCTTGACCTCACTGTCTAGCCTTGGTTTCGGTGTCCATCTTGGGGTGGAGGGAGGGGGCATCGTCGAGGGAGGTGTGGATCCTTCACTTACGATGTGCACTTGTTGGTGGGGGTTCTGCGTGTCCACTTCAATCTACCGCACGAGGTCCTGATTGCTGAACACTGTGATAATCCCCTTAGGGCTCGAGAGCTTCATACACAAGTAGTTGTGATGCGGGATCGTGCTAAAGGCATTGAGAGTTGCCCTTCCCAAGATAGCGTTATAGGGATATTGGAGGTCTACCATGTAGAGATAGACACTCATTTGTGATTTTGGTCAATATAGATAAAAAGTCAGTATAATGCGTACTACAATTGACTTTCAAACCCCGTCTTGGAAAAACACACTGTTTGATCGCAAGGTACTGTAGCTACAGTGAAAAAACTGAGAAAGGTTAAGATATGGTGCGAGCCCCCTGATGCAGATAGCGATTGAGTTTCATGCACCAGCCAGTTCACCCAAAAGCTTAAGCTGATGAGGAAAGATGGGCAATTCACTTATACTTCAACACTCCCCCTCACGTGTAGGCTCCCTTAGGCCTAATACGTGGAATAGAAGTGGACTACAATTATTTTTTTTTAATTGTGTCAGCCAGGTCTTGAACTCGAAACCTCTTGGCTCTGATACCATATTGAGTTTCATGCACCAGCCAGTTCACCCAAAAGCTTAAGCTGATGAGGAAAGATGGGCAATTCACTTATACTTCAACAGAGATCAGCTCGATTTCAATGGCCATTCAGAAGTTTGCTCAGGCTGGCTTGGACACTACGGGTGCTCGTTCACTATCACTTAATTTCAGAAAATATTCCGAAGATTTCGTGTGTTCTCTAGGAAACTCTTATGGTTATATTAGCTCCCTGAAACTGCACGGCGAGGTGAACCGACTTCCTCAGTTTGTTACATCGCTGTGTGGTCTCACGGAGTTGTGCCTTTCATCCACTAATCTGATGGGGGATGATCTATCAAACCTGTGTACGTGGTGCCACTTGCTCTATCTCAAACTGGTTGAAGCTGACCTTAGGGGCTTCATCATCAAAAATGGGGATTTCCCAAGCCTTGAAGAAATCTCCCCATGGACGGCACCAATCGTTGGTGTTTTAGTACCGATCTTACATATGATTTCTTGGATTCAGGGGAAACTCTTAAGACATGGGAATTTTTATACAGGTTAATTTTTATACAGGTTCGGGCCTTCTCCTGAGAGAATAATAATCCCACTTCCGGTGTGGCTATTGTTCAGGGAAATTATTACAACTGAGAAAGTAATGTGAAATGCCTTACACTATGTCTTGCTTGAGTCAGCATCTTTTCTTTCTCTCCCTGATATCAACCTTTATATAGTTGACGAAGCGACGGCCGTTGTCTCATGCCAAAAGATGCCTCAATGCTTCAAGCGATAACTGTCCGACGGAGGTTATTGTAAGAGAGACGTGGTGGCCCGTTCATCGTACGTCGGTTGTTGTTAAAGAGAGATCATGTGTGGTTATTAGGAATAAACGCACGTTCAAACCACCTTGTCAGACGACCTTACGATATAGCAAGATGTCGTTAGACAAGTTGATTGGAGATAGAGTGGTCATAGAAAGGTCCACGACTAGGAGATGATCACAGAACAACTTATGATTATGTGGTTGTAGGAAAGCTTACGACTATATGGTTGTAGAAGAACCTACGACTACGTAATCGTAAAAGGATTTGCGACTATATGGTCATAGAAAGAGCTTAAGACCAAGGAGTGGTTGTAGGAGGATTTACGACTATCCTGTAAAACTTTTTCTTTATCAATAAGGGATATATTCGAGAAATATAATGACGTAATAATTTAAGAATTATTCTATTCTCGTCAGTTTGTATGACTGCACCTAACTCATGGTTTTACGTCCCAGTAAGTAATGCATCATTCTATTTTGTAGCAAATTATAAGCATCCAATTTGGGGATGGCTAGGGTACATACACGTCTTAGATCTACCTTGTACATACAATTTCTTTTCAACCTTCCCGCTCATCTTTCCCACCCTATTCCATACCTCCATGCCAACGAACACCTTACCTTCCCCCCTCCTAAACCCACTGCTGACAGTGCATCTCCTTACTCCATTTTGGTGCCAACATCGACCTTTTAAGCCCCGGACAAAATGGCTTTTGACTTCAGCTTTTAATTTCCAGGATCTGAAAGATACTTGGCTTTCAAGGCGACTTTTCCCTATTTTTTTCTTTTTTTTCTTTTGCATTGTCTGTGAAGATATAATGATTTTTTATTTTCCCACTTTTCTTTATTTTCTGTAATAGAATGTCTTAATTAAAACCTAACAGCCGTTACAATGTCTATTTTAATCAAAAGCCAATAGTCACAACCAAATACCTTTACAAAAGCTGTTTTGAATGGGCCCTAAGTACACTCTCATCCTCTACTACCACTGCCTAGACCCCACCTAAGCGCCATTGTGTCACTGATAGTGACAACGTGTGTTTCATTTTGTATGAATTTTTGTGCGTCTCAATTTACATTTTACCTTTTTTTATTTTGGGATGTTTCATCTTAATTTATGTTCTTGTGTCTTGCATGTTTGAGTGACAAATATTGCGTATTTATAATTTGATGTGTTAAATTCGTGGAGTTTCGTTTTTTCTTGGTTCCGTGCTTTTAAAGGGTGCTTTGTATTTCATGTATTTGAGAAGTGTTTTAGATTATTCACCTTCGTTGTTGTTGTATAATATTTCAATTAAAAAAAATTATATGGGATGTGCATCGATACAAAAGGATGTTTGTCGCGTCTTCCCGCTGTCATTTTTTCTTTTTGGTCTCAATTGATGCTTGCCAAGTACAACCTTATATATCTTAGAATTATGACCTTGAGGGCATTGACCATTGAGTCCAGGGGCGGAGCCAGCTATCTGGCAAGGTTTGGCGGACGCCATACCTAAAATCTGTAGAAAATACTAAATATATGTAGTATACTAGTATATATACATGACATACATACGTCAATACATGGGTCTGATGGCTGGGCTGGTGGGCCCCGCCACACCTAAAAATTATTCCTGCCTCCGCCACTGATTGAGTCGGTCATCACAGCATCGAAAAGTCAGAAGAACACATTCATAGGGTTACAAAGAATGCCTATCGAGAAATATGACTGCTAATTGAGGCTATTTTTTGGATTATGGATTATGGTTTAAAATTTTAAATTCTGATTGTTCACGGGAGAGTACAGAAAGAGATATTTACGTGTGATTTTGGTCAATATAGTTAAAGTTGATACAATGTCTACTACAATCAACGTGTAGACTCCATTTTAAAAAGACACTTTGTTTAAACACTAGTTACTGTAATATAAGTCATAAGTCATAAATTACAGGCTAAAAAGAACGCCCCATTGTTGTCCACTAGCGGCCAATGGAGTGGACAGGCCATTTGTTTTCAATTGACTAGCTAGAGAAGTCATTGCCTCTGGATAATTTATGGTTTTTGATTTTGGCTTATTAATAGTAATAATTTACAAAGAGAGATACTTGTATGTGATTTTATCCGATATAAATGAAGTCACTATAATGTGTACTATAATTGACTAGTAGATATCATCTTAAAAAGATACTCGTTTAAAAATTAGTACTGTAAAAAATTATTTACTGTAGAAAAGTAATTTTTAGAAGTTAATACAAACTGAGTGGAGTTCCTTCTCTTTCTTACGTGTGCCTCTCAGTTTTTCTCCTATTTCGTTTTCCCTCGTTAACTATACATGGAACTAGTCAAGATAAGGTTCCCTTCAACATCATCGTCACCTCCTCTACCTCTCCCCCCAAACCGGTCGTTCTCATTCCATCCTGTGTTCTGATGCCAGCATTGACCTTGAAGGCCACAATAGTCCTTTGCTGCCACTGTCGCCACCCTAACCTTGCGAAATTGTGTCACTAACAATCACAACGTGTGTTCTAGTGTGTGTGAATTTAAAGATGTTGCATTTTTCTTATATTGTGTTCCATTGTACCGTGTATAATTTTTGTAGAGCTATGTGTTTGGCATATGAATTATTGTATTGCATCATTTAGTTCTCTGTATTTCAGCACTTTGCGTATTTACCTTAGTCGGTTCCGTATAACTTTTAATCCTATAAAAAAAATTATGGGAGGTGCATCCATATCAAATGGTGTTTGGCACATTTTCCCTTTATTAATTTTCCCGCAATTCATGCTTGTCGAGTACATCACAAGAGTACAAAACTTCGACATTGAGGGCATTGAGTCAAGTCATCAAAGCATCCAAAACTTCGACATTGCGGCCATTGAGTCAGTCATCAAAGCGTCGAAAAGTCAAGACAACGTATCCATAGGGTTACAAAGAACGATGGACCGGTAATAAATTATTGTCCACTAGCGGCCAAGGAGTGGATAAGCCATTGTTTTCAAGTTGACTTAGCGGTTATTTATATTGGTTTTTAGTGATGGTTTTTAGTTAGAACGATGAACCGGTAATAAATTATTGTCCACTAGCGGCCAAGGAGTGGATGAGCCATTGTTTTCAAGTTGACTTAGCGGTTATTTATATTGGTTTTTAGTGATAGCTTTTAGTTTTAATTGATTAATATTAATAGTATGTATAGAAGATTATACAGAGAAGTCATGATAATCAATTAGTAGACCTCGTTTAAAAAAGACACTTCATTCAAAACTAAGAAAAAAGTTATTTATTGTATAAATACGGTTTTTAGAAACTAATACGAAAATAAGTTTAACTAGAGACGTCGATTTTGCCCTCATTTAGTACCAGATGTAACTTGGCAAAGCAAGTCTCGCTTCTACATTTCATAATTTATTTTGATAATGACCACTTGTGGAAACTTGACAAATTTTCAGGACCATGACTAAGTCAGTCTTCTATAAGGTGCAAAAAAAAAAGAGCCAGAGCTTTCATGAAATTTTGCAGTTGTGTATTCACACTCCAACTTTTAGATATTAAAATTCAGACCCGACAGCAGAATTGTACTCAGTTATATGTGGATTTACAATTAGACCCAAACAACCTAGCAATGCACTTGAACCATTGAATGTTTGGGGTTGTTCTTCTCACTGATATATATTAATAATGATGGTGTTAGTAGCGCCGTGGTAGTCATGTTGTTGTTGTTGTTGTTCTAAAAAGGAATCTAAGGCATACCAAACGACTAGAGTTTATTATGCGCAATGGTCGTTAGATCTGAATAACCAGGGCTTGTCTCTCCGGGGCCATTGAGATGGCCACGAGTTTTTGAGAGATCGGCTAAATGGTCTTCAGGAGTCTGATGCACTCACGTACAACTGCTAGTGAATAGCATTCTCTCAGCAGTCGAACAGTACCTATTTTAAAATCATTTTAATGAGCCCTCCATTGGATCATCAATGCACCTCTTTTAAAAACTGTTGCTCAGTTTAAATTACAAAGGGAAAGTCCGAATTTGCGATGAACCGGATTGCATAACCTCTACTGAAATTTCTATATAAATGCCAGTTTTTAGTTCCGAAGCTCGAGCTCCTGGTCACTCCCAACATGGAAGTTACAAGTCGTAACACAAGATGAAGGTCGCCTCAAACATAAAGATGCACCCTCAAACATAAAGATGCAGAAGGCGACTTACTAGACCATCTGGGCCTTCGAAATCAGTCTAGGGAAAAGCTTAGGGGTGTGTGCCTATCTTCAGACCAGGCCAAGAGTGGTAGTGTTTAGCCCATATCTCAAGCAAAGAGAAACTCAGCCTGGTCAACAGATTGCAAGACATGCAGTGGTATGATCCGATTTGGCTTGGGGTGATAAGCAGGGGCGGGCCCAGCGGGTAGTCCATATAGGCCCAGGACTACCCTGCAACAGTACAATTTAGCCCCAAAAAAATCCCGTGCCTCCACTCCGCCAGGCTTCGGCGAATCGGCGCCTCCGCCTCCACTCCGCCAGGCTTCGGCGCCTCCGCCTCCGCCTCGCCTCGGCGCCTCCGCCTCCGCCTCCTCGGCGCCTCCGCCTCCGCCTCCTCGGCGCCTCCGCCTCGCCTCGCCTCGCCTCGCCTCCGCCTCGCGGCGGCGGCGCCTCGCCTCTCGGTGCCTCGCCTCGCCTCGGCGGCGCCTCGCCTCGCCTCGCCTCGCCTCGCGGCGCCTGCGCCTCGCCGGCGCGAGGCGGCGGCACCGGCGCTGGCCGGGTGAGTCCTGGTGGCCTCCGCCGTCCCGTCCTGGTGGCCTTGCTCTCGGTTTCTCCCAGCTTGCTGTGCTCTGTGTGACTGTGTCCGCCACTGCATGCTACTGTGTTTAGGATGGAGTTTCTGTGGAAGAACGAATAGCTGATTTGGAGTCTCAAGGAAAGGAAGCATTTGCAAAGGGAGATTACCTTGCAGCAATCTACTTCTGTGGGCTGGTAAATGCATGAATCAATCTAATACTTGTTTGGGACAATGCAAAAAAAATTGCACAATAAATTGTAGTTCTGAAACATCAGGTTGAGGATTGAAAATGTGGCGACTTTAGTTTTCCTTGTAGCCATACAACTTGTTTGCTGAATGATAAGAGGCTGATGGTTTATACTGAAATGTCCATAGCTGCCTTAAGAGTAATTGTTCTGCATTCCTAATGACTGACCGAGAGTTTACCACCTTATCTTGAAATGAGCTTTCTTTGCTTAAATCAGATGACACTTATACGTGGTTTTCTTACATCAGATCAGATGGTAAACCGGCTCCGCCAGGCTCTCTCCGCCTCCGCCTCCGCAATTTGGCCGGCTCCCTCCGCCTCCGGGCCGGCCTTTGGTAGGGGAAGAGCTGGTAAGCTGCGCATTAATTTGGGCTATAGTCTTGCATTGTTAGACTAAATATTTTACATCAGTTGTGCAAATTTCGAACTTATTTGTTGAATTTAAGGTATTATGAGATCTTTTAGATATATTATGTTTTTTACCGAACCGTTTACCGAATTTTTGTATTAGATTATACCAACATTGGATAATATTTTTGTAGTTAGGCATACCCTGGATTCAAATCCTGGGTCCGCCACTGGTGATAAGGTGCACAAATGATGCAAACTCGGACTAAGAGCAGGTATGGGATTAATAAAAATACTCAGATTTATATACAAAATGGGATCAGTGAATGGATTGTTGGCAATTTCTAGAGATTGGATATCGGAAAAATTAATGTGATCAAAGCAGCACTAAAGGAACATCGGATTCACACTAGAAGGTATTGATTTAGCATCACTACATTAGATAGGGATGAATCAAATGATAAATTTGTTGGATAAATACAATTATGTGCCATTGGGATCGGTTAAAAGGATATGATTACTTTAGAGTAGCGGGATTCGTCTGTAGTTGGATTACTAGGACTTCTATGAGATTCATTTCTGGATTAATCTAGATAGCAGACTGGTGGACAAATTTAGCCAGCGGCACAAACCAAACTTCTAATGCCAGGGCCTTCCTCGTCATTCTCGTGTCGTGGGAGGTGTGAAGGACCGCAATGCCAGAATTTACCACAAAGAAGGCAAAGAATGCCGACTACCCTTTGGCAAAGATCTAGGGGCCGGGCGTGGATCTGGCAGAGCCACTAAGCTAGCGGATCTCGCCCTTGCAACTTAATCCTTTGTAGTTCCCTACCCTTGGGTTTTTAACTGTATTTATTCTCAACAACTCTTCTTTATTAATGCATTAGGTCAACGCCGTGCCTTCGTTTCAAAAACAATCAGCCGCCCTTGGAGGTTGATACACTACTACGAAAAGATCATCACGCATTTATCTCAAACGTCATCACGAGCGGTTTTGTGAACCGCCTCAATTTATGGGTCGATGATAATCGAAGGTTATCATAGACGGTTTCGAACGATGCAGTGATTATCAAATATCACAGACGGTTTTTAGTAAAAAACCGTCTGTGATATCTGATAATCACAGACGGGTTTTAGTGAAAAACCGTCTGTGTTTATCAGATATCACAGACGGTTTTTAACTAAAAACCGTCTGTGATATTCTTTCCTACCCCTAAATATATTCCTGTTTATTGGCTAGCCTCAGGAAATGCTAGCCATGCCCTCTGAAACAAATAGATCAACATGTACATGTATACATACAATTCACATCCCAATTCATTTCACAAACATAAAACATCCAATTCACATCACACTTCATTTCACAAACATAAAGCATCCATTTCGCAAATCAATTCATTGAAATGAAATAAAATATCCATTAACATATACACAATTACAAAAGATCTACATTGCATTTGCATTTAGATGGTAACATTGCATTTTTTATTGCTCTATCACTTCGGAATCGAGGTCTCGCGAAAGGAACAGATCTATAATCAACGAACTTGTCCGGCTGAACAAGCTATACTTGGGTGATGCATGATTGCCATTCAAGTATTACTTGTGTAGCCGACAAGTTCGTTGATTATGGATCCGTTCCTTTCACGAGACCTCGATTCCGGAGTGATAAGAGCAATAAAAAATCATTGTGCGCAGTGGAACTCTCCATCTGATCTTATGACTTTAGTCCACAAAAACCAAGCGAACTCTCCTCGAATTTTTGCAAAGTCCGGCTGTTTCAATGCAGATGTAGAGATGTGCGCAGCCTGTCGAGAGGAATATCAACGCGCGTACATATATAACCTGACAAGTATGAAATAAATGTGGGAAGATTGACAAACCTTAGAATTGGTGATCTTCGAGGAATCGAGGAGTAGTCTCATATGGTGGCACACGAGAATCCACACGTGTTGCCATTCTTTGCCGGTGGCACTGCAAAAAATAAAATGTGTTAAATCAAAAGGCATTACTACTAAGTGTTGTATAGGATTAATTAATGTGTAGCTAGCGAATACCCGAAAATTGTGAGAATGTTTCAAGGGCTTGGCCCCTGTTGTCGAGCCACGTGTTTGTTGAACGTATGTGGCGAACGACCTTCGTTATTCGAAAACGTTAGATTAGTCATTCGGAAGGAAAGAAAGAGTACAATGTACAATGTACTTACCTATCGAGTATTTGGGTGATAGCTATGTACTTAGATTTGTTCTTACTTAGAGAATCAAGGTATATAGCCTTGTTCTATTTTGGTATAATTACAATTAAAATCCAATGGAAGTGCTCATTGTATGGCATAAGAACAAATTCCTTATCGTGACGAGCCAGCAGTGTTGTTGTAATATAGTTCTCGACGAAGGATGCATCCTCGTTGATGGTATCAATGGCAACCAAGCGTGGGTCCAGGAAACCAATTGGTGATTTTGATGATCTAGCTTCGGTCAGCATGAATCTATATATATACACAGAAAAGCAACAAATTGTGACATATATCGGTATTATGTGAACAGAGACTGTGATTGTACAGACTTACAGCGTCCAGCATCGAACGAGTGAGGCGTCGAGAGCGTTGAGCGTGAAAAGACCAAATATATCGTCAAAGGTCACCATGAAGACACATTCCTGACTTTCGTGCTGGAAATGTTCCCGCTTGAATTTGACAGTGATACCTGAGCGCCGTTCTGTCTTTGGCCTATTGGACTGTTCCATATACCAAGCGTGTAATGTTTGGCAACCAAGTCCTAGGGTTAAGAGGTGCTCTTCCGGGAATATCATCGGCTCGCCTAGCACGAATTTGCGGGCCAATGGCAGGTACGGGATATCGTCATCATCCTTCGTCTTTGATTTGCCCTGGCCACTGCCTCGACTGTAGGTCGACTTTATGGTAGTCGACTGTAATGGTACAGACGGTGCAAGTTGCTTTGGCGAGAATAGCACCGTGGAGATAGCACCGTGCAGTAGCTCGCCGCGACCGCCCTTGTGGAGATAGCACCGCAGCATTTAGCTCGTTCGCGCGCCCTTCCGTCCGGCCACCGGTGAAGAAGCCTCCAGGGAGATGTCGTATTTGGGCCACTGGATGAATGTTCCAATGGCCTGCCCTAGAGTCACCATCTCGTCGTTAGGGGCCTTCGGTAGCGGGACGACCTCAAAATTGGCATGCACATCATCCACATTAACTTTTGCGTAGCCTGGCGCTAAAGGTTGATCGTGCACCATGGCCCCAATACCAGACTGATATGCCTGGCCCCAAGTAGCATACAAGGGAACGGAGGCACATCTCACTTGGAGCCTGCACTTCGTAGGCTCCTACATAACGATACAAAATTAGCTACTCCAATAGGCCTATCAATGGAGCAAGCATTCGAGATATAATAATTATTACCTGGATGTTGTCCATAGGAAATCTGGCCTCGCTTTCCGTCGGATTGGACGCGCAACTACTCGGACGGTTGTGCGGGCTAGCTAGCACAGAGCGCGGCTCGCTTGACTTCTGTATGTTTCCGCACCTCATCTCTAACTACATCAGCCAGCTCACCCATTAGCTCCTCTCTAAGAGATGCCTTGATCTCTTCTCGTAGCCGCTCCTCATGCTCAGCTTTGGTTCTCTTCCTACGCCGATACATTTCGGAGTCATCTTGGAAACCATATTTTCAAGGAACGTAAAGCCCAAGGCCTCTAGTACGGCCTGGGTGCTCCTTGTTTCCCAGGGCCACGGAGAGCATATCATTCTCCCTTATTCCCTGGAATGATCCCAAGGTAGATTCAAAACTCAGCTCTTCCTGCAAGAGCACGACATGTCATTTCAATTCGTATGAAGTTGTGGAGTAATTACAAGCTACGTAGTTCGATCGATATCTTACTAGGCGCTGGGACACTTGTTGGTCTGTAGGGTTTCGAAAGGAGACGTCCCCCGATGTCATTGTAGATGACCTTGCTCTAATCCAATTTTGAGCGCGGTCATCCGGGATATTGCTAAATGGCGGGGCGATGTCCTGCATGGCTGCCAGTTCATCCTCCTTCCTCCACTGTGGGATTTTACCCGCATACCCAGCTGTGCCAAGTCTGTGGGGGTGTGTGTTTTGTGCCTGGAGGGCCTTGTGCGCCGTACTTGTACTTTTGAAATCTTCGAACGTCTTCATCGCCTTGAACTCTTCCCATTGTGGTTCCAAGAATGGGTATTTATGAAAAGGCGTTTCGTCTGTCTCCACGTATTTCTTGACAAGCGTGCTCTTGAAGTTCTTCCATGCTTTGCATGCCGCTAGGTAGGTTTGTCGTTGCACGACGTCTTGGTGTTCTTCTAGGATCTCGAACGATGCCAAAATTTCGGTCCACAGCTCACGTTTCCGAGTCTCAGGCACGTTCTTCCACGAATTGAATGTGATCTCAATTCATTCTCGTGCAACTATTCCGATCAATGTTCGGAATGCGCTTACTGCTTTGTGAGGAAGGAGAGGGACCTCAGATCCATCGACTGCTATGATGATAAATGGGCCCTCAGGCTTCTTCGATAGCCCTCTTCCTTGGCGTCTTGATGTTGGAGCGGACGCCTCCGGCGATGGTGTTGAAGAATGCGCGGATGACCTGTTGCTCAATTTGTGGGTCTATTAGGATAAGATAAGAAAGTGAAACATGATGCTCAATGTTAGGAAGAGAAGAGAGGAGTAGAGGGGAGGGGGAGAAGGGAGGGGGTGATGTGGACAGAGAGGGGATGACATCCAAGCTAATGTAAAAGAGTAATTAAGGAAGAGATGATAATAGTATCTTATGGAAGATATTGCCTATTTAAAAGAATCAGAAAAGCTAGTCTAGAGATTGGTAGAAATGAGATAGATGAGGTGAGGTAAGAGGAAACAAATTAATTGAGTTTCCTAAACACCAAAAATATTAGTTATCGCAAGCGGCTCATCAATGGTTAGGATCTGCTAGCTGTTCTTCTATTTATGGTAGAGCAAGGGGACACAACCTATACTATTCAATTATAGGATGCAACAACCATTTCTTATCACTAGTCATTACAAGCTTCCAGAAAAGGGGCTCCATGATGAACTGAATGCCCAAACAATAGAAAGTAGCAAGTATATAACATAGAAAATCAGTTATACCGAACACAAAATTTCCTTCATGCCAATTCCACTATCTGTCCACTCAAAGCCACTAAACACAGCTACATCGTTCCATTTCCCCTATTATAATTGAAACTTATAAAATAAGTAAACACACACACACACACGCACAACAGATACACGGAGAGATACTAAGCAGCATATATATAAAGCACTTGCAAAATCCCTACAGAGTTCAAACCTCAAATCCCTCTACTCAAACTCGCTAACAAAAACAATAGGAAGCCACTAACCATTCACCAACCAAGCAACCACCATCGCCACATCAAAGCAAACGAAATAGAACAGCAGAACGGCAATATACCAAATCAGCCCAACATGTGCAGTGCAACATTTCCATTATTCATATAGGAAATAATGTTTTAGACTACATCACTACAGTGGGGAAATGAACAGAGCTTACCAAAAAACTCGGGGAGGCGGCGACGGGCTCGGGGAGGCGGCCGGCGAGGGCTCGGGGAGGCGGCGGCGACAACGGGCTCGGGGAGGCTGCCGGCGAGGGCTCGGGGAGGTGGCGACGACGACAGCTCGGGAGGTGGCCGGCGAGGGCTCGGGAGGCAGCGACGATGACAGCTCGGGAGGCGGCCGGCGAGGGCACGGGAGGCGGCAGCGAGGGCTCGGGAGGCGGCGACGACGACGGGCTCGGAGGCGGCGCCAGCGAGGGCTCGGGAGGCGGCCGCGAGGGCTCGGGAGGCGGCGGCGGCGACGGGCTCGGGGAGGCGGTCGGCAAGGGCTCGGGGAGGTGACGGCGACGGCGATGATGGGCTTGGGATTTAGATCTAGATCAAATAACTGCAGCGCACATGGAAAACCCTAGCCATAGGGTATATATGGGGCTTATTACAGACGGTTCTAAACATAGAACCGTCTGTGCGGTTCTAAGTTTATAACCGTCCGTGATAGTTATACTATCACATACGGTTCTAAATTTAGAACCGTCTGTGATAATAAATATCACATATGGTTCTAAGTTTAGAACCATCTGTGATATTGATATCACAGACGGTTCTAAGTTTAGAACCGTCTGTGATAAGCCTTTACCCGACTGTATAGTTATTAAGACAAACACCAACCAGCTGCATTCATGATCAACCACCAAACAGCTGCATTCATATACAACACCAACCAGCTGCAATCACACAATGTATTTCTTTACATATTTTCTCATTCTCAAAATTGACTACATCACACATTTTCACATATACATAAATGCAAATTCACATATACATTCACATATATGTCGCACATTCTCATTGTACTTGCTTATGTCCTTTAAAAATTAGCCTTCATCATGATCAATGCGTACATAACTAGTTTCGTCATGTTGTTCGTCGTCGACCCTTATGCCATTTCCAAAAGGAAGTAACTCGTCAAATTGATTGTATTCTTCCTCGTCCACTACATTCTCTACTCCGACAATTCTCCTTTTTCCATGAAGAACTACATGGCGTTTCTTATTTGCCGGGTCGGTTACATAGAAAACTTGAACAACTTGGTTGGCGAGTACGAAAGGTTCGTCTTTGTACCCGACACATTGGAGGTCCACGGTCGTGACACCGTACTTGTCAACCTTCACCTGTGGGAGATGCACCCAACGGCAGCGAAATAAGGGGATCTTGAAAAACACATAGTCGAGTTCCCAAATCTCTTCTATGAAGCCATAGTACGAGTTTCTCGACCCATCAGTACTGAACGCATCTATGCGGACACCGCTTTTCTGGTTAGTGCTCTGTACATCCTGAGACTGCGTATAGAATGTGTACCCATTTATGTCATATCCTTGCCATGTCAATACTGTAAATGTCGGCCCTTTTGCCAAGCATGTCCGCGTCTCACTTGGCGAGCTCCTAGCGATTTACTCTTTCAACCATTGGTTGAACCGACTGTGTGTTGCCTCATGATCCAAACATCCGGCCGCTCCGGATTCTGTTGCCAAAGTACATCCTTGTGCTGGTTGACATAAGGCGCCACTTCAGTCATGTGTTGCAACACCGTGAAATGGGCTTGAGTATACGTGTCCGTATCTGGAGTGATTGCTTTCCTTCCGATAGTTCCGAGACCCTTCGGCCTCCCCTCATGACGAGATTGAGGCACACCTATCGGTTGAATCTGAGCCATATAATCGACACAAAACTCAATGACCTCTTCGCTTGCATAACCTTCGACGATGCTGCCCTCCGGCCGAGAACGATTCCGTAAGTAGGACTTGAGAATTCCCATGAACCTCTCAAATGGGTACATGCTACGTAGGAATACGGGCCCACATATTTTTATCTCCCACACAACGTGAACAATGAGATGGACCATGATATCGAAAAACTAAGGAGGGAAATACATTTCAAGGTGACATAGAGTCATCACCACCTCGTCCTGCAGAGCATCTAGTCCTTCGGGATCGATGACCATTTGAGCAATTGTGTTAAAGAAATAACATAGCTTCATGATTGTCTCTCGGACTTTGATCGGCAAAATATTTCTAATTGCAATAGGGAGCATCTGTGTCATCAGCACATGACAATCATGAGACTTCATGCCATTTAACTTCAAATCTTGCATCGAAACAAGTTTCTTCACGTTGCCGGAGTAACCAGACAGAACTTTGACACCATGCAAGCACTGGCACAATTCTATTTTCTCAGCCTTGGACGGAGTGTAACATGCAGGGGGAAGGTACGTTCGTCCATTATCAGTGCATGTCGGTGCTAACTCAGGCCTGATGTCCATATCAGCCAAGTCAAGCCGTGCGTTGACGCCGTCCTTTGTTTTATCACGAATGTTCAGTAAGAGACCAATCAAGCTGTCGCATACATTCTTTTCTACGTGCATGACATCGATGTAGTGTCGAACATCTAGGTACTCCCAATAAGGTAAATCCCAAAATATTGATCTCTTCTTCCAGGTGTTCTTCTCATGAGCCCTCAATTTACGTCCCTTTCCGAGGACAACATCTAAATCCTTAACCATATCATAAACGTCGTGTCCCCTTAAATGCCTTGGAGCTGAACTGTCTTCCTTCTCTCCGTCAAATTGTTTCTTCATCTTGCGGTATGGGTGAGCCCTCCGAAGGAACCGGCGGTGACGCATGTAGATGGTTTTGCGTGAGTGTTTCAGCCACACACTCTGGGTACCATCTAAACAGTGAGTACAAGCTTTGGCACCTTTTGTACTATGGCCCGATAGGTTACCAAGGGCAGGATAATCATTTATGGTGCAGAACAATAAGGAGCGCAGAGTGAAGTTCTCTTGTTTGTATACATCCCATACCTATACCCCTTCGTTCCACAGTACTTTTAGATCTTCCACCAACGGTGCTAGGAACACACCAATATCATTCCCAGGTTGTTTTGGCCCTTGGATAAGTATCGACAGCAAAATATACTTTCGCTTCATACACAACCAAGGAGGAAGGTTATAGATGGAGAGAGTCACGGGCCATGTGCTATGTCATTTGCTCATGCTCTCGAAAGGATTCATTCCATCTGTACTCACCCCAAACCTTATATTCCTTGGTTCTGCACGAAGTCCGCAAAACTCCTATCAATGTTTCTCTCTTGCGGAATCAGCAAGGTGTCTTAGCATTCCATCCTTCTTGCGCTCCTCCGAGTGCCAACGCAGCATTTTTGCCTCCTTTGGATTTGCAAAAACCTTTTCAAACGGGAAATTATAGGAAAATACCATGCCACCTTAGCAGAGGTCCTTTCTTTGCCTCTGCTCCTCGCCATCATCGATTGATTGTTACGTTTGTATCGGGATGCGTTGCACACGGACATACATGCATGTTTGCATACTCTTTACGGTAGAGGATACGAATGTTCGGACATGCATGTATTCTTTCTACTTCCATTCCCAATGGACAAAGAACCTTCTTGGCTTTATACGTGGTTTTAGGCAACTCATTTCCCTCTGGAAGCATGTCCGCTAAAAGACCTAGCAGCGCCGTGAAACTCTTGTCGGACCAACCGTTGCTTGCCTTCAATTTCAACAGTTCAAGCACAGCCGACAACCTCGTGTACTTGCAGCACGTGAACAAAGGTTTCTCCGAATCCTCCATCAAGCCCCGGAATATAACATACTCTCTCTCATCGTAGTTCTCTTCTACATCGCAAAGCATCTGATCCAGATTATCATCATGCAACCTATCCGAATCCGAACCACAATCAACATCATCCAGCGGCATGTCATTCACTTCACCGGCGAAGTCATCCGGCAGCATATCATTCACTTCACCGGCAATGTCATCCGACGGCATTTGATCATTCACTTCACCATGACTAGTCCAACACGTATAACCCTTTTTGAAACCCCTCCGAATCAAGTGCGCTTCAATTTGCCCTTGGTTCTTAAACATCTTTAAATTCTCGCAGTCAGTGCATGGACATTACATATATTCCACCCCCTTATTCAATATATCCTCCTCGGCAGCTCTTGTAAAAGCAGACACGCCATTAATGTACTCTTCACTCACACAGCTCGCGGCATACATCCAGCTTCGGTCCTACGTCATGTATATATATAACAACTTAGTATGAAAAATTAAATTAACTAATTATTACTACATATATACCGGCCACATGTATTATATTGAGGCTTAATTTGCTAGCTCAATTCATATTATAAACACAACAGCTATTATACAACCAACAATTTTGCAAACCATCTTCAATTAATAACACTCACCAATTACTTAGATCTAAATTGTAATGCATGCAAAGAAAAAATAAAATTCATTACTAACCATATCTAGAGCAACCAGGAAAGTATGAATCTTCAAAGCTCAATATCTGCCTCCTCCCACCAAATTAACTGGCCTGAAATCGCCTAGCTTGCCTCCTGAGCGAAAGAGTGCGCAGCAGCGGTTAGATCTGGATCGAAATGAAGACAAATGCGGCCTGAGCAGCGCAATAAATGCGTAGTGCCATTATCACAGACGATTTTTAATTAAACACCGTCTGTGAATTATCACAGACGGTTTTTAATACAGACCGTCTGTGATACTTTAGTATCACCGACGGTTCATCGGTAAGAACTGTCTGTGATACTCGTTTTCCCCGACGCCGCCAACACAGACGGTGTCCAAATTAAAATCGTCTGTGTTAGTGTCAGTCACAGACGGTTTTGTCAAACCATCTATGATTGGCCGTCTAGTATTAGGCTTTCTGTAGTAGTGATAGCACGTACAGCGGCTCAGTTGGATGAATTGCCAAATATATGACTGGTGCACCATGAGCTTTGAAACACTTGACTTTGGACATTGTTTTGTAACTATACACATGGATGAATCATTTATGGCAGTCGGCCACAAACCATTGCTTGCGTGCGATAAATCTAGCCATCAAAACATTCCACCGAGACCCTGCAGTAACTATTATATTGCCATTTCTGTTCAAAAAAATTATCGTGTTGGCATGACAGTGTGTGAGTAAGTTAAAGAAACTATATCGGGTTAACACCATAGTGATCAGGAAGCATGCCATCGTATCATGTTGTGACTGCCACTTCAATCGAGTCATCACTTTGATCATATTACTTCTACTTTTTAAATGCAATTATATTGTTTTAATTAGTAAATTGTATGCTTTACTATTAATTATAATTATATTGTCATTACCTTGTAGTTAAATTCCTTATTGTTACTGGTAATATCAAATGTCATTCCTTGAGCTTGGTCTGCTTGGACATCATGCCTTGGAACCCTTGGCCTAATGGTATACTTACTAGCGAATATGTCGTATCTAAATGTCATACTTAGCCTTAGCCTTGCTTACGTACCTTGACATTTGGACATTAATTTGCGTTGGCATCATTTTGAACTTCAAAAATTGATTTAGGCGTGCAGCCATCGGTGAGGATGAGTAGTATATATTGAACTTAGAAAAGTTTTTTTGAGACAAAACCACTAAAACTCTATTTTAGACATTGGCAGATGGTAAGAATCAGTGGGTGCAGTGATGCACGAGAACTTGCATTGTGATAGTTCTGTCTGAGTTAATTAACGATTGAATCATGTGATGACTCCAAGTACTTACAATGCAACCACAAGTCTATAATAGGTATGACCTAGCCAACTATTTTGTGAAGTCTTAGTGGTGGATTCATCTTGCAGGATGCGAGTTAAATGTAGGGTGATCACTGCTCGTATGGCACAAGTGGGGGCCTCCGGTGTTAGCAGCTTAACCCCTAAGAAGAGAAAGCTTAGTGGGTGGAATCATCACTGGGATAGATCTTTGTAATGGCTTTGTAATCATCACTGGAAACTAGTAATAATGGTATTTCAAACTGGTTTGGTTAATGTAGGATCAATAACGGAAGGCAGAGGTGGGCTGAATGTCTCCAACAAAACATTTCACCTATGTATTCAAGATTTTTTAGTCCAAATCAAAATCAAAACTTACAACGGCTAAAAAGCACAAAAAAAACAAATCATCACTTGGTTTGTCTAACTGCTCTCACAAAGAGCAGTCTAACCACCGGCCAGTCTGACTGCAGGTCAAGGCAGTCTAATCGCTCCTACTATTAGAACAAAAAACAGCAAGTTTTCAAATTTCAAAGTTGATCCAACTTATAAACCAATGATTTAAATGATATGGAACTTGGAACAAACCTTCCCTAGGATGTCGGAACCTATTCCAATCAACAATTTCAAGGATCATTGTCAAAATCCCAACCTGTATACATTTTAGGGAGAGTGGTACCAAAACTGTGTCAAGAAGAACTTCGATTATCATGGGTTCTAGATGATGAAAATGACCTAGGATCAAAACCCACATATCATAGCGAGCTGATTAGGGTGTTATGGATTTGGTGGGTGAGCATCCACTGGTGATGGTTCAGAAGCGATCGGGGTTCCCAGCAAGTTGGTCATCGAATAGGTCCTTGGTCCAGTCATTTTGTTGACAATCCAAGGTTAATCTTACTCTCAAGACAAGAGGGAAGAAGCAAAAAAACACTATGCCAAAACATGCTATACTGGATGCCTTATCACAAACGATTCATGAGGAACCGTCTATGTTGCAATTATCATAGATAGTTTTATAAGTGTGACTGTGTATCATCTGTGATATGCAACTATCACAAACGGTCTGTGTTAATAACTGTCTGTGATAGTTCACACACTATTACTGAGAGACCATGTGGGGGTGACCCCGTGTGTGTGATGAGTAATTGACGCGTGTTCTAGAAAGTTTGAGTTTGATTTGTGTGGTTCGCGCCATGTCGTTGCGTGGTGCAGTCAGTTTCGGTCGGACCTTGTCGACCGGTTTGGGCTAGTTTGTGCTTAAAGCATTCTCGCTAATGCAATTGTGATTGTATTATATCGAGCGGTGCTATGTGATGTGTTTTTTGTCTGTGATGGCTGCAGGACATCGAGGCGGAGTCGTGGCAAGGCAGGGGATGACCGGACTAGGCACAGGTGGTGCTGAGGTCAGAGCGGTCAGGATGTGCCGAAGACGGCGAGGACTCGAGGTGGTTGCGAGGCTTGGACGGCAAGAAACGTGGAAGCTTCCCGGAAGGTGCAGGAGGGGGTATTTTGGTAAATACGCAGGGCTGCACAAGTGGAAGCTGTTTTAGTTTGGAATTAGCGGGTAAAACGGGTTGGAAACCCGGTAACCAAATGCTATATAAAGGAGGGGTGTCTCCTGGTGGATGTATGGTCTTAGGTGAGGTTGTGATGTCTTAAGAGAGGAGTTGATGGCTTTGGGGTTTGTTTTGCTTTGCTCTTTTGGTTTGTTAAGGGTTTGGTGAGGAGAGGAGAGTGGTTATGCTGGCTGTATGAGCAGAGTAGTACTTTAGCCTCCATGTCTCCTGCATGAGTATTTGGATTTGGTTTTGTGTGTGTGGTCTTGTTTGATGAGAAGGCTGTAAGAACACCTATGTAATCATTCATCTCCCCGCTTATCTATCAGAGCTTGCTTTATTGAATTGTGTTGATATCTTATCATTCTCTGAGATGCTTTCTTTTGTCTGCTTGAGTTCTTCTTTGGGCACTATGTGATCCTTTAGTAAAACTCTTCTTTGTAGCTTCTAGTCTTTGTTTTCGGCAAGTCTGATCTGCAGTCTCTATTTTTCCTCTCTGTTCCTTTTTGACGGCAGACATTTCCTTTGGTTTCAGTCCGGCTGCACTGCTGTCAAACCGAGTATATGACAGCATTTAGACCGGTAGTGAAACAGTGCAATTTTCTTTTGCTCGATTTAGTTCTTGCCGGCTGCTGTTTTGATGTCAGTTAGACAAAAATCTGTTGAACCTATTCTGAATTTCAGCTAGCTTTAGGTCTGTAATCAGATGCTGCCTATTATTCTCCTCCCTACCGATTGTTCTCCTCCCTGCCGAATGCAGTTTTTGTTTCTCTGTGTCAGTTCGTTTTCTCTCGGATGCTATGATCTGCAGGTTCTTTGTTAGCTTCGGCTAGTGATATGTCTCTGGGTCTACAGTTTCTAGATTTCGACTTGTTCTTCTCCTCAGTTCTCGGTTTCATATTTTTTGTGTGTTCTTTGTTCCTTTTGCTGAAATGGTATTTCTCTGTTTTAGTCTGTTATTTGCTGAGATGAACATGTGCCTGTATTTTTTTTGTCTGCTTGGGATTGCATTGTGCCAGCCAAGAGTGAACTAAAGATTTGTTTCTCGGATCAGAAAAGGGCAGCAAACTCTTGGCCTCTTCTCTAATTTTTGATTACCTTTCCCTTTTCTTTTCAGTATTGCTTTCTTTTCTCTTTATTTTTTCCTCTTAGCTTTTCAGTATGGTCAGCCTTTGGTTTTAAGAATTCAATTGAGACTTCTTTTCACCGGTTAGACTATCTCTGTTTTGTGACAATGCTCATAGTCATCTGTGGTTAGTTTGTTTTTCTAGGATTTCTGCTTTAGACCAAATCAGTGCATGTTGCTTCCTGTCTAGATATTCCTTCAGTCAAATCTATTTTCTCTCAAAGTTTTTGGCAAGTCAGTTCTTGTAGCCCAAGTGTTACTAGTTTCTCGACAAATCTGTTTTTTTGGTTTCCGGTGAGTAAATTTAATCTTCTTCATAGCTTTTATAGCTACCGGAGAGTTGAGGTTTTTGTGAATACTTTAGGGGCGATTTTTTAATAGGCACCATTCACCCCCCTCTGTTGCCAATTCCAGTCCTACAATTACAAAAAGCCTAATATTAGATGTTACATCACAGACGGTTCCCCAAAATTGTCTGTATTAAATACTATCATAGACGGTTTTAGTTTAGAGACCGTTTGTATTGCTACTAGTGCTAAAAATCATCTGTGAAAGTGAACTATCATAGATAGTTCGTGGTTAAAACGTTTGTAAAGTATCACAGACAGTTCTAACCATGAACCGTCTGTGATATTATGAGGTATCACAGACAGTTTTTACTTTGAACTGTCTGTGATAATTCACAGATGATTTCTATTAAAAACCGTTTGTGATAATTCCACTATATTAATAGTTCACAGACCCATCAACCTCCTGTATTAAATTCCAGATCTACGTTGCTGCGTTGAGTTGTAGGCGGGGCTTTGAGGCCATTTGGTGGAAGAAGATCGATTATTTGGCAAGAGTAATTGTAGATCCACTAAGTTATTAGCTAGCTATGATTAGTAATTTATTTCTAATTGCATTATAATTTAGATCTAGCTTTTGGTGAAAGAAAAATTGAAGATGATTTAAATCTAGATAGCTTGATGTAGAGAGAAGATTATTTACATCCAGCTACATATAGCTACTTAATTTAGATCGTACATATATACTAAAAACCGTCTATGATAGTCTGCATCACAGACGGTTAGAAAGCCATCTGTGATGACCTCGTATTATTATTGATCGATAAACTCAGATGGCTCACGAAACTGTTTGTGATGACATTTTTGAACTGTCTGTAATGACATGTGTTGTAGCTACAGACCAAACAGAGAGAGAGAGAGTATGGTAGTGGAGAGTTAGGTGAGCAATAGCTTAGGGTTCTCCCCATGGCCTGTTGTAACGCCTTAGGGTCCAAACCGGCTCAGATCTAACCACATTCTGGATAGGCCACGCACACGTAGCAACCTGCTTGCGCTTTCATCCTCGCTTCGCGCAAAACGGTTAACCAGGGGTGCTACCATTGGAACTCCTAGGCTTATATGTAAGGGATACTCAAGTTAAGGTAACAAGGTGGGACTAACCCAGAAATTCATGTGCACACACACATGGGCTGGAGTGTCACACACACACCCCTCAAAGGACCCGACGTCCTCGTCGGACCAACATACCCACACCGGGGAAAATGATAAGGATCTCCCCTCTTGGCACATGTCCGTACGTTCAGTGCCAGCACATATGCCATGCCGTGTGTCCACTCCGAGCCCACACGCACCATGCGCCATATGCCCGTGCCCCTGACCCACACGTGCCCATGTAACCGCGAGAGTCGGCTCTAATACCATTTGTAACGCCCTAGGGTCCAAACCGGCTCAGACCTAACCACATTCTGGATAGGCCACGCACACGTAGCAACCCGCTTGCGCTTTCGTCCTCGCTTCACGCAAAACGGTTAACCGGGGGTGCTACCATTGGAACTCCTAGGCTTATATGTAAGGAATACTCAAGTTAAGCTAGCAAGGTTGGACTAACCCAGAAATTCATGTGCACACACACATGGGCCAACATGGGTCGGGGTGTCACACTGTACCATATATATATATATATATATATATATATATATATATATATATATATATATATATATATATATATATATATATATATATATATATATATATATATATATATATATATATATATATATATATATATATATATATATATATATATATATATATATCCACATGGAGAGTGTTTTTACAGTCATACCCTTACACCTAAACATCCCCGTTAGGGGCACTTTCGTCATTATACATGTCCCATCTCGGGCCTTACAATCTCCTAACAGGCCTGCTGGGCTTAGGTGGGGGCCATCCCTACAACAGGAGCCTTTCATGGTGAAGGGCTTCATGGGCCGAAGCCATGTTGCCGAGCCCTTTGGCCCCCTCCGTCCCTGTGGCCTGTGAGCTTCCCCAACGTTTGGCGGAGCCTTGTTGCCTGGTGTAGTGTTCACCCCGCCGCGAAGGTAGAGCGCTGGGCGGGTTGGCGAAGACATCCCCGACTAAAGGGCCCTACGGTGGCGGGGTCGAGGTTGCCGTCAGAGTCGAGGTCGAAGTTCAAGTCGACGTCGAAGTCGAGGTCGAAATCAAGGTCGAAGTCAAAGTCGAAGTCCTGCCCGTGTCGGCGAGGCCACCTAGCTGCCCGGGCCACCCGCGACCGTGACTCCTTTGGCGGCGGAGTCGAAGTCGGAGCGGAGACGAACCTGGCGCCACAAATTCCCCTAGTCCGATACCAACATGGTCGGGTGGCTGCGCGGTTTGGTAGTGCGCCTTAATGGCTCCTGGGATCGCAGCGACCCCTGAGCTGTCAGGGACAAGTCGCTGCAGTCGTGCGCGCTGTCCCTGCTGGGAGTGTACACGCAGCGGGCCACGGTTGGCGCGTTGTGGGCTGTCAGGAGTCACGCGACCACGGCCGTTCGCCCCTTCCCCAGAGGGGCGGGACACGTGGCAGGGTGCTATGGGCGTACCGTGCGCTGTCTGGCGATTTGCATCTACGCCTGTTCGCCTGTCGGCAGCCACGCTCCCTGGTTATGGGGAGCCAAACTGCCAAGCAGCTGCCGTCTATGGTCGCGTCGCTTGGGGTGCCACCGGTTGAGCTTCCCGTCGGCCCTAGGCGCGGCGAGTATATATATCACTTTCCTGCGCTGTCTTTCATAAAGCCACGGCTGCACTGATTTTGGTCTCGAGAGTAGGCTGCCTCTGTTCATCTGCATTCTTTGAAAGGTCTGTCTTATGGAAGAGTTGCCGCTGATGGACACGGTCATAGAATGTTGATGAACATATGGATGCCTATTCTCGAGTTTTGAGAAAGACTTATCTTGGACTCGACACCGGGCTCTGCGGCCCACCGGGTACGCTCTGCCGCTACATGCAGTTATCTTCTCACAAATAGGCCTACTTTTGTTCGTCTGCGTCTGATGATTGCGTCTTCTGGCATGCGCGCTCCTCGATCTTCTCACAAATAAGCTTGTTGTCGGACGGCATGCGCGCTCCTCGATCATAGGGGCGCGGGGTTGGACCTCCGGTAGACGCGGCCGGAAGGTTGTGCAGACTTCGGAGTCACCGTGGCTTCCGACCTCGCCGTATAAGCTTGATTGGTAGGCTCCGGGGTCTTCGCGCGGCCTTGGGAACACGGGGCTAGATGTTATCCCGCGGCTCGAGGACGGTGCCTGATGACGATCGCAGGCTAGGCTGACGCCTACTCGTCTTCGCACCTCGCCCGTCGGGGGCGTCCTATCAAGAGGAGGCCATATTGTCCCGAGTGCGCGAGGTTGAATCAGGGGCCCTGCTGGACCCCCGAAAAATAGGGCCGGAGCAGACGCCGGGCCATACGGAGCTGTCAGGGTCAAGGTGGACTTCGGCCTTGCCGCACAGATCTGTGGCGACGTGACGAGGTACTCCCCCGCGGGGGTGAGGCTGAGGTTGACGCCGGGGTCTCGTCGCTGAAGCGGAGATCCCGTCGAAGTTCCCGTCGAGGTTGCCTGGCCCGTGGCATGTTGTTGTATTGACTGCCACAAAAACCGCACCGACATGTACCAGGGGCTGCGCCACACCCTGCAACCTGCATTTACTCCCCCGGGAGCCAATACGTGGCAGGACGCTATTGGCGCGTCGTGCACTATCAGGCTTTTGTACGACTATGATCGTGCGCAACGCACGTGGGCGACCACGACGCTTCGGCTTCCAACGTGGGTAGGCGAGCGGTTCGCCTCCCGTCGGTTACACTTACCGGTGGTGTGGGAGATGAAGAGGCTTTAAATACTCCCCTCGGTACCACATCAGCTTCTCCTCCGCATGTTTTCCAGTCCCTCGTCTTGTCTCCTGCTCAACTTGCTTTTCTTACCGGCGCGTTACCCCACCGTCGTTCAGCTTCGGACAACAATGGCGCACGGCGATGAACGCGCTCAGGCGGTCGACGATTACGCCGTCTCCCAGTGGTCTTCCCTACTTGAGGTGGAGTACACGCTCGAGGGGCGCGACCCAACGGCAATCGACAAATGGTGGGTGGCGACGGAGAAGGAGGGCCCGTATTCTGGCGTCTTGGGCCCAACGCTCGTGACGGAGGAGACGATCCGTATGCTTCTCCGTGAGGGGAAGCTGTCGGACCGCTAGGCGGTGCGACTGCCCGCCGGTGATGAGGCGGAACCGCGACCTGAGAAGTCAGAGGTGATCGTCTTCGTCACCTACTTAGAAGCCGGGCTTCGCATCTTGGCCGCCATGATTGTTGGCGATGTGCTGCGGACCTTCGGGCTGGAGCTAGCACAACTGACTCCAAACGCGCTGGCCCGCCTTGCTGTGTACTACTGGGCCTTGCGCACGGAGGCGTGCTGGCCCAGCGCTTCGATGTTCGTGTATCTTCACGATGCCCGGTGCCAGCCGAAGGAGCGAAGAGACGGGACGTTATCCATCTTCGGTAGCGTCAACTTCATCCTGCGGGCGCCGTGCGGGAAGATCTTCCCCGCGAACTCAACCCGAGCAAAATGGGAGCCTAACTGGATGAAACGGTGGTTTTATCATAGTGTGGCGAGTGGTAGCGGCCTCGAGTGCTCGGGCCAGCCGATGGCGTTCAACACTACGCCCAACATAACGCTCGACCACGAGGATAGGCGAAGGGCGCGAAGGCTCGTGGGGATCGCCTCCTGCTTCAACATGCACGACCTCGCCGAGGAGTTTGTTATGTACGGCGTGGCACCACTTGCCCATGAGTGGCGCATCACTATCGGGAAACCTCGGTGGGACAATGTTCGCCCATCCGTGTCCTCACTGTCAGCACCCTCCGACCCTCGTAAGTCTTGGCAGCGTACCTTCTTCCACTTTTGTCCATTGTGCCATCTTTAACCTCGCCTCTTGTCGTGTAAAGGGTTCGCCTGGAGGACGCGGAACACGCGGTGGGCATGTTCCTCGGGCCGTATACGGCCAGGGAGCACGAATTGCGCACGGCTGCAACCGCGAAGGCGGGGCTGAGGCGGATAAACCGCGCGTGCGATGCCCTGGGTATTCACGTGCCAGAGCGCGCCCCTCTGGCCCCGAGCCATCCTCGCCATCCGGATGATGGTGCCAGAGGGAAAAAGGCACCGTCTCGCGGGAAGGCTCGGCCGTCTGTGGCCGCACCCGGCGCGGTGGCTGCCGTCGCTCCCGTCGATGCGGCAGGCGCTGAGTCCGACTCGGCGAAGTACGTCGATTTGGACCTGGAGACGGGCACGGACGTCGAAGGAGAGGGGTCCCCGGGCGGTGCGGGGACCGAGAGTATGCCATGGACGATCGAGAGGGGGAAGCTTTGTCGCCCGCGGTGGTCGCCGAGGTGGGGCTGACGTCCGCTGGTTACACAGAGGCGGAGTCCTCGCCTGCAGCGACGACAGTGTTGAGACTGCCCTCTGCGGGCATTGGTGGCGCGGTGCTTCCGCCCACGGTGGCTACCGAGGCGGAGCTACCTCCCGCGGAGGTTACTAGGGTAGGGCCTTCACCCGCGAGCGTTGCTGCTGTGGAGCCTCCTCCTGCAGCGGCTGTCGGTGCGGGATCCTCGCCTTCTTCTCCTCAGGTGAAGTGGCCACATCTACGATCCCCTCATCACCGGACTTCGAGGGGCTTTGCCGTGGCATCCCGTGTTGGGAGCTTGTGGGACTCCGACTCTGACGCCGAAGCCCCCAGATTCAGCATCCCCCCGGCCCCTTCCCGGGCCACGGCGGCCGAGGCACGGGAGGTGCTGGTGTTGGACCCCGATACAGAGACTCCCCGGCCCTCGAGGCCAGCGCCATCCGAGGGAGCTGGCGCCCCTGTTATCCCGTCCGAGGCTGGAGGGATGCCCCGGCGAAGTCCACCATCTGCCACTGAGGGTAGGCTACCTTGGCATATGTTGGCGTGGCTTTGCGGTGCTCTAGTAAGACTAACCGGTACATATCCTTGTAGCGGCACTCAACCCGGAGGACAGGCGGTCCCCAGGGCACGGGGACATTCCTTCGAGAGGGGCGTCCGACACTCCCGAGGCTACCATCACAAACGCCGCGCGCCTGAGCTTAGCAGACTTCATCCCTCCCTCGGAGGCGCTGGGGGCGTGGCGCGGGATTGCGAATGACGTGGCCACAAGTATTGACCAGTAGGCACTGATAACCTATGGGACGGAGCACCTTGGGGACGCACTGGAGGTGTCGGAAGTGAGAGTGAGTATCTAACCTCGTAACGATATGTGGCCTTTTAGAAGTTTGCTGACCACTTTATCGCATGCACTCCCCCGCCCAGCGCCGCGAGCGCTTACGCCGCGGCGGGAGACTAGAGGAACGTTGCGGGCGCGAAGAGGCCTGCGCGCGTGCCGAGGGACACATTCGCCAGGGCGACCGCATCCGCCACTTAGAAGCAAAGTGCGCGGAGACGACGTCATATGCTGAAGCACTTGTGGCAGCGGCGCTGCTGTCAGCCACGGAGGCGACGCGGCAAGAAGTTGCGGAGGAGCGGAATGGTCTACTCGAGCAAATCGCTGCTCTGGTGAAGGAGAGGAGCAAACTCGCCGTGTCCCTAGCGGAGCGGGACCGGACTTTGGGCAATGCTTCGGTGGTCGCATGGGATGCCATGCTGGCCCCGGAGGGCACCTTGGAAGATCTTATCGCCGAAGTGCCGCCCCGCTCCTTCGGCCCCGAGGAGCTGTCGCGGACGCTTCGGCGGATCGGGGATGCAGCCAACCTTGCACGCAGTTCCGCGACGTCCTTCGGCAACCATTGCTCTTACGTGACGTCATGCTTGGTGTGTGCGCTCCTGTGACACCAGGGCTGCCAACACGTTGACCGGCCCTCGACTAGAGATGCCGGTCGGGGCCGGAGTGATGTTCGGCGCCGTGCGCACCGTTCACTGCGCCATGCGGGCCTTCCACGAGTGGATTTGGGAGTACATCGGGGAGGCTGCAGCGAAGGTCGAGCTTGGCGGACCATGCGCCAAGAGGGGAACCTCGGCCAGTGGCTGGACGAGGTCCCGCGGTGTGACGAAGGTGGTGCCGAGGCCTCGGGGGGCGATGTGAACCCATAGGTGTGACGCCGGGGTTCCCGTGTGTTGGCGTGCGTTGTAACACCAGTGCCTTTTCCTTATGAATAAAGTAGAGGTTGCCTCACCGATGTTCTGACTTGTGTGCCCGCGTGTCCCGAGCAGCTACCCGACCAGGAACGGCTGCTAGGTTCTAACCTTGTGACTCGACGGCGTCTTCGACGCTGGCGGAGGGCCGAGGAGTTGCTGGATTTTTGGGCAGGCCGAGCTTCTTCGAGCGAAGTCTCTGCGCAGACACGTGTTAAGGAGGAGCCTGCCGAGTGTAGTTGTACACCTTTATTGCGTGCCTTTGTAAACATGTTCCGATGAATACAGAAAGGAGGGGGCTTTAGTTGAAACACATCGCTCGCGTCTCCCTTCTTTCTTATGATCGTGCTGTCCCGCGGTTCGAGGGCGGGGAGCTGGCGCCTAGCCGAGGTAGACGCGCGAGCGCTCCGTCCCCTACCCTTCGAAGGGGTGGCAGCGGAGCTGGCGCCTAGCCGAGGTAGACGCGCGAGCGCTCCGTCCCCTACCCTTCAAAGTGGTGGCAGCGGAGCTGGCGCCTAGTCGAGGTAGACGCGCGAGCGCTCCGTCCCCTACCCTTCGAAGGGGTGGCAGCGGAGCTGGCGCCTAGTCGAGGTAGACGCGCGAGCGCTTCGTCCCCTACCCTTCGAAGCGGTGGCAGCGGAGCTGGCGCCCGCTCCGCAGAACGCGTGTCGTGGTTAGCCTCTGTTGAGGCTTGTTGGTGTCCCATGGAATGCCCACGGAGGCAAGCGTCTGCTGCGCCTCGTGCCACACGCGCGAGGCACATGCGGAGGCAAGCCTCTACTGTCGCCCATGTCGACTTTGCGAGGCGCACACGGAGGCTAGCCTCTGCTGCGGCTCGTGCCGACTCTGCGAGGCACACGGAACCATCGACCACGCCGTGTTTGTACTCGATAGGGTACGCGCAGAGGTAAGCCTCGACACTGCGTCTTATTTATACTCCGTAGAGTACGTGCAGAGGCGGACCTCAACGCTACGTCTTATTTAGAGTCCGTAGACTGCGTGCGGGGGCAGGCCCTCGCGCGTTGCGGGCGGTGAGGGTGCGTGCGGAGGTGGACCTCGACGGTACGTCTTATTTATACTCTGTAGAGTGCGTGCGGAGGCGGACCTCGACGCTACGTCTTATTTAGAGTCCGTAGACTGCGCGCAGGGGCAAGCCCCCGCGCGTTGCAGGCGGTGAGGGTGCGTGCGGAGGCGGACCTCGATGCTACGTCTTATTTATACTCCGTAGAGTGCGCGCGGAGCCGTCCCCCCACGCGTCTTTGTTTATACTCATACCCGTGTTATTTTTCATAGAGAGTGCGCGCGCGAATGCGTGTCTTTGTTTATACTCATACCCGTGTGATTCCACGAAGAGTGCGCGCGCGAACGCGTGTCTTTGTTTATATACTCATGCCCGTGTTTTTTCACTAAGAGTGCACGTGCGAACGTGTGTCTTTGTTTATACTCATGCCTGTGTTTTTTCAGGGAGAGTGCGCGCGCGAACGCGTGTCTTTGTTTATACTCATACCCGTGTGATTTCACGGAGAGTGCGCGCGCGAACGCGTGTCTTTGTTTATACTCATGCCCGTGTTTTTTCACAAAGAGTGCACGCGCGAACGCGTGTCTTTGTTTATACTCATGCCCGTATTTTTTCACAGAGAGTGCGCACGCGAACGCGTGCCTTTGTTTATACTCATGCCTGTGTTTTTTCACGGAGAGTGCACGCGCGAACGCGTGTTTTTGTTTATACTCATACAGAGCGGGCTTGTCGCCCTTCAGCTCCAGAGTGTGTGCGCGAGGCGAGGCCTCGCGCGTTTTCACAAGCAGCAAGACTAAATTGGCAAACGATGAACTTTATTGAATTCCCGTTTGCGCGGGTGAGCGATTACAAAAGTGAGGTACTAACCGCTGATTGCCCAAGGGCGGGTATGATGGCTGCTGCCGTCACCATGGCGGCAAGGTGAGGCGTGGTGGAGTGCCCTGGCCTAGGGGCCCCGCAAGGCCTCGTGATGCGAGCCTCGGGTGCCAAGCTCGATGCGCCGGGCCATCTGCTGATCGCCATGGGCGGTGATGATGCCCTGCGGGCCCGGGAGCTGCATGCACAGGAAGCCGTGATGCGGTACTGCCCTGAAGAAGTTGAGGGTTGCACGTCCCAATATGGCATTGTAGGGGTACAAGATGTCGACGACGTCGAAGGTGACATCTTTGCTCCTTACGTTGTCGTCCCAGCCAAAGGAGACCTGCAGGCATATCTAGCCCAACGCCCGCAGCGGCTGACCTCCGAAGCCCTGCAGTGGTATTCCCGAGGGGCCCAACCGGCTTCGGGGGATCCCCATCTGGTCGAAGGCCGCTGCGAACAAGATGTTCACGGAACTTGCGCCATCGACTAGGACGTGCCTAACGTCGCATCCTGCGATGACGACCTGAACGACCAGAGGATCTTGATGAGGGAACTCCACGCCCTGAGCGTCGGTGGGCGTGAAGGTGATCTCGTGTTGCGCCCAGTCCGGCGGTGCCTGTGCCGGGTATGCTGCCACGTGGTGTAGCCTCCTCACGTAGACCTTCCGCTGCCGCGCCGAGGGAAACTCTAGCGAGGAGCCTCCGGAGATGATGTTTATGACCCTGCGCTGGACTCCCTCCGGGGCTTGTAGCTGCAGGAGACCTTCTCGAGGTTGCTGTACGTGAGCCTGAATCCGCAAGGGTCCCTCCTGGGGCTGCATCGCTTGGTCCTGGATCCGCATAGGGACTTCCAGGGGTTGTTGGACGTGGGCTATGACAGGCGGACGCACCTCAAGGTTCCTATCCCTGGCGACGCTTTGTCGAAGTGCCGCGATGGTGGTGCACGCGCGCGTGTCGTAGCTGCCACGGCCATGGACCTCGCACCATAGCCCGTGGTGCTGGTCATCATACTCTCCGCGGCCTCTATCATCACGACCTCGACCGCGCCGCCGCCCTCGGCCCTGGCGTCCTCTACTGCCGTGGCCAGCGGGGGCGTTGTCTTCGGAGCCGCCCTCGATGTCGAAGACATAACGGGCTTTCCGAGACTTCTGATGGCCGCGTTTGGGCTTGTCGCTCGATGACTCCTTGTGCTGGGTATCTTTGCGCTCGGAGGTGTCCTTCGATGGCTCCTGCTTGTGCTTGCATTTCGAAGAGCCCTCCTTCGGCGAGCCTTCATTCTTCGCTGAGCCCTCCGCCTGATTGGTGTCGGAGTCGTTACCCTGTCACCGCCGCGCGTCTTCTTCCGCTCTGGCGTACTCTTCCATCTTGTCGAAGAGCTTCGCCGCCGTCTTGATTGGCTTCCGCGCATTGTATTCGGCCAGCAACCCTGGGCGAAGGCCCTGTACTGCTGTGTTGATAATGGTTGTCTCGTTGACATCCTTGACTTGGCAGCGTACCTTTGCAAAGCGCTTGAAGTAGTCCCAGAGCTTCTTCGAAGGTTTTTGCTTGACGGCGAAGAGCTGATCTGCGTCGACCCGCTCGACGTAGTTCCCTTGAAAGTTGTTATAGAGGCGATCGCGGGTCTGCTCTCATGCGTAGATGGAGTTTGGCTCTATGGTAAAAAACCAAGAAAGCGCCACTCCCTGCAACGCGAGGGGGAGTCCCTTCGCCTTCATGGTTTCGTCACCGCCAGCGGCTTCGATGGTAGTCTCGTACACCCGCACGAACTCCCGAGGGTCCGTGTCACCCTTGTATGGCTCGATGGCGCTGGGGAACTTGAAGTCCTCCGGCCATGCCGCTGCTGCGAGCTTTGTAGAGTGGGGACTCGGGTCCACGCGCCGCAATGGGCGCGGGTGGGCGATGGGGCGTCGCGGCTATCTGCCCTGTCCGACGTGGGCTCCGATGCGACCACCGGTGGGGTTTGCTGGCTCCGGGCCTCTTGCATGTCCCGCACGGTCCCGCGGAGATCCGCTAGCTCCCGCTGAAACGCGTTGAGAGCCGACAGCAGGGCATTCTCCACCGTAGACATGGCTGGGGCCATCGGTGCGCCTGGCCACACGGCCAGAACAGCGGCGACCACGGCCTGTGCCCCTGGGCTGCCTGCTACACTGGCGTGATGGACTCCGGAGTCGGTGACGAGGCCTGCGTTGCCACCAGAGCCGCTCACCGCTCCTGCACCGGGTGGGGGAATGGCCGCCGTGCCAGCGTGGGCACCAGCACTGTCGCCCCCAGCCACCCGATCGGCGCTGCGGGCGAGTGTCGCGGTGCCCGCGGTGGGGTTACCCACCGCGTGCTGGGCGGTCTCGACTGTCGTGGTAGTGGTGGCGGGGTCGATCGTCGCGGCGGTGGTGGCGGGGTCGGTCGTCGCGGCGGTGGTGGCGGGGTCGGTCGTCGTGGCGGTGGTGGCGGGGTCGGTCGTCGTGGCGGTGGTGCCGGTGTTCGCGACCGTCACACCCGCATCGCTGCCCATGCCCGCGACTGCCGACGCCGAAGCTCTGGTGTTGACGCAAGGTTCCGTCGCGCCCGCCTTCTTCTTCTTCGCCGCCGACGATGAAGCTTTTTCGGTGCCATCCTTCTTCGGATCTTGAGGCTTGCTCTCGTCCTCCCCACGGACGGCGCCAACTGTTGTGGCTACAGACCAAACAGAGAGAGAGTATGGTAGTGGAGAGTTAGGTGAGCAATGGCTTAGGGTTCTCCCCATGGCCTGTACCGTATATATATATCCACATGGGGAGTGTTTTTACAGTCATACCCTTACACCTGAACATCCCCCTCAGGGGCACTTTTGTCATTATACATGTCCCATCTCGGGCCTTACAATCTTCTAACAGGCCTGCTAGGCTTAGGTGGGGGGCCATCCCTACAACAACATGTTCTGCACTAGTGATAAACGGTTGTTAACACGAACCGTCTATGATAGTTGCAGACATCACATATGGTTTTTAATTCAAAATCATATGTGATAGTTCATAGATGGTTATTAATACTAACTGTCTGTGATAGTAGCAGACATCACAGACGTTTATTAATATGAACCGTTTGTGATAGTTCATAGATGGTTATTAATATGAACCGTTTGTGATAATTACGTATTACAGACGGTTTGTGGTTGAACGTGTCTGGGATACGTCGTGTTATTAATTAATACCTAGCTAGACCGGTCCCAACAAATCTATCTTCATTGCGCTGCATTAAAGGAGACGGCCAGCTTTGGAGAGTTTGGTGAAAGCATTCCGCTTGTAGATCTAGCTACTTGTAAATTGATTTGTTCTTGGTGATTAGAGGTTAGTATTTGCTTCTAATTATATGCCTTGTAATAAAGAGAGATGATAGCTAGGTTTAGATCTAGCTTATATATTTGGTAGTTTGCTCCAATTTAAGAATGGGTCACTACTCCTAATTACTTCAATATATTCTTAGTTGATATATATTACTTTATGAATAGTACGTAGCTAGCTACTTTACTCACATATTGACAATTTATTATAAGGTGAATGACAATTTTGTGTAAGTACATTTTAGGCTATAGCTTGCTATAGTAGTATTAATAATCCAATTTGACGCTAATTTGTTACATGTGTAGTGTAGATGGACTGAAGCTAGATGTACGTTGAGAATCATATAAGTGAAGAGTACATTAATGGTATGTCTGCTTTTAGAAGAGTGGCCGAGTAGGATATATTAAAGAAGGAGATGGAATATTTGTATTGTCCATGCATTGATTGCAATAATCTGAAGATATTTACCAACTCAGCGCAGACCAAAGCTCATTTGATTCGAAGGGGTTTCAAAAGGGGGTATACATGTTAGACCAGTCACGGTGAAGACAAGATTACACTGGAAGGTAACATCGTCGAGGGAGACAACGATATGCCGATTGTGGACTGTGTTTTCGATGAGGATAGGTCATATGATAACAATCTAGATAAGATTTTATGCGATGCAGAAGGGAACTATAGTGAGAGAGAGTTTGGTAAATTCGAGGGCTTGATGGAGGATCTGGAGAAACATTTGTTCCCCAGCTACAAGTTGCAATACAAAAGGTTGTCATTTGTTCTTGAACTACTGAAATTCAAGGCAAGTAATGGTTGGTCCAATAAGAGTTTCAAGGTCTCCTAGCGAACATCCTTCTAGAAGGAAATGTGTTGCCGAGAACAACCGACCAAGCCAAGAAGGTTCTCTCTCCATTGGGAATGAAAGTAGAAAGAATACATGCATGTCCGAATGATTGTATTCTCTACCTAAAGAGTATGAAAAATTACATATTTGTCCGATGTGCAAAGCATCCCGATACAAGCGTAAGAATGACTCCGATGATAGCGAGGGCATTGAGGTGAAGTAAGGACCTCCTGCTAAGATGTTGTGGTATCCGCCTATAATTCCCCCATTTGAAGCGTTCATTTGTGAACCGAAAGGATGCAAGGTTGCTACGTTGGCACTCGGAGGAGCGTAAGAAAGATGGAATGATAAGACACATTGCTGATTTTGCCTAGTGGAGTAATGTCAATAGGATGTTTGTAGACTTTGGTGTGGAACCAAGGAATATAAGGTTTGGGTTGAGTACAGATGGAATGAATCTTTTCAGTAACATGAGCAGTGGCCCGTGAATGTATGTATGTACAATCTTCCTCCTTGGCTATATATGAAGCGAAAGTACATTTTGATGCCATTACTTATCTAAGGGCCGAAGTAACCTGAGAACGATATTGATGTGTACCTAGCACCATTGGTGGAAGATCTTGTGACACTGTGGAACGAAGATGTACAGGTATGAAATGCGGATAAACGAGAGAACTTCACCCTGCACGCCATGTTGTTCTGCACCATTAATAATTTTCCTACCCTTGGTAACCTGTCAAGGTTGAGTACGAAAGGAGCCAAAGCCTATCTGCATAGCTTAAATTATACCGAGAGTGTGGGGTTGAACAACTCATGCAAAACTGTATACATGTGTTACCGTAGGTTCTTTCCAAGGTATCACCCATACCACAAGATGAAAAACAATTTGATAAAAAAGAGGATGACTTAGTACTAAAGACTTTTAGTGGGAAAGAGATCTACGATATGGTCAAGGATATCGATGTTTTGCTTGAAAATGGACGTAAGTTGAGGACCCATCAGAAGAACATATAGAAGAAGAGATCAGTATTTTGGGACTTGCCTTACTGAGAGCACTTAGAAGTTTGCAATTGCATCGATGTCATGCACGTAGAGAGGAATGTATGTGATAGTTTGATTGGTCTCTTACTGAACATTCATAATAAAACAAAGGATGGTGTCAATGCACGACGTGACTTGATCGCTATGAACATCAGGACTGAGTTAGCACTGATAAAGACCGACAAAGACCGGGCATACCTTCTCTTAGCTTGCTACACTCTAAGTTTGAGAGAACTGAATTGTGTCAGTGTTTTCATGGTGTGAAAGTTCCGTCTAGTTACTCCGCCAGTATGAAGAAACTTATTTCTTTGCAAGATTTAAAATTAATTGGCATGAAGTCTCATGGCTATCATGTGCTAATGACATAATTACTTTTTGTTGCAATTAGAAGTATTTTGTCAAATAAAGTTCAAGTGACAATCATCAGGCTACATTATTTCTTTAATGTAATTGCTCAGATGGTCATCAATCCTAATGGACTAGATGCTTTGCAGACCGAGATGATGACGACTTTATGTCATCTTGAGATATATTTTTCTCCGTCATTTTTTGATATCATAATCCATCTCATTGTCCACCTTGTGAAAGATATAAAAATATGTAGCCCTGTATTTCTACATCATATATACCTGTTCGAGATGTACATGGGAATTCACAAGTCCTATGTACGCAATCGATCTTAACAAGAGGGCATCATCATCAGCGAGGTGAAAACTTTGCATAACATCAGCTAGAACTATTTAAAATTTCAAGACTAAAGTCCAATTAGACTAGAATATATAAACTACATTTTTCATTGCAGATCAAGATATATATCAGTCCCCGTGGGACCAGTTGACCTAATTGGTAAACTATATGCATTAGATGCTTTTAGAGATTGGGACAATGGCTTGTTCGAGGCAGGCAGAGGGGACAAGGGGTTAACGGCCGCAACTTGATAGAGGCGGCAGCCGTGGAAGGAGACCGTGAGTGGGGCATGTGTTGGCAATTTGTTAAGAGCTAAAATGAGACGCTAGCTGAGCATCACGGGCAGGATAAAACAAGCGATGGTTACCAGTGGAACTGGAAAGTAAAAAAGTCGGCTCAAAATTTTCAAATATAAATTTAAATTTATAACTGCATAATGCACTTTAATTTCTAAGTTAATTTAGATCTTTTTTGTGCTAGATTACCTATTGTATGAACTAAAAATGTATCAATTATCTGAAATCATATTGACACGCATGCTTGCTGACTCCCAACTCATATGCAAAGCTTATTGGGCCTATCAGAGCAAGCAAGCCATATGTAAGAGACCCAAAAGACATAATATTGCATCATGAGTATACCCTTCGAGTAGGTTAGGGAATCCGCACAACATTCTAGGTTTTTTTTAGTGTTTTTTTGGTTTTTTCTGGTAACCGAACGGTTACCGGTTTTCAAATAGCACAAATTCAAAATTTGATACCTGAATTTCATTCTGTTTTGCCGTAACTAGCCGGTTACTGCTACCACTTACCAAGCAGGTTTTTCTCTAGTTCCGAGATCTCTATCCCTGATCACGGGTGAGATGATCATGGGTGAGATGGATTGGATTGGCTGAAGTCATTTGGTGGGAAAATATCCCGTGCTTTCACCTTTTACAGTGTTATCTTTGTACTTGTTACATGTATAAGTTTTCAAAAAAATCCCAAAAAAATTAAAGTTGTAAAAGAGGGTACACCGGTAGCACTATAAAAGAGGGAAGCATGTGATATTTTCCCGTCATTCAGTGTCTTTGTATTAGAGGTTTGAAGTTTGACCAGATAAGGTTTTAGGTTTTAACATAGATAGAATGGTTTAATGTCTCATATTTTGACTAATCACACACGTGCGTATATTCGCGTATTTTCACGTAAAAATCACGTGACTTGTGACTTGTGATGCATGACCGTACCGTGACGTTGCGTGCCACTTAGCAGACCAAGTCCATCTTTATTTTTGCTGAACCTTGCACCACTCTCTCTCTCTCTCTCTCTCTCTCTCTCTTTGTTTGAATGAGATTCAAACGTTTGAATTTAAGACTTTATTGGGGTTTTGATGACAGGCAGTTACCACTTACCAGTGGGTAAATAGCTATTTAAATGTGTTAGTTACCAGTGAATAAATGGCTGTTTAAATTTGTTAGTTCACAGTCTGTCTATATATATACACCTGGAGACGTCCAAAGTGTATAGCTAAGAAGTTCACTGCCTCAATTTCCTTCTTCTCTACGATATTGTGCTTTTGTTCTGTACCGTTTGAACTTCTCCAACCTTTCTTCCCGGCGAACACCTAGAAGGAGGGAGAGCGGCTATCCCTGAACCATTGCCGCAGAGAGTACCTGCACAGGGCGGCAATAAGGTTTCTAGGCAGCGCACATATGCGCGACCGCTCACTTCACTGCGTCATCTACGTTCTGCACTGCATCAAGCGTGCGCTGTTTCCTATTCTTCATCAAACCCAATTGTAAGTCGTTCGCGCGTTCGTTCGACTATACTTTTTTTGTGTATATTTTGAAGTATGATGAATAGTTTGCTGTTAGTCGCGAGTTTTACATTACTAATTTATTTGTATTTATCTTCTAATAAAATATAGAATTAAAATATTACCGACATTTTCAACACCTACCACATTGCCAACCAGGGCTGCTGGCCGTCCTCAACCTCACCGCGCGCCACTCCGACTTGCCTTACCTCACTGCCATCTCTCCGACCATGACGGCTCCGACCACCGCCGCTGCTCTACCTCGTGGCTGCTCATATCTGGTTGTGCCGGGAAGAAGTCGGACTCGAACATAAGCTCGAGGAGGAGACGCACCGACAGTGAGAGGTGAGACGCAGGCGGTGGCCATGGCGGCGTCTGCCAATTTGCTTCGCCGTTGGGATGTCGTTGCCGACAGATCCGACGATGAGCCTACCTCCGGCAACGTCGAGACCGAGGATGCTACTGGTGGCTTGGACGCGGTGTCCTTCGTTGGAGGGGTTCACCGGCGACGAGCCTGGTTCATCAGATGGATTTGGTTGCCATATCCACTTTAGGCAGTACATACAATTTCATGAAAAATTCCCTAAAAAAATCATGGGATAGTTTTTTCTTTGTAACACAACAATTAGCTAGTGTAAATCTGTCAGCTTCACAGCAGTAAATATTATTGCAAACTCCAGAGGGGAACAGATAGATTCGCAAAAGCACGTGCTACACTATTGTCTGTAGTCCGTACCAACTGGCAGCGAGGCACAGTTGTGGAACAAATTGTAGGGTTGTTAGAAAAAGGACAGCATAGCTTTACACAATGGGCCTAAGTACATACACACCATATCGAATTATCAGAAGTTAATTTCCGATTGGCCTCCTCCAACATTGATCTCTCAGTAAGTGGAATAAGTGGTTCCAATGGCCGATCATGATTTTCTATATCCTGTCCAGCTTGGTCAATGTGAACGGTCAAAACTTCCTCATCTGTTGCTCATAGGGCATTTTCACTCTTGTCCATGTCCTTCATGGTCAATCTCCATGATCGCTAATCCATAGCTATGTCCGATCACAACCCTGTAGCCTCGCACAAAAAAAGAGAAAAAAGGATCACAACCCCATAACAGGATGAAATTCCATAGATTGCCAGTTTTACACCGTAGCAATTAGCAAATGAGGACAACATTAAAATGTGTGACAGGCATGAAGGTGAAGAGCAAGTTTCATTCTTTCATATCAAAAAATGTGACAGGCAAGGGCGCTCAATGCACAATACCGAAAAGTGCAAGCTTCAATTATTACTTATAACATAAATGGTGAGCTAAAATTGATTCTATTGTCTATTTTCTTTTTCTTGAATTTCCTCTTACTTGCTGGCGATGTAGTAATGTTCTTGGCAATCAAACTGAAGAAAAGGAAATGTTTCAGTGCTCACCTTCTTGAGCCTTTCATACATCCTAATGCATGAACTTTTCTGAGGCCAAAATTAAGTATGCCCTCAAGCCTGAAAAAGTATGGAGAGCGCACATTGTTATTTACTACTAAAAATGTTACATCCTATTCCAATGTCGTGTGTGCTCTGTGTATCAAGACGGGAAAGGCCTCAAGTCAGGCCACATCCCATATCTGCGGAATCATGATCTGCATTTGATATTCATCACAATCCAATGATTATGATGTAGAACCTCAACCGGCAACCACAAAATTTGTTTCCGGGATGGTGTGTGCCATTGTGCGTATTTTGTCAGGCCACAAACTAATGCTTACTTGAAGGTATTGGAATTGTATAGACGAACAGTCCCGTCCCGTGAACCTGTCAACAGTATTGGAAGCTCAGGATGGGAACAGACAGAACTGATTCTATTTGCATGCCTTCGAGTGTTTTAACACAACGCTTTTTCTGCAAGTCCCAGAACTGTATCAACAAGAAAAAAAAGCTTCAGAACACAATACTCTGCATATGTGCTCAAGAGTGTGTCCTTTAGAGAAGATGCCACACCTTGGCAGTCGCATCATCGGATCCTGTAATTAAGTACTGCTTATCACCACGAGTGAAGTAATCCAAACATCTCACATTGGATGAATGCCCAGCCAATGTGAGGTTAGAATGGGGAGAATCAACGCTCCAAATCTGAAAATGTCAAGTATAGTGGAAGTTTACAATTATTCGAAGTTCAGTACCATACTTCTCTTAATTGATCATATCGAAATTTTGGTTAGGAAACTGGGAGAAATTAACCCAAACCTTAACTGTCTTGTCCTTGGAAACGCTTGCAAAAGCATTGGTACCCTTGGGGTTAAATGCTGCTTGCATAACAGAACTGGAGTGCTTCTCTGCAAATATTTGCATAACAGAACTGGAGTGCTTCTCTGCAAATATTCGAGAGCACTTCCAGCCATTTTCCCAGTCCCAGAGCTTAATTATGAGGTCATAGGATGCTGACAGTACATAAGGCTTGGTTGGATGAATAGCCAAAGAAGTGACTTGATTACTCAGAGCCTTGAAACTCTTGACTCTCTTCATTGTATTATAACTGTATACGTAGATGCGGCCATCACCACCTCCAGCCACAATCCATTGCTTCTTTGCAATAAATTTAGCCGTCAAAACTGCAGTTGGAGTGATTAGAAATTATAAGGTGTGTGATAAAGCAAAAATGTTTTGCAAAAGAAACTAGATGGTTAACAGCGAACAAAAATGTGTTTCGGTGAGCTCGGATGACATGCCTTCCTGTTCCCTTGTGACTTCAAACGAGTTTACCATTGCCTGTGGATAAATGTGACATACCCTAATTAGCCCAACATGAAATGGTATATATTTCAATTACAATTTGCTAATACATATTATAAAAAACTAGAAGGTCCAAAATTTACTCTACGTTCTGGAATAGTTGCTGCATTTTCACTGTACAATGAAGCCTTTGTATTCAAAAGTATATACTAGGGAACATTATCTAAACCAAAACTTTAAGCGCTAATATTTAAAATATCTATGTGAGAAAATAGAACCAAAACGTTTGTGAGGAAACCTTAGCGCTGCAAAACAATCACTTCATCAAAACTCAACTCAAATATCTCACTTCACCACATAGTCACATACTCCTCCATTAGTTTTTTACTATTACAACATCCATTTTATTTATAAGCCATATTTAGATTAGGCATATATTTCATAGCCAACTTCTACTTTTTGTTTGTCCTAGGCTCCTAGCTAGCACAATTTGAATTTGAACTTGAAATTTCAAAGCGTGCTACAACACTTTTTTTGGATAACGCGCAAAAGCTTTACACGTCATTTCATTAAAGAATAAATTTCATACAACACGGTGTGATACAACACTTCATAAACTCTCCTAAAACTTCTGCAGAATTTTTTTACGTTGATTTGGTTCGTACTCAGATCATTAAAGTAGCTGCATGATTGCACTGACCTTTTGAGTTTGCACTTGATATGCCCTATACATCTTGTTTTCCATGTAAATCTAAACTTACTAACATTTGTAGAAGTCTGCCATTATCTGGCTCAAACTATTGTACAGTATTCACCTAGGCACTAGTCAGGCGCCAGACCGGTACCTAGCGCCTAATCGCCGTCTAGGTGAGAATAATTGGTTAGGCGGGAAAGGCGCCAACCTCCCGCCTAGCGCATAGGCGCCGCCTAGTGGGCTAGGCGGCCGCCTAGGGGATCAGTGCTATTGCATATCTTTATACAGTGTCCAAGTAATAACAAACTATGTACAAATGACAGTAGTCACTAACCTTTGTCTGATAGTTCCAAATGCAGATGTGCCCGTTGAAATGACCTGTTATAATCCTGCATTGCACATGAGGAAATATATCATAAAAATACTCATGCCTCACACTCTAAAACGAACAAGGGCATAAACATTTGCACATCATTTCAATGCTCACTAGACAACCACTCACCATGGTTTCGTTGGATGCACATCCATGGAAGCCATTTTATCAAAATTCACCGCGGATATGATCTGATCCAACCAAACAAACACTAATCAATACAGCAACTGTATGAATAACTGCTTTTGATTGTAATTTATAATGCACAGACACAGAAAACAAGCACCGAGTCTGTGTCGCTGTGTCAAACACAGCTCGGATACGTATTTATAAATGATTTATGTGTGTGACTGGCAAATTAAACGAGATGTGGTTGAGTGTAATCAGCTGGGATCTCCCAAAAAACAAGAGCTAATGCTTTCAGTGAGTATTACATATAGCTCTGTTTATGTATTTGACCAAAACTCACCTCAGATGATGTCTGTCCCTGTAGGTCACAAACAGCTGTCAATGTCAGCTCATGCACCTTACCAACGCTCTTCTCTTGATATTCCGTAAAAAAATTATCATACTTGATGTCGGCTTTTCCTTGGCTGATATCCTTAAGCTCATCCTCGCCCATTACGCTGCTCTGCTCGATCAGAAATTCATCCGCATCTGGCGGTGGCAGCAGCTGCTCTTTCATTGTCACAATGAGTGTGTAAATTGACCTCGGCGACACAACGCTGCAGAGCCACTCGGCAAAGTACCTCTCCGGGCTCCCCAGCTGAAGCCTGAAGGCAATGCGGTGATCTGTGCTGTTGGTTAGGTGTAATGGGCATGGGATCAACTTGTTTGGCTCAAAAGGGAATCGGAGCTCCAGGGGGTGGATGCCAAGCAGCTCGGTGGATGTCACGGTTTCTTTTTCTTGGCAACCTGTCACGGTTTCTTTTACTTGGCAATCTGTTTCTGTTTCAGTCAGCATATTGGTAATTGTCCCTATGCTGGGCCTGTCGAGTCTGTCGGCTTCCACACAGTTTAATGCTATTTCGACACATCTTTTTAGTTGTCGGCAATATGCTTCCAGTGATGTATAGCTCAATGTTGCCTGTAGCCTGTTCTTCCAATTTTCAAGTACCTGTAAAATTGAATTAATTAAACTACTCCCTCCAATTGGAAATGTAGTTTATTTTAGGCACTAACATAGTCTCCAAGATGCTAATTTGACCGTAAGTTTCTATCATAATATGTTATTACAATCCACAAAAACAATATACATGGGTTTTTTGGGTTGTGGCTGTGGCTTTTGGTTTTTGAATTCTAGCTATTCGCGAGAGACAGTACACAGAGAGAAACAATCGCATGCAATTTTGGCCGGTATATCTGAACTCAATGTAGTGTCTACCACAATCTACCTATATACTCCGTCTTGAAAAGGCACACAATTTAAAAACTAGTTACTGTAGCAGGTAGTAATAAGCCAAAGCCTGAGACCGGACAAACCTATCCTATATTTCGTGATGAATCTAGTAGTAGCAATTTCATGTGGCCAATGTAGACGGATCTTTATATATCGATGGTCAAATCTTTCAATGCAAGCATTAAGGACCCTAAACCCTTCAACTTACATTTGCAGTCAGGAGGAGTAGAAAGGTAGTACTAGTACCAACTATAAAATGTCATGCAACAAGGAAAAAAAAACTGAGGACAATGTATGTATGTTGATTTCGAGGATGCCGGCGTACCACCCCAATGTAAGCATTCTAGCGGCGCTGCCGGGGCAGACCGGAGAGAGATCAAGAGCGGAGATCGAGGTGGTGGAGCCATGCCAGAGATAGGGCAGCGTCGGCTAGGTCGGCGGCGAGTTCACGAGGGCCAGGGTTTAGGCGGAGGAGCGGAGAAAGGAAGCGGCGGCAGCGTGATAGAGTTGCGTGGAGGTGAAATCGAGTGGGGGTGGGCATGAGCGGACGTCGCCGGTGGTGAGGAAGGCTGATGGAGACGAGTGATTTGGCGGCGACGGACGGCGGAGGAAGGAAACAGGGGACTAGTTGGTTCATTTGTTTTAGCTGAATACGATGGTTCTCGAATTTATAGGACTAAATTATACTAATATGTTTAATAAGCCTGTTTAGGTAAAATGTCAAGAGCTCTTAGGTGGACCGATATACAACAATAATGTAGGATGTACGTGTTAAGAGTCCTCCGAAAGGATGAATAGATTATGGAAGGAAATGAACCCTGGTCTCTGTTGGAAAATCCTTAGTTTATACTTTAACACACACACTCATGTCTAATCTTCATCGATCTTCACCAGACTTAGGATATAGACTCAAACTTAGGGTATGGACTCAAAGTGTGTTGCAATTATTTTTCTCAAAATCTCTTCCTGATACAATATTAAATTTTATGTACTAATTAGTTCACCTAATAAATTAAAGCAAACAAGTAAAATGGACTACTTCACAGTTGCACTTCGTTGGAGACAGGGGCGGACCCAAAGAGGCCTGAGTGAGGGTCCAGGCCGCCACTCAATTTGCAGGAGCCCAGGTATATAGCCTAAGATTTAATGCTAGTGCCCCTACTCAGCCCAACTAAAAGGTCCTCACTCATGCTAAAATTATGAATGAGAACAATTCAGCATACTATGTACATTGTTGTGCCCCCTCTTGGATTTTGCCCTGGGTCCGCCCCTGGTTGGAGAAAATTAAACTAGCTAAAACTATTGGGTCCAAAATGTGAGACGTGAGACCATTCTATTTATGCTAAAACCTAAAACCTTACCTGGTCAAACTTCAAACCTCTAATACAGACACTGAAAATATCACGTGCTGCCCTTTTTTATAGTGTTACCTTCGTACTCTCCTACAACTTCAATTTTTTTTTAGGAATTTTTTGAGAATTTTTACACGAAAGAAGCACAGAGGTAGCAGCGTGACAGATGAAAGCACGGGATATTTTTCCCACCAAATGACTTCAGCCCATCCAATCAGCTAGCCACTGATTTTAGCTCTAACAATTTGCCAACACATGCCCGACTCACGGTCTCCTTCCACGGCTCACGGCTGCCGCCTCTAACAAGTTGCTGTTGTTTAGTGGGTGGGAAACGGTTACGAATGATCCGTTTTATTCGATATTCGTGTATGATAAACAAAATCTATATTCAAAAAATGTCCGTATTCATATTCGTGAATATTTGTATCTGTATTTGAAAATATTCATATTTGAGAACATTCGTATTCAAGACTATTTAATACGTTCCCTATGCCTATCGGCCGATCGGCCTAGCCTAGCGGCCCAATCCCAGCGGCTGGTAAGGGTAACTGGCCGGTTACCCAGGAAAAACGTAGACGAATTTTGTGATTCGACATTTGAATTTGGACGGTTTAAAACCGGTAACCGGTCAAAAACCGACAAAACCGCTAGGAATTTTTTTTACTAAGATTTGTTATAGAAGTTGTACAAGGATATTCGTATTTGATCGAATTAAGTACATATTCGATTCGAATTCGTATCCGTTACGACATTCAATTTGTATTCGAGAATATTCAAATTCATATTTGTATTTGTTTTAGAAATATGGATTCGTCTTCGTATTTGAGACTATTCGATCATGTCCGATCCGTTTCCATCCCTACTGCTGTTATCACCTCATCCCCTCCGCCTGCCTCTAACAAGCCATTGTTTCGATCTCTAAAAGCATCTAGTGCATATAGTTTACAAATCTATATAAATAAAAACAACCAATGATATTTAAAGCATCTACTTAGTTTTAATTTTAAGGGTAAGAAAATCCCACAATAATCCTAAAAGAAAAAATACTAGAAATTCTCACATGAATCAAAAGAAAAAAGAATGATCTCTACCACTTATTTTAGTGGGGTCAGATTATAATGGTGCAGATTAATCATATATAGATATTAGAGTTATATAACAAATACAATTGTATTTCAATTATAGAAAGTAGGGTTGTATATCAATAATAACTATATCATAATATCTAGTGTATAACTACATGCGTAAATCTGCTAGTTATGTCAACCGCACCTCCGAGAGCATCGTGGCTTGGCTTACTCCATTTTGGTTCACTTAACAAGGGTGGATGATTTCCTCTCCCATTCATCTCCTCGTTGGGGGTCCTCCCTCTCCGACGACAGTGATAGCGGACTTGACGGAAACCCGGATCGTTCTTTCGGGCTTCCATCCGGCGGCCACAGGGCCGGCTCTGGGGGTAGGCCGGAGGGGCGCCGGCCTAGGGCCTCGGGCCAGGGAGGGCCCACCCACCCCCCCTGCGGCCCGCGCCAGACTACGGCTAGTCGGCCAGACTCGAGCCCAGTTCCCAAAAGGCAGAAGCCTGCATGCATGCATTTTGTGATTGAGCATTTGAGCCATGCATTAATGCATACACGTAACGTTTTGTGATTGCGACAATGCGACGCTTCAAGTCTTCAACTAACACCGTAAGCCCGTAACGCAAAACGCCTCGACGCTTCGACTAACGCCAGATTGCCAGAATGCGGAACGCCGCACCGCGCCGTCGCGCCGATTCGCCGAAGTGCTGAACGTGATCGCCATCGGTGATCCGTCCATCCGTAATCCGTTCTGCTCTGTTGCCTCGCGCCCGATCAGGCGATTCACCTTGCCATCTGCATCCGTCGCCCCGCCTCCCGATTGCTTATTTGCTCGTCGCCTCTTGGATCTCAGTCGCCATCTGGTTTCTCTGAATTCTTGATTCCATCTGCATCCGTCGCATCGCCAAGGTCAGGCAAGTAGGCAACAATTTACATCTAGTGATCTACTCATGAACTCATCTACATCTACTTCAAAAATTAGGTTAGGATTTTATGTTCTTGTTGTTTACTTTACTTTGTAAATTACAGGGTTTAGAATGTTGCCTAAGAAGCATATGTCAGGTGCTCAAAAAAGAAACAAAAGAAAACGAGAAGAACGGTTTATTGAATCGCAAAAGGGAGCTATACATAAGTTCTTTTCAGCTTCAAGTAGTGTTGTTCCCGGTGATAATCCTGAGGAGGTGGATGATACGCAAGATCAAGAACAAGAATCTGATCAAGAACAAGAAGTTGATGCCAATGAGGATAGTGCGGGGGAACAAAGTCTGCAGCTTTCATCTGAGAATCCAAATGGTAATGAACAGAACGACTCACTTATATCAATTTTTGATCCTATAACATGGGATAATCTTGACAATAAGGAAAGAGATATCTTGATTGAAAAGGGGCCTGTGAGAGAACTGAATCTGAAATTCCCTTTAGATAACCTTGGTAGACATTTTTCATATGCTTATTACTCCAGAAAGTTAAGTAATGGTGAGGTTGTTGATAGAAAGTGGTTAGTTTATTCTAAGCATGTGGATAAAGTTTACTGTTTTTGTTGTCGATTGTTTAAATCAATTGAGACAAAAAATTCACTAGCACTTGATGGAATGAGAGACTGGAAGCATCTTAGTGTGAGACTCAAACAACATGAAAATAGTGTTGAGCATATACAACACATGAATACTTGGAATGAACTTAGATTGAGGCTAAACAAAAATCAAACAATTGATGATGATTTGCAACGGGAAATTGCAAAGGAAAAAGAGCGTTGGAGGCAAGTTTTGGTTAGAATTGTTTCTGCTGTGAAGTTTCTTGCTAAACATAATCTGGCCTTTCGAGGATCAAAGGAGAAACTTTATGAAGATAACAATGGTAATTTTTTGGGCACAATTGAGATGATTGGTCAATTTGATCATGTGATGCAAGAACACATTATTAGGTGCATTGTAAATAATGAAATTCATCATCATAATCTTGGCCACAATATTCAAAATGAGTTAATATCGCTTATTGCTCATGCCGTGAAAAGTTTTATTGTAAGGATCATCAAGGATGCCAAGTATTTTTCTGTTATTTTGGATTGTACCCCAGATGTGAGCCATGAAGAGCAAATGACTTTAATTGTGTGTTGTGTCAATATGTCAAGTAACACTCCGAGAGTGGAGGAGTTTTTTCTTGGTTTCTTAAAAGTAGATGACACATCAGGACTGGGCTTTTTAATGAAATGATGAGTGCCTTGGGCTCTCTTGATTTGAATGTTGCTGATGTGAGAGGTCAAGGTTATGACAATGGTTCCAATATGAAGGGTAAACATCAAGGTGTTCAGAAGCGGTTGCTTGAAATTAACCCAAGAGCATTATATATGTCATGTGCATGTCATAGTCTAAATCTCACTCTCTGTGATATGGCAAAATCTTGCAGCAAAGCTATTTCATTTTTCGGGGTTATACAACGGATATATGCATTGTTTTCATGTTCTACTAAAAGGTGGAAGATTTTGCTTGACCATGTTCCAAAACTGACAGTCAAATCTTTGTCTAATACTCGTTGGGAGAGTCGAATAAAAGTGTCAAGCTATCGGTACCAAACTCCTCAAATAAGGTCGACTTTGTTGGAACTAGAGAAATCTTCTACTGATGATCCAAAAGCAGTAAGTGATGCTCAATCTTTGGTAACTGCACTTGAGAATTTTGAATTTTTAGTTGGTATGGTTATTTGGCATGATATTCTGTTTTCTGTAAATATGGTGAGCAAGAAATTACAATCTAAGATTGTGTGCATGGATGCTACTCTCACACAAATTGAAGGGGTCATCTCATTTTTTAAGAGGTACAGATATGAAGGCTTCACTGCTAGTATTGATATTGCAAAAGTTATTGCATCTGAAATGGATGTAGAGCCAGAATTTCCCATAAAACGTCAAAGTAAAAGAAAGAAGCATTTTGATGAACAAAATGACCAAAAATGAAGAAATACAATCAACTATAGAATCCTTCAGAGTTAATTACTTTATTGTCATGATTGATGTTGCAATTACTTCATTGACTAGTCGATTTGAGCAGTTGAAGGCATTTGAAAATGTGTTTGGTTTCTTATTCAACTCAAAAAATCTAAAGTCTCTGGATGATAATGATCTACGGAGGTGTTGCACTACTTTTGTACAAGCTTTTTCTCATGATGGGTCATCTGACGTTGAGTTCAATGATTTTTTCTCGAATTAAAAGTGATGCAAGTCACCTTGCCAAATGATAAGATGTCGGCATCGAGATTCTTGATTAAATTCATACTGCAGATTGCTACCCAAATGTCTCTGTTACATATCGAATTCTTCTAATCGTACTGTGATGTAGCCTCAGTGAAAGGAGTTTCTCAAAATTGAAATTGCTGAAAAACTATTTGCGGTCTACTATGTCACAAGAAAGATTGAATGGCTTGGCTATGTCTTTGCATTGAGAAGAATATCTTGGACGACATTGATCTCGATGTTATTATTAATGATTTTGCATCAAGAAGTGCTAGAAGAAGTTCCTTTTTATGAAAGACATTGGATATTTGTCGATCCTATTTGAGGTAAATTAATTCTTACTAGTTACATTTGGTTTATGAACTAGTTAGTACCTAATTAGTTTATCATGTTAGAACTATTGATTTGTGTCACTTTAGACAATATAAAGTTTAAACTACATATTTTATAAATAGAAAAAAAATTTATAGTAAAGGGCCCATAGAGCCGAATTCGCCCTAAGGCCCTTGAAAACGTTGAGCCGTCCTGGGCGGCCAAGTCCCCTTGTCGCAAGTGTTTGCATTCACAGCCAGAGTCCCTGATTCTTCCTCAGTTCTCATCAGAGATGCTCACCATGGCCACCGCCACCGTGCCTCCAGGAACAGGGTAAGATGTCACTGGTTAACTGATGTGGGTCCTAATGAAGCCCCTGACACCGACCAGGATTCCGGTAGCAGGAGGCTTGGGTGTGCTCGTTTTGGCTTCAGCTTTTAGCTTCTGGCTTATTTTTCACTATTTATAAATTTCGTCTTTTTTGAACTTTTGGCTTTTTGTTGAGCTTTTTTGCCGGTTCTTTTTTCCCGTATTTGTTTGTATCATATGTAATGGGCTAACATATTTTTTTATATTTTTTAATTTTTTTAAATTTAATTATGCTAAATAAACATCTGTCAGCTACAATATTTTTTCAACCAACTACAGTGCTTTTCAGCCATAAGCCACCCAAAAAAAGCCCAAATGAGCACCACATCGCCAATGCCTAGTCGTGTTTAGGGCTGTAAAAAAAGCTCGAAGCTCGCGAGCTACTCGAGTTCGGCTCGTTCCAGGCTCGATTCGAGCTCGGTTCGAACTTTAAACGAGCCGAATTCGAGCTTGATCTCGAGCTCGCGAGCTTTACCGAGCCGAGCTCGAATAGTTCGCGAGCCCCGGTTCGAGCTTAAATAATAATACATATTAATTCTTACCGAGCTTACTCGAGCCGAACTCGAGCTCGAGCTTTTCTTATTATTAAAAATTAATGTATATTTGAATTATTTTAACCGTTATCGAGCTTACCCGAGCCGAACTCGAACTAAAAATTTTCTTATTATTGAAAAATAGTGCATAATAAATTATTTAAATTGTTAACGAGCTTCAACGAGCCGAGCTCGAGCCTACTCGAGCTTAGGCCGAGCCGAGCTTGAGCCCAGATCCAAGCTCGGACCCCAACTCGAGCTCGGCTCGAGCTCGGCTCGAGCTTCTACCGAGCTCGAGCCTGGAAGGCCAAGCTCGCTCGAACTCGGCTCGTTTACAACCCTAGTCGTGTTAAGGAAGGCACTGCCGCCTCTTTCAAGCCGCAGACTGCCTTTGGTTCCCTTCGGGTTGGCGCCAAACCCAAAGCCAGCAGAAAGGTTCCAGCGCCTCTCCACCGCACAGAGGTTCCTTTGGCTACTCAATTGGCAAGAAGATATCCTTCGTCCAAGAACCGCGGTCCATCCGCGCAAGTTGTGATGGCCCGTGGCAGGAGACTTCAATATGATTCTCCATGCTAGCGATATAAACAACCACGACATTGACCAGCGTGTCTTGGGTCGCTTTCGACATTTCATCAATGACCTTGACCTTAGGGACTTCCACTTGCACGGTCGGCGCTATACCTGGAGCAACGAGCGGGAGAACCTGACTTTGACGCGTATAGATTGAATCTTGGTCTCCCCGGTCTGGGAGGACCTTTCCCCTCATTGCTTCCTCTCTGTGCTTCCCTCGGCGTGCTCAGATCATTCTCCATTGCTTCTAAACTCCAACATCTCCTTTCGACTTGGAGGCCGCTTCATCTTTGAGAATCACTGGATCAATCAGACCAGGCTTCCAGCGAGTAATGAAGAAAGCGTGGGTGAGCATGCTGCGCCATGACAGGCCCTTTAGTCGCCTTGATAACCTCCTCAAGAACTCGGCCAAGGAATTGTAGCCATTAAGTTAAAAGACTTTTGGGAACGTGAGGCTCCAAATTCTTATGGCCTCCGAAATCATTGGACTCCTTAACAGAGCCCAAGACCCCCGTCCCCTTTCCTCCCAGGAAATTCTCTTCCGCAAGTGTCTGAAAATCCAATTCTTGGGCCTTTGCTCCCTGCGGCGATCCTTGTTGCGCCAACGATCTCATCTTACATGGCTGAAGGAAGGCGATGCCAATACTAAATTCTTCCATATTCAAGCAAAATACCGCAGCAGCAAGAATAGAATTTCCTCCCTTACCCGTGACGGAATCTCATACGAAGACCACGACTCCATGGTGGATGTGCTTCAGTCGTACTTCACCGCCTTATTAGGACATGATGCACCCCCCTCTAGGGCTATCAATTTGGAAAATATCGGACTGGAGCAGGCAAACTTGCAGGGCCTCTCTTCCCCAATCTCCGAGCACGAGGTTTGGGAGACAATTCATGCCATGCCGGACAACAGAGCGCCTGGGCCAGATGGCTTCACTGGAGCTTTTTTTAAATTGGCTTGGCCTCTCATCAAAAGTGACATCATGCGAGCCATCCACGCCTTCACTAATACAGATCGTCGAGGCTTCCAATGGTTAAATTGATCCCTGCTCGTTTTCCTCCCCAAGAAGGTGAGCAGACATCATCCCAAGGACTTCAAACCAATCAGTCTCCTCCATAGTTTCGCCAAAATCATCACCAAGGTGCTTGCCTTGCACCTACAGCCTCACATGGACACCCTAGTTGACGTCAGTCAAAGTGCCTTCATCGAGGGCCGAGCGATCCACGACAATTTCAGATTTGTGCACGACACCGTCTGTGTGCTCCACAATTCAAACGAGCGGAGATTCCTCCTTAAGTTGATTTCACTAAAGCTTTTGACAACTTGGCTTGGCCCTTCCTGATGAAAATCCTGCTTCATCGAGGCTTTGACAACCACTGGTGTGACTGGATTTCTCTTCACTTGTCGTTAGCGCCAGCTGGATTCTCCTAAACGGTATTCTAGGAAGCAAAATTTTCCATTGTCAAGGACTACGGCAGGGGGACCTCCTGTCCTCCTCTTCGTCCTGGCTATGGACGTGTTCCCCAGGCTTGTTAATGTCGAAATCTGGCATGGTGTCATTTCAGGCTGTTACGAGTTTTCTACTTCTTGCTCTCCAATCACCTTACGTGAAACGCAAAAGAAACAACACCTTTGCCCCTTGATCACTCAGACGTGATTGCTCTGTTGTTACTTCACGTAATGCGCAGCAATATCCAAAGCATGCGGACCCTCTTTTCTTTATTTCTTCTCAACTCTCTTCTCAACTGTCCTGCAACTTCTATTGCTTTCTGCTCTCACGTTTTTTCTTCTCACACCACGTTACATGCTTGCCTTTTAAAGCAAAGACACAACCCGACTCAAATTCTCATACGGCCATGCAAATGGCAACAAAACCCGACTCGTAAACTACTCCACACACGGACACGAAAAACCACTCGTATACGTATTCGTATTCACGGCAAGAACGTGTACGTGTATACGAACTCGGATACGGAAACAAGATTACTATAACAATCACCTCCTAAATCTTGTTTCTCTATCTTGATCATATCGATCTTCTCTCTTGCTTCCGCTTCTTCCTCGCATGCCTGCTTGGGCTGGAGCACCTGCTCCCGCTTCCTCCACGAGCACCTCCTCTCACTGTCGTGTGTCATTGCTTTCGACCATTGTCCTCCACGCTGTGCTTCCTCCCGCCACCTTGGGACCCATCGCCGACTTCCTTCTGCTGACCGCGTGAGAGCTCCTCCCAAGCCCTTGCTCGCCACGACCATACCTGCTGCATGTGGTCGGTGCCGACCACTCGAACCGTCGCTCCGCTTCTCTCCACCTGCATGCATTCGTTTGGAGTTGGCTGCATGCCTGTGCCACCTCTTGAGCTGCTCGCTACGACCACTGCGCCTTCTGCCTCATCTTGCTTCTTTGCTGACTCAGTCTCCTTCTTTGTTACGTCTTCTTGTGCGCTAGGCTTGCCTCCTGCTGCCTCTGCACCTCGTCCATCTGTGCCTCTCTCCACCCAAACCTGTTTACAAGTGTTCAAAGGAATCTTGTACAACCGATTTGGAGATCTCTTCGCCTTCATCAACAAATTTCTGTTCTTGTCATACACTCGCAAGAACTCATCTTCCAGCACCACCTTGCATCCTCTCTCCGTCATCTGCCCGAGACTTAGTATGTTGTTGCATAGGCTTGGTATATAATAGATTCATGTCAATAACTTCTTATCTCCGTTCCTGCATTGCAGCAGCATTGTTCCTTTACCCTTTATCTCCACCGTGGAGCCGTCGCCAAACTTGACCTTGCCCCAAACCTTCTCGTCGAGCTTGTGGAACATGGAACGGTCTCCCGTCATGTGGTTGCTTGCTCCATTATCCAAGTACCATTGATCCGTGTGATCATGGTTTCCTTCCTTCGTGCGTAGTTTTGGAACTACGTTCTCCTCATTCAGTTCCACCATGATCGACTCCTTTTCAACATATGAGGAGAGAAGTACTAGCTCTCCGTCATTTTCTTATTCGTCTTTGGTAAGGTTCACCTCCCCGTCCTTCTTCTTGCTCTTGCAATCCAAAGCAAAGTGCCCAAACTCGTTACAGTTGAAGCACTTTTTATTGCTGCGGCATCTTATCGCGTAGTGCCCATATTCGCCACATTCATAGCACTTGACATGTGACAAATCATAGGATCTCTCACTACCTCCTTGCCCAGCATTGTCTCCACGACCACCCCTGCCGCCTCGACCATTCTGGCCACCACGACCGCGCCACCTCCCGCGGTTGTATGAAGAGCCACGACCGTCTCTCCGATCTCCCCTTACTAGCAACGCCTGCTCGTTGTGAGATCCTTGCTCCTTGCGTGATTGAAACCCCTTCAGTAGCTCCTCATGTGCCTTGAGAGATCCGGTGATCTCCTCTATCTTCTTCTTGTCCATATCGGGGGAGTACATAAGTGTTGTGACAACAGGTATGTACTTCTCGGAATCTGTGCGAGTACTTCTTCACGACCTGAATTCCTCCATCTTATCGCCAAGAGAGTTAATCTGATTGAACAACGAACTCAGCTTGCCGGCGAACTCGTCCACCGACTGGTTTTCTTCCATCTTCAGATTCTCGAACTCGCTCCGCAAATTTTGGAGCCGCACCTCCTTGACACGATCAACTCCTTCGTGCATCGTCTGAAGCGTCTCCCACGCTTCCCGTGCCGTCTCCTTGCCGATGAGTTGATGCATCATCGCGTCTGGCACCGCTTGGTAGATGAGGGCCAAAGCCGCTTGATCTACCTTGTCGTCCACCTCCTTGTCCTTCCCTTTTGGATCGACTGCGCACCAGACTCCCTGGGCGCGCATATTCACCTTCATCTTCATTGCCCACACCGGATAGTTGTCGACCGTCAGGAGAGAGTACTGAAGGGAGATTAACCCACCCTGAGCCTTCGCCTTGTCATCCATGCTCTGATACCACTTGTTACGAGTTTTCTACTTCTTGCTCTCCAATCGCCTTACGTGAAACGCAAAAGAAACAACACCTTTGCCCCTTGATCACTCAGACGTGATTGCTCTGTTGTTACTTCACATAATGCCCAGCAATATCCAAAGCATGCGGACCCTCTTTTCTTTATTTCTTCTCAACTCTCCTGCAACTTCTATTGCTTTCTGCTCTCACGTTTTTTCTTCTCACACCACGTTACATGCTTGCCTTTTAAAGCAAAGACACAACCCGACTCAAATTCTCATACGGCCATGCAAACGGCAACAAAACCCGACTCGTAAACTACTCCACACACGGACACGAAAAACCACTTGTATATGTATTCGTATTCACGGCAAAAACGCGTACGTGTATACGAACTCGGATACGGAAACAATATTACTATAACACAGGCAATATCATTCTACGCTCCCTCTGCTCTCTTTTCGCAGACGATGTCGTTTGCTTCCTCAAGCCTATCTCACAGGAGATGCATGTATTGCTTCAATTGCTAGACTTATTTGGCTCTGCATCAGGCCTTCGCGTTAATCTGTAGAAGTCCGTAGTCATCTCTTGTAACTGTAGCTCGTTTGAAACTCAGATTGCTAAAAACGTCTTTGGTTGCTTCTCGGCCCAGTTGCCCTTTTCCTACCTGGGGATCCCTCTCTCTCTCTCTCTCTCTCTCTCTCTCTCAGAAAGCTAAGGAAGCGTGACCTTGACCCACTCCTTGACAAGATCTCGGCCCGTCTCCCCTCCTGGAAGGCCAAGCTGCTCTCCAAGTAGGACATTTGGTCATCGTCAAGTCAACCATTACCCGATGGCCACTTACCCCCTACTTGCAACCGCTTGGGCTATTAAAGCCATAGACAAGTTGTGTATAAAATTTCTCTGGGCTGGGGGGCACTCTGTTGCCAGCAAATGTTTGGTCAGTTGGAGCCAAGTTTGTCGTCCCTACAGTTTCGGAGGCCTGGGTGTCCCGCTGGGAGTGGCTCTCGCGGGTTAAGCCGGGGAAGCTTTGGCATGGCCTTGTGGACACTCTCGACCCGGACATCCGTGACTTCTTTAACGCCTCGGTGGTCATTCAACTGGGAAATGGCGCTACAACAAAGTTTTGGTCAGACCCCTGGCTTCATGGACGAAGGATCAAATCACTTTTGCCAACCCTATGGGAAAGAGTGAAGGTCTCCCGGAGATACAAGAGCCTAGTGGCAGCAACACTACGTAACCACGCCTGGGTCAAGGACCTAAATCCCCCATCAGCTTTCAGTGCATAGTGGATTTTCTTCTGCTTTCTGACATGCTATCTGGAATTCAAATTCGCCCAGACCAAGATGACGTGATCACTTGGCGTTGGACGGCAAACGGTACCTATTCGGCTCGCTCAGCTTACTTGGCCCTCTTCAATGGCACCACTCTTTTCCCGGCCACCAAACAACTATGGAAAAGTTGGGCACCACTAAAGGTGAAATTCCTCATCTCGCTTGCCTTCCACCATCGCTGCTGAACCTTCTCATGGCTTCGCAGACATAGCATTCAAGCGCCGGAAAACTACCTCCTTTGCGACCAACACCCAGAGACAACCGACCACCTCCTTCTGCACTGTGTCACCACCAAGATCATTTGGTTCAGAACCTTCCAATGGATTCACCACTTCCCGGCTGGATTCTTCAATAGCACCGGTGGGTTGAGCGATTACTGGCTTAATGCTCACAAATCGGTCCCTAAACCTGCTAGAAAAGGAATTGATAGCCTTTGTCGGCTCATTCCTTGGATGATTTGGAAAGAGTGCAATAATTTGTGGTTCAGGGGTTCTGCCTTCGATTTGGACAACCTTCTAACGTCCATCCAGCAAGAATGCCTCTCTTGGTCGTTGGCGAGTGATACCTCTTTAGGCTCCCTTTTGCCTCCTAGTTTGTTTCAGTCGCCATCTTGTCTTCGTGTCCCCGCTTCTCTCTGGATTCTTCTTTTTTCCTCTCTCTCTCTCTATCTCTATCTCTCTCTCTCTCTATCTTTCTCTCTCTTTACCTTTTTCTTTTCGTTACTTGTATTTGCTATCCTCTTAGTTGAATGAAATGCTTCTTGCGTTTTCGAGAAAAAAAAGTGTAGTGTCTTTTTTAGCACATAGACTTGCCTTGGCGCCCATAGAAACGTACAAAACAAAATAGATCTGGAGAAGCAACTCCACCTCTCAGGTTTCATGATATTCGAGAGATTTGAGAGCCCATACATCAAAAGGTTTCTCTTAAGGATCTTATTTCCAAAAGAAAGTTGTAGCGACACTCAATCATGCTGATTTCATTTTGTTGACCGCAATAGTCTCCTTTTACGTGTACCTTGCACACTGAAATAGAGTGCCTGAAACTGAAAATTATCATGCCAGCCGCGAAACAAATCAAATATAATGAATGTCAGACTATACGAATATACGATGCAACATGTAGCATATATATGCATGAAAAAAAAAAGTTAGCTACAAGAATCAAGATACTAATTAATCTCCAATCCCCACGAAATACAAAACCCTTCCTTTTTCCAGAATATTTCGAGTGAGGGCAGTGGAGAGAAAAATGGCGGAACATTTCTGTCGTTTCTCTAAAAACGAGGTTATATCCAAAGTAGTTTATCTAACAAGGAGGTTATATGCAACACAGCAAAATAAAACTATCGAGCGGAGGGTGGTGCAAGAAGCTTTCAGTAGGTCACGAGGATAGGCTACCACGGACTGTGATGACGACCTCACCAGTTCCATGGGCCGGCAGTGATGTTGCCGGTGCCCTCTTCTCGGCCATTTGGCTTATTTGAAGAATACTATTTGCCGTTCGTTTGTCACATTTGGCTTATTTGATCTACAGTTCCATCCAATGCAGGAGCTTAGAGAGAATTGTTGTTGTCTTCTGCGGGAAGCTCTCTAGTGAAAGTATGCCAGTAATGATCAGTGATCTCTCCCCAAGTGAGTGTATCTCTCCTTCTAAGCTGATAGGTGAAATTTGATGGGAAAGTGCTAGATTTTATAAATCTAGGATGGTTGGGCACGTCTAGACTTGCAAAACATTCAAAGTCAGTGGAACATCTGTTTGGATTTATAGTGTTTGATCAACTTCTACGCTTGCTTGTAAGGAATGTATTCAATTCAAGTGTTCAAACCTAGTCCATGGATGAACTTGCGCTGCTTCCACTCAGCTTGTTGACAACTTCCCCTATGGAAGGCCTATCCTTTGGATTTGTGTTGACGCAAGTTAGCCCAATACCGATGCATCTTTTTACTTGTTGGAGATAGTGTGCTTCCAATGATGGGTACTTGGAAGCAATATGCGGTATTTTTGTCCAGTTTTTACGTACCTGCAAAATTTTAATGAAGCACTTCAATTATAGACTACATAGTACAATTCAATATTCTTTCTCAAAACAAGAGTCTTGAGCTTCAAATAGCCAAGTAAAGTCCATTTGTCTTACATCATCGATAAGGTGCTTAGAAGAAATGTCTTCACTGTTCGAGTTGACTTTTAAACCCGTTACTATCTCAATAATTAGAACACCCAAACTGAATATGTCTGATTTGGTTGAGATTTCACCTCTGTAACAATATTCTGGAGCCATGTATCCTCTGAACCACACAAGCATCAATTTTTTAAGGATTAAAAGCAAGCTCATGCAAATGGAATATAATTGATCATGAAGAAACAAAACATGGATTTCTTGTTTGCATCGAGCTTACCTTGATCCCACAACAGTTAATGTGAGAGTCTGTGTTTGTTCTTCACCAAAGAGTCTTGACAGACCAAAATCCGCAATTTTTGGCACCATGTTATCATCCAACAATATGTTGCCAGGTTTAAGATCCATATGAATAATGACTCTTGGCAACTCATGTAAGAATTGTAAACCTTGACAGATCCCCTCAATTATTTTGAAGCGCATATTCCAACTAAGTTCACGAGATTCATCTGTAGAATCTCTATAATACAAAGATACGCAGCTCTCCTGCGTTTTCGAAAAAAAAGAGATTCATCTGTAGAAATAAACAAAAAAAGTCACTTGGGAACAAGAAGTTATAATGTTGCATATCTCTGTATGCTAATAGTGCTAGGAATGTTAATTCTGAATATATGTTTTTGGATCCATCATCTTTAGAAAATTTTGGATGTCTCCTCTTGATAGATGGGTAGCATGGTCACATATTATGTTGCACTGCATTGACAGCAAAGTTGAAAAAAATATAGCATGAGTTACATTCAAATCATATATGGGAGGAGAGAGAGTACCATAAAGATACTTGTCAAGGCTTCCTCTAGGCAGATACTCGTAGCAGAGTAACTTTTCTGCCACATCCACATAAATGGGTCTTCCATTGGACTCCACCACTTTCCGCCGTATTTCATAACAATAACCAATTAACTTTACTATATTTCTGTGATTGACAGAAATAAGATTGCCAACCTCATTCTTAAATTGTTTATCTTGAAAAATTCCTGGAATTTCCAAAAGCTTCTTTACAGCAACCATTTCCGCATTTTCAAGCACTCCCTGTATAACCTCTATATTAGTATGAACACATACTTGGATTAGTTGTTTTATCTTTTTTTTATAGGAAAAGGAGAAAACGAAAAGTTGAACATACCTTATAAACTACCCCAAACGAACCCCTGCCAATTTCTCGCTCAACGGAGAAATTCCTCGTGATGCTTTCAAAAAATTGTAATCTTGGTTCTGCTGGTAGTGTACTTATGGGTTGCGGCTTGTTCTCCATGTATTTATGTATGCTAGCTTCATCTTTGATTTCTGATTGGACAAAATTCCTCTTGAATAAGAACAAGCATAATTTATTTTCTTATAGAGTATGCTAGAAATATCTTTATTATTACAGTTTGCTATACCTTCTAGATAAATTCCTTCACTGAACAAGAAAACTATTTAACAAGTTAAGGTAGAAGGAACAGTTTACTTAACCTTTCCCAGCACAGTTGAGTTTATAAATTATCTCCCCTGCGGAAGGCCTTTTCTTTGGATCAGTCTCTACGCAGTTTAGCCCAATTTCAATGCATCTTGTTACCTGTAGGTGATAATCTGCTTCGAGTGATGGATACTTCGATGCTATATGCAACTCTTTTGTCCAAGTTTTGCGTACCTATGGATTTGGAAAATATAGCTTGGGTAAAATTACGAAGTACAATGTAACATAATCTTTCTCTATAAAAATAAATTCTTGGTGTTCAAATTGCTAGATACATATTACTTACATTATCAATAAGAAGTTTAGAAGAAATATCTTGACTGTTGGGGTCCTTTTTGAATCCTGTCACTATCTCGAGAATAAGAACACCCAAACTGAATATGTCCGACTTTACCGAGATTTCACCTCTGTAATGATATTCTGGGGCGATGTATCCTCTGAGTCACATTAACATCGATGTTTTAACCATTATGGGATTGATACAAATGTAACTTACTTGAATATAAACAAAAAAAAGGAATTTCTAAATTAAAATTTATCTTACATCCATCCCATAACATTTTGAGTGAGAATTCGAGTTTGTTCTTGACCAAAGAGCCTTGACAAACCAAAATCTGCAATTTTTGGCACCATGTCTTTGTCCAACAGTATATTGCTTGGTTTGAGATTTAAATGAACAATAGGTTCAGTCAGTTCCTCATGTAGAAAATGTAAACCGTTGCATATCCCTATGATTATTTTGAAGCGCATGGGCCAATCAAGTCCACAAGATTCATCTGAAGAAGTAAAACAAGAAAAATGTTTTAGAACCAAGAACCCTTCAAAGCTATCTTTGCATGTTTATAGTACAAAGGGTGTCAATTAATTTACACTATATGTCTTGTCTCACTCAGGATAGATATAGAGAAAAATTAGATATCTTCTGCTGCTGTGTTCAGTACCTAACCAACAAAGAAGAGGAAACCAATTATCTATTGGGTTGCATTACCATATCGTAAATGTAGTCCTCAAGGCTTCCATTAGAGAGATACTCATAGCAAAGTAGCTTTTCTGGCACATTCGAGATAACAAATTTCCCGTTTTGTTCCTCCACTTTCCTTTCTACTTGGCAGTAAGAACCAATTAACTTTACTATATTCTTGTGCTCCAACACTAAGAGATTATTAACCTCGTTCTGAAACCGTCTATCATGAACACCAGATATTTGCACAAGCTTCTTCACAGCAACCACCTCCCCATTTTCATGTATACCCTGTTTAACATCTCTTATTAATACGGTGATGGATTTTGTGGATCAGTTATGTTGACTTGAAAAATGTTAGAAAACAATAGGTGGAAGCATACCTTATAAACCACTCCAAACGCACCGCGTCCAATCTCTCGTTCACTTGAGAAATTCTTTGTGATACCTTGCAAAAATTGTAAGGTTAGTTCCCTTGGTAGAGTACTTGGATGCTTGTTCTCCTCCATGTTATTTTGTCTGCTGGATTCACCCTTCTTGGTTGATTGCACAAAATCTCCTTCAGATAAGAAAAATCCTATAAGAGCCGCCGTATGTTTGTTTTCGAAGTGAAGGTTAGTAACACTAGTAATTGATGTGAGTTTTAACAACTTGCAGATTGAATCCTTTGCTAGAACAAGAAACTTGTATAACAGGCAGGTAAGGTAATGCAAATATGTCCTTTGAACAGGTCGACCTATGCCTCTTCCATTAAGCCTATGGATTATGTCCTTTCAAGTATAGATTGATGAATGAATCATGTTGTGCTATTTAGAGTGCCATTCATTATGCCAGTTATCTTGGAGAAAACAACATACAAACTGATTGCTGGGAATTGGAAATGCCCTTTCGAAAGTAGAAGAGGATGAGGAGGACCATGACTGATGGGAAATCATATGTAAACCAGCAAGTTCATATATAAAAGAAATCCTGAGAGAAGATAATCGATTTGCATTAGCACTAACATGGAGAATACCTGCAGGGATCTGAGAGGCTTCTGAAACAAAGGAGGAGAAGAGTTGGAGATGAGATGAGTGGTTGCTCCTGAATGGGAGAAGCAACCGAAATGAAAGAGAATAGTGTGTGCGAGTGTGACAGGTTGACTTGACCACCTCACCCCTGCAATGGGGTCATGGAGAAAAGTCCCCTTGGAAATAAGTAAGTAGGGCCCATCATGTGACGCCTGACATATGGCACCCTTTGACAAATGAGAAATTATGCGCGTAATTAGGGATGAGTTTGTACAATGCTGCGTAAGATCTTTCTCCGTTAGCTCTTTTTTTTGGAGGTTAGGCTCCAGACTCGTTTTTTTTCTTGAAGAATGGCAGGCAATCCAGGTGTTGGATTTTTATTATGATGTCCGGTCTGGAGGCACCACAGCGGTTCTGTTTTCTTTTTTCTTTTTCTTTTTTTTTTTTTGCTGGACTGCCTTTTTGGCCTCGCAATTTCCTTCCAACTTGCAGCATTGGCCGCACAATTGCGTGACTATATATATTGCAACACACTGTGCACCGTATCAGTTTCAATAGCCAATTAATCTGTATTGTTGTAATGTAGTCTCCCCAAAATATATAGCGCAAAAACTTCTTTCCTATTGAAACGAGAGAATTTTTACGATTTTATTTTGATGTGGAAAACTATTCAAGTTTCCCGCACCAACACGTAGTTAGATAATATAATGCATATATTTGTATGAAGACACATACTTATATTTGTTATATAACTCTTAATCTCTTTTGCTTATGATGAAAAAGTAATTTTATGTTTTGTACATCTGTAAAAGTTATTGTATTTATATCCCGCAAACCAGACTACCCGAAGAGTCAAGAATTTTGCAAGCATTTTTCTTAAAGCTCACCTCATAACCGTCATCGGTAAGCTGAGAAACCGAAAGCAAATTATAACGCAGCTTACTAACCAAGGCAACATTTCTCAAAAGAAACGAATCATTAACGCGCACTGTACCTTTGGCGATGACGCGCTGACGGCGTCTCAAAGGTGATCGTCTCATCACCGGAGCGGGCTAGGGAGGAGAATCAACGGGAGTCTCCGGTCATATGACGAGAACAACCGGAGTCTACAAACCAAACCTTCTCCTTCCCTACCCGGCGAACCTGAGTCAAACAGAGAGTAAAGTCTCAGTACTGGGATAAATCAAGAGAGATTTTGGCACCCAATACCGAGTAACACGTGGAGCAGATGAAGTAGTCAAACACGACTGACCTCTATCTACCCTACGCTCTCCGTGACTCAAAGAAGCAGAAGGTCTATGAGCAGACCTGAAGCTGTTGCGGGGTCCGACTGCTACGGGAGAGCGAATCGGAACACCGGCAGCATGCTGATCACGCCGTGGGTAACTGTCTCGACGGGGGAAACGAGATGTACCCTCAGGACGGCGGAAGTCACGACCTGGAGCAGCATGAGGACGAAAACCAGAAGACTCAGAAAAACCAAGTCCTCGATGCTGCCCAAACACGTCAGAAGCAAACCTGGACCTCGTGCTAGTCTTAGGTGCACTCAGGATCTGGGGCTGACCCTGAATACGCCTAAGTGCCTCTGCACGGTCTCTTCGCGCAATCCTGGCGCGCCTGAAGCATCTCTCGATCGAGTGCCCATCCTTCTGACAGAAGGTGCAGTGGTACTTCACCTTCTGAGAGGTGGAAGTAGCACGAAGAGGCTTCGCCTTCTGAGAGGCCGAAGCAACAGGTGGAATCACCTTGCTGTCAGAGATCCCTTGGACAAAGCCCGCTGATTTGAATTTAACCTCATCAGATCTGGGCTCAACCTCGATCACACCTCCTACGATGGGTCGGAGAATAGCAGGTGGATGCTTCCTCATATCCTCATAGAAATCATATCCTAGACCTTGATTGAACTTGCAAATCTTGGACTGGTCTAGAATAAGATTAAGCTTCTTCTTGCCGCCTACAAATCTCTCGAGAGTGTTCATAAGGTACTGACACTCCCGAAAGAGAGAGGTGCAAGAAGAGCAGGGAGAAGAAGAGACAGCAGAAGGTAAGGGAGCAGAAGAAGAACCAACAGTAGAGGAAAGAATGGCTTGTGCACGCACAGCCGACTCTGAGGGGACAGTCCTACTACTAGCAGGTTGGTTCGCATCTCTAGGCATCTCACCCTTACCCTGAGGCTTCTCCCCCACACCATCAATCACATCACAACTAGATTGTGGCTTCTCTAGTAAGTCCTTAGTTAGCTTCACACATTTGTCATTCAATGCAACGAGTTCAAGTTTTAGTTTATCACAACTAATGCATGGTGAGCTAACAGGATCCTTAGTCGCATACTGAGCCATTTTCTTGTTGTTGTCAATCATTTCTTGAAACTGTTTTGAGACATATTCAAGTTCAGCAGTTAACTTTGGACAGTTCAAGCATGAATCAATCGGCTCAAGCAAAGAAACTTGTAGTTCAGCAATTTTATGATCTGCTCATTTTAGATTCATCTTCAAGTTATTGCATTTTTCACAAGACTCGGGCAGATCAAGGAGCATGGCATAAGGTCCTCTAGCAGCAATGTCCTTAACCTCACATGAGGTGGGAGAAGTAGTCTCATCAGTAGTAAGTAGGGTAACAGCTATCCTACTCAACTCTAACTCAGCAAGCAGACTAACATTCTCCACCTTAACAATATCAAGCTCGGAGGACACACTATCATGCGAGGTCCTTAGTTTCTCCATGTCACCCAACAGAGCACAGCATGTATCACAATCCTCACGGGAGGGAGCAGATGTAAGTGAAGTAAGCTCTCGTGATAGTCTATCTACTTCCTTCTCTAACTCGGTACACCTAGCCCTAGCTCTAGCATGAAAATCACCTAGCTAAAGAAAAGCATGATTTAGCTGGTCGTAGGTGGGGCATACCTCGTCCGAGTCGGATCTGACTCATTGTCGCTCGATTCGCCCTCGAGGCCATGAAGCACATGCCGGAGAAGTCGTCGCCGCTCTTGGGATCTTGGTCACCCGTCCCGTCGTCGTCGCTCCATCCCTCCACCTCGCTGAGGTCGAGGTCGTCGAAGGCGGTGAGGACGCGGTGAAACAGCTTCTTGGCCTTCCCGAAGTCGCGGAACTTCTTCTTGCTCGGCGTCTGAGCTGGAGTCTTCTTGATGCGGTTCTTGTCGGTGTAGTCGTTCTTCCCCGAACCGCCGTAGTCGTTCTTGCCCTTCTCCAGCTTGGGGCAGTTTGCTCGAATGTGGTTGGGGCCACCACACTCGAAGCAAATGACTGGTCCGCCTCTCTTTCTGTCCCTCCTCCTCTTGTTAGCATGGGAGAACTTCCGAGCTAGGAGGGCCAGCTGTTCATCCTCTAGCTGCTCTAACTGATCATCAGTTACGTCACAGAGAGCAGCAAGGGAGAAACCACAGAGTGAATCAGAAGAATGACCAGAAGCCGAAACGGGATCGGTGACCAAAGCCATCGACTGTGACTTCGACCTACGAGAGACAACGTCAATCTCGTGAGTCTTGAGGCGCGAGTACAGCGCGTCAAGAGTCAAGGTCGAGAGGTCTGTCGTGTCTTTGATGGTGGTCACTTTCATCTCCCAAACACGCAGATCGAGTGCAGTGAGCATCTGTCGAGCGTTATCCGAGTCGGAGTATGTGAGACCGACGGCCCGGAGGTTGCTCAAGATGTTGTGAAAACGCGCAAAGCACTCATCTAAGTACTCACCAACAAGCATCTCAAACTTGTTATACTCACGCTTGAACTGGTCCTGTCGCACCGTCTTAATCTGGGTGGTGCCCTCATGGTATGCATCGAGAGTCTCCCAGATATCGAAGGCGGACGAGAGATGAGAGATGCGGTCAAACTCACTACGACTCAGGCCCTGGATAATGATGTTCCTCGCCTTAGCATTCGCCTCAACATCAGCCATGTTCCCGGCATTGATGTTCTCATCGGCAGGAACCTCAAACCGGACCTTGACCTTGCGCCAGATGTTGTACCCCTGGGCCTGGATGTATGTCTCCATTCGGCTCTTCCAGAAGGGGTAATCGATGCCATCAAAAACGGGCGGCTTGGTCGAGTACTTGTCCGTCGCCATGGCTCTTGAGACCGGTTAAGATCTATTGATTAGAGCTAACCGGCTCTGATACCAATTGTAGGACCGAAATGACGACAGAGGGGGGTGAATGGCGACTATAAAATAATACCCCGAGTATCCACACTCAATTTATTCTCCGATAGCTAGAGAGCTATGAAGCAAGAAGTTTTAGCGCTCATAAAAACCAACAAGGAATACAAAACTGGAGCGGAAGATCTCTCAAACTAAACCACTGACCCATAAGAAAAACAGAGAGGAACAAGAGAAGATCAAAAGCTAGAAATAAAAGAAGACAAGCTGGCCGAACAAAATAAAGATTCAGATCAAAGAGGCTTTCGGTTTGCACTGAAAAACAAAGACTACAGGGAAAATAGATGGACATGCCATTCGGCCAAGAAAGAGACAGTCTCCTGCTGCTGCCGACCAGAGGAAATGCTATTTCCAAACCACCTTAGAGCAGAAAAGTGATCACACGTTCAACCGAAAGAACACGCAGAAGATAAAGCAAACAGCAAGTACTACTCAGTCTGTACACCCCTGCTGTCCGAACAAAAAATAAAAAACTGCATGGCCGAAGTCTTTAAAAGAGAAGAAGTACTCAGCAGTCTTTCCAAGCAATCATTCATTTGGCTAATAAAAGATTCATTCGGCCAACACAATGATCCATTTAGCTATGCAGCCGAACACATACTATATGTCAATAGTGTAGCCATTAAATGCAAAACATGATTGCCATTGAAAGCAATCCGAGAGCAATATATATATATATATAAAAAACTGCAGTACTCAAACTGAAGGAAACTAGAGATGCTTGCTGGCCGCAGGACATGAAACCAAATCAAAATGCAAACAGAGAAGAGACAAGCAAAGAGCTCAAACACAAGAATAAGCTTCAGATTTCCATTCCAAGAAACAAGAGATACAAAGATCTACGTCCCCATACGCATGGACATTCGGAGGAATGATTACAAGAATTCTCAATCCATCCTCTCCCTCTCAATCCTCAAGAACACCAAGGCTACACATGCTTCTTGGGAGGAACACACACATACACACATGGAGAGACCTAAATGGAACCCTAACTTTTACACTCACTCTCTCAAATTTCAGCACACCATCTCCCTCTCTATTTATAGCCTCCACTAATGGGTTCACCAAGTGTTTTATCCATTTAGCTTTTGCGCTTTACCCACAATCCACTTCCTTTAGTGCAGCTTTGCGTTTTTACCGAAACGCTCCTCGCGCACCTTCCAGGAAGCTTCCTCATTCCTTGCCCTGCAAGCCACGCAGCTTCGCCGTCTTCGGCACACCTCGACCGTTCTGACCTCAGCGCCACCTGCGCCTAGTCCGGTCCACCGTGCCTCGCCACAACTCCACCTCGAGTCCACGTCATCTTCGACACATCCCGACCATTCTGACCTCAGCGCCACCTACGCCTAGTCCGGTCCTCCGTGTCTCGCCATGACTCCGTTTCGATGTCCTGCAGCCACACAGACAAGAAACACGTCAAATAGCACCGCTCGATACATGAAAGCGTAAATAGTATAAACACACCATACTTACACACACTGAAGTCAAAACCCGTCGAATCATCGGAATAAGTATCCTAATCCCATACGACAAAGTCTGACCAAGTCCGACCGAGCCCGTTGCACCATGCAACGTCAAGGTCCAAACCACCCAAATCAAACTCGACTTACCTAAAGCGATGTCAATTACTCATCATAAACACAGGATGACCTCCACATGGTCTCTCAGTTATAATCTGATCCACCACAACCGACTGATAGAAGATAATAATTTGTAGCTTTGAGAGCAAACGTGAAGACTTTTTCTATCATTTAAATAATCTGACAGAGTTCGAACTCTCAAAGTGAAGGAGGGGCATTGAAACCCACTAGCTGATTATATTTATAAAGATTTGGGGCCAGCGTGTTACACGCCATCAACTCCGAAGTCCGTTAGAATTTCCTGTCAGTTTTTTTGAAAATACCTATATTGCCCTCGTATTCTTTCTCCACCGTCCTCTTCCCCCTCCCTCTCTTCTTTCTCCCAGGCTAGCATGGCTGCTCACCTCAGCCATGGCTGCTGGCCGTCTCCACCTACCACACTGCCAACCATGGCTGCTGGCCGTCCTCAACCTCACCGCGCGCCACTACAACTTGCCCTACCTCGCCGCCACCTCCCCGACCATGACGGCTCCGACCACCGCCGCTGCTCTACCTCGCGGCTGCTCAGATCTGGCTGTGCCGGGAAGAAGTTGGGCTCAAAGATAAGCTGGAGGAGGACGAGACGCACCGACAGTGAGAGGCGAGACGCAGGCGGTGGCCATATCGGCGTCTGCCAATTTGCTTCGCCGTCGGGACGTCGTTGCCGACAGATCCGACGATGAGCCTACCTCCGGCAACGTCGAGACCGAGGATGCTACCGGTGGCTTGGACGCGGTGTCCATCGTTGGAGGGGTTCACCGGCGACGAGCCTGGTTCATCAGATGGATTTGGTTGCCATAGGCAGTACATACAATTTCATGAAAAATTCCCTAAAAAAATCATGGGATAGGTTTTTCTTTGTAACACAACAATTAGCTAGTGTAAATCTGTGAGCTTCACATACAAACTTTTCTATCATTTGAGCCAGTAAATATTATTGCAAACTCCAGAGGGGAACAGATAGATTCGCAAAAGCAAGTGCTATACGATTGTCTGTAGTCCGTACCAACTGGCAGCGAGGCACAGACGCACAGTTGTGGAACAAATTGTAGGGGTGTTAGGAAAAAGGACAGCATAGCTTTACACAATGGGCGTAAGTACATACACACCATATTGAATTATCAGAAGTTAATTTCCGATTGGTCTCCTCCAACATTGATCTCTCAATAAGTAGTTCCAACGGCCGATCATGATTTTCTATATCCTGTCCAGCTTGGTCAATGTGAACGGTCAAAACTTCCTCATCTGTTGGCTGTTGCTCATAGGGCATTTTCACTCTTGTCCATGTTAACATGTCCTTCATGGTCAATCTCCATGATTGCTAATCCATGGCTGTGTCCGATCACAACCCTATAGCCTCGCACAAAAGAAAGAGAGAAGGATCACAACGCCATATCAGGATGAAATTCCATAGATTACCAGTGTTACACCGTAGCAATTAGCAAATGAGGACAACATTAAAATGTGTGACAGGCATGAAGGTGAAGAGCAAATTTCATTCTTTCATATTAAAAAGTGTGACAGGCAAGGACGCTCAATGCACAATACCGAAAAGTGCAAGCTTCAATTATGACATAACATAAATGGTGAGCTAAAAATAGAATTGAATTTCCTCTTACTTGCTGGCGATGTAGTAATGTTCTTGGCAATCAAACTGAAGAAAAGGAAATGTTTCAGTGCTCACCTTCTTGAGCCTTTCATACATCCTAATGCATGAACTTTTCTGAGGCCAAAATTAAGTATGCCCTCAAGCCTGAAAAAGTATGGAGAGCGCACATTGTTATTTACTACTAAAAATGTTACATCCTATTCCAATGTCGTGTGTGATCTGTGGATCAAGAGGGATGGGAAAAAGGATTAATAGAGGGGAAAGGCCTCAAGTCAGGTCACATCCCATATCTGTGGAATCGTGATCTGCATTTGATATTCATCGTGATCCAATGATTATGATGTAGAACCTCAATCGGCAACCACAAATTTTGTTTCCGGGATGGTGTGTGCCATTGTGCGTGTTTTGTCAGGCCACAAACTAATGCTTACTTGAAGGTATTGGAATTCCATAGACGAACAGTCCCGTCCCGTGAACCTGTCAACAGTATTGGAAGCTCAGGATGGGAACAGACAGAACTGACTCTATTTGCATGCCCTTCGAGTGTTTTAACACAACGCTTTTTCTTCAAGTCCCAGATCTGTATCAACAAGAAAAAAAAGCTTCAGAACACAATACTATGCATATGTGCTCAAGAGTGTATTCTTTAGAGAAGATGCCACACCTTGGCAGTCGCATCATCGGATCCTGTAATTAAGTACTGCTTATCACCACGAGCGAAGTAATCCAAACATCTCACATTGGATGAATGCCCAGCCAATGTGAGGTTAGAATGGGGAGAATCAACACTCCAAATCTGAAAATGTCAAGTATAGTGGAAGTTTACAATTATTCAAAGTTCAGTACCATACTTCTCTTAATTGATCATATCGAAATTTTGGTTAGGAAACTGGGAGAAATTAAACCCAAACCTTAACTGTCTTGTCCTTGGAAACGCTTGCAAAAGCATTGGTATCCTTGGGGTTAAATGCAGCTTGCATAACAGAACTGGAGTGCTTCTCTTCAAATATTCGAGAGCACTTCCAGCCATTTTCCCAGTCCCAGAGCTTAATTACGAGGTCATAGGATGCTGACAGTACATAAGGCTTGGTTGGATGAATAGCCAAAGAAGTGACTTGATTACTCAGAGCCTTGAAACTCTTGACTCTCTTCATTGTATTATAACTGTATACGTAGATGCGGCCATCACCACCTGCAGCCACAATCCATTGCTTCTTTGCAATAAATTTAGCCGTCAAAACTGCAGTTGGAGTGATTGGAAATTATAAGGTGTGTGATAAAGCAAAAATGTTTTGTGAAAGAAACTAGATGGTTAACAGCGAACAAAAATGTGTTTCGGTGAGCTCGGATGACATGCCTTCCTGTTCCCTTGTGACTTCAAACGAGTTTACTATTGCCTGTGGATAAATGTGACATGCCCTAATTAGCCCAACATGAAATGGTATATATTTCAATTACAATTTGCTAATACATATTATAAAAAGCTAGAAGGTCCAACATTTACTCTACGTTCTGGAATAGTTGCCGCATTTTCACTGTACAATGAAGCCTTTGTATTCAAAAGTATATACAAGGGAACATTATCTAAACCAAAACATTAAGCACTAATATTTAAAATACCTATGTGAGAAAATAGAACCAAAACGTTTGTGAGGAAACCTTAGCACTAAAGCACTGCAAAAAAATCACTTCATCAAAACTCAACTCAAATATCTCACTTCACCACATAGTCGCATACTCCTCCATTAGTCTTTTACTATTACAACATCCATTTTATTTATAAGCCATATTTAGATTAGGCATATATTTCATAGCCAAGTTCTACCTTTTGTTTGTCCTAGGCTCCTAGCTAGCACAATTTGAATTTGAACTTGAAATTTCAAAGCGTGCTACAACACTTTTTTTTGAGAACGTGCAAAAGCTTTGCACGTCATTTCATTAAAGAAGAATAACTTTCATACAACACAGTGTGATACAACACTTCATAAGCTCTCCTAAAACTTCTGCAGAATTTTTTGCGTTGATTTGGTTCGTACTCAGATCATTAAAGTAGCTTGCATGATTGCACTTTATATGCCCTATACATCTTGTTTTCCATCTAAATCTAAACTTACTAACATTTGTAGAAGTCTGCCATTATCTGGCTCAAACTATTCCACAGTGTTCACCTCGGGGCTAGTCGGACGTTAGACCGACGCCTAGCGCCTAATTGCCGCCTAGGCGAGAACAATCGGTTAGGCGGGCAAGGCGCCACCCTCCCGCCCAGCGCCTAGGCGCCGCCTAGGCGGGCTAGGCGGCCGCCTAAGGGATCAGTGCTATTGCATATCTTTATACAGTGTCCAAGTAATAACAAACTATGTTTGGATTATATATACAAGTACGTTTCACTGACAAATGAGAGTAGTCACTAACCTTTTTCTGATAGTTCCAAATGCAGATGTGCCCGTTGAAATGACCTGTTATAATCCTGCATTGCACATGAGGAAATATATCATAAAAATACTCATGCTTCACACTCTGAAACGAACAAGGGCATAAACATTTGCACATCATTTCAATGCTCACTAGACAAATTAAACTACCCACTCACCATGGCTTCGTTGGATGCACATCCATGGAAACCATTTTATCAAAATTCACCGTGGATATGATCTGATCCAACCAAACAAACACTAATCAATACAACAACTGTATGAATAACTGCTTTTGATTATAATTTATAATGCGCACACACAGAAAGCAAGCACCGAGTCTGTGTCGCTGTGTCAGACACAGCTCGGATACATATTTATAAATGATTTATGTGTGTGACTGGCAAATTAAACGAGATGTGGTTGAGTGTAATCAGCTGGGATCTCCCAAAAGACAAGAGCTAATGCTTTCAGTGAGTATTACATATAGCTATGTTTATGCATTTGACCAAAACTCACCTCAGATGATGTCTGTCCCTGTGGGCCACAAACAGCCGTCAATGTCAGCTCGTGCACCTTATCAACGCTCTTCTCTTGATATTCCGTAAAGAAATTATCATACTCGATGTCGGCTTTTCCTTGGCTGATATCCTTAAGCTCGTCCTCGCCCATTACGCTGCTCTGCTCGATCAGAAACTCATCCACATCTGGCGGTGGCAACTGCTGCTCTTTCATTGTCACAATGAGTGTGTAAATTGACCTCGGCGGCACAACGCCGCAGAGCCACTCGGCAAAGTACCTCTCCGGGCTCCCCGGCTGAAGCCTGAAGGCAATGCGGTGATCTGTGTTGTTGGTTAGGTGTAATGGGCATGGGATCAACTTGTTTGGCTCAAAAGGGAATCGGAGCTCCAGGGGGTGGATGCCAAGCAGCTCGGTGGATGTCACGGTTTCTTTTTCTTGGCAACCTGTCATGGTTTCTTTTTCTTGGCAACCTGTTTCTGTTTCAGTCAGCATATTAGTAATTGTCCCTATGCTGGGCCTGTCGAGTCTATCGGCTTCCACACAGTTTAATGCTATTTCGACACATCTTTTTACTTGTCGGCAATATGCTTCCAGTGATGTATAGCTCAATGTTGCCTGTAGCCTGTTCTTCCAGTTTTCAAGTACCTGTAAAATTGAATTAATTAAATTATCCCCTCCAATTGGAAATGTAGGTTATTTTAGACACTAACATAGTCTCAAAGATGCTAATTTGACCGTTTCTATCATATTATGTTGTTACAATCCACAAAAACTATATACCATTAGAGTATGGATGAGTTCTTTTGGGTTGTTGGGCTATGCTTGTGGTTTTTGGCTTATGATTTTTAAATTTTGGTTGTTCGTGAGAGATAATATATATAGAAGAAACAGTCGCATGCAATTTTGACAGGTATATTTGAACTTAGTGTAGTGTTTACTACAATCTATCTATAGACCACATCTTAAAAAGATGCATCATTTAAAAGCTAGTTGCTGTAGCAGAAAATGATAACCCAAAGCCTGAACCTGGCCAAACCCACCCTATATTTCGTGATGAATCTATTAGAGCAATTTCATGTGGCCAATGTAGATGGATCTTTATATATCGACGGCCAAATCTTTGAATGCAAGCATTCAAGGACCCTAAACCCTTCAACTTACATTTGCAATCAATAGTAGAAAGGTAGTACTAGTACCAACAATAAAATGTCATGCAAAAATGATAAAAAAATTGACGACCATTTATTTAGGAAAAATTTGATATATGCCACTAATAAAGTTTATCACTTCAAGATATACCACCCAGTATCACGAAATTAGAAATACGACAGTCCAGTTTCTTGTTCATTTGAAATTGGCCATTTCCTTTTCTTTTCTCCCATTTCCCATCAATTCCTCATCCCAACTTCCCCTTTTGTCCCTCTTGCCCTGCCCTCATCTATCCAACTCCATCCCCAATCCGCCATTTAGTCATGCCAGAGAAACCCGAGTGATTTCAAGCGATCCGGCGTCACCTTCCCCGAGCACCCTACCGGCGCTGCCTTCCCCGAGCACCCCGCCGATCCCGCCCCCTGTCGGCGACGCGTCCTAGTTGCACTTGCCTCAAGCTCCCCTCCGGGCCCAACCCCCAACAGACCGGTACGTATCTAGGCCTGCCACGAGTTCATCCGCCGCGCTTGGTGCGGCTGTGTGTTCTCCATCCACGTCGTCGCTTCAATCATTCCAAGCTTGCCTGATAGGGGGTGGGACCGGCGGGGTGCTCGGGGAAGGCGGCATCAGATCACTTGAACTCTCTCGGGATTCTCTGTCATAACTAAATGGCAGAATGGGGATGGAGTTGGATAGATGAGGCAGGGTAGGAGGGGCAAAAAAGAAAGTTCAGATGGGGAATTGATGGAAAAATAGTAGAAATGAAAAGAAAATGGGAGAAAAAAAGCAAATGGTAAATTTCAAACGATCAAGAAACTGGAGTGGTGTATTTCTAATTTCGTGATATTGAGTGGTACATCTCAAAATGATAGTTTTCTTAGTGGCATATATCAAATTTTGCCATTTATTTACGTTGATTTAGAGGACGCCAAACGTACCACCCCAATGTAAGCATTCTAGCGGCACTACTGGGGTAAACCGAAGAGAGATCAAGAGCGGAGATCGAGGTGGTGGAGCCATGCCAGAGATAGGGCAGTGTCGGCTAGGTCAGCGGCGAATCCACGGGGGCCAGGGTTTAGGGAATTTTTTGTACGAATAATCTATTTTTTATTCGAAATTACAGAAATATACCTGTGGAAATTTTTTTACAAAAATAGGCTCCAGTCGCCCAATGGGGAAACGACTGGAGCTAATTGCCTAACTAGGAAGCGACAAGTGGAGAATATGGTAACGGTTGAGCGAATTATTGCTATCTCCCGAGCGTTGGGTGACTGGAGTTTGAGTCGCTGTACGATTGGACGACTGGAGTTTGAGTCGTTGTACGATTGGGCGACTGGAGTTTTAGTCGCCCAACGCCCGGGCGACAGGGGGGTTTAAGGCAGCGTGCTCGACCGCTGCCGCCCTGCTCATTTTTTTTCATTTCACTCACTCCGCGCCCAGAGAAGAAAGGAGAGAAGAGGAGAGGAAGGAGGGGAAGAAAAGGAGGGGAAGAAGAGGAGATGGAGAAGAGGAAAGGGAGAAGAGGAGAGGGAGAGGAGGGGGAGGAGAGGAGAGGAGAGGGAGGAGAGGGAGAGGGAGAGGAGGATAGGATAGGAGAGGAGGAGGTGAGGGAGGAAGGAGGAGTGGAAGCTATTTCATCCATTTAGATCCTCAAATCCAGATATTTTTTGAGTATATTGTACTTGTAGTATTATTTTTATGAAATGTTAGTGTTAGTAAAAATTGTAAATGTAAAAAATTTAGTATATTTTTAGTATAGAAATGTTAGTATAGAAAAGTTTTAGTATACAATTTTTAGTATGGAACATTTTTAGTATAGAAATTTTAGCACATTTTTAGTATAGAAAGTTTAGTATTGTGCGATGTTATTCGACATGTCGCAAAATTGAAACATATATGCAGGCCGACAACAGCAATGGCAATAGTCACTACATTGAGAGTGCATTACGGTGCTGGAACCGTTCGTGAAGGTCCGAATGGTGTGGATTTGAGCGGTTTTCCGCAAGTCACTCTCGTACATCCGGATGGCGAGAATGCTCGGTTCGCAGATGCGCTGCATTGGTTGAGTGTCGAGTTGTTCCTCCAACTCAAAGATTCCATCCCATAATATATCAACGTAGTTGACAATATACAGTTCATGAGGAGGGTCGATCCAGCAGGTGAAGTCGCATTTTGCCATTTGCGAAAAAAGACGGTAAACAAAGATGCTCTATAAGCAGTAACGAAAAATGTACTACTAGCAATTTGTACCCCAGAGTGTGGGCATCGGAAGAAACGTCGCCCGCCATCGAAATGGCCTTCGACGACCTGGACAACCGCGTCCTCATTGTGTTTGCATTTTGGCCACACTAGTTGAGCACGTCTCCTAGGTATCAAGGGGCAGTTAGGACCGAAGTCCTCACTCCTTTGCAAGGGAAGGTCTTTTTTTGGTGACCCCGCTCCGACTGGCCCCTCGGTGTCCGCCATGGTATGTATCTGTACGACGGAGAAGGTACTTCTTTGTTCGATTACAGGGTTCTCTACTACTAGCTTCATAGGACCGCACCCGTGCTCTTTATATAGAACGAGAGAACTTACTGCAATAGAGTATTGCTGACAAAAGAGGCCAGCTTTGCGCAGTGACATGACAAAAGAGGCCAGCTTTGCTCAGTGAGATGACAAAAGAGTGCAGTTTTGTGCAGTGACATGACAAAACGGGGTAACTTTGCTCAGTGACATGACAAAAGAGGTCAGCTTTGCGCAGTGACATGACAAAAGAGACCAGCTTTACGTAGAGACATGACATAAGAGTACAGCTTTGCGCAGTTACATGACAAAACGGGGCGGCTTTGCTCAGTGAGATGACAAAAGAGGTCAGCTTTGCGTAGTGACATGACAAAAGAGGCCAGCTTTGCGCAGAGACATGACATAAGAGTGCAGCTTTGTGCAGTAACATGACAAAACGGGGCCAACTTTGCACAATCACATGGCATGACGACGCATTCAATGATTCACGTAGTAAGTTATTTAACAATATTAGCATACCGGTTTTCTCCGTACACAAATTCTCAGTAACATCAAAATATCACTTACCATTGTATGTACCGATCGTTCTACGGTCGATCGTTCTACGGTCAATCGTTCCTAAAAAAATTTCCCAAAATGTTTTACGCACCTATAACATACAATGAATATAAACTTTTATTACAACTCCATTAGATTTTTTCCCAGTTTAAAACTACAAAATTGACAAAATTTTAAAAAAATCGCGGGGGACTGAGTGCAGTCGCCCAATGGGGGGGGGCGACTGCACTGCAAGTCGCCCAATGGGGAGGCGACTAGTTTCAGTTGCCCGAGGGTAGGGCGACAGAGGTTCTGTCGGCCAATGGTTGGGTAATTAGCTCCAGTCGCTTTCCTATTGGGCGACTGGAGCTTATTTTTGTAAAAAAATTTCCTTAGATATATTTTAATAAAAAATAGATTATTCGTACAACAAATTCAGGGTTTAGGTGGAGGAGTGGAGAAAGGAAGTAGCGCTAGCGTGATAGAGTTGCGCGGAGGTGAAATTGAGTGGGGGTGGGCATGAGCGGCCGTCGCAGATGGTGAGGGAGGCTGATGAATGCCACACGTTCTTGCTTTCAAACGAGGTCCTCTGCAGTCGCATACGGCGACTGCAGAGGGAAGTCGCGATCTGAGCCGTCCGATCGAAAAACGGACGGCTCAGATCCATTTTTTGCTACAGTAAAAGTTACTGTAGCTACAGTAAATTTACTGTAGAAAAAAACGATCCGAGCCGTCCGTTTTTGATCGGACGGCTCAGATCGGCGATTCCTCTGCGATCACCGTGACGGCGATCGCAGAGGATTCGCTTCCTTGCTTTGGCCTGGTCCATCCAAAGGTCGGTGGATAGAGAAAATATCTATGGTTCTCTATGGGATGAACTTGAATGGGATGCGGTAATTCAATCATATGATTCAATTATTTTGGATGAATAAGGTAGTTCAAGATCTTGAGAGAATGAATATATATATATATATATATATATATATATATATATATATATATATATATATATATATATATATATATATATATATATATATATATATATATATCTTTTTACACCCGGGTGTAATTACACCCTATATGGTATCTCGCAATGTAGGGAGTATCTTGCGTAACAGAGGGTATGTACGTGTAGTATATGAGTATTTAAGACCATCTAGGTGGTATGAACAATTTTTCAGAGGTGGTATGTACATTTTTTCGACATACTCCTTTTTATGCGCGCATATTAGGGTATTTACAAAATACGCTAAAAACTATGAACTCCTTTACAAGTTTTTTATGTGGTTCACATTGGAGTATCTTATAATTAGTATACAAATATATCTAAAGTGATAAAGGAGTATTTCAAGTTTGTTTAGGTGGTATATTAGAGGTGGGTGTAATTACACCCGGGTGTAAAAGATATTTTTCCTATATATATATATATATATATATATATATATATATATAGGACAGTGTTTCATGCACCATGGTGCCTAGGCACCAATATCAATATCCGTTGATTTGCTTGAGATTATAGCGTTTGATGTGGGTATCTTCATATACCCATAAAAAGTATATTTGAGATGTCAAACTCGAAAAATTTAAATTCAACTTCAGTTTAATTAGTTTGAACTATTTTTATGGTATATACTCACTTTGTAGTTGCATTGAACTCAAAAGTAGTTCAAACTAATTTGAACTGAGTTCAAAACTTACTTACCATAAATATATCAAGGGTATAAAACATTTTCATACCCAAACTCAAAAAATTATCAATCATATATATATATATATATATATATATATATATATATATATATATATATATATATATATATATATATATATATATATATATATATATATATATATATATATATATAAAAATTACATAAGGCACCATGGTGCCTAGGCACCAACATCCGATACACGTGTATGATTGATAATTTTTTGAGTTTGGGTATGAAAATGTTTTATACCCTTGATATATTTATGGTAAGTAAGTTTTGAACTCAGTTCAAATTAGTTTGAACTACTTTTGAGTTCAATGCAACTACAGTGAGTATATACCATAAAAATAGTTCAAACTAATTAAACTGAAGTTGAATTTAAATTTTTTCGGAGTTTGACATCTCAAATATACTTTTTTATGGGTATATGAAGATACCCACATCAAACGTTATAATCTCAAGCAAATCAACGGATATTGATATTGGTGCCTAGGCACCATGGTGCATGAAACACTCGTCCTATATAGGAAAATTACATAAGGCACCATGGTGCCTAGGCACCAACATCCGATACACGTGTATGATTGATAATTTTTTTGAGTTTGGGTATGAAAATGTTTTATACCCTTGATATATTTATGGTAAGTAAGTTTTGAACTCAGTTCAAATTAGTTTGAACTACTTTTGAGTTCAATGCAACTACAAATGAGTATATACCATAAAAATAGTTCAAACTAATTAAACTGAAGTTGAATTTAAATTTTTCGAGTTTGACATCTCAAATATACTTTTTATGGGTATATGAAGATACCCACATCAAACGTTATAAATCTCAAGCAAATCAACGGATATTGATATTGGTGCCTAGGCACCATGGTGCATGAAACACTCGTCCTATATATATATATATATATATATATATATATATATATATATATATATATATATATATATATAGGATTAAACTTACTAATGAGTCTAATGAGCCTGTTTAGACAAACTGTCCACACCATCAGACTCTTGAATGGACCGATATACAACAATAATGTAGAATGTATGAATTAGAGTCCTTCCACTGATATACAATAATGATGTAGACTGTACGTATTAGAGTCCTCCCAAAGGATGAATAGATTAAGGAAGGCAATGAACCCTGGTCTCTGTTGGGAAATCTTTTGTCTTTACTTTAACGCTCACCCTCATGTCTAATCTTTATAAGGTCTAGGCTATGGACTTGGTTCCAAGTGTGTTACAATTATTTTCCTTAAAATTATTTTAGCCAAATCTTGAACTCAGAATCTCTTCCTGATACAATATTGAGTTTTATGCACCTATCAATTCAGCCAAAAGATGTGACGAGTAATGATAGACAATATACTTCACCATTCTCTTGAGTTACATTTTGTTGAAGAAAATAAACTAGATAAAACCATTGGGTCCAAAATATGAGACATGAAACAATTCTATCCATGTTAAAACCTAAAATTTTACCTGGTCAAACTACAAACCTCTAATACAAAGACACTGAATGACGGGAAAATATCACATGCTTCCCTCTTTTATGGTGCTACCTGTGTACCCTCTTTTACAACTTTAATTTTTTTTGGGATTTTTTTGAAAACTTATACACTTAAGAAGTACAAAGATAGCATTGTAAGAGGTGAAAGCACAGGATATTTTCCCACCAAATGACTTCAGTCAATCAGATCCATCTCACCCGTGATCAGGGATAGAAATATCAGAACCGGAGAAAAGCCTAATCGGCCGGTTACAAAAAAACAAAATAAAATTCAGGTATCAAATTTTGAATTTGTGCTATTTGAAAACTGGTAACCAGAACGGTTACCGAAAAAACAAAAAAAAACCACTAAAAACCTAGAATTCTGTGCAGGTTCCCTAACCTACTCGATGGGTATACTCTGATGCAATATTAAGTCTTTTGGGTCTCTTACATATGGTTTGCTTGCTCTGATAGGCCCAATGAGGTTTGCATATGAGTTGGGAGTCAGCAAGCATGCGTTTTAGAGAGCAAATTTCCAAGAGAATCAGACACAAAGTTGTCAATAGTATTTCAGATAATTAATGTATATTTAGTTCATACGATAGATAATCTAGCGCAAAAAAAACCTAAATCAATCTAGAAAGTACATTATACAGGTATAAATTTAAATTTACATTAAAAAAAATTTTGGCCAATTTTTTTACTTTCCAGTTCCACTGGTAACCATCGCTTTTTTTTTTATCCTGCCCGTGATGCTCAGCTAGCCTCTGATTTTAGCTTTTAACAAATTGCCAACACATGCCCGACTCACGGTCTCCTTCCACGGCTGCCGCCTCTATCAAGTTGCTGCCGTTAACCCCTCGTCCCCTCTGCCTGCCTCGAACAAGCCATTGTCCCAATCTCTGAACGCATCTAATGCATGTAGTTTACCTATTAGTTCAACTCGTCCCACGGGGAATGATATATATCTTGATCTGCAATGAAAAATGTACTTTATATATTCTAGTCTAATTGGACTTTAGTCTTGAAATTTTAAATAGTTCTAGCTGATGTTATGCAAAGTTTTCACATGGAATGTTTGATGATGGATGAATGGAGGAGATTTTTAGGACTTTTTTTTTCTCGAATACGCAGGAGAACTGCGTATCATTGCATTAAAGAGAGAAAAAGATCGGCCCCATACAAACGCCACCGCCTCACTCCGGGCCGGACTAGGGCCAGTTTGTTGTTGTCTGTGCTTATTTTAAAAGCTGCTGTGAAAAGCAGTTGTGAAAAATCTACTAGTTCAGAGAAATTCCGTTACCCAATGGTTGTTCCTCTCACATTTTCACCGGTTTGTCGTGTTATTAGGAACGCAATAATGTCTATCAGCAACTTGAATTACAAAAAGGTAGTTAGCTAAATACAAAATATTTGATAGTGTGGGGTTCTACCAAAAGATATTATCATAATCTATGAATGGGTTCTTTTTTGCTACGATATATAGTTTATAGTTATGGTTTATGCCTTTTGATCCTAGTATGAGTATTTGTGCGAACAAACTGAACGCCGATAAGCCGATTCGTAAAGATAGTGATGAAATCATTCTGTTTATTTATTCGAGAGAACTCATAAACCATAAGCCGAAAAGAATTAAGAATACCACAATGGCCAACGGAACCTTAAGAGCATGCGAATATATTTGAACAATAATTTGTGAGCACCCATCCCACGTCCGGCAGTCCACTTACAGGTTTGCATGCATGTTGCACCAAGACGTAGATATGAGGTTGAAGTTTGCATTATAGCCCCGTTTGACACAGCTCAGCTTCACTAGTGAAGCTATTTTTTTTGTTTCAGCTTCACGAGCAGCTTCACCGGTGAAGCTAAATCTGTTTTGGAAAACTGTTTGGCAAAATAGCTTCACCAACAGCTTCATGCATGGCTGAGAAAGGGCAATTGTCCAAGATGCCCCTGTCTACCTGACTTGTTCTAACATTTGGAGTTGTATGTTTGTATATGGTCATATAAATTAAAAAATAACATATTTGAATGAGTATGAATTAAAACATTAAAATAAAAAATAAAAAAAAATTAAAATCATTAGGAAGCAATATTAGTGCCTTGTTTATGTTTCGTGAACGGGATGGACTAGTGGCAAATGCGTGTAATTTTGGTGAACCAGAGGGGCAGTGGGTTCCTAGGACTGCGGGCCTGAGGGAGAGAGCTGTGAAAAGCTACTTTTTTCAGCTTCACCTCTCCCCATTCCTTTGTGAGAGCAGAAAAAAGGAGTTTCACCCATGAAGCTGTTTGCAAAAAAGGTGTTTGGCAAAAAACAGCTCACAACAGCTCATGAAGCTGTTGGTGAAGCTGTGCCAAACATGGCCTATATTTGCCCCCCTGGTCCCATTAAACTGTCTTCACACTTTCTTCAGAATATTTTGAGTGCAGTATTGATTCAGTATCTGAACCAAGGTAGTTTGTGTGTGCATACCAAATACAACTTTACGCCATCTAGAATGATAATGTGTCGGTTGTAAAATGTTTCCTTCATCAGGAAATTGGTCAGAGAAGTTCTTACATTTTCAATTATGGGTTGCTTTCTTGTTCCTGTTATAACCTCCAGAATTATCACTCCCAAGCTATATATGTCTGCCTTGAATGTGATTGTTCCATTATCTAAGTACTCTGGTGCCATATATCCCCTGGATAACAACATGAATATAGTTTTGTTGTATTAAGCTGCAGACCAAGTGCAATTGAGTTGATGTTGAAAAGCAGTAGTTCTCGGGAGGCTTAGCTTACCATGATCCACGACGGTTCGCTGTGATAATTCGAGTTTGTTGTCTATCAAGATGTCTTGACAAACCAAAATCCGTAATTTTTGGCACCATATTGTGATCCAGCAATATATTTTCAGGTTTGAGATCCAAATGAATAATATTCCCTTCCTCGTGAAGATAACGCAAACCTTGACAAATTCCCTTAATTATTCTATAACGTTCATGCCATTGAAGTCCGCCGAATTCATCTGGATATACAAGTGAAGACAACAACAACGAAAGACAAATCTTAACATCCTTAATAATTTCACAGAGAGCATTTGGAACAGGGTCCGAGTTTCATTGTAACAAAAATGAAGAACTATGGTTGCTTGGAAAATCGGACCATGTAAGCTTTAGTGAATGGAGAGCAAAGCATGCAAGGTTATCGTACCTGTAAGATGGCTGTCCAGGCTACCATTACGAACATACTCAAAGCATAGCAGCCTTACTCGTACATCTGCCAAGACGTATTTTCCCTTGAAGTCTGTCATTATCCCCTGTGTATCTGCACAGTAGCCTAGAAACCTTACTATATTTTTGTGCTTGGCCCTCATCAGACAAGCAACCTCATTCTGGAACGACTTATCTTCAATTAGCATATCGGAAAGCTTCTTCACAGCAACCATCCCATTGCGAAGCAATCCCTGTTAGAATGGACACGATCTTTTATATTAGTTGTGGCAAGATAAGGTGTCGGATCAATGTGTGAGCTCAGAGGCGGATCCAGTATGAAAACAAAGTAGGAGTACCCACATATAAGGAAGTAACAAATATACACTACATATAAGAAAGTAACAAATATACACTAACAAATATCGTTTTAAGTGTTCACATATAATCATGATAGCCCGAAGGAGGCACAAGTAGTTAGATATTTGACCGCTCCATAGAAAATTGAATTTTGAATGTGGGCCTGGCCACCATTCGGTCTTCTTTGGGTCACTCCTATGTAGGGGTGAAAACGGATCAGATAGTTTCCGACCGATCCGAACGAAAACGGATACAGATTGTGTCGGATCGAATTTTTTCGGATAATTCTCGGATCGGATATGGATACAGATTTTTTTATCGGATACGAATACAATAAACCTAGTCTCCGTCGAATACGAATATGGATTATCCGGATAATACGAAAATGGATATCCGGGATTTTAGCCCAATAGACATTATCCAGCCCATAATGCCATAAGTGCAGCCCACGGCGAGGGCCCATCAGCGCATCCCCGAGGCCGCAGCTCACCTCCGCCAGGATGTTGGGGTCACTGTAGTGGGTCACGGCCTGCACGATGGCGTGCGCGCGCGCAGCGCGGTCGCGCTCTTGAAGATGCCGAGCCGACAAAGACGTCGTCGCACCCGGCTGCATCATGAGGGTGTGTCATCGGCGTAGCCACCCGCCGCCGCGGCCCGGGCGGCGGGAGGCGGCCAAGCTGCTTGGTCTGCATGACCAGGTCGTATGGCGCGGCAATGCGCTTGGCGTAGGAGAAGACCTCATCGTCGTCCATGTTACGGAGGGTGCGGATTCGACCATGATGGAGCGGACGGCCTCCACGACATTACCAGTGCCCGCCTCGCCCTTGGTGCGGATCATGGCGGCGACCTCGCGGATGCGCCAGACGGCCTCGCCGAGGTCGCGACACCCGCAGACGAAGGGGACGCGGAAGTTGTGCTTATTGATGTGGTGGGCGTCGTCGGCGAGGGTGAAGACCTCGCTCTTGTCGACGTAGTCCACGCCGATGGCCTCCGGGATCCGGGCCTCCATGAAGTGGCGATGCGGGCCTTGGCCATGACGGGTATGGTGACGGCGCGCTTGATGTCGCGGTTGAGGCCGGTCGGACATGCGGCGGCGCCACCTAAGCGCGGATGTCGGCGGGGACACGTTCGAGAGCCATGATGGCGCAGCTGCGCGAGCCCGGCCTCCTCGGCGATGCACGCTGCTCGGGGTGACGGCGTCCATGATGACGCCGCCGCGCGAGCATCTGGGCCAGAGCCCACCTTGACGGAGAAGGTGGCGAACTTCTACCGGCGGCTCCGGGGCGTGGCGCCATTGTTCTGCCGCGTACATAGTCACAACACCGCTGCCGTCGGACGCCATTTCGTGTGGCTCTGTTTCTCTTGCGCTTGTCGGGAAGAGGAGGGGCGGCGAGATAGCTCTCGAAGGAGGCGGCGGGGGAGATGGGAATGGGGTGGGTGGCTGTGGGTGGATGGCTCGGGCCCTTCTCTCGACCATTTAGGAAGGTAATGTTAAGTTTTGCGTTTGTGTTTTATTGATTCTTGTGCAGTATGTGATGAAAACTTTGATCATAATTTAATTTTTTTGATAAAACACGTAGGTGGTGCAAACATTGGTGGATTTATCATAACTGAGATTGACATAGAAGGCATTGAGTGCCGTTTTGCATACTTGATGACAACGGTTTGCTAGTCTTTACATCGTACTATATAGTTGTTTGGTTTTATTTTATACCGCTTTGAGTATTTATTAAAATAAAACTTGTAGGAACAAGAAGTCTTAGGAGATGCGGAGATGGAGGACTTAGTGGATGAAATGGAGGAATGAAATGTTCTTATGCTTGTTCAAATTGCTATCATGTCATCATGTATATTCCATGAATTGCACGTTGTTGCTACTTATGTAGTTATGCTATGTATTGATCGACTATCAAGTATATTTTCATTGTGGATGAAAAGACTATGCTTGTTTAGATTTCATGAATGTTTTGACAAGATAAACTATTTACGTATTTTTGTTAATTTTGGATGTATAGTTTAAGGGGTTTTCATGTTCCGATAAATATTCGTAACCGTATTCGTTTCGATTCGTATTCGCTCCGTATCTGTATTCAATATTATTCGTATTTGTATTCATATTCGAGTTATCCGCATTCGTATCCGTATCCGAAATAAATATGAAAATAAATATGGTAGAGGTATTATCTGTCCGTATCCGATCCGTTTACATCCCTACTCCTATGTGAGCTACGGGGTCAATTGATCCCATAGGTTTGTTTTTTCAAAAGATCCTTTTTTAGATCTTGCAGAAGAGGCTTATTTCTAGCAATATTTATGTGTAAATCATTCTTTATTATTTTAAAGGATTTATACCACAGGTACGAGTTCTAGCTCTTCCGCAGCTAAGATTAGACAAGCTTTAAACGTGCGATGCGATTAATAATTAACCATACCTTGTAAACCACTCCAAATCCACCTCTACCAATTTCTTGCTTATGGGAGAAATTTTGGGTGATTGCTTTAAAAAGTGACAACGGTAGATCAGTTGGCTCCGCGCTCGTATCGCGTAACTTGTTCTCCAGGACGTAAGTATCTTCGTCGTCCATCTCGAATTACTTCAAATATAGGAGCACAATATTAATAACTTTGGTCAGTAATACGAGCAACTACAGCATTTGTGCAACCAGAAGCGCAAAACAGTTGTTTCAAAAGAAAAACACGATAAAACAAAAGCAGGGATATATAGGAGTGATCATGATCTTATCAATACACCCAAATGAACACACAAATAAGAAAGATGTTACGTTGAAGAAGAAGGCCATTTATCTCAAGCACGCCTCAGGAGAAAGTACTTGTCTTTAATGATCAAAAGAAAAACAATGAGGACGAGGGCATATGTTATAACCTGGAGGAGACAGAGGGATGCAAGTGTTACCCGGAATGATTGGGGATGGTGCAGTCGTCCTGAACCTTGAAGATGATAGATCAAATTGAAGCAACCAAGGATCGAGATCAACAATGGTAGGACGAGGAAGGGGTAAGCTGCTTTGCTACGAAGACATATAAAATTGCAACGCCAGTTGAAAAATATCGCATTGTAATCCTGAATTTATGGGTCAGTAATGATACGAGGTCATCACAAACGGCTTTCGAACCGTCTGTGATGCAAATATCACAAACGGTTTTAGTTAAAAACCGTCAGTAATATCTAAATATCATAGACGGTTTTTAACTAAAAACCGTCTGTGATTATCAACTAGCACAGACGGTTTTTAGTAAAAAACCGTCTATGATTATCAATAGCATAGACGGTTTTTAGTTAAAAATCATCTGTACTATTCTCTTCTACCCCTAAATCTATTTCTGTTTATTGGTTAGCCTTAGGAAATGCTAGCCATGCCGTCTGAAACAAGCATATCAACATGTACATGTACTAGCTGAATGCCCGTGCGTTGCTACAGATTTAGAAAAAAACTAGAACATATTTGTATGCACGTTCCAACAAATTTTACCACCCGTTAGTTTTAGAACATGTAGTATGATAAAATTTTAAAATCCGTAGCAACACACGAGCATTCAGCTAGTATTATGGTGCAGAGTGAGTAGCATTGGAATTGACCTGTCATCATTTTTATTCTCACTTAACAAAGCAGAAGAAAAACACACGCCATTAATGAAACGATAACTTCACTAATCTGAATAACCATCCTCCCATCTCACTATCTTTTACAAATGAAAACTGGGGCCGAGCCGGCCTGGTGCCAACGCCCCCGAGTCCACGCCGGCTCACGCACTGCACTGACTCTGGCCAACTCCAAGCGCCGGAGCCAGCCAGGCCCCCACCGCACCCGCTTGCTGTTCCGCTGTTTCCATCCCACCGACCCCTTCCGCTCTGCTCCCCCCACCTTGCCGAACCCCACCAACCCACCAAGCGACGCCCCCCTCTCTGCTACTCGGTTCCGCTCCACACTGTGCCGCTCGATCGCCCGCCCACCTAACCTCCTCCTGCGATCTCGTCCCCCCTAGCGAGGCCTAAATCTGGTGGCCCCTTGCTCGCGCGCGAGGTTGGCCGGTCAATGGTGTCCGCCGCGGCGCAGGCAGGTGTGGTGTTGTTCGTCCCTATGGGGCTCGCGGGCTGGCACCTCGGCCGCAACGAGGTACTCTTCTTCTCTGGCACGCTCTTCATCTCTCTCGCTGTTAGCGTCCACCTCTCCCCGTACCTCCCCTCCTTGCCCCACCTCCTCGCCTCCTCCTTCCTCCCCCACCCCGTGCCGTCATCCTCGTCGTGCATCCCGTTCCTGCACCGCGTGTCGTGGGCGGACACCGGGGGAGCAGAAGGCAGCGGCGTGGCAGGAGGGGAAGGGGGTGTGGGGAGGTGAAGCGGAGAGGGAGCGGAAGCAAGTGGAGCAGGAGGGGAGGGAGGCAAGAGAGGCCGGGTAGAAGAGGAGGTGGGAGATGGTAACTGTTGGTGGAAGTGGAGAGGAGAGGTAGTTAGATATGAGAGAGAGGGAGAGGGATGTTAGATAGTCAAGATTTCAGTATTAAGATCGAACGGTTGAGAAGAGAGGAAGGAGAATGCACCAACCACCAACTCAAACTTATTAAATAGTAAAGATATATCCAATTCACATCTCAATTCATTTCACAAACATAAAACATCCATTTCGCAAATCAATTAATTGAAATGAAATAAAATATCCATTAACAAATACACAATTACAATCAATGTCAATCTTATCCCAAACAAAAAATCATTGTACATTGTGGAACTCTCCATCTGATTTTATGACTCTAGCCATAAAAAAGTATGCACACTCTCCTCGAATTTGTGCAAGGTCGGACTGTTGCAATGCAGTTGTAGAGATGGGCATAGCCTATCGATAGGAATATCAATGTGCGTACATATATAACCTAATAAGTATGAAATAATTGTGGAAAGATTGACAAACCTTAGGATTGGTGATCTTTGAGGAATCGAGTAGTAGTTTTATATGGTGGCAAACGTAGAATCCACACGTGTTGCCCGGCTATGATACTCATTTTTTCCAACACCAACAATACAGACGGTCTTTAAATTAAAACTGTCTGTGATAGTATATGTCACAGACGGTTTTATCAAACCGTCTATAATATAACATCTACTAATAGTATTTCTGTAGTAGTACATCCCCATCGTCTCTACTCCTGTCACCATCCTGGATACCAAGTCCAGCACACGGCGAGTTGTCCTTTTTCCCCATCTTTTTCATGCGCTTCTGTAGATAAGAATCGCCTGATTCTTCAGGCAGATATTCCACCGTATGATGAGACACATCGGCAACTATCAGAGCAAGCACAATTTTCTGCTCGACGAGTCCGTCCATCATGTAGTGTTTTCACTTTTGGGACAAGTGTATTAACTTCTTTTTGAAATGAATGATATGACTCTTGTCCTTCGTTTTTTTAAAAAAGTCCGTCCATCCTATGGATCTCATCTGCTACACTGAGTCATCACCTGAGCTTACTGCGCCGCCCATGTGCACTTTCAACGAACTATTAGAAGATACTATTCTATGGTATCCAGAACGAAACCTCTGAAGAGCATGGGATTTTTGCTGCGTCTAGAAGAGGATGGATCGCAGTGGAGCAACTATGAGGAGGAGGAAGTGTTACTTGCATTTTGGACCAGCAATAGTTACATGGACTGCACTTGAACCGACTCAGTGCAGTGCAGGCCATGCACGACTTTTAGACGTTTCTTAATTAACTCGACAAGTTGTGTGGTAACTTTGCATGCAACATTGTTGCATGTGCTGTTGGAAACGTGGGCAATAATTTAATTCCAAATTTTACTATGAGGCAAATACAATAAACTAGAGATGCAAAACTAGCTACTAACAGTAGGCTACTCAACATACTTCAGAATATACGCAAGAAAATTTAATATAATAACAGAGTCGAACGTGCACACGAACGACTTACTTGTTAGTCTGATGAAGAACGAGGAAGCGCGCAGCTTGACGCGATCACAGAGGCGAAGGTGTCGCAGTGCAGTGAGCGGTCGCGCAGATGCACTGCCCAGAAACCTTATTGCTGCCCCCGTGCAGGTCTTCACGGCAGCAACGGTCCGGAGATACCGCTCCTCTTCTTCGCGGTGCACGCCGGGAAGAAGAGTCGACGAAGTTCAGACGGCGCAGCACAACAACACACAAAGTTTGGAGGAAGAGAATGGAGGCAGTCAGGTTCTCGCACATACTCTGGACGTCTCCAGGCATATAAATAGACAGACTAGTAACTGACATGATTAAAACAGCCATTTACCCACTGGTAATTGACACATTCAACCAGTCATTTACACTAGTAACTGCCTATCATCAAAACCCCAGTAAAGCCTCTAATTCAAACGTTTGAATCTCATTCAAACACACACAGAGAGAGAGAGAGTGGTGCAGAGTTTAGCAAAAATAAAGATAGACTGGGTCTACCACGCGGCGCACCACGTCACGACACGGTCGCAAGTCACAAGTCACGCGATTTTCACGCGAAAATACGCGAGTACGCGCGCGCGCGTGCGTGCACGCGTGTGTGACTAGACAGAGCCATCCCCATACCATCTCTTTCCATATTCAAGGAGTGGAGAGGACTCCACCTTATAAATCGGTCTTCCTCACCCTGCCTTAGCAATATGATACTAAATATGCATGCTTTGGGATTCGCGAAATGGGCCTTCATTGGGCCAATTTCTAACATATGCTACCCTGCTCAAAGTGGTTACGAGCTGTTGGTTTATGATCGAAATTGTACTGTAATTATTGATGATTTATTTTGTTTGTTTGCTATAAATTATTGATATGTCAGGAAAAAACTAATATCAACATGAATATGCAAAAGAATAAGAAAAAAAAAGACAAAAAACCTAAAAAAAATTCAAAAAAGACAAAAAAGCAAAAAAAAAAAAAACCATTGGAGCGCTCGCTCATACTAGTGTCTATATGGATGATAAGCTACACTTATTCCAATGCAGGGTACACACATCTATAACAAACTAGTTACGTACCCGTGCGTTACAACGGAATTCATTGAATGTATAGAAAATCGTGATATAGAAAAGAGTTGCTCTGATTGGTTGGAAAGCGGAGAATAGTGAGAAGTTAAGGGAATAGAGCGATGGAGGAGAATAAACGTACAACCACTAACTCGTTCTTTTATAATAGTAATGATATAATAATTAATGTAGCATGTAAATAATAAATTGATCCACAAGTATCAAACTATATTCATCAACAGGGATGACATTAGGGAGGGCCGGGGGAGTAGGCGATTAGCGACAGGTTCTTTATTGTCAATTTCCATCATTGCCAATCCCCTCTCGTGTCCGATCACAACCCTGTAACGGATTAAGACGTGGCGGAAAGCTTTACATTGGAGCAAATGAGGACAATATTAAGAACTGTGACACACAAAAAGCTAGAACTTTTTTTCCTGAATATAGAGCTTATTACAAGCAAGCTACTGAGAAATTGTGGTCATGCTTTCGAAACACAATGACATTTTTTGTTTGTGATTGATTGTGTGTAGAACCACTTAATTTACTGATACCCCTGTATCTGCTCAACAGACATGTAAAGTGTACGTCGTACAATAGTAGTTAGGCAAGATCATATGAAGACAAGGTTTTTCATCCTCACAAAAAAAAAAGAAGAGAAAACAAGGTTTTTCCATGCCGGGATGTCCATGTAGGAATGTTAGTTTGCAACGTCACTTGGTGTACATTTCTGAAAGTGCAGGCCTCAATTATGACTCAAATCATAGATGCAGAGTTCAATCCAGAACATATTCTACATAGCATGCCCTACAATTCGCCGTATGTAGTATTGTTTTTTTAAGCTTCTAGAATTTGCTGGGTTCGCAAACAGTGATCTTGGCAATCAAACTAGAGAACGGGGAATATTTCCTTGTGTACCTTCTTGAGCCCTCCGTGCATTTTAAATTTTTACTGCACTAACTTCTCTGTGTCCGAAGTGTGCTCTGAAGCCTGGAAGAGTCGGAGACATTTGCAAACAAATAATTAGGTGTAAAGAGGCAAACCACTTTTATTCAGAGATGAAATAAATTTCTTATTTTTATACTCTCTCTGTTTCAAAATATAAATCCATGCTATACTAGTAAAAATAATAAAAATTATATACTATGAAAACATTTTACAAGACAAATTCAACGGGATCACATGATCGAAACCCCGTCTGAGTATACCAAGGATAAAAAATTGGCGGTAACTGGCTAGTTACCAACTCAGGCCAGTAAAAAGTGACGGTCCGAAGAGGTTCTGAATTAAAATTTTGAATTTCGAATTTAAATTCAAGAATAATAATTTGAACGATAACCGGTTGGTAACTAGTTAAACAGGTCGAAAACTGGCCAAATTCGAATATGGAGTTTACATTGGATAATTAAATCCGTCTAGTAGTAAACCGTTATTGGTACCAGCTAGGGTCCGGTATTTTCCCCATAATTGATTTTTGAATCCTTGGTGTATACTGCATTTGTAACATCCTAATTTTTGTTTTCTAACTAAAATTTCAGAACTATTTATTAAAAAAATAGTTGGATTTTCTTTGATGTTTTCACTGATTTCCAAAATCTAAATCCGAATCCAAATCCTAACCTCTCTGCCAAATTCAAATCCCTCCAGTCATGTGTTTGGACCGAAGCCCATATCCCTTCCATTTGGGCCAGGCCCGCCCTTTCTCTCCCAACCCAACTTCCCAGCCTCCACTTCCTCTCCACCTCCCTCTGCTCGCACCCAGGCCACACCAGCGCCGTGCGCGCTCCAGCCCGCATCCATCGCCGCGCTCGGCACGCCTGCGCCGCCCCAGTCAAGTAGTTGGAAACCGCCACAATGGAGACGCCATCCCCACGCCATCATCGCTTCACTCAATCGGTCGTTTCCATCCGCGTTCACGTGCATTGAAGCCTCGAGCTGAGGCCGTCGCCCGCGACCCAGTCGAGCCCACGCCCTCTCCTCTGCCCCTCTCGTCGCCGACCGCCACTTCGCCAGCGTTCCGCCGTTTCTGGTGAGGTTCTTACGAAACCATTCGCGTCACATTGTGTTCCAGAAACACGTCAATATTTCCCCTAGAACAGTTTCTTAATTCTCGCAGCTGTTAGTCGCATTTGAGCCATCTTCCTCGTCTCCGGTCAAGCCGCCGCCGATGTTGAATTCGTTGTCCTCGGTGAATGTCTCTTTGGTTCCTTTTGCCCACAGCACCTCCTCCCCCACTTGTACCTTTTCCGTACGTCGATTCGGCCACCATCGCCCCACCTCCTTTGGCCACATCCGCGCCCTGCAACTGCACTGGTGGATTTCCCTCACCGACGCGTTGCCCATGCACACGCTAATTCCGAAGGGGCGCCGTCGGAACATCGTCGCCACCATCCGCTCACGCCTTCAGGTTGCCGTGGTGCCACCACCCATCTCCTCCCCGAGGTCGCGTTGATCCATTTTTATCGCCGCCCGTGCCTTCGGCGCCGCCGCTCGTCGTCTAGAGCCACCGCGTAGACCTTTCCTGTCCCCCCTTCTCCACCTGTTCTCTCTGAGCAGGGGCGGACCCGACCTTCGGGCATGCTTGGGAGGCCGCCCGAGCGTCGGGCCGGCGTCAGTTCAGTTCAGTGCGTGTGGTGGTGCTGGTCTTCCGCAGGATTAACACGGATAGACAGGATCGGATGCGGGGCGCAAGCAAGATGAAATGTGTCGGCCACGAATGAATGATTGCCACTTCAATTCAATTTGAGTCGCCTAAGAGCAAGTTTAATAGTGTAGCTAGCTGCTACCTCCAATACATTTCCATGTCATCAAAAGATAATGATGCAGCTAACTCATACAATAAGCTGGCTATAAGTTGTCTCCACAAGAGCTCTCAATCATTTAATACATACATGGGTATTGGTCATTTAATACATGCATAGGTATAGCAGCTAGTTCTATTGGTACATGTATGGATAACGCCTCTTTTCCTGTGCTGTAGCCTGACTCTTGCATGGGAGCCGGCTTGGCTCTCTCTCTCTCTCTCCTTTTCTTCCCTCCACATAGGATTATGCTAATATAGATTCCCTTATAGCTAGCACAATCAGCCTTATTAAACTTGCTCTAAGCTCAATGATCAATTACCACCGTCATCCACTCAACCTAACCAATCCATTCCAGCTAGCTAGCTCTCCTATATAGCCACACTATATTTATTGTCATCTTATTATAAGATCAACGTGCTGCATGCTTCAATTAATTATTTTTATGATGGCACGCACGAGTAGCAATACGCTGATTACATATATAAACGTGCTGCGTGCTTCAAGGCCCGTTTAGAGCAAGTATTATAAGAGACTGTAAGCTGGCTGTATGCTGAGGTGGAGGAGAGAGAGGAGGAGAGAGAAGAGAGGTAGGCTGTAAGCTTACAGCCAGCTGAAGCACAAGAATCAAGAAACTTTGTGAGAGGAAGGGGTAAGTCATACAGCCTTCAACTGGCTGTAACTACTATATGAGTAGGCTGAAAAGTGAGCTGTAAGTATTCATACAGCCAGCTGAACGCTGTATTATAAGACTTGCTCTTATATATTGGCCTACACAGAAACATAACCATAGCTTGTAAAGAAAAAAAAATGGTCGATTCGACCTGGATTGGCCGAGTGGCTAAGGGGAAGACTTTAAAGATCTGCTGCATAAAAGTGCGCGTGGGTTCGAACCACACAGCCAGCAAATTTACGTTCTGTTAAATGACTACTACGCAGTAAAATCAATCCCGTTTTGCAACGACACTCGTTAGTCAAGCACATCAGGGTGCTGCCATGCCCGCATTTAAAAGGTGAAAAATAAAAATAAAGTCCAGAGTCTGAACTACAGTTAACAGCTCCTGACGGTATTGAAGTACAACCTAAAATCTGAACTGATGAACTGATTCAGTGATCAAGGTTTTAGATGGCTGGGCGGTTGGAAAATAGATCAACTCCACTGCTTGCTTTTCGCGCGCTATGCCAGGTATACCTTGCTGCTGCCTGGGCAAACATATTGACGGATCACGGGAGATGTTATCAATGCCATCCTGTGCATTGCCAAGGGCTCACTTTAGTCGATTGATCAGTTCATCGATGCTTGTTTGCCGCGGCAGGTGCACTTCTCCTCGTCTTCCTTCAGAGCCTGAACAGAGGAAAATTTTGAGCTAATGAGCTTGAGATAACTGGCTCAGTGGTTACTGCATGAAATGATTGCGATAATCGGAGAGCCTATTTTGGTGGAGCCGTGGAGGGCGCATGAGGAGCCTATTTTGCTTGTGCATTGAATGTTTGTTCGACATAGGAATGACCAGTTCCTCGTTTGAATGTTTGTTTCCGATCGACTACTAGCTCCCCAGGGAGAAGTGTTTGCATTTGTATTATCTCTAGCAATGCCAAGTATTTTACGTAGCGGTCTCACTTTCTGACCATGCATTCAAGCTAGCTAACATACCTACAGCTGGCTCTGCAGTCCCCTGATGTGCTCAATTGCTAGGTCCAGTATGTCCGCCGCGTTTTTTTGCTGTCACACTTCGAAAGAACAAAAGATAATTCAAATTGCATCGCAACTGGCCTGCAGATTGTACTCTGTTGAAAAAGATCAGAGAAGAACTACGACAAACTGCGTACTGCACATACAAACAAACACATATGGGATACGGCAGATTGATTAATGTCTATAATTGATCACCTTGTCCATGTTAGGCACTAGAGCCTGCAACTTCCTGAGCTTCTCGCTGATCCTCCTCCTTCGCTTCTATCATCGATCACATGCCTAAAGATTAATCTCGTAGTCCCAAAAAAAAGGAGGAGAGAGAAATGCTAAATACAGAAGATCATCTTGACTAGGGGTGAAAACGGATCGGATTCGGACGGATATTGCTTAAACCGTATCCTAACCCACATTTTTTCTCCGGATTCGGAGTCGAATACGGTAAGACCGGATACGAATACAAATTCGGATTATTCGGAGTTTTGAATACGGTACCGTCAGGACGGATATGTAACGGATTCGGCTCGGAAACGGATAATATAGGCGGATAATGCGGATGATTACAGCTCCAAAAGCTTACAAAGTTACAACGGCCTTTTGGTTTTATATAAAATCTGAAACCAATACTCCTACAATTCGCCAATTAATATGTCAAACTAAGTTAGAAGCAAATTTGTAACGAAAAAAGATAAAAAAAAACATTTACAAAAAGAATAGTGCAATACCTGAATCAACATATTAATAGCAAGTATTATCGAGCAATAAAAAGATAATGAATAAAGGTATCTTACCACGCCTTAATCCACTTCACTCACTAAACAAGCTTTTTTAGCCTGTCGTAGCATGCTTGGCATAAAATACAAGTACTTTTTCTGTTTTGCCTCCATACAAGGTATTAGTTAAAGAAAGAAGAGAGAGCTTAATACCCTGTTCTTTTAGATTTTTGGTGTCTGGTTTCCCCAAAAGTCAAAATAAATATAGTGGTTTTTTGAAGTGAGTTTTTAAATAGTTTATTTGAATCTAAAATCATATACACTATCTACGTTAGAGCCTTGAACACCCGCATCTGTCTAAAAAAATGCAGATAAAAAGCCATTAGTTGTATAAAAAAACAAGTATAGAATTTAAAACACATATGCAAGTGGGTGAGATCCAGAAGTCCAAGATGTGATGCCATCTCTCGTATAAATTCCTTGTGCGATGCAATGCCAGCCCGGCTCAGTAACTTGAGGTTGGTGGGAGCTCTCACGGGCTGGCCCAGTCGGTGTCTTGTGAGCACGCGGTGGCGCGTAGGAGTGGGCGATTAGTACCACATCGCTTCCTGGCGAGAGCTGCGCAGCGAGGGCGAAGCATATAACGAGGGCCAGGGCGACCAAAACAAGCACGCAGCTGCGCGGTGAGCACAAAGCGAGCTATTCTTTCACCTTTTACTGAAGAATACCGTGTGCACGCCGAAACAAGCAGCATAAGCCAATTTTTGGAGGGTACCTCTCCTGTAGCCGAGCGCTCGCATAATTGGATATGTATTCGGTTCTTATTTGGATACTATCCGAAAAATCGAATACCGAACCTATTCAGTCGGATATCAGCTATACCAAATTCGTTACCGAATCCGTCAATACATATTTGTATTCGAAACCGAATCCGATCGGATATTAAATCAGTTTATCGAATTTGCTACTGGTCGGATTTGGTACCGGAGAATTTGCTACTGGTCGGATTTGGTACCGGATCGGTCGGGAAAAATCCGACCCGTTTTCACCTCTAATCTTGACGACATTATACAACAGTACAGTAGAACTCCGCAAGCAAGGTTTCAGAGCTTCGTTTAGCGCTAAACGAACACGTGGTACTACTAAGAGTAAGGACATTGAAAGCGATCATATATATGAAGAATTAGTTTTGGGATTTGGACTTAATAGATCATGTGCATATATACCCAGTCCGCGATGCTCTATACTCTGAACGGCACCTGGTCTTGCTGCCTCTGCTGGTATTTATCTGAGCTCGCCAGCTTCCTCGGTATAATAAACTGCAGGCAGATCAGAGATAAATTAAACATAAAATCATGCATGCAGTTCTCATGAATTTTTTTGAAAATAACCTATCTTTTATTTGAAATAACAGAAATATACCAATGTAAATATTTTTTTTACAGAAATGGTCTCCAGTTACCCAACGACCGCATGACATGAAAGAAATCCGTGAACGGTTGGGCGACATAATTACAATCGCCGAACCGTCAGGCAATTGCTTCCAGTCGCCCAATGGTTAGGTGATTGCAAATCCAGTCGCCCAACCCTTCGGCGACTGGAGGCACATATAAAATCGACCGCACGATCGAGCCCCTGGCCACGCCGCGAGGTGAAGAGGAGAAAGCCAGAATGAATGAAAGAAGAGAAGAGGAGAGGGCAGAAAAAAAGAGAGGGAGAGGGAGAGGGAGGTGAGAGGAAGGAGATGTTCCACTACTTTGGTTAGGTAAAATTTTTTATATGTTGTAGGCAAATACCAGTGCAACAACTCTGCAACGAGGGGCCAAAGAGTTAATTGGATGGCGCTACTCTTCCCTTTTGAACTGTAAGACCCCAATTGATGAGGACATCCCTACTACTACCACGTCGTCAACTTCTCCAAGTATTCATGAAGTACCAAAAGAACCAATGACTAGAGCGAGAGCTAAACTTTTAAATAAATAGGTGAATTTGTTTCTTAACGAATTTTATTCTATTGATGAAACTAATATTCTACCTTATGCAAGCTCCTTATGTATTCTTAAATTTATACCCGTTGAAGACTTTGGAGCTACGATGAAAGAGATAGAGGCTGGGAACTAAAGCCAGGGAGGAAATCCACATCGACTGCCCATACCACCAGAACAAGAGCAGCGCCATGCAGCCATGCGGATGCCAAAGCCTGTCACATTCCCAACTTATGGAATTTTTGTTTAGCTTAAAGTCCAAACCAAAACGTTTTTTGTATAAGTCTAAAGGCTAGTAGTAGTATAGTTATTTTTTCGGCCCATACTACTGATTGGAATGGGCCTCGGATGCATGTGTGTTTGCGGACTGCTGGCCGCCGCCGTATAAATACGTGCAAGGACGGGAAAACAGGGGACTAGATATCATGGAGAACACTACGTGACGAGAAACAAAGAAAGAGCCAACAGTATGCGACTAGATAATTGAGATGGAAGAATTGTGCATGTTTCTTGAGTTTTTGATAGCCACAAAAATTCAATAGAAATTTGAGAGTTCTTGCAAATCGAGATCGTTCAACCTTTCTGCTGGGAATTGGGAGCGCGATAGAGATTTCGCTTGGTGGTCGTGAAGTCCGACGCATGTGATCTTGCGAACTAAAGAGCGTTCGTTCTTGCATTGACAATGAAGGATCACTATGATTCGAGAGGCTGCATGTGAGTATCCAATCTTACGTCGAGAAGATCGGGCGACCCCGTATCATCTTGGTATCAGAGCACGGTTTCTTTGGTAGGATTTTTTACCCTTGTTTTTAGATTGATTTTTTTCCCTATCCTATAGTCCATAAACTGAAAACAAAAAAAATCCAAACCCTAATTTTTTGCATCTGTTATTTTTATGAGTTTTGTTAGGTTTTAATCCATTAGAATTTTTATTTAAGTGCTGATCGTCGTGTTTCTTTCACGTAGCTTATTCGTTGTGTCTTTATAAATGCTAGAAAATTTTTGCTTGTTGAATCCTTAATTAGCATCCACAAAAAAATTAAAAGGAATCAAACTCTTGCTGTCGGCCGAAAATTTTTAGTTAGGAAACCATCTGCCGTCTTTGATCTCGCTGCAGGCCGAAAGCTCTCGGTTGGTGTTGTCGCATACGAATACCACCTTGAAGCTAGAATCCAAAGACAATGGCTCCAATCTGAACAGCTGTTTATTTTTGGAAAAAAAAAACACAGCCTTCAATTGGTTCGGATCAATAGCAATCAACAGCAAACCACTTGGGTTCTGATTCCACAGTTCGGCCAGGCAACCGAAGCATACTAGCCGTATCTTCTAGTCAGCGTCCTTTTGCGCCGAACTAATGATCTCCACTGTGCATTAATAGCCGAACATATTGATAGTTTGAGAGCTTTATTTATATTTTATTTATCAATTGAGACTAGCTCTTGAATATTACATTAAAGACTGCTCTTGAGTATTTTACATCTTCCTAAATATTTGTGACCTGTACAAAATCAAAAGGAACAATTAAATCTAGTTCGGCCTTTGAGAAAGAAAAAAAAGAGGCAGTCGTTAAAAAAAGAAGCCACGGCTTGAGCAAAAAAAAAAAAGAAAAAAAAAGAAAGCATTGGCTGAATTTGGGTGAATTCTTAGTCCATAAATTCAGATTGTGTAATTTAATTTCTTGAGCAATCTTATGCCCTTACATTCATATTTTTGCAATTGGCTAGCGTCTCTCCTAGTACTTGGGTGCAAAATGAGCTAATTAATCCTCAATTTCAGATTATCTTTATTTAGCTCATTCCTTTGTTTGCATTGAGTCACATTGATCTTTGCATGTGCGTTCATATACTTCATTTAAATATTTTGGATCAGCACTTAAGCGAAATATTCTAGCTTGGATTATTATTTAACTTTACAACATCAAGAATTTCAGATTGCTAGGATATACACTTCCATACCAAGTTTCACTAAATAACCGTTGTTGTGCAATTGTGAACACTCTTAAATTCGCTTGATCATCACGTTGCTATTGTAGTTTCTACCAAGTGTAAGTTTTTATTAGCCTTAATTCACTTCGGAAAGGTGAAAACTTTACTTGTGAGAGAAAAAAAGTGAGATCGAGTGATTGTACTAATCATCTATATATCTTGTTATTGCTTTGTGTTTTCTTTGCACAATCTAATCATGTCAGGTGGAGAAGATAACTATGGTGAGGAACATGAAGTTAATCTTAATGCCCCAATGACTCGCTTTCAACATCAGGCATTAAGAAGTACATTGCAACAAGAATTTGTAGCTGGCACCACTGCAATGGAGGAACAACTCAAGTCAGATATGCAGAACCTCCGCACTGAACTCAAAGTGGATATGCAGAATCTCCGCATTGAGCTCAATCAACAGATGAACGTGCTACGTGGGAATATTGTGAATGACGTTGTGCGAGCACTTCGGCCACAACAAGAGGAAGGAAACGTTCATCTTGGGGCTGCCCTTCCTCCACGTGGTGAGGGAGTGACTGTTGTCCAAGGTGGCCAAGAAGCTCAACAAAGGCGAGACCGAATGGTGGCAAATGCCATTCGTCCACCCCTACCTGGGAGAGGTGAAGGGGGCGGCTTCCATGGTCCGGGGAGGGGCCATGGACATGGAGGCCGTGGTGGAGGAGCACCTCGCAACGATGATGATTTTCTTTACTACGACGACGGTTACCGCCACCGTAACCACTACGGTGATGGTCGACCAAATGAGGAGAAGTTTGGTAAGGTTAAATTTACTATGCCAACATTTTTCAGGTACACGTGACCCTAAAGACTACCTCACTTGGGAGTTTAAGGTGGACAAGTTGTTTTGCCTACACAATTACTCTAAAGAGAAGAAAATATACATGGCTGCACTTGAATTCATTGATTATGCACTTATATAGTGGAAACAAGTTCAAAATCAAAGGAGAGAGTACGACGAGCCTCCCATTACTACATGGGAAGAGATGAAGTACCAGATGAGATCAAGGTTTGTTCCCAAATATTATAAACGTGATTTATTTGATACATTGCAACAAATGAAGTAAGGAACTCTCACGGTGGAGGAGTACTATTAAGGGATGGAAATAGCCATAATTCGAGCTAATGTATATGAACAAGAAGAACAAACAATGGCTCGATTTCTTGCTGGTTTGCACCCTTCTATCAAGCGCATCATTGAATTTCAGCTTTACAACAACATAATGGAATTGGTACATCAAGCAACCAAAACTGAAAGACAAGTGCAACACGACATGAAAGCAACAAGAACATCATTTTACATGCCCCGTGCAGCACCTACAGGAGGTAAAACCACATCTCGTTTCAATTCTTTTAAAGCTAACACATCGGGTGGAAGTTTTGCTCCTAGTACACGTGCTACACCAAGCGGGAAAAGTGCCACAACACCAATAGCCAAGAAGAATCCAGCACCTACTTCCTCATCTTCCGTGGGTTCTACGGCCAAGAGTAGCTCCATTCAATGCTTCAAATGTCTTGGGTGAGGCCATATGCAAAAAGAATGTCCAAATAACAAGGCCATGTTGCTATTGGACAATGGAGAATATGACTCTACTAGCGAGGAGGAAGGTGAGGCTCTTATTGATTTTGAAAGATTTGGAGACGTACATGAGGGAGGACAAGGTGAGGATGCGAATGAAGATGGTGTTTGTGACCTCGAAGCTGGCCTATACTTTTGTGTACACCAACGGTGTTGAGTGTGCAAGCAAAATCCAATCATGAACAACGCTGCAATCTTTTCCAAACATGGGCTCAGGTGAGTAAGGATGGTAAGTATTGCAAAGTCATTATTGATGGTAGAAGTTGCCACAATTTAGCTAGTAAAGAGCTTTGTTCTAAACTTGGTTTGAAATATAAGAAACACCCACATCCATATCAAATTCAATGGTTAAACAATAATGGTTCAATAAATGTTGGGTATACAGTTGATGTTAGCTTTCAGATTGGTTTTCATCGTGATACTGTAGAATGTGATGTTGTATCCATAGAAGTATGTCACTTGTTATTAGGTAGACCATGGCAATATGATCGTTCTGTGATTCATGATGGAAGAACTAATCAATACAAGTTCATGTGGAATAATAAAGAAATATTGTTACGACCATTAACTCCTTCTCATATTATACCTGATAACATGCAAAAGGTTGAGGTGAAAGTGGAGAGTGAGAAAGGAAAGGAGCAAAAGAGTGTGATTCCACAAAATGTGAGTGATAGCCACAAGCTAAAACTGAGTGGAAAAAGAAAGGGTGAGGAAGAGAAAAAGTTAGTCATGATAGCCACCAAATCTGATTTGAGAGAGATGATCCCACTTTGGAGCATTTGGTATTGCTGTATAAAGATGTTTTGCTTTCTACTAATGACTTAACCTCTCTTCCTAGTGTGGTTTCTCAAGTGTTACAGGCTTATGAAGACGTCTTTCCAAAGGAGGTATCCACTGGTCTACCACCCATTCGAGGCATCGAACATCAAATTGACTTGGTACCGAGAGCTCCACTTCCCAACGGCCCGCCGTACCGCACAAACCCGGAGGAGACAAAAGAAATTCAGCGGCAAGTGCAAGCGCTCATGGAAAAAGGGTGTGTACGCGAAAGTCTTAGTCCTTGTGCCGTTCCTGTCATTCTTGTTCCGAAGAAAGATGGTACATAGAGAATGTACGTAGACTGTAGAGCTATCAACAATATTACTATTCGTTATCATCATCCTATTCTTAGGTTAGACGATATGCTTGATGAATTGAGTAGCTCTACTATCTTTTCTAAGATTGATTTACGTAGCGGATATCATCAAATTAGAATGAAACATGATGATGAGTGGAAGATAGCTTTTAAAATAAAATTTGGATTGTATGAATAGTTAGTAATGCCTTTTGGTTTATCTAATGCTCCTAGTACATTCATACGATTAATGAACCATGTTTTAAGACACTTCATTAGAAAATTTGTGATAGTCTATTTTGATGACATTTTGATATATAACCGATCATTGGAAGAACACGTTGAACACATTAGACAAGTGCTAGAAGTGCTAAGAACTGAAAAATTATATGCTAATCTTGAGAAGCGTACTTTTTGCACAAACAAAGTGGTGTTCTTAGGTTATGTTGTTTCGGCTCATAGACTTGAAGTAGATGAATCCAAAATTGAAGCTATTCGAAACTGGCCTACACCTGTCAATGTTAGTCAAGTTCGTAGCTTCCATGGGCTTGTTGGATTTTACCAACGCTTTGTGAAAGATTTCAACACCATTGCTGCCTCATTAAATGAATTAACTAAAAAGGACGTTGCTTTTGAATGGGGAGAATCACAAGAAAAGGCCTTTGTTGAATTGAAGAAATGTTTGACTGCAGCACCATTACTTGTTTTACCTGATTTCACTAAAACTTTTGAGATTGAATGTGATGCTAGTAGAAAAGGTATTGGTGGTGTTTTGTTGCAAGAAAGAAAACTTGTTGCATACTTTAGTGAAAAACTTCATGGTGCACAATTGAATTATCCTGTTTGTGACAAAGAATTATATGCTTTTGTGCGCGTTTTAGAGACTTGACAATATTATCTTTGGCCTAAAGAATTTGTTATTCATTCTGATCATGAAGCTTTGAAATATTTGAAAGGTCAAGCTAAACTTAATCGTAGACATGCTAAGTCGGTTGAATTTATTGAAACTTTCCCATACATTGTTAAATACAAGAAAGGCAAAGAGAATGTGGTAGCTGATGCATTGTCTAGAAAAAATGTGCTTTTAACGTAGTTGGAAGTTAAAGTGCCTAGATTAGAAAGTTTAAAAGATTTATATGTTTTCGATCATGACTTTTCAGCACCATATTCTAATTGTAAAGATGGGAAATGATAGGATAAGTTTCATGTTAATGATGGTTTTCTCTTTCGCATGAACAAGCTATGCGTTCCAGAATCTTCCGTGCGTTTGCTACTATTGCAGTAGTCTCATGCAGGAGGACTGATGGGACATTTTTGAAGAGAGAAGACATACAAGATATTGGCCGATCACTACTATTGGCCTAAGATGAGGCGAGACGTCGAGCGGTTTGTTCAAAGATGCATCACATACCATAAAGTGAAATCGAAACTCAATCCACATGGTTTGTATACTCCACTTCCAGTTCCTAGTACACCTTGGGAAGATATTAGCATGGATTTTGTGTTAGGATTGCCTAGGAATAAGAGGGGAGGGACTCTGTTTTTGTTGTTGTGGATAGATTTTCAAAGATGGCACACTTTATTCCTTATCATAAGAGCGACGATGCGTCACATGTAGTTGACTTGTTTTTCAGGGAGATTGTGAGATTGCAGGGAATGCCAAGAACCATTGTTTCCGATCGTGACGTCAAGTTTATGAGCTACTTTTGGAAGACTTTGTGAGCCAAGCTTGGGACAAAGTTGTTGTTTTCAACGACTTGTCACCCATAAACAGATGGACAAACTGAGGTGGTGAACTGCACACTTTCCATGTTGCTACGGATAATGATAAAGAAGAACTTAAAAGAGTGGGAAGATTGTCTACCGCATGTTGAATTTGCATATAATAGGACGGTGCATTCGACAACTCACTTGTGTCCATTTGAGGTAGTGTATGGCTTCAAACCAATCACGCCACTTGATTTACTGACACTTCCATTACAAGAACGTGCTAATATGAAGGCTTTCAAGCGTACTGATTTTGTGAAAAAGCTCCATGAAAAGACTAAAGAGATAATTGAACAAAAGGTACGTGCTTATGCTTCTAAAGCTAACAAGTCTAGAAAGAAATTGTTGTTTGAACCAGGTGACTTAGTGTGAGTACATCTTCGCAAAGAATGCTTTCCGGATAAGCGTAAATCAAAGTTGATGCCCCATGGTGATGGTCCTTTTAAAGTACTTGCCAAGATCAATGATGATGCATACAAGATAAAGCTTCCAGGAGACGATTATGGGGTAAGTATAACTTTCAATGTTGCTGATTTGTCACCATTCTTTGCACAAGACGATACAGAGTCGAGGACGACTCCTTCTCAAGAGAGGGAGGATGATGAGGACATCCCTACTACTACCACGTCGTCAACTTCTCCAAGTATTCATGAAGTACCAAAAGGACCAATGACTAGAGCGAGAGCTAAGCTTTTAAATAAACAGGCGAATTTGTTTCTTAACGAATTTTATTTTATTGATGAAAACAATATTCTACCTCATGCAAACTCCTTATGTATTCTTAGATTTATACCCGTTGAAGACTTTGGAGCTACGATGAAAGAGATAGAGGCTGGGAACTAAAGCCATGGAGGAAATCCACATTGACTGCCCATACCACCAGAACAAGAGCAGCGCCATGCAGCCATGCGGATGCCAAAGTGTTAGACCATGTGGCTAGATTTAGGATATTTTGGTGATGAATAATTGACAATGGTTAATTTGTTATGATGAATAATTGGTGATTTGTGTTGCGTGTGTGCGGACTGATGTTGGCCAAGTTGAGACGAACTTGTGCCGGAAGAATGTTCTTTGGTCTTTGCATGTGCAGGTTGAGCATGGAGGCGATCATGGTCGGTGACAAGGTGGACCGGAACTAGGATGGGGAGATCTGAGGTTCAGACGGTCAAGGAGGTCACGAGATGATCGGGCTCATGCTTGGGGCGCATGGAGATCGAAGGTGGATGATACGTGGAGAAGCTACGGGAGGTGCGGTCCTGGAGGCTTCGACACGTGACGTGTTAGAAAAGTCGTGAGTGTGAAAAACCTGTGTTAGGAAGGGTTTCGGGTCCCTTGAAAATTAGTGGGCCAAAAGTCTAGTTGGAGTTGGATTAGGATTCTAAGTCCTAATTGGAGTTGGATTAGGATTCTAAGTCCTAGTTGGAGTTGGATTAGGATTCGAAGTCCTAGTTGGAGTTGGATTAGGATTCTAAGTCCTAGTTGGAGTTGGATTAGGTTCTAAGTCCTAGTTGGAGTTGGATTAGGATTCTAAGTCCTAGTTGGATTAGGATTTTAAGGCCTAGTTGGAGTTGGGCTGTGTGTGTATATATATGCATGCGGCGGCATGGCAAGAGAGGTACCGAGCAGCCGTGGAAGAAAAATACATATACGGTTTTTGGGGTGGCCAAACGTTTTCTTTGGCATGGCATCTTTTTGATCACGAAGCGCACGACATTGTTCAGCCATCGGTCAGGCAAGCGATCTCATATTTTGCTTAGTTGCATAATTAGGGCTTAATTTATTTTCGTCACTATCTGCATCAGCGATCTTATTTATTTTATATCTCAAGTTCTAGAGCTCCGATTGATGCAATTCCAGTTGGGTTAGTTCAATAACTGTCTCTAGTTTATTCTGAAAAAATTTGAGGTCAATCGGAGTTATGGTTTTTAATCGGGATCAGTTTTAGTGAGAGTACATTATTCTGTCCAGAATTATTAAATGAGGCTTAAATAGGTTTTGTGTTTAGGGGAGAGTCTTAAAATTTATTTTTAGCTTCCGCAATCATTCACCCCCCTCTGATTGCCTATCTTAGTGTGAATCGATCCTACAAGTGGTATCAAAGCAGGTTTATTTTTCTAATTGATCTTAACCGGTGATTAGAAAACATGTTAACGGATAGGTATTCCACAAAACCTTGTGTTTTCGATGGTGTTGATTTTCAGTATTGGAAAGCGAAGATGGAGGCATATATTCAAGCTCAAGGCTTTGCAATATGGGAGAAGGTCTACAAGCCTTATCAAGTGCCCGAGAACGATCTTTGTGTCGTGACAAATTTAGCACAAGTGGAGGCAAATAGTAAGGCAAGGAACCTGATAATTCAAGGACTAGGAAGGAGTGATTTTGGTCGTGTTGTGCATCTTAAATCCGCATATGAGGTATGGAAAGCACTATGTGATTATCATGAGGGTTCATCTACTATTAAAGAGGTACGTCAAGATATGTACAAAAAAGATTACATGCGTTTTGAGATGAAACCTGGTGAATCAATAGATGATCTCTTTGCCCGCTTTAACAAAATTCTTAGTAATCTACGTGCTGTTAATGTTAATTATACTGATGCTGAAAATGCACGTCAATTACTTGGAGCATTAGATATGTCTATATGGGAGATGAAGGTTATATCCATTAGAGAATCTACTGTCATGAGTACACTTACATTAGATGTACTTTATTCTAAATTGAAAACTCATGAATTAGATGTTTTTGCTAGAAAAAATAATGGTAATAAATCAATTGCTTTAGCTTCACAATCTAGCAAGTCTAATGGTGATAATTCTTCTACTAGCTATGCTTTGTCTTCTTTGTCTTCACTAACCGATGAACAGCTAGAGCAACTTCCGGAAGATGATTTGGCACTTCTCTCTACACGCTTCACAAGAGCTTTGCAGAATGTGAGATCAAGAAAGAGAGGAAATTTTGGTCCTCAAAGGTGCTATGAGTGTGGTGATCTCAATCATATTCGTCCCAAATGTCCAAAGTTTCTAGCAAGATTTGCAAAAGAAGAGAATGAGAAGGAAGATGAGATGGAGAAAGAAAAAAAGAAGAATAAAAAGAAGGGCTATATTAATCGCAAGGTGGTGCATCGTGTTCTTTCAGCTCTTGAGCAAATTAATTTGAGTGATGTGGACACGGACAACGAGGATGATACTCCCAAAGGCAAGAAAGATTTAATTGGGTTGTGTCTAATGGCAAGTAGCAAAAGCTCCACCGACAATGATGATCTTGATAGCGACAGCTACAATGAGGTAGAACCTTCTTATGATGATTTAGCTAAAGCTGTTGCTAAACTTGGTACTTTGCTAGAAAAGAAAGACAAAAAGATTAAGAAATATGATACCTTGATTGAATCTCTAAATTCTGAAATTGCAAGACTTAGAGTTTTAATTCCTGATGATGAATCTTGTGAGTCTTGTCAAATTTTATATTCTGAGTTAGAGAATGCTAGGTCACTTAATGCTTTAAACATAGATCAACTTAGAGATGTAACTGCTAAATTTGATGAATTAAGATTAGCACATGACTCTTGTGATGAAAAATTAAAATTTGCTAATGATGAAATTGGAAAGCTCAAGTTTAGTTCTTCTTCATGTTTAGAATCAAGTATTTCAAATGTTCAATCTAAAGCTTGCTCTAAATGTGAATTGCTAGAAGCTAGACTTAGTTCATCTCAAGAAACAATTCAACAGATGCTTTATCATGAGAAATCTTCTTGCTCTAACTGTCCTAAGCTAAACACTGAAATAGAAGCTTTGACTAGACAACTTAATGATTTTGCTGAAAAAGAAAGATTGGCTCAGTCTAGTGCTTCTAAAAATCTTGTGAATGAACCTGATAAATGTACAACTTGTCCCACTCTAGTTAAAGAGAATGAGTACTTGAAAGACACTTTAGAGATATTTTCTTTTGGCAAGAAAAATTTGAATATGATTCTAGACAAGTCAAAAACAAGTATGAAAAATCGTGGTCTAGGATTTAATTTTGTTGAGCATGCCAAGAATAATCCTCCTAAGGTTATTAAGTCTCTTGAACCCGGAAAAATTGAAGTGAAACTGGAACAAAATCAAACTATGTTTAAATCAGCTGGCTTTGTGCAAAGTTTATCAAATAATAATGTAGGTGCTAGCTCATCATCTCAAAAGAATTTTTGTTATGTTAAATTTCATTGCACCTATTGTGGAAGAGATGGACACTTGAATGAATTTTGCTTTAGACGTGTCAAGAAAGAGAGAAAGGAAAGATTGAATGCTTTGAGACAAAAACATGCAATGTCTTTTGTTCCTAGAACTAATGTGAAAGCTATGTTTTTTGAGAACTTTCATGATGGCTTTAAATCTACTTCACATGCTAGATTGGGATTTAATTCAAATGATTCATGTTCTTTTCGGCATTCTAATCATCCACATGCACGTGATTTTGGTTCTACCTTTGTTGCTCCTGTTCGTCGTGTGTCACAGTACTGGATTCCTAAATCTTATTTTACTAACCCCAATACTGTGAGACCGATGTTTCCTGTCATGTAAGAACAGCTGACAAGGATGGAGAAGATGAGCTAAATTGGGTTCCGTTTTTTTATCATCGCTTGATTGGAACACTTGATGGTTCTTCACTCCTTTGATGGTTTGCAAGAGATTTCACTGTTTAAAAGACCATGTGGAAAAGGTAATATTGTCTTACATCTTGTTAAATTCTCAAGTTGCTAATTTGCACATGAAATCGTTTGATACTTCTCGTTTTCCTCAATTGTGAAGTGAGTTGGGAGTATTACATCTTATGGGATTATTCTGAGGGGGAGCTTGTTGTTTAAAAATTTCGGAAGCTTTGTTTTTTTATCCTTGTCAAATAACTCATCAAATCCAAGTCATTGAAATCAATTGAGTAGTAGAGCTTTCTTTATCATATCTATTCATATGTTGTGTAGTTTTGATCAGGACTGTTTATAATTAAATTGCTATATTTGAATTAAAAGTATGACATGGCGCAATATTTTGACTAGATTAATTATAGTTATTACTTTGCGATGTCCATCGAAAATGATTAGCTTGATTGTGAGTCTTATTTTAACTCTTGGTTATGAGACTTGCATGTTTCATGTTCCAATTCTTATGATCACTCAATTTGGCATGTTATTAAAAAAGAGAGTATATAAAGAAAAAATTGAAAAGATGTATGCTTCAAGCATGCCATGGTGAACAAAAAAAAGAGGCACAAAAGTGCGCAAAATGAAAAGAAGTATGCTTCAAGCATGCCACCATCAAAAAGAAGAAGAAGAAGAAGAAGAAGAAGAAGAAGAAGAAGAAAAGTATGTCATTATGAAAAGAAGTATGCTACAAGCATGCCACGTGCCTAAAAATTGAGTGTGAAGCAATGAGTTGTTACATGAGACTGCTAGCCCGTCTAGAGTTAAAATCTGCTTCACTTTTAGGTTTTGACTTTTCGTTGTGATATCTCATTGTGCTCTCTATAATTGGTTTGGTCATTGTTGATACGCCTGTCATTGATATAAATTGCTTAATCATATTGAAAATTTGTTTTGACATTGCTATGTGATATATGGCTTAATATGATCTAGATAGCTCTACTCAAAAATATGTCTTTGTTGCTCTATTAAATAAATGCACAATGACTTGGATAATCTACAAAGCTTCTTGATTTTTACTTTCATTGCTCCGTCTTAGAATTATTCCTTCTTTAAATTTTCTTGATGATTACATTGCCAAAGGGGGAGAAATTTGGTGTGCTTTGCGAGAAATTAAAGAGAATTTGGAGAGAATAAAATTACCTCTCTTATGTTGAGGGGGGAGAGATTTGAGACTTATGGTTTAAAATATTTTTTCGGCTTTAGTTCTTCACTTATATCTATTTGAAGCTAGTTCATCATACAATTTTGTGGTGTTGTCAATGTATTCATCAAGGGGGAGATTGTTAGACCATGTGGCTAGATTTAGGATATTTTGGTGATGAATAATTGACAATGGTTAATTTGTTATGATGAATAATTGGTGATTTGTGTTGCGTGTGTGCGGACTGATGTTGGCCAAGTTGAGACGAACTTGTGCCGGAAGAATGTTCTTTGGTCTTTGCATGTGCAGGTTGAGCATGGAGGCGATCATGGTCGGTGACAAGGTGGACCGGAACTAGGATGGGGAGATCTGAGGTTCAGACGGTCAAGGAGGTCACGAGATGATCGGGCTCATGCTTGGGGCGCATGGAGATCGAAGGTGGATGATACGTGGAGAAGCTACGGGAGGTGCAGTCCTGGAGGCTTCGACACGTGACGTGTTAGAAAAGTCGTGAGTGTGAAAAACCTGTGTTAGGAAGGGTTTCGGGTCCCTTGAAAATTAGTGGGCCAAAAGTCTAGTTGGAGTTGGATTAGGATTCTAAGTCCTAATTGGAGTTGGATTAGGATTCTAAGTCCTAGTTGGAGTTGTATTAGGATTCGAAGTCCTAGTTGGAGTTGGATTAGGATTCGAAGTCCTAGTTGGAGTTGGATTAGGATTCTAAGTCCTAGTTGGAGTTGGATTAGGTTCTAAGTCCTAGTTGGAGTTGGATTAGGATTCTAAGTCCTAGTTGGATTAGGATTTTAAGACCTAGTTGGAGTTGGGCTGTGTGTGTATATATATGCATGCGGCGGCATGGCAAGAGAGGTACCGAGCAGCCGTGGAAGAAAAATATATATACGGCTTTTGGGGTGGCCAAACGTTTTCTTTGGCATGGCATCTTTTTTATCACGAAGCGCACGACATTGTTCAGCCATCGGTCAGGCAAGCGATCTCATATTTTGCTTAGTTGCATAATTAGGGCTTAATTTATTTTCGTCACTATCTGCATCAGCGATCTTGTTTATTTTATATCTCAAGTTCTAGAGCTCCGATTGATGCAATTCCAGTTGGGTTAGTTCAATAACTGTCTCTAGTTTATTCTGAAAAAATTTGAGGTCAATCGGAGTTACGGTTTTTAATCGGGATCAGTTTTAGTGAGAGTACATTATTCTGTCCAGAATTATTAAATGAGGCTTAAATAGGTTTTGTGTTTAGGGGAGAGTCTTAAAATTTATTTTTAGCTTCCGCAATCATTCACCCCCCTCTGATTGCCTATCTTAGTGTGAATCGATCCTACACAAAGCCTGTCACATTCCTAACTTATGGAATTTTTGTTTAGCTTAAAGTCCAAATCAAAACGTTTTTTTTGTGTAAGTCTAAAGGCTAGTAGTAGTATAGTTATTTTTTCGGCCCATACTACTGATTGGAATGGGCCTCGGATGCATGTGTGTATGCGGACTGCTGGCCGCCGCATATACGTGAACGGACGGGAAAACAGGGGACTAGATATCATGGAGAACACTACGTGACGAGAAACAAAGAAAGAGCCAACAGTATGCGACTAGATAATTGAGATGGAAGAATTGTGCATGTTTCTTGAGTTTTTGATAGCCACAAAAATTCAATAGAAATTTGAGAGTTCTTGCAAATCGAGATCGTTCAACCTTTCCTCTGGGAATTGGGAGCGCGATAGGGATTTCGTTTGGTGGTCGTGAAGTCCGACGCATGTGATCTTGCGAATTAACGAGCGTTTGTTCTTGCATTGACAACGGAGGATCGCTACGATTCGAGAAACTGCACGTGAGTATCCAATCTTACGTCGAGAAGATCGGGCGACTCTGTATCACCAATTGACCTCTGATTAATGTCGCCGAAGTCTGTTCTTGTAAGTGAAGCTTGATTACTAGATATGATATTCTTCCCTTTCTGTTGTGAACTGTTTGAAGGGGCAAAAAGTCCTGCATTCTGGTTGCTTACCCTACCAACCGGTGGTTCATGGTTATGTTTTCCCTCGTAAGTTGTTACGACAGTCTTGGGGTCTGATGAAGCCCTCTCAATGTGCTTCCTAACACTGCATCCAGCATATGTGCACTTGTAATAACTCCTACAGGTAGAGAGATGTCATGTAGGTAAGAGAGAGATCATGTAGGTAACGCTGAACCAAGTAAGAAAGAATGCATGCCATGGTTTTTTTTTGTAAGACACTGTATCTAAATTAATTGGAGCTCGCACATGGCCAATAAATCAACCAAATCAAGCATAATGGTTCCAGCAAGTCAATATAAAGAGCAACAGCAGGTAAATGAATTCCACAAAAATGCATATGCTTTGGATATTCAGCGATATCTATCATATCTGCGGATTCAGTGATAATGTTTTACAATTATAGGAAAATGTCATTTCTCAGAACTACAGTAATTGAAGAGGATGCCTCTTCCACGGTTAAATATCTTCTTATCCTCTTCATCAAGGAATCGCGACTTATACTACCCTTGTATCCACCTTTACCTTCCTCATCCTCACATCAGCTCAGGTTAATTTTGTTGACTACAGGAATATTTACAATTACATATATCTCATAGACAGTTATAACCAATCCTTTTGCTATTTTTTATTAATTGAGAGTCGTTTTCTCTAGCTACCTCTTTTTTATTTATTAGGCTCCCTTTCTTTGAATTTGACCAATCAACTCCGTTTTGTTTCAGTTAACTCACATCACCAAATAGTCAGTATAGTGTATGTCATGAATTGGCATGCGATATGGCAATAATTGGCTGATATTATAGAAACATTTGCAAATAGAATCCATTATTTTAACTATAAAAAATCCAAACAATTGGGAATAGAAAGTGGTGAATAGTCCCACTGTGTCAGATGAAGTTCCACGATATACAAAATTTCAATAATCCAAAAAGGTAAGAGATGAGCTCCATGGAATCCTGCCAGCAAGATTTTCCGCTTCTTTTACATTAGGGATGAGGACTAGCATGGACTTCTAGATACATATTGGGCAGCCGTGAGTGGTGGGTGAGTATGTCCAAAAGGGGATGATGTTGGGCAATCTCGAATTAGTTTTCCATGATAATTTTCATTGGTCTAGCCATACTATCATGAAAATGCTAACTCATTCACAGAAAAGATTAAGATCCTATTGCAGTTAGTAACAAAAGGCACCTAATCTGAATGACAATAGCATGGTTCAGACTTCAGACAGATGAGGAAGTCTATGATTTAGGATTTAGTCAAATCTAATGGTGGCTGAGGTTCCATTCTGGTAGTGTGTAAATCTGAATGTTAGATGTATGTGACAGTGCTGATATACAGGAAAGCTTCTATCCAGGAGAGCATGATGGAATCTAGGAGACTTAAATAACTTAGATCTCATGTGCGCTAGACCACTAGAAGATTTTTCTCCCTCCCCGTGGCACATTTATTGATACTGCATGACACATTTATTGATACTGCATTGCATAATCTGTTGATTGTTTTGACATGCCTGCCTATACTCATTTTTTGTTGTATACGACATAGTAGTATGTTGCAATGATCTGCCTTCAGGTAACTTTGAGAAAAATGAGGAAGGAATTTTGCCAAGTAAAACGAGGTTGGAACTTGGAATTCTCCATTTAATGAACCATTCTGATGGCACATACCTATCCTTTCCAACTCATTTTCAGGGACAGACGATACATGGTTTAATAGAGATGTCTAGAGGAAGCTAGTGCTTCATCAACTACATAAATTGGAAGTTCGAAACATATGAGATTAAGATTACATTCTCGCGGTATATAAAGTTTTGCACGTTGGACTGATTCACAAAAATATGGATTATCTGCATCTGACATCGAATGAATAATCTAAGAGCTTTGTTTGCTGCAATATCTAGCACTTTACAAGAGACGTTAGAATGGGACCAGAAGATACAGCTTAAAAATACTGAAGCCACACATCAAATCACAATATAAGAAGGGAGATAAGATTAAATGGACACCAAAAGTGCTGGAAGATGTTTCCCCACAGAACATAGCTTCAGATATACTGTAATTTCAACACAGAAACAAATACTCCCAATTTGGCCAATACCTCTAGTGCCATTTAGGACTATCACGGAAAAAAGTAACAGATGAAAAATGACAAAATAGATGTTAAAAAAAGATAAAATAGGATAGGATAAGAAAAAGGGGAGCAGGGTGGGTGCAACATGGGTGATATGATGCCATATGAACCATATTTGATGCAAGAAAATCACAAAGAACATTGCAAAGGTAAAAATACCTTGGAAAAGGGCTTCCTTTGACCGCCTTCTGCCCATACTTGCGCCATCTATAACCATCATCCACAAGATCAACCTCACTGTTTGTTTGCACAATAATCTTAGGCTCTGACAAGGTCCTCTGTGAAGAAATTTGTATATTCCTAAACAACGAAGGAGTCAATTTTAAGAAAACAACAATTTAATCAGATAGTGTACTTGTATTGACAGCTGAAAGTACCTTCTTTTGCTGTCACTCTCTCCATCATCCACTTCATGTGGCCTTGATTCACCATCATCCATATCATCTCCGTCACTCAAACCAGATAATTGCTCAGACATACCATATATAGCTTCCTGATCTCTCTTAGCACCTGACAAACCAGATGTGGTATCGTTGGATTGTTCATTTTGCTCGGCTAATGAGGAGCTGCCATCTTTTGTCCGCTTATTTGGTGGACGTTGGTGATTGTGTGTGCCTTGGTATCTGATCTCAGATATTTGACCATCTTCTGCGTGCTCTACCTTTTTCTTGACAGGACAAGTGGGATGAGTACATTTGTAGTAGCTCCTTGCGCGATCACTGCCCTTCACCACCTTCTGACCATATTTCCGCCAGTTATAGCCATCATCAGCAGGCTTATCAACAGGGGCATTAACTTGATACCTCTGAGATGCCTCAGTAGGTTGAAAGGCTGCACTCTCATTGTTAGATGTTACCGTTGTCATCTCTGAAATTCCTGCCATATTGACTGCAGAACTCATTTGCTGTAGAGCTTCAGATGATGTTGCAGCTGCTGAGAAAGATGGTTGTTCAATGTGATCGAACATTCTGAGCGGAGAATGGCTTGCTTGGGCTGTGACTTGAGCCAGAGCCTTCGGAAGCGATATTCCAAAACCACCCTGTAAAAATACAGGACAGATTGTCATCATTAAAATTCAATTTACTTTCTTTGTTCAAATCTAAAACAGATGCTCCAGAAATGAAAATTGCTTCGGGGAGGAAATACTGAATGAAATGTTACAACAGTTAAGTGTTCTTCACCATCAAATGGTCAATTATTTATCTTGTTAATACCGAATGTACTTAGTTTTTTTTTTTTGATAACGGAAATCTTTATTAATAAACCAAGAGCAGTACATCAAGGTGATACACAGTCTTGGAATAAAATTTCCAGCTTCTGCCTCGAAGGCACACAGCTAAACAAATCAAAAACAAAGCATAATCTAATGACTATCAATCCGTAGACTAGATCGCCACCCAAATGCCCGGGAGTAGATATCCTTGGCCACACGGTCCAAATGTTGTGAGGCCGCCACAACTAAACCCTGCAAATCCGTTTTGTGAAGGATAGCCCATGAACGGAGTCGATGAGAAGCTGCGAAGATAACCTGCAAGGGAGAAAAAGTTTGTTTCTTTTCAAAAATAATGTCATTTCTGTGTAACCAAATTGACCAACAGATAACTGCTGCCCCAAGCAGAACTAGTGGTTTCAAGTTTTTGGTTACACCCGTAAGCCAACTTCCAAACATATGTGATACACTGCGAGGTTTCGTTATGTTGAGGGATAGTTGAGGACACTCTGACCGCCCTAGCAAAACGACAATCAAAAAACAAGTGCCTAATTGTCTCGTCTTCGTGACAAAAGCAACATGTTTTGCTTCCTATCCAGTTACGCTTAGCTAGATTATCTTTAGTCAACACAACACCTCTCCGTAAATACCACAGGAAAACTTTCAGTTTCAGTGGCGCCTTTAGTTTCCATAATATCTTATTCAAATTAGGTACATCTGTAAGGACCATGGCTTGATAGAATGATTTCACTGAGAACTGTCCATTTGGGAGCAAAGACCAGCGAAACACATCCTGTCCTTGGGACAACTGTATAGTAGTTAAACGAGGAAGAAGATTATTCCACGCCACTAACTTTGGACCAATAAGGTCACGCCTCCATGATAGGTTTGGGGGATCGGAGTTGAGCACTTCCGAAATGGTTATGAATTTTGGTCGTACTATAGTATAAAGACCAGGATACTGATCTTTTAAAGTAGAGTTACCTAGCCACTTGTCCTCCCAGAACCTCACTTGTGACCCGTCCTTAATAATGAAAGAACCAAAACGGAAGAATTCTTGTTTAATCTTCAGAAGACTGGACCAGAATTGAGAGTCTCCTTGCTTTCTCTCAACTTGAACAAGTGGTTTAGTGCCTAGGTATTTGTTCCGCAAGATTTGTTGCCAGGTACCGTCTGTTGTGAGAAGCTTAAAAAGCCATTTACCTAGAAGGGCGATGTTCTTCAAATTCAAATCATGAATCCCAAGACCACCCTGGTCTTTGGGCTGGCATAGGATATTCCATTTAACTAGACGATATTTCCTCTTTTGATCATCACTTTGCCAGTAAAACCGAGATCGGTAGTAATTTAGTTTTTTTAACACCCCCTTAGGTATAGCGAAAAAGGACATCATATACATTGGAAGGCTACTCAAAACTGAGTTAATAAGTGTCAGTCTACCACCTATCGAAAGGTGTTTGCTCTTCCAACTACTGAGTCTTTTCTCGAACCGCTCCTCAATTATCCTCCAATCCGAGTTTTTAAGCTTTTTGTAATGTATGGGAATTCCAAGATATCGTAATGGAAAGTCACCAGCTTTACAACCAAACAGATCAACATATTGACCTATAGCCGACTGTGCTTCCCCAAAGCAAAAAATTTCACTCTTATAGAAATTTATTTTGAGCCCAGAAAGATGTTCAAAGGCACAGAGGAGGAGTTTTAAATTTGTTGCTTTACCTAGATCATGATCCAAGAAGATAATAGTATCATCAGCATACTGGAGGATAGAAAGGCCATCATCCACTAGATGAGGAACTACTCCACTAAACTGCCCGTCCGCTTTAGCTCTGCGAATCAAGATTGCAAGCATATCTGCGACAATATTAAAAAGCAATGGAGAGAGGGGATCTCCCTGTCGAAGACCTTTCTTCGTTTGAAAGAAACGTCCTACATCATTGTTAACATTAACCGCGACACTTCCTCCCGAAATGAAAGACTTAACCCAAGTGATCCACTTTGGCGCAAATCCTTTCATCCGGAGAGCTTGCATTAAGAAGGGCCATTTAACCTTGTCATAAGCCTTTTCAAAGTCAATTTTAAGAATCACACCACTTAGATTTTTCCTATGTAGCTCGTGTATGGTTTCATGCAGTATGACGACTCCTTCCAGGATATTCCGCCCACGCATAAAAGCTGTCTGAGTTGGACTGATGACACGATCAGCCACAGAATTCATCCTTGTTGTGGCAACCTTAGTAAAAATTTTGAAACTCACATTAAGGAGGCAAATAGGTCTATATTTCTGGATAATATTTGCCTCTTCTACTTTAGGCACTAAAGTGATCACTCCAAAATTTAGACCGAACAATGGCAACTTCCCCAAAAAGAAGTCATGAAACATGGTCATTAGGTCATCTTTTTAAAACTTCCCAGAATTTCTGATAGAATTCTGCTGGGAAGCCATCTGGACCAGGGGCTTTATTACTTTCCATACTGAAGATAGCACATTTTACTTCTTCCTCAGTGAAAGGGGATATTAAAACATTATTCTCCTCTTGCATTACCTGGGGAATATCCGTAATCCGATCCTCCCACAGACTAAAGGAACTTTCCTCAGGCTCACCAAATAGTTCCTTATAGAAATTAGTAATGTAAGTTTTTAAATTCTCCTGCCCCTCGATTTTGCCATTATCATGGTCAAGGGAGAAAATATGTTTTTTCCTGTGCTTGCCGTTAGCAATCATATGAAAGTAACGTGTGTTGTTATCCCCTAGTACCATATTCTTTACTTTAGCACGCTGCCCCCATTTGATCTCCTCCTCCCTAAGAAGATTGGTTAGGTGATTCCTAGATTGAGCTAAAAGATCACGCTCAAAATCAGTCAAATCCCGAACCTCGGCTGTGGTATCCAAAAGCGTAACAGTAGATTGTAAAGCCGATTTTTTTTGTTTGTAGACACCATTCGAATGGGCAGCCCAGCCCCGTAAGTGTCTTCGTAATGCGCTCAGTTTGTTATTCCAGCGTTGGACTGGGTTTTGCCCTTTCACCGACTTATTCCAAAAATTAACAACTCTATCATGGAAATCATCATGCGTAAACCAACTAAGTTCAAAACGAAATGGTTTTATGATGCCTGCGTAAGCAGGTTCACCCGTGTCTAGGAGTAAAGGGGTGTGGTCTGAAACCCCCCTATCCAATGCCTGTACCGACACCAACGGATATTTAAATTCCCACTCCGTTGACATGAGAACCCTATCCAGCTTTTCATACGTCGGATTAGGCAAAGAGTTAGCCCATGTAAATTGTCGACCAGTTAGCTCTATCTCCCTTAGGTCAAAGCTATCTATGATCGCATTAAACAGAAAAGGACATCGATAATTAAATCTATCTTTGTTTTTCTCTGTGCTTCTTCGCAAAATATTGAAGTCCCCCCCTATTAAAGATGGTACAGGATTTTCCTGGCAAGCACGAACCAACTCTGCTAAAAAGGGGGATTTGAAATCCTCTTGAGCAGGGCCATACACTGCCATAAGAATCCACTTGAACTTATCTGATTTATTAGTCAGGTGGAATTTTATATAAAATTCACCTTCACAAATTAAAGAGAGGTCAAGCGAAGAATTATTAATCCCAAGGAGGATACCCCCAGATCTGCCCCTCGGAGGTAGACAATGCCAAACGAAATCCGAACCTCCCGAAAGGTGTTTCAGATTCGTTTTTGACATATCCTTTTTGCCTGTTTCCATGATCGCAACGAAATCAAGTTTATGTTCTTTAACCGCATCCGCTATATACCGATATTTAGCCAAGTCAGAAAGACCTCTGCTATTCCAGTAAAAACCTTTCATTGAGCAACTTCTTTATTTTTTTTCTTTGTGCTATTAACTTCCCCCCCAAAACGATTTTTCCGTACTTTGGGGACCAACTGAGATTTTCGACAGGAGACTTTCAGATCACAAATCCTTGTGTCCAAGTCCCCATCCTCAAGATCCACTTCAGAAACATCCTGTATCAAGTGCTCGAGTAGGTCACAATCTTGCGATTGTGCCTCGTCATCACTTTTGTCTAAACTACTACACTCACCAGGTAACAAACCCACCTTAGTACCATCATGATTTGATTTTGTAACTGTATGAACCCTCACCCGTTCAAATTCAATTCTTTTTAAAGCTTTAATAGAATTAATACATTCATCACAGTTGGCTCCTAACTTGAAACCTATGTTATTTAAGTTTGAGGCACAGATATCTTCAGACAACAAGACAAAAGAAGTAGGAGAAGTTTGTATGGGATTACCGTTCAACGAAGGAGCCGGGAGTACAGGCGAATGTGGAAAACCGATGTTGGTATCCACCGTCTTGTTACCCAACTTGTTTCCTTTTTGATTTTCCAGGTTCTGTACTGCCACCCTTTTCATTGCCTTGGTCACCATATCTTCATCTGCCACTGTTACCCCATGAACCGAAGAGGAAATATTACGCAAACTGCGACGAAATCCGTCCACAGAATGATAATTCTCAACTGCTCTAAGATTTGAATAAGATGAAAGAGTTATGTTACCTGGTTCTCTTGTTGCTACTTGTAAATTGTTAGCGTCACACTGATCATCCTTCACACCCTTTGTTGACGTGTTCGCCACAGGTGAGAAAGGAACAAAAGCATCACTGCTCTGTGCCGAGTTATCAGGTGTCGGACAGGGCACAGTCACAATTACATCCTGCAGCGCACCATCCAAGGCAACATCATCATTTTTGTCCATCAGGCCAACCTGCCGATCTTGTTCGGGCTTCAGATTATCCACTTGAACCCGATTTCCATCAGGCCTTGAATCAAAATCTGACTTCGGCGCCTGTGTTGCCAAGATCCGCTTATCAGAACCCCTCTCCAATGGGATATCTGAAATATTCTCAACACCTGTATTCCGCCGAACAGATTTAAGTGCCAACTCACAACTTAAACCCAGCGAAGACAATTTTTCCCTGCGAACTGGTCGAGGCCCAAGGGGTGTGACTGCTATTTGTCCACACAATTGCATAGGAGTCGGTCCTCCATGCATTGTCGCGCCCGAAGAACTGGCCGGCTCATCAATTTTCTTTTGTTTTTTTGCAAACTGATTGCCTCCTTGCCCTGCCGCATTTTGATCCCCAACACCATCCTCATTACGATCCATGGAATCAAAGTCTTCTGGATCAGGGACGGCTGGCTCAAAATCATCATGCTCCAAAGTAAAAGTGATATCATACCCAACCTTCCCAAAAACTATGTCCGGATTTAAAGGAAGAATTGAGAACTTGTCTTAACAGAAGTTAACTTTCCAGCTGTGAAACCTCCACATGGCTCTACAGCTCTACCCACCAGCCATTGTGAAGACCAAACACAAAAAATTATGAACTATTTTGACAATAGAACTGCTCTCCAGAGCAAATGGGCGATAAGTATAACCACCTCAAACTGAGTAACACGTTCCCGAAGGATCCTGTCAAGTATCCAGGTCAAGACCATCGAAAGCAAGAAGCTAATTATACAGTTCCACTGGAAAGTTGTCCCATCAGTATCAACATATCATGCCAACTTGTAATTGCATCATGCTTGGAGATAGGATAGTACAATTACTCATACTGGCAAGGCAATGTGCCAAATCACCACTTCATATATCTAAAATATCAAGAACTATCATCTCTCATTTGTAGGTTAAGATTCCTTATTGCACCACAATGCAACATCCCACATACAAATATAGTACGGTGCCTTTATGCGTTATCGGCCAAGCCTATGGGGCTAATCGGTACACAAGATGTTATCACCTTGCTAAAAGTACCAACGCAACTGTATAATTGTCACCTCCAGAAGTTCCAGATTCGCAATTTATAATACTCCACAAAGATTTAAAGCCCCACAAAAGATTACTACAAGGTGATGATACTCTCAGATTTCCTCTCATATCACCCAGGAGAAAAGGAGAGAAGCTTAACGAACTAATGACACCTATCAAGGTTAAAGTAACAAAGCGCAAGCCAGAGCGCCTGGTGCACGCCGCGCCTGGTATACAATTAGTATCCGTAGAAAATTTTAGCTGTAGAAAACAATACACAACTTTGATACGAAGTAAATAATCGTAGAAAATGTAGTCAACATAGTTATAGAAAATTAGCTGTTAGAGTTGTCGATGCTCGTCCTGGTGTGTGCGTAATTTATGATCGCCACGTCGGGCTAGTGAAGGTCATAAGAAAACTTTAGGAGGACCCCGATGAGCCCTTCCCTTGGCCGGATATGAGGGACAAATGGCGCATTCGTCACCTGGGGGCAAACTTCTTCAAGCCATTCTCGAAGCAATTGTTGATGAAGATATTCAAGAGGCTGGCTATGCAGAACCAGAAGAGAATTTGACACTTTGGGGGCATTGTTGGATGAGCACAGTAGGAAGCACGTCGACGAGAGGAACAAGGGACAAGCCATGGCTGGGGCAGCACAACCGCATGCCTCACAACATTGGCTGAGCCTGACGCAGCTGGTCTGAGGAGGAGCTCACGTAACATCAAGTGCTTTTCGCAGTGGATCGAGGGAGAGCCTTTGGAGAAGTCCCTGCTGCACGACACGGACAGCACGAGGTATGACATAATGACGACTAACCTTGCCGAGATGTACAATTGGGTTCTCAGGGGCCTTCGTTCTCAGCCTCTTATCGCCATCGTGGAAGGTGTTCTGCACAGTACAATCGGCTATTTCAAGAAGAGGCATGCAAATACCGCACTTCATGCAGCCAACCCACAAACATCGTATTCATCGAAAATTATGACATACATGAAGGCGAAGACAGAGAAGGGCCAATTGCACACGGTGCACGTCATGGGCAATAGGGTATTGACAAAGCACAAGCCAGAGCGTCTGGTGCACGCCGCGAGCGATGCAGTCGGGAGGGGCATATAGCTAGACGATGCAAGGCACCTGCTGATGAGTAGGCAGACCGACATGATTTGTGCAACTAATTGCTGAAGTATGCAAAGTGGCTTCAAGACTACAAATCATTGTGCATTATAATATGTATTTTGTTAGTTGGCACTTTTGACGTACGTATTGTTTTATTAGCTATATCGTACATTGCATGTACCATTTGTACAACCGTTGTGGTATTTTCCCTTTTTAGTACTGTTGTAAGTATTGTGCTGGTAGTCTAGTATTGTTTCGTTTATTTATATACAAGTTTTATTTACTGTTGATTTACATACGATGTTTTTTGTTCCACAAAAATGCTAACTTGAATTCATTTTGCAAGTATGGCTCGTGAACTCCGTAGATCGGACTGGCCTTACGGCCTGTTGGACGAGCACGTCGACTGGCTGCATCGCGCTTCGCGTCGTGTCCCGCCTCTAGGGAGCGCGGTGGAGGCGAATGACTTGGGGGTGGTCCGCACGCGTACGCCTTGAGTGGCCTGGAGGTTAGACCCACGCTGAACAGACAGGTCCGCACTTCAGCGGCACTATCTTCTTACCATGCGTAGGTTGCGTACTGACCTTGTTTTGCTTCACAGGCTGAGCGATGCCGAGCTACTCTCTCTTGCCCGGATAGTGCAGGCCATAGATAAGGACAGACCGGCCTTGCTTGCGGGCGGGGACGGTGCGCGGAGTGGTCATGACGCTTCCGCTCGACCGCTCCCTACTGATAGATTTGGTGGACCGGTGGTGGCCAGAGACACACACTTTCCACTTCCCATTCGGTGAGATGGCTCCTACTCTACAGGATGTCTCCCTACTGCTCGGCCTTCCTATCGCGGGAGCTGCTACCTTCCTGCCGGAGGCCCCGGCCGGCTGGCGCGCGGATCTGCTAGACAGGTTCCAGGGAGTCCTTTCACCTGGGGCCACGGAGGAGTACTAGGTCTTCCTGCTGGGTCAGACGCACAATACATCGTTGCGGTGGCTCTTGCAGTTCTGGGTACGTGTCTAACGGCCTTTCCGTTCGATCATCTGCATTCTCCTTTCCACAGTATGGTCTTAACTTTTTTACTTGTACTCAGGCGGAGCAGATGGACTTGGCCGCAGACTAGCAGCAGGCCTCGCAACACTTAGAGGTGTACATGCTTTGGCTATTTGGTTGGGTGCTCTTTACTAAACAGGGCAGCTTTGTGCAGCGGCAAGACTACACGGGGCAGCTTTGCATGCTGACAAGACCATACAGGGCAGTTTTGCGCAGTGACTACACCAGACGGGGCAGCTTTGTGTAGCGACAAGACCACACGACACAGCTTTTTGCGGCGACAAGACCACACGTGCCAGCTTTGCATAGTGAAGACCAAATGGTGTAGCTTTGTGTAGTGAGAAGACCAGACGGGCCAGCCTTCCGCCAGCAACTTTTTCGAAAAACAACGCAACACTCTACCTCGCAAGCTACTTACATGAAGTAAACCACACCATGCCAACGCTTTGACTTATAAAAGGAGATGAAAGAGATCTGGGAGAGAACACAACACAACCAAAGAGAGAACACAACACAACCAAAGAGAGAACACAACACAACCAAACCCAACACGACACCGGAGCTTGCTTCACCACGTCGGGATGGACAAGAGGCAAAAGAAGCAATAGGAAAAGATGAAGTAATGGCAGGAGACCCGCGAACTAGCAAGGTCAGTTGCAGCCCGCGACGAACAAGCAAGGGCTGTTGCAGCTCGGGCCGAACAAATGGAGTATGCTAGAAGGTCAACTCCCCGCAATGACATCCCCCGTAGCACAAACCCTGTCCTAAACGTTCCAACCGAGCGTTCACCGCAACACCTGTCTGAGGGGGAGGCGCCGCATGTTGGTGCAGGGACCCGTGCAAGTTCTTCAAGATTAAGCACCACCTCAGCCTGGGCATATGTTACTAGGGTTGCGCAAACTACTCCAGTGACTATCCCGTCCGCCGTCGAGACACAAGAAGCTATCGACAGCTGGTAAGGACTAGTTACAATGTGTTCCCCTACTATTTCTGTTTTAAAGTACGCACTAACAACCTCTCCCATCTACTCACAGTCCCCGAAACCCCTATGTGGCTACCGCAAGTGGATCGACCTAGAGATCCACCCACATGACCAGTGGGTTCTCGACTTCGAGAAGCGCTGCAACGACGAGCAAACCGAGCATATACATCGAGAGACGAAAGCTCATCTCAAGACGTGAACACGTAGGGAGCACGAGGCTTGCGAGAGGGAGCACGAGAGAAAGAGGGAAATGGCAGCTAAGGCAAAAGAGGCCACCGAGGAAGGGAAAATAGCCCTGGTCCACGCAGTAGGTCAAGTCGCTCCGCACTAACTAGTCCCCTGAAGGTCTAATTTAGTTTCATTCCAAAAATACGCGTATGTATCATAGGAGTAGTTCGGTTTGTTGCATCATGCATGATGCTTTTTCTTATGCATGTAATCAAATCCAATGCGCCGTGTTACTCCCAACTTTATCATGAAGTCCATTTTAATTCGGACAAGCGTATTTCCTCGTCTTTTTGCATTCAATTATTCACGTAGCAAATCATCCAACGATATTAGCAAACAAGTTATCCTCCGTGTATGATTTTCCGGTTGCATCACAATATCACTTACCTTCGTACGTACCAATCGTTGTTATTTCAACCATTCTCAAAAAAAAATTCACAAAATTTTTTGCACTACAACATATGACGATTACAAACTGTTATTGCGAATCTTATAGATTATCTACCATTCAAAATCTATGAAAATCACAAATGGATCAACCAAAATTGTCTCCCAGCTGAGCAGGGATCTCTTATTAAAATGTAGTCACTGAGCCGTTAGGCGACAGGTTCCAGTCGCCTAGTCGTTCGGTGACTGGAACTTGTCGCCCAACCGCCCACGGATTGTTTTTGAGTCGCGTGGCCGTTGAGCAATAGGATCTAGTCGCCCAACGGTTAGGCGACTGGAGGTCATTTCTATAAAAAAAATGTTTGAGCGGGTATATTTCTGTTATTTTGAATAAAAAATAGATTATTTACAAAAAAAATCCAGATCTCACTCACACAACACAGTCACATATTACACTTCTAATTTCCTAATAGTCACATATTACACTTCTAATTTCCTAATGCTAGTAGAAAGTATCAATTCATAACCGATAAAACAACTTTAAGAGGTCATAATAAGTAGTGAGGTGTGAAATTTTAGAATTTAGAGGAGTGAAAATTTAGAATTTGCATATCTGCAGATTTTTCTGATACTTCTGACGAAATGGATGATTTTGAAAAATTTGAGTCAGGATATTTTGGTGACCTAAGTTATTATTTATAGGTTGCATGAGATATGTTATTGCTAATGTGGGTCAAGTTGTGAAGATCTTGTACCCGACAACGATTTTTTTTATGTTTGGATGTGCAAAGTCGCTTGGAGTCAATTATGGTCAATGGCGATGATCAAGACTACGCTCATGGAGGAGCTAAGGTCTAGAACGATGAAGGATGCCAGGTGAGATGTTGAGCTCAAGCATGGCATGACAAAGGTGGGAAATATTGAAGGAAAGTTTGAACGACGGGTTTGCACCATGTGGCTTGGTCGGTCCAAGTGAGGCATAGCTCGATGGAACCAAAACGGGAGCAATTTGCCGACACATGGTAAGCCAATGGTGCACCTATATGTGACAAGCATAGCGATTGATTATAATGGAAAGAGAAAATAGTGGTAGTTTGACCAAAATACCAAAAACGGCTTTAGAAGAAAACAGTGGCTTGTGAGCAGCAGTTAGAAAGGCGGTTTAGGTCATAGAGAAGCTGATATGATCAAGATGGATCAAAGTTTAGGACTTAGCAGATTCAGGTTTATGCATTTTAAAAAGCGTGCATAAGTGTAGCAAGTTAAAACCCATGCGTGTGGAGTTATCGGGTTCCCCCATTACGCTAAGTGGATAGTATCCACTACGAGTTAGATGTAACTGGCTAGCCCATCTAATTAAGTGGTTGGGATGAAGACTTGTGGTTAACTATCCAATTATCCTCTCTTGAGATCAAATATTCATGAGTTCTAAGGTTAGGGTTTGAGAGAAGCTGAGTGTTGTGGTGTGCTTTCTTGTCCTTCAAAGTGTATCAGCTGTGAAATCTTCATCCTCAAGTAGCAATACATCAATATTTGTTCATCTCCATGAATCTCTCTTGTGCTGATTGATTTGCTCTTGATTTGGTTGGTTTTTCCTCTTCTCTCTCCCCTTCTTGATCTTGCTATACCAACGATGTGCAAGAGATGGAGATAATCTCTGAAAATTAATCTTCACCTATCTAGGCACTTGGTTTCCAAGTTCATGAAGAAATCTGATTTTTGCTCTTTTTGGCCTCTCCGAGTGATTCTTGATCTAGCTATTTCTACATTGATTTCTTTAATGTTCTTGCTTACTGGGATATGTGGGAATACATATAGAGCCATATTAGCCATTATTCATCCACGAGCAAGTTATATTCCTCGTTTGTGGTTTTTGACTTGTTTTTGTGCAATCTGCCTTCAAATGGAAAAATGTCAGAACTTTGGCAATGATTTTCTTGATCGTTGATTGGTATAACTTCTTGACATCCTAGAGAAAGTGCAAACGAAATTTCAAGGACTTAGAGTTTTGGTTTGAGAGAGAGCTCAATTTTATGTTTTGGCCTGGTTTTGGTGCAACAGTGCATATGAAAATTCAAGTGATTTGGAGTTTTCGTTTGAGAGAGAGCTCAATTTAAGGTTTTGTCTTGGTTTTGGTGCAGCAGAGCTTTACGAACCAAAAGATCCCAATTTTCTCAAGTTGTTTCAAGTTTTTTGGTTGAAATAGGTTCTTAAGGTCATAAACTAGCCTTGATTCAAGTTTCGAGTCTTTTCGACCAACAGATCAAATAGTGCTGTTTTTCACTATTCATAGGCTGAAATCACTGCAGCACCGAAAATGTTTGGCTTCTTGATCTTCATAGCTTATTATAGCTATTGGAGTGAAGATTAAGAGAATACTTAGGGAAAAAATTTAAAGGCAACATGTACCCCCTTTGTTGCCATACCAGTCCTACGTGTGGTATCATAGCCCAGTTAGCTCTTTTTATAGATCTTAACCGGTCTTAGGAGCCATGGCATCAGACAAGTATTCTACCAAGCCACCTGTGTTTGATGGAATTAATTTTTCATATTGGAAGGCTCACATGCATGCTTACATTGAGGTTCAAGGGCATGCAATTTGGCTCAAAGTCAAGAATCCTTATGCGGTGCCGGCCAATAACGATGTGATCTCTCCCGATGTGGAGGCAAATAGCAAGGCACACGAATTCTTGATTCAAGTTGATCTAAATTTGAGCATTGCTTACTTGAGGTCTACTTATGAGACTGGAAGACCCTCGCTGATTACCATGAGGGTTCTACCGCGATCAAGGAAGTGGAATAGAACCAACTCAAGAAAGGGTACTCAAAGATTGAGAAAAGGCCCAGTGAATCTTTAGATGAGTTATGGGCAAGATTTTCAAAGATTATCCATGATTTGTGTGCTATTAGCCTTGTGTTTTCTAAGTCTGAGAATGCACGACAACTCTTCGGTGCTCTTGATGTGAGAGTTTGGGGCATGAAGATCACTTCCATCAATGACAACACTGTCACGAGTGAGCTACTATAGATAAGCTCTACTCGAGATTGAAGACACATGAGAATGACTTCATTTCGCGTCTCTCCAAGACAAGAGTCGATGGCACTAGTGGTTGACCCTTCTCAAAGTAGCGCTTCAGATTCCTTGGATTTTAGCTCATCTGAATTTTCTTTGTCCTCCTTGCACTCTTTGAGCGATGAGCAACTAGAGAAGCTACTTGAGGATGACTTGACCCTTCTATCCACAAATTCATGAGAGCCTACCACAAAGTGAAGAACAAGAGGAGAGGTGGTTTTGTCACTTACTTTGAGTGTGGTTCAGGCCAAGTGCCCCAAACTGAAGGGCAAAGAGGAGAAGTACCTTCAAAGGCGTCCTCAAGCTTGAGACATGAAGGTCAAGAAACCCAACTACTGGAAGTTTGTCAACTGGGTCCTTACCACTCTTGAGAACGTTAACATGAGAGATGTGCACTTGGGGATGGAGGATGATGAGGGCGACATCCACGGTAAGAAGAGGGCTCATTACTTCACTGGCATGTACTTCAAAGCCAAAGGCAGCCAGGGAAACGAAAGCGCTTGCCTCGGGGGAGGCTGTAGAAGGTCCCGTCATCAAGCGTAAGCACCGGTGGGGCCTCCGACAACGGTGGATCCAGCCAATCCTGCAAAGAAAAAGTAGCAAGACAACAACACCAGCGTGTGCCACTTCATCACAACAAATTGCACCAATAAATAGTATGCAAGCAGAGAGGCGCCCACAGAGTCAATATGTCGAACACCTCGCATACATGAGACACGACGAGCGTAGCACCGACGAGAGAAAATTAAGCAGCAGATGTAGGAAGAGGACAGAGAGGTGGATACTCGAAACTGCCAGAGTAGGGGAGCTCTGGCGATAGCGCCCCCTGCTGCTGGGGAGAAAGTGGTGTGAGAAAAGTGCGGTGGTGGCCGATCGGGTGGAGACGTGGTGTATATATAAGCTAGTTTTCCCTTCACAAGGTAATTAGTCATTTGTATAGGTCCAAGAGTTTATAAATAACCCATATATTTTTCATTTGTAAAGGGAGATCTCATGAGCATAAATAAATATATTCAAATTGGTGAGCCTTTGGGGGGCTTCGCTCCGCGTAGGTAACTCCCGTGGTCTCACCAACAACAATAGAGTGGTCCTCTCTGACTCCTAAATCTGTATAAATTCCTATATCATTTTTACTCTCATAGACGATGACCCATCATAGGGCCGACGTACACCCCTCACAAAGTTGGTCATATGTCCCTTGTAAAAAATAAAAGATTACACAAGCCTGACTTTCTTTTTTATAGTGGACAACATTTTTCAAGTATGCACATATTCTAAGGCCTAGGTCATTGAATTTTTGGGGATTTTTCTTGACGTGTTCAAGTGCGTGTTTGGATAAAATAGGTGTTGTTGCCATCATAGGAATCAACGTAATGCATCGAATCTTGTGGGCAAAACAAATGTATCTTCCAAGCCTGGTCACCTGCATGTCTTCATCAAACCATTAAGAGCAAGGCTAATAATACAGACCTTTAGTGGTCAGATAGACACTTACACCCACTTATCACCCCATTCATATAGTGTTTACAGCCACCAAGGTCAGATGACCCACCCTTTCTCTCACAAAGTTTCTTGGTTCTTGTGCTTCACTGGTCAGAAACTTACAGCCCACCTCTCTTCTCTCTCCTCCTCTCTCTCCTCCACCTCAGCATACAGCCTACTAACAGTCTCCTATTATACTTGCTCTAATCCTCATGGCTACCTGATGTACGTACCTCCTAGGCACGATTCATGATTTGTAGCTGTTTGCGCATGGGCCACATGTATGGTTGTTGGGTGGGCATTAAACACACCATAAGAAAACTTTGTACATGTATGGTTGTTAAGTGGGCAGTAAACACACTAGGAGACTTCTTTGCCCGCGTAGATGTATTGTTGTTTGGTGGGCAGTAAACACACGATTAGGAGACCTCGTCGTCCGTGTAGGGCCATTTGTGTGGTTGTTAGGTGGGTAGTAAACACACTATGAGGAGACTTCATCGCCACGTAGATGTATTGTTGTTAAGTGGGCAGTAAACACACTATATGAGGAGACTTTGTCGTCCATGTAGGCTGATACGATTGATCCGAAGTTGATAGATAGGACTAATGTTAGTGTATAGTAGATTAGTGTACTAGTAGTACATAACAAGTAGTATATGGATCCAAATGACTTTGACTTCATCGATAGTAGTCCCTATTTTTAGAGGAGACTTCATCGATAGTTAGCTGCTATTTTATCCATTAATTATGGTGATGCCTCTATGTCATGTTCAATAGGACAAACAGTGCATTTCTCGTCCCATCAAGTAATTGCCCTTTGGAATGTTTTGCGGTATGCATGTAAGTTTTATTTTTATTTTTCTTCAAAGGATTTAAGGTTGAGCCATGCTTGAAGTTTTAGGTTGTGCAAATAAAATCTAAAAAGAAAAGATAGGAACGATGACTTGGAAGTCTTCGGAATAAACATGTAATTAGGTAGCAAACTAAGACATGAAAGAAAATAGGTAGCAATTTGTCTGCAGGTGAGACCATCATTCCCTTAGGACAGGATGGGGACAGAGCGAGTTAGATACAATGATACAATTGTATGTGCTATAATACTCCAATTTCTATGAATAAAAATACAATTATATTTGTTATACAACTGATATATATGTATATGAATATATATATATAGCTAATATATACCATTATAATATTTTCTCACCTAAATAAGCATTGTAGGTTCTTCTCCTTTTCTCTCGATTAATAAAAGAATTTCTAGGATTTTTTAGGATTATTATTGTAGGATTCTTTTTCCCTCAAAATGAAGGAGGTTACTTGAATCTCATGTGTTGTTTGTATTTTTTTAGAGAGGACAATGCAAACGCACACACTCACACTATCCACATACACACGTGTGTGCCCTACACATTTGGAATTTATCAGAGACACCTAAGGCCTCACAGTGCACGGATACATGTTTTTCTATTGAACATGCACGCGTGTGTACTCCTATAAACACCAGCGCCAAGTCAAGGACCTTGATGGGTTGGATACGCACCATACGCCTAGCCATCTATCTGCAGGCCAACTTCCCATGTTGCTCGTATTTATATAGATTAGGTTTCATATATGTACTTGTTAGAAAGTCGCTTGAAGTATTTTAGCTGTAAGTTAATTTTTGTGACCATAGGATTTGGATAGATACTGACATGCCATATGATTAGATGTTGATTGATTGGATAAAGAAGGGTTTTGTTAAATATCATCCGGATATTTTCTTTCTAACTATCATCCGGATTTAGGACCGTTGGATTAGAGATCCAATGGCCATGAATTCTCTCCCTCCTCATTGAATTCTACCCCCTTCCCCTTGAAAAAAATCCCCCCTAAAAAACAAGGGGCCCCTTAATTTCTAATCCAAGGGTCACAAATTTGGATGATAATTAAAAAGAAAATATCCGGGTGATGTCTAGACACTCCTGATAAAGAAATATGACTTATGTTTAAGAAAATTTTAGTCACTTTATAAGTATATAACCCCTTAAATTAATGGTATGGTTGTATTTAGAGTTCGTACTAGTAAACATTACAAGATATTGAGGTGAACTCGGAACTCGGAGTGTTTCAGAAGTCCAGTATTGTGGTGTGACAACTTCGGAGCGGACTCACCTTATGGTGAATCCAATTTTCCATGTTCAGATGAAACATATTGAGGTTGACCTTTATTTTTTTGAATTGACTTTCATTTTGTTTGAGAGCGGGTAGTGCGCAAAATTCTGGATGTGAGGTTTATAACACCGCATGACCAAGTGGCAGACATCTTCACCAAAGCTTTGGCCAATCGGCAATTTGCAATTCTCAAGCGCAATCTGAATCTTGTATAGCACAAGTTTAGATTGAGGGAGGCTGTTAAAGTCATAGGTTGTTGAGGTTGTTCAGGAGATATTCTCGTGTATCAATCTCAGTTGAATCCGATCATGTAATCTGCTGTAGCCAGCTTGTTTGTTTCGGTCGTTGCCGTCGATTCTGGATAATCAGGCAACAGACTTCTTGAGTATATATATACACATGCATGCGGCCATAGTTTGGGTGTGCGCGACAGCAACTCTCTTCCTCTTTCAAACCAATCTGCTGGTATTTTCTACAACAGGATGAAGAACCAAAAAAAGAGACCAGAGAGAATGCTACTGGAGGGATCACAATAAGATATTAACAAATTACTGGTAAAGTAGCACAATTAACATCAACCCACAAGAATATTTAGGTATTAAACAGAATTAAAGAAATTGAGACGGAATTGGCATCAACCTAGGGGAGGAAGTAGGAGAATAGTAAATGGAGAAATCGCCACTGGTGTCGTCCATGGCGTGGCGGAGTGTAGGAAGCAGGCCGACGGCAGTGGGATTGAGGAAATGGTCGGAGCAGAGGTGGGGACGATGTCATTGTTGAGGTGAATCCACCGGTAGCGATGGCTCAATCCGTACCCGAACCGGAGAAGGCTCAACAGTAGGTGGACTGCAATGGTGCTAGCGAGGAGGGGTCGGCGAAGTGGGAGGAAGGGTATAGCGGCGTAGGATGAAGGGTGCGGAGCAGGAGAGAGAGAGAGAGAGAGAGAGAGAGAGAGAGAGAGGGGTGGTGGCTGGGTGTGGGGAAGGCGGCCAAATGAGCAAATAAGTTAGGGGTGTTTGGTTCTCTTGCTTTGACTGGATTTGCTTGTGCAAAGAAATCCTTGTTAGTGGAGGAGAACTAATTTGACTCACCCTCAAAATCAAGAAACTCCTTGCTCACCTTACCCAAAAGCAAAGCTAACATGGAATGTGCCTTCTTGCACGCTAACCTTGCTAACCTTGTTAGGCAAGGGTGGGAAACACACGAGCCCATTTATATGGTGACGATCGTGGGTAATTTCCACCAACTTCAATGGCAAAGTGCTAACTCTATCCTACCAAAAGCCTAATTAAGGGGGAATTTGTTTGGGCTTTTCTGCTGGCTTCTGGTTTCGGCTTCTTCTCTGAGAAGCCAGAAGCCCAAACAAATCGGATGGCTTTTTCGTCGACTTCTTAAAGTGGCTTTTCACACCGGCTTCCTGTCCACCCTCATGACCACACTAGTGCAACCACCTTTTGCTCCTCTCCACGTGATCACAGTGAGCCACGCCTCCACCTCCTCCGCATCCGTCATGTCCACCAACACCTCCGCCGTGGCGTCTAATCTCCTCTGCTGGTCCCTCTGGCCTCTACGAATCAGTCATCGGTGTTGTCGGATTTGAGCTCACAGTGGCGGGAGGTGCACTGCGGTCGGATGAGAGGAAGATGACGGATCCTCTGCCACCCGGCTGCCAGCTCGATAGCTTCCGTATTGTGGGTGGCCACCATGATGAGGGAGAAGTTGGATCCGTCCACCGGAGATGTGGGAGACGCTGAATCCGGGGAACCCACTGGAGATGAGGGAGATACAGGATCCGACCACCAGAGATGAGGGAGATGCCGAATCTGCCCACTGGGATGAGGGAGACATTGTATTCGGCCACTAGAGATGAGGGAGATGTCGGATCCAGCAACCGGAGATGAGGGAGTCGTCGGATCTGGCTAGCGCCGCTCGTCGTTAGCATCCAGGCCACTGCTGCTCGTCATTGCCGTCCACACCACCACCTTCCCCCTCGGCTAAAAGCCAAAAGCTCCAGCCCAAGCAAATACCTAGGCTTCTACCGCTAACCGTTACTATTCACAAACCCAGTTAAAAACTGAAAACTCCAGTAAAAGCCCGCAGCCACATCCCAAACAAAACACCCCCTAAGAAGTATGTCCCCTTTAGCGTTTAGTTAATTTTATTTGTAGTTCTAGCTTGGGTTTTTGTACGAATAATCTATTTTTTATTCGAAATTACAAAAATATACACGTTGTAAAATCTTTTACAAAAATAGGTTCCAGTCGCCCCCATTGGGCGACTTGAGCCAATCGCCCAACCGAGAGGCGACACGTGTGCAGTTTGGCAACGGTTGGGCAAGTTATTGCTGTCGCCCGGGTGTTGGGCGGCAGCAAGCCAGTTGCCTAACGGCCGGGCGACAGGGGGGTTAAAAAGGCAGCGCGCTCGGCCGCCACTGCCGCTGCCTCATTCCTTTGATTGTTCGGCGCCGCGAGAGAAGAAAGGAGACGAGAAAGGATAGAAGAGGAGGAAGGAGGGGGAGAAGAGGAGGGGGAGAGGAGGAGGAGAGGGTCAGATCATCATATTTAGGTATTTTTTAGTACATTACATTTGTAGTTTATTTTGTATGAAATGTTAGTGGTAGTAAAAATTGTAGATATAGAAAATTTAGTATGAAAAATTTAGTACAATTTTTAGTATAGAAAATTTGTAGTATATATTTTTTAGTATGGGACATTTTTAGTACAGAGAATTTAGTACAATTTTTAGTATAGAAATTTTTGTATAGAAAATTTGTAATATACAATTTTTAGTATAGAAAATTTAGTTAACGTAATTTTGAACGAAATGTTAGTGGTAGTAAAAATTGTAGATGAAAAAAATTTAGTATGGAAAATTTAGTATAGAAATTTGAAGTATAGAAAATTTGTAGTATACAATTTTTAGTATAGGAAATTTATAGTATATTTTGTATGAAATGTTAGTGGTAGTAATAATTGTTGATGTAGAAAATTTAGTATGGAAATTTTAGTACAATTTTTAGTATAGAAAATTTGTACTATACATTTTTTAGTATAGAAAATTTAGTGAACGTAATTATAGGAAATTAGCAGGCGTAGAAACGGAGAGGAGACGAAGAAGCAACCGTAGGTGTAGATCTAGATAGAAAAAGTTAAATATTTGTTATACTAAATTTATTAAACATGTAGTTTTACAAAATTAACAAGATGCATATGAAATCTGCATGCGTACGAAATTGTAGTTTAGAAATTTCATTCACTGTAATGTACAAATTGCAGGTATGGCACGTGATGGTCGTGACTCTGCCTGGCGGTATCCCCTATTGGACGAGCACGTGGACCACGTGCATCGCGCTTCCCGTCGTGTGCCGCCACCAGGGAGCGCGGACGAGCCGGCTGAGCTGGGAGTGGTCTGAACACGCACACCTCGCGTGGCCTGGAGACTCAACCCTCGTTGGACAACCAGGTTTGCACTCCGCCAGCATTTTAGTGCTGCCGTAAGAACGTTCTGTATTGACCTTCACTATGTTTGTAGGTTGCGGGATGCCGGGCTACTCCCTCTTGCCCAGATGGTGCAGGCCATGGACGAGGATGGACCCGCCTTGGCTACCAGTGCTGCACGAGGCTACCAGCGGCCTCCACGCCCTTGCCCGGACACGACGGCTCGGCCACGGTGTTGCCTCAACCGGCGTGGCACTACTCGAGGCTCTACATGGGCATGTCCTATAGCACCTCAACCGGACGAGGCCGAGGATCTGCACGGGATGGCCTCGTACACCGCTAGGGCAGATGTTCTCGCGTCCTCCGTACATCCCTAACTTACCCACACAGGGGGTGTACTCGACATCGTACGCCCCTCCTCCAGGCACGATGGCACCAACTGAGGGTACGTATCGTACGATCTCCGTTTTATCGCAATGCTTTACATGTGAAACTAACGATATTACTTTTACAGGTCTTTTCCCATCCAAGCAGTGGTTCGGCCCCTCCGCGAGCCCAAACGATCCGGACCAGTACTTCTCTGAGTTGGTTAGGCAGGCGTTTGGGTCTGCACCTCCGACTGACACGAGAGGTTCTCTCCGGCAGTGCCCTCCCCGGTGCACCGGAGGGCACACAGCCAGAGGTTCAGCTGACTCCACCAGCTCAGAGGCAGGTGTGACACGCTCCTGCTCGTTTTACGTTCTTGAAGCGTCGTAACCCGTTGCAGTGGAGGACAACCAAGTGGGGCCGTACGGGAGGACACGGGCGTGGAGCCGGTGCAGGCCAGGGTGGCGACTGAGGGTAGTCCTCATTGTACACCATTGTTTCATGTACTGCTTACGTTTGTTATTTACAATGTGAACTTTTTATTACTGTGCTGTGCTTACTTGTACTCCACGTTACCTACTCGATGCACGCTCCAAACGAATAGTGAACTTCAATGATAGCAATTGCACGAAGATTCTCAGTAACATCAAAATATCACTTATCATTGTATGTATCGATTGTTCTACGGTCAATCGTTCATAAAAAAAATTTTCCAAAATTTTTTACGCATCTACAACATACAATGAACATAAACTTTTATTACAACTCTAGCAGATTTTTTACCAGTTTAAAACTATAAAATTGATAAAATTTAAAACATTCACGGGGGATTGAGTGCAGTCGCCCCCCATTGGACGACTGCATGAAAGTCGCCCAACGTGGGGAATGGTCAGAGTCGCCGAGGGTAGGCGACGTGGACTCTGTCGGCCCCTGGTTGAGCGATAGGCTCTAGTCACCCGTCTATTGGACGACTAGAGCCTATTTTTGTAAAAAATTTTCCCGTGGGTATATTTCTATAATTTTGAATAGAAAATACAAAAAATTCAGCTGCCGTTCGGGGCTTTTGGCTATTAAACAGAGCCACTGCAACGAAGTGGTAGTAAGAGCCTTCAATAAATAAATACAAGGATTGGTCCAAGTTGTATACCTTTCCAAGTGAGATTTTTGTGTAGTGTAATTAAAAGATTCATGCGCATGTGTTTGCAAAGGAGATTTTGTCAAGCCAACTTTACAATCGAACTCTTAACCTTTCTTTTTTTAAAAAGAAACAATCAAGCTAAACTTTTCCGGCATAAGTATTACTACGAAAATGACTTGTGCCCCCCTGGTGCTCAAGCTAAAAGGAGGTTTTACGGTTATGTTTGAGGGAACTCACCTTGGTGCTCGTGCCCCCTGGTGTCATGCGTGCACTAAACCGTGCACGAACCATCAACTGCATGTAACCCATCAACTTAGAGAGCGCGCTCATATTTTTGCAGCAAAAATATGAATGGAGGCAGAAGATCTCATAGTTGAAATGAAATTAGGGGAGCATATGAAGGTGCCTCCAGTGATCATACCTGCTCTACAGACGAATTACCTACTCCACTTCCGGTTGGGCATTCTGTAATTTCGGTTTCATCAAACCTATGGATGATATCCCGAGTAATACATCTGCTCCCCAAACATTATGATACAAGAAGATAAAAATCACAACATAATATAGTAAGCTTTTGGTTTGGCACAACTTTACTGTGCTGTGTTTTACGCTGTGGGAAAATGGCAAAGAAATATATGTTATAGCACTTCGTCTTTTGAATAATAGTCTTTTCAATTTTCCTAATATTCAGTTGCCTAAAATTTTCTTATACATTAATGACCTACGATAGCACAGTACTTAGCCTAACTTTGCAGTTATATAATATGTAATTTTAGGAAAGCATTAATGCAATTTTTAGTTTCGTTTGTTTCTATATTTATAATGTTTTACCTAGATTTACTTTACTTTTGTATAGGGTAAAATTTGTTTCTCTTTGTATTTTGTAGAGGTTTATCAATTTTTTTGCCTAGGTTAGAATAATTCTTTGTTTCAATCTTTGTTATTCATAATAGAAACAGCGTAGGACAAAGATGAACGTTGGATCAAGATTTATTGGACAACAAAATGACTTAAATATAATAAAATTTCAATAACCTTATGAATAGACAACACCTAATCTTTTTGTTTGAAAGATAATGGTAATATTGAAGGAAAAGAAACGAAACGGGTTATCTGAAAAGGGTGAACTTGCGAAGAATTGCTGCTATAATAAGCAAGAAGAATCCATACCCGCTATCAGCATGCTTGTTCGTATCTTCCGTCGAGTCTTTCACTAGAACCCCATGTTGTTCACCTGATGAGCCTTTTTCTCGCCTCCAATGCTGTTTCTCTACAGGACGATACTCTTCGTCAACCGAATCCACCCATTGTACGTTGAATCTAGGACGCCCTGGATGCTTGCTAATGGCGTCCTTGAATGCTGACTCCGCAGCCCTCCTGTCAGATTCGTCAGCACCGGTGGCTACCCCAATTCGCCCAGCGATGTCCTGGATGTTTAAAAGGTGCTCAATTCCAGCAAGCATATTGTCGTACTTCTCCCTTACATGGGTGTTGAAACAAAGCTTGAGCCTCCGAAGATTGGGTGCGGCTCCTGCCATGAAGGCCAGGCACAGTACACCACACCTAAATTTGAAATACTTGAGAACTGGGAATGCCCCCTCGTTGAAGACGGTCCTTCCCTCAGGAGCTATCTGGACATACAATGACAGAACAGTGAGGGAAGGTAATCCTGCGATGTTATCAATATCACTCGTCAGCAGCTCTCTAACAGCAACTTTCAGAATGCAGAGTTTGCAGAGTTGTCCAATCCACTTGGGAAATCTGGAAAAGATGCAAATAGGTAGCAACAACTCAAGTCTCTGAAGGAAGACGGGTGGAGAGGACACGCTGCTCGAGCCCACGAAGGAAATGCCCGTGGCTGAACCACCAGGATCCAAAGAGACAGATTTGAGGTTACCAAGTTTCCCAAGAGAAGAGGCCAGGGCTATCAGGTTTCTCTTTAGATGCTCATCAGATGGCGCTGTAGAACAGGTGAGATGAAGGTCCTGCAGGTTCGTCAGCTCGCCAAGACTATGTACATTGTCTTCAGAGTTATTTCCAAGGCCAAAATACTGTAGTGTACGCAGTGATCTGATGCGGCCAATCCCATCAGGTAGATTGGTCTCATCTCGAATACAGAGATGCAGTAAGCCCGGGAGATGAACAATATCCAATGGAACTGCAGATACTCTTGCATGTATTTCCAGTGTTTCCAAGTATTGCAGCCCTCGCATCTGAGCAGGTAATTCCACGATGATATCACTTGAAATCTTCAAATATCTGAGCAGAAACAATCTGCAAATTCTTGTGAGGTTGAAACTCATGAGCCCATGGTAATCACCCCAAAATTCAAGGATTAGAACTCTGAGAAACTTAAATTCCACAGTGGAAGGCATACACTTGAGGATTCCAAAAAAGGCCAATGATCGAACTTGTGACAGTGTTAGATCTAATGGTTTCGTTGCATATTTGGCATTGCTAAAGTGGAGGGACAATCGACGAGCCTTGCTAGAAAGTTCTGTAATGGTCTGAGAGTAATCTATTGTAGTGGTAAATTTCTCTTCTTTGGATTTGTGCGTAATAAGATCCAGTACAATTTGGTGCACTGTACAGGACAATACCTTATCATTGTCATTAATTCTCACAGGTTGGATCATTCCCCTGTTGATAAGCTCATCCAAATAGTTCTCTGCAACTTCTTCTGTGTCTTTTCCTTCCGTTGCACTGATAAAACCTTCAAGTATCCATTGCTTCACCAAATCAACCTTCCCGATTATGTACCCATCAGGATACATAGTAAGATATAACAGGCATGTCTTCAAATATTGAGGAAGACTATTGTAGCTAATGTTCAGTATATCTTCCAAAGTAAGATTTCTCAAATTGGTGCTTAAACATTTCTCTACATCGTCCCATATCTCTGAGTTGTTTGGTTGGCTTGCTAAAAGACCGGCTATACTGATGGTTGCTAGTGGCAAACCACCACATTTTCTTATGATTCTATCTGAAACTTCCTTAAATTGATCAGGACATGGACATTCCAAGCCAAAAACTCTATTGAAGAACAATTTTTCAGAGTCATGACTGCCAAGAGGTTTCATCTTGAAAATATCATCAGAATGATAACCGCAGCATTCCATAGCTACACCATCAATTTCTGCCGTTGTTATTATTCTACTGCAATTATTACCCTCCAGAAAAGCTTCCTTAACAATATCCCATGTTGTTGTTTCCCATAAATCATCAATTACAATAAAGTACCTGTCATGTGATGTTGTAAGTATATTTTGTCAGGCTAAAAGAAATAGCAATTGTAGAAACACTACAAGGCAAATTACAATAATGTGATCTGTATGAACTCGAGTTCATATGCACCAAACTCGAGTTCAGATCTTTATTTTCCTGCGTATGATAATTTTCACTAGAGCTGCTGCCAACCCTTAAAAATGCCTCCTTTTTTAGATTAGCTTCCAATAATTTTCAAAAACTTTAGTTAGGTAGACGGAGGGATGTTCAACTGAATGGCAAAATTTACATGATAAAATGAAAAGGTAAATTTTTAAACATGCAGCTGCAACACTTACTATTTATGAAATTTATTTCGAATGAGTTTTAAATGCATATATACTCCCTTCACAATCATATATGTAACATTCATGAACGTATTTGTGAAATTGGTAAAATTCGAAAATAGCATATCTCTAGATAAATTTGCATATGTTTAGTTAGTTAGATTAAACACCTCTTATCTTGGAGATGCGCCCGGACATCGTCAATGAGGTTTTGCACCGTGCAGGCATCAGATGGTGGTTGACGCCGTTGAACTTGAGAGAGCATGCCCGCAAGAAGCCTCCTCGTGTCAGGCTTTCGCGACGCCCGCACAAAAGCCCGACACTCGAATTGCCCTCCAAGTTCATGGTACAGCTCTTTAGTAAGCGTTGTCTTACCAACCCCTGCAGATCCAACAATAGACACCATTTTCAGCTGCCGCTCTGTTTCGTCGGTAAGCAGCTTGATAAGCTTCGTCTTCGACTCGTCGATACCAACAAGGAAATTGGCAGAGCCTCCATACAACGCTGGAACCCGACCGTGCCAAGTGAACACACGGCTAGTACTCGAGGCGCAATCATCAAGCTGATACCTTTCGTGCCGTTCAATCGCCTCTCGCACCAGACCCCTGAGTTCTGCGATCTTGGCGATCCTTGTGCACGGCTTCGGCATCTTGGAAAGCCGAGTAATCTTGACACGACCAACCCTTTGTCTGTGGACGGATCTGATCTTGGCATCGGCGTCGGTGTGTCTCCTCGTCATGCAGTCGATGCAGTCCTCAATGTCATAGGAAAGTTCACGCACCTCATCCATCCAGTATTTTGCCTTGTGGCTTGGGGAATCTACCATTGACTGCTTCACGAGGGCGGCGCTTATTTCTTCTAGATCTTCCTTGAGGAGCTCGATTCCATCCTTCAGTGGCTTTGGCAGCCGGTACTCAAAAGCCAGCAGCGAATCGAGCTTCCCGAGAAGAGGACCCATGGCACCCAGGGAAGAACTCATCCGAGCCTCCATGGATGAACTTGCGCTGCTTCCACTCAGCTTGTTGACAACTTTCCCTATGGAAGGCCTATCCTTTGGATTTGTGTTGACGCAAGTGAGCCCAATACCGATGCATCTTTTTACTTGTTGGAGATAGTGCGCTTCCAATGATGGGTACTTGGAAGCAATATGCGGTATTTTCGTCCAGTTTTTACGTACCTGCAAAATTTTAATGAAGCACGTCAATTATAAAATATAGAGTACAATTCAATATTCTTTCTCAGAAACAAGATTCTTGACTTTCAAATAGTCAAGTATAGTACATCTGTCTTACATGGTCAATAAGGTGATTAGAAGAAAGGTCTTCACTGTTCGAGTTGACTTTTAGAACACCCAAACTGAATATGTCTGATTTGGTTGAGACTTCACCCCTGTAATAATATTCTGGAGCCATGTATCCTCTGAATCACACAAGCATCAATGTTTTAAGCATTAAAAGCAAGCTCATGCAAATGGAATATAATTGATCATGAAGAAACAAAAGATGGTTTTCTTGTTTGCACCGAGCTTACCTTGATCCCACAACATTTAGGGCCTGTTTGGTTCATGACCAGAAGTTGCCTAGCCACGAGTTAGGCGTGCCACAGTTTTTAGGTAGCTGGTTGGTTCACTGACGCAAATGTGGCATGCCACACTTTCTTAGCTCCCGGCCCCACACGTCATAGACTCAGTTTCTTGCCAAACTTTCCACAAGTGTGGCTTCGATTTTGTTAGCCACACTTTCTGTGGCAGCCACACATTGCCTAAGCTTAGGCATAGCAAGCTTAGGCACCAACCAAACAGACCCTTAATGTGAGAGCCCTTGTTTGTTCATGGCCAAAGACTCTTGACAGACCAAAATCCGCAATTTTTGGCACCATGTTATCATCCAACAATATATTGCCAGGTTTAAGATCCATATGATGATATGAATAATGACTCTTGACAACTCATGTAAGAATTGTAAACCTTGACAGATCCCCTCAATTATTTTGAAGCGCATGTTCCAACTAAGTTCACAAGATTCATCTGTAGAAATAAACAAAAAGCGTCACTTGGAAACAAGAAATTATAATGTTGCATATCTCTGTATGCTAATAGTGCTAGGAATGTTAATTTTGAATATATGTTTCGTGACACTGAGTGGAATATCTCAGAATGATAATTTTCATAGTGGCATATATCAAATTTTGCCATCTATTTACGTTGATTTAGAGGACGCCAGACGTACCACCCCAATGTAAGCATTCTAGCGGCACTACCGGGGTAGACCGAAGAGAGATCAAGAGCGGAGATCGAGGTGGTGGAGCCATGCCAGAGATAGGGCAGCGTCGGCTAGGTCGGCGATGAGTCCACGAGGGCCAGGGTTTAGGCGGAGTGGAGAAAGGAAGCAGCGGTAGCACATTCACAACAGAAACACACTCGAATCCTGAGAATTCCAATTTCGCACGACTTGTACTCCTGTACTAATTAATTCAGATAGTAGTAACTAGTGACCGGATCCCACAGTATTGGGAACGGAAGGGGATCAAAGTGAGGACTCACACGCGCCCTTCTGGCCTTCTCGGTGCGTCGGAAGAGGGTCAGGCCGACCTTCATGGAGACGAACAGACAGAGCGTGTGGCAAGAAGATGAAGAGACAGAGCGTGCAGCAAGCCGCCAAAGAGCCAAAGGCTCAAATATGAAGTGTCAGTCCTTAACTACTAGGCCTAATTGGGTTACATATGACTGGGCTTTAAACATACTTTACATTTAGGCTGAATTGGCAGGGGCCAAACCACTAATTAAACTTATGTAATTAACTATATAATGGAGAATTAGTAAAAGGTTTGAGGGTGCCAGGCCCCAGCCCCCCTCCCCGCCATTGCCATCCATCCTCCATCCATCTAAATCAACCTACCTATTTGTTTTTTCATAACTTGCAAATAAGATTTGAGTTTGATACTGTAATTTTACATGGTTAAAAACATCCTCTCCCCTACATTTGCTATTATTTTTACAATTTTAAATAACTTCGAATACGCGATTTTCACATATTTATAACATTTAGACGGTTTCACTGGATACGTCGCCCACGAGCTGGCCCCACCTTAAATCGTGCTTGTATTTTTTGTTTCGGAAGGAAGAGTGCTTCGAAAGAAACGTCTTGTCCTTGTTGTTTGTGCGCTCCGACTTGTTCCTGCGGGGTAGAAACGAATAATGAATGCATTCGTTTTTCCATTTTTAATTATTAGAAGCAAGTATGGACAGCAGATCACTAGTAATCATCATCTCTGTGGTCATGTATGTTGCTAGTGTATTCAACCATAAGGAAAATCATCTCTTAAGTGCCATCTCCCTGTACCTTCAGCTCAACTAGATCATAGAGCCGCAACCTACAGAGCAGTCTTGTGAAAGATCAGGCAAAGGTTGCAGTATAATACAATCTTAATAGAAAATTTTGGAACGTGTGCTTTTTAATACAAATGCTACATTGTGACATCTAACCTGTCTATGAGCCTTTGATGGTCTGATGTGGCTTCATATACAGAAGGTATCTCCCCATTTATCCTTGGAACATGCTACAACAGGCAAGCAAGAAATTTCTGAAGAAAACCCACTTCTAGCATAAGTGGCTAAGGACAATTAACTGAACTTACAGGGATTGGCACCATCTGATTCAACCTCTTGCCTACTTCACCATCTATTTCAGAAGAATCATCAATGAGCTCGAGTGGTAGGTCCTGTCCATATGGCTTTACCCCTAGGAAAGGTTGAAGCTCCAGTGAAGCACATAATCGTCTTGCTTCAGTCTAGCTATATATATAGTCTACCTCCACGCACACAAAGCAACATATGCACTGAACGATAATATGAATGATGCAAACAAGCAGGATAGCAACATAGCCACGGACATTTTCTAATTAGCTGATAATTTAACAAGTGTTCTCTACTTCTAGTCTGATACAAGATTACAGCCCAAAACACATTAAACTGACAACGACAATAAGCAAAAGCACTACTCAATTAAGGCCTGCAACATGCAAACCACAAGCTGTTGATAGTACTGGCTGCATCCTTCCTTTTGTTCAAACAAAACACGGGTCACCATTGCATCAAGGACTCCATCGACTGCAGACACCTGAAACAAAAAGATGAAAGGATAAGTTAAGATACTCACATCTGACAGAAAATAGGAAAAATGTATATGCTTAGTATAATACCATGATTAAGAATGATGCATATTGCCAAATCGATGCCAAATGTGCTCAACTAAATCATTTTTTAGCTGGGTATGTACTGAGCGGTCACGGATAGAAGCTTTTCTACGTAGCACATCAGCAAAAACAGGATTACCACCACTAATTACTTCAGGAGGCAGAACCATAGATGCACCTAGATTGTCATTCAAGTCAATTGGAATAGTAACCTCCTCTCGCTCATCCTCAACTATCATATTGTGGAGAATTATGCATGCTTGCATAATTCTCCCAACAACCATGCGTTTCCAGGATTTTGCTGGACGTCGCACGATGTTAAAACGAGATTGCAATACCCCAAAAGCACGCTCCACGTCTTTCCTTGCCCCTTCTTGACATCGGGCAAACAACTTATGCTTCTCCGTTTGGGGCAGCGGTATCGTCTTCATGAAGGCAGCCCATTCAGGGTATATACCATCAGCAAGGTAGTACCCATTGCTATACTCTTTCCCGTTGACGACAAATTGAACTTGTGGAGCTTCCCCTCTCAATGATTCAAGGAATAATGGGGACTGATTTAACACGTTAATGTCGTTGTTAGACCCAGCAACACCAAAAAATGAATGCCAAATCCAAAGATCCTGCGAAGCAACGGCTTCAAGGATGATTGTAGGCACTCCATGGTCACCACGGGTGAACTGACCCCTCCAAGCTCTTGGACAATTTTCCCACCGCCAATGCATGCAATCTATGCTACCTAACATCCCAGGAAAGCCACGTGATTCACTGACAAGAAGTAAACGCTCCATGTCCTCACATGTGGGGCGCCGCAAGTACTCCGGGCCAAAGATCTCAATCACCCCTTGTGCAAATTTTTCTAAGCACTCCAGTGAGGTGCTCTTGCCAATCTTAAAGTACTCATCAAGAGCATCAGCTGAGGTGCCGTATGCAAGCATGCGGATTGCCGCTGTACACTTTTGCAGTGGTGAGAGCCCTATGCGTCCAGAACAGTCAGCCCTTAGAGTGAAATAGGGTGACCACTGACTTAGGGCATCCACAATTCGAAGAAAGAGATTTCTTCGCATACGGAATCTTGTACGGAACATCCTATCATGGTACAGTGGCTCTTCTGCGAAGTAGTCAGCTACAAGGCGTTGGTGGGCAGCAGCATGATCTCTCGGAATGGTAATCCTTGAGCCACCTCCTCGCTGAGATAATGTAGCCATAAACTTGGCCCTGATCTTGGCCAAAATGTGCGTAGCAAAGGAATCTATCACATTCTGCTCAGCTATATACTCTCTGATGATATTGGATGGGTGCTGGTCATCGGAATCATCTGAACTACAAGATGAATCTGACATTGTTGGGATGATTGTTGGGATGATTGGGATGAGGTAGAGCATTATATAGAAGTGGCTGACTGCATGTTAACTTGTGTGTTGACTAGATATTTATTTGGACTGCATGTTAACTTGTGTACTGACTGGGTATTTATTTGGACTGCATGTTAACTTGTGTGACTGGGTATTTATTGGGACTGCATGGTAACTTGTGTGCTGAATGGGTATTTATTTGTGTGCTGACCATGAATTCAGTATACTCAATGCTATCAGTATACTCAACCATGAATTCAGTATACGCAATGCTATCAGTATACTCAACCATGAATTCAGTATACTCAATGCTATCAGTATACTCAACCATGAATTCAGTATACTCAATGCTATCAGTGCCTTACCTACAAAACATAAAGACTACTGTGTGCTAATCAACAGATGGCCAATAATGGCCAGCAATCTGAGGTCCCATTACCAGAAACTATATCCACCAACTAGGCCACTCATCCCTCACATGTTACAATGCCTTACCTACAAAACATAAAGACTACTGTGTGCTGTAGAATCAAATCTTACTGCTATCAACGACTCATGCTGATATTTCTCCAAAGTAACGACAAATAAAAAGACAAACCTAGCTAAAAGCATGCTTGAAGATATTTCTCCAAAGAATATAGTGCCCACATGTTACCAGAAATTCAATGCTATCAGTATATCAAGTTAAGAACACTCAAGTCCAACATAATTAGGTTCCAAACAAAGATTCAAAAGATTCAAATCTTAGTACTGTTTCTTCAAAGAAATTCTATGATTGAAAATACTTCTATGATTGAAACAAAGATACTACTAAAGTGTTCATGTCTACTAACTTCTAAGTATGACACAAGAAACAGTATACTACTAACTTCTAAGTATGCTACAAGAAACAGTAACCTTAGTCAGTTTTTCCAACACATGAATATCTATGTATGAACACAGAAAATGAACTAAAGTGTTCATCAGGCCTACTAACCTTAGTCAGTTTTTCCAAATAACTTCTCTCTCATGCTCTTCAAAGCCAGCACATGCTCACATCTCACATCTTCAGGCATCCCTGATGTGTCTTTATTCATCAGATCTCGAAATGTTTCTAACATAACAGCCTCCTTGTGCTCTTTTGCTGCTAGGTGAGCATGCTTCTGAGCTTGCAGCATCTCACTCCGACCTTCCTTTGCACCATTTACAATATCTTCGAACCTACGGAGCTCATCTTCTATGTCAAGCATGGAAGCTTGTGCCTTGCCTTTTCCCATGCCGTTGCGCGATGCCTTAGCTGCCTTGGCCCCTATTGGTCGTGGGATATCTTCAGCATTATCAACAGTGTATGTAAGTTCTGCCACACCAACCTCATCCTCAAATTTTCTTTTGTTTGACTTGTTAACACGGTCCAAATACGCATGCCATTTTGGTTCATTGCGAAGCACATTCCAACAATGCATAAACATAAATGGACCTTCATTGTTGTTTGCCTCATATAATTTTTGTGCCTTTTCCGTTAGGTCCACATCAGATTCTCCACTAGCATATAATGAGTTGGCCTCCTTCCATGCGCCGCAAAACATCCCAACTTTCTTCTTGATTTTACCAAAGCGATCCTTAATATGCTTCATTTGCCTTCTCCGGTTTGAAGGGATAGAGCTATTGTAGGCAGCAGCAACTCCCTTCCAATATTGGTCATTCTTCTTAAAGTTTGATTCAATTGGATCATTTGAGTTGTTCAACCAAGCTCCTACCTGCATTGTTAGAAAAAAGTGTTCAATTAGAAGTAGTAATGGTAGTATCATGCACGACATTATCAAACCAAAACAGAAAAGCCACACACCAATTTTAAGTCCTCGTCCTTTGTCCATGCCAATCGCTTTTCAGTCCTCGCGAAATCTGACCCATTATTTTTATTATCATCATTGATTGGCTGGGACTGACCACCGGGCGATGGGTTACTAAAATAACTAAGAAAACCACCCGGCGGACGATATGCAATTTCCCTGCGAAAAAATAGAAAAAATAATTTCATTCTCAGTTACTAAGTTGGGAAAGCTTTGATCCTGTACAACTTTTTAAATCACAATGTTATGAAAAGTTTTTGCTCTGTCCAATGTAGTTATTCAGTACAAATGACTGTAATGTCTCCAAAGTCCAAACTAGGCCTTGCCATCACACAGTATGTTGGATGATGTGTAATTTTGACAAAATACAATGGCCGGCAAAGTCATAAAAGAAAAAGGTAAAATGAAGGACCTAATGCCCTATGCATGGAGAGACAAGAAGGTCTGATGCCTTCTGGTCCTCAGCAGGAATAGAAGAGGGGTGAGAAAAATGTGCCAAGATACCTTTTCAATATATATTCATAAATATAATTAAGGTGTTAAATCTCACTTTATTAGTATACAATGATGTAATGCAGAACATAATAACATTAGCTGGGATCCATAAAATAGCTGAGAACAAGCATATACTGGCCAAATATGATCTAAAAACAGATCAAGACACTTGTTATACTGGCAGTAAGCAACCGAGTCTTCAGATCAAAGTCATGCAAGAGGGATTCTGATTTTTTTAAAGACAAACTCAACTAATTTAGCACGTAGAATGCAATAAGCGCTGATCTATTAGGAAATAGCGGCATCTACCAATTCACAGAACAATAGTTCACACATACGCACCATTCTTGTAGATCAATATTGCTGGGTGGCCGGATCTGTGATGCGGTGAACAAGCTTGGCGCAGATGAGCCTAGGAGTTGTTGTGGTGGCATGGGGAACCAAGGGGGATACAAGTTCGGCGTTGATGGAGGCGGAGATTGCCGGGTGGCCCAAGGCTCTGGAGCCACCTCCCTCTTTGACCGAAGAGACATCAGCAGTCCCTCTTCACAGATCTGGCCAAGAAATCGCCGCCGCGCGCCGAGGGGGAGGGGGGATTGCTGCGGTTAGGGTTGGGCGCCGCGCTTGGGGGGGGGGGGGGGAATCGCTGCGGGGGCGCGCGCGCTAAGGGGGAGGGGGAATCGCTGCGGGGGGCGCGCGCTGGGGGGAATCGCTGCGGGGGGGCGCGCGCTGTGGCCAGGATCGATGCTGCGCCAATCGCTAGTCTATCGCCAACGCAGGCGACAGGAAAGGCTACATCCCGTGATATCGCCCGGCGATAATTTTATCGCTAGCTACACTCTCTCTCCTCTCTTCTCTCCCTTCCAGCTAGACATTTTCTGACATGGCATAAACTTATAGCCTGCCTAGTCAGCTTATTGTACCTGCTCTCAAGGATTTCCGTCTGGGCGCGCACAATCTGGTGGAACATCTCCCGCACCTGCCGCTCAAGCGGGTCGAGCCCATCTTGACACGTCCACCTGAATGGAGGCACAAGTAGTTAGACATTTGACCGCTCCATAAAAAATTGAATTTTGAGTGTGAGCCTGGCCACCACTCGGTCTTCTTTTGGTCCACTCCTGTGTGAGCTACAGGATGAACTGATCCCATAGGTTTGTTTTTCTAGAAGATCCTTTTTTTAGATCTTGCAGAAGAGGCTTATTTCTAGCGATATTTATGTGTAAATCATTCTTATGATTTTAAAGGATTGATACCATAAGTATGAGTTCTAGCTCTTCCACAGCTATGATTAGACAAGCTTTAAAAGTGCGATGCGAATAAAAATTAACCATACCTTGTAAACCACTCCAAATCCACCTCTACCAATTTCTTGCTTATGGGAGAAATTTTGGGTGATTGCTTTAAAAAGTGACAACGGTAGATCAGTTGGCTCCGTGCTTGTATCGCGTAACTTGGTGAAAAATGTTGAAGGCAAGTTCGAATGGCGAGATGACGTCATGTAGCTTACACGAGCCAAGTAAGTCATGGCTCGGTGGAATCAGAACAAGAGAGACTTGACGGTGCGTAGCAAGTTAGTGGTGCATCTACATGTGGCAAGCATGGTGATTGCTTACCGTGGTTGGTGATGATCGGATCAAGGAAGGGGTATTTTGATAATTTGATTAAAATATTGAAAACCATCTTAAATCAAAACTATACGTTGGAGAGCGGTTTAGGTTAAGATGGAGTTGATTTGATCGATGCAGATCAAGGCTAAGAATTTAGCAGATGCACAATTATACGCTTTGAAAAACGTGTATAACTGAATTTGAGTGAGTAAAACCCGTGTGTGTGATTAACGGGGTTCCCCCACTGTAATAGTAGATAGAATTCATTAAGAGGTGTAGATGGCTGGTTATCGACCTATAGAAGAGGGTTGGGGTGGAGATATATGGGGTTAACCCATCCAACTCATCTCTTGTGCTCTCTATTCTAGGTTTAGGGTTAGAGTTTGAGAGTACCTTAGGTACTCTCTGTCCTGCAAGGTAGAGTGGCTGTAAAACCCACCTCCTTAAGGGGCAATACATCATTATCTTCATGTCTATTTTGTATTTTGATTGATTTGCTCTGGTTTTGGTTGGTTTTGATCTCTCATTCTCTTTCTTCTTAATCTTGCTGTGCCAAGGATATGATGAGATAGAGATAATACCTTGATATCAATCTCCAATCATCTAGGCACTTTATAGTAAGTTCATCAAGAAACCCGGTTTTGGTTGATTTTGGCCTCACCAAGTGATTTCTTAATCTGAGGGTTTTTGGTTTGATTTCTTCGGTATTCTAATTTGCTGTGACATGTGGGAATACATCTATACCTTTCTTGGTCATCATACACCCACGAGCAAGTTGTATTCACTGATTTTGGTTTTGGCTCGGTTTGCAATTTTTCAACAAACTAAAAAAGATCTCAACTTTTGCCATGATTTTCATGATCGTTTATTGAAATAGTTCGTAATATTCTAGAGAAGATCTCTGTAAAATTTCATATCATTTGGATCTACGGATCAAAATTTTCATCGATTTTAGTTTTTAAACTCGTGCTGAAATCACAGTTCATCGAGGAAATCGAAAGTACCGCGGTGCAAACAAAGGTATTTTCACAGTACAAACAAAGGTACTTTTGATTTTTCTGATTTTTTTTTAAATTTCAAAAGGTTGTTTTGCTTGTTAGGTGGTGGTTTATCATTCCAATCTTCATAGTTTTATAACTATTGAAATGAAGGAGTGTTACTTAGGACAAAATTAGGACAAAATGATAAGGTATCATCCATCCTTCTTATCATCTTCGGTCTTTCAGTATTTTCACGCTAGCTCAGCACCGGCCGCCAAAGCCTCATGTATGAAAAGCCCCATAAGATGCGGTGCAAATCTCCCCAAGGCAAGCATGGCCTTGTGGGAGGCGCGCGCTCGAGGGAAGAGAATACCAAGTTGTTCGCACAAAGGCCAGTTGTCCTTTTTTCCCCATTTTTTCCATGCGGTTCTGTAGCTAAGAATCGCCTGACATTTCAGGCAGGTATTCCACCGTATGATGAGACACATCAACAACTATCAGAGCAAGCATAAATTTCTGCTTGACGAGTCCGTCCATCCTTTTGGATCTCATATGCTCCAGTATGTGTCATCCTCATATGAACTATTGGAAGATAACCAGAACGAAGCCTCTGCAGAGCATGGGATTTTTCCTGCGTGTAGAAGAGGATGGATCGCAGTGGAGCGACCATGAGGACGAGGAAGTGTTACTTGCATTTTGGACCAGCAAATAGTTACACGAACTGCACTTGAACCAAGTGCAGTGCATGCACGACTTTTAGACGTTTCTTCTATGATCAGGACCGCGACAATAATTAACTCGACATGTTGTAACTTTGCATGCAACGTTGTTACATGCATATAATCAGCGGCGGATCCAGCGGTGGGGCGGGGGGAGGGGCTCGAGCCCCTACCGCTACCGGACCCTTGGAGCCCCCTGGAGTCCCCCCTAAATTTTTAGCCATGGATGTATAATGTAGAAGGGGCTGAGGTCGAGCTGAAAGTATTTCAGCCCCTCCAAAAAATTTTCCTGGATCCGCCACTGCATATAATTCATCTTCTTAGTCACACTAGTGTCAATATGGATGATAATCTACACTTATTTCAATGCAGGGTACATAACAAACAAGATTCGGCTCAGGTGCTGGGCATCCTGCACATAGCTATGTGCAGGACAGCTCACGTTGCGACACGTATCCAGAAAAATTCAAAACAATGCTTAAAAAATTTTAAAAAATATTTAAAAATTGTAAAAAGTATTTTTTTAAGTATTTTAAAAAATTTTAATAAAAATATTTTTTAAGTACTTAAAAAATAATTTTTAAGTATCCAAAAATACTTTTTAAGTATTAAAAACACTTTTTACACTTTTTTAAATATGTTCTTGGATTTTTTAGGTTTTTTTAAATTTTTTGGACACGTGTCGCAACCTGAGCCGCGCTGCACACGCCCAGCACCAGAGCCGAATCCTAACAAACATGATAATAAATGTAGCATATAAATAATAAATTGATCCACCCTAGCTAGCAAAGGTATTTACATAATTTTCAAAATTTTTAGGGTAGCCGGTGCACCCTAGCTATGGGAACGTATAAGATGAAAATCATTAAGTGTTGCAAACTGATGAGAATCGCTCTCCGAAGTTTTCAGAAATTCTAAAAAGAACAAATGTAGGAGAGATTATGCTCTTTAACCATGTAAAATTTCATGATCAAAATGAACCGCATTTGAACTAAAAAGACAAATTCTGCATGGACAGTGATTTATCACCGGAACCTTCCATCAGCATATTTAAGGAATATTCCCCAAAGGTGAATGAACTCATCCCGGACGAATCCGTCATATCCACTCAAGCACTCAACCACAAGCACTAGGACCTCCCCAAAAACATCCCATCCATCCTCCACCCATCCAAAACAACCTAACTGTTTGTTTTTTTCATAACTTGCAAATGAGATTTGAGTTTGATACTGAAAACATCCTCTCCCCCACATTTGCTATTATTTTTACAATTTTGAATAACTTCGAATACGCGATTTTCACATATTTATAACATTAGACGGTTTTCACTGGATACGTCGCCCACTAGCTGGCCCTACCTTAAATCGTTCTCGCATTTTTCCCCACCTTAAATCGTTCTTGTATTTTTTGTTTCGGAAGGAAGAGATGCTCTTTTGCTTCGAAAGAAACGTCTTGTTGTTCTTGTTTATGCGCTCCGACGACTTGTTCCTGCGGGGAAGAAACAAAAAATGAACGCATTCGTTTTTCCATTTTTGCGAATTTTTTTATTTTTGTTTCGAGATTCGAACTTACACGTGGCTTCAGGTCAGGCGGTGCGCGACGTGGCCTTTGGGGAGGCAGCGCCCCACGGAGTTTTTTCCCGTCAAGGATTTCCGTCCGGGCGCGCGCAATCCGGTGGAACATCTCCCGCACCTGCCGCTCAAGCGGGTCGAGCCCATCTTTAAGGGACATGCCCACCTGAACCAGCTCCTGCGCTGCCTCCCGCACCTCGGCTTCCTTCGTCCTGGGCAAGGGGAACTGTGCGGCGTCAGTGATATCCCCGAGCTTCCGCGAGCACCGCTCGATCTGGTGGATCTCCTTGAGCAGCCCGCACGAGTTCTTGTGCTCCTCCGTCTCAGACTCCTCGATGATGCGCTCGTAGAGCTTTGTGGCGGGGCCAGACCAGAGGAAGTTCCTGGGCACTGAGAAGTGCGCATGGAGGCCGCGGCCCTGGCAAGGGATGGTGGCCACAAGCGCCCAGGCCACGACAAACAGCACGGCGCCCATGGTGTACACGGCGGAAGCGAGGCCTCCCGTGGCGGTGATGTCGTGCACACGGGGCACTGATAGGATTTCCCCCATTGCCTGCAGTTGCCACGCCGCGGACCACGAGTGAGACACGCTCCACGACAGAGACCTGAAACCGGCGGTGGATTCGGACCCTGAACTCCCCTTGCTGCTGCTGCTGCTCTGGCTTTGGTGGCCATGCCCATGGCCGTAGCTTCCGCTGTCCCTGTTCCCGCACCCAAAGGAGCGGTTGCGCTGGCTCACAACACTCCCACCGCCGCTGTCCTTCTGTTCGAGCATGAGGATAGTCAGCCTGGTGAGCACCTTGCGAGCGCGGCAGATCTGGCAATCCCTGAGCGCCACGGCAGGGTCGGGCGAGGCGAGCGCGCCGGCTGCGATGGCAATGTGCTTGCGCCACTGGCGGACGAGGTCGACACCGTTGCGAACGGCGTTGCAGAGGTCGAGCGCCTTCATGGCGCCTGTGAGGAAGCCGTCGATGAGACGATCAAGCGGCGGCTGCGTGACGGCTGCGGCGCTGCAGCCGAAGAGCAGGGCAAGGAACTCCTCGAGGCAGATGAGGCAGGAGTCGACGAGGCGTCTCGTCCAGACGAGGGAGAGGAATTCTGGCGCAGTGTGGTCGGAGGAGTTGTCGAGGAGGTCGAGGAGGAGGTCCGCGGCATGGCGTTCGAAGGCGTCGATCTCAGATTGGGAGGTGTAGACCTTGCGGTGGCGCGCTACAAGAGATTAGCCTTTCAGTGACGAAACATTGTGATGAAAACTTACCAGATTTACAGTGATAAAAAGTGTTTTCCTCACTACTTTAGCAATAATTAGTGACAAAATATTTTTTCATCACAGGATATCTTAATAGTGACAAATCTATAGTGATGAACTATCATTTTGTCACTATTTTATCAACATATAGTGACAAAATATTATATTGCCACAGGACATATTAGTAGTAATGATTTTATACTGACAAACTATTACATGGTCACTACTAAATTTATAATTAGTGGAAAAATATTATGTCCTCACAAAATACCTTAGTAGTGACGATTCTACAGTGAGACTTCAATATTGTCACTACTTTATTCATAACTAGTGACAAAAATGTTATATAATCACAAGACACCTTAGTAGCGACGCTTTGACTGTGAAGAACTTATCATGTTATCACTATTTTAGTTGTTGTTATTAGCCAAATATTAATACACCTAAATTGGGACAATTTATAATGATGAATTGCCGCATATCATCATTATTTTATTTATAATTAGTGGCAAAATATTATGTGGTCACAGGGCACATTTGTAGCGACAACATTGCATTGTCAAATTTTGTCCTGGACACTATTCTTTCATGAACAGTGATGAAATAATATGGTTTTGGAAATTACGTTGTTCTCCTTTTTTTTTTTTGCAAATATTTATGTTCTTTCACACAACTGATGCAGCGCGGGTGGCTACAGTGACGCCTAACCTACTCGTGTATTGGATGGTACAAATCTTTTAACTATACATATCACGTTGTTACCCTAAAAACTTTACCAATAAATGATTCAGGGTTATAATTTGACACCTGAACAATTTTTGCAGGTTATGTACATAATAATTGATTGGTACAGAGGCTCATGGTTGGAGACAGTGAGCTGATACGAGGACTCTAGGAGGACATGTTTTATAGAATGCCATTTTTGTACTTTCTTTTTGCTAATTTTTTTTTCCAGATTTAGCATAGTTGTTAATTTGTAATGAGAATTTTATGTACAATGTACAGTGTCTTCTTTAATTAATATGAAGTTATTAAATGTAAGCTATTCCAAGCTGCGTCATTTTGATTGATTGCTATATCGACAAACAATACCATGTACTGATGAATAAGGAAACTGTTCCAAAAATAAAGTAATTTTTGTACAAATTAGACATTGTGTAGCTGTAAGCAGATACCAGTTATGATGTAGATGTTATCACAAATAAATATGCATCTGTGAGGATAAAGTTTTCACTTTTACAAAAATGTATTGTGATGATTTGATTGTCACTAATATTTATGTTCTAGTGGGAAATAACTTTGTCACTAGAACTATCATTAGTTATGAATATCATCACTAGTTCAAACAAATTTGTGACAACACAACTCATCTCAAATGTACTAATTAATAGTGATAGTTTCTTATGTCACGAATGAACATGTTATTTGTGGTGAACAAAAATTTATCACTATGTTAGTAGTGACGTCAATATTAGTGACGACACAATGAGATCGAGAATTTCGTCACAAAGTGGTAGTTGTGATGATAAATGACTTATAGTGATGAAATTTTCCATCACAAAAAGGCCAACGCGACCTGGTCTCGGCTTAGCAAGACCATGAAGAGCCTACCATTTGGCGCTGGTTTTTCACGAGGGGGAGGGAAAGGGAGGAGAGAGTACTGACCATCGCCATCGCCAACTGCAAGTATGCGATAAACCACTAATGACAGGTTCACGGAACATCACATCTTTGCTTGGCTAATTGTACGTATTTGTCAAATTGCAACAATATTTTACATTTGTTGCTAAGTTGTCAGGATCAGACTGTCCCAAATTTATGTGACCAAATTTGAAAAATCTCTTTCTTCTTTTGCTTAATTTTTTTCTATGATTATTTCTATGACGAATATATATAGTTTGATAGGAGAAAAGAAATGTCAGATTGGAAGGGGAAATGTAGTAGGAATACCTGATTTTGTTCCACACGAAGAGAAAGTTGATTGGGCGCTGGTGTAAGAAACCCTACAGCAACAACAATAATAACAAAGTGATCTTCCGTTAAAATAGTATGAGACTAGAAGAGAAAACTAATACTGTGGATCTAATAGGGGTGCTAGGGTGCACCGGCACCCTCCAAAAATTTCAAATATTACAGGTTTACTCTAACTATTAAGTTCTTCTATGTTTCTGAGTCCCAATATAAGGTCGTGCATCTTATCTACACAGATTAAGGAGGCATCAAATCTTAGAAGCGGTGCTGAGTTGTTAGAAGCAGTAGGAAGAATCCGTACCCTTTACTAAGGTGTTGACCCAACATGCTATGCGATATGCTGTCGGCAGGTTCCTTTATATCTTGCATGGTCTCTTTTCCTCGAATTCCAGGTTGTTCATTTGTAGAGTCTTTCTCTTGGCTCCCACGATGATTTTGTAGAATCCAATGGTGTTCACTTGATGAGTCTTTCTCTTGGATTCCATGTTTTTCTAGAGGCCCATACTCTTCCTCAACCCAATCTACCCTTCTTACGTTGAGGGAGGTAGTAAACCTTGGATGCTTGCTAATGGCATCCTTGAACGCAGACTCTGCAGCCCTCCTGTCAGGTTCCTCAGCACCGGTGGCGGCCCCAATTTGTCCAGCAATCTCCTTGAGGTTTAACAGGTGCTCAACGCCGGCAAGCATATGACCATACTTTTCTCCTCTGTGAGCATTGAAACCTAGCTTGAGCCGCTGAAGATTGGGTAATGCCTCCTCCTGAAAGGCCAGGCACAGTACACCACATCTGTATTTGAAATACTTGAGAACAGGGAATGCCCCTCTGTTGAAGATGATGCATTCTACAGTGGGCTGCCGGACATAAAATGAGAGAACAGTGAGGGCAGGCAATCCTATGAGGCTGTCAATATCATTCCTCCTTAGTTCTCGGACCACAATATTCAAATTGCAGAGTTTGCAGAGTTGTCCAATCCACTTGGGAAGCCTGGAAAAGATGCAAATGGGTGGCAACAACTCGAGTTTCTGAAGAAAGATGGGAGGAGATGACACGCTGATCGATCCATCAAAGGAAATGAGCGTGCCTATAGTGCCAGGAGCCAGAGTGACTGATTTGAGGTCACCAAGTTTCTCGATAGAAGAAGCTAGAGCTATCAGGTTTCTCATCAGGAGCTCATCAGACAGTCCTGTAGAACAGGTGATATGAAGATCCTGCAGGTTCGTCAGCTCGCCAAGGCTCCGCACATTGTCCTCAGAGTTACCGCCGAGGTCAAAATACTGCAGAGTACGTAGAGATCTGATGCGGCCAATTCCAATTGGTAGATTTGTTTCATCTCGAAGACACAGATGCAACAAACTTGGGAGATGAATAATGTCCAATGGAACAGCAGACAATCTTGCATATATGTCCAGTGTTTCCAAGTATTGTAACCCTCGCATCTGAGCTGGTAGTTCTACGAGGATATCGCTTGAAATCTTCAGATATCTCAGCTGACACAATCTGCAAATTTTTGTGAGGTTGAAACTTGTGTGCCCATCGTGATCACCCCAAAATTCAAGGACTAGAACTCGCAGAAGCTTAAACTCCACAATAAAAGGCATACACTTGAGTAGTCCAAGAAAGGTCAGTGATCGAACTTGTGTCAATGTTATACCTGCCGGCTTGGTCGCATAGTTGGCACTGCTGAACTGGAGGGACAGTCGACGAACCATGGTAGAGGGTCCCGTAATGGTCCGAGAATAATCTATTGAAGTTACAAAATTTTTTTCTTTGGATTTGAGCATAATAAGGTCATGTACAGTGTGGTGCACGGTACATGACAACACCTCATCATCGTAGTTAATTTTCATAGGTTGGATCATTCCCCTGTTGACAAGCTCATGAAAATAGCTCTTTGCAACTTCCACTGTGTCTTTTCCTTCTATTGCAATGATAAAACCTTCAGCTATCCATTGTTTCAACAAATCAACCTTCCAGATTATGTATCCCTTTGGATACATACTAAGATATAGCAGGCATGTCTTCAAATATTGAGGAAGACTACTGTAGGTAATGTTTAGTATTTCTTTCAGCATCTCTGCCAAAGTAAGATTTGTCAAATTGGATCTTAAACATTTCTGTACATGGTCCCATAGCTCTGAGTTGTTTGGTTGGCTTGCTAAAAGACCGGCTACACTGGTGATTGCTATTGGCAAATCACCACATGCTCTTATGATTCTATATGAAACTTCCTTCAATTGATCAGGAGATTGATGTTCAGAGCCAAAAACTCTATTGAAGAATAATTTTGCAGAGTCATGGCTGCCAAGAGGTTTCATCTTGGAAATCCTACCAGAGTGATAACCACAGCATTCCAGAGCTACGTCCTCAGTTTCTACCGTTGTTATTATTCTACTGCAACTATTACCCTCAGGAAAAGCTTCCTTAACAATATCCCATGCTGTTGTTTCCCATAAATCATCAATTACAATAAAGTACCTGTCATGTGATTTTGTAAGTATATTTTGTTCGGCTAAAAGAAATAGCAATTGTAGAAACACTACAAATGTGAATTTTATGAAGTGCACAAGTTTACAAACATAATTTGGGTGCATATGAACTCAAGTTCAGATCTTCATTTACCCGCATTTTCACTAGAGCTGCTAACCCTTAATAAATGCCTCCTTTGTTTAGCTTAGCTTCCAAAAATTTTCAAAAATTTATTTAAGTAGGCAGAGGTGTTAGAAATAATCTTGACTTCGAGTTCAAGACATACTAGAGTCTATCTCTGTGTGTAACTCAAGTTGAAGTTGTGTCCAACTTAAAGTCCGAATATGTATACTAGTAGGAGATTATTAGTCTATATATTGAGGAGGCTTATAACCAGTTTTGTAAGAAAAACAAGAAAAAAGAGGAGCAAGTAAGAGAATAGAGAAATTTAGAAATTCTCCTGTGTTCTCTTAGTTTATTTGTGATGTGTGTGTTTTCTTCTGGATAAAGTTTTAACAAGTGGTATCAGAGCCTAGGCGAGAATCGAGTCGCTGAAAAAAATCGTCTCGGCGATTCCGTTTCGCGCTTGTCTCGCTCGACACTCCTGGCGCAGGGCGCTCGGTTCGATGGAAAGTCACGAGAAAGCGCGCAGAGGAAAAAATCTTGAGTAGATCAAAGCAACAATCACAGCAACAGAGAGCGGATCCAAAAGAAAAAAAAGGAAAAACAACATAGTTCTTTTTCCTCCGTTCTCTCAATTCAAGAGCCACTTCAAAGTAGCCAAATATCTTGATCCATGCTCATGATCATGTTGCGTTCTCCGGGAAGTGGTGTCACCGATGACGAAGCATCATCCAGTATGATGAAGAAGGAAACAGAGTCGATTAATGACTTCGATGTCCGGTTAACGATCATCGTCACCAAGATTCGAGCCCTTGGCGAGAAGATGAAAGAGTTGTATATAGTGAAGAAATTCCTTCGTGCTGTTCCCTCACAGTTTCTCCCAATTGCTTCGGTCATAAAGCAATTTGGAGACTTAAAGACAATGACCATGGAGGAGATCATTGATCGTCTTAAGGCATATGAGGAACACATCCACGACAATAGCAACAACGGTGACGGACAGCTCTTGTTGACCCGTGCTGAGTGGGAGATTCGATCATCGAAGTTTGAATGCAAGAACACTTCTAGGGGTGGCGGTCAAGACCGTCAGAATCGGAAGTTTGATATGGTAAAAGTGAGGTGTTATAATTATAATGATTATGGATACTTTGCTTTAGAATGCCCCAAGCCAAAGATAAAGAAAACGTTTCTTGCTAAAGCGTTTAGCGATGATGAACTAACACTATTCTGATGAAGGTTGGGGTCAGGGACGTCGAGAAGATGTGTCGCCGTCTAAACTCAAGTAAGGTGAAAAGAAAACGGAACGTCGAGGAGATGTGTCACCGTTTTGTATCAAGTATGAGTTCAGTAAGTCGTAGTTGAGACCGACTGCTTCAATGTTTTAGAATCTTTGCATCCGGATGAACCTGTGCCAGCTAAGTTAAGTTCCTACATGTAGTTTGCATGTAGAACGCTTCATGTGGAGGCGTGACTGGTAATTCATAATGCATTGAGACTAAAACTGGAGTATGTCAAGTCAAGATTAAGGGGAGATTGTTAAAAATAATCTTGACTTCGAGTCCAAAGATGTTATAGAGTCCGTATTTGTGTGTAACTCAAGTTGAAGTTGTGTTCAACTTGAAGTCTGAATACATATGCTAATAGGAGATTATTAGCCTATATATTGAGAAGATTTATAGTTAGTTTTGTAAGAAAAACAAGAAAAAAGGGGGAGCAAGTAAGATAATAGAGAAATTCTTCTGTGTTCTTCTAGTTTATTTGTGATGTGTGCGTTTTCTCCTGAAATAAAGTTAAAAAGAGGGATGTTCAAGGTCCGGCTGACAAAATTTACATAATGAAATGAGAAGGGAAATTTTAAAAATTCAGCTGCAACACTGACTGTTTATGAAATTAATTTCGATGAGTTTTATAATGCATACATACTCCCTTCACAAACATACACGTAAATATAAATTCATGCACGTGTTTGTGAAATGGATGAAATTCAAAAATAGCATATATCTAGATAATTTTGCATAGATTCAGTAAGGTAAATAAAATACCTTTTATATTGGAGATGATCCCTGAGATCTTCAATGAGCTTTTGCACCGTGCAAGCATCAGACGGTCGTTGACGCCGCTGAACTTGAGAGAGGATGCCCCCGAGAAGCCTCCACATGTCAGGCGTTTGGGACGCCCTTACAAAAGCTCGGCAGTCGAATTGCCCTCCAAGTTCATGGTACAGCTCTTTAGCAAGCGTTGTCTTACCAACCCCTGCAGATCCAACAATAGACACCATTTTCAGCTGCCGCTCTGTTTCGTCGGTAAGCAGCTTGATAAGCTTCGTCTTCGACTCGTCGATACCAACAAGGAAATTGGCAGAGCCTCCATACAGCGCTGGAACCCGACCGTGCCAAGTGAGCACACGGCTAGCACTCGAGGCGCAATCATCAAGCTCATACCTTTCGTGCCGTTCAATCGCCTCTCGCACCAGAGCCCTGAGTTCTGCGATCTTGGCGATCCTTGTGCACGGCTTCGGCGTCTTGGAAAGCCGAGTAATCTTGATACGACCAACCCTTTGTCTGTGGACGGATCTGATCTTGGCATCAGCGTCCGTGTGTCTCCTTATCTTGTAGTCGATGCAGTCCTCAATGTCATAGGAAAGTTCACGCACCTCATCCATCCAGTATTTTGCCTTGTGGCTTGGCGAATCTACCATTGACTGCTTCACGAGGGCGGCGTTTATTTCTTCTAGATCTTCCTTGAGGAGCTCGATTCCATCCTTCAGTGGCTTTGGCAGCCGGTACTCAAAAGCCAGCAGCGAATCGAGCTTCTGAAGAAGAGGGCCCATGGCACCCAGGGAAGAACTCATCGGAGCCTCCATAGCGCCCAGGGAAGAACTCATCGGAGCCTCCATGGCGCCCAGGGAAGAACTCATCGGAGCCTCCATGGCGCTCAGGGAAGAATTGATCTCTCTCCGATGAGAGAAACCAAAGCATAGGAAGGTCTAGTGACTTAGTCAATCATCTTTGCAATTAACACTGCAGATGCAGAATAGAGGCAACTCTGCGCGGGAAGGGAGGGGGCAATAAACAGATGGTCACATGCTCTGATGTTCACTGTGATGCGCGCAAACTGCGACAAGTGGCCAAGTGGGTATCCTTCTTATCCCTGTTTTACACATTAAGGTCCACAACTTCCTTAAATTGCAGCGTTGCACATTACCACCCCCACTTTCACGGAATTAAAACATACATCAAAATGCATACTTGCACTTCACTTGTTGGAAATTAACGTCCCGTCCAAGAAAGTAAATGCAACATATACAAGCGGTATGGATAACAGGGAAATAACGTGTTTTATTTTCGTAAAAACTGCTTGAATCTGCACAGCTGCATGCTGCTCTTATCACTAGTAATTGGTATTTCGATTAAGGAGCATTAAGATGTTTAAATGTCATTAGAGTTGAGGCTTGGAATTCAACGCTACTTCCAAAGGATTTAGGGGAAAATATGGTTAATTTGTCTCCAATTTTTTTTACCCATAAAAAGAATTACTTGGATTTCACAGTTTGACCTCTAAAGGTAAAATAACAGAAATAAATGTACAATATTGAAACTAAACTTTCAATTTTCAATATTTCAAACACTGAAATTCAAATATCTTAGAATTCTTTTAAAATTTCATATTCAACATTTGGCAATTTTCATTCAAGAATTTTGACACTTTCAAAATTCAAAGTGTGGCTTAATTCCAAATTAAATATGGTATTTGTAATTTAAAGTTCAATTTTTTAGATTTTATTTATGAAATTTGTTATTCAAATTTTTGAACTACAAATTTGGACATTGAAATTGGAGTCTAGTCACACTCAACTTTGCAATGTGAATTTTTTTTCCATAAAATAGCTGAACTGCGTGAAGTTCCATATAAAAAAAATGTATCTTTGAGAACTTAGATCCCAATCATGAAAGATCACTATCGAATTTTCAAAAAGATGTGTTCCAGTTTTGCAAACCAATCACATTTCCGTCTCTTGGGTTCCATCTAATACTATCACTTGTCCAGGAATAACTTCATAACTAGTTCTCTAATCCACATAATTGTGCATGTGATCTTCTAGACTTACAATGCATCCTTAGGTACTAAGGCCCTGTTCCAGCCCGCATTGGCTTTCAGCTTCGTGAAGCTGGTTGCAGGTTGGAATGGGTCGGCTTGTGCCGTGGATGCTAAGAAGCCACTATCGTGCGATCGAAGCCAGCAGCCCCCGAGTGAATGGATAAGGCCAAGGGGAGCACCGGCACTTCACTCGCTCACACTTTCTCTCGCCACCTTTCCTCACTCCTATCTCGCATGCTCGCCTGCACTAACCACTGTTCACTATCCGTTGCCCTCGACGTCGGCCCGTTTTGCCGTCAATCCAACTGTCCCCCCTCTGGTCTAGCAACCTCCACTGGATCTGGTGAGGAAGCTCTCGTCTGCAACTTGCATGGCGCACTCCGTCATCACTCACACCGTCCCTTCCTCTGGCTCCCCCATCGCTCCAGCCGTAGGTCCCACCATCCCTGCCTCCACCACTGTTTCGGTTGTTGCTTCTCTTCCATGGCCTCGACCTCCATCACTTGCGTCGTCCCCACCTCCAGCTGCTGTACTGAGGTGCGTTGATGTTGCTTTCAAGTTCTTGATTTCGATTTACCGTACATGTTATTTATTCCCTCCGATTTGTTGCTTATTACTGTCGACATGGGTTGTTGCTTCCAATTTATTGCTTACTACTATCAACAATACCATTTCTCGATCTGATTTGTTGAGGATCCCTTTTGTTGCTTGACTTTGTTGAACATGGCATGTGGTCTTGGTTTCTTCATGTCTTTGTCGGAATTGCTAGCTTCTTCCGCATTGGCATAGATGGACAAGGTCGTGGCTACATGGGGTGTGGACTGTACATGTGTTTTCTTGGAGATATGTGTGTAACCTTTGAAAGCAAATGAAGAATAGGGGGATAGCCTCAAACGGGATTATGGTGCATGAAAGACCTTGAAGTAGTGCGCTACCTGCCTTGGGGTTGATCCAGACACTGTCTCCACTGCCGCTGATAACTGGTAGTGCACGTAGGCAGCTGCACAGCAGCCTTTGCAACCTATGTGTGTTAATGCATTTATTTTCTTTGCTCTAGAATCATCGCTCATTTCTTACGTGCCCAATTTTCTGGTTTTTGCAGGCAAGTCCTCCATGCTTAAGTTCAAGAAAGGCCCCTCGAAAATTAAGACCTCATGGAAGTCATGTTGGGCATTGCTACGTGCGCCTGCAAGCACATGTTCATGCCTGGAGTGGACACACTGCCATCAGAGAACAAGGAGGTCATCCTTGGGATCAACCCGCACGATGGTAGCATAGGTTCATCTCAAGGTAAGCGGGCGTGGTTGTCATTGTCTCAGTGCAATGATACCAAGAAGGGGATGGCAATCGACCGCAACGTTAAGTTGAAGGGCCTCATTGACCTATACAAGAAGCATACCACAACAACTCATGCGTCGAATGTGTGTGCAACTTCTCCTATGCATGGCTCGGCGAGGGAGAAGATGTCTCGACTAATGGCAATGGTCAAGGAGGCCAATGCTAGAGAGGACACTGACGAGTATTACAATGCCAATCAACTCTTCATGAAGAAACAATGCTGCAACAATTTCCTCACCACTGCGACAGTTTCCTCACCGTGAAAACGGATGAGGGATGGCTCAAGTGGATCAGGAGGACATGGGACCGTTCTGAAGAACATGCCTTGAGAAATGCCGTCCATGTTTGTGTGGTCAATGTTTCTGCCACTGTTCCATGTTGCACATTTGATTTTCATTATTAATTTTAGTTGTTTCTTGCACTACATAAATCACACATTTTGTTCTTGTGTCATCAACTATAAGGTTATGCACTATAGTTTTGAACTTTTAAAGTTTGCATAGTATTATTTCGCATGCTATCATTGAGTCTCTAGTTGGTGTTATTTGTTTCAGTTACTTAGTTATTATTATATTTTGGATATTCATTTCATTGGCCACTGAATGTCCCTTGGTTACTTGTTTTGTGTAAAGATGAGCGTGATAGGGCTAGGCAGTGGAGGCAACGGCGACGAAGATGTCTCCACTTGCTCCTTCACACTGTTGGACTATGCCGCCTTCATGTGCGTAGATGATGACATAAATGATGTGATTGCAACATCATTGGTGGCTTGACGTACAACTCGTCACAGATTATGCTTCTATGTATATTACAAATCATTACTACAAAAGAAGTTATACTGGACAGCTGCATCACAGACAGTTTACACTAATAATCGTCTATGATATTTTCACAAACGGTTATTATCATGAACCATCTATGAAGACATCACAGATGGTTCATATTAATAACCGTCTGTGAAAGTTGCGGACATCACAGACGGTTTATATAAAAACCGTCTTTGATATTGTAAACATCACAGACGGTTCTTATAATAAACTGTCTGTGATATTGCAGACATCACAGATAGTTTGTATGAATAACCATCTGTAAATTATCACAGATAGTTATTAATATGAACTGTCTGTGATAATGTTAGTATCATAGACCGTTTGTGGTTGGAATCGTCTGGGTAATCTACATTATTAAATACCGGGCATACGTGGTCTCGACACAGATCTATCTTCATTACGCTGTAGCAGTAGAGTGAGGCGGCCGGCTTTGGGGAGTTTGGTGAAAACATATCGCTTGTAGAGATCTATATACGTATTCTTAGTTATAGAGGTTAGTACTCAATTGCTTCTAATAACTTATATGCCTTGTAATTAAAAGAAATAATAGCTAGATTTTTGTTTAGATCTAGATAACTAGCTTGCTAGGTTTAGAAAGATAATGGTACTTTGCTCAATTTCAGAATGGGTAAGTACTCATAGTTTACTTCAATATATTTTTAGGAGGCGATTTCAATGGCCATGTCGGTACAAATAGTGGAGGGTTTCAAAGAGTGCATGGGGGTTTTGGTTATGGTGTTAGAAATCAGGAGGGAGAAGATATCTTAAACGTTGCCGTAGCCTTTGATCTCATGATAGCTAACACCTTCTTTAGAAAGAGACATCCCCATTTGGTTACCTTTAGCAGTGGTCAGCATTCTAGCCAAATCAATCTTGTTCTTGTTAGGAGGGAGGACAAACGAGCCTGCATAGATTGTAAGGTTATACCTGGAGAGTGTGTTGTCCAGCAACATAAGTTGGTAGTCTCCAACTTTCGTTTTAGGTTACGGGTCCGACAAGCTAAGGTCGCCAGAGTCACGAGGACGAAGTGGTGGAAACTCAAAGGAGATACCGCACATGCGTTTAAGGAGAGGATGGTCACGGAAGGGACGTGGGATATGGGAGAAACGAATAGTATGTGGACAGAGATGGCAACTCGTATTAGGAAGGTGGCTACAGAGGTGCTTGGAGTGACCCAAGGGACAAGAGGAGAACCAAAAGATACATGGTGGTGGAACGAGGAAGTGCAAAAGGCTATTAAGAAGAAAAAGTTATGATACAAGCACATGTATCTTGATAGGAGCGATGACAACGTACAGAAATACAAAGCAGCAAAAAAGAATGCGAAGAAAGCGGTGAGTGAGGCACAAGGCAAGGCATATGAGGAAATTTATTAGAAATTAAGTACAAAGGAGGGAGAGAAGGATGTCTACAAGATGGCTAAAATTCGAGAAAGGAAGACAAGAGATTTCAATCAAGTTAAATGCATCAAAGATGACACTAATAGACTTTTGGTGAAAGATGAGGAGATCAAGGATAGGTGGAGAGATTACTTCGACAAGTTGCCCAATCATGATAATGATTATAGTATGATTGAACTGGATAATGTTTTTGACGACACCGAGAAGTGGTTTGTTCGAAGAATCCAGGAGTCGGAAGTAAGAGAGGCCTTAAAAAGGATGAAGGTGGGTAAGGCATTGGGGCCTGATAACATCCCTATTGAGGTGTGAAAATGCCTAGAAGAAGTGGTGATTGTTTGGCTAACTAAGTTGTTTAATAGCATTTTTAGGTTGAACAAAATGCCAAACGAGTTGCGGATGAGCACATTAGTACCAATTTTCAAAAATAAAGGAGACATTCAAAGTTGTACTAATTATAGAGTAATTAAGCTCATGAGCCACACAATGAAGCTTTGGAAACGAGTGATTGAGCGTCGTTTAAGAAAAGTGACTAGCATGACGACAAACCAATTTGGTTTTATGCCTGGGAGGTCGACCACAGAGGCGATTTTCTTGCTACGACAGTTGATGGAGAGGTATAGGGAGCAAAAGGACCTTCACATGATATTTATTGACTTGGAGAAAGCTTATGACAAAGTGCCAAGAAATGTCATGTGGTGCGCGCTTCAAAAGAAAAGAGTCCCAACAAAATATGTTACCCTTATTAAGGACATGTACGAAAATGTTGTGACTAATGTCAGAATGTATGGTAGTATTTCTAATGACTTTCCCATTAAGATAGGACTACACCAAGGGTCAGCGTTGCGTCCATACATTTTTGCCCTAGTGATGGACGAGGTCACACGGGACATACAAGGAGATATCCCTTGGTGTAGGCTTTTCGCTGATGATGTGGTGTTTGTCGATGAGAGTAGGATAGGTGTTGATAGGAAACTCGAGTTATGGAGGAAGACCTTAGAATTGAAGGGTTTTAGACTTAGTAGGACTAAAACTGAGTATATGAGGTGTGATTTCAGTGGTGCTAGGGTAGATGATAGAGATGTTAGATTGGATGGACAAGTAGTGCCTAAGAAGGACACGTTTCGTTATTTGGGATCGATGTTACAGTGGAACGGTGAGATTGATGAAGATGTGAGCCACAGGGTAAGAGCGGGGTGGGTGAAATGGCGCCAAGCATCTAGTGTTCTGTGTGACAAAAAAATCCCTCAAAAGTTAAAGGGTAAGTTCTATAGGATGGCGATCAGACCCGCAATGCTATATGGAGCAGAATGTTGGGCGACTAAAGACAACATATACAGAAAATGAGTGTAGCGGAGATGAGGATGCTGCGGTGGATCTGTGTTCATACAAGGAGGGATCGCATCCGCAATGATGATATACGTGATAGGGTGGGGGTGGCACCAATTGAAGAGAAGCGTGTCCAACATCGTTTGAGATGGTTCGGACATCTTCAACGATGGCCTCCTGAGGCACCAGTATGTAGTGGAATTTTAAGACATACTGAAAATGAAAGAAGAGGCAGAGGTCAACCAAAACTAATGTGGGAGGAAGCAGTTAAAAGAGACTTGAGGGATTGGAATGTATCTAAAGAATTAGATTTGGATAGGAGCGTATGGAAGTTAGCGATCCATGTACTGGAACCATAAGAAAGTTGGGGGTAGTGTTTAGGCTCTTGGCTCAAATAGCAGGTTGTACGGCCTAGGGTTTTAGCATTGTAGGTTTTATTTCAAGACTTGTATCTCTTTGATCTTGAAAAGGTTTCATTCCTATCCTACCCCAACTTGTTTGGACAAAAGGCTTTATTATTGTTGTTGTTGAATATGTGGCTAGTTATAGCCAGCTACCTAATATGGATGTGTGTAATTAAGTAGCTACTCTAATTTGCTATAGTAGTGCTAATAATCTAATTTGACACCTATTTATTACATATGTAGCGTAGATGGATCGAAGCTGGATGTACGTTGAGAACCGTATGGATGAACAATACATTAATGGTGTGTCTACTTTTAAAAGAGCGGCCGAGCTAGATATGTTGAAGAAGGGGATGGAATATATGTACTGTCCATGTAATGATTTTGATAATCTAAAGATGTTTAGCAACTCAACGCAGATCGAAGCTCACTTGATTCGAAGGGGTTTCAGAAAGGGGTACAAATGTTGGACTAGTCACGGTGAAGAGAAGATTACACAAGAAGGTAGGTATGACATCGTCGAGGGAGACAACGATATGCTGGTTGTGGACTGTGTTTTCGATGAGGATAGGTCATAGGATGACAATCTGGATCAGATGCTACGTGATGCAGAAGAGAACTATATTAAGAGAGAGTTTGGTAAATTCAAGGGCTTGATGGAGGACTCAGAGAAACCTTTGTTTCAGGGCTGCAAGCCACAATATACAAGGTTGTCATCTATTCTAGAATTGTTGAAATTGAAGGCAAGCAATGGTTGGTCCAATAAGAGTTTCACGGCATTGTTAGGTCTCCTAGCGAATATGGTTCTAAATGGCAATGTGTTACCGAGAACCACCTACCAAGTCAAGAAAATTCTTCGTCCATTGGGAATGGAAGTAGAAATAATACATGCATGTCCAAATATTGTATCCTCTACCGTAAAGAGTATGCTAGCTTACATGTTTGTCAAGTGTGCAAAATTTCCTGATACAAGCATAAAAATGACTTCGATGATGGGAAGGGCATCGAGGTGAAGCAAGGACCTCCTGTTGAGGTGTTTTGGTATCTTCCTGTAATTCCCCATTTGAAACGTTTATTTACAAACCGCAAGGATGCAAGATTGGTGTGTTGGCACTCGGAGTAGCGTAAGAAAGATGGAATAATAAGACACGCTACTGATTCTGCCCAGTGGAGGAACATCAATATGATGTTTGTAGACTTCATTGTGGAACCGAGGAATATACGATTTGGGTTGAGTACAGATGGAATGAATCCTTTTGGTAACATGAGCAGCCGACATAGCACTTGGCCCATGACTCTGTGCATGTACAACCTTCCTCCTTAGCTGTGTATGAAGCAAAAGTATATTTTGATGTCACTACTTATCCAAGTGCCAGAGCAACCTGGGAACGACATTGATATGTACCTAGCACCATTGATGAAAGATCTTGCAATACTATGGAATGAAGGGGTACATGTATGGAATGCGGACAAACGAGAGAACTTCACTCTACGCGCCATGTTGTTCTGCACTATTAATGGTTTTTCTACCCTTGGTAACCTGTCAAGGTTGAGTACAAAAGGAGCCAAAGTCTGTCCACACTACTTAGATTATACTGAGAGTGTGTGGTTGAACAACTCGAGCAAAACTATGTACATATGTCACCATAGGTTCCTTCTAAAGTATCACCCATACCGCAAGATGAAGAAACAATTTGACGAAAAAAGAGGATGACTCAGTACCAAGTCCTTTTAGTAGGAAAGAGGTCTATGATATGGTCAAGGATATTGACGCTGTGCTTGGAAATGGACATAAATTGAGGAACTGTCGGAGGAACATGTGGAAAAAGAGGTCAATATTTTGGTACTTGCCTTATTGTGAGCACTTATAAGTTTGCAATTGTATCGATGTCACGCACATAAAGAAGAATGTATGTGATAGTTTGATTGGTCTCTTACTAAATATTCCTGATAAAACAAAGGATGGTATCAACGCAAGGTGTGATTTGGTCACTATGAACATCAGGACCGAGTTAACACCGATAGAGACTGATAAAGGCCGGACGTACCTTCCCCTAGATTGCTGCACTCTTTCTAAGTCCAAGAGAACTCAACTGTGTTAGTCCTTGCATGGTTGAAAGTTCTGTCCGGTCACTCCATGAGCATGAAGAAGCTTGTTTCCATGGAACATTTGAAATTAATTAGCATGAAGTCTCATGGCTGTCATGTGCTAAAGACACAAATGCTACCTATTGCAATTAGAAGTATTTTGCTGAACAAGGTTCGAGTGACAATCATAAGACTATGTTATTTCTTTAACGCAATTACTTAGTAGTCATCGATCCCGATAAACTAGATGCTCTACAAACCGAGGTGGTGACGACTCTATTTCATCTAGAGTTATATTTCCCTCTGTCATTTTTTGATATCGTGGTCCATCTCATTGTCCACCTTGTGAAAGAGATAAAAATATGCGGCCCTGTGTTTCTATGTCACATTTACCTATTCGAGAGGTACATAGAAATTCTCAAGTTTTATGTATGCAATCGATCTCAACTGGAGGGTAGCATCATCGAAGGTTATACAATTGAAGAGGTCATTGAATTCTGCATCGGCTACATGGCTCAGGTCGAACCGACAGGTGTATCTCTATCTCGTCATGAGGAGAGGCTAGAGGGTATCGGGACTATCAGAAGCAAAGTAATAACTCCGGATCGAGGTACAGATGCTCAAGCCTATTTCATGGTTTTACAACACATGACTGAAGTGACCCCATATATTGAAGAGCATAAGGACATGCTACGCCAAGAGAATGCAGGCCAGTCAGAGGTTTGGACCACGAGACAACACAACCATCAGTTCAACGAATGGTTGAAGGTGAGATTGACTGGGAGATCATCAAGTGAAACACTACAATGGTTGGCGGGCCAAAATTTACAATTGTGACATAGCAAGGATATGACATTAATGACTACGCATTTTATACAATAGATCAGGATAGAAAGAGCATAGTGCAGAACTCACGTGTCCGCATAGATGCCTTTGATGCACACGTCAGTACCGCTGGCCCAAGCTCGTACTACGGGCTTGTAGAGGAGATTTGGGAGCTTAACTATGTAATTTTCAAGATTCCTCTATTTCGGTGCCGTTGGGTCCAACTCTCATGGGGTGTAAATGTTGACAAGTACGACGTCACTATCGTGGACCTCGAATGTGTAGGATATGAAGACGAACCATTCGTACTCATGAGGCAAATTGTTCAAGTATTTTATGTAATTGACCCGACAAATAAGAAACACCATGTAGTTCTTTGTGGAAAAAGAAGGATTGTCGGAGTTGAGAAGGTCGTGGATGAGGAAGAGTACAATAAATTTGATGAGTTGCCTTCATCCGGAGACGGCATCAGGCTCGAGAAAAAACAAGGCGATGAAGCAAGCTATATGAGTGTCAATCATCGTGAAGGGCTTTATTTAAAAGGAAATATCCAAGTCTAATAAATAATCCCACACAGCTAACACCTATTTGGAAATTGTTGCAATGTAATCATAATTAGGAAACTCGGCATGTAATTATGGAACTACATTCCATTGTAATTGTAATTGATTCAGTAACTAACAAATAGTTATATTTATGATTATGTTTGTATTTTTCATATTGCTTGGCCAGCATGATTTTTTTGTGGCTAGATGGAGCGAACTATCATAGGCGGTTTATCAGAACAAACCGTCTGTGATAATACTATCACAGATGATTCTTTTATAGAACCATCTATGATATGTTGAATAAAATAGACGGTTATATAAAAGAACCATCTGTGATAGTATTATCATAGACGGTTCCATAAAAGTACCGTTTGTGATAGTATTATCACAGACGGTTCCATGAAAAAACCATCTGTGATAGTATTATTACAAATGGTTCCATAATAGAACCGTCTATGATAGTTTCCCTATAAATATACCCCAAGGATAAGTTCTACTCGCAGAGTCCTCACTCACGCACTCCGTCTCTGCTGCCCCTGCTAGGTTTTGCTAGATCTGACTGCTCACTCATGTGCGACGTTGCCTCTCCTTCCCATCGCCGGCCGCCTCTCCCTCCCAACGCCGACCGCCTCTCCCTATGACACCGGCCGCCTCTCCCTCACAACACCACCTCTCCCTCACACCGCCGCCCCTCCTTCCCTACGGTACGAAACCCAAATCTCACAGTGGGTTCGGATATTAGCTCGATGATGATACTGGTCTAATACTTCATGATATATGCTTCTCTTGTTAGCTACAAGATCTAATATCAATTGTTGGCTAATTTGTTTTGTGATCCTTAGTACTTCATAATATATGCTCACTTATTAGTTACAAGATCTAATATTAAAATTGAATATTCAAGCTTGAGCTCTAAATTGTTACTATTACTGTCATTTGTCAATCTTGTGGTCTGTCTTAATAGTTGGCTAATTTGTTTTATGATCTTTAGTAGTTGGCTAATTTGTTTTGTGACCTTTAGTACTTTATGATTTATGATTCACTTGTTAGCTACAAATCTAATACTAAAATTGGATATTCAAGCTTGATCTCTAAATTTTTACTATTAATGTCATTTGTCAATCTTGTGGTCTGTCTCAATAGTTGGCTAATTTGTTTTGTGATCTTCAGTAGTTGGCTAATTTGTTTTATGGCCTTTAGTACTTCATGATATATGCTTCACTTGTTAGCTACAAGATCTATTTGGAATGACATGTTACTATTCCAAAGGGACCTTGTAGCAATAATATATGCCACATTGACCTTCAGAGGGCATGAAGCAAGTTATACACTCCAGTGTGTCAGGTTCAATGAACTTGAGACACTAGTGTGTGTAATTTGATTCATAGAACTTTGTTTTAGAACCTTTAGTATTTCATGATATATGCTTCACTTGTTAGCTACAAGATCTATTTGGAATGGTATGTTACTATTCCAAAAGAACCTTGTAGCAATAATATATGCCACATAGACCTTCTGAGAGACCATGTGGTCGTGATCCCATGAAAGTGATGAGTAATTGACAAGGGTGTAGGTTAGTCGAGTTTGGTTTGGGTGGTTTTGACCATGTCGTTGCGTGGTGCAACGGGCTCGGTCGATTTGGTCAAACTTGGTCGTTTGGGCTTAGGACGTTTATTCTAATGCTTCGACAGGTTTGGACTTCATCTGTGGTAAGTATAATGGTATTTGTGCTTTCATGTATCGAGCGGTGCTATTTGACGTGTTTTCTTGTCTGTGTGACTGTAGGACGTCGAGTGGAGTTGTGGTGAGACACGGTGGACCGGACTAGGCGCAGGTGGCGCTGAGGTCAGAACGGTCGGGATGTGTCGAAGACGACGTGGACTCGAGGTGGTTGCGAGGCGTGCGAGACAAGGAGCGCGAAAGCTTCCCGGAAGGTGCAAGAGGGGCGAAACGGGAATTTCGCAAGGCTGCACAAGCGGGAGCGGGCTCCGTTGGATTTAGCCGGTGTAACGGGGCGGAGACCCGTTAGCCATGGGCTATAAAAGGAGAGGAGGGGCTGCATGCCCACTTGAGCATTTTGGAGGGAATTAGGGTTAGCTCTAGTCAAAAGAGGCTTTAGGAGTTGGTTTTCCTTTAGTCTTTAGTGGTTGGAGAGGCAGAGTCTGGTGCTCCCTCTGTCCCCTACGATGTGTTCTAGGTGATAGAACAAGAGTTGTGTTCATCCACTCCAAGCATTCATGGTTGAGGGAGAGGGAGTGGTTTGAGTGGAGAGTCATATAATCATTCCTAGTGCTAATGTACATGCGTATCGTGACTCCTTGTATTTCTTCTTGATGCAATCAATGAAAATCTGAAGTTTCATTTTGTTCATCTTCTCTGTTCTTCGATACCTCCATTTGGTGAATTCTTGACTTTTGGATTTTCGAGTTCTTGCCTGCTGGGATTGGCCAAAATGGGTTGCTCTGTGATGGGTTAGTGCTTCAAGATCATTTGATCGAGTTTCCCTAGAGCAAACATCGTTTTAATCTCTGATATCTGTTTTTGGCCTTCTCTGCTCATATCTGCCAGTTCTAGGGTTTTAGGGTAAAACTATTTTTACTCCTCAATCTGACTTGAGATTTGGTCTGAGGGATCCCCTAGATATTGCTCATATATCCCTAAAATCTCATGTGCAAAAGATCTCTGTGGAAGGAGTAATTTGGATTTGTTTGAGCTCCTCTCTGAAGTTTTTCAGTTTCTGTCATTTCTAGGGTTTGGCTCATATTCTTGTTTCCTTTCTTGGCTTGAGGTGTTATTTGGCCTAAGAGTTCTCCTTGCTATTACTCTCATATCTCCAGAGTTTCAGTGCCAAAGGATCAAGGGTTTGGGAGAATTTGAGTTTTTATTTTCAGCTCCCTGTTATTTTCAGTCTTTGGGCTTAATCTGAATTTCTCCCTTTTTGAGTTGCTTTTCTTTGGTTCCTATTGCTCCTCAGGCTATTTAAGTTGTTATCTTTTAGTTAGGGGAGGAGTATTCCAAAGGAAACTACTCAATTTCTCTTGTTTTTGAAGTTCCAAGTCTGAAATCTGAATTTCTGCTTGTCTGTTGTCTGAACCCGAGGGGCGGCCTGACTTTGCCTTGCCGGGCGGTCTGACCTCTCTTATAAGGGCGGTCTGACCGGTGTTATCAGAGAGGTCAGACCTCTCTTTGAACTGCATTCATCCCGGTCCCTCTGAAACTTGTTTTTTGAGCGGATTTTCTTCGTTGCTTCTTTCTTGTGAGTGTTTAGGAATTCCAAAAGGCATAAGAATCCCTCTTTATAATTTTCATAATTATTGGAGAGGAGATTTGAGTCCGTGCTTTTGAGGGGTCGTTTTTGAAGAATCGACATTCACCCCCCCTCTGTCGCCATTTCGGTCCTACACCTTCAAAGGGCATGAAGCAAGTTACAGACTCCAGTGTGTCAGGTTCAATGAACTTGAGACACTGGTGTGTTTAATTCGATTCATAGAATTTAAGTTGTTTACGCTCATAGCTTACTGCAATTAGTTTTTTCTTATAAGAGAGATGACGTCCACATAGTCATCGCAGTCATCTAGGTCTTACGCTCCCAAGATCGGGATAACTAAGCGTGGCCGAAGAGTATCAAAAAGGCCAGAGGGCCGAATGACCATCACGGTGGTCACTCCGGATGGGGTTTCTCTACAACCGAAGAAAGCAGCCGCATCATTTTGGACCACCTGCAGTATAATTGGAAGGAAATGGGTCCACATCATCATAGCAAGCTGGAAAGATTTAGCAAAGGATCAGAAAAATCAGCTGTGGGAGGATATAACAAATTCGCTCGAGATCCCAGCAGAAGTACAGGGACTCATGCGATGGTAGGTGCTTCTCACGATGGGAAAAGCATGGAAGAACTTCAAGATCACTCTTGTCACGTAGTACGTGGCCAAGGATCTCATGCCCTTCACGAGGTACCATTTCATGTCGCCGGAAACATAGGAGGCCTTTGTGCAGATGAAGACAACGACCGAATTTGAATAACAAAGTGCAGCGCACAAGGCTCTCCAGTCACAAAACACTCACCCTCATAGACTCGGCACCACTGGGTATGCGGGTAAAATCCCGCAGTGAAGGATGCATGACTAGGTCGTAATCCGATCGGAGGCCTCCTTGCCATTTGCTGGGATCACAAACGAGTGCGCCCAAAACTGGTTAAGAGCGGTCATCAACCACATCTTTGGGTTTCTCCTCTTTCAAAAACCTCACAGCCGAGGAAGTGTCCCAATGCCCGGTAAGATATGTTAAACTACATAGTTGTTAATACCTCTTAAACTTCATGGGTTCGAAAATAACATGATTGCCTCTTGCAGCAATCATTGACTACCGAATCTTCCCGAGGCTCCTTTGAAGAATACGGGGAGAGAGATATACTATCACAGGCCCTAGGAAACAAGGAGCACCCAAGTCGCACATGAAGCCTGGGGGTTGCATATCTTGAAGGTACGGATTCCCAAATGACTTCGAGACATATAGGTGTAGGAAGAGATCCAAGGCCTATCGCAACGAACAAATAAAATAGAAGCTTTCATACACAATTTGAGGAACAACTATCGTCTCACTTCAAGAGAAGACTGCCTCACTTTGAGGAGAGATAGATCCATTGAGGGAAGAACTGAGACAAGTCCGCAACCAATCGTAACTTACCCTTGTTAATGTGGTACCTAGTCCCCCTCAATGTCAGAGTAGTTGCACGCCCACGCCAATTACTAAACATAGCAACGCCCACTTACCTATCGACGATATCCAGGTAATATACTTCTTTAGAATGCTAAATAGATAGATCTACCTAGTGGACGTCTTACCTTATCGTGTATCGTTATGTAGGAGCCCATGCTTTGCATTCTCAGAGTTAGGCTTGTTGGCACCATTCCCATTAACACTGGGCGGGGATGGTGTATCCATGGCTGTCAGGGACGCTGGTGCACGGTGCCCAACTAGAGACCGGTTTTGTGAAGGTTCAGGTGGACATGATTAATGATGTTTTTAGGACCGTCCCTCTTGAGAAACCCCCAAACGTAGGGATTACGATATTAGGTTTGCCGTCCATGCATTCATCCAGTGGCCTAAGAGGGACATCGCTCTCGACTCGTCCATGCCGTGATCTCCACAAATAGTGGCCCAAGAGGGACATCACTCTGGACATGTCACATCAGCTCCCGTGGCTCCACCTCTAGCTCTAGTTCTGAAGCCTGTTGCATCGGCTCCTATGGAGACGACACCAAAAATGTATCATAAGCAAGGTGTTAAGACCCAACCGAAGAAGATTAAGGTGTCTACCGAGCAATGGAAGTTCATTCTCAGAGTGTTGTTGGTCCCCGAGTCACAATTACCCAAACTTGGACTGGTTTACAATACATTGCATACCTGGTACATGCAGAGGTCCAACATGAAGCCAAACCGGCACAGTGAATTCACTGTGAGATATGCGAAGGCGCATTTCTTCCATGACACGGGCTACTTCGTCGTGACTTTTGAAGACTTATTCTTACTATTCAACCTCGATGAACTCGACGCCTCACTTCTACGATGCTGGACACTGTAAGTGTACTGTACAATGAAATTGTACATTCATGTCACACCGATAAAATGTCATTACTCTTTGCTTATATATAGATACATAATCCAACAAGTTCGGTGACGGCGACAACTAGTGGGTTTCCTCGACCCACACTTAATCTCCGAGCAATCCATCAACGATAATGCATCCTTCGTTTTATTAGAATATACTAATAAAATTGTATTATTATAAAAGTATTTTTAACGACAAATCTAATAATATAATTTTTTCATATAGCCAATCTAGATAGTTTTAAATATATTGATGGTTAAAGATTTGATGGTACAGATTTTAAAACATCAAATAAAAACGAATAGAACATAATATTATTTTTTAAAATTAGCCTACTAGTACTGTAATGATGTGTAAACTATGAAATATCAATAAATTTGAGGCTGGTAGGTGGGGCTTGATGTAGGGCTGTAAAAAAAGCTCGAAGCTCGCGAGCTACTTGAGTTCGGCTCGTTCTAGGCTCGGTTCAAGCTCGGTTCGAACTTTAAACGAGCCGAACTCGAGCTTGATCTCGAGCTCGCGAGCTTCACCGAGCCGAGCTCGAATAGTTCGCGAGCTCCGAGTCGAGCTCAAATAGTAATACATATTAATTCTTACCGAGCTTATTCGAGCCGAACTCGAGCTCGAGCTTTTTTTATTTTTGAAAATTAGTGTATATTTGAATTATTTTGACTGTTATAGAGCTTACTAGAGCCGAGCTCGAGCTTAAAATTTTCTTATTATTGAAAAATAGTGCATAATAAATTATTTTAATTGTTACCGAGCTTCAACGAGCCGAGCTCGAGCCTACTCGAGCTTAGGCCGAGCCGAGCTCGAGCCCAGGTCCAGACTCGGACCCCAACTCGAGCTTCTACCGAGCTCGAGCCTGGAAAGCCAAGCTCGCTCGAGCTCGGCTCGTTTACAGCCCTAGCTTGATGTCACTTGTCAATGAAACACGATTTTTGTTGTTGACCAATTTGCCAATTTTGACATTTTTGTCAGAGAGGTACAGTTTTTTTTGAGACGAGGAACAGAATTTATTGAGAATTTGGTCCTGAACGTATTGATCAACTTAAAACACAGGTAAGAAAATAGTGTTGCCAATGATCGGGAAAACCCCGTCGAACTTACAGACAAAATTAAGGGGAGCGAAGGTCTATTTAATGAGGGAAATGTGAGAGACATCATGTATCCATGTTTATTTTAGCCCCTATTTCTCTCGCCAAAACTCCAAATTAAGCAACCAAGGGGCGTATAAGTGTATAACACTTTCTGTGCTTTTCCAAAAACAAAACTTGCCGTGTTGTTGCGGCATCAATGGTGTTCCCTCCTAGGAAGACTGCTGCGAACTCTGAATTAGTACACGATGAATATTTGGATATTCATATCTGCGGGGTCAGCGCAACACACGCTTGTTTCTCAGTTACTTAGGCAACAATGACAGCACCACGCGTAGATCCAAGCTATCCCAAATAAGCAACAACCAACGTACAAAATTCAGCTCATGCAACATTACAGACAAGCGTGTGTACACGGAGAGTACATGACTAGCTCTTATTTATTTAGACGAACATGATACAATCATAGAACAGTTGCAAGTACAAATATTGTTCTATATGGACGAACCGAGAACTGAATCAACGATGAGATAAAGTAGAAAATAAACTTGGCCATTAGTATGCTCGACTGGAGTAATTCTGCAAATGCAAATCAGGCAACGTGTTGAACTTTATTAAGATAGCCACTGATCGATATGGACGGACACATAACTTGCAGTACGGTGAACTCCAGCAACGTTGTTTTACTACTTCCTAGTAAAACGACAAGCACTGTCAATATGGATATCACCTCACCAACAATGGATAGAAATACCACCAGCAATTCTTGATGAGTAAAAACTGTTGCGATTTTCTTTCATAACATTTTTTTACTACTTCCCAGTCTAGTTAACATTTTTTTAGCAACATCGCATCAAAGATGGATCACATTTGTATTCAAGCAACTATTTAAATTTAAATTATTTTTTCGAGTAAAATTAAATTTACTAGTTTCACCATGGAGCACAACACTGATCATGAAGAAGGGTTTAGAAAAACAACAATTGAACTACTCATCATACATAGGCTTGTATTTCTTATCGCCTAGTCATGAGTTAAGGGTTGATAGCTATTTTCAACTTAGCTGAGTTTGACCTGTAACAGATTATTGCAATTTTTTAAAGCAGTTAATAAACGACAAAATACCAAATTATAACAAGAGAAAGCTCTCATCAGTGAGAGTAAGTTGTACTTCAGTCTGATAGCAAGTGTTAACTGACTACCAGGCATCACATTGTGTAGGATGGCGAGTTGGCAACTATATTCTAGTATAGCTTGAACCCCCCTGGAAAGCTTGGATGTTTGTGGAAAGGACAAATAACTGAACACGAGAAGCAAAATTAAAAAGCAATAAGTCTTGAATACTGACCGGGATCCTGCATCAAGGATCAAGATCCTTGTCATGTATAAGAAGTCATCATGCCGTTTGACAACTCATTTAAAGCGGGAGAAACCTCTGAATGCCCCATATTATTGAAAGCAGAATTCAGTTGATTGTTCGAACTTGATTGGACTGTACAATTGTTCTGTTTCTTTGGCACAGAAGAGGATCCCGGTCCCAGGTTACGTAGCATTTGAATGTTAGTTCCTTGTACTGGTCCCACCGATGCAATAGAATTTTCTGTAGTCTCACTTTGGGCTGGCTGCTCTGACACAATAGAATTGTCTGTTTGCTCACTTACTGCAGTATCAACAGATTTGAGTGACAAAACTTTTGGCCTATTTGGATGCTCCTTAGCGGCATATTCCCATTTTTGTCTTGTTTTTTGAGTGACTCCAGGATCAAGACTGACCTCCTGAAGATGTTTGAGACATTCAATTTTGATGTCAGAAAGGCCATCTAGATCTTTACAGAGCAGCTGAAGTGTGACGAGGAATGGCAATGCTCCTTCTTCGATTGTAGGGAATGTCGGACATTGCAGCACCAAACAAAGGCATAGAAGCCTGGGGAATGCCTGATCTTTTATGATGAACTTCTCAAGATCATGAGCAGTCAGTTTTAGATATTTCAAGTAGCTCAAATTACTCAAAGCTTCAAGAACACCTGTTGTCAATTTAGTAGATGAAAGGCATAACTCCCTCAGACCTCGAAGTGCAACAACGAACTGAGGCAATGAAGGAAAATTTCCGTGTAATTTCAGCGAGCTTAGGTAGCAGGGTCCTTCTAAGGAATTTAGGAGGCCCTCAGAGCATTCGTCAAAATGAAGCGATAGAGAACGAGTACCAATATTTGCTTCCTTGTCGTCCTGAATGAACTGTTGAATGGCCTCCTTAAGATCAGTCCAGTCAGTGCTACCTGCAGATGACTCACACCAAATCTTCACCTTTCTCAATTTATTCATATAACCCATAAAAAGATGCAGAAACCCTTCGCTTCCATCGGTAGCAAATCCTGCTAGCGTTTGCAAGTTACTTTTTCCTTTGGAGAGAAACTCTTGTACTTCACTCTTTGTTTTGACTTTATCCAGAAGCCTAAACATTCCAAACAGATTAATTAAACGAGGCAACTGGAAGACTTCTACTGGCAATATCTTTACCTTCGTTCTCCTTACATCAAGTGTCTCCAAATTTTCCAGTTTTGCAATATCCCTTGGAAGTCTGCTAACATTTACCCCGAGGCTCAGATATTTCAGGAGCAGCAGGTTGCATATGTCTTTGAGATGATCATTCTTCAAGTCATCACATTTTTCAAGATCTAAGACTCGCAGCAGTTGATATTTGCTGAAGTCCAATACAGTTTTACCTGCCTCCCCAAAGATTGTCAGAGACCGGACAAGTAATAAATCAATACTGTCGAAACTGTCACCATCTTTAACAGTGCGATGATGAAGAGAAAACCGACGAACGTATTTGGGTTCTATCATCTCATCACAAAATAAAGTGACGAAGCTCTGAGAGATACACATGTGTAAAATGAACTCATGCATCATGCCATAAGTTTGGCAAGTCTTGACGTTATCATTGTAGCTTACATTGATTGGCTCAACAATGTTCTGGTTCATGAGTGCATCGAACGCATCTATGGGATCCAAGGTGCTAGAACGTTCTGTTCCGACAAATCCCTCAGCTAACCATCGCCTCAATAGGCTTTTCCTCCTGATGGGATGATCACTTGGGAACATGCCAAAATATAGCAAGCAGGCTTTGAGGGCATGGCCAGGCAAACTGGTGTAGTTACGGAACAGCACCCGTCGCATATTTTCGAAGGTCTTGTCTTTCTTCAGATGATAATGTAGCTGGTTGCAGACATCTTCACAGGTAGGTCCTGTCGGCCAACCCTTCGTTTGCAAAAATTTGCCTATGGTAACCAGAGCAAGTGGCTGGCCGTCACACTTCTTCAAAATTGCTGCTGAATCAGGCTGCTTGTAACATGAATATTTCTCCGGACAAGCTTTCTTGGAAAACAATTTTTCGGAGCATTCTTTATCAAGCCTGCTCATTTTGTGCACATAGCCGTTAGCAGAGCTGCAGGTATTAGCTAGTGACTGAATAGTCGTCGTCACCACTACCCTGCTGCTAACATCGCTATCTGCTGGGAGGGCTAATTTTATTGCTTCCCACTGATCTTCTGTTCGAATGTCATCTATTACAATGAAATACCTGAAAGACAAATCAAGAAGAACAACACTTAATGGAGATCTTTTCTGAAGCCACTATAATAAACAAGTTGATCTAACATTGCCTATATTCTCATACCACTACAATTTCCATACTCAGAAGTGACGTTGCATCTCTTTCTATTAATGCAATAAGATGCAACGCTTTTGCATGTTCTCGAAAAAAAGTAGCGCTGCATAGCAATTGTCTTTTTTTCATTCCATTTGACGAGTTTGGGCCAAAAAATTGTGAAGGCTTTTGGTCACTCCATAGGCTGCATTCTTACGAACTTTGGAGAATATTTTGCATGTATTTGATGCCCAAACTAGTACAGCTAGCAATGAAGAGTTATTTGTTGCTATCTATACACTAATGAAGTAAAAAGTTGGCCGCTGCTTACTAGGATTTGGAGCATACTTTGTTAGATTGGCCCTCAAATTTTGACTCAAGCTATGCCACTAGCTAGCAAGATAATACCAAACTGATATATTTGTGCTGGCCACATAATAACGCACTTCTCTGATTCTAATACACAAGTAAATAAGGGAGATTTGCTTAAAATGCTATAGATCTAAAATGCAAAGGCAAAATGAATCAGCCAATTAAGCAGTACCTCTTCTTCTCCAAATGTTGTTTGATATCTACGCAGAGCTGGCTGATACCCGAGGTATCCAGCACAGTTGCCTGGCAAGAAAGAGCATCAGAGCTAAGTTTCCGCAGCATGTCCGTCAGCACCTCCCTCCGCCCCTTGTGCGCGGCACAGACCCACGCATGCTTGTCGAACCTGTTGCTGCGGGTTTCTCGATTGTACACCTCCGCGGCGAGGGCAGTCTTCCCCATGCCGCAGAACCCGACGATGGAGATCACTTTCAGCTGCTTCGGCTGTCCCTCGGCAGCAGCCGCCAGCTGCTCCTGGAGCTCCGCCCGGGGCGCGTCTACACCAACTAGATCCACGTCAATGATGCGCGGATCAGATGCAGCAGAGGATGAAGATTCTTCCCCATGGGTAGCAGAGGAGGGCTGACCGGGGACCGTATATCTCTCCCTCCGCTGTTTTGCTTCCTCCGCCATCTTCCTCAGTCGCTGCAACTCCTGGGCTGACTGCAGAATGGTGCGCAGCGTCTTGGGGGATCGAAAAGTCCGACGGAGCGCCGATGATTGCTGCTCCCAGGTCACGCGATACATGATGCTCTCTATGCAGTCTTCTATGGCGTGAGCCAACTCGCGCAGCTCGTCTGTCGCCAACCGCGGTACGGCTCCGTGATGTCCGCTCTGCGAGGAGAGCTCATCGTCGATAGCACCGACGATCATGCGGAGCTCTTTCTCCAGGAATCTGATGTTATCTTTAAGGCTCTTCTTCAGCTTGTATTTCTCAGCCGCCATCGATAAGAGCTTCGGCAGGATAACTTTTATGAATCCGCTCAAAAGGGCGGCCTCCATCCCCGTCGTGATCCTCCACTGATCGATTGATCACCAGCTCCCCAGTCCCCCCTCTTCACCGGTGGTTGACCCGAGAGGGGGTCTGAGCATCTATCAGCTTGCGGCAACGGAGAAGAGCATCCGCAGCTCTTCTCTGTTCACTTCGAATTTTGCGAAGAACCCCCTACCTTGCCTGAGCTGCTTCAGCGTTGGGTTGCAAAGAGCTCTCTACCCCTACCTTGCCTGGGCCGGCTCAGCCTAGGGTCAATGTTTTGTATGCCGGCCATGGTTCGAACAACTTCTAGTTTTTGACTCTTAGACCTTGTTTATATTAGCTTACAAAAACTATTTTTTTACAGTACATAGCATTTAAACATAGTTTCTTTTTAAAACAGAATCTAGTAGTCGATTATAGTATACGTTATCGTAACTTCATTTATATCGGTCAAAATCATACGTAAATCTCTAATCGAGTGTAGTACACACTATAGTGACTTTATATATACAACAATTAAAATTTCAAAGGTTTTCTTCAATTACAACGTAGACGCTGACACACATCACAACACAAGCACATACACCATAGCACACATACCAATACGCCTTTTAGCACACTCCTAAAAATAGAGAGGCTGATAACACAATAGCATATACCATGCGCCCTTTAGCACACATAGAAACACGAAGGCTGATCATAAATCCGTAACATCACATACTTTATATTGAAGCCCACTTACAAGTGCATTAAAGTGGACATTAGCATTTAAACCGTGATAGATGAAATTATATTCTCCTAATATTATCACTCTATTAAAAGATAGTTCCATCAAATTTCTAGGATTACTTTCTTACGTACCACTAAATATTTGTGCAATCTCTAATTGTCTCAGTGAGGCCAGAACCACGTGCCAGTGAAAGACCAAGCGACATAGACATATAAAGGATAAAACAAACGTTCAGTGTCATGCTCCAAATTTTGAAGGTTAATTGTACGTCTTGGGAAGACAACTTTTTTAGAGCGAGGTTTGTAAATCAATTTGTTACTAATTAAACTTCTAAGGTGGTGCTAATTAAAGCTTCAGCCTTCAACTTCTAGCTTCTTAATTTTATCTTTTTTGAATTTTTTATATTTTTATTCATTTCTTTGCATTATCATAATGATATAATATTTTTAATTTTTTAAATTTAATTATACTGAAAAGTTATCAGTAACTATAGTATAAAATAAGCTAAAAGCTTAGACCAGAACGAGCACAGAGTGAGGAATCTTATGTACCCATTGCGTGGTCGAGCTAGCATTGCACTATAGCCCCGCTGATTTCGGCTTTAGATTCTGGCTTATTTTTCACTATTCCTAAATTTCGTCTTTTTCTAGATTTTTGGCTTTTTTTTTTGAGTTTTTTGCCAGTTTTTTCTTCGTATTCATTTGCATTGTCTGTGATGGGCTAACCTATTTTCTATTTTTTTAAAATTTTTAAATTTAGTTATACCAAATAGGCTATCATCAGATACAGTGTAATTTCAGCCAGCTATAATGCAATTTCAGTTATAAGCCAACTTATTCCAGCCCAACCGAGCGGCACGTCGAGTCATCCACAGATGGGCTGATGAAGATTTCATGTACGAAGGAGACCAATAAACAGAAGGTCACATGCTCTGATATTCACTACGATGCAACCTGCGGCAAGTGGCCAAGTGGATATTCTTTTTGTTGGGAAACCTGGGCCTAGGCTTAAAGCCTTGGCCCATGGTAGGCACCTCACTACTAGGCTATATATAGAGAGTTTCATTGGCTATTTTGTACACACATGAAAGAGAAAACAATAAAGAAAGAACATGAGTTCTCCCTCTATCTCTGTGTTTGCAATCTACTATTTGCATTACTCCATGATTGATCCGTCTCTTTGCATAGGAGAGGAATTGATCATGCTGGACTTGCCAGCGACGGTCCCTTAATACGTTATCAGCACGAATCGCTCCGTGGATCGAAGGTAATCATCGAAGCACTCATAGATTGAATTGCATATGACTAGATCACTTTAAATTACGTATATTTTGCTTTCTAGATTATTTTGTATGGTGTAAATCCACTGTAATCTACTGCGAGGAAACTTGAAATCACCAGAGCAATGTCGATCGGTAGATTACATGGAAGAGTACATGTTGATTGCACTGTAGATTAAAAAAATGAGCAAAATCGCACGCGGTCGAACACGCTGCCGGCCCCGTACTGTCGGCCGCCATGTCGTACACGTCGCCCGAGCACGACCACGCCGCTCAGGCTGCCGCGTCGTCCGCATATGGCAGCACGCCCGAAGTCGTCGGCCGCTCACACGTTACCCGTACGCGGCCACAGCTGCCTCGATCGCCGACGCTGCACCACTGTTCCCGGTCGAAACCGAGCTGGGCCGCTGGCCCGAAACCGCTCGATTGATGCTGCTCGGGTCCACAGGCGAGGAAGATGCCGACACCGCCTCTACACACGGCACCGCCGTCGTCGGTTCCGTAGGCATTGCCGTTTGCCTCCCCGAGGTGTGCCGCCACACCGGCCAGCTCCGAACGACCGCCACCCCAGCCACCGATCCCTGAGCGCCTGGACGCGCTCTGGCCACCGCCACTCCCACATGAGGCCCGACCACCACCGGCCGCACGCGCTCCATCGGTTCCCGGCTGCCGCCACTCCGACACGAAGCGCCGTTGGCTCACACGCCGCCATCCCTACCACCGCACGCTGCCGATGCCACTCCCGCACGAAGCGCCGTCGACCCGCACACAACTCGGGCCACTACCGTCGGGTGGGGGTGGGGTAGGGGAAACCCTACCCCATGCGTCGAATAGGCCGAGATGGGCCAAAGAAAAAGAGGAAGGCGGCTAGCACCGGTAATTTTGCAAAAAGGCCCTCTGAATTCTAGAAATTATGAAAGGGACCTTAGAATTTTTAGATAGGTCCCGATTTTTGCAAAAGGGCCCTTGGGAAATTAGACAATTACATTAAAAATTTTCTTAGAATTGAAATTTTGCAGATAAACCCTCAAAAATTACAAAATTCACTGAAATTTCATATTCTAGTATAAAAGGGCCTCGGGAATTTAAATTTTGAATTATTTTTCGCATTTGAAGCATGTTTAGTGTTGCTATTGTTATTTTCCATGTTTGTTGTATTTATTTACTATTTTTATTAATCATAATTATTTAAATTACCTTTAATCACCGAAATTAGCAGTAAAATTTATAGAAAATGCATAGAAAATTCTGGAACATTACGAGAATCTTTTGTACCATTGTCCAATTTATTTACCTGCAGTAAATTTATTTATGCATGTTTACCAGTAGTAAACTTATATATTCCTTTCATACATATGTAGATAACAGGCATCATGAACCGGTAGTTCGAGGAGTTGGCCCAGCATAGCCAAAACTACTTGACTTGGGCTTCCGATGTCGAGATGGTACTTGAAGCTAAGAAGCACTGCTCTGCCATTGGGATTGGTGCACCGCAGAATGCCAAACCCACCGCTGATGAAAATGATCAGGCACTTCACTTCCTCATACACCACCTCTGTCTCACTCTCAAGAATGAGTACATGGCATAGAAGAGCGCGCTAGCATTGTGGACAACACTCAAGAAGCGGTTCGAGAAGCTAAAGTACACCATCTTTCCTCAGGCAGAGCAAGAGTAGATGTGATTGAGGTTTGTTGATTTCAAAACGGTTAGGGAGTACAACCCTGCTCTGCACAGAATTTGTACTAATCTTCAACTTTGTGGCAAGCAGATCATAGATGAGCAAAAGTATTGGACCGAAATGGCGACAGAGGGGGAGTGAATGTCGATCCTTTTAAAAAACGACCCCTCAAAAGTACGGACTCAAATCTCCTCTCCGATAATTATGAAAAATTATGAAAATTATGAAGAGGGATTCTTATGCCTTTTGGAACTCCTAAACACCCACTAGAAAGAAGCAATGAAGAAAATCCGCTCAAACGACAATTTTCAGAAGGGCCGGGATGAACGTAGTTCAAAGAGAGGTCTGACCTCTCTGATAACACCGGTTAGACCGCCCTTATAAGAGAGGTCAGACCGCCCGACACACACAAGTCAGGCCACCCCTCGGGGAAAAATTCCTGAAGTTCTGAATTTTCAGACAGCAGTTTGTATTACCCCTTTCACTTGCCAAAACCAAGAAAATTAAAGAGATACTACTATTCTTTTGGACAAGGAAGTCAAGGAAGTGATTATAATAGATCAAGGAACCTAGGAGGCCACAAAAATCCAACTAAACAATAGAAATTTCAGATTTGCACAAAAATCTGAAAATTAAAGGATGCTTCACCAAATCTCAAATTGTTCCTCCATCTTTGATCCTACGGCTATGATACTTTGTAAACATGTTAGGAATACCCATGGGCTACTCCAGACCAAAAATCATGCCATCACAAAGAGGGAATCAAGAGATGCTCCAAAACCCTAGAATTTCAATTGAACCTACAAGAGAGGACCAAAACTCAAATTACTCCGAGGTCTCAAATCCTTTGCTAATAAGATTTTGCAAGTATGTTAGCAATAGCAATAGGATTACTCAGACCAAAAATCAGCCCTACTCTCCAAGGGAAACACAAAGAGGATCAAAACCCTAGAAGTTCAGAATGAAGAACAGAGAAGGCCAACAATGCAAAACTGAGATTAAACCAAGTTAGCCCTTTGGGGAATCGATCAAATGATCTTGAAGCATCCTCCCATCATAGAGCAACCCATTTTGGGCCTTCCCAGCGAGCAAGAACTCGAAAATCAAAAAGTCAAGAAATCACTCAAAATGAAAACGAAGAACAGAGAGCACGCAGGGGATAAAACTTCAGATTTTCCATTCCATGAAGCAAGAGGAATACAAATACGTCCCGATACCATCGACATTCGAACAAGAAGATTGATTACAAGTCTCTCAATCCCTCATCTCCCTCTCACAAGCCAAGAACTCAACACTACATGATTGAGAGGGGGAACACCACACTGGGAAAGCTACGAACAGACACAGAGCACAGAGGGAACACACTCTGCCTCCTCTAACCACTCTCACCCACTAAAGCCTAAAGCCAAAGCAAGCCATCAAAGCCTCTTTTGACTCTAGCAAACCCTAATTCTCCCTCCAAGTGTTCAAGTGGGCATGCAGCCCTCTCCACATATATATAGCCTCCGGCTAACGGGTTTCCGTCCCGTTACGCCCGCTAAATCCAACGGAGCCCGCTCCCGCTTGTGCAGCCTTGCGAAATTCCCGTTTCGCCCCTCGTGCACCTTCCGGGAAGCTTCCGTGCTCCTTGCCTCGCACGCCTCGCAACCACCTCGAGTCCACGTCGTCTTCGACACATCCCGACCGTTCTGACCTCAGCGCCACCTGCGCCTAGTCCGGTCCACCGTGTCTCGCCACGACTCCGCCTTGACGTCCTGCAGCCACACAGACAAGAAACACATCAAATAGCACCGCTCGATACATGAAAGCATAAATAGTATACGCACATCATACTTACTCATGCCGAAGTCCAAACCTGTCGAATCACCAGAATATGCAATCTAATCCCATACGACCAAGTTTGACCAAAGTCCGACCGAGTCCGTTTGCGCCACGCAACGACTCGACTCCGAACCACTCAAACCAAACTCGACTAACATAACCAATGTCAATTACTCATCATACACATGTGGTCACCTCCACATGGTTCATCAAAAAGATTGAGAAAACTCTATCCACCTTCCACCCCAATGTAGTGTAGTCTGCGCGCAACTATCATCAAGACGGCTACAAGGAGTATACTGAATTGATTGATATTATGCAGGTTGCAGAGGCTCAGGATGAAGTTCTTTGCTAGAACTTTGTCGCACAGCCACCTGGGAGCTCCACTGGCCGTGAAACCAACGCCGGGAGCTATAAGGTGTGAAAGTCCATAATGAAGAAAAGGGGAAGGAAGGGCTAGACCACAACCCAGAAAGGTAAGTCAGATGCTCCACATGAGAATAAGGCAAGCAAGCCAAAGCGGGACGACAAGCCCTATGGTTAGCAAGACCAAACAGAGAAGCAGTCTGAATACAACAAGAAAAACTGAGCTGGTCGAGATCTAACAGCATGGTTGAAACTTACCATGTGGTCGTAAATCTCAACAACGTGGTTGATAGTCGATGGCACTTGAGACTAGAACAGCAGAGAAAAGACACCTGAGAACAGACCATGGTTGAAAACCAGCACTGTGGTCAAAATACGACAACGTGGTCAAAAACAGAGCTCATGGTCGTAAACCCGACTATGTGGTCGATACTCGACAACGTGGTTGTAAATCGCCCTAGTTGACAACCACCGAGACTAGAACCAACAAAGTCGTAAGCCAACATGTGGTCGAACGATCAACGTGGTTGGAAATATAAACGTTGCAGTAAGAAACTTAAGAGTGGTCAAAAAAGTGAACGTGGTCATAAACTTTTCAAAAGAAACAGAGGAAGACCAGAGAGGCGCATGACCACACGATCCAAATTCCGAATAACTTTTGATTCAAGGATCAACTAGTCATGAACCTTTGGACACATCAAGAACAAGATCTCAAGAGGCTACTCTGAACTTAAATTGAAAACTTAGCAAGAAAATAGAGATCTTTCTGGGATTTCATCAAAAGTGCTCAAAACCGAGACTAAGAAGAAAAGAAGATGATCAGACCATGCAAGTGGGAATAGAATAGCCTAGATGGCTTCGAGTGTGATTTCCCAACACCAAGCAAGTCAGATCATAGGCAGGAAGGGTCTGTCAAACCAGAAAGAAAAGAAACAATCAAAGAACAGAGGAAAATCAAAACAACAGAAGAACAAGACCAAGCCAACTCAATTTCATACAGACAACAATACTCAAAAGATTGATTAAGAAAAGATATATTGCTCTGAAGGTTGAGTCTACAATGACTCCATTCAGGAGGACCACAGCACCACTGCTCCACACAAAACCCTAACCCTAACACAGAATGCACACAAGAAAATGAAAGATCAGAGAGACACCTGGATGGGTAACCCTCTATCCCTTTTTATCGACCACGGTCAGACAGAGTTACCACTATTGACCATGGCCAGAAAGAGCTACGACTATCGACCACGGTCAGACAGAGCTATGACTATCGACCACGGTCAGACAGAGCTTTGACTATCGACCACGGCCAGACAGAGCTACAAATATCGACCACGGTCAGACAGAGCTACGACTATCGACCACGAAGTCGTAAAACCCTCTGCCGACCACTGAGTCGTAAAACCTACTGCCAACCACCAAATCGTAAAACCTACTGCAGACCAAGTCGTAGAATCAACTGCCAAACACAAAGTTGTAAAATCGACTACCGACCACATGGTCGTAAAATCTATTGCCGACCACATGGTCGTAAAATCTACTGCTGACCACATGGTCGTAAAGACTGCTGCCGATCACAAAATCGTAAGGATGGCTGCCGATCACAGAGTCACACAACGTGGTCATAAATAGCAAGTTGTAAAAGCACTTACGACAACCATGTTGTAACAACACCTATGACCACAAAGTCGTAATGGCACCTACAGCCACCTAGTCGTAACTCAGGCTACCAATCACAGAGGTCGTAAAACCAGCGAACTCTGCACAGATCTCAAAAACCAAACTCAGCCTTTACACAAACTCTAAAGCAGAGGTCAATTACTCATCATAACCATGGGGTGACCTCCACATGGTCTCACAGAAGTATCATAGACAATTAAAAAAAACCATCTGTGATATTTGGTAATATTATAGATGGTTCTTATTAACCATCTGCGATACTTCACAGACGATTTTCACCATGAACCGCCCGTGATATTACGTCTTCATAGATGGTTTTTAGCGCTGGCAGCAACATAGATGGTGTCTAAACCAAAACCATCTGTGATTGTATTTAATATTGATGGTTTTGGTTAACCATCTGTGATGTGGCGTCTAGTATTAGCCTTTTTGTTTTAGTGAGAGAAGTAACTAATAAGCAGCATCTTAAGGTCATAAGAGAAGAAGAAAAAGTCTAAATAGCATAGTATGATACCAACCCTGATCTATGCTAGGACGGCTAACCCAAAAGCACTCAGAAGCAAAGTGCCAAAAAGAAGCAAATGAACATATGATATAAAAAGTACATGATGCTCCCTCTCATCTTATGCTATAAGGACAAAATACCCCAAGCTCTCCCCTCAATGCCATAAACCTCAAGCTATCTAAAGGCTTGGTGAAGGTATCAGCTAACTGGTGGTCACTTTCAAAAAACTGAAGCACTATATCACCCTTTTTCATATGGTCTCTAAGAAAATGATACCGAATATCTATGTGCTTAGTCCTAGAGTGCTACACTAGGTTCTTGGCAATGTTAATGGCAGAAGTGTTATCACAGAAAAGCAAAACACTATATATGGCTAACCTAAAGTCCCGTAAAGTCGAAACCATCCAAAACACCTGACTATAGCAATTAGTAGTTGCAACATACTTGGTCTCTGCAGTGGATTGTGCAACACTGGATTGCTTCCTAGAAGGTCATGAAGCAAGAGAAGTGTCAATGAATTGGCAAGCACAAAAAATGCTCTTCCTATCTATTCTATTGTTAACAAAATCTACATCGAAGTAGGCTCTAAGGGAAAGATAGGAAGTAGAAGAGTACCAGATACCATAGTTTAGAGTAACTCGAAGGTACCTAAAAATGTGCTTCACCACTTGACGGTAAGAGGCACGAGGAGAAGCTTAAAATTGAGTGCACAGACATAGAGCGAAGTGTATGTCTAGCCTCAAAGCAGTGACATACAGGAGGGAGCCAATCATGCTACAGTACTCCTTATCTGTAGGCTCGCCATCCTCATCAGATCAAGTGTGGTCGAGGCCTCATCAAACCTCCCCTGTCTGCTTGATCTGGAAGCCAAGGAAGAAACTCAACTCGCCCATCATGCTCATCTCAAACTCTGTGCTCATGACATCAGAAAACTGGGAAACAAGAGTATGGGAGGAGCCACCAAAGATAAGGCGATGCACATATATTTAGATGAGTAGAAAGTCATTGCCATGCCTATGAATAAACAAGGTTTTATCTACCTTACCCATCTCAAACTTATGACTCAAAAGATAGGACTTAAGCCTCTCATACCAAGCTCTAGGGGCTTGCTTAAGTCCATACAAGGTTACAACACTACTGTCATAAACATTGCCAAAAAACCAAGTGCAACACTTTGGGAATAAGCACATAGATATTGGATATCATTTTCTTAAAGACCATGTGGAGAAAAGCGATGTAGTGCTTGTCTTTCTTGATTCTGAAGCTTGTTGATATCTTTACCAAGCCTTTGGTTGGATCGAGGTTTGCACATTTGCAAGGGAGTTAGGGGCTGTCTACACCTATAGCTTGACTTTAGGGAGAGTTTGTCTTTTTGCATGCATTCATATCATATAACATTCATTTGATAGTTCATGTTTAGTAACTAAGCTTTGGTTCTTACTATAGTGTGGAGTTGTGGTGACAATGCTTTTGTCCTTGCCATTCCTTGTTTATTTGTCTAGTGAGCTTTGATTCATGGTGACCCATGTGTATGTGAGGATAAGCAACATAAGCTAGCTTTTAGGAATGAGAATACTCTTTATGATCCTACAACTGAGTAGATATTAGTCTACGACATATTTAAACTCAAATGGTAAGAAAGAGTATTTACACTCAGAAGATAAAAAAGAGTCATTAACAATAAAAACAACTCTTAGCTGCATGTATAAATTATAATGTTCATGTGCATGAACAGTACCACATTATGCAACAGTGGGCAAGCATTAGGAAGACTTCTTCTTGACCAAGAATATCTATTTATCTTAATAATTACTTAGTTTTCAAGGATAAGGATTAACTATTTGTATCCTACCTATTACTTACATGGGTTATTATTAGAATGTTGTTATCTATGGCAGCATATCAGGTGAAACAGGAGTTACTGTGCAACCTTTGCAATTGTCATTCCCATATGTTCAATCTCCCCTCGAAGGCCAAGATTCAGGGCGGGTGCGAAACCCCACCCCACCCCTCCGCCTCCATGCCCTCCCTCACCTTCTATCATCCTTTGGCACAATGTCATGCTCCCACAATGCTGAGCTGAGTCTACCCTCACCACGACCTCGTTTGACTTGTTACACTGACCTCCTCTACTGCCCCGTCATGACCACGTCTCCTCCGCAGCTCTCTCCGCTACGACCTCCTCCCCGCCCGTGACGCTAGCACCTCCTCAACCCCTGCCACGATGCCGCTCGCCTCCACCCTCCATCCTGTGTAACTCTCAACTCCCGCCGTGACCTCCTCCATCGTTTGCCCCAACCGTGACCACCTCCTCTGCCTGCCACCCCTGCCACACCCACGACAAAGGTGGTGGCCCGACCCCAACCTCCCCTCCCTTCAACACCTATGATGCCTCATTCAACTCCAAATCAGGCCCTCTGACTTGACACAAGCAACGTCCTCTACCCCAAGCAATTTCCTTCTTCTTTTTGTTGTTTATGCATGGGAACAATGATTGCACGCTAACTCCCATTTCACCTAATATGACATCCTTATCTATACATGTTTGGAGGGAATCTATATAAGGAGGTGATGTATGATTGGTTCTGATCTTCTAATGGATGACAATTTGATCGATAGAGAATGATGTTGACGATGAGGCTACTTGACCGAAACACGATCATGCCATCCAACAATCACTACACCACGTACTTGTCGTTACCAACGTCACCAAGAATGATAGTTGACCTAATCACGAAGATTATTTCTTGCAAGCAATCGAGGAACAAGTAAGAATTCAAGTAAAAGAGCAATATGAAAATTGCTAGATATATAAGTCGCACAAGGATAGTTGAGGCTCTGTAATATGAATATGTTGGTCTAAATAAAATCTAAAGAGTTCAAAGGGGGTGGCAGTTGTATATGTAATATGGAGAAGGGAGAGGGGTGGCCAAGGGTCATCCTAGGGTTGGATAGGCGCCCCAAGGATGATACAAGGCCTATAGGCCCAAGTGGAGGTGGCGCAACACCTTTAGACTCATATTTAAAATCAGCCCTGAGTTGTTTTGGCAATTGTAGCATGCTCAAAAGGAATTTGGAGCTAGAGCTAGATTCGTTGAAAAGAGGACAAGATAAACTTTCCATGTTGTACTCATATACCTCAAACAGAGCTCATATGCAAATTCTATGCACGTTTGAAGTTAGTGCTATCTTCGGAGGCCGAATTGGATTCGAGAATATGTCTAACTTGAGCTCTTGCTTGACTTGTAACCAAAGTGATGTGGAAACCTTGAGGAAGAGTTGGGGAAGGTGTCGACTTCGTCTTGATGTGCTAGTCAGCTTCCCTTTAGGTGGACCCCAACCACGAGCGCGTAGCACTATATTCTGATTTAAAACATGTTGGACCATGTAGATGGCTGTGAATAAAGTGATGATGAATAATTGATATTTGTATTGCTTTAAATTTTGCGTTTGTGAAAGTTTCGATCGATCACAGTCGAAGGTTTCAAGTCCGAGTGGTTTTGCTTAGGTCTGAATTGTTTTGTTGGCACCGAGTGGTTTTTGTTTGCTTTGAGAAGGATCAATATTCGGTAGTTAGAAGAACTTGGTACTCGGTAGTCGGAAGAATTCGATACTCGATGGTGGAAAGGACTCGGTACTTGCTAGTCAAAGGTTTAGTGGTCGGTAGTTGTAGTCTTCACGATCGGTAGTTGTAGGCTTCGAGTATGTGTTAGGTCAGCGGTCTGACTGGCTGTGCTTGGTGGTCAGATTAGTCATTCTGAATGGTCTGAAGGTGAGCTTTTGGAAAGCGATATAATTTGTGGTTGTGGTTGATCTAATTGAGGTTGATGTGTGATTAATGGTGTGTTATGTGTACGTGGACTAATGTTGGTCAAGTTAGAAAGAACTTGTGCTGGGAAAAATATTTTTTGGTCTTTGAATGTCCAGGTGGGCGTGGAGACAGTCATGGTCGGTGATGAGGAGGACTGGAACTAGGCTGGGGAAATATGAGGACAAGGCGGTTGAGGATGTCACGAGGTGGTCGGGCTCACGCTATGGCACATGGAGATCAAAGATGGTGATGCGTGATGAAGATACAGGAGGTGCGGTCTTGGAGGCTTCATCACATGATGAGATTACAGAAGTTATGGAAGGAGTCCGTAACTAGAGAGGTTTTAGAGATATTACAAAACCTGTGTTTGGAAGAGTTTTGGGTCCCTCAATTTTCAGAAGAGATTGGATTTTGTGTCCATGTTTGATGTGGACACGTTTAGAGTATTAGCTATAAAAGTAGGGAGAGGCTAAGGAGTAACGCAAGGCTTTAGAGAGGTTTTAGAGGGCTTTCGAGGAGAAGGCTTTTAGGGGTGCTTGTGAGGGCACTTTCTAAATACATGGAAAACCTGTAGTAAAGATCATCTTGAATCAATCTGGTTCATGATTTGTTTCAAAAGTGCTTGTGATCGTAGGTGGATTGGATCTTACAACGATGGGCAAAGCTGAGTGAGTGATTGAGCAGAACGATCGATCAAGCGGTCGTGCACTAAGGGATCAATCTGAAGGTTGAGCACCGAGCAGTCAAAATCTTCACCGATCACCAGGAGATTCCAAAAAGCGATGACAATCATTCATCCCTCTCTGATTGTAGTATTCGATCCTACAAGTGGTATTAGAGCAAAGTTGCGATGGCATTAGAGAGGTATGTGAATCGTCTCCCCATGCTCGATGGTACTGATTTTACTTTTTGGAAATGTTAGATGCAAACTTATATTAAGGGTCAAGGTAGTGACATCTGGAATAAAATTTGTAAGCCATATGAGGTTCCTGTTACTATTACTACTCTAAATAAAACTGATATTGATTTAAATGCTCAAGCTCATAATCTATTGTTTCAAGAGATTTCTCGCAAAGAATTTAATCGTGTAGCTCATATTAATTCTGCTCATTTAATATAGAAAACTCTTCACGATTATCACGAAGGAACCACTAAGATCAAGAAAGTGCATAAGAATCTGTATCAAGAAGAGTATTCAAATTTTACTATGAAGCCTGGTGAATCTATTGATGATCTCTTTGCTCGTTTTGAGAAGATATTGAGTAACTTGCGCGGTGTTGATGTTATTCCTATTAATGAAGATAATGCAACTAAAATCATAGGGTCTGTAGAGTCTGAGTGGTTGATGGTTGCCGCAACTGTTAATCAAACTGTTGATCTAGATACTTTAACCATGGATGATTTGTATTCTAGATTGAAAACCTATGAGATGGAAGCTTTGCCATTTATGATTGATAAATCTTCATCTTTAGCACTTGTGACTAACCCCGTATAGGTTGCTTCGTTGAGTGCATTTTCTTGTGTTTCTTGTCTGCTTTGTCTTCTTTTTTAAAGAAATAAATTAAGTAGCTTCCTAAAGATGACTTGATATTGATCTCCACACTGTCATACAAGTCACTGAACAATGTGAGGATGAGGAAGCGAAGAGGAGTGTAAAGTCCATTTAGGTGTTATGGGTGTGATGAGCCAGACCACATTAAGATAGATAACCCTGAGTTCAAAGAGAAAGTGATAAAGGAAGATAAAAACTATCGTTGTCGACCATTAAAAAAATAACAGCACCAAGGGTGGAAATTTTCATCGCAAGGTTGCTGAAAAAGTTCTATTAGTTATTGAGTGTCTTGATTTGAGCAATTGGGACATTGAGAGTTTCAATGATGATGACCATGACGATGATGATAAAGAAAGAAAAAGAACAATTATGACTTCATGGGCATGTGCTTCATAGCAAGAAGTGATGATGACTACAGTGATTCTGTGGTAGGACCATCTTATGATGAGCTTGAAAGTGGTTTAATTAAACTCACTATTGAATTGAAGAAGACTAAAAAGAAATTGAAAGAAACTAATCTTGTTATTAAGAATCTTAACTTAGAAAATGCTAGATTAAGAGCTTTGGTTCCAAATGATGATTCATGTTTATCATACACTAACTTCTTAATTGAGCTTAATAATGTTAGATGTGTTCATACAAGTTACGTGAATAAATTTCATTCTTTTAATACTGAATATGAGAAACTGCATGCATGTTTTGCTCTTGGTACAACTATTCATGCTTATGTTCTTAATCATTTGATTGTTACCAACAAGAATTTGAAAAGGATGAAAGTTACTCTTGTTGCTAGTTCACTAGTTCAATCTTTCTTTGCTAAGAATCTTAAGTCTAGCAAACCCTCTCCATGTAAAATATGTGAATTGCTAGAAGCTAGATTTAATTCATCTTAAGAATCTATTAAACAAATACACTATCATGAAATAGAAGCTTTGACAAGACAACTTAATGATTTCGCTGAAAAGAAAAGATTGGCTCAGGCTAGTGCTTCTAAGAATCTTGTGAATGAATATGTTAAGTGCACATCTTGTCCCACATTAGTTAAGGAGAATCAATATCCTAAAGACACCTTAGAGAGATTTTCTTTCGGTAAGAAAAATCTGAACATATTTCTAGACAAGTCAAAAACAAGTGTGAAAAATCATGGTCTATGATTTAATTTTGTTGAACATACCAAGAGTAATCCTCCTAAGGTTGTTAAACATCTTGAACCTAGAAAATTTGAAGTAGAATCTGAACCAAAATAAATTGTTTTTAAATTTGCTAGTTTTGCAAAAGAATTTTCTACCAAAGTGAGTAGTGTGAAGGTGAAAGATATGACTTCTCATCAAGTCAAATATCAGTGTACTTATCGTGGTAGCGAAGGTTATTTGGTTCAATTTTGCTTTCGAAAAACAAAAAAAGAGAAGAAAGACAGGATGAAAAAGCATTTTCAACCAGTTGCTTCCCATGGTCGAATTAGCACGGCTGGATCAGATGCTCGACCAGTTGTTTCTTGTGGTCGGACTAGAGTGGTCGAACAAGATTTGTGACTAGTTTCTCATAGTCTGACCAATTTCTCAAGAGACTCTCGACCAGAGGGTTTTTGCTCGATTAGACCAGATGGAGGTCAGACCGCTCCGTGGTTGAACTTGCTTTTCAACAACCAACTGGTTTAAATATATCAGATGATAAGGCTTCACTTAAATCCTTATCAGTGCATGTTTTTTCTCCTGTTTATCGAGTATCTCAGTAATTGATACCTAAATCTTTATTGTCTAACCCCAGTATTAAAGTACCAATGACTATCCATGCTTTATAGGCTCATTGCAAGAGAAAGAAGAACATATGGTTCATATATTCCAGTTGTTCTCATCGCATGGCCGGTGACTCACGATGGTTCTCCTTCCTCACTCGTGCCCCTGGTAATGAGATGATCACTTTTAGGGACAACTCTTAGGGACGAGTTCTTGCAAAAGGCACCGTGCGCGTCAATGACAAGTTCATCTCAAAAGGCGTCTCTCTCGTCAGTAAGTTGAGCTATAACTGACTTTCAGTTTCACAGTTGGTAAACGGTAATCTTGAGGTGAACTTTAAAAAGCACTCATGCTACATCTTAGACTCATCTAGTGATCTAGTATGCAAAATTATTCGAGTTGGTCGTTTGTTTAAAGGTGGTTTTTAATATTCATCCTCCCATGTTCTTAGGCGTCTTGTTTCATTTGAGTAAGGATTTGTTTTACTAGCACCGTAGATTATGTCATATTGGCTTTGATCATCTTGCTTGGCTTAGTAATATGAATCGGTGTAGGTGGCTAGTTGCCCACCTATAAAAGGGGTTGGGATGGAGACATGTAGGGTTAACCATCCAACCCCTCTCTCATGTGCTCTTTTGTTTAGGGTTAGGGTTTGAGAGTGGAACACTTGGTGTGCTCTTTATTCTCCAAGGTGGAGTGACTGTAAACTCAACCTTCTCAAGTAAGCAATATATCAATCTTGGCATATTTCCATTGATCCACCTTGATTTAGTTAATTTGCTCTTGATTTGGCCTCAAAGTGTGATTTCTTGATCCGAGGGTTTTTGAGTCGATTTCTTTGGTATTCTAACTTGTTGTGACATGTGGAAATACATCTAGACTCATCTTGGTCATCATCCACCCATGAGCTAGTTATATTCACCGATTTTGATTTTGACTCCGTTTTGATATAATCTTCCATCAAATTGAAAAAGATATCATTTTTGGCATTTTTATGATTATTTGTTGGAATATGTTCACAAAACCCTAGAGATGACCCTGCAAAGTTTCACATCATTTAGATCTACGGGTCAAAAGTTTCATCTATTTTCGTTTTGAATTAGAGCTAAATAACAGACTTTGTTTTGTTCTCTATCTGAAGTTTTAACCACATTCAAATCTACGACCACGTTGGTTTCGACCATGGTCGACTTTCAGATTGCATCACATCTTTTTTTGACCATGCTCAGTCTTCTGACCGCTCTGCGTCTTGTCGACCACGTGGGGTTTTCAACTGCTCACTGATTGTCGATCTCACTGGTTGATTTTTGAACTGATTCGACATTGTTAGTCATAGATCACTTGTTGGCTTCTGACCATGTTGGTTGTTCGACCACGGTGATTCCAACCACGGTCAGGTCTCTGATCGCATCGCTTCTCTTTTCGACTGCATTCAGGGCTCTGATCGCTCTGTTTTTTCTTGACCACACTGGGTTTTTGACCGCTCACTGGTCGTTGACCTCATTGATCGTATTTTCTACCATGTTGACCTCAGACCATTCGATGTCTTATGACCACGTTGGGTTTTCGACCTCTCACTGGTTGTTGACCTCACTTGTCGTATTTCGGCCAGATTCGACCATGTTGGTTTTAGACCACTCATTGGCCTTCGACCACGTTGGTAGTCAATCTTCGACCATGGTGATCTCTATCTGGTAGTCGATTTTCAACTACGTTGGGATCCAACTAGAAGTCAATCTCCGACCACAGTGATCTTTGTTCAATAGTCGATTTCCGACTACGTTGGGATCTAACTGGTAGTCGATCTCCGACCAATAGTTGAACTCTAACTATGTACATTGGCTTCCATCTGATAGTTGTAACTCAACCACGTAGTGCTTTGATCTGGTCATATCGAACTTTTTATTCCTCTGTTTTTCAAGTAGACTTCATATCCCAATCTTCATAGCTTTGTAGCTATCGGAGTAAAGAATTTATGAATATTTGGGGGAAAATTTCTAGGCATCATTTACCCTCCCCCCCGCTGCCTATTCGGTCCTACACAATTGCTTTGGATAATAGCTACGATTAAGGATTTTGGCTTAGAATTGGATAGTATTCCACTTTTCTATGATAACATTAGTGCTATTAGCATTGCTAAAAATCCTATGCAACATTCAAGAACCAAACATATTGATATTCACTATCATTTTCTTAGAGACTATGTGGAAAAGAGATGTTGTCTTGCATTTCATTGATTCCGATTCTTAAGTTGCTGATATTTTCACCAAACCGCTTGATTCTTCTCATTTTACTTACTTGTGGAGTGAGTTGGATGTATTGCACCCTTTGGGATTATTCTAAGGGGGAGCTTGTTGGTTAATAATTTTAGAAGCCTTACTTGTTATACTTGTCAAATAATTCGTCAAGTCTAAGCCATTAAAATCAAATGAGTTGTAGATCCTTCTTTATCATATTTACTCATATGTTGTATAGCTATGATCATGACTAGTTATAAGTAATTTGCTACAGCTGAACTAAAGCATGGCATGGCGGAATACTTTGACTAGATTAATTAGAGATAGTACTTTGCGATGTTAATCTAAAAGGATTAGCTGGATTATGAGTCTTATTTTAAACCTTGGGTATGAGGCTAGTATGTCTCTTGTGGCAATCTTTTTATATACACTCAGTCAGGCATGTTATACAAAAGAAAACGCACAAAAAGTACACAAATGAAAATATGCATGCTTCAAGCATGCCATGGTTAAACAAAAGAAAAAATACAAAAAGTGCAGAAATAAAAAAGTATGCTTCAAGCATGCCACCATTTAAAAAATGTTTTCTACAAACATGTTATCATGAAAAGAAGTATGCTACAAGCATGCCACATGCTTAAAACTAGAGTATGGAGCAACAGGTTGCCAAATGAGATTGCTAGCTCATCTAGACTTAAAGTTTGCTTCATTTTCAGGCTTTGACTTTTTGGTGTAATATCTCATTGTGCTCTTTATAATTGGTTTGATCATTGTTGAGATGCATGTCATAGATTTAAATTGCTTAATCATGATTGAAAGATATGTTTTGACATTCCTATATGATATATGATTTTATATGATCTAGGAAGCTCTACTAAAAAAGATGGCTTGGTTAAAATTACTAAATCAACACAAAGTGACTTGGATAATCTACAAAGCTTCTAGATGTTCACTCTCATTGCTCTTTCTTAGAATTTTTTCCTCTAGAGTTCTTGATGATTACATTGCCAAAGGAGAATAAAAATTGGAGAAGAATGGGAGAAATTGGATAAAAATTTAACAAATTTGCTCAGAGTTGCCTTCTTGTGTTGAGGAAAGTTTTTTCTATGCTTTGAGTATCATGTCTGAGTTTTTGAGCTTTTGAGTGCGCTTTTCGAGTGCTTTCGGTTTTGTCTGAGTATTTGAGTGATTTAGAGTTGGACCAAGCTTTCCTCGAGTTGTCTCTGTAGCATCGAACTTTCTTTTCACAAGTTTTGCGTTTCTTTCAAAACTCAACTCATTCGAGCGATTTTCGAGGTGTTGTCAATGTATTCATCAAGGGAGACATTGTTAGACCGTGTATATGGTCGTGAATATAGTGATGATGAATAATTGATATTGGGATTGCTTTGGATTTTGCATTTGTGAAAGTTTCAGTCAATCACAATCGAAGGTTTCAAGTTTGAGTGGTTTTGCTTGTGTCCAAATGGTTTCGGTTGGCTCCGAGTGGTTTGGTCTACTCCGAGTGGTTTTGGTCGAGTCCGAGTGGTATCAGATGGTGTTCGAGTAGCATCAGAGTATCAGATGGTGTTTGAGTACCATCAGAGTATCGAACGATGATTGAGTGGCATTAGAAGATCAGATGGCGTTCAGGCGATCGAAGTTAGAGAGGAGTCAAAGAATCTGGAGTTGAATAGCATACGGACAAACATATAGCGCTCAAAAGTGAGTAGTGCTCGAGAGTGTGAACAGTACTCGAAAGAGTACTGTAGCAATGGTCAGTACTTAGAAAAGTACTGTAGCAATGGTCAACACTCGAAGGAGTACTGTAGTAGTGGTCGGTACTCAAAAGAGTATTGTAGCTGAGCTCGATAGTCGAAAGGACTTGGTACTCGTAAATGGAAGCGCTCAGTACTCGATAATTGGAAGGATCAATACTCGGTAGTTGGAAGAACTTGGTACTTGGTAGGAAAAAAACTCAGTACTCGATGGTCAAAAGTACTTGGTACTCGGTAGTCAAAGGTTTAGCAGTCAGTAGTTGTATTCTTCGCTATCGGTAGTTTGAAGGATTTACGGTCAGAGGTCGAAGGTGTTGCAATTTTTTGACGTACACTTCATAGTTTGAGGTCGGTACTCGTAGGCTTCGAGTATGCGTTAGGTCAGTGGTCTAACCAGATGTGCTTGGTGGTCAGACTGGTCATTCTGAGTGGTTTGAAGGTGAGCTTTTGGAAAGTGATAGAACTTGTGGTTGTGGCTGATCTGATTGAGGTTGATGTGTGATTAATGGTGTGTTATGCGTATGTTGACTAATGTTGGTCAAGTTAGAAAGAACTTGTACTGGAAAAATGGTTTTTTGGTTTTTGCATGTGCAGGTGGGAGTGGAGACGGTCATGGTCAGTGACGAGGAGGACCGAGACTAGGATGGAGAAATGTGAGGTCCAGGCGGTTGAGGATGTCACGAGGTGGTCGGGCTCATGCTGGGGCACATGGAGATCAAAGATGATGATGCATGATGAAGATACAGGAGGTGCAATCCTAGAGGCTTCGACACGTGATGAGATTGGAGAAGTTATGGAAGGAGTCTGTAGCTGGGAAGGTTTAAGAGATATTGCAAAACTCGTGTTTGGAAGGGTTTTGGGTCCTTGATTTTCGGAAGAGATTGGATTTTGTGTTCGTGCTTGATGTGGACACGTTTAGAGTGTTAGCCTATAAAAGCAGGGAGAGGCTAAGGATTAACGGAAGGCTTTAGAGAGGTTTTAGTGGGCTTTCGAGGAGAAGGTGTTTAGGGGTGCTTGTAAGGGCACTTTCTAAATCCATGGAAAACCTGCAATAAAGATCATCTTAAATCAATCTGGTTTGTGATTTGTTTGAAAAGTGCCTGTGATTGGATCTTACAACGATGGGCAAGGCTGAGCGAGCGGTTGAGCAGAATGATCAATCAAGCGGTCATGCACTGAGCAATCAATCGAAAGGTTAAGCACCGAGTGGTCGAAATCTTCACCGTCCACCAGGATATTCCAAAAAGCGGTGACAATCATTCACCCCCTCTAATTGCAGTATTTGATCCTACAAAATAAATTAAAGCTAAAGAAATGAATTCACCTTTTGTTCAACATTGGGAGCTATGGTCGTATGCATTTGTGGCATGGTCACATCAGGAGGCATACTATAATCCTTATTCTTAAGCAAAGATTAATAAAACAAAACCCTTTAGTACCTAAAGTCTCTGTGATGCTCCTATTTTTTGGCCGATTATTCTAGACCTGTTACTTCCTTAGTTGGTGCCCTCCTTCACCTAGGTTGTTTTACCTCGTGTCTATTGGAACCTCCTCTTTTGCATGTTTACAAATGTTTTGTATGAGTGAAATTAGTACTGTGAAATTTTAAGTGACTAAAAGATAAGAAAATTCCAAGCAATTGAGAATTAGCAAAGCCTTAGTTGCTTGAAACTTTTTAAGGTTGCTTAAGATTTTTTTATCCTTAAGTCCCCTAAACTTAGACATTAGTAAGCCTAAAGTTGCAATGATAAGTAATGTGCAATTTTAGTAAAGCTTGTACTAAATTTTTTAGTTTTATTTGTTTTCACCTAGGTTTCCTTTATATTTGTCTAGGTTAGAATTTTTTTCTCCTTGTATTTTGTGGAGATTCACGAAACTTAAATTATTTTTTATCTAGGTTAGCATAATTGTTTTTTGTTTTAGTCTTTGTCCAATGAATGAGGAGATGGGTTTATATAGAAAGTGATGGGAGTGATTGGATCATCATCTAAGGGCTAATAAGGTAACTAAAATTTAACAGATATTTAGTCATCTAATAAATAGATAATGCCTATAATAAGACGTCATATATCATACAAACTCGCAGATGCTGAAAAACTTGAAAACCCAAACCAGGATTGTCCGATGCCAAGCAAACGACTTAGATCAAGGTGGGTGGGAGATCACAATCCACTTATTCTATTTTTAAAAAACCTGCCAGTCACACTTTTTCACAAAAATATCCCGCCACTTTCTCCCCTTCCATCTTAAACTCCCCACTGGTCTTAGGATGAACGTCATTGCCATCCCACCATATCCGCCATGCTCATCACGTCAGCGGTTACTGCTGATGCCCCACCACTAGTGCCTTCTTCTGATATCGCGGCCATGCTGCCCCTCACCACAGCATCACAAGTCGATAGGGCTAAGGGACATCGATGGGGTCTGATGGTGGTCGCAGCGAGATGGGCTAGGCTTGGCAACGGGAGGGGCGATGATGGCACGGGCCGATGGCGTGGTGGCTAGATGAGGTGGTAGGGGCGAGGACTTCAAGTGTGGAGGGAGGTAGCGCTACTACTGGGAGCTAGGTGGAGAGGGTGGAGGCTGAGGCTGGGGAGGAGGGAGGCGGCTGAGGCTGAGGCCAGGGAAGAAAGGGTTACGAGAAAGAGGAAGGGGATTAGGTGGGGTGTTTTTGTGAAAAAATGTGATCGGTGGGTTTTTTTTAAATAGCATAAGTGGATTGGAGTCTCCCACCCGCCTCGATCTGGGCAGTTCGATTGGGATCGGATGAGGTCTAGGTTTTCAAGTTTTCACCGTGTGCAAGTTTGCATGATATACGACACCCTATAATAAATTGTGAAGGACTACATGAGAAGGTCTAGGATATATTTATGATGAATAATTGGTACTTTGGTTGTGTTGAGTTTGAATTTTGCAAAAGTTTCACAAAATTCGTAACTTTAACTTTTCTATTAGGTTCAAGCGGTCTGACGGAGCCTAGGATGGTGGTCAAATCAGCCCTGGGATATTCAAGGTCTAGCAGTCTGACTGCCCTGGGGTGATGGTAGGCCAGTGAGTTGGAACGGTCTGATGAGCCTGGATATGGCGGTCAGACCTGTGTGTTAGGTCTGGTCAGATTGACCCTAGGTAGCGTTTAGACCGGCTAAGGTCGGTTGGTTTTGGAATTTTGGAAAATTTGGGTTCTTGATCATGAAGTGATCTTGGATCTTTTGTTGTAGATTAATTAGGTTCATGTTGCATATTTATGTTGATGTGATTCAAATTGTTAATAATTTTTGCCCAAAAATGGTTTTTTCTCTTTGGATGTGCAGGGAAGCTTAAAGGAAACCATGGTGAACAATGAGTGTGTAGGACGAACAGGCAACAGTGGGGGTGAATGGTACCTTTAAAATCTCCCCAAATATCCCTTTTTCTCTAATAGCTACTGAGCTATGAAGACTACGGTTGAAAGCTCACTGAAAAACCGAGCAGACAGCCTAAACAGAGCAAGAAAATCAATGTGGTCAAAAACTGGAAACAAAATCAAGAGCAGACTGTGTGGTCGGATTTTGACTACGTAGTCATACGCATGAAAGCGTGGTCGTAAGCTCTGACTATGCGGTCGATATCTGACACCGTGGTCATAAATCAGCCTGCGGTCGATATCTGATAGCGTGGTCGAAAAGGAAACTCGTGGTCTTAAGCCCGACTATGTGGTCGATACTCGACACTGTGGTTGTAAATCACCCTAGTTGGTAGCCACCGAAACCAAAACCGACCATAGTTATAAGCCAACGAGTGGTCGAACAACTACCATGGTCGTAAAGTTCTCTGGTCGACAACCACAGAAACCAGAATCAAATGTAGTCGTAAGCCAACAAGTGGTCGAACGAGTACTGTGATCGAAAGCAACAGAAACCCGAGCATAACGTGGTTGTAACGACTTCTAGAAAACAGAGGAAGGCAGAACGGCGCACGACCACATGGACAAGATTACAGACAACTTTCGACATAGAGATCAACTGGCCACAAGACTTTGCACATAACACGAACAAAATCTCAGGAGGTTGCTCAGGACTTTAATTGAAAACTTATCAAGAAAATAATGACCTTCACCAGGTTTTGACCTAATTGCTCAAAACTGAGACTAAGAAGAGAAGAGAATACTCCGACCATGCAAGTGGGAATAGAAGAGCCATGAAGGCTTCAAGTATGATTTCCCCACACTAGGCAAGTCAGATTATTAGCAGAAAGAATGAAAACAATGTCTTAGATCAATAAGGGAAAGAGCCAACCGAAGAACAGAGAGATGACATCCAAAACGAGCAAAACCACCTCAAAACCACTCATACGAGCATACATAGACATAGATTAAAAATGATGTATTGCTCTGGGAGTTGATTCTATAGCTACTCCATCCTGGAGGACCAAGAGCACGAGTGCTCCAAAAACACACGCAAGAAGAACAGAAAACCCTAGAGATGAGAGACCATGTGGAGGTATCCCCATGTTTGTGATGAGTAATTGACTCGTGTTCTGGAAAGTTTGAGTTTGATTTGGTTGGTTCGCACCAAGTCGGTGTATGGCACAGTCTAGTTCGGTTGTACTTGAATGCGGTCGGATGTGCTTGGGACGCTTGTTCTTCTTATCGATCGGTTGTTCGGACCTTTTCGTGTTTGAGTATGTTTTACAGGGCGGTCTGACCGCAACTGGAGGGCCGGTCAGACCGCTATGTAGCCGGCGATCGATCCGCCTCTCACCGGCGGTCGATCGGTTAACGGCCGTCGGTCGGACATTGGGGCGGTCAAACCGCCCCTATCCTGTGGAGCCCGAGAAGCCTCTGTAAAATCTGAAATTTGAGAGCACTTTCAGACTCTTGAAAATCAAGGTAATTGAGGGTTTGCCCTCAATCCTTTTGGCCCATAGCAACGCTATAACCTTCTAAATATCTATGGGGCTTTGGGAAACAAGAAATTCAAACGAAGGACCAAGAATTTTAGATTTTGACAAAAATCTGAAATAATACCCGAGCTAAGCCAAAGAATAAATTACTCCCTAACCGTTGGTCCTTTGGCTATGAAACTTTGCAGATGGCTAATAGATAGCCTCTGGACTCTCCATGCCAATTTTCATGCCATCTCAACAAGGGAATCACAAAATGCACTAAAACCCTAGAAATGGAAATGAAACTACAGAGAGAGCACATGATTTCCAATTTCTCCCAACTCCATGATCCTTTGGCAAAGAAACTCTGGGAATAGCTACTCAATATCCTCAGGGCTCACCACACAAAGTTCCATGCCATTTCATGAAGGGAAAAGAGGAAAACGCTAAAACCCTAGAAATGCAACTAAAGAACAGGGGAAGCCCAAAATCTAAATCTGAGATTAAAACAAAGTTTGCTCTCGGGAACTCGATCAAATGATCTTGAGGCAACATCCCAACCTAGAGCAACCCATTTTGGACATTCCCAGCAAGCAAGAACTCAAAGCTCAAAAACTCAAAAGTCCATCAAAAAGGGAACGAAGAACAGAACAGGAGCACGAATAGGAAAACTTTAGATTTTCATTCATTGAAGCAATAGGAATACAAATACGTCCCGATACCACTGGACATTGGAACACAAAGATTGATTACAAGACTCTCAATCCATCTCCAACCTCTCCTCAAGCCTCACAACTCAAGAACACACACACAAGAGGGAGGAGACACCACACAGAAGCTACGATGGGGGACAAGCAGGGAGCACAACTCTGCCTCCTCCACCCACTCTCAACAACTAAAGCCTAAAGCCAAAACAACCACTAAAGCCTATTTTGACTAAAGGAAACCCTAAAAACCCATGGAGTGCTCAAGTGCGCATGCAGCCCCTCCAACCTATTTATAGCCTCATGGCTAACTGGTCTCCGCCCCGTTACGCCCGCTAAATCCAACGGAGTCCGCTCCTGCTTGTGCAGCCTTGCGAAATTCCCGTTTCACCCCTCCTACACCTTCCGGGAAGCTTCCGCGCTCCTTGCCTCGCACGCCTCGCAACCACCTCGAGTCCACGTCGTCTTCGACACATCCCGACCGTTTTGACCTCAGCGCCACCTGCGCCTAGTCTGGTCCACCGTGTCTCGCCACGACTCCGCCTCGACGTCCTGCAGCCACACAGACAAGAAACACATCAAATAGCACCGCTCGATACATGAAAGCGTAAATAACATCAAACTTACCATGATGAAGTCCAAACCTGTCAAAATATCAGAATGTGCAACTTAAACCCTTTGACCAGGATTGACCAAACCCGACCGAGTCCGTCGCACCACGCAACGACATGGTCCAAACCACTGAAACCAAACTCGACTAGCATAACCAATGTCAATTACTCATCATACACATGTGGTCACCTTCACATGGTTCATCAATCTCCCCCTTGATGAGTATATTGACAAACCCCGAAAAAGCGCAAAGAAGAGTTTGAGTTTGACGAATCCAACATGGTCCAAAGAAAGAAAATGAAGCTAATGACCATGTCGACAGAAGGAACAGTAGAGCAATAACTGAAAGAGCAAATTGTTCTCCAAAGCTCTAGAATGATCCCAACTAGCTTTTTCTACCACTATTCTCCCCCTTTTGGCAATAAACACATCAAGGATGCACAAGAGAGAATATGACATGTCAATGGATGAATATGGCTGAAGTTTGTTTATTTAAGCATTTAGAGCCATGAGAGTTATCCAATACGACCAACAAGTACTACACCAAGCCATAACTCAATAAAACCCTATTTAGATCATGACAACATATATATAAGCTAGCTAGAGCACATAGATGACAATCTGAAAAGTAGTACATTATGTGAGCATGTCAAGTCATCAGAAGCAAAGTCTAGCTAGAGATATCCAAGAATGATGCAGGCCATGTCAATAAACTAAGCGGAACCAAGAAGCTCAAATTGAGTCCAAATAGAGTGCTATATGCTCAAGAGTGAAACATTGGTTAAAGTACTTGGTTCTTTTTGTAGCTTAAGTAAATTGAGCACATAAAACATTGTCTTGTTAAAATTCATGGTCGTTTCCAACCCAATTTTTTGTTATGTGCTAGATCTCAAGCCTTATGCGACTACTCCAAGCAAGAAGCTTAAGAAGATAGTCTAGGTCATCCAAAAGTTCCCCTGAGTTCATGCCTAGTGCAATGGCAAGCCGTCTCATAAGAAAGAATTGGTGAGATCAATTTTTTCGCACAAAAGAGATCTTTTTACTTTTTAACATGTTGTACTAACTCATGCATCATCAAGAGACTAAAATAGCTCAATCTAAGGCTCAATAGAGATTCAACGCTCAACTCAGCCTATTTGACATGGCATGAATCATAAAAGGATAGCTAAAGCAAGACTAGACTCCAATGCGAGCATGACAAGTTTTAATTCAAGTTAAGCACTTTTAATTAACTTATCATGGCAAAAGCTAGTCTACACATATGAAGTTATGATAAATCTAGCAAATAAGCACAAGTCATGGCAAGGTGTAAAACATTGTGAACATGTCATAACTGGATAATAATCAAGGCTCCATGTAGTTATATTACAATGCAGAAATGCTGAAGATGCAGAAAATCCAGCTCCCCCTCAACATTAGATGTAGCTTTTAGTTCAAGTTGAGTTATGTCAATATTAAGCTCCAAAAGCTCCCAAATGAACTCCCCCTGAACCAAAGCAATAAAATCGAGAAGCTGGCAAGAAAACAGCAAACAGGCAGTCCTTAAAGCATAGATAAGATATAGAGGCAACTATGGCTCAGATTGACTCTCATCTACCCCATATGACACTAGGACTATTAGACCGGTAATCAACCGCACTAGGGAGCAAACACATACCCTGTCTACCCAAGGGTGGCCCGACCCTTGCTAGAACCTAGAAGCAGTGAGTAGGCTCAACCTAGTGAGAGAAGAGAAGCGGCTAATAGAGCAGAATCCTAGATCATAAGATAAGAGCAAATAGTCCAAGCAGCTAGACGAGAAGACCACTCTAACCTATGCTAGAAGGACTAAACCCAAAGCACCCGAAATGCAATGCAATCAGAAGGAAGTAAGGGCATAATCAATATAGTAAAGAGTAAAACACAAACTCCCCCTCACAGTAGTCCATAAGGACAAACCACCCCAAGCTCTCCCCGCAGAGTTGAAAACCTCGAGCTATCTAATGGCTTGGTGAAAATATCAGCCAACTGGTGGTCACTCTCCACAAACTGGAGCACGATGTCACCCTTCTCTACATGGTCTCTAAGGAAGTGATATCGAATATCAATGCGCTTGGTCCAGGAGTGCTGCACTGGGTTCTTAGCAATGTTAATCACAGAAGCGTTATCACAAAAGAGTGGAACACTATCAATAGCTAACCCAAAGTCCCGCAGGGTCGAGACCATCCAAAGCACCTAGCTACAGCAACTGGCTGCAGCAACGTACTCGGCCTCTGCGGTGGACTGTGCAACACCGGACTGCTTCCTCGAAGACCAGGAAACGAGAGAAGTGCCAATGAATTGGCAAGTGCCAGATATGCTCTTCCTATCTATCCTACAGCCAGCAAAGTCTGCATCCGAGAAGGCTCTCAAGGAAAGACAAGAAGAGGAAGAGTACCAGATACCATAGTCAATGGTAGCTCAAAGGTACCGAAGAATGCGAGGAACGCGAGGAGAAGCCTGGAACCGAGCACAAAGACACACATCAAAGTGTATGTCCGGTCTAGAGGCAGTGAGGTATAAGAAGGAGCCGATCATACTCCTATACTCCTTCTGATCAACTGGCTCGCCATCCTCATCTGGGTCGAGTGAAGCTGAGGTAGCCATCGGAGTGGACACCGGCTTACCATCACTCATGTCAAAGCGCTTCAGGAGGTCTCGGGTGTACTTGCCCTGGTGCAAGAATGTACCCTCCCGAGTCTGCTTAATTTGGAAGCCAAGGAAGAAGCTCAACTCGTCCATCATGCTCATCTCAAACTCCGAGCTCATGACATCGGAAAACTGAGAAACGAGAGCATGCGAGGAGCCGCCAAACATGATGTCGTCCACATAGATTTGGACGAGCAGAAGATCTGTGCCATGCTGGCGGATGAACAAGGTCTTGTCTACTTTACCTATCTCAAAACCATGACTCAACAAGTAGGACTTAAGCCTCTCATACCAAGCTCTAGGGGCCTGCTTAAGTCCATACAAAGCTTTGGAAAGCTTGAAGACATGGTTAGGGTATTTGGGGTTCTCGAAACCAGGAGGCTGTCTCACATAGACTTCTTCCTCAATGAAGCCATTAAGGAAGGCACTCTTGACGTCCATCTGGTACAACTTGAAACCTTTAGAAGCTACAAAGGCAAGCAGGATTCTAATGGCCTCAAGTCGAGCTACAGGGGCAAAGGTCTCCTCGAAATCCAGACACTCAACCTGGGAGAACCCCTGAGCTACCAGTCTAGCCTTGTTTCGAACAACCACCCCATCCTCGCTCTGCTTGTTCTTGAACACCCACATAGTCCCAATAACATTGTGATCTCGCGGGGGCTCAACAAGCGACCAAACCTTGTTTCTCTCGAAGTTCTCTAGCTCCTCATGCATGGCATTGACCCAAGACTCGTCGGAAAGAGCATGCGAGACATCCTTTGGCTCGAATGAGGCAACAAAGGCAGAATGGAGACAGAATTGAGACATGCCAGATTTTGAACGAGTGACTCGCTCAAACAAGTCTCCAATAATTTGTTCAGAAGGATGGTTTTTCTGAATGTGTCCAGGAGGTCCAGGATGAGACGAAGAAGTGGCCTCTACCTCGTGAGCTGACGAGGTAGGAACAGAGCCACTAGCTCCAGAAGATGCAGACGGCATGGGCTGATCGCCTCGAGGTGCGGTAGAAGAAGGCACCTCAAGGGGTGGATGAGGGACTGGATCGGGTAGACCACCCTCATCTCCATCGTCCTCATCATCCACGAAGATGGGCTCGGACTGCTCTAAAGAACCTGAGATATCGGGCCTAGTCCCCGGACTGGCCTCATCGAAGGTCACCTCACAGGTCTCTACTAGCTTGCTAGACTCGCAGTTCCAAACCCGATAAGCCCGCGAAGAAGCCGAGTAGCCTAGAAAGATCCCATCACAAGAACGTGACTTGAACTTATCTAGGTTCCCGGACTTCAAAATGAAGCACTTGCAACCAAACACACGAAAATGAGATACACTGGGCTTTCGCCCATATCTCAACTAGTAAGAAGTGCGGTGCAAGTGTGCCCGAAGAAAAACTCGATTGGAAACACGGCACACGGTCGCAATAGCCTCAGCCCAGAACTTCCGCGGTGTAGAGTACTCATCAAGCATCGTCCTGGCCATCTCGACCAAGGTACGGTTCTTCCTCTCTACGACGCCATTCTGCTGTGGGACGTGCGGAGAAGAGAACTGGTGCTCTACACCCGTCTCATCACAAAACCTCTCAAAGTAGGAATTCTTGAACTCCGTTTCATTGTCACTGCGGATCGCTCGTAAGGCACCCAGGAGCTCAACAGAAAGCCTACTGAAAAGACCTCGGAAATGGGTAAACGTCTCATCCTTCGAGGCTAAGAAAAACACCCAAGAGAACCTCGAATGGTCATCGACCACGATAAGGACGTACCACTTCCCTCCTGCTGACTGCACTCGAGCTGGTCCAACAGTGTCCATATGGAGCAGCTGTCCCGGTGCATCGGTCATAGTAACTGTGACCGGAGGGTGAGAAGCAGCAACCATCTTGCCGTGCCGGCATGGAGCGCAAACAAGATTTTTGGCCATCTTGAGTTTCGGCAGACCACGAATGAGATCGTGGCCGCTAACTCTGGTCAAATGGTCAAATCCGATATGACCAAGTCTCCTATACCAGAAAGTCAGATCACGGGACTCCGAAGCAACCAAACACCGAAGAGGATCACCAGAAGACTCAGAAAAATCAGCACGAAAGATCCTCCCAAAACGTGAAACCCCGCAAACCAAACTACCCGAAGAGTCAAGAATTTTGCAAGCATTTTTCTTAAAGCTTACCTCATAATCGTCATCAGTAAGCTGAGAAACCGAAAGCAAATTATAATGCAGCTTACTAACCAAGGCAACGTCTCTCAACAGAAAAGAATCATTAATGCGCACAGTACCTTTGGCGATGACGCGCCCAGATGAAGCATCTCCGAAGGTGATCGTCTCATCACCTGGAGCACGGGCTAGGGAAGAGAACCAACGGGAGTCTCCGGTCATGTGTCGAGAACACCCAGAGTCTACGAGCCAAACCTCTCCCTTCCCAGCCCAGCGAACCTGAGTCAACGAGAGAGTAAAGTCTCAGTACTGGGATAAATCAAGAGTGATTTTGGCACCCAATACTGAGTAACATGTGGAGCATATGAAGTAGTCAAACACGACTGACCTCTATCTACCCTACGCTCTCTGTGACTCAAAGAAGCGTAGTCCGTAGTAGACTGAAGTCATTATGAGGTTCGATCGCTGCAGAGCAAGCGAGTCGAGCACGCAATGATCAAACACACGCGGTAATCGTCTCGATGGGGAAAATGAGATGTACCATCAGGACGGCGAAAATCATGACCAGAAGCAGCATGAGGATGAAAAACAGAAGACTCAGAAAAACCACGTCCTCTATGCTGCCCAAACCCATCAACAGCAGTAAACCTAGACCTTGTGCTTATCCTAGGTGCACTCAGGGTCTGGGGCTGACCCTGAATACATCTAAGTGCCTCAGCACGGTCTCTACGCGCAATCCTGGCGCGCCTGAAGCATCGATCAACCGTGTGTCCATCCTTCTGATAGAAGGTGCAGTGATACTTCATCCTCTGAGAGGTAGAAGTAGCACGGTCAAGCTTCGCCTTCTGAGAGGCCGAAGCAGCAGGTGCAGTCACCTTGCTGTCAGAAATCCCCTGGACATAGCCCGCTAACTTAAATTGGACTTTCTCGGTCCTGGGCTCGGTCTCGATCACACCTGGTGCTATGGGTCTGAGCACGGCAGGTGGATGCTTCCTCATGTCCTCATAATAATCATATCCTAGACCCTGATTAAATCTGCAAATCTTGGACTGGTCTAGAATAAGATTAAGCTTCTTCTTGCCGCCTACAAATCTCTCGAGAGTGTTCATAAGATACTGACACTCCCGAAAGAGAGAGGTGCAAGAAGAGCAGGGAGAAGAGGGAACAGCAGAGGGTAAGGGAGCAGAAGATGAACCAACAGTAGAGGAAAGAATGGCTTATGCACGCACAGCCGACTCCGATGGGACAGTCCTACTACTAGCGGATTGGCTCACATCGCTAGGCGTCTCTACCTTACCCTTGGGCTCCTTCCCCTTATCAGCAATCACATTACAATCTGATGGTTGCTTCTCTAATAAGTCCTTAGTTAGCTTCACACATTTCTCATCCAATGCAATCAAGTCAATTTTTAGTTTTTCACAATTTTCGCATGGTGAGCTAACAGGGTCCTTAGAAGCATAATTAGCCAGCTTCTTATTGTGATCAATCATTTCTTGAAACTGCTTGGAAACAGATTCAAGTTCAGAAGTTAATTTAGGACAGTTAGAACACGAAGCAGCTAGCTCAAGCAACCAAAAATACAACTCAGATATCTTATGATCTGCCCGTTTTAGGTTCATCTTCAAATTATTGCAATTTTCACAAGACTCGGGCAGATCTAACAGCATGGTATAAAAACCTCTAAACGCATTGTCCTTATCCTCACATGAGGTGCATGCAATAGTCTCAACAGTAGTAGATGAAATAGGCGCTACTCTACTCATCTCAAGCTCAGCAGGAAGACTAATGTTCTCCACCTTAACAATATCAAGCTCAGAGGACAAACTATCATGCGAGGTCCTTAATTTCTCCAAATCACCCAACAAAGCAGAGCATGTATCACAATCATCACTAGAGGGAGCAGATGTAAGAGCAATAATCTCTAGTGACAATTTGTCTACTTCCTTCTCTAACTCAGCACACCTAGCCTTAGCTCTAGCATGAAATCCACCTAGCTTAAGAAAAGCATGATTGAGCTGGTCGTAGGTGGGGCATACCTCGTTCGAGTCGGAGTACAGCTCGCTGTCGCTCAGTTCGCCCTCGAGGGCCATGAAGCACATGCCGGAGAAGTCATCACCGCTCTTGGGATCTTGGTCACCTGTCCCGTCGTCGTCGCTCCATCCCTCCACCTCACTGAGGTTGAGGTCGTCGAACGCGGCGAGGACGCAGTGGAAGAGCTTCTTAGCCTTCCCGAAGTCGCGGAACTTCTTCTTGCCTTGAGGGTGCGCCGGAGTCTTCTTGTTGCGGTTCTTGTCGGTGTAGTCGTTCTTGCCCGAACCGCCGTAGTCAACTTTGCCCTTTTCCAGCTTGGGGCAATTTGCCCGAATGTGGTTGGGGCCACCACACTCGAAGCAAATGACAGGTCCTCCCCTCTTTCTGTCCCTCCTCCTCTTGTAAGCATGGGAAAACTTCCAAACTAGGAGGGCCAGTTGCTCATCCTCGAGCTGCTCTAATTGATCATCAGTTACGTCACAGAGAGCAGCAAGGGAGAACCCACACAACGAATCAGAAGAAGGACCAGAAGAGGAAACGGGATCGGTGACCAAAGCCATCGACTGTGACTTTGACCTACGAGAGACAACGTCAATCTCGGGAGTCTTGAGGCGCGAGTACAGCGCGTCAAGAGTCCAGGTCGAGAGGTCTGTCGTGTCTTTGATGGTGGTCACTTTCATCTCCCAAACACGCAGATCGAGTGCAGTGAGCATCTGTCGAGCATTATCCGAGTCGGAGTATGTGAGACCGACGGCCCGGAGGTTGCTCAAGATCTTGTGAAAACGCGCAAAACACTCATCTAAAGACTCACCAGCAAGCATCTCAAACTTGTTATACTCCCGCTTGAACTGGTCCTGTCGCACCGTCTTAATCTGGGTGGTGCCCTCATGGTATGCATCGAGGGTCTCCCAGATATCGAAGGCGGATGAGAGATGAGATATGCGGTCAAACTCACTGCGGCTCAGGCCCGGGATAATGATGTTCCTTGCATTAGCGTTCGCCTCAACATCAGCCACGTTCCCGGCATTGATGTTCTCATCGGCAGGAACCTCAAACCGGACCTTGACCTTGCGCCAGATAGCATACCCCTGAGCCTGGATGTATGTCTCCATTCGGCTCTTCCAGAAGGGGTAATCGATGCCATCGAAAACGGGCGGCTTGGTCGAGTACTTGTCCGTCGCCATGGCTCTTGAGACCAGTTAAGATCTATTGATTAGAGCTAATCGGCTCTGATACCAATTGTTGGACCGAAATGGCGACAGAGGGGGGTGAATGTCGATCGATTAAAATTTGTCCCCTACTCGAATCCAAATAAAAGATCCTCTCCTATAGCTATGTGTAGCTATGAAGAAGGAAATTCCCTTCACTGAAAACTCGCAATCAGAGGGAAAAAAGATCTTGACAAAAATCCTAGAACAACTCACCAAAAATGCCAAGAGAAATGAGAAATTCAGCAGCCAAAATATACAGGGCGGTCTGACCGCAACTGGAGGGCCGGTCTGACCGCTATGTAGCCGGCGGTCAGACCGCCTCTCACTGGCCGGTCAGACCGGTTAACGGCCGTCGGTCAGACCGCTGGGGGGGCCGGTCAGACCGCCCCCCTGTCCCAGGGAGCCCGAGAAGCCTCTGTAAAATCTGAAATTTGAGAGCACTTTCAGACTCTTGAAAATCAAGGTAATTGAGGGTTTGCTCTCAATCCTTTTGGTCCATAGCAATGCTATAACCTTCTAAATATCTATGGGGCTTTGGGAAACAAGAAATTCAAATGAAGGACCAAGAATTTCAGATTTTGACAAAAATCTGAAATAATACCCGAGCTGAGCGAAAGAATAAATTACTCCCTAACCGTTGGTCCTTTGGCTATGAAACTTTGCAGATGGCTAATAGATAGCCTCTGGACTCTCCATGCCAATTTTCATGCCATCTCAACAAGGGAATCACAAAATGCACTAAAACCCTAGAAATGGAAATTAAACTACAGAGAGAGCACAGGATTTCCAATTTCTCCCAACTCCATGATCCTTTGGCAAAGAAACTCTGGGAATAGCTACTCAATATCCTCAGGGCTCACCACACAAAGTTCCATGCCATTTCATGAAGGGAAAAGAGGAAAACGCTAAAACCCTAGAAATGCAACTAAAGAACAGGGGAAGCCCAAAATCTAAATCTGAGATTGAAACAAAGTTTGCTCTCGGGAACTCGATCAAATGATCTTGAGGCAACATCCCAACCTAGAGCAACCCATTTTGGACATTCCCAGCAAGCAAGAACTCAAAGCTCAAAAACTCAAAAGTCCATCAAAAAGGGAACGAAGAACAGAATAGGAACACGAACAGGAAAACTTCAGATTTTCATTCATTGAAGCAATAGGAATACAAATACGTCCCGATACCACTGGACATTAGAACACAAAGATTGATTACAAGACTCTCAATCCATCTCCAACCTCTCGTCAAGCCTCACAACTCAAGAACACACACACAAGAGGGAGGAGACACCACACAAAAGCTACGATGGGGGACAAGCAGGGAGCACAACTCTGCCTCCTCCACCCACTCTCAACAACTAAAGCCTAAAGCCAAAACAACCACTAAAGCCTATTTTGACTAAAGGAAACCCTAAAAACCCATGGAGTGCTCAAGTGGGCATGCAGCCCCTCCAACCTATTTATAGCCTCATGGCTAACGGGTCTCCGCCCCGTTACGCCCGCTAAATCCAACGGAGCCCACTCCCGCTTGTGCAGCCTTGCTCCTGTTTCGCCCCTCCTGCACCTTCCGGGAAGCTTCCGCGCTCCTTGCCTCGCACGCCTCGCAACCACCTCGAGTCCACGTCGTCTTCGACACATCCCGACCGTTTTGACCTCAGCGCCACCTGCGCCTAGTCTGGTCCACCGTGTCTCGCCACGACTCCGCCTCAACGTCCTGCAGCCACACAGACAAGAAACACATCAAATAGCACCGCTGATACATGAAAGCGTAAATAACATCAAACTTACCATGATGAAGTCCAAACCTGTCAAAATATCAGAATATGCAACTTAAACCCTTTGACCAGGATTGACCAAACCCGACCGAGTCCGTCGCACCACGCAACGACATGGTCCAAACCACTCAAACCAAACTCGACTAGCATAACCAATGTCAATTACTCATCATACACATGTGGTCACCTCCACATGGTTCATCAGATGACCACCCAGTGTACAACAAGTACAACCACAAGCTGGCAAAGTGTAGGCAGGGTTTACTAATTTGTGTGGCTCTAAGGTGGTTACGTGAAGGTATGACCATGAGCGAAGGGATGGATGGTCTCATCCCCACCTTTGCCCGTGATGGCTCACGAGGGACCCTTCCCGAGGGATGTGCGCATCCTACGGAAGATAGACCTTAGCGAGCGTAACCACAATAGGACAATGCATTGTAAAGGCCCTGTGATAGTCTACTCAACCGCATGGCTAAGGAATCATGTGGGGCAACGAGCAGATTTATCTCTTGTGGGTAATGTGTGCAAACTTTGTAGAGTGAAAACTATTCGAATAGCCGAGCCCACGGTCAAGGGTGGACATGGGAACTTAACTAGATATAGTTCAGTTTCAAAAACTTTGTGGGTGGAATTGGTGAAATAGAGGGTAGAGAAAGGCCCTAATTTGTGTTGCCCTAGGTGTCGCCCCAGTGATAAGTTAAGCGGTTATAACGCTGAAGGATTAAGCATATGGTGCAGAGGCCATGTAACGGTGGATGGAATTTTGATTGCTATTATTATTGCATTCTTTCACACCTTATGTTTCAGTTCAAACTGCTAGGTCTTAAGAAATTTCTATGTATTATATTTCAAAAGCAATTTATGGCAAATAAAATAACCTGAGCCTTCCCTTGATAAGCCATGCATATTATTTAATTGCATATTGTGTATTGGCTCGCAGAGCACGGTGGTTTGTGCTCACACTCGCTCTCATAACAAATCCAGAATCAGGAATCAGATTACTACGCTTCGGCAATACTACTGAACATGAGGATGACGATGATGAGGTGTCAAGAATTAGGTCGCGAACCTCCAGTTGCCTGCTTGTGGGCATGTCCTAAGGGTCCCACCTGTGTGCTTTGTTTCCGCTGCTATATTTTATTGATGTCGGCCTAATCGGCCCATGCGTAAGTCTTCTATTATATTTATGCTTCCGCATGATATGCATTGTGATGTTCATTTCTGCATCTGTGAGCACTATCTACTGATCCAAGGAAGAGTGCGGTGGAATCACAGAGGATTCCGGATTGTAAAATCTGGGTTCCTGACACCAAGGAAGAAACTCAACTCACCCATCATGCTCATCTCAAATTCTGTGCTCATGACATCAGAGAATTGGGAAACTAGAGCATGAGAAGAGCCACCAAAGATAATGTCATCCACATAAATCTGAACAAGTAGAAAGTCATTGCCATGCCTACGAATGAACAAGGTCTTATCTACCTTACCCATCTCAAACCTATGACTCAACAAATAGGACTTAAGCCTCTCTTACCAAGCTCTAGGGGCTTGCTTAAGTCCATACAAGGCTTTGGAAAGTTTGTAAATATGGTTTGGGTATTTGGGGTTCTCGAAACCTGGAGGCTATCTAACATAGACCTCTTCCTCAATAAACCCATTGATGAATGCACTCTTGACATCCATCTGGTATAACTTGAAGCCCTTAGATGCTGCGAATGCTAGCAGAATCCTAATGGCTTCTAGCCTAGCTATAGGGGCGAAGGTCTCCTCAAAATCTAAACCCTCAACCTGGGAGAAACCCTGAGCTACCAGTCTAGCCTTGTTTCGAATGAACCCCATCCTCACTTTGCTTACTTTTGAAGACCCACTTAGTTGCTATGACATTATGACCGCTAGGGGGCTCAACAAGCGACCAGACCTTGTTCCTCTCGAAATTTTCTAGCTCCTCATGCATGGCATTGACCCAAGATATATCAGAAAGAGCATGACAAACATCCTTGGGCTCGAAAGAGGCGAGGAAGGTAGAATGAAGACCGAAGTGAGATAAACCAGATTTTGAGCGTGTGACACGCTCAAAGATATCTCCTATGATTTGCTCTAAAGAGTGATGATTCTGGATATGTCGGGGAGGTCCTGGATGAGAAGAGGAAGTGGCCTCTACCTCATGAGTTGAGGAGGTAGGAGCAGAGCCACAAGCTCCAGAAGAACTGGAAGGAATGGGTGATCTCCCTGAGGTGTAGTGGTAGAAGTAGGCACCCCAAGGGAAGGATGAATTGGATCAGGTAGATAACCTTTATCTTCATCTTCCTCAACATCATCTACAAATATAGTCTCGGACTACTCTACAGAACCTGAGATGTTGGGCCTAGTGCCAGGACTGGCCTCGTTAAAAGTCAACTCACATGTTTCTACAATTTTGCTAGTCTTGTGATTCCAGACCCTATAACCCGGCGAAGAAGTTGAGTAACCCAGAAATATACCATCACATGATCATGACTCGAACTTATCTTGGTTCCCAGACTTCAAGATAAAACACTTGCAAGCAAATACACGAAAATGAGGGACACTGGGCTTTCGCCCGTATCTCAACTCATAAGAAGTGCGATGCAAGTGCGCCCTAAGAAAAACACTGTTTGAAACATGGCACGCGGTGGCTATAGCCTTAGCCCAAAACTTCCTAGGTGTAGAGTACTCATCTAGCATCGTCCTGGCCATCTCGACCAAGGTACGGTTCTTCCTCTCCACGACGCCATTTTGCTGAGGGACATGCGGAGAAGAGAAATGATGCTCTACACCTGTCTCATCACAGAATCTCTCGAAGTAGGAATTCTTGAGGCAACATCCTTAAGAATTAAACAAACCCCGAAAGTGACTCACTAAGGCAACATCCTTAAGAATTAAAGAATCATTAATGCGCGCAATACCTTTAGCGACGAGCCGACCAGAAGAGGCGTCTCCAAAGGTGATCGTCTCATCACCTGGGCTCAGACTAGGGAAGAAAACCAACCAGTCATGTGTTGTAATATCCTAAAATTTCGAACCCTGAGAATGTGTAGTTTTTGAAATATTTCTTGGATTTTTGGTTGAGGTTCCAACAATTGAAGAAGAATCATGAGACATGAAATTAATGGAAAATTTTGAAGGAAATGTGAACATAATAGAAGAATTTTTAATTTTCAAATCTGAAAAGATGATCCCTCCAAAAGGGGAAGGTTTAAGTTGAATAAAAATTTAAATAATCACCTTGGGCCTAAGAATAGTAATAATAATAAGGAAAAGGGGATGAATGAATATGTATACATGTACATACACCCTAATCCTAATTAAATAAATGCAATAATAATAATAGTAATAAATAAATGTAAGCAAACAAATAAATAAATGAAATATACATAGTAAAATATAAATATATAAAAAATAAAAATAGAAGGGGCCTTCTCGGCCTGGCCGAACTGGCCCAGGTTGGCCCACCTCCTTCATCTCCTCCCCCGCTCGTGTCAGCCAAGGCCGAAGCCACCTCCCCTACCTCGCCACCACAGCCTACCCTGCTGTCACGGCCCGCCGTCGTGCCGGCATCTCCTTCGGACCGCCAGTCACCGGCATGCCTCCATGCTCACATCACCGAGGCCCGCCGCCGTTTTGTGAAAGTCCCGTCTCCGCGTTAACACTGAGTCGTCGTCGCGTCTGGCCATCCCGTTCGCCTCGTCGCCCCTGCCGAAGGACGACGCCGAGTCATCTACAGCAAGCAGCTGTGCTGTTAGACCATGGACCTGCCCACGCATGTTGCCCCAACCCGTGTCACGCCCGGCCACCCCGTCCCTTCTCCTAGATAGGCTGCCGAGCTCGGCCCTGCACCGCACCGGGACTCCTCCCAGCTATAAAACCCCGTCCGAAGCCCCCAACCGCACCGCCCTACTCTGCTTTACTTCCCACCCAAAGCAATTAGACTCTCAGTGCTCCTAGCTTTACCGGTGGCCCTTCTCCTCCAACTCCAGCCGGCGAAGAAATCCGCCAATCGGAGCTACGCCGAGCCAATTCCTTCAAGCCAAAGCTTCCTCGGAGTGTCGCCGAGCTATTCCCGTCCTCGGCCAGGCCCTTCCCCACCTCTCCATCGCCGGCACCGAGCTCCTCCCCTATCTGTCGCTGCCTCACGTCGCCGGACCGCCACAGCCTCCCTCAAGTCTCTCCGATTGCTGAGGTAGCCTTCTAGTCCCCCCGAGAAGTTTCCCCAGCCCGCAACCGGGCTCTAACACCATGAATCGCCATGCCCGCCTTACCCCTGCTCTGCCGTCGCCCACAGGAGGCACCGGCCGGCGCCCCGTCCAAATTGCCCGACGAGGCTCCGCCGACGGCTAGGCGCGGGCGTGAGCGACGCATTTTGCGGGGGTCCACGTCTGGCCGCCACTTCATCCGCCAGCGGCGAGCCCACCGTGGTTCGGTCAGAAGAAGAAGCCCTGTGGCTAAATCGTTAATTACTGTTAGGACATAATTAATACTAATGATGTTGTTTAATGTTAATGAGTAGTTAAGAGCGGTTGCTCACTGACACGTGGGCCATGCCCTGAAACTGGACCCCACCTGTCATAGGCACAGAGGAGAGAAAATAAAAATAAAAGAAAATTTTAAAATCTGTTGTGGGCCCCACCTATCAGGTTTTAATTATTTTTCAAATTTATTCAAACTGAGAACTTCAAAAATACATAAATTATTCATCCTAGCTCCCAATTGAGTGAAACAAATTTATAAATTCATGTAAAATCAAAATCTATGCAATGGATCTGAAATCATGAATTTTGGAGTTCATTTGAATTTTCTTGTGAGAATTTATTTGGTTGGCTGATTTTTATCCGAATTTTTGCGCACGTAAAAATAGCATACGAGGCTCAAGAGGAGGAAGCTGAGGCTGAAGCAATCTTCAACGATCAAGAACAAGCCAACTGCGACCAAGGTGAGTCAATACTTTGATCATATTGAACCTACCTTTTCTGCAAGTTATTTTAGTTTTAAATTATGAAATTGCATGGTGTTATTTTATGTGCAAATGTATGTTTGATTTTAAGCTTTTAGTTATATATACCATTAACTGAACTTGCTAGTATTACACTCATTTGGAACACTTGAATGTCTGAGCCTTATCGCCCTAGGAAAAATTTATAGTGATAACCTTTCAAAAATAAATCTACCGATATTTGCCATGCTTAGTACTGCTTAGACAATCGGGGGCACCAAAATGCCCCAAGCATCACTTTTAATCAGGAGAAACTAGTTTGGGAAGTCATGGTGGAAATGATTGGTATATTTTGGTACGATTTTTTTATGCTTCCAAAAAACGTCAAACTGCTTATCTATCTGGGCGGATGGTTCGGGGGTATGGTGCAGCGGTGCACAAGAGTGTGGTTAGTGGTAGAACCGCCCAGATAACCCTAAGGACTGAACCTTGTCATGACCTTCTGTGTAATACAAGTACAACCACAAGTCTGTGAAGTATAACTTGGCTTAGTAGATTTACCGGACCTTGAAACTCATCATCATCGGTGGAGGAGGTGAGGTAGTGCAAGTGGCTGTCTATGTGACGACTTGAATGGGACACTCGTTGAGGGTGAAGTTTACCACGGTGTGCTAATCAGTGTGGGTAGCCAGCTACTAGCCGCATGGGGGTAGAACATCCCGCACAACTTATGGGACTCGCTGCAAGTGGGAGCAGCCCATATGGGTGAGATGATGGAAGGGGGCGAGGTATTTTGAACAGTTATAGTGATGGTTTACTGAACCGCACAACTAAGGAATCATGTGGGGCAACGAGCGGACTGTCTCTTGTGGGCAAGTGTGCAAACTCTACAAAGTGAAAACTATTCAAATAGCCATGCCCATGGTCAAGGGTGGACATGGGAACTTAACCAGATATAATTCTATTTCAATAACTTTGTTGGTGGAATTGGAAAAATGGAGGAGGGTAGTGGAAAGCCTTGATTTGTATTGCCCTGGGTGTCCTCCCAGTGATAAGATAAGCGGGTACGGTGCTGAAAAGTTAGCATATGGTGCAGAGACCATGTAATGGTGGATGGAATCTGGATCGCTATTATTGCATTCTTTCATAAAATTTGTTTTAGTTAAAACTGCTAGGTTTTAGGAGATTTCTAAGTTATATATTCAAAAAGCAATTGATGGCAGATTAAATAATCCGAGCCTTTCCTTGATAAGCCATACATATTATGTATTGCACTCTGTGCATTCGCTCACGGAGCACGGTGGAATTGTGCTCACCCTCGCATTGCTAAAATTAGAAACCAGGACCCAAGACCATTATGCATATGAAGATACCCCTGCCGTGGATGGAGCAAACAACGACGGAAACTAGGAAGACTTCTGCGATTTTGGCTCCTAGGCAAGTAGACCCATGGAGTTGTGTGCACATATATTACCTAAGTCTAGGTAATATATATTGCACACATTTACCACCAGTCGCTTGCCTGTGCAATGTGGTCTTGCTTTTCTTTTTGCTTCCACTGTTGTCTTTGTAATATAGACATTTGGCCTGTTCGGCTTTTATGTAAAACTGTTGCTCGACGCGGTGTATTTCAAACTTGATTATGTAATATTATGATTTATCATGCTTCATGCGATGTATGAGATGATACAGCAATGTACCTATGAGCACTATCTACTAATTCAAGGAATAGTGTGATGTTTCACAGGAGATTTTGGATTGAAAAATCCAGGTCCAACAAAGCTGGTATCAGAGTATACGACTGTAGGGTAAAAGCCTTAGGATGGTTACGAGATAGGGCCCTAGGACTAAAATTTTGAAATTAGTAAAAAGGAATTTCTAAAAATATAGCATACTACTTCCTTACTTACCCTTCCTAGATCTGGTCTCATCCACCCTTCTTTGATATTTTTGAAAAGGTACTAACACTAATGTTTTTCTTTACAGATGTCCGGAGGATCAACTGAGGGACATTGGGACTACCTTGCTCATGGTCTGCAGCAAGGAGAGTTTGCCAGTATTCTGCGCAAATTCCTGCACTATTTGGGCTACAAGGATCAGCCCATCTACCGAGGGCGTAAGGCCACTGAGGGAGCGATGGAGTCATGGACCATGGAGGTATTCATCTATGCCATAGATGAAAGAGATCCACCCCTTGTCTTCAGTACCTTGCACCGGAGGAGCACCCTCACCACTGCCCTTCAGGACTTCGCTCGCTTAGCTGCAGCCTGGCTATGCAACATTCATGGACCCCACTACGGTAGTCACCATTCCGCAACTACCCTTCCTACCCAGAGGGAACCAAATACAACGCGACATTCATGCCAACGGCAGAAGACAACCTGATGCTTACGCATTAGGTGCACCTCACCCATGCCATGGGGACTGCTTACACCACCGCCCTAGGGGAGGTTTCTAAGCTGCGACAGCACCTAGTCACCCGCCACAGGGAGGTGGAGACCCTTCAGGAGGAGCTCGCCAAGTTCGAGAAGGAACTGGCAGAGGCAGAGGAGGAGAAGGCCACCGCTCTCGCTCAGCTATAGCAGGCCACCACTGCTATCATGACTCGTGCCCCACCCCACCCGTGGACTAGCGGGCCCTGCACGAGACTCACTGCCCGCAAGAGCGTGCGACCCTCGGGGCCCCTGTCAGCCATCCATCTGTGGGGCACTCGTCGTGGCCGCAGCCCCTCTCACTCCTGCTCTGACTCATCAGAGTTCAGTGGCAGCCGTTCTCACTCTCAGTCACCAGATTACAGCCCCTCATGCCCCAGAGCTAGTTTGATGGAGGAGTAGGTAGTTTAGCGTAGTGCTTGCTAGGTGATGTATGATGCTAACCAGCACTAACCCCTGTAGTAGTGGTAAGGTATGTCAGTTCCCTAGCATGGTAGAAGTGAAGGATTATGGACTTTAAGTATTGTGTTGTAACTGTAAAGTTCAACTTAGCCTAAGGGCCATGTGAGCTGAGCTATGTGAACTTATTATTTGTGACTAATGTATGGCCAAGATCAGGCCTTGTGTTGAAAAATTGTTTTGTCGTTTATCTTATTTGATTGGTTTTTTTATATAACTATTATGGGTTGATGTTTCCCCACTTGATTTGTACTAGCGTATAAATTGTAAAGCTGTAACTGCAGATGGCCAATCAGAGAGTTACATGAGCCCAAGCTAGTACTAACCCCAACATTCAGGCTGAAGTAGATGCCAACCAAGAAGCATAGCCTGTAGGTCAGGGGAGAGGTCTAAATCAAGGGGTCAATCTTCCACCCCCGCCGGTCAACCCTACCATGGCGCAAGTCACGGTGCAACAAACGCAACTTCTATAAGCCATCTATGTCGGGTAGCAAGTCAACACCAGCAACCATAGTTCTGACCTGGCTAACTTCGTAAGGACCCGACCCCTCACCTTCGACTCATCAGACAAACCTCTCAAAGCTAAGGACTGGCTTAGAGACACTGAGAGAAAGCTCCGCCTATCCAAGTGTGCAGAGGAAGACCAAGTGGTCTTCGCCACTCACCAACTCCAGGGAGTCACAGCAGCTTGGTGGGAAAACTATCTATCTGCTAGGGTATATGAAGGCGCCACTACTAGGAATAACTCTGAGACCATATCATGGATGGAATTCAAGACAGCTTTCAAATCCAACTTCATCCCTGCAGGGGTAATGAGGATGAAGAAAAATGAATTCCGTACCTTAAAACAAGGAAGCATGTCAGTCAGTGAGTAGTTCACCAAATTCAACCAACTCACCTGCTATGCCCCAAAGGATGTGGTGGATGAGGAGGAGAAGATTGATAGATTTTTCTAGGGTATGAATGAAGATCTAAGGGTACAACTGATCGTGCAAAACTTCTCCAATTTCCATCAACTGGTGAACAAAACATTGATCTTAGAAAACGAGAGGAAGAACTTGGAGGCCAGTCGCAAGCACAAGCAAGTGACCCCGCGACCCCAAGGGAGATTTATTCAAAAGTTTTCAACAAACCCTCTTTCTCGAGGCCAATTCAACCTAAGGTTCCCACCACAGCACCCTGTCCAAGTGGCAGCTCTTTCCAGACTCCACGTCCTACAAGCCAGTCTATTGGTGCGAACCCTGCTACAAATAGGAAATGATTCAGATGTGGAGAAAAACTACACTTCATCAGCCAATGCCCCTATAATAAGACAACTCCAGTGAGATTTAACCTAGGGACCACCCCGGCTCGAGGCCAAGCATTAGCACCCAACAAAGGGTATCAGACCCCTCAACCCAGTAAGACTGCCTCAACTCCCAACTGTGGCCGGGTTAATCACATTACCGCTGAGGAAGCTCAGGAGGCTACAGGAGTTTTCATGGGTACGTTTTTGTCAAGTCAATACCAGCACATATTCTCTTTGATTCTGGGGCTTCACATTCATTTATCGCCAAGAGATATGTGGATAACCTTGGGCTACCCACGTATCCATTAAAGAAACCATTGGTACTTAGTTCACCTGCTGGGATTATCAATACTACTTTAGTATGCCCTAGGGTAGAGGTTATTATGGAAGAATTTGGGTTCCTAGCAGATTTAATAGTGTTGACCTCCCTGGATATTATACTGGGGATGGACTGGTTAGCAAGGCATCGGAGAATAATAGACTATGCCACTAGGAGGGTAAGGCTAACCAAGTGTCCCGAATTGACCATAGAAGTGAAGGTGGATCGACCTTATCGGTGGGGTTGTGCAGTTTATCATTTTGAGGACATACCTCTGGAAGGAATGCTGGTAGTACAAGATTATCCTGAAGTGTTTCCCGAAGAATTACCAGGCATGCTGCCAGACAGGGACCTTGAGTTCGTCATCAACCTAAAGCCTGGTGCTGCCCCCAATTCTAAGAGACCTTATAGAATAAATGTTGATGAGTTAGAGGAGCTGAAGAAACAACTCCATGAGCTGCAGGACAAGGGTTTCATTAGACCGAGTTCCTCACCTTGGGGGTCCCCGGTACTCTTTGTGAAGAAAAAGGATGGCATTGCCCGTATGTGTGTGGATTACCGGTCCTTGAATGAAGTGACCATCAAAAATAAGTATCCCTTACCTAGGATTGATGACTTATTTGATCAGCTTGGGGAGCTACCATATTCTCAAAATCGACTTAAGGTCGGGTTATCATCAACTGAAGATTAGGGCTGAAGACATTCCAAAAATAGCTTTTACCACTAGATATGGACTATACGAGTTTATGGTCATGTCTTTTGGTTTAACCAATGCCCCAGCCTATTTCATGAATATCATGAACAAAGACGTTATGGTGTACCTGGACAAATTTGTGGTGGTGTTCATTGACGACATCCTTATCTACTCCAAGAGTGCAGAAGAGCATGTCGAGCACCTACGCCTAGTGCTGGAGAAGCTAAGGGAGCATAAGCTATAAGGCAAATACAGCAAGTGTGAATTTTGGCTAAAGGATATCAGCTTTCTAGGCCATATAGTGTTCGCCGAAGGAGTATCTGTCGACCCAGCCAAGATAGAAACTGTAGTGGAATGGAAGCAGCCCACTACTGTCACAGAAGTGTGAAGCTTTCTTTGGTTGGTAGGATACTGCAAGAGATTTATAGAAGGGTTTTCCCGGATTGCCAGGCCATTGATACAACTGCTTAAGAAGGAGCATAAATTTGAATGGACAAAGACTTGTGAAGAGAGTTTCCAGGAACTAAAAACGAGACTAACCTTCACCCCTGTGCTAGTCCTGCTAGACATACGCAAGGACTTTGAAGTGTATTACGATGCCTCACACCAAGGCCTTGGGTGTATACTGATGCAGGGGGGCAAGGTCGTGGCCTATGCATCTAGACAGCTTCGCCCTCATGAAGCAAATTATCCCACCCATGATTTGGAATTAGCTTCTGTGGTGCATGCCTTCAAGATTTGGCGACACTATTTGATCAATAACCATTGTGACATCTATACCGATCATATGAGACTCAGGTACCTTTTCACACAGTCAACCATTAACCTGAGGAAGAGGAGATGGTTGGAGCTAATTAAAGATTATGACTTAAGTGTCCACTATCACCCGGGCAAGGTTAATGTGGTAGCTGATGCCCTAAGTTGTAAAGTCTATTGAAATAATCTCATGGTTCAAGAGCAACAACCTGAGCTTTACAAAGAGTTAATAGCACTCAATCTAGAGATAATAGAACAAGGCACTATAGCGGCCATGGAGATACAACCTAGCATAGAAGAACAGATCATAGCTGCGCAGAAGGAGAACTCCACCGCCCTAAGGTTAAAAGGCTTAATAAAAAAGGAAATACTCCTAAGATAACTAAGGATCAACAAGGTGTTCTAAGGTATGGGGCACGTATATTTGTTCCCCACCAAAAGGACCTTAAAGATCTAATACTTAGGGAAGCCCACAACTCTGTGTATTCTCTTCACCTCGGAAGTACCAAGATGTATCAGGATATGAAGCAGTGGTACTGGTGGCCACGAATGAAGAGGGACATCGCTGAGCATGTTACCTACTGTGACATATGTCAAAAAGTGAAGGCTAAACATCAGAGGCCAGCAGGGTTATTACAGCCATTACAAATACCTCAGTGGAAGTCTTCATGAAGCCCTCGGCACCCACCTGGATTTTAGTATTGCCTATCACCCACAGACAGACAGACAAACAGAAAGAGTGAATCAAATACTGGAGGACATGCTTCGAGCCTATGCTCTAGATTTCACCAAGGATTGGGAGAAATGCCTGCCTTATGCCGAGTTTGCCTGCAACAATAGTTATCGAGCTAGCCTACAAATGTCCCCGTTTGAGGCCCTGTATGGAAGGAAATATCGGACTCCTCTACACTGGTCAGAAGTAGGAGAAGGCTATATCTTCGGACTAGACACTCTAAAACAAGCTGAAGAAAAAGTTCGCCTAATTAGGGACAGATTGCAAGTAGCTCAATCAAGACAAAAGAGTTACGTAGATAAGAGGCATAGGCCATTGAGTTTTGAAATCGGGGATTATGTCTACCTAAAGGTGTCACCCCTACGAGGAGTTAGAAGGCTCAAAGTCAAAGGCAAGCTCGCCCCACGTTATGTTGGACCATTCCCAATTGTGGAAAAAAAGGAGAAGTAGCTTACCAACTAAAACTGCATGTGAGTCTAGCAGATGTGCACAATGTCTTCCATGTGTCCCAACTCAAGAAGTGTCTTCGGGTACCAGAAGATCAAACCCCGTTGAAGGAAATCGAGCTTGAGAGCGACCTAACCTACAAAGAGCGCCCCATCAAGATTTTAGATGTTGTAGAAAAGAAGACAAGGAACCAGACCATCCGCTTATGTAGGGTACAATAGAATCATCACACCAAGAAGGAAGCCACCTGGGAACGCGAAGATCAATTGAGAAAAGATTATCCTTACTTGTTCTTAGAGTAGGCTGAATCTCGGGGTTGAGATTCTTTTTAAGGGGGTAGACTTGTAACATCTTGAAATTTCAAATCCTGAGAAATGTGTAGTTTTAGAAATATTTGATAATGTGTAATTTGATATTTGGATTTTTAATGTGATTTCTTGGATTTTTGGTTGAGGTTCCAACAATTGAAGAAGAATCATGAGACATGAAATTAATGGAAATTTTTGAAGGAAATGAAGATAATAGAAGAATTTTTAATTTTCAAATCTGAAAAGATGATCCCTCCAAAAGGGGAAGAGTATAAGTTGAATAAAAATTTAAATAATCACCTTGGGCCTAAGAATAGTAATAATAATAATGAAAAGAGGATGAATGAATATGTATACATGCACATACACCCTAATCCTAATTAAATAAATGCAATAATAGTAATAAGTAAATAGATGTGAGCAAACAAACAAATAAATGAAATATACATAGTAAATATATATATAAAAGAAAAAAAGAAGGGGGCCTTCTCGGCCTGGCCGAACCGGCCCAGGCCGGCCCACCTCCTTCATCTCCTCCCCCGCTCACTTCAGCCAAGGCCGAAGCCACCTCCCCTACCTCGCTGCCGCAGCCCACCCCAACGTCATGGCCCGCCTCTGTGCCGGCACCTCCTTCAGTCCACCGGTCGTCGGTATGCCTCCATGCTCATGTCACCAGGGCCCGGCGCCGTTCCGTCGAAGTCCCTTCTCCGCGTCAGCACCGAGTTGCCATCGCGTCTGGCCGTCCCATTTGCCTCATTGCCCCTACTGAAGGACGACGCCATGAGACCGAGTCATCAACAGCGGGCAGCCGTGCTACCAGGACGACGGACCTACCCGTGCACGTCGCCCCAACCCGCGTCACGCCCGGCTGCCCCTCCCCTCTACCGGACTGTAGCCATGACGCCGCCGAGCTTGGCCCTGCACCACGCACGATGCCCGTCCGAAGCCCCAACCGCACCGCCCTGCTCTGCTTTACTTCCCACCCAAAGCAATTAGACTCTCAGTGCTCCAAGCTTCGCTGGCGGCCCTTCCTCTCCAACTCCTACTGGTGAAGGAATCTGCCAATTGGAGCTACCCCGAGCCAATTCCTTCGAGCTAGAGCTTCCTCGGAGTGTCACCAAGCTATTCCTGTCCTCGGCCAGGCCCTTCCCCACCTCTCAATCACTGGCACCGAGCGCCTCCCCTATTTGCCACTGCCTCATGTCGTCGGATCGCCACAACCTCCCTCAACTCTCTCCGGTCGCTGAGGTAGCCTTCTAGTCACCCCAAGAAGCTTCCCCAGCCCGCAATCGGGCTCTAACACTATGAATCACCACGTCCACCTTACCCCTGCTCCGCCGCCGCCCACAGGAGCCGCCGGCTAGCTCCCCGACCAAATTGGTTGGCGAGGCTCCACCGGCGGTAGGCGCGGGCGTGAGCGACGCATTTTGCGGGTGCCCACGTCCGGTCGCCACTTCCTCTGCTAGCGGCAAGCCCGCCGTGGTTCGGCTGGAAGAAGAAGCCCCCATGGCTAAAGCAGTAATTGCTGTTAGGACATAATTAATACTAATGATGGTGATTAATGCTAATGGAAAGTAGTTAAGAGTGGCTGCTCACTGACACATGGGCCATGCCCTAAAACTGGACCCCACCTGTCATAGGCACAGAGGAGAGAAAATTTTAAAATCTACTGTGGGCCCCACCTGTCAGGTTTTAATTGTTTTTCGAATTTATTCAAACTGAGAATTTCAAAAATGCATAACTTATTCATTCTAGCTCCAAATTGAGTGAAACAAATTTCTAAATTAATCTAAAATCAAACTCTATCCAATGGAGCTGAAATCATGAATTTTAGGGTTCATTTGAATTTTCTTGTGATAATTTATTTGGTTTGCTGATTTTTATCCGAATTTTTGCGCACGTAAAAATAGCATACGAGGCTCAAGAGGAGGAAGCTGAGGCTGAAGCAATCTTCAACGATCAAGAACAAGCCAACTGCGACCAAGGTGAGTCAATACTTTGATCATATTGAACCTACCTTTTCTGCAAGTTATTTTAGTTTTAAATTATGAAATTGCATGGTGTTATTTTATGTGCAAATGTATGTTTGATTTTAAGCTTTTAGTTATATATACCATTAACTGAACTTGCTAGTATTACACTCATTTGGAACACTTGAATGTCTGAGCCTTATCGCCCTAGGAAAAATTTATAGTGATAACCTTTCAAAAATAAATCTATCGATATTCGCCATGCTTAGTACTGCTTAGACAATCGGGGGCACCAAAATGCCCCAAGCATCACTTTTAATCAGGAGAAACTAGTTTGGGAAGTCATGGTGGAAATGACTGGTATATTTTGGTACGATTATTTGATGCTTCCAAAAAACGTCAAATTGCTTATCTATCTAGGCGGATGGTTCAGGGGTATGGTGCAGCGGTGCACGAGAGTGTGGTTAGTGGTAGAACTGCCCAGATATATAACCCTAAGGACTGAATCTTGTCATGACCTCCTGTGTAATACAAGTACAACTTGGCTTAGTAGATTTACTGGACCCTGAAAGTCATCATCGTCGGTGGAGGAGATGAGGTAGTGCAAGTGGTTGTCTGTGTGACAACTTGAATGGGACACTCATTGAGGGTGAAGTTTACCGCGGCGTGCTAGTCAGTGCGGGTAGCCAGCTACTAGCCGCATAGGGGTAGAATATCCCGCACAACTTATGGGACCCACCGAAAGTGGGAGCAGCCCATATGGGTGAGATGATGGAAGGGGGCGAGGTATTTTGAACGGTTACTGTAATGGTTTACTCAACCGCACGACTAAGGAATCGTGTGGGGCAACGAGCGGACTGTCTCTTGTGGGTAAAGTATGCAAACACTACAGAGTGAAAACTATTCGAATAGTCGTACCCACGGTCAAGGGTGGACATGAGAATTTAACCAGGTATAGTTCTGTTTCAAAAACTCTGTGGGTGGAATTGGAAAAATGGAGGATAGTGGAAAACCCTGATTTGTGTTGCCCTGGGTGTCCTCCCAGTGATAAGATAAGCAGGTATGACGCTGAAAAGTTAGCATTTGGTGCTGAGACCACATAATAGTGGATGGAATCTGGAATTCTAGATCACTGTTATTACATTCTTTCATACTTTAATAAAATCTGTTTTAGTTAAAACTGCTAGGTTTTAGGAGATTTCTAAGTTACCTATTCAAAAAGCAATAGATGGCAAATTAAATAACCCGAGCCTTTCCTTGATAAGACATGCATATTATGTATCACACTCTGTGTATTGGCTCACGGAGCACGGTGGAATTGTGCTTACCCTCGCATTACTAAAATCAGAAACCGGGACCCAGGACCATTATGCATATGAAGATACCCCTGCCACGGATGGAGCAAACAACGACGGAAACTAGGACGACTTATGCAATTTTGGGTCCTAGGCAAGTAGACCCATGGAGTTGTGTGCGCATATATTACCTAAGTCTAGGTAATATATATTGCACATATTTACCCCCAGTCGCTTGCCTGTGGAATGTGGTCTTGCTTTTCTTTTTGCTTCCGCTGTTGTCTTTGTAATATACACATTTGACATATTCATCTTTTATGTAAAACTATTGCTCGACACGGTGTATTTCAAACTTGATTATGTAATATTATGAATTATCATGCTTCATGCGATGTATGAGATGATACAACAATATACCTATGAGCACTATCTACTAATCCAAGGAATAGTGTGATGTTTCATAGGGGATTCTGGATTGAAAAATCTGGGTCCGACATGTGTCGAGAATAGCCGGAGTCAACAAGCCAAACCTCTCCCTTTCCAGCTCAGCGAACCTGAATCAACAAGAGAACATCATATGTGGCTCAATACTGGGGTAAATAAGAATGGACTTTGGAACCCAGTACTGAGTTACACGACAAGTAGAAGAAGTAGTCACAACCGGCTGACATACCCTACTCTCTCCACAACTCACAAAATCAGATGGTCTGAGAGCAGACTTGAAGCTTTTGTTGGGTCTGACTACTATTGAGGAGTGAGTCTGACCAACAACAACATGTTGATCACGCCGCGGATAGTTATCTCGATGAGGGAAATGAGATCTATCCTCAGGATGGCAGATATCCTGACCAGAAGCAACATGAGGACCAAAAATCGAAGAAACAGAAAAACCAAGTCCTTGACACTGCCTAAACACCTTAGAAGGATTTTCTACAACCCTAGACCTCGTGTTGGTCTTAGGTGCACTCCGAGTCTGGGGCTGACCCTGAATATGCCTAAGAGCATGAACGCGGTCTCTTCGCGCGATCTTTGGCGCGCCTAAAACACCTTCTGAGAGGTCGAAGCAGCATGATGAGGCTTCACCTTCTGAGAGGTCGAAGCAACAGGGGGTACACGCTTACTGTTAGAAATCCCCTGGACAAAGCCCACAGATTTAAACTCAACCTTTTTGATTTTGGGCTCAACCTCGATGACACCTACTGCTATTGGTCAAACAACAATAGGTGGATGCTTCCTCACATCCTCCAAAAAATCATATCCTAGACCTTGATTGAACTTGCAAATCTTGGATTTGTCTAGAATAAGATTCAGCTTTTCTTTCCTCCAACAAATCTTTCAAGAATGTTCATGAGGTACTCGCACTTCCGAAAAAGAGAGGCACAAGATGAGCAGGGAGAAGGAGAAGGGGAAACACCTGAAGGAGAGGAAGAAGAACCAACAGCTGAAGATTGAATAGCACGTGCATATCTCTCCTTGTGCACGGCTGCCTCAACCTTGAGGGCTTCGCAAGACACACAAGGGGCAGTTCTAATCTTAGCCATTTGGCTCTTGTAACTCTTCCTAAATGTCTCTATCATGTCCTTATCCTTCTCCCACACCTCAGCACAGCAAGAGCAAGCAGATTGTGGCTTTTCTAGTAAGTCCTTAGTTAGCTTCACATATTTATCATCCAATGCAACCAATTCAGATTTTAGTTTTTCACAGTTATTGCATAGTGAGCTAACAGGAGCCTTAGAAGCATATTGAGCCATTTTCTTGTTGTGATCACACATGTCTTGGAATTGTTTAGAAACATATTCAAGTTCAGCAGTTAATTTAGGGCAGTTGGCACAAGAACCAACAGGCTCAAGCAAAGTAGCTTGCAATTCAGTAATTTTATGATCTACCTTCTTTAAGTTAATCTTCAAATTATTACATCTTTCACAAGTTTCAGGCAGATCCAGAAGCATGGTGTAAAGACCTCTAAAAACATTGTCCTTATCCTCACATGAGGTGCACAATGTAGTTTCAACAGAATTAGATAAAATAGATGCTACTCTAGTCATCCCTATCTTAGCTAGCAGACTAACATTCTGCACCTTAAGAAAGTCTAACTCAGGAATCACACTATCATGAGAGGTCCTTAACTTCTCCATGTCATCCAGCAAAGAAGTGCAAACATCACAATCGTCATGGAAGGAAGCAGATCTAAGTGAAGTAAGCTCCCGTGATAAGCTCTCTACCTCCTTCTCTAATTCACCACACCTAGCTCTAGATCTAGCATAAAATTTTCCTAACTTGAGAAAAACATTATTGAGCTAGTTGTAGGAAGGCTCTACCTCATCAGAGTCGCTGTAGAGATCGTCATCGCAGATGTCGCTCCCATTGGCCATAAAGCACATGCCGATGAAGTCGTCGCTGTCCTTGGCATCCTTGTCTTGATCATCCTTGTCATCATCATCGCTTGTATTGGTCCTGTCGGACAGTCCTGATTTGGGTAGAGCCCTCATGGTATGCATCGAGGGTCACCCGAGTGTCATATGCCGACGAAAGATGAGAAATGTGATCAAACTCATTTCTGCTAAGCCCTTGGATAATGATGTTCCCTGCCTTAGCATTTGCCTCCACATCTTGTGTATTTGTCGCTGTGATGTGCTCATCGGTAGGAACTCCAAATCGCATAGCCATGAGCTTGGATGTAAGACTCCATCCTATTCTTCCATAAGGGATAGTCGACCCCATCGAAGATAGGAGGCTTAGTGGAATAGTTGTCTGTTGTCATGGCTCCAAAGACCGGTTAAGATCTAGTTGAAAAGAGCTAACTGGGCTCTGATACCACTTGTAGGACCGGACAAGCAATAGAGCGGGGTGAATGGTGCCTTCAAAATCTCCCCAAATATCCACTTAACCACTTTTCTCAATTAGCTATTGAGCTATGAAGACTAGGGTTGAAAGCTCACTGGAAAAAAGAGTAGACAGCCTAAACAAAGCAAGAAAATCAATGTGGTCGAAAACTGGAAACAAAACCGAGAGCAGACAGTGTGGTCGGATTTCGACTACGTAGTCATATGCACGACAGCGTGGTCATAAGCTCTGACTATGCGGTCGATATCTGACATCGTGGTCATAAATCAGCCTGCGGTCGATATCGGATAGCATGGTCGAAAAGGAAACTCGTGGTCTTAAGCCCGACTAGGTGGTCAATACTCGACACTGTGGTCGTTAATTGCCCTAGTCGGTAGCCACCGAAACCAAAACCGACCGTAGTCGTAAGCCAACGAGTGGTTGAACGACTACCGTGGTTGTAAAGTTCTCTGGTCGACAACCACAGAAACCAAAACCAAACGTAGTCGCAAGACAACAAGTGGTCGAATGACTACTGTGATCGAAAGCAACAGAAACCCAAGCATAACGTGGTCGTAACGACTTTTGGAAAATAAAGAAGGCAGATCGGCGCACGACCACACGGACAAGATTCCAGACAACTTTCGACAGAGAGATCAACTGGCCACAAGACTTTGCACATAACACGAATAAGATCTCAGTTGCTCAAAACTTTAATTGAAAACTTTATAAAGAAAATATCGATCTTCACCAGGTCTTGACCTAACCGCTCAAAACTAAGACTAAGAAGAGAAGAGAATACTCCGACCATGCAAGTGGGAATAGAAGAGCCACGGAGGCTTTGAGTATGATTTCCCAACACCAGGCAAGTCAGATTATCAGCAAAAAGAACGAAAACAAAGTCCTAGATCAATAAGGGAAGAGCCAGCCGAAGAACAGAGAGATGACATCCAAAACAAGCAAAACCACCTCAAAACCACTCATACAAGCATACACGAACATAGATTAAAAATGATGTATTGCTCTGGGAGTTGATTCTATAGCCACTCCATCCTAGAGGACCAAGAGCACGGGTGCTCCAAAAACACACACAAGAAGAACAGAAAACCCTAGAGACCACTCCACAATCTGACTGGTGCTCTCCATCCCTATTTATAGCCTCTAGATACCGAGGGGAAACCTGTTAACCCCCATCTATCACCGGGTTTTCATGCACACTTCTATCGACAACTCGTTAACACAGAAGGGACACAGATGCTTTAACAGATCAGCTTTAACAGAAAGCTTTCTTTTGCAGGTCTTGGACATTTCCCCAAAATGCCCCTCTGCACCTTCCTGGAAGCTTCCCATTTCCATGCCGTCCCATCCTTGTAGCACCTTGCAAGCCTAGTCATCTTCGGCATCTCCCCCAACCGTTCTGGACCTCAACACCTCTTGTGCCTAGTCCTGCCTCCTCCATGCCTCGCCATAACTTAGCTCCAAAATCCTACGACCATCACAGACAAGAAAAATATGAATCAATCATTCACCCCTCTTTAATTGTCGACATTAGTCCTACAAATCGTCATATCTGAGTCAACCAAATAAACGAGACGAGATCACGACTAAGTCAACTTTTCTAAAAATTAAAAAGTAAGTTTTAATACAAAGGTAGGTAAATTGCCGTATGTGTCAAGGAACACTAGATTTAAGCAATCATTTCACAGAACTCCAGACTTAAGGACTTATGTGTCAAGAAACTCCAGATTTAAGCTATCATTTTACATAATTCCATATTTAAGGACATGATGTGTCGCTGAGCTCCAGGTTTTAGAAATTTCTTATGGGACAGTTTTCCACACATTGGGCCCATCTACTGGTACTTGGCGCCCTCATGTCCCCGTTCCACATTGACCACGTCGAATGCCACATGAAAGCTGCACCCTTGCCCTGTTTTTATGCTGCTTGGACTGCTGCCCCAGTCCATATTGCTCCAGTCCACGTAGAAATTAAACAGGGCAGGGGTGCAGCTCCCTTGTGCCATCCGCCCAAGAGATGATTTCCTTTACTTTCTTTTTAATCGACTTGCTTTTAATTAAAGGGATAATGATGACAAATGATAATGATGGTGTTTAAGAAGGAGGAATTTGAGATATCTTGAATTCTTAATGACTAAGACTCTTAACTGTCAAATTAAATGCTTCTTGTACTAGATCGATCGAAATTTTATTATAGTTATGTGATCAAAACATTTTAGCAAAAAGCAGAAGCATACATAATAATTTAATTATAGTTCTCAAAATAGATCATTTTATTGTAAATTATATTAATAATATTCTTGTTAATGGTACGATATTTCAATGCAGTAAAAATAACTTAGCATAGGCAACTTAGTTTTAGGGTTTAAAAGTTGAATTTACAGCTTAGTGACCAACTATATTACTCAAGGTTCCTAAAATGGATTGCAATCCTAAAAAAATCTGTTTAACTTGCTACACTCTAGCCTAGTTTTCCCCAACAAGGTGTTAAAGTGGTGTGATTAGTTAGAATAGCATATGGAGTAGTAACTGTGGTCCATTTATACCAAATGAGTTTAACATAATAAGGAGCAAGGATGAAAGAATAAAAGGTGGTGCCAGTCAATGTATTATATTTCTGTGATTATGTATGAAGTTTATGCAATATACATAAAAATTTCTCACAATCCTTTTGATCCTATCATCCAACAAGTAATAATGATGGTGAGTGGAAAAATGTTTGGGATGGGAAATGTAACATCCCAAATATGGGAGTTATTGTATTTGAGAAGAATTTAGAATCTTTCATCGATTTCCAGTGTTATTTAAAAATTTTGTTGTTCCTTGAGATTATTAATTTGATTCTTTGCTAAATAATTTAAATAAAAATCAAATCATTTAACCAAGAACCATATATATATATATATATATATATATATATATATATATATATATATATATATATATATATATATATATATATATATATATATATATATATATATATATATATATATATATTCTAAAATCAATTTGAGCATAAATTGAAAATTCTAATTCAAATTGAATTCAGTTATCAGAAAAGAAATAGAATAAAATAAAATGTAAAATGCAAAGTAATATTAAAGCATGCCTTCATCCGGTTAAGCCAAAAAAATGAATTCAAAATTCAATATCCTGTTGCAAATTCAAGCATTGCATTCAAAAAGTCGAGCAAAATCCAATTTTCAAGATCTTGCTACCCTTTCCTTCAAGATCTTGCTACCCTTTCCTCCTTTCTCCCTCTTCTTTACTGTCGCTAGCCCCACTCTTCCTCCTAGTCTCCTTCTTTCTTCCTGCCCTCACTCCTCTCTCTTCTCTCTTTCTCCCTCCTACCTTCATCATCCCCTAGCAGCCTGCCACGCTGTCGTGGTCAGGTACTCTGGCGCCCTTGCACTGCACCATGCTGCCATGGTCTGGCTCCCCAGCGCCCCCACATCGCACCACACCCTTGTGCGCACTCGAGGAGTTGACCCCATCGCGTCACCATCACCTCACCCTGCGCCCACACGCACCGTTTGACCCGCGTCACCTCGCAATGCCCCACTCATGCCCTGCCACAGCTGCTTCGGCGCACATGACCATGTCGGAGACACGCCACGGCCAGTCCTCGCTCTGTATCCAAGTCGTCGACCACAATACCACCACAGAGCCCCGTCTTTCAGCTATAAATGGCCCTCGACCCACCCCCCGCCAGAGTCTCACCGCCATGCCACGGCCCTGCGCCTTGCCTGCACGGCCATGTCGTCTCCCACGCACTACTCTCGGGTCAACGGCCATAGCAGTGCACCCCGTGACTCCCCTTCGGCTATAAGTAGCAGCCCCAGCCTCCCGTTGCACATGCATTCCTCCCCTTTCTCCCCATTCCATCTCCTGAGTTCGCTCACGCACTAGCCACCGTGTGCCACCGACATCCCAGCCACTCCGGCGGGTTTCGTCCAAAAGCTAGCACGTCATCCTATGTTTTAGAATGCCCACCTTACCCCCTCCAAGTTAATTCAAATTCCGTGCCCCAGAGCTCACTGCATTGCCTTCTTTCCGAGCTCCGGCTAACCTAGCTGCCACCTCCTCCTCCCCGGCCAACCTTGCTTCAATTCCCTACTCCTGAAGCACCATGGTGACTACCTCGAGACATCCCAAGTGTCAGCTACTCCCCTCCACACCCCAGTGACCCGGCGCCATGCGCATGCCTGCACCACCGCAGGCCACCGCTGCCGGACTCCTCTGGCGCGTCTCCCCCCGGTATGGACAGCATGGTAAGCATGCTCCCACCAGTCTCTAGCCTATGCTCATCCCGCCTTCCCCTTTCTTCCCCCATGGCACCGCCACCTCATCTAACCCCCACAACCGACTGCTCTAACCTGCCGGCAGTCACACTCGGCATCACTCCAAGCCCAAGCACCGTTGCCCCTTGTTTCCATGTCCTCCCTATAACCCCACGAAGAAGTTGAGTAACCCAGAAAGATGCCATCACAAGATCGTGACTTGAACTTGTCTAGGTTCCCAGACTTCAAGATAAAGCACTTACAACCAAACACACGAAAATAAGTGACACTGGGCTTTCACCCGTACCTCAACTCATAAGAAGTGTGATGCAAGTGTGCCCTAAGAAAAACTCTGTTTGAAACATGGCACGCGGTGGCTATAGCTTCAACCCAAAACTTCCTAGGTGTAGTGTACTCATCTAGCATCGTCCTGGCCATCTCGACCAAGGTACGGTTCTTCCTCTCCACGTCGCCATTTTGCTGAGGATGCTCTACACCTGTGTCCCCACAGAACTTCTCAAAGTAGGAATTCTAGAACTCCGTGCCATTATCACTGCAGATCGCTCATAAGGCACCAGGGAGATCAACAGATAGCCTACTAAATAAAACCCAAAAATTACTAAAAGTCTCATCCTTTGAGGCTAAGAAAAATATCCAAGAAAACCTCGAGAAGTCATCAACCATGACAAGAATATACCACTTCCCACCAGTCGACTGCATTCTAGCTGGACCAACAGTGTCCTGTGAAGAAGCTGTCCTGGTGCATTGGTCATAGTCACAGTGACTGGGGGTGAGAAGTAGCAACCATCTTGCCATGTCCGCAAGGAGCGCAAACTAAGTCTTTGACTATCTTGAGTTGGGCAGACCACGTATGAGACCGTGGCCGCTAACTCGAGTCAAATGATCAAAGCCAATGTGACCAAGTCTCCTATGCCAGAAAGAGAGATCACGAGACTCTGAAGCAACTAAGCACCTGAGAGGATCACCAAAGGACTCGACAAAATCAGCACAAAAAATCCTCCCAAATCTAGAAATCCTGCAAATAAGACTCCTTTAAGAATCAAGAATTTTGCAAGCATTTTTCTTAAAACTTACCTCGAAGTTGTCATCGGTAAGCTGAGAAACAGAAAGCAAATTATAACGCAGCTTACTCACTAAGGCAACATCCTTAAGAATAAAAGAATCATTAATGCGCGCAGTACCTTTAGCGATGACCTGACCAGAAGAGGCGTCTCCAAAGGTGATCATCTCATCACCTGGGGCACAGACTAGGGAAGAAAACCAACGAGAGTCTCCAATCATATGTTGTAACATCCTAAAATTTTGAATCCTGAGAAATATGTAGTTTTTGAAATATTTGATAATGTGTCTTTTGATATCAGGGTTTTTAATAGGATTTCTTGGATTTTTGGTTGAGGTTCCAACAATTGAAGAAGAATCATGAGACATGAAATTAATGGAAAATTTTGAAGGAAACGAACATAATAGAAGAATTTTTAATTTTCAAATCTGAAAAGATGATCCCTCCAAAAGGGGAAGAGTATAAGTTGAATAAAAATTTAAATAATCACCATGGGCCTAAGAATAGTAATAATAATAATGAAAAGGGGATGAATAAATATGTATACATGTACATACACCCTAATCCTAATTAAATAAATGCAATAATAATAAAAGTAAGAAATAAATAGATGTGAGCAAAGAAATAAATAAATGAAATATACATAGTAAATATATAAATATATACAAAAAAGAAAAAAAAAGAAGGGGGCCTTCTCGGCCTGGCCAAACCGGCCCACCTTCTTCATCTCCTCCCCCGCTCACTTCAGCTAAGGCCCAAGCCACTTCCCCTACCTCGCCACTGCAACCCACCCCACGTCACGGCCCGCCTCTGCGCCAGCACCTCCTTCGGACCGCTAGTTGCTGGCATGCCTCCACGCTCACCTCACCGGGGCCCACTGCCATTCCATCGAAGTCCCATCTCTGCATCAGCACCGAGTCGCCGTTGCGTCCGGCCGTCCCGTTCGCCTCGTCACCCCTGCCGAAGGACGACGCCATGAAGCCGAGTCATCTACAGCCGTGCTGCCAGTACCACGGACCTGCCCGTGCACGTCGCCCCACCCTGTGTCACGCCCGGCCGCCCCGTCCCCTCTCTCGGACTATAGCCATGCCGCCGCCGAGCTCGGCCCTTCATCGCGCATGACGCCCGGGGCTCGTCCCGGCTATAAAACCCCCGTCTGAAGCCCCCGACCGCACCGCCCTGCTCCGCTTTACTTCCCACCCAAAGCAATTAGACTTTCAGTGCTCCTAGCATCACCGGCGGCCCTTCTTCTCCAACTTTGCCCGGTGAAGGAATCTACCAATCAGAGCTAAGCCGAGCCAATTCCTTCGAGCTAGGGCTTCCTCGGAGCATCACCAAGCTATTCTTGTCCTTGGCTAGGCCCTTTCCCACCTCTCAATCGCCAGCACCGAGCTCCTCCCCTATCCACCGCCGCCTCACGTCGCTAGACTGCCATACCCTCCATCAAGTCTCTCCGATCACTAAGGTAGCCTTCTAGACACCCCGAGAAGCTTCCCCAACCTGTAATCGGGCTCTAACATCGTGAATCGCCATGCCCACCTTACCACTATTCCGCTGCCGCCCGTGGGAACCACCGACCGGTGCACCGGCCAAATTGGTCAGCGAGGCTCCGCCGGCAGGTAGGCGTGTTAGTGATATGCCTTAGAGGCAACATGGAGATGTTATTTATATCACTTACTATGTTTATGTTGCATTACTTTGTTCCTTGAAATAGACATTATCATTATTGATCAATGAGTATGCGACTTATTCATGAGACTCTTAATGCTTAAATGTTGCTATTTCTAAATGATCCCTGATCATATATCATATGAGGAACAAATATGATTCAAAGATCAGCATATGTATTGATTGATGATCATGTCTCATGGATCATGGTATGGTGATACCAAATCAATAATATGGACATGTGTTAGTGAACATATATTGGATAGACCCGCCATGAGACACTGCAGAGATTCCATGTGTCATCGGTTGGTCTCAAGTAGTGTTTATGTAGAATCCTTAGACTTGAGATCATCATGGTTCCCAACATGCGTAGTAGCTTATTTTGGGACTACTAAACACTACTCCGTGAATCGGGTAGTCATAAAAGTAGTCTTCGGGTTTGCCATGAAACATGTAGTGGGATGTGAATGATCAAGATAGAATTTGCCCCTCCTTATGGGAGAGATATCTCTGGGCCCCTCGATGTAATGGATTATGAAAGTGCATGGCCATGCCAAGGTGATTGAGGAGTCAATCACAAGTTTATAATCCATCACAGAATCGAGAGAGTGATTGAGCTATTAAGAGGATGGCACAGGTCTCGCCTTGAGCTCAATCTATATTGTGAGGCAAAGAGATTCGTACATGAGAACATTACAGGTTCAACCGATATGATCTTTACGTATACTTTGGGGTTAATATGTCTTACTAGAGGCCGCTATTAACAGGGTGACCGGAAAGGCGTTTCCGGGTCATGACCAAGTATACGTGAACCTACAGGGTCGCACACTTAACGGGTTGGAACACTAATTCGAATATGATTCGGATGTGGGCTCAATTCGGATCGAGATCCGAATAGACTCCTATTGGGCCTCGGTCTACAAGGCCCAAGTGAGGAGGTCTATATATATATGGTGGCGAGGGGCTGAGGGTTCACGTGCTTCTAAAAAACCCTAGCCGCCACCTCCCGAGCCAAACCCTAGCCGCTCACGAGTGCTAGTACACTCGCGATCGGCGTTCCAGCCCCGGACGTGTGGATACCGGTGGAGGCGCTACTCGTGACGTGGTTTATCGCGTGGAGGAGACGATCTGTTCGGGACGATCGGCTACTTCCACTACTACCTCGACGCGCGTGGTTGGATCGGCTTCTCCAACTCTTCTTCCGCTGCGCTGCGCGTCTAGTGGTAACGATCCATGATCCCTTCTTAAGCATGATGTCCTTGTGTGCGCGGTAGAAAAGTTTTGTTTTCTGCTTCCGTAGCCTACGCGCATTCCTTTAAGGCGCAGGCGTGAGCTACACATTTTGCGGGTGCCCACGTTTGGCCGCCACTTCCTCCGCTGCCGGCAAGCCCGTCGTGGTTCGGCCAGAAGAAGAAACCCCCGTGGCTAAAGCATTAATTACTGTTAGGACATAATTAATACTAATGATGGTGATTAATGCTAATGAGAAGTAGTTAAGAGCGGTTGCTCACTGACACGTGGGCCATGCCCTGAAACTAGACCCCACCTGTCATAGGCACAGCGGAGAGAAAATAAAAATAAAAGAAAATTTTAAAAATCTACTATGGGCCCCACCTGTCAGGTTTTAATTATTTTTTGAATTTATTCAAACTGAGAACTTCAAAAATGCATTACTTATTCATCCTAGCTCCAATTGAGTGAAATAAGTTTCTAAATTTATCTAAAATCAAAATCTATCCAATGGAACTAAATCATGAATTTTGGAGTTTATTTGAATTTTCTTGTGAGAATTTATTTGGTTTGTTGATTTTTATCCGAATTTTCGCACACGTAAAAATAGAATACGAGGCTCCTGTGTAATACAAGTACAACCACAAGTCTGTAAACAACTTGGCTTAGTAGATTTACCGGACCCTGAAAGTCATCATCATCGGTGGAGGAGGTGAGGTAGTGCAAGTGGCTGTCTGTGTGACGACTTGAATGGGACAGTTGCATGGGGGTAGAACACCCCGCACAATTTATGGGACCCACCGCAAGTGGGAGCAGCCCATATGGGTGAGATGATGGAAGGGGTGAGGTATTTTGAACGGTTACTGTGATAGTTTACTCAACCGCACGACTAAGGACTCGTGTGGGGCAACGAGCGGACTGTCTCTTGTGGGTAAAGTGTGCAAACACATCAGAATGAAAACTATTCGAATAGCCATGCCCATGGTCAAGGGTGGACATGGGAACTTAACCAGATATAGTTCTATTTCAAAAATTTTGTGAGTGGAATTGGAAAAATGAAGGGCATTGGAAAGCCCTGATTTATGTTGCCCTGAGTGTCCTCCCAGTGATAAGATAAGCAGGTATGACGCTGAAAAGTTAGCATTTGGTGCAGAGACCATGTAATGATGGATGGAATATGGATCGCTATTATTGCATTCTTTCATACTTTAATAAAATTTGTTTTAGTTAAAACTGCTAGGTTTTTGGAGATTTATAAGTTACATATTCAAAAAGCAATTGATGGCAAATTAAATAACCCGAGCCTTTTCTTGATAAGCCATGCATATTATGTATTGCACTCTATGTATTGGCTCACGGAGCACGGTGGAATTATGCTTACCCTCACATTACTAAAATTAGAAACGAGGACCCAAGACCATTATACATATGAAGATACCCCTACCACGGATGGAGGAAATAACAACGGAAACTAGGACGACTTCTGCAATTTTGGTTCCTAGGCAAGTAGACCCATGGAGTTGTGTACAAATATATTACCTAAGTCGAGGTAATATATATTGCACACATTTACCCCCAGTGTCTTGCCTGTGGAATGTGGTCTTGCTTTTGTTTTTGCTTCTGCTGTTGTCTTTGTAATATAGACATTTGGCCTGTTCGGCCTTTATGTAAAACTGTTGCCTGACGCGGTGTATTTCAAACTCGATTATGTAATATTGTGAATTATCATGCTTCATGCGATGTATGGGATGATACAACAATGTACCTGTGAGCAATATCTACTGATCCAAGGAATAGTGTGATGTTTCACAGGGGATTCTGGATGGAAAAATCTAGGTTTGACATGTGTCGAGAACAGCCGGAGTCAACAAGCCAAACCTCTCCCTTCCCAACCCAGCGAACCTGAATCAACAAGAGAACATCATCTGTGGCTCAATACTGGGGTAAATAAGAACGGACTTTGGAACCCAGAACTGAGTCACACGACGAGAAAAAGAAGTAGTCACAGCCGGCTGACCTACCCTACTGCTATTGAGGAGCAAGTCTGACCAACAGCAACCTGCTAATCACGCCGCGGATAGTTATCATGATGGGGGAAACGAGATCTATCCTTAGGACTGCAGATATCCTGACCAGAAGCAACTTGAGGACCAAAAATCGAAGAAACAGAAAAACCAAGTCCTCGACGGTGCCTAAACACCTTAGAAGGGTTTTCTACAACCCTAGACCTTGTGTTGGTCTTAGATGCACTCCAAGTCTGGGGCTGACCCTGATGAGCATGAACACAGTCTCTTCGTGCGATCTTGGCAAGCCTAAAACACCTCTCAACACCATGTCCATCCTTCTGACTGAAGGTAAAATGATACTTCACCTTCTGAGAGGTCGAAGCAGCATGATGAGGCTTCATCTTCTGAGAGGTCGAAGCAACAGGGGGTACACCCTTGCTGTCAGAAATCCCTTGGACAAAGCCCACATACTTAAACTCAACCTTTTTGATTTGGGCTCAACCTCGATCACACCTGCTGCTACTGGTCAAACAACAGCAGGTGGATGCTTCCTCACATCCTCTAACAAATCATATCCTAGACCTTGATTGAACTTGCAAATCTTGGATTTATCTAGAATAAGATTCAGCTTTTTCTTGCCTCCAACAAATCTTTCAAGAGTGTTCATGAGGTACTGACACTCCCGAAAAAGAGAGGCACAAGATGAGCAGGGAGAAGGAGAAGAGGAAACATCAGAAGGAGAGGAAGAAGAACCAACAGCTGAAGATCGAATAGCACGTGCATATCTCTCCTTATACACGGCCGCCTCAACCTTGAGGGCTTCGTAAGACACACAAGGGGCAGCTTTATTCCTAGCCATTTGGTTCTTGTAACTCTTCCTAAAAGTCTCTATCATGTCCTTATCGTTCTCCCACACCTCAGCATAGTAAGAGCAAGCAGATTGTGGCTTTTCTAGTAAGTCCTTAGTTAGCTTTACACATTTATCATCCAATGCAACAAATTCAGATTTTAGTTTTTAACAGTTATTGCATGGTAAGCTAACAGGAGCCTTAGAAGCATATTGAGCCATTTTCTTGTTGTGATCACACATGTCTTGGAATTGTTTAGAAACATATTCAAGTTCAGTAGTTAATTTAGGGCAGTTGGCACAAGAAGCAACAAGCTCAAGCAAAGTAGCTTGCAATTCAGCAATTGTATGATACTCGACTATGTGGTTGATACTTGACACTATGGTCGTAAATTGCCCTAGTCGGCAGCCACCGAAACCAGAACTGACCGCAGTTGTAAGCCAACGAGTGGTCAAACGACCACCGTGGTTGTAAAGTTCTCTAGTCGACAACCACAGAAACTAGAACCAAACGTAGTCATAAGCAACAAGTGGTCGAATAACTATTGTGACCAAAAGCAACATAAACTCGAGCATAACGTGGTCGTAATGACTTCTGGAAAACAGAGGAAGGCAGAACGACGCACAACCACACGGACAAGATTCCAAACAACTTTCGACACAAAGATCAACTGGCCACAAGACTTTGCACATAACACGAACAAGATCTCAGGAGGTTGCTCAGGACTTTAATTGAAAACCTATAAAGAAAATATTGATCTTCACCAGGTTTTGACCTAACCGCTCAAAATTGAGACTAAGAAGAGAAGAGAATACTCCGACCACGCAAGTGGGAATAGAAGAGCCACGAAGGCTTTGAGTATGATTTCCCAACACCAGGCAAGTCAGATTATCAGTAGAAAGAATGAAAACAAAGTCTCAGATCAAGAAGGGAATGTGCCAGCCGAAGAACAAAGAGATGACATCCAAAACAAGCAAAACCACCTCAAAACCACTCATACGAGCATACACGGACATAGATGAAAAATGATGTATTGCTCTAGGAGTTGATTCTATAGCCACTCCATCCTAGAGGACCAAGGGCACGAGTGCTCCAAAAACACATGCAAGGATAATAGAAAACCATAGAGATCACTCCACAATCAGACATGTGCTCTCCATCCCTATTTATTGCCTCTAGATACCAGGGGAAACACGTTAACCCACATCTATCAACGGGTTTTCATGCACACCTCTCTCGACAACTCGTTAACATAGACGGGACACAGATGTTTTAACAGATCAGCTTTAACAGAAAGCCTTCTTTTGTAGGTCTTGGACATTTCCCCAAAATGCCCCTCTGCACCTTCCTGGAAGCTTCCCGTTTCCTTACTGTCCCATCCTTGCAGCCACCTTGCAAGCCTAGTTATCTTCGGCATCTCCCCAACCGTTCTGGATCTCAACACCTCCTGTGCCTAGTCCCGGCTCTTCCATGCCTTGCCATGACTTAACTCCAAAGTCCTACGACCATCACAGACAAGCAAAACAAAGCATCACATAGCACCGCACTATAAAAGATGCATTAATCTGCATATTCCAGTGAATAATCAAAGCAAAACATCTAGTCTTAAACCACTTATGACCACTCGAATGCACTGGACATGAGGTGGTTGTAGCCCTAGAAGACTTCCCTGCTGCCTACGACCAGACAGCAGGTCGTTACGACCACCACATAGCTCGCTACAACCATGAAGACAACTGCTACAGCCATCGCTAGTAGCTACGACCATGAAACCAGACGTTACAACCACGTAGCAGACGCTATGACTATCGCTCATAGTAGTTACGACTTTATCGCACCTGATCACTATGACTTACGACCACTTAGACAGAGCTCTACGACCATCGCTCACAGCCAGTGGAATCTACGACTATCGACCACGACCAGTCGAAGCTACGACTATCGACCACGGCTAGTCAAAGCTACGACTATCGACCACGGCCAGTCCAACTTACAACTATCGACCACAAAGTCGTAAAATCGTCTGCCGACCACCAAGTCGTAAAACTAACTGCGACAACATGGTCGTAAAATCGACTACGACAATGTGGTCATAAAATCGATTGTGACAACGTGGTCGTAAAATCGACTGCGACAACGTGGTCGTAAACTCGACTGTGACCACAACGTGGTCGTAAACTCGACTGCGACCAAGTCGTAACTTCGATTGTGACCACCAAGTCATAAACACGACTGCGACCAAGTCATAAACTCTACTGTGTGGTCGTAAATGCCACTGCTGACCATGACGCTGCCGACAATGTGGTCATAGAAGCTACTGCCGACCACTATGTCTTACAACAACGTGGTCGTAAATGCCACTGCCAACCACGTGGTCGTAATGCAACTCCTGACCAAGTCGAAACAACTTAAAATCTTCCAGAAAGAGCATGGGGTCATCTAAACCAGGTGTCAATTACTCATCACAAACATGGAGTCACCTCCACATGGTCTCTCAATCTCCCCCTTGATGAGTATATTGACAAACACAGAAAAAGCATGAAGATGAGTTTGTTTTTGAAAAGAAAAGAAGAAGCCACACATGGTCTACAAGGAGTGAGAAGGAAACTTAAGACCATGTTGACAAAGAGAACTTGGAGCAATTAACTAGAAAAAGCAAGTTTCTTTAAAAGCTCCAAAACATCCCCTTTTTATGCCTTTTTCTCCATTATTCTCCCCCTTTTGGCAATAAAATCATCAAGATGCTTGGAGGAAAATAGAGCGTGAATGAAGTGAAGTGACTGTAATTTATTCTTTTTAAGCAATAGGAGCCATCAAGATTATCCAAAATGACTCTCTAAGTATTACACCAAACCATAACAATAGAAGGGGCTATCTAGATCATGACAAACTATATATAGACAAGCTAAAGCCAAATAAGCCATAATCTAAAATTAGATGCATTGATTAACATGTTAAGTCACTCAAGATCATAGTCTAGAAAAAAGTATCCAACCATGAGTCAAGCCATATCAATATTTTAAATGGAACCAAGAAGCTATCATTGAGACAGTTTAGAGTGCTATAAGTACAAGAATGAGACAATTGCTCAAAAACTTGGCATTTCTTGTGATTGAGCAATTTTAGCACATTTGGCAATTTTAGAAATTCATGGTTGGCTTCAACCATTTTTTTAAAATGTTATTTTCTTAGCTATGTGCTAGATCTCAAGACTTATGCGATCACTCCAAGCAACAAACTTAAGGAGATGATATTTGTCAACCAAAACTTCCTCTGAGTTCATGCCTAGTGCAATGGCAAGCCGTCTTATGAGAAAGAATTGGTGAGATCAGTTTTTTCGCACAAAAGAGATCTTTTTGCATTTGGTTAAGATTTGACCAAGTTCTTGCAATTTGAGCTTTTGACCTAAGAGATTTATCCTGGGCACAGGGGAGCAGTCAAACTACCATTACCCCTATAGTCAGACCAACAAACAATTGGCGATCAGATCGGCCAGTGCGGTTAGACCGGCTGTAGGACTGGTGGTCAGACCGGCTCATTGATGGCGGTCTGATCGGCACTGGTTCTCCCAAGTGATGTTTTGCTAGGAGCTAGGTGTGTTTAGGCCTAAGGTGGTTTAATCCAAACTTGTGACTCTTATAGTTATTTAAGTGAAGATTTCGAATACCAAGGAAAAAATATGAATCAATCATTCACCCCTCTTTAGTTGTCGGCATTAGTCTTACAAATCGTCATCTTTGAGTCAACCAAATAATCGAGATGAGACCATGACTAAGTCAACTTTTCTAAAAAATTAAAAGAGTAAATTTTTTTTAAAAAAAAGGATAGGTAAATTGCCGTATATGTCAGGGAACTCCAGATTTAAAGATAGGTAAATTGCCGTATGTGTCAAGGAACTCCAGATTTAAAGACAGGTAAATTGCCGTATGTGTCAAGGAACTCTAGATTTAAGCTATCATTTCACAGAACTCTAGACTTAAGGACTTATGTGTCAAGAAACTCCAGATTTAAGCTATCATTTTACATAATTCCATATTTAAGGACATGATGTGTCGCCGAGCTCCAGGTTTTAGAAATTTCTTATGGGACCGTTTTCCACATATTGGGCCCATCTACCGGTCGTTGGCGCCCTCATGTCCCCATTCCACATTGACCACGTCGATTGCCACATGAAAGCTGCACCCTTGCCCTGTTTTTATGCTGCTTGGACTGCTGCCCCAGTCCATATTGCTCCAGTCCACGTAGAAACAGAACAGGGCAGGGGTGCAGCTCCCTTGTGCCATCCGCCCAAGAGATGATTCCCTTTACTTTCTTTTTAATCAACTTGCTTTTAATTAAAGGGTGATTTGTTTGTGTTCGGAACGTCCAATGAGTAGATGGCCGAGAGTAATCACCGGCGGACACCACAACGGTGCTTTTGATTTGTATTGCTTTTTACACAAGAAAACCCACGTTTTCATAAAATTCCACGGTTGCGTATTCACGCTCTAACGTTTCGAAATTAACATTCATACCCAATCGCAGAATAGTACTTGGCTATATGCGGATTTACGATTATACCCAAACAATCTACAGATACGCTTCAACTATGAATTTTGCATGTTCTTCTAGACAAGATGTAAAGGTCTTAGCTGACAAATGATAATGATGGTGTTCCAAGAAGAGGAATATGAAATATCTTGAATTCTTAATGACTAAGACTCTTAACTGTCAAATTAAATGCTTCTTGTACTAGTTCGATCGAAATTTTATTATAGTTATGTGATCAAAACATTTTAGCAAAAAAGCAGAAGCATACATAATAATTTAAGTATAGTTCTCAAAATATATCATTTTATTGTAAATTATATTAATAATATTCTTGTTAATGGTACGATATTTCAATGCAGTAAAAATAACTTAGTATAGGCAACTTAGTTTTAGGGTTTAAAAGTTGAATTTAGAGCTTAGTGACCAACTATATTACTCAAGGTTCCTAAAATGGATTGCAATCCTAAAAACATCGGTTGAAATTGTTACACTCTAGCCTAGTTTTCCCCAATAAGGTGTTAAAGTGGTGTGATTAGTTAGAATAGCATATGGAGTAATAACTGTGGTCCATTTATACCAAATGAGTTTAACATAATAAGGAGCAAGGATGAAAGAATAAAAGGTGGTGTCAGTCAATGTATTCTGTTTCTGTGATTATGTATGAAGTTTATGCAATATACATAAACATTTCTCACAATCCTTTTCATCCTATCATCCAACAAGTAAGAATGATAGTGAGTGGAAAAATGTTCGGGATGGGAAATGTAACATCCCAAATATGGGAGTTATTGTATTTGAGAAGAATTTAGAATCTTTCGTCGATTTCCAGTGTTATTTAAAAATTTTGTTGTTCCTTGAGATTCTTAATTTGATTCTTTGCTAAATAATTTAAATAACGAAATCAGACTCTCGAACCAAGAACCATATATTCTAAAATCAATTTGAGCATAAATTGAAAATTCAAATTCAAATTGAATTTAGTTATCAGAAAAGAAATAGAATAAAATAAAATGTAAAATGCAAAGTAATATTAAAGCATGCCTTCATCCGGTTAAGCCAAAAAAATGAATTCAATATTCAATATCCTGTTGGAAATTCAAGCATTGCATTCAAAAATTCTAGCAAAATCCAATTTTCAAGATCTTGCTACCCTTTCCTCCTTTCTCCCTCTTCTTTACTGTCACTAGCCCCACTCTCCCTCCCTGTTTCCTTCTTTCTTCCTACCCTCACTCCTCTCTCTTCTCTCTTTCTCCCTCCTCCCTTCGTCCTCCCCTAGCAGTCTGCCACGTTGTCGTGGTCAGGTGCTCTGGCACCCCTGCACTGCACCATGTTGCCATGGTCAGGCTCCCCAGCACCCCCACGTTGCACCACACCTTTGTGCACACTCGAGGAGTTGAGCCCGTCGCGACAGCTTCACCTCACCCTGCGCCCACACGCGCCGTCCGACGCGTCACCTCGCCATGCCCCACTCATGCCCTACCACAGCCGCTTCGGCGCCCATGACCATGTCGGAGACACGCCACGCCCACTCCTCACTCTGTAGCCAAGTCGTCGACCACAGTACCACCACAGAGCCCCCTCTTTCAGCTATAAATGGCCCTCGACCTCCCCTGCCAGAGCCTCACTGCCATGCCACGGCCCTGCGCCCTGCTTGCACGACCATGTCGTCTCCCACACACTACTCCTGGGTCAACGCCACAGCAGTGCACCCCGTGACTCCCCTCCGGCTATAAGTAGTAGCCCCAGCCTCCCGTTGCACATGCACTCCTCCCCTTTCTCCCCATCCATCTCCTGAGTTCGCTCGCGCGCCAGCCACCGTGTGCAACCGACGTCCCAACCACTCCGGCGGGTTTTGTCCAAAAGCTAGCACGTCATCTTGTGTTCCCGAATGCCCACCTTACCCCCTCCAAGTTAATTTAGATTCCGTGCCCCAGAGCTCACTGCATTGCCTTCTTTTCGAGCTCCGACCAACCTGGCCGCAGCCTCCTCCTCCCCGGCCAACCTTGCTTCAATTCCCTACTCCTGAAGCACCATGGTGACTCCCTCAAGACATCCCAAGTGTCAGCTCCTCCCCTCCACACCCCAGTGGCCCGGCGCCATGCGCATGCCTTCACCACCGCAAGCCACCGCTGCCGGACTCCTCTGGCGTGTCTCCCCCGGTATGGATAGTACGGTAAGCATGTTCCCACCCGTCTCCAGACTATGCTCACCGCGCCTTCCCCTCTCTTTCCCCATGGCACCGCCACCTCATCTGACCCCCACAACTGGTTGCTCTAACCCATTGACAATCACACTCGGCATCGCTCCAAGCCCAAGCACTGCTGCCCCTTGTTTCCATGTCCTCCCCACGACCCATTTTAGTGGACACCGTCCCCTCACTTGCCACCGCTAACCACTGGCACTGCCGCCTGGCCAACACAGTCCGGCTCCCCTATTTCGACCTCCTGCTCCAACCGAATGCCTCCCCTCCCTCTGTTTCTTTTTGTAATTAGTTCTCCCTCTCTCTCTCTCTCTCTCTCTCTCTATTTGAGTTATATGCCAAGTGGGCCCAAGTAGGGATTAAGGCCACAAGTAAGTTCAGTTCAAGATGGTAAAGAAAATTTCAAACAAGATTTCTGAAAAGGGGAAGGAGTCCAATATATGTCTACATATAAATATATATGAGAATGAGATCAAGTTATAAAATTAAAGATGAATGCAAATTAAAAATGTGGGTGATGTTAACCATGATTAATTTCATGTCCACCGGGAATTAGCAAAATAATGAGAATGAACATGTAATTATGAAATTAGAACAAAAGGTTTATGCAAATTAAAAATACTAGAATTTAATCTTGTTTAATTCCTTGTCAACCAAAAAAGTAGCAAGATAATTATTATAAGAATAATTAAAGCAAGGATTTAAATTTGCTAGTTATCATATCTTTATCCCCATATCTAAATTTAACAATGCAAAATAAAGTTAATTGATATAGCAAAATTCTTGCCACATAAAATAATAATCATGATTTGCTCATCTCCAGAAATCATGAGGCCCCTCTTTTAAATAATGTTTAAAATACTTTTTGGTAAATCATTTAAATTTAAGTCTCCAAAATTTATCTATAAAATGCCAAGATTTAAATCAAGGGTCACCATATATTTGTTTAAAATATTCTCAAAATAGCTGGAGCATCAGAAATCTTTTTCTTAGATCCCATCGCTAATCGATTGGCTCTCAAAAATACTCGTAATCCACTAATGTCTATCTTAAACCTAAATCTTGCAAAAAAATTCAAAAAATAACATTTCATATGCCAATAACATCTTTAATCAAAGAATCCTAAAAAAATGCAATATTGCCTAATTAATAATCATTTGGTCCTTATCTTAGGATTTAAATTTATGACATTTAAGAATATTTAATACACTAATAGCTCAATTCAATCTTGAAAGGGAACCCGAATAAAATATTAACTCCTCGTCCAATAAACTTTTTAATAAATTTGTCAATCAAACAGAATAATAAACTTTGTTCATAATAATGATTGGATTAAAATAACCAACTCCATATTTTGATTTAACAGTTCAATTAATGGGCAGTTGCAATCCCAAATAATATTGCATCTCAAATTATCAAGTTAATTCAACCAATTCATGTTATGCACATCACATGTGAAAACATGTATCCTAAAATCACTAAGTCATTGACACTCGAGAAATAATACTTAGTATTCCAGTTAATCTCTTACATCCATCCGTAGGCCTTGCCTAACTTTTAGAACTTTCTTAATAAATATAAATTAATTAAAGGAGCTATTAAATTAAAAATCGAGTCTTGGTGTCTCGCAATCGGCTATATCTAGCCATGCTCCAATCTAATGCGGAATATTCTCGCGAGTATTCCTTTGACCTCAATCCTTCTTTTATCCATCCAAACAAAGCCCCTCTATCACCTCGCATCCAATCAAAAATTCGTTTGACTCCATCCCTATCTGACAACTCGCCAAATCTTCTCTCATATCCTTAATCATAGCAAATTATAAATAAACTCAGTTAAACTTATTTGGACTTTATTAGTTCTTTGGATTAATTTGGTTTGTCAGTTGATTGTCATGTAATTAGACACTGGAGCCACGAAGAGATGACAAATTCGAGCAGGGTCAAGATTCAGGTAAAATACTAAGACCAATGATTCATGACCACTAACTGAGAATGCTTTGACTAAGATTAGGGCCATAGTAAATAGAGTACGGAAAATCATTACTTTGATCATATTGATCCTACGTTTTATGTAAAATTGTGTTTCTTTAAATTATCAAATTGCATGCTTAATTTACTATGCAAATGTATATGAAAGTTTAAGGTAGCTACATGTCTACTTGATGATGTAGTAATATTAATATGCCATTCCTTGATGCTTAAAATACATGATCTTTGTTACCCTAGATGTTAATGATAACTTTACTAGCTATAGGTCATATTTAATGCCATACTAGTCTTGTCAAGTCTAGGGCACTAGTTGCCCTGATCATCAATTTTTAAACATGAAAATTTGTTTTTGGACAGTCACAGGATGTTAGTGGCTGAATATTTATGATAACCTAATTTATGCTCCTGAAAACCCTAAAAACTTGCTATACCTGTCTGGGCAAATGATAAGCGTGATTGGTGTGGATACAACACGAGAATATGTGGTTTGTGCTATATACCACCCGAACAAATTAAGGACTTAATCCTTAATAACCTCCTCATGTAAAACAGTACTACTACAAGCTGACAAAGTGTAGACTTGGCTGAATAATTTATTAGACCTCGGAGTCTTTCCACAAGTGAGAGAGTGAAGTTGTGTATGCGCGGACCAAAAGTTTGGCATGAATGGGACATCGTGTGAAGGTGATGTGTACCCGTTTCATCAGTGCTGTGGAAAGCCGTGGTCCAACTATGCTAAGTGTTAGGGTATGACTTCCCACAATAACTTATGAGGACTACCTCTAGTGGTTCTCCATAAGGGTGGACGGGCAATGGGGTGAGGTATTGTAAATGCTTCATGGCAATCTCTCAATCAATGTGACCAAGGAATCACGTAGGCCCATCGGGTTGATTGTCTCTTATGGGTAAAGATGTACAGTCTCTTCAGAGTATAATCCATTCGAACAGCTGTGCCCACGGTCAAGGGTGGACATGGAAACTTTCTCGAGTTAATTCTATTTCAAAAGCTGTGTGGGTGAGATAAAAACCTATTGGAGGGAAGTACTCTGACTTTGATTTTTTCTGAAGGGAACTGTATTCCAATAGTGAAAACTAGCATTTGGTGGAGGTAACTATGCACTATAAAAGGTGGATGTAACCTACGCTACAATTAATATTGCACTCTCATAACAATTTTAGAAAATCTGTTTCAGTTAAAACTACTAAGTCTCAGGAGTTTTTCTATTTATTGCACGTTTCTAATAATACTTTTAGCGACCAAAAGAACCTCAAACCTCACTTGATAGCCATGCATCTATTATTATTTGCATTCTATGTGGTGGCTTACTGAGTACCATTATACTTACTCTTGCTTAATTACCATCATTCAGTCAGTAAAGCAAGAAGGATAAGTCGTGCTGTGCGTTGAAGGAGTTGACAGAGCTGGAAGTCGACGAGGCCAAAAACTATGTCGCGAACCCTAGTTGGGTACATATGGACATGTCCTGAGGGTCCCACCTGTGTGAAGGTTTTTGTTGCTGTATTTTATTGATTTCGGCATGTTCGGCCTATAAGTAAGTTATTATTGTACTATTTACGTTTCCGCATGATATGTGTTTGATATACGGTAATGTATCTGTGAGTACTATTTACTAATCCATAAAATAGTACGGTGAAATCATAGAGAGTCTAGATTGATAAAATCTGGGTCCGACAGGAAAGTCTTTTTAAAAAAACTTTTGTTAACTAAAAGTTGGATTTAACATGGCCATCACCTGAATGGTCGCTCCGGCGTTCAGGGGAGCACAAAGTCCATAATAACAGAGTTCATCTCTCCGGGGTCATCAAGATGACCAAGAAGTTTTTGAGAGGTCATCTTTTACAGAATAAACTTATGAGGTCAGTTAAATGGTCTGGAGGATTCTGATGCACTCGTGTACAAGTTATAGTGAATAGCATTCTCTCGGCAGTCTTACAGTACCTACTTCTGAATCACCTTAACGTACTTGTTTTAAATTTTTAGGCAATCTAAATTGCAAAGGGAAAGTCTGAATTTGCGTTGAACTGGATCACGAAACTTCGCCTGAAATTTCCATAACTGTTCAAAAATCTGGTAAAGCATAACACATACCACAACCAAGGAAGCTCAACAGGAGTCATTAGAATCTAGATATGAACGGTAGAACATCACGATACAGTCCCTAGTTAATTCACATCATAACAAAAGCAGAGTTCTTAACTGCTTCAGATTGTGCATAGTTTACTTATTTGTAGCTAGCCCAAGTTCAAATTTCCCAAGTAACCAGATCGACCGACTGATTTCCAGGGCTCTCAATCTGTTTGTAGAGGTTCATTTGTAGGAAACGGAATTCATGTGGAGTTTCTGTGTGAAAATTTGCCTCGCAATTATTGCTTCTCCCATATTCTATGATGTCAATTTTCAGCTCCGAAGCTTTAGCTCCTGGTTACTTCCAACTTGGAAGTTCCAAGAATTTTTTGTACGGATAATCCATTTTTTATTCCAAATTATAGAAATATACCCGCGGGAAATTTTTTTACAAAAATAGGCTCCAGTCACCTAATGGTTGGGCGACTGGAGCCTTTCGCCCAACCAGACCGCGACATTTAATGAATCTACCAACCGTTCAGCGATTAATTGTAGTCGCCCAACCGTTCGGCAACTGCAATCCTGTCGCCGAACGATTGGGCGACTGAAATCCTGTCGCCGAACGGTTGGGCGACTAAATGCCATATAAGACGCTCGGCCGGCGTCGGCCGTTGCACTGTTTCCATTCGGCCGACTGAGCGCGCGCAGAGGCGAGGAAGAGGAAGAGAGGAAGAGAGGAAGGAAGAAGAGAAGGGGGGAGAGAAGGAGAAGGAGAGGGAGAGCGAGAGGAGGAGAGGGAGAGCGTGATTTTCAGGTATTTTGTTGTGTTATAATTTTTGGTAGTGTTAGAAATTTAGTTTACAATTTTAGTTTAGAAAATATAGTTTAGAAATTTACTTTAGAAAATTAGTTTAGAAATTTAGTTTAGAAAATGTAGTTTAGAAATTTAGTTTAGAAAATTTAGTTTAGAAATTTTTTAGAAATTTAGTTTAGAAAATGTAGTTTAGAAATTAGTTTAGGAATTTTGTTTAGAAATTTAGTTTAGAAATTTAGTTTAGAAAATTTAGTTTAGAAATTTTTTAGAAAATATAGTTTAGAAAATTAGTTTACAAAATTAGTTTACAAAATTAGTTTAGAAAATGTAGTTTAGAAATTTAGTTTAGAAAATTTAGTTTAGAAATTTTTTACAAAATATAGTTTACAAAATGTAGTTTAGAAATTAGTTTAGCAATTTAGTTTAGAAAATTAGTTTAGAAAATGTAGTTTAGAAATTCAGTTTAGAATATATAGTTTTAGAAATTAGTTTAACAATTTAGATGTTCAAAATTTAATGTTGAAATTATTGTACAAATTTTGCAGATATGACTCGTGCTGGACGTGACTCCGAGTGGCAGTACGAGCTGTTGGATGAGCATGTTGACCGCGCGCATCGCGCTTCCCATCGTGTGACGCCATGGGGGGCATGGACGAGCCGCCTGAGCTGGGAGTGTTCTGGACACGCACACCTCGTGTGGCCTGGGGACTCGACCCCCGTTGGACTGCCAGGTTTGCACTACGCCAACGTTTAGTCCGACCGTAAGAACGTTCTGTGCTGACCTTCACTTTGTTTGCAGGCTGCGGGATGCCGAGCTACTCCCTCTTGCCCGGATGGTGCAGGCCACGGAGGAGGATGGAGCCGCCTTGGCCGCGGGCGGGGACGAGGCGGGCGGGGTGGTGGACCGTTCACGACGCTTCCCGTTCGACCGTTCCCTGCTGACGGCTTTGGTGGACCGTTGGCGGCCCGAGACGCACACTTTCCACCTCCCATGTGGGGAGATGACGCTGACCCTGCAGGATGTGTCACTGCTCCTTGGGCTTCCGATCGCGGGAGACGCTGCCTTCCTACCGGAGGCCCCGGCCGATCGGGCGCGATGACTCGCCGGCGATTTCGGCGGTCGTTCCACCAGGCGATCACCACCACATCTTCGAGGTGGATCAGACCCATGGGCCGACGCTGAGGTGGCTCTCACAGTACCGGGTACGTAGTATTTACAATTGATCGTGTCTTATTTGTGGTATTACGTACTAATAAGAACTTGTTTGCATTCAGGTGGAGCGCATGGCTCAGCAGGCAGACGATTACCAGGTATCGCGGCACTTGGAGGCGTATGTGCTGTGGCTGTTTGGTTAGGTGCTTTTCACCACCAGCCACGGCAACTCGGTGGATGCGCGCCTTATCCCTTATGCGAGGGCGATCGCTGATGGCGAGCCCCACCAGGTCAGCTGGGGATCGGCCGCACTTGCCGCGACGTACCGCACCCTGTGCGATGCGTGCACGAGGACCAAGGCGAACTCGGTCCTCACAGGCTGTCCCCTCCTGCTACAGTTGTGGTCGTTCGAGCGCTTCAGCCTCGGACGACCTGTGCTAGACGACATGGGTCCGTACGGGCCCGAGATGTATCCAGGGGGAGACGTCGACCGGCCGACGATGGGTTCTCTCTGGTGCCGTCGTCGAGTAAGTATTATCACAGTCAACTATTTCTTTCTTATTGACGATCGTCACACTAAACAATTTATCTTTGTTGCGAGTACGATTCACGCCGCGTCGCAGTCACGTGGCGTCACGCACTTTGTGGAGCGTTCGACCGCATCACACCGACGACGTTACCGGGAGCCGTACGCAGATACGGCAATGCAGGCCCGTGCTCCTGGCGGGCTGTCCACACTTTGCTTCCGTGACTGGGCTTTCTGGCTCACCCGCCGAAAGCTCGTGTATTATATCTACGTTGAGGACTACGCGCCCCAGAGAGTCATGCGCCAGTTTGGGCTACGCCAGGCGTTTCCTGTACCATTCGGACCATCGCTTCCGCGGAACGTGCACGCGTGAGTGATCGTTCGTGCTAAATATGTACGTACTTACTATTGTGTTCGCAAATACTCACATTTCGTAATGTTTCTGTACGCAAGCATAGCGCGAAGGGAGTTAAAAGAGGCACGGATGGTCGTCGAGGATGCACCCAGGTGGAGCAAAGGAGGGTGCACTCGAGGATGCGTGGAGGAGGACCGCCGTGACGCATGCAGGAGTACGCGGAGTACCGCGCTGGTACCACCGCGACCGCACCGTGCTCGTGTATGTCGTGACCCCGCCACCACACACGCCGCCGCTCCGCGACACGCATTCCCGCGCACCTCGCGCGCGAGGCTCACATCGCGGTACGTTACATGTCATTTCAAAGATTCCCAAATGGTAATGTTGTTTCGATGATCGACCATTTCATGTCTTTGTGTCCAGGCTGACGTCGGTGCTGCCCTATGGGCCGACTCCGGCTCACTACTGGAGAGGGTCACCACTGGTGCGCAGCTGACCCATGAGGAGGGCGTTAGCTTTGCGCGTCGGATGCACGAGGGGTGTAGACGTATTGTTAGCCTACTGTCCTGCACGAGGCTACCGGCGGCCTCCACGCCCACCGCTCCGACTGCTCGTCCACCAGTGCCACCCCGACCAGCGTGGCACTACTCCGGAGGTAGTACGTGGACACGTCCTCCACCACCTCACCCGGAGCAGCCAGGGGGTTCAGCCTGGGCACAGGCTCCTACACCACCTCACTTCACGCATCCTCAGCACATCCCCATCCACACGCAGGGGGTGCACGCCCCTCCTCCTACCTCGATGGCGCCAGCGCCAGCTACGGGTACGCATCGTCTGATCTCATTTTTATCCCAAGACGATATGCAACGAACTAACAATATTACTATTGCAGGTACTTACCAGCAGATCGGCGTCTCCCTCGGGCAGGACGATGTGGACCAGTTTTTCGCGGAGTGGCCCGGGCAGTTCTCCGACGCTACACCGGAGGTTCTCTCTGGCAGTGCCCTCCCCGGTGCACCGGAGGCCACACAGCCAGAGGTGCACCTGACTCCACCAGCGCAGGGGGCGGGATAGACACCCTCCTGCTCGTTTTACCTTTTCGGATCGTCCTAATCCGTTGCACCGGAGGAGGGCCAAGCGAGGCCGTATGGGAGGACGCGGGCGCGGTGACGGGGCACACCAGGGTGACGAGTGAGGCGTGCTGCAGATGCTATATATGTTATGCATGTAAAGAAAAAATATGCGGCATATTACTCACAGTTATATTATGAAGTTTATTTAAATTTACATAAGTCTATCATCTCTTCTCCGCACATAAAAACTATCTCACTTAACAGTGTATGTATCGTTCGTTCTCTACTCAATCTTTCATAAAAAAAGTTTCTAAACCTTTTTACGCACCTACAATATACAATGAACATAAACTTTTATTACAACTTCATCATATTTTTTACCGGCTGAACATTACAAAATTCACAAAATCTAAAAGAATCACGGGGATTACATGCAGTCGCCTAACGGGATGGCGACTGCATGCTAGTCGCCTAACGAAATGGCGACAACATATAAGTCGCCGTACGGAAGAGCGACTGCATCTAGTCGCTCCACTGTGCAGCGACAGATATTGTGTCGCGGTCTGGTTGGGCGAAAGGCTCCAGTCGCCCAACTATTAGGCGACTGGAGCCTATTTTTGTAAAAAAATTTCCCGTGGGTATATTTCTGTAATTTCGAATAAAAAATGGATTATTCGTACAAAAAATTCGAAGTTCCAAGCTCTTAAAAGACAAGATGAAGGTAGTGGAAATGAGGGCTATCGGAGCACGAAGTCCAGGGAAAAGCTTACGGGTTCGTCTATCTCCAGGACAGGCCCAGCCTGGTAGTGTTCACGCAAGACCCAATCTGAAGAGGTCGAACCCACATCCTGCTTTGAAGGGCGTGAAATCCTAAAAAAAGCCCATGACGCGGAGTGGGCTCTCTGATCTTTTGATCCAGCTTCCCTGGGCGCGTTGGTCTGCATGTGCAAAGAAGCTCTTTGCGTGGCTCAGGACTGACGCATCAGTACTTGTATGTACCATCCGATTTGCCTTGGGCGGTGATAAGGCGCACAGACGATGCCAAGTCGGACTAAGAGCAGGTATGGGCAGGATTATCAAGGAGATCCGCGCCAGGTCCATCCAATGATTTGTCGGCGGCTTTTTTTTTTTTGGCATCAAAGCAGGAACTCCAATATTGAAGCGCTTAAGTTTGCTGCTTACCTTATGAACGGGAGCCATGTTTGGCTCACTACCTCGTGATTCCTTTGCATGTTCGGCGAGAGCTTGTGCAACTTTATTCTGATCTGGTGATCCCTCCTGATAGGGCTGAAAACGGTCGGAAACGATCGGTAGGAGGTCAAATCACTTTCAGTTTCACGTTATTTTTTCGAAAACGAAATCGATACGATATTGTCGGAAATGAGAACGACATCGATATTTCGGTAAATTCGGAAACGAAACTATTTGATCAAAAGTGCATCGATAACGATCAAAAATCATGAAAGCGATAGCTAAAATACGATATTCTCCACATCTAAGGAAGCCAAAACATGCAACCATAATCAATTCTAAGCCATGAACTCATATCATCATATCACAAATTCTCAACTAAATGAAGCACGCATACTTCAACACTTCAGTTCGATCCCATCCATCACACGAACAGCGAACTCATACTAACACAAAAGGTCCTTCCTTTCATTGCATAATACTTAAAGAAACTACTACTACGGTACTACCAAGAAGATCATAGGCATATCAAGAACGAAACGGAACCATGCTTCTTATAGCTGAACCTCCGGCATGTCATCATCATCTCCAAGCACATAATCACCGCCCATTTCTGAAAATTCATCCTACAAATTGCAATGGAAATAACGTGTTAGTACTTCAAATGAATTACATGCTACTGTAATACATATCAATATAATTATACCCCAATAAGCATACTGCTCTTAATGGCTTCAAGAACCTCAAGATCACTAGGCCCATTAGACCAGCCTCAATCAAATAAGACGTTTGGAGCATCAAACAACGGTTAGCCTCATAAATCAAAGGCACATAACAAACGGGTTCAATTAATAGATGCTGGATTTAACACTGATATAATATTCGATTCCTTTATTAACAATCATCGGCAACAACAGTACTCTTTGGAGCAAACAACAGTACATGTGGATGAGAAGTGAGGACCCCACGTAGTCCCACACCACACAAACCAAGCTCACACGCGCACGTCACAAGTACACGCAGCTAGCTAAACATATCACACGCACTAGCATCCGATTCGATGCATACACGTACGTAAATTAACCACCGATGCATGCTGATGCGCGCATGCACGCACGTACATAGATGTGTACTCGATCAGATGGATGGATGGCGATCGAGCACCCATCAGTTGGGGCACTGGAATTCGGAGGGAACGCCCATGCCGCAGTAGTTGACGAGGAGGGTGAGGTCGACGGCCACGTTGAGGTTGATGCCCAGCACGTTGGCGCGCAGCGCCGTGCATAGGCACGCCGCCGCCTCCAGGTCTGCCAGCCCCTGGATCAGCGTGCAGCACGGCTGCCAAGGCGGCGTCCCCAGCTGGCCAGCTGCACGTTGATCAGCCCGTTCAGCACGTTCGCGCACACCGCCAGCTTCAGCGTGTCGATCGGGCACTGACTAGCGGTCTAATGTCATGCTCTTAATGCTACGTGGGGAGGTCTAATGGGCCTAGCGCCCTGGCGGTCCAGCGGATGAGCGGAGCTGCGGTGCGGAGATGGGTCCCGGACTCCCGTCCCGGCCGGTGGAGACGGTAATTACCGACGGTAATTACCGGTTAAATACGGTATTTTTCGAAAACGATCGGAAGAGAGCTAAATCGTTTTCGTTTTTGTTATCGGATATTTTTACCGTTTTCGTTTCCGTTTTATCGGTTACCGTCACCGTTTCCGTTTAGGGGAAAAAATCGGTAATTTCTCGAAAACGATTTTCGAAAACCGAGAATTACCGTTTTCGTTTTCAGCCCTACCTCCTGATGTGCTTCAGGGTGACGCTTGGCGGTGAAGCCATGAGCCCATGAACTGCTCCTGAGCCGCTTCCTTGTGAGATAACCGGGGAATCTCTGCACGCGAGAAAGACATGTGATAGTGCAGTGCAGGTGGTCTGCTTTGGACTGGGGAATCTCTGCATGCAACAAAGACTTTGGACCAGGGAATCTCTGTATGCAAGAATTCCTGACTGGGATCTTTTCTTGCAAGTGCTATGCTCAGGGCGCGTCACGGCGTGGCACATGTTCAAAAAAATCAAAAAAATACTTAAAAAATCCAAAAAATGTTTAAAAATTGTAAATATTTTTTAAAAGTATTTTTGGATACGTAAAAAGTATTTTTAAGTACTTAAAAATACTTTTATTAAAAAGTTTTTAAGTACTTAAAAAAATAGTTTTTAATAAAATTTTTAAGTGCTTAATAAAATATTTTTTACAATTTTTTAAAATATTTTTAGGATTTTTAAAGTATTTTTTTATTTTGTTGGACATGTGTCGCGCCGTGACGCGTCCTGTACATAGCTATGCGCAGGGGCCCTGCACCTGAGCCGCTCCCATTTCACAATATGCGTACATAAAACAACAGGCATTTGTTGTAACAAAATGAAGGATCATCACAAGTTCAGAGACATGTACAACTTACACATACAAACCACCATTGTTCACAGGCAGACACAGACCAGCACAACGAGCAGTATGAAGGCTTGAGACACAGACCACATAGGCCAGTGGCCACCATTGTTCGCACTCACAGGATGCACAGCACAACGGCATTTTTTCAATCACAAAACAACTACTCATTGAAACATCAAGAACCTCCTATTGCTTAGCTATTTTTACTTCACAGAGCAACTCTACCGTTTCAAGCACAAAACAACTACTCATTGAACCTCCTGGAACCTCCTATTGCTCAGCTATTTTTACTTGATAGAGGAATTCTACTTTTTCAATCACAAAACAGCTAGTCATTGAACCTCCTATTGCTCATCTATTTTTACTTCACAGAGCAACTCTTTTCTTTCAATCACAAAACAACTACTCATTGAACCTCTTGGAACCTCCTATTGTACTCAAGAACCTCCTATTGCTTCTCCACCTCCTGAGCTTTTTGCTTAGCTATTTTCATTACAAGAACCTCCTAGTGCTCAGCTATTTTTACTTCACAAAAGAGCTGCAGTTCTTCAATCACAAAACAACTACTCATTGGAACATCAAGAACCTCCTATTGTAATCAATGCCAAATGAATCAGTATGACTGCACTGCATAACAGGTTATGCACTACGTAGAGAACTAATTGGTCAGCTATTTTACTTCATTCATGCAACACAGTTGAGTGATGAGAGCAGTACATAGGCGCGTATGGAATGCAAAAACCATCGCAATAGCAAGGATCACAAAGGGTTGGTACAATAATGAATTGTGCACAGTAGGAACTCAATGAATAGTCCAGAACAATAATCATGTTGGCCAAGGATCGAAACCACTCATGGGACATATTGCAACGACGGAACCGGCACAATAACAACTAGAACCACAAGGCACACATATGACGTCCCAATTTATTGAACGACAACCTAAAATTGATGAGAGCTAGGGTACTCCTGTTACCTCCTACTTGGACTAGGAGAACACCCATGCACGGCGAAGCCACTCACCTCAGAGCACCGGGGTAATGATCATCCTAAATATTTCACGGTTGCCCTTGTCCTGCGGCAGCATTGCTCCAGCTGCCAATTGCGCTTCATAGTATTTGCACACATGCTCCATGCAATCCGATGCATGGTCACTCTTGGATCGCTTGCTGGAGCAGGAGTTTCCGAAGTGGTCAGCAACAGGCTTCTTCCTGGCCCTTCTGTCAACGGTGCCACAGGACGCGATTGGTGACACGTGGTCATCATCAGAGCTAACATGTTACTTCAATTGTCACACTGTGGGTGTGGCGGCATGCTCGTTTGTGCAGTGCACCTTCGAACACATCTGTCATTAGGTTCTCGTGTGGTATTGGTGCTTTTGCGGAACCTTTGCACTACACCAACCGCCTGCACAGCGCACATGGGCTGGTGTTAAGCCGCGTACCACACAATAATACATCATTGCCATTCCCTTACCAGCTCCTGTTGTGCCCACCATGAGTCATCCGCGGTGATGATTCCGGTGTGTGGATTGATGCCCAAAGCCGAGGCATTGTGCTTCCGCGTGCACCACTTTCTGTAGAGCTGTTTTTGCGTATCCCAATGAGTTTTGAACTGCTTGTGGGTGTAGTCCCTTCCGGTGCATGCCTTGAACTTGGTCATGAGGTTGAGGTATGCTCGCCTGTTGAGAGTACTGGTATTGCGGTTGTTGGCTAGCACCTCCTCATGGCATATCACAAGGAACACCAACGATGCTTTCTCGTCCCAAATCTTCAGATTGGCCGGTGGTGGATCCATCTACAAAGGTCATCGGTGAAGGGTAGTGTTGCGTTCAATGCCACACGACTAACGATCATTGCCGCCAGGGTGGAGGTGCCTGGAATGGTTACGAGGGAGAAACAGCTTAACTATCGGCCAATGCGCAAGGGGGCAGAGACAGTGGCGGCGATGGCCTGCAGTAGGGCTTGAACGAATCCCGGTGACACGGCTCGGACGACTGCGTATGCGACTGCCTGGGACACAACAATCACTTTGCTCAGAGCACGAGTGGTGTTTCGTACCTATGAGAGTGTAATACCCCAAATTGCATAAAGGGAAACATTAGAGGTAAATAAGGGGAGAGTATAGTTTTGCCGTCAGACCCATCGATTTTTAGAGTATCGATTTAGTGTCGCTCGCAGAGGTTCCCAGACCACCTCAAGACAGTCGGCACCGTCTAGAGAGCCGAGTAGCACCCTCAGAGGTTCCCTGACCGCCTAGGGGTAGTCGGCATCATCTCGCGACATGGGTTTTCTTCATCCGGCAATTCTAACCTTACCTTTCACTGTATTACCGCTGCAGTAAAAGAAATCCCAAAACCAGCACAGTATTGGACCAAAATGCCCCTGAGCTGTCAATTGCATGGGAAAGGAAGGGAAGGGCATGCCAGTCATTTCAACGCAAAGGGCAGCCCAACCAAGCCCTTATAAAGCCAGCACACCGTAGCAAGCCTTATCTGCTCACCTCTTTTCTCAGTTAGGATAAGAACAAAGCTAGTAGAAGCACACACTCTCCACTCCTCACTGCCAAACCGAGAGTAGCGTGGGGAATTTTGGACACTGTTGGACCCCTGTGCACACAAATTTCCCGTTTTGGCCCCCGATCGAAATTTATTCCGCTTTTGGACCCCTGTTGAGCGCGAGTTCACGGGACGCTGACACGTGGGCCGGTCGTGCGGAACCAGTCCGCACGACCCAGCTGGCCACCGCGTGCGGCGCGCGTTCAAATCGCCCGAGCGCACGTCCGCTGGCCCGAGCGCGCGTCCGATCTCCTGACCGCGCGACGCTCGCCTGAGCGCGCGTGTGGCTTCCCGACCGCGCGATTCGCTTCCCCGAGCACGTGTCCGCCCGGCCGACCGCACGAATCCCCTCCCGAGCGCGCGTTCACACTGTAGACGGGGATCGTTAGGGTTTAGGCTGCTGTTAGGGTTTGAAATTCCCGTAGTTTTTGCAAGATTTGATAATTTTGTAGTTGTAATCTGGGAACGAATCTGATGACGTCGTAATAAAAGTTTATGTTCATTGCAAGTTGTACATGCAAAAAAAATTATGCTAAATTTTTTTGCCGAAGGATTGAGCGTAGAAATATCGATGCATACAGTAGTAAGTGAATTTTAGGGTTTGGGCTGTTTTTAGGGTTTGCAATCTCCGTGATTGTTTTAAGTTTTGGCAATTTTGTAGTTATAAACTGGGTAAAAATCTGATGAAGTTGTAATAAAAGTTTATGTTCATTGCAAGTTGGACATGCAAAAAAAATTATGCTAAATTTTTTTGCCGAAGGATTGAGCGTAGAAATATCGATGCATATAGTGGTAAGTGATATTTCGAAGGTTAGTGATATTTTGACATGGCAGGCATGTGGCATGTGTGCAACTCTGTACTTATAATGTTCAGAATTCCACCACTAGTCCTAACATGCATGCCTTAGGGAAAATAACTTGCTGGGTCTATTACATTTTGTCTACTGGGTGTAGCGTGGTTGTTTCCCCTTTTTGTCGCGCCCTGAAGATGGCTCCGCTGCATCCTTCTTCCTGTCACTCTTGGTCTTGAGAGCTGCCTCCCGAGCTTGAAGCTCCTCCTCCTGACGCTTGATGGCAGCTTCACGCAGACTTAACTGCTCGCGCCTCCTTTCCAGCTCATCCTCCTTGCCCTTCAGACGGATTTGGTCCACCCTCACGCGGCGCTCTTGCTCAAGCCGCATCTGTCGTTCCACCTCGCGACAAACTCAGGCATGTCCACACTCCAGAAGCTCACCACCGAGAGGAAGTAAGGGAAAGGAAAATGGAGTAGGGGAGGTTGGGAGGTTAGGGAAGGCCGACGACGTGAGGACCACGTCCACGGCGACCGCAAGCCGCCAAGGACCGCCGGAGCCACGTCGAGCCCAACTGGGACCAGGAGGAGGTGAGAAGGGCCAACGGAGCCGCAAGGAGGGTGTTGTCTTCTCCACGGCCATCGACATCACCTTCTCACCCCCACCCAACCGAGCCAAGTGAGGTACGATCCCCCATCCATGTGTGACAAAAAAAAGTAGGTGGTAGAGGGGGAGACTTCCCTGGAAGGAGTGGCCGGCGAAGAGCCGTGGCCGGCGGAGCTCGAGTCCATCGGGAGGGCGAGGCCAAGTGCCGTTCGGTGCTCACGCGAGGGCCGGCGGCCTGAGGCCGGTGGGCCGAAACCGAGGGTGGAGGCGAGCAGGGGGACTGGCTGGCCGGCGGTAGAGTGGCGGCGGACCAGGTCTTGACCGGCCTAATCCAAGGCAAAGCGCGGGAGGAGCAGGGCGCGAGAGGGGCGGAGGGGAGCACCAACGCCGCCGGGCGGCGAATCGCCCGGCCGGCCGGTTTGGGAGGAGCTGCCGGCGCGCTCGGATCCACGGCCGAGGCCCTCGCGCCGCTAGCCACCGAGAGAAAGCGGAGGCAGCGACGGCAGCAGAGCCGCCGGCGGCGGCTACGGGCCGACGCCGCCGGAGGGGCATCCGCACTGGAGGCCGTGTCGCGAGGGAGAGAGGGGGTGGAGGAGGAGAGGCAGGTAGGAGGGGGGCGACGGAGGGGCTGCCGGCGACGGGGTCCGGCCGCGCGCCACCGCGCCGCCCCCGAGCAAGACCGGTGAGGGGAGGTGGCCCATTCGGCTGGAATGGGGAATGAGGGAGAGGAGGCTTGGGGCTTGTCGAAGAGGAGTCCAGGGCCATTCGGCCGAACTGGATAAGAAAGGAAGAGAAAAAAAAGAAAGAAAAGGAAGAGAGAAGAAAAAAAAGAGAAAAGAAAAGAGGAGAATAAAACGGGGTTTGGCGCCTGCGTGTCGGGACCTTGACCCCGTACATTCTACGCTTGCGTCGAGTCAGCGCGTAGGATCGTTGATATTCATTTAAGTTCTAGATTTTTGTTTTGCCGTTGAGTCGGGGTGACATGTACGCAGGTGGAGTTCCCGGGTCGGAGCCGTCCACGCGTCATCCCCGAGGCTAACCAGGCAAGTGCTTTGCAAAGCGGTAAATTCGGATAGTGATTTCGGTTAGATTGAATGATGATGCATGGCTTACCATATTGGGGTAAGTTAAATATTTTGAAATGCATACTGTGAAGTGAGAAATGAGGATGGTTGAGACATGTCATGTTGATATGCATAAAGGATCTTGCATTGCATGCATGTCATGAAAAGAGCATGAGTTGGTCCACGTTGAGTGGACGCTCCACAGGAGTGGAGTTGAGGTCCCCGTATGAGAGTGCAGACTCACGAGGTCCCCGTATGAAACAGGACGGGCTTGAGGTCCCCGCATGAAACAGGGCGGGCTTGAGTGAGCATCGACGGGTGCTCACTCTGCTATACCGGTATAGACTAAAGAGTTGAGAAAGAAGTGCATGTGCATGTGCATGAGCATGATGAATGGTTCATCAGAACGTAGAGTGGTTAAATGTAAAAGTGGATAATGAAATGAGAATGATTATGGTCTAATGGATGAACCTGTTATTTGCTGTTTTGTTTTGTACTTGCTGAGTCGGTGGACTCAGCCTTGCTTTGTTGATGTTTTTTTAGGTGACCGTTGAGGACGACAGGCGGGCGGGATTAGCACATGAATGATCGGCACGAACCAGTAGCACTTTTGGAATACCTTTTGTCATTGTACTTTAGCTCTTACTAGGCTAGAGTGTCTACTAAAAATGCTATGATGTAACAGAACGCAGCACAATAAATAAATTTAGTGTTGGTTTTATATTCTTCTTGTGTTGTTGAAATGGTAAGAGTTGCAGAGGTGGTAGCATCTTGGCCCAGAGAGTGGGCGGGGTGTTACCGTTGGTATCAGAGCGGGCGTTAGGTCCGTGGAAATGAAATTTGATAAGCTAGCTCAATGATTCCACAAAAAAAATTGACCTAGGCCTAAATAAAAATAAATAAAATTAAAATTTGACACACTGGTGCACCATAGGTTGGGAATGGGTCTTGCAATGTATTTACACTTTCGCTAGCTTTGATATTAATTTGTGCTGTTGAAATGAATGTTTGTTTGGCTGTCTGTCGTGAACAGATATGCCGAGAGGTAGAGGGCATGGACGTGGCCGTGGAGGCCGGGGCCGTGGCCGTGGTCATTCCCAAGCGGAGCCACCGCTTGAGGTTCCGCAGGAGGCACCTGATGCGGAGGTTGCTTCTGCCGAACATTCTGTAGCTAGAGATCCGGCAAGGTCTTCAGCCTTGCTGTAGGAGTTCATGGAGGAAATCCGTGCGCTTCGTCGACAACCGCCAGCAGCCGCTGCTGCGGATGTACCCGCTGTTGCTCCTGTTGCCGTTCCGGTCGCACAGGAGGCAAGAATGGGCCTTCGTGAGTGGTTGGCCCTGCGACTAGACACCTTTGATGGTTCAGGCACACCAGTCCAGGCTGCGGATTGGTTACGCTACATGGAGAGGCAATTTGAAGCCCTTGAGATGAGCTCTCAGATGAAAGCTCGCTTTGTGGCTTTCCAATTGAAGGGTCAGGCGGACATCTGGTGGGAAGGGGTTCTTTCAGCCAGGACTCCTGCCCAGGGTCCCGCTACCTGGGAAACCTTTGTCAAACAGTTCAAGGAGAAGTATTACCCAGATTCTTTTGTGGAAAGTATGGAGATCGCTTTGGCAACCTTCGTAGAGGGAAAGATGACCGTGGCTGAGTATGAGGCGGCATTCAACAACCTGATCCGCTTCGTGCCATCGGTTGCGACTAATGACCTTGAAAAGGCCAAAAGGTTTTGCCGAGGACTCAATGCTGAGTTTCGGCATGTCTTGGGAGCTACTGCACCGCGCGACTTTAGGTCCGTGGTGGAGCAGGCCAGAGGGATGGAGCTGGAGATGCAGCTCACTAAAGGGCTGCAACCCTCTGGTGGTCCGAGCGCTTCTGGTGGTTACCAGAAGAGGAGCTACACTGAAGGGGGTGGGTCATCGCAGCGGCCTGCTCCCAAGAAGTCCAAGTGGGGCCAGCACCCCCCACAATCGTCCAAGTCTAAGACTTCGAGGCTGTCTTCTTTAGTGCCTCGTTCTTCATCGGCGACTCTAACCTTGCGTCCTGTTCCAGGGCAAGGCATGATCTGTTTTAAGTGCGGAGAGGGACACCGTGCTGCTGAGTGTTCCTGGACTGGAAACTGTCAGCATTGTGGCTTGGCAGGCCACAAAATGTCGGTTTGTCGTCAGAATCCCGCTAGCATCATCAAGTGGGAGCCAGTATCTTCATCTTCGTCAAATACTACACCTCGGGGGTCAGTCCAGATGATGGCGGCTGCCCCTGTGCTGCAGCCTCATCTATCTTGGGCTCCACCTACCGGGTATTATTGGCATCCTGCACCGACTCCTCCATTTCAGCATGCTGCATCACCTCCAGTTCCGTTGCCGCCACAGCAGAGCGTTGAGGCTCTTGTCACCCCGACACCACCCGGAGTCTACTCACTACCTGCTGCCGAGTCCGCGGGTCGACCTGACGTGGTGACAGGTACCCTGCTAGTGGACTCATGTGAAGCCCTTGTTCTTTTCGACTCTGGTGCTACATATTCTTTTGTGTCTCAGGAGTTTGTTGGGAAGGCCAAGTTGAGTGTCCAACAAATTTCTCAATCAGTTATGGTTAGTACCCCGAGAGGTATCCTAGCGAGCTCTACAGTATGCCTTGGCTGTGCGGTTGCAATAGATGGCGAGGAATTTGTTGCCAACCTCATGGTTATTCAGTTGGAGCCATTTGATGTTATCCTTGGCGTGGATTGGTTGCATCACTACCAAGCCGTGATTTCCTGCTTCTGGAGGACAGTCACTTTGCAAGCTCCTTCGGGGAAGGAGATAATCTTTCAAGGGAATGCACCCACGTGTTCCCTCTTTGTGTTGGCCAGCCTGTTCCCTGGCCGACGTACAATGAAGTATGGGTTATTTCTAGCCCTTACGGAGAAGCCAAATGTGCAGTTGCACATTGAGGACATTCCTGTGGTGCGGGAGTATCCCGATGTGTTTCCTGAAGAGCTTCCGGGTATGCCACCCAAGCGAGATGTGGATTTTAGAATTGATCTTGTTCCTGGCACAAGACCTATCTCCATGTCTCCCTACCGTTTGGCACGACCATTACAAGAGGAGTTGAAAAAGCAGTTGGACGAGTTGCTGTCCAAAGGCATGATTCGTCGCAGTGTGTCACCTTGGGGAGCCCCTGTCCTATTCACTGAGAAAAAAGATGGGAGTTGGCGCATGTGTATAGATTACCGTGCTCTCAATCAGGTGACCATCAAGAATAAATACCCATTGCCTCGCATCGAGGACCTGTTTGATCAACTGAAAGGGGCCAAGGTGTTCTCAAAAATTGATCTGCAGTCTGGGTATAATCAAATCCGAGTGCGCGAGCAAGACATTGAAAAGACAGCTTTCTCCACAAGATATAGGCACTATGAGTTTACAGTTATGTCTTTTGGACTGACAAATGCCCCTGCTATCTTCATGGAGACGATGAACAGTATGCTACACAAGTATTTGGATGACTTTGTAGTGGTGTTCATCGATGATATCTTGATTTATTCCAAGACGGAGGAAGAGCATGAGCAGCATCTGAGACTCGTGCTTGAGACTCTAAGGAAGAATCAGTTCTTTGCCAAATTGAAGAAGTGCGAGTTTTGGATTTCTGAAGTGAGCTTCCTGGGTCATGTAATTAACCAGGAAGGCGTTTCAGTTGATCCAAGCAAGATTTCCACCGTCGTGGAGTGGAGGAGGCCATCTAGTGTTAAAGAAGTGAGGAGTTTTCTTGGCCTAGCTGGTTATTACCGGTGTTTCGTGAAAGACTTCTCTCTCAATGCCAAGCCAATGTCTCAACTCACACGGAAAGGTGTGAAATTCCAGTGGACCGATGAATGTGAGCGCAGCTTTAAAACTCGAAAGAGAAGTTGGTAATCGCTTGCTCTGTTCTCACACTTCTGAGCCGGGAAGCGTTTCACGGTCTACTCGGATGCGTCTCGAGTGGGTCTGGGTTGCGTGCTTATGCAAGACAATAAAGTGATCGCGTATGCTTCGCGACAGTTGAAGAAGCATGAGCAGAATTACCCTACCCATGATTTAGAGCTTGCCGCAGTGGTTTTCGCTCTAAAAATTTGGAGGCATCAGTTGTATGGAGAGTCTTGTGATATTTTCATTGACCACAAAAGCCTCAAATACATTTTCACTCAGAAGGAGCTGAATTTGAGGCAGCGGAGGTGGTTAGAGTTGATTAAAGACTACGATCTTACACTGCAGTACCATCCGGGTAAGGCAAATGTTGTTGCTGATGCCCTTAGTCGGAAGATGACACCCTCCACTCTGGATTGTCTCGTTGCTGACTTTGAACGGATGGGAATTTCCTATTGTTTCGCTGGCACAGCACAGGCTGAGATGCAGCTGTCGCTGGAATCAGCAATCCCAAAGCGAGTAAAGGAGGCGCAACAGCATGATCAGTTGCTACAGCAAGTGAGAAAGTGGCTTGATGAAGGAAAGATGGGGGATTTCAGCCTTGATGAGTCAGGCGCATTGCGGTTTAAAGGCCGCCTTTGCGTGCCGCAGAAGGCTCAGGTCAAGGATGATATTTTGAGAGAGGCTCATCGCACCGCACACGTGCATCTGGTGAGACCAAGATGTATCGTGATCTCAAAAAGAACTTCTGGTGGAAGAGGATGAAAGTGGATATCGCCAAGTATGTGGCATCTTGCGGGGTTTGCCAGCAAGTAAAGGCTGAGCACAAGTGCCCCGCTGGGCTATTGCAGCCTTTGGAGGTTCCTCAGTGGCCATGGGATGATATCACCATGGATTTCGTAGTCGGCTTACCTCGTACCCAGCGAGGTAAAGATGCGATTTGGGTAGTGGTGGACCGGTTCAGTAAGTCCGCGCACTTCATCCCCATTCGCACCACGAACTCAGCGAGTGAGTTGGCACCCATTTATGTGCGAGAAATAGTGAGGTTGCATGGTGTGCCTAAGACCATAGTTTCGGACAGAGATGCCAAGTTTGTCTCCAAGTTTTGGGAGAGCTTCCAGGGCGCTTTGGGTACGAAACTCGATTCGATCGCTTTCCACCCACAGACGGATGGGCGATGCAGGCACCATTCAGACACTAGAGGACATGTTGAGGTCCTGTGTTCTGTCCTGGAGGGGTAGCTGGGAGGATCATTTGGCACTCGCGGAGTTTGCCTATAACAACAGCTACCACTCCAATGTTCGAGCAGCGCTGTTTGAGGTTTTGTATGGGCAAAAATGTAGATCGCCACTGTGTTGGGATGCAGTGGGCGAGAAGGCTGTTTTGGGGCCAGATTGGGTCCAGCAAACAGTAGAGCGAGTGACAGAAATTAGACAGAATCTACTAGCTGCCTAGAGTAGGCAGAAGAGCTATGCAGATGTCAGAAGGCGAGAACTAGAGTTCAAAGTGGGGGATTGGGTGCTTTTGAGAGTATCTCCCACTAAAGGCATAGTACGATTTGGTACCAAAGGGAAGCTTAGCCCGAGGTACATTGGGCCATTTCTAATTCGGGAACGGATTGGAAAGTTGGCATATCGTTTGGATCTCCCTGACTCCATGTGAGGAGTGCATGATGTGTTTCATGTGTCAATGTTGAGAAAGTATTTGCGAGATCCAGAGCATGAGATTGTGTTAGAACCGGTGTCTATAAAACAAGACCTCACCTTCGAGTCCCGTCCAGTTCGGATTCTGGAGGAATCAGAGAAGGTGTTGAGGCATAAAACGATAAAGTATGTTAAAGTGCTTTGGACACATCAGTCTGAGCGAGAAGCAACATGGGAGTTGGAATCTCGCATGCGCGAGAAGTACCCGGACTTGTTCTCCATGGGTACGAGTTAATGTTATGTTATGTGCGGTTTATTATATTTTGTTCATTCGTGTATATTGTTGAATGCCAGAATTCGGGGTCGAATTCTGTTAAGGGGGGGTAGAATGTAATACCCCAAATTGCATAAAGGGAAACATAGAGGTAAATAAAGGGGAGAGTATAGTTTTGCCGTCAGACCCATCGATTTTTAGAGTATCGATTTAGTGTCGCCGCAGAGGTTCCCAGCACCACCCGGGGACGATCGCACCGTCTAGAGAGCCGAGTAGCGCCTCGAGGTTCCCGACCGCCTAGGGGTAGTCGGCATCATCTCACGACATGGGTTTTCTTCATCAAGCAATTCTAACCTTACCTTTCACCAGTATTACGCAGCAAGAAAAGAAATCCCAAAACCAAGACAAGATTGGACCAAAATGCCCACGAGTATCAATTGCATGGGAAAGGAAGGGAAGGGCATGCCAGTCATTTCAACGCAAAGGGCAGCCCAACCAAGCCCTTATAAAGCCAGCACACCGTAGCAAGCCTTATCTGCTCACCTCTTTTCTCAGTTAGGATAAGAACAAAGCCAGTAGAAGCACACACTCTCCACTCCTCACTGCCAAACCGAGAGTAGCCACAGAGAGCAAGCCCCAAACTCAGGCATGTCCACACTCCAAAAGCTCACCACCGAGAGGAAGTAAGGGAAAGGAAAATGGAGTAGGGGAGGTTGGGAGGTTAGGGAAGGCCGACGACGTGAGGACGACGTCCACGGCGACCGCAAGGCGCCAAGGACCGCCGGAGCCACGTCGAGCCCAACCGGGACCAGGAGGAGGTGAGAAGGGGCAACGGAGCCGCAAGGAGGGCGTTGTCTTCTCCACGGCCATCGACATCACCTTCTCACCCCCACCCAACCGAGCCAAGTGAGGTACGATCCCCCATCCATGTGTGACAAAAAAGTAGGTGGTAGAGGGGGAGACTTCCCTGGAAGGAGTGGCCGGCGAAGAGCCGTGGCCGGCGGAGCTCGAGTCCATCGGGAGGGCGAGGCCAAGTGCCATTCGGTGCTCACGCGAGGGCCGGCGGCCTAAGGCCGGTGGGCCGAAACCGAGGGTGGAGGCGAGCAGGGGGACTGGCCGGCGGTAGAGTGGCGGCGGACTTGGTCTTGACCGGCCTAATCCAAGGCAAGGGGGCGCGGGGAGGAGCAGAGCCGCAGAGGGGCCGGAGGGGGAGCACCGACACCGTCGGGGCGGCCGAATCTGGCCCGGCCGGCCGGTTTGGGGAGGAGCTGCCGGCGGCGCTCCGGATCCACAGGCCGAGGCCGTCCGCGCCGCTAGCCACCGAGAGAGGAGAAGGCGGAGGCGGCGACGGCAGCAGAGCCGCCGCCGGCGGCTACGGGCCGACGCCGCCGGAGGGGCATCCGCACGGGAGGGCGAGCCGCGAGGGAGAGAGGGGGTGGAGGAGGAGAGGCAGGTAGGAAGGGGGGCGATGGAGGGGCCGCCGGCGACGGGGTCCGGCCGCGTGCCACCGCGCCGCCCCCAAGCAAGACCGGTGAGGGGAGGTGGCCCATTCGGCTGGAATGGGGAATGAGGGAGAGGAGGCTTGGGGCTTGGGGAATGGGAGTCCAGGGCCATTCGGCCGAACTGGATAAGAAAGGAAGAGAAAAAAAAGAAAGAAAAGGAAGAGAGAAGGAAAAAAAAGAGAAAAGAAAAGAGGAGAAAAAGAAAAAAAAGGGGTTTGGCGCCTGCGTGTCGGGACCTTGACCCCGTACATTCTACGCTTGCGTCGAGTCAGCGCGTAGGATCGTTGATATTCATTTAAGTTCTGGATTTTTGTTTTGCCGTTGAGTCGGGGTGACATGTACGCAGGTGGAGTTCCTGGGTCGGAGCCGTCCACGCGTCATCCCCGAGGCTAACCAGGCAAGTGCTTTGCAAAGCGGTAAATTCGGATAGTGATTTCGGTTAGATTGAATGATGATGCATGGCTTACCATATTGGGGTAAGTTAAATATTTTGAAATGCATACTGTGAAGTGAGAAATGAGGATGGTTGAGACATATCATGTTGATATGCATAAAGGATCTTGCATTGCATGCATGTCATGAAAAGAGCATGAGTTGGTCCACGTTGAGTGGACGCTCCACAGGAGTGGAGTTGAGGTCCCGTGAGAGAGCAGACGGCACGAGGTCCCCGTATGAAACAGACGGGCTTGAGGTCCCCGCATGAAACAGGCGGGCTTGAGTGAGCATCGACGGTGCTCACTCTGCTATACCGGTATAGACTAAAGAGTTGAGAAAGAAGTGCATGTGCATGTGCATGAGCATGATGAATGGTTCATCAGAACGTAGAGTGGTTAAATGTAAAAGTGGATAATGAAATGAGAATGATTATGGTCTAATGGATGAACCTGTTATTTGCTGTTTTATTTTGTACTTGCTGAGTCGGTGGACTCAGCCTTGCTTTGTTGATGTTTTTTTAGGTGACCGTTGAGGACGACAGGCGGGCGGGATTAGCACATGAATGATCGGCACGAACCAGTAGCACTTTTGGAATACCTTTTGTCATTGTACTTTAGCTCTTACTAGGCTAGAGTGTCTACTAAAAATACTATGATGTAACAGAACGCAGCACAATAAATAAATTTAGTGTTGGTTTTATATTCTTCCAGTGTTGTTAAAATGGTAAGAGTTGCAGAGGTGGTAACATCTTGGCCCAGAGAGTGGACGGGGTGTTACAGAGAGGCTCACCTCGGTGGTGCCGGCATCGGAGGACGTGTCCGAGGTCGAGCCGGTGTGCCACTGCAAAACGGAGGCGATGGCCTCGGAACAGGGCGCCTCCGCCTGGCCCGACAGGGAGATGGCCGCCTGCTCACAGGGGGACGTCGGGCTGTTGTCCACGGGGAACGCTGCCTCGTCCGGAGATGGGGTCGCCAGTGCGGTCGAGATCCCTCTGGGGAGGCACGGACGGCAGATGTGACAGACACCGCAAGGGACCGGTGCCGAGCAGTGTAGATGGCACGAGATGCGGTTGGATCGGCAGCCTGGATCTGGGCATCGGCGAGGGGGAACCGCCTGGGTGGAGCGGTTACAGGAGCTGGCGGGGAGCGGAAGCAGCGGCGAAGGAGATGGTGGACCGGAAGCATTATTTGCGAAACAGGTTCAATAGAAAAGGAACATGTGCTGACATGAAATCGATCTTACAGCAACTAAAACAACACAACAAATTCAGGGGCTTGCAGGTGGCAATTAACGCCGAAGTTTCAGGAATAGTTGTGTAAACAATCCGAAAGTATGCTACCGGTGCAAATGCAGTACTACGGACCATGTCAATAATTCAGGATTTATTGAAACTGCAACATAGTTGCGCGCAAAGTGCCGTGCAAGAATACTAATGCAGAAAGAAACAATCTGCCTCTCCTAGATGCGAATCTCTGGAACATGCTGCATCTTCTGGTGCATCCCATTCATGAGCCATTGAGATTTGAAGTCCTTGTGCAGGTTCAGAAGCCAGAGCTTCTTCAGGGACAGAAGAGTTTCGATGCCTCGAGGCACCTTATCCAACTCTGACAGGAACACAATATACACACCTTCAATGCATGGAAGGGCTCCATCTCCGATCTCCAGCTCGTTGACATTAGGCATGCGCTTCAAGACGAGTGTCTTCAGGTGAGGAAAGCATCCTGCAGAAAGAACTATAGTCTTTGCACTATTCACCCTGTTAAGACTCAAATAGGTGAGGTTTGGCACAAGTGGTGCGAGCACCCCCAATGGATCTTCCCCAAGCTGACACCAGTCGAGTGCTAAATATTTGAGATATTCCCCATGGTTGCGAAATATTGGGCACTCCAGTGTCCCAGCCGCCCAGCGCCCTCTGACAATTAGCCTGTGGAGCTTTGTCGGTTTGAGAGTTTCGAAGCAAAGTGTCTCATTCACATCACTCGCAGAGAGAAGCAAGCTTGATAGAAGTGGCATCATCGACAGGGTAGCAAAAAGATTTGCGCAATCAGCGGCACTTACATTCTCGATCCATATGCTTCTAAGTTGCATCAGTTTCTTCAGCTGCTCAGCCAAGTCCTTGCTTGCTTGCACGGTCTCAAGAGTCTGCAGTTCTTCCAGGTTGAACAGACCTTTAGGTGGTTCCACTCCGACGAAGTACCTGAACTCTGACTCCTCCTCATCGGCAAATCTGTCGGCTAACAGGTGTCGTAGCTTCTTGACCTTAACAATACCTCGTGGTAGCTTCTCTATTTTGGTTTGCTTAATGTCCAGAGTGTGGAGGTTGGAGAGCTTCTCAATGGACTCTGGGAGTGACTTGACTTTGGTTCGCCTTAAGCCGATATACCGTAGATTAAAAAGATTTCCTATAGATGCCGGCACTTCTGTGATTTCGGAATCTTGCAGCTCTAGAACAGTTAAGTAGCTGGATTCCGAAAAAACTGAGGATAACATGTCTGGGGAGGATGAAATTATTCCAAGAGCCATTAGGGTACGAAGACGTGGAAATTTAACTTTTAGTGCAGCAGTGTCTTTCCATCCACATGATGACAGGCGGCGAACAGCCTTATCCATCTGTACCATTGTGCCATAATCATTTGCAGAACCAAATCTTTCCTCTTTAGCAACAGAAAGAGCCAGGTCTCGCACAATATCATGCATCTTACAGGTGTTGACTCTGCCAAGCTCATCATTCTCCACGACCTCAATCATGTTGCGGTGGATCAATTCCATGAGATTTCCCTCAGCCACCTCCTCTGGTGTGTTGTTTTCTTTGCTCAGCACAAAGCCTTCTGCAACCCACAGCCGCACAAGGCTCTCCCGTGGCATGGGGTAGTCTTCAGGGAACAGGGTGCAATACAAGAAGCAGTTTCTGAGTTCTACTGATATAGGTCATGGTAGCTCAGATTTAAAATTGCTTGGACATGATCATTATTTGACAACTCGCTCCGAAGTAGCTTGTATGTATGATTCCAAACATCTATTCGTGGTCTCGAAGACAACAAGCGGCCTATGGTAACAATTGCTAGTGGCAGGCCATGACACCTATCCACTATAGAAGTAGCAATTGTCTCAAATTCCTTGGGGCACTTGTGTCCCTTGTTGTAAAAAGCCCTTCTACAGAAGAGCTCAAATGCATCAAGCTTACCCAACGGCTGGAGCTCAAGGAGACGTGTGGAGGAAGCAAGAGCAGCGACATGTTCCTTCCGTGTCGTAATGATGATGCGACTTGCTAGGAGACGTGTGGAGGAAGCATCATGTATTTGGAAGTATACGTTTTGCTCCCAGACATCATCCAATACAATCAAACATTTGCTATTTTTGAGTATTTTCTTTATTTCTTCTTTCAAGTCGTGTACATCCATTTTGTCCATTCCTGCTGACAGTTGTTCTTCCTTGTACCCGATCTTCCTGAGTAGCTTCCTCAACAGAGCATCCAAAGTATAGATCTGTGACACGACGATCCATGCATGTGCAGGGAAGTTGACCTTTTCACGTTCATAAACATTTGAGACCAGGGTAGTTTTTCCCAACCCACCCATACCAGACACTGTTATCACTGTGCTGTCTGGCTCTTCGGAGTATAGCCATCCAGTCAGCAATTTCCTGTTTTCTTTAATTCCTACTAGATCTTCATCTGTGACAAATTCTGGGAAGCAATCTTGGGACTGCTGCCTTTCGATCTCAGTGAGTTGGTTGGGTACAAGCTGGGAGGGCTGCAGCCACTGGTCCATCATCTGTATAACTTGCTGGATCTCCTCCTCAACCACAACTACCTCATCCGCAATTTGACTGAAAACAAGGACATAATGTGCTCCTTTGATGAAGAATTTCTTGAGGAACATTATATCCTCAACATAGTGAGCCACGTTGAAGAATTCCTTTAGTTGAAGAAGATGGTATGAGTATTTATCCATTATATCCTCAACATGGTAAGCCACGTTGCGGACCTCCCCAATCCAGCTCTTGACAAGTTCGTCGGTGAGGTACACTGTGCCTCTCATTCTTATAACATCGCTCATGCATCTCAGGTCCGTCCTTATTTGCTCGACCTTCTTCGGCAGTACCTTCAGATTAGGAACGTATTCGGATAGCTTGTCTATGATGGCTTTGCCGGCTTCATTTCCTAAGACGGAACCAATCTTTGTGAGAGCAAGGTGTACCGCCACCGTCATTTGTGCTGAACAACACAGACACAGCGTGTTACTTGGTAGAATAACAAATTTCATTAAAATTTAAAGAAATCAGCTTAAATCATGCAGTCATACATAATGAGAAATTTTCTCTACTGGTTCCTTTATTTGTATGTTGCCTCAGTAAAAATTTACAGCATATATGACACTTCGAACTATAATATATTATGCCTGAAGATATCAGGTATCCCTACTGCATCAGACAATCCCTCTTTGTCCACCGAGATATTCTCATAGAGGAGAGTTAAGAAGATCAGTAGCAAATTCTGCCAAATTCCTAAATGAACTTCACCCAGCAGAATTTAGCAAAGATAAGTTTGGCTCATATTCCCCAATCCAAGAGATAAATTGTATCACGAACAAATGTCGAGTATAAGTTATATTTTTTTTCTGAATTAACCTTGAACCACTTAGCACACTCCAAAAATGAAAAAAAAAACACAGGACTGACTGGTGTTAAAAATATCAGAACTAGAAAAAAAAATCACAAAATGCTAATAGGCTGGACAGAAAGATCCTACTTGTTACCCCTTTGGATGTCATCAACAGTAAAACAATGGAACTCTGTTGTTTTGTTGGAGATGGGACAGTTGGGGACGACACAGAGGTGAGTGACAAGAGGATAAGGATGGCTTAGACCTGGCCAAATGGGTTGTCCGGCACGGCACGGCACAACACAAGTCTGGATAGGGCACAACACAATTAGGTCCGGTATGGCTGGCCAGAATAAGTTTCTGTACGGTTAGCGGAAAGGGAGGCTAGAAAGCCGAAGAGCTGGAGAGAGGAGGCAACGGCCGACATGGGCAGGGACGGAGGTGGCAGCGGCCTGTAGAGAGGGAGGAGGTGGCTGCGACTGGGGAGGGAGGAGAGGAGGCCAGAGAGGGTGGAGCCGTCAGGAAGGAGGCGGCAAGACAGTAGCCTTATCAAAAGAAAAAAAAAACAAAGCTATTTTTAGTTTTTAGAAGTATGTAATTAATACAGAACATGGTAAATAAAACGACTTGAAAAAAAAGATGCAAGAAACTCTTCGATCTAGCTACATGTGTGATGATTGAACCTGAAACCAACATTAGGGCAGCTGCTTCTGGTGGATTGGTTAAACTAGATAATAGGTACATAACATATAGATTGCTCCTAACTAGAACAAAAGAAAATAGACTTTGTATGAGCGTAGTACCAGGAACTTGAGCCTTCACATCATTCTGTTCGTCAATAGGCCGTGGTGCTTGTTGCTCCTCATGGTTCAATGGACGACCAGCGAAGTAGACTACATGCACCCACAAAAAAGAAATTTTTTACAAAAAAAATTTCGGGCAAGGAGATAGATAGATCGAACTGGTGGTATAGAGGCAAGAAAGTCCTGCATATATACCACGCTTATTTTAGAGCAAGTTTTATGTTTGATTTGAGAAATAAGTGTATACTACAGATGGTTAAGCTTGTAACACATACCACCAGGAGGGTTGGCGGCTTCGCTCATGTCGGATCTCCGGCCGGCTAGCTCCTAAGATGAGATATTGTGCAAAATATTTTTCTTGTAGTAAGAGCAAAGATATGAGCGAAATAATCTGGAAGAAATGTACCTCAATGCAAAGAGCGCAAAAAGTGGAGACATATTTGTTGAGGTATTGCCTATATGCACTCGCATTATGTTGAATGATTGTTCTGTTAAGATGGTATGTACATTCATTGAGGAAACATCTGTTCTTTTAAGCCCCATATTGTTTACATGAAGAGCCTAACTATTTATTCTTGGTGAGTATTTATGTAGCATGTGAGTGTGATTTATTATTATCCTAAAACTTTGCCCTGCTGAACAAGTGAATTGCTAGTCAATGCCCAAGTGATGTTAATTGAGATTAATCATGTTGAAGAGGCACCACTCCGCTGGTCACTAAGAGGTTGTACCAGGGATGAGCTCACAAGGCGAATCCGCAATTCAACCATAAGTGGATGACACTACCCTTGTCAAAATATAAATCAGTAATCCAAAGTAATGCCTCAAGTAAATTTAAAATAACCTCAGAATTGCTCCTCTGGTCAATAGACAGATGCTCCATCTGGAAATACATTCTAACTATCGAGCACAACCGCTAACACATTGGAACGTTCCTGAGTTCCGGTGATAGGCGCTGGGATTTTTAAATTAATATTAATCTCCTTAACTATTTATTCTTGACGAGTATTTATGAGCATGTGAGCGTGATTTATTATTATCCTAAAACTTTGCCCTGAAAGTGAAATAGAATCAAAGGCGCTGGGATTTTTAAATTAATATTAATCTCCTTGGCCATTACCTTCCATTACCTCCTTCGGCATTGGAATGACGAAAAATATTTTGATTGCTCACTTGTTAGGTTTATGCTCCCATAGGTGGCAGAGCAGCTTGAATCTGAAAGCTTTAGTGGTATCGAAGATAATGAAAATCTTAGTAACTATGCAGATGTGCCCTTTTGCATGTATTCAGGTCGTCATGGCGGAAGGAGTGTTGCTTTCAATTATATTCTTCCTATCGTGATCTAGCTCTTACTCGAGGACGATCAATGTTTTAAGCTTGGGGAGGCTGATGCACCCAAAAAGGGCGCATCATTTTTCTATTGCTTATTACATGTAATTCACTGATTTCATCTTTACATGCTCGGATAATTATTAATTAATTGCCAAAAGTACAAGATATGTGTTAGTTGATGTTGTCTGCAGAATCCAAAGAGAATCACACACTTCTGGAAGCAGACATGGAAAGATATCATCACGAGGAAAGAAACTCCACTTGGATGTCAGGGGTGTAGACCTTGGGTTATTATTAGGAATTAGAGATTGGTTTCTATTTGAGTTAGAGATTAGATTCCTTTTGTTAAAGATATGATTAGAGATATGATGTGAGTTCCTATATTTGTTAGAGATATAATTGGAGTTAGATTCGATCTGTTAGGGGGAGTCCATTTATATAAAGAGGGCTACCGCATGTTATTGCAAACAATCAGAGAAATATCAAAGTCTTCCTCATCTCTAGTCTCTCTCTCTCTCGTTCTACGCCGATGCCATCCGGTCATCTTCTTGGTGGTGTTTACCCCGGTTCATGACACTTGGATCACTGTGAACCGATGCTCCAGAGAGGAATACAGCTTGGGATACAATCCAGCATGACAGTACCACGCAACGTTGCAACCGTACCCTACATTTGCAAGTGCACCACATCAAACAGATCATGGTTCGTGATCGCTCTGAGGTGGTATTGGACCTCCTAGTGGTGAAACCTCTTCGCATTGCTAAAACCCTAGAGTCTAACTATTTTAAGGCTCTCTCTTAGATTCATCTTCATCTATCTAACAATATTCTCCAAGAGGTCACAAAGGAGACCACCATTGCTGTGTTATGGCTAAAGCTAGAACAGATCTGCATGACTAAGGATTCGACCAGCAAGATGCTTGTGAAGCAGAAGTTTTTCTTGCTTAGATTGGCAGAAGGTGGATCTGTGCTGAACCACTTGACTATCTTTAAAGATATCGTCGCCGATCTTGAAGCAATGGATGTCAAATATGATGATGAAGATTTAGGTCTTATTCTACTCTCCTTGCTGTCTAGTTCATTCTCTATGTTCAGTGACACAATTCTTTATAGTCGGAACACTCTCAACCTCAAGGAATTTTATGATGCTCTGCATGTAAAGGAGAAGTTGAAAACCATGATGTCGATTGCAAACTTGAGTTCACATGCAGAAGGTGTATCTACTCGTGGAAGACAAATTGAGAGGTCTCCATCCAGAGTTTTAGGAGCAAGAGTAAATTTCGAGGCTGCTCTAAGTCAAAGAACAAGAAATCGTGCTGTTATTGCAGGAAAAGTGGCCATGACATATCCAAGTACTGGAAACTCCAGAACAAGGAAAAAAAGGAACAACAGTTCCTTTTGTACCATTCCGAGCTAAGTTCAGAACGGTACATCGGTATGATCTGGTATCGAAATGTACCATTCTAAAAGCCAAACTGGTATGGCCATTGGAATGGTATTGACAAGTATGTTACATACACTATGCATACCAAATTTCAGTTGTAATATTACTTCAAATATATAGTAGTAGGATCAAATATAACATATAGTTCAATGAGTTCAATAGACGGTATTATGAATTCCACCGGTATGGCTGGTATTGTCCAGTATCGGGTAGGTATAACCGGTATTGATTGGTATGGAAGGTGGCACAGGACGTAGAGCTACTTTGTACTGTTTGAGGTGACAAAATGATATATACCGGCCAGTACCAGTACGATATTTTTACAGTATGTTCAACTCCTGCAAATATTAGCAAAACCGATATATTAAAGCCAGCCAGCCCTAGATTTATAAGGGATATTTTAGACCGTTAGGCCTTGTTTGAACAAACAGGGGAGATTTTCCCTAGGAGAAAAATACCTTAAGGCCTTGTTTGAAAGGCCCATTCCCAGTCAAAATCCACGTGAGTGGGCTAGAAAATTGAACTAAAATCCCAATCTATCCACGTGATGGATCGGGATTGTGGCCCAACCCAATCCTAGCTCGGCTTTGCTAGTGTGATTGGTAAGTTGAGGCATAGGAGGGGAAATCCCGCCCCCCCGGGGGGGGGGGGGGAGGCTCCTCAGGCCGGGATGATTTCCCCATACAATGTGCAACAGCTCTCAGCTCGCCCCTCTGATACAGCTCCACATTGCCTCGCCGGCAGTTGCACTCGATGTCATCGCCTTCTCTCAGTGCCTCTGCTACCGCACGCTCGCCATCGCACCCATTGATCCCAATGAGAACTAAGGAGACGGCACTGACTCTAGGAACACTAGGGCGGTGAGGCGTGCTAGTCTGCACCCTGTGGAGGATAGGCGGCAATGGCGAATCTCTAGATTGAAGGTTGTAGCACCGCTGCCATATCAGAGAAGGGTGCAGTGATGGTGGTGCTCCATAGGCAGTGGGCGACGACGCGCTCCAAAATTTATAATTTAGCTAACATTGTTTGGGAAAACCGACCATATTGACAGAATACTCTCCCAAAAGTCTTCCTTTCAAGTATGTATATATATTCGGAACAGTACTTGTGTGTCTTAGGTTTACGCAAGTAGAGAACTCGAAAGGGTGATTCTTAGATGGTAATATATATTATGCAATGAAACTTTTTTTGTGTACTGATACAATCAACCTTCGGTTTTTCTGGCACTAAATCAACAAAAAAAAATTCTAGAAAAAATTGACTATATAGTCCATAGAGTGTTTTAGCACCCTTTGAAATTTCAACTTCAAATTCAAAATATGTTAGAAGAAAAGATAAGTTTGTTGCGAATAGTATCATTTCTCTTTTTCCCATTTTCTTTTGATTTATCATTTGTCAGATTTTTCTTATTTTTATTACTCTTACTAGAATGAATTTGAACTTAAAATTTTATTCATAGGTAGAGGAAATTGAAAAATATGTCTAGATTTTTTTTTGAAAAATTTTCACATTGATTTAGTGCCCAAACAAAAATTAAAGTGATTGCATGAGTGCACCACAAAGGGTGATTGAATGACATACATGGCCTTCTTGAGATATATATCAAGTGTACAGACTAATGGTGAATGTCATGAGTTATCACAGTTGCCTTTGCTGACATTCTCTACAGATCTTACTGACATATATGCAGATGAAATTTAAACTGAATGGACTCTTTAAACGAACATTTTGGATATTTCTATGTGTAACTTTATTAACTCGTAGTTTAGGTACATGAAATTCAAAGTTTAGGTACGGAACATATTAGACACGTGATATGTTTATGGAATGTGAGTTTGGAACTCATTTTTAAACTCAAATATCTCGCCTTTTAATTAATACAACTATAGTCCACACAAAAAATAAGTAATGTAACTAGTTCAAACTAGTTTATAATTGCCTTAAAAACTACTTTATAATTAATTTAATGTTTTTTTGCTGTTTCATATGTAAGTAATGTATCTAATATACCAAGCATCGGGAGTCTCTCGTAGCATATCAACATGCATTGACTTGGAAGCCTAGAGTTTTTGTAGTTTTCAGTGACTATATGTGTGTTGTTTTAAGGTGAGATGAACAGATGCACCAAAAGTGTGGAATATGCACTAGATATATCCCTATGTAACATCTACATGACAATATGATTGCATCTTTGCATTGAATGATCGTACCTGGTATATTGAAGACCCTGGATCATTTGTCGACCCATTTATAACTGGAGACACCTTTTGAATCACCGTTTCCATTTCACCAGTGGTAGGTCTGTTATGTTGGTCAGTGTCCACACAAATATGAGCTATGTCAATGCATCTCTTCACGTGTGGGCAGTCTGCGTCTGGTGATTTATGCCACTGCGAAGTTCAAACATACAGTAAGGATGACATCTTGTATATGTTGTAAAACATAAAGTATTACTCAATATATGTCATTCCAGACATTCGGTATGCCTTCAAGATTCAAACCTGATAACTAGTTTACTAAGTTTTATCACATTATATTAGTAAAATGCAATAAGAGTCACTACAACAAAACATCCGTGGGGAGACATCATATTGGTAGGTTAGAGACGTTCTGTTTCGTCTCCCACAGACAACTGAGACGCTTTTATAAAGCGTCATAGAAACGTCTCTACATGAACCGTCTCAAAAATATAGAGACGCTCTCTAAGGCGTGCCTATATTATTTGAGACGTTCATTAGAGACATCTGCACTGTATCCCTATAAAGTTAGAGACGCTTTTATAAAAACGACTGCACCACGTCTCAATTAATATAGGCACGTGCATTGAGACGTTATGTGCCGTCTCAAGATGTCCTATGTAGTATGTATTTTTATTTTGATTGGTATATATTTTCTTCTATACACACAAATACGTATCCGTATGAGAATATAGTATTCCATATATTTATTATATATACATGTATATATAATAATTTTATAGGCAGCACCAGTATATTGAATACATATTTTATAAAATATAAGGAATGGGTGTTGCACAACAGATATACTGTTATAAGAAAAGCAAACCAACTACAACTGGAACTAAGCCACACCCCAGGCAAACCATTGGCAATTGACAAATTCGCCACCATTGCACCCTCCAAACCCAAAGAAGTTTACATAAGAGAGGTTTACAAATAATTATAGCATCCATTTAAATCAACAGAGTTCACAACTAAATAAAAATCTAATATGCGATAAACACATGTTGGTAAAACATCCTCCAATTTGACACACATCTTTTTTTAAACTGCTATAATAAATCATCGTGTCTATTTCTTCAATCGTAAAATTGTGCATCGTGTCTTCCACTGCATTTCTTTTCATAGTCCTCCATATCCTGCAAACATAGCAATATTAACAACAAAATATCAGATATGAGCAATCATGAAAAATCTTACGGTACAAGGTCAGTTAATGAAACTAGAAGTGGCATACCTAGCGAGTAGAACGTTTAGGCTTTTTTACCTGAAGCAATAGATATTATATGAGTAACAAGACACAAATATTTCTGGTAGGAAAATTATTCTTGTAGTTCAAAGAATTGATCTTACGTAGAACCGTGGCCAAGCAACAACACAACCAATTGAATCCTTTACCGTACAGTATTTTTCAAATGGTCTAGGCAGCCTCTCATCACCAATATTTGTAACACCATGAATAGCCACCCCATAATATTCATCTCCAAGCATGTTTCCTCCAACCACATGTGTGCTATCTGAACTGATCACTAAATTTCCTTTGGCCACAACTTTACCTTTGTATATTGGATTCAATGAAAATAGGTACACTACCCTTTGATCCTATCATTTTAAGAAAAATGTCATTGTCATTCACAAAAAATGAGCATTGTCTTTCATTGACATATAAAATACTTGTTTTATTAACTACTAATGCTCGACCTAACTATCGACATACCGCGAGAAGAAAAGAGAGAGTCTAGAAGCAAGGGGAGGTCAAGACAGCACTAGGAGAGAAAACGGCTGCCGGCTAGCTAGTTCGCACAAGACCACACAAACACAGATATCAATACTAACAAGAGCATAAACATGGCATGCCCTACACAAGTACTAAACACAGATATACTGAAAGTACTAAGCACAGACATACTGAACACTGAACACATGCATACATCACAGTTTACACATTGACTAAACACAAGCACAACTCACAACTAAACTTCTTAAACATATAACACATAAAAACTAAATAGAGACTTCAACTAATTACTCGTCAACAGAGATGACTAAAACCAGGTCATATCACCACAATCACATCTCATACACATAGTAGAAAGATATAAATCCTCAATTTCACAATTGCAAAGTACAATAGAGGTAAGAAGTCCAGGTATATAGCCCAAGATTTAATGCTAGTGCCCCCAGTCAGCCCAACTAAAAGGCCCTCACTCATTTGTGATTTATCAAATTGATGAAGGAAGTCTTCATTTTGCCCTCTACTAAAAGGCCCAGGTATACTTGCCTTTGTGGGTGTGCCCCCTCTCAGATTTTGTCCTGGATCCGCCCCTGACTAACAGCAGTTAAGGTGAACAGTAATTAAGAAAGCAAAGAAATAGATGACACGCTGAAGTAGAGAGGGGATTGGAGTAAACCGAGAGGGGGTGTAGTAGCAGAGGGAAGTCGTGGAAGCAGAGGAGGTGGTTGCCGGCGGTGTTGTAGGCAGAGCAGGCGTCACTGTGGATGTGTAGCAGCAGTCGGTGTCGGTGATGATGCAGCCGGCGGAGAGAGAGAGGTCGCCGGTGAAGTAGATCGTCGGTGAAGTGTCACCTTACAGTGTGTGCAGTCAAACTATACTAACACTGATCGAAGTTATCATCTTGAACATATAAGTTACACTGATAGGAGTAAATTTATTATAATTATATAACTTGTTTTGTGCATATGATGGTAAAATATAACTTATTTTGGCCACCATGCATGGCTGCCTTATTTTGCCACCGTGGTCATCTCACATGAATGCATAGATCGAGCACAGAAGATATACCAAATCACTCCCAAAATCATCACAATCACTAGTGATCCGGCTAGAGATCCTAACCCTTGGATCAACGAAACATCCACCAAACCTCACTACTACAGAAAGCCTCATAGTAGACGCCTCATCACAGACGGTTTTGTGAAACCGTCTCTGATGAGCACTATTACAGACGGTTGTAATTTGGAGGCCATCTGTGGTATTTGTGGCGGGAAAAAGGATTATCACAGACGGTCGGTCTATATTAAGAACCGTCTGTGATAATCCCAGATTATCACAGACGGTTTTTAATAACAAACCGTCTGTGATAAGCTGGTTATCACAGACGGTTTTAATTAAAAACCGTATGTGAATTATCACAGACGGTTTTAATTAAAAACCGTATGTGAATTATCACAGACGGTTTTTAATTAAAAACCGTCTGTGATAATGCCTCTAAGGCATTTATTGCGCTGCTCAGACCGCATCTGTCTTCATTTCGATCCAGATCTAACCACTGCTGCGCACTTTTTCACTCGGGAGGAAGCTAGGCGATTTCAAGCCAGTTAATTTGGTGGGAAGAGGCAGAGATTGAGCTTTGAAGATTCAGACTTTCCTGGTTGCTCTAGATATGGTTAGTAATGAAATTTATTTTTTCTTTAATTGCATTACAATTTAGGTCTAAGTAATCCATGAGTGTTATTGAAGATGGTTAATTTGCAAAATTGTTGGTTATATAATAGCTGTTGTGTTTATAATATGAATTGAGCTAGCAAATTAAGTCTCAATATAATAAATGTGGCCGGTATATATGTAGTTATAATTAGTTAATCTAGATTTTAATACTAAGTTGTTATATGTGTACATAACGTAGGACCGAAGCTGGATGTATGCCGCGAGCCGTGTGAGTGAAGAGTACATTAATGGCGTGTCTGCTTTTGTAAGAGCTGCCGAGGAGGATATGTTGAATAAGGGGGTGGAATATATGTGCTGTCCATGCACTGACTGCGAGAATTTGAAGATGTTTAAGAACCGAGGGCAAATTGAAGCGCACTTGATTCGGAGGGGTTTCAAAAAGGATTATACGTGTTGGACCAGTCATGGCGAAGTGAATGATCATATGCCACCGGATGACATCGCCGATGAAGTGAATGATATGCAGCCGGATGACATCACCGGTGAAGTGAATGACACGCCGCCAGATGATGTCGATTATCGTTTGGATTCGGATAGGTTGCACGATGATAATCTGGATCAGATGCTTCGCGATGTAGAAGAGAACTATGATGAGAGAGAGTATGTTAAATTCCGGGGCTTGATCGAGGACTCGGAGAAACCTTTGTACACAGGCTGCAAGTACACGAGGTTGTCGGCCGTGCTTGAACTGTTGAAATTGAAGGCAAGCAATGGTTGGTCCGACAAGAGTTTCACGGCGCTGCTAGGTCTTTTAGCGGACATGCTTCCAGAGGGAAATGAGTTGCCTAAAACCACGTATAAAGCCAAGAAGGTTCTTTGTTTGTTGGGAATGGAAGTAGAAAGAATACATGCATGCCCGAACGACTGTATCCTCTACCGTAAAGAGTATGCAAACATGCATGTATGTCCGGTGTGCAACGCATCCCGATACAAACGTAACAATCAATTAGATGATGGCGAGGGAACAGAGGCGAAGAAAGGACCTCCTGCTAAGGTGGCATGGTATTTTCCTATAATTCCCCGTTTGAAAAGGTTTTTTGCAAATCCAAAGGAGGCAAAACTGCTACGTTGGCACTCGGAGGAGCGCAAGAAGGATGGAATGCTAAGACACCTTGCTGATTCCGCGCAGTGGAGAAACATTGATAGGAGTTTTGCAGAGTTCAGTGCAGAACCAAGGAATATAAGGTTTGGGCTGAGTACGGATGGAATGAATCCTTTCAGAGCATGAGCAACCGACATAGCACATGGCCCGTGACTCTCTGCATCTATAACCTTCCTCCTTGGTTGTGTATGAAGCGAAAGTACATTTTGCTGTCGATACTTATCCAAGGGCCAAAACAACCTGGGAATGATATCGATGTGTTCCTAGCACCGTTGGTGGAAGATCTAAAAGTACTGTGGAACGAAGGGGTACAGGTATGGGATGCATACAACCAAGAGAACTTCACTCTGTGCTCCTTATTGTTCTGCACCATAAATGATTATCCTGCCCTTGGTAACCTATCGGGCCATAGTACAAAAGGTGCCAAAGCTTGTACTCACTGTTTAGATGGTACCAAGAGTGTGTGGCTGAGACACTCACGCAAAACCGTCTACATGCATCACCGCCAGTTCCTTCGGAGGGCTCACCCATACCGCAAGATGAAGAAACAATTTGACGGAGAGAAGAAAGACGGTTCAGCTCCAAGGCATTTAAGGGGACACGAGGTTTATGATACGGTTAAGGATTTAGATGTTGTCCTCAGAAAGGGACGTAAATTGAGGGCTCATGAGAAGAACACCTGGAAGAAGAGATCAATATTTTGGGACTTACCTTATTGGGAGTACCTAGATGTTCGACACTGCATCAACGTCATGCACATAGAAAAGAATGTATGCGACAACTTGATTGGTCTCTTGCTGAACATTCGTGATAAAACAAAGGACGGCGTCAACGCACGGCTTGACTTGGCTGATATGGACATTAGGCCTGAGTTAGCACCGACATGCATTGATAATGGACGAACGTACCTTCCCCCTGCGTGTTACACTCTGTCCAAGGCTGAGAAAACAGAACTGTGCCAGTGCTTGCATGGTGTCAAAGTTCCGTCTGGTTACTCCGGCAACGTGAAGAAACTTGTTTCGATGCAAGATTTGAAGTTAAATGGCATGAAGTCTCATGATTGCCATGTGCTGATGACACAAATGCTCCCTATTGCAATTAGAAATATTTTGTTGATCAAAGTCCGAGAGACAATCATGAGGCTATGTTATTTCTTTAACACAATTGTTCTGCAGGACTAGATGCTCTGCAGGACGAGGTGGTGATGACTCTATGTCATCTTGAAATGTATTTCCCTCCTTCGTTTTTCGATATCATGGTCCATCTTATTGTTCACGTTGTGTGAGAGATAAAAATGTGCGGGCCCATATTCCTACGTAGCATGTACCCATTTGAGAGGTTCATGGAAATTCTCAAGTCCTATGTACGGAATCGATCTTGGCCGGAGGGCAGCATCATCGAAGGTTATGCAAGCGAAGAGGTCATTGAGTTTTGTGTCGATTATATGGCTCAGACTCAACCGATAGGTGTGCCTCAATCTCGTCATGAAGGGAGGCTGAAGGGTATTGGAACTATCGGAAGGAAAGCAATCACTGCAGATATTGACACGTATACTCAAGCCCATTTCACCGTCTTGCAACACATGACTGAAGTGGCGCCTTATGTCGACCAGCACAAGGATGTGCTTCGGCAACAGAATCCGGAGCGGCCGGATGTTTGGATCATGAGGCAACACAACAGTCGGTTCAACCAATGGTTGAAGGAGCAAATCGCTAGGAGCTCGCCAAGTGAGATGCTGACATAGTTGGCAAAAGGGCCAACATTTACAATTGTGAAATGGCAAGGATATGACATAAATGGGTACACATTCTATACGCAGTCTCAGGATGTAAAGAGCACTAACCAGAATAGCGATGTCCGCATAGTTGCGTTCAGTACTGATGGGTCAAGAAACTCATACTATGGGTTCATAGAAGAGATTTGGGAGCTCGACTACGTGCTTTTCAAGATCCCCTTATTTCGCTGCCGTTGAGTGCATCTCCCACAGGTGAAGGTTGACAAGTACGGTGTCACTACCGTGGACCTCCAACGTGTCGGGTACAAGGACGAACCATTCGTACTCGCCAACCAAGTTGTTCAAGTTTTCTATGTAACCGACCCGGCAAATAAGAAACGCCATGTAGTTCTTCATGGAAAAAGGAGAATTGTTGGAGTAGAGAATGTAGTGGACGAGGAAGAATACAATCAATTTGACGAGTTACCTCCTTTTAGAAAAGGCATAAGGGTCGACGACGTCGAACAACGTGACGAAACTAGTTATGTACGCATTGATCATCATGAAGGGCTATTTTAAAAGGAAATAAGCAAGTAGAATGAGAATGTGCGACATATATATATTCCCGGAAGAGCACCTCTTAAAACTAGGACTTGGTTGCCAAAGATTCCACGCTTGGTATATAGAACAGTCCAATAGGCCAGAGGCAGAACGACGCTCAGGTATCACTGTCAAATTCAAGCCGGAACATTTCTTGCACGAAGCTCAGGAATGTGTCTTCGCGGTGACCTTTGATGACATATTTGGTCTTTTCACGCTCAATGCTCTCGACGCCTCGCTCGTTCGATGCTGGATGCTGTAAGTCTGTGCAATCACAGTCTCTGTTCACGTAATACCGATATATGTCACAATTTGTTGCTTTTCTGTGTATACATATAGATTCATGCTGACCGAAGCTAGATCATCGAAATCACCAATTGGTTTCCTGGACCCACGCTTGGTCGCCATTGATACCATCAACGAGGATGCATCCTTCGTCGAGAACTATATTACAAATGCACTGCTGGCTCACCGCGATAAGGAATTTGTTCTTATGCCATACAAGAGCACTTCCATTGGATTTTAATTGTAATTATACCAAAATGGAACAAGGCTATATACCTTGATTCTCTAAGTAAGAACAAATCCAAGTACACAGCTATTGCCCAAATACTCGATAGGTAAGTACATTGTACATTGTACTCTATCTTTCCTTCCGAATGACTAATCTAACTTTTTCGAATAACGAAGGTCGTTCGTCACATACGTTCAACAAACACGTGGCTCGACGACAGCGGCCAAGCCCTTGAAATATGATCGCAATTTTTGGGTATTCGCTAGCTACACATTAATTAATCATATACAACACTTAGTAGTAATGCCACTTGATTTAACACATTCTATTTTTTGCAGTGCCACCAGCAGCAGCCGGGCAACACGTGTGGATACTACGTGTGCCACCATATGAGACTACTCCTCGATTCCACCAAGATCACCAATTCTAAGGTCTATCAATCTTCCCACATTTATTTCATACATGTCAGGTTTTATATGTGCGCGCGTTGATATTCCTATCGACAGGCTGCGCCCATCACTACATCTGCATTGAAACAAACAGACTTTGCAAAAATTCGAGGAGAGTTCATTTGGTTTTTGTGGACTGAAGTCATAAGACCAGATGGAGAGTTCCACTACGCAGAATGATTTTTTATTGTAATTCTAAGTGCAAATGCAGTGTAGATCTTTTGTAATTGTGTATTTGTTAATGGATATTTTATTTCAATTCAATTAGCTGATTTGCGAAATGGATGCTTTATGTTTGTGAAATGAAGTGCGTTGTCAATTGGATGTTTTATGTCTATGAAATGAATTGAGATGTGAAATGTATCTGAAATGAAATGAGATGTGTGAATTGTATATGTTTTATGTCTGTGATTATTTGCTTGTTTAAGAGGGCATGGCTAGCATTTCCTGAGTCTAGCCAATAAACAGAAATATATTTAGGGGTTGAAGGGAATATCATAGACGGTTTTTGAGTAAAAACCGTCTGTGATAGCTGATAATCACAGACGATTTTTAGTTAAAAACCGTCTGTGCTTATATGTATCACAGACGGTTTTTACTCAAAAATCGTCTGTGATGGTTAGTATCACGACGGTTTTAACTAAAAATCGCTGCGTGATTATCGATATCACGCACGGTTTTACTCAAAACCGCTGCGTGATAGCTAATAATCACAGACGGTTCAAAAACCGTCTGTGATGACCTTTGATTATCACTGACCCATAAATACAGACGGTTCACAAAACCGTCTGACGTTTTTGAACCGTCTGTGATGACCTTTTCTGTAGTAGTGCCTCCTCTTTTTCCTCCTACAACTCCCCTCTCTCTCCTCCTCCACTCTCCACATGAGCCAGGGTTGTCCGGCTCGCCACCGGTCACCATTGCCACCACACCGGTAGGCTTGCTGTGCCACCTTGCCTGCCAGCTACCATAGCTGCCTCCGCACTGTAACATCTCATTTTGGAAGTTTAGTTCGCTTGTTGAAGTTGCCGAGTTGCTCAGTTGTTTCGGATTTTCTATTGGCAAAATCATAGTTTAAGAACTAAAAGCAACCTAAAATGGGATCCAAATCCAAATCCAAGCCAAATCGAATTCAATTCAAAAAAATCCCCAAATCAATGACCTAGCTTGGGCGAGCCCAACTCCCTCCCTCTATTCCCTAGGCATCTGGCCCTGGACACTTGAGTACTCAACTATCATCAACAACAAGATTAGTTCGAACATGTTTTATGGTCCAATTCGACCGGTTGTTGCGCCACACCTCGTATGGCCGCACGTTCCCAACCGATCACGAAGTGCGTGGCTAACTAATGGTAGCCTATGCACCAAGATGGAAGGAAAAGATTTGTTCTAGGTACACTATCTTTGCAATGGAAAGATGATGACACCCTATCTCCATCTAATGGAAGTAATTCTCAACAATCTCTTACGGATAGAAAGCAAAGCTTTGAAAGGTAAGAATCAACAATCGGATCAGGAATTCTATCCCAAAAATCAATGGCATAGTTGGTACCGTGTGGGAGCCATGTAGGTTGCTTTCAACCCTTGCCGGCCTATAAAAGGAGGAAGGGGAAGGACGCACTTGGGCACCCTAGACAGGCGAACCCTTGGGGGCGAGGAGGACAGACTCCATATGCACACATAAAAAATACACAAAGAGGATATACACATGGAAGGAGAAGGTAGAGGAACCTAAGCAAGCAATCTGTACAGGTCTAGGCCATGACGTATTATGCTCAAGATGGTAAAGAACCTCCTCTTTTTCTCTTTCTCTTTTATCTAGCTAGCTTGTATGTCGATGGATGGTGACAGTAATGGGGGCTTCACCAATACCTACGGATGCTACCGGTAACACCATCGATCAGGTGCTTTGGAGCTTGTTGTTGTGCAGTCCACGGCCACAACGTTGGGGCTATCAAGATTGCCATCAGCTTTCTAACTCACTAGGCTTGACGCATGAAGTCCCTCCACTCTTACATGCGGCACACGCCCTGCCCAAGTTGTGCAGACACGATGATCCGCCATGTATATACTAGAGTAGTCTCATCTATTGTTGAAGACGTTGTGGTTGCCATCGACATATTACTCAACTTGAGACCAAAGCAGGATAGTACATGACTACACACGCATGAATCAATGGGCTATGCATGCGCATACCTCTGATCTGATGATAACTCCATATGGCAGAGCTGATGGCACTACTCACATCATCGACCGCTGGTGATACTCGAACATCGTCGACCACCTTCTGTACTCAGTCGCTTACGACTACCTTCTGTGCTCGATCACTTATGGCCACCTTCGGTGATCGGCCGCTTACAACCATCTGATGTACTTAGACATCACATACCGCTGCTGATACTCGGTCACGTTTGACCACCTGTGATGCTCAGACCCTTTCGCTGACTGCAATACTCAGGCACTTTTGACCGCCTTCCAAGCTCGAACTTCTTCAACCGCCTTTGAAACATGGGTGCTTTCGATAGCTAGCGATACACACGCGCTTTTGACCGCTAGTGACATTCGGGTGCTTTCGACTGCTTGCGATATTGGGGCACTTTTGACCACCTTCCAAGTTTAGTCTTCTTCGATTGCCATCAGAATACGAGCACTTTCAACCGCCTAATGGAGTCGGATGTCACCGATCGAAACATCACTTATACATGGGCATCTTCGACCACCTATGATAATCGGGTGCTTTCAACCACCTGCAATAATCAGGTGCTTTCGACCACCTACAATACTCGGGCGCTTTCTACTGCCTATGATACTCATGCACTTTCGACTACCTTTAATACTTAGACTTCTCTAACCATTCGATACTCAGACTTCTTTGACCACCTTTGGAGCACATGCGCTTTTGACCGCCTACGATACTCGGGCACCTTCGACTATCTTTGGTGTTCGGACATCTTTGACCACGTGTCGTACACGGATGCCTCCAATCGCTTGTCAAAGTTGGATGCCTCTGACCGCTACTCAAACTCGGACGCCTCCGACCGCTTGTCAAAGATAGACACATTCGATCACTTGTCAAATTTGGACACCTTCAAGAGCTTGTCAAAGTTGGACGCCTCTGACCACTACTTAAACTCGAACACCTCTGTCTGCTTGTTGAACTCAAGTGCCTCCGACCAACTATGATACTTGGTTGCTTACAACCACTCACTATACTTGAGCATCGTCGACAACTGAAGTACTTGTACACCTCCCTACCACCCGTGATACTTGGACGAGGTGTGCTACAGTAAATGGTACTGTTACAATGATCGGTCAAGTGGTCAATGGTTTCTGACTACTGGGTTACAGCCAATGGCGATGGCTTCCAACCAACGATTACGAGCGATGGTCGATGGTTTCCGACCTACGACTACGAGCGATGGTCGATGACTTTCGACCTACGACTATGAATGATAGTTGATGGCTTTCGACCTGCGACTATGAGCGATGATTGATGACTTTCGACCTACGACTACGAGAGATAGTCGATGATTTTCGACCTACGACTACGAGCGATGGTTGATGACTTCTAACCTATGGCTATGAGCGATAGTCAATGGTTTTTGACCTACGACTACGACTGATATTCGATGGCTTTTGACTACCTATTACAATTGATGGTCGATGGCTTTCAGCTTTTGGCTAGCGACCATGAGCGATGGTCAGTGGCATTCAACATCCGGTGGATTTTGACCACGGGCAACATCCGATGGCTTTTGAGCATGGCTACTTCCGATGGATTTCGACCATGGATAACTTCTGCTAGATTTCGACCACGGGCTACTTCCGATGGATTTCGATGACGGGTTACTTCTGACAGATTTTGACAATGGGCAACATCCGATGGATTTCGACCACAGGCAACACTCGATGGATTTCGAGCATGGTCAACATCGATGGATTTCGACCATGGTCAACATCCGATGGATTTCGACCATGGGCAACATCCGATGGCTTTTGACCTTGGGCTACTTTTGATGGATTTCGACTATAGGTAACATCCGATGGCTTTCGACCATGGCTACTTTCGATGGATTTCGACCACGGGAAACGTCCAATGGCTTTCGACCATGGACATCTTCCGATGGATTTCGACCATGATGGCTTTCGACCATGGACTACTTCCGATAGATTTCGACCACGATGGATTTCGACCATAATGGCTTTCGACCATGGACTACTTTCGATGGATTTTGACTACGATGGCTTTAGACCATGGACATCTTCCAATGGATTTTGACCATGATGGCTTTCGACCATGGACTACTTCCGATGGATTTCAACCACGATGGCTTTTGACCATCGACCACTTGCGATGGATTCCGACCATGGTGGCTTTCGATCACGGACAACTTCCAATGGCTTTTGACCACATCGCTACTGGACCCTGGTGACCTGCTCTATTAAAAGTAAGGAGGGTATGCCCTTACGACACCTGAGTTCGGCTAAGTGTGTCTGAACAACAGTGGGGTCCTTCCCGTTGGTCACTTTTGACCACTTCAGCATCTGACCTAGGTGTTCTACTCTACTAGCCTCTCCACTCGAATTAAGTACATTTACTACATTGATTCTGCTATTGTGTCATCAAATCAATCATGCTTTGATGTGAATCATGCACTCTTTTAACCACCTTAATTTTGTGTGTCGTTTGATATCGACAAGGTTGAACGGCAGAGGCGGGCGTGGCCAATGCAATGCTATGCTATCAACGGCCCCATATCTCGATGAGGCTATGGATCATGCCAACATCCACATCTACATCAGCCATTCGTCACATGTATGGAGAATGTGATGCGAAGATTGAAGACAACGACTAATGCGTAGCTTAATCGGAGGTATTCTGTGGGTTTGCCCAGGAGATGTAATTAATCGGGAGCCTTCCGAGGCCCTGGAAACCAAGAGATCATATTGCTTATGTCAGATCTACTATGCAAGTAGGCCATGGAGTGCAGTCATATAAATATGCCCGCACTCCTATACACCAAGGCAAGAAATCTTAGAGCGATTTCTCATGTCAAACAATTTGCATTCAAATGGTAAGTGCAATATGATCAAAGTGGTAACTTGGCTTTGCTCAATGCTTTGATAATCTTGGTCTTGATCTTGTTCAAACTGATGCATCTTCAAGTTTTTTGGTTCTAGTTACGCGAAATATGCCAAAAACCAACTAACGCGAGACTAGAAACAAAATATTTTGAATAAAATGAAATAAATCGCAATAAACTCACTTAAATCTAACAATAGCAATTTGGTGATATGAGATATAATGAGTGTGGGATATCGATGAGGTCAAATGAAGTTTGAGCGAGAGAAAATGGCAGTGTGGAAAATCTGTCAAGAGGAACAAATCAAAGAGGAATCAAGGAGGATGAATGAATATTTATGGGAATATTCCACTCTAGATTGTGATGTGATTAGGCTGACTAGAGAATATTATTGCTTGAATCTTACAAATGATTTCTTATATTATTTTCTATTTATAAATGAAGTTCCATAAGTTAAGTAATACCTATTGATAGTTATAAGGATTTACAGTGTAATAGGCATAATTTTAATTAACTAGATTAATCTTAGATTTCACATTGCTAAGATTCTTATGACATTTGAAATATATAAACAATTATATTTTACATAATTTGTAATGAAATTTTATACATTAAATTAAGTATTAGTTATAATTTAACTAAATTAATTTCCTTAATTCAACCTTGACAAGGATATAATAATACTCAAATTATTATTTATCTGTAAATGATATTGTTATGTCATTACACTTCTTCAGTATACCCCTTATCTATAAGGGAGAAATTTCATAGGGTAGTCATAACTTCTCCTACGACCACCTCATAGTCGTAAGTTCTTCTATAATCACCTCATAGTCGTAAGTTTTCCTTCAACCATCTCATGGTTGTATGTTATCTAGCGATCACCTTGTGGTCATAGATCTTCCTATGACTAAGTCAAACTTTGGCTAGCCTATCCACGACAACCTATTGCATCATGGACTTGTCTAACAAGGTAATAAGTGCTTGCGTTTATTCTATAGAATAACCGCACATAACTTCTCTCTGACAGTAACTGCCGCATGATGAGTCAGTTACCACATCTTTAATAACTCCCATCGGATGGTTATCATTCAAAACGTTAAAGCATCTCTTGGCATGGAAAAAGGTCGTCACCTTACAAGCTATATAAAGGTGGACATTAGAGAGAAGAAGAGGAGGATCCGGGAGTAGCAGTAGGGTAGAACATTTTGCATTACTTTCTCCATTGTAATCAGCTCCATTGTAAACAATTCATTAAGCAATATCCACACAGGAAGTAGGGTTGTTATTCTCATAGCAGATGGCTTGAATCTATGTACAAATCCCTATGTCTTTTCTCTACATGATTGTAGACAAGTCTTCAAGAGTTCCCCAGAACTTAAACAAATCATACGTAAGATCAATACTAAAACATCGACAGTTGGCACCGTTCATAGGGAACATCTTCACCAAAACTCCGGTAATTCCTTGTTGGCAAGTTATCTTCTTTTGATGTCCTCATAGCAGGAGAGTAGAATGAGGAGAACTGGTTTGACCTGGCTGAATATGCAGATCTTGACATGGATGCCTGCTACGACTTTGAGCAAACCATGCTTTCATCTGACAGTGCGGCTATTTCTGGAGATCCATCGTGATATCTCAGAGATCGTACTGTGGGTAGGGCTGAGAGGGGTCCTTATCCCCACAACATTACACGCAATGAAGGAATGAGTTTTCCCAAAGGGCAAGGGTCAATCTGGTCATAAACAAGACTTGCAACATGACAAGGGGCCTACCTCCAAGTGTTCGAGTCCCCCATCGACCACTCGATCTGGTTCAACAAGCCTTGGAATCTATTATTCTATGAATCTACCAGCATCTGGTGGTCATGACTCTTCAGTTATCCCCACAGAGAATGTGGGTAGGCTCCCAGCGAGTTCGCCCATACTCTCGCAGGGTTCAACTCCGGTCAGGGGTGGTTATAACCAAGAATTTCCTTTTATGGAGAGACCTATTCTACGCCATGAGGCTCTGTCATTTGACAACTCCTCAAGCCAGGAGGCATCTAACATAAGTGGAGATCATGTTTGGGAGGTCTGTGCCCTCCCCTCAGATACTAATCACTCTCTCGGAGGAAGGCCTGACAGTGCTCCCCGCCGATCACACACTATGACCCCTCGTGGTGATGGTGAGGAAGCCTCCAGTGATGAGTCAGGCGAGTACTCTAGCGAGCGTGGGAGAAATCCTCAAAATAATCACTCTAAATTCAGGCGGCCTCAACCAGCCTCAGATGTTGAGGATCTCAAGACCATTTAAAGAAGGAGATTGGTTGCCTAGAGGTTTTTGCTTGGGCACATCCAATACCGGTCTGAGGAGGCTTGGGAGCTTCAACACATAAATGATCTGCTCAAAAATCCAACTAAAGAGCTTGCTTGAGCACCGGGCTACAACCACTTTGTTGAAGGGATCGCACGAAGACTGAGGCATGATGGCCAAGCCAAGCAACCTCGCCAACACAACTCCGTGAGTCAAACAGGTATGACTGCTTCTAGTCGTTCTCCTAACCACAACTCTAGTTAGAGAAGAGTTCCTCAAACGACCCTAGATCAGCGAGCTTATGGAGGAGGTGATTGTTCACCACTTCGAGCAAGAAATCTACAACAATATATTGAATACGAGGAGTATTACCTTTGAATGGATAAGACTTATTACAGGTTGGGTCCATCGACTACTAGGCATCATCGAGTATGGTTGCCTAGAGATGCCAATCATCCTTTTCTGCAAAAGAGGCACCATGATCTTGTTACTGGATATCAAGCATTCACACTTGAACTCTGAGCGGCATGTTGGCCACCACAATTTCGACTAATAAACATGGAGAAGTATGGTGGGTCCCAAAATCCCATTGAGTTCTTTCAAATTTACATGACCACAGTTCGAGTAACAGGAGGAGGAGAGCATGTCATGGCGAACTACCTTCCGACTGTGCTCGAGGGATCCACTTGATCGTGGTTACTGAATCAACCACTAGAGTTGATTCATTCGTGGCAACATCTATGTGATGTTCTTCTGGCCAATTTCCAGGGCACATATAGTCGCCTTGGGAAGGAAGATGGCCTACACCTGATGAGATAGAGCAACAATGAGATCTTACGACAACTCATCAGACGTTTCAGTCAGGTTCATAATTCCATTTCAGAGGGTTCTGACGCTTCTGTCATTAGAGCATTTAAGCAAGGAGTCTATAATAGAAGGTTCGTAGAAGGTATCACTTTGAATCCTCCAACTACTGTCACCGAGCTCCTCGAGATGGCTGATCGTTATGCGACTGCTGCTAAAGAAGTCGAGTGGAGCAAGACCATCGACCAAGCCGATTGAGGTGCCAAGAGGTAGGCAAAGGTAGCAAAGGAAGGGAAAGGTCAAGAAATCCAAGAACAAGGCAAAAGGTTAGAAGCCTCAAGCCAAAAGTTCCAAGGAGGTCTTGCCATAGGCGATGGGGAGCCACAATATCCCAGGCAGTACTCCAATCAGGGCAAGGGCAAAATCCCCGCTCCGAAGGATAACAAACCAAGGTGGTGCCCTCTCTACAAAAAGGAAGGACACGATCTTCGCAATTGCCAAGTTTTCTAATGAAAACTCAAGGATTACTACTCTAGTAAAGGACTACTTCCCACACTCGACGAGGTGGGACAATCGAGTGGTCGAAAGTAGTCGGACAAGGACGAGGAGATGCCATTTTAGAATCCATAGCACAATGTCAAGCACATCTACGAAAGATCTTCAACATATAAAACAACAATACAAAGCAGTCGAATGTGAGGTAAACTCCATTGGCCCACCCCTTGTCAATTATCTTCCAAAGTGGTTGGAAGTCACTATCTCTTTTGAGAAAAATGACTGTCCAATCCCTTCAACTCGACCAGGTCAGTTTTTGATCATGGTCGAGCCCACCATCAACAACCATCTAGTGAATTGAGTGTTGATTGATGGTGGCAATTCTTTAAATATTTCATTTGCAGCTGCTCTGACGAGATGCAAGGTCCTCGGACCAGAATAAAGCCTATATGATACTCATTCCATGGGATCGTACCAGAGTCTTCAGCCAAGAAAATTGGTCAAGTTTCTCTATCTGTTACGTTTGGTTCTCCAAGTAATTTAAGATAGAGAAAATTTCCTTCGATGTGGTTGATTTCAACATAGCGTATAATGCCATACTCGGACGACCAACTCTGAAATGTTTATTGATTGTTGCTCACTATGCATATCAATATCTTAAGATGCCAGGTCCCAAAGGATTGATCACAGTTCACTATGATAAAAAGATGGCACGTATATGCGACCACAAATCCTTCGAGATGGTAGGCCAGTTACCAACTTGAGAAGCAAGCAAGGCACAACCTTCTACCAAGCACTCAAAGCCTAAAGCTGTGCCGAAATGCCCTTATCAGCTCCCTCCGAGCAAATGCAGATGTATTCACATGGCAAGCATCTGACATGCCCAGGGTCCACAAGGAGGTGATCGAGCTTAGGCTAGCACTACGGCCTAAAAAGAAACCCATAAAAAAATTATGAAGATTTGCTCCTGATTGATGGGATGCTATTAGATCTGAATTGAACAAGCTACTGAAAGCAGGCTTTATAAGAGAGGTTAATCACTTAGAGTGGTTGGCTAACCCTGTAATGGTTAAGAATTCTAACTATAAGTGGTGTATGTGTATATACTATATGGATCTTAATAAAGCTTGTCCAAAAGATGATTTCCCTTTTCCCTGTATCGATCAATTGGTTGACTCTACTACTGGTTGTGAAACATTACGTTTTCTAGATGCATACTCTGGTTATCATTAGATTAGTATGTCTCTAGAAGATGAAGATAATATCACATTTATTACGCCATTTGGAATATTTTGCTATGTCAAAATGCCATTTGGTTTAAAAAAAATGTTGGTATGACTTTTTAGCGTTTGATGCAACTAACTTTTTTCCTTCAACTAAGTAAAATTTGGAAGCCTGTGTTGATGATCTAATCATAAAGAGTATCAAATGTCTTAATCACATTTCAGACCTGCAGGAAAGATTCAACAACCTTAGAAAACACCACTTGAAACTAATCTTGAGAAGTGTGTGTTTGGAGTTTCTTTAAAAAAAATTGCTTGGATTCTTTGTTTCTATAAGAGGTATAGAGGCAAATCCTAAAAAGATAAAGGCCATCGAGCAAATGCGTCCTCCGACCACTAAGAAAGAAGTCCAAAAACTCACAGGGTGCATGGCGGCTTTAAGTCATTTCATTGCCCGGCTGGGGCAAAGTGACTTCCTTTCTTCAAGATTCTAAGGAAACATGAGGGGTTCAAGTGGTCGAAAGAGGCTAACGATGCATTTGAGGATGTCAAGAAATATCTTATGAGTGCTCCTAAGGAGTGAAGAATTCTCGGTGTTCCTGCTTGATTTAATCCTTAATAATCCGTGGCTAGTTCAACCAGTATGGTATCCGTACCTCGTGGCTAATGACCACTGTTTAAATACGACTACATGTTAGGTGGGTTATTTGTGGATTTTCATAAATTCAAGCGCTTGAATTATCAATTGCTGAGCTTTTTTGTGGATAGCCGTGATAGCCAACAGCACCCTTTACAAAGAAAAAAGTTAGAACTGCCTTTTAGGATATGTACAGTGGTATAGACAACTGATGTGTATAATATCCTCTATATCATCTATAGACGGCTCATACAATAGGTAATCGTTTTGCATGTCTTTATAGACAACTTCTCCATGACACAATATATTTTGTTTACCATGTTACAGTCAACTACTGCATGTATAATAGATGGTCTAAATTCTCTAAGCTCCCCTTCTTTTATCCACATTATCTCATGTCCTACGTAGCAAGGTTTATACATAGCTAACATCACTCCATTTTATATAGCCTTATGTCAGTTCTGGAAGTTGTGGAAGGAGCCACCATAGCTAGCATCTCATTGGATCATTGGAAGCTAGCAACACTAGGGCACGATGGGAACAGGACTGTCGTTCCGAGATAGTTATTATGTGTTCCATAACAATTAAATTGAATAAATCTTTAAAGCAATATTGTTTAATATTGGACTAGATGTCAATCAAGCCCTCAACATACATTGGCCTGTTTAGAGCAATGAAATTTTTTTAGATTCCCATGGGAATTGAACTATTTTCTATAAATCAATTCTTATGAGATTATTGGGTACCAAATGGGCACTAAAAATTGTGCATTTTTACTTTTTAAAAGAACACTAAAGCACCTAGATATAGTCATTCCATTCTTTTTTATTTGACTTTAGAATGCGTGTTAAAATTTGACCGTTGATATATTTGAAACTATTGAGATAGGATATATGAAAAATATATCACGAGATTTGTTGTTGAAAATTACTTTTAGACTATCATTTTTATTAAATTATAGAAATATAAAAGTTGTAAAAATTAATGGTCAAAATTATGCCTCAAAGACCGTAAAAAGTCTATCTAAAAAAAGGCCGTAAAAAGTCAATATCTTTAAATAAAATAGAAACAACGGGAGTATCAAATAAGTTCACTTCAAAATGAAGAATATAGCATATCTGCCATAAATGATCATACCTGCCCTATCTGTGATCCTGGGTCATTTGTGTTTTTTTCCGTCTCACTCAATTCACGAACGATATCCTCTATCGAAGGCCTTTTGTGTCGGTTTACCTCTAAGCATTTTAATGCTACCTCAATGCATGTCTTCACTTGTTGGCAGTCTATTTCGATTGACGTATACCCTGGTATTAATTGTAGCGTTTCCCTCCAAATGTTGTGTACCTCCAAAATTAAAACATAAATCTATATTAATAATGTGTGAACATACATAGTACTTTTGAAATGCACCATTGATATTGACACAAACAAACAAATTATTCTTACATGCTCTACAAATTCGGCAGGTTCCATTTCATCAGTATGGGAGTAGCCCGTAGGTCCAATCATTGTCTTTATAATTATAACACCCAAGCTAAATATGTCGAACTTTTCCGAGATTATTTGGAGCTTCACGAATTCCGGGGGCATGTATCCGCTACATCACAGTATAATCGATAAATATGCAACGAGCGTAAGGAGGATTGGACTTCAATTGATCACAAAATGAAAATGCACTCGGGCAGACGCTTACAGTGTTCCTAAAGAACTGATTGTCTGTCTGGTTTTTTCTTCACCAAAGATCCGTGATAAACCAAAATCAGCAATCTTTGGCACCATATTCTCGTCTAGCAATATATTGTCAGGTTTTAGGTCAAAATGGTAAACAGGAACTTCCAACCCCGTATGTAGGTATTTTAAACCCTCACAAATCCCTTTAATTATTTTGTACCGTGCGCGCCAACCAAGTCCCTGACGCACATCTGGAGAAGAAAATAGAGAGAATTCATGAATTGCAAATTTCCGAAAATTTCTTCGTGCTACATAATACAGTTGATATAAAGCACAATCGTACCAGAAAGATGCTTGCGAAGGCTTCCATTGTACACATATTCGAAGCAGAGCGCCCTATGCATTTTATATGCGTGAACGAGTCTTCCGTTATGCTCTACAACTATTTCCTCTTCATCGTTGCAGAAGCCCACTAACTGGACAATATTTTGATGCTTTAGCTTAGCAAGGTTTTTCAACTCTCTGCGAAATTCCTTGTCATCGAGTCCTTCCATATGACGAAACACCTTCACAGCAAGCTCTTGCCCATTTTTATCCTCTCCCTATTGGACCTCTCTTATTAATGTCAAGCACGGTCATTTTTGTTGGAGGTAATAACATTTGAAAAATGGAAGTAAAAAGCACAAATATGCGTGTACCGTGGTTAAAACGGTGTGCTAAATGTTTTGTTCATATATAAGACAATGATGGGCGTGCCACGTTGCTGCCCGGAGCTAAACATACCTTGTAAACCACTCCAAACGAACCACGACCAAGTTCCTCACGGAAGCCATCCGTCATTTCTTTCAGTACTACGTACGCCATATTGCTTGCCTCCATAGTATCCATGCTACCTCTTCTCCCGGCACTGAAATCCTTCTGCATAAAAGCAAGCATATAGTAGCACTAAACGTTTGTTACCAGCATTTCCTTCTTGTTATCTACCGCACGATCGGCCTCTGGATATTTTACAACAATGAACATACATTCACACAACAGTAGTTACCAATATATCTAAGGAGAAACAACTAGTGTGACGAAACAATCTTGAGAGTTGTATATGCTGCACTGTATATTGAACAAGGTCCTCGGGTTGGTGTCTGAAGATTTGGTAGTAATCACGGAGAGCTGCAATGACCAAAACTGGCACGAACTTTCCAAAAGTATTAGGAAGCAAACCTGGCCAAATGGGCCGCCTGCGATGGCACGCCACGGCCCTGATAGGGCACCGCCTAATTAACTTCGGTATAGCTGATCCAAATAAGTTAGGGCCTGTTTGGTATAGCTCCACCAGCTCCAGATCCACCCAGATTCACCAGATCCACCCAAATCCACCGTGGAGCAGCTCCACCGTGGATCTGGTTTCATCCAAGTGTTTGGTACAGCTCCAGCTCTGAGTTTGCTCTCCTCTATCTCACTGACACCTGGGCCCACACGTCAGCTCTTGCGCCTTGAACCGGCCTCGCGCAAGCACCTGTGCGCCGCCGCCGTGCCTGTTCCTCCCCGCGCCGCCGCACGGCGCTCGACCTCCGGTCCCCACCACGGCCCGCGAGACGCGCTGCCTCCCGCGCGCGCCCGCAGCCGGCACTTCCGGCGCGCCGCCCGCGCTTTTTCCGTGAGCGCCCGCAGCCGGCACCTCCCGCGCGCGCCGCCTCCTGCCGCGCGCGCGCTGGGCCCACCGACCCTCGCGCTCGGGTCGCCGCCGGGCGCAGCTCGCCCTTGCGCTCGGCCGCTGCTCCCGAGCCCTAACGCCGCGCCGCATCTGCTGCCCGCGCGCGCCGCCGCGCGCCGTTCGGCCGGCTGCGCCTCCGCACCGCCGGAGTCGCGCCGCCTGAAGCGGCCGCACCGCCCGCCCGAGCAAGCTGCTGCCGCCGCCACAGTGTGAAAAGAAGATAGAACGAACCGTTTTTTGTGTGTAATCAGTGGCATGGTGGGTAATTTTTCCCAACTCCACCAACTTGAGTTTGGTGGAGCACCCCTTGAGGTGCTCCACCAATTTGGTGGATCTGGAGCCAGATCTATGGTTTTGGTGGAGCAGATCCACGGTGGAGCTGCTGGAGCTAGAACTGTTTGGCTAGCAAAATTGAATCCGGATCTGTTTTTCGTGGATCTGGAGCTGGTGGAGCTCTCCCAAATAGGCCCTTACCGTGTTATACCGTGCCGGCTCACGTGCCTGCCTTCTGACCCAGACACAATATAAAGAGGAGTCGGCTTCTACCGCGCCAGTCCGGGCTCACTTAACCCAATGGGCCACCGATGGCCCATTGAGTAGGATGGCCTAGTCCAACACTGCCCCAGTACTACCCTGCTTGTAGCCGCCTTGCTGCAGCAGCCACTCATTGCCACCGCGCCGCCGTTGCCGCCCGTGTGAGAAGAGAAGGCTGAAGGCGGTGTTGGCAAGGTTGGAGGCTAACGAGGGAGAGCCAGAAAAAGGAGGCAGCGGCCAGCATGAGCGCTGACAGAGGATACGGTGGCCAACAGGGAGGGAGGAGGCTGCGGCCAGTGAGAGAGGAGAGGAGGCCAACAGGGGGTAGGGCCGTGAGGGATGTTAGAAATAATCTTGACTTAGAGTTTATGTCGTAGTAGAGTCCATTTCCGAGTAAAACTCAAGTTGAAGTTGAGTCCAACTTGAAGTCTGAATCGAAACAGGAGTAGGAGAGTTTTATCCCTATATATTGAGGAGACTTGTACTCAGTTTTGTAAGCAAAGGAAGAAAAGCAAGAAAGAGGGGGAGCCAATAAGAGAATAAAGAAACTCAGAAATTTCTTCCGTGTTTTCTCAGATTATTTGCGATGTGCGTATTTTCTTCTGGGATCAAAGTTGTAATAAATGGTATCAGAGCCATACGAGATCCGATCAGAAAGAAAAAATCCGGTGAATTGTTCGTGTTCGCACGGCGTCCGCTCGCGAGTCTGTGCAGCCCTCCTGAAGCCTCCGTCTGCACGGCATTTGCTTGCGCAAGAAAAAGTTTGCATGCAGCATAAGTCTTCACGCTGAGAAGGAAAAAGGAAAAGTGCAGCAAGGCTGAGAAAGAAAGCACAGCCAGGTCACATCAATTGGAAAGGAGAGAGAGAGGACAAGATTTTTTGCTTCCAACACATTCAAGCGAGAAAAGCAAAGCTTCACTTCGGACTACATGCAAGGACCTGTGCGCAGGAAAAGAGAAATGACATCAAGAGAGAGGCGTCCAGAGAACAAAACAGCGTGCGGCACGCAACAGAAATCGAGTCGACTTTTATTCACTGAATACGAGACAAAGTTGTTCGGTTTTTGGTTCTCCGAGGTGGAGACACATCCCAGTACACTAAAATAAAAGGGAGTCATTGTGCTTTGGTTTAGAGCAAGCAACAATCAAGAAACAAAGAGTGCAGAGACAAGAGCAAATCCAAGCAAAAGAAAAGAAAAAACACAGTTTTTTTCTTCCGTTCCCTCGGTTCAAGAGCAGCTTCAAGGTAGCCCGAGTTCTTGATCTGTGCCCAAGCTCATATCACGTACTCCGGGAAGTGGTGTCACCGATGATGAGGCATCAATGGCGAAGGAGAGTTCCGCTGTCTCCCTGCATTATCCGATGCTCACGACGAGCAATTATGCAGTCTGGGCAATCAAGATGAAGGTGTACATGAAGGCTCGAGGAGTGTCGGACGTTGAGAAGTTGTGTTCGCCGTCCAAACTCAAGTAAGGGAAAAAGAAATCGGAATGTTGAGGAGATGTGTCACCGTTCCGTGTCAAAGTATGGGATTAGTAAGTTGTAGTTGAGTCCGACTGCCTCAATATTTTAGAATCTTTGCATTTGGTGGACCCGTACTAACGCTTCATGTGGAGGCGTGGCTGGTAGTTCATAATGCATTGGATTAAAACTAGAATATATCAAGTCAAGATTAAGGGGGAGATTATTAGAAATAATCTTGACTTAGAGTCCATGTCGTAGTAAAGTCCGTTTCCGAGTATAACTCAAGTTGAAGTTGAGTCCAACTTGAAGTCCGAATCGGAATAGGAGGAGAGTTTTATCCCTATATATTGGGGAGACTTGTACCCAGTTTTGTAAGCAAGGGAAGAAAAGCAAGAAAGAGGGGGCGCAAATAAGAGAATAAAAAAATTCAGAAATTTTTTCCGTGTTCTCTCAGATTATTTGCGATGTGCACATTTTCTCCTGGGATCAAAGTTGAAACAAGGGAGGAGGCAGTTGGGGTAGCCGACACGGCACCCAGTGGTGGCACTGTTAGTGTCACTGCTGCATGTGGTAGTGGCAGGGCTGCAGGGGTTAGGGGCCAGGGGCAACTAAGCAAGGGCCAAGGGGACCACTGGCATTAAGTTTATTACTAGTTACAAGTAAGTTTACTGTCATTCATAAATATTTTTGCTTCTAGTCGCAAGTAATTTTACTGTCAGTTGCAAGTAATTTTACTACCAATCACAAGTAATTTTTTTTGCCAGCCACAATTAATTTTATTGTCAGTTACAAGTATTTTTACTGTCAGTAATAAGTAATTTTATTGCCAACCGTAAATAATTTTACTATTAAGTCACACATCCACACTTAGAAGAGTGCACTAACTTTAACACAAGTAATTTTACTGCCACCTGTAAGCAATTTTACTGCACTACCACAAAAGAGTTACTACACTCTTCTGAGCAGGCCTAGCCTCCTAGAAAGGTTAGGGGTAAATAGTGTCTTTGTCGCGTCTTTGGGCCGTGCCTCAAGACAAGATCTTGTGCGTCTTTATCTTGAGGTGCCGGCCCAAGCACGACACACCCCGTTGGGCCTGGACGGCACTACCCATTTACTAATCGCGTTGTACCATGCCTAGGTCGAGCCACATATATATACATATATATAGACATATACACGTATACATACATATGTATATACGTGCACACATGTATACGTGTGCGTATGTGTTATATATATATATCCGTTATGTACAACTAATAGTAACTCTATATATATTTGGCAGTAATTTTACTCGCATATAGCAGTAAATTTCGACATCACGGATGACTATAGTACAAGGGCGAACAGCACGTGAATCGAAGCCCCTTCTAGCCCCCACACTCCCCATAATCCCAAAACTAGCCCTCGACGCGACGAAATGGCAGTTGTAGCCCTTGGCGCGCCTAGCAGCCACGCAAAGAAGAGGTGGCATGGTCAGTGGGATCGCAAGGGAGGTGGCACGCCTAGGTGCTGCGCGAGGAGTTTGCTTTCAGTTTTTTAATAATATTTTTTATTTGTTTGTTTTATCAGAATTTGTAAATATAAGAAATAGGCTCAAAAAAGTCAAAAAAATTTGTAGAGCCTTCCTACAAATGTACTCACTTGCATAATTTATTTTGTAAATGTAACATTTATGAATTAATCTTAAAAATTTATGTAAGTCTATTATTTGTACGAATTTTGTAATGTAGGACATCAAGTCTAAACAATGCGAAATTTTTTTTGAGGGCTCCTTGCACAGTATAGTAAGTTTTGTAATTTTTATAGAATTTTTTTCTAGAATTTCTAAACATTATGCACATTTTTTCAGGCTAGTGTGCATGGTTGTGTAATTTTTTTTTGAGAATATGGCAGTTATGGATTATCCTCGAAAATTACTTTACGTATACAGGTCATTACGGAATTTTGTAATATATAAAAAGAGGTGGACACATTATGAAATTTATTTTGAAGGCCTGTCACACAGGGTAGTTGGTTAATTTAATTTGTAATACGTATGAACAAAATATGTTTTGGCGTGTTTTGCATTTAATTGTTGACGCTTGATGCAAACATAATGTTTTACGTTTGAACTTTTTCTGGCGTAGAAGGAAGCATGAGCAAGTTTAACCTATGATGAAGAATATTTGCGCAAACTAGGAGAAAACTTGGTCATTGCATTTTGTTGTCAAGATTGGTACTACAAGGATACGCAACGGGAAATGCACTAACACCATGTAGGAATGGACGCATTTTAGAGAAATAAATAGCTTGGTGGGTAAGATGGTGGGCTACTACGCAATTGTTCATACTACTGCATGGACCACAACTATTTACCCTTCCTCCTGAGGTTGGCATTGTAGTCATCACCGGCCGCCCTAGCCTTGTCTGGTAGTTCATATTTTCTCTCATGCTCCTCCTCATGAGCTTCGCCTCCCTGCGCCTACACACCTCTAGGTGAGCTTTAGTCTCCTGACGAATACGCTGGCTTTGATCTTCCGTGCGCTGCCTCTCCTCCATCCACTTGTGTGTTGTCCGTGCATTCCACTCCTCACCGTCCAGCTGCCACTGGTCATGCGGGGAATCTCACGGTCGATCCATTTATAGTACACGCATGGCGGATCTTGAGACTATGGGAAGAGGAGGGAGTTTGTTAGTCCATGCCATAGAAGAGAATTGGTAGGGAATATACTGTAACTCGTCCTTACTGGTTGCTGATAGTGATTTGTGCCCCAACGCCAGTTGGGATAGTCCTAGGCATAGTTACCATAACCCCAGTAACACATGCCCAAGCTCAATTGGTCCTTGGACTTGAAGAACTTGCATGCATCCCTGCACCAGCAGAGGGGGCGCCTCCCCCACGGGCGAGTCCTAAGGCGAATGCTCGGTGGGAACATTTAGGTATGAATTGGGGTTGGAGGTAAGGGGGGCTTCTTTTTGGGGAGGTGGCCTCCTGGCATGCTCCACTTATTTGTCCCGGGCTGCTGTAGCCCTTGCGAGTCGGGTGATCTCCTCCCATTGCTTCTTCATGGTAGCAATATGGTGTTTTAGCTGTAGTGTAGGAAACACGGTGCGGAAGGGGTAGTATGTAACATCCTAGAATCCTAGAGAATATAAAAAAATGAGGGTAAGCCTATTCATCGCCTCAAATGCGACGCATACCTTCCCGCTTGTCCCCGTCCGCCCCTCGCATTCCGCGGTGAGTTTTTGACCGCACTTGCGTTAACTCGCGCCCAGTCTCAGCCTTTCCGTACCTATAAAGCCCCCCCGACCATTCCCTTTCTCTTCAGCTCGCCTTCTTAGTTTCTTTCGCATGATCCTTGAGCCTTCCGTTCTCTGGAATGTCGAGAAAACCAAAGTCGTATGTGATGTTGGCCAGCTTGCCACCATGTTCTAACTAATTTGTTTGACCTCTCATGCAGTGAAACACTTGAGCTAGGTCTTCTTCTCCATCTCGGACCAAGAGCCACCGTACGACTTTCTCTCTCCAGTGAGTTATACCTTGTTTTCTTTCGCCCATACCTCCGCATGCATGCAAGCAAGCTCATGCACACTTTTTTCTTTGTAGCTTCTCTTTTGGTCAGATTATGCTGTCATCGAGGACATCCTCCTCAAGCGCTGCCTTCACCGCCTGTGAGCTCCTCCTCCCTCATAGAGTATGTGAAGTCGAAAGGAGAACCAAAGTAACTAAAGTTGAAAAGAGAACTAAAGTGATCATAGTTGAAAGGAGAACTAAAGTAATCGTAGTCAAAAGGAGAACTAAAGTAATCTTAATCAAAAAGAGAACAAAAGTGGTTGAACTCAAAGAGAGAAATGTAGTAGTCGAACACAAGAACAGAACCGTAGTAGTCGAAGTTGAACCCTTCGACCGCAGTTGGTGTCGAAAATCTTCGATTGTTGCCGTTGTTGAAATCTTCGACCACTACCATTGTCGACCTCTTCAACCATAGCTGGTGTCAAATTCTTCGATTGCTAATGTTGTCAAAATCTTCGACTGCAGCTCGACCGTAGCCATTGTCGAACTCTTCGACTACAGCTGGTGTTGAACTCTTCAACCGCTCATGTTGTTGAATCTCTTTGACCACTGACGTTGTTGAACTCTTTGACCGCTGCCGTTGTCGAAATCTTCGACTGCTACCATAGTCGAAAATCTTCAACCGCTGACATTGTTGAAATCTTCAACCACAATTGTAGCAGAAATCTTTGATAGTAGCCGGTGTCAAATCCTTCAACCACTGCCATAGTCAAAACCTTCGACCAATGCAGTTGTCGTAATCTTCGACCACTAACCGTACTCTTAAGCTACAGAATGTAGTCGGTAATTGATAGCCGTAAGCTGCAGAACATAGTTGGTAGTCAGTAGTCATAAGCTATACAACATGGTCTGTAGTCGTAAGCTGCAATATCCGTTTGGTGCTCGAAATACCTTCGTGGTCGATGTGAACTAAATAATGTGAATGTGTGTACTAGCTACTGATTAATGGACTAGTACATAATACATACGGCAACTACGGGCGCCTCCCTCTCCTAGGGTCCCCACATAGTACTTATAGGCAAAGCCAATGCGGCGTACACTTTACAAGTCCAATTCAGTTTTGGCAAATTCATGTTCGTGAGGTAGGGGCATGCCGGACAATTCGTGGACCAGCGTAGCTTCACAGCGTGGCACAAAGCTGCCCCGTTTGATCTTGCCACTGCGTAAGGCCATGTTGTTTGGTCTTGTCAATGCACAAAGCTAATTCATTAGGTCACATCGCTGCAAAAATGTGAATCATTGGATTATTCTAGTACTATGGATAGTATGTACTTCTTGGATAGTATGACTAATCTATTAGGTCATTTGGTTACATTGTGTGTAAACATGGCTCGTTGGGTCACGTGTTGCGCGAAGTTGGGTCGTTTAGTCACGTCACGTCCCTGCACAAAGCTGGCTCAATGGGTCATGTCATTGAAAAAAGCTACCTCATTGGGTCACGTCGATGCAAAAAGCTGCCTCGTTGGGTCACCTTGGTGCGAAAACCTGTGTCGTTGGGTCACATCGGTGTGAAAAACTACCTCGTTGGGTGACATCGGTGGGAAAAGCTGCATCATTAGGTCACATTGGTGCAGAAAGCTGCCTCGTTGGGTCACGTCAGTATGAAAATCTACAAGCTAACACATGAACTGCTGTGTCAGAAAGCACGCTGCCTGCCCCGTAGTACTATGAGATGTACGGCGCGGAGGCCTAACCCACGCCAAACAAGCTATGTACACATGAGAGAAAGGCTTTTGAAGTAGCTGTGGCTTGTTGCACGTGTAGGACGCTTCATCATCGATCATGCAGACTTGTTTGCGATCCTCTCTCGCATGACCCCTGACATACTTTTCCCTGAGACGGATTTCAAACTTCTTCCTGATACCATCCAAGAGCTTGGCAGTGTGCAAACGGGCCTTCATTATCTTCATATCTATGTACGCCTGCATAGCTTCTGAGAATTGCTTGTCTTCCTCCATATGCTTCTTGGCCATCATGTCTCTATTCATGAAGTACCCGACGGTGCAGTTCCAACTCCCCTCGATGATCACGGTGATTAGTAGAGAGCGCACACCCTTTAGGATACTGTTGTACACTTCGCACATATTTGTCATTATGATTCCATACCTTGCACCGCCAGTATCATGTAGCAGAGACCACTTCTCCAAGTCAAGCGCATGCATGTGAATCCACTGCGTGAACTCCCCAACTCTTGCAGAACAACCCATCGCTGCCCCTGGTTCACCATCTTCTGAATACACGACATGCTTGTTGGTGTCCTCATTGAGCTGTCTCCACACGGCCTCAAACTTCCGCCTCTGGTTCCGCATGTAGAGCTTTTTGAACGTTTTCATCAACTCCTTACTTCGTAATCTTCTATGGAAGTTCATCACGAGATGCCTCATGCACCAGTGATTCCTTAGGTCGTTCCACACGAACGGGGGCTGCATCCCATTCTGCATCGTGCTCGCTGCGGACAACAACCCAGTGTTGCAGTCTAAGATGATGTACACATCCGCGTGGTCCTAAACCACCGTCTGCTTCACATTCGCTAGGAACCAAAGCCAGCTCTCCGTGTTCCCAATCTCTATAATTGCGAATGCCACGAGGAGTAACTGGTCATTGGCATTGGCTGCAATCACGGTCAGGCTGGTGCTCTTGTACTTCCCAGATAGGAAAGTGCCATCCATTATCAGCACATGACAACAAAATTTGAACCCGTCGATCGCCTGACGGAAAGACCAAAACATTTCACCAAGAATGAAGCAATTTGGCCCATTCGTGGGATGCGGCTGCTGCACCTTATTTATGTATGTCCCGGGATTTGATTCTACAATTTGGTGGAGCAACCTTGGAACTAGGTCGTAGGTATGTTCGTATGTGCTGTACATACGATCCAGAAGCTTCTGTTTCACCCGCCATACCTTCTTGTGGCTAACCTTGAAGCCCACCATGTTGACAACATCTGCCTACGAAGTTTCAATGAAATGGAAACATTTGCGAGGACCAGGTGGCTGATTAGGCTTGCAATATAGGAGGACGTCATGTTGTGGTGCCTTTGAAGTGGCTCAGCAAGCTCACACGTGTGATCCTTCAGCACCGTGATCCGGAAGTCCGTGGCCTCATCCCTAGACTGCTGCGCACGGACCTTGCCAGGGCAGGACTCGTCCACACACTTGATGATATAGGTGTCAAGGTTCAACCTATGCACCCGATACGTCCATCAAATGTTCATGGCATATCTGGCAATGGCATGTTCTAGAAACATCACCGTGGTGGTAGATTGTAGGTGAAATTGGGCTAGTGCAGCATGGAGAGATTCCATGTTCGAAGGAACCTTACCAGTAAGGAAGGTTTATCAACACACTGTATGAGTCTTGGGATGTTGGAGGGAACTTCCCGTATTAAGAAGGTAATTATAATGCGGTGGTTGTTAGGACTGGTAATATAAAAACTTTGTCATGAACTCTCAAATTGGAAACCAATGGTATCGTGTGACATATATAACATGGTGGAATATTTGTGTTGTATGGTAAAGTGTACAATCTCTGTAGAGGGTAAATCTATGCAAATAGCCATATCCCCTGTTATGGATAAAGCTTAGTTATATCTCACAATAAATAGTTTTATGTTTTATAATGGATCAGGGAATGTATTGACAAGAAATCCACACCTAGCATGTTTGGCAAGGTGTTTGCCACTGTTTCGAAATCTAGGGGCAACAAGCCTCTTGTTCTAAATTATGTTGTTTATGTTTTATAATTGCTTATCAAATTCAAAAGCTCTTTACAACTTTTTCTTGCAATATATTATTCATTATTTCAATTGAAAGCATGTTTTTACAAATTAAATTAAACTAGATAGCTACCTTTGTCTCAACCCATATACTATATAACTTTGCTATAAAGCCTTGCAGAGTACGATTTTCGTACTCATAGTTACTTGTTCTATTTGGCTGGTCGACCCATGTGCTCTAAACTTCACCGTGTAGGATTATGTTTGTTCACTACCTATATATATTACCTTGTTTTAAGTTTATTGTGTATGGATGTGATGTGAATATTATTGAATGTGTGTGCTAGTCACTGATCATTGGACTAGCGTCATAAATACATAGGGTTCAGAATGTAAATTTAGGGTTCTGACATAGGGAAAATTCAACTATAGAAATTTCAATTCAGAAAATTTTCAACTTGAGGTAATTTCAAAAACCTGATAATTTTTGAGTTTAAGGGGAGGGAAGTTGAAGGCAAAGGGGAGTTTAAGGGGAGGGAAGTGGAACGAAAAGGGGAGGAAGGGGATACCGCCATGTGTCATGACAAGATATTTGAGGAGGAAGGTGAAGGGAAAGAGAAGAGAAGGAAAGAGATATCCTCACCGAAGAATTGGTCATAGTACCCTCAAATTAACAAAACTGGTGAAATATTTATCTAACCTTGTTGAGCTTTATATTACTCATGTTTCTTTGGGATGCGACTGATGGCTTTTAGCTATGGCTGATGATTTTTGTCCGCATTTTTGAGACAGCAGTGGGCAGCCGAGACGCTGACACTGCCAGCGCATACGGTTTTAGACTTAGGAAGCTGTTTGGAGAAGCTGCTCTATTTGTTTCGGTTTCAAAAAAACCGAAGCCAAAAACCATTAAAAAATAGAAAAGAAGAGACCCTTTCATCTAACCTTCTACAAGTTTATGGTTTCACCTTCAGAAATATAGGCTGTAAGGACCTGAACCCGACCGGAGATGACTGTCGAAGCCAGTCCTGGATTGCTCCGGCTCATCATTAGCCTGAACCAGGCAGAAATCAGACATCGAGCTCCAGGCACCAGTGCTCAAGCGAAGCTAATCCTCTCTGTACGCCGTAATCATCTCCGGGTCGTGGTCTTATACCTCATGTTTTCTCCTCCTTATGCCTTGAATTCCTGTGTTTTTTTCTATACGACATACAAACGGCACTTTTGAAATTTTACTGTGTTCTGAATTTCTATAGAGACATGACACCCCAATTCCTACAGGTTTTATATTCCTATTTTTTCCATTCTTGCATTCCAAATGAGCCTTAAACAGCGGGATCCAAATCACTTAATCATGGTAGCTAATTGTTGTGAGTGCTTAATCATGTTAGATGAGGCTGAATTTCACATAACCAAAGGACGATATCGACAAGGATACGGGCATAAACCATTCAAGGATTTTTCTCAATTTAAAAAAATGGCACAAACGTTACCACATAAACGATTAGTTCGCTTCCATGGGTGAATAGTATCTCTGTTTTTCATTGCAATCTAGCTTACTTCAATTTTTGACAAAGTTTGCCCCTGCTGATGATATAACCATATCCTTAACACTACAATCAATAGGAATTAACAGAACATAGTGGAAAAGGTTGCCTCGAAAACCCCAAACTACATCTAACTGCAAACCAAAACTAACTTCCTGAAGTATCATCTATTTTAGAAAGGAGAAGTAAAATCAGTAGTCATTCGATTCGAATCTATTTTGGACAGGACGAAGTAAAATCAGCGATCCTTCGAAACAAAAGGAGATTCTTAAAGCTAGCATGTACACTAAACCTGATCAGAAGAAAGCATTTGCGTTGCCACTAACCTGTAGAATGCTTGCAGTTCAGGACAACTTGTCAACCTTCCTGGGTCCTGGATACCACTGGTGGTAACGGAACAAGAACCAAGTGAAGGTTGGAAGGGCGAGAGGGAGCGGTTTGATCCTTGATGGGAGAGAGAAGGTGTAGACTGCAGAAAAATCAACCAAAGTAAACCATTCCCACTAAGTCACCAAACGAAATGTCGTATTAAGGTCTCATTTCAGCCAGCGATAACTTCTGATTTTTTATAAGACAAAAGGCATGTTCTTTATGACCATGTCTTATAGTTTTTGGCTAAATGTTTTTAATTTTAGCTGTTTGTAACAGAAATTACAGAGAGATACTCACTTACGATTTTTAATGGTATAGATATTGGGTTTTAACATGTATTACAATTAACTTGTAGATCCCATCTTAAAAATACCACATTTAAAAGTTAGGTACTATAGCAAAGCCAAAAACCGGTTTCAAAAGCCGAAAAGAACAGGTCGAAAAGTTGTTTGGAACATGTTAACTTCTTAATGCAGCTTTTTTCTTTTATATTATCTTTAAAGATATAATAGTGTTTTCATTTTTTTTTATTTTTCTTTACTTAAATACCTTAAAAAATTTTAACAATCACTGTATTATTATTTTAGTCAAAAGTTATAATACTTTAGAACAGATCTAAACAAGGAAGGCCCACAAAGATGATGGCCAACGACCTCCAAGTCTCGAAAACTCGAAAGGATAAGCTTCAAGGCTAGTTGCTAACCACCACACCAAAAACGCCATCGGTTTCAGTTTTTTTCAGACGAATTTTTTAATTGAAAAATGAAATTTCCAGATGCAAAAAAAGTTGAAAAATAGCAAATTTACTTATACTTGATGAAAATTAGATAAATCCAAAATCTTTTACCGGTTTAAATTTTTATCGGACCGCACTAGTAACACCGCTAACCGATGATTTTCAACTAAATTTCGGTAATAAGATTTTCCCAAAACCAGCCTTTGATGAGTAAGGGCACTCCCAACCTGAAACTAGAGGTAGTTTCTATAACATTAAATACTATGCCACCTAAGCAATTTTGCTGATATGGCAACTGAGTTAAGGAAGAGAGAGAGGAGAAACAGTAGACGTCGTTTCTCATATCAGAAACGGAGTCCTCCCGTGTTCCAAGGCTGAAGGAAACGATCCCCTGCGCGTTGGGCCGTTCCCATCGTTTCCTCCGCACCTCCCTCCCGGATCCCCTGCGCGGACTCCTTTCCCCTCCTCTCGCCGCCGCTTTTCTCGCGCGCCCCCGCTCGCTCCGTCCCGCCGTCCCGCGCGCGCGCGCGCGCGCTTCGCTCCCTCCCGCGCGCCCTTCGCTCCCTCCCGCCGCCCCGCGCGCCCCCTTCGCCCCGTCCCGCCCCCCGCTCGCTCCCTCTCCGCGCGCGACCCCGCCGCCGCTCCCGAAAACCAAAGTTAAGTTATTGCATCTTTCGAATTGGAGTTGTCTTCAAGCCCGATGTTTTCTTCAGATTACAAAGATTTCATTGTAGCTGTTGCTTTTATTGGGAAAATGATAGATTAACAAGTCTGAACTCTTTACGATAAACTTTGTGTTCATTTGTGTTGTTCAATGAGATACTTAGGTAGATATTCTTGTTTTTTCTTGACAGGCATCTCTTATAGAAATTTTTTGCCATCTGATTGATACTCCTGGAGTGTTAATGCTGTTGATCTAGTATTTTTGCCGTTGGAGTGCGATAAGTGAGAAACTTGAAAAATTCATTGAACCATCCAACCCCACACAGTCATTGTACCATCCACAGCTGATCCATCTCTTTTTTGTGGTGTATTTAAGTTGTCCTCTATATAGAAACTGCTATAGAAATCATGGGTTGGGAGGGATAGTTTCTAAGGATCATTAATTGTGCTCTCTCCCTCTTGGAAACTGTCCATGGAAACCATGGGTTGGGAGTGCCCTAAGGGAACACTACTACAGAAAGCCTAATAGTAGACGCCTCATCACAGACGGTTTTGTGAAACCGTCTCTAATGAGCACTATTACAGACGGTTGTAATTTGGAGGACGTCTGTGGTATTTGTGGCGGGAAAATGGATTATCACAGCACGGTTATTAACTATGAACCGCTCGTGATACGCTTGTATCACGAGACGGTCTGTATTAAAACCGCTGTGATAATCTCAGATTATCACGACGGTTTTAAATAAAACCGTCTCGTGATAACCTTGTTATCACAGCATTTGTTAATAATTAAAAATGTCAGGATAATTCACGCACGGTTTTTTATTAAAACCATCCGTGATAATGTCGTGAGGCATTTATTGCGCTGCTCGCATCGCATCTGTCTTCATTTCGATCCGTATCTAGCCATCTGCTGCGCACTTTTTCACTCGGGAGGAAGCTAGGCGATTTCGTGCCTTGTTAATTTGGTGGGAAGAGGCGAGATTGAGCTTTGAAGATTCATACTTTGCTGGTTGTTCTAGATATGGTTAGTAATGCAATTTATTTTTTCTTTAATTGCATTACAATTTAGTTCTAAGTAATCCATGAGTGGTTATTGAAGATGGTTAATTTGCAAAATTGTTGGTTATATAATAGCCGTTGTGTTTGTAATATGAATCTAGCAAATAAAGTCTCAATATAATAAATGTGGCCGTATATATGTAGTTATAATTAGTTAATCTAGATTTTAATACTAAGTTGTTATATATGTACGTAACGTAGGACCGGCCGGATGTATGCCGCGAGCCGTGAGTGAAGAGTACATTAATGGCGTTTCGCTTTTATAAGAGTGCCGAGGAGGATATGTTGAATAAGGGGCGATATATATGTGTTGTCCATGCATCGATCGCGAGAATGTGAAGATGTTTAAGAACCGAGGCAAATTGAATCGCACTTGATTCGGAGGGGTTTCAAAAAGGATTATACGTGTTGGACCAGTCATGGCGAAGTGAATGATCATATGCCGCGGATGACATCGCGGTGAAGTGAATGATATGCCCCGGATGACATCGCTCAGGAACTGAATGACATGCCGCCGGTGATGTCGATTGTGGGTCGGATTCGGATAGGTTGCACGATGATAACTGGATCGATGCTTCGCGATGTTGAAGAGAACTATGATGAGAGAGAGTATGTTAAATTCCGTGGCTTGATGGAGGACTCGAGAAACCTTCGTACACGGGATGCAAGTACACGAGGTTGTCGTGTGCTTGAACTGTTGAAATTGAAGGCAAGCAACGGTTGGTCGGACAAGAGTTTCACAAATACTGCTAGGTCTTTTAGTGGACATGCTTCCGGAGGGAAATGAGTTGCCTAAAACCACGTATAAAGCCAAGAAGGTTCTTTGTCCGTTGGGAATGGAAGTAGAAAGAATACATGCATGCCCGAACGATTGTATCCTCTACCGTAAAGAGTATGCAAACATGCATGTATGTCCGTGTGCAACGATCCCGATACAAACGTAATAATCAATCGCTTGATGGCGAGGAACAGAGGCGAAGAAAGGACCTCCGCTAAGGTGACATGGTATTTTCCTATAATTCCCGCTTGAAAAGGTTTTTGCAAATCCAAAGGAGGCAAAATCGCTGCGTTGGCACTCTGAGGAGCGCAAGAAGGATGGAATGATAAGACACCTTGCTGATTCCGCGCAGTGGAGAAACATCAATAGGAGTTTTGCAGAGTTCGTGCAGAACCAAGGAATATAAGGTTTGGGTGAGTATGATGGAATGAATCCTTTCAAGAGCATGAGCAAACCGACATAGCACATGGCCCGTGACTCTCTGCATCTATAACCTTCCTCCTTGGTTGTGTATGAAGCGAAAGTATATTTTGTTTGTCGATACTTATCCAAGGGCCAAAACAACTGGGAATGATATCGATGTGTTCCTATAACCGTTGGTGGAAGATCTAAAAGTAATGTGGAACGAAGGGTACAGGTATGGGATGCGTACAAACGAGAGAACTTCACTCTGCGCTCCTTATTGTTCTCGCACCATAAATGATTATCCTGCCTTGGTAACCTATCGGGCCATAGTACAAAAGGTGCCAAAGCTTGTACTCACTGTTTAGATGGTACCGAGAGTGTGTGGCTGAGACACTCACGCAAACCGTCTACATGCGTCACCGCGGTTCCTTCGGAGGGCTCACCCATACCGCAAGATGAAGAAACAATTTGACGGAGAGAAGGAAGATGGTTCAGCTCCAAGGCATTTAAGGGGACGCGAGGTTTATGATATGGTTAAGGATTTAGATGTTGTCCTCGGAAAGGGACGTAAATTGAGGGCTCATGAGAAGAACACCTGGAAGAAGAGATCAATATTTTGGGACTTACCTTATTGGGAGTACCTAGATGTTCGGCACTGCATCGACGTCATGCACGAGAAAGAATGTGTGCGATACTTGATTGGTCTCTTACTGAACATCCGTGATAAAACAAAGGACGTGTCAACGCACGCTTGACTTGGCCGACATGGACATCGCTTGAGTTAGCACCGACAAGCACCGATAATGGACGAACGTACCTTCCTCTCGCGTGTTACACTCGCCCAAGGCTGAGAAAACAGAATCGTGCGCGTTGCTTGCATGGTGTGAAAGTTCCGTCTCGTTACTCCGCAACGTGAAGAAACTTGTTTCGATGCAAGATTTGAAGTTAAATGGCATGAAGTCTCATGATTGTCATGTGCTGATGATACTGATGCTCCCTATTGCAATTAGAAATATTTTGCCGATCAAAGTCCGAGAGACAATCATGAGGCTATGTTATTTCTTTAACACAATTGCTCGAAGGTCATCGATCCCGGGACTAGATGCTCGCAGACGAGGTGGTGATGACTCTATGTCACCTTGAAATGTATTTCCTCCTTCGTTTTTCGATATCATGGTCCATCTCATTGTTCACGTTGTGTGGGAGATAAAATGTGCGGCCCGTATTCCTACGCAGATGTACCCATTTGAGAGGTTCATGGAATTCTCAAGTCCTACGTGCGGAATCGTTCTCACGGAGGGCAGCATCGCCGAAGGTTATGCAAGCGAAGAGGTGATTGAGTTTTGTGTCGATTATATGGCTCGATTCAACCGATAGGTGTCCTCAATCTCGTCATGAAGGGAGGTCAAGGGTCTCGGAACTATCGGAAGGAAAGCAATCACTCCGATATATGGACACGTATACTCAAGCCCATTTCACGGTGTTGCAACACATGACTGAAGTGGCGCTTATGTGGACCAGCAGACAAGGATGTGCTTCGCAATGAAATCCAGAGCGGCCGGATGTTTGGATCATGAGGCAACACAACCGTTGGTTCAACCAATGGTTGAAGGAGCAAATTGCTAGGAGCTCGCCGAGTGAGACGCTGAGATGGTTGGCAAAAGGGCCGACATTTACAGCCAGTGACATGGCAAGGATATGACATAAATGGGTACACATTCTATACGCAGATCTCGTGGATGTCAAGAGCACTAACGAACAAATGAGTCCGCATAGATGCATTCAGTACCGATGGGTCGAGAAACTCGTGACTATGACTTAATAGAAGAGATTTGGGAGCTCGACTATGTGGTTTTCAAGATCCCTTTTTTCGCCGCTGGGTGCATCTCCCACAGTGAAGGTTGACAAGCACGGTGTCACGACCGTGGACCTCCAACGTGTCGGGTACAAAACGAACCATTCGTGCTCGCCAATCAAGTTGTTCAAGTTTTCTATGTAACCGACCGCAAATAAGAAACGCCATGTAGTTCTTCATGGAAAAAGGAGAATTGTTGGAGTGGAGAATGTAGTGGACGAGGAGGAATACAATCAATTTGACGAGTTACCTTCTTTGGAAATGGCATAAGGGTCGACGATGAACAACGTGATTTAAACTAGTTACGTGACGCATTGATCATGATGAAGGGCTAATTTTTAAAGGAAATAAGCAAGTACAATAAGAATGTATATGTGAAAATGTGTGACAATTTTGAGATCTATATGTGAAAATGTGTGATGTAGTCAATTTTGAGATGTATATGTGAAAATGTGTGACAATTTTGAGATGTATATGTGAAAATGTATGATGTAGTCAATTTTGAGATGTATATGTGAAAATGTGTGATGTAGTCGATTTTGAGATGTATATGTGAAAATGTGTGACAAAATGTATATGAGTATTGGCATTTATGTATATGTGTGATGCACATGTGATGGTTGATATGAATGCAATGGTTGGTGTTGTATATGAATGCAATTGTTTGGTGGTGGATATGAATGCAGCTGTGGTTATTGGTGTTGTCTTAATAACTACAATAGCAAAGGCTTATCACTGACGGTTTTAAACTTAGAACCGCTCGTGATATCAATAAAACATTTGGTTCTAAGTTTAAAACCGCTCGTGATAATATGACTATCACTGCACGGTTATACACTTGGAACCGCTCAGATATTAATATCACGCACGGTTTTTGAGTTAGAACCGTCTCGTGATAACCTCCTATATACCCTCCGCTAGGGTTTTCCCCGTGCGCCGCGCAGCTTATTCGATCTAGATCCGTAAATCTCGAGCCCGCTGCCGCCTCCGCCTCCCGAACCTCGTCGGCCGCCGCCTCGAGCCTCGCCGCCGCCTGCCGAGCCTCGCCGCCTCCGCCTCGAGCCCTCGCCGCCTCCGCCTCCCAACCTCGCCGACCGCCTCGAGCCTCGCCGCCGCTGCCGAGCCTCGCCGCTCGGCCTCCCGAGCCTCGCCGACCGCCTGCCGACCTCGCCGCCTCCGCCTCCCGAACCTCGCCGACCGCCTCCCGAGCCCTCGCCGGCCGCCTCCGTCGAGCCCTCGCCGCCACCTCCTCGACACGATCGCATTGTGAGCACTTTCGTGATGGACTAGGGTTTTGAGCATTGTGAGCATTGTTTATCTGCAGTAGCTTAATTAGTTTGCTATTTGGTACATTAATTGTTTACTACAGCTGCTCGATGATGATAAAATCATATATCGAGATTGGTTCATTCAAGGCTTGAGCTCTAATAGTCGGTTCATGCAGCTTTCAGGTTATAGCATGTTATTAAATTGATCTGTTAGGATTTAATCTTGACAAGTTAAAAGACTGAATTATTGGGCAAAGTTAACTTGTGTGGTCTTGATCTGTATGAATATTGTTGTTTGAATATATGCATGCTAAATATATCTTGATCTTGAGATTTTAGAGTTTGTATCTAGAGCTCAAAATACTGAATTCATTATTTGGCATAACCAATCAAGGAAGAGTATATGATTTAGTAGCGGACGCCAAGATTAATCTTGTGCAACCCTACAATTTGAGAGCACATATTCATGTTGAGATCATTATTGATTCTATTATTGATGCTTGTTGCTTGTTGCTTCATATTGCTACCATTATATATGTATATATGTAGGTATGTATATGTATATATGTAGGTATGTATATGTATATGTATGTATATACACATATAGTATGTAGTATATAGTATAGGCACATAGCTGCAGAGGACATCGCCCCGCCGTTTTCCAATATCCCGGATGACCGCGCTCGAAATTGGCTTAGAGCAAGGTCATCTACAACGACATCGGGGACGCCTCCTTTCAAACCCCGCACCAGCAAGTGTCCCAAATACCGTAAGATATCGATCGAACTACGAGCTTGTAATTACTCCACAACTTCGCATTTAATTGAAATGACATGTCGTGCTCTTGCAGGAAGAGCCGAGTTTTGAATCTACCCGGATCATTCCAGGAACAAGGAGAATGATATGCTCTCCGTGGCCTCGGAAACAAGGAGCACCCGGTCGACGAGAGGCCTTGCTTACGCCTTGGAAACATGGTTTCCAAGATGACTCCGGAATGTATCGGCGAGGAAGAGAAACAAAGCCGAGCGTGAGGAGCAGCTACGAGAAGAGATCAAGGAATCTCTTCGAGAGGAGCTATTTGCTCGGATGGGTGAAGTAATCGAGAAGAGGTGCGGAAACAGACAGAAAGTCAAGAGCCGCCACCGCCGCTATGCTAGGTAGCCCACCCAACCGTTCGAGTAGTCAGCGTCCAATCCGACGCATACCAGTCCAAATTTCCTGTGGGCGACATCCGGTAATAATTATTACCTCTCGAATGCTTGCTCCATTGGTAGGCCTATTCGAGTAGCTAATTTTGTATCGTTATGTAGGAGCCTACGAACGCAAGCTCCAAGTGAGATATGGCGCCATTCCCTTGTACGCTTGGGGCGTGCATATTCATCCGTAACGGGCCATGGTGCACGCCAAGCTTTAGCGCCAGAGCTTCGCAAAAGTTAATGTGGATGGTGTGTATGTCAATTTTGAGGTGGTCCCGCCACCAAGCCCCCAACGACGAGATCGTGACTCTAGGACAGAGCCATTGGAACATTCATCCAAGGCCCAAAAGCGACATCTTCCTCGAGGCTTCTTCACCGGTGGCGTGACGAGCAACATGCACCGGTGCCATCTCCAAGACAAGACCATCGGTTCCACCACCGGATACTACAATGGTGCTATCTCCACGGGCCCTATTCTCGCAGAGCAACTTGCACCGCTACCTTCAAAGTCGACTTCCGTGAAGTCGACCCATAGCCGAGGCAAGAAGGCCAAGAAGGGCAAAGCAAAGAAGACCAATGATGATCTTCCGTACCACCCTTTGGCCCGCAAATTGCGTGCTTGGCGAGCCGTTGCTCGAGCAAAAAGCCCTCCAAAAGCTACCATATAGTTGCATGCAATTGCACACGTGGTATATGCAGCAATCCAATAAGCCGGAGGAGAACGGACTTCAAGTATCATCACAAATTCTCCGAGGAAGATTTACACCACAATCTTCAAGAGTGTACATTCGTGGTCGCCTTTGAGGATTTATTCGAGCTGTTCATGCTCAACGCTCTTGACGCCTCAATCGCTCGATGCCGACGCCGTAAGTGTGTACAATCACGTCTCCGTTAATGTCATACCGATAAATGCCATATCTAATTTTTGCTTTCGTGTGTATATATATAGACACATGCTGATTAAAGCTAGAGTATCGAACTCATCACCGGTTTCTTGGACCCACAATTGGTCGCCAAGACTACCATCGACGTGGAGGCATCCTCGTCGAGAGGTACATTGCATCGTGCTCTTTGAGTTGCCGCAATAAGGACTATGTACTTATGCCCTTCAATCGAGCTTTCATTGATTTTAATAGTAATTGTACCAAAATGGAACAAGGTATATTACCTTGATTCCCTAAGTAAGAATAAAATGGACTTCACGCTTGTCGGCCAAGTAATCGATAGGTAAGCACATATTCCCATACATATCTACATTGTACTCTTTCTTTCCTTCCGAATGATTAAGGTTAACCTTTCGAATTACGTGGGCGTTCGCGATGTACATTGAAAAGGAGGTGACTCAAGCGCCAACCAACGGCTCACGACACATGTTCGAGATTTTAAGGTATTCGCTATTTCACATTAATTAATCCTATGCAACAGATGGTACTAATGCCTTTTGAACTAACACATTCCATTTTTGCGGTGCCACCAAGAAGAAATGGCAACACATGTGGATACTACGTTTGCCAACATATGGAACTACTCCTCGATTCCTCGAGGGTCACCAATCGCAAGGTTTGTCACTCTTCCCATAATTACTTCATACTTATCACGTTACATATATATGTACATTGATATTCCTATCGACAGTCAGATCAATCCCGTCAACCGCATTGAAACAATCGAGCTTCGAGAGGTTCAATCGAGTTGGCGTTCTTTTTGTCGACTCAAGTCATACAACGTAAGGACGGTTCCATCGCGCACACCGATTTCTTATTGGTCTTATCACTAAGTGTAAATGCAGTGTAGATCTTTTGTAATCGTGCATTTGTTAATGGATATTTCAGTTCAATTCAATTAATTGATTTGCGAAATGGATGCATGCTTTATGTCCGTGAGATGAAGTGCGATGTCAATTGGATGTTTTATGTCCGAAATGTACCGAAAGCAAATGAGATGTGTGAATTGTATGTTTTTGTCCGTGATTATCCGCTTGTTTGAGAGGGCATGGCTAGCATTTCGAGGCTAGCCAATAAACGAAATAGATTTTGGTTTAGGAGGAAGGAATATCACAGACGGTTTTTCATTAAAACCGTCAGGATTATTAGATATCACGCACGGTTTTAATTAAAAACCGCTCGTGATATTCGATAATCGCGCACGGTTTTTAATTAAAACCGCTCGTGATATCTAATAATCACGACGGTTGGCAAACCGCTCGTGATAACCTTCGATCATCATCGACCCATAATTGGGCGGTTGCGTAAAACCGCCTCGTGATGACGCTTTCAACCGTCTGTAATGTCGATTTCTGTAGTAGTGGAAAGAGTCAAAGATTTTTCCGTAACGAGCATTTAATACGTAATGATGACTGGGGTAAGGGAAGGAGTCAAGATTAGGCTACATTTGATCGGTGACAAATTGGTAAATACATTGGCCAACTGCCTGCTAGCATGCACATCATCAGTTTCTTGGTCGTTTCCGAAACAAGTTGCATGCTAGTCTGATTTTTCCCTCGTACCAGGTCATGTATGACGCGGCACTTGGTGAAAGTACCTCAAACTCAAAAACATAATAACACTCTTCATGGGTGCCATATGTCATCTTCTCCATCCACCTCCCACCTCTCCCGCTCCCCCTCTCTCTTCCGGTCTTCCCTTCTCCCACACCCTTTCCTCTCTAACACAAAAAATTCAAATCAGAAAATTTCAAGTTTGAAAATGTCAAATCGGGAAGTTTGCACTCGAAAAATTCAAATATAAAAATTTCAACTCAGCAAATTTTAAATCAAAAAGTTCCGACACGAAAAATTTTAGTCCAAAATTCCCAAAACCAATATAATTATTTTAAAATCATCATTTATGCATATTTAGAATTTTTCATAATTTTTTCAACATTTCTTGAAACGGTTTTGCATTTCAACAACCCAAAATGAATTTCTAAACTTTATTAAAACTTTATCAGAGCCTAAAACTAATTTATTTGAGATCTGCATATTATAAAGTGCCTCTTCAAAAAGTTTCATGAATTTTAAAGTTGAGTTGCTAATTTTAAAAAATCAAACTAGATTTCTGCAATTAAATCAATTGAAAAACAAAAATTAAATTCATTTTGCTCATGGGCCAAAACCCTTCCCCTCGGCCTAGGTCATCACTGTTCCAGCCCATGCGTTGACCGCGCCCAAGCCGCCTTCATCTTTCCGCCTTCTCCGCGCGAAAGCATCTCTAGCCATTTTTGTTTTCTCTCTCATCGTCTCCGATTTCCCCTTGGCCAAGCTTCTCCTCCACTTGTGCGCCTGGAACACCCTCATCGTCCTCAGCTCAGGTGCACGCCCGCCGCACTCTGCCATGCCATCCACTCTATCCGATGAGCACTTGGCCTTCTGTCCTCGTCACTTCGCGCCCCCTCAATTTCAAATCGCCTCAATCGATTTTGTCCTACCTTGCAATGAACCATCGGATCTACGTCGTCTCCTTCAACTCGAGTCATCAACGTTGCTATTGAAATACTGCCTCTCCGGTGAGCCTTGTGCCTCGTCATGGTCATTTCTAGCTTCACCTCACTCCCATCTTTCTCGCAGCACACCCGGTTACAACTCTATCCCTCTTAGGAACCCCGTCACCATTAACAACCAAGCACCGCTGCATCTTGCCGATGTCCAGCCACCTCAATGCCTCCCTGCCATTGCATTCCTCACTATCGTCCTCCTAGTGAGCTGCTGATGCTTATGCATTGTTCGTCTTAGCCCGGAATCTCTGTTCTGCGCAGCTGCAACGCTTAGCCTAACAGCTTATGCGTTGGCATTGCAAAAGTTTCTAGGGTATTGCCAAAGTTTGAAACTAAACCAAAGGAGAGCCGAGAGATTTGATGATTTGCTCTATCTTTCTTTGCCACTTGATAAAATGCCACATGATGTCTCACTGACATGCGGAGCCAGGACCCGCATGTCAGTGAGACATCACTTGCTATTTCCATGAAAGATGGGGCAAATCATCAATTCATCCTTTTTGGTAAGGTAAAGCTAGCCATTGAACCAAACAGACCCTCTATACTCCAATACTTGTATGAATTACAAAACAAGATAGATTTGTCCAGATGCAATTCCACTGTCAATGGAAATAAATAGTATACGGATGACATTCAACCAAAGGGAGAATTCAACTCCAGCGATAATGATTAGATGTTCAAACATTTGATTCAATTGAATTCAGCCAATTGTACTTAATCAAACTATTCATTCAATTGTACATCATTTAATTGTTTAATTCATTTGTGAGATCTGTGTAATGATTATCGTGTGCTATATATATAATAATTGTACTACTGATTATCATGTACTGCTATTCAATCTTAACAAACTCTTTGAAGTTCGAGGAAAGCTCTCTAAATTCTTGATGGTGGAGGTTATTCAACCAATGGGAGAATTCAACCCCGACGATGATTACATATTCAAACATTTGATTCAATTGTAGTTCACTCAATTGTGCTTAATCAAATAATTCATTCAATTGTACTTCATTTAGTTGTTTAATTCATTTGTGAGATCTGTGTAATGATTATCATGTGCTATATATGTGATCTACTTGCTTAATTGTTTTTGGAGGATATGGTTAGCATTTCCTAAGGCTAGTCAAAAAATAGAAAATAATTTAGCTATTCGAATAGCTATCACAGATGGTTTGTAACACCAAATCATCTGTGATATGCCAGATATCACAAACGGTTATTAGTATTAGTCATTTGTGATATGTAAGATATCACGGACGGCTATGCTTAAGAACCGTTTATGATATATCATATATGGCATATCACATACAGTTTTTTGTATTAGCCGTCTGTGATATGTCAGATATCACAGACGACTATGTTTAAGAACCGTCTATGATATATGACATATGAAAATGGTTTTTGGTATTGGTCATCTGTGATATATCGATATTATAGACAGCTATGTTTAAGAATCATCTATAATATCTGACATATAATAGATAGCTTTTTGAACGGTTTTTTGAAAAATTGTCTATGCTGTAACTTATCACAGACGGTTTGAAAACCACCTGTTTATCACAGACACATGAATTTAGACAGATCAGAAATCGTCTGTGATGATGATTTTAAACTGTCTATGATGACCCTTTCTATACAGTGACTAGGCAATGGTGGTAACAGTGCACAGCAGCAGTGATCAATGGACAAGGCCGCTGGCTAGCATCGGTGTACGGTGAAGGAGATGGCAGCAGTGGCGGAAGTCTGGGACGGCTAGGATTTGGTGGCATAGGAGCTAGGGCAGCCAAGCCGCCCCTGCTTATTCCTTTTAAAGACACGCAAATACGAGGCCCAGACGGCGCATGAAGCTTTGGGATATTACAATTATATAGATATAACCATAATAGCATCTATGGAACATATATCTTGCGTTCAATTGGCAAGAATGGAGAAATTAGGGTCTGTTTGATTTGAGGCTCAACTAACCCTAACAAAATTTAGGCATTACCAAAACATTGGCATTGTAGCATTGTTTGGATTACAACCCAGCAAACCATGCCAAAATTCTTCTAATTGTAACTATGACGCATGGGGGCCCACATGGCAACTAATATTTGCAGCGAGAAACATAGTCAATAGTGGTCTTGTTTTGTTGATCTCAGTATAACGGTTTGAACAAATTATAAATCAGATGTTCAGTTCTAGAGATATGGCTAAGCTAGATAATCAAACAAATTATACATTTAATGCATCCAACCACTGGTTGCCACGTCACCTGTGCAAGGGGCAGTGACCTTGCCAAAAATTTGGTGCATGATTTGGGCGCCTCTACTCAGCTAATGTTTTGTGTAGGAGCACATTGGCATTGCCAAATTTTCTAGGGTATTGCCAAAGTTTGAAACCAAATCAAATGGTAGCCAAATCTTGAGGGCGTGACCAATTTTTGGTAAGGTAAAGCTAAGCATTGAACCAGATAGACCCTTAATACTCCAATACTTACGTGAATTACAAAACAAAATAGATTTGTCCAGTGCAATTCCACTGTCAATGGAAATAAATATTATAAGGATGACATTTGTTTTCAAGATTAAACTCTGTTATATAACAAAAGATCTTATTTCCGGTAGGAAGTTCCAAGTTCCAACAACGATACAGTGTGTACAATTTCATCTAGATTTATCCATGTCTCTCATCAGATTGAAAGAGTATATCATACACGTTGGAAAAAGGGACCTGAAATTGTAAGTAGCATTCAACATCAGCACAAATTCAGCTCATATATATATAGATCGTCCGCAAGTACTATGGTTATTTGAGTAAAAAAAAATTACGAAGACATGTAACTGCAAAACCTTAACTCTAATAAAATATTCTCCCCATGAAAAGCAAAGCACCTCCTTTTACAAATAATGTTGAACATAGAGAACTTAATAAATTGATGTTGTCATACTTTATTCTAGAATGAAAAAGAGGCAAGATAATAAATCTATGTAATCTAGGTATAAATATCTGATCTAAATACCTTGCTTCCAGGATAAAATGCTGGAATTTATCAAGCATAGAGGTGCATAATCTACCTTGATATGGTACCAAACTGATTAAAAATGCAAAGGGAAATTTACCGAAAGTTTTAAAATTATCATTTGGAGCCTAATAAGATGGGTCTAGACCAGGAAAAAAATGTATCGGTTCAAAAATTTTATCGGAGGGAAGCAATACGGCTAGTAACCGCTGGTTACCAGAAATTTTAGTTTTTTTCGAACAAAAATTTTGAATTGAAATTTGGAAATTTGAGTTTTTTTTGAATTTTTTTGTAATTTTTAGATGAATTTTGATGAATCTGAAATTTTTTGACTGCTATATAATTTTATCGGTACTCACTTATAAGGACGGTAACCGTTGGTTACCGGCGAAATTTCGGCCAAAAAAAATTTCCCTGGTCTAGACCCCAGACCCCGACGTTAGCGAAACATCCCACGAGAAATATAAAATTATGAAACTTTTCAATGGCACATGCTTATTTAGCCACTACTTCTCATGTTAATTTTCCTATTGCTTTGTTATGTGTTTTCATGTTACAAATTTATTCATCCGCAGTCGACTAATAGTTTGCACAAGCATGTGCTCGAGCAGCAACAGTCCGAAAGTTATCAAAAGTCACTCATACTAGCCTAGCAGCTAGTAGCTGGGCAACTACAAGTAGAAAGCACGAAAATTGGAGTTTGTAGGGTGTGATGTACAAGGTTTTGCCATATCATGTAAAATAACTTATGTAAAATCAGCCAAATGGGTAGCACGTGTGTTGCCGGCGTTCATACCTTGTCTACCAATGAGCCTGCACCTCTTTAACCGATCCTATTAAATATCTCCCTTATAGAAGGCCTTTCCCTCCGATTAGTCTCCACACAATTTAGCCCAACTTCAATGCATCTCTTTACCTGGTGGAGGCAATCTTTGTCTAATGATGGGTACTTAGACGATATGTGCGACATATTCGTCCAATTTTGACGTACCTATGTAATTGAAATATGAAATTAAATGACAGTATACAATTAAACATAAAGGGATGCTTCTAAAAAAATCATCAATGTTCGAATCGTCAATTACATCGATCTTACATTCTCAATGAAGTTCTTAGCAGTGACGTCCTGCCTGTTGGGGCAGTTTTTCTCTCCTGTTGTGATCTCGATAATTAGAAGACCTAAACTGTATATATCTGATTGGGCAGAGATTTCACCTCTGTATAAATATTCTGGAGCCATGTATCCTCTGAATCATATTAACATAAAAAAATTCGAACGTTACAGGAGTAATGCAAATAAATTTATTTTATGAGAGAGAGAGAAATAAAGCAATATAAACTCCCAATGTGTTTGACTTACATTGATCCTATGACATTTTGTGTGCAAGTTCGGGTTTGTTCTTGACCGAACAGCCTTGATAGACCAAAATCAGCAATCTTTGGCACCATATTATCATCCAGCAATATATTGCCAGGTTTAAGATCCAAATGAATAATAGGCCTTTGCGAACCTTCATGTAGGAAGCGTAAACCCTCACAAATCCCCTTAATTATTTTGAAGCGCATGTGCCAATCAAGTTCACAAGGTTCATCTGAAGATGTAGCCATGGAAAATACGTAAGTACTACATGAACATGACATGGCAATGTACGCATATATGTACATTATGATCACCTTTGTTTCATTGTATTCAGTGCAGAATTTGATGGAATATATTAGGTTATGTGTAAACTCCAAATCTTTTAAAGATTGAAAAAGGGAAGGAGAGGAGGAAAAATTTGTTGGTATTGCATTATCATACCGAAAAGATGCTTGTCAAGGCTTCCCTTAGGTATATATTCATAGCAGAGCAACTTTTCTACTGCATCTGTAAGTATATATTTTCCATTGTGCTCCACCACCTTCTTTTGTATTTCGTAACAGTAGCCAATTAACTTTACTACATTTTCATGCTGAACCTCCATAAGGCTGCCAACCTCATTTTGAAATTGCTTGTCATGGAGTGCAGATTTTTCCCGAAGCCTCTTCACAGCAATCTCTTCCCCATCTTGAAGCGTTCCCTGTTTAATATCTTACTTTATATTAGCATGGTGTTGTATCAAGTTTTGAAAATAAGAAAATTTTGACACACAAGCATACCTTGTAAACCACTCCAAATGCACCTTCACCCACTTTTCGCTCATCAGAGAACCCATCCGTGATATCCCTTAAGAACTGTGATGGTAGTTCCTTTGGTAGCGAACTTAGAAGTTGCGAAGTTCTCCCTGGGTCCATATCTGATTGCACATAATTCCTTCCACATAAGAGGACGCATATGTTTGTTCTCCATATAAAGCGTAGTAGCGTTAGTTATTGAGGTGAGCTGCTACTAGTAATATTTCCTTTATCGAAACAGGATAGTTGTTTAACAAAGCATGGGCCAGATGAACATACTAAACTGAACATGTGCCTATCCCATTAAGCCTATTGATCATGTCTCTAATAGATGCATGGCCCTTTCGATTCAGGTATTCTCACCAGAATTTATCCCCAATTAATTGTGTTTCTTCACCTGTTGGATATGCTTCCAGTGATGAATATATGATGCTACACTGACCGGTATTTTAGAGCACCTCTTGATTGGAACAGAGCGCTACTGAGACTGTGCACAAAATAATCATAAACCTAACCTTCCTCTAAAGTGGAAATGTTATATGTGTCATGTCAATCTAGTTTTACCATTTTGGCCTGCACTAATCCAATTCCAGAAATCTCACGTAGTATTGAGCGTGCAGTGGTGTTGCTCCTGAAACGTCTTATACGCTTAGAGCAAAATGTTGAGGTTAATCCAAAAAGGAAAAAAGAAAACAATAGCAAGAAGCACGGAAAAAGTGATCTTGGTTAAACATATCGAAACACGTTCGTTCTAAAACTATCTGATTCCTTTCAGTGCTCTTTATGCATCAGTAGTCAGTACGGTTTTGAAGCCATGTAACTAACTGGTGCTTCATAGTATGAGGATATAAAAGCACCAGATTTCAAATACATGTAAATTTTCTTACAGACTGGATTCATGGTGCCATGCTTACAAAGATATACACAATGAGCAAGGTTGTTCAAAACTCCAAAGTAATTAAGAAAGCACTGACCTGGAGAAGACCTGCAGGGATGCTAGCTATTCACAGATCCACCAAAGGATGCAGATCGTAAGAAGAGATGGATGGTTGCTTCTTAAGAGAGATGGGGGAGTCCAGGGTGCAGGTAAAGCGGCTGCAACGAAGCCTCGTATGAACAGCATAAGTTGACTTGACTCCAAGTCTCTCTAATCTAAGATGGCCATGGGGAAAAAGGGGATCTTGACCAAGACTACACGTGAATGGAATCCAATGAGCATATGCCTGCCTGCAATGGCGTATGGACCTTCTGGGTCACCTCGCTCTTGCTGTCGCCTGTCGTTCTCCACAAATCAATTGGTAAAGAGTTCCTGTCTAGTGATTTATAATGAGCGTTTAGTGCGTCTCCAAAATCAAAACCAATTGTTTTAAAGAATTACTTCTGTCCCACTTACATGTGGGCCCAAATGGTCAGAAATCGTTGCCTGGAACAGGAGCTGGTTAAAGGTGCAGTTTAGAAATAGTTTCGGTGAAGACATGTAGTTCGTGCGAAAACTTCTCTTGAAAGTGTAGTTCGGTGATTGTTTCAGGCGATTGTTTTAGCAAAAAGTATGTGCAGTTTGATGAAATTTACTCAGTACTTTTCTAAGTTTTTATTTTTTATTTTTGCCTCCGGTAATTCGTAAGAGAAATTACAATAGGCATTGTATTTTCTTGGATTATACTTCAAATCCCATGGTTAACTACTTGCAACATTTCTATCTTACGAGGTTGTTAGTATGGTAATCTTGTCTTAAGACATTCAATTGTTTGTTCACCGTAATTCTGAAATCACTGGTACCTCTTTAGAAAGGAACAAAGGTTGGGTAAAATTATTTATGTGAAGGCTTATCCATATTTGTAAAAGCTGGTCATTGATAAGAGGGATCAGAACCCTGTAGTAACAAAAAGATGAAGGATAAAAGTGGAGAGTACACCTACTTAAAAAATGATGGTGTTTGAATTGAAATTCCTACAACTCAGAAAGGTCAGGTGTTTTACCGGCTAGGCTACAATACAATTAATTAGAGGAGAAATACGTGCAAATTTGTTGCTAACGTATTGTGTATCTCAACCTCTCATGCAGAACTGAACAAGCTAAATCACTTAGCACATAGTGTTTGGATCAAAAAGAGTCCTTACCCCAGAGTAGAGACAGGAAAAGATGAGCAACATTTTATAAGATGGAAGCCATGTGCAACCCATTTTTTGACTGAGTGGGATGAGGCCCTTCCTTGCAGCAGAACAGGACACTGCCAAATTTTCTAGCAAGTTGTTGCACATCTGGTCAGTCATGATGCTACTAGCAATTAACCGTGTGCATATCCAGCAACGTTTTGTCACAAGACAAGAAAACGTATATGCCCTGTTTTTTTTTTACTTCTAAAAGCTATTTTTTAGCTTTTTACAGTAACTAGTTTTTGAATAAAATATATTTTTAAGAAAGAATTTACTAAGTTAATTATAGTACATACTTTATCGACTTTATTTATATCGGCAAAAGCCGTATATGAGTTTTTGTTATTCTGTAATCTCTCACATAAATAGCCCAAAAACCACAAACCGTAGCCAAAAGCCATAAACTAGTTAAAAAGAACAGGCCTACAGCGTCATCAACTTCGCAAGTTCATCGTACACATTGTTTCCTGGTCATTTCTGATGTTCATACCTCATATCGAATCTAGTGCATTTCAACAGTCCAATCACCCCTCCCCATCTAAACCTACCATCTTTGCACGCACAGTAATTTATGGAATAGCCATGGAGTTACGAGAGGATCAGCAAGAAAGTAAACCTACTTGATGAGATTTTGGGAGGAGGAGAGCAGGTGGTCGCAGTGAACGACTCCTCCCCCGTCTCCTTGCTCTCGCTATATCAAGAGATGCATGGGCGCACCCCCGCGCGGTTTGCGCCGGTGGCGGCTCCCCGTACGGACAGCGAACACGACTCCTCCGCCGCCGACTCGTCGCTCACCACCCGCATCGTATCGAGGCCGAGGCGCCAGGCTACGCCGTGCTCTAGGTTGGCCGAGGGAAGAGCGAGGTGCGACGGGACGCTGTGTCCGGCAGGCGTGGGCAGGCCACCGCTGCCGGCGAGGAGCCGCGCCGCCTGTGGGGTTTCATGCGTGGGCTTGGCTGGGCTAGCCCAACAATTGAGTTGCCCAAACTACGGCCTGTTAATTGTCAGATGCGCTGTTCTTTTCTGGCATCTTCGCTGAGCTCTAGCTCTCGGCTTCTAGATCATCGGCCGCCTCCTTGTCGGCGACGCCCTTGCCGACCTCTCGGGCTTTTTGTTATCGGCGGCCGCAGGCGCGGGCACGGCCTGCCCTGCTTGCCGGACTTGTGAGCGTGTCGGAGTGCTCGATGCCTTAAGACAGTTATCAAGTGTGTTCCGAACAACTGTACTCTTCCGTTCTTTTTTTACGGGATGTGCGATTCTGATCGTAACTTTCTATAAATTTATGTAAAGATATATTGATAAAATTATAATATTATGAAAATATTTTTAACGATAAATCAAGTCTGAATTTGCGTTGAACTGGATCACGAAACTTCGCCTGAAATTTCCATAACCGTTCAAAAATCTGGTAAAGCACAACACATACCACAACCAAGGAAGCTCAACAAGAATCATTAGAAACTAGTAAATGAACGGTAGAACATCTCGATACAGTCCCTAGTTAGTTCACATCATAACAAAAGCAGAGTTCTTAACTGCTTCAGTGTGTGCATAGTTTACTGATTTCCAGGGCGCTCAATCTAGTTGTAGGGTTCATTTGTAGGAAACGGAATTCATGTGGAGTTTCTGCATGAAAATCTGCCTCGCAACTATTGCTTCTCCCATATTCTATAATGTCAATTTTCAGTTCCGAAGCTTTAGCTCCTGGTTACCTCCAACTTGGGAGTTCCAAGCTCTTAAGATGAAGTAAGTGGAAATGAGGGCCATCGGACCACGAAGTCCAGGGAAAAGCTTACGGGTTCGTCTATCTCACGGACAGGCCCATCCTGGTGGTGTTCTGCAAGGCCCAATCTGACTAAGGGCAGGTATGGGCAGATTATCGAGGAGATCCGCGCCAGGTCCATCCAATGATTTGTCGGCGGCTTTTTTTGGCATCAAGGCAGGAACTCCAACATTGAAGCGCTTAATTTTGCTAAAGTTTGCTGCTTACCTTAAGAACGGGAGCCATGTTTGGCTCACCACGTCGTGATCCCTTTGCATGTTCGGCGAGAGCTTGTGCAACTTTATTCTGATCTGGTGATCCCTCTTGATGTGCTTCAGGGTGACGCTTGGCGGTGAAGCCATGAGCCCATGAACTGCTTTGTCTCCTTGGTTGTAATGCGTGCGAGTGTCGAAAGTTTTGTTTTGGCGATGATGGATCTGAAGTACCCTACAGTTTGTTTGTGGCCGTAGCGCAATATAACTCAACTACGACTGGCTTCTCCGCCCATTTGGACGCTAATTTGATGCCTTGGAGCTTCAGCAGTTTCTGCATCATTGTCCCTGCTCATCCCGCACCTGGCACCACGGCTCCTGCTTTACCACTTGGTTCATGATAAGAACAATCAACATGTAGATTGAGCCAGCCATCTGTGGGGTCTAGAATATCATTGGGATGAATAATTGATACTTTGATTAAGTTGAAACTGAATTTTGTGAAAGTTTTAAAAAATTCAGATTTCTAAGTTGACCTAGGATGGCAGTCAAATCAGCCTTAACCTCTTTGTCAGGTTTTGTGTCCAGCGGTTTGACTGCCATATGGAAGATAGTCTAACCGATATGTAGTCATGCAAGAGCAGTGTGGTCGAGGAAGTTGGTCGTGCAAGACTAGTGTGGTGGTTGTGGAAGTTGGTCGTGACCGGCCGTAGCACGACGATCAGACCGGTGCTAGGCAATTTGACTAGTTATGACATGGCGGTTAGACCGGCTTCTCGAGGATAGACATGTCTGGGGGTACCTCAGATATATCTAGGGTGTCCAGAGTTTCTGGAGGAGCTAGACATGTCTGAGATACCTAAGAGTTGGTTTGAGTGTGAGCACGGCATGGGTGCTGGTGTTTGGTTGTGTTGAGTTGTATAATGTATAATACATGAGTTAAGTACATAGAACTTGTGCTCGAGATGGTACATGAAACTTGTACTTGAGATGGTTACTTGATCGTTGGATGTACACATGATTTAGAGAATGTTAGCGGTCAGTGACAAGGGACCAAGACTAGTGAGAGAGCGGAGATCTGTGTGGTCAAGTAAGTCCAGGTGAGGCTGCGTGGCTCAAGCGGGAAGCACAGATAAGACAATAATCACGAAGGGGTAAGTTGGTGTATGTGGTGCATTGAGTGATGAGGTCGATGTAGGTAGAGACAATTCGGGGAGTCCGAACGCATGAAGATGTGACGCTAGTCTTTGGGCACTACGGGCTAGGTGTCAAAGTATGCGAAGATGCTTTGATATGAAGACATAGCAGGCAACGACAAGGTAGATCGGGACTAAGCTTAGGAGTAGCTGAGGTCCAGAATGGTTGGGGAAGCTGGGTGTAGTCATGGTGCAAGGTGAGGCATGTAGCCTGCCAAGTGACTTCGCTTGTTTGCAAGTGAGGATGGTTCAGTGGGATCCAGACGTATGAGAGGCTTGGCGGGAAGTTATTAGGGTCACATAGGGGTGACAGAGTCAAGGGAAGGTGTCCAAAATCTTCATCGTGGGTATTTTGAAAGTTTACCAAAATACCAAGTTTGAGCCTTGGATAAAATTGTAGCATGGAGAGATGCAAAGGAGAAGCATTTTAGATCAAGCTAAGTTGGTTTGCCTAAGTGGATCAATCGCTAAGGTCAGGTTGAATTTTGTAAACACTTTAAGAGACATACGTGGACATGTAAAACTCGTGTTTATAGGATTGATGAGTTCCCCTCACCCACTAAGTGGTGTTAGCTATGAGGGAGGAGAGGGGAGAGCTAGGGTAGGGAGACATTGAGATATTGTCTAAGTCTTGAGTAGTTTCTACTCTTCTTCCCTATGTTTGTACTGGTGAATCATCTATGCTACTGATAATAGATCAACTGTTTGATCCATTCTTGGTGTTTTACTTGTTTTTGCTTGTTTTTTCATGTTCTTGAGTAAGAAATGAGAGGCCTGAGGTACTATTGTAGGAATATGAATGCTATCTATTGCGCCGATGGCCCTGCTAAAGTGTGAAAAATAGCGGCACGACATTAAGCAGCTGTGGAGAGTGGTGAAATGGGGATGTAATGGCCTAACATTGTATCGCATCAGGTCATACATGCACTTGAGCACCTCACCAAACCGGGCAAAATGATTGCTTACCTGGCTGTTGCTCTGAGGTGACGCCACGGTCCACAAAAACATCCCCGAATTCTCTTTGGACGAAACCTCCGTTGTGGACCTCAACCCATGGTGTGTCACAAAACGAGTGTGCAAGCTCATGAAACAAGCAGTATCCATCTTAAACATTTCTTGATAGAGATTTGGATCAGCTAGCTGCTTGTCAAGCCACTCCTACTTGGGCTGCATGGGTACTCTAGGAGCCCTCCACGTCTCCCTCTATGCTTGCCTTCTGAGCATTTCGAGGACCACTAATTCAATGGATAGTGAAGGAAATTCACTACCATTGTCGTTAGAGCCATCATTGTCTAGCATGGCGACTGCATGTGCACAAGAGTATGCATGTAAGCAAAATCAAAACTATGCTCATAATGGACTTGAAACAAACCTATGAAACACTTGCTCGGGAAGATCAATCCTTGAAACAGGATAAGGAGCTGGGGACCTACGATAAGAAGGACATGCATTGCGGGGCGAGCATTTGTAGGCGAGGGTGACCCGGCTGGATTGCATGCTATCGGTTTGCATTTTCATAACGGACTTTCTTGATTTACCAGGCTAAAATTACGCCATGGATTCGCTGTGGCAGCCGAAAGTAACCTGCACTACACTTTCAAGCAAAGATTCCCAGTCAGGAATTCTTGCATGCAGAGATTCCCTGGTCCAAAGTCTTTGTTGCATGTAGAGACTCCCTAGTCCAAAGCAGACCACCTGCACTGCACTGTCACATGTCTTTCTCGCGTGCAGAGATTCCCCGGTTATCTCACAATATGCGTACATAGAACACCAAGCATTTGTTGTAACAAAATGAAGGATCATCACAAGTTCAGAGACATGTACAACTTACACATACAAACCACCATTGTTCACAGGCAGACATAGACCAACACAACGAGCAGTATGAAGGCTTGAGACACAGACCACATAGGCCAGTGGCCACCATTGTTCGCACTCACCGGATGCACAGCGCAATGGCATTTTTTCAATCACAAAACAACTACTCATTGAAACATCAAGAACCTCATATTGCTTAGCTATTTTTACTTCATAGAGCAACTCTACTTTTTCAAGCACAAAACAACTACTCATTGAACCTCCTGGAACCTCCTATTGCTCAGCTAATTTTACTTGATAGAGGAATTCTACTTTTTCAATCACAAAACAGCTAGTCATTGAACCTCCTATTGCTCAGCTATTTTTACTTCACAGAGCAACTCTTTTCTTTTCCTATTGTACTCAAGAACCTCCTATTGCTCATTGAAATATCAAGAACCTACTAATACTCAGTTTTTTGCTTAAGTATTTTCACTACAAGATCCTCCACCTCCTGAGCTTTTTGCTTAGCTATTTTCATTACAAGAACCTCCTAGTGCTCAGCTATTTTTACTTCACAAAAGAGCTGCAGTTCTTCAATCACAAAACAACTACTCATTGGAGCATCAAGAACCTCCTATTGTAATCAATGCCAAATGAATCAGTATGACAGCACTGCATAACAGGTTATGCACTACATAGAGAACTAATTGGTCAGCTATTTTACTTCATTCGTGCAACACAATTGAGTGAAGAAAGCAGTACATAGGCGCGTATGGAATGCAACAATCATCGCAACAGCAAGGATCACAAAGGGTTGGTACAATAATGAATTGTGCACAGTAGGAACTCAATGAATAGTCCAGCACAATAATCATGTTGGCCAAGGATCGAAACCACTCATGGGACATATTGCAACGACAAAACCGGCACAATAACAGCTAGAACCACAAGGCACACATATGACTTCCCATTTATTGAACGACAACCTAAAATTGATGAGAGCTAGGGTACTTACTGCCTGTTACCTCCTACTTGGACTAGGAGAACACCCATGCACGGCGAAGCTACTCACCTCAGAGCACCAGGGTAATGATCATCCTAAATATCTCACGGTCGCCCTTGTCCTACGGCAGCATTGCTCCAGCTGCCAATTGCGCTTCATAATATTTACACACATGCTCCATGTAATCCGATGCATGGTCACTCTTGGATCGCTTAGTGGAGCAGGAGTCTCCGGAGTAGTCAGCAGCAGGCTTCTTCCTGCCCCTTATGTCAATGGTGCCACAGGACGCGATCGGTGACATGTCATCATCATCAGAGCTAACTTGTTACTTCAGTTGTCGCACTGTGGGTGCAGCGGTGTTCGTTTGTGCAGAGGGCACCTTCGAACACATCTATCATTAGGTTCTCATGTGGTATTGGTGCTTTTGTGGAACCTTTGCACCACACCAACCGCCTGCACAGAGCGCATGGGCTGGTGTTAAGCCGCATACCACACAATAATACATCATTGCCAAAAGAACATTGCCATTCCCTTACTAGCTCCTGCTATGCCCACCATGAGTCATCCGCAGTGATGATTCCGGTGTGTGGATCGATGCCCAAACCCGAGGCATTGTGCTTCAGCGTGCACCACTTTCTGTAGAGTTGTTTTTGCGTATCCCAATGAGTTTTGAACTGCTTGTGGGTGTAGTCCCTTCTGGTGCATGCCTTGAACTTAGTCATGAGGTTGAGGTATCCTCGCCTGTTGAGAGTACTGGTATTGCGGTTGTTGGCTAACACCTCCTCATGGCATATCTCAAGGAACACCAACGATGCTTCCTCGTCCCAAATCTTCAGATTGGCCGGTGGTGGATCCATCTACAAAGGTCATCGGTGACTAACGATCATTGCCGTCAGGGTGGAGGTGCCTGGAATGGTTACGAGGGAGAAACAGCTTACCTATCGGCCAATGCGCAAGGGGGCAGAGATAGTGGCAGGGATGGCCTGCAGCAGGGCTTGAATGAATCCTGGTGACACGACGCAGACGACTGCGTATGCGACTACGTGGAACACAACTATTGTTAGAAATGTGGGCAATATTTTAATTCCAAATTTTACTAGGAGGCAAATACAATAAACCAGTGATGCAAAACTTACTACTAACAGCAGACTACTCATCATACTTTAGAATATACGCAAGCAAATATAGTAACAAAGTCGAATGAATGCGCGAACGACTTACTTTTTAGCCTGATGGAGAACATGAAGCAGCGCAGGCTTGACACAGTACAGAACGTAGAAGATGCAGTGCAGTGAGCGGTTGCGCAGATGTGCGCTGCCCAGAAACCTTATTGCCGCTCCATGCAGGAACTCTCTACGGCAACGGTTCGGAGATAGCCGCTCTCCCTCCTTCCAGGTGCACGCTGGGAAGAAAGGTTGGCAAAGTTCAGATGGCGCAGTACAACAGCACAAGTTGACAGAAGTAAGAGATTTAGGCAGTGGGGTATTCTTTCTCTTTTCTATACCCTAGACGTCTCCAGGTATATATAGATATGCAAATTACTCTCTAGTAACTGCCCCATTGAATTGAAATAATTCACTGGTACCTGCTCAATTATTCACTGGTGACAGAAGTAAGAGATTCCGGTGGGATTTATAGGATCAAGCAACATATTGCACACATTAGTGGGAATGTTGCGAGATGCCCTAAATCCACAATGGAAGACCAAGAGAAGTGTCGAAACTCTATTGCGGAGGCAAAGAATAAGAAGAAGAGTAAGAAAGCTCATGAAAATGAGGTTAGGGAAGATGTGACCATTCGAGGTGATGGTGAGGATGATGAAGGGCTCAAAGAAATTGGAGGATCGGCACCTTGAAAGTTAGGCCCTATGGATAAGTTTACCAATCCAATTGATCCTCAAGGTAGTAGTTTAAGCACTCAAGAGCTTAAGCGGCAACAAAAAATCACAGAGGCAATTTGGAAAGAGAGGCTTCATAAGGTGAAGCAATATGTGGCGAGATGGCTTTATGTATCAGGTATATCTTGTAACATATTTTTATTTTTACTCTTTAGGTGTACTGTTCAATGCCAATATGCCATTAAATATTAATTCATGTATGCATTAACCTTGTATCATGTTTTCATTTTTACACCTTAGGTGTACCGTTCAATGCCATAAACAATGATGGATTCAAGCAAATGATGGAAGCCGTTGGTCGATTTGGCCCAGGATTCGTAGGTCCTTCCCAATATGAATGTCGAGAGCCATTGTTGAAGGAGGAGGTAGCGAGAACAAGTGGTTTGTTGAAGGCACATGAGGAAGAAAGAGTCATGACTAGGTGCTCTATTATGACCGATGCTTGGATGGACCAAAGGAGGAGGAACATAATGAACTTATGTGTACATTGCTCTTTGGGAACATGTTTTCTAGAATTAAAGGAGGCTTCAGAAGATGCACACACAAGTGAGTACATCTTCGAGTATGTGGATGCTTGTATTGAAAAACTAGGTCCACAAAATATTGTGCAATGTAGTGATGGATAATGCTTCCAACAACATGAGAGCAAAAGAATTGTTGAAGGCCAAAAGGCCAAATATCTTTTGGAGCTCATGTGCAACACACACCATAAACTTAATGCTTCAAGGAATTGGTACCATGGCAAAGTATAAAAAGACACTTGAGCAAGTGAAAATTTTGACCGTTTTTATTTATTCACATCACAAGACATTGGCCTTGATGAGGCGACATACAAAGAGGAGAGATATAATAAGGCCAGGGGTGACTAGATTTGCTTCAACCTTTCTTACTTTATAAAGTTTGATTGAGAAGAAGGTTGAACTAAGAGCAATGGCGCTAAGGAATGGGAAGAATCCGCTCATACTAAAAAGGGCAAAGGCATCGCGGCAACGGGGACACTCATTAGTAGATCCTTTTGGAATGGTGTGAGCAATATGTTGAAGGTATATCCTGCTTCTAATTTTATATTTGTATGTCTTCTATTGTGTGCTATTTTACTATTTGATAATGCTTGTATTTTGCTTATTTACTTGAAGGTTTTTGAGCCATTGGTCAAAGTTCTCCGCATAGTTGATGGGGATGGTCCGTCGATGGCCTTTCTTTATGTAGAAATTCTAGAAGCTAAGAAGCAAATCAAAGAGTCCATGAATAATGTGGAGAGTAACTACAAGTTGATAATTGAAACAATTGATGCTAAAATGAAGGGAAAACTTGATTCTCCATTGCACATGGCGGCATACCTATTGAATCCATATTACAGTTATCGTGATCGATCAATCTTTTTGGAACAAACCATAATGGATGGCTTCATTGAATGTGTCAAAATCTTTTATCATGGTGATGAAGAAGCAATGGATCAAGTGCTCAATGTTGGCTTTGACATTTTCAAGGATAAAAGGGAAATCTTTGGGAAAACTCCTGCATGACTTGGATGTCAAAGTTTGATCTTATTCCTGATAAAGTTCTCACTTCTTAAATTTAAGGAGTCAATACATGCAAATTATCTTTTGTCCATTACTAATATTTTTACTTCCTATTATGTAGCCAATTGGTGGTCTAAATATAGATGTCATGTTCCTCGCTTGCAAAGATTGGCTATAAGAATTCTTTCCTTGACCTCAAGTTCATCCGAATGTGAAAGAAACTAGAGTACTTTTGACATGGTTTGAGACTAACTGTCAAGTCCCATCTCTTATATCACTATTTCAATTTAAGTACTTAACTAACATTTACTTTGCAACTCGTAGATACATACCAAGATGAGAAATAAATTAGGTACTCACCGCCTCAACAATCTTGTCTATGCCCAATTCAATGCAAGACTTATGAACAAAAAAAGAAAAGAGCAAATCAAAGAATATAGATGTCCTTTTAGCTTCGCACGCTACTTTTGCTCAAGGATGGGTTATTGAAGGTGGGGATGAGGAGGTTGACCCTGAGACCGGTCTTTCATGGAAACTCATTGAAGAAGCAAGTGGGGTTAATGAAGCCACACAACCTCGTAGGAGCACAAGAGTGAGAGAATTTCATGAGGATGATTTCGAATCCGAAAGTGAGAGGAAGAGGAAGTGAACGAGAAACTTGAGAATGTTGAGTTCGAATCCGATCAAGATGAAGTGATTCCAACAAAGGATTACGGTCAAGAGGATGAAGATTGATCATTTTATCTATGCATGCTACTTTGTTAGAGTTTCTTTAAGAATTATTTTGCTATGTGTGGTTGAGAACTTTTGGTGTCATGGTGTGAGATTTATGATGTGAACTATGTCTATGTATGGTTGTGAACTTATTTTACACTTTTATTTGATATATGTGACTATGTTTTATTGTCTTGCAGTCATTTCTTATTTATTTCATTCTTTCATACTTACATAGATGTCTAAAGAGCAATGTTGAATAAATTTATCTACATACCAAGAGTCTCATGTATTGCTTAATTTTTAATGTGCAAGTTTACATAAGCATTTACATTAAGAATTTACATCAAGTGATGCAATATCCACATTATCTATCAAATTTACAACATTACAAATTATTCCAGATAACAATTCTTCCTCCAAATATCATATATGTCTTGACATTGCAAGTAGGACATCATGCTAAAGTCGGCCGCCTAGGCCCCTGCTTGCCACCCACCTAGCGCCTACTTGAACATTATTTTTCATACCATCTTTATCCATATTCAAAGAGTGGTGAGAACTTCACCTTATAAGTTAGTCTTCCTCACCTTGCTTTACTAATATGGTACTACACCATGCATATTTAGAATTAAGAAAATGAGTCATAATTAAATGGGTCAATTTCTAACAACAATCACTTTGCTCAGAGCACGAGTGGTGTTTCGTACCCTACGAGAGACTCACCTCGGTGTTGCCGGCATCGGAGGACGTGTCCGAGGTCGAGCCGGTGTGCCACTACAAAACGGAGGCGATGGCCTCGGAAGAGGGCGCCTCCGCCTGGCCCGACAGGGAGATGGCCGCCTGCTCACAGGGGGACGTCGGGCTGTTGTCCACGGGGAACGCTGCCGCGTCCGGAGATGGGGTCGCCAGTGCGATCGAGATCCCTCTAGGGAGGCACGGACGGCAGATGTGACAGACACCGCAAGGGACCGGTGCCGAGCAGTGTAGATGGCACGAGATGCGGTTGGATCGGCAGCCTGGATCTGGGCATCGGCGAGGGGGAACCGCCTGGGTAGAGCGGTTACAGGAGCTGGGGGGCAGCGCCGCGGCCCGGGGCGGAGGCAGCGGCGAAGGAGATGCTGGACTCGATCTTACAGCAACTGAAACAACACAACAAATTCAGGGGCTTGCAGGTGGCAATTAACGCCGAAATTTCAGGAATAGTTGTGTAAACAATCCGAAAGTATGATACCGGTGCAAATGCAGTACTGCGGACCATGTCAATAATTCAGGATTTATTGAAACTGCAACATAGTTGCGCGCAAAGTGCCGTGCAAGAATACTAATGCAGAAAGAAACAATCTGCCTCTCCTAGATGCGAATCTCTGGAACATGCTGCATCTTCTGGTGCATCCCATTCATGAGCCATTGAGATTTGAAGTCCTTGTGTAGGTTCAGAAGCCAGAGCTTCTTCAGGGACAGAAGAGTTTCGATGCCTCGAGGCACCTTATCCAACTCTGACAGGAACACAATATACACACCTTCAATGCATGGAAGGGCTCCATATTCGATCTCCAGTTCGTTGACATTAGGCATGCGCTTCAAGACGAGTGTCTTCAGGTGAGGAAAGCATCCTGCAGAAAGAACTAAAGTCTTTGCACTATTCACCCTGTTAAGACACAAATAGGTGACGTTTGGCACAAGTGGTGCGAGCACCCCCAATGGATCTTCCCCAAGCTGACACCAGTCGAGTGCTAGATATTTGAGATGTTCCCCATGGTTGCGAAATATTGGGCACTCCAGTGTCCCAGCCGCCCAGCGCCCTCTGACAATTAGCCTGTGGAGCCGGAGAGATGTCGGTTTGAGAGTTTCGAAGCAAAGTGTCTCATTCACATCACTCGCAGAGAGAAGCAAGCTTGATAGAAGTGGCATCATCGACAGGGTAGCAAAAAGATTTGCGCAATCAGCAGCACTTACATTGTCGATCCATATGCTTCTTAGTTGTATCAGTTTCTTCAGCTGCTCAGCCAAGTCCTTGCTTGCTTGCACGGTCTCAAGAGTCTGCAGTTCTTCCAGCTTGAACAGATCTTTAGGTGGTTCCACTCCGACGAAGTACCTGAACTCTGACTGCTGCTCATCATCAAATCTGTCGGCTAAAAGGTGTCGTAGCTTCTTGACCTTAACAATACCTCGTGGCAGCTTCTCTATTTTGGTTTGCTTAGTGTCCAGAGTGTGGAGGTTGGAGAGATTCTCAATGGACTCTGGGAGTGACTTGACTTTGGTTCGCCTTAAGCCGATATACCGTAGATTAAAAAGATTTCCTATAGTTGCCGGCACTTCTGTGATTTCGGAATCTTGCAGCTCTAGAACAGTTAAGTACCTGGATTCCAACAAAATTGAGGATAACATGTCTGGGGAGGATGAAATTATTCCATGAGCCATTAGGGTTCGAAGACGTGGAAATTTAACTCTTAGTGCAGTAGTGTCTTTCCATCCACATAATGACAGGCGGCGAACAGCCTTATCCATCAGTACCACTGTGCCATAATCATTTGCAGAACCAAATCTTTCCTCTTTAGCAACAGAAAGAGCCAGGTCTCGCACAATATCATGCATCTTACAGGTGCTGACTCTGCCAAGCTCATCATACTCCACGACCTCAATCATGTTGCGGTGGATCAATTCCATGAGATTTCCCTCAGCCACCTCCTCTGGTGTGTTCTTTTCTTTGCTCAGCACAAAGCCTTCTGCAACCCACAGCCGCACAAGGCTCTCCCGTGAAATGGGGTAGTCTTCAGGGAACAGGGTGCAATACAAGAAGCAGTATTTGAGTTCTAATGATAGGTCATGGTAGCTCAGATTTAAAATTGCTCGGACATGATCATTATTTGACAACTCGCTCCGAAGTTGCTTGTATGTATGATTCCAAACAACTATTCGTGGCTTCGAAGACAACAAGCTGCCTATGGTAACAATTGCTAGTGGCAGGCCATGACACCTATCCACTATAGAAGTAGCAATTGTCTCAAACTCCTTGGGGCACTTGTGTCCCTTGTTGTAAAAAGCCCTTCTACTGAAGAGCTCAAATGCATCAGGCTTACCCAACGGCTGGAGCTCAAGGTGACGGGTGGAGGAAGCAAGGGCAGGGACATGGTCCTTCCGTGTCGTAATGATGATACGACTTGCTAGGAGATTCTGGACAGCATCATGTATTTGGAAGTATACTTTTTGCTCCCAGACATCATCCAATACAATCAAATATTTGCTATTTTTGAGTATTTTCTTTATTTCTTCTTTCAAGTGGTGTATATCCATTTTGTCAATTCCTGCTGACAGTTGTTCTTCCTTGTACCCGATCTTCCTGAGTAGCTTCCTCAACAGAGCATCCACAGTATAGATCTGTGACACGACGATCCACGCATGTGCAGGGAAGTTGACCTTTTCACGTTCATAAACATTTGAGACCAGGGTAGTTTTTCCCAACCCACCCATACCAGACACTGTTATCACTGTGCTGTCTGGCTCTTCGGAGTATAGCCATCCAGTCAGCAATTTCCTGTTTTCTTTAATTCCTACTAGATCTTCATCCGTGACAAATTCTGGGAAGCAATCTTGGGACTGCTGCCTTTCGATCTCAGTGAGTTGGTTAGGAACAAGCTGGGAGGGCTGCAACCACTGGTCCTTCATCTGTATAACTTGCCGGATCTCCTCCTCTACCTCACCTACCTCATGCACAATTTGACTGAAAACATGGACATAACGCGTTCTTTTGATGATGAATTTCTTCAGGAACACTTCTTCCTCTAGTTGAAGAAGATGGTATGAGTATTTATCCATTACATCCTCAACATGGTAAGCCACGTTGCGGACCTCCCCAATCAAGCTCTTGACTTGTTCGTCGGTGAGGTACACTGTGCCTATCTGTCTTATAACATTGCTCATCATTATCAGTATCTTCCTTATTTGCACGACCTTTCCCGGCAGTTCCCTCAGGTTAGTAACTTTTTCGGATAGCTTGTCTATGATAGCCTTGTCGACTTCATCGCCTAAAACGGAACCAATCTTCGTGACAGCAAGGAGTAACGCCACCGTCATTTGTGCTGAACAACACAGACACAGCGTGTTACTTGGTAGAATAACAGATTTCATCAAAATTTAAAGGTATCGGCTTAACTCATCTAGTCATACGTAATGAGAAATTTTCTCTACTGGTCCCTTTATATGTATGTTGCCTCAGTAAAATTTACAGCATATATGACACTTCAAACTATAATATATCATGCCTGAAGATATCAGGTATCCCTACTGCATCAGACAATCCCTCTTTGTCCACAGAGATATTCCAATAGAGGAGAGTTAAGAAAATCAGTCGCAAATTCTGCCAAATTCCTATAAGTTTGGCTCATATTCCCCAATCCAAGAGAAATTGTATCGCGAACAAATGTCGACTATATGTTATATTTTTTCTGAATTAACCTTGAACCACTTAGCACGCTCCAAAAATGAAAAAAACAGGACTGACTGGTGGTAAAATATCAAAACTAGAGAAAATCACAAAGTGCTAATAGGCTGGACAGAAGATCCTACTTGTTACCCCTTTTGATGTCATGAACAGTAAAACACTGAAACTCTGTTGTTTGTTGGAGATGGGAGAGTCGGGGAGGAGAGAGAAGTGAGAGATGAGGGGATAAGGTTGGCATAGATCTGGCCAAATGGGTCCTCTAGCATGGCTCGGCACAAGTCTGGATTGGGCACGTCATGATTAGATCCGACATGGCTAGCCTGAATTAGTAACTGTGCTGTGCTGACCCACGTGCCAACCCTCCAACCTAGCCACTGCATTGAGAGGAGTTGGGCCATACCGCACAGACTCGGACATGTTTAGCCCTACAGACCAATGATGGTCCGTTGAGCACGGTGCCCCATGTCACCTGCAGCTGCCACGCCACCATTGGCGTCCACGTGAGAGGAGAAAGTTGAAGGCGGTGGTTGGCGGAGAGGGAGGCTAGTGAGAGAGGAGGCGACGGCTGGTGTGGATGGGGATAGAGGAGGCAGCGGCCGGTAGGGAGGGAGGCGGCGGCTGCGACCGGGGAGGGAGGAGAGGAGGCTGGCGATGGCGGGGTTGTGAGGAAGGAGGCGGCCAGAGTAGTAGCCTTATGAAAAGAAAAATTAAAAATACAAAGCTATTTTAGTTTTTAGAAGTATGTAATTAATGGAGAACATGGCAACTAAAACGACTCGAAAAAAAAAAGATGAAAGAAACTCTTCACTCTAGCTACATGTGTGATAATTGAACCTGAAACCAACATTAGAGCAGCTGCATCTGGTCGATTGGTTAAGCTAGATAATAGGTACATGACATATAGATTGCTCCTAACTAGAACAAAAGAAAATAGACTCTGTATGAGCGTAGTACCAGGAACTTGAGCCTTCACATCATTCTGTCCGTTAATCGGCCGTGGTGCTTGCTGCTCCTCATGGTTCAGTGGACGACCAACGAAGGAGACTATATGCACCCACAAAAAAAAAATTATTTACAAAAAAAAATTCGGTCAAGGAGATAGATCGAACTGGTGGCATAGAGGCAAGAAAGTCCTGCATATATACCGTGCTTATTTTAGAAAATGTTTATGTTTGATTTGAGAAATAAGCTTGTAACACATACCACCAGGAGGGTTGGCGGCTTCGCTCATGTCGGATCTCCGGCCGGTTATCTCCTGAGATGAGATATTGTGCAAAATATTTTGCTTGTAGTAAGAGCAAAGAGATGAGCAAAACAATATGGAAGAGTTGTACCTCAATGCAAAGAGCGCAAAAAGTGGAGACATTTGTTGAGGTATGGTCTATATACACTCCCATTATATTGAATGATTGTTCTGTTAAGATGGTCTGTACATTCATTGAGGAAATATCTGTTCTTTTAGGCCCCACATTGTCTACGTGAAGAGCTTAACTATTTATTCTTGACGAGTATTTATGAGCATGTGAGCGTGATTTATTATTATCCTAAAACTTTGCCCTGCTGAAAAATTGAAATAGAATCAAAGGAATTGCTATCCAATTCCCAAGTGATGTTAATTGAGATTAATCATGTTGAAGAGGCACCACTCCGCTGATCACTAAGAGGTTGTACCAGGGATGAGCTCACAAGGCGAATCCACAATTCGACCATAAGTGCAAGATAGGCAAATCAGTAATCCAAAGTAATGCTCAAGTAAATTTAAAATAACCCCAGTATTGCTCCTCTGGTCAATAAACTGATGCTCCATCTGGAAGTACATTCTGACTAGCGAAAACAACTGCTAACACATTGGAACGTTCCTGAGTTCCAGTGATAGGCGCTGGGTTTTTTAAATTAATATTAATCTCCTTGGCCATTACCTTCCATTACCTCCTTCGGCATTGGAATGATGGAAAACGTTTTGATTGCTCACTTGTTAGGTTTATGCTCTGATAGGTGGCAGAGCAGCTTGAATCCCAAAGCTTTAGTGGTATGGAAGATAATGAAAATCTTAAGAGAAGTGCTTTCACACTTTTCTTAATAGTGATTTATATGATTTTTAAAGTATGATAAATAGTACATAGATGTTACTTACCTCTTTATTTGTTTTGAGATTAGTACTACTCTTATTAGAGATAAAAGTTAGGATCACTGCTTAAATATTAATAACTATACAGATGTGCCCCCTTGAATGTATTCTTTATTGCGCTTTCAGGTCATCATGGTGGAAGGGGTGTTGAAACCCCTCAATATTATGCAACTCACACTCTAGCCTCGTATCCTTCAATTATATTCTTCCTATCGTGATCTATCTCGTACTCAAGGATTATCAATGTTTTAAGCTTGGGGAGGTTGATGTGCCCAAAAAGGACACATTATTTTCCTATTGTTTATTACATGTAATTCACTAATTTCTTTTTTAATTGCTCAGATAATCACTAATTAATTGTCAAAAGTATAGGATATGTGTTAGTCAATGTTGTCATGGGAGCCAAAAAGAATCACGTACTTCTAGAAGCAGATATGGAAAGATATCATCATGAGGAAGGAAACTCCACTTGGATCACCGCGAACTGATGCTCCAGAGAGGAATACAGGTTGGGATACGGTCCAGCATGATAGTACCATGTAATATCCCAAACGTCATTCGGAGAATTCTGTAATATCCCGGGCGATATTTTATCAAATAGTATTAAAATCAGGGAAAAAGAGGGGAATTACGTAAATTCACGGCAACCTGGGCCTGGGCCGAGGCCCAAAAGGGGGGTCGGCCAAGGGAAAAGGGGGGGAGGCGCCCCACCCCCCAAACCCTAGCCGCCTCTCCCAAGCCGCCTCTCCACCTCCCTGGCCGCACCTCCTCTCCTCCTTGCGCCCCTCTGGCCAGCAGCATCCTCGCCTCCATGGATGCCCCCTGCAATTGGTGAAGGATCCCGATCGCTGCGGTTCGAGAGGAGGACAGCAAACCGTCCGCCGGAAAGATTCGTGGATCCGGAAGGTGGAGATTAGGACGGAAAAAGGAAGGGAGGCAGAGATCGTGTGGGGTTCTTCGTGTTCTTCAGCGATTGGTTGCGGGTAATTACTCCTAATTCTCTCCGCTAGCTGTATAATTAGTTGTTTAGCAATGTCGGTTTTCGGATCTGTTCAGGACAGCCTCTGTTAGACGGTCTTTTTGATGTAGATCCGTGGGGATTCAGGTTTGTTCTTCTCCTAGAGATTTGTAGAGGACATCCTTAGATTTCCATAAAGTGCTAGAACGCGTCATTCCGACCTCTGTAAAGAAAGTTATGATTTTTCTAATCGGACTGTTCTGTAGATCGGGGAAATTCCTGTCAGGTTTCGGTAGATGGGTTTGGGCGATTAGAAATCAGGAGAATCAGAGGATCTCCATATTACGAAAGTTTTAGATATGTTCCTTAGCTTTCCAGAAAGGTCAATAAATCCGGATTCCGACTCTCGGGGTGAAAGTTATGACAGTTTTAGTGCGCTGTCCAGAGAACTCGTTACAGAATTGATGATCTAAGAAAGTTAGATGGTGCGGGTAGAAGTTGGCCGAATCAGGAAGACTCACCAACTAGGTTTAGTTAGATAATTTAATTATCTTTCCAGAGAATCTGAGAACGCCCTGTTCGGACTTCTGTGCCATTAGATAAGGATTTTTGAAGTTGACTGTCCGTAGAAGGGGACAGGGTGGCCGAAAGGAATTGGGGTGTTGAGTCAAGTTAATCATGTTGGGTTAGTTTGGGGTTGTTTTGTTTAATCTAAAGATTCGTTACAGTTGTCTTAGCAATCATTATAATTATTATTCAGGAGGAGGAAGGATTCCAGGGCGCGCCTTCGATCATTTCCCATTTTCTCGGGGTTAAGGCAAGTATAATGTTGGTTTAAATTTTATAGTGTGCATTGTTGATGGTTGTTGCTATGAAGATGGTTGTTCCATGCTTTGAGAATATGTGATCTTGATCATGATAATGATATGTTGATATTGTTTATGGTAGATTGCAATTGAAAGAGTCCCGAGAATTTATGATGCATAGTTGTTGTGAATGCAAGTTTTATTTGTTGAGACATTCACATTTGTGCATCATGCTGATTTATTGAAGTCTTGGTCACGAGATGACCAAGCGCCGAGGTCCCCGACATGTTGTTGTCATGACGGGCTAAAGGCCCCATACTTGTGGAGTATGGGCAATTGGTCCCTGTACTGCAGGGTACAGGCATGGGTGTGCATTGACGGATGCACACTCCGCGACACGGTAAAATGCGCAAGAGAAGAGATAAAGAGATTTTTGATCATATTGCATATCATGTTTATTCATATGATTGATGGATGAGTTTGTGAAGTGATGTTCACTTTTATCCTTGCTGCCCCTATTTATATTTGTTGAGTCTTTGAACTCACTCTTGTTGTTGTTTGTTGTTATGGTTGTTGTTTGTTTTAGGTACCCACATGAGATCGGCATGCATGGGAATAAAGAGGATTAGTTTTGATGCACATGCACGATCTATTCACCATGGAAGGCGAAAGAACATTAAACATTATCTGCTGAATAATTTAAGTGGTATTTGATTATTGTCTATCAGGTTCAATGTGTAATAAAGAATAGAACTTATTTGCTTTGATTCCGTTCTTTATCTAAGTAGAATGGTTATGAGTGCGATGGTGATCATAACCCAGTTTTGCTTATAAATGAACTTATTGCTTATTGGTATTCATATCAGTTGATTATGCTTGTTGAGACCTTTGATTTACTCAATAAACAAAGGAAGTTCCGCCGAAATTTTGTAAGATGAGTATTAGTTTCCTTAGTATGCTATTAGTTTTGTAGCATTCCAGGTCATTAATTGGCTGGGGTGTTACAAATTCGGTGAATTAAAAATAGATATAATCAATAGAATTAAAGAAATAGTTTTTTGGGTTTCCAAAAGGGAGTTAAATTCATAAATTTTATTTGGAGGAAGAGTTGGGCTTTGGGCCTTTGGCCCATGGTGGCTCAGCCCAAAGGGGGCAGCCGGCCACCCCTTCCTCCCCTAAACCCTAGCAGCCCCTCCCCCCTCTCTCCCAGCCGCCACCCCCTCTCCCTACCACCCCTTGCACCTCCCCCTCTCCTTCTTGGCCAACAGTAGCAGTCCTCTTCCCCTCCCTGCAGCCCTTGCTTCCATTGAGTTTTCCTTTGCCATTCAATAAACAAAGAGAGGGAGAATCATGGAGAAGGGAAAGAGAAGGAAAGGAAGAAGTAAGGAGATTTCGTGGGAGTTCCAGAGGTCTTCCTCGTAGTCTCCAAGGGTGACGAGCAATTTCTCTTTCATTTATCCCTAGCAATTTTCTATTCGGGAGTAGATCGGTTCTATGCAGTCTGTAGTATTTTGTGTTTTTGGGTCCCTTGGGTGCGAAATTTGGGAATTTCGTCTTCTAGAGAATTTTAGAGGATGTTAATAGATTTCTACAGAGTACATGTTCACATCAATCCAATAAGTAGTTTGGGAGTTACGAATTTTACAATGCTGCTTTTCATTCTGTTTGTTGGGTTTTGACAGTCGGTATTAAATAACATATTAAAAATAGAAGATGAGCCAATCTAGAAATTTGAGCACCATTAACATTGTAGATATATTCTTAAGGTTTTCAGAGAATCTAAGATCATGAACTTTTGACGGTGGATTAAAAGTTATGAAATTTTAGTGCTACTGCCCAGCGTCAGGTGGCTGCTAGACCAGTCGTGAGAAAGTGGTAATTTGATTAACTAAATGCCAAAACTAAAAATTGGTGATAACTAGAAAGTGATGGGAAATTTTTTGCATATTTCAATAATGTCATTGTTTACTATATTTTCCCTTATATATTAAAAGATATAAAATAATAATTCTATTGTTTAGGGAATGACAGATTTGTCTTCCGGGTTAAAATTGGTGATTTAGATGGATTAATATGAAAATTGTCCCAACTAAGAAAGTGTGGGGAATTTTGTGCAGATTCTGGAAATGGTATGGTTTGCTATTTTACGATGTGGAAATTGAGAACTGTGATATTTTTAGTACCGAGATAGCAAGGGGGGATTGTCTGGTAAATTGGGGAAAAAGTTGTGATTTTGGAGGGCGTGTAGGAGCATTGTCATTTATTTGTGTTTTGTAATGCTTCAGCTTGTATTGAGAGTGAATAACTTCTGTAGGAGTAGTAGCTTTAGGTGTGTTGTTATCTTCCAATTTTTCTGGCCATCGCAATTAAGAGAAAGGCAAGTACATTGTAGAATAGTATTCGAGTGTTTAAAATTATGGTTGAATGATTACTTATCTTGATTATTTCTTATTTTAGTGTTGAATTTATATTACTCTATGCTTGTGATATGTTGATGAAGATGAGATTTGTAGTAAGATGATGAACACATCTTTGGTTTAAATGATGGAAATGAGTAATGAAAAGTTATGATTATCGTATTGCATATTGAGCATTCATATTTCATAGTGATGTGCTAAGACCCTGTATGAAAAAGGACAGGGTCAGGCAGGTGATAAAGAGTTGAATTGAGACCTTGAATAAAAAAGGATAGGACGACCCTATATGAAAAAAGACAGGACAAAAGTCAGAATTGTGACCCTGTATGAAAAAGGATAGGGTGACCCTATATGAAAAAGAACAGGGTAAAGGAGTGACATCGATGGATGAACACCTAGCTATACCGGTATATGCAAAAGAGGAGTTGACATCTTGGGCTTTATAATTAAATTCTTATAGAATATTATTTTTGATAACTTTGTGACAATATTACCTGCTTATTGTTTAAAATTGGTAGTGGTAGTAGTTGTGAGTGACATCTTGGGCTTTTGTTGAGCCGGGGGTGTTACATACCACCCAATCGTACCCTACATCTATAGGTGCACCACATCAAACAAATCACGTTCATGACAGCTCTAAGGCGGTATTGGACCTCCTAGTGTTGCAAACCCCTTCACATTACTAAAACCCTATAGTCCGGCTATTAAAAGTAGCTAGATGCATCTACAATATAGGCGCACAATACAACACCAAGGGAGAGTCACCATGTCAAGAATACCATCTTAACCATATTTTCCACCATTGTTCATCTAGAATCCATTCCCCTTTGTAATCATGTATCCATCAGTATAACCGAAACATCGACAATATCATATTTAATATATCCTTTTTATTTCAGATAGTTGTTGTTATGTTATCTTTATCCACTATCCTTGGTCACCATGAATATGAGTGAGTAATCCTCTTAGGGCTAAGGCTGTAGGTAGCCATGTAGTTGTAGAGATTAAGGGTATGATCTAACCTTCATGTATGCTTTTGTATTTATCTTTGATATTAGTGATTGTGTATCTTTCTTTGATACTAGGACTCGATGGGGTTTGATGCTCCATAGGTCAGTGCATGGAGAGGTGGCAATAAGTGGTGTGCGGAAGATTGATCGGTAGAGCCGGTGACAATGAAAAAGGCAGAGATCGGCTTTTGGAGGTAGTCCATTTCAGGAGTTCGACATAGCCACAGAGACTAAGGCATTGGTCCAGTAGTAAGTCGGTTGGTTGTGCAGTAAATCCTTAATTGCAAGCATGACATGTTGTAGTGCGCACAAGAACGTGACAATAGATTCTCCTATACGGTGTTTGTCCAAGGGAGATGTACTTAGGGTGTGTTTCCTACATGAACACTTGATATCATTGCAATTGTTGTAATTATTTAGATCATTATAATCATCCTCAAGATCCCCTATTGTTGCAGGTGATCCTAAGACCCTAGGCCCTACCTCCATTCATAAGAACAATTGCCTTGCAGTCATAGCATTAGTATTAGTATCAGTTTTATTTAGTATTTTAATATTATTCTCCTTCATAATTGTAACCCTCTCACTGTCATTTAATTGCATTTAATTAAACAGTTGTCAGAAAATAGTAGAATATTCCACGTGTCCTCTGGGTTCAATATTAAACCATAGAATACTCTGAGGGAAAGTGCTACCAACGATCACATGCACTTTTGGGTCATCATGTCCTGATGATCATTGCTCAACTGGTGGTTATGTAGTCTTCTTTGGCTAGAATATCATCTTCGGGAGTTCCAGAACGCAGCACATAGTCTCATGTTCAAGCACACAAGTAGAGTATATATATCTTGCATATGCGATAGCAGAACGTATGTGGATGAAGTCTTTGCTGTGTGAACTCGGAGTATTTTAGGCCAAAAGTCCAATATTGTGGTGTGACAACTTGGGAGCAGACTCACCTTATGGCGAATCCAATTTTCCATGCTCGGACGAAACACATGGAGGTTGACTTTTATTTTGTTCGAGTTGACTTTCATTTTGTTTGAGAGAGGGTAGTGCACAAAATTCTGGATGTGAAGTTTATATCATTGCATGATCAAGTGGCGGACACCTTCACCAAACCTTTGGCCAATTGGAAATTTGTAATTCTCAAGCGCAATTTGAATCTTGTATAGCACAAGTTTAGATTGAGGGGGTTGTTAAAGTCATAGGTTGTTGAGGTTGTTTAGGAGATATTCTCTTGTAACAATATCGATTGAATTCGATCATGTAATCTGCTGCAGCCAGCCTGTTTGTTTCGGCCGTTGCCGTTGATTGCAAATCATTGGGCAACAAACTACTTGGGTATATACATACACACGCATGCGACCCTAGTTTGGGTATGCGCAATAGCAAATCTCTTCCTCTCTCAAACTAATCTACTAGTATTTTCTACAACAAGATGAAGAACTAAAAAAAGAGACCAGAGAGAATGCTACCAAAGGGGTCACAATAAGAAATTAACAAATTATTGGTCAAGTAACACAATTAACATCAACCCACAATAATATTTAACTATTAAACATGTTGTATTTTATGATCCGAATCTGGTCGGGTCTGACCACTGCTAGTTTTCCCAATCACTTGAAGGGTTCGATCATAAAGCAATGCAAACTGATCGGAGGTTATGATTTGGATCATCTTTGTGTCCATGATGGACTCTGCAATGACGTGCATCAGACGTTGTTCTCTAAGGTGTGTGTGCCACTGGAGTCAGATATGGCTATTCGAGGCATCTTCCAATTACAACTCTTCATCGTTATCTTCTGAGACTCTCCAAGCAGGGTGTTGTTCCCGTCTCCAAGAAGGTTACTGCTTTAATTTCTGATAGGTCTCTGTTTCGTTGCCAACTAGGACTCTGTTCGTTTCTTCATTAGGGACTCTGATCCTTAGCTTATATATGTACCTCTGTAGTCGCACAGTTAAGACACGTCAAAGTTTTCTGTGCTTGTAACTTTTCATATAGTGATTTCGTCGATTGTGCATCTATGATTTTTCCCCTAAAATGGTTTTCCACGTTAAATCTCTGTCTCAAGTTTTTTTATTGTTCTTCATGGGTTTCATTCTTTGCCTCACCGATTTCGTAATAAGTGGTAATCGATCTTAACAAGTGATATCAGAGCCATGTTCTATGCCCAAATCAATCTAGTGCATGAAGTATCATCTTTCATTGCTTGACTGAGACACAAAATTTTTCTATGGTAGATCAATATGTGAGCTATTTTAGCACAGCTCAGTTTGGATGATGTGTTATTGGAAATCGATATGATGTCCGCTGCATGGGCTATAGAGGAGAAAAAAGAGATCTGTGACATCCTAATTTTTAGTGCCTTTGAAAGTTTTTAAAAATAAAAATAACCATTTGAATTTTTCTTAAATAATTAAAGCTTAATTTGAATTTTTAAAAAATTAAAAGATTTAATATGAATAAAGTAAACATCAATTAAATTAAAACTAGTTTTTGTTTGGTTCCTTGTGATGCAAAGAATTTTTCTGTATTTTCTTGGATTTTGCGGAGTTTATTTACTATTTTCTAGAGCTCAGTTTGATTTAATTCCTTTTCAAAAATTCCAAGAGCCTTGGAAAACTAAAATCTCCTGTTAGTCGGTTTCTCCTTTCTTCCGGGCCAACTTGCTTTTCTGGCTCAATCCATTTCCTTTCCCACCTCGGCTTGGGCTAGTAAGCCTTTTCCGTGGCGGGGCTTTTCCTGGCCCATCTCTACAACCCAGTCTAGCTCACCGTCGAAGCCCACCTCTTTTCATGTTGCCACGCATCTGCCATCTAGGCAGCCCTGTTCTCCCACATGCACATCTGCACCACTTGCTCACGTCGCTGACCGCATGAGCCCACCCATCAGCTCTTTTGTGCCAGAGCTGAACACCTTCGAGTCCGGTTCCCATATGATGCCACCGTTCATCTCCGCCATGGACTCCTCCTTGTCCAGTTTTAAAAGCACGCCACCAAGCCCCAAAACTACTCCATCAACCTTTGGTCCATGCGCCCAGCCCTATAGATCCTCAATGCTTCCAGCATCCTTTTGTGGAGCTCGGTTAGCCTCGCCAAACTGCACTTCACACCGCCTACCACCGCGTTGACCTCCCCTAGCTAATCCAAGCTGGTAGATGAGATTGCCATATTGCGGTGAAGCTAATGGTGACCTCACCGACCTACCACAAACCATCATTCACCGTTGTTGGAGATGGTAGCCACGATCGTTAGATCTGTCTGAGTCAGCAGCCTTCATGGCAAGGCACATCAGGGCTCAGGCCTTATGTGTCAGCCACGTATGTGCCATGCCAGGATGCACTACCAACTTAGTGCATTGCTTAGATTTGCCATGTCAGCAGGCCACTTCATTGCCATGTCATCACTACCTTCACAGATCTCGCACACACGTCTGTTAAGTCGCGTGCCATGTCAGCCCTAGCCCATCAATGCATTATTCTATAAGCCGAGTCTATGGTAGACCGAGCCAAACCGTGGACATGGTCTATAGACCATGGGGCACACTTATCAGCCTAACCACCTTTTTTCATAATTTTCCTTTATTCCAAAAAAAATTGCAAAATCTATAGGGCCCACATGTTAGCCATAGGTTTCTCTCTTCTTTCTCAATTTTCAGTATTTTCTCAGCTATTTCAATCTTCCGAGAGCACGTTCTCCTCTGTCCAAACTTCGTTTGACCCGATTCTTCTTCCTAAATTCATCTAAAATTAAACTCTATCTTTTGGTTCTAGTTTGGTTATTTTTTGGATTTTATTTGAATTTATTTGTGTTTTATTTGCTTTCTCTCTTGTTAGATAACATCTTCAAAGGAGTAGAAATAGGACCAGAAGTTCAAGAATTGGTAACTAAGCAAATCCAAGGTAAGTATTGACCTTTAATCATGTTGAACCTATTATTTTAAATCTATTATTTATTATTTTATTTTAAATTATCATGCATTGCTAATTTAATACAAACCTTTGTAACTGTTAGTTATCAACCAATTTAAATGCCATGATTCCATTTTCACCATAGGATGTGTAATTATGTAGTGATGCAATCTAGTATCCACTTGGGTTATACGTCTAGTATACTTAGCCAAACTTATAGTACGTTAGGATCATCATCATATGTTGATTAATTAATTTTAACTTAATGAGATATTAAATCATGGAGTTAGCCACAGTTATAAAATTGTGTACCATGGCATGGGTAGTGTCATTGGTGTTGGTTATACAAAATGATTTTCACTTGGGCGAGTGATCATGCAGTAAAGGAGGAGGTGTGGTCAGCACTTGGGATGTGGAAGCTTCGCCTGAGTAAATGTCTAAGGACTTAACTTTATGCGCCATTGATCTGAATCTTACCGTGCAACCACATGTCTAGTATGAGATAGACCTAGCTGATTAATTTGTGATGTTTCAACTTTAATTCTATCATTGGGATGAATGTGGGTGTGATCGCAACCATTATCTTACATTGGTGTAAAGGGGCTTTTACCAACTAGGTCGAAGCCTACAGGCAGCGAAACTTTAGCGGGCAGAGTTGGATTGAGGCTGAGTATTGTAAAGGCCTTGTAATAATCACTTAGTTGCACATCTTTGGAAGTGTGTCAAACAGACATTATAAGTTGATTATCTCTTGTGTGCAAAGTTGTGCAATCTCTGCAGAATATAAAACTATTTGAATAGCCGTGTCCATAGTTATGGACAATGCTCAGTCACACGAGGGGTAGAATTTTTTCATAAAACCTGGTTGGGTTAAGTTTGGAAAGTGAATAGTTAGTTCACCGGTGGTTCATTACGTGAATGATTAGTTCACAAGTACTTCATTGGGTGAATGGTCAGTTCACTTGGGTTTTATTCAATTCCTTTTACTTATCTACTTATTACTTGTTTTCAAATTTTACTTTCAATCTATTTATTGCATTTATTTTAAATTATTGCTTTCTACAAAATAGTTCAAACTAGTTTATAATTGCCTTGAAAAACTACTTTATAATTAATTTAATGTTTTTTTGCTGTTTGATATGTAAGTAATATATCTAATATACCCAGCATCGGGAGTCTCATAGCATATCAACATGCATTGACTTGGAAGCCTAGAGTTTTTGTAGTTTTAGTGACTAATATGTGTGTTGTTTTAAAGTGAGATGCATAGATTGATATGAATGACAGTATTGCAATGCATACATCTTATAGTTACTGTTGTACTAAATGGTTTGTGCAAAACAATGAGAATGGAACAAAAATTGATTCATATATATACCATGCATATGTGTTGTTCTTTTTATTTACTATGCCTTCAGATGTTTATGATGTGCTAAACAGGAGAAGTGTTGACGACAAATATGTATACCATTCATATAGGTTGTATTCTTTGTTTAGTACGATTTCAGGCTATCAAAAGCTGAGGACAGCTTTTCTTGAAGAAGGGGAGGATGACGCGGATACGCTCATGTCTTGTACTTCTCAGTTAAATATATTATTTAACTGGAAGGAATTATTGAGCCGCATTAAATATTATCAGGTGAACTCTACTTTAATTGGGTCTTTAATTATTATATTTAGATATACAGAGTTACTACTATTTTATTTAATTATATACAAGCCCATACTCGATCTGTACAAACCTAAAGTGAAGATGCGTACAAGATAATGAGGACATTCCAATCGGACCGATTACACGAGCATGAGTTAAAAAGATTAATCAATAGGTGAACTCGCTCTTAATTAAATTTGGCTTTAATTTACATAAGAATCGGCTACTACCTAACGCTAGTATTTTAATTGGTCTCAGGTTTTTGTATGAGGAGATGTTGGGAAGCCAAAGCCAGAAGAAATTAGTCGAGCAAGAAAATCATGCATGAGCATGTGAATGGTGAAAAAAAAAAGGAAAAAAAATGCATACATGCAAGCATATGGACTGCATGAAGCGCTTGCATGCATGGTGTATGGTCTACGTATGCATGCAAGCGTGACTTAGTGATTTATCTAGTCCATGCAGTTTGAAGTCCCTGCGGCCGATTCTTCCGAAGTAATGCATGGAGCGATCAGGAGAACGTGTTTCGGCCGATTCTTCCGAAGTAATGCATGGAGCGAACAGGAGAACGTGTTTCGGTCACGGCTTCGTGTGTGTCAGTCACGACTCCGTGCGCGTCGGTCACGGCTCTGGTTTCAGTTGTGCGTCGGTTACGTTGCTTTTGGCCGATGCGGATTTGTTCCGGTGTGCGTGAACCTTTAAGCACTGAGACCCTTTTCTTTTCTTGGGGGACCACCAGAAATAGATCTATTATTATTTTAAGAGAGCTATGCGCTTGTTCTCCCTAGGGTTTGACATATAGATGCAACCTAGAGGGTCATCGGACGTTCTTCCCCGCCGTTCTTGTGTTTCCTTGTGATTTGTAGGAGCGACGACACGTCTACTTGGTGGTCGAGTAGACGGGATCACGAGCATGTGGTTGGGCGAATTCTTTTGTCGCAGGTTGCTGTTCTAACAGTGGTTGGCGCCATCGATTCATCAGGTTGCACGGATCCAAACTATCTCCATTGATCCTACGCCGTGAAGATCGGGCAAACCCCCGCATCACAGATGCACCAAAAGGGTGGAATATGCACTAGATATATCCCTATGTAACATCTACATCACAATATGATTGCATCTTTGCATTGAATGATCATACCTGGTATGTAACTGGAGACACCCTTTGAATCACGGTTTCCATCTCATTCAGCTTATGAATTACATCACCAATGGTAGGTCTTTTATGTTGGTCAGCGTCCACACAAATTTGAGCTATGTCAATGCATCTCTTCATTTGTGGGCAGTCTACGTCTAGTGATTTATGCCACTGCGAAGTTCAAACATACAGTAAGGATGACATCTTGTATATGTCGTAAAAAATAAAGTAATACTCAATATATGTCATTCCAGACATTCGGTATGCCTTCAAGATTCAACCCTAACAACTAGTTTACTAAGTTTTATGACAATATATTAGTAAAATGCCATAAGTGTACACTCACTTCGGTAAAAAAGTGTCACCTTACATTGTATGTATTCAGTCAAACTATACTAACACTGATCGAAGTTATCGTCTTGAACATATAAGTTACATTGATAGGAGTAAATTTATTATATTTATATAACTTGTTTTGTGCATATGATAGTAAAATATAACTTATTTTGTCCACCATGGCTGCCTTATTTTGCCAACGTGGTCATCTCACATGAATGCATAGATCGAGCACAGAAGATATACCAAACCCCTCCCAAAATCTATCACAATCACTAGTGATCCAGCTAGGGTTCCTAACCTTGGATCAACGAAACATCCACCAAACCTCCTTTTCCTCCTACAACTCCCCTCTCTCTCCTCCTCCACTCTCCACCTGTAACCACGCTAGCCTCTTGCCACGTGTTAGACCATATAGCTAAGCCTAGAATATCTATGATGATAAATAATTGATAAAGTTGCTTATTGATGTTATTTAAGGCATGTGGCATGTGTGAACTTATGTTGGTTAAGTTGAAAAGAACTTATACTGAAAAAAGATGTTGATTTGGTTTTTGTATGTGTAGGATAACTTAGAGGCGATCGTGGTTTACGGCGAGAATCAAGAGATGGCTTAGTGCGAAGTTATGGTCCAGAGGGCCAAGAATGCTGGAGGAGACAGTCGTGCTCGAGTTGGAGATCGTGGAGATCCAAGATGGATGATGCATGTTGGATCTACGAAGGTGCAGTTTGGAGATTACGACACGTGACAATTTAATTTTGGTGTGTTTAAAATTGGGTAGTGTGATAAAAGTTAAAAAAAAAATCCATGTTACGTAAGGGTTTTGGATCCCTTATTTTTTAGAATTAGATAATAACTCGTTTGGACCCTAAACTATAAATAGAGATGAGGTTAAGGTTGGAGAGATATAATTTTCATGCTAGAATTTAAGAGGTACTAGGAGGATACTTTGTAGCCACAAACTTATAATCCAAGGATAAATAAACCAATATGCTCTCGGCGTCGTTGTTTGTTCTGGTGTTTGTTTTGCAGTGCTATTTCTCACCGTCAGGGAGCAAGTCATTTTCTCTCCAACACATCATGTGGCGGTACATGTGCATGGCTATCACGTGTTGACTAGGAAGACATGAGGAAGGTGCAAAGCGCTGGTTGGTTTAACAGGTGAACAAGCGAGGAGAGCAGAGGCATTGCCCCTGTGTGTTGGGCGCATCACATCCAAGAAGGGCGCACGTGTGATTTGCTCGGGAGAGCAGCTACCTTGGGTGGGCGGTCCGGCTGTCGGCTGACTATTTGGCGATCTCTCCCCGAGGCCACCTCTCCGACTGCGGAGTCATCTTGTATCGCGTGGACTTTGGTGCTGTGAGGGCTAGGGGGTCACAGGAGATAAGAGTCGAGAACAGAGCAAAGGAAAGAGATTAGTGGAGAAGAGTTTGTTCTGGGTTTTCATCTTGCGGGGAAAAAAAGTTTTTGTTGTAGATTATAATTATTCATTCTCTCTGATTGTTATCAATGATTCTATAAGTGATATCAGAGTAGGTTGTAATAGCATCAGATCCATATCATTTTTGAGGTAAGCCATCATTTTTTAATGGATCAGATTATATCTATTGGAAAACATGCATGGAGATTTTTCTACAAGCACAAGGTAATAATATTTGGTAAAAAGTTGAAAATCTATATAAAGTACCTCCTATTGTTACTACTGAAAATATTGTTGATGTTAAAACTAATGCTAAGGCTAGAAATATTTTGTTGCAAGATCTAAGTAGAAACGAGTTTATCAGAATTTCTCATATTAAAATTGCTAATAAAATTTGGACTACTCTATCTGATTATCATAAAGTTTCTAAGTATGTTAAAGGTGGTCGTTAGAACCAATTTAAAAAAGAGTATTCTAAATTTGAAATGAAACCTGAAAAATTATTAGTGATTTGCAATATGTTAATGTCATATATTCTGATTCTGACAATACTCATCAAATCTTAAATGCTTTGGATATATCTATTTGGAGTGTATTAATTACTACTATTAATCACTTTGTTAACATGGAAAAGCCCACTTTTAATGATCTTTATTCCAAAATGAAAACACATGAAATTGATATTTTGGCCAAAATAAACAAGTCTAATTCTCTGGGTTTAGTGACTAACCAAGCTAACAATCCTCTATTGTTTCTTGTTTGCACTTTGTTCTATTTCAGATGAAGTTAGAAAAGATTCTAGAAGAATGGTTTGTACTCTTCTGTAACAGGGTGACAAAGGCAATTAACAACATCATATCAAGGCAGAGTGGAGGTCCAATCAGATGATATGAATATGGTAAGCTAAACCACATCAAGATGAATTGCCCCAAACTAAGAAGCAAGGAGGTCAAGGATGACAAGGCACCAACTTGTCACTCTCAATTCAAGATTGACCCAAGAAAAAAGTGTAATTATCGTAGAACAATCAACAAAAATACTTTTAGCATTTAATGAGATTGATTTGAGTGATGATAATTCTGGAAGTGAGGGTAAGGATAATGGTAAGAAGGCAAAAGAGGTGGACTTTCTAGAGAAGTATTTTATGGCAAATAGTAAGGAGCGGGATGTGTTTTATGGAAAATGGCGAATAGTAAGGAGCTTAACAATGCTGATCTGTACAGTTATCCTGATGAAGTAAAACCTTCTTATACAAATTTATCTTGTGTTGTGCTTAGATTGATAGAGGGGCTCAAAAAGTATGAAAAGAAAAATTAAAAATCATGATCTTGTTGTTGAGAGCTTAAATTCTAAAATTAATAGACTTAGAGCGTCTATTTCTGATGATGAATCTTATAAGTCTTGTCAAGTTTTACATTCTGAGTTGGATACTGCTAGAACAATTAATATATCAAGCTTGATTCAACTTAGTGATATAACTACTAAACTTGATAAATTAAGATTGGCACATGGCTCTTGTGATGAAAAGTTAAAACTTGCAAATGATGAGGTAAATTTTGTCAACTTGAACAAACAACATGGAAAGGTTGAACTCTTTGGCTAAGTTTTGATTAGATTAATTACTTCTTGAGATGTGATATGTTTAAATACCTAGTTAAATCCTAATTTTAGGTCAAGTCTAAGTTTGAGTCATTCTTGTTCATTCTTGAATTACTAGCTTTTTTAGAAATACATGTGGAAAATCGCGGTGAAATTGCTAATTATGTATGCACCTCAACAATTTTTTCCCACGAGACGGCTTGTCATTGCACTAGGCATGAACTTGAGAGGAGTTTTGTATGACCAAGATCATGAAACCTTAAACTTTTTTCTTGGCATAAAGGTAGTATCACGTGGCTGACATGAGTTATAGCACAATATAGAACAAAATAAAATCTGAACAGTGGCTACTTTCTCATTAACTCTTATTTCCCTAATAATTTTCAATTTTCCATTTACTTTCAATGAAAATATGTCTTTGTTTGTGTCCCTATATACCGAGTTTGCAGAGCACTCTGCAATTGCTTAATAATTAATAACGTAAATTTTATTATGAAACCAACGTAGTTTGCTGCTTGCACCGAACATGAGAACTGCACTGAATATTTTCTATATGTTGATAGTATGGAATCGTAAATTTTGACACAATTTAACAAAAGGGGCCGAAATGGTTAGGAAAATTCTCCTTACGTTTTCAGTATCATACTTGTTACGCCCCGTTAATAGTTTTATGATTATAATGCCCAAACTGAATATGTCTGACTTGAATGATATTTCTCCATTGCGTATGTATTCTGGTGCTATATATCCCCTGCATGACAACATGATAGTTCTAAGCATCATGGCGCAAAGAAAATTTATCAGACTTGATTTCAAGAGAAAATATTGAGTCATCCAGTGGCTTAGCTTACAGTGATCCACAAATGTTTTTGGTGAAAATTCTGGATTGTTCTTCATCAAAGCATCTTGACAAACCAAAGTCCGTAATTTTTGGCTCCATCTGACCACCCAGCAGAACATTTTCAGGCTTGAGATCCAAATGACTAATGCGCTCTTCGTGAAGATAATGCAAACCCTCACAAATTCCCTTAATCATTCGATAACGTATATACCATTCATCCCCATGAGGTTTCTCTGTAAAAGTTAACACATTCAAATGATTAATGCATTCTTTGTGCAGAAGGGCTTTGGTATTCTTGATATTTAACGCACATCGCAGCACTACATTAAAAAAACAAATCCGAAGTATATTAGATGATTTGAGCAAATGTTTTATTTGGTCTGAGAAACTACTTTTGTCTGGTACATGAAGTAAGAGGGGAAAGGTAATTGCGAGGTGCTCGAATTAATTTTGGTTTTAATGGTAGTGCCACGCCCTAAAAATAAGCAATACTTATTTGGATCAGAAAGACTAATTGAAAAAGGATTTTTTTTATATAAATTTAAAGCAGGTACTTTCTATTGCAAGGAGGTATAGATTGTAAAATATTAACAAATGTTAAGAAGACATATGGGCCTCGGCCTCGGCGATATGTCATTAACACGTCGGACAATATTTTCCAATTCGAACCTTGCGATTGTACCGAGCATAGACTTGAAAAGTTTAGTTTATGTTTTTTTACTATAGCGGTTGAAAATATACTGTATCTGCTGGTATTTTTTTAATGTAATTAAATTTAAAAAATAAAAATATATCATCACGGACAAGGTAGAGGAATAAAGAAAAAATACACAAAAACCAAAAAAGCTAAAAAAAAAAAGAAGAAGCTAGAAGCAGAGTTGCAAGCTAACCTTCAAGATAACGCTGAAGGTGTCCGTTAGGTACATACTCAAAGCAGAGCAACCTTCGTCGTACATCTACCAAAACATGTCTTCCGTCGAGTGGCATCATTTGCCCTTGTGTATCTGCACAATAGCCTAGAATTCTTACTATATTTTTGTGGTTTGTCCGCATTAAACAGTTAACCTCGTCCGCAAAATTCTTATCAGAAAGATCCTGCCATGCCGAAAGCTGCTTCACAGCAACCCTTCCGCTTGGAAGAACTCCCTGTATTAGCGTTCACACGAGCATTTTGCTCATTAGCGCAAATATTTGAAAAATTACCATTTGCAAGGCAATCAAGAACCAATCGTACCAGGTAAACCACTCCACACTCACCACGACCGATCTCTTCAGAGAAATCTTTTGTAATGAGTTGTAAAAGTGAGTAGGATAACTTGACCGGCTCCGCACTTGTATCAGTCAATATGCGCTCCAGGGCTTCAAGTTCTCTTGCTTGATCAGCCATTTCTATAACGCACAAAAACCTCTCTGAATAAGACAAACTGCAGTTTTCCTTGCAACAAAAATATAGATGGTACATAGTAATATTGGTTTCGGAATGAACTTGAACAACATTCTATTAATTCCTCCACTAAAACAAGAAAGTTCTACAAACAAAACACAAAACGAACGAACGGTCAGAAGCGTTGTATTCCTGCCGACCAGTTCCAGTGTTATATTTCATAACCAAAAAAAATCAGGGATAGCAGTAATTTTATCGAGCGAAGGCCATCTCGAACTGTAGATTAAGTTGCGAAATACCTTAAAGTAGTGCAGACCCTTGAATAATGGATTTGTTCTCCAAACAATATAAAAGATTATATAACTGTCGAACACGGAAATAATTTATAGAAAATAGTCACATCATGACTAACCTATGTAACACCCCGTCCATCCTTAGACCTAAAGTGCTACATCATTGTGTAATTTTACCATTTTTAACAACTGCTATTAGTTTTAAGCAAACACTACTTTATTTATAATGCAGCGACTATTTACACCATATCATTTTAAACAACTACTCTACCATACCAGTAAAGTCTAAAACATACTAACAAAAGTTAGTACGTGAAGTGCCGCTAATACATGAGATTATACATGCGCTACTCCCACCCGTTCAATATGTCTTCACTGACCACCTAAAAAAACAACAAAGCAAAGGTGAGTCTAGAGACTCAGCAAGCATATAATAGGACGATAAACACTACCAAACATGTAAGTATTCAACCAGCCATGTCATTATCATCTTCATAACATCGTTATTATGTTTTAACATTGTTATACCATTAGTGCAATGCAACCCTACTTTACATGCTTATTTGTTTATCTTATTGCATATACCGGTATAACCTGGGTGAACACCTGTCGATGTTGGTGTTCACTCTATCTCGGGCCCGTCCTTGTCGGCACAGAGGTCTCTCCACTCCCGTAGATGCCTACCGAAGTAGGTCTTGCAGAATTCACCTACAGTGGATCCTAACTCTCATCTCATAAGTGCACATGATGCGAATGCATATATCCATTGTCATAACCATACACATCATTGTCATCATTAGCCGGTAAGTATTATCGCTCACCCTGCTCCATCATCATTGCCATTATTTACAATGCAACATCACAAAGTGAAAACATTATATAATACGCAACAATTACTGTTTACCATACTACCATATACTTACCTATTTATTCTCAGGGATGATACATAGATAGCTTCCCACTAGAATTCTCACCTGTATAAACGTCAATCCTAACTCAGTATTTTGTAGCGACATAAGCTCTTATATGCACAACATCAACTCTACACGCAACACCGGCACACAACATTGGCATAAACGCGAACGAAGAGGATGCAACCCGCACATCGTAAAAACCCTCATTCTCATCATTTTTTCTTTCCTTTTATTTTTCTCCTATTTTCGTTTTTCCTATTTTCCCCTTTTTCTTGCTTTTCTTCTCTTTTCCTTATCCGGCCGAACCGCTGGCTTCTGTTTCTTTCCTCTCCCTCCCTCTCTTCATTTCGGCCAGACTCCCCCTCCGCTCCTTCCCTTTCTCCTCCTCCCCCTCCCTCTCAATCGGAGGCGTGCCTGCCCCTCGGGTCGGCGGCCATCAGCCCGCTGGCTACTGGCCCGCCTACCGCCGCGTTCTGCTGCCTCCCCCCACAGCGCCGCCCCCTTCTTCTCCTTTCGGATCCGCCTCAGATTCGGCCAACTAGGGCCGGATCTGGCCATCCCCACTGTCCGAGGCCCCCTCCTTCTCCGGCTTGGCGAGCATAGCACGCCGGCGCCACCTCCCACGCCGCTCGACCATGACCGTCCGCTGGACGCCGTCACCAGTCGCCGGCGCCTGGCGCCGACTACCCCGGGTCCGTGCCCTCCGGCGTCGCCGCCTGGCTCCCCTCGCCGCTCGACGCCGTCGCGTGGCTCCGGCACCGCTCCCCTACGGGTCCGAGCTCGCCGGCCGCGGCTTGTAGCCGGCCGGCCACCCTTCCTACTACCAGGACAGTTCACCCTCTTCTTCTTACTACTAAGTGCATTAATGCTTTTACATTTGTGTTACTCGTAAGTGCAAATCGGCTGGGGAAAGTCGTGGGTGCCGTCTTGTCGGGACTTGGTAGGGGAGGGTACATGCACAGGGGAGCATGCCCTCTCTTCCAAGGGCGCTTGACGGCCCCTACGACTCGCCGCTGAGCGTGCTACGAGGATCAATCGTGGCTTACTTGGTCGGGGTTGGGAGGGAAGTGGGCCTGCTAGATGAGGGGTTGAGGATGACGAGGTTCGTGGACGACGACGACGACGATGGCCGCGTTGCGGTTCGGTTGGGCCTTCTCTTGTTGTCGTGGTCGGCCGCAGTCCTTGCTCCTCTCCTTCGTCTTCCTCTTCCTCTACACCCCGTGCTCCTCTCCTCCAGGCGTCCTCTTCCTTACCTCCTCTCTGCGTGGCTGTGGGGTGGTGGTGTTAGGTTTTGGCTTTGCTCTGTCTTGGCTGGAGCTTGGAGTGGCGATATGGTTCTGGCGTCTGCCTGGCTTGCTCTCGGTTGGTTAAGTGTAATGGGGGAACGCATGGGTACTGTGCATGCTGGTGGTCTTTGGCTTAAGAAGGGGCTTCGGTTGGCTTCTCCCTCTATTGCCTTGTGCATTGCCAATTATGCGCTCCTCCCCATTTCAGTCTTGGCAGGCTATGCGCCTCATGGACCTTTTGGTCCAAAAGGGTCCAAAAGGGGCTGTACACTGTTGACTGTAGGGGTGAAAACAGGTCGGATTCGGTCGGATATTGCTGTTACCATATCCTAACCCATATTTTTTTCTCCGGATTAGGTACCAATCGGATTCGGTGCCGGATCGGTCGGGATTAACCCAATTCGTCTGCACCCCTACTTGTTTATAAGGAATGCATGCAGTGCAATAAATAGAGTAGGACGCACATAGCTGATGTGGAAGATTTTATTTTACCATTGCAAAAGAAAATAAAACATCAAATAGTAGCACTAACGTGAAATCAAACTTGAAGACATATCGGATTCGGACGGATATTCGGATTCGGACGGATATTGCTGTTACCATATCCTAACCCATATTTTTTTTCTCCGGATTCGGTACTAGTCGGATTCGGTACCAATCGGATTCGGTGCCGGATCGGTCGGGATTAACCCGACCCGTTTTCACCCCTAGTTGACTGTAAAAGTGGACATTGGCTAAAACTTTCTGCCGAATAATGAAGCCCAGAAATACGAGAGGCGCTGACTGGAAACCTCTGTGAGCGCTAATACTTGGGCATTTCTAAAGCTGATGGATCTGACGGTAAAACTCTTCTTTATTTCTTTTATTTTCCCTTGGATTATTTCATTTCTCGCTTTTCATTTCTTTTGCGTTCTACTGGTATTACAACCTAGCTAGTTTTGCATGCCATATGTGGTCTCCCAGGTATGTGAACTATGTGTATAAATATCTGTATTTTACATTATCTTTTCCTAATAAATAGCTACCCAAAGCAAGCTAGTACGCATGTAGTGAATTTCCTCTATTTGGTGCATCCTAAAATGATTGAAAATGTTCTTCAACAATATTGTAGGCAGGGGCAGGGAGGAAGGGCAAAGGGATGGCATGCCCTGCACCCCAGCCACAAACACTCGGGATCTTTTGGAAAATTTTCAGCACGAATGATGCATGGAAGAACGCACACGCACTAAACAATGAATATGACCCCAATTGAGCTATGAGAAAATAGCTTGAAGTTCTGTAATATGATGTTCGTGCTCTCAGAGCCAAGCAAAAGTTTGGTTGGACATACTAATTATAATGTCCAGAACAAGTGTATTGTAAAAGTAATTAGGATGTTTCTTGAAAAACGCCTGGCTTAGGCACCTCTTGGAACACATGATTTCCATAGGAAACCTACAATCATTGCATTATTTCCCGTAAGATTTCTACCTCCCAATAGGACCCTTACCTTCTGGACATTGCTGTACATCTCCTGTTAAAAAGAAACTACTGGTGTGCATTTGTTTTGATCGATACAAAAAAAACACGTATTTCTCTATTTTATAGATCTGAAAGTGTTAGGGAAGAATCGAAAAGAGCATATATAAAATGTAAAATCGAACCATGATTAATCGTTCCAGAATTACGTGATAAAGAGCTGGAGCTTCTAAAAGCACTAACCTGGAAGACCTGAAGGGGATGCGCTAGCGGCCGGCTCACAAATCAACCAAGTGGGGCAAAGAAAAGACTTCGGGTGAACTGTGCGCAGAAACGACTCACCCTACCATGTACATATAGATGAGCAGAAACGAACCCTATCACGTGAACTATACGCAATATCTGATGACTTCGGGTGCAGTTGGCTGGTACAAATAGAATGGTACAAGTAGTACGAAATCGTCCTAGATGGGGTGGTACAACCAACCTGTTTGGTTGGATATATGTGATAGTACGTAAATGTGTTTGATTGGTTGTATGAATGATCAGGATGAGAACAAAAGTATGTGGGACTCTGTGGTTCAATTGTTTTTGTCGAACGCAATGATAACGCTAAAAGAAGAATATTCCTTTAACTAGAATAATTTTGTCTGAAATCGTTTGGTACAATTTAATCAACCAAACGGTTAAATGTCCGCATATCATGAACCGAACCATATTCCCGTTTAACCTGGTAAACATTCTATCCCCAACTATCTCACATGAAAAAACAACAAATGAGATGCTATTTTTATTTCGATGCTACACGACAACCCTCGGGTGTAACAAAAACAACACCGGCTAAATTACAGGTGCTATGTATTTGGATTGAAAAAAGTGATTTATAGCTAAAATTTCACTGTAATGGCTGAAACTGCACTACAGCTGATAATGTCTTACATGACGTAATTAAATTTAAAAAAATTTTAAAAATAGAAAAAAATAGGTTAGCTCAATGCAAATGAATACGAAAAAAGAATCAACAAAAAACTCAAAAAAGCCAAAATATAAAAAAAGATAAAATTTAGAAATAGGAAAAAAATAAATCATAAGTCAAAAAAACTCAAATCAGAACGAACAGACCTATATCAACCTACATCTACCAAGTAAAATGGGGTGACTTGATCGCGTCAGTCTTTCTTTTCTCTTGTCGTTAATTAAGAGCCTGTTGAACCTTCTTTGTCTTATCGTTAATTCAAAAGGATGTTACACGTCAAGGCGTGCAGTAAAGAAAGTTTCTAAATCGACGACTCAAGTCGCATGCCGTACAGAAATCTCCTATAGCGACGACGACTGACCTTGCAGGTCTTCTCCCAGTTAATCAACACAGCTACGGTCTGTAATACCTGTCCGTGTCATATAATTAACTTATTGACATCAAACTGATGTCAACGTTTGGCCCAGCATGAAATGCCTTATAAAAAATCAGCGGGCGATGTATATATCAGTGAAAAAATTTAAAACATAATAGTGGTATGAAAATAGTTGACAAATCTACTAATATAGTTCATATGTGGCAAATATAAATTTGTCTATGCATATTAGTGATAAAAAATTAAGACTATGGTACGTTGTACGTATTTGAAACAACATCTACTTGAGAACTTATAATAAACAAAATTAATTTTTTTAAAAAAGATCCTTCTTTTTATCCACATGGTTATACCTGCTACCAAAATTCATACGGTCCCTAGAAATATAACTTTTATCACTAATTTCTATCGTATTATATTGATAAATGTATGGGATGGTATAAGCACTGCATGCTGTTTGGTTGAATGTACAGGATAGGACTTGAACAAAATTATGTGGGACGGTGATTTCGTCAAACGGAATGATATAGCATAAAAGAAATTCGGTCAACCAAACAGTTAAATGATCTCATATCCTGAATCGAACCATTCCAGCTCAAATCCAAACACCCCATTGGAAACACAAGAAGGGAAATCATAAACAACGCACAAAGATTCTACCCCCCCCCCCCCAACTATCTCACATGGAAAAAACAAATGAGATGTCATTTTTATTTCGATGCTACACGACAACCCTCGGGTGTAACAAAAAAAACCCCCGGCATATATATCTACTTGGCAAAATGGGGTGACTTGACCGCGTCAGTCAACTTACCGCGTCAGTTATATCAACCAAGTGTTTCTTTCTCCTGTCGTTAATTAAAAACATGCGTGAGCATCGTTAAATTCATGATTAAGTTAATCTAAATAAATATGATAAATTTGGAGCACATAAAATTCTCAAACATTACACAATAACTACTACTATATTAAGAGGCTTAACATAAAATTTCGTAATTTTTGGAGCTCGTTTGCTATATGTAAAAACTCATAAAATTATCAAAATTGTATGAATTTTTGAGCAACATTAGCAATGGATAAAATTATCCAAAAATTACACTGCAAGGCATGTTGTGTCAGGAGGATGTACATAAATTTTCGTAATTTTTGGAGCTCATTTGATTTATTTGAAAATTTAAATAAATACTAAACAGAAAAAATTAGGGCAGGTAATTACCTGCCGCCTCCTCCCTGGGTGGCAGGTAGGCCTGCCATCTGGCCCCCAGGTGGCAGGCTGGCTGTTGCCCAGTGAGGGGGCGGCAGGGTGACAAGGCCACGCGTCGCCTCGCGGGGGTTGCCGCCCGCCCCACGGACGGCAAAAATGATATTTTTGTCAATACGTCGTGCATAATTCTATTTTTGTAAATACGGTGCGAAACAGTGCCAAAATCTTGCCGCCTCCTCCACGGCGGCGGCGTGCTTGTCGTCCGCCCCGAGGAGCGAGCATTCCGCCGCCAGTGAGGCGGCAAGCGGTGGTTGCCGGCAACAGCGCCACGCGTCGCCTCGTGGGCGCTGCTGCCCGGCTCGCGGACGACAAGAATGATATTTTTTTTCAATGCATCGCGTATACTGCTATTTTTGTAAATACGGTACAAAACAATGCTAAAAGTGGCTTTGATTCTGAAGCAACATCTACTTGTGAACTTACAATAAACAGAATAATTATTTTTTTAAAAAAAAGATCCTTCTTTTTATCCACATGGTTATACTTGCTACCAAAATTCATACGGTTTCTATAAATACAACTTTTACCACTAATTTCTATCGTATTATATTGATGAATATATGGGATGGTATAAGCAGGCTGTTTAGTTGAATGTATGGGATAGGACGTGAGCAAAATTATGTGGGAGGGTGTGGTTCAACTGATTTCGTGGGAGGGTGTGGTTCAACTGATTTCGTCGGACGGAATGATATAGCATAAAAGAATAATATTCTTCTAATTGGAATAATTTCGTCCGAAATCATTTGGTACAATTCATCCAACCAAACAGTTAAATGGTCTAATATCCTGAATCGAACCATTCCAGCTCAAATCCAAACACCCCATTGGAAACACAAGAAGGGAAACCATAAAACAACGCACAAAGATTCTACAACCCCAACTATCTCATTTGGAAAAAAACAAATCAGATGTCATTTTTATTTCGATGCTACACGGCATATATGTCTACTTGGCAAAATGCGGTGACTTGACCGCGTCAGTCAACTTACCGCGTCAGTTATATCAACCAAGTGTTTCTTTCTCTTGTCGTTAATTAAAAACATGTTGACAAATGACAAGGCGTGCAGTGGTCCTTCATAGAAAGCTCCTAAAGCGACGACTGACCTTGCAGACCTTCTTCCAGGTAATCAACACAACTACGGTCTGTAATACCTGTCCGTGTCATATAATTGACATCAAACTGATGTCAACGTTTGGCCCAGCATGAAATGCCTTATAAAAAATCAGCGAGCGATGTATATATCAGTAAAAAATTTTAAACATAATAGTGGTATGAAAATAGTTGACAAATCTACTAATATAGTTCATATGTGGCAAATATAAATATGTCTATGTATATTAGTGATAAAAAATTAAGAGTATGGTTGTACGTATTTGAAACAACATCTACTTGAGAACTTACAATAAACATAATTAATTTTTTAAAAAAGATCCTTCTTTTTATCCACATGGTTATACCTGCTACCAAAGTTCATACGGTCTCTAGAAATACAACTTTTACCACTAATTTTTATCGTATTATATTAATGAAATGTTATGAGATACAAATCTAAATATAATTTTTGTTATCATACGAAAATAATATTGATGGATTCATCATGAAGACTACCAAAACTTTTCACAGCATTGTTTGCATTGCCTCTGTAGTTAAAGGTTTGGGTAGTTGTGCCCCCACATTTTCTTCCACCGTTGCAGACACAACACACAGCACACCGCACATGCCGTGTATTTTCCTTTGTAGTTGGCCCTGTGCTACAAGCAAGCGAAGCAGGAGGCGCAAGAAGCCGGGAGGAAAATAACACCTTGTTCATCGTCAAAAGCTAACTCTTCGTCTTCAGCAGACGACGCCCGCGTCATGGTATAGCATATTTAGCTCATCTCCCCCAACCTCCCTTAACAAACCTTGTGTGGTTCTTGTCCATGCTAGAAAATGTTTTGACAGTGGACCATCTAATGTTAATGTTCTGACAAAGGATAGCCGATTATTTACAAGTACATTTATGGTTATTATTTAATATTTCTTATTTATGTCATTTATTTTTACAATTTGCTCTCTACAAATAACTAAGTCTATTGCAAAAGAAAGTTAGCCTTATGCAAAATAAACTAGTTAGGACAGTCACCACTTTGATAAAACTTGTATGTTTTAATATCCTTGTTTAAAGTATAGTGGAGTATAATTTTGTATTTCACTGGTTGATCCATTTGTGCAAAACTTGGCCACAAAGGCATGTGGTAAACCGCTTTTGTGCAAAACTTGGCCATAAAGGTCTATGGTAAACCGCTTAATATTATGTGCTACTTGGTTTATTTACTCATGTATAGATGTGATGCAACATTGTATTATGTGTGTGGCTACTGATTTACATAGGATTTGGAATTGAATTTCTAGGTCTGACATTATGTGTATAAAAATGAATTAAAGTTTATGATTACATTTGTTAAACTGGTTAAAAGATCTCTACAGAACTTTGAAATGGCATAAATATTAAATTTCACTTGTGCATGCAAAAATGTTTTATTGATATCATGCATGACAAAAACACAAAGATTAGGAAATAATTAAACAACGCAAAAAAGATTCGATCCCAACGATCTCACATGAAAAATGGATATGTTATTTTTATTTTGATGGTACATGATAACCCTTGAGTGTAACAATAACAAAAACAACTGTTACACAGATATATCCCTTCTTATGCATAGCAGTTGCTACATCGAATCAAAGTTTATTAGATAAGGCACGAGCGTGCACGGTAGATACCGAACAAAGAAAATGAATCTCGTAGAGAGAATCAAAATAACGACGTTGAAACAACCATGATGAGAGAGAAAATATTTGGCGAAGCCGACTCTAAATTCCTTAAGCATAACCATAAAAGAGTACAAAGGATTGTCGCCCTGTCACAATCATCTGGAATCTTTTAGGATCACATATCCTAGCTCAAGAATCTAGTGCTAAAGAATATCCTAGTCTCTAATCCTCTCGTGCATCTCACTATTAGATGTGTAGGTTTGATTGCTTCTCTATGGTCAGCCTCATGATTTATATAGTACCTTCTACCTCTTCTCCAATCTCCAATTTAGAGTAGGAATCTCTAATCCAACTACGAGTAGGAGTCTTAATCCTAATAATATTCAACTAGGACTCTTTATAGTACACCTTTTTAAACAGGAAAAAACTATATAGGAGTCATCCTAACTCAACAATCTCTACCTTGACTCTTACCCGTTGAAGTCACTGTGCTCCTCCATGAACTCGTTCCAACTCGGCTCCACCTTCTTTTTTCAATTTTTGATATGTTTTTTGTTGGGAGTGCCCCCCCACCACAAGGACTTGTGCACATCACCACAATATGCATGTTAATGTTCGGGTTAGCTTGCCTAGACCCTGCACTTAAGAGCTCCTTTGTTGTATAGTTTGCTTAGCCACTGTTCCTATATCATTCCATACCATAAGTTTGTACCGCTTCCGAGCTCCACCTGCTCACCGGTACCCCGTGGTTGGTTCCAACATGTCTTCCTTCTTATAATAGCTCATACCTTCGTCTTTGTGTCTGCAAAAAGTTTGCAACCGTCTTTGTAGTTCTGTACATAACTGCAGATGAAATATAAGTACCTACTATTGACGACACAGTTTCCTTCTCCTGACCAGGAATTTTATTAAACCTCCCATTGGATGCCCTACCTTTAAGATTTCCCTTTAATCGATATCCTCCATTGCTTTAGATGCTTTTCATAATTACTTGCCCTTTGCATATAACTCGCATAACTCTACCTCCAAGTGAGACCTCACAATTTTCGAGTTCAAGTGACCTCACATATATTAGATTATTCTTTAAACTAGGAACATATCAAACTCCCATCAATGTACGATATGCTCCATCGTACATCTCCAGTGTAACCTTTTCCACCTCAATAATTATGTACTCCTTGCAATCTACTGAGTGAACAGTTCTATGCGTCGGACTTAGAGATTCTTCGTCAAATATCTCCCTCGCCGAACATATATAGAAGCAACAACTTGAATCTGATATCCTTCTACGAGAAGTACACGATTGACTAATGACTAGTACGTCTAAATCATCCTTTGTTACCACCGCTAAGCATGCATCCTTCATTTGCTTCAAACTCAGACAGACTTTTATCATATGATCTTCCTTGTTACATAGATAGTGCACACATGTGTCCTTGGTCTTGCCCTTTTTCTTCATATACTACAGCTAATGCTTGATCACATGAGGATAAAGATCCGATGGGTTTTTCAAGCATTCCGCTTTTAATAGATATGCAACCACTTCATTGAAGCTGAATGTTTTTTCCGATGAGAATATTCATCACCAATTGCTTCCGTGATGGTGGTAGAGATGATATCAATATGATAGCCTTGTTGTTTTTCTCAATTTTCTCATCCACACTAGTCAGCTATGTGATAAGCTTGTTGAAGACGTTGAGATGGTCAACGATCTATGTACCTTCTTCCAAGCGCAACCTGTATAGTTGTTGCTTCATCACCCACTAGTTTTTCAGTGACTTTGCCATATACAATTCTTCTTAGCCCTACCATAATTTTTTCAGTGAATTCTTCTTTATCATTGAGTACTTTATCTCATTGGAGAGATATAGATGGATTATACTAACGGTCTTCTGCTCCATCACTCTCCAGTCTTTATTGGACATCTTTTCCGATTTGTCCCCTTCAAAAGCATTGATTAACCCTTGCTGGATAAGGATATCCTTCACCATACATTATCACATGCTAAAATTTTATCAGCCGTTAAATTTCTCTACTTGATTCCACATCGTTGACATTGGTCTTGATTTTATGCCACTTTATACTTTACCAATTTTCTCAAAAATTAGATTAATCCGGCCTTGACTATGATACCACTTGTTATAGTCTGATATCCCTTCTTATATGCGGCAGCACCCTGATTGGATTAAAGTTTATAAGATATAGTACGAGTATACATGGTATTAATAACAAAAAAGATAAATTTCAAACAAAATCAAAAAACGATATTAAAGCAATCACAACGAGAGAGAAAAGAGTTGGCGAGACCGACCATAAATTTCTTAAGCAGAACTTCAAAAGAATACAAGAGATTGTCGCTCACTCACAACCTTGTTGAATCTTTAAGGATACTTGGATCCTTACTCTATACAAAAATCTAGTGCTAAAGAATATTCCTCCAATCCTTTCGTGTACCACACTATTGATGAGTAGACTTGATTGCTTCCTCTTGGCTTCGTTGCTTCTCCATGTTCCATGGTTTATATAATCTTTCCTACCTCTTCTCTAATTTAGAATAGAATCTTAATGCAAATAAGAGTAGAATTCTAATTAATTCTATTAGAATTCATCTAGACTCTTCATAACACACCTTTCCAAATAGTAAAACCTAGATATAAGCCATGCTAACTCAACACAGACCAAATTATATGCCTACTTGGCAAAGTGGAGTGACATCTTACAAAATGTTGCTCATCTTTTCCTGTCTGTCTGTACTCTGTGGTAATGACTCTTTTTTATCCAAACACAACGTGCTAAGTGAGTTAGCTAGTTCAGTTCTGCATGAGAGGTTGAGGTACACATTACGTTGGCAACAAACTTGTATGAATTTCTCCTCTAATTAAATGTATTGTAGCCTAGCCGGTAAAACACCTGACCTTTCAGAGTTGTTGGAATGTCAATTCAAACACCATCAGTTTTTATGTAGGTGTACTCTCCACTTTTATCCTTCATCTTTTTGTTACTACAGGGTTCTGATCCCTCTCATCAATGAACAGCTTTTACAAATATGGATAAGCCTTCACATAAATCATTTTACCCAACCTTTGTTTCTTTCTAAAGAGGTCAACACAATCTGCACCAGTGATTTCAAAATTAAGGTGAACAAACAATTGAATGTCTTAAGATGAGATTACCATACAAACAAGCTCGTAAGATAGAAATGTTGCAAGTAGTTAACCATGGGTTTGAAGTCTAATCCAAGAAAATACAACGCCTATTGTAATTTCTCTTACGAATTACCGGAGGCAAGAATAAAAATAAAAACTTAGAAAAGTACAGAGTAAATTTCATCAAACTGCACATACTTTTTTTCTGAAAAAATCGCCGAACTACACTTTCAAGAGAAGTTTTCACACGAACTACATGTCTTCACCGAAACTATCTCTAAACTGCACTTTTAACCAGCTCCTGTTCCAGGCAACAATTGGTTTTGTGTTTGGAGACGCACTAAACACTCATTATAATTTATAAATCACCAGGCATGAACTCTTTACCAATTGATTTGTGGAGAACCACAGGCGACAGCAAGAGCGAGGCAACCCAGAAGGTCCATACGCCATTGCAGGCAGGCATATGCTCATTGGTAATCCATTCACGTGTAGTCTTTGTCAAGATCCCTTTTTTTCCCCATGTCCATTAGATTAGAGACTTCGAGTCAAGTCAACCGTATGCTGTTCACACGAGGCTTCGTTGCAGCTGCTTTACCTGTACCCTGGACTCCCCATCTCTCTTTAAGAAGCAACCATTCATCTCTTCTTACCTTCTGCATCCTTTGGTGGATCTGTGAATAGCTAGCATCTCTGCAGGTCTTCTCCAGGTCAGTGCTTTGTGAATTACTTTTGAGTTTTGAAGAACCTTGCTCTTTGTGTATATCTTTGTAAGCATGGCACCATGAATCCAGTCTGTAAGAAAATTGCATGTATTTGAAATCTGGTGCTTTTATATCCTCATACTATGAAGCACTAGTTAGTTACATGGCTTCAAAACCGTACTGACTACTGATGCATAAAGAGCACTGAAAGGAATCAGATGGTTTTAGAACGAACGTGTTTCGATATGTTTAACCAAGATTAATCTTTCAGTGCTTCTTAATTATTGTTTTCTTTTCCTTTTTTTGGATTAACACTCAACATTTTGCGCTAAGCGTATAAGACGTTTCAGGATCAACACCACTGCACGCTCAATTCTACATGTGAGATTGCTGGAATTGGGCATTATTGTAGGCCAAAATGGTAAAACTAGATTGACATGATTACTTTGTGCACAGTCGCAGTAGCGCTCTGTTCCAATCAAGAGATGCTCTAAAATACCGGTCAGTATAGCATCATATATTCATCACTGGAAGCGTATCCAACAGGTAAAGGGACACAATTAAGTGGGGATAAATTCTGGTGAGAATGCCCCAATCGAAAGGGACATGCATCTATAAGAGACATGATCAATAGGCTTAATGGGATAGGCACACGTTCAGTTTAGTATGTTCATCTGGCCCATGCTTTGTTAAACAACTATCCTGTTTCGATAAAGGAAATATTGCTAGTATGGAGAACAAACATATGCTACTACGCTTTATATGGAGAACAAACATATGCGTCCTCTTATGTGGAAGGAATTATGTGCAATCAGATATGGACCCAGGGAGAACTTCGCAACTTCTAAGTTCGCTACCAAAGGAACTACCATCACAGTTCTTAAGGGACATCACGGATGGGTTCTCTGATGAGCGAAAAGTGGGTGAAGGTGCATTTGGAGTGGTTTACAAGGTATGCTTGTGTGTCAAAATTTTCTTTTTTTCAAAACTTGATACAACACCATGCTAATATAAAGTAAGATATTAAACAGGGAACGCTTCAAGATGGGGAAGAGATTGCTGTGAAGAGGCTTCGAGAAAAATCTGCACTCCATGACAAACAATTTCAAAATGAGGTTGGCAGCCTTATGGAGGTTCAGCATGAAAATGTAGTAAAGTTAATTGGCTACTGTTACGAAATACAAAAGAAGGTGGTGGAGCACAATGGAAAATATATACTTACAGATGCAGTTGAAAAGTTGCTCTGCTATGAATATATACCCAAGGGAAGCCTTGACAAGCATCTTTTCGGTATGATAATGCAATACCAACAACTTTTTCGTCCTCTCCTTCCCTTTTTCAATCTTTAAAAGATTTGGAGTTTACACATAACCTAATATATTCCATTAAATTCTGCACTGAATACAATGAAACAAAGGTGATCATAATGTACATATATGCGTACTTTGCCATGTCATGTTCTTGTGGTACTTACGTGTTTTCCATGGCTACATCTTCAGATGAACCTTGTGAACTTGATTGGCACATGCGCTTCAAAATAATTAAGGGGATTTGTGAGGGTTTACGCTTCCTACATGAAGGTTCGCAAAGGCCTATTATTCATTTGGATCTTAAACCTGGCAATATATTGCTGGATGATAATATGGTGCCAGAGATTGCTGATTTTGGTCTATCAAGGCTGTTCGGTCAAGAACAAACCTGAACTTGCACACAAAATGTCATAGGATCAATGTAAGTCAAACACATTGGGAGTCACTACTACAAAAGAGGCTATACTAGACGGCTACACCACAGACGGTTCATACGGAACCGTCTGTGATTAAACTGTCACAGACGGTTTATACGGGTAACCGTCTGTGATATTTTCACAGTCGGTTATTAACAAGAACCGTCTGTGATAATTGAGACATCACAGACGGTTCGTATTAAGAACCGTCTGTGATAATCTTGCCAACACAGACGGTTCGTGTTTATAACCGTCTGTGATAATTCACAGACGGTTCTTAATACGAGCCGTCTGTGATAAGTGATACATCACAGACGGTTCGGTTAACAAACCGTCTGTGATAATCACAGGTCACCAATAATTGGTGACCAATAATTGGTGTATACCCAGGATTTCGATCTCGACCGTCCATTCTCTCCACATGGAATGGCAGGCAGCAGTTCCTCCCACTACTCAGCCCTTATTAATAACCCCATCTACCTATCCAGCGGTACTAGTCACGCGTGAGTTCATCCACTAGCTAGCTTCCTTCATGCATCTCCCCTCCGCTATGAGCTAGCGCCTCCGTCGCGGCACGGCGGGCGGCTGGACAACACACTCTTGCCGTAAGTGTCGTAAGTGTGTCTTTGTTCAGACGCACCGTCGTGCCATGAAGGGCTCGTTAGCTGTAATAGATTTGAATGTGTGTTGTGCTTGCCTCTGTATTTGATTGTTTTCAGAGGGTATGGGTAACATTATTTTATTTGCTTGCTTGCCTCTGTATTTGCATGTTCCTCGACGATACCGACTACTGCCGAGATGTGATGTCTACTCCAACAATCCTTCTTTTTCCTGCAAAATTCAAGGCAATTTTATTACAAAATTAAGTTAAAAAAAAGGCATTCCCAGATTCTTCGGTGAGCAGCCGATATAGCCGACTTCTTCGGTGAGCGACTATCCATCTGCTTCTTCGCACTCCTTTTCTTCATCTCTGGTCTCTGGATAACGTCGCCAAGATGCGATGATTCGATAGTAGATGAATCATCACTCTTGGCGTCGTGATACGAGACCGAGATGTAGAAAAGGAGTGGAAGAAGCGATGGATAGTCGCTCACCGAAGAAGTCGACTATGTCGTCTGCTCAATGAAGAATCTGGGAATGTCTTTTTTTTGCACTATTGTAATAAAATTGCCTTGAATTTTGTCGGGAAAGATGAATTGTTTCGTCAGGGCATGATTGCCAATTCGAAGCATATATAGCATAGCATCCGAGGCACATTCGAGGCCTGCTGCTATGTCTTGAGGAATGCCAAGAGCTGGTCTTCAGATGTGCAGCCACATCTGAAGACCAGCTCTTGGCATTCCTCAAGACACAGCCGCAGGCCTCGGATGTGCCTCGGATGCTATGCTATGCTTCGAGTTGGCAGTCATGCGCCTGACGAAACAGTTCATCCCCGTGTAACTATCACAGACGGTTTGTAGTGTAAACCGTCTATGAAGGACTATTACAGACGGTTCTATACACGAACCGTCTGTGATACGCATAAATCAAAGACGGTTGATATTTCGAACCGTCTGTGATATTATGTACATTACAGACGGTTATTTATGCGAACCATCTATGATAGTCAGAAATCACAGACGGTTAATATTAATAACCGTCGGTGATAATTCACAGACGGTTATTAATACGAACCGTCTGTGATATATAATTTTCACAGACCGTTTGTAGTTGGAACCGTCTGTGATATTCTGTGTAGTATTAATTACTTGGCGTACTTGCTTGAAGGATGTCGACATCGATCTGTCTTCATTGCGCTGCATCGGTGGAGCAAGGCGCGCTTTAGGAGTTGGGGTGAAAAATATCACCGTCTTCTTATTGATCGATCGAGGTTAGCATACTCAATTACTTAACATTCTTAGTGATCCGATCGAGATTAGTATTCAATTACTTAACATTCTTAGTGATCGATCGAGAGGTTAGTAGTAGGGTAATAATCATTTTGACACCCATTTGTCACTTGTGTAGCGAGATGGACCGGTGGATGTATATTGAGAACGTGTGAGTGAAGAGTACATTCTCGGCGTGTCCGCTTTAGAAGGGCGGCGAGCTGGATATGTTGAAGAAGGGGATGAAATATATGTATTGCCCATGTATTGATTGTGATAATCTCAAGATGTTTAGCAACTCAGCGCAGATTGAAGCTCACTTGATTCGAAGGGGTTTCAGAAAAGGGTACAAATGTTGGACCAGGCACGGTGAAGAAAAGAGTACACAAGTAGGTTAGGTAGTTATGACATAGCCGAGGGAGACAACGATATGCCAGTTGTGGACTGTTCTTTTGATCATGAGGATAGGTCGCAGGATGACAATCTGGATCAGATGTTACGTGATGCAGAAGGGAACTATAGTGAGAGAGAGTTTGGTAAATTCGAGGGCTTGATGGAGGACTCCGAGAAACCTTTGTTCCCGGGCTGCAAGCCGCAATACACGAGGTTGTCATCAGTTCTAGAACTGCTAAAATTGAAGGCAAGCAATGGTTGGTCCGACAAGAGTTTCACGGCATTATTAGGTCTCCTAGTGGACATGCTTCCAACGGGAAATGTATTGCCGAGAACCACCTACCAAGCCAAGAAGATTCTTTGTCCATTAGAAATGGAAGTAGAAAGAATACATGCATGTCGGAATGATTGTATCCTGTACCGTAAAGAGTATGCTAGCTTACATGTTTGTCCGGTGTGCAAAGCATCCCGATACAAACGTAAAAATGACTCTGATGATGGGAAGGGCATCGAGGTGAAGCAAGGACCTCCTGCTAAGGTGATGTGGTATCTTCCTGTAATCCCCCGTTTGAAGCGTTTATTTGCAAACCGCAAGAATGCAAGATTGATGCGTTGGCACTGCGAGCAGCGTAAGAAAGACGGAATGATAAGACATGTTGCTGATTCGCGGTGGAGGAACATCGATAGGATGTTTGTAGATTTCGTGTGGAACCAGAAATATAAGGTTTGGGTTGAGTACAGATGGAATGAATCCATTTGGTAACATGAGCAATCGACATAGCACTTGGCCCGTGACTCGTGCATGTACAACCTTCCTCCTTGGTCGTGTATGAAGCGGAAATATATTTTGATGTCACTACTTATCCAAGGGCCAAGCAACTGCAACGATATTGATGTGTTCCTAGCCCCATTGGTGGAAGATCTTGCAACACCGTGGAATGAAGGGGTACATGTATGGGATGCGGACAAACGAGAGAACTTCACTCTACGGGCCATGTTGTTCGCACCATTAATGATTTTCCCGCCCTTGGTAACCTGTCAGGGTTGAGTATAAAAGGAGCTAAAGCGTGTCCGCACTGCTTAGATTATACCGAGAGTGTGTGGTTGAACAACTCCCGAAAAACTGTGTACATGCGTCACCGTAGGTTCCTTCCAAAGTATCACCCATACCGCAAGATGAAGAAACAATTTGACGGAAAAAAGAGGATGACTCAGTACCAAGACCTTTTAGCGGGAAAGAGGTGTATGATATGGTCAAGGATATAAATGTTGTGTTTGGAAAGGGATGTAAATTGAGGAAGAACATGTGGAAAAAGAGGTCAATATTTTGGGACTTGCCTTATTGGGAGCACTTAGAAGTTCGCAATTGCATCGATGTCATGCACGTAGAGAAGAATGTATGTGATAGTTTGATTGGTCTCTTCTCGAACATTCTGATAAAACAAAGGATGGTGTTAACGCAAGGCGTGACTTGGTCGCTATGAACATCAGGACCGAGTTAGCACCGATAGAGACCGATAAAGGTCGGACGTACCTTCCCCCAGCATGCTACACTCTGTCTAAGTCCGAGAGAACTGAACTGTGCCAGTCCTTAAATGGTGTGAAAGTTCCATCCGGTCACTCGACAAGCATGAAGAAACTTGTTTCCATGGAACATTTGAAATTAATTGGCATGAAGTCTCACGACTGTCATGTGCTAATGACTCAAATGCTACCTGTTGCAATTAGAAGTATTTTGCGAACAAGGTTCGAGTGACAATCATAAGGCTATGTTATTTCTTCAACGCAATTGCTCGAAGGTCATTGATCCGGATGGACTAGATGCTCTGCAAACCGAGGTGGTGACAACTCTATGTCATCTAGAGATGTATTTCCCTCCATCATTTTTTGATATCATGGTCCATCTCATTGTCCACCTTGTGAAAAAGATAAAAATATGTGGCCCCGTATTTCTACGTCATATGTACCCTTTCGAGAGGTACATGGGAATTCTGAAGTCCTATGTACGCAATCGATCTCGACCGGAGGGTAGCATCATCGAAGGTTATACAACAGAAGAGGTCATTGAATTCTGCATTGGCTACATGGCTCAGGTAGAGCCGATAGGTGTACCTCTATCTCGTCACGAGGGGAGGCTAGAGGGTATCGGGACTATCGGGAGGAAAGCAATAACTCCGGATCAAAATACGTATGCTCAAGCCCATTTCATGGTTTTACAACACATGACATGCTACGTCAGGAGAATGCAGGCCAGTCAGAAGTTTGGATCACGAGACAACACAACCGTCAGTTCAACAAATGGTTCAAGGCGCAATTGACTAGGAGGTCGTCAAGTGAAACACTACAATGGTTGGCAAAAGGGCCAAAATTTACAATTGTGACATGGCAAGCATACGACATTAATGGCTACACATTTTATACAACAGATCAAGATAGAAAGAGCACAATGCAGAACTCAGGTGTCCGCATAGATGCCTATGATGCGCACGGCAGTACCGCTGGCCCAAGCTCGTACTACGGGCTTGTAAAGGAGATTTGGGAGCTTGACTACGTAATTTTCAAAATTCCTCTATTTCGGTGCCGTTGGGTCCAACTTCCACGTGGTGTAAAGGTTGACAAGTACGGCGTCACTACCGTGGACCTCGAATGTGCAGGATACAAAGACGAACCATTCGTACTCGCGAGGCAAGTTGTTCAAGTATTTTATGTAACCGACCCGGCAAATAAGAAGCGCCATGTAGTTCTTCAGGGAAAAAGAAGGATTGTCGGGGTTGAGAATGTTGTGGATGAGGAAGAGTACAATCAATTTGATGATTTGCCTCCATTCGGACACGGCATCAGGCTCGAGGAAGAACAAGGCGATGAACCAAGCTATATGCGTGTCGATCATCGTGAAGGGCTTTATTTAAAATGATATAGCCAAAGTGTAATAAATGATATTGGTTATGCTTGTGTTTTTCATAAATGTATGTATGTTCCATTGTAATTGTAAAATGACTAAGGAACTAAGAAATAGTTATATCTATAGTTATGTTTGCGTTTTTCATAAATGTATCTATGTTCCATATTGTAATTGTAAAATGACATAGGAACCTAGCTAGCTGCGGGTATTTATAGTGAACTATCACAGGCGGTTTATCAAAAGAAACCGTCTATGATAAAACATCACAGACGGTTCTATATATATAACCGTCTGTGATAATATGGATATCACAGACGATTATATGTATAGAACCGTCTGTGATAATATGGATATCACAGACGGTTATATGTATAGAACCGTCTGTGATAATTGCATATCACAGACGGTTATATTGATAGAACCGTCTGTGATAGCTCATCTTTAAATACCCGCAGCTAGGAGTCCGCTCTGTTGCAGTCTCTTGTCTCCACCCTGCAGCGCCCCTGCTAGCTAGGTTTTGCTCCCTCCCGACGCCGCTCCCTCCCGACGCCGCCGGTCCCTCCCGACGCCGCTCTCTCTCGACGCCGGTCCCTCCCGACGCCGCCGGTCCCTCCCGACGCCGCTCCCTCCCGACGCCGCCGGTCCCTCCCGACGCCGCTCCCTCCCGACGCCGCCGCTCCCTCCCGACGCCGCCGTTCCCTCCCGACGCCGCTCCCTCCGAGCTTCACATGTATTTTATGTTATATGCTTCACATGTTATATGCTTCACATGTATTTTATGTTATATGCTTCACATGAATTTTATGTTATATGCTTCACATGTTATATGCTTCACATATATTTTATGTTGTATGCTTCACATGAATTTTATGTTATATGCTTCACATGTTATATGCTTCACATGTATTTTATGTTATATGCTTCACATGAATTTTATGTTATATGCTTCACATGTATTTTATGTTATATGCTTCACATGTTAGCTTTATGATATACGTTTCACATGTATTTTATGTAGCATATAATATATGCTGCAGTTGTTTAGCTCACTGTAGGCACTTCATAGAACCTTGTAACAATAATATATGTTGCAAGGTCTATTTAGAAGGCCCATAGCTCACTGCAATTAGTTAATCGTTAGAACTTTGTCAAAGGGCATAAAGCAAGTGACACACTCCAGTGTATCTTGTTCAATGAACTTGATGCACTGGTTTGTGTCACTTGATTCATAGAACTTTGACAAGCTGGGTCCATAGCTCACTGCAGTTAGTTTTTTCTTAGAAGAGAGATGGCGTCCACACAGTCTTCGTCGTCGTCATCTGGGTCTCACACTCCCAAGATTGCGAAAACTAAACGTGGCCGAGGAGTATCGAAAAGGCCAGAGGGCCGAATGACCATCACAGTGGTCTCTCCGAATGGGACCCCTCTGGAACCGTCGAAAGCAGCGTCATCATTTCGGACTACCTGCGGGATAATTGGAAGGCAACGGGTCCCCATCACCATAGTAAGCTGGAAAGATTTGACAAGGGATCACAAAAATCAGCTATGGGAGGAACTTACAAATTCGTTCGAGTTCCCAGCAGAAGCACAGGGACTCGTGCAACGGCAGGCGCTCCTCGCGATGGGAAAAGCATGGAAGAATTTTAAGAGCACTCTTGTGACGGCACGCGGGCGAGGATGTCACGCCTTCACGAAGTATCCTTCGTGTCGCCGGAAACATGGGAGGCCTTTGTGCAGATGAAGACGACGCCGAATTTGTACAACAAAGTGCGGCGCACAAGGATCTCCAATCACAAAACACGCACCCTCACGCACTCGGCCTTTGCTGGTACGCGGTAAAATCCGCAATGGAGGATGCAGGATGAGGTCGCAATCTGATCGGAGGCCTCTTCGCCATTTGCCGGATCGCAAACGCAGCGCTCGAATCGTTAAGAGCGAGGTCATCAACCACATCTTCAGTGTCTCTTTCAAAAACCCCGCAGATGAGGAAGTGTCCCAACGCATGGTAAAATATGTTAAACAACATAGTTGTTAACACCTCTTGAACTTCATGGGTTCAAAAATAACATGATTAATTGCCTCTTGCAGCAATCATTGACTACCGAATCTTCTCGTGGCTCCTTTGAAGAATATAGGGAGATAGATTTACTATCACAGGTCTTGGGAAACAAGGAGCACCCAGGTTGCACACGAGGCATGGGGGTTTATGTACCTTGGAGGCAAGGATTTCCAGATTACTCCGAGACATATAGGAGTAGGAAGAGATCCAAGGCGTCTGCAATGAACAAATAAAACAGAGCTTCGTGCTCAACTTGAGGAACAACTATCGCCTCACTTCAAGAGCAGATGCCTCACTTCGAGGAGAGATAGATTCGTTGCGGGAAGAACTGAGACAAGTCCGCAACCAATCGCAACCCACTCCTACTACTGCGGTACCCAGTCCCCCTCAACGTCGCAGTAGCTGCGCGTCCACACCAATTTCTGAACATAGCGACGACCACTTACGTATTGATGACATTCAGGTAATGTACCTCTTTAGAATGGTACATAGATCTCTCTGGTGGACGCCTTAACTCATCTCTTGTATCGTTATGTAGGAGCCCATGCCTTGCAGCCTCAAAGTCGGGCTTGTTGGCTCTATTCCCGTTGACGCTGGGCGCGGCATGGTGTATCCATTGCTGCCAGGGATGCTGGTGCACGGTGTACAAGTAGACACCGGTTTCATAAAGGTCTAGGTGGACATGATTAATGATATTTTTAAGTCCGTCCCTCTTGAGAAGCCCCCAAACGAAGAGATTAAGACATTAGGGGATGCCGTCCACACATTCGTTTAGTGGCCCAAGAGGGACATCGTCCTCGACATGTCCGTGCCACAATCTTCACATCCAGTGGCCCAAGAGGGACGTCGCCATGGACCTGGCACATCGGCTCCGGTGGCTCCACCTCCACCTCCAAATCCAGTAAAGTCTGTTGCATCGGCTCCCGCCGAGACGCCACCGAGAACATATCATAAGCGAGGCTCCAAGGCCTCCAAGGCTCATGCGAAGAAAATTAAGCCGCGTCCCGGGCCATGGAAGTTCATTCTACGAGTGTCGTTGGTGCCCGACTCACAATTACGCCAGCTTGGTATGATTTGCCAAAGATTGCATGCCTGGTACATGGAGAAGTCCAACATGAAGCCAAACCGGCAGAGTGCATTCACTCTGAAATATAACGAGACACATTTCCTCCACGACTCGGGCTACATCGTCGTGACATTCGAAGATTTATTCTTACTATTCAATCTCGACGAACTCGACGCCTCACTTCTACGATCTTTGACACTCGTAAGTGTATCGTACAATGAAGTTCTACATTCACGTTATACAGATAAATGTCATTACTCTTTCTTTATGTATAGATACATGATCCAACAAGTCCGGCAATCGCGACGACCGGTGGGTTTCCTCGACCCTCAGTTGGTCTCCGAGCAATCTATCAACGCAGATGCATCCTTCGTGCAAAGTTACATAACGAGGGGATTGATTGCTCACACCGACAAGGAGTACGTCATGGTACCCTTCAACCAAGGGTACGTAAGTGCTTCACTAGTTGCCACACATATGTTTCATTTGTATTTTACATGCAGCATGAACTTAGGATTAATCACTATGGCGACACACATGACTAGGCATCACTGGATTTTGATTGTGATTGTACCAAAGTGGAGCAAGGTAATATACCTTGATTCCCTCCTTAGGAGCAACCACGACTTCAGTCGTGTGCAAGAAGTACTTAACAGGTAAACTCATTTCCTCCATACATAACTCTATTGTAATATTTCTTTTGTTTGCCACGGCCGAGGCTAAGTTTTTTGAATCACGTAGGGCGTTTGCCGAATATGTTGCCCAAGGAGGAACACACGACAAAAAATCCAGTGACACGCTACGACACAGCACGCGATTTCCGGTACCCGCTACAACACAACAATCCTATATCATACTTTGTTATAATGCCTCTAGAATTGACAATACCGATGTATGTAATTCTATTTTTGTAGTGCCACCAGCAGCTACAGGGTAACGTATGTGGATTCTACGTTTGCCGCCATATGAAGGAAATCATGGGTACTAAGATCAATGATCCAGAGGTTTGTCAGGTCCTTCCAATAATTATTATTTTCTGATTATATATATGTATTTATATTACACACACATGCTAATTAATGACTTAACATTGCTCCTAGCGACAGCGGGTGAACTTCGACGAAAGTGCATATGATCTTGACAATCTCGTCGAAATTCGTGCAATCATCTCCCAATTCTTGCTAGCAGAGGTCATAAGTAAAAGTGGACAGTTCCTGTAACATCCTGAAAAATGTAAATATTAAATTATGAAGTTTTTTGATTATTTTATTTGTTTTCCATTTGGAATTGGAGTTTATGGAATTTTTCTGAGAAAAAGTTGATGGAGGTTCCAAAAGTTAAAGAAGAAATAAACATGTTTAAATATTGGAAAATTTAAAATTTAAATAAGAATCTGAAAAGATGATCCAGAAAGGAATGGGAGAAATTTTGGTTTAAACATAAAGCCCTCATTTTTTAAATAATGGCATGAATAACAAGGGAAGCAAATAAATTAAATATCAACAATAGTTTAAAATATTTTTGCTGAGTCCAGAATGTCCTCATGAACTTCTGTGAATTTTCCTGAAATTTTTAGAAGTAGTTTCATATTTTTCTGAGGTTTATTCAATTAACTGGGCATTTCTAAAAATCTTTAAAAATAAAAAGGAGAAAACCCTCACCTCCTCCTCTCGGGCCGCCACCTGGCCGTCCCCGATGCGCGACGCGTCGTCAGCCTGCGCCCATCCACCGCCCGCTTCGCGCCCTCGCTCGGCCGCCCGATGCGCGCTCCTCTCTCTCTGACCGGTGGACCCGAGTCGTCAGACTCTCTGCCTCCTCCCTCTTCTTCTCCACGCAGCCGCGACGCAGTTCTTCCTCGCGCTCGCGCTCGGCCGCAGCAAATCCTTCACCTCGCGGGCAAATTAAAAAGTACGGTTGCAGGAGGGGGGACTCACCTCTCCCGCCATCTCTCTCCTACAAAATCCCGGCGAAGATCTCGTTCATCCCCCCTTCCCCGCATGAACAGCGGTGCGCCAAGTGCCGCCCTCGCCACGCGCCTCTCTCCGGCTATAAATACCCCACCTAGGAGCCGCAATCACGCCGTAATACCTCCCTCTTCCCTCCTTTGCGAGCAATCGAACAGTAGAGCTCCGATCGCCGCTGGCCCCCTCCTTCTTCCCGAACTCCAGCGCTGCCCTCCCCGCCGATTGCCGCCGTAATAACCCGATTGCATTCGCCCACACCATCCCCGGAGCATCGCCAACACATCCCAGGCCTTCCCCACGCCTCCCGTGGTCTCTACCTCGCCGGCCACGATAGCCGTCCCCGAGCCGCCGCCGTCACACGCCGCCAGCCCTCTCCGACCACCGTCACCTCCGGCCGTCTACGTCAACGTCATCACCATCGCACGAGGACTGTATATCACGCAGCCCCCGAACTTTCCCGACATCCCTCGCCGCCGGCCACCGCCGTCCCCAACCTTCCTCTGCTCGGCTCCCTCCCGGAGCTACTTCAAAAGGTATACTTACCCTATATGGGTAAGCATCGCTCGGCTTGGCCGAGTGGCTTCCAGCGCTATTCTCTTCTCCTCCCGCTCCGCGCGCGCGCTCGAGCCCGGCTCGCGCTGCGGCCGAAGTTTCTTTTGATTTTTCCCCACGACACTGGGCCTCACTGGTCGGTGGCTGCGCGGCTCACGGATTGCAGACACCGGGGTCCCACATGTCAGTGACCGAACACACCGACAAGCGGGCCCCACTGGCCATAGAGACAGAGAAAAATAATAAAAGAAAAAGGATAAAAATTAAAATATGACATATGGGACCCACCTGTCAGCACTTTAATAATTTTTGGATTTAACTGGACTGAGGACTTAGACTGAGCATAACTTTTTCATTTTAACTCCAAATGGAGTGGGACAAATTTCTAAATTCATCTAAAATCAAGATCTATCCAATGGAACCGAAATCATAATTTTTAGAGTTCATTTGAATTTCTGGTGTTATTTGGTTTGATTTGCTGCTTTTCTTTTTATGCATATTTTTGCGCGCGCTAAAATAGCCTACAAGGCGCAAGAAGAGGAAATCGAGGCAGCGACACTAGAAGCACCAGAAAATCCGGATCCCGACCACTGTGACCAAGGCGAGTTAACACTTTTTGATCATTTTGAACCCATGTTTTTGCAAAGTTAATTTCTTTCAAATTATCAACATGCATGCTGATATTTCATGTGATAAAATATGTTCATTTCCAGACATGGTAGTTATACACCTAATATAATGCTTGCTATTAATGATCCGTTGAAACGTTCGGATATGTGAACCTTGTCGCCCTAGCGAAAATATATAATAGTAACATTTCGAAAATAAGTCCGTAATCGTATGCCATGCTTAGCATCAATTAGGAACTCGGGGCAGGAAATTGCCCCAAGCATCACTTTTAATAATGAAAAATTGATTCGGGCAGTCATGACGGGAAAGACTGGTATATGTTGGTATGATTACTTTATGTTCCGAAAAACCCCAACATGCTTAATATCTGGGCGGATTGGTTCGGTGGTGTGAATGTGTGGTGCAGTGGAAGCACAAAGTGGGTTAGTGGTAGACCGCCCAGATACCAATAAGGACTGAATCTTGTCATGTCAACCCGTGTAAAACAGTACAACCACAAGTCTGTAAAATACAACTTGGCTAAGTAAACTTATCGAAACTCCGAACTCATCTCATTGGTAGGGGATTGAAGGGGCTACGCTATGGCAAGGAGGCCTGAAGGGACACCAGTGGGGGGGTGAAGTTTTCCACCTGTCCTAACGTTGCGGGAAGGGGAGCCCGGCTGCGTTAGTGGCTGTGGGAAACATCCCGCGCACAGATGGGACCCACCGCAAATGGGAGAAGCCCATAAAAGTGAGATGAGAAAAGGGGCTAGATACGTTGAAAAGTCACTGTGAGGATCTGCTCAACCACATGTCTACGGAATCATGTGGGGCAACGAGTTGATCATCTCTTGTGGTGAAAGTGTACAAGCTCTGCAGAGTCAAAACTATTCGAATAGCCGTGCCCACGGTCAAGGGCAGACATGGGAACTTAACCAGATATAGTTCTATTTCAAAAATCTTGGTGGGTGAAAATGGAAAAATGTAAGGACTGCTGAGGGTCTTGATTTGGAATTGTCCTGGGTGTCGTCCCAGTGGTAAGTTAAGCGGCTATAACGCTGAAAGAAAAGATATGGTGCAGAAGCCATGTAATGGTGGATGGATTCTGTAACACTGATATATCTGAGTATTTCTTTAAAAACTCAGTCATTTCCAAGATGCTAAGTCTTAGTAATTCTTTATATAATTGTATTCAAAAGCACTCCTGCAAATAAAAGAACCCGAGCCATCCCTTGTTTAGCCATACATGTTAGATATTGCATTAGGTGTGTTGGCTCGCGGAGCACGGGGTCGGAGTGCTCACTGTCGCTTTTGCGACAAAAATTCAGGTACAGGGACACAGGACCATTATGCCTATGAAGATGCGCCTGCTACGGAGAAGAAGGACGACGAAAGAAACTAAGGCGTAGGCTACGATGTTTACGCATAGACAAGTGGACTCCCGGCTTTGTGTGCACGTATGTTGTTGGTTATCTGGCGACATATAATGCACACATTACCCTTCCAATCGCTTGCCTGTGGATTTTGGGTTTACTTTTGCTACTATTTCCGCTGTGTGTTTGTACTAATGACATTTGGCCTAAGTGGCCCTTATTGTAAAACTCTCACCCGATGTGGTGTATTTCAATTTATGTCAATTAATGGATGATTATGCGATGTATGAAATGATTCAGCAATGTTCCTGTGTGCATTATCTACTGATCCAGGGAATAATACAATTAACACAGTAGATTCCGGATTAACAAATCTGGGTCTGACAGAGCTGGTATCAGAGCATACGACTGCAGGGTAAAAGCCTTAGAACGGTACTAGGATGGATATAGGGTCACAATATTTGAAGAACTTATAAAAAAATGATTTCGAAAAATATAGCATACTACTTCCATCCGTATCCCTCTTAGATCTGTTCTACTCTACCTTTCATTAATTATTTTGGAAAATTTCTAGCACTAGTAATTTAGTCTACAGATGGCAGGAGTTGGCGATGAAGGCAACTGGGACTACCCGGCCCATAGAGTCCATGAAGGGGAGTTTGCTAGCATACTACGCAAACTCTTGCACTATTGAAACTATAAGGATCAGCTCATTTACCATAGGCTCAAGTCTACTGATGAAGGAGTAGGTAGAGTAGTGCTGTACTTATCATGCATAGTGCAATTACTAGTTCCTGTATTGTAGTATGATGTACTAGTCCTTTAGTACTGTAGTTGTTGTCTTGTTGAACCCTAATATATTGTAACCATAAAGTCCAGTCTAAAAGCTGGCTATGTGAATATTTGCGTGTCCAATGTTCGGCCAAATGTAGGCCTTATGTTGGAACCTACTTTGTCGTTGTCTTATTGTTTGTTTTTAAGATTTGGGAAGGCATTCTTTTCTCCTTACCTGCTTAGCGCTAGTTCTCAGTCGTGGAGCACTAACTGCAGATGGCTAGCCAAAGGATTACAAGGGCGCAGGCCAATGCTAATCGTAACCAAACCGAGGTGGATTCAACCCAAGGAGCTTTGCCTGAGGAGCAAGGCGTGAACCAGGATCAAGGCAATGACCATCTTCCACAACCACCAGAACACCCCACCATGGCACAAGTAATGGCACAACAAACTCAGATTTTACAAGCCATTTATGCTGGACAACAAGGAAACTCTGGCGGGCACAGAGCTGACTTAGGAGATTTCCAAAGGACAAGACCAATCACATTCACATCAGCAGAAGAACCACTCGAAGCCGAAGATTGGCTCTGAGACACTGAAAGGAAGCTAAGGTTGGCCAAAATTGCAGATGAAGACAAAGTGGTGTTTGCTGCACACCAGCTTCAAGGAGCTGCCGCAGCATGGTGGGAAAATTATGTAGCTGCCAGAGGCCAGGAAGATGCTACCACCGAGGGTGACATGGAAGCTATCCCATGGTCAGAGTTCAAGAAGGCTTTCAAAGACAACTTCATTCCAGCAGGGATAATGCAGATAAAGAAGAATGAATTCCGCAATCTCAAGCAAGGGAACCTATCTGTCAATGAATATCTTACAAAATTCACTCAGCTGGCCCGGTATGCTCAAAAGGATATAGAAGATGAGGAAGAAAAGATTGACAGATTCTTTGGGGGGTTGAGGGATGAACTAAGAGTGCAGCTGATCATCCAGGACTTTACTAGCTTTCATCAGCTGGTAAATAAGGCATTAGCATTAGAAAATGAGAAGAAGATTCTTGAGGCCAGTCGTAAGCGCAAGATGACAACTCAACGGCCGCAAGGAAGATTTATTCAAAAATTCTTCAACAACCCCTCATTCTCAAGGTCCAATCAATCTAGTGTTTCAACCCCAGCCCCTAGATCTGGTGGAAGTTTGCCTCAAACCTCACGCCCAGGAGGACAGTATGGTGGCATAAACCCCGCAGCCAATCTTAATTGCTACAGCTGTGGAGAGAAGGGACACTTTGCCAACAAATGTCCCCATAAGCAGAATGTCCCTGTCCGCAGTCAAGCTTCAGCTCCTGGCAGAGGACAGCAGAGCTCCCAAGCTAGCAAAAACACTTCAACACCAAACCGAGGTAGAGTCAACCATATTACAGTTGAAGAAGCTCAGGAAGCCGCTGGAGTTCTTATGGGTACGTTTTCTGTCAAGACTATACCCGCACAAGTATTATTTGATTCAGGAGCTTCACATTCATTTATATCTAAGGGGTATGCTGATAAATTGGGATTACTTGTTTATGCCCTTAAGAAGCCATTGGTGCTTAGCTCACCAGCTGGACCAATTACTGCTACCCTAGTATGCCCAGGTGTGACCATTACCATGGAAAGATGTGATTTCCTAGCAGACCTTATAGTATTAAGCTCTCAGACCCTAGACATCATACTAGGAATGGATTGGTTAGCTAAAAATCAAGGTGTCCTAGAATGTGCCACCAGAACAGTGAAAGTGGTCAAGTATCCTGGAATGACCATAAACATAAAAGTGGACCGACCATATCGATGGGGTCGTGCAATTAATTACTGTGAAGGGGTACCCCTCGAAGAAATGGTAGTAGTACAAGATTACCCTGAAGTGTTCCCTGAAGAACTACCTGGAATGCCCCCGGATAGAGACATGGAGTTTGTAATTAACCTAAAACCGGGTGCTGCCCCAATATCCAAAAGGCCCTATAGGATGACAGTAGAAGAGCTGGAAGAGTTGAAGAAGCAACTCCAAGATATGCAAGAGAAAGGATTCATCAGATCTAGTTCATCACCATGGGGATCTCCAGTGCTGTTGGTGAAGAAGAAGGATGGTACCGCAAGAATGTGTGTGGACTATCGAGCCTTAAATGAAGTAACCATCAAGAACAAGTACCCCCTTCCAAGGATTGATGATTTGTTTGATCAGCTCGGTGGAGCCACTGTATTCTCCAAGATTGACTTGAGATCAGGTTACCATCAGCTGAAGATCAGGCCAGGAGATATTCCAAAAACTGCCTTCACCACTAGATATGGGCTGTATGAATTTACAGTCATGTCTTTTGGTTTGACCAATGCCCCGGCTTATTTCATGAATCTCATGAATAAGATCTTCATGGAGTATCTGGATAAGTTTGTGGTGGTATTCATCGATGATATTCTTATCTACTCCAGAACAGCAGAAGAGCATGCTGAGCATTTACGCTTAGTATTAGAGAAGCTAAAGGAGCATCAGCTCTATGCCAAGTTTAGCAAATGTGAATTCTGGTTGGCCGATGTCAGCTTTTTAGGCCATATAGTGACTGCTGGAGGAGTGTCAGTGGATCCAGCTAAGATTGCCGCAGTAATGGAATGGCAACAACCCACTAGTGTCACAGAATTGCGCAGTTTTCTCGGATTGGCAGGATACTACAGGAGATTTATAGAAGGATTCTCTCGAATCGCCAGGCCAATGACTCAACTGCTTAAGAAGGAACAGAAGTTTGAATGGACTCCAGCCTGTGAGAAGAGTTTTCAGGAACTGAAAAAGAGGTTGACCACTACCCCTATATTAGTTCTACCTGATGTACGCAAAGATTTCGAGGTATATTGTGATGCCTCACATCAAGGGCTTGGATGCGTACTAATGCAAGGAGGCAGGGTTGTGTCATATGCATCCAGACAACTTCGTCCCCATGAGGCTAACTACCCCACTCATGATCTGGAATTAGCATCAGTGGTTCATGCATTGAAGATTTGGCGGCATTACTTGATTGGTAACCATTGTGATATATATACAGATCACAAGAGCCTCAAGTATTTCTTCACTCAATCTCACCTTAATCTGAGGCAAAGAAGATGGCTAGAATTAATCAAGGATTATGACCTGAGTGTCCATTACCACCCTGGGAAGGCCAATGTGGTAGCAGATGCTTTAAGCCGAAAAGCTTATTGTAATAACCTTATGGTGCAAGAACAACAACTTGAGCTCCATAAGGAATTAAAAGCTTTGAATTTGGAAATAGTGGGACCAGGCACTCTAGCCACCATGGAAATCCAATCAAGTATAGAAGAAATGATCATGGAAGCACAGCAAGATGATCCAGCCATTTTGAGATGGAAGAAATTAATGGAAGCAGGGAAGGCCTCCAAGATGACAATTGATGAGGAAGGTACACTACGGCACGGGGAACGAATCGTCGTGCCACATCAAAAGGATCTTAAGAATCTAATACTGAGAGAAGCTCATAGCTCTCCGTACTCTCTTCACCCGGGAAGTACCAAGATGTACCATGATATGAAGCAGTTCTGTTGGTGGCCTCGTATGAAAAGAGACATCGCAGAGCATGTAGCTTGCTGTGATGTGTGCCAAAGAGTGAAAGCAGAGCATCAAAGACCTGCAGGACTACTACAGCCATTGCAAGTACCCCAGTGGAAGTGGAAAGAAGTTGGAATGGATTTCATCACTGGATTCCCACGGACCAAGTCAGGATATGACTCGGTATGGGTTATAATTGATAGGTTGACCAAGGTCGCCCACTTTATTCCTGTCAAGACAACCTACAAGGGTGACAAGTTAGCAGAACTGTATATGTCTCGCATCGTGTGCTTGCACGGTGTGCCAAAAAGGATAGTATCAGATCGAGGTTCTCAATTTACCTCGCATTTCTGGGCTAGCCTACATGAGGCTCTTGGCACTCACCTGGATTTCAGCACCGCTTATCACCCTCAGACGGATGGTCAAACAGAGAGAGTGAATCAAATATTAGAAGATATGCTTAGGGCTTGTGCCCTGGACTTCTCTAAGGAATGGGATAAATGTTTGCCATATGCTGAATTTGCTTATAACAACAGTCATCAAGCGAGCCTACAGATGTCACCATTTGAGGCTTTATATGGAAGGAAATGCAGGACCCCATTATATTGGTCCGAAGTAGGAGAAAACCTCATATTTGGACCCGACATTCTCAAACAAGCTGAAGAGAAGGTTCGTCTAATCAGAGATCGATTGCAGGCAGCCCAGTCTAGGCAAAAGAGTTATGCAGACAAAAGAAGAAGACCGCTGACATTTGAGGTTGGAGATTATGTCTACTTGAAGGTGTCACCTCTACGAGGAGTTAAGAGATTTAAAGTCAAGGGCAAGCTTACCCCTCGTTATGTGGGACCATTTCCAATTACGGCCAAGAAAGGAGAAGTTGCATATCAGTTAGAGTTACCTCAAAATCTATCTGATATACACAATGTTTTCCACGTGTCTCAACTCAAGAAATGTCTACGAGTACCAGAAGATCAAACTCCATTAGAGACAATTGAGCTTGAAGAAGATTTGACCTACAAAGAGCGGCCAATCAAAATATTGGATACTGTGGAGAAAAAGACAAGAACTCAAACCATCCGTATGTGCAGAGTGCAATAGAGTCACCATTCGAAGAAAGAAGCTACCTGGGAACGAGAAGATAAACTGCGTCAAGACTACCCCGACCTATTCACTAGCTAGGCTGAATCTCGGGGTCGAGATTCTTTTTAAGGGGGGTAGATTTGTAACATCCTGAAAAATGTAAATATTAAATTATGAAGTTTTTGGATTATTTTATTTGTTTTCCATTTGGAATTGGAGTTTATGGAATTTTTCTGAGAAAAAGTTGATGGAGGTTCCAAAAGTTAAAGAAGAAATAAACATGTTTAAATATTGGAAAATTTAAAATTTAAATAAGAATCTGAAAAGATGATCCAGAAAGGAATGGGAGAAATTTTGGATTAAGCATAAAGCCCTCATTTTTAAATAATGGCACGAATAACAAGGGAAGCAAATAAATTAAATATCAACAATAGTTTAAAATATTTTTGTTGAGTCCAGAATGTCCTCATGAAATTTTGTGAATTTTCCTGAAATTTTTAGAAGTAGTTTCATTTTTCTGAGGTTTATTCAATTAACTGGGCATTTCTAAAAATCTTTAAAAATAAAAAGGAGAAAACCCTCACCTCCTCCTCTCGGGCCGCCACCTGGCCGTCCCCGATGCGCGACGCGTCGTCAACCTGCGCCCATCCACCGCCCGCTTCGCGCCCTCGCTCGGCCGCCCGATGCGCGCCTCGGCCCATCCGGCCCGTCCGCTCCTTCGCGCTCCTCTCTCTCTGACCGGTGGACCCGAGTCGTCAGACTCTCTTCCTCCTCCCTCTTCTTCTCCACGCGGCCGCGATGCAGTTCTTCCTCGCGCTCGCGCTCGGCCGCAGCAAATCCTTCACCTCGCGGGCAAATTAAAAAGTACGGTTACAGGAGGGGGGACTCACCTCTCCCGCCATCTCTCTCCTACAAAATCCCGGTGAAGATCTCGTTCATCCCCCCTTCCCCGTATGAACAGCGGTGCGCCAAGTGCCGCCCTCGCCACGCGCCTCTTTCCGGCTATAAATACCCCACCTAGGAGCCGCAATCGCGCCGTAATACCTCCCTCTTCCCTCCTTTGCGAGCAATCGAACAGTAGAGCTCCGATCGCCGCCGGCCCCCTCCTTCTTCCCGAACTCCAGCGCTGCCCTCCCCGCCGATTGCCGCCGTAATAACCCGGTTGCATTCGCCCACACCATCCCTGGAGCATCGCCAACACATCCCAGGCCTTCCCCACGCCTCCCGTGGTCTCTACCTCGCCGGCCACGATAGCCGTCCCTGAGCCGCCGCCGTCACACGCCGCCAGCCCTCTCCGGCCACCGTCACCTCCGGCCGTCTACGTCAACGTCATCACCATCGCACGAGGACTGTATATCACGTAGCCCCCGAACTTTCCCGACATCCCTCGTCGCCGGCCACCGCCGTCCCCGACCTTCCTCTGCTCGGCTCCCTCCCGGAGCTACTTCAAAAGGTATACTTACCCTATATGGGTAAGCATCGCTCGGCTTGGCCGAGTGGCTTCCAGCGCTATTCTCTTCTCCCTCCCGCTCCCGCGGCGCGCGTTCGAGCCCCCGGCTCTGCGCCTGCGGTCGAGCGTTTCTTTTGATTTTTCCCCGCTGACAGCTGGGCCCCGTTGGTCAGTGGCCTGCGGTCTGCACGGATTGCTGACACCGGGGTCCCACATGTCAGTGACCGAGCACGCCGACAAGCGGGCCCCACTAGCCATAGAGACAGAGAAAAATAATAAAAGAAAAAGGGTAAAAATTAAAATATGACATATGGGACCCACCTGTCAGCACTTTAATAATTTTTGGATTTAACTGGAGTGAGGACTTAGACTGAGCATAACTTTTTCATTTTAACTCCAAATGGAGTGGGACAAATTTCTAAATTTATCTAAAATCAAGATCTATCCAATGGAACCGAAATCATAATTTTTAGAGTTCATTTGAATTTCTGCTGTTATTTGGTTTGATTTGCTGATTTTCTTTTTATGCATATTTTTGCGCGCGCTAAAATAGCCTACAAGGCGCAAGAAGAGGAAATCGAGGCAGCGACACTCGAAGCACCAAGCCAAACACAAGCGTGCTAACTGCACCAAGCCAAACCATCTTAACAAGATCTCGTGCTAACTGCCCAAGCCAAACCAACCATCCACCCTAATCTAAACCATCTTTCACATTTTATTTTATTTTAAAACCACAGTGGCAACTCCAATTACCACTACATTTCATAAACACAAGGGTTCAACAATAAATCATAATTTCCCAATTTTCAAAGATGTCCAAGATATTAATTAGCGAGGCTAAGCATTACACTACCAATTTACTATCCACAAGGATTTATAATAATCTCATTATTGAGACAAAGGATTTCTAGGGTGACAAGGGTACATGGCAATCAATGTCAAAGGAGGGCATAACAAGTTGGAGTAGCTAATTCCTAAAGATTTGAACTAGTGGGTTTATGAAATTAGCAATGCACATAATTTAAAATATTTAAAACCATTTAAAATCATAGGTTCAAGATGATCAAAGGAGACTTGCCTTCTTGCAGATTCTCTGTGTCTTCTTGCTGTTGGGTGGAGTGATCGTCGACAACGTTGGAATCTACGCGATAAAAGACGAGCCAACAAAGCAAATAAATACAAATAAAATTCAAATAAAATCCAAAAATTCAAAAGAGGCCATATTCGGATAGATCATGATTTTAGATGAATTTAGAAATTTGAATGGCTGAATTTGGAGTTAAAATGAGAAAGTTATGATCATTTGAAAATCTCAGTTTGAATAAATCCAGAAATTCGAAAATTTCTGACAGGTGGGACCCACTGGAATATTTAAATTTTAATCTTTTATTTTAATTCCGAGAGCCTGACAGGTGGGACCCACTGAACAGTAGACCCTCTGGCGGTCGCTGACATGTGGGACCCCTCTGTCAGTGACCTCATCTGCTTTGGTCACTGACAGGTGGGACCCACTGGGATCTGGACCCACTTGTCAGAGGCTGACGCAGACGGGTGGGGCCCAGGCGACAGTGGCCCGCACAGACGGCTGCCGCTGACGGGTGGGACCCACTTGTCAGTCGCGAAATTAAACGAAAAACTCAACCCAGCGCGCGGAGCCGAAGACTCGAACGCGCACCGGGGAGTTAAGGGAGTGCGCTGCTAACCAGATGGGCGGGGGAGGCTTTGCCTACCCATATAGGGCAGCCAATCCTTTTGAGGGATACCTTCGGGGGGCCGGGCAGAGGTGGTCGGGGGCGAGGTTGCCGGCGGCGAGGGGAGGCCGGAGTCGTTCGGGTGATGCGTAGATTGTAATCCTGGAGTGAAGGGGATCCGGTTGGAGGGGTCGGCGAGGCTCGGGGACGAACGGAGACGACCGGCGGCGAGGGAGCAGCGGAGGCAGCTCGGGTGCTCCGGTGCGACGGTGCTCCGGCGGCGAGGAGGGACGACCGAGGTGCCGGGAAGGTTCGCCGACGCACGAGGAAGCTGTAGGTGGTAGCTACGGGTTCCGGGGAGGTCCGAGGCGACGGGGAAGGCTCGCCGGAGTTGGGTGGAGCTCGGAGAGAGAGGTGGCCCGGTGGCAGGGCGCTACGGGGCTCGGGAGGTGCGGTGGAGTGCGCTGGGATGTGGTGCAGGGAGAGGCGGAGGCCGAGGGGCTATTTATAGAGCTCGGGGAGGGATGAGTCAGCGGGGATTCCTCGCCGAAGTCGACGGCCGGGGATCGATTCAAATTGGGGATAAGCCGTCGGAGGCGACGCGGAGTCCGGGCTTTTAGGGGATAAGGTGCTTATCTCCCCGGGAATTCAAATCCACGTTCAAATCGGAGAAGGAGGTCGTATTCGAGTGGGATTCGATCGCCGGATTCTTCGGGAGGGAGAGGGAAGCCGACATCCGCGCGGAGACGAAGGACCTGACAAGTGGGGCCCGCGGTCAGTGAGAGCAGGGCGCGTGTGGCTGACGGGCGGGGTCCGCGGGGCAGAGAGAACAAAAAGGAGCGGGGTACGGATGACGGCCACGTAACCCGAGAGGGGAATCGGGCGACCGAGCTGCTTAAGTGGGAGGGGACGGTGGATTGAGGACGGGCGCGAAGACGCGGCTCATCCGAGCCGTCAACGCGTCGGGCGAGGAAGAGGGGAAGGCGGGGCCGCCGGCTGACGGGCTGGGCCCGCTGGACAGCGAGGGGAAGGGAAGGGGCGGCCTGGATTGGCCGAGCGCGACATGGGCGGATCTGGGCCGTCCACGCGCCGGCTGGAGGAAAAGAGAGGGTTTTTATTTTCCGAATTTGATTTTCCATTTTCAGAAAAGGCTAGAAAATTAATTAGGCCTCAGAAAAATATGAAAATACTTCCAAAAATTCTAGAAAAATTCACAGAAGCTTCTGGACATATTTTGGATTAAATAAAATTATTTCCAACTACTGTTGGTATTTTATTCTCATACTTTAAATTACTTTTAAATTTAAAATAGGTTTTAAAAAATTCCAGAAAATCCAGAAAAGCCAAATAAAATCGAATTACTTTAAAATACTTTATTTGAATTGAAATTTTCCAAAAAGAAATTTTTGGGATGTGACACCCAACATGCTTAACATCTGGGCGGATTGGTTTGGTGGTGTGAATGTGTGGTGCAGTGGAAGCACAAAGTGGGTTAGTGGTAGACCGCCCATATACCAATAAGGACTGAATCTTGTCATGTCAACCCGTGTAAAACAGTACAATCACAAGTCTGTAAAATACAACTTGGCTAAGTAAACTTATCGAAACTCCGGACTCATCTCATTGGTAGGGGATTGAAGGGGCTACGCTATGGCAAGGAGGCCTGAAGGGACACCAGTGGGGGGGTGAAGTTTTCCAGCTGTCCTAACGTTGCGGGAAGGGGAGCCCGGCTGCGTTAGTGGCTGTGGAAAACATCCCGCGCACAGATGGGACCCACCGCAAGTGGGAGAAGCCCATAAAAGTGAGATGAGAAAAGGGGCTAAATACGTTGAAAAGTCACTGTGAGGATCTGCTCAACCACATGTCTACGGAATCATGTGGGGCAACGAGTTGATCATCTCTTGTGGTGAAAGTGTACAAGCTCTGCAGAGTCAAAACTATTCGAATAGCCGTGCCCACGGTCAAGGGCAGACATGGGAACTTAACCAGATATAGTTCTATTTCAAAAATCTTGGTGGGTGAAAATGGAAAAGTGTAAGGACTGCTGAGGGTCTTGATTTGGAATTGTCCTGGGTGTCGTCCCAGTGGTAAGTTAAGCGGCTATAACGCTGAAAGAAAAGATATGGTGCAGAAGCCATGTAATGGTGGATGGATTCTGTAACACTGATATACCTGAGTATTTCTTTAAAAACTCAGTCATTTTCAAGATGCTAAGTCTTAGGAATTCTTTATATAATTGTATTCAAAAGCACTCCTGCAAATAAAAGAACCCGAGCCATCCCTTGTTTAGCCATACATGTTAGATATTGCATTAGGTGTGTTGGCTCGCGGAGCACGGGGTCGGAGTGCTCACGCTCGCTTTTGCGACAAAAATTCAGGTACAGGGACACAGGACCATTATGCCTATGAAGATGCGCTTGCTACGGAGAAGAAGGACGATGAAAGAAACTAAGGCGTAGGCTACGATGTTTACGCATAGACAAGTGGACTCCCGGCTTTGTGTGCACGTATGTTGTTGGTTATCTGGCGACATATAATGCACACATTACCCTTCCAGTCGCTTGCCTGTGGATTTTGGGTTTACTTTTGCTACTATTTCCGCTGTGTGTTTGTAATAATGACATTTGGCCTAAGCGGCCCTTATTGTAAAACTCTCACCCGATGTGGTGTATTTCAATTTATGTCAATTAATGGATGATTATGCGATGTATGAAATGATTCAGCAATGTTCCTGTGTGCATTATCTACTGATCCAGGGAATAATGCAATTAACACAGTAGATTCCGGATTAACAAATCTGGGTCTGACAGTTCCATGCCGGCAATGGTGATAATTAGATGTTGAAACATTGGATTCAACTGTACAAATCAAACAATTCCTTCAATTGAATTCATTTGTCAGATGTTGTGTAGCGATTTTCATTCTATATATGTATGTGATCTGCTGGACGTTTGTTACATTCATCTGTGTATCGAATTTTGTTGTAATTTACTATGAGTTGCAATTAACTTATATCTGTCATTTATCTGTAATCTGCCTGCTTGCTGCTTTCAGAGGGCATGGCTAGCATATCCTGAGGCTAGCCAAAAAGCAGCAAATCAAATGGATGGTGCACTAGGTATCACAGACGGTTCGTTGTAAAAAACCGTCTGTGATACAATATCACAGACGGTTTCAAAGAGTGCCATCTGTGGTGTGAATGATATCACAGACGGCCTTTACTATTGACCGTCTGTGATATACACAATATCACAGACGGTTAGTAATACAAACCGCTGCGTGATATTGTGTATATCACGACGGTTCTGAGCCGTCTGTGATAACTCACATTACAGACGGTCTTGACTACTAACCGTCTGTGATAGTGTCGTATCACAAACGGTTGTTTATAAAAAACCGTCTGGGATAGTCTCATATCACAGACGATTTTTTACAAAAACCGTCTGTGATAGGAGACTATCACAGACGGTTTTTTATAAACAACCGTCTGTGATACCGCACTATCACAGACGGTTAGTAGTCAAGACCGTCTGTAATGTGAGTTATCACAGACGGCTCAGGAACCGTCTGTGATAACCACCAACTATCACTGACACCTAAACATTGACGGTTCAGGAACCGTCTGTGATGACGGTTCCGAACCGTCTGTGATAGGGCTGTCTGTAGCAGTGAGTTTATATTGCTTTATTCTCTCTCATAAAATAAATTTATTTGCATTACTCCTGTAACGTTCGAATTTTTTATGTTAATATGATTCAGAGGATACATGGCTCCAGAATATTTATACAGAGGTGAAATATCTGCCCAATCAGATATATACAGTTTAGGTCTTCTAATTATTGAGATCGCAACAGGAGAGAAAAACTGCCCCAACGGACAGGACATCACTGCTAAGAACTTCATTGAGAATGTAAGATCGAAGTAACTGACGATTTGAACATTGATGGTTTTTTTAGAAGCATCCCTTTATGTTTAGTTGTATACTGTCATTTAATTTCATATTTCAATTCCATAGGTACGTCAAAATTGGACGAATATGTCGCACATATCGTCTAAGTACCCATCATTAGACAAAGATTGCCTCAACCAGGTAAAGAGATGCATTGAAGTTGGGCTAAATTGTGTGGAGACTAATCGGAGGGAAAGGCCTTCTATAAGGGAAATATTTAATAGGATCGGTTAAAGAGGTGCAGCCTCATTGGTAGACAAGGTATGAACGCCGGCAACACAAGTGCTACCCATTTGGTTGATTTTACATGATATGGCAAAAACTTGTACATCACACCCTACAAATTTTAGTGCTGTCTATTTGTAGTTGCCCAGCTACTAGCTGCTAGGCTAGTATGAGTGACTTTTTGATAAGTTTCAGACTGCTGCTGCTCGAGCACATGCTTGTGCAAACTATTAGTCGATTGCGGATGAATAAATTTGTAACATGAAAAAACATAACAAAGCAATATGAAAATTAACATGAGAAGTAGTGGCTAAATAAGCATGTGCCACTGAAAAGTTTCATAATTTTATATTTCTCGTGGGATGTTTCGCTAACGTCGGGGTCTGGGTCTAGACCAGGGAAATTTTTTTGGCCGAAATTTCGCCGGTAACCAGCGGTTACCGTCCTTATAAGTGAGTACCGATAAAATTTTATAGCAGTCAAAAAATTTCAGATTCATCAAAATTCATCTAAAAATTACAAAAAATTCAAAAAACTCAAATTTCCAAATTTCAATTCAAAATTTTTGTTCGAAAAAAAATCTAAAGTTTCTGGTAACCAGTGGTTACTAGTCGTATTACTTCCCTCCGATAAAAATTTTGAACCGATACATTTTTTTCCTGGTCTAGACCCATCTTATTAGGCTCCAAATGATAATTTTAAAACTTTCGGTAATTTTCCCTTTGCATTTTTAATCAGTTTGGTACCATATCAAGGTAGATTATGCACCTCTATGCTTGACAAATTCCAGCATTTTATCATGGAAGCAAGGTATTTAGATCAGATATTTATACCTAGATTACATAGATTTATTATCTTGCCTCTTTTTCATTCTAGAATAAAGTATGACAACATCAATTTATCAAGTTCTCTGGATTCAACATTATTTGCAAAAGGAGGCGCTTTGCTTTTCATGGGAAGAATATTTTATTAGAGTTAAGGTTTTGCAGTTACATGTCTTCGTAATTTTACTTTTTTTACTCAAATAACCATAGTACTTGCGGACTATATATATATATATATATATATATATATATATATATATATATATATATATATATATATATGAGCTGAATCTGTGCTGATGCTGAATACTACTTACAATTTCAGGTCCCTTTTTCCAACGTGTATGATATACTCTTTCAATCTGATGAGAGACATGGATAAATCTAGATGAAATTGTACACACTGCATCGTTGTTGGAACTTGGAACTTCCTACCGGAAATAAGATCTTTTGTTATATAACAGAGTTTAATCTTGAAAACAAATGTCATCCATATAATATTTATTTCCATTGACAGTGGAATTGCACTGGACAAATCTATTTTGTTTTGTAATTCACGTAAGTATTGGAGTATATATTAAGGGTCTATCTGGTTCAATGCTTAGCTTTACCTTACCAAAAATTGGTCACGCCCTCAAGATTTGGCTACCATTTGGTTTGGTTTCAAACTTTGGCAATACCCTAGAAAATTTGGCAATGCCAATGTGCTCCTACACAAAACATTAGCTGAGTAGAGGCGCCCAAATCATGCACCAAATTTTTGGCAAGGTCACTGCCCCATGCACAGGTGACGTGGCAACCAGTGGTTGGATGCATTAAATGTATAATTTGTTTGATTATCTAGCTTAGCCGTATCTCTAGAACTGAACATCTGATTTATAATTTGCTTAAACCGTTATTCTGAGATCAACAAAACAAGACCACTATTGACTATGTTTCTCGCTGCAAATATTAGTTGCCATGTGGGCCCCCATGCGTCATAGTTACAATTAGAAGAATTTTGGCATGGTTTGCTAGGTTGTAATCCAAACATTGCTACAATGCCAACGTTTTGGTAATGCCTAAATTTTGGTAGGGTTAGTTGAGCCTCAAATCAAACAGACCCTAAGTTCTCCATTCTTGCCAATTGAACGCAAGATTTATGTTCCATAGATGCTATTATGGTTATATCTATATAATTGTAATATCCCAAAGCTTCATGCGCCGTCTGGGCCTCGTATTTGCATGTCTTTACAAGGAGGAAGCAGGGGCGGCTCGACTGCCCTAGCTCCTATGCCACCAAATCTTAGCTGCCCCAGCCTTTCGCCACTGCTGCCATCTGCTTCACCGTGCACCGATGCTAGCCAGCCGCCTTGTCTAAGGATCACTGCTGTTGTGCACTGTTGCCACCATTGCCTAGTCACTGCATAGAGAGGGTCATCATAGACGGTTCAAAATCATCATCACATACGGTTTCTGATCTGTCTAAATTCATGTGTCTGTGATAACAGATGGTTATCACAGGCGGTTTTCGAACCATCTGTGATAAGTTACAACATAGACAATTTTTCAAAAAAACCGTTCAAAAAGCTATTTGTGATATGTCAAATATTACAGATGATTCTTAAACATAGTTGTCTATAATATCTAACATATCACAGACGACTAATACCAAAAACCGTTTGTAATATGTCATATATCATAGACGGTTCTTAAACATAGTCGTCCGTGATATCTGACATATTACAAATAGCTAATACCAAAAACTGTATATGATATGCCATATATCATAAACGGTTCTTAAGTATAGCCGTCCATGATATCTTACATATCACAGATGACTAATACTAAGATGATTTGGTGTTACAAACTATCTGTGATAGCTATTCGAATAGCTAAATTATTTTCTATTTTTCAACTAGCCTTAGGAAATGCTAGCCGTGTCCTCTGAAAATACGTAAGCAAGTAGATCACATATATAGCACATGACAATCATTACATAGATCTCACAAATGAATTAAACAACTAAATGAAGTACAATTGAATGAATTGTTTGATTAAGCACAATTGAGTGAACTACAATTGAATCAAATGTTTGAATATCTAATCATCGCCGGGGTTGAATTCTCCCTTTGGTTGAATAACCTCCACTATCAAGAATTCGGAGAGCTTTCCTCGAACTTCAAGGAGTTTGTTAAGATTGAATGCACTTGAGTTGATTTCCACGCCCTGTCGCTAATAGTAGTACAATTATTATATATATAGAACACGATAATCATTACACAGATTTCATAAATGAATTAAACAATTAAATGATATACAATTGAATGAATAGTTTGATTAAGCATAATTGAGTGAATTACAATTGAATCAAATGTTTGAACATCTAATAATTATCGTTGGAGTTGAATTCTCCCTTTGGTTGAATGACCCCTACCATCAAGAATTTGGAGAGCTATCCTCGAACTTCTGGGAGTTTCCAAGCCTTGTCGCTAGTAGTAATAAAGTTATTAGCATATATATGCATATATATAGTAAAAATAACGAGCGCTCCTTGGTGCCCAGACACCATAGTCTAAAATAGATATTTATCGTGTGCGAAAGATTTTAAAATTTCTTGTATGTCAAGTTTAACTAATTTACTAACTAGTTCAAACAAATTTAAACTAAATTTTGAATTGTAGTTGCCTTTTTCTATATTAGTTTGATTGTAGGTATATAATGATTATATATAAATCAGTAAAGTATGTGATCTAAATTCGTTTAAAACTTTGAATTTGAGTATATTTTTTTCAAACTTATACGTATAGATGAGTATATACCCTAAAACTAATATTTTCAAAAAAAATATACCTGAATTTAGATGGAATTAATGCATTTGAAATCATGGTGCGCGTGGAATTAATGCATTTGGAATTAATATATATACTCATGGTGGACGAGTGTTTCATGCACCATGGTGCCTAGGCACCAATATCAATACCCGTTGATTTACTTCGAGATTCGCATCGTTTGATGTGGGTATCTTCATATACCCATAAAAAAGTATATTTGAGATGTCAAACTCCGAAAAAATTTAAATTCAACTTCAGTTTAATTAGTTTGAACTATTTTTATGGTATATACTCACTGTAGTTGCATTGAACTCAAAAGTACTTCAAACTAATTTGAACTGAGTTCAAAACTTACTTACCATAAATATATCAAGGGTATAAAACATTTTCATACCCAAACTCAAAAAAATTATCAATCATACACGTGTATCGGATGTTGGTGCCTAGGCACCATGGTGCCTTATGTAATTTTCCTATATATATATATATATATATATATATATATATATATATATATATATATATATATATATATATATATATATATATATATATATATATATATATATATATATATATATATATATATATATATATATATATATATAGAGAGAGAGAGAGAGAGAGAGAGAGAGAGAGATTGAGAGAGAGAGAAATTACTTAAGGCACCTGGGTGACTAGGCACCCACATCAAGAACCGTCCGATGCACGTGTTTGATTGATAATTTTTTTGGAGTTTGGGTATGAAAATGTTTGATACCCTTGATATATTTATGGTAAGTGAGTTTTGAACTCAGTTCAAACTAGTTTTAACTACCTTTGAATTTGATGTGATTACGGTGAGTATATACCATGAAAGTAGCTCGTACTAATTAAACTAAAGTTAAATTTAATTTTTTCATGGTTTGATATTTCAAATATACTTTTGATGGGTATATGAAGCTACCCACGTCAAATGTCGCGAATCTCAAAGTACATCAACGGGTATTGATATGAGTGGCTGACACCTAGGTGCATAAAACACTCATCGTGTATGTATATATATGCGTGTGTATATGTATTGTACTGTAGAGTAGTGCTTTTACGTATAAATAGGATATTCATCAGGATTTACTTCCACCTTATTAGAGCACCTTTAGTCTGCTTTTTCATCAGTACCAAGGGTTTTTTTTTATAAGAGTACCAAGGGTTGGTACCGAGCCAAAGATTTCTGAAGCTGGTACCGAATCTTGCACCGGTTACAAACCCCTAAAGAAAATAATGGCCCCACATGTCAGTCAAATGGAGAGGGAGACTGTGTGTGGCTGGGAGAAAGAGACAGTATTTTTATTTGTTGAGTCCCACCTTATAGAGAGAATAGATGCTAAGCACGGGAGGGAAAAAAGCAAGTAGCTCGTGAGTGACGTGGCTATGATGTGGTATTTCTTAATGTCTGTACAGGCACTTCACGCTGTGTATGCTCCTTAAGGTACCATTTTCATAAGTAACACCAAGGTTATGTGATCAATTGAAAGTTGAAACAAGATCACATGTAGGATCAATTGAAACACAACCAGTACCTGTGCAACTTTTCTTCTATAAAACGGTATATTCCTATAGGTTTTTTTTAATAAACCTTTCCATTCAAACAAAGCCTCAAGTAACAAATCGGTTGGTCCCGGAAAAGTGTAGTGGAGCAATATCAGGGCATGATTTCTTTTTGGAATTTAGGATGTTTTTTAAGGCAGAATTCTAGGAATACTCCCCCTATTAAGCCCGGAAGGTTTCGTGCGAGGAGAGGGCGGCCACGTCGCCCCTGCGCGCGCTCGCGCCGGCGCGTGGCCGCCAAATCTTCGTACGGTCGGGAGACCAGTTTTCCCTGTATTTTTCCGAAATTACGTAAAGGTCCTTGATCCTCGCGAAAAGGTCCCTGCCAGTTTTTTTAAAACACTTTTTTTAAAACACCCCTCCACTTTGCAGGATAGCGCCACGCGGTTTTCTAAATTACGTACGGGTCCTCGTTTAGTTACGTGCAGATCCTTGATTTTTTACGAAAAAGCCCTTTAGCTTTTTCGAAAATACACATGTGCCCTCGATTTTTTTTTAAAAACACTCCTCACGAATTATTGCTTCTTTTACTTTGGTACACACGTTGGCTGGTGCGGCGTGTCGCCGCGCCTTTGAGGCTAGTTGAATTGCATGATTGGAGGGTTCACGATGATACGTGCAGACAGGTGTAGGACTCTTTTGTTTAGCATCACCTACAAATGTGTGATACCGGTATCAACACCGCCATGTCACCCTGGTCCTGGTACCAGGCCACACCCCACACCGGAGAGGGCCAACGGTAATCATTGAAAGAAAATAATTATACTAGGAACACCTGCCTGCAATTTCAAGTTTTTTATGTTACCAGTACATCATATATTCTACTTCTTTTGCTCTTCTTTTATATATGTATTTTTTTCCATCATTAACTTCCTTCTTCTAAAATACTTAATTTAATCACTACTACTTGGTTTGTTTTTTTACTTGATGTTTTTAGTTTTTTTACAGTCTTCAAAATATGACTTTAGCTTCTATTTTTTATAACCTTATACTAAGATATATTAATAAAGTTATAATATTATAAAAATATTTTTAACGTCAAATCTAATAATATAATTTTCATATAATCAATCTAAATAGTTTTAAATTTATTTGATTATTAAAATTTAAATTTAGAAAATTTGACGGATCATAAGTCATCCCAGCACGTCAATTTCGCTCCTCCGTGGTACTAATCATAAGTCGACGAGGTCAGATTTAATTAAGGGGAGAAAGAACCCAGCCCAGCACGTTAGAATCTTTTTGCTCGGATCTCTCAGCTTTTTGCAAGCTCTAATCCGAGGTCAAGAGGAAGCGGAGGGAGAGAGCTACCAGCATTCAAGAGCTCGCTCCAACGTTTTCAGGTAGAGGATTAATCAATCTCGTTAATCTTTTAGCTTGGATTAATTGTCGCTGTGTTGGAATGAAGCGTGCTGAGTTCAGAGCATTGATGCTGAGATTAATCCTGCGTATGCAATCTTTTAGTTTGGATTAATTATCGTTGTGTTGGAATGGATTAGAGATGAAGCTGAAATAGCACAGCTCGTCTTTTACTCAAAAAAAAAAAAAAACCATCTAATAGAAGAAAAATACCACCATCTTTTTTTCCGATGAGGGCGCGCGCCGGCGGCGCTCCGCCTCCGCCATGTCGGCCGCGTCACCTTCCGCGCAGAACCTCGCCATCCTGCTGCGCTCCTAGTCTCCCACCCTTGTGCCTTTGCTGCGCGCCTCCGCATGGCCGACCGCGGCAACCTCGCGGCCAGAGCCAAGCTTGGTGCCTTCCTCGGTTTACTCGCTTCCCACCTCCGCGGCTAGAGTGGTAGGAGGCACCCATCTTGCTCGGCTCCACTCGCCGCGAGCCTCCTCCAGCTCCCCCGCGAGCTTGTCGGGCCTCACGTGTGTGACCATACCCAGCGCACGCGACATGCTCGGCGAATTGCCGCGCCGCCCAGCGCAGGGATGGTGGGAACTTTACTTGGCCTTTTTTTTTTTTGTCTTTCCATACTCCTGTGATCCCGCACGTGCTGTAGTTTGACACGAGTTAGGCTGGTCATGGCATGGCCAGCCTCTTCATGCAGCCAAGGAAATCTCACGCACCAATTTAGTCCCTGAGGAAATTTCCGATTGTGTACAAAGTATGAGGAGCAGGTTGCATTCCTCATATCATAGGAGGATCCCGTGATATACCATGAGGACCTCAAATCCGAAACTACAGAAAGCATTGTTACCAAGATTGACTCCTCCATGTGTTTTGGCTTGGGACAAAATAGAAAGTTTGGGTGTGATTTGGCTTGTCATTTTTCTGATTGTGTTATGCAATACACCATTCTCCCATAGTCTCATGTAAAGTAAGTCAGTCGTAGTTCTGAATTACGAATCACAGTAGTATGATCTGCTAGGTTTTATGTGGACATAAATTATAATGACCACAAATCATAATTAATTGTGATGTTGTATTATACGTTGAGGTTTTTGCCATACCTTTTGAGTGCAAATGTGTACTTTGCTGAATATTATAAGATAAATATGATCATGTACTTATTATTAATTCCATACAATTAACTATGACAGTGTTATTGTTTGTAAGTGTGCATCCATTGGTAGGATAGATGTGCACCATCGGGAAAAATCTTATCAATATGACAATTAGAAGGATTATCATGCAGAATTGCTTGTTTCATTGTCCTTCCGATATATGGTATTATGTAATCTGTAACACACTTAATTGTTTATCTTTCCAGCATATATGGCTGAAGCAGCTCTGCTTGCTTTGTCAAAGATCAGTTCCTATGTAGCAAGTGAAGCAGCCACAGTCGCCAAATCCAAATTTTCTAGTCTGAAGGAGTTGCCGGATGCCGTGCAACGCATACGGAGGCAACTTTTGATGATGAACCTCTTTATACAGAGGATGGGTGCGGCATACCTCAGTGACGACCTCCTCAAGGGATGGATCGCAGAAGTGCGAATGCTGGCCTACCGTGTTGAGGATGTAATGGACAGCTTTTCCTATCACTCTATTCAATTCAAGAGAGAACAGTTCCTGAATAAGCTCACCAAGGGATCATACTATGCTGTAGTTTTCAGTGGAATTGCTGAGGAGATAGCTCAGATAGAGAAGGATATTGAGCATGTTTCAAAGTTGAAGAAGATGTGGGTGCAATCGGTCCCTCAGCTTCTTCCTACTCAACTTGCCAACGCTGAACAACGATTCCCTCAGTACAGTTTTCCCCGACTTATGAAGGATGAGGATCTTGTGGGGATCGAGAACAATAGGGATCAGCTAAAGCGATTGTTGAGTCCCGATGTGCCAGCTCTCAGGGTGATATCTGTGTGGGGTATGGGTGGCATGGGAAAGACCACCTTGGTCATCAATGTGTATGAGCATCAAAAGGAGAAATTTGGCATTCACGTGTGGATCACTGTGTCACAGACATTTACTGTAGAGTCTTTGCTGAGAAAGTTATTCTTAGAGATAACTCGTACCTGTGAACAGGCAACACTGGCTGATGCCGACAACATCAGCAAGAAGCAGCAGACATCGGATGATATTGACAAGATGGATGTCTCGCAATTGAAGGTAAACATAAAGGAAGCATTAAAGCAAAAGAGATATATGGTTGTATTCGATGATGTATGGGACCGTCGAGTGTATGATGGAATACATGATGTGTTCAAGGATTCTAAGAATGGAAGTCGTATTGTGATCACGACAAGGAAAGGTGACGTGGCTGCTCTGGCTCGCCAGGCTTGTCAGCTCAAGCTTAATCCATTAGACATGATGGATTCTCTCCGCCTATTCTGTACCAGAGCTTTTCCGAACAGCAATGACTTTGAGTACCCTTTAAAGCTTCAGGAGCTAGCTACAGATCTTGTAAAGAAATGCAAGGGCTTGCCACTGGCAAAGTGCCCATCAGAGCTTCAGGAGCTAGCTATTGATATTAAAAAGAAATGCAAGGGCTTGCCACTGGCAAAGTGCCCAGCAGATCTTCAAGAGCTAGTTCCTGATATTGTAAAGAAATGTGATGACTTATTGCAGGCAAAATTGCCATCAGAGTTTCAGGAGCTAGCTACTGATATTGTAAGGAAATGTGAGCTCTTGCCATTAGCTAAGTGCTCACCAGAGCTGCAGAAGCTTGCTGTTGAGATTGTAAAGAAATGTGGGGGCTTGCCGCTGGCAATTGTATTTGTATCAATGGGTAGCTTGCTCTCTGCAAGGAAGCAAATAGAGCCAGTTTGGAAGCTGACTTATGATCAGCTTTCATGTGAGCTAGAGAACGATGACCAGGTCCGGGGAATTCTAAATCTGAGCTACTATGACTTGCCTGGAGAGCTCAGAAACTGTTTTTTGTACTGTAGCATGTTCCCAGAAGATCACCTCTTGTCAAGGGAGAATCTTGTGCGGCTATGGATTGCAGAAGGCTTTGTGGTAAAGAAAGGGGATAGCACTCTTGAGGAGGTGGCAGAGGGCTATCTCATGGAGCTGATCCATCGAAACATGCTGCAACTTGTGGATAATGATGAGCTTGGCAGGGTGAGTACATGCAGAATGCATGACATTTTAAGAGAGTTGGCTCTTTCTATCTCCAAAGCAGAGATGTTTGGTACCGCAAACGATTTTGGTGAAATGGTGCAGGTAAATACAGATGTGCGTCGCCTGTCAGTATGCCGATGGAGGGGGATGAAATATGATTCATCAAAGATAAAATTCCCACATCTTCGAACCCTAATTGCACTTGAAACAACTGTGAACTCTGTACCTTCAATGTTGTCTGAATCTAAATACCTTACTGTCCTCGAGCTGCAAGACTCAGGAGTTGATCAAGTGCCTACATCTATAGGGAACCTGTTTAACTTACAGTACATCGGACTAAGGAACACAACAATAAGATCGCTACCAGACTCTATTGAGAAGCTCTCGAATCTTCAAACTCTTGACGTCAAATCAACCAATATAGAAAAACTACCTAGTGGGATAGTGAAGCTCAGTAAGCTGAGGCACCTTCTGGCTGACAGATTAATTGATGGGTCAAGGTCAAAGTTCCGGTATTTCTGTGGAGTGGCAGCACCTAAAGAGTTATCAAGGTTGGAAGAATTGCAGACACTTGAGACCATAGAAGCTAGGAAGGGCTTGGGGGAGCAGCTTGAGAAAATGATCCAACTAAGAAACCTATGGATCGACAACATAAATGCTGAGCACTGTGTAGAGCTGTTTTCCTCTGTGTCTAAGATGCCTCTTCTTTCTAGCTTACTTCTTTGTGCAAGTGATGAGAATGAGACACTTGACTTTGAAACTCTCGTACCGACATCCACAATGCTTCAAAAGCTAATTATCAGAGGATGCTGTGCTGAGCAGACACTGGAGTGCAGGATATTTCAGGACTTTGGTGGACGCCTCAAGTATCTAGCTCTAAGCTGGTGTCACCTTGGGGAAGATCCATTGGGGGTTCTCGCATTGTACTTGCCAAACCTGTCATATTTGAGTCTTAACAGAGTGCATAGTGCCCAGACTTTGGTTCTTTCTTCTGGGACCTTTCTACAGCTGAAGACGCTCATCTTAAAGCACATGCCTGATGTCAATCTTCTGAAAATTGGAGATGACGCCCTTCCGAGCATTGAAGGTTTATACATTGTGTCACTGCCGAAGCTGGAGAGGGTCCCTCAAGGCATTGAATCCCTTCGCTCCCTTAAGAAGCTCTGGCTTCTGGGTTTGCACAATGACTTCAAAGCTCAATGGAACAAAAACGAAATGCACCAGAAGATGAAGCATGTTACGGAGCTCCGTGTCTAGGTGTGGCACATTAGTATATTCATGTATGGTGCTGAACACTACCTTGTTGCACATTTGGTGCTTTTACCTTGGTTCTTCCTACAGTATATTCTTTCTGTTTGCACATTGCTGGTAAGTCTGCATTTGCAACTGCATCATGATTTAGATCTTGTTAATGAAGTACTGAAACAGTGGTATAATTGCCATCAGGAGGTCCCCTCAATTTCTCCTGTTTTTTCGGTTGCTTTGATATTGGCTTAATAACATCACACTTTTCTTTACACGTAGTGTTGTCATTGTCTTCATTTCCATGTTTTCTAGACGTCTTGCAATGTGGTGTGATCTTGTAATATTCTTCCGTGTAAAACTTCCAACGCAATGTGGCAGCAGCATGATCCAGAATCCAGATTCCAGGGGAAATTCTCACATTGTTTGCTGGATTTGTTCTCTAATTAGACTGCAACTCCAGTATGAATCAAATCAACTCCAGACACGGATCTACTTCAGAACCCTGCCTCGATCACAAGAAGTTTTACACCAAATGGAGACTGGTAGTTATTGAAGGTGCCACTTGCCAAAATTCCAGAATGAAGTTGGATAAACATTATAATATAAGCTATAGAAATCTTACATAAATTAGCTGAGATTCTAGTCAGAAAATTTCCGACGATGATTAATTGTTTGAAACAGGAACCTAAAAATGAATTAAGAATGGATTGTTATGAATATATTCATGAGGCCAAAAAGAAACATATATATAAAGAGTATAAGGAGATATTACAAGAGAATATGCCATACATGAATAAAGAAACAAAGGCATAAAAGGAAACAAAGAATTCCTGTCCTATTCCAACACTCCCTCAAACTCACGGTGGATCATGCACACTAGCTTTGGAGAGAAAATACGAATGTTTTACCTTAGTCAATGGCTTCGTGAAAAAGTTAGTAATTTGTAACTATGATGGCACAAACTGTAGAGCGAGTATTTCCTCCTGCACCTATGAGCGAGTGTATGAAGTATCCACACCAATATGCTTGGTGAGCTCATGTTTCACTGGGTCACGAACAATACTGATAAAACCTGTACTGTTAGACAAACGAGTAGTAGGTCCCATCAGAGGTACTCAAAAATCTGCAAATAACCACCTTAACCAAGTAACCACTGTTATCATTCCTACCACAACTTTCAACTCAGCCTCTGCACTCGAATGGAAAACTACAGTCTGCTTTTTTATCTTCCAAGCAATCAGGGAGGTGCCATGAAAAACACAGTAAGCAGAAAGCGAACGACGATCAGAAAAATCACTAACCCAGGTTGCATTAGAGTAAGCGTGAAGTTGTAGTAAATTGGAGCTAAAGAAAACAAACGACGAGAGATTGTCCTACACAAGTAGTAAAGAATACGAAGAAAGTGACTATAGTGAAGATGAGTAGGACAAGCTATGAACTGATTCAAGATATGAACAGCATAAGCAATATCAGGATAAGTGTTCATAAGATATACCAAACTCCCAACAAGATGACGATACCGAGTAGGATCTTCAAGAAAATCGTCATCAGTGGCATGAAGCTTAAGGGATATCTCCATATGAGTCTCAGCAGCGCGATTATCAGTCAGACCAGATCGATCAAGAAGATCCTAGACGTTCTTCTAGTGGGAGAGGTAGTTACCCTCAGGAGTGGAAGAAATCTCAATCCCATATAAGTACATAAGTGGGTCATCAGAAACTACTCACTGTGATGCTTTTTTATAGATGTGATAAATGAAGGGCAAGTTCTTTTTTCTTGGCTTATGGCTTATGGTTAAAAATTTTGAATTTTGGCCTGTTCACGAGAGAGATTACGGAGAGAGAGATACTCGCTTGTGATTTTGGTTGGTACAAATATTGAGCTTTTAACATGTACTATAATTAACTTGTAGACCCTGTCTTGAAAAAAATACTTCGTTTGCAAGTTAGGTACTGTACCAAAAATCAAAAGCCGCAAAGAACATGCCCGAAGAATCATCACTAGTGATGAGAGCAATCATCCACATATAGAAGAAATAGTGTCCTACCCCTGAGATGAGACATAGACAAAAAGAGTAAGATCGTGAGAACTAACAGTGAAACCGATAACGGTCATCATTGAGGTAAAACACGCAAACCAGACACGAGGAGCCTATTTGAGACCATAAAGAGGACGATAAAGACGACAAACGTGTCCATCTAGAACAGAATACCCGGGTGGTGGCTGTATGTAAACCTCTTCATGCAAAACACTATTAAGAAAGGTATTTTTAAGATCCAGCTAAGAGATAGACTATCGACGAATAGAAGTAACCACAATAAGAGTGCAAATAGTGGTCATATGGGTAACAGGGGCAAGAGTCTCATCGTAATCACGACCCTACTCCTACTGAAGCTGCGAGCCACAAGATTAGCCTTTTAGCGCTTGATAGTATCATCAGATCTGGTCTCAATCTTATACACCTACTTGTACGCGATAGGACTAGCATGTACAATTGTTGGTACAATATCCAAAGTCTCCATATGTCGAAGAGTATCAAGCTCCTCTGCTGTCGGACCCGGATTTTTCAATCCAGAATCCCTTGTGATTCCACCGCACTATTCCCTAGATCAGTAGATCGTGCTCATAGGTACATTGCTGCATTAACTCATACATCACATGAAACATACTAAACCATAATATTACATATCAGAGTTTAAAATACACTGCATCGGGCGACAGTTTACATAAGGGCTGAACAGGCCAAATGTTTACATTACAAAAGAACAGCGGAAGCAAAAACAGAAGCAAGACTATAATCCACAGGCAAGCGACTGAGGGGTAAATATGTGCAACATATATTATCTAGACTTAGATAGTGTATGTTCACACAATCTCCATTAAGTCTACTGTCTAGGACCCGAAATCGAAGATGCCGCCCTAGTTTCCTTCGTTGGTTCCTCCATCTGTGGTAGGGGTTTCGTCATAGGCATAGTGGTCTTGCGTCCCTGTTTCTGATTTTGGTAATGCGAGGGTGAGCACAAATCCACCGTGCTCCGCGAGCCAATATACAAGATGCAGTAAATAACATGCATGGCTTATCGAGGGAATGCTCGGGTTATTTTATTTGCCATCAATTGATTTTAGAATATGTTATTTAGAAATTTTCTAAGACCTAGCAATTTGAACTAAAATATATATAAAGTATGAAGGAATGCAATAATAATAGCGATCCAGATACTATCCACCATTACATGGTCTCTGAACCATATGCTTAACTTTTCAGCGTCATAACCGCTTATCTTATCACTAGGGCGACACCCAGGGCAACACAAATCAGGACTTTCCACTACCCTCCATTTTCTTCCAATCCCATCCACAAAGTTTTTGGAAATAGAACTATATCTAGTTAAATTCCCATGTCCACCCTTGACCGTGGGCACGGCTATTCGAATAGTTTTGACTTTGCAAAGTTTGTAGACTTTATCCACAAGAGACAATCCGCTTGTTGCTCCACACGATTCCTTAGTCATGTAGTTGAGTAGATTATCATAAGGCTGTTACAATGCATCGTCCTAATGTGGTTACGCCACTAAGTTCTATCTTCTGTATGATGAGACCATCCCTCGAGAAGGGTCCCTCTTGAGCCATCACGAGCAGAGGTGGGGATGAGACCATCCTTCCCTTTGCACGTGTTCACACCTTCATGTAACCATGCTATGGCAACACAAATTAGTTAGCCCTGCATATAATTTGCCAGCTTGTGGTTGTACTGTTGCACACCAAAAGGTCATCATAAGATTCGGTCCTTAGGGTTATCTAAGTGGCTCTACCACTAACCACACTCTCGTGCACCACTGCACCACACCCCGGAACCATCCGCTCAGATATTTAAGCAAGTTGGGGTTTTTGGGAGCATAAAATATCCGTGTCAAAATATACCAGCCTTTTTCACCATGACTTCCAAAAGCAGTGTCTCATAATTAAAAGTGATGCTTGGGGCATTTTGGTGCCCCCGAGTATCTAAGCAGTACTAAGCATGGCGAATAACTATAGACTTATTTTTGAAAGGTTACCAATATAAATTTTCTTAGGGTGACAAGACTTAGATATTCAAGTGTTCCAAATGAGTGCAATACTAACAAGTTCATTTAATTGTATATAACTAGAAGCTTAAAATCAAACATACATTTGCACATAAAATAACAGCATGCAGTTACTAATTTAAAGCGGAAATAACTTGCAGAAAAGGTAGGTTCAATATAATCAAAGTATTGCTCGCCTTGGTCATAGTTGACTTGGTCTTGGTCACCGAGAGTTGCTTCAGCCTCAGCCTCTTCCTCTTGACCTCGTATGCTATTTTTACGTTTTGCGAAAATTTGGATAAAAATCAGTAAACCAAACAAATTCTCACAAAAAATTCAAATGAACTAAAAAAATTCATGATTTCAGTTCCATTGGATAGATATTGATTTTAGATGAATTTAGAAATTTGTTTCACTCAATTTGGAGTTAAGATGAATAAGTTATGCCTTTTTGCAGTTCTCAGTTTGAATAAATCCGAAAAATAATTAGAATATGATAGGTGGGGCCCACAGCAGATTTTTAATTTTTCTTTTGTTTTTATTTTCTCTCCTCTATGCCTATGATATGTGGGATCAGTTACTGTTTAATTAAAGGCATGGCCCACATGTCAGTGAGCAACAGTTCTTAACTACTCATTAGGATTAATTACTCATCATTGGCATTAATTATGTCTTAACAGTAATTAAGCTCTTAGCCACAACGGCTTCTTCCTCCTGCCGACGCATGACGAGCTCGCCGCTGGTGGAGGAAGTGGTGGCCAGACGTGAGCACCCGCAAAATGAATTGCTCACGCCCGCACCTACCCGCGGGCGAAGCCTCGCCGGCCAATTTGGCCGGGGCATCGGCCGGCGGCTCCCGTGGGCTACGGTGGATAGGAACAGGGCGGGCGTGGCGGTGCACTACATTAGAGTCCGATTGCAGGCTGGGGGAGCATGTCGGTGAGATTAGGAGACTACCTTGGGGCTCGGCACTGCTTAGGAGAGGCGGTGGTGGTCCGGCGACGTGAGGCGGCGGCGAGCAGGGAAGGCGCACCGTGTCGGCAAAGAAGAGGTGGGGAGGAGTCCAACCGAGGATGGGGATGGCCTTGCGTCGCTCCAAGGAGGCTCAGGCTCGGTGGAATCGACTCAGTGTAGCTCCAAGCTACGGATCCCTCATCGGCCGGTGTTGGGGAAGGAGGGACTGCCGGCGAAGCTAGAGGCACGGGGAGCCGATTGCTTGGGGTGGGAGCATTGGGCGGGGCTTGATAGCCGGGAAAAGCTCAGGTGACGTGGGGGTGGTTGATTGGTCTCAACGGCGGCATGGCTACAGAGCGTGGGCGATGGGATAGGGTGTCCAGGCGTGGCGCAGGCTGACCTAGGAGTGACGTGCATGGGGTAGGGCCGTGGTCCTGGCAGCGCTGTCGTTTCTTGTGGCCACGGTGTGGCGTCGTCCTTCGGCAGAGCGACGGGGAGGACGAGACAGCTAGATGCGATAGTGACCAAGCAGTGACGCGAGAGTAGGACTTCGATGAAATGGGCGGTGGGTCCCGGTGACGTGAGCACGAAGGCGCGTCGGCGACCGTCAGTCTGAAGGAGGCGCCATGGAGAGGCGGGCTACGGCGGCGTCCTGGCGAGGCGAGGGGAGCTTTAACCTTGCCCGAATTTAGCGAGGGGGCGGGGAAGGAAGAAGGAAGGCGGGCCGGCCTGGGCTGGCTCGGGCCAGGCCGGGAAGGCCTCGTTTTTTCTTTTTTTGTGTATATATATACATATATATATATGTATATATTTTTACTTATTTATTTGTTTGTATCTATTTTTTTATTACTATTATTATTATTGTATTTATTTATTTATGATTAGGGTGTATGTTTATATATATGTATTTTATTCGCATACCTTTATTTATTTATTTATTTATTTATTTATTTATTATTATTATTATTATTATTATTATTATTATTATTATTATTATTATTATTATTATTATTATTATTACTAGGCCCAAGGTGAATTTTAAATTTTGATTCAAATCATACTGTGCTGATGATAGAAACAACATGATCCACAAATCAGCATCCATCCTTTCTACTACGTGCCTGCCATTGGAAGAATAAAGCCATGTGATTTGCGCAGGATGCTGAACATTTAAATCAACATTTAGCGTAACAGAACAACACACTCAATACTCATCCCCTGGAGACAAGGCAGTACAAGAGCATACCGAGCCTGTAGATTGTACCAATCCCCTGGAGACAAGGCAGTACAAGAGCATACCGAGCCTGTAGATTGTACCAACGGAGCATTTCCAGGATTCACCAACATTGCCAAGCTATGGGGAAGTGTCAGTGTTAAATGGATGGTAATATAAATGATCATACCTGATCAACCTGAAATTCTGTTACATTCTTGGATTTGCAAGAAACCATGGAATTGGCAGTGCATCCGTTCAGTATTCCTGGTGAAAGGATTGACGATTGTGCTCCATTATTGGTAAATTATCCAAGGTTATGGATGATTTGACTGGCAGTGGACCTCATTCGGATCATTTTGCACGCAATTTAGCCCTATTTTGATGCATTTTTTCACTTGTTGGAGGCCATGTGTCTCTAGTGATGGATATCTTGATGTTATCTGAGACATTTCTGTCCAATTTTCGCATATCTACAAATTACAAGAGCGAGCTAGAATCAGAGTACGCAATGGTAAATTGCAACATAATCTTCTTCAGAAATGATTTCAGTTTAGAAATAGTGAAATGAAATTGTCTTACATTCCCAATGAAGTAACCAGCTGACAAGACAGTGCGAACAGGGCAGTTTTCTATTCCTGTCACAATCTCCAAGATTAAAACACCGAAACTAAATATGGTGATCGGTTCGGCTTAAAAGCTCATGACTTATGGCTGAAAACACTGTAGTTGGCTGAAAAAAGCACTGTAGCTGACAGAGGCTTATTTCGCATAATTAAATTTAAAAAAATTTAAAAATATAAAAAATATGTTAGCCTATTACGTATAATACAAACAAATACGGGAAAAAAAGAACCGGCAAAAAAGCTCAACAAAAAGCCAAAAGTTCAGAAAAAGACGAAATTTATGAATAGTGAAAAATATATCTGACTTGACTGATATTTCTCCTGTATGATAGTATTCAGGAGCAGGGCAGATACAGGTCTATAGCAGTCTAGGCTTTAGTCTAGATATGAGATTTTTATTAATGCAAAGCCTAGGTAAGCTCGGGATATAATCTTCCCTCCAGCCTAGATAGTAGTGTTCTCCAACCATCTAGGCGTGATAAAATCCTGAATCCGCCACTGTTCAGGAGCGATGTATCCTCTGCATAAAAAGTGCAAAAATAAGGAATTTGCTTTGAAGCATGTGAGACTAAGTAAAAAAATGCAAAATATCTACACATATAAGAAAACCAAACAACTCTGCATATGCATTGAGCTTACATTGGCCCAACAACACTCATGGTGTAAATTTTGGTTTGTTCTTTACCGAAGAACCTTAAAAGACCGAAGTCTGAAATTTTTGGCACCAAATTATCATCCAACAGTATGTTGCTAGGCTTCAAATCCAAATGAATAATAGGAGTGCTGCCCATTCCTCATGACGGTAACGTAAACCACTGCAGATCCCCTTAATTATTCTCAAACGATTGCGCCAATCAACTTCACTAGATTCTTCTGTAGAAATAAATGACTTCTTTATTTGTGCATCCAAATATGGGAGAAGTCAGTTCCAAACATGTAAGCCTCCATTGGAAAAGGAAAAAAAGGGAAAAGGTAACTGTTGTGGTTACAGACCAAACAGAGAGAGAGAGATGGTAGTGGAGAGTTGGGAGAGTCTGGTCTTCCCCATGACTCCTCCCTGATATATATATTCATAAGGGGTATACTTTTACAACAATGCCCTTACATCAATATACTCCCACCAGGGGTACTTAAGTCATTACACATGTTCTATTCTAGCCCTTGTAGTCTTCTAACAGGCCTGCTGGGTTTAGGTGGGGGCCACCCCTACAACAGGAGCCTCTCATGGTGAAGGGCTTCACCGGGCCGAAGCCATGTTGCCGAGTCCTTTGGCCCCCTCCGTCCCTGCGGCCTGTGACGCTTTACGATCTTGCAAAACACGAACGCGAGGCCTCTATGCTACTTCCACAGTGTCTTGCTGCCTGTAGACTTGTGTTCCGTCTACTTCATAAGGGCCATCGGGTCAGGGTCGAGGAGGAGGACGGTGAGAAGGCTGAAGAGATATTAATTGATGGTAGGTAGGGGATGGGTTTAGGTGAGTATTTATAGAGGATTGAGAGGTGGGAGTGGAAAAAGTTTTGGCGGAATGGGCGCGAGGACGGAAAGATAGAGCTATGATATGTGGGATGAGGATTGGTGGGTTTTTATTGGCTGGGATTAGTTGGGGAGGATCAATGGGCTCAACAGTCAGAGACATAATTATCACAGACGATTTTGTATACCAACCGTCTGTGATACCTGTCCATCAAAGATGGTTGGTAGTTAGAACCATCTGTGATGTGTGAGCAACCGTCTATGAATTATGATATAGAGCACAAAGATAATATACATATTGGTGCAATGTAAACAATTAGTATTAGAAGATAAAATAACAAAGTTTTATATGGTTTATATGCACTCGTTTGAAAAGTTTCAATGAGATCTATAACTTTGCAGTTGAGGCAAAGCCCAAATTCTGAAGGGAACATCAAAAATTTGGGCAAAAACACAAACGAAAACTTTCAATGCAGATTTAAGGCTAAAGATGACCATTTGGGGGGGGGGGGGTTAGAGGGACACTGGCATGAGCTGGCCTTTTTTTGATTGGGCTTGTTGTTAGCTTTGCAACGAGTACAAGAATGTCAAAAATGGACACTGTATGGCAAAGTTATGTCCGTTTTACTAAAGGTGTCTCAGAATGGAATTCTACTCGGACATGCCGCTTTAGTTTGGAAGATTGAATAGAGGGGGTGGCAAAAATATCATAGACGGTTTTTATTGCAAATCGTCTGTGAAGAGGTAATATCACAAATGGTTCTTGTTAATAACCATCTGTGATACTTTGCAGACGGTTTTCACCATGCACCATCTATGATATTTGATAATATCACAGACGGTTCTTGTTAATAACTGACTGTGATACTTCACAGATGGTTTTCACTATGAATTATCTGTGATATTATCTCTTCACAGACGATTTTTAGTGCTAGTAGCAACACTAACGGTTTCTAAACCAAAATTGTCTGCGATTGTATTTAATACTAACGATTTTGGTTAACTGTCCACAATGAAGCGTCTAGTATTAGCCTTTTGTAGTAGTGTCTATCGCCACCGGCATGCCGGTGCCGTCATCCTCCACCATGTCAAACAGATCTATGTTCTCCATATTGCATAGGTACTGGAGCCCCAAGGCTCGCAGCTAGGTGTGTCAACGAATCGAATAGTGGTCTCCTACATTAGTATTCATATTTTTTTAAAAAATACAAATACAAATTTGAATATGCTTGAATATGAATATAAATCGAATATTATAATGAATATGAATATGAATCGAATACCTACTCAATTCAGATATCTGCATTACTTATGTAGTGGCAAGATATTGGGGACATTTTCACCTCATACACAATGCAATTAAAAATTGTAATGTATTGATTCATCATAACCAAACATAAATTCACATTGCACTTCAAAAAGTTGTCCAATTTCTTAGACAAAATGTAATAAAATATATATTGCTTTCTCAAATTCGAATACGAATATGAATAGCTCAGATAATATAATAATTTAGATGGAACATCTTAAACCATATTCACATCCATATAAACAAATTTGAATAGGGGGTAACTTATTAATCAAACGAGAAGCTTTAAACCATATTCACATCCATATATACAAATTTGAATAGCGAGTATCACAGACGGTTGGTATATAAAACCGTCTGTGATAATTATGTCTCTGACCTCTGGGCCCATTGATCCTCCCCACCGAATTCCAGCCAAGAGAAACCTACCAAGCCCCACCCCACAGATCGTAGCTCCATCTCTCCGTCCACGTGCCCATTCCACCAAATCTTACTCCACTTCCACCTCTCCCTCCTCCATAAATACTCACCCAAACCCATCCCCTACGTATCATCGCTTAATATTTCTCCAACCTCCTCACCGTCCTCCTCCTCAACCCCAATCCCAATGGCACTTACGAAGTAGACGAAACACAAGTCTACAGGCAGCAAGACGCCATGGAAGTAGCATGGAAGCCTCGTCAACGCGGTTGTGTTTCTACTATCTAATAGGATCTCTGCTTCTTCTATGATATTTGATAATATCATAGACAGTTCTTGTTAATAACCACCTGTGATACTTCATAGACGATTTTCACCATGAACCATCTGTGATGTTACCTCTTCACAAACTGTTTTTAGCACTGGCAGCAACATAAACGGTTTCTAAACTAAAACCGTCTTTGATTGTATTTAATATTGACGGTTTTGGTTAACCATATATGATGAAGTGTCTAGTATTAGCCCTTTCGTAGTAGTGTCTATCGTCACTGGCATGCCGGTGCCGTCATCCTTCACCATGTTAGACAGGTCTGCGTTCTCCAGATTGAATAGGTACTTGAGCCCCAAGGCTCACAGCTAGGCATGTCAACGAATCGAATAGTGGTCTCCCACATCTGTATTCATATTTTTTTTAAACAAATACAAATACAGATTTGAATATGCTCGAATACGAATAGAAATCTAATATTGTAATGAATATGAGTATGAATCGAATAACTACTCAATTCAGTCGGATTTAGATATCTGCATTACTTATGTAGTGGCAAGATATTGAGGACATCTTCACCTCATACACATGCAATTAAAAATTGTAATGTATTGATTCATCATAAACAAACATAAATTCACATTGCACTTCAAAAAGTTGTCTAACTTCTTAGACAAAATGTAATAAAATATATATTGCTTTGTCGAATTCGAATACAAATATGAATAGCTTGGATAATATAATAATTCAGATGGAACATCCTAAACCATATTCACATCCACATATACGAATTTGAATAGGGGTAATTTATTAATCAAACAAGAAGCTTTAAACCATATTCACATCGATATATATGAATTTCAATAGGAGTATCACTGACGGTTGGTATATAAAACTGTCTGTGATAATTATGTCTCTGATCACTGGGCCCATTGATCCTCTCCAACCCAATCCCAGCCAATAGAAACCTATCAACCTCCACCCCATGGATCGTAGCTCCATCTCTCTGTCCTCCCGCCCATTCCATCAAAACTTATTCCACTTCCACCTCTCCCTCCCCAATAAATACTCACCCAAACCCATCCCCTACCTATCATCGCTTAATATCTCTCCAACCTCCTCACCATCCTCCTCCTCAACCCCAACCCCCAATGGCCCTTACGAAGTAGACGAAACACAAGTCTATAGGCAGCAAGACGCCGTGGAAGTAGCATAGAGGCCTCATCAACGCAGTTGAGCTTCTATTGTTTGGTAGGATCTCTGCTTCTTATATGATATTTGATAATATCATAAACGATTCTTGTTAATAACCGCTTGTGATACTTCATAGATGGATTTCACCATGAACTGTCTGTGATATTACCTCTTCACAGACGGTTTTTAGCACTGACAGCAATATAGACAGTTTCTAAACTAAAACTGTCTGTGATTGTATTTAATATCGATGGTTTTGGTTAACCGTCCATGATGAAGTGTCTAGTATTAGCCTTTTTGTAGTAGTGTCTGTCGCCACCGGCATGCCGGTGCTTTCATCCTCCACCATGTCAGATAAGTCTGCGTTCTCCAGATTGAATAGGTACCAGAGCCCCAAGGCTCGTAGCTAGGCATGTCAACGAATCAAATAGTGTTCTCCCACATTAGTATTCATATGTTTTTAAAAATAAATACACATACAAATTCGAATATGCTCGAATACGAATATAAATTGAATATTGTAACGAATATGAATATGAATCGAATACCTACTCAATTCGGTCGGATTCAGATATCTGCATTACTTATGTAGTGGCAAGATATTGAGGACATTTTCACCTCATACACAATGCAATTAAAAATTGTAATGTATTGATTCATCATAAACAAACATAAATTCACATTGCACTTCAAAAAGTTGTCCAACTTCTTAGACATAATGTAATAAAATATATATTGCTTTGTCAAATTCGAATACGAACATGAATAGCTCGGATAATATAATAATTCAGATGGAACATCCTAAACCACATTCACTTCCGTATATACGAATTTGAATAGGGGGTAACTTATTAATCAAACGGAAAGTTTTAAACCATATTCTTATCTTATTGAATACCATAGTCAAATAAAATGGATAATTTGTATCCATTTGATACCCCTACTCAAAGCACACCGGTGACATTGCTGTTGAAAGACATCTTGAATTTTGGCACCCAAAACTCGCTGACCTCGACACTCTTTCTCGGCAGGAGTCCAAGTAGGCAGTCCGGGGTCGACGTCACCTTGTCTATCAGTTCTGCCAGGCCGTCGTTCATGTCTGTTAGGAACAAACACATGGAGTACCGCGAGAGACGCTCCTCCGCACCATCAGAACTCCGACAATGGGGATTTCTGGCGCTAATGCGTTCCATCTCTTCCTCAAGCGTGGTGCAGAGACCAGTGCTGAATATATTGAATGTTGGGTACTGATCGGTCTCCCAGTACAGGAGCTTGAGCACCTTGAACCCATCGTGGTATGAGGAGTTGATGGTCGTAGCTCTGCATGAACATCACGTCAACGTCACAACCGTCAGGCGGTAGAACTTGCTATCCTTGGTAGACTCCTCATGGAAGGGGTCCTCCCACTTATCCTTGAAGTAGATGGCAATGGCGATGGCCAGCACGATGTCAGTGGACAGGCGCACTGATCCCGAGGGAAGGAGGGAGCTGATGTGGTTGTCGTGACTTTCACCGCCCATCGGTTTATTCACTTCCTTGCTTTCTCTGGCTGCACCACAGAGTTTGTTTGCATCAGAGGCAAACAGGTTACTACTTACGAGTGCATCAAACATTCACGCATGGTTAGCCAAATGTACCATGTATATCAAGAGTAACAAGTGAACAAGAGGAGGAGAAACCCTTTACGAGTGTTCATATGGCTATATATTTGCCTCACTACTGCAGAACAGATCATCGTATATGGTTCAAAAAGTCAACACATATGGTTTCGTGAGCCGTCTGAGTTTATGGAGCAGTAATGACATAAGGTCACCACAAACAACTTTCAAACCGTTTGTGATACAGACTATCACATATGGTTTTAACTACAAACCATTTGTGATAGTGATATGTCAGATATTACAGACAGTTTTTACTAAAAACTATTTATGATAGTCGGTTATGAGTTAATAAACCATCTGTGATATTTTATTGTATGCCTAAATCTATTTCTGTTTGTTGCCTAGCCTTAGAAAATACTAGTCATGCCCTCTGAAAGAAGTAGATCAACATAGTATACATCCAATTCACATTCATTTAAGAAATAAGAGTATTCATTTTACAAATCAATTAACTGAAATGAAATAAATTATCCATTCATGAACAAATACACATATCCATCTATGAACAAATACACATATGTGCAATTAAGCTCAATCTTATCCCAATCAAATTCATTTTACATCATAGAACTCCCCATCTTTGTTTATGACTTTAGACATCAAGAAGTGTGCACACTCTCCTTGAATTTCTTGGAAGTCAGCCTGTTCCAATGCAGTTGTAGTGATGGGTACAACCTGTCAATAGTAAGATCAATGTCATACATACATATATAAATTAATAAGTATGAAATAATTATTGTAAAATTAACAAACCTAATGATCATTGGTCTTAGCGAAACTAAGGAGTAGTTGCATGTTGTGGCAAGCATAGAATCCACAGGTGTTGCCCGGCGGTTACTGGTGGCACTACAAAAATAGAATTTTTTTTATTTTGAGAGGCATTACTACAAAGTGTTACATAGGATCAATGTGTACTAGAGAATACCGGAAAATCTAGATCGGGTTGCAGGGCTTTGATTCCTCCCTTGGAATTCTGCACAGAGCATACGTAGCGAATGACCTACATGATTCCAAAAATTTAGTTAGTCATTGGGAAGGAAAGAAAGACTATAATTGAGTTATCTATAGAGAAAATATGTTTACTTATCAATTAATTGTTGGACAACTGTGTAGTCGATTTTGTTCTTCTTTAGAAAATCAAGGTATATTACCCTGTTTTATTTTGGTACAATTACAATTAGAATCCAGTGGAACCTACACAGGTATGTCATCATGGTTGTTAAACCTAAGTTCATGATGCTTATAAAGTACAAATTAAAAAGTATAGTCACTAGTGCAGCACTTACCTCCGATTGTAGGGCATAAATATGAATTCCTTGTTGCGGTGAGCCACCAATATCGCTGTCATATAATTCTCAACAAAAGATGCACCCTCCTTGATGATATCCATGGAGATCAAGCATGGGTCGAGGAAACCAACCGGTGATTTCGTTAATCTGGCTTCAATCACCATGTATCTATATATATATACACACAAAAGCAATGAGTTATATATGATATTTATTAGTATTATATGAACGTAGACCGTGATTGTATATACTTACAGTGTCCAACATCGAATGAGTGAGGCATCAAGGGCGTCGAGTGTGAAGAGAAAAAACATGTCCTCGAAAGTCACCGTGAAGACACAATCCTAAATATCGTGCTAAAGATGATGCGGCCTGAACTTGACGGTGACACCCGAGGGCTGTTGTCCGTTCAACTTGTTGGCTTATTCCATGTACCATACATACAATCTCTGGCAAGCCAGTCCTAGCCTTTGGAGGTGCTATGTCGACACGACCAATGGCTGTCCTAGCTCGAATTTGTGGGCCAATGGCAAGTAGGGGATATCATCATCAGACTTCTTCGATTTGCCCTGCTGCCTTAGCTGTAGGTTGGCTTCATGGTAGTCGACTAGGCATGAGATATAGATGCACCCCATGTTGGTGTAGGTAGCCCCTGTGGACTTGGCATCGGTGCAGATAGCTCCTGTGGACTTCGCACCAGTGCAGATAGCTCTCGTGGACTTGGCACCAGTGCAGGAGCATCCAGGCAAATGTCTCTCTTGGGCCACTGGATGAATGTTCCAATGGCTTGTCCTAGAGTCACGACCTCATTGTTTGAGGGCATCGACAGTGGGACAACCTCAAAATTGCTATGAATACCGTCCACATTCACTTTTGTGAAACTTGATGCTAGAGTTACACCATGCAACAAGGCCCTGGCACCGAATGGATAAGCTTGGCCCCAAGCAATGAATAGGGCAACGGAGGCATATCTCATTTGGAGTTCGCACTTCGTAGCCATCTACATAATGATACAAAATTAGCTACTCCAACATGCCTATCAATGGATCGACCATTCTAGATATGATAATTATTACGAGGATATCATTGATAGGAAATCTATGGTCACTTTTTGAGGTAGGGTTGGACACACGAATACTCCGACAGTTGGGGGGCTGGCTAGCATAAGAGCAACGGGGGCTTCCTGCTGATTTTTCCTATACCTTTGCATCTCATCTTTGACATACTCAGCGATCTTTGCTCTAAGAGATGCCTTAATCTCCTCTCATAGCCTTGCCTCACGCTCTGTTTTGGCTCTCTTCCTACTCTGGTATGCTTCAGAGTTCTCTAAGAAACTATTTTTCCAAGGAACATAAAGTCTAAGGGCTCGCATGTGATCCGGGTGCTCCTTGCTTCCCCACGGAGAGTATATCTCTCTCCCTGACTGCCTGGAATGAGCATTGGGAAGATTCTACACTTAGCACTTCTTGCAAGAGCCCAGCATATCATTTCACTTCCTGTTAAGTTATGGAGTACTTACAAACTAGGTAGTTTGATATTTTACCAAGCGGTGGGACACTTCCTCGTCTCTGGAGTTTTGAAAGGAGGTGGCCCCCGATGACATGGTAGATGACCTTACTCTTATACAGTTTCGAGCGTGCTCATCAGGGATCCCAACAAATGGCGGGGAGGCCTCTCGCAGGATTGCCTGCTCGTCGTCCTTCCTCCATTGTAGGATTTTACCCATATACCCAGCGGTGCTGAGTCTGTGGGGGTGCGTGTTTTTTCCAGGAGGGCCTTATGCGCCGCACTTTCACTTCTAAAACTATCTATCATCTTTATCACCACAAACTCTTGCCATTGCGGTTCCAGGAATGGATACTTCTCCACGTATTGCTTGACAGGCAGGCTCTTAAAGTTCTTCCATGCTTTGCATGCTGCTAGTAATGCATATCATCGCATGGAGGAATGGTGTTCTTCCGAGATCTCGAACGATTGAAAAACTTCCGTCACCAGATCATTTTTCTGAACTTCGTTCACGTTCTTCCACGAATCAAACATGATTTCAATCTGTTCCTATTCAACTATTCTAACCATTGTTCAAAATACGGACACTGCTCAGCAAGGATTGAGAAGGGTCCTGGACGCATCGACATCTGTGAAGGTAAATTAGCCCTCAGGCCTTTTTTGATAGTCCTATTCCTTTTCGGGATTTTTCAGATGATGGTGCATCACACGCATCCGACGATGATGCCGAAGAATGATCTTGTTCCTTCTTATCCTCTCTACTATACTCGTCGCCCGTGAGTTGAGGTTCCTTTTGATATGCCCTCTCCTTCTGACGGGTCATCCTATTTGGCCCCTCCTCGTTATACTCTTCGCGATCGCCAGTCTATTCGGCCTCCTAAGCGTTTTGGTTTTGCTACTACTGCTCTTGCCGAACCGACTTCTTATTGTGATGCTGTTGTTCATCAGGAGTGGCAGCATGCGATGGCGGAGGAGATCGCTGCCCTTGAGCGTACTGGCATGTGGGATCTTGTTCCTCTTCCTGCGCTCCTATCACGTGCAAGTGGGTCTATAAGGTTAAGACTCGCTCTGATGGTTCTCTTGAGCGTTACAAGGCTCGTCTTGTAGCGTGTGGTTTTCAACAGGAGCATGGCCGTGACTATGATGAGACTGTTTCTCCTGTCGCTCACATGACCACCGTTCGCACTCTTCTTGCTGTGGCCTCTGTTCGACAGTGGTCTATCTCTCAGTTGGACGTCAAGAATGCCTTTCTCAATGGCGAGTTGTGTGAGGAGGTCTACATGCAGCCACCCCTGGGTATTCTGTTCCTGAGGGTATGGTTTGTCGTCTTCGCCGATCTCTTTATGGCCTCAAGCAAGCTCCTCGTGCCTGGTTTTGATCGTTTCTCCTCTGTTGTCACTACAGCTGGTTTTTCGACGAGTGCTCATGATCCTGCTCTTTTTATCCACACTTCATCTCGTGGTCGGACGCTTCTCCTTTTGTATGTTGATGATATGATTATTACTAGAGATGATTCTCAGTATATCACTTTTATCAAGGAGCGGCTTCATGAGCAGTTTCTTATGTCTGATCTAGGTCCTCTTCGCTACTTTCTTGGGATTGAGGTTATTTCCACTCCTAAGGGTTTCTATCTGTCCCAAGAAAAGTATATCCAGGACCTTCTTGATCGTGGCTCTCTTACTGATCAGCGGACAGCTGAGACTCCCATGGAGCTTAATGTTCATCTTCGTCCCACTGATGGTGAGCCTCTTGCTAATTCTACTCGCTATCGTCATCTTGTTGGGAGCCTTGTTTATCTTGATATCACTCGTCCTAACATTTTGTACCCTATGCATATCTTGAGTCAGTTTATTTCCGCTCCCACTCAGCTCTACTATAGTCATCTTCTTCGTGTTCTACGATATCTTCATGGAACTATCTCTCGTCGTCTCTTTTTCCCTCGCTCCAGCTCTTTACAGCTCCAGGCATATTCTGATGCCACCTGGGCTAGTGATCCCTCTGATCGCCGATCTCTCTCAGCTTATTGTGTTTTTCTTGGTGGTTCTCTCATTGCTTGGAAGACTAAGAAGTAGACAACAGTTTCTCGTTCGAGTGCTGAGGCTGAGTTGCGAGCTATGGCTTTGTTGACTGTGGAGGTTACTTGGCTATGGTGGTTACTTGAGGAGGTTACTTAAGGACTTTGGTGTTTCTATTTCTGCACCGACTACGGTGGTTACTTGAGGACTTTGGTGTTTCTATTTCTGCACCGACTCCTCTTTTGTCTGACAGTACAGGTGCTATTAGCATTGCTAAAGATCCGGTGAAGCATGAGCTTACAAAGCATATTGGTGTTGATGCTTCCTACATGTGGACACAAGTGCAGGACCAGATTGTTGCTCTTCAGTATGTGCCTTCCGAGCTTCAGTTGGCAGACTTTTTCACAAAGGCACAAACCAGGGCCCAGCACAGTTTTCACCTCTCCAAACTTTATGTTGTTGATTCACCATAAGTTTGAGGGGGGGAGGGTGTTAGATATGTATTACATAGCTGTGTATTTACCCTATTGTATGAGGGGTTTTCTGCATATATGTCACACCTGTACATGTTGGCCTATTGGCCTCATAATGAATATAGACGCTATTCATAACAGTACTCAAATCATTAAAATAGCTGCATGATTGCACTGACCTTTGAGTTTGCACTTGATATGCCCTATACATCTTGTTTTCCATGTAAATCTAAACTTACTAACATTTGTAGAAGTCTGCAATTATCTGGCTCAAACTATTGCACAGTGTTCATCTAGTCGCTAGTCGAGCGCCAGACTAGCGCCTAATCGCCGCCTAGGCGAGAACAATCAGTTAGGCGGGAAAGGCGCCACCCTACCGCCTAGCGTGTAGGCGCTGCCTAGGGGATCAGTGCTATTGCATATCTTTATACAGTGTCCAAGTAATAACAAACTATGTTTGGATTATATATACAAGTACGTTCCACTGACAAATGAGAGTAGTCACTAACCTTTGTCTGATAGTTCCAAATGCAGATGTACCCGTTGAAATGACCTGTTATAATCCTGCATTGCACATGAGGAAATATATCATAAAAAAACTCATGCCTCACACTCTGAAACGAACAAGGGCATAAACATTTGCACATCATTTCAATGCTCACTAGACAAATTAAATTATCCACTCACCATGGCTTCGTTGGATGCACATCCATGGAAACCATTTTATCAAAATTCACCGTGGATATGATCTGATCCAACCAAACAAACACTAATCAATACAGCAACACTATGAATAACTGCTTTTGATTGTAATTTATAATGCACAGACACAGAAAGCAAGCACCGAGTCTGTGTCGCTGTGTCAGACACAGCTCGGATACGTATTTATAAATGATTTATGTGTGTGACTGGCAAATTAAACGAGATGTGGTTGAGTGTAATCAGCTGGGATCTCCCGAAAGACAAGAGCTAATGCTTTCAGTGAGTATTACATATAGCTCTGTTTATGTATTTGACCAAAACTCACCTCAGATGATGTCTGTCCCTGTGGGTCACAAACAGCCGTCAATGTCAGCTCATACACCTTATCAATGCTCTTCTCTTGATATTCCGTGAAAAAATATCATACTCGATGTCGGCTTTTCCTTGGCTGATATCCTTAAGCTCGTCCTCGCCCATTACGCTGCTCTGCTCGATCAGAAACTCATCCGCATCTGGCGGTGCAACTGCTGCTCTTTCATTGTCACAATGAGTGTGTAAACTGACCTCGGCGGCACAACGCCGCAGCTCGGCAAAGTACCTCTCCGGGCTCCCCGGCTGAAGCCTGAAGGCAATGCGGTGATGTCTGCTGTTGGTTAGGTGTAATGGGCATGGGATCAACTTGTTTGGCTCAAAAGGGAATCGGAGCTCCAGGGGGTGGATGCCAAGCAGCTCGGTGGATGTCACGGTTTCTTTTTCTTGGCAACCAGTTTCTGTTTCAGTCAGCATATTGGTAATTGTCCCTATGCTGGGCCTGTCGAGTCTGTCGGCTTCCACACAGTTTAATGCTATTTCGACACATCTTTTTACTTGTCGGCAATATGCTTCCAGTGATGTATAGCTCAATGTTGCTTGTAGCCTGTTCTTCCAGTTTTCAAGTACCTGTAAAACTCAATTAATTAAATTATTCCCTCCAATCGGAAATGTAGGTTATTTTAGACACTAACATAGTCTCAAAGATGCTAATTTGACCGTAAGTTTCTATCATACTACGTTGTTACAATCCACAAAAACTATATACCATTAGAGTATGGATAAGTTATTTTGGGCTGTAGTTATAGCTTTTGGCTTATGGTTTTTGAATTCTGATTGTTCGTGAGAGACAGTATATAGAGGAAATAGTCGTATGCAATTTTGGTCGGTATATCTGAACCTACTGCAGTGTCTACTACAGCCTATCTATAGACCCCACCTTGAAAAAATACACCGTTTAAAAGCTAGTTGTTGTAGCAGGAAATGATAAGCCAAAGCCTGAGCCCGGCCAAACCCACCCTATATTTCGTGATGAATCTAGTAGTAGCAATTTCTTGTGGCCAATGTTGATGGATCTTTATATATCGATGGCCAAATCTTTGAATGCAAGCATTCAAGGACCCTAAACCCTTCAACTTACATTTGCAGTCAGTTGTAGAAAGGAAGTACTAGTACCAACAATAAAATGCCATGCAACAATGACAAAAAAAAACTGAGGACCATTTATTTAGGCAAAATTTGATATATGTCACTAAGAAAGCTATCACTTCGAGATATGCCACTTAGTATCACGAAATTAGAAATACGTCACTCCAGTTTCTTGCTCATTTGAAATTTGCCATTTCCTTTTCTTTTCTCCCATTTTCCATCAATTACCCTTCTAAACTTTCCCTTTTGCCCCTCTTGCCCTGCCCTCATCTATCAAACTTCATCCTCAATCTGCCATTTTGTCATGCTAGAGAAACCCGAGCGATTTCAAGCGATCCAGCGCCGCCTTCCACGAGCACCCTACCGGCGCTGCCTTCTCCGAGCACCCCGCCGGTCCCGCCCCATATCGGCCGCCGCGTCCCAGCCGCGCCTGCCCCGAGCTCCCCTCTGGGCCCGACCCCCAGCTAGAGTTGGGACTTGGGCGTGCGGCACGGCACGCCGCCCATCGTGCCGTGTTGCTTCGCGCCGTCTTGCTCGGCCCGATCATCTCGCCGCGCCGTGCCGTGCCGCCCACGTCGTCTCCGGCCCGGCCCAAGCCCGGCCCAAAACCCACCGTGCCAGCGTTCGTGCCGTGCCAGCCCAAGCCCAGCCCGAAATTACTATACGCGAACGCGGTGGCGACGGTCGTCATCTTCCTTTCTCTCGTACCCGCCTCGTTTAAAACTAGTTGAAATTAAATTAATTGCATAAAAACATAGGCACGCAACAACATAAATATTTCGGGAAAAAGTGAAATTTCTTTAATATTTTAGAAATACAATGTTACTGCCTCGTTAAAAACCTTACGCCCCAGAGTGGGGTTTCCCGAGTAAGGAAAAGAGTACAATAACAATATATGTATATACAAAATATTACAACATGCGTAGATAATATCTACTCGGAAATGTCTAGGTTAGCATATGCTTGTACGATTTCGGGATCCTCCAGTTGATGTTGTTCCCGCTCTTTGGCTAATTCCCAGTCTTTGGCACATGTGATTGCCTCCAAGATCCTGGGCGTAAGGGATGATCTTCTCTCTTCTATTATTCTCCCTACCGTACTGAACGTGGCTTCTGAAGAGACAGTGGACACTGGCACCAGGAGAACATCCCGTGCGAAATGTGACAGCACAGGAAAGATCCGCTTGTTGTTCTTCCACCACTCGAGCAAGTCTATCTTGCTTCCATCAGTAAGATCAGGATCAATATTTGCAAAATCATGCTCCAAATAGTGGTTTAACTCCGAGATAGAATTCCACTTGGAGGATGCCTGAGACTGAGAGGACGAAGAAGTAGACTTGCCCTTTAGTTTCTTCCACAAGTGTCCGAAGCCTGTCTTCCCATGTTGCGTCTGCTGTGAGGCCTCCGATCTTCCGCTGATGGCAAACTTATCATGATACAAACGAAAAACACGAAAAAGCTCCTGTTTGACATGCATGTTCGAAAGCTTCTAAAAAATCTAAGCCAAGACATTCACCTATCCCCTCCATAGCTTCCTGTAAACCTGCCAACTTTTTTATAGGATCAAAAATAATAGCAAAACAATACAAGTGTGAAAGAGAACCAAAATATTTAACAAATTTTTCTTCCATAGCTACGACGGCATGGCCTAAAATATTATCGTCCCTAGATTTAGCAATTTTATCTGCAATTAACCAAATAAACTCTATAACTAAGCAAGAGGTTGGATAATAAATACCAGATAAAACATTTGTTGCTTTATAAAAAGGTTTTAAAAACTCTCGAAAATGACTAGCAACCTGCCAATGTGAACTAGTAACTAGCAATTCATTATTTTGACAGTTAGCATTGACAAAAATGGATATGATATTTTCGTAACCTTATATCTTTTTTAGCATGATATATGTTGAGTTCCACCTCACCTTCATGCCAAGGCCAAATTTTCTTGGCTCTTTCCCATTAGCTGCACAGTACTCCGCGAATCTAGCTACCACTTGTGGAGAGCTTGCGAGGTAACGAATAGCATCACGGATACTGTTCAGATATGAACTAATTACTTGCATGCCATCTTGAACAACAAGATTCAAGATGTGGCATACACATCTCTGGTGGAGGACATAACCACCAATATATGTTTGTAATCTTGGGGTGAAGATATTCATAGCTGTTGTGTTTGTCGATGCGTTATCTAGAGTTATAGAAGCAATTTTATTATCTATCTTAAAATCATCAAGTACATATAATATACGCTCCGCAATTGCCTCTCCCGTGTGCGATTCATTTATTAATTTAAATCCTATGACTCTTTTGTTTAGTTTATAATTATCATCTAAATAATGAGCTACAACACTAAGATATGCACTTCTTTGGTGGGATGATGTCCAAATATCGGAGGTTATGGCAAAAGAATAATGAACTTGTTGGAATTGTTGCTTTAACTCTACCAGTTCTTTTTGATACATTCGTAAAATATCGGATGTAGTAGTCCTCCTACTAACATGTTGGTACTGTGGGCAAAAGCCGCGTTGGGTCATTCTTTCGAACGCGCGGCTTTCACCCATCCTAATCGGCTGATCTTCTGAAACTATATATCTAGCAATTTCCTCACGTGCATTAAGCGGGTTGTACACCCAAGTACTTACAAAGCCATCGGCCTCGAAGTTCAGCTGTGTTTGTACTCCTCCTCCCCCTCGGCCCTGTGCCGCCATCTTGCGTAAGCATGCTTTGTAGTAGCGGTTCAAGTGTCCTATCCCTACAGTTGTACAAGCACTTAATTTAGCATTACAATAATTACAGGTTGCGATATCTACCGTTTCACCGTCTCGGATTTCCTGGCTCCAGGTCATGTGCTTCCAGCATTCCGCCCTTCGTGCAGACCCGCCAATGTTGGCGTCCGTGGACGGGGGAGAGAATTCTGGTGTCCCCGTTGCTCCCTGGTAATCCTCATAGCCCTCTGTACCGTCCATATGACGGTCATCCATACCGTAGTCTCCCATGCTTGGCGAGAGCCGACGAGCATCAATGGGGGTCGGAGGACTAGGGGAGCGACGGCGAGAGATTACACTAAGTCGTCCCGCTGTCCTTTTCGAGCTTCGATTCCTTTGCATACTGCTTGATTGCTCCCTGGTACTGCGGCTTCTTGGTAACATGGTGGTTAGTTAATAAATAAGAAATATAAATACAATAAATGTGCTTGTGAAATTAGAAGTAATAAATAAATAAACAGTATAAATGCAGAAAATATAGGAAATAAACTTGTGAAATGAGAAGAAATAAATAAGAAGCTAGGTGAAGAAATGTGAAGCGGAGTGAAAAAATTGAGCTTGTGAAATCACAGATGCTGGGAAGAAACTGCAGAGCGGAGGGAGTGAAGAATGAATCTGTGATTCTAGGCAGCAACTGCAGCGCAGAGGGAGTAAATTTATAACCATACAATCGGAAAGTTATCTGCCAAACGTTACATGAACGTTGTCTCTTGTTTGCCATACGTTACAACATAGATTCCAAATGTCCAACTTCTCAGCTTTTTTCAATCCAACCGTTCCCCTCTTTTTTCTCTCCGACGCACCTCTTTTTTTCCACCGTCCAACCACCCCCGCTCTGCCACGTCGCCCGGCCACCCGCTCCCTGTCCTCCCGCGCGTCAAATCGCCTCCCGCTCCTTCAGTCCTTTTCCTTCCCCCGCGGCCCCGCGCACGGCTCCCTGCCTGCCTCGCCGCCCACCCGTCCCCACCGCGCCCTCTGTCCCTCCCTCGAGTCCCTCCTTGCTCCTTCCCCCGCCGCCCGCCCGCCCCCACCGCACCCTCCCTCCCTCCGGGCCACCCGCCGCCGCCGCCTCCTCTCCCCACCTCCTTGCTCCTTCCCCCGCCGCCCGCCCGTCCCCACTGCGCCTCCCTCCCTCCGGGCCCCGCCGCCGCCTCCCCCCACCTACTCCTCCCCACCTCCCCGCCGCCGCCTCCTCCTCCCGACCTCCCCGCCACCGCCGCCGCCTCCTCCCCACCTCCTTGCTCCTTCCCCGCCGCCCGCCCGCCCCACCGCGCCTCCCTCCCTCCGGGCCCCCGCCGCCGCCTCCCCCCACCTCCCCGCCTACTCCCCACCTCCCCGCCGCCGCCTCCTCCCCACCTCCCGGCCTACTCCTCTCCCCACCTCCCCGCCACCGCCGCCTCCTCCCCCACCTCCCGGCGGCCGGCCCTCCCACCTCCCCGCCACCGCCGCCTCCCCCACGCTCGCGCCGCCGCCGCGTCCTCCCGGTCCCCTCCTCGGCTCCTCCCCATGCTTCCCCGCCGCGCCGCCGTGTCCTCCCGGCCGCCTCCTCCTCCCCACCTCCCGGGCCGGCTTCATCGCTGGCCGCAGCACCATCGGGTGATGCGCCGCCGGCGGGCAAGGCCGCCGCGCTACGGCTCCACGCTGGCTCGCTCTGGCGGCCATCGCCGCGCCGACTACATCACCCGCGGCGGCGAGGCGGCGGCGCTGGCGTCGCCGGGGGCCGTGAGCTGGTTCTTCTCCGGGTACACCTTCGGCTTCGATCCTTCCCCTCTCTACTCCCTCCCTCTGCTAGTCTGTTGTCTGCTCTGTGTTTGTGCTTGTGGGAATGGGGGATGGTGGGAGGGCGACGGGAGGCCGTAGGCCGTTTGGCCGGCACGCCGCAGCTGCCGATGCGGGGCACAGGCCACAGGGTGCACGGCCGACGGGAGGCCGAAGGTGTGGTTGCCACGGTGCCACTGGCACTGGCTGTGCCACCGGGCCGGTTGTGCTCACCGTGCCCGACGTGCCGTCCGTGCTCACACCGGGCCGGGCCGGCCCAAGCACGGCACGGCACGCCACGCCGGGCCGTGCCGCCCATCATGCCGTATATGCAGGCCCAGCACGGCCCGCCACGTGTCGGGCCGTGCTTGCCGCGTCTTGCCGGCCAGTGCTTCAGCCGGCCCGAAAAGCACGCCCAAGTCCTGTGTCTACCCAAAGAGCCGACATGTATCTGGGCCTGCCACGAGTTCGTCCGCCGTGCCTGGTGCGGCTGCGTGTTCCCCATCCACGTCGCCGTTCCAGTCCTTCCAAGCCCGCCCGACAGGGGGTGGGACCGACGGGGTGCTCGGAGTCCACGGGTCCAGGGTTTAGGCGAAGGAGTGGAGAAAGGAAGCAGCAGTAGCGTGATAGAGTTGCGTGGAGGTGAAATTGAGTGGGGGTGGGCATGAGCGGACGTCGCCGGTGGTGAGGGAGGCTGATGGAGATGAGTGATTCTGCGGCGACGAACGGCGGAGGAAGAAAATAGGGGAGCTAGAAGTGAAACATTGAGACAGACGGACCCGTGCCATCATGCCAGGCCGGCTGACCACTTCGTGCCACACGTTCTTGCTTTGGCCCGGTCCATCTAGTGTTTTTGGTCGGTGGGATGGAGAAAATATCTACAGTTCTCGATGGAATGAACTTGAATGGGATTGAGATAATTCTGTATCATATGGTCCAACTATTTTGGGCAAATAAGGTAGTTCAGAATCTAGAGAGTATTTTTTGAATTTATAGGAATAAATTTATCAATGGGCCTAATGAGCCTATTTAGACGAAGTGTACATATCATCGAACTCTTGGAGGGACCGATACATAACAATAATGTAGAATGCATGTATTAGAGTCCATCCACTGATATACAACAATAATGTAGGATGTACGTATCAGAGTCCTTCCAAAGGATGAATTTGGTGATCGTTTCGGCTTAAGCTTCTAGCTTCCGGCTTATTTTTCACTATTCATAAAATTTCGTCTTTTTCTGAACTTTTGGCTTTTTGTTGAGCTTTTTTGCCAGTTCTTTTTTTCCCGTATTTGTTTGTATTATATGTAAGGGGCTAACATATTTTTTATATTTTTAAATTTTTTTAAATTTAATTATGCTAAATAAGCCTCTGTCAGCTACAGTGTTTTTTCAGCCAGCTACAGTGCTTTTCAATCATAAGCCACTAAAAAAACCCAAATGATCACCACCTAAGGAAGGCAATGGACCCTGGTCTCTGTTGGGAAATCTTGTCTTTACTTTAACGCTCACCCTCATGTCTAATCTTTATAAGGTCTAGGATATGGACTCCAAGTATGTTGTAATTATTTTCCTTAAAATTATTTTAGTCAGATCTTGAACTCAGAATCTCTTCCTGATACAATATTAAGTTTTATGCACCGATCGCTTCAGCCAAAAGATGTGACGACTGACGAGTAATGATAGACAATATAATTCACCATTCTCTTGGGTTACACTTTGTTGAAGAAAATAAACTAGATAAAACAGGATGAAATTCAGGTATCAAATATTGAATTTGTGCTATTTGAAAACTGGTAACTGGAATGGTTACTGGAAAAGAACAAAAAGAAAAAAAACAGCTAAAAAGCCAGGAATTTTGTGCAGGTTCCCTAACCTACTTGAAGGGTATACTCGCGATGTAATATTATGTCTTTTAGGCCTCTTACATATGGTTTACTTGCTCTGATAGGCCCAACGAGCTTTGCATATGAGTTGGGAGTCAGCAAGCATGCGTTTTAGATAGCAAATGGCCAAGAGAATCAGACAAAAAATTATCAATAGGATTTTAGATAATAGATGTATATTTAGTTCATACAATAGGTAATCTAACACAAAAAAGATTTAAATTAATCTAGAGAGTACATTATGCAATTATAAATTTATATTTATATTTGAAAAATTTTGGCCGATTTGTTACTGTTGGATCGAATTTGGTGACAGAGGGGGGGGGGGGTTAATGTCGCTCTTTAAAATTTAGCCCCCCCACAAGTAAAAGCTCATTCAAAGAAATAGCAAATCTGAGAAATAAAGACTAACAAATATTCAAAGCTGCAGTCGGAAGGAAGGGTTTCAGTACAGAGTCGAATGCAACGAGGAGCAAAGAGCTGCTGCTTTTTACGGAAGAAACAAAGAAATGAGCTGCCGCCGAATCAACTACTGCCAATAAAGAGAAATAGGACTAAACCGAAAGCTACCAAATAAAGCAGTTAGCAAAGGTCTCCAGTTCTTGGTTCGGTTGAGACAAAGCATGAACTGCCAACATAAAGAGCAAGAAAATGGAGAACTTGTACCTAGCCGAAACTAACAAGAGAAGTGAAAATCTGGAACGCATGCAGCGTGGTTAGATTCAGTCTAGATCAGCAATTATATAGCAAAAAATTCAGCCGAAAACTAAGCCATTTGGGCTGCATGCAGCAAGGTTGAAAACAACATAAATAGAAGAAAAGAAGAACAAAAATGCTCAAGTCTCCATGTAGTAACTAGGAACTTCAGGTGACACACGGCAGGGAAGCTCCAAGAACAATACACATACTAAAAGGCAAGAAATAAAGGATCAAGGCAGGAGAAGAAAACCGGAAGAAACACAAAAAAATCAAAAGCAAGACGAGATAAACTTGAGACTATAGCAACTCAAATAAGATCTCTCATATTGATTTAGAGGAAGAGAGATACGCGATTACAAAGAGTTGATTTACAGCCTTCTCAACCCAAATAAGAGCACACACACTCAAGAACACATCCTCAACATCCCCATACGCATCTAGGATTTGAGGACTCATTCATACATGGAGAGAACCAAATAAAACCATAACTCTTACACATATTCTCACTATTTCAGCACAATCTCTCCCTCTCCTTTTATAGCCTCCCACTAATGGGTTTGCACATGCTTTACCCATAAGGTCACCACCTACTCGATGATTTATCCAAACCCGCTTCCTTTAGTGCAGCATTGCGTTTTTACCGAAACGCCCCTCGCGCACCTTCCAGGAAGCTTCCTCCTTTCTTGCCTTGCAAGCCTCGCAGCCATCTCGAGCCCTTGCCGTCTTCGACACCTCCCGACCATTCTGACCTCAGCGCTACCTGCGCCTAGTCCGGTCCACCGTGTCTCGCCACGACTCCGCCTCGATGTCCTGCAGCCATCACAGACAAGAAACAAATCACATAGCACCGCTCGATATATTGTAACCATACAATAACATCAGACGAAATATTCAAAACCCAAACCGATCGAAACGAAAAATAAACGACTTAAGCACGTTCGACCTAGTTCGACAAAGTCCGACCGAAACAATTGCACCGTGCAACGACATGGTCCGAACCACAAAACCAAACTCGACTTTCCTAAACCGATGTCAATTACTCATCATACACATGGGATGACCTTCACATGGTCTCTCAATCTCCCCCTTGATGAGTATATTGACAAACCTAGAAAAAGCACAAAGTTGAGTTAGAGCTTGAAGAGTCCAACATGGTCCAAGGAAGGAAATGAAGCTAATGACCATGTCGACAGAAGGAACACTAGAGCAACAACTGAAAGAGCAAATTGTTCTCCAAAGCTCTAGAAAATCCCAAATGGCTTTTTCTCCCATCTATTCTCCCCCTTTTGGCAATAAACACATCAAGGATGCAAAAGAGAGAATAAGTCACAAAAATGGATTAAATGGCTGAAGTTTGTTTATTCTAAGCATTTGAAGCCATGAGAATTATCCATAATGACTATAGGAGAATTACATCAAGCCATAACATACAAATATGCTATCAAGATCATGACTATGTATATATAGAAAAGCTAAACCAAACAAGTCATAATCTGAGAATTAGTCGAATTGCTTAGCATGTCAAGTCAACCATGATTAAAGTCTAGGTAGAGGTATCCAAGGATGATGCAGGCCATGTCAATTAGTCTAAGTGGAACCGAAAAGCTAGTATTGAGACAATTAGAGTGCTATAGGTTTAAGAATGATACATTTGTTTAAGTACTTGTAAGTCTTTGTAAATTTAGCAAAGTGAGCACAAATGACATAATTTTACTTTTGAAATCACATGATTGTTTCCAACCATTTTTTGCTCAGTCATGTGCTAGACCTCAAGCCTTATGCGACCACTCCAAGCGATAAGCTTAAGAAGATGATCTAGGTCATCCAAAACTCCCCCTGAGTTCACGTAACATCCTATTTTCAAGCCTTGAAGCTAATGTAAAATTCAAACCCATGTTAATGAAATTAAAAGCATTTATTCTCAGTTGCTCATTCCTCTTTGGTTTTCAAAAGGAATTCAAGTTGTCCGTAAATAATTTAAATTGAAAACCTTGTTGTACCTCCAATGAAATAAATTGAATTAATCCTTTAAATCAAGATTTTGAAATATACCTCAAGGATCAGAGGGTTCGGGAGTCTAAGATTTGTGAAGAAAAGACATATGTATATATCCATACATATAAACACTTATATACATATGTGTATAGGCTAAATTGAAAGAAAGTCTTCCCAGCCATCCCTTCATTTCTCCTTCTGGTGGCAATGCACCTCCCTCCTCCTTCCTGGCCCCAACGCCTCCTCTGTCTGCAGCTCGTCGCCATTCGCCACCAACCCCGTCGGTGAGTTATTGCGGCAGCAGCCTCGTCTTCAGCACCTCTCCTCGCCATCAGCGCCCGGCAGTGCCAGAGTTTCCGGTCACCTCCCACACGTCTCCCGCTCACGCTGAACTCACCCTGCCTTGCACGCCTCTCGCCGGCCCCCACCCAAACGCTGTGCCGCCGTGGTACGCCTCGGTCACACCAATCCCGTCGGCGTCGCTCAAGCATTACCTTCTACGCCGTGCCCCCTCGCGACCACCGGGCAGAGCGGAGCCCTGCGTTCACTCACGCCACGCCTCCCTCATCAGGCCGAGCGGCACTTCCCCGCGTTAACTTGCATCGCGCCATGCTCTGGAGGCCGCGCTCGCACTGTGGCCGCACGGCTCTGACGCCACCGCCTGCCTGCAGCACGCCGCCGTGTCTCCCCCTCGGCGCCCAGCCTCCTTTCCCGGCCGCTATAAAGGAAACCGAATGTCTCGCCGCAAACCCCCTGCCCGATACACCCACTCCACCGCCTCCTCTGCCTCTGGTGTGCTGACGGGAGTCCCCGCCGCCGAGCGCCGCCAGTCGACGACCGGGCCCCAGAGTCTCTCCCCGCGCTCCCCTCTGTCCTCTCTTTCTCCACCCCCACTCAATTGGGTTTTCTTCCCCTGCAGGCCGCCGGCGAGCTCCTTCTCCACCGACGCCGGCGTCGGATCCCCGTCGGCGAACCACCGATTCTCGGGCCGATTCACCGCACGAGGAGCGTCGCCCGGACCCCGTGAACACCCTCACCACCTCGCCGTACCCCGCCTCCCTCCCCAGCGAGCCGCCGCCGTCCTCCTCCTCGCCGCCGAGCCCTCTCCCGCCGCCAGCCCACTCGGCTCCACCCCGGCCAAGACTAACGCCTCAGGTGAGCTCCGTGATGCCCAAGAGTGCTTCCCTGTCAAGGAAATTGCTCCGCAATAGCCCGAGCTGCCGGCGCCCTTTTCCCATGCTCCGACCGCCGCTTTAACCGCCGCCCGGCCGAGGACCGGCCGATTCCCGCCTCCCCGAGGTGCGCGCCTGGGTGGGCAACCCGTTTGGGCCAGCGCAGCCGCGCCTCCGTGCCCTCTCCGCCGCCGGTGGGCTCCGCCTCCCTCACGGTCGGGACGAGCCAGAGCAGAGAACACACTGATGATGCTAAATAACTACTGCCCTAACCGGTTATTTATGATGTCCTAAGCCAGCGATTAAAGAGAGCATTAAAAACCTGCTAATTAAGGCCTACCTGTCCGCAATGCACCTTTTATTTATTTATTTATTTTTCAGATTTTCCAGCAATTAAAACTTTGAAACACCATAACTCCGAATTTGACGAAACCAACTTCTAAATTTTTCTAAAATCAAGACCTATCTAATGGTTCTGGTTTGGTTCAATTTCGAGTTCATTTGAGTTGTTTTATTTTATTTGGTTCTTACTCGGCTCTCGTTTTCTCGTGTCGCTTTTTCCGGTTCTCCCGTCCGAGTAGATTGCGAAGACGCGGGCGAGCCCAGTTCGAAGCAGCACAAGACCCCCAAGCTCTCGAACCAGGCGAGTCAATACTTTGATCATGTTGCGCCTATATTTCATGTGAAACTATGTTCATTTAAATTATGAAAATCTGCATGCTTTACTTTACATGCAAACGTATGTCACTCTTAAGGTAGCTAACAACCGTGTATCTACCCCATAATACCATGCCCCCATTAACATTTGAACTCACTTGACCATTGTCACCCTAGACATAAACTATAACTAAGGTAGTTATAAGTCATAATATTGCCATGCTGGTCTTGTCGAATCCAGGGCCTCAGTAGCCCTGATAATCATTCTTTAATCATGGAAACTAGTTTTGGGTCAGCCATGGGATGTACGTGGCTGAGTATTTATGTTAAAATATGTTATGCTTCTCAAAACCCTGAAAATTGCTAAACCTGTTTGGGTGGATGGTAAGAGTGGTGGGTGTGGATGTAACACAGGGGATTGTGGAATGACCGCCCGAACAAACTAAGGACTTAATCCTGTGATAACCTCCTTGTGTAAAACAGTACAACCACATGCTGGCAAAGTGTAGGCTTGGCTGAATAATTTACCAAACCCTTTAGTTATCCACGTAAGATCAAGTGCGGTGGATATTAAAGATCCAACCTGAATGGGACACCGAGTGGAGGGTGAAGAGTGCCCTAGCTAGCGTTGCGGAGAGTGGAGTCCGGCTGCGCTAGGGAGGGGTATATCGTCCCGCACAACTTATGGGACCTTCTTCATGAGGGATAAGCCCATATGGGTGAGATGACGATAGGGCGAGGTATTGTAAAGGCCTCGTGATGATCTCTTGATCTACATGACAAAGGAATCATGTGGGCCCATCGAGCTGATTGTCTCTTGTGGGTAAAGATGTACAAACTCTGCAGAGTACAAACTATTCGAATAGCCATGCCCACGGTCAAGGGCGGACATGGAGAAAATTCCTCGAGTTAGTTCTATTTCAAAAACCTTTGTGGGTGGGACAAAAATCTATCAGAGGGATGAACTCTGATTTTGAAATTTATCCTGGAGGGATGTACTCCAGTGTTGGTATTAAGGTGGAAGTAACCTGCTATTCAAAAAGTTAAGCATTGGTGGATGTAACCATAAAATATGGTGGATGTAACCATAAAATATGGTGGATGTAACCATAAAAATATGGTGGATGTAACCATAAAATTTGGAATTGGAAACTACTCCGTTTATTGTACACTTTCAGTATTTAAATCATGAGTTCTTGAAAAATGCTAGGTCATAGAAATTTTAAATTATGGTAATTCCAAATGTTGCTTTATGCAAACAAAAGAACCCGAGCCACCCTTGAATAGCCTTGCATCTATAATTATATGCATTCTGTGTGTTGGCTCGCGGAGCACGGTTGTTTGTGCTCAATCTCGCTCTTAACCCCCCTTTCAGAAGATGTGAATCAAGAGCACTACGCCTACCATGAGGATCAGGATGCCGAAGGTCATGAAGATGGTGAATATTAGATTAGGCATCGGTAGTCTTGCCTCTCACCCCAGTAAAGTCGACCAGGCTAGTTTTGACGGGTGCCTTCGTTATTAGTCGTCCTCGACACAGCATTGGTACTCGGGTTATCCCGCGCTTGCTCGTGGAGAGTTGTGCCCCTACGTTATGTACGCTTCCGCTTCCGCTCTTTATGTATTGTAAGACATTTGGCTTGACGGCCCTATTGTAACCTCGACCCGACGCGGTCTATTTGAACTCTGGTATTGTAATGTATGATTTTGTCGTGTATGAAATGATGCAGCATTGTATCTGTGAGCATTATCTACTGATCCAGGGAATAATGCAGTGTTATCACAGAGGATTCCAGGTTAGTAAACTTGGGGTCCGACAGAGCTGGTATCAGAGCATACGACTGTAGAAACCTTAGCTAGACTGGTCACGACCTAAAGCATGGCTCCTATTTACAAAAACTATGTAAAACTTTTACAAAATATAGCGTAATACTGCTTTACTCAACTCTCTTAGTTTCTATACTCACCCAAAATTTCTTTTGTATTTTCATCTGCTCTAACCTATTGTGTTCAATATTTTTAGATGGCCGGAGCTACACCAGTTGGTCCATGGGATCACATCTCCCATGGAGAAAGCGAAGGAGGGTTCGCCGAGATCCTGCGGCAGCTGCTGCGTTGTCTCGGGTACACCCGCCCGCCTGTTTACCGAGGCAGGAGAGCCCACATCCACAGCATGGATTTGTGGACCATGGAGGTCTTCATCTACTCACGAGATAGTAATAGGGAGCTCCACTCCCATACTATCCATGCCGAGCCTCCACGAATGTACCTCGTCGACGCCATCCAAGATGCGGCGCGTCTCGCCGTGGCTCACTTGTGCCAAGTGCACGAGGATAGGCTGCGACAGTCGCCTTTTGCCCACTCCCCTCGCATCCGCCAGGGGCAGTTCCTTCCGGATCGCCTCGACCACAGGGTGGATAACCCCCAGCTGTCTCACCAGATCCAACTGACGCAGGCGATGTCAGCCTCCTATGCCTTCGCCATGCAGGAGATTGGGCATCTGCGCATTCTCCTGACCGCGAGCCTACAGCAGTCGGACGTCCTCAGCGCCACCAATCGCTACTGATCGCTTTTCAGCGGCGGAGCACGAGGCTCGCTGCAGGGTGGGCTCGAGCGCCGAGCGTGGCAGCCCACCCTGCGCTACGCCACCAGCACGATGCGGCTCCAGCTCGGCACGGTGTCGGCTCGGCCCGATGTCGGCTCGCCTCCGCCCGATATCCGCACTAGTGTCCGCTCCAGCACCAGCCAGTCCAAAGCACGGCACTACCAACGCCAGGGACCTCACCCCCGACTGACGGCGCGCATAAGCGTGCACCCACCGCCCAATGGCACCCTCGCAGAACCTAGCAGGGGGCGTCGCTCGTCCCGCTCTCGTCCCTCCAACAGATCGAGCCCTTCTCGATCCTGTTCTCGCTCCCGATCACCCAGCATCGTCTCCTGTTCCCGCTTTCCTGGAGATTGCGTCTTCTGCGGCCAGCACCACTCCCCATCCCCGGAGATATAGACTACTGTAGGTTAGACAGTAGTATGTCTAGGCAGTCTCTTATTGGTATGAATGCACACTTTCCCCAGATGTATTCCCCTTATGTACCCAGTTAGTAGACGTTGTGTATGCGGTGTCATGACTTGTTGTAAGCCGTATGCTATGCGCGGCTGTCATGTAATGCCTAACCCCCTAATGTAATGAACTACCCTAGGCATAATGCCTTGTGTTTATTTGCCTCTCTGTTGTTGTTCAATTTTCTATTGTGCTGGTAGAGGGCTAGTAAACCCTCATATAAAACCTCCTCCTTCTGTTAGTCTCTAAAAAAAAGCTCTAGGTTGTTTTCTAGATGACTCCCTCTCATCTACATGCTGCCCTAGTCATTTATACTTCTAAAGCTTTCCTATCCCGGCTTCAAACAATAAAAGTCTAGAACTTCTCTTGTAAAGCCCTTTTGTAAACCTGCTTTGGGCCAAAATCAGAAAAAAAATTAAATTTGAAATTTATTTTCGGAAGTTGTTTTATCCTTGGATGTTCATTATCAAATTATTTAAAAACTTCATTTTCAAACCCCTTTTTGCAAACCTAATTTTCCAGGGAAAATTGTCTAAGATTTAACTTCCAACCAAATTATTCCAAAAAAAATTCTCTTTGGATTCTCAGATATATGTATCAATCTTGGTGGATTCATGTCGATCATGAGAAAGAATCAACGGTATGAATTTCTAGTTGAAAAATAAGCGGACCAGTTTGAATGGTTGGATTGGCTACATGAATACCAATTTGATGATTGGGTTGGCTAAATGAGTGGACCGATTTAAAATGAGTGGATTGGCTAGATAATTGGATTGGTTAAATAAATGGGCCAATTTAGATGATTTAATTGACTAAATAAGTGGACTAATGGAATCCTTAGACAAATATGGAGTGTAATAACAATAGTTGGTCTGCAGTTTTAATAAACAGCATGAACCCAGGTGAATGTTACAATGTTGGGATAATAGAATATCATCGACTACTGGGTGGATTATTAGAAATTTTGGAGACAATAGGAGATGTGATAATAACCATTGAATTATAGATTTGATTAATAAACATTGTCTCGGTGGATGTCTATGCCAATAAAGTTGTTGGGCACAAGATTGTAGATAGTGGGATTGATCACTAGATAAATGGATTATGAGTATGCATTAAAGATGGAAAGGATTGGAGTATTAAGAAACCATAATACAAATGATATCGGTGGAATTTACAAGTAAAGATGATGGAGTATCGCTCAAAAATAAAACCAGGATTGAGTTTATGAATTTATGGTGGAAAAGGTTGGATTATAATACAAATGTTATTGGTGGATTGAAATATTGGAACCATAATACAAGTGGTACTGTTAGATTTAAAATGTAAAAGATGTGAATGGTACTGGTGGATCTAAAAAAAATAGAAATATTGGAACCATGAAGCGATCGAGTACGGGTGGATTCAAAGGTAAAGAAATTGGAGTAATATTTAGGTGAATAGTTGGATGGGATTGTTGACTAATGAACCCAAGACTAGATTGATGATTTTATGTAGGAAAGTGAGATTCAATTGAGGAATAGGAGACCCTGATCTAGTGAATGATAACTACGAATGATGCCTTGGAAGTGATATGATCTCTGGATTGAATAGATGATAATACTCACTGTTTGGAGTACTAGACACCAGTTGTGCAATGATTAAGCAATGAAAGAAGATACCCTACAATCAATCAAGTATAAGCAGGATTAGCAAGGCCTTGGAATAAGAAGCCCACGAATGGAAGGGCTATGAATGTGAATTATTCCGTCGAGATTGTGATATTGGAAGAGGTTAGGATACCCTTGCCAAAAAGGGGGGGTATTTCAAAATCAAGTATTTCAAAACCACTTTCGGAAAATCAGTCTTGCTATAAAAAAAATTCTATATCAAATATATATAGTGTATCTTCGTTGCAAAGAGCCTTGATTTCAATGTTTCTTTACAAAACTTCGCCCCAGTATTTGAGGACCCAAAAATTTAATTTCTAAGAACTTGCTTTCAAAACCAAAACTTGGGAATCTACCTACTTTGCAAATTTTTGGGGATACTCAAATATTTTCAACCCTGGTATATAAAAAGATTTTGTTTCCAAATAATAAAGAGGAGCATGGGCTTCACTGCCAAAGCACTTCTCGATGCTTTCCTTCCCCTACTTCCGTCTACAAAAAGGAAATTTGATTTCCCTTTCCTTCCCCTTACTTCAAAGATTTAAGCTCAAAGACGTCAAGGATGCTCATGAAGATTTGGCAGCCTTGCTTCAGCAAGCCTAGTGCTCAGAACCTGGTGCCCTCTTGTGTGTGTCTTCTTGCATAGGCGTTGCTTGTTTGAAAGAATTTATTTGGCCCCGTGCACTGCTTTCTTGCTCTCAGGCACAGTATTTCGCAGTCACAGGAAAAGCTTGCCTTCAAAACCTTGGTTTTTCTGTGTGGCCTGTGTACTGCCCCAGTTCCCTGGGTGCGCACTCCCTAGAATGGGTTAGGGTACCTCATCTCCCCAATTCTCTCGTATCCCATGCTATTTCCCCCTCACCTTGTTGCTGAAAACCTTGTCAGATCTGCAAGTGCGGAGTGACAGATAGTCCAGTCAAGACAATCAAGACTCAGGCTCCCCTGTCACTGTGAACTCACTAATCAAGACATTGTCAATGGCTAAGAACAAGGCTAGAAGCAAGAAGCAGGAACCAATGATTTTTACTCGCCTTGGTCCCTACCACTCGACCAAGTATTCACTCAGATCCACTTCACAAAGGCTACTAAGAAATAGTCGCCACCTGACAGGCGACTGCACCACTACATCAGGCGGACCTCGAAAGAATACCACCTGCTTTTATTGCGGAAATAAAGTACAGGATCATTGCCCCAAGGATTATTCCATGAATTTGTTGCTGACCAAAGTAGCCGAGATACAATGGCTGAGCCTCCAAGCCGCTATCAGACTCGTCATGCCTGGAGTTGGCAAGAACAACTAGTACCGGTCACCCGTCATTTTAAGGGGGGTAGCCAGAATCAACAAGGAGTGTCAAAGCACCAGGATGATACGCCACTGCTACCAATCTATCAAAAGGGAAAGTCAGCAACCAGCGTAGAAGAACAACAAGCTCCAGAAAATGTTAATCGATGAGGTGAAGCCAGCCACGATCAACCTAGAAGAACAAGGTTTCTCCTGGGTGGTATGACCCACTTTTGTATGGATATCCTCTCTTCAGGTGACTCCAAGGAAAGGGCCAAGTATCAAGCAGTACCCAATAACATATTGCTAGCCAGCTTGTCCCCACCTCCTTCTATCTACTCTACCCGAATCTCGGGGACGAGATTCCTTTTAAGGGGGGTAGGATCTGTAACATCCTATTTTCAAGCCTTGAAGCTAATGTAAAATTCAAACCCATGTTAATGAAATTAAAAGCATTTATTCTCAGTTGCTCATTCCTCTTTGGTTTTCAAAAGGAATTCAAGTTGTCCGTAAATAATTTAAATTGAAAACCTTGTTGTACCTCCAATGAAATAAATTGAATTAATCCTTTAAATCAAGATTTTGAAATATACCTCAAGGATCAGAGGGTTCGGGAGTCTAAGATTTGTGAAGAAAAGACATATGTATATATCCATACATATAAACACTTATATACATATGTGTATAGGCTAAATTGAAAGAAAGTCTTCCACCATCCCTTCATTTCTCCTTCTGGTGGCAATGCACCTCCCTCCTCCTTCCTGGCCCCAACGCCTCCTCTGTCTGCAGCTCGTCGCCATTCGCCACCAACCCCGTCGGTGAGTTATTGCGGCAGCAGCCTCGTCTTCAGCACCTCTCCTCGCCATCGCGCCGGCGGTGCGAGTTTCGGTCACCTCCCACACGTCTCCCGCTCACGCTGAACTCACCCTGCCTTGCACGCCTCTCGCCGACCCCCACCCAAACGCTGCGCCGCCGTGGTACGCCTCGGTCACACCGATCCCGTCAGCGTCGCTCAAGCATTGCCTTCTACGCCGTGCCCCCTCGCGACCACCGGGCAGAGCGGAGCCCTGCGTTCACTCACGCCACGCCTCCCTCATCAGGCCGAGCGGCACTTCCCCGCGTTAACTTGCATCGCGCCATGCTCTGGAGGCCGCGCTCGCACTGTGGCCCTACGGCTCTGACGCCACCGCCTGCCTGCAGCACGCCGCCGTGTCTCCCCCTCGGCGCCCACCTCCTTTCCCGGCCGCTATAAAGGAAACCGAATGTCTCGCCGCAAACCCCCTGCCCGATACACCCACTCCACCGCCTCCTCTGCCTCTGGTGTGCCGACGGGAGTCCCCGCCGCCGAGCGCCACCAGTCGACGACCGGGCCCCTGAGTCTCTCCCCGCGCTCCCCTCTGTCCTCTCTTTCTCCTCCCCCACTCAATTTGGTTTTCTTCCCCTGCTGGCCGCCGGCGAGCTCCTTCTCCGCCGACGCCGGCGTCGGATCCCCGTCGGCAAACCACCGAGTCTCGGGCCGATTCACCGCACGAGGAGCGTCGCCCGGACCCTGTGAACACCCTCACCACCTCGCCGTACCCCGCCTCCCTCCCCAGCGAGCCGCCGCCGTCCTCCTCCTCGCCGCCGAGCCCTCTCCCGCCGCCAGCCCACTCGACTCCACCCCGGCCAAGACTAACGCCTCAGGTGAGCTCCGTGACGCCCAAGAGTGCTTCCCTGTCAAGGAAATTGCTCCGCAATAGCCCGAGCTGCCGGCGCCCTTTTCCCCTGCTCCGGCCGCCGCTTTAACCGCTGCCCGGCCGAGGACCGGCCGATTCCCGCCTCCCCGAGGTGCGCGCCTGGGTGGGCAACCCGTTTGGGCCAGCGCAGCCGCGCCTCCGTGCCCTCTCCGCCGCCGGTCGGCTCCGCCTCCCTCATGGTCGGGACGAGCCAGAGCAGAGAACACACTGATGATGCCAAATAACTACTGCCCTAACCGGTTATTTATGATGTCCTAAGCCGGCGATTAAAGAGAGCATTAAAAACCTGCTAATTAATGCCTACCTGTCCGCAATGCACCTTTTATTTATTTATTTATTTTTCGGATTTTCCAACAATTAAAACTTTGAAACACCATAACTCCGAATTCGACGAAACCAACTTCTAAATTTTTCTAAAATCAAGACCTATCTAATGGTTCTGGTTTGCTTCAATTTCGAGTTCATTTGAGTTGTTTTATTTTATTTGGTTCTTACTCGACTCTCGTTTTCTCGTGTCGCTTTTTTCGGTTCTCCCGTCCGAGTAGATTGCGAAGACGCGGGCGAGCCCCAGTTCGAAGCAGCACAAGACCCCCAAGCTCTCGAACCAGGCGAGTCAATACTTTGATCATGTTGCGCCTATATTTCATGTGAAACTATGTTCATTTAAATTATGAAAATCTGCATGCTTTACTTTACATGCAAACGTATGTCACTCTTAAGGTAGCTAACAACTGTGTATCTACCCCATAATACCATGCCCCCATTAACATTTGAACTCACTTGACCATTGTCACCCTAGACATAAACTATAACTAAGGTAGTTATAAGTCATAATATTGCCATGCTGGTCTTGTCGAATCCAGGGCCTCAGTAGCCCTGATAATCATTCTTTAATCATGGAAACTAGTTTTGGGTCAGCCATGGGATGTACGTGGCTGAGTATTTATGTTAAAATATGTTATGCTTCTCAAAACCCTGAAAATTGCTAAACCTGTTTGGGCGGATGGTAAGAGTGGTGGGTGTGGATGTAACACAGGGGATTGTGGAATGACCGCCCGAACAAACTAAGGACTTAATCCTGTGATAACCTCCTTGTGTAAAACAGTACAACCACATGCTGGCAAAGTGTAGGCTTGGCTGAATAATTTACCAAACCCTTTAGTTATCCACGTAAGACTGGTGCAGGTGGATATTAAAGATCCAACCTGAATGGGACACCGAGTGGAGGGTGAAGAGTGCCCTAGCTAGCGTTGCGGAGAGTGGAGTCCGGCTGCGCTAGGGAGGGGTATATCGTCCCGCACAACTTATGGGACCTTCTTCATGAGGGATAAGCCCATATGGGTGAGATGACGATAGGGCGAGGTATTGTAAAGGCCTCGTGATGATCTCTTGATCTACATGACAAAGGAATCATGTGGGCCCATCGAGCTGATTGTCTCTTGTGGGTAAAGATGTACAAACTCTGCAGAGTACAAACTATTCGAATAGCCGTGCCCACGGTCAAGGGCGGACATGGAGAAAATTCCTCGAGTTAGTTCTATTTCAAAAACCTTTGTGGGTGGGACAAAAATCTATCAGAGGGATGAACTCTGATTTTGAAATTTATCCTGGAGGATGTACTCCGTTGTTGGTATTAAGGTGGAAGTAACCTGCTATTCAAAAAGTTAAGCATTGATGGATGTAACCATAAAATATGGTGGATGTAACCATAAAATATGGTGGATGTAACCATAAAAATATGGTGGATGTAACCATAAAATTTGGAATTGGAAACTACTCCGTTTATTGTACACTTTCAGTATTTAAATCATGAGTTCTTGAAAAATGCTAGGTCATAGAAATTTTAAATTATGGTAATTCCAAATGTTGCTTTATGCAAACAAAAGAACCCGAGCCACCCTTGAATAGCCTTGCATCTATAATTATATGCATTCTGTGTGTTGGCTCGCGGAGCACGGTTGTTTGTGCTCAATCTCGCTCTTAACCCCCCTTTCAGAAGATGTGAATCAAGAGCACTACGCCTACCATGAGGATCAGGACGCCGAAGGTCATGAAGATGGTGAATATTAGATTAGGCATCGGTAGTCTTGCCTCTCACCCCAGTAAAGTCGACCAGGCTAGTTTTGACGGGTGCCTTCGTTATTAGTCAGGTCCCTGATTAATAGCATTGGTACTCGGGTTATCCCAGTCGCTTGCCTGTGGAGAGTTGTGCCTCTACGTTATGTACGCTTCCGCTTCCGCTCTTTATGTATTGTAAGACATTTGGCTTGACGGCCCTATTGTAACCTCGACCTGACGCGGTCTATTTGAACTCTGGTATTGTAATGTATGATTTTGTCGTGTATGAAATGATGCAGCATTGTATCTGTGAGCATTATCTACTGATCCAGGGAATAATGCAGTGTTATCGCAGAGGATTCCAGGTTAGTAAACTTGGGGTCCGACAGTTCATGCCTAGTGCAATGGCAAGCAGTCTCATGAGAAAGAATTGGTGAGATCAGTTTTTTCGCACAAAAGAGATATTTTTGCATTTTTAACAATGTGTACTAACTTATGCGTCATTAAAAACCCAATACAGCTCAATCTAATGCGCAACGCAGATTCAGGATTCAACTTAGTCTACTTGACATGGCATGAATAATAGGAGGATAACTAAAGATAGACCAATCTCAAAAGCTAGCATGACAAGTTTTAATTCAAGTTGAGCAGTTTTAATTAACTTATCATGGCACAAGCTAGTCGACACATATGAAGTCATGATCAATCTAGCAAATAAGCACAAGTCATGGCAGGATGTAAGGCATAGTAAGCATGTCATGAACGGATAATAATCAAGGCTTCATGTAGTGATATTACAATGCAGAATGACATGCAAGAAAATCCAGCTCCCCCTCAACATGTGATGCAACTTTTAGTTCAAGTTGAGTTATGTCATCATTAAGATCTAGAAGCTCCCAAATAAACTCCCCCTGAACCAAAGCGATAAAATTGAGAAGCTGGCAAAGAAAACCAAACAGGCAGTCCTTAAAGCATAGACAAGATATAGAGAAATCTATGGCTCAGACTGACTCTCATCTACCCCATATGACTCTAGGACTATTAGCCAGTAATCCCCCACACTAAGGAGCAAACACGTACCCTGTCTATCCAAGGGTGGCCCGACCCTTGCTAGAACCTAAAAGTAGTGAGTGGGTTCAACCTAGTGAAAAGAGAGGAGCAGCTAATAGAGCAGAATCCTAGAATCATAAGATGAGAAGTAGTCTAAACAGTTAGACAAGAGAAACATTCTAATTTATGCTAGAAGGACTAACCCCAAGCACCCGAATGCAATGCAACAGAAAGGAGTAAGAGCATAATCAATATAGTAAAGCAGTAAAGCACAAAACTCCCCCTCACAACAGTCCATAAGGACAAACCACCCCAAGCTCTCCCCGCAAATCTGAAAACCAGAGCTATCTAAAGGCTTGGTGAAGATGTCAGCCAACTGGTGGTCACTCTCCACAAACTGGAGCACAATGTCACCCTTCTCTACATGGTCTCTAAGGAAGTGATAGCGAATATCGATATGCTTGGTTCGAGAATGCTGCACTGGGTTCTTAGCAATTTTAATCGCAGAAGTGTTATCACAAAAGAGTGGAACACTGTCGATAGCTAACCCAAAGTCCCGCAGGGTCGAGACCATCCAAAGCACCTGGCTACAGCAACTTGCTGCAGCAACGTACTCGGCCTCTGCGGTGGACTGTGCAACACCGAACTGCTTCCGAGAAGACCAAGAAACAAGAGAAGTGCCAATGAATTGGCAAGTGCCAGAAGTGCTCTTCCTATCTATTTTACAGCCTGCAAAATCTGCGTCCGAATAGGCTCTCAAGGAAAGACAGGACGAGGAAGAGTACCAGATACCATAGTCAATGGTAGCTCGAAGGTACCAAAGAATGCGCTTCACCGCCTGGCGATGAGATACGCGAGGAGAAGCCTGAAAGCGATCACACAGACACACGGAGAAGTGTATGTCTGGTCTCGAGGCTGTCCTCATCTGGGTCGAGTGAAGCTGATGTGGCCATCGGAGTGGACACCTGCTTACCATCACTCACGTCAAAGTGCTTCAGGAGGTCAGAGTGTACTTGCCCTGATGCAAGAAGGTACCCTCCCGAGTCTGCTTGATTTGGAAGCTAAGGAAGAAATTCAACTCGCCCATCATGCTCATCTCAAACTCGGTGGTCACGACATCCGAGAACTGTGAAATGAGAGCATGAGAAGAGCCACCAAAGATGATGTCGTCCACATAAATCTGGACGAGCAAAAGGTCGGTGCCATGCTGGCAAATGAACAAGGTCTTATCCACCTTACCCATCTCAAAACCATGACTCAACAAATAGGACTTAAGCCTCTCATACCAAGCTCTAGGAGCCTGCTTAAATCCATACAGCGCTTTGGAAAGCTTGAAGATATGGTTTGGGTATTTGGGGTTCTCGAAACCAGGAGGCTGTCTCACATAGGCATTCTTGACGTCCATCTGGTAAAGCTTGAAACCCTTAGAAGCTGCAAAGGCAAGCAGGATTCTAATGGCCTCAAGTCTAGCCACAGGGGCAAAGGCCTCCTCAAAATCTAGACTCTCAACCTGGGAGAAGCCCTGAGCTACCAGTCTAACCTTGTTTCGAATGACAACCCCATCCTTACTCTGCTTGTTCTTGAACACCCACTTAGTCTCAATGATATTGTGACCTCGCGGGGGCTCGACAAGCGACCAGACCTTGTTTCTCTTGAAGTTCTCTAGCTCCTCATGCATAGCATTGACCCAAGACTCATCTGAAAGGGCATGACTAACATCCTTGGGCTCAAAGGTGGCAACGAAGGCAGAATGGAGACAGAAATGTGACATGCCAGACTTCGAACGAGTGACTCGCTCAAAGAGGTCTCCAATAATCTGCTCGGAAGGATGCCTTTTCTGGATTTCTGGATATGTCGGGGAGGCCCTGGATGAGAAAAAGTGACCTCTACCTCATGAGCTGAAGAGGTAGGAACAGAGCCACTAGCTCCCGAGGAAGCAGAAGGCATGGGCTGATCACCTGGAGGTGCGGTGGAAGAAGGCACCTCGAGGGGTGGATGAAGGACTGGATCGAGTAGACAACTCTCATTTCCATCATCCTCATCATCCACAAAGATAGGCTCGGAATGTTCTAAAGAACCTGAGATATCGGGCCTAATCCCCGGACTGGCCTCGTCGAAGGTCACCTCACAGGTCTCTACCATTTTACTAGACTCGCAGTTCCAAACCCGATAAGCCCGCGAAGAAGTCAAGTAGCCTAGAAACATCCCATCACAAGAACGTGACTCGAACTTATCTAGGTTCCCGGACTTCAAAATAAAGCACTTGCAAGCAAACACACGAAAGTAAGAGACGCTGGGCTTTCGCCCATATCTCAGCTCATAAGAAGTGCGGTGCAAGTGTGCCCTTAGAAAAACTCGATTTGAGACATGGCACGCGGTGGCTATAGCCTCAGCCCAAAACTTCCGCGGTGTAGAGTACTCATCAAGCATCGTCCTGGCCATCTCGACCAAGGTACGGTTCTTTCTCTCTACGACACCATTTTGCTGTGGGACGTGCGGAGAGGAGAACTGATGCTCTACACCTGTCTCATCGCAGAACCTCTCAAAGTAGGAATTCTTGTACTCTGTGCCATTGTCACTGCGGATCGCTCGTAAGGCACCCGGAAGCTCACCAAAAAGCCTACTGAAAAGACCTCGAAAATGGGTAAACGTCTCATCCTTCGAGGCTAAGAAAAACACCCAAGAAAACCTCGAATAGTCATCGACCACGACAAGTACGTACCACTTCCCTCCTGCTAACTGCACTCGAGCTGGTCCAACTTTGTCCACGTGGAGCAACTGTCCTGGTGCATCGGTCATGGTAACCATGACCGGAGGATGAGAAGCGGCAACCATCTTGCCGTGCCGGCATGGAGTGCAAACAAGATCTTTGATCATTTTGAGTTTCGGCAAACCACGAATGAGATCGTGGCTGCTAACTCGGGTCAAATGGTCAAATCCTATATGACCAAGTCTTCTATGCCAGAAAGTCAAGTCACGGGACTTAGAAGCAACTAAACACCAGAGAGGATCACCAGAAGTCTCAGAAAAATCAGCATGAAAGATCCTCCCAAAACGAAATCCATAAACGGACTACAGAAGAATCAAGAATTTTGCAATTGTTTTTCTTAAAGCTCACCTCGAAACCGTCATCGGTAAGCTGAGAAACTGAAAGCAAATTGTACTGCAGCTTACTCACTAAGGCAACATCCTTCAAAATAAAAGAATCATTAACGCGCACTGTACCTTTGGCGATTACGCACCCAGATGAAGCATCTCCGAAGGTGATCGTCTCATCACCTGGAACACGGGAAAAGGAAGAAAACTAACGGGAGTCTCCGGTCATGTGTCGTGAACACCTGGAGTCAACGAGCCAAACCTTTCCCTTCCTGCCGTGAACTGAGTCAAGCAGAGTAAAGTCTCGATCTTGGGTAAATCAAGAGTTATTTTGGCACCCAATACTGAGTAACACGTCGAGCAGATGAAGTAGTCAAGCACGACTGACCTCTATCTACCGTACGCTCTCTGTCACTCAACAAGCGGAAGGTCACGTGTAGACCGTGTCGCTTTCTTTGGGTCCGATCGCTCGCGGCGAGTCGAAGCACCGGCAACACGCTGATCACGCCGCGGGTAGCTATCTCGACGAAGAAAGCGAAATCTACCCTCAGGACGGCGGAAGTCACAACCAAAGGGAGCATGAGGACGAAAACCAGAAAACTCAAAAAAACCAAGTCCTCGATGCTGCCTAAAACCATCTGAAGCAAACCTAGACCTCGTATTGGTCTTAGGTGCACTTAACGTCTGAGGTTGACTCTGAATATGCCTAAGAGCTGCAACACGATCTCTCTGCGCGATCCTGGCGCGCCTGAAGCATCGATCGATCAAGTGTCCATCCTTATGACAGAAGGTGCAATGATACTTCGCCTTCTGAGAAGCAGAAGTATCATGAGATGGCCGCTTACGAGAGGCGAAGCTGCAGTGGACTCACCTTCTTTGTCGAAATCCCTTGCACAAAGCCCGCAGACTTGAATTTAATTTCATCAGATCTGGACTCAACCTCGATCACACCTCCTACTATGGGTCTGAGAATAGCAGGTGGATGCTTCCTAATGTCCTCATAGAAATCATATCCTAGACCTTGATTGAACTTGCAAATCTTGGACTGGTCTAGAATAAGATTCAACTTCTTCTTGCCTCCTACAAACCTCTCGAGAGTGTTCATAAGGTACTGACACTCCCGAAAGAGAGAGGTGCAAGAAGAGCAGGGAGAAGAAGGAACAGCAGAGGGTAAGGGAGCAGAAGAAGAAGAAGAACCAATAGTAGAGGAACAAATGGCTTGTGCACGCATAGCCGACTCAGAATGGACAGTCCTACTGCTAGCCAATTGGTTCACGTCGCTAGGCGTCTCTACCTTACCCTTGGGCTTCTCCCCCTCAGCAGCAATCACATTACAATCAGTTGATGGCTTCACTAGTTGATCCTTAGTTAGCTTCACACATTTTTCATTCAAAGCAACGAGTTCAAGTTTTAGTTTATCACAACTAATGCATAGTGAGCTAACAGGATCCTTAGTCGCAAATTGAGCCATTTTCTTGTTATGGTCAATCATTTCTTGAAACTGTTTTGAGACAGATTCAAGTTCAGCAGTTAACTTAGTACAGTTCAAACATGAATCAATAGGCTCAAGCAATGAAGCACTCAACTCAGCAATCTTGTGATCTGCCCGTTTTAGGTTCAACTTCAAATTATTGCAATTTTCACAAGACTCGGGCAGATCGAGCAACATGGTATAAAGACCTCTAAACACATTGTCCTTATCCTCACATGAGGTGCAAGATGTAGTCTCAACAACAGTAGATGCAGGAATAGCAATCCTACTCATCTCTAGCTCAGCCAAAAGACTAACATTCTCCATCTTAAGCAAATCAAGCTCAGAAGACAGACTATCATGCGAGGTCCTTAGTTTCTCCATGTCACCCAACAGAGCACATCATGTATCACAATCATCACTAGAGGGAGCAGATGTAAGAGCAATAATCTCTAGTGACAATATATCTACTTCCTTCTCTAACTCAGTACACCTAGCCCTATCTCTAGCATTAAATCCACCTAGCTTAAGAAAAGCATGATTGAGCTGGTCGTAGGTGGGGCATACCTCGTCTGAGTCAAAGTACAGCTCGCTGTCGCTCAGTTCGCCCTCAAGGGCCATGAAGCACATGCCGGAGAAGTCGTCGCCGCCCTTGGGTTCTTGACCACCCGTCCCGTCGTCGTCACTCCATCCCTCCACCTCGCTGAGGTCGAGGTCGTCGAAGGCGGTGAGGACGCGGTGGAATAGCTTCTTGGCCTTCCCAAAGTCGCGGAACTTCTTCTTGCCTTGAGGATACGTTGGAGGCTTCTTGTTGCGGTTCTTGTCGGTGTAGTCATTCTTGCCCGAACCGCCGTAGTCAGCTTTGCCCTTCTCCAGCTTTGGTCCTGTCGTAGCGAGTTTGACCGCATATCTCATCTTTCGTCCGCCTTCGATATTTGGGCGACCCTCGATGCTTACCATGAGGGCACCACCCAAATAAAGACGGTGCGACAGGACCAGTTCAAGCGAGATTACAACAAGTTTGAAATGCTCGCTGGCGAATCCCTTTGATGAGTGCTTTGCGCGTTTTCACAAGATCTTGAACAACCTCCGAGCCGTCGGTCTCACATACTCCGACTCGGATAACGCTCGTCAGATGCTCGCTGCACTTGATCTGCATATTTGGGAGATGAAAGTGACTACCATCAAGGACACCACGGACCTCTCGACTTTGACTCTTGATGCGCTGTACTCGCGTCTCAAGACTCACGAGATTGACATTGTCTCTCGCAAGTCGAAGTCACAGTCGATGGCCCTAGTCACCGATCGCAGTTCAGCTTCTGGTCTTTCTTCTGATTCGCTGTGTGGTTTCTCCCTTGCTGCTCTTTATGACGTAACTGATGATCAGTTAGAGCAACTCGAGGATGAGCAACTGTCCCTCCTAGCTCGGAAGTTTTCCCATGCTTACAAGAGGAGGGACAGAAAAAGGGGAGGACCCGTGATTTGCTTCGAGTATGGTGGCCCCAACTACATTCGGGCAAACTGCCCCAAGCTGGAGAAGGACAAAGCTGACTACGGCGGTTCGGGCAAGAACGACTACACCGACAAGAACCGCAACAAGAAGCCTCCAGCGCATCCTCAAGGCAAGAAGAAGTTCCACGACTTTGGGAAGGCCAAGAAGCTGTTCCACCGCGTCCTCACCGCCTTCGACGACCTCGACCTCAGCGGGGTGGAGGGATGGAGCGACGATGATGGGATGGGTGACCAAGAACCCAAGAGCGGTGATGACTTCTCCGGCATGTGCTTCATGGCCCTTGAGGGTGAACTGAGCGACATCGAGCTGTACTCCGACTCGGACGAGGTATGCCCCACCTACGACTAGCTCAATCATGCTTTTCTTAAGCTAGGTGGATTTAATGCTAGAGCTAGGGCTAGGTGTACTGAGTTAGAGAAGGAAGTAGATAGATTGTCACTAGAGATTATTGCTCTTACATCTGCTCTCTCTAGTGATGATTGTGATACATGCTGTGCTCTGTTGGGTGACATGGAGAAACTAAGGACCTCGCATGATAGTCTGTCCTCTGAACTTAATTTGCTTAAGGTGGAGAATGTTAGTCTTTTGGCTGAGCTAGAGATGAATAGGATTGCTATTCCTGCATCTACTGTTGTTGAGACTACATCTTGCACCTCATGTGAGGATAAGGATAATGCGTTTAGAGGTCTTTACACCATGTTGCTCCATCTGCCCGAGTCTTGTGAAAATTGCAATAATTTGAAGTTGAACCTAAAACGGGCAGATCACAAGATTGCTGAGTTGAGTGCTTCATTACTTGAGCCTATTGATTCATGTTTGAACTGTTCGAAGTTAACTGCTGAACTTGAATCTGTCTCAAAACAGTTTCAAAAAAATGATTGACACTGATAAGAAAATGGCTCAGTTTGCGACTAAGGACCCTGTTAGCTCACCATGCATTAGTTATGATAAACTAAAACTTGAACTCGTTGCTTTGAATGAAAAATGTGTGAAGCTAACTAAGGATCAACTAGTGAAGCCATCAACTGATTGTAATGTGATTGCTGCTGAGGGGGAGAAGCCCAAGGGTAAGGTAGAGACGCCTAGCGACGTGAACCAATTGGCTAGCAGTAGGACTGTCCATTCTGAGTCAGCTGTGCGTGCACAAGCCATTCGTTCCTCTGCTATTGGTTCTTCTTCTTCTACCTCCTTACCTTCTGCTATTCCCTCTTCCCCCTGCTCTTCTTGCACCTCTCTTTCGGGAGTGTCAGTATCTTATGAACACTCTTGAGAGATTTGTAGGAGGTGAGAAGAAGCTTAATCTTATTCTAGACCAGTCTAAGATTTGCATATTTAATCAAGGTGTAGGATATGATTACTATGAGGACATTAGGAAGCATCCACCTGCTATTCTCAGACCCATAGTTGGAGGTGCGATCGAGGTTGAGCCCAGATCTGATGAAGTCAAATTCAAATCTGCGGGCTTTGTCCAAGAGATTTCTGACACCAAGGTGAGTCCACCTGCAGCTTCGGCCTCCTAGAAAGCAAAGCCATCTCATGCTACTTCTGCCTCTCAGAAGGCGAAGTATCATTGCACCTTTTGTCAGAAGGATGGACATCTGATCGATCGATGCTTCAAGCGCGCCAAGATCGCGCGTAGAGACCGTGCTGAGGCTCTTAGGCGTATTCAGGGTCAGCCCCAGACCTTGAGTGCCTCTAAGACCCACACGAGGTCTAGGACTGTTCAGCTGGATGGGTTTAGGCAGCATCGAGGACTTGGTTTTTCCGAGTTTTCTGGTTTTCGTCCTCATGCTCCCTTTGGTCGTAACTTCCGCCGTCCTGAGGGTAGATCTCGTTTCCTCCGTCGAGATAGTTACCTGCGGCGTGATCAGCATGTTCTTTGTATCTTGACTCGCTCCTCTCAGAGCGCAAGTCCAACAACGACTTCAGTCTACACACGCACCGCGCTTCTTTGAGTGACAGAGAGGGTAGGGTAGATAGAGGTCGATGTGCTTGACTACTTCATCCGCTCGACGTGTTACTCGAAGATTGGGTGCCAAAATCACTCTTGATTTACCCCAGTACTGAGACTTTACTCTCTTGTTGACTTAGGTTCGCCGGGCTGGGAAGGGAGAGGTTTGGCTTGTAGACTCCGGGTGTTCTCGACACATGACCGGAGACTCCCATTGGTTCTCTTCTCTAGCTCGCGCTCCAGGTGATGAGACGATCACCTTCGGAGACGCTTCGTCTGGGCGCGTCATCGCCAAAGGTACTGTGCGCGTTAATGACTCATTTCTTTTGAGAGATGTTGCCTTGGTTAGTAAGCTGCGATATAATTTGCTTTCAGTCTCTCAGCTTACCGATGACGGTTATGACGTAAGCTTTAATAAAAATGCCTGCAAAATTCTTAATTCTTCGGGTAGTCTGGTTTGTGGGATTTCTCGTTATGGGAGGATCTTTCGTGCAGATTTTTCTGATTCTGGTGATCCTCTCCGGTGTTTGGTTGCTTCTGAGTCCCGCGACCTTTCTTTCTGGCATAGGAGACTTGGTCATATAGGATTTGACCATTTGACACGAGTTAGCGGTCACGATCTCATTCGTGGTTTGCACGGCAAGATGGTTGCCGCTTCTCATCCTCCGGTCACAGTGACTGACCGATGCACCGGGACAGCTGCTCCACATGGACACAGTTGGACCAGCTCGAGTGCAGTCAGCAGGAGGGAAGTGGTATGTTCTTGTCGTGGTCGATGACTTCTCGAGGTATTCTTGGGTGTTTTTCTTAGCCTCGAAGGATGAGACGTTTACACACTTCCGAGGTCTTTTTAGTAGGCTTTCTGTTGAGCTCCCGGGTGCCTTACGAGTGATCCGCAGTGACAATGGCACGGAGTTCAAGAATTTCTACTTTGAGAGGTTCTGCGATGAGACAGGTGTAGAGCATCAGTTCTCCTCTCCGCACGTCCCACAGCAAAATGGCGTCGTAGAGAGAAAGAACCGTACCTTGGTCGAGATGGCCAGGACGATGCTTGATGAGTACTCTACACCGCGGAAGTTTTGGGCTGAGGCTATAGCCACCGCGTGCCATGTTTCGAATCGAGTTTTTCTTCGGGCACACTTGCATCACACTTCCTATGAGTTGAGATACGGGCGAAAGCCTAGCGTCTCTCATTTTCGTGTGTTTGGTTGCAAGTGTTTCATTTTGAAGTTCGGGAACCTAGACAAGTTCGAGTCAAGTTCTTGCGATGGTATCTTTTTAGGTTACTCGACTTCTTCGCGGGCTTATCGGGTTTGGAACTGCGAGTCTAGTAAAATGGTAGAGACCTGTGAGGTGACCTTCGACGAGGCCAATCCGGGGACTAGGCCCGATATCTCAGGTTCTTTAGAGCAGTCTGAGCCCATCTTTGTGGATGATGAGGATGATGGAGATGAGAGTTGTCTACCCGATCCAGTCTCTCATCCACCCCTTGAGGTGCCTTCTTCCACCACACCTCCAGGTGATCAGCCCATGCCTTCTGCTTCCTCGGGAGCTAGTGGCTCTGTTCCTACCTCTTCAGCTCATGAGGTAGAGGCCACTTCTTCTCATCCAGGACCTCCCCGACATATCCAGAAATCCAGAAAAGGCATCCTTCTGAGCAGATTATTGGAGACCTCTTTGAGCGAGTCACTCGTTCGAAGTCTGGCATGTCACATTTCTGTCTCCATTCTGCCTTCGTTGCCACCTTTGAGCCCAAGGATGTTAGTCATGCCCTTTATTGAGGAAGAAGTCTATGTGAGACAGCCTCTAGGTTTCGAGAACCCCAAATACCCAAACCATGTCTACAAGCTTTCCAAAGCGTTGTATGGACTTAAGCAGGCCCCTAGAGCTTGGTATGAGAGGCTTAAGTCCTACTTGTTGGGTTATAGTTTCGAGATGGGTAAGGTAGATAAGACCTTGTTCATCCGCCGGCATGGCACTGATCTTTTGCTCGTCCAGATTTATATGGATGACATCATCTTTCGCGGCTCCTCGCATGCTCTCGTTTCTCAGTTTTCCGATGTCATGAGCTCAGAGTTTGAGATGAGCATGATGGGCGAGTTGAATTTCTTCCTTAGCTTCCAAATCAAGCAGACTCGGGAGGGTACCTTCTTGCATCAGGGCAAGTACACTCTGACCTCCTGAAGCACTTTGACGTGAGTGATGGTAAGCAGGTGTCAACACACATGGCGACTTCCACGACACTTGACCCAGATGAGAATGGCGAGCTAGTTGATCAGAAGGAGTATCGTAATATGATCGGCTCTCTCTTGTACCTCACTACCTCGAGACCGGACATACACTTCGCTGTGTGTCTTTGTGCCCGGTTTCAGGTTTCTCCTCGCGTATCTCACCGCCAGGCGGTGAAACACATTCTTCGGTACCTTCGAGCTACCATTGACTATGGTATCTGGTACTCTTCGTCTTCCTGTCTTTCCTTGAGAGCCTACTCGGACGCAGACTTTGCTGGTTGTAGGATAGATAGGAAGAGCACTTCAGGCACCTGCCAATTCATTGGCACTTCTCTCGTTTCCTGGTCTTCGAGGAAGCAGTCCGGTGTTGCACAGTCCACCGCAGAGGCCGAGCACGTTGTGCGCAGCCGATTCTTTGTAGCCAGTGCTGGATGGCCTCGACCCTGCGAGACTTTGGGTTAGTCATAGATAGTGTTCCACTCTTTTGTGATAACACTTCTGCAATTAACATTGCTAAGAACCCAGTGCAGCATTCTCGGACCAAGCATATCGATATTTGCTATCACTTACTTAGAGACCATATAGAGAAGGGTGACATCGTGCTCCAGTTTGTGGAGAATGACCACCAATTGGCTGATATCTTCACCAAGCCTTTGGATAGTTCGAGGTTTTCAGCTCTGCGGGGAGAGCTTGAGGTGGTTTGTCCTTATGGACTGTTGTGAGGGGGAGTTTGTGCTTTACTGCTTTACTATATTGATTATGCTCTTACTCCTTTCTGATGCATTGCATTCGGGTGCTTTGGGTTTAGTCCTTCTAGCATAGATTAGAGTGCTTCTCTTGTATAGCTGTTTAGACTACTTCTCATCTTGTGATTCTAGGATTCTGCTCTATTAGCTGCTTCTCTTTTTTCACTAGGTTGAGCCCACTCACTACTTTTAGGTTCTTGCAAGGGTCGGGCCACCCTTGGATAGACAGGGTACGTGTTTGCTCCTTAGTGTGGGGGATTACCGGCTAATAGTCCTAGAGTCATATGGGGTAGATGAGAGTCAGTCTGAGCCATAGATTTCTCTACATCTTGTCTATGCTTTAAGGACTGCCGGTTTTGTTTTCTTTGCCAGCTTCTCGATTTTATCGCTTTGGTTCAAGGGGAGTTTATTTGGGAGATTCTAGATCTTAATGATGACATAACTCAACTTGAACTAAAAGTTGCATCACATGTTGAGAGGGAGCTGGATTTTCTTGCATATCATTCTGCATTATAATATCACTACATGAAGCCTTGATTATTATCCGTTCATGACATGCTTACTATGCCTTACATCCTACCATGACTTGTGTTTTCAGTTGTTGCTCTAGTGTTCCTTCTGTCGACATGGTCATTAGCTTCATTTTCTTCTTTGGACCATGTTGGACTCTTCAAACTCAACTTCATGCTTTTTCTGGGTTTGTCAATATACTCATCAAGGGGGAGATTGAGAGACCATGTGAAGGTCATTCCATGTGTATGATGAGTAATTGACATCGGTTTAGAAAAGTCGAGTTTGGTTTGTACGGTTCGGACCATGTCGTTGCACGGTGCAATCGTTTCGGTCGGACTTTGTCGAACTAGATTGAACGTGCTTAAGTCGTTTATTTTTCGTTTCAATCGATTTGGGCTTTTGAATATTTCGTCTGATGCTATTGTATGGTTACAATATATCGAGCGGTGCTATG